>JAFREQ010000002.1:4711250-7207500 GCA_025331565.1 Holacanthus passer | reverse complement strand
TTGATTTCATGGCAGCAGAGTGAATGAGACATGAATGAAGACTTGATTTGGAACTTCTCATTCCTTAAGTGTGGGGAAACCTCTACTGTTTGACATTAGTGTTTCGGTTTTGTTGACTGGAAATAGCTTTTTGCCTTGAGTACAATGTTTGAGTGTAGTTTTAATGAGAAGCTAAAAGTGTCATGTTGCAGGTAATTTTTGTTGACTTGCACAGTTTTTGCTGAATTATTCCAATCTTCAAAACATTTCCTTTTATTGGCTTTACAGCGTTTGTTAATTTGTATTTTAGTGCATGAAAAAAAGTTATAATCTTTAGTTTTGAAAAATATTTTAGTAATGAGTGATTGTGTAAAAACTATTTCCCAGTGCAGAAATGTTTGTTGTTGTGATTTTGTGTTCTCGATAATCTTTGTATTGAAGTCCAGTTAATTGTCTCCAGCTTATGTTGCTCAAAGCCATATGTACATTTTAGCAAATGAAACACACAAACACACCAGTTCAATATCGTAAAGTGACAACTGTGATAAATTATCTTTATAAGGAACAGGTGTGTGTGTGGGCGGTGCAGGGCACTGAATCACATTTAGCAATATGCTGAGTGCACGCCGACGAATATCAAGATTTGTGTGATATGGATAATATTATAGAGAAATAACATATATAATAAACATATACATAGAGAAGAAACCCCTTTATGTCACATATCTTTACCTCTTGTTCTTGCTAAACTTTTTCTCGTCTCCTCTTCTTCATTTTTCTTTTCAATCTTCTTCCCGCTCTACACCTACAAAAATAAAAAAAATAAAAACAAGGAAGGAGGTGATTTAGTGGAGGTGGTTTAGTTCTTTGTGTTTTACCAGCAGGACCTTTGCATCATTGTGCCACTCAGTTGACTTCTAACTTCAGGCTGTGTTCATTGTTCTACAGGGGACCAGATTAACAATGGCCAGGCTCAAAGATGACGTGTCATTTTTCATAAACAAAAAGACAAAAAAAAAAAAAAAAAAAAAAAATCTGCATCACACTCTGTTGCTCTCTCTCTTCCTGTCCCTCTCCTTCCTGTCTTTTTCCACCCATTCCTCTGCGGTTGTCTCTCTCTCTCTGTGGCTCAACCTTTTTATTGCAATTGCAATAAAAAACATCCACAAGACTTTTCAGATATTCATGTTAACCAAACCAGGTTCAGGTCAGGAGACTCTGCAGATCACCTCCATACTGTAACTACAACGACAATAATTCACATATAACTTGAGTTAACTGTCACAATCCACAGTGCACAAACACATTCATTGTCATTCTCCTCCTGTCCACCAGATGCCATCTGACTTTTCCTCCTCTCCTCTCACACCCACATCCAGCCAGTCTCTTCTGCCCAGCAATAACTCTTTACCTTCCGGTCCCGGTCACCTGACCTTCCCCCGCCCACCTGCTCACCTGTTTCCACTCTTCTAGATGCTAAAACAGCCCAACTCTGCCAGTTCATCCTAGTTGCTTTTTGTTTCATGCATTTACATTCCCACTACCTGGACCTGTTACCTGCTTGCCTGTCTGCCCACCTGTGTACCTGCCTGCTTGCCCACAAGTCTGCCTCCGTCTGTCCACCTGTAAGCTTTATCTTCAATAACAAGTGAGGTCATCCTGCTGCCTCCTCCGTCTCAGTTCGGGCTCTGTCTCTGTTGTGCTGCATAACCAGCCTTGACAGCAAACAGGAGTATCTCAGATATCACTGCTACAGCAACACAGCGATGAACACGCTCTGCCAAAATGCGAGCGCACACAATCTGCGCTGATGCGTGTCTAAGAGACAGCATTGATTTAAATTTTGCTTTGAATCTCTTCCCCCTCCTCCTTTTGTAAAACAAGATTTCCTGCTTCACTTATTTTGTTTGACTCTTTGCTTCCACTCTTTTTCTTTTAATCTTTTAATGCGTCCACTTCTGTGTTTCCTTTTCTGTTTTTTAATCCGAAACAGGCTCTTTCCAGGCTCTTTATTATTTATCCGGGGTGAGCGATGACAGGGTTCGTTTCTGTAATTATTCTCTCGTGCACAAACGGCACACACGACTTTCACTCACACTCGTGGATCAGTAAAACACCAATCATATAGCCTATAAAATTTGTCTTGATTTAAAACAAGGTCTTTTTCCCCCTCACTGTTTTTTCTTTGGCAAAAACAAATGTGGACGAAAATCCTGAGCTCTCATTCGATTAGATCAACTGTCACATGATGAGAAATTGACACACCTCCGGATCATCTTCGTTGTTAATTTGCTCTACGTCCCAACATAGAAAACAAGCGCTCCACGCCCATAATTTACGACAGGCAAGTGTGTATTTTAAAACTCACTAAATTAGAAAAATGAGCTGCAAATTAGAGTGAGCTGGTTGAGCATTAACTTGTACAGACACCCACAAACAGAGTTTCTCAGCGGGAGTCCAGCACACGTCCTGCATATTCAGAAAGCCACACAGCTGGAGGGCAGCAACCAAATCCTCCTGGTTCAGTTCTTGTGTTTGCAAATTGGTACAAAATAGCCCAATTGGTTAAGTATGCTAATATAAACACCTATTTGATTGAGAATAAAGAGAGGCTGCATGCTTATAAATCACTCGATGAATGTAATTATGTTCTCTGTGCTGGAAGGGACATTTCACTTTATGCACAGTTTACTAACAAGCATGGTTCATATCATACGTCACTCTCCCAGTTATAGAAGTTATTTTTAAGTAGACTGATGCAAATCCATGCATTGTGTCAATTTGTTATTCAAAGGATGAGCAAAGAGAGATTTAAAGTTGTTGTGATAAAGGTTGAGAATAAACTTCAGTGAGAGATTATCAATATCAACATACTATGCACTGCATCATCTGTTGTGAAAATCACGTATATAAGTGCCTGATGCCAAATTGCACCTAATCACACTGCATCAAACAAACATCCCTTGTATCTCATGAGTTTTTATGAGCGTGATTTTGATCAACAAATGGCAGAGCAACAGTCAGGCATAACAACGACTGGTGATCTAGGTGCATGCATGTAGCTCCACAAACAAATGCTGGGGTCAATTACATCTTAGTTGTTAGCAGAGCTGTACCAAAGCAGTCCAATGGAGGGCACCTGCCTTCAAAACCTGGATCATTTGTTTAGCTCTACAAGCTGATCAGCGAACATGGTGTGAAATCTGGTTTTGTGCCCAGTAACATTAGTGCCACTCCTGTCTATTCAAACATGATATTAATACATCCAAGTGTTTTTCTGGCTGTTGTCAAACTCCAAGTAAGCTAAGCACAGACAAATAATTGAAAAAAAAAAGTGATTCATTTACTCACTGAATTATTAAATTAACTTGGGAAATAGCTGGGTGCTGAAATGCATGTAAGACTTTGTTTACGATTGAACACAAACCAAACACAGTCTGTAGGGCCTGTGAACATTTTCACATCCAAAACAAAAGGCCAATATATTTTTTGGCAGTAAAAGCAATGGCATCAGGATTTTTATACAACATCTGTGAATGTGTGTGGCCACAGCTCCCTGTTTTTGCCTTTATAACTTTACAATTCAGGAAATCTAAACACTGGTGATTTGCTTCGCGAGGCCGATGAAGTTTAACAGATTTGTACGTTTTCATTGGATTTGAGGCTTTTCCTGCTGCTGCGGTGTTTTGACACCAGCAACAAAATAGCGCAGGCCCTCGTAAGATGTGTGGAAAAAAAATATCATTTTGCAAAACATCTGAATGAAGTCCTTGAGGAACTAATTTGCAGTCAGCTGAACAAAGATATATGATAATGTTTGTTTACTGTGTGTGTGTTAGCGTGTGCATATTTGTGAGTGTGCCTCTCTGCAGGGAGCACTGTTTAACACACACACCATCTGGACTTCTTCAAACACTGCATCAATCTAAGTTCCTGAACATCAGTGTGTGTGTGTGTGTGTGTCTGTGTGTGTGTGGTCCACACATACTGTATGTGTCTGCTTGTGATTGCTTGCTTGGATTTGTGCATGTTCTCTGCGCCTGCATATTTGTGTGTATGTGGTTATTTGCTGTAAACACGCATGTTTTATTGTTAGTTTCTTTTGTCAGACACTTTCAGGGTTTTTGTATGTGTGAGCTTTTGTCCATATTTGTGAAAATATGTGAAAATATCAACTCATCAGCTGCAAACTTAACAGCTTGATTGCACATTTTGGTCCCATATCAAACTTGTACAGTATCAATAATGACGCTAACATTATCTTACAAACTGAGCTGCTGGGTCTCAGTGTCTGAATTGTCCAGTTGTTGACTTGATTTCTTTAAGTGATCCAGATTTAAGTTTAGTCTGCTTATCAGTGTAGGTTACTTGTGAATGTGCTGACCAAACTTTACCACTTTGTGTCTGGTCGGACCACAGGCGCACAACAGCGTGATGCTTTTCTTAACTGACCAAGTGTAAGCTCACTTCAGGCATGATTTGCCATAATCTACTTTAGATCTACTTTAGATTAGATTATAGACTGAGGGTTATGTGGTCATTGTCTCCAGCTGTTGCCCACATCAACAGTCTGCAGCAATTAATATTTATTAGTGTTCTTTCCATTTGCACTAATTACATCTTTTAACCTACTTCCTAACCTACATTACCTCATTGTTGTTGCTGTTAGGCTCTCTGACGTTATTGATAATGCACATTATGCCACTCTCGCTCGCGCTGCCACAGCAGGTAATCAAATCTTCCATTTCCATTTTCCCGTTGCATTTCTACTTATTATTGCAGAGCTGCAGCCATTACACCATTCACATCCATTCAGTTGTCAGAGCGGGAATGTTTGCCCAGTGATTCACTCCCTCTTACTGGAGAGCCAGGTGTTATTAAATATGGACTCAGGCCAGTGCAAGTTCATTTTATTCAAACAGTCACTTAGTTAGCCAGTCAATAAGTTAGTCACCCAGTCAATCAACTAAGCAGTAGTCCAGCTAATCAGTCATCCAATTGTGCATCGGGTCAGCATGCCAATACCAGTCAGTCGGTCATCCAGCCAAGTGGTCAGTCAGCCAGAGAAACAACCAGACAAACAGTTTGCCAGCAAGCCAAATAGTAAATTACCCATTCAGCCCACCAGCCAAAAACAAACAGCCAGCTAGTGGGACAGACAGACAGAAGTGTAATTAGTGATAAGTGATTAGGATGTTCCAGTCATTTAGGATGAACAACTGCATTCTGCAATTAGGGGATTCTCTTTCCCTCTTTATTTCTCCCCTCCGCCTCCCCTTGTTCAATACTTTCTGCTCTCCAGTTACACTTGTGTGTGTGGCCAGACACATCACGTACACACATCACAAACACACACATTAGGATTCTGCTCTTTGCTGCACTTAGAGAAACTTCCATTGAGAATCCATTAGCGGCCTAAAAGCACTCTGACTAATTATGAATATAAATTCAGTGATGTTCTCAGATGCAGTGTTCAGATACACAAAAAAGTTGTTTTGATGAAGCAAAATATTTCACTTTTTGAGTTAATGCAACGTCCTTTGATGCATTCTACACACATTTTAAACAAAATATGAAAGTTCGGTTTTACATTTAAATACATAACTGAGCAGCTATAATTGATGATGTGGCGTTATCAGGGTTTATAAAGCCATCAGAGTTCTCAGATGAAGTGATTAGACGCAGTAATTAAATACGTTGTTTTCAAGTTGATGCATTCTTCTATACTTTCTAATGATAATGATAATTAATATTCATAAAGAGTGATGTACACGCAAATTTGTTGCCTTGTAATTCCAGATGTGGTGATGTTATAGATTTTGTTTTTGCATGTATTTTGGTGTCTGGATTTTCTCTGGAAAAAAAAACGTTATAATGAAATAAATGAAAAATATAAAATGAGACCAGGATCAATTCATTGTGTGATGAAGTGACTGCAATGTGATTCACTGAGTCAAATGATGTTTTGAAACCAAGTTTTAAATTATACTTTATAATACACTACAGTTCTTTTATATGATTTAATGCTCATTGGTCTCTCTGGCACGTTCGCCAACCATTTTACAAACAGCCAAAACTCCCCACACATATTAATAGATGGTGTTTGCATGTCGCAGTGTTGGTTTGTAGCAAGAACATTAATAACTGCTCTAATTTGCTTATTTGTGATTTGCTGTGACAAATCAATAAACCACCTACAGTTTATAATGAGTCCAGCTGAGGTAATATTCAGCTGTTTTTACCTCCAGGCCTTGTACGAATTTAAAGCTTCATTCTTTTCCCCTTTTTTTCTGTTTTCTCTTTTGTCTCCTTCCTCGTGTCTCTATTCTCCAATCACGCTTTTCTGTGAACCTCTTAGCCCCCAGAGAAAGAGGGGGGGGCTGGAATATTGGGTTTCTGCTGCTAATGGGACACGTTCAAAAAGAGCCATCAGAAAAGCTTTTTCATTGGTGCCCCATGGAAGTCTTCAATTTCCAATGTCTCCATTATATTTTTTTTAATCAGGGGTACAATTTGTGACCCCAGAGGAGGAAGGATAGCTTGAGAATTTTGACTTCATCATTCACACAAGAAAAGACATTTCATGACAAACTAATTATCTGCTATATGTGAACAATAACAACATAATTTTGGCATCAAAAGGCAGAAATTCTGGGCGAGGAATTCATTACATTTCCTGCTCCACTGCCAGAAAACAGTACGAATGACAGTAACTTGTACACAAGCAAATCACCATGGGCATTTGGAAGAATCAAAGCGATCCATTTCACAATTGTAAATATTAATCACCCACAGTTCATTATTCATTATCTCTAAAACACACAACGGCCACTCCATAAAAAAGTTATTGCTTTATCCTCCAAGCTCTCCTGTCCCGCAAACCCGACCGGAATAATACTTTGTAAACACTTCATTCAAATGCTGTATTGCTCATTTAGGAGCAGAGCCTTTTTTTTTTCATCGCCTTGTAATGTTCCCATAAGAGTTAAGCTCTAGGTTACAAGGTTGAGTCATGATTTGGTGAGGAGACATTCGGCTCATTTATTGAAACAGACTCAACCCAGAATAAGTTCTGGTCTGAAGGATGTTGCCATATTTACCAAACCTCCGCACAGTGGTGAAGACAAACGTCCCTTTTTGTCTAGACATGATAGTCTGTGTGGTCACAGGAAATCAAAACTGAGTCAGCGGCAGCAGATTTGTGCCAGACACAGCTGTAATGGGATTAAAGTGTTCCTTCATGAAAGGAGTTAATAATTGTTGTTTCCAGAAGACAGCCGGAAAGATACGAGACAAGAGGACATGTGACAAAAGTCAAATTCGACCCCAGAGTGTCACAAGCTCGTGATCTGATCTTTAAACCGGCAATCCAAAAAGCTTTTATGCCCAATCTGTCTCTCAGTAACTGTATTATGGCAATAATGAGATAATGTTGTTATGTATGTGAATAAAGTCGTTTTTACTCAGATGTCCACTGCGTCTGCTGATAAACAGGACAGATCCATTATCAGTGCTTCACTCTGACACACAGGCAGACAAACGTTCATTTAATAGAGAGAATCTGATATGAGCATTACGGCTATCAGAGGAACCAAGAGCGTCAATGTAAAGGCAAAACAGTGAATAGCAGAGGCTTTGTTTAGTATCCGTTGTGTGCAACTCTATCTCCTCCAAAATATAGTAAAACTTTGCCTTCAATGGAAAAGTTTGCCAAAAGTTAAAGAGGAGGTGAGGGTGGATGTCTGGGTGTCCAGATGAGGTTTTTTTTTTTGAATGAGTCAGTAAATGGCTAAATTTAAAAAGGACTTGCATATTTTTTGCTGCCTATTCATGCACACACCACTGGCAGCCTCATGAGTTTTCAATATTAACTAACCCCACCCATAACGACATATTAAAAGTTAGTGATTAGCTGGTGAACACAGTGGAGCATTTAGCTGCTAAAGAGGCAAATATTTCTGCTCTGAAGTTGGTGGAGACCTAAATAAAGCTAAAAGGAGAGTGAGTATTTGACTCACATTTGTCAGGTGAACACAACTGTTGCTGTTGTATCTGCTGGATGTGAATATAAGAAATGACACAGCAGCTTTATGATGTGATAATATGTCAATGTCAGTGTGCGCAGCTTGTTCTGCTGCAGACTCGGGACCGGTGATTTGAGTTGTCTAAATATATTCATGAAAACATTCATCGCCCTGTGCATATGATGCCTTCACATTAGCTCATGTACTTGTGAGTATGTTGGCATGTTTGCAAAGTAACACTAGATACTGTGTGATATGCGTTACTCATGTTGTGTAAATCTGTGTACACAGTCACATTGAGGTGACTCGCCTTCCTTATGTAAATCATTACACTTTAGGATGAAGACTTGATTTAAGGTTAGAGTAAGGTTCGGTTTAGGTTCAGGTGAGGTAAGTGTCCAGGAAATGAATGTAAGTCAATGTAACGTCCTCTGAAGTGATGGAAAGACGACCGCTCTTGTCTGTCACCTGTAGGTCAATGAGAGGCCAAAAGTCCCAGCGTATAAGCTAAAATACCACGTGTGGCCATCTGTGCTCGACATAAATCCTTGTTATCTTCACCATAGATTTTATTATAAATCTTGTGCAAAGCAGAACGAGCAGAACAGCAATCATTATTCCCCTGGAGAGAAGAGAGGGAAGGAGAAGGAAACAGAACGGAGAAAGGGAGAACAGAAAATGCAAAGTCATAAGTGAGGCTATAAAGAATATTGTTAGCAGCAAATGATCCACATAATGTGATGACTCAGCAGTTCTCGGCTCCTATCATGAGCCAGCAGTTCTGTGATGGCAGTCCATGTCACTCATGGATAGACACACAGGACTAAAGGTCAGAAGGCCACTTGGAGGTTTTGGCTGCGTTACTTCAAGAAGCAAAGTTTGCAGGTTCTCGCTTCTGTGTTTCCGCACTTTTCTGGAGCTGAGAGATGTCGATTGAAAAGGCTACGCAGCGTCTGACTTCATAACATCAGACGACCACCGTCATATCTCGTCATGGTGGGAGTTATAATCCCGAAGAAGCAGTTCAGATGTATGAACTCACCACTGAGTTTAAATAGTTTAATCTCGCCTGAGAAAAAAATCTAATAAATTGCTGGAAGAGCGCAGGAGAAACAAATGTTCAGATTTCACTTCGCCAACAGATGCCTAGAATTTACTTTTCATATCTTTTTTTTTTTTATTTTTCAACAAGCAAAACCAGAAGCTGATCATCATTCGCTCCAAAAAACTTATACAGGAATGAAGAAAAGCTTCTGCTGTGTGGCGACATCTGAACTTCATCACTGAGTGTGTTTATCCCAAGTTGGTCTTCCATGTTTTATCCCAACATCACGACCCTCTTCGGGGCACAGTTGGTGGCGACCAAGCCTTTCTTCTTATTTCAGTTCAGTTTGAAGTCGAGCCTTGGTGGTATTTTGGTTCCATAGAAAAATTTCCACTTTGGCCAGAGTTGCTCTATATGACTGTGTGTATCCGGTAGTCTGTTTTTAAATGCATCATCATTTCAGTGCAGAGTTGGTGTTTGCTGTTTGTGTTTGTGTTGGTCATTGTGGTGTGAGAACTCTGAGGCGGATGATTTAGAGTAACCTAACAATTAGATTACTTTAAGAACGCTCGTGATTTCTCTGTATTGAGTCATCGTCTTTATTTCCGTGACCCCGGGTACATTTGGTCACTTTGTGCTTCTTTGGCAGATCACATAGCTATCAAATATCAGAACAGCGTAAAGTGTAAATGCATGCAAAAAGCAAACTGACAGCTGTTGCAAAGGTGCAAATGCATCCGTCTCTCCAAGATGTCCTTTTCTCCTCCCAAGCGGAACAACATCAGTAGCCAGTACACAAAGTGCTTACTGAACCACAGAAATGGTAAATGGACTGCATTTATATCGCACTTTTCTAGTCTACCGGTCGCTCAAAGGGCTTCACAACACATGCCATATTCACACACCGATAGCACAGCTGCTATTGGGAGCGATGTAGGGTTCAGTATCTCGCCCAAGACTGCAAGAGCCGGGGATCGAATCACCGACCTTCTGATGAGAGGTTATATAAGAGGACAAAGAGAAAGGTCATAGAGAAGGTGCACTGGGCTGCTGTAGTGTTTGGCTTTGCCTCTGTATCGGAGTTTGTTTTGGGACTTACCCTCAAAGAGAGGAGAGAGCTTATCCAGGATTCTGTATCGAGGACGAAGTGTTTACGTGGATAAACTCGTGAATGGGATACTCAAACAAAGCACACTGGATGTACAAGTCTGTAAAACAAGTGCTCCAAGTTTTGGTGCGAAAGCTGACTTGACATCCAGCACAACCTGACCTGCCTCCTGCACATGAATCATTTATGAGACGAGCGGAGACCGTCGGGACTCTTTATGGTCTAATGCAGACCTGGCCGGCGTCCCCACAAGCCCCTCAAGTTGGGACTCTTGTCCCTCACCATATTGGGTTTGATGTCACAACTCCATCTGGATCCATTTTTGAGGCAGCCATTTTGTATCGCTCCTGGCAAACATTGCACCCATTTTATTTGGCTACAGGAGAGGACTCACACGAGCTTGCACGGATCGTGATGAGGACGGCAACGAGTGTGTGGTGGCGGGCAATTACAGGTGGTTTGAGAGGTCAAAGGTTGCAGTGGACTCGCCAGGTAATCTGTTATGTTCCCACACTCATCTGTGTCATATCTTTAAAGAAAATCATCCAGCTCTGCTACAGGCGAAACTTAATATGCACTGCTAAGCTTTTTTCTTTCTTCTTCTTGGTCCTTCCTTTCTTCACCTCCAGCTCCTCATCCTGCACCATCCACCCTCCCTCGCCTCCTCATCTTTCTCCCTCCCTCCATCCATCCACGCCTCACTCCTCCACCACTGTTTCACTCGCCCTCCTTCTCCCCACTTGCATATGCTGCGAATCAGAATGGGTTTCCGTGGGGAACTGCTCTGAATATTATCTTAAATTTTTCATTCCTCATCTCTGCTGCTAGTTTTACCCTCAATTTGTTGCCCAGAGCCAAAAAGCAACATGGGATTCATGAAACGTGCACACACCACAGAAAATGCGATTATAGCCTATCCATCTCTTTTTCCATCCTTCCCTCTCACCGTCCAAAACAACATGGGAATCGTGGAACGTGCTCACACCTCAGACTGTAGCGCTCCTCCTTCTCCCTCTCTCTTGTCTCCCGTTCCTCTCACCCCATCCCTTCCTCCTTTTGCCTCCCTTCCAATCCCCTTTTATTTCATTTTTCCCTCTCGCTCGTCTCCATTCATGTTATCGCTCCTTCTCTCCCCACTTCAATGTCTCTTTTTCTCTGCCTTTCTCTCCGTCTATATTTCACTCCCTCATGCTCAGAGGTAATTCTCTCCCTCCTCTCCTGAGCCTTATTCATCATCATCATCATCATCCTTTTCTCTCTCTCTCTCTTTCTCTCGCACACACACACACATTATAATATGCACTTACACTGACGTGCACAGATTCAGTCTGCATATCAGTGTCACCAATGCTGAACAATGTCGAGGATGATAGTATTTGGGTGGGTTGATGAAAGGGGAGAAAAAGAAGAGGGATGGATGAAGAGGAAAAGAGAGAAAGTTAGAGAGCAGGAAAGAAGAACTGATTCATTCACCACTACTGTATTTGCTCACTTTGTGTGTAAAAGTGATCCATTTGCTCTTATTCTGAAGCGCATGTTCATCCCCTGATGTTCTCTCCAAACACTGTATGTTGTTAAAAAGCATTTGAGTAAAGGATAATTGCAACTGCACAAGGGGTGAAAGAGATAAGGCACAGACAGTGAGCGAGAGAGACTGACAGAAACAAAGAGAGAGAAAAAAAGAGCCTATTTATTACGACTTTGGCTGAGAATGACATGAATAGCAGGCTTTCTAAATGAGTAAAATATGGTTTAGTCAGACCCAAAAAAAAACAAACCCCGATGCACAGTTCATTGCACTGTGAGAAAGATGTGGACAAATAACATGTTTCTTTGTTCACATCAAAAACCGAGGCTGTAATTTCCAAAACGTCATTCTCATCATTATTACAATGAAGAATCCTGTTGTCAAAATGTTGTCAGTCGAGGTCTTAATCATTTTGTAACACCAGAAGGCGAATGAGTGGAAGCACAGGATGCATGTTTGCAGGTAATATTTGATTTGATTAGCCTCGATTCAATCAAAGCAGATCTGTCTCGGGCAACGTCATTTTCCATTTCAATCTGATTTATTTATGATGTGGTGAAAAGTGGTGAAAGACAAGAGAGTCGTTTAAATGCTTTGAAACTGAGAAATAAAGGAGACACACACAGAACATAATGAAGACAGCTCAAACAAAATGCGAAAAGAAACTTTCATCAGTACAACTCTGTCAAGTTCTATTGATAAGATGGATTTTTACTTTTACATAAAGGTAAACAAGAATCATTACTCTTGGCCAAGGATGTAGGCAAAAGAAAAAAAAAAACAAATTACATGCATATGTTGTCCTTCAGATGTTTGTTTGTTTTGCATGAATTATGTATTGCATTCGACTTCTTTTTTTTTGTTCTTTTCTTTTGCTCCTGAATACAAGCCTGCAGTTCACAGACAGACAATTTTCCCGGGTATCAAACTTTTGTGATTTCGGACATCCAGCCTTGTTGCACATGTACATTACAACACAATTCATTCATTCAGGTAATAAATATGTATTACCACACAAACTCTTACTCTATCTTGCTTTGACACACACGTTTATGAAAAACAGTGATGTCATAAAACCGGACAGAGGGAGCTGAGACGGAGATGGAGGGATGGGAAAAAAATGAGAAGAGAATAGAGCACGCTGCGCACACACACTGGGGAGGAATGATAAATTAACATCATGTGTCGTCATAGACAGTTTACCCATGTGACATGAGCTAAGATGATGGATGAGCGCGGTTTATAGACAAAAATATGTCTCTGCCTACAACAGACAGTGACTGAACAAATTTGTGTCTCCGGCCTGCGAACGTGCAAATATGTGTGACTTCTTTGTTTTTATGGATTTAGGCAAATCTTTATTTTTTTTATGCTTGTGCACGTGTACATAGACTAGACCCACTTGTTGTTGCATGATTCTCTCCTCTTCTTTTCCATCAATTCTTCCCTTGTTTCTACATATATGCTGTTTTCTGAACTTTACTGTTGTGACCAACTTACTTTATTCTGCTTTTTTTTGCATTAATCCATAAAGTTTTTTAGTTAAAAAAAATCTTAAATCTGAAGCTGAAGACTATTTTCAAGGCAGGTTCAGTGTGAAATCATTGATAATCACCAATATTAGGTCATAGTTTAGCCATTTAACATTGCAGTACACATCTATATGATTGTGTGTCTGTGTGTGCGTTTGAGTAAATCAATTAATAAATCATCTCATCAAATGTGTATCGGATTAGCTCAGTGAATTCGATCTTACAAGAAACAACTGAGGGAAGTATTGAAAAGAATTGGAGGCAACAGTAATGAAGCACTGTGTGATTATTTATTGCCTTTTGGGAGAACGGGGGAGTTTTTTTTTTTTTTTTTACGTTGCAGCTGCAGCTGAGTTGAACAGTTGAACAACATCTGAACGATTTCTCATGGCTGACTCCGGATGACAACAGGGACGGTGGTGGGACAGGAGACAGGAGACCCTGGAGTCCGGAGCTGATTGGTGGCCGGTTGTTTGTTAATGTCCTGTCGGAAATGTCTGGATGCAGAAACACTTTGGTGAATTTACAGCGGTCCTCATAGTCAAGGACACTGCTTCGGGGTGTGCATGTGTGTGTGTGTGCACGTGGGTCGGACAGCGATGTGTTTTTATGTAAACTGTGTTGTACAGTACAGCCTCTGGAGTGATATCTCAGGTGGGTGAGGGTGGGTTAAAGTTGTGCCTTTGACTCATTAAGCAGAGATTTCAGGAGCAAAACAGAAAAGGACTTTTTGTTTTGTTTGCTCTATTTCACACGTTTTTGAAACCACAAACACAGATTTTCCAGCAACGCATTCAGCTGAGTCTCTTCTCTCTCTCACGATGTTAAAAACCTTTTTGAAAATATTTTACATTTTTCAAGAATTAGGGTGGGTGGTATCACGCAGAGCGGTTAAGCCGTAAAACCCTTCTTCAAAAAATTCTCTTCAACTTACTCGCCATCCAACTGCATCATCGACTCCGACGTTAACCGAGACCAGAGGTTTCGGGAAGGAAGCAGAAAAAGGGACTTTTCCCACATTTTTGACGCCACAATTACATATTTAACAGCAAAGCTGAGTCCCGTCTCTGTCACGATGTTAAAAAAGGGAGTCACTCAGCATTTAAGTGCAGTCGGTGAATTTTTAATTGATGTCTCACACACACACGCACACGCACACGCACACACGGAGCAAGTAATGGACCCTTGAACAAGTACCTAATTTTAGGAGTTCACACACATTCTGTCTATCATAACGTCAAGTGATAAATACTTTAAATGTCTGTGTCATGTATGCAGACACACGCATGCAGATTTTCAAAATAAAAGCCCCACATGGTAACTGGTTATTAATGGAGGACATTGGAGTTGGCTGGATTTTCCAAATAAAAGCACCAAAATGTAACAGGAGCCTACAGCAGGCTACATGAGTGCTGAAGACTTTCAAAATAAAAGTCTCAATTACTTTCTTTTTTTTTGGAAACAACTTTTTTATGAATAAACAAGCAACGCAGAACCAATATTTACTTTTTTCTTTACACACACTCACACTGTACACAGCAGTGCTTATAGGCCTCAGACCTCAGCTAATGGTTTACCCTTATCCCGACTAAAACACTTTAATGACACCTTGACTCCTTCTCAAACATTCACACTCATTCAGGTCTTTCCACTTTTACTCTCATTTCAACACATTTCACTCATTTTCTTCTCTTTCTTTTATTCCAACTCTTCATACTGTTTCAGCTTCTCCCTCACATAAAGCCAGCGATGCAGTTCATCCCACCACAGTTTCTTCATAAATTCTCCAGCATTTTCCAGTTTATTCTTCATTTCAGTGAAGTTGGCACTAACTCACAATAGACATATTTAAATTAAATAGTTCAAATGGGTGCAGCAGAGGCAGCTGTATTCTCAAGTTTAGTTCTACTTTAGGTCGAGCACAAATATACAGGATCCTGTATCCGGTAGCATCTTTTGTCAGACCCTTTTGAGATAAGTGATTATTTTCTCACATGGCATTAAACCAATCTTCTCACAGCTTGAGTGTGAGCTGGAGTTCCCCTGTAATCTACAATTATAACAATTATTTCAATTGATATTTCAGTTAAATCTTTATTCATTGTTCTGATTTCTTTATGAAGATATTGATCACTAACTTCCTGATATCACTGCACTGTCTAAAAGCTTTTTTGTCACCGCCTATATTATCCATATTTGATGCTGTATATCATATTACAGTTTTGCTTATGCTCTGCTAGCATGTGTGTGTATGTGTGTGTGTTATACCACAAATCAATAATCAGCAGAGATGAAATGTTGCGACAAATTGATCATTGAGCTCTCTTCGTTTTCTCACATACAATTATTTTATACTACACATAAGCTGAAATTCAAAAAATGTAATAATTGTTGCATTATCCCTTTAAGTGACAGCTACAACATTAGCTCAAACATTATCTGTAAACATCACCCAGAGTGAGAGTTGCTCCATTGGAAATAAATAGAAATCAACTTGCTGGATGAAACAAAATAAGGCTCTTTGAGTTTTTCCATGAAACTGAATTATAACTCAGTCTTGTGCCAACAGTTCTAATGAGGAAAATATGTCCTTATCCCCCAAAACTGACACTGGCGATATCCACAAATATGGAATAAGCTGTCACAGATCAAGAGGAAAACACGTCAAGTCTGGTTTAGGTTGAATTAACCCTTTAAAACTGCTCATCGTCCCACTTGAGTGTGGAATCTGAGGATTGTCGTTGCTCAGCGTGTCAAAGGAAAAGCGCCGCCGAACAAAGAAAGATACAAGTGAAGGAGCGAGTGGAAAGCTGGGTTTGATGCCACAGAAATGGCTTTGATAGCAATGTGTAAAAGTAGACAGTGGTAGCGTGTAGACAGTTGGCACCACGAGACAGAGCGAGAGCAACACATCGAGAGAGAGAGAGACATTGTGGTTTTTCTTCTCATGGATATATAATCAGTTTAAGAGGAAGTTTTTTCCCCTCAGTTTTGCTTTGATGCACAATCACATTTCGACCCGCACTGTAATTCTCTGTCTCCTTCTTCATCTGTCCCTCTCTCTCTCTCTTTCGCCGGTGTTTGATGTGGTGGCACCCTGGCATTGTTCTCGCTATTGTGCCAGTGTGGAAAAGACGGGAGGAGGGACAGGGGGGAACGTGACGGAGGCAACGAGACAGAGATAGATGAAGGGATGGTATTGCAGTATTGATGTGGCATTGAGGCCCCAGTAAAGTTGAAAATCTGGATATAATTGACAGCTACGCTGGCAGATCTGGGAATCCCATCAG
The DNA here is from genome assembly GCA_025331565.1 of Holacanthus passer. Lineage (NCBI taxonomy): Eukaryota > Metazoa > Chordata > Actinopteri > Pomacanthidae > Holacanthus > Holacanthus passer. The sequence continues at coordinate 7,190,994 of JAFREQ010000002.1, read as the reverse complement.
GACGCGGGGGAATGTTCGAGAATGTTCCGTAATGACCTCTGAGAACTTTCTGGAAGGGCCAGCCGGCAGCGGGACTCATATATCATCATATCATCATCACAAATACCAAACATTCATGTTTCTAATTATTCCTCCTGCTCTCCCTCTTTGTTTATCTTCCATTACTCTGTCCTTATCTCTCCTCTGCTCCGTGTGTGTGTGTGTGTATCTTTCCTTCAGTGTGTGTCTGAGTGTGTGTTTGTACGTATTATATTGTATGTGTATGTGTGTCTATCTATCTCTCTATCTCTGTGTGCATATGTGTGTGTGTGACTTTGTGTAGATAAGCCTGTGTCTGTCTTTGAGTGTGTGTGCCTATATGTGTATGTATGTGCATGTACATGTGTGTCTGTGTCTATGTGTGTGTGCTCTTGTACTTTGATCTCTACGAAGATCTACTTTTAAACATTTGAATCCTGGATATTTCTTAATTCTTCCCAATTTGACAGTCAAGACTTGGTTTTAGAATTAAAGGGTAACTTAGCTTAGCAAAAGCTTTTTCTCACCTCTGGTGCACCTGTACATCACCTTTCTGCAGTGATGCACAGGTGTATGACACAACCCCCTGACATCACTATTGGGTGTAGTTATAGGTGCAGCAAATGTCATTGTCATTGTATTTGATGGTGCCATTTAATTTGAGCATGCTGAGTGAAATTTATTTAACTGTATATTGCCCTCAAAATTCCTGATATGCTAAGGAACACAAAACTTTTTTCTAACAATCCCTCTATGCAAAGTATCAGATAAAAACTATTGTGCTCCAATATACAGGGAGTATTGAATGAGTGAGGACTGATTTTGGACACAGTTTGTGTCTCAGTAACTGAAAATGGAACTTTTAAAATAATTTATTTTGTTTAAGTCCACGTTTTGCTTAAACAGTAGAAAATACACACATGAATAAACTTGTATTATTGTGGTTCTTAAATGTTCATAGAAATGAAGATATGCATGTAATCACAGTTTTTATGTGGTTTTGTTTTATGTTTTTATGGAGGCTTTGCTCCACCATGATATATACTCTTTCATTTTTGTTGGACTTGACTCTACTGGTGTGATACTTTCATTCTTTGCAACTGTCTTGTTATTCGTTATTTTGCATGTGTCAACTCTGGTTCACAATATAAAATGTGTGGGAAGCACATGAGCATTAAGTTTATTTGTTTCAACAAAAGACATTTCGTGGGGGAAAAAAAAGGCTCCACTTCAATCGAGCCTCATCTCTTGATCATTTTGTGGTCATTTTATTTACAACAGCAAGCTGACGAATCTGCTGAAGAGTCCTGACGTAAAGGCCTCATCAGGTCAGATGCAACATCTTTTCTTTTTTAAAGGGAATATCGTACAACAATCAGCAAGAGAGCCAACACAAGAGGCAGAATGTATTAAAGATTAAGCAGTGATTCATATCGGACCATATAATCCCATCAGAGCATGATAGTGGGATTACACAATCTGTTGATCTGAAGTGAAGGAGAAGCACCTGTTTCCTCTTCATAACTGAATGTGATTCCAGATGGATGCGTGTGTCTGTGTGCGTGATGCTTACGTGTGTGATACTTCACCAATCCTCACACACACATTTGTCATTCTCTCTCTCTGATTCTCTGTTTGACCCCCTCTCTCTCTTTCTCTCTATCGATCTCAACCACAGCAAATGACTAATCCCATTTAAATAACTCTGGATGAATACAAAAGAATCTCTTAGAATACCGACTCATGCTGAATACTGAAAGGACAATACAGGAAGTGACTCGTACAGAATCCAGATGAGTCTCTATACAGGCTCACAGTAAATACTTAAAGGCAATCCCGTCTTTAACTCACAGCGACTACCTAATGATTCCAGCTGACAGATCTGAGACAGAGCTAAGTAACTTCTGACGCCTAATGTTTCGCACTTGGTCTCGCAGCATTAACAGACTGGAGGTAAAAGTCGGTGTAACTGAAGTTGCAGTGGGATTAAAAAGCAGAAATAGCTTGATGGGTTTCTAATGATACAGTTTATGCATTTTCTCAATCCGTAAGTGGGTCAGAAATGTCTTTTTTGCTTAACCTAACTGAGTGAGATGACCCGGAAGTTTCCACAACCATGATTACAAAAAAGTTGGAACACTGTAAAACATAATTAAAACAGAATGTGATAACTTGCTAATTCTTTTTGACATACTCTCAATTGAAAACAGTACAAAGACAATATATTTGTTTTACATCAGCTTCACTGATTTTTGTAAATATCTGCTTATTCTGAATTGATTGCAGCTGTTTATGTCCCAACTTTTTTGGAATCGTTGCTGTAATACTTCCATCTCAAAGTTTTAAATTTCACCAAATACCACTGAATTGTTCTACAACTGACTATTTCAGGTAGCAACGTGGCCAAAACTGACAATGGAAATCAATCATGTGTCATCTTAATGAATCTAATCTGTCTTTGTTTTAACTCTGAATATAAATTGAAGACCTGTGTTGGTTTCCCATTGATATTTTGCTCTTGGGGAAAATATAAAAAGTGGAAAATGTCACCTGTAGCTGTCAGGCGTAACTGTGTTGTGTGTGAAATTCAATGGTTCAATGGCGAATTCGTAAAGCGTGTGTGAGAAAGATAAAGGGCCGATGATGAGAGACCGAAAGAGAAAAAGAAAGAAAGACCGAGACAGTGAAACTCAAAGAGAAGGAGTGAGGCAGAGGAAGGAAAGAGAGAAAGACGGGGGAGAGAGAGCGAGAGATGATTGATGGAGCCAAAAAGCCGATTTCTTGCTTCATCTGATCTGCATTACTCTGCAATCAGCAGACACACACAGGCACACACATACACACACACCTTGCAATCAACACACACACTCTCAACGTCTCTCTCACCACAGACTATTAGTCTGCAATCAACATACAGGTTACTGATCAGCAACTGTCATCAACAACACACACCGCATGCATATAGACTGCACGCACACATACAGTACACACACAAACACACACACATACACACACGCCAGCAAACACACACTGTCGGTTTAAGCTGGTGATGATGTCAGTACTCATCTACCTGCAGATGCAGATAGTTTTGGTCATCACATGCGCAGATGCAGGCGCACACAAGGACTGAACTCTCAACTAGTAAAGTACATGTAATATGTTTGTTAAAATTAGTCCCATCTTGACCAGGTACAATAATAATGTATGTAATAATAATCAGATAATACAGTACATGATACAGGAGCATTACTTTTACTTTCAATACTTCAAGTACTTTTTCTTTTGCTAATACTTTTACTCTTTAACTTGACTTTCACTTGTAGCAGAGTATTTTTTACAGTGTGATATTGCTACTGTTATTTAAGTAAATAATCCAAATACCTCTTTCACCACTACACACACACACACACACACACAGACTCTGCAGGGAGATCTGAAAACATGAAATGCTGCACACACACACACACACACACACACACACACAGGCCCAGTCTGAAGGATGCCAGTTTCAACATGTGTTAATGGTAACACCTCCCATCGTGTTTTACAGCTACTTTGTGTTTTGGACACAGACGGCCTTGCTCACGTTCTTTTTTTATTTTCCCTATCGATCCCCCAAGGACAAATTCATCTTTTTGCTTGCCTCCTCAACAGGAAGGTCAAACTATAGGGTCGGCTACACAACTGCTCCCCTGGAGCTGCAGGCCTTCAATATCTTGCTCAAGGCCGTCGCTTTAATTTTTGTCCAGAAAGACAAAATGCACAGACTGAAAAAAAAACAGTCTCAGCTCCACATTTTTAAAGTATATTAATAATATTCATGGTTTGAAATGAGGCGTATTAAGTGTAATGTTTCATTGCAGTCAGGCATATTCTAAAGACAAATCCATGACCATTACATTAAAAGCATTTAATTCATCATTTCAAACCTCATCTTTTCAAGCAATGACTTATAATCAGTTTGCAACATATACGCTATATATATGTATGTGTTCTGTTTATTAGTGCAAGCATGTGCTTCTTGCTGTTCAGATTTTTTGTCAGGAAAGTAAGACTTTCCTTTGTGAACATGTGTAAAATACATGTTATACAACTTAAACGCGTGATGTTTAGAACTGGTGTATTCAGACAGGCTTTCCTTTAACTATGACAGGATTGTGAACATGCAGCTTCTGGGAGCTTTGTCAGAGCTGATCAAGCTTTACTTGGGTTTGGTCTTTGACTCTGTGTCCTCCATTAAAAGTATCTAGAGGACAACTTAGATATGTGTATAGACATTATGACGCACACTGGTTGGATCTTTGGAATATACACACCTTTGTTAACCCTCAATTTTCTAATGCTTTTCTATAGTTTAACTCGTCTTTGGAGGATGAAATGGTTCCTCATCACTTCTCAGTTATTTTAGATGGAAGGTTTCTGCAGGGACGATATCGGAAATGTAAACGCAAACCTTTAGTGAGATTCTTCTGAATTACATCTCCACATCTATACATTAGTATTCTTGTAGGGAACATTAGATATTTGCTATAGTAAAAAAAGAAGCATACATTTCTATTTGCTCATTTATCAAAGATTTGCAGCTACATGTACTGTGTATATCATGCAGTATATGCAGTATGTTACAGTACTCTACACACTGTGTGTTGATTAAAGTATATTTGTATTCAAGCGCAGGAAAGAACACACACATATGCACAAATACATACAGATGCACAAAACAACAACCTTGCTTAACATGGAGATGAGAAATGAGAGCAAAAAGATTTGAAAACATTCTGAAGTCAATGAAACAAATGTCTCTTACACACTCTCTCTCTCTCTCACACACACACACAGAATGACTTATTAGTAGTCTAATCTATGTGAAGTCTTTCAAAGCAAATGCATGCAAACGCACACACACACGCACTCCACGTGGATGAGTGATTAGTAACTTAATGTTAGCGAAGTGTCATCATTTTTCAGTTGAGTGCTGGAGGTTTGTTGGTATGAATTATGACCTCTGTATTGCCATCCATCCTCCACTCTCTCTGTTTTCCCTCCGTCCTCCCTCCATCAGCTCTCTGTCTTGTGTATGTGCTCTCTCTCTCTCTGTCTCTCTCTATCTCTCTCTCAGTCTTCTGTCTTCCTCCCTCTCTCTCCTTCTCATCGCTCATCTCTCTGCCTGCCTGATCATCATAATCAGATATGATTTATAGTGACACACACACATGCAAACACGCACGCACGCAGACTCGCATGCACACAAATCGTTAATCAGGAATTTGTCCTGCGGTGGGCGACCATAATTCTAACAATAACAGAATCTCCAGAAGATTAAAAAAAAAAACACACTGCAACAAGATGCTGTCTGATAAATTACTCTCCTTGAGCGGTTTATGCACACACACACACACACACACAAAAAACACACATGCATAGGTATCTGCTTAACAAACTGCTCTTATGTCTCTAAAACGACTAAATTAATTAAAGTAGACAGGACACACACACACACCTATCTCTGTCGTTACTTTCTCATCGTTGCTCCCGCCTAACTCATTCTTGATGTGCAACGCACTGTCTCCGTTTAGCTGATGTAAAAATGCTAAATGATGCCATAGTGTACTAATGGGATTTCTGCTGCGAGCATGCTAATGACCGCTGGTAGCTGAAGTTAAAGGTGCAATCAGTAATATTTCACTGGCTCGCTCTTTTGCACAAAATGACCGTAATTTATGAACAGGGGCCTGCGAGTGTCGCCGATCAGCTCCAGCGGCTCGGCGGCCGCTGAGGTAACAGAGGAGCTTTCAAACTTTCTAAAGAGGCAGGTCTGTTTAGAAAGCTTGTGTCTGTGGATGTGAAAGTAATGGCAACTGGGGAGATTATTAGACCTTAGAGGACTTCTGCACTCTATTGAACTGAATGATTTCGTGTTCCGAAATGAAAAAGCCGTCATTTAAAATAACTAATTCCCGGCCTCTCTAGATGCTTGTGGGTATGAAAATAAGACATTTTATGGGTTTGCTTTGACATCACTGGTGATTAGAAAATATTTCCCTAATTTATTTTGCTAACAGGAAATCTAGTGGCTTCTCAGATATTGACTGAGGGAACTGAAACTGGATGTATTCTCACTAAATGGATTTGCGAAGATTGTTAAAAGGTCAAAAGTTGAACACTTCAAAAAGGCACCAGGGAAAATGTGTGCTCAAAATAAGGAAAGCCTCTGTCTTTTATCAAGCTTAGCAGAAGCTTCCACTGTGATGTACATACAGATGGATGAAAGAAGAAACAGTTTAGACGTCAGAAATGGTTTTAGCACCAGGCGGCCTCCTCATCCTCACCCTGTCACCAATGAATATATATAAAAGATATATTACAACACAAACCAGAGCTAAACTATAATCAATAAAATGTTGAACTCTGCATTTTTATTATAGCAGATATAATAAAGCTATATAATAAAACTGTTGTACACAAGGAGAGAGAGGGAAAAGGAAGTAGAGGACGATAAAAGGAAAGAGGATGAAAGAGAGGGAGGCAAGAGAATAGGAGCGATGATGGGGCAGAGGGATACAGATGAAGAAATGGTAAATAACAACATTTCATATCGTGCTTTTCTACCTTAATGGACAAAACTCTTTTCACTGTTGATGGACAAGAGTTGCCATCGGGAGCAACTTAGGGTTCAGTGTCTGGCTCAAGGACACTTGTGATCAGGAGAAGCACCAACCCTGCGATTAATGGACGACCCCCCCCCCCGTGAAAGGGGAGGAAGGGGAGGGGTATGCAAGCACAGTTATGGCCATATTGCCTGCATTATCTGCAGCGTGTGTGTGTGTGTGTGTGTGAGTGTGAGTGACGCAGAGCAGAAACTAAGAGCTGATGGTCGACAGGAACTGATGCAGCTTTACATCTTTTCCTCAAAAACGTGTCGTAATGGTTTGCTTTGTACTTGAAGTTGTATGAGAGAGGTTTTGAGTCATGGTTCAGATTTTTGTTTAGCGTTCCTGCCTTTTCTTGCTTTTTCTCCATGCCAGTCTTTTTTTTTTTTATATCTCTTACAGACAGAAAAAGAGTGCACGCAAACTGAAAGCACGGAGGTGAAAGCACCGAGACAGAAAGGACTTTGCTCTGAGCTGTTTGCCATTTTCCATCTTTTGTGAGAAACTCACCTCACACAGCAGAGTAAAAAGCCACTGAGCTTTATTTCACTTACTTTCCAAGTCAAGCAAATCAAAATCGTGTCAGAACAAATAAGAGTAGAATGACTCTCTGATCCAAAAACATAAACTTTGCTCATTCTTGAACGATAAAACACAGTTAACTCAAGGAAAACATTACATCGGGTCACACACTCGTACGTCTGTAAGAGAGTCATGTTAGTCACTTTGATAATGAAGTTTTCTTGCCAGTCACAACGTCAGCGACGTCTTGTCATGGCTCAGCTATTAGACTGTAACAAAAAGCAGAAACACGTGGTTATATTGGATTTTAAAGTAAAATTGTTTAGAACAATGTAGTAGAAATTTGTCTTAAACTAACAGTGTTGTCATGTAGAGACGTGATACATGAGTGTATTGCAAAAGCAACAGAAAGCGATGATCGTTCCCTTAACTAGTTGCCTAACCTGCCATTAAATGGATGTTTTAATCCTAATCAGACCTTAACCACAGTTTATTTGCGACAACCACAATTGTTTCCTAACCCAAAGTACTGTATATCCTACCTATCCTGCCATGCACAGATATAATCGAGAGTGATCTGGGATTTGGGATTTGGAAGAATCACCCAATACTGACTGATAGATCACATCCTCCAGATCGTGACTTTGCCCTGTGCTCATGGACAAAATGTTCATCACCAATTAAAGTGTCACTTTGAGTTTTGAGCCTCGTTCACTGTTCACACACTCTTGCCTACAACTTGTCAACAATGCTGAGATTGTTTTTGGGCATCATACGTTTGCTTTGCCAGGAATCATGTTTGCCTTCTCAAGCTCCTTTGTCTGGAGTAGACGACATCTCAAAACACATGGACTCACAGCGACTGTTTCTAATCTGTCCTTTCTCTCTCTCTCCCTCACACACACACACACACACACACACACACTGTCTGTATGTGAGTGGCAGCAGCTGCGTAGTAACACAAGATCATGAAATCTCTGTTGGGATACCCTACAAGAAGCTACAACCCTCTCATTCTTATAATTACCCCTGTCTGCTAAAGACACAGAGACAAAGATTCCTCTCTTCTCCCACTCAACCAGGAGGACAAGAAACATCTCTCCTGGTGAAACCACGACTTCTAATTTTCAGAACATTTTTTCATTTCCTTTCCGTTTCCTGTTATCTGGTTTTTCCGCCGCCTGCTGAACACACTCTCACACGTGGACGCACACGTAAGCACACACACGCTCACAATCGTGCAAAAGTTTTAATTGATCGGTGTGTTCGTCAGTCTGAGCCGTGATTTCCCTCTGGGTCATTTCCCAGCTTCTGTGCTTGTAGTGTGTGTGTGTGTGTGTGTGTTTGGCGTTCCTCCATCTCCTCCTGTGCATGGAAATTGCCTTTGTTCTTTGATTTCCAATTAGAAAAAGAAACTACCTCTCTCTCTCTGCCATTTTTTTTTGTCACCTCGTGCATCTTTCATTTTTCCCCAACTTCTCTTTTTTCTTTCCATCCCTCCATCCCTGTCATCTTCCCTCCCTTTCTTTTTAATGTCTCTCCCTCTCTGAGTCCGGCCCTGTCATCTGCAATCAGGTATTCTCTCCACCTTGTCCTGGTCCACATCTGGGAGCATGTGAGTCGGTTTGATCCTGATCTCCGTTTTCGTTTAGCCACTTGATGACTTCATCTCCTTCTCATCACTGGATGTGGAATTCCTTCTGTCTCATATGCCACTTGCCAAGCGGTTCGCAGGCTTACTCGACCGTCCGTGAGCCCTCGACAGTGGATGACTATTGAACCATTGGATTACCACCTGGCTGTCAGTATGTCATCCCTGTAGTCTGGTAACAACATCTGATTGGAGGCAGCGATACAAAGCAAGAGGAGTGTTTTATTTTTCTCTTCTCTCTCTCGCTCCATCTCGCACTCTATGACCTCCTCCCTTGTGCAGATGTGGTGACGGTCTGTTCTATATTTATTTAATGTAGAAATATTTATGCATTCAAAGTCATCACCGTCAACAAACAACTTTTCTGGATGTATATTGTTGCCTTTTCAGTTCGGGTACAGCAGCAAAATTTAACATGACGGCCTGTATTTTCATGCCTTTTTCAACCTCAGTTTCTTCAGATTGTATTTTTATGGAGGAAAATTAACGTTTCACTAAACTTGCCCATATTACTTGTGTAATTCAGGCATATGCATAATATAGTTCTCTGAAAATCATAACAAACCATCATGTATCAATGCATTTTTAGGTTTGAGAGCTCACGCAAGTTTGTCACTGTTTACACTTGCTTTTAAATACAAATTTTCTTTTCGCATCTAAAAAAAAAAAAAAGGGTATAAATGTGCCCTTTAAGCTGCAATTCATACAGTTGTGTTGCTACTGTATCTGGATATAATGATTCGGATTTGCTTTGTAAATGTGAGTGAAACCTAGACTTAGATTGTGAAAGTGTGACACAAAACAGACGTGGAGGGTAAATCACATGTTAGTCTGATGTGAATATCAGTTCAGATTGACAACACCAAACCAGGAACTGTCTGGCCAAATAGGTGACACGGATTACTGAACATTTATTACTAAAGCAAGAACTGACTTTATTAAAGCATTACTCCTTCTACTACTACAACTCAGAAAGTTTGTACTGTGTTAGGAGGAACGTATAGCTGACACTTTATGCTAACAGTGTTGTCCTGCGTGACCTTGGAACAACAGTTAAACCATGAAAAGACATTGGTAAAAACAGCTTTTCTGCAGGACACAGAGCCGTCCCAGTTCTGAAGTCGAGTGGTATCCCCATAAAAGAGGGCCGGTCTTCAGGGTCACAAAGGTTCATTGTCGAGAAAGACAGACAGAGAAAGAGCCGGAGAGGAAAGAGAGAAAAAAAGACAACAGAAGGGCACGGAGACGGACGGGAGGGCAAAACCTCATCAAAAAAGATATACAAAGTTTAAAAACAGTTTTATGAAGACAAGAAGTCGAAAAGAATGAGACAGAGGGAGGGATGAAGGGGTGGAGGCCGGCTTGATGGCCGTGCATGAGAACAACAAAAAAAGTTAAAAAGAAAAAGAAGAAACTTTTACCACAGAGAAGCCGATTGCATGTTCAGATCTTTAACTGCTGGTCAAAACAACTACACATACATAAACACTCACACACACACACACACATTCATGCATGCATGCAGAGCCCGACACACTAAAGAGGGTTATTCTAAGCGATAATGTCTTTAGCAGTGCCCAGGCCTCTTTGGATTTCGGTCCTGCGGCTGGGAAGCTCTGAACCCACAAGCTATGATAGTAAGTAACTGGTTCTGAGGCATGAAAAGCCAAATCATCTCAGTCATATTCTGCACAAATGACAATAATGGGCATGGCTTTTATTTCCCTTCACAAGGGAGAGCACATGGCCCCAATTACAGGTTAACCTCAGTTTCTTTTGGCTGCTCCGTAGCTTGGTATGACTTATACTGCATTTATGCATATCTTTTCCTACTCAAGTGCTTCTAGTTTATGCAGGTAATGCTAAGTGCTAGTAGTAATAAAAGCACCAATACTATTAATGCTCAACAAATATCTGCAGTATGGAAAATGTAAAATCAGTTTGCCTGATTCCAAAAAAGTTGGGACACTATGTAAAATATAAATCAAACAGAATGTGATAAGTAGTTCATCATTTTTGACACACACTCAGTGGAAAGCAGACAATATATTTAATGTTTGACCTCATCTGTTTCATTAATTGTTGTAAACATCTGCTTATTCTGAATTTGATGGCAGTGACGTGTTTCAAACAAGTTGGGACAGGAACCACAAAAGACTGTGAAAGTTGTGAACTGATCCAAAAACACCTGTTTGGATCATTCCACAGGTAAACAGGTTCATTGGTAACAGGTGATAGGATCATGATTGGGTATGAAAGGTTCATCCTGGAAAGACTCACAAGCGAGGATGGAGAGAGGTTCAACACTTTGTCAAACACAGGATTGGATAAAGGAGATTACTACATGGACTTGTTTGTAAATGATTGTATTTTGTTCTTATTTACATTTTTCACAGCATCCCAACTTTTTTTGAATCCGGGTTGTAAATTAACACATCAGAGAAGAGTGGGGAAAAAAAAACTTCCCACAGCTACAAAATTAATGACAAAAATGTGTTTATCCCGTATTTATGAACAAACTGTGCTGCACAGGAAACAGTATTTATTTATTTTTGCGTGATTAATTCTCTGGTGAAACATGAGGCTTTCACAGCAGGCACCTATAGCAACATGATAAACATGCCAGCACATTTCACTGTGCACTGATGTGATTCATAATGACACGCTGGTTTCAGAAGGCTTCAACAATTAAACTCACGTGTGCTAATTCTTCCGTAATTTATTTATAGTATATTTATTTTTACTTCTCATTTATTTGCACATCCACACAGTTTAGTCTTTCTCATTCTCTTCTGTTACCACTGTGATTTGAGGGTTTGAATCTCTCCTGAGAAAGATGCAAAACCTCAACAGTTCCCCTAAATGTGCCTTTGAGCAAGGCATTCTTTGTAAAGGCATTCTTTGTACAGGGTTTCTCCACACACACATTCAACCACATTCAATTCTAAATGATGCGTACTGGGCTCGGCAGGGCATCGTTACAGCATCTACCTCAGAAAATAAAAGCCAAAGAAATCTGCCTGGAGCACCGGTAGTCAACAGCTGGAGGACCGGTGTCGATCCAGTCCGTGCCCATTAAAAGACCAGTGGAGGTCTGTTAGAAGTCCTGTGTGTGAGGGAGTTGTTGTGTTTGGAAACTAAATTTCACAGGAAGGCTCTGTCTCTTTTCTGTGGTCGGCCTCTCAATTGCTTTTCTTCTTTTTGTCTATCAGTCGATCTGTTTGTCTGTTGTGGTCGGTGCTCATTTTAGCCTGAGGACAACCCGACTCGACACACACACACAGACACACACACAGAAACACACAGCAGGCGCAGTATTTTGGCACCGAGCTCAGACAAAACCACAATGGTCCAGCCCTTGGCAAGACAGCCAAGATGAACTGACCACTTTGACGTCCGTCTGGACACACACATACGCACAAACACACACAGAGCAGAATGGAGTATCTCTGTCACTTCATGTGTGATGGCATACAGTTTTTCATATCTGTTACAGAGGAAAATATTCTCATAATTTTGTACCTGGAAGATCTCGTCTCGCACCCTCCTGCTCTGCTGTTTTACTCACAGCAAATGTGTTTGTGAATGAACTCAGTTTTAAGAATCGGTTTCAGATATGACTCAAGCTTGAAAACACGACACGACTTAACTTTGTTCTGACGAAAGAGTGGGGAAAAATATTTCTTTACTTATTGACGTGTTTGAGTGGGCACACCACACCCTGACACATGCACACACGCACACACACATACACACACACACACCCTCTGCAGGGCCCCAGCTAAAAGCAGAGGGGACTGTTTCCTGTCTGTCGAACCACGCCCTGAGTGAAAGAAGGAAAGAGTACAGGGCACTCGTGTACTTTGACAAATACAGTTTATCTGTGTCCTCAACTTGTCATTTTTGTTTGTTTTGTTTTATTTTGTCATAAGACGGTGCGGCCGTGTGGTGGACGAGGAAGTCAGACACAGTCGATTGAATCACCTATTGAATGAGAGTATAAACAGTGAACTGTGTGTTCCACATCTTTAAGATATTACATATATTCATAATGTGTTGTAATAGTTGTGAGACAGTGTCGCGTGTCGGACGGTGGCGCTATGATCATGTTTCATCCATTATTTCTCTCCTTCTGTTGCTTTCCCCCCCCACATTATTATATTGTACATTTTTCCAATTTCAATTCCGATTACAGGAAAATAAATGATAGACAATATTTTAGATAATACCACCAACTTTGTGGCGACAAGTTGGGCCCTTTCCTGTTATTGTGTGACAATCATTGAGGAAACCATCCAAAACCTTTGGGGTGAATTTTGAACAAGGACTGAGATCCAGGCCTTAACACCCAACTCAGTGGCCCCACTAATGCTCTTGTGGCTGAATGGGATTGACTCCCTGCAGCCAGCGTCCACAATCTTGTGGAAAGTCTTCTTCGGAGAGTGGAGGCTGTTATTGCAGCATATTAATGTCTGTGGTTTGAGAGACAGCCCTGCAGAGTCGGAGAGCCCCCCAGTTCTAGACCCATCGGTTCCAGACCCACCGACTCAGGCATAGACTTGCGAGTCTTTGTTAAATGACATTTAATTGAGTGAACTTAGGCCAAAGACACAGTGCACATATGAAAAGCCAAATATACAATTGTTTAATGCATTAAAAATACCAAAATACACAAGTACAATTTTTATTGTAGACCAATGTTATCAGCATTTGGAGACACTTAAAAGAAAAGCTCTGCAACTGAAATCTAACTCTATCAAGTTTTTCATCCAAATGTAACTGAATGAATGAAATCTGTACTGCTCTATCAATACTTCAGATAATGTTAATGAATTCATGCTGACGCTAGCAAGCTATCCCCAAGTTATAACCAGGGTGTTAGAAAGGATAGGCTGACATTATGGCAACTAACATGAGGGAACTCGTGCGTGCAAACATCCAAAATGGTGGATCTTCAGCTCTGCAGGTCGATGATATTTTGGAATGAGATGATCAGTTGTCACATTTGGATATTTAGGTCGACATGTCTTGTGTTACTCTATTGGTCTTTATGACTGTGCTCCTCATCACGTGTGGACGCCTGCCATTCGAGTCATAAAGGGCGGCCTGCTCTCGTGGGTGCGTGCAGCATTTGTGTGTGGTCATTCTTGCCCCGGTGGTCATCGCAAGGATAAAAAGATTATGAAAATCCTTCAAAGTGAGGATATGTGCATGTGTGTGTACCTGTGGGTGTCTGTTTATACATATGTAGATTTGGGTTGTGTGAGTGTGTGGTGTGGTGTGTGTGTAGGTGTGTGCGCACTCAGGTACATAGTATAAGAGAAAACTTAGCCATGTATAAAATTGGCTTCGCTGGCTGGTTGCTCATATTCACTCAACCAGCCTTGTAACTCCACACAGAAACTATCGTTCAAATCACCTTGAATGGTGATTTCTCTCTCTCTCTCTCTCTCTCTCTCTCTCTCTCTCAGTTCCACAGGCTGAGCTCTATTTTAGCAGCCAGCCATAAGAGAGCGGGCGAGGATTCAAATTGAAACCTGCCCATTTATGAATCAAATTTGTTCCGCGTATACATTTTCCATAGCGCGCAGGACTGCATCAGCCTGTGTTTAGATAAGTCTGCACGTGTGTGTGTGTGTGTGTGTGTGTGTGTGCAGGAGAGTTTCGGACGTTACTTGGAGTGAAAGCTCTGTGTGTATATGATCTTGTATGTGTATGTGTGTGTGTGAACAATTATGAATTATGCCATTGTTCCCCTCATCAACTCTGTTTACAGTGGACTTGATGTAGCCTGATTCTCTGTGTGCATAAAAGTTATGATTTTGGGGAGGTCTGGATTTATTAATCCTCTTGTGATTTCGCCTTTTGCTTCCTGGAAACTCACGTTGTTTATGCGGTCAATAGTAACCAATGTTGCTCAGCATCATTCATTGACTGGACATGTTAAAGCCTGGTGCTCCCATCGTAAAGCCGCAATGACCCGGCGGTGGATGGGGGTTAAAGCTCCCGCTCTTCATCGATTTCACCTTTTTAAATCCACTTCATTCATGATGAGAAGTGAAGGAAAGGAAACATACTGAACATTGAGACTATTGACACAGTGCTGCAAAATGTGCTGCAGATCAATTTAAGCACAGCTATATATAATATACAATATATATAATATTATTTTTATATTCCATTAAAACTACTTACTTCATATCAAAAGATTTTTATTTCTTCATTTCTTTAGCTCAGGGCTGCCCAAAGTGGGGCCTGCAGGCCAAAGTTGGCCGACCATGAGGTTTGATGTTTTTAGCAAAACTTAATAAAAATATAAATCACTGTTTATGCTGTTTCATTTTTGGGTTAAAATGCTCTTTAAATATGTGACACTTTCAATCAAGCTAAGTTGGGATAATATCATTTTGCATTTTAACAATACAATACAATTGATGTTTTTGGCCTGTGGCCCATTTTTGAGTTTCAATTTTGGCCCTTCAAGGGAAAAAGTTTGGACAAGCCAACTTTTAATACAAAATTTTGCCAACATGAAAACACTATGTATTTGTCTGCATTTAGTAGAAATTGTGCAGATTAATCTTCTTCTTCTTCTCATTTTTATTTCTTCTTCTTTCTTTAATTTCAGATTTCCAAGAACATGAAACATTACAATATACACAGTAGACATTAACCCCCCTCATCTCTATTAACGCTAAATAAATACACACATAAGACCAAAACAATTGAAATGATTATTTTGCAGATATTTCAACAAGTTATTACTTTTCTGAGTAATTTCCCTGTAATCAAACTGGACAGATTTTGACTGTCGGAGAGCAGCTTTCAGTCAGCGTGATCATTTTGCTTCCTCTCCAATAACAAAGCTACCAGTGGAGTGAGGTCTCAGCTTCCCCCCTACATACACACTCAGCTCCTCTCAATTGCAAATGATGAACTGGGTGAGTGCATGCGCTTTGGGACTTTTTCCATGTCGACTTCAGAGTTAAAGAGAGAATTACTTTGACATACTATAAGCATACTGGTTTGATTAAACTTGTTTGTGACACGCTTTTATAAATGAGGCCGCGGGGCAGATAAAACGCGATCAAACGAGCCATGAACGATTAGTTACACAATAGACTCTAACTTAAGCACATCCAATATTTAGCCCGAACAATAAACACATCTGGAACGCCGCATAATAAAAATAATTTCTGAAGGCCAATTACAGAAAGTGCACTGAGTTTTATAAACCCAGGATGGTTTGTCAGGGTCCAGATTTCGAATGTTGATTTTTGCTTCTCTTAAGATCAAATCACCAAGTAAATTTCGGAAAAATTAAAACAGCATGTTACTTGGAGCAACGCAGGAAACTTTGTCTTCACTTTTGTCAGCTCTCCTTTGTCTCTTAATTTCCCTCAAATATTCATCTTTTTGACTACATCTCCAAAATGATTATAAACTTAAGAGGAAGAAAGAATAAATTAAGAGGTAAGACAGTTCGAGAAAGAAAAAAAGTTTCACATAAACAGAATAAGAATTAACGACGACGGAGCGTTTCGAAGGCGCGAGACAGAAAAAAAAAAAAACGAAGGAATGAAAAGAGAAAGAAAGAGCTCGGTTCTGTATAAATGAATGCTCCCTCACTCCTCGTCTCCCCTGAGCAGAAAGAGAAGACGAGGGGAAAAAGAGGCAAAGCGAGTGAACATGGTGAGATGGAAAATGTGAGGAGCGGGCCGGGGCCGAGCCGGCGGTTTCACCAGTATAACTGTCCTATTGTCTGACTCGACCAGAGACTGAGCGCAGGAGACGCTCACACACACACACACACACACACACACAGACATACAGCTGTGTCATGATCGTCATTAAACACCGTGTAAACTCCAATGCATGCGTGTTTGTGCATTTGAACAGAAGACAAGGAAAGTTGTGGAAGAATAATGATGACGATTGTATTGATATCATTTACACATGTACTTTGCATGAGAGACACTGTGACCACTAATCACGACATTGACTCCATTTGGCGGTAAAAGGTATGAAACTAAGCTGCTTTTCACAAACTGGGCGACCAAATGAATGTAATGTGCTCCACCGCAGTTATTTGTTAGCTAAAGTGTACTTGTCTTTTCTATATCAAATCATAATATATGATACATTTTGTGGTTATCGGCTTTGTGGCAGAGAGTTAGTTTAGAAGATGAACAACACTCTCATAAGTGTCAATGAAAGTAATATTCATTGGACATTTTTTTCATTTAAGCAAATGTTCGATCTATCAGTGACAAAGGTGATTGTGCGTATGAAAACCTTTGCAGTTGTCTGTGGCATCATAGCTGAGCAGTTAAACCCCTTTTACACCTGACAAAGACCCCACTAACGTCTGGCTTTTGTCTTCAGTAGTAAAGGATCAATCAGCATTTGTTCCCAGGTCAAATGACTCTGCAGTAGTCACGGCTATTTCTGCTAGTGTTATCTCATTATTATCATCTCCAGCTTGGCTTCCACGCTGCTTTCTACTGTTTTCTGGTGCATTCATGACGTTGAACAAAAACAGAAAGACAAACCCGTCTACTGGTCATAGAAAAGGAATCAAACACCTGTGTTTAGTGGATTTACCCACTTTTAAAAACTCTGCACTTACACGCTAATTTTGGTGTAAAATACGGAATAGTGATGTGTTTTCCATCACCTCGTGGCGGTCGGTCCGCCAGAGAGGGTCGGCGGAGCTAACCCAACAGACTTCTTCAAACTTATTTTTGTGTCAACAGTACGAATACTGTTTTTTCGGGAGTATAGTGTTATTGTTATCGTCTTAGGCGACATTTCTTTTTCGCAGTCATGTGCGCTTGTGACCTTGAATTATTATGGAGACATGGCTCAGGTTCCAAGTGCTAACTGACTGACATCACACAGACAAAACAGTTTAGATCATGAAACACACCTGCAATTACCACTTATTGCCACAGGTGCCACCAAAGACAATTAAATGGGACTAGTTACTTTAAGTATCTGGCTACTACAACTAGCAGTTGGTTACAGCTGCTGATTGTGTTAACTTTGGACTGAGCCAGGCTGTTTCCCCTTGTTTCAGGTCAATAAGCTAACAGGCTTATTGCCATAGCTTTATATTAATGACATAAATAAATGGCATAATTCAGACTAACCAGCTATGAGTCAAACACCTCTTCAGGAGACTTCGCAAAACACTGTTTTCTCAAACTAACTTCTTCTCATAGTCTCTATATTGTTAATAAAGTTTGTTTATGATGATTGATAAATGTTAATAGCTATAAAACTGATTACAAGTCTGTTAGCAGGATTAATACAGATGTGAAATGATGATCGTAAACACACATTATCTGTACCAGTGGTCCAGCATGTTTTCCTCTAACAAGCCTCCGTCATCACTCGCTGTCTCGGTGAATTATCGTAGCCTGCGTCGTCCGTTCGTCATGGGACGGTGAGTTTTTGCCGCAGCAGGGGGGCGAAGACTGAGGGAGTCTGGAAAGTTCAGCCGGCTCACACAGCTGCGGACAAGCGAAATTAAATAAAAATTGGATAGTTTATGTGTCAATATTCACTGTAACCATGACTTCTATGTGATGGTTTCCCTTTTCGGACCAAAATTGGACTGAGTGAGTTTCGGAAAAACTCTCTTCATTTGGCATAAGCCGTTTTCATGCACCTTTAATTCCCCACCATTGAGCCTGTCTGTCACCATGAATAAACCTGTAAACAGAATATTCCAGTCCAGCTGTGGTGTCCTGCTCTCGGTTTGCCAGCAAAACAGGCTGCCAGCTCCCCACTCCGACTGAGCGGGAGGTTCCTCCTAATACAGTGGAAAATAGTGATGATCCCAGTGGTAGCAGCAGAAGTCAGCGCTTATCAGCAGCGTGGATTCTGTTGACATTAAGTGGAAGTTTATTCATATATACAGAACATTCATCACAACTCTCAAGTCTCTCTCTTTTTTTTCTTTTTTTTTTTACAAAGAAAACAGATACCGCAAGAAAACTAGATCTAATAAATCAAATAACAACAGGCCAAAACAAACTAACAAACTCGCCCTATCTAATCTTGACTGTGTGTTTGGAAAGAAAATGGATGAAACCTTGGAAACAGGTAGTGGGAGTTTGCACAAACAGCAAAAAAAAAAAAAAAGTCCAAAGAGTAACCTGAATCAAATTGACAGTGAGACATCCTAACTGGTTTTCCAGTAATCTTTCAATTATCTTAACCGGATTATTCTGACAGAGTAATGTTACCTTCGTGTGTCCAAAAGCCAGGTAACTTGAGGATCCGTGTTTAAACGGATAATTCTTTGTGTAAATTTTGTGACTGTGCAGGTGGAGCTTTGCCGCATTAAAACCTCTGCAGAAACACAGCCCTTTGCGAGAGGAGCTGGCTAAACGTTAGCGTGGTTTATGCGAACGCGGTGATGATATGTTTACGCGTGACCACCCAAACGGAGCAGCCGGGTTCAAGAACTGAAAGAACCTCCATGCATGTGAACGCAGCCAGATAAATACAGTCAGTGTGACTTGTCTTATCTGAACAAAGGATTGCATTTCAACCAGGGCAGTACATCAAGTGAGAGAGAGGCATGAAGTTCCAAAGAATCTCTTTAACAACCGACTATATCTGTCAGTCTCTTATTTCTCCTCTCTGTTGAAATTAATAAGCTTTAAGGAGACAAAGGACAAAGCTTCATATATTTCCAAACCAGAACTCGTTCTGTCTCTCTTTGGTTAATGCCATATGCCACTGTGGGACCAAGATAGATTTATATCTGGACTTTTACTAAAAGCCTCAAAGTTTCAAAACAACATTTTAAAATCTCATCTAAGTCCAGACACAGAGTCTCTCTCTCTCTCTCTCTCTGTGTGTGTGTGTCAGTACCCGGCGAACAGCGAAGAGCTGAGGGACACAATGAGAAAAAGGGAGAGAGGAGAAAGACAGAGACGAGAGGGGAAGTGCAGACGGAGGGAGAGAAAACGACAGAGACGGGCTGTTGATTTGTGAGCAGAAGCGTGTATGTAAAATCTATAAATGTTACGCTGACATATGGACGAGAGCAGCAGCCAGTCGGCATGTAAACCGAAACCAGATTTACTTTTCACGAGTTGTGCTTTCCATTCAACAGCATCTCCGTCATCCTCTCTCTCTTGTTCACACATTTCTGGTCCCTTGTCCCACCTCTCCCCTTATGTGAAATCTACCAAAACCTTGAAGCCACTTCACAGCATAAATTAATTTTATAGAAATTGTTCTGGGCGAGAGGGGAAGAAAAATAGAGCGAGATTCCAGCGATATAATTGCAAAACTCAATTTTACTGCAGGTGAACAGTAGATATTCAGATATAATGACACTCTGTGGGACACATTTTATTTGATCTGTGTGTTTGTGATGGATGAGTTTGAAAGTGAAACCTCTCAAAGCTGAGTGCCTTTAGAAAATTTATCACGAGAGACATGATGTGTGAATAAATACTCTATTACACTGATATATATCCACAGGCTACACTGGGCACACAGGCCCAGATTCTAATAATGTATTTCCCTAGATTTAGAATATTATTTTCATCTGATCTACATAATATAAATATTGGAATATTGCAAAATATAACACACATTTAAGGTTATCATATCCCTTTACCTCACACTGACTCTAAATGCAAGAGAAGAAGTATTTGTAAGTGTTTACCAAATGATCTATGATGCATGTTTCAGTGATTTATTTCTTTTAATTTCATAGTTGAAATCCAACTCATTAAAAGTTCTCATTTTGTAATATACAGTATAAAAAAAAACAACAATTAAAAAAAAAAACAGAATAACATCACCCCAGTCGCTGTTTTTCCAACCCAGTTGCTCCCATAGGTTTTGTGGTCGGAGAGCAGCCAAAAGCTGTGGTCTGCACTGCTAAATCCAAGTATTCATACAATCTTGGTGAAAAATTTTGTTAACATAAATCTCCTTAATTTGATTTGTACAACAACTGCAACTACTGTACATTCAGCAAAGTGTGGTATGAGCTGCATTTTGACAACAGCAACAATGTGGATTATCGGCTTTTCATGCATTATTTATTAATATTCTTTGAAATGACTGAGATCAAGACACATGTGGGAAGTAAATATTGCATGTGACAGATGTACTGAAGTCATGCATTTAAAGATATTTTGAAACATCTGAAGAAATCTACACAAAAAAGGAGTGGGAGAGAAAAGGAGGAGAGAATAGAGGGATATGTCAGAATATGTGTTTCTATTCATTCTAGTTCTGTGTTGTTGTTTCTCTTTCAGAGTCACACACCAACACAAAAGTACACAGATCCATATGCTCAGTGTAAATCTACGAGTCAGGTAAGACACATATGTTCAATATGTTGAAACAGACCATAATGATCCAACCAGTGTGCTCCAGTGACAACATTAAGTTTGCAGAGAACTATCTGTGCTTTTTAATCCAGTTCTTTTGAATTAAAGTACACACACGACAATATTGCCCTTTTTCTTTCTCATACATTTAAAGTTTCAAAAAACCCAATTAACACTTTTTATATCGCACACAAAATATAACTTTTTAATTAAACTTGGCATTGGAGAAAAGGCCAGTATCATCTTTAATTGGTTATTTTGCAGCCAAAAGGCAATTTAATCCTGCAGAATGCTTTAGTTTCTTTATCTGCTGCTGTACGTTGACGTCTCCTTATATAATCATATGACCTCACATGTTGACAAAATAACATGAATATCGAGTAAAAATGATGTGCATCAAGTGAAAAGCAGGCACATTGCGAAGTTGGATGTTGTTGGACGAGAAACACTACGTGGGTTTTGTGGTGGTGCTTCGTCATGGCCGCTCAAAATGAGAGTTATTATTTTATTATGCTATATTTTAAGCTAATGTTTCACGATCATATAAGTCACATAGCAATGAAACTGTCCTCTGACGTTTGCCAAGTTAACATAAAATATCAAATTACAAATATTAGAATACAAAGTTCAGCCAAACTATTCATTCATATTTATTGTTATTTGTCACTGTGCGGTGTCTCCAAGGAAAACTACTTATCACTCGTTACAACTCATTACAATTACACGTATTGAAACTCCCTCTTAAGTAAGGACATTATGACGAATATGTTCACCACAATGAAAGGTTATACACACAACCTTCTGGGAAACAACAGTGTGGAATCTATCAATAATAATACTAATAATACAAGAATAATGTTTAAAATAATAAGCTGGCATCCACACAACAGGAACTGCATGGTCTTAAAGTAAAGTTTGACCTCCTCTAATTCAGACCTGGACCTTGGTTTCTTTGTCCTGCTGCTTTTAGATTGTGGAAAATCAGTTTGCTTTTTTTTTTTTTTTTTTTACCTTTGCTGAAGCAATGTCTTTAAATTCGCTTTTATTTACAGCAATGAGCTGGCAGCATATGCTCCTGGGATACAGGAAGAAAATCAACTCAACCTCACAATTAAGAATGGCCTTAAAAAATGTATTATTTTCTGTCAAATATAAGTTTGATATCATGAAAATAACTTTCTTCTCCTGAGGGCATTCCTCATCAAACCAGTCTCTGCTTGCAGCGCTGCAGTGAAACTCACACCGGTACTAAACAGTTTTATTACTTTTTGAATTTCTACAGTGAATAAAAGGACAAGCAGTTCAGTTTTTAGACAAAAGAAATTGCAAAAAATGTGTATAGCCAAGTGAAGTCACCAGGCCAGGATGCCTTTAGTTCCTTGTATTCCTAGCGAAATCCCTGGATACCTTCTCTCCTCTATCTCCATGATACTGAACCCTAAATTTGCAAGTGTGTGTGTGAATGGCTGAGCGTATATTCATCATGGGGATAGAAAGCGTCGCTCCTGAGCCATCAGTGTATGAATGTGTGCGAATGTGTGAATGGTGACACGTGCTTCGAGTGTTCGGTAGAATAGAAAAGCGCTTTTTAAATATAGTCCATTTAGCATTTACGCAAAACAAAACACCTCAAGTACCGTGAAAAGCGGGCAGGCGAGAATGTGAACAGGTGAGCATCATGTCGTGCCCCCTGGAAATGCAGTATATTTAGCGCCATTATGAATCACCCAGAGAACCTGAGGTGAAGAGATGCAGCAGCTCATGAGAAATGATGGAGACTTGGAGCATAAACATGGTATGAAGAGAAAAACTGAATTAGTTAGATGTTAATGTTAGATTTACATTTTGGTATAAGGAAAGACGTTTTACCAAGCAAATATCTGCTGCAGTGTTTGGCAGGTTGTTTTAAAAAGTTTTCAATTTCATTATTGGAGGAAGCAGCAGCTCTGGTCTCTAAATTCAGTCAGTTTACAAGAGTGACAACCAACAAAACGTGGTGGACATCAGAAAGACAATTGTGTGCTTCCTGCAAACATTTCAGCAGTTTCGATTTGCTGTGAAATTGGATCACCAATGAAATGTCATTGTAGCCATCATGAAGCCAAGCTCATGCCACTATCATAAAGGAGGAAGTGACATCAGTGTACGGCCATCTTTCATGTCGGGGTTTGATGCTCCAGAGATAAATTTCGGGTGGAGCATCATTTAAAAGACATTGTCAGGTCGTCCATGCCAGAAAGGGCCACTCCTCCCTTTACTGTCGTTGGCCACTTCAGTGGAAAACAAAAAATGACTCAGCTCACAATCATTTTCGATTTGACTGGTTATTTTGGGGCGTGGTTCAGAACAAGAGACAGATAACACACCTCATCCACTGGAGCATGTAATGTGAGCCACATTCTTGAATATCTTTGGCAACGATGAACTTGTTTACTCGATTGTTCACTGTTCTAAGATAAGATAAGATATACCTTCATTCGTCCCACAATTTACTGTGGGACGAATTTACTGAAACTTACTGTGGGAAATTTACTAAATAACTGAATTTAAAAGATGTCAGGGAAAACCTTGGAAATGCTGTAAGTAAATTCAAAATATAGAAAGAAGGAAATGTGTCGATAAAAATATTTTTTATAATTACGATGAACACATACATTATTTTTTATAATAACACTTATTTTTTGTGGCCACGACACCACAGATGATGTCTCTTAAAGAATGAAGCCCTTGTAAAGAAAAGGAAACAGGATCTAACATTTCGTCTTCCTTGGGTGTGATTTCATCTATAACAACCTTTCACCCCACACAGTCAGTGATAGAAGCCATATTGAGTGTGGGCAGACTCACCATGTTAACCTTGAGGGGGGCGTTCAGCTCCGTCAGGGGACCGGTCTCACTATCAACCGAGTCATTTTGTTGGAGCTGGACCTCCCGCTGCACAGATGAATCAGCCCTCTTGGCCACTTCCATTTCCAGTGTTATGCTGACCCCAGGGATATAATCCAAATGTTTTTCCTCTCCTCTCATCTCCACTGGAGGAGGCCTCGTCTGTGATGCTGTGAGAGGCTTTCAGCGAGTGCTGGTATTCCTCTGCAGCTCCAGATCTGCCTTAAAAGCTGATGATAGGGTCCAAAGTAACACATTGTAGCTGGACTGTAATCATGGGCGTCATCCCATAATGGTGCTGTAAAGTATTTGTGACTCATTTCTGCATCTCTCTGCTCTGAAATTGGCATGTTTTTGCTCAGACACCCAATCAGGATGACGCCATCCAACATTGCTCGTCATGTAAAAACAGCAGCGACACCTCGGTCATCAGTGAATGAAAACTCAATATATAAATTCAAACACTTGCAATATGATGCAAATGTAATTGTATTTCTCACACAAGCTCAGCCATCTTCCAGAGCTCGGTTTGCCTCCAGGGTCAAAGCCCTGTGTCTAAACTTGCTGCCGTGACGTTGACATGATAACGTGTTAGATTACACTGTAAAATATCAAACACGGTGCCAGAGAGCGTAAATTAACCAACATGCTGGTACATGCGGTAGATTTAGACACAAGACTATTTTTTAATCTGCAGTCACTGGACAGATGTTACATAGCCACCCCCTAGTGTCTCAGCAGACATATACTGTATATATGCATATTTAATAGAAACCCTATCACCAGACTGAATGCTAATAATGGATGATTTTGCAAATCCCCAGATCACATTCAGTCGTCGAACATCAGTGCCGGTGTTTTTTAAATAATTTATTTGAACAACATCTGCTCATAGCATTGACAACATATTGAAGTCGTGCTTGTTGAATTGGGCCGAGAGCGAATAAATTCTTAGGAAGGTGAAATTAAGGTTGTGGAGTTTGGGGTGGCGGATGTGGTGCATCCAACTTTGGTGCTAGAGCATCGTTCATGGATTCCTAACTACATGAAGGGCACAGTGAACTGGATGTAAATTGTGTACTGCATGGGGCAGTTAAGGAGCTGACCAGCAGTGGAAAAAGTATTCAGATCTTTTACTTAAGTAAAAGTAACAATTCAACAGTGTGAAAATGCTCCATTACAAGTAAAAGTCTTGCATTAAAAATCTTACTTTTTGTAAAAGTATTCATAATGAATATCATAAATGATCTTATTGGATGAATGGATGAACCTTAATAATAAGGTTGCATAAATGGGTAAGTAGCATTTCATGTAGCTGGAGCTCATTTTAAGTACTTACATTTACAAAAAAAAAAAAGAACAATACATCATTTCTGATATGATGATCAGAGGTTTTGTAAAATTTCAGTCTGTGAATTAACTAGTAAGTATTTCTAAATAAATGAAGTGAAGTCAAAGTACAAGCTGCATAAAATAGCAGTACTGAAGAAGACAACTGCAGTACAAGTACTCAGAATCATCTGTAAGTAGTCTCCAGTTCGAGTCCAACTGGGGACTCTGTTTCGTCATCTGTCCCCTCATTTCCTATCACATCTGCACTGTCAGACAAAAGCAAAAAAAGCTATAAAAAAGAGAGAGAATTTTGCTTTGCGTGATTGTTCAGTATGAATGTGGATCTTGATCTCTGAATTCAATTCATACCTGATGGGCTGGTATTGGAGTTCATGATGTCCTCCTGCAGAGAACTTATGTCTCGACCACATGGAGAACATCCACATCCTCCAAAAAACATTGTGTGACATGACATCATCACTGACCACCTTTACCTCGGGGTCTGTTCCCAATAGAATAACAACAACTTCTCCCTGCTGGACCGTCTAACCTTCATCCACCGTGATGGACACTGTGCGCTGACGTCAGGGACGAGGGAAGAACTCCTCTGGTTGTTGTGTAGAAACAGCTACAGCTCATCACTTTCAGTAAAGGCTGATTTTACTGTAGCTCAGTCTCTGTGTTCACGGATGATATGA
Organism: Holacanthus passer; assembly: GCA_025331565.1. Lineage (NCBI taxonomy): Eukaryota > Metazoa > Chordata > Actinopteri > Pomacanthidae > Holacanthus > Holacanthus passer. The sequence continues at coordinate 7,164,869 of JAFREQ010000002.1, read as the reverse complement.
TCACATCAGAAAGAGCCTCCTTCACTTAAGGTCAGCTGAGATCAAGATAAAGATCCTCTTGCATCTCCCGTAGAAGGTCAAACACATCAGAGATGACAACTCTGATTTTTGACTCCTTATCCTCCATATCTCACTAACTTGCTGATTTTACAAACTCAGCTGCGATGGCAAAGCTCTTGGTTTTCCTTTACATGTTTTTTTTTCAAACAATCCGTGCAGGATTAAAAGAGAAAAGACCAAAAGAAAGACATTCAACACTTAATGCCTTTCTTTTCTGTGGTGATAAGGCACAATAACAAAAATCGTAACCATGGGCTTTTTGGCTCGTTCCTTCCATTAATCGTGATGGTTGCGGTCATGATCCTGGCTACAATCTCTGGACCCACCACAGGGAATAGTCATCCTTTTTTCTAACTCTGGGGCTTGTGTGTCCAACCCAGCTTGCAGATAAAGCACTTGGCAAGAATTGAACATGAAAGGGAATCTTGTCTTGGGAAGGCTTGGTAAAAAAAAAAAAAAAAAAAAAGTCTGGCTGACAGTTGTTTAGCTGGACTTTCCAATCCCTCTATTCCTCTCTGCAATGAAGGAATTTATGATGAATATAATGATGTTTGTGCCACTTAAGTCTTACTTGATCTATACTGAAATTATTATTTCAGTATTTTCTAGTATTTTAATATTTAATTTTATTCAACGTCTCGTGATTGTAACACCTTCAAATAAGTTAAAGGATGACTTGCTAACATAGCACAAAAAAAGAAGCTCTTATTGTATATTTCTTAAACTTTGATTTTTTTCCTATCATTATTCAACTTGCTTGTTTTCTGTTGCCAAGGTTAGAGATTATTATCATTGTTCACATTAGGTAATAATGTCTTGAATAAACAGTGGATTTCATGCCAGTCGGAGTCTAAGGTTTATGGATATGAGTAAGTTATAATAGTTAGAAAAAAATAATGAATTTACTTTGGCAGGCAGAAATATGAATTATGAGGTCAAATGTTTGACAGCAAACAATGAATCTTAATGTGGAAAAAGCAGGGTGGTGCGTTTTAGTGACTCACAGGGCGAAGGTACTGACCATGTAAAAGCAATGTCCTAAGTTTGAGTCCAACCTGGCGACTCTGGTATTCCCAGTCGTTCCTGTCGCTGCACGCCTAATAAAAGCAAAATGCTGCAAAAACATATTTAAAAGTGAAAATTGAAGAAGACATTTTCAAAAACACTCCAAATCACCAGGCAGTTGCAGAAGAAAAGTGGCTGAAGGAACCTCTTTGTCTAAGTAATTGCCCGTCCACAAGACAGGCGTCCGCCGGCGAACCACACTGACCAACTGGAAAAAATCAGCAAGCTGCCTCCAGACAAACCGGTGTGGGAAGAGAAAAAACAAATAGTTCAGCACATGTAAGTAACTAAACATGGTAGACTCTGATTTTAGATAGATAGATAGTAAGGCAGTAAAACCAAACGACACCATATATTACACATACATCATAAAATGCTTGAGAGCTGTTTATTATTTAATATAAAGAAGGTCAAAGCAGGTCATTAAACACCTGAGAGCTGACTCGTTCTGACGCTGTTATGTCCAGCATCAGGCCAGCTATGTATCCACATCCTTATCTCCATTTAAAAGATGAGTACCAAAGGAAAGATTTAAAGGAGCATTAAGTATCAAATTTCAAAGGACGGTCACATCGGACCATTAAACACCGGGGGACGAACTTGAAGTCTGTCAGTGTCACCGCGGTTTTATTTTAGTTTTACTGGTGAGCAGGATCATAATTCTACATTATTTAGCAGAAAAACACTGTGTGCTTTTTGATAAATATTTTACCGGCTTTTATTTTATTTAAAAGTGACTGCTCAGACTCAGGTCAGCAGGTAGGAAGAGAGTCCACGCCGGATCCCTTCCTCCTCCCGAATAAGTTTGTTTTTCAGACTCTGTCCAATGTGGCTTCCATCTGCTGCTTATATCAATAAAGTTCCACCGACAACTTTCACATACTTCTTGTATTTTGTACATACTGTATATGTTGTGTGTTTTTGTGTAAACTGTTTTTCAAGCCTTTGCTCAGTTTGGACGTTTGTGTACAAACTCAAGAAACAAAAAGTATCCAGTGCTTACAGAATAGCGAAATGCAACTCTCTATATATGCCGACTGAAAAGCTCTTGTTCTCACAGGGATTATGCATATTGCTGATTACTGGGATATGGTTTGTTGTTGTGTGTATACACACTTATTCATCGTCCTCTTTGTGTTCTCTGATTAAGGTCAGCGACATCCAAAGCTTGGCAATAAAGATGAAAACTGCGCTGATCTAAGGCAGCAGAGGACTCTCTCTGTTTGTTTTTCAGACAGAGTCAAAGGATTTTCTTTTCACTTGACCCTGTTATTAGCAAAATATATGCCGTTTTTTTCACTGCGGCTGTGAAGGCTGAACATCAGTTCACCTGACACTGGAGCCTGAAGGGACTGTTTTTGTGCTTTCGCATGTTTTAGTCCATTTACTGCACATCATTGTACGACAGGATTTTTTTATCGCTTCTCCTTCTCAGACTCCTTTCTTCTTATGGCCGATCTTAAACATGTCAGTTTTAGTAAGTGCCTGAATTAGTAAGTCACCATACAAGTCCCGGATCATTCATTTCAACCACTGCGATTTCATTTTGCAGAACTTTGCTACTTTACTTTTGCACAAAACAATGCATTCTGCAATAATAAAAGTAGTTTCTGTTTTATGGAACGACTTTTAAGATCAACCACTATTTCTGTTTACTAAAATGAGATCAGCCCTTTTTTAAAAAAAATTTATGATTTTTAAAAAAAAAAAAAAAAAATCATTGTCTTAGTTTAATCATATTTTTGGGAGTTTGTGAATTTTAAAACTCATGTGAGGTCAAAGTTTTTGCTGTGGCACTACAAAATAATTGACTTGATGACTGTAGCAGATAGAAACAGTGAATCTGGCCAATACCTGATCCACTATATAAGGTCAGCATTTGTCCTGAATCACGTGGATCAGATCAGTTCATCCCTTATTAAGAAGCAGTAAATATGGAGCAGGAGGAGTCACAAAATTCCTTGTTGTCACTGTTTGACCGCACACGTTTGCTCCATTAACAGTCCTCCTTTACATGAGAGCCATAGACAGAGATCAAGGAGAAAGAAACAATTGAGTCAGTGACAAATATACCTTGAAAACAGATGAGATACCACATTGGGGAGGTGCAATTCTAATTCAAACAATTTAATGACAGCACGAGACAAAAAGAAAATTTTGAGAGTAAGCAACATTGCTGCACTATATTATCTTAGAAACCCCATGTGGGTGCAGACAACAAAAAGGTTTTCTGTTCCAACAGGACAATATTAGTTACAGATGAGGAGAGGAAAGTATGGGACAGGGGCACACAATCAATTTCTGGAAGAAAGAACTGAAGGAAATAATGTCGAAAAGCAAGAAAATGGGCGAATTCAAAGAGAAATCAATGGGAGGTTTATGTTCATGACTGCGGCAGGTGGCAGGTGTATTATTTCTTCAATGTGACTTTTCCTCTGTGGTCCATCCAAAGCCAGCACCACTCAGGAGGTGGTGGATCCAGCAGTGTGTATGCCTGGAGGCTGCAGGATTGCCTTTGTTAGCAAAAAATTCTTACCTTTGGCTTTTGAAGGGCAGCGTTTGAAAAAGAAACTAAAAAGTTCACAGTGGCTTCCTCCCTGTGGGACAAAGGGAGAAGGACTGTGAAGGGAAGGGTGAGAGACTTCGCCAACAGCCTGGTTTTCATACCCAGCTAACAAGGGTATATTCATTATTTATGTTGTTCAGTCCCCCTGCAACGTTTCTGTAAACTATTCTTTGATTATTTTTGCATTATGGCCGCCATAAAAAAAAAAAACCAGACCTGCAGGCCTGAGTGAATACGTGACGCTAAATCACACAGCAGCATTTCTATTTCACTAACATTCATCTTGTCTTTATGTTGCTCGGTTTCCATTTGACCCACCCACACTAAACATCTGCATGCACTCATGAGACGCCGTAAGATGGCTTGAATAAAAGCCTCCATTAAATTATATAGTATTTGACTAGAAGTTCTGTGAGTCTGTCTCCTGTCTTCAACAAGGATAACATCAAATCAGGAATGATTTAAGACAGAAGCCGGTGTTGAGAAAGTTGTTACGTGACCTTTGCCGTATCTGGCTTCCCAGTCGATGCTGTAGCTGCTCAGCACGAGGTAAATGATCATTTTATAAATCCATTTAGTGATTGAGATTTTGATCATGCTGGCCCAGGTTTCCTTTGCCCTCTGGTTAAATAGGTAGTGATACCCAGATAAGAGTTATTAATATGTATGCACCTCTGATCTCGCAGTGTAGCGGAGAGACCACATCAAATTTGGTTGAGATTAAATGTTTTTTTTTTTTTTTTTTTTTTTTTTTAAATTACATGGCCTGAGGTTTTGATTTAAGATATGAGTTTGGACCTGCTATGAGAGATTAACTTGAGTTTCCATGTATTTCGAGGCTGTGAAAGATTGATTTACATTTTAAATACTTGTAAACACTGTAATAAAATATTTGCACTGGGTTCATTAAAGGGTCTTTTTAAACTCAGTGCCAAGAGTAAATGGTAGAAAACTGAAGATGGTCAAATATCATATTAAAGCTTATTTAGTCAAACCACCTTGCTTGTTGCTGCAATAAGATTAGTCCACATCAGAATTGCATAAAATAGTTTATGCAATCCAGTGTTATTCAACAATTTGCATTCTTCAGAAAGAGCTTTAATGATCTTTAGTTGTGATTGTGATTTTTTTCCTAATACTTCTGCACATTTAAATGCTGAAATTATATTTATAATCGTTTTTCAACATTGTATTATTGCCACTTTTACTTCAGTAAAGGATGTAAATTATACCTGCACAACTGTGTTTCATTGAAGACTGACCTTTTTTGTTTTTGGCCACTAGTGGTGCTATAGAGCAATGTTTTGATACACAACTTTAAGTCTGTCCATTTGATTTGGTTTCTAAACATATAAACAGGTAATGTTTTAATTAATTCTGAATGTGTGTCTTTGCTTTAAGAGTCAATGCTCGTTATTTTGGATGAGTAGATGTAGTAGATGAGTTGAGATTACAATCAATGTTTTTGGTTTGGTTGATTTGATAAAAAACTAATTAAATAAGTGAGCATGTGTCACTTTAAGATAAAGTATTTTTTAATTTTATCTGAGTAGTTTATGCTGTTTATTAAAATATAAAATATACAGATAACTCATTATCAAGATTGAGAAGACAGTGAGTGATTTGTCTCTGCAAGAGTCAGTGTTTTTGATTTTTGTGTGAGCAGTTTATTGGATTTGTAACATATAAACACCTGCTGAGTGTCACTTTAAAAGGCAGTGTTTTTTAATTTTGTCTGACTAGTTGATTTGGTTTGTCTGCATCTGATCTGTGTCAATAAGTGAGAAGTGTGTGTGTGTGTGTTGTCTCTTTAAGAGTCATTGTTATTGATTTTATCTGAATAGTTGATTTGGTATAATAACTGATTAATTCGGAGTGTGTGTGTGTGTCTTTTGAAGAGACAGTGATTTTGATTTTGTGTGACCAGTTGATTTGCTTTATTATGATTTGTGTCAATAAGCTGACAGTGTGTGTGTGTGTGGGTGTGTGTGTGTGTGTGTGTGTGTGTGTGTTGTCTCTTTAAGAGTCAATATTCTTCATTCTTTTTATCTGAGGAGTAGATTTGGTTGAATAACAAATTAAATAAGTGATTGTGAGTTTGCTGTCTCTTTAAGACTGTGTTTTTGATTTTGTCTGAGTTGTTGATTTGGTTTCATAACTAATTAACTCTGAGTGTGTTTGTGTTCACTTTGAGACTCAGTGTTTTTGTGTGACTAGTTGATTTGCTTTTTATGATCTGTGTCAATAAGTGAGCTGTGTGTGTGTGTTGTCTCTTTAAGTCATCAATTTGATCTGAATAGTTCGTTTGATTGAATAACTTATGAAATAAGTGATTCTGAATGTGTTGCCTCTGGACTCTGGTGCTTATGATTTTATCTGAGTAGCCGATTTGTTTATTAACATATAAATAAGTAGCGTGTTCATAAGAGTCAATGTTCTTGAGTTTGGGTGACCAGTTGATTTGGTTTCATAACTTATTAAATAAGTGATCATGAGTGTGTTTTTTTTTAAGGTGTTTTTTTGGGGGGATCTGTGTCAGTAAGTGAGATGACAATGTCTCTTTAAGAGTCAGTCTTTATTTTAGTATTTGATTTGGTTTAATAACATTAATTCTGAGTGTGTGTGTTGTCTCTTTAAGAGTCAGTGTTTTCATCAGGGGAGTTGATTTGCTTTATGATGAGCTGTGTCAGTAAGTCAGCTGACTGTGTGTGTGTGTGTGTGTGTTTGTCTCTTTAAGAATGATTATTAATTTTATCTGAGTGGTTTGGTTGAATAACGAATGAAATAAGTGATCTGAGTGTGTTGTCTCTTTAAGACCGTGTTTATGATTTGATCTAATTAATTCTGACTGTGTGTGTGCGTGTTGTCTCTTTAAGACTGGTAATTCTTTATTTTGTGTGATTTGCTTTATTATGATCCGTGTCAATAAGTGAGCCGACAGTGTGTGTGTGTGAGACAGAGAGAGTGTGTGTGTGTGTCTTTAAGACTCGGTCTTCGGGTGGCTTCTCGATATTAATAGAGCTGCTGTGTCTTCCTCCTCTGACGTAATGTCCACAGCCTACAGAGAGAGACATGCACAGAGGTCCTGTCACAGCAAAGCGATAACACCAGTCTCAGCCCAACTCTCTCGCAGATAACGAGCCGAATAACATCCCATAACCTCGGAATATCTGCACCGCCAGATCCGACCCAACTCACCCAGTCTGCAGTCTGCGATGCCTTAACTATCTCTCCTTCCCTCTCAGACCAAAGAAAAAGCAGCCAAGACACAGTCACCCCGTCCGACATCATCAACAAACAAAACACCCCACAAAGAGACGAAGCAGCCAGACAAGCAGCCAGCCACCATCTTAACAGAGACACACACTGAGAGAGAGAGAGGGGGAGAGAGAGCAAAGGGGGCTAATGCTTGTTTTGATCAACAGGTAAGCAGCAGCAAGAGAAACACTGCAAATGCAAACCATGCACACAGCCCTGTCTGACTATATGCTGCAGTGACATTATTGCAAATGTGTTAGTGGTGGTGGTGGGGGAGAAATGCATCGTGCACGGTTTGGAGCTGCAGATGGTGGATGGAAAAATGCATGCTCTCGGATGAGTCAGGGGGGGGAAATGGGATTAGATCGGAAGCCGGGGTTTGCGAGAAAATATCGCTGTGTTTTGCTGTTGAGTAGTTTTTACGACGGGCAGCAGTCGCTTTGCGTCTTATGTAACTAACTAACGGCCTGAGCAGCGTCGGTGAGGAGAAAAGAGGGATCTGCTGAATGAGAGAGAGAGCGAGAGAGAGAGAGAGAGAGAGAGAGGGGAGAAAAAAGAGCAGCATGGCAATTTACATTTAGGTTAGGACACCCAAACGCAACACCAATACAAATGCTGGGGGGGACGACTGCTGCTTTGATTTGAGAGTTTGAAGGCAACAGCAACGAGGAGTCGCCTCAAGTAGGTTTGTTTTTTTTTTCTCCTCCACTTAAGTTTCTTTCATTCACAATAAGTCGCATCCTGGCTGATCGTTTTTTTTTGCTACAAACCGGCGAAGTTGCTACAATGTGTCACTTTCTCTTCCATGTTTTCATTGATAACTTTTTCATCACTTCGCTACAAAAAAAGAAAAGAAAAGTTGATACTCAAGTTCAGATTTTTCTCTCCACGAGTGACGCACGTCGGGAGAGAGAAGAGAGAGAGAGAGAGAGGCTGAAAGAGTTTGAGCTTAGAAGGCGTTTAGATTCACTTTGTGGGGATAACGTGTTAAAGTGGATGGAAGAGGTTGTGTTGATCAAGTGGGGTTTTTTTTTTTTACAGCCGATCTGGCGCTGGTTTTTTTCTCATTGTTAGGAAGCTCTGAGAGCGCATGGTGGATGTGAGCTGTCGTAAAAAAAAAAATCCCCAAACATCCTGTCTTATCAACTTAAAAGAAAAAAAGTGCTCACGAGCTCAGATATGGTGCGTTTGTTTATTTGTTGTTGTTGGTGAAAAACTTTTCACGAGTGATGCGGGGAAGTTGCATTTCCACTCAACTTTGAAAAAAGTTGCCCCCCTCCTCCTCCTCCTCCTCCTCCTCCCTCCTGTTGTAAGAAACTGATGTTCCTTTGAGATAAGGGAGCTGGGTAGGCATGACAACTCTGTGGGGAGAGCAGAGTATGTGAAGCCAGTACAATGAGGCACACACTGCAAGGAAGCTTTTTACATAGTCCTCCACAGTCCTCCAAATCTGGCCCCCCTAAAGAACCGCTTCTGTGTGGACCGACTTTTATTCAACAGATAACCTCGGTAATTTTTTAAAAAACAAGCAGATCAGGCCAGCGAGACTCTGAAAAGAAGACAGTTTGTGTTTTATTGAGTGATTAATTAATTCATGTATTCATTGGATAACCTTGGGAAGTTGCAAACTTTTGTTGGCTGCTTTAAATATAAAGCATGTCTTCACGGCATTTCAGTGTCAAGCAGACGTTCTGGTGAAGTGACTTTTTAAAAGTTTAAAAAAAAGAGGCTGTGAGTTTAAAATTGATGTCTTAAACACTCGCTCAAAGTTTCTGGCGACTTGTATTTTTTTTTTTAAAGTTTTCTGTGATGTAAAAAAAAGTTCTGTTAACTTTTTGCACTCTCGGCCACAGCAGCAGGGAAAAGTTACACACGCTTCAATCCCTAAACCTGTGGGGATCACTTGAAAAATAGACACGGACGAAATGATTTATGTGACTTTTTAAGGTTTAGTTTGCAGTTTTTACAAGCGGCGTCGTGACACAACTCAGATTCTGAAGCCGTGAACTTTGGGGTTTTTTTTTTTTAAGCTCACAACTTTTTTTTTTTTAACATGTAGGACAGGCAGCAGTGGAAGCCACACATCTTCTGTAAGATTTAGGATTTTGACACAATTTTATGACGTTTTTTTTTTTTTTTTAAAAACCAAAAGCTTTACAAAGTCACAAAAATGTCATCAAAGTTGAATCAAGTTTTATAACAGAAGCTCTGAATAGTTCTGTCTCAAGTTCAGTAGTAAATTTATGTGACGTACTGTGTAACAAGTTTTTCTGTTGCTTTCTTATTTTTTTTATTGCCTGACATGGATAATATTGTTTCAGTAGTTTGATATTCATAATGTCACATTGAGACACTTTATAAGTAAGTGAAGTTGCTTTTAACTTTAACTTTAGCTGGGGATATTTTTCAGTCAACGCTTTGCTGTCTTGTCCATCTCGCCCGTTCATGTTTTCCTCTTGTTGAAACGACACACTCCAGCCTGGTGTGTAGCCGCTCCTAACTCTGACTGCTCACGTCCAAATATTTCATTCATATATCCACGGTCATCATGTATGTAATACGCCTTTGTTAAACTTTTACAGCCATTTAACAAGTTCCTTTAAAAATGTGCAGAAACATATGATCCAGCAATGTATCAATCTATAACTTTAAAAAAAAGTTCCTCTTTCCAGACACCGAATATTATTGTATCTTACGGCCTTGTTTGTAGCTGCTATTAAACGTCAAAACAGTTGACGACTTCCTAAAGAGAACCTCTGCTTGTAAAACTCTTTCCCGTATGTGTGTGTGAGACAGAGTGGGAAAAAGCACAGCACTTTTTCCTGTGTGTGTGCGCGTGTGTGTGTGTGTGTGTGTGTGACGGCCATGGCTTACTCATATGGCTGCAATATGTGAAGTCTCTGCGGTGGAACTGGGAAGAGAGAAAGTTTTGAGAGAGAAAGATAGAAACAGAGAGAGAGAGAGAGAGAACACATGGAGCGAGGGAAGTCAGAAATGCCCTGTTCAACTAGCTGGAATGTATCTCCTGTGTTTTATTGATGGTTTGATGTTCTGTAAGACACGAGGAACAACTGTAGTGATTTTGTGGGCTGCCATGCATTTTTCTTTGGTCGTTTCAAAGCAGGGCTGCGTTAGGAGGGAAAAAAGTTTGGGATGGAGCGTAAAAGGCCAGACGGCATGACGTTATAGGCGAGGAAGTGTTTCTAATGCACCACCTTTCAAACATAGTCAGAATTGATCATTTTCAAGGTGGGGAAAAAAAGTTTTTTTTGTTTATAAGGTTTTTGGAAAAATGCTTAATGTCAGTGTGTTTAAAAGAAAACGTTACCTGCAGTTTGGAAAAATGAAGGCAGGGAAAGAAAATTTCGCTCTCTTAAAGTAGGAGTGTGTTTGCTGTAAAGATTGGATTTTTACAAGCAGCAGGTCAAGACCTTACACGGTAAAATCAATAACCTCACCTACGCTACATAACAATCAACAGGAAAAGAAGTTTCCGAGATTGATTTGTTAAACTTAAACCAAACTTCTCCTGCGCCTCTGCTACATGACGCAGCAGGCGTTTTGGGGCGAGGTGAGTTGTTTTTATTTGCCTGACATTACCTGCTGAAATATCTCATTACTGAGGAGAAGTCTCAACTCCTGCTTTCGCTCACCGTCTCAGCCGCTGCTGTCTTGGTCCGGACTGACGCGTGTCCTTTCTCACAGCGTCGGATCCTGTTTCACTTTAATGCATTTCACGTAATCTGGGCTTATTATTGCTGCTCTGTACACTGGTATTCTGGTGGTGGATGTTGTATGAACATGCAAGCGAATGAGGGAATCCCATTCACAGACCTGTTGCCCACTACAGAGGAGTGTGTCTCCCTGACTCGAGCAGCCCTCTAAAATCACTTGAGCTAAATATTTTGTTGAGACAGTTTAGGATTTAAACGTCAGTTCTTATTGGAGTTGCAACAGGAGCAAGTGTTTATTTAAGTTTTGGCTTCTTCAAATATTATAGCACAAGTCTTCACAGCCTGCATTTGCCCGACTCATCATTAAACTCCTGTGTTAATAATATCCACTATGTTTTCAGGCTAAAGCTGCAACTGATGATTCTTTTCATCGTCGATTAATCTGATTATTTTCACAATTAATCGGTTCATCATGTAAAGTGTCAAAGAATTGGGAAAAGTGCTCATCAGAATTTTCCTTCAAGTCTTTCATTTTGCGAGAAAGAAGAAAAGCAGGTCCTCATTTAAGAAGATGACTGAAACGATCAATCGATTATCAGACCAGCTGGCAATTGACTCATCAAATAATCGCCTAATCTTTGCAGCTCTAACTCAGTCGATCTTGGCTCCAAAGCAGATATTGTCAACAAGATCAGGAGGGATGGGATGTTTTCTCCTCCAGGTTTTTAACTGTTTTCCTTCATGTGGACGCACAAACCTTATTTCTCCCTAATTTTGATCCTATTTATTTATGATGGTGACCTATCTCAGCTCTCATTGTTTCCAATAAGCAGGAAAAGATAGCATCTATTAGAGCAATCAGCCCTTTTTCATCTCCAGCCTGTCTGCAGTTCAGATAAAGGAAAACCTCCATTTGTCACGGATAGTTTATTTAAAGTGAAAAACCTTTTTGCAAAAGCTTCTGGCTCTGCTGGCTCGAAGCTCTGCACCTCGCACTTCTTTATTACCCGCTCTCTTGTTTTTGCTCATATCCCAGGGACACAATTGTTTTTGAACTTATTTAACTGTCTGGGCGCATTGTTTCAGCTCTTTCATTGCTTCATATTAGGCGCTTGTAACGTCAGTGATACAGGGATTTGAGCTTATTCTCCTGTCGTATTTACTGGAAGTCGCTCTGGAAAAGAGTGTCTGCTAAATGCCCAAAATGTCATCCCCACTCTGTCTGTGGTTAGTACAGCCTTGTTTATGCTCGAGTTTGTCTCTAATGTCTTTGGTCTTATTTTAGACTTTTAAGTCTGTCTTTTAGACGGCCTGCTTCAGATAACGAGCATATGGTCTTAGTTTAGGGTGAAATGATTCTCCCCCCCACTTTTTTTTTTTTTTTTTTTTTTTAGTCTTTTTGGGACAGACAAATCCTGAATATGGGACAATTTTTCCTCCTTTGATCTGAGAGAGTAAATAATCCTTCTGTCACGATACAGCGGAGACTGATAAAGTGGTGGTTGAGCGGATTTAGGCACGTATAAGTAGAAGGTGATGACACAGGCAGCAGTATGGGCTTGTGGTTATTGAGACCGTGCTGTCACCAAAAGGTTGCAGCACCTGCTCGCTCCTTAACTTACTGTCTGTGATAATCAGCGAGATCTCTGAAATATGCAACAGATGACGTCGGTTTGAAATTGACATATGCTGTATTTTGTGAAGCCAGAAAGATTTTGGAAACCATTTTTTAATCCTTCGCTCAACCCGACTTTGGCTCCCGAGGGAGTTAACGAAAGCTCGCTTGTCTGAGAAACCTGCTGGCCCGCGATGTGATGTGTTATGAGTCGCGAGTTCTGACTGCTTTGACTCAGCATTGTACTTGGCACGCTCGCACTTCCTGTGCACCCAGACGTTCAGTTATCAATCACTGTTCATATGAGTTCTGACCTTGTGTAAAGCACAAGTGGATTATTTGTTCCAGGGCTGTGTTCAATTAACTTTCAAATAAATCAAGTTCTAATTGAAAATGAATCGGCGCTCATTTGCTCTATCGTGAGCAAATCTACTGCCGTTTTCAATATATGAGCTTTACGAGACGTCACTAGTTTTTCCTTCTGCTCCATATGTTGGGTTTGACTATATGGTTTAGTCATACACACATAAGTTTTCCACAAGTCCCAAACGTTGCCTGCCTTTGAGTTGCTGCTTGTCTTCACCTTCCACCTTCATCCAAAGCTGGACTTTAGGTGTCGTTCCAGGTTTGAAGGGTTTTCGCAAAAAAAGATGATGAAAAGAACAAAAAAAAAAAAAAAATGAGCTCAAATGTTGATGAATGTTTGTTAATTGACAAAAATGCAGCTTTCCTATAAACAGTTGTCAGCGACTATCTTCAAACAGAGCAGACAGACTGTGTTTGGTCTTGGACGTTTGATCAGATTTGCGCGAATAAAACAAACCTACATGTGTTTTAAATGTCGGTGTCGCAGAGATCTTAATGAGAAACGTTTGGAAAGCCCTGTGTTGTGCTGCATTATGAGATGATAGTAATTTTTTTTTTTCTAAGGCTTTGTAAAAAAATAGTTCGTCAGCCTGTTTACACTCTGACGGTGCATTAAAAATTCGAAGTTTGATTTATGTTGTCCACCGGCTTGTTGTCATAATAGGCAATAAAAACTTCCTCTTAATGGTTTGAAAGTGAGGCTCCTCATTAAAACGTAAAGTACAGTTGCAACAACTTGTAATTGACAACGATAAATATTGAGGCTAAACCTGCAGCAAAAACCATTAAAGGGAGAATCAGTCACCCTTTTTAAATTTGTAACCCTTTGCATAGTGAATTAGAATAAGCTGCAACATTTCTCACACTAACTATTTTATGAGCTTGTGCAAGTGAAGTGAAGCCAAATATACTTGCAGCTGTTACATCACGACCTCACATTTATCATTTTGTTCGTGATCTTTTCATATAATTTATAGTCAAATGCTGCCATAACACGGAAGAGGATGCAAGAGCATGTGCTGCTACCTTCAGAAAAAAAGTCACTTGCTGTCATTTATTTGGTTTCAGTGTAAAAAAAAAAATAGCTTGAAAAGAGTCAAGAGCAAGATAATCCATCGCTGTAAACATGCAGCTCAAATGTTTTTTTTTGTTTGTGAATTCTTTGTTTTATTTCTTAGTGCCAGTGGTTAAACATATATACATACATACGTACTGTCTTACATGGGAGGGAGAAATGTCAGGATATAAACCTTCTATGTGTCTTTATATTCAGGAAATTAAGAAAATGAAAAAGTATGTTGCAATGCATTCATTTCAGAGTGATTGGGAAAAAAATAAAATCACTGTTAAAAGGAATTAAAGGACAATATCACTGAATTCTTTTTGGTGGTCCGAACATGAATTAATAGTTGGGATGAAGACTGCAAATGCAAATATTATAAACTAGAGCCAGTGCATGCACACAGATTTAAATGGAGTATTTCTATGGGATATCAGACGGTATAGTCGAATGAGGAGATGATATAGAGGGTGATTGCATGCATTTACAGGCTGTAAAAATGCATTCAAACTTGTAGCGCCGTGAGTACTTTTCTATACTGTGCCTCAAGTGTTCCCGTGAGCACGGCTCCGTCTGTAATTTCTTTCAGTTTTCACACAGCACCCAACAGACAGACAGCGAAAATTATCTACGGAAAATGTGACAGTGGCATAAGTGGCATGAATTTGAATGTGATTTATGGTGCAAGCCTCTTTGTGTTGAAAAGGCTGTGCAGCACGCAGATGGAGAGAGGACCGAACCATTTTCCTCAAGTACTGTGTGCTTAATTCAGCGAGACTTTTCTCAAGTAGAAGTGGCAGTTTTTTTTTTTTGTTTTTTTTTTTTTATCGAGGAAGCTACTTGGGTAAAAGTTGTCTCGCCCATGAGCGAAGACACGGTCGATTGATTCTGAATGAAAGAAAGTGGTTTGATTTTTATTCACGCCGGAAAATCACCCGCTGTGAGTCAACACATCCACCTGTTGCTTCTTAACTGTGAGATCAAGTATTTGACACCGTTACGGGTTTAAGATCTGTATTTTATCAACAGGTTATAATGTGTGCGACGCGTGAGTGCCAGAAAAACTGTTTTTCACACAACACCACGTTTCCTTAAGCTGCTTTCGAGCCAAATCTGAGTTATTTTTGATGTGGTTGTTGTGATTTCGAGCCTCCGTGGTTCAACATATTTCATTAATATGGCTCCTGCTGTATGCAAAGCACAACTTGTCAGGGTGAGTCTGCAGCATTGGAGAACATTCATTTCCAGGCAGCTCAGCATCGTTGATAGATGCCTATCAGTTATTGTAACAGTCTATCAGCACTTATCTCCTTCCACTGAGGTCAAATCTGTCTCATTCGCTGCTCGCTTATGATTGAACTGACTCACTGATTGTTTATTCCTGTACTGAAGGTTAACTGTCTGTTCTGTCAACAGTCAAACCAAGATCCTGCACACACACACACACACACACACACACACATATATGCACACTCAGATTTCTTAGCTGACGAATTTATTGCTTTCTCTCTGTCTGGGTTTCACTTTTTCCTTTTTCTCTGCAAGTGCCTCTTTCCCTCACTCTGCACCTCTATCTCTAAATCTCTGTTTCTCTTATTCTTACTGTGTTGCCAGACAAGAAAGGCTGTTAGTGTCACATGCGCTTGATCATACTGTAACCGTTGTCAAAATATTTGATCTGCTCGCTCGGAGATTGCAGCTAACTCGCATTACCTCCGCCAAAGGAGGTTATGTTTTCAGTTGGGTTTGTTTGTGTGTTTGTCAGCGGGATTACGGACTTTGTGGAAGTTTTCGTTAGCGTTGTGAGAGTTGACCTCGGAGGAATAAACGCCGTACATCTTAAAATCCAGTAGATGGTAGTAGTGACAAAAAGCAGCCAATTGGAGAAATGCGATGGCTCCATATCACAATCCACATTGACGGGTCCTGGTAATCCTCCACAAGCAGAGCTCTGGAGCTCTCAGTGGTTTCATGGAAGAACCAGTGCAATTGTAAGATCGCCACAATTTCTCCAGCTAAGGTGTGGCTATGGTAAATACACACACATCACGCAACTCTTGCTCACATCCAAATGTGAAATCTTTGCATCACAGGAGAGTGGGCGATTGGCCTTGACGGAGGTCTGTCCTCTCCGAGTGCCCTTCTAGTTCCAAGTGTAAATACGCGCTGACATTTGTTTGCTATTGTGATCTCCCTCAGACACAATAATGTTTCTCCCAAGATTTGATGTGGCAGTCTCCTCTGTGGCAAACATGCCTTTTCCCCAGCGCATGTCTTGTAGTCACATAGCATTATTTTTTTTCATGCATGGGTGTGTTTGCATGTATGTGCGCACGGTATTAACCCTGTCAGCTGTGACGCGTTTGAGCAATATTTGATAAAGTGGCCATTTTGATATGTGTTTTCTATGTGTGTGTGTGTGTGTGAGAGAGAGAAATATGAAGCCATTTGTTTCATTTCTGAGAGTATACATGAAGCCTTGTTAGAGCGATATACCTGCTGAGGAAGGGGACTCATTTTTGCCGCTTTTAAAACTATTGGACTCTCTCTCTGTCACTTTCTCGTGCACACACACACACACACACACGCACGCACACACACGCACACACGCACAGACAGACACACATGCATGTACAGCCCCATTAGTATTGTAGTCTGGGATCTGGCTAAAACATCTGGTGGCTGAGTAACTTTTCAAAGTAGTCTTTGTCCTCACTCCTTGTGCATGCATGCGTGTGTCTGTCAGTGCGAGCGTTCATGTGTGTGTGTGTGTGTCTGTGCGTCTGTGTAATAAGGGGCAGACTTTTTATGGCGTCCCGTCAAATTAAAACTATGATTTAAGCGACTAACAAGTACATTTTTTTTTTCTTTCAGTAAAGTGAATAGCCACACCAGCCTCTGCAGATGTTTTGCGCGTGCCTCTGGCTGTGTGGACTGTTTGCACTGGAGAAAAAAAAACATTAAAATACAGATTAAGCACGGATCCAGTCACTGTAATTCATGAATGGCCGGTCTGGCCTGTCGTGTTATTTTATTCATGTCACTCCGGCCTCTGCTCCACCAGCAGAGAGACCAGCGGGAAGAAGGCACAGGGAGATATGACAACCCTCCAACTCGCTTCTGGTCCAGCTTGACATTTCAGTGAAATGCGGTTAGATCCAGCTAACAGCCTCACCTGTTCTCTGCAGGATGGGGCTGGGCTTGGTTTTCTGATGCTGTTAAATAATCTTGCAGGAGCAGCTTTGGGCTTTAGAGGGTACAGCCCTGCAGACAGTTTGAGCAGATGCCCTCAGGGCTTCTCTTCAAACCACATAAACTGTGAAAGAAGGAGGGATTCATCTTCTCTTACAGCAGTAAAGAGTGCTTAATCGGCATATTTAAAGGTGCAGCATCTTGTCCTGCCTCAGAAACTTTAGTTTAAAGTGTGTCGTGTATAATGTGGGTAATTCTTTGATGTGAAATGAACCAATTGACTTTGGGCAGGATCTCTTAAGTGAAATAATAAAATAACTGAGTCTTTGTACTGAATAATAAACAGAAAATTATGGATTGTCTCTGTTTATTTAACATATTCAGGAGTTTAAAAAAAAAAAGAAAGAAATAGATGTGAAACAAATAGCCTTGAGCGATGTTCCTAATGACTAAATGATGGAGCCCACTACAAGTGAACCCCCTCAAAAACATTTACTTACCAGCTGTGCGATTTGAGTAACCCTTTACTTAATAAGGCCAGAAACCACCTAATACCAGAGCTGTCGCGTAACTGGACATTTTGCCAATGTCTAAAAAAGCAAAATAAAAAGTACCTTGCATTCTAGCAATTTCTACCTTGGTCACTTTCTTTTTCCCGTCATGATGTCAATGTGCACGCAGCAGCTGCCTCAGGTAGCCGGCAGGAAGCAAAGTATCATGGGAATAAAGTAAAATATATAGAATTACCATAGTTTAAATTTTTTTCCATATGTTTTTTCCATATGTTAAATTGACTATTTGATAACTATTAATAAATATTTTAAACAGCATTTGTGTAGGAATTCAGTTCCAAGCTTTTCCATTTCCATCCATGCAAGCGGCTGATTACTGTAACCATGATCACTATAACAATAAGTTTAACCAACTAGTATATCACCTTTGTCGACTAACTGCGCACATCTCCGGTGATCACCTCCTCAGGACTCACCTTTGGGTCCTGAAGCAGCGTTTAAACACCACAGAGGTTCATTAAGTTTGTTCTCAGCATGTTTCTTCTTATGGATGAATAAGCATTTTGATGGTCAGCATGTTTTAAAAAAAACCTCACGAAAAGGAGAAGTTGTCTCTGGTATATACTGTGTGCAACAGTGCAGCGCTCCCCTTTAAAGGATCTGATAAGTGATATTTGTCATGGTCAGCATGTTTTTTTTTTTTTGTCTGTCACGAAGAAGAAGAAAGGTCGACTTGCTGATAAGTGTGTGTGTGTTATAGTGTGTTTTTGAAGTGTCTGTGTGTGTGTGTGTGTGTGTGAAGAAGTGGATGCATGGATAGATGGATGATGGAGGGAGGGAGGTGGTTCTTTTTTGAAATGGAAATTAAGGGGGCACACATCTGGGGGTCTTTTGAGACTTTTGTTGGGGGGGGAGACAGTCAGAGGCCCACAGTCAGAGGTGTGTGTGTGTGTGTGGTTAGTGGGGGTGGGGGTTAAGGAAGAATGGATGAAAAAGAGAGAAGAGGAAAGGGTAGTTTCTCATTTCTGGGGAGGGAGGGAGGAGATAAGGAAAAATGGGATAAAGAGGGGTGTCTGGTCATTGTTGGCCTGCGGAGTGGAGAGAGAGAAATGGATGGATGGAGAGATTAATGGAAGGAGAACGGAAGTGAGGAAAGGGATAAGGAAAGGTAGTAAAAGTAGGCAGTGATAGACAGAAGTTGAGGAGGAAATGTGGAACAATAAGGTGGAAATAAAGAAGGAAAGAAGGATGGACGAGGAGCTCATTTGCATGGACAGAGGAGTGGGAGGAGGAAAAGCGGGGAGAGAAAAGGGGGCAAAAGATCACTCGCTATAGTCAGAAACTTTACGGCTGACAGTTAAATTTACTCGGGGCCTGTGTGTGTGAGTGTTCTCGTGTGCTTGTGTGTGTTGGGGTGGGTGGAAAAAGCACAGTGGGGGGCACGGCGTTTGTTCTGCAACATGGCTTTTGGGCTTTTTAGTGCTTCACACACAAGTTGTCCTCTCCTTTCTCTTTAGATTTCACCTAGCTGTGAGAATCTCTCTCTCTCTCTCTTGAACTGTCTCTTTCCCTCTTTAGCTCTTTTAGACGAATCAGGGAACAAGTGAAACGATTAGATTAAATTCCACTCGCGTGAAAAAATGTCAGTTCAGTGTTTGAGCTGTGTTCGTGTGAGAAACCAGGATTGATGATGTGTCTTGACGGATGGACTTAAACTTTTGTGATCAGTTGACTTCTGCTGCCTTGAAATCCACGCCGTTCATACCTGTGCATTAAAAAAAAAAAGTGTGTTTTTCCAATACTTGAAGTGCAAGTTATGCGTCTTTACCAGATTTAAATAAAACCTCCGGGGATGTGTCTTTTGTGAAATGAGATAAAACAAGAGCTCCTCCGTGTTTTGTTTTTCAAATAATAAAAAAATCTCTTCAGGATTAGTTTGGCGAGGTGTGAAGTCGGGAAATACTCTGGATTTATCTCGCCTGGCACTTACAGGAGCTTTAAAATTTGGAGCCATGTCTTGACGGATAAGATAAAACAAGTGCTTCTTGCTTTGTTTTGCAGGTTGTACTCCAGTAATATTGCACCACAGGGCGACAACTTCACTTAGACTATACATATGGGGCTGTGAAGCCAAGTGTCTCAAAGTGCGTCTCCCCTGAATAGTCCTTAAGGATGAGGCAGCGTTCAGTTTTGCGGATGAAAACGCAGGAGGTGGGAGAGGAGGAAGGATGGAAAGAAAGGAGAGTGAAGAGAAACAGCCTGTGGAGTGAGAAGAAACAGATCTGAGCAGATGAGCGGCGGCGGCGGCTCAAAGGTGGAGACACAAAGGTTCAGGGCAGTGAAAAACTCAGGGCTGAGAAAGAGTGATGAGGTCTGGAGGTGTTGAATATTGTATTTAGTCATAATTTGCTGCACCTCGTTAAAAAGCTCTAAACTGTGTGAGACCTCATCTTTATAGATTGTAGATTCAGATTTACACCCAGTGGCCACTTTATTAGGCACACCTGTAAAATCGAAAACGAGTTCAGCCATAAAGCTGACTTTTATAAAGATAATGCTCAGCTTTGATTGACACTGACTAACTGACACAGAGTGATTCATTCGATTATACGCTCATTATTACTGAGGTTGCAGTGGTTTTAGTCTGCATTGCGTTGAGAGGTTGCTTGTGATGTTTGCAAGCTCAATAATAATGTCGCTGAATTAACACCTCTTGGAAAATGTGAAGGAATATGTGTCAGAGCTGTTGTCCTTGTTGCATTAGATTGTGTAGAAAGAGGCCAGAGCGTGTAAATGACTTGATCCTTTACTCGTCTGTTCTGCATGTGTTGACTCGTTTGTCTTTGGCCAACAAGTATCGCATGACTGTAAGTGAATCACCCTTTGTGTGTGATTAAGTGATTCTGAATCAACTGTGATCAGTTATGAATTGACTTTTAAGCTATGTGAGTTTTCAAGTTTTCAATCTTGCAGGTTTTTTTTTTTTTTTAATGTTTGTGCACTCAGTTTATCTCTTGACAAATTAATAACACATCAATGGAAAAATTCCTTGGTACAGTCTCGGAAAGTGAAATATGCTTTGGCATTCAATCATTAGATCAGCTTTGCTTTCTACAAGAATCATATCAAAGGAACGTTAATACCTTTTAGGCATTACAAGTGTTTTTTTCTTTGAGACGCTGAGAAATATTATACAGTTTTCATTGCTGTGAAAATGCGGCTTGAAAGAAATTACAATGGCTCACTGTGATCGTATCGTATTTTGCTTTGAGTTTTGATTAAAGTCCACTTTTTTGAATGGAGTCCAGCCCATTGACATCACTGAGGCCCTGAAACCTCCCAGCCTCGCTTCCCGATGGTGTTCAACAGGGAAACGCTGCTTCACTTGGCCGGCGTGCAGATAGAAGGGCTCTGGAAAGGAATATAAAGTCAACATTGTGGGTTGAAAATGTTCCGTTGTGTGTCTGTACGTGTACGTGTGTGCGCGCGTGTCTTAAGTTTGTCCAGACATTTTTCCCGTCGGGCCGGCCGCTCACAGGAAAGGTCCGATTCTCCAGGAGTGGAAAGTGTGTGTGTGTGTGTGTGTGTATACATGACAGAGAGAGTTGTGTTGAGTTTGAGTGTGTAGCAGCGTGTGCGCGGTGTCGTCTATCTGCGTGTGGATGTGCGTGTGTGTGTGACTGACGTAATGTTTGAGCTTACCCAGACAGACAAACCAAACCCTGAAACACACACACATACAGGGGTGTGTGTGTTTGTACGTGTGTGTGTTTAAAATCATCAGATATGCCTGGCAGACTTTTGCGCAGGCTGGTGAGATGTATGTGTGTAATGTGTGTGTTTCTGGCAGAGCTGCAGTTTGTTTTCCATATTTTTGGGGGAAAAGACAGCGAAGCAAGCGTCAACAATCAGCATGTTGATTTATGCAGCTACTGGTTCCTTCCATTACGCCTACAACTACCACTGAAGCCGAGTTTGTTCTCCATTATTTTTGATGTATGGGAGTCTTAGCTGTGGAGAGCAAGGTCAAAATCAACAGTCCCGCGTTGATTTATGCAGCTCCTGGTTTCCTGCTACTATCGTACATCAAGGTGGGACATTAACACCGTCCCTCCTGGAGAATGTGGATCCTGTCCTGACTGTGGTTGGTGAGTTTGTCTCCTCGACCAGCCACAGCTGCAGGTAACCCAACAGCAGTTTCTGACGCTGAACCTTTTTCTGTCCAGTCCACAAACTTTGATAAATCATCATATATGTGTTGGTGTGATGGTGAACAGTAAAATGTTGATGTCGTAGTTCTGTAAAATCTCATATTTCTGGGATCTAGTCTCTGGAGCCAGGTGGTCTAAGGTGCAAACCGTGTCATCAGGCCTGCAACCATTTTCATGACTGATCAAATTATTCATTTCATTTTAGTCAAAAAATGTTGTGACAAATGCTCATCACAGTTTCCCAGAACCCAAAGTGACGTCTTCGTGGTCCTTCTTTTGTCCAACAAACAGTCAAAAAACCCAAAGACTCTTCATTTACGAGAATAAAAAAAACAGCAGCACACATAAGAAGCTGGAACCAGCAAGTGATTGAGATTTTTGCTTGAAAAATGACCTAAATGATAAATTATTTCTCAAAAAGTTGGTGATTACTTATTTTTTATCAACTAATCATTGCAGCTCTACATGTGATTTCAGTGTCCCCGGCCTATCTGGGGACCTTTGTTGCATGTCAGTCCCCATGAGCTGCACTTTTGCCTCTTGAATGAAGACAAAATGCTTCAACATAGTCTTGATAAAACTAACAAAAATCATATTTCTGCCACTGCATTTAGATATATGCAGGTGTTGTAAAAGACGCCTCGCCCTCCAGATCTGCTAAATCCAATAATAGTACTAAATTCGCACTCCACAGGAAGACTGCTGCCATTTGTTTGACTGTTTAATCAGAGCTAAGAGGCACTAAGAGGAACATGTATTACAGGGGAAGTGCAGCGTGTCAGTAACTTGCACGTGCGTCTGTGTCAGAGCAAAACCTGAAAGCTCTGGGCGTCGCTTACAGTAACAAAAAGACAGTCCACGCCCTCAACAGCTGAAAAGATCTGGTTGATCGAGGTTCCTGATTGATGTGAAATCGTTGGCGTGACCCTGTTATGACAATGTGCTTGTCGTCTCAGAACAGGGTTGATAAAGGAGTTTCTGCTTTGCTCTATTGTTTGTCTCTGCTAATCCGCAGATAGAAGCTGGCCACATTTTAGAGCGACAACACACAGCAGCAAAACAGATCTGGGTGGAGAAGATTGAGGTGGAGAAGTTGAGTTTGAGAAGAAACAACAAAACATCTTGCGATTATGGTTTTTGCTGCATTTATGCATTTTTTTTTAATCATCACTTAGTCTGCTCATTATTTTCTTGGTTAATCTTGGTCAGAAAATTGTGCAAAAAACACACATAGTTTTCTTCTTTTCATCTTCAGATTTTTTGTTTTGCTTGAAATACAATCCAAACCACCCAAATATTCTATTTCCTTTGAAAGAAGAACAGCAAATCCTCACATTAAAGAAGCTGAGGAATTATTGGCCTTTTTTGCAGATGGATTCTCCGATGAATTCATCTCTCGACTCTTCACTCGAAAGGATTTCATCTCATTTCAGACATGTGTGACCGTGGACAGTCATCAGCGCGTTGTTTTGACGTGGACGTCACGTTAGTGTCAGCCGCTCCTCAACTGCTCGTAGTGGGGTCTGTTTTCTGACATGCCGTCCGCTGGGAGATATCATGTTAGTATTTCCTAGCCAAGGTCTACAAACCATATTGTTTCATTTTTTTATACCAGAGAAGTTGTGACTTAAATTGACCCATGGGAGTTTCTGTGCTGCTCATAGAGAAGAAGACACACTTTCATAACCTGATTTAATATAATTAAACCAAAACCTTTTTAAGCTCTTGATGTAAATTTCAAGCTCATTTTGGGAACATTTTAAAGGCTTCTGGTAATTTCATAGTGTGTTTAAAGGAGGAATGAAGAACAGCTGTATCTCCTTTTCCTGGTGTGTTTGCCTGCTCTTTTGCCTCCTGTTCGGCTTTTGATGTTAAATCCATGTTGCAGTAGTGATGAGTCAACAACCGAAAAAAGGGAGACCTACTTTTTCTGCCTGTCTGCGTATTCAGGGCAAACACAGTTGCGCTCCAACTTCAAGTCGGCCTGTTTTTACCCTTCAGAACATCAAAAAACAATTACGATCGATTAAGAACTTTCATATGATTTTGAAACAGAATAAACTTATGCAAATGCACTTTTTTATTTTTAATTACCGTAGCTGCTCGTTGTACTTGGAAGAAGAGCAAAGTAGGCGCACACAACTTTCAGATGTGGTGATGAGCAAGTAATTTCAGGTTATCTTCGGATGGAGCTTTGCTGTATAGTTAAATATTTTATTTCTGGGCTGTCATTCATGGAAGTTAGACCTGAAATTATATAACTTAAAAAAAAAACTTTCTGCTTTCCAGTCCTGTCTGTCTGCTCGCGATATCTGATTTACTGTCCGTCTTAAATATTTCCTAGAACGTTTGAACATCATGCTTTGTGAATTTAAAAGACAAACAATCAAAAAAAACCTGAATGAACCTGTAATTTTCATATGTAACGTCTGAGTAAAAAAAACAGCGTGGTTTCCTGTCTGTCCAGTGAGTAATTGATGGAATGTGGAACTAGATTCGGTCGACATGACATCTGAAAACAAACTAAGACGCATCAGAAAAGGAAAAGCCCTCGTATCTGTGTCCGTCTGTTTGTATTGATACTAGATAAAGTTTTATTAGCACATGCGAAGATCAGCATTGTGTATTTGGAATCCAAACAACAAAACCCACCAAAATAATCCACTTCAGATGGAAGAGTTGGGTTGAATGTGAAACAATGTCCTCTCTGTGCTCTAATTGGTGGAACATGGAGCTTAACTCTGTCTACATAACATCTAAAAATGCAGCGAGACACATCAAAAAAGCCTTTCAAAGACAATCATTTTCCCGGGGACGGAGGGGAAAAATCACTGAAAGACAAGGAAGAAACAAGCCTAATTAGTTTGACCACCAAGTCATTTGAAACGGCATTAGCAATAACAAATCAGAAAACAATAAAAGATGAGAACAAAGATAAATTAAAGGGCTTGTGTTTCATGGTGAAGTGATTGAAAATGAGTTTGAGTGCGCGCGCTCGTCAACGTGCATGTACTGTATGTGTGTATTTTGGTGGCAGTGGCACAGCTTAGCATGTGTGTAAGGGTGCGCGCGTGTGTGTGTGTGTGTGTGTGTGTGTGTGTGCATGCATGAGCGGGGGAGAGTTAGTGAGTGGGTATTTGTGTGTAATCATGTACGTCAGGCCGTCATGAATGGTGTGTTTGAGACAGAGCGGAGTGTGGAGTTCCTCGGGCTGGACCAAATTGGAAACAGAAAAACAAACATTCCCAAGGAACCCCCCGCTCTCCGCCTCCCCCACCTCCCCCACCCCCCTCGTCTGCTGGCTAGTGGCGCAGTCCAACCTGTCTGGGACAATGTAACGGTCTATAGTCGGACCGGACCACACACATTCGTGGAGGGGGGTCGGAGCGCAGGAGGAGGCGGCTGTGGTGGAGGTGGTGGTGGAGGGGGGGGGGAGGATCTCAGCCGCAATGACAGTTGGAAAAACAGACACAAGAAGCATATGAAAATGACAGAGAGCTACGTGATGGATTGATGGGAAAGACAGTGATGGAGGGGAGAGAGGGAGGAAAAGTGAGACGGGAGAGTTTAAGAGTTGACGGACGCGGGACGTGGAATTGGGAGTTTTGAACGGTGAGAGACGGGAATGAAAATACGAGATAAGTCATGGTGTAAAAATAAAGGCAAAGTGAGAGGATAAGGAGAAAAACAGAGGGGCAGTGACAGTGATCGAGTAAATGAGTAAGCAGGAGCTCGACTGAGTCAGAGTTGGACAGGGAAAATATTTTGAGTCACACACACTCTTTAAGAAAACGACAACTTTTCTCTCCCTTCTCTTTTCCCGCTGCGAGTACTACTAATGAGTAAGCCGCCCTCCAGTTATCCTGTCTCTTTCTCTCCTCCTCGAAGTAAATGTTCATACTTTTCTTTCAGCTCTAATAGCTAATACTATTATGTGGTCAATCATGTAATAACCGGAAGCGTGTGTGTGTATGTGTGTGTGCGTGCTGGGTGTAATTTCACAGTCGGTATTTTACAGCCTGGAGAAAACAACACAGCATACGAGTGCGTTTGTGTGCGTGTGTGTTTCCATTTATTCCTCATTACGTTAATTTAAAGCAGTGAAATATCAGATGTTCTCATTGAGGATCCTTTAATGTTACCTGGATCTCGTCCCGAGCGTCTACCTGGACGGAGCACATAAACCACTTTTTTCATGTTTATATGCTGAAAAACATTACTGTTTTAAGAAAGGGAGGGTCTTTTAAAATGACTCATAATTTCAGTAATGACTCATAATGTGCTTTACTCTTCATGCCAGCAATCCTTTTGCTTTTTTTTTTTTCTCCTTTTCAAACAGGCAGATATCCCATTGTCAGATAATGACACACTCCTGCTCTCAAATGGCTGGTGTGTTAACTTTCTATCTATAGTCCAAACAAAGTTAGAACTGCATGTGGATGTGGTCTGGACCACACTGAACCAGGTAAACCACCAAACAGGTATCCAGGGATATGAAAGCCCGTCTTTTGCATCCAGTCCAGCTCTTTTGCTTATTTTCTTTGCATTTAAACTTCAAGGGCAGCGGCGCAGCTTGTAGTGGAAATATAAAATTAACAGTTCTGTTACGTCCAAAAAAAAAAAAGATGCTTTAATATGCACAGAAGATAAAACGGTGGCTTTATAAGAGCAAGAAACAAGTTTCCAAATATAGACTCTGCTCTGATGTGTGCGTGTGTATGTGTGAAGACTTTGGATTTGTCTCTTATCCACCACTGATACACACACACCTACACACACACACACACACACACACACTGCTCAGGCTGACCCAAGGAAACTGGCTTTGTATAAATACAGACTCAGATTTAGATTTGCGGTGAGAGGGAGAAAGAGGCAAGACGGATGGAAAGAAGAAGAAGGGGTGGCAGAGAGAGAGAGAGAGCGAGAGAGCGAGAGAGGAGTGGTACTGACGGAGAGGGTGGGGTGATTTTTGTGGTTGGGGCAACAAAAGGGGGAACCGAGAACTGGAGAGTCTGACATTTAACACTAGAATTACCGAATAAAGAAAATACAATCGTCGGCGGTCGCAGCCACTGGAAATTTAACATGAATTTATTTATTAATCCCTGGAAATTGCTCATTGATGGCCGCCTTGTTCTGATTCATGAGGCGATCGATATTGAAATGGAGTGACTAGTAATTGTAGGAAGACAGAGAGGGAAGTGTCTCTGATCGCTACCACAGGCTGTAATTGTTTTCTAATTTGAATTAATTCCTTGTGGTATTATTAGTGGCTTTTTTGTCACCAATTTATTGGCAGCACACTGTACTGAGCGCTTAATTCAGAGTGTGTTTAGGCGACTGAGTGTGTTTGTTTTATAGATAGCTGTTATTAGACTGCACCAATGTCTACAGTGGCTCTTCTGCACGCATACACAAGCTTGTTGTGTTTGCTATAAGTCGAGTGTGACCTTCCTCATTATGACCTTTTTGAAAATGGTGTTTTAATAGAGAAAAATACAAAGCAAAAAAAAAAAAAAAAAAATGGCAGGTTTCTGTGTTTGAAGTTACTGGCCTACTTTTTTTGATATTTGTGTGGAATACATTATCAGTGGCTTGGCTTTATCCCGCGGCCTTAAAACAATCTTCACATGTGGAAGGCGTTGTCAGCTGTCAACCATGGTGATAAAACAAAATTGGTACAATTAGAGAGTTTGACTGGCTGGGGTCTCAGCAGGGTGCTAAATATTTTTGCTGATCGTGCACCTTTGATCAGCCAGTCAATTTGGACGTCTAAAGTCTGGACAAAATTGTTTCCCGTAAAATGTTAAATGTGGACAAAATGTCTGAAGTCTGGCTCAAATAGGTTCCAGTAAAAGCTGCAGAATGTGCTGGTTTCTAATGTTATTTGTCCTTCTGTCATTTTCCAGGTTGTTAAAGTGATGGTGGACTCTGAGAACCGTGACTGAGGACCTAAATCAGAACCAAAAAAACCAAAACAAAAAAAAAAAAGACCGGACAGCGAGAAGGGAGGCCTGCAAACTACTTGGATCTACACTTGATCAAACTCGAAGCTGTAAAAGCATAAGAGGAGCCCTGGACCACAGGTAGCTGATGCTACGCGGAGTTTCCTTCTTAAACTAAACGTTTTCACGGACCTGTGTGGAGTTACGTGGACCTGATAAAGAAATGGTGGGATACTAGTTTTGGGCCTGACACCTGCTTTTCTGCTTCCCATTACTGTGTGGAGTAAAGAGGGCCAGTAGCCGAACTGTTGGCTGCTGCTGGACGCACCGTCGCGGCACTGGGTCGGATCGAGCCGCTTCAGACAGAGCTGATGCCAAGACCAGGAGTCAGCCATGATGTTTTTATAACCTGATGAACAGCAGAGGTAGGACTTGATGTTTTAATCCAGACATTTGTTTTATTTTTAATATCAGTCCCTCAATATTATGGTTAATAAATTTAGTCCCCTTATTATCTGTGTGACTAGAATTATGTGGGTTATGTGAACTATTTGACAAAATGAAATACTTAACCAACTTTTAATGTAACTTTTACTATGAAGTACAAAGTAATGAAGACTTTATTATCGTGTCTTTAAATTATGTCTGCATGCTTTAGTTAGTAATCAGAGGTGGGATCAAATCCCTTATATTGCATTTTCTAAATATTTGATCATTATGATCATTCAAATATTTTTATTTTTGTAAATATTTGTGTTCAGTCAACCAGATCGATGTCTGCTTAGTTTCGCCACATAAACATCTGTATTCATCCTGTAGAATTAGCCTTCATTTTAAAGCATGGTTCTCCTCTACGTAGATTAAAATGAAAAATGCATTGCAACTTTTTCAGGCTAGCTTTGTGTGTGTGTGTGTGTGTGTGTGTGTGTGCGAGCATATTTGTGTGGGCGTGCTTGAGAGCTTGTTTTTTAGCACAATGAGTCATGTTTTTTGTTTAAACTTTAAAAACAAATAAACACAAAACTACAGGCATCATTTGTTTGGATGAAAGAGAGAAGTTTTCGGGGCCGACATCTCTGCCTCCACGAGCCGGACCGGTTTGTGGGGCCCAGCAGATCAATGTTATTGCCTTTAGCTGCATTGCAGGAGATGGGTTTACTGAGGCTAAATGACTGGCTGATAAAATGGCGTTTATGCAGAGCCACTCTGAGGAGTATTATGAAAAACTGCTCTTAGTCATCAGTGTTGGAGGAAGTGAGTGTGTGTTGCCTCAAAATGCTACCCATATGCTGTGGTCTTCAGGTTTAACTGCTGCACTTGTGAGGGTGGAAAACTGTTGTCACTGATTATTATCAACATTCAGGAAAAAACTGAATGACATTACCGAGTGATTACCTGCTCCTCCATCATGCCTACTTCGCTGCACCCTGGTTCAGTAAAGCTCATCGTGAACAGAGCTCATTAGTTCCTGACACTCAGTGAAGTTTAGGATTAGCAGCAGGGTCAGCTGAAGGAAGGGGAAGATCATATGTACTTTGAGCAAAATATGTAAGTAATTGTTCCCAGCCGCGTCTTGTAAACTGAACATAACAGTTGATTTTGCTGTGCAAATACTGCAGACTTTTACTCCACCACGACATGGTAGTAATGTTGATAGATACCAGCGGCGTGTTTAAAAAGCATTACAGAAGCCAGAATGATAACTGGATGCTTTTGTGCTTGTTAATTAATGTAGAGCTTTATTTTAACTTTCAGTCCTTAAGGTGTCAGAGTGTTTGCACGAAACAGGCCGGTGTGTCTGTTGCTGCAGGCATTCATGCATTTGAAGGTGTATTGTACTACAGGAAATGCAAATGCATAGGTTGAGGTTATTATGTAAGTGTGTGCACAAAGCTGCAGTGGTTTGTGGTGTAGGATACGTTATAATAATAGCTGTGTGATTATTCTGTTGTTTCTGGAGAAATACTGAATATGTCTAACTGTCTGTGTTTATGTGTGTAGTTTTAAAGCTGGGAAGATTTTGCATTCAATGATTCATGCTGTAAATGCAAATATCCTTTACTCACGTATGTTTGTATGTGTGAGCGACGGTGCATGAAGTTTTAGTAAAGTGAGCACTTGTGTTTGTTAATATACGGATGTGTAGGATGACCTACGTGCATTTAAGGTGCCCACACACACATACAATTTGTTCAGGATTTGATTTTTTTTTTCCCTACGTCATCAGTTGTACACACACACACACACACACACACACACACACACGTACAGCTGCTGTGTTCTCCTCCTACACCTTTGTCACCACATGCTGAAGTGCTCTCTGTCTCTCTGCTTTCTCTTTCTTGACACTCGTGCTTTTTTTTTCTGCTGTCTTGACAGTTTTCATTGTGAACAGTTTCTGCAAAAGTAAAAAAAAAAAAAAAAAAAAAAGTGCAAAGTGTCCACATTGATGTGTCTGTGTTGGGATATTATAAACTGTGATGTTGTTTTTGTTGTGTTTTACTGAAGTCATTTTTTGGCACTGACATTAATTTCCATTCACTCTAATTATATTGGTGGCAGAAGTGTTAGAGGAGAATCTCCTCAAATAAAGCTCGAACTATCTGAAAGGCGAGACAGCACCAGGGCGAAGTGGGGAAATAAGTTATTTTCTCTTTGTCACTTGGGTGAACTGACCCTTTAATGGCAAAGCTTCATCAGCTCACTTTGCCTATTTGTGTGTGTTCGTGCTGTGTGTGTTTCTGGATGTCTGTTATTTTAGCGTGTTTGTACAGATCAATGATTAGTGCAAGCTTGAGTATATGGTACCGGGTCCGTTCGCAGATGGCTGTATGTGTGTGTGCGTGTTTGTATGTGTGTGTGTGTTTGTGTATGTTTTTCATTATGTGGTATGGTGGCTTTGCTTGGTGATGTTATTCAGCAGGGCGGATTGCTTTGAGCTGCCTGATGCTTTTAGCTGTGGTCTGTGTCAGTGTGTGTGTCCGACTGTGTCTACGTGTGTGTATGTTTGCATGCCTTCCACTGTGTATACACACATGTGCGCGCATGCACGCTCGTATGTGCATGTGTGTGTTGTGGTATTATGTCGTCTTTGATGTGCTCGTACAAGTCAGATTTGGCAGATTTTTTTTCAGACTGTTCGAAAACTGAGGAATGTTGAGTAGCGACAATTCAGTCAGGCCCACAAGCAAGTTCGACTCTCATGCTGCACGCTAACACACACACACACAAGCACACACATTACGGAGACATTCAGGAGTTTATTTCTGTTGTGCAGTGTCCCACAAATGAGTTTCGCTCCTCTGAGGCAGTGAACCCCCATGAGTTTTTTCTCCTCGTCTGTCAGTAGATCTCTCTCTCTCTCTCTCTCTTTCTTTCTGTGTCATCCTCTCACTGTCTGTGTGTGTCACTCTGGCTCTTCCTCACACAAAAGTTAGAACCGGTGTCTGGAGAAGATGTGTGAACGTGCAGTACGTATGAAAGCTACCTGTTGACCTATTTGCCCAAAATGGGTCAACAGGTTGTTCATTGTGTGTCTGATGATCTCATCTTCTCTCAGCTTTACAGCAGGATGTGCCGCTTATAGTTCCCACGCACAGACAAACACAAACACACAGGTTTTTGTGTCAGTCTGTCTGCGTGTGTGTGTGGGACAGCAGCAAATACCCATTCATCATTCTGCACAGGGGGCATTAAACCTCTGCCCCTCCTACACGCGCACACACACGCACGCACGCATGCAGCAGGTTTTTCTCCATGTCCCCCAAATCCCAAACAACAATTAATTCTAATTAATTCCAATTAAGACGTATTAATTATGCAGACAGAGATTAATAAAGGAGGTGTCACCAGCTGTCATGGCAATTAATGACTTAATTTGTTGGTTTGTTAATGATCGACTTGTGTAAAGGACACAGAATCAATTACAGATCAAAGTGACAGGTGTGTGTGTGTGTGTGATTCTCTGCATGGGTTTCTTTGTGGAGTGTGTGCGTGTCTGTTTACTTTCTTGCATTGTGGTTATTTGTAACAAGTAGGAAATTGAGGCAGCAGATTTTATCTTATTATCTTGTTTTGGTTTGCACTGTCACTAATATAGTGATTTCATTCAGGCTGACCGCACTGATATATTAGTAACCAGCTTCCCAACCTGGCATTTGTTCACAGCAAACACAGTCGTGATGCTTTCAGGAGCGAGTTAGTGAACTATGACAACCATAATGCATTGCTCATCAGTATGCTTGTATCAGTCCACAGTAGGAACCCAGCCTAATGATCAGCTTTTCACTCCATGTTGAGTTTACCCAGGTAATAAAATTTGTTGCGCCCAATAACGACTTTACTTTGGCGTGTCTAGTTCCCAAACTCATGCCAAAATCATGATGAATAACTTTACCTTGGTCCACCTATTATATGCATGCCTCCTTTGAATCTTGGGCCAAGTCCATGGGGCGCTTGAGTCTCAAAGCGAGCCCCCGTGCTGCTCGCCGTTCTCAGCCCAGATCAGCCCCAGGTTTGCGCCCCCTAAACCTCTATATGGGCCCGACCTGCCTCGCATCAGGAGGGAACAGTCAACTTAGTGTTGCTGCGCCGACGCTCAGCACAGGCAGCCCGACTTGGCTTCTGATTAGCTCTGTGATTGATACTCGGTGTAATGTTGCAGCAGCTCGTTGCCAATATTAGCCTCCAGCTTACAGTGCGTCTTATAGCACAGCCTGATTAAGTCGAGGTGCTTTGCTGGCGAGATGACACGTCAACGCTAATGCAGGCAAAAGTGCACACACCACACTATTACTAGACACATGTGGTGAAGAGAACAGAGAGAAAATAAGATAAAATGAAAGTGCAGTTAAGTGAAAAACAAAACATAAACTCCTTATTGGTGTAAAGAAGTTGTTGAGTGTGAGCTGACACATTCAACTGTGGGAAATCAGATTTGAAGCCTGAGCACTGTTACCTTTGACCCTGCTATCCACCTGTTAGTTGTCTAACTTCCTGCATCCAAATCTGACTGGCATTTTTTGGCCGCTTTGTGTATTAAGTTTCCATTTTCCTGGTTTCGAGGGCGCTTTTTTTTTTAGTCCAGCTTTTCCGGGGGGAAAGAAATCCATTAATCAGATTAAGAACTTTAACTAGGCAAAGCAGGGGCAACGGACCCAACCTAGTTTTCATAGTTTCTACCAATTCATCTTCCTCGCTGTCTTGTGTGCGTAGCAGAGCCGGGGTTGAAATCCATTAATCAGATTAGGTTAGCGACTGACCACATAGCAAGAGGGAGACCAGACCCCAACTAGCGGTTCAGTATTTCAATGTAATGACACCACAGGATTACACTCCAGGCCTGTTCCTTGATTTTGTGTGTCTGAGGAGTCTGATGTATGTATGTTAGTCTATGGACCCGTCTTTGCATATGTGTGTGGTACATGAATATATGAGACTCCCAACACAGTTAAGCATTAGCACTCACACTTGCTTGAGTCCTATGAATATGTTAATTAACAACACACACAGCTTAATGCTCATCAGAAGCTCTCGTCCTTCATCTCCATGTCTGTCTGTGTGCTTGCCTGTGATCATTGGATCTGCGTATGTGTCACTACTTGCTCCCGCAATAACCCGTGCTGCACCCACTCACCTACACATTTACCCTTTAATGATGTTTTGCTTGTGTGTGAGTCTACCTGTTTGTGTTTGTGTGCATGCATTGTGCATGCACGTCCTCGCCTGGGTGTGCGCAGATGTGGGTGTGTGTGTGTTTTTTTTGTGTTTAGTTTTGGCTGCAACAGTGTGTTGTAGCCAAGTGAACAAGTGTTAACAAGCTCTGTGCAGACTCTATTTATTTAATCCATATGCTGGTGAACTATACAGCTGTGTGCTGCTCCTGGTATGTCTGGAAGGAAAAATCACTCTGCAGTCGCAGCCTTGTCTGAGGTACAGAAATTATTGCCAAGTCAGCCTGAATGTGGCTGCTTATATTGACGAAAACTATACTTTTTTTGCTTAAAGGAGCACTTTGCTGATATTCAACGTTTTTTTTTTTTACTCAATGCATTAGTCATAGGGGTGACGCGCCTTTACCGGCAGTGGATCTGTATCACTGTGGCAACTTTTACTGCTCACTTATATCCTGACATCATAGGAAGAGTTCGGCCGAGATCAGCCAACTCTTAGTTACACATGCGCAGCGGATTTTACGGATTGCTTCACATTTTATAACAGAATCGATGCAGATTTGTGCGAGTCCGCTGCTGAGGAAATGCACCAAAGACAGACAGAGGTTCCCGGCCGCTGCTGATAGCGCAGCTGCCAGTTCGGCAACACCAGCTCCGCTTCCCCCCGAGACGATAAAGACGGAGCTGCTGGGAGCTGACAGGCTAGTGGCTAGAGGTGGTGCTGCAGCGAGCGGCCAGCGCAGCCAGCGAAAAGCAGCCAGGCTGCCTGGCAGCAGCGGAGCAACTTGCCAGAACAATAAAAACAGAGTAGCTGGGGGCTGACAGATAGTTCCAACTGGTAGTTTTTTTCAGGTCCAGGTGCTCATCAAAGCCAAATACAAGCGAGTCAGTCACCATGCTGCAGTGAGTTTCACAGTAGACTGCTGGGTTTGTTTGACTTTGTTGCAGGTGCCAGTGCAGAGAGAGGGCTGCTCCGTGGATCCATGTGGGCACATCAAAGATAACAGTGTGTGCACGTGTTTGTATGTCCAGCGGTACATTATTTGCTGATGTCATGATCGCTAA
The DNA here is from genome assembly GCA_025331565.1 of Holacanthus passer. Lineage (NCBI taxonomy): Eukaryota > Metazoa > Chordata > Actinopteri > Pomacanthidae > Holacanthus > Holacanthus passer. The sequence goes on along the minus strand of JAFREQ010000002.1, from coordinate 7,130,605 downwards.
TGCTGGATGTTCCGTTGAATACACAGGAACGATTTCAGCTGCTCACGTTGAGAGGCAGTTTGACTTGTTAGAGGTGATCCAGCATGTCTGGCCATTTATTACTTGCAACAATAGCAACTGCTGGTATTAGCCAGGGATCCATCTGATAGCACAATAGATTAATAGAGTAAGTGAAAATGAAAATAATAGTTGCTGGACTATTTGGAAGCCTCCCTTTTGTATACTGGAAATGCTGCTGTGTATTACACTGTTTGTTAAACAGTATATGTCGTTTCTTCTTCTTGTGAAAGGAAGTTTTGCTCTCTGTGAGATGACTCAGTGTTACTGTCTGCCTCTGCATCATGTCTTACAGGAGCCACTTATTTGGTCTTAACGAATCAGTGCTGAGTAAGTCGACCTGGAAAATGGGACGTTTTTGGCTGCAGCTGCGTCGAGTCCCTCGGATACGTTTGACTGCAATAACAAACACTGTTGAATTCGACTCCTGAATCCTCTCAGAGCCAATTGTCAGTAATGGAACATGAAACGTTTCATATTGTTAAGAATAGTGGAGGACCTGCTGTGTCTTTGACTACAAGGGGAAAAAGGGACAGTGAGACGTTGGCAGAGCAATTGATTTCAGTAGGTTCACAGAAAATAAAGCTGTGTGTGAGTGCATGAGAACACTTTTTAAGAAAAAAAACATTATCACTGTTAATAACTTCCAAAGCGTTGGCAGCAAACCATATTGATAAAAATGATTAGAAAGACAGCGGCGAATTGATTTGAGAATAAGAGACCGGGAGAGACTGAATGCATCACCATAAGATTAATGTTATGATGATCTCAAGGCAGACTTAATAAGGAGGTGTCTGTGCTTTGTTTAGTTAAGATCTGCTTCACTTTGGCATGTGATTCTGCTTCAGAACTGCTGCCGGCTCGGTCTTAATGGAGTGAAATTTGACTTAACTTGTTGCTTTTATGTCACTTTTTAATATGTTTATGTTGTTTCTTGTCTCAAAAGTTGGATTTTTGTCCATCATCCACTGCTGCTTTATTACTTAAGATCTGAAGGAGGTCATGGCAGTAAATCTACTACTGACTAGATAGAAGTTTATATCTCTCATCATCATACTTTCTCACTGAAGAACCCTGATCTAAAGTACATTTTCGACCTACTACAGGAGTTGTTAGATAAGTTTGAAATATGAATTGGGCTCATGATATACAGTATTTCATTGTGGCAGTCTAGAGCATTGTGAGCATGTGTTCGGCCATTCAGTTTAGTTTTCATTGTTATTTTTGATATTTAGCATCAGAGCTTGAAGTGGAAGAAAATAAGTGGCCCGTTGGGATTTCTCCCAAAGCTCCCCATGGCCGGTCCGACCGTGCTGGTGTGTGTATCTGCCCGCGGGCGATCAGCAAATCATCAAGTATTACACTGTGAGTTTCAACAGTGAAATAAAGATACTTGGCAGCGACAACCATTTCAGTTATTAGAGTAAAAAATAATAGATTATGTGGGTGCAATGAAGTCATCAGGTCAGGTCCCTTGTGTTTCCGGCAAAATCCCTGGATGCTTTCTCTTCTCTTTACTTGTATTGTGCACCGAAAGTGAAAAGCAGGCAGGCGAGATCGGGAAAAGGTGAGTGTCATGTAGTGCCCCCTGGGTAACGTAGTTTATTTAGGGCCATTATGAATCACCTAGAGAACTTGATATGGAGAGGGTTGAAAAGAGGAAGAAACAGTCACAATGCACCATAGAGTAAAATCTAAAAGTCCTGGTCCTGTACACTGGTGACTATCCCGCTTCGAGCACTGCTTAGCATCACTGTCTGATGCCAAGCAAGTCAGATATTAGCTGCTATATTAGCGGCTCGAGCGTCCGTTCTGTGGTCGTGAAGACTTCCAGCTCTTCGCAGACATCTGCCCCAGCTGCTTAACAGAGTAGAATTACAGCCTCCTTTGTTGGAATATTAAGTCGAATACCTACTTTTAGACTGGGGAAAATAACTAACCTCTGTAATGGATAAGTGCCCCAGAATGCTTAATGCTGAGCCTCTGCGTGTGTGTGTTTGAACGTGTGTGTAGGTGTGTGTGGTAATCTCCATGGCAGGTTCCTTGCCATTAGTACACGACTGAACAAGGCAGCAATTCATTCAGCAGGTTTAACTGTCCGGTGTGTGTGTGTGTGTGTTAAAGAGAGAGAGCGAGAGAAATCTGTGTATGCAATGTGTGTGTATGTGTGTGTGGCAGGTTTCTAAGTGCAGAGTGTGTGTTGTTTTTAGAGAATTGTTTCCGTGCGCCTGTCTGCACCTTATGGCCCAATGTGGAAAAAGGCCCCTTTAGGGGTCTGTGTGTGTGTGAGAGAGAAAGAATATGTGTGTTTGTGTGTATGAATGTGTGTACAGCGGTCTGGTCTGCTCAGGGTGAAGCTGTAAAAACAAAACGTTTTGAGAAAAGGAGAAAAAAGAGACGACGTAGGAGCAGTGATGTCAAATACTACACCACTCACTCACACACACACGCACACACACACGCACACACACACACGCACGCACGCATCGTCACTGTCCTGCAGTTCGTTCTTTCTATCTTATTCAATCTCCGATTACTTTATTGTTTCCTCTGGTTTCGATAAGAGTTTTTTCCTTCTCTCTTCCCATTTCATCGTCTTATTCGCTTTTCCTCTTGTGTCTTTAGTCGCATTAGTCTGATTATTGAGGCTAATGTGTTGTTTTACTCCAATGATCACTTTCTATTCTTATTTCAATAATTACTTTCTTTTCAACAATTGTTTTTCGCCACTCTCTTGTCATTTCAATCTGTTTTTTTGTTGTATTGTTCCAAATTGGTGAAAATAATCACTTTAATTTTTCCCCCAGTAATCACTTTCTTTTCTCTTCTTGTTTCTCATTTGTCTGTTTTGTTTTTCGCTTGTCGTTTATTTTGTCTAATTGGCATAAACCTCAGGGCTGTGGTAATGACTTCTGAGGTTAACGAGTTTCTGCTAACAATCACTCACTCGCTTGCACAAGCACACACTCGTGCAAGCACACACACACTCACGTGCACTCTCAAGTGAGGGTGTGTGAAGAGTGTACACAGATGTATGCATGTACTTCTGAACAGATACATTTGTGCAAGGATGTATGGGCAAATACACATGCACACACTTAGAGGCCTTACAAAATCTGCAAGCATTGACATTATGGCAAGAGAGCTGTCACACTTGATTCATGAAGCTTCACTTTGAGTGTTGGATCTGAAGTTAAAAGAGCATTTGCAGTAAAAAAAAAAAAAAAAAAAAAAGCCAATTAGAGTTAGTTGTGACATTTTCATAAATAATGTGTGCTGGCTTTTTCTGTAACATGTAGAGAAATGAACATCCACACCTTCAGCAACATAATCAAGTTCAGAAAAGATAAATGCAGCTGTCTGAAGCAAATATGACTTCCTGTTGATTTTCAAAACACGAAATTCCTCATGAAACTGGCCTCACTAACTCACACACGAACTTAGGAAAAACCCTGATGTACATTTTGCAGTTGCATGAAAAGTAAAAGCGGTTCAGATGAGAAGTGTCTTCATACTGCAGTCGAAGTGCTTCTCGGGCAGTCGAACAGCGTCTGAACCCCCACCAGCACAACTATGTCTGTCTCCGACTGCCTGCCAGGAAGAATTGTCCAAAGGTGACTGGCTTCTTTTTCAATGCAGTGGCAGCAGGGGCTCATGGGTATTGTAGTTTTTAGAGTCATCCACCATACCACACTGATGAGCTCAGAGACAAAGCTGAAATGATCAAAACCAGTGATCATATCATCAATCTGTAGGACTGTCAGATTATCCAAGAGACGTCTGTATTGAGGATACCATTTAAAAGAAAATTTTGAAATTCAGATTGTGGAAAACGCGTTTAGAATCAGCAGCTCCTCCCACTTTGCAAACATAATTTTGTTGTTTTCCTCTAAAAATAAATGAGCAGTTTTTTAAATGATACATACAATGGAAGCTGAGGACATTAATATGATTAATGTGAACATCAGCAGTGATTGAACACATTTGTTTTTCACTTGAAATCCCTTCAGAAATAAACCTGTCAGCCTGTGTGACTACTCATTAAAAAGTTATAATGCCAGTCAGCATGAAGCCCTGGAGCAATGGAGCCACACAGGTGTCTCATACTGGTCAGTTCTTTTCCAAAACTTGCTGCGTTCCCGTGCACTCAGCAGCAGATTAAGTATTTTGGATGCATCGCTTTGAGATGCTAAATTCCACTAAGCTTTATTGATGACTGGAGTCTGACTTGAGTCCTGACTGCAGTCTCCTGCTAGTTCTCCTGGTGTGAACTCTGCTTTAATCTCTCCTCTCTCTCTCTCTCTCTCTCTCTCTCTCTCTCTCGCTCTCTCTCGCTCTCTCTGGTATCTTGATATGGTCTGTGTTCTGCTGCGACTTCTAAACATTTACATTTCTGCTTTCAAGTGCTGTTTATATATGGCTCTTATCTGCTATCTAGCGCACACACGCACATTAAGACCGGGACAGACGGTGAATCAAACCTTTAGTCGTCCTGACAGCAACTCCATTGCTATGTCCATAATAGGACAGGAGGAGAGAGAAAGAGGGAGGCAGTAAGAGAAAAGAGTGCCACATAGACAGAAGGAGGGGGAGGCAGATAATTTGCCACCAGAGTGTTTTGTGGTGAGGTGAGGCGTGGAACTGTGGTGACTTTAGCTCTCAGGCTTTTTTGTGATACTCCATTGATCCCCTGTAGTGAGACTCCTCTTTTCATCTTCTTGCTTAAATTGCAGCTTCCGCCACAGAACAGCATCCCTGGGACTGATGGGGATTTGGTGTCTTGCTCAAGGACACTTTGGCAGGGTGGATTCTTGCAGTCACAGGGGAGATGGCTCGGCCTCGCGGTTGAGGGATGCTTTCGTCTTTAGTCACGCTGCCACCCTGCCCTGCTACCCTTGGCTTGTGTGCTTGAACGCTGCCCTATCTGGATAAACTCTTGACAAATTTCCCGTGTGGAAAAAAAAAACTCCTGTGGGACTAAATGGCTCTACCCTCTTCTTTACTCTGTAGGGCAGGACAGAAAAAGGTGTCACTATCCACACAGAGGTTGTAATATCAGTGCTTCCCAAAGTTTCAGCCACTCATAACAAGTAATCATTTAAGTCATATTTTAAACAATAATGGATTTTGGACTGTTGCTCAGAGAAAACAAGACATTTGAAGACATCACCTTGGTTGGGCGTGAGGACTTTTTAGATGTTTTATAGTCCAACAATGAGTTGATTGAGCGAAGATAATCTGCATTTGTTATTTAACTTTTTTGGGGCTCAAAAAGTGAAATTACAGTTGAAAATATATCCGAGGCTGAGTGGAACTTCATAACCTTTGGTGGTATTTTGTCATAAATTGAACGTGTGCAGCAAACTTCATGGCCATCCATCCAACAACCGTTTCGCTCAAAGACGCAAATGTGAATCTCACAGTGGTGCTGGAAGAAAAGTCAGCGGATCACCAAAGTTATTAGTTTTCATCCTCTGGGGATCGTGAACGTATGTCCAAAATTTCATGGCAATCCATCCAATAGTTGTTGAGATGTTTCAGTCTGAACCAAGGTGGTGGACTGTCTGATCAGGCCGTCATGCTAACGTTTCCATCCTTAAAGCCGTGCTGCTGATATGTAAACATAGGTTTTGTGTTGCTTTCCCCTCCTGTTAATCATCTCATCAACCCTCAGCCTGGAAATCACTGTTTCAAAGGAGCAGTGCTGCACCAGGTTCAGGTGTCAGCTTCTAATTTGTCTTGGAGCTGAGTCTCCACCGGCTCCAGAAGTGCTCCTCACAGCTGAGTCTGACCTCTGACCTTCCTTTTATTCTGCAGCCAGAGAAAAGACAGTTCTGTTTCAGAGTATCACACCAGACAGGGACGGTTTTCATTTGATCACCTGGTGACACATCGTCAGGTGGCTGGAAATCGACAGTGTGTTTGTTGTTAACTCGATTTGACAGCGTTAATCCGCTTTCTTTTTATTGGGGATAGTTGAATTTATTGCTTCAGGGAGATGTGCCTGAGATGAGTGGCAGGATGATGGAGGAAGGTAGGCCCACGCGGAAGGAGTGGGATTGATAGAAAGTCTTGTTACAGTGAAATTATGGTGAGAGAGCACAGAGGGGTAATGCACTGAGAGAGAGAGAGAGAGAGAGAGAGGGAGGGAGGAAATGACACATAGGTGGAAAGAATCTCATCCCTGCTCCTGTCTCACACCGACTTTCTCTTTCTCCATCTCTGACACATTTGCACACTTTCATGTGCACGCACACGCACGTACGCACACCATAATTGAACAGTAATTGAACACTTCTTATCTACTTATCTGTCCAAAGAGGTTCAAAGTAAAGATTCACAGATCGCGTGTGTCTGCGTGTGCACGTGCGCACGCGCCGTCTGATTCTTATCACACTGTTTGACTCGGAGCTGCTTTTAAGGCAATGAATTCACATCTCGTCCTCTTTCTGTCTCCCCGTCTCTTCCCTTTCGTGCTGTCTTTCTAAATCTCTCCCGGTCTCTTCTTGTGTGCTAATCTCTCTCTCTCTCTGTCTCTCTTTCTCCTAAGTCAAAGAGTATTTATTGTCAGTTTTCATTGCCAAGCACAAAGACGGCAGCTGCAACTACAAACTGACTAATAGATGTTCAATTTCCTGTGTGACACAAAACGAAATAGTATGAAATATAAATCACACGCTGGACTAAATTTCTCTATCTTTTTATGCCACTCATTTTTCACACAAACTCCAGTTAATTGACCGAATGTGTTCGTTAATTGCGTTTATCTACCTCTCTATCTCTGTGCCTATCTTTCCCACAGTGACATGCTCTGTGTGTCCTTTGTGATTATGCCCGTGTAAATTTCGGAAACATGCAGAGTTGCAGGTTTGACAGGTTGAAAAGATACAGTCGCAGCTTTGCCAACAAGGAGAGGAGGAGTTCGTATTCTTCTCCGTCTCTTTGTCAGTTAACATTATAAAGTGTGTCACGCTTTGGACAGATATGTTGAACATTTTTGGGGAAATATAAGCTTTTCCTGCTCAGGATCAGCTGATTAGACTTTAGAGACTCTCAGGTCAGCTTCCAAATAGCCTTGATTTTTTTCTGTGTACATCAACCCCCAGGAGATGAGCAATTCTGAATTATCAAGCCGAGTTTTTGGTTTTACAGGTTTTGAACTGGTGCCAGAATTGTGGTTTGTTATGTTTGACTCATGCATAACAGGAGTGCAATGGAGCAGGCACAAATATTAAAGTACAGACAGCAGGTAGTGATTGACGGCAAGGGAGATAGCCAAAAGGCAGATAGAGGGGAACAGTCAGTTGTACCTCTGGCTAATTTCCCCATTGATGCCCATGTATATTTGACATTTTACAATACACAATCTGCGGTTTGGCCTCAGGGCTACGTAACATTTTCTAACATGCAGAAGACACTTTCAGCTGTCAGTTGCAGTGAAAATGGAACATGGAAAAAAAAAATGGAAGAAAGTCTCAGCAGCACACAGAGCTGTTTTTTTTTTTTTTTTTGTCATTCATCAGCGGCGTAGATCAGAGAGAGATTAGAGAGACGAATGAAAAGAGATGAAAACAAGGGAAAGACAGAGGGAGGGGCTGGGTATAAAATAAGAGATGAAAGGATTTAGGGTGTAGTAACAACTCGATAGGTTTAAGCACTAAACTCCATGTGTTTGTGCGCGTCCATGCTTGTATTTGTGTGTGTGTGTGTGTGTGTGGATTTTTAAGGGTGTACCAGCAGTTAGATGGGTGTGAGAACTAAAGATTACATACCTGTGCTCTTATAACTGATCCACACCTGAATCTCTTGCAAATCTTTGACCTACTTAAGGTGCCCTGATCTGGCTGAGGTCGCATGACTTATCCTCACTTAAAAGAGGCTGATAAGTTCTGACAGAACAGGCAACCGAGGGTGTGTTAAGCTTCGTCATTATTTTTGCGGCCTGGCGAGCTGATAGGTAACGCACATTTGATATCACACCCTCAAACAAAAGGCCTCCCCAGGTGAGAGGAAGAATTCGGCCAGTGTCTGTGGAAATCGAGCGCAAGGATTGCCCAATCATCTGAGCGATAAAATCAGTCTTCCAGTTTCCAGGCTTATCTTTGAGCTGGTAGTTGTCGTTCTCTTTTATATTCACAATCCTTATTACTTCATTTGACAGGTAAAGTGAAAGCACAGGAACATTGAAATAAAATACAGACGCACACAAAGGGCTGGTTTGACCTTGCGTAAAGCAGAAGAACAATGACAATAACACAGCACAAGCAGATGTGTCACTCTGCACGTCACCTTTTAGTCACTCTGTGGATCAATACAGCCACATGCACACACTCACACACCTGTAATAAGATCTGTATGCAGCGTCAGTAATCCTACATGATGAACTGTGCACGCTGCTTGTATCAGACAAGTCAGGTGTAATGCTGCGTCTGCCCTCGGGTCAGAATGTGGTACCAAAAAAAAAAAAAAAAAAAGGCTTAACTGATGTCAAAGTGAATTTCCACAGCAGGTGTGGTAAACAAGGGGCTTTGTTTACATGCCGCTGCTCGCCTCTTTTTTTTTTCTTTGCAGTTATTATCCACAGTGCATTGCAGAGGGGATGCCAGCACCTGCTCCACGAGACACATTAAAGGTTGATAACGCTCCGTCGATATTTCAGTCAGAGGACCCGTGTCAAGACAACACCCCCTGAATAATCTCCGTCTCGCAAAGCCCCTGCTCCTCCGTCCCCCCCTGTAAAGTCAGAGCGCCGCAGGAGAGATAATTACAGGTCATCGATTTCAGTTTATCATGGTGAGAATGCAGAATTAGATCACATCTGGTCAGTGTACATTGCAGTCACCTCTTTGTTGTGTATAAGCAGCAGTCACCAGGTGATTTGAGCAGGTTGGCAGCTTGTGTTCCAGATTATAGTTAAACTACAAGATACAGGAAACAACAACACATACTTTTTTGGAGTATAATTTCAAACCAGACTATCAAAACCCACATATATGGTGTCAGTCTGCTGTCTTGTATTTCATGTGATGTATTGCTTTTCATCACCTTGACTAATGTCAAATCTGGGTGTGACCTGAGAGGTTACCTGAGGGTTTAACATTCCCAGTTTGAGTCTGGTTGGGGACTTGACATATTTGTCATTATTCCTACTGTCTCCTACAGTTTTAAATGAAGGCAAAAATGCCTCTATAAATCCTTAAAGTGTAAATCAGTAATGAAGGAGAAATTTAAATAAATACATTTTTAGGCCTTGTAGTAAAGTTGAACAAGTTTGTGATGTTGCATACACTTATTTTCACAGTACAACAACATGAGTGAGATGACAATGCTTTGCAACAAAAGCTCATTTCATGTGTTGAGAACTGATACGAGCTGGTTTTCCAGAATTGAAAAAAAGTGAAAGATGAAGGTACTTTGATCTGAAGTGACCGACTAATATTGGCTGCTATGTTATCTGCCCTTTAAAGCCAAAGAGCATGACAGTAGCTTCCCTGAATAGTGAAGCAGAGAAAAACAAGATTCATGAAATAATTTCTCATCCTGCCCACACTCTTGTTGCAATGGGCTCTTTATTATTTACTGTGGATTCATTCACATAATAATAAAAGGTAATGCTTTTATTCAGTATTTATTCTCTGTGGGCAACCTCATCACTGCATTGCATTTCAAATAGCACATGTGCAAGTGGATTTCCTACTGGATCTACATAGATGCACATTGTTAGTAACAACTCTTTCCCAAAATTAAAAGAAACTGGACTGCAATAGAGTGTTGTGCAAACATAGAGGAGTGAGTTTGGGTTACGTTGTCTCTGTTGAACTTTGCACACCCCCATATATGTGTGTTTATGTGTACACTTGCAACTTCTTTGTAAAAGAATTCAATTTATTCCTAAAAACCTTATTACGACAAAGTCTTCAACTGCGTGTGTGTGTGTGTGAGTGAAGGAGCTTTTATCTCAAACACTGATGTCGCAACGACCTGCAACTTCCCCTCGCACAGGAAAGCTTTGTGTGTTTGTCTGTGTGTGTGTGTGTGTGTGTGTGTGTGTGTGTGTGTGTCTGTGAGGAGAGTAATGATGAAAACGAGCGAGAAAAGCAACGTGCGACTGTAACACAGGAGAGATGGATGTGAGAGCTCCCCCCACTTTTTTTTTTTTTTTTTTTTTTTTTTTTTTTTGAGGTAAACCTTCTCCATGGCTGTACTGCTGGGCGACAAAGCAGCGGCTTTAATTAGGAAACGAACTTTCATCGCTTCTTTTCTTGAGGTCTCCTCCTTGTGAAAAGGAGCCTGAAGTTAAAACAGAAACTTGACACCTTATGAAGAATTTTAGGTGCCTTCAGACTTCACCTGACATTTTAACCCCACTCTTGTAGTCTGCGTCTTCTGTAACTCGTAGAAATTGAGTGAAAGGTTGTGCCTTTTTGGCTATAAAAAGCTATAAATTGGATGCATGGTGATTTGCAGGAAAGCTCCTCAGTGTCTTCCTGTTGGTGGTCTCTGATGGATGATTTGATTTCATTACTGGGATTATCATTTTAGTCTTAATCGTGCAGCACTGTTTTTATTCTAAAATAGTTGCTGTCTTGTTGTTGCTGAGTTAACTTTCATCCCAGGCGAAATGATTATCGTTCAGTCTGTCTTGTTGAAAGGGTTCTTAATTGTTTTAATGCAGAATGTGGTTCTCTGCGAGCTGCTTGTCTACCACCATCGGCCCTGTGGGCAGAAAGGCCAAAAGTCTCATAACCATCCGCTCTCTTGTCTGTCTGTGTCTGTTTATGTGCATGTGTGTGTGTGTATCTGTCAGTTGTTATGCAGGATAGAGGAAATGAAAGCTCAGACTGAGCCCCAAGGCTTTTCTAAACTGTCTCAGTGTCCTTCACATGCGTGTGCTTGTGTGTTGCTGTGTGTGTGTGTGTGTGTGTGTGTGTGTGTCTGGGCCCCGAGCACATCTGCTCCCATAAAAAAGTGTGTGAGAAAACACGAGTCCCTGCCGACAAAATGAGGAAAGAACACTCTCATGCTCTGTCTCTGCCTTTCTCTGTTGTACTCGTACTAAATACTGTACAATATACTATGCATACCTGTGTGCACATACACACCACACACACATGCACACATGCATGTGCTGCATGCACACAGTGTAAGGAAGTGATTGAATCTCAGCTTTTATTATGAAATATTGGGCAGCGCTTCCACCTCCTTCCTCTTTTTTGTTCTTTTTGTGTGTCTGTGCGTGTTGTGCCTTAACTTTTGCCCATTTGTGTGTCTTGTGCACGCACATGTGTTGTTCCTGGAGCTGACAATAGCTTACACACTGGACTGCACAATGTACAAGGTATTACATCATGCAGGTGCAAGTGGTTGTTTTTTTTGTGTATTGTAATTTAATATTTTTTCAACAAACATTTTGATGTTTAGTGCAGTATTTCACTTAAAAAACACATTAGTTTATTGTTCACTCTGCTCACGTTTCTACAACCCACTTTGTGTGTGTGTGTGTGTATGTAATTTCCTGGTTGTCCCCCAGCAACCCCCGAGCTCTGATCACAGGAAGTTGAGAGGAAGTTGTCAGGTCTCCGCTATACACACACACACCCAACACACACACACACACACACACACACACACACACACACACACACACACACACCTCGACCTCCTCCCACGCTTTCACACTAGTAGGAGAAATGGTCGTGGCGAGCGAATAAAAGAGAAGAGGAGCAAGAGAGAAGGGGGACGGGGGAGGGGGGGAGGGGACAGTGTTCAGGTGTGAGAGTCTTTCTTTCTTCACTGAGTGTGAAAAGTCTGTTTCTACACTGCCATCTCTCACTTTCTCATCCTTTTTATTTTGCCCCTGTCCTTCTCTGGGACGTATCTGCCACTCCTCAACAAAATAATGGGGCATTCACACACACAGACTCAATGCAGTTCATTGTAAATGGCACCTGGTGTTGAAGCCAGGGTCTGAGCTGCAGAGATTTTAAAGGTGCCGCTGCGACAGGGGAACGTTGACGAAAGCTTAAATTTACGCAAATGTCTTCTGGCGCAATGTGAGCGACGACCAGGTGAGAGCCGATTGTGCTTAATTTAAATGTCCACAGAAACAGAAGCACAGTTGTTTCTGCTCCAGGATCAATTCCAGTGCAGATACAGGACCGCAATACCCATCCGTCTTTACAGGATGCCTTTGTTGAATGAGAACAGTTTCAGTGATGCGTACTGCAAACAAGCTGTTCTCTACTTCAACTCAAGACATGAACTTTCCTCCTGTTGTTGTACGTCAGAGCACAAGGCCGGAGACTGACTCCTGCTCTATGTGTGTTCATATGCATTCTAGTAACCTGGTTATTGTTTGCTCTCTGTCTAGTCTTATTAAGGAGACCGGAGGAAGGGATTAAAAGAAACCAACCTAACAAAGCTGCGTTTCAGCTGGAGAAACCTGATTTTGTGGACACGCTTAACTGGGTTTCTAATGGCGCTTTGACATCCACGCATGCACAAAGACCAAGACCAGGGAGATGATTGCTCTGACAGCGCTGCGGTGGGATGAAAGGAAACATACTTTAAAAAAAAAAAAAAAAAAAGAAAGTTTCAGGTGAACTGCAGATTATTTGTAAAATCCAATAATTGAAGGTAGGAAAAGCCACACCACCAGCGTGAGATCAAGCTTTTCATCCAGCTCTGCAACAGCGTGCTGCGTTCATGTCCTCAGCGCACGGCGTCAAACAGTTTCTGGCTTTTTGACCGTTGCAGTCTGCTTTTGTTAGACGCGCGTGCCCTCGGCGTGTGGAGTTAAACTGTTTCTGATAGTTTCGCAGCAAATCAATATCCCGAGACAGACTCCATGATTCAGTGTTGGAACACAAAGTCAGAGCCTCTGTTTTTGAGAGTAAAAAAACAAACAAAAAAAAAAAGTTTTTTAAACAGTTGCATTGCATGTTTGTGTCCTTCATTTTTGAGTTAAGTATTCATGAATAAAAAAGAGTAATTGCGTAGTGTGATACTGTGGATTGCTCTTCATTTAATATTCATATTTTCTTGGGCTGTGGTTTTGAGATGTGGCACCACCATGGATATTTTCTGTCTTTTGTTTCAGGCAGTACTTTGTCTTTTGTACTCTTTGTTAAAAAAAGGCTTTTCAAAACAGACCCCCTTTTAATATTTCCAGGATTTGGAGGACGCCCTTCAATTATTTATCAGACACTGCTTTTGATGTGTTTCTCCTTTGTGCGTGTGTATATGATGCGCTCGTATTGCGTATCTTTGTAAACTGTCAGTGTGTTTCCTTTGGTATTAAGGACGAGATTTAATACTTTTATCATCGTGTAAAATGTTTTTCTTTTCGGTTTGAAGAATTTCAGTGCATTTCACCCGAAAAAAGTCTCAGTTTGTTGTTTGTGAGGCTTGTTTTAATGCAGCAACAGATTTCAGACTGGTGATTATTGTGTGTGTGTGTGTGTGTGTGTGTGTGTGTGTGTGTGTGATGTCTACCCTGTGTGGTGCTTAGCTGATGTGCGGGAAGAAACTAAATGGATATTTAATGAAGTTGGATTGTTTTTTAAATAATATAAATGATTAGATATAAATGGTCTACTAATCTTTTAATGTGGTCATATTGAAGTGGTTTTTATAATTAATTACGATCGGGCTGAATTTAGAGAGATAATTGTTGATCAATCCTTATTGGTGAATTGTGGGAATGTGTGTGTGTGTAGTTGTGTTTCCTCCTTCCTGCTTATGCATGTGTGTTTACTATTTTCCTGAAATGTTTAATCTCTGTGAGGAACTTTTCTGGTTCACTAAACCTATAAAAATATGATTTTGCATGTTAACATGTGTTTTCTCTTTCTGAGCGTATGTGTGTGATCCATAAGGATCTTCTCTCATTGCCAAACTCTGTCTCCTGGTGGCCATGTTAACAGTAATTAATTGCACACACTCCTCGCCGTCTGTCTGTGTATGTGTGTTTTCCATACTACATGTGTGAAACTGTGTTCCCCCATGACAGTTGTGTGATTTATCCTTGAAGTTATAAATGAGATTTCACACACATACATACACACACACACACACACACACACACACACACATGCAAGCAACGTATAGCTGCTGACCACGATTTGCTCACCACAAAAAACGGTTTAGGTGACATCATCAGTGATGGTGAGAGAGATCCATTTTTAAAGGAGCTTTCTTAGACGTGACCACACACACATGGTATGCTCCGCACACACATTCACACACAGACAAAGTAGACTCTGAGGACCATAGCAGGGGAGCTTTGTGTGAGTGTGTCTGTGAGTCTATGTGTGCGTGTGTGTGTGTGTGTGTATGTAAAGTTAAAATCCAGACAGTCATTCCAGAAGCCAGACTATTGAGTCTTATAAACTCTCAGGTCACAGATTATTGAAATAGCAGAAGAGATATATAGTCTGCGCCTGTGTGTGTCTTCTGTTTCACTATTTTGCTCAAACATCACAAATTGCTGAGAAGACCCAGAAATCCAGACACACATATAAACACACACCTGCACGTGTATGCGAATAAATGTCTGTGATTTAATGAAATAACACAGGTGTGTGTGTGTGTGTGAAAGATTTGGATGCAGTGTGGATGTGTCTGTGTTGTAATACTCATTTATTTCAGCATCATTTACAGCCCCGCCGGGAACCGAACCAGCAACCTCTTGGCAGCTATTTCACTGCAGGAGCCTAACACGCACACAAAAAGTCTATTGTGTAGGTTAATCTAAGAAAACGTACCTTGTTTTAACCTGCTCACCTCCACCAGTTTGCCTAGAAACACTTGAATGAGTTCAAATCTTTTCCTTGGTTAACCGAACTCCTCTGACCCACCTGTGGGCCTCGACACACACTTCAAAATAAAGTTTTATAGACCGTGGGTCCCAGGGTGTCGGCGTGGCGCTTTCAAAATTTGCCTTTGCAGGAGAAAAAAAAAAGCTTTTGTGCGTCATGCTGAGTAAGTCACGGTCGGAAAAGTGGGTTTCTGTCACTGTTTCACTGTCTCGTTGTAAAGTTAAAGAGTTAATTGAGCCTGAAAGCAGGAATTCAGCTGTTTCAATTTGCAGACCGGTTAAGAGAAGTGAGAGATACTGTAGCTCGTCTCAGTAGTTTTTGAGGTGCGCTAGAACAACAGTCTAAACCCCAAAGCGCTCAGCAGCCTAAAGACCACAGTTTTACTGGACAGCTCCCAGTTCTGTGTTCACGTCTGTGTGTGACGGCTTTAACTCCCCAAAGGGGTAAACAGCCCTCCTACAGAGTATCGCACACACACTTCCCAGACCCTGTGTGGTGCAGTAATCCAACGTAGTTATTAGAGGTCAGACTCCTCTAATAGACTTTTAATAAAGTTTGTGTGGTGGGTGGGGAGGGGGGGCTGCGAGTGGGTGTGAGTGTGTATTTCTGTGCATGTAGGATGGATCAACTTCAGGGGCTCTCTTTGTGTGTCTTCAGCAGTATCTGTGTTTTCTGCAAAGCACCAAAGTTTGTGCTCAATATTCTTTCCTCATTCGCTTTCACCAAATAAAAACAGTCATATGTCATAAATTTTAAGTGCAACAAAACAACACTGATTAAAATAATAAAGGCTCAGCGTTTACTTGCGACTGTTCTTTCTCGTCTCCGTCGTTATAGAATAATTAACATCTCTTAACGCCCAGCAAAGAGACAGATGTATATGTTAAAGCCAAAATCAAAGTGAGTCAAAACAGATCAGACAAATTACGGGAATTGTTTTATGAGAGTCCACAAGCTTTCTGTTGTTTGCTCTGAGTATGTTATTTAAATGAAGGTTCTTGTATGCATGTAAAGATTAAGATATTTACAAAATGAGGATATTTGAAAGAAATGTCTGATGTGCTTTCTAAAAATGGCACTCGCTGACCTCGTCAAGACATTGCATTGTGGACGGCCTAACCAAACCCTAACCTTAACCACAACCAATTCAGAAACTTAGCCTCACCTCAGTTCACACCTTATCCCTAACCTTAACCTCAGAAATGACGTCTACTGGTTCTGACAAGGTCGACGTTTATACCGGAAAACGTCCACAATAGGCAACAAGCCCGTCCACACACACACCTACAAACATCAAGGTTCGTGTAAGGATAGCCCAGAAGTTAGGGGAGTAGAGAAATGGAGATTGAGAAGGAGACAGCAGCAGAGAGGAGGGAGGAAGCGTATAAGGGTGGAGATTAATTGAGAGAGCGAGATGAAAGATGGACAGATAGGGAGAGGAGCAGACAGACGGAGGTGTGTTCGCAGCGTCGGGTTCGTGTGTGTCGGCGAGGAGGAGACGTACATACATACATCCATCCAGAGAGCAGGAAGCAGCGAGAGGCAGCTAGAAGGAGTGAAGGAGTAGAAAGAGAGGGAGGGAGTCTGAGACTGAGAGAGAGAGAGAGGTATTGAAATGTGAACCTCTGATTAAGTTTGACATTTAAGATGACATATTTTGCATGCTGTTACCCCATTACAAATGAGTCCTGCACTCTGGCAGAGCGTGTCTGCGTGTGAGTCTATACGTGTGTGTGTGTGTGTGTGTGATTTGCTTGATCCGTGGCAGGAATGAATTGGGCCTCAGCTACGCAACAGATGAAGAGTGTGTGTGTGTGTGTAAGTAAGAGTTCTGGCATTGATTAGGGGCCTAGCAGGCGACTGAAAGCTTTTAGTCTTAAAATGGCAGGTGGACGCCGTCTCACAGTGATTTTATGTTGTCCCCCCTCTCTCTCCTTCCTTCTGTTTCTCTCCCAACCCCCCTCCCTCTCTCCAATTAGACTCCTGCCTCTGCAAAATCAATTCCAAGCTGTTTCTCGACCCCCTCAAAAAACAGAAACGCTCCCTTCAGCCGACTCTTTTCGCCCCTTATCCCCTTGTTTCTGGAAGAGGCCAGACACGCCCGTGCTCCCATCCAACGCTCCAACCGAGCACCACATAGCAGCGTGCACTTGTGGCCGATTCCTATTATTATCCCACCGCTCTAAATAGGCTCGGTTTCACGGCCTGATCTGTTTTGTCTGTGTGGGCACCAGAACGGTCACGTGCGCGCTTTCATTAATATTTTCTTCAGCTGCTTTCATTCACTGACACGTAACCTAAAGCTACGAGCCATTTCAGTGTGACTGCCATTTTGTGCATCAGTGGCCTCCTCAGAAGTAATAATCCGTGACATTTTCATAGAAATAAATGGCTGCTGAGTGATACAACACAGTCATGAAGGCTTTGACAACAACAACAGCTGGTGCCTGCCAGGTCCCTTTGGGGGGAAAATCCTTTTTTCGGACAGGAAGTGATGTGTATCAGGTTTCTGGCAGCAACTTCAGAAATATTTATTTGGAGTAAATAAACAATATTTGGCAGAACACGAAATAGATTTGTTTCCTTAATGGAAAGTCCAATGACATTTTTTGTAGTGCCACATTATTGGACACAATTAATCCATTAGTTAAAATTAATCTGCGACTATTCTGATAATCATTTCAGCATTTTTCAAGCAGAAATGTCAAAACATGTGGTGGCTCCAGCTTGAAATGTGATCATTTCCATGTCTTACATTTTGGTAAACTGCTCATCCAACCTGCTCATTAAGGCGAATGTAAGGAGGAATGTTGGCTCGCACCCACATTGTCCACACACACTCAATCACTCTCAGTCTCAAGCTCCACATCACCCTTAAAAAAAAGGGACTCGGAACTCGATATCTGGAAAATAATTGTTTTATTATGTCAGATATTATCAGAATAAACCAGGAGCCTCGGTGTGGATTGCAGAGTTGGTTTAAATCGACCAGCCATTACGGTGCAGGTTGCACGACGGGCGGCTGCACCTTGTTGTTTGGGACAAATTGGACCCAAAATGTGCTGTTGAAAAGTTGAAATAATGGGAAGTTATTTCTCTTGTTCTGCAGTAGAGGTTGTCGATCGTGCTTAATAAACACTGCGTTGCTTCTGTTGGCAGAACTCGAACTCACTTTGGAGATTAGGGGAAGTTTGAAAGTAGATGTTTTAATAGTCCACTTTTTGAGGATGCTTATTAGTATGTGGGGCTCATCTGCTCTTTGCCTCCTTTTTTCTCTCCTCCTGCACTCCCTTCCTTTGCTCCTAGTTCTGTCTATCCATTTCCCCAGACAATCTCTTTTTCCTTTTTAAACGAAGAAAATATATTCTCTTTCCTGTCTCAAACTTCTCCTGCTTCTTTCACTGCCCCCCCTCACTTCTCCATAAATCTATCCATCATTTCAAAAAAACCTACAAAAGACAACATGAAACAGAAGAATAGAGATGGCAGCACAAGAAAAAAGCGAGGACAGATGATGAGGAGCAGGAAACGTCGGGACAAAGGCCGAGAGAATAATGCGAAGAGACAGAATGACGCGGATCAAGAAACAGAAAGAAAAGCTTGAGAGAGATCTCTCTGTGTAACAAGACCTTGCCTTTAGCATTATTTCTTCATATGTTGCACATTAATTCTTTGTTTATGAAAGACGGAGATGCCAACTCCAGCAGTCCCACGGGGAGGGGAAGAACAGAGCTATCTGAAGGCCGAAGAAATATGTGACTGAGATTCGGTATCAGACTCATCCATTACAGCAGCTTCATAATGTGCATTTGGAGAATTCGCTTTGAGTGACCGTGTGAAAATGGTTTGATGAGATGTTTCCCATTAGTGACGTCTAACTAAGTTCTCTGAAAGACTTTGATTTTTTTTTTTTTTTTTTTGAGTCCTGTTAATTTTACTGCCCTTTTGATCTCGTCTGATGATCCTGTGCACATTATGTGTTGGAGTCGCACAGTGTTGACACAACTTTAATGTTACATGAAACACAAAGATCCTCTAAAGTACATGACAAATGATGGTGGAGGCTGAATAACCATTGGCATTTATGGTGAAATGATCAGGCGATTAATCAATTGCTTGATTGACGAAGAATTAATCCCCACAGCCAAGCAATTTATCAAGCAATAATGTCAAACTTCTCAAGAGTTTTTTGTTGCTCTTCTATGATTGCAAATTGAGTGTCTTCGAGTTTTGGACTGTTGTTCGGACAAAACAAGCAACTTGAGGACGTCATTTCAGGCCAGTTGCAATTACGACTGCAGTCTGACTATTTCCAGATATTTTACAGACCGAATGATGACCGAAAGGAACGACTGATGAAAGGATCATTATTTCTTGCAGTCCCAGTTGTTTTCACTTCGGCTGATTTCAGTAGTGTCCAACTAAAGGCAACATGTGATATCAATACTTTTTAGACTTTTCAGTGATTTGCAGCTGGAATAAAATTTGCTCGCACAGAAAAACTTACACCTCAAACACGCTTGACATATGGTTCCCCCCTGCGTTGGCCTGACATACTATAGAAACATCTTACACCATCCTTCAACAGATGTCTTGGGCGTGATTATTGGCAATTTCAGATAAAAAGCCTCAGTGGCGTTGGGGCTAATTGTAGTTGATGGAAATGATTAACTGACGCGTTTACCCCGACTATGGTATTGAGGCCGTTGTGGTGTATAGGGTCTAATTGTAGCTAGTAGCAGTAGTTGTTATGTGGTATGTGGTGGGTTGTACCTAATTGTAGTTGATAGTAATGGTTCCAGTCTGTGTATACAGCCCGAAGCAGACAAAGGCTGTACTGCGACACTGACACACACACACACACACACACGCAGATGCATACACCGAGAAACAGAAACATCCTTTTAACACACACCTCTCCTTCTTGCCCACATCCTGGAGCATGCAAGCGGCACATCACGTATGCAAATGAATATGTGATGCCGGTATTAATAAGTAATAGCTTGATTGTTGATTTCACGCTTTGGTGGGAATTGCTCATAATTTTCTTATTATCGCTCTGATTAGCTTTTGAAGTCGCCACAGAAATCTTACAGGGGCCAGATGGAAACACAGTTAGGTCAGTCAGTGCTTCATAGGTCGGGATTTCAGCTTCATTGCTTTACCACAACGATCTGTAGTTTTCCACTGTGTGTGTGTGTGTGTGTGTGTGTGTGTGTGTGAGACTGTGTGTGTGTGTGTGAGTGAATGATGAATTCTGACTGGGTGTGGTGAACATCAGATGAGATTTTCCTCTGCTCCCTGCACTCACTCACTCACTCTCCTCACACACACACACACACACACACACACACACACACACACATACAGACACGCACAGTGAGTGCCAGGGCTGGTCTAGGCGTGGGCCCTTGCAGACATAAATTGCTTTATTTTAATAGTTGTATGGTAGAGAAAGAGCGAAAGAAGGCATGTTAAAATACTAGAAAGGCTGTGGAGGAAAAAAAAATGCATTGAACAAAGAAAGCATGTAATTTTTCTTCTCTTTTTCTGTTTGTGTGTGTGTTTTGTTTTCTCTCCTCTTCCTAATCCACTAGATTACATTACAGGGCTGTTAAAATATGTTCCCTTTTAATATGTTTATGCGTATCTACATCTGTTTGTTGATGTTTGTCTGATTATCTGTTTTCAACTACGTTCCCATTCTTCAAAGTGTGTGTGTGTCAATTCCCTCATGCTTTAACTGTTTGCAGTTTGCTATCAGCAAATAACAATAAGCGTTTATCTCGCACACTAAGGCAGAGTTAGTCAGAGGGTCGCACGCATGCTATCTCGCTTCCACACACACATTGTCAAACATGCTTTATTCACACACGAAAACACACACACGCATTCAGTGTTTTTGCCCCTCATATTGCATTGATCTAAAAGTGATCAGCTTTTGGCGTCTATCAGGCGTCTGTTGCCTTTCACTGTGTTTATTACCAAACACACACACACACACACACACGCGTGCACGCATACAAGCACAGCGCACGGGTCAATGGGTTGACTGTGTTTACGACTGAATATGAACGGCCACAAATAAACACACGCACGCACATGCTCGGAAAACACGCACACACAATATCTCTGTCTCTCTGTCATGACTGTTGTGAACAGAACGACCACAATTGTTCTCTTTTCAAACAAAAGAAACATTATGGTTTAACATAAAACACATGGTTGGTTATTTGATGGCTTTGTATAGCGATTATAAGGGAGGGAGGGGAGGGATGGGGGGAGGAGGGGGGGGCGGCGGCAGAGGGAGGGAGACGGCAGGAACAGAAAGAACAAATTTTAATGATGGAATTGCTGAGATTATTGTCGCCATTATTTTTGCATTTGAAAGAGAGAAAAAATGAATGAAACGCAAGGAAAGCGCCTTGATGTGCGAGTGCCTTTTTGCTCTATAGAGGTATTTTACGCTGATTGTGAACGAGGACGGTGGCAAGAGGGAGAGAAAAAAAAAAGATGAGAGGGGTAAAAGTAAACTGGGATTTAAAAAAAAAAAAAAGACAGAAAGAGAATAAAGGAGAGAGAGGAAAAAACAAAGGACAGGAGGTGGCACAAACACAACAGAGACAGTGAGAGATGAGAATTTGGGAGCCAGAAAATGAATGAAAGGCACGAAAGAGATGCAAGAAAGAAAGAGAAATTTGGAGGGCTGGAGGGGATGAATTGCAGTCTGCTGCCTCCCTCATCCATCTTTCTGATATGGGGTGTGTGGTTTGATGTGGTTGTCTGTTGGCCATTCTCCCAGTCTCTCTCTCTCTCTCTCACACTGTCTCCCCCACTTCTCTCTGTGCCTCACCCTCTCTCTCCGCCACCCCTCCCTCGCCCTCCCGGCCCTCTCTGATATGGTTTGAGTTTTGATGTGGTCATGTGTTGAAGATTCTCACGGATGGGTTCCATAACGATAAAAAGATTCACTCCCTGTTTTTTTTTTTTTCCTTTTTGAAAAAGAAAAGGCAAAAAAGTTGCACGTAAGGATGCGACAGACATCCCGGCACGCACACACACCCCTGAAAAAATGTCTCACACAGCTGAGATGTTTGTGATTTGTTGGGGCTGTTTTTCTTTGACGAGGTTTGTGGTTGCGGATCGTCACAGATTTCAGCCTTCAAGGAAGTTTGTAAATTGAATCAAAGCAATTCTGTACACATGCATCATTGTCAGAAAATTGTGTTTGTGTGTGTGTGCGTGTAATCCACAATACATTATTTGAGTCCTGCAGACACTGTGTCTCTCTTAGTGTCTAGATTTGAAGGGATTATGAAAATCTGCTTGATATTGTCATCCCCAAATTCCTTCATGCATGCGTAAACAATGCATAGTCTACATGCTTTAATGTGACTGTATGAGTCGAACAATAAAACAGACCCTTTCTCTGTCTCTCTTCATCTTATCAGAGATGGTGAGGAAGAAGAATCCCCCTATCCGGAGTGTGGGAGGTGAGGAGGAGGAGGAAGAAGAGGGGAGGAGGCCAGCAGGAGAAGAGGAAGAGGAGGGAGAGGAGGAGGGGAGAGTGGGAGCGGAGGCCGAACGAATAAATCGACCGTCTGAACCAGAATCCTCCGACCGGATCAGAGGAGATGAGGAGCAGGAAGAGGAGGAGGGAGAGAGCGAGTGTGTATCTTCATCTGTCTCTCC
Organism: Holacanthus passer; assembly: GCA_025331565.1. NCBI lineage: Eukaryota > Metazoa > Chordata > Actinopteri > Pomacanthidae > Holacanthus > Holacanthus passer. Next base: position 7,108,037 of record JAFREQ010000002.1, on the reverse strand, counting down.
CTCATCTGTCGGTGACCGCTACAGCAACGAGGAGAGAGGCGGGAGGAGAGGAGAAGGAGGAGGAGGAGGAGGAGGGAGGGCCAAACAAGGAGGAGTGGCGTTGACTGACAGACCCGAGAGCCAGTCGGAGGCTGAGGATGGGGAGAAGGGGGCGGAGGAAGGAGAGGGGAGCAAAAGAGACAGAGGGGAGGCAGATCACCTCACAACTCCTCTCCTCTCTGCCCCCCACCTCCTCCCCAGACAGGAAGGAGGGGAGGAGTCGACCACCGACACCCCCCCTCTCTCCTCCAGCCCGTCTCCCAAACTCCAGGACTTCAAGTGCAACGTGTGTGGTTACGGCTACTATGGCAACGACCCCGCCGACCTGGTGAAGCACTTCAGGAAGTATCACCTGGGTCTGCACAACCGCACGCGGCAGGACGCTGCCCTCGACACACACATCCTGGCCCTCCACAACATGGCTCCCCAACACACACCTCTAGGTAACTGCAGCTCTCTGTTTGACCCTCAGAAACTTTACAAAAGTCGCCAAAATAACACTGTTACAACACCGATATAGAAAGTGTAGAAATGGAAATAGTCATCCGATTTTCAAATTTCTGATTGTCCTTGAAAGAAACATGTGAGGCCTCCATCAGGAAAAATAATCAAATCTAAACTTAAATATATATTGACGATATTTCATCAAAAAGTCATTTAAAATTTTGCCAAAAAAACAAATAGATCCTGTCATTAAACATTAAATTCTACGTTCCTCAACCCAACTGGGAAGCTGTGAATGACTTGTCACATGATCAAGATCCCCGACTTTATCTTTTTTATGATTTTTGGCATTATAAATGTGTAAATCCGCAGCGTGCTCCTTACTTCGAGCCACGATTGGTCTTTTTCCATCGAGGTGCAGGATTCAGTGAAAAATGGGCTGTGAACAGTGAAAATGTGACAGGAGCAAAACTCAGAAAACTGCTTATGATATGCTGTTTTTTTTAAATAAATGAAAAAATAAACTGTGCACAAGATCATGACCTAAGCATCACTGATCAAACCTTGGACGACACTCTTGACATGTTGCAAGGGTTAGAAACTGTAATCTGAACCATAAGAGACCTATTATCACCTCATTATGTATTAACATACTGTACACACTCAGCAAGTAGTTAAACCCTTCTGCATTATGAGTAAGTAAGTTACGAAATTCGAGGAAAAGCCGTGCCTGTCATAACAAGCCTAAAATACACAAGCATACAAACTTGGATTGTTTTATGAAGCCCTGTTTCATTACAGTGTGAAGGCACATTTTTGATTTTGTAAGGTATCATTATTGTGAAGTTTGTTTTTCAGCAGCAGTTTCTTGCGACAACAACTTGTTGGTTGTTGATCCAAAACTTTTCCTTCTTCCCAGAAGTCAGACATGTTCCTGGATGTTTGTGCCTCTGGCAGCCTGACCCCCTGTTTGTTTATCTGCTTGTACAAGTCTGACCCCTCCTTGTATTTCTGCTCCCAGATATACAGGCGGGACAGGGCCAGAGGAACCAAGCCAAAGAGTTGGGGAAGACCAGACCAGATGTACACAATCAACAGCATAGGACAGTAATGATGAACGGCACATATGACGTACAGGTAAGCACGAGCCACCGTCTGGAAATAGATTCAACATATGTGACGACGCCAAACTTTTTTTCTTTCGGTCTCATAAATTATCATTGCATCGCTCACACCTACTCTAAAAATATTTGTTGCTTTTAAAAGAAATAGACCTGTGTAGGAAGAAGAAGAAGCAGTAAAAGGACCATGTCAGGAGAAAATAAACACTCACAAAAAAACATAGAAGCATAAATAATGAATGAATCAACAAAAGCCGCACAGTGTGGTGTGACAGCGTGAGTTCATTGCAAGGAAGGTAAGATGTTTAAAAGGCGAAACGAAGACTTCGGTAGAGCTTTGATTTAAAGCATCCTGCTGTTTCCTCCTCAGTCTAATAAAGAGCCTGCATTATGAGAGACAATACTTTTTATCACTGCTCTTGAAAAAGGGCTCAACATAACTCTTCTTGTGGCAGTTGCTGTTCCCTGATTTGGTTTTATCTCGCGTCCACGTTCTCAGATTTTGGTCGATCTCATCCCGTCAGCATCACGCTCACAGGAGCTGCAAACAGCTTCTGTGCCCGATTTGAACTCCTGCTTTGACAGAACTAATATAAACCCAAAATCTTGCAGCACCTCCCAAACCTGGAGCCTTTATAAGATATAACAAACACATGTTGACTGGATTACCAATGTTGTAAATCAGCGGACTGCTTCTCAAGTACTTCCACTGTACTTTTTTTTTGTCCAGTAATTTCTTTCTGGAACTTTTAAGAGGTCATAAATTTTTGCACTAGCTGTACTTTTAGCTGGAGCATTAAAACGTAAAAATGTTTCACATATGACATTAGAGACAAAAAATTAACTTCTGTGAAGATTCTGAAAATGTAAAGATAAAGACAAAACTTTATATTTAATAAACATTAGCATCATCTTCTTCATATTTAGTAACTGGATAGAAGTAATGGGACCAAACTTTTATGAGTAAGTGCAGATTACTTTGTAGAAAACTTTATTTTTAGATAATGAACTAATAAAGGATGTATGTTGTGGTATTCACTTTGCAACATGAAGCAATCTGACAAAGTGCATCATAACCATTTTCAGCATCAGGTAGAAACTTTGATCCAGAACAGACGACACACTGATTCAGTTAAGAATTCAATATAAGCTCATTACTCATAAATCTGTAAATCTAACTCCCATAACTGAACTGACTAATTTATTGAGTCGAACAATCTGCAACTGATTTCGTGACAGACGGTTTGTGTGATTTGGACAGTGAGGCATTGTGTTGAAAGTTATAAAACTTTATAGACTGACAGATGGAAAGACACAGAAAGGGAGACGCAGAAGGCACCTGGCAGACAGGCCTCACATGTGTGTGTGTGTTCGCATGCTCAAGCACACACACACACACACACAGATACAGGTACACAGTCGTGCATTACACACATATGCATACACTCGGCTCGGCGTGTATCATAGTCATTGTGTCTTAAATTATGGCTGTTAAATGTATATCCTGCACTAATCCCCCACATTCAGTGCTCGATTTGTAAACATTTTAAAAAGGCCTAGTGTCTGTTGGGAGCTGCTTTGCCGGGAAATTGCAGGATCAAGGCAGGAATGCTGCAAACTTTCAGGTGCAATTCATAATTCCTTCTTCAAGAAAAATGCACTTAAAGAGGATTGAATTTCACCTCGTAATTACACAAAATCAGAGCACGTTAAAAACCCACATGTAATTCGCACCTGGACACGAACAGATCAGCCAATCAATTTGAGGATGAAAAATGTCTTCAGTGATTTAGTTTTATTTCACTGATTATTTCTCTTTAAATCAGTAATAATCAGTGAAATCAGCAGCTGCAGAATGAAAACCTGTAAGTCTCTGCTTAACATAGTTTACTGTTGCTGTTACTGTGACATGAAGCCTTCAGACACAAGTATTTACTTGTCAGCTATATATCTGCTGTTAAACTGGATTTTTTTCAGCGTGCATGCATGTTTTTCATAAGCTTACATAGATCTTCCTAATCTCCTTTTAAAAGACTAGTTTACATTCAAAAACATATGTCTTTTTTTTTTTTAAACACATACATAAACGTATATTGGCATATATGGTTGAAAATCAGCATTTAACATCCAGGCATTTTTGATTTTGTTAGATCTTGAAGTGTCGGGCAAACAGGGTCACCGTTTATAAATTAGATGGTGATTAGTGACAAATTCAGGAGAAGACGTTGAAATACCATTGAGTTGTTCTAATGGAGCAGGAAAATTAATCCGCAATCGGAAATTCTGACCTCATCAAATTTAATGAATACTTACGGAGTTGATATTTCAAGTTTTATTTCAATATGTTCTGTCCAAGTCTGAGCAGCCTAATTATCAGGCTGTTTATTCCATATTAATTCATGTTTTTTTTAGTAGTTTGAGAGGCTGTCACATTCCTTAAAAGTCACATTTTTCAACCGCTTAAATGCAAATAAGTTGGTCATAATTACTGAGGACGTGTGAACGTTAATTTCAAGGTTGTGGTTTAAGTCTAGGAGTAGTTTTAATTCACGTGTCTCATCATAGGTATATTTTCAATGCTTACCTACAGTTCTTGGTTCTCTTAAAATGGTTTTCATAATCTCATACACAAAGTATGATTATAACGAAAAAGAAAACTGCATAAATTGCAATTTACTTAATTGTCTTTGTCAGCATTTGGACTCCAGTTTTGGGAACAATTGGGTCAAGGATTAGGACTTTGCATGAACAGTAGGGTTTTGTCTGAAAGCTTTAAACAAGATGATCTAATAAACCTGTGTGATGGTGTGTGTATGCGTGCGTGTGCGTGCACATGTGTGTGTGTGTTTGTGTGTGTGTGTGTGTGTGTGTGTGTGTGTGTGTGTGTGTGTGTATATAGTCAAGGAGTTTCATTTCATCTTAAGCAGGAGTCTGTAATGGCTGTAAGTCACGTAATGGACACAGAAACACACGTACACACAGTAGTCAAGCACAGACACACACACACGCACACACAGTCAGAAATAGAAAATCCAGTGGGCTTAAGTCGTCATTATGAAGAAAAAGTGAAAGTATATAAAAAAAAAAAACCTCGAATGAAAGGGGTCTCTATTCTCTCCATCCCTCGCTCGCTTTCTCTCTCTCCCGCCCACATTTGGAAAATTCCATGTTGTCATTTGCTAAGACGAGATGTGCCGCCGACCAATGGGATCGCAGGAATAAAGGACTCGGGGAGGAGAGGGATGGGGGAACGAAGGAAAGAGAGAGAGAGAGAGGGATGGAGGAGGAAAGAGGAGAAGGGAGTGGAAGAGACAGACAGAGAGAGAAGGGAGGCTTTGAAACCAGTAGTTATAATCGGCTGTTAGGCAGCGTAATGAAACAGCTGTCAGACACATATAACTTTCTTTTTCTCTCTCTCTTCTCCAGTTGTGTCTCTCATCACGTCTTTGTCTCTCTTCCACCTTCACCTCTGCCTTTTTTCTTTTCACTCTTTCTTCCCCTTTGTTCCTCGACTCACAAACGCTTCCTTCATCTCGTCCCACTCGTCCTCTCTGTCTCTCTGTCTCGTGTTCCACTCTGTGTCTTTCTGTCCGTCCTGCTCTCTGAGTTGACTTGATGTTTGGCTCTTCTTCTAATTGCCTGGCCAGGGAATGTGGATCGCGATGATTGGATGATTGCTGCTGTGAGATCACAAACAGTAATAGATCTCATTTAGCCTTCGAGATTTATTCTCTTCAATGAAGCTGCAATGTACCATCTCACATTTTGAATTACTTCTCTCGCTCATTTCGTAGCATGTATAAATGTTTCGTCTTACCGTCTCACTCTTTGCCCTATTTTTCTGTCATTTTAAAATTTCTGTCCTCAGGCAATAGCTGTTAATGAATATGAATTCCTCTTTATTGTCAGCTCCACTAAAAGAGACAGTGGGAGGTTTAATGACCAAGTTTTAATTATAAAATAAAAAAAATTGAACAAAGCAAGTTCCACAGTTTTTCTTCCATAATCAGTTTTGGATGACAAGAATGATGTTATTGTGAGGAGACATCCATGTTTTAGAGTTCAAAATATGACTAATGCAACAATTACGACTGAAATCAAACTTCATGCTCGTCAACATTTGCTCTGTAAAAATCAAGTTAAGTGCTATATGAAAAAAAAATCTGAAACCATACATCTCCGCTCGCTTAAATTGCAGCTTACCAAATGCATTTCGTTCTTGCCAAACCTCCATTACGAGACTGCCAACGGTCGGCATCAAACCACAGATCCGTAAAGAGACAAATCCATATTGTACAGTAGTAAGTCTAATGTCGCTGGAAGACTTGCCTGGTTGCCAGCTCGCCAATACATCCAGCAGCCCGCTGTAATCACCTACAGTCGAGGGGCAGAGCTAATAAAAACCAGACGAGTGTCAGGTTGCTCGCTCAGTAATGCAAAATCTTGGCCTCGTGCACTGGATACTACAGTCGAGCCTGATGGATATGTTATTGGTCAGTTAGTTAGAGTTTCAGCAGCCTTTTTAATTGTCTACAGTTACATAGGGAAAATGGTGGTTTGTTGTGAGCTTCGTTCTCAGAGCAGATGAGGAGTAATTTTCCATATTTGCATCAGAACAGTCCTGTGTTTGAAAGCTTGTGTAAAGTGTTCCTCAAATATCTGCTGCATGGGAATTAAAAATGACTATGATGAATGTATTTTTAACTTCGATGACAACGTTCACACCTAAATATGTGCGTCACAGATTTGGACAGTTATGATCCAAGCAAATGAGAGTCTGATGTCTAATAGCTGTTGGAAGGTTCATCGTTTAGTCTTACAAATTATTGGTTCAGGTTGGGGTTCAGTAGCATTTTATTGAGTCTAAGTCTTTTCCAAGCTCCCAGTTTTTGCAGATAATGCTGAGTTATACAAGTTATCCATGACTAAAACTTTTTTATCATGAGCTTTTGTTGACTAAGTTGACAAAAGTTTATAGATACTAATTAATATTCACAACCTGAAGCTACAACCCAAAAATGAGATGAACACCATTAGATATGAAATGTTGACTAAATGCATCTGACACATTGCAAGAACAGTAGCACTCATGTGTACCTTATATTTTTCAGTACTTGCTCTCTTTTGCCCTCTTTTGCTAAGCAATCAACGTTGATGAGCATTAAAGTTGAACTAAAGTCCACCTGCACTCGTACACAATAACCAGACAACAGCCAAAAGTTTAAATTTTAACTGAAGTACATTAATTAACTACAGCTGATATAATCTGTCACCTGTGATGTTTAAACCAATGAAGGAGCAGCTAAAAATAAGTAGCCTGCTCCCTGAGTGTTTTCGACATTGCTCTTTGCTTTGCGAGATAAAAGGTTGGATCAGAGATTTGTTTGCGTCAGAGCTTCACAAACTGGGAAGTGGATCCAAACCAGCTGTTGAACGTTTTCTTTACCTTTTGGTAGCAGTAAGCAAGGATGTATGTGTAGCTGTATGATATACTGAAATGTATTTTTAACCTTTATCTAATGTTTTTTTGTCTTTTCCTCTCTCTTCTGCCCGTCGACAGGTGACTCTGGGTGGCACGCTAATTGGGATTGGCCGCAAGACCTCTGACTGTCAGGGGAATACTAAGTACTTTCGCTGCAAATTCTGCAACTTCACCTACATGGGCAGTAATTCCTTAGAACTTGAACAACACTTCCTGTCCTCGCATCCAAATAAAGTCAAAACTCCGCCCACCACGCCCCTGCTGGCCACCAACAACCTGGCGACGCACGACAACCAGACGAAGGAGAGGAGTCAAATCTTAGACGGGGCTGAGCGAGTTGCGGTGAGAGCCGAAGACGACTCCCTGGTCGGGTACTCCATCCCGGTCAGGGCGTGTTCAGAGACGTCGAGCTGGACGGGGGAGGCGGGTCGAGGTGCCGTGCAGGCGTATTATTGGTGTAAATTCTGTAGCTGGAGTTGCGAGTGGTCGGGCGGCTCGGCGAAGCTTTTAGAGCACTATGAACAAAGACACCGAATGAGCACGGGAGGTACGATGAGCCCCAACAACTCTAATCCTGGGGTGATGGACAGAGAGAGGGAGAGAGGAGGGAGAAGAGAAGGAGGAGACCACATGGCACCCAAAAACCGCAAAGACCTGTCATCCAACCCGTCCAGCACCAGCCAAGGTAATGAAATGAGATGATGGTGAAATGTGGTGGATTACTTTGGGTGTTTTTCAGGAGAAAGTAGTTACCTAAATGGGGCACATGATTAATGATGTGTGGAACAAAATTAAATAGCATAATGATTTTCACTTCTTCTAATACTGTGATGATGCCTGACTTTCCTCCTAGGAACTCAAGGCCTCCACTTGTCTCTTACAAATACGACAATGCTGTTTGACCTCTTCTTTTTTTTTTATCGTTTCTAGTGATGCTACTTGACCCTCCTTGTTTTTCTACTCCACCACCAAACCTGTTTCATTTAGCAGATCTCTCGTTTCTGCCCCCCCAGGAGACCCAAACAGCAGCGATCCAGAAGCAGTCGTGACCAGTTATAACTGCCAGTTGTGTGATTTCCGGTACTCGATGGCCCACAGTGCAGACGTGATCGTGGTGGCGCCGTTACTGCTGCACTACCAGCACAACCACTCCATCCACCGATGCTGCATCCAGCACTGCATGTACTGTCCACAGGGGCTCTGTCAGCCGCATAAACACCTGGGGGAGGTGAGATTAATAAAATATTGAGATGTTTATTTGGTGTTTGCTTGGTAATTAGAAGAAAAGAAATGAGCAGTTTTGTAAACACAAGAAAATAAAATGCAATATATGAACAAGCATAAAGCTAATTGTTCCAATTTTCAGCCCTGTTAAAATTCCCCAAATCCACCCACGCGCGCTCCCCACCCTCCTTTGTGCCAGCTGCCAAACGGTGCCATTGCAGCTGTTTAAAGTGTAAAAAAAAAAGGGTGGTTAACAGCCAAAACTGGGGGTGGCTTCATTCAGTTAATGATGCACATTTATGCTGGTACCCCCTGAATATCACCTGCATAGACAAACACCAACTACATCACAACACCAAAGCGAGAGAAGCAGCAAAAGTCTGAATTCACCGTGTGTGCACAGTTTTTGTCAGTGATAACCGAAGCGTGCCAACATCCGTCCCGCTCTTCGCCAAACTTTGTCTGAATTTTTCTCGACAGGTGTCTCACCCCTTTGCCTGTCGGAAGCCCACCTGCCCGAAATGCTGTTCCAAGTTTCCTCAGTCCACCAAACAGCAGGACACGGTTGGATCCAAACCGGCGACCGCCACCTCACCCAGCATGACCCCTCCTAATCCGAGAGGTGACCCCGGTGTGACTTTTCACCCGTCTAACCCTGCCCATCCCGTGGTCACACAAGGTATTCAAAGACTATTTTCAACTTTTTTTTTGCATGTCAGTAAATTTAAAAACGATGATTTTGATTTGTGTTTTTCTGTTGCCAGGCGTCACCCACTTGTGCGACCAGTGCGCGTTCGCCACCACCGACATCGACGTGTTGCTCAAACACTACGAAAGCTGCCACGCCCTGATTAACCTAAAGGGGGCGCCGCCACATGTCAAAGCTGAGGATGAGGTTGGGGGAGAGAAGGAAGGGGGAAGAGCGGGAGGAGGAGGAGGAGAGAGGGAGTACTCTTGTACAAAGTGTCACTTCATCACGGAAGTGGAAGAAGAGATTTTTCGACACTACAGGTAAGCGAGAGATGAGATTAGATGACATTGAATAAATATAGTCATCATTAGATATTATATCTTTGTTGACTCAAAGTCTACCTTTTAGTTTTTAAAAAAGGTTGAGTGTCATCCAAAGAGTCATTATTCCAGTTAGAGTCTATGACAAAAATCTTCCAGTAACTTGATGACGGTGAGTATTAAACAAAATTTCCATTCTCAAGTTGGGAAGATGATAGATGAAGTCTCGCTCGTGCTGCAATTCAAACCACTTTAATTCTCTTCTTTCCTCCCAATTACCCAGGAAATGTTGAGCACACTAATTTTCAGCAACATCCCATTTACAAAATCATGTGCACTCATAGACACCATTTAGACATTCAGACCACGCTGATATTCACAGATTTGCAGTGTTTGAGTGCAGTGTCACATTTATGAACTTTCACCGCACTGAGAGCTTCAGAGTCTAAGAGTGAAAATTTCAGCACACTTGTAAAATAACAAATAACTTTATTGTTTAGACCAGCACCTTTTGGCCAATAGCCTTTTTTTTTTTGCCGTGTAATTTTTGTTGTATAATGACCATGATGGCCACAAGCAGAAACAGGTTGATCTCAAAATATGGTTGTTCTTGATGGTGTTGCTGGACACTTAAGGACTAATTTTTCCTTTCCATGCATCTTGGAAGTAGGTAAAGTTGTGTCATAATCCCAACTGTGTGATAATATTCATTGATATCTACTTACTGTATGTCCAGATTCATATCAGCCCACTTTCTGTTTTGCTGTTTTTCGGTCTCTGGAACTGGCAGTTTGAAAGTGATGGAGAGATGAAAGTGTGTCTTTTCAATTGCTCTCGCACTAAAAGCTCAGCACCGGGTTCCCTGACCTGCTGGGTTATCAGGGACTTAATCTAATCTTGGCACCAACTCTGAGACATTAAACTGTGAGAATCTGGTTTTGCTGACAACCTTTAGAAAGGATTTTAAAAAGTGGCCTTTCTGTCACGCTGTCCTGTGAAGTTATGTCCTGTCTCGTACAAGGCCTGTAAAATAGTTCTCCACCGGTTTACAATAACGTTTCAGCACTCACAATGGACAGTTTTTTCTTAAAAATGCATTAAAATCGATGCCTCAGAACAAAATATATCATCTTTTTTACAATCTTCTTCCTTGTCAAAACCGAGTGCCTGCATTCACCACAATTCAAGTGAGTCTGTGAGGTCTGGCGAGCTCACCTCTTCCTCCACAAACCCACATTTTTTAAAATTTCAAATATGTAGCTTTCAGTTTTTCCAAAGCAGCGCCGTTTGATATTGAGCAGCTCCCTCTCTCCCTCCTTTATTCCATATATGCAGTAGTACTCTCTAAGACCTGTAAACAGACTTTGATGTGTAAAACATGTGGACTACTACTACACGTATTTTTACTGACCGTCCATCTTTCTCCAAAGAGGATCAGCCTGTCAATACAGAGCCAAAGACTTGCAGAGTTTGTGTCAAGTTCAGATTTTTTAAACTTTCTTGTCTTCACAGCCAAATGTTGTTTTTTTGCTTTCACATGCAAATGTCTGTGAACAGTATGTAAAGTGTGTGTTTACCTGCTAAATAAGACATAAGCTTTGGTTTAACAGAAATCAAAAGGCTTTAATGGGTCAGAATAGACTCCACAGCCAATTTGTTGCCTACACAAACACACACACACACACACACACACACACACACACACTCATGCTCACTGGATTTTCAGTGCCAGCAAATGACAGAGAAAGCCAGAGTAAGTTAGGGTGGGAAGGAGAGAGAGGGGTGGTGTGGGAAAGTTGTGGCTGAAGACAGAAGCTGAGAGAGATACACAGAACTGCAGATAGTTGTGTGAAATCTTTTTGGCTATTCAGGTATTGATCTAGATTGCTGATCTGATCGCTTTTTGACATACAAACAAGCTCACACACACGAGTTACTTTTTCTCGTTTTCTTGCACATACGCGCATAAAATTACAGTTTGACAGAGCCATCGAAGCAAGATTTCTGCCACGAATCAATGAAAGATTAAAAAGTTTGATTCGTTTCAGGGTGAGAGAAGAGGGAGAGAGAGAAAGAGCGGACAGAAGAAGGGATGGAGAAAGGAAAGAAAAGTTTAAAAAGTAAGAGAAGAAGGAGAATGAAGGACAAAGAAACAGAGAGAAACTGAGAGAAAGGCAGAGAGTGGGGAGAGAGGGTGACAAAGAGAGAGAGAAAGAGAGAGTGCAAAGGGGATTTAACAGTCCACTCACGTCCTTAACAAAATCTAAGCTCTGAATCTCGGAGCTCAAATCAAATAAAACTGAAATAAAGCCAGAAAGTTTCACACCGCCACTAAAAAAATCAACCAAACCTAAAAGGATTCCAAGGCCAAGTTTTCGAAAACAAAATTCCCGGATTTAATTACAGGGTGCTGAGAACAAAGGGGCCGTGGTCTCCTGAAACAAACTAATCAAAGTCCCTTATAACTTTTACACCCAAACACTTTCAGCGAGGCGCTGACATTTGTGAGGCGCAGACATACACCAACAAGAGCTTTACTGACATGAGTCTTTGTTGTGACAGCTGAGAATGTCCGTTATGTTATTACAATGTCAGGATACTTATGTTAAAGCTTGATGCAAAATGTCTTAATGTGCAAACAGAACGTTGGCGTAACCTGTATTTAATCATTAGTGAAGCCTGTTTTTCAGGAGTTTCCTGGACATGACAGGCAGCAGCACAGTGACGCAGTTTCAGACATGAAACAGACAAGTAACAATTTAAAATGAAAACAAATGACAGAATCATGAATCATTGAGAATCACTTAAATATGTCCAGCTCCTGAAGATTTAGATAACTTGATTTCAGGCAGAGGGAGCAGCAGACTCAAACACCCTTTTCCCAGTTTAGTACAGACTTTGGGGACAGTTGGTAGGAAAAGCCAAGACAAAGCTTCCTCTAGTTTTTTGAAGGGTGCATGTCTGTAGATAAGATGGAAGCAAACAAAGAATAGCCCTGTAAATAACAATATACCAATAATGAATCCTATGTGTGGACCATCCAACCCGTGTGTGCAAAGAGCAATGGTGATTAAGGGCTTTCAAATTTGTAATAAATCTCAGTGCTCCCTGGTGTCCTGCATGTTTTGCAGATTTCCCCATCGTGGGATTAATAAAGGAACATCTTATCTTATGTAGACTTTGCGAAGATGCATGAATGTACTGTGTCGAACATCAGCAGAGTCCAGCACAGACATCAAGGTGGCAGCAACAAGTCTCCTTTTGACTTTGAAGGAAAACTTTCAAACCCAGTATCAACTTCAAGTTTGTCACCAGTTCTGACTATAATTATTAACAATTTGCTGAGTATGACTTGTTACATGCAGGTGTGTGTTGTGTGAGAACGTCTGGGCCGTGATCATAAACACAGACTTCTTAGAGGTGCACATAAGCTGGCACTAATGTGTGGGATGTGCAGGCTCTTTGCTCACATATAAAATGCATTTAAATTGGCTTTCATGGGACCAGTCGCAGATTAAAAGTCTCTCATCCACACGGGGGAAACAAACCAAATGTGAAGCTGCAGTGGGTTATATTAACAAGTTAAATGTGTTGCTTCTGTGGACTCCACAGTCCATTGCTGCAAAAAGAGACCTTTGGGGAGAATTTTGTATCACTAACAGGCATTAGGCTTTACAAATTCTTGACTTCACATGTTGCTGTGAAAGATGTCCATGAGGACTTTTTGCCTTGCGGTGTTCATTGTGTAACACTTTTTATGTCGAGGATATAACAGACATTTCTTGGACCATTCTTCTCAATTTGTCTCATCTTTTAAAATTCTTTCAAATGAACTCCTCATACTTTTGTGATGCCAACTTATTATTCTCAAAAAAAAAAAATCACATTACTTAGTGGAAAAAGAAATCTGACTAAGACATTTAAGGACAGCTCATAAAACCCACACATTCAGATTGCTTTGATATATTTTTGTGCTTTAATACTAAATGTATTGTCCTCTTCTTTTCCATAAGAAAGGTCTTGACAGCATTCAGAGTGAAGGTAGATTAGATCATGTTTTGGATGAATCATAGAAACTTCACAGATCATGAAATGTGTGTGTATGGCCCTGTTTATACCTGGCGTAGGTGTGAATGCACCCAAGATGCATTGAGGACATATTGAGATCTGATTGCTCAGATTACATTTAGAGGGGGTCTGGGCTGCATATGGCCACATACTTTTAACAGTGTGTACATGAATGTGTCCTGGTCCACAATGAAGAACGGCAAACTCCACTGACATCTTCTGCAAAACAGCAAGAAGAAGCTAAACAACAGGCGAAACGGACACACGAAACACGCTGTCTGATTTCCATTTGCTTCACTGTAATGCAAATTACGTGTTTGGGCTCTATTGCCTGCCAAGATAAGCAGCAGATGTTTGTGAGCACACAGTCTGTTTTAACTGATTTCATCACTGAACTAACACTCACAATATCTCCAGACTCCCTGAAAAAAATTGCACAGATTTGAGAGTTGTTGAATGAGAAGAAAGTTAATAAACTTTGCGAAACGGCTACGGCAAATTCTTAATCATTCATGCCTTCTTGTAAATTCGGCATTAAATGCAAGACATTACGTTGTTTCTTTCCTTGTGAAAAACTGAGTTTGTAACAGCATCTCTGTCGGCTGCTGTGTCTGAAGTAAAAAAGTCACTAACATAGGCGACTTCTTTGTCACCGGTGGAGAAAGTCCAGACTCATTTAAAAATGTGCAAGTTTGTGAGTTACTTTCTAAACTTCGTGAACTGCTGTCTATGACAAATTCTTTTCTCTGTTTGTCTCAACAATGTATGTGTTGTGTCACTCGAGAGGCGTGTGAAGACGCATTCGAATGTGAACTGACATGCTTAAAGTCGTCCACTTGTGATCAGATCACCCAAGACACACATTCATACCAGATGCAAACAGGGCCTGTGTGTATGTGTGAGAGTGAGTAAATGAGTCCAAATGAAAGCAGTCCATGTGTGCATACGTGTGTGGTGTGTACGGTGATGACAAACAGAGAGGCCACTGTGTCTTTGTTCAGCATCTGGAGACATTTAAGTTCACTAGGTACAAGATGTAGTTTACACACACACACATTTTTGCAGATTTCTACAAATGCCTGGATCATTTTGATCGACTCGAGATGCTGTTTAAAGCCCCAAACTGAATCTGTCATTACCCAACATGCAATTGATGAACAAAACTGATATAGATATACAGAGGAGGAGAGATAGAGAACAAGTGAGGACGACAGAGAAGAGACACATTTGCACTGCATTTATTTTTAAATGTATTAGATCTGATTTATTGCTACATGTTACCATTTCACACCCTGTCAATCATGCAAAAACACGTACGATATGTAATTGACTGAATGCATCCTTAATATTTGCTCCTTGTACTTGCTGCTCATTGTTTTGCATGAAAGTTTTGTTGATTATTTTCCAACATGGAGGCTTGTTGTGGCAGGTTCCCGAGCAGAATCCCCAGGCAGGAGGGACGCTCGAACAGAAACGTGACAATTTGATCGTTCTTAGACGTTTTCAATGACATGTTTTGCATGTTCATATTCCACTGTTATGAAACACTGTCATCGGAGCGCGGCAGTAATGAGGACTTACAAAGCAACCGAGCAAATTGCTGCTTTAGGTTGAGATGGGAGTGAAACAAGTAGAAAAAAAATGTTCATCCTGTTTTGAGTCAAAGTTGCACACCTGCAAACTCATTATCAGCTAACTAACATGCATGCCAGGCCTTTTTAAATAATTACGAAGGACTAGCCTGAATTGTTATCCTGTTATTTGTTTTCAAGAAGATTCAAAGTCACATGTTCATATTCATTCAGTATTTTTCCTATATGCTTAAATAAAAAGCAGCTGCCCATCGCGGGGCCACCAAGACCCACCGCAAACAGGAGTCCAAGTTCTTGGTATAGATGGTCGATTGATTTTGCTCGTTGGCCCGCACAAGAAGCACCGACGCCGTTTCCTGAGCCAGGAAAAACCTCAATGTTGTGTATCGTATATATTGCCGGTCATTCAGGGTCTTGCCAACAGGAAATGAAGGTGGTTTGTTGATGGCTGATTCATTTCTTGTCATTCACATTCATTTACATTCCTCACAGTTTTGGCCTAATTCATCATGATTTAGTGGAACACTGACTCACTTTTTGGCCGTGGGCTCGTTGAAACTCTACCTGAGTGGTCGGAGGAAATAGGCAGGGACAAATGCACTTTACGTTCAGTCGGTTCAGGGAGTGGCTTTTTCTTCAAAGTCTGATCAATGGAAAACTTTATTTTTTTAAGTTCATGTCATATACAGCCCCTTAAAAGCTATTAGAAATGAATGCTTTAGAGTTTTTAAATCAGGGGAAATCAAGATGAATTGACTCTTGAAAGCAAAGCCAGGTACTTAATCTTAATTCTAATGTTCGGTCTCGTTAGCGTGTTCTGACTTCAGTGTGACTCACTGTCTCATTGAAGAGAACCTTTTCTGACAAAATCTATTTTTAAAGTTGTTGTGTTGGGCTGCAACAGTGATGTAAATCTAAGAATACATTTTTTTGCACAATTCCAAAAAAGTAGTACGCTGTGTAAAACATAAATATAACAGATTGTGATAATTTGCCAATTCTTCTTGACATCTGCTCAATTGAAAACAGTACAAAGACAATATATTTAATGTTTGACCTCGTCAACTTCATTGATTTTTGTAAATATCTGCTTATTCTGAATTTGATGCAGCAACGTGTTTCAAACTAGTTGGGACAGGAGCAACAAAAGACTGTGAAAGTTGTGGACTGATCCAAAAACACCTGTTTGGATCATTCCACAGGTAAACAGGTTCATTGGTAACAGGTGATAGTATCATGATTGGGTATGAAAGGTTCATCCTGGAAAGACTCAGTCGTTCACAAGCAAGGATGGAGAGAGGTTCAACACTTTGTCAAACACATAATTGTATAAAGGAGATTACTACATGGGCTGAGGAACATTTTGAAAAACTATTATCAGTAAACAGCTTGTTTGCAAATGACTGCATCTGTTTTTATTTTTTGTTCTACATGTTGTCCCAACTTTTTTGGAATCATGGCTGTAGATGTTTAAGCAGCATTCTGTGATTGATCTTACCTTTCCTGATGTAAAATGAAAGCAAACATTTCCTTTGCATTTATTATTTTCAAAACATTTTATTCATTCCAAGTTTTTCATTGGTGGATAATCTGCTCCCTGCTTCTTCTCTCTGCAGGCGTGTCCACGCATGTTGCCGTTGTCGTCGCTGCGACTTCACGGCTCCTGACTCGTCAGCCCTCCTCGACCATTTTAACTCGGCCCACTGTCACGAATCCTCTCCCTCGTTAAGCTCGCTGACAACAACCTCCTTACCCACCTCACTGGCGACCTCGCTGACGCCTTCGTTAACGCTCTCGGCCAATGGCTGCTCAGCTCCCTCCACCTTGGCTATCAAAGAAGAAAGCAAGGGGGATCTTCGCCTCCTCTACTCCCTCGCACCACCTGAGGGACGGTTGGCAGAGGGAGGCAGAGAAGAGGCGGGAGGTGTGGTCAAAAGTGAGGGAGGTGAGGAGAAAGAAAGAGAGCGGGAGAAAGGCTGGGTTCTCGGGGAGACGAGAGGACTGGGGGAAAGAGGAAGCGAGCAGGCCCACGGTTTACTCTGGGTGCCCAAGGAGCGAATGGGACCCGAAAGAGGAGTAGAAAGAGGAACAGGAGGTGGGAGCCCTTCTCTTTTCTCCTCCCCCCTCTCACTGTCGTTTGTTTCAGCCAACCACGAGGCCTCGCAGCAGAAAAGGGGCGTGGCTTCACCGAGCATGGTTTACCTGGGAGACACCAAGTCGTTTTTGGGAGATACCAAGCTGTACGGAGGAGGGAGGCCAGGAGGAGCCGCCGCAGGTGGAGGCGGAGGGGAGAAACAGATCCAGATGCCCCCTCAGCAGTACACAGGAGGAGGAGGAGGAGGAGGAGGAGGGAGTGGAGGCGGAGGGAGGACAGGAGACGAAAGGAGGAGCCGCCAAAGAGGAGTCCCAGTCCCTTCTACGGGTAAGGTGGAGCACGTGGCCTCCTCCTTCTCTTTATCTTCCTCTGTTTCACCTCCTTCTCTCATTCAGCCTCATCTCTCTTCTTCGCCTCACTGATCTTTTTAGCTTGTAGCTCTGACTCTCTGAATGAAGACCTTTGTAGCTCGCTCTCGATAAGCAGATCCTACCTGCTGAGAGCATTAGTCGTCAAAGTGCTTCTGTTAATACGCCTTCATCTTCCTTTCCTTTGAATCAGATGTGAGGATCAGGCCTCATGCAGAGAGCAGCTACAAATGAAATCCGTAATTCTTCCTTCACATTTGCAGCACTTATGCAGATTGGCATTTGCGGAAAACGTGTACAAGTGCTTACGTGTGTTCATATCTCTGTGAGCTTTTTTTCTCTGTGTGTGTGTGTGTGTGTGTGTGTGTGTGTGTGATTTTGTGTGCGTGTGTTTCCATGACATAATTTCCCTTCCCATAAGTTGCATTCATCTTTTTTTCTCCTTTTTTTCTTTTTCTAAATTCAATTTTAACTCTGAACACTGAGAAACTTGCCTGTTGCTACGGCAGCGGGGGAGGCAAACTGACGGTTGCCTCGGTTACCACCTGTCAGTCAGCTCCCTCATCCTGTGTTGTGGCCCACAATGCTTTGCACTTCACAGTGATGTCATGGACTGGCAGGAGCAGCCTGTGGTTTTCCAGCGCCGCAGAACTTATTGGCTATGATCACATTAGATCAGAATAGACTGAGCTGTGTGTGTGTGTGTGTGTGTGTGCGTGTGTGTGTCTCAGGGGCCGCTGACATGGGCCTATGTAAGTGGTGTTACTGAGTGTGAGAGTAGTGTGTGTATGCACATGTCAGTGTGTGAGTTGACTGTATGGCTTCTTTGTACAAGTTGTGGGTTGTCTTTTGTGTGTGTGTGTGCGTGTGTGTGTGTGTGAGGTGTTGGCAGTAACTTGGCAGACCGGGCAGGGTGGGGCAGCAAGAGGTTTACTCATTATCATGGGTGGGGCAGCGTGTGTCTGTGAGAGAGCGGGAGAGAGAGACAGAGAGAGAGAGAGAGAGAGAGAGAGAGTGCATGCGTGAGAGAGAGGGAGAAAAACGAAGATGAAGAGAGGAAGATAGGGAGAGTCAGATAGAGATAAAGTGCACAGCAAAAAAAGTTAACCCTTTAAGATACACTTTTCTTTTTTGTTTGCCTCATAGAAGAAATAGTAACCAACATTAAACTCTCTCTAAAATCACAGTGTGACAAGTTAAACCATGTGAATAGTGAGCTTCAGATACGTTAGTCCACATCTTTAATTCATTTTGGACAGAGCCAGGTTTGCTGTTTCGCACTGCTTCCAGTCTTAATGCTAAGCTAAGTTAACAATGAGTTCACATGAGATTGACATGAATGTTTCATCTAACATTCTGCTTATTCCAAACCCTTCATTGAAGCTTTATGAAGGAACTATAGTCAGTCAGTTTTAACCATTCAATAAAATTAGATTTTTCACATTTCCCTCAAATTAAGGTGGCGTGCTTGGAAACTTTGGGATCTCAGCTACAGTTTGAAATATAATAGAGTTCCGTCAGTTTAAACCAGGTGTGGCTGCACATTGTGAGGCGAATCAGAAGGTCAGCAAGGTTTGGCAAATTATACTTTCCACGTCCCACTGTATGTAAGACTTGGTATATCAGAGTATATCGGAGAAAAGATCATGAGTGAAGAAGGTGTGAAGAAGAAAACAGACGAGAGGGAAGAGACAAACAGTTAAACAATTTATTAGAGGAGAAACTGAACATGAGTTATTACTTTAATAGCTTCATAAGATATGGCCTTTGCTGCTATCTTTCTCCCCCTCCCTGCGCTCACCACACAACATTTATTCTGTTTCCATCGCATGCACTGACATGTCTAACACACACACACACACACACACACACACACACACACACACACACACACACACACATACCCACACAGGCTGAGGTTGACTCATCACTGGGCAGGGTAAGGGAGGGGCACTAATGCAAAGGATCATCTGAAAAAGCTAAGCACACACACACACACACACACACACACAGACACAGATACACACACACAGACACACATGTATTGACACTTAAGGGCACAGACGTTTAGTTCAATTTAAATGCGGCCTTTGACGCAACAGGGCAGAGTCTGAATTATAAAAGGTGAATCCGCCCAAAATACAAATTGACTTTTTGTAAATGGCAAGTGAGAGAGAGAGAGAGAGGAAGGAGAGGATGGAGGGAGGCTCGAAGGAAGAGGAGCAGTGATGAAAGGATGCAGAGGGGTGTTGGTAGAGAGGAAGCGAAGGATTAAAAACAGACAAAAGCAGAAACAAATAGTCGTTTTTTTTTTCATCTAAACAAGTGTGTGCATGTGTTTCCTTTGTGTGTGTGTGTGTGTGTGTTTCCCTCATCCTCACTTATCCTTTCTCTTCTCCCCTGCATCGATCTGTCACTCCTCTCCTTTTCTTCTCATTCTTTTTCTTTCATTTCCCTTCTTTTCCTCAAAGGACAACTCACCTGATACATGTGGATCGATACACACCTCACACACACACACAAGCCTTCAGGCGTGCACATACACACATACTGTACACACACACACACAATCTAAGTTGTTAGTATTCTGGTATGGGAGGTTTTTTTGCTTTGTAGAGAGGAGAGAATATTTTCTTTTGAAAGGCCTGATCTATAATTGCTGCACAGTGTTGAGACATTGCTCCGATATTGGCTTTGTTTTCATAGTGATTTATTACATTGAAGACGTTTTCTCAGTCTGAAATTTTATTTTCTGATGTTTTGACTGACTGCATGAGGCAGGGATAGAAAGCGTCTGAGGGTTAGAGATGAAATTAAAGTAAAAGCTCGGTTGATGTTTCAGTTTATAAATGGAATGAGACAGACTTTGAGTAATGGTGGTTTTTCGAGTTAAGTAGGGCCGAGAAAGCTCCACTTCTGAGCCAAACATATGTGAACACATGCGAATATACCCAAACATATGTGAATCGACCCGAAATGCGGACCATCTAATAAAATCCAGACTGTGTTTTCAAAGGGAATTCCACCTCAAGGACAGCGGAGAGGAGCAGATAAATGGACGCGAGCAGGCAGAGGAAGAAATTGTGGACGTGACCTTACAAACACAATATAATTGTGTTCATCTTATGTGGTCATAATGCAATACTGAAACGTGAACCTCCGGGGGTTTTAAAAGTCCCATGCGTGACATTCAATTCCATTTGAGTCGAGAGACAGACAGAGAAAATAGAGAGACGAACTGAGAGAGATAAATGGGAATGTGTGCTTTCAGCAGATCAGAGAAGAGTTTCATTAAAGTTTCTCTCGTTTACATTTCTGCCCGACGGAGCTAATTATGTTTAAAAGACACACACACGCACACACACATACACACACACATCTGTATTTCCATAAAGCTCTCATTACTTTTTCGTCCTATTTCCCTTCTTCCCTCTCTGCTTGCGTAAATTCATTCGTGTCAGTGTACATGTGCATCTGTGTGTCTGCGCGCTGCTTGTGTACTTCATTATGTGCGATGTGTCTGCATTTGCATTCTGTTTGTGGCTGATTGTGTGAGAGTGTGTGTGTGTGTGTGTGTGTTTTGTAAGGAAATTAAAGCATGAATTGAACTTATTTTCCGTGCTGATAATTTAACATCACTTTATATCCGCTACAGGAAATTATGGAGCTTATGTTCAAATCAGTGTGCATGTGTGTGTGTCACTGTGTTTGTGTGCTTAAAGCTTTTTTTAAAGGAAAAAAAAAAAAACTTAAGTGATTTAACTTATGAATTGTGTTCCTTAACTGATCTCAGTGTTGTCTTTCTATTTCCTGGCTCTCCCACTTCCACTATAAACTCACAGAACCAACTGCTTCAAATTGCTTTTCATGAATAATCGTGTGGGGTTTTTTTGCTACTTTTTGATGTAAAGCCCCTTGAAGAGTTCTCTAAAAATAAAAATAGAAAGAAATGTGTTTCAAAGGCTTGAAAAGTTGTTCAGGTGGGAGGAAAACACCTGATAAACTTCTGACTCACAGACATCGCTCCTCAGCCGATTTTATCACAGATATATCTCTGTTGTCGTATAAGCCAACTGATGAGTAACAAAAAATTGCCATATGCAAAAATGGCAAAAATATGTGTGAAATAATTACCAGGTGTCAGAGAGCCAGGTTTATTTTTCCACTGTAAAATGTTAGTACATATATCTTGGAGATAAATAATCAAAATTAAGGGATTCTAATCAAAAATGCGAATTATTCATTATTAAGATTAAGATTTCTTTATTTGCTGATGTGCAAGATATGGCTCAGGTGAAAATGCAGGTAACCACTTATGAGCCAGTGAGCTGTACTATACACTACTGACAGCTGCTAACCCCTAACTATTGGCTCCAGCAGCCATTCAACATCAGTGCACCAGTATGAAAGGTGCATTTTCTGCAGACAGTCTGTTAAAGATGAGGATGCTCTGCTAAAGACTATTAGCATCCTATAGACAGGCCCTTTTGGAAAAGGTGAAAAATGCTGTCTTTATTCTTTCTAGTTGCTGAGGTGAAGCTTGTTTGAGTGTGTGTGTGTGTGTGTGTGTGTGTGTGTGTGTGTGTGTGTGTGTCGGAAAAAGGGAAGACGTGCTGATATTCACCAAACTGCTCTCCCACTCTCTCTACAGACGCACTCACGTGCACAAACGCGTGCACACACACACACACACACACACACACACACACACACACACACAGTCAGACAGAGTTGTCTGTTCTGGGCTGTTCAGTTTGTTTGTGTAGCAGTCACATTTCCCATCAGGACACAGACTCAAATAAACACAGCCATGCTGGAAAGAAAAAAAGTGTGTGTGTGTGTGTGTGTGTGGTAGCATGTGTGTGTGTGTGGTAATGTGCCTAGTGTATAAAATCCAGGCTGTGTTTAGTGTAACAGAAACATAATCAGACAACCTGTTTGCTGTAATTTTGACCTGTGTGTGTTTGTGTGTCTGTCTGTGGAAATAGTGGTGGATAAGCGTGTGTGTGTGTGTGTGAGCATATGTGTGTGTATATCTGCTTGAAAGGAGTGTGTGTGTCACAGTTATGACACGTGTGTGGCTTTACGCTGTGTGACAGTCCACAGCAGCCTCATTGTCTGCGAGGAATATTACATTTGGCTTGAAAAACAAATTACACCATTTTAACCACATTTAGACCCATTCTGGGGTGTTCCACACATGCCACGTTTACACACACATATTACAGCTGACAACATCCATGGCGGGAAGGTGACAGCTTGGCATTTTTGGCTCACACTAATCAAGAAGTAGCTTATTTGCTTGACGATATCTTGGCTCATGGTTGGATGTTAATCCTCCTTTCAAGTGTGCTTTGAATTCGCTCATTGACTGATTCCTACTCGGGTTAGAAAAAGGAAGAGAAGTCAAATGTTCCTTCTCAACCTGCTCTGGAAACGTGACTTTTTTTTTTTTTTTTTTTACCACTTCCGAAAGTGTTAAATCAGTTGTCAGTCATAGAGAAGTGCACGAAATAGACTTTAAAATCCGAGGATTTGGCAGTTGGTTTTTTTATGGGTTACTTTATGGCAGCGGGGTGGAGCAGTGATTAGTCAGATGTCCCTCAAACTGAAAGGCTCGGTCCCCCCCCTGCCTGACTTACGTTTCTCCCCCGCTGAAGTGTCCTTGAGCAAGACATTGAATCCCTATTTGCTCCAGGGCTGCTGCTGGGTAGCTGACCCTGCAGCCGACCTTCCCGAGGAGAGGAAGCAGTAAGACGAGGAATTACTCCTTCTGGGATCAGTGAAGTATTAAAAGACACTTTCCTGTCATTGTCCAAACTTTACTGGCGCTCGGTGAATCGTCCTAATGACAAACAACATCAATCTGGTAGGAAAAAAACATTAAAAGAAGTCGGGCACAAGCCTTTAAATTAAGCATGATTACACAAGAATCTTATCCAAAATGCATTTACGCACAAAAAAACCCCCAGAACCAACCAACTTTATTTTTCCTGTGTGATGCATATCTCAAAATATCATGGAATACGATACAATGAGTTTGACGTGATCCTAACATGCCGTCTGTTCAGATATCGTCCGTCTCCAATGAGCATTTCATTGGTTCAGACACATGTCGCCTATACACTCGGCCTTTTTCATTGGTTCAGCTGGGCGCCCATGACACAGATGTTCCACCCCCCCCGCCAGCGAACCAACCAGGTGTTTTTCATCATGTCGACATGGCAACGGTAAAACACAGTGGTTATTTTAGCTCCTAGCTGTAATTTAGACGTTTACATCAATTACTGTTACAATCAACTTACACACACACACTACTGGAAGTGTGTGTGTGCGCGCATATGTGTGTTCTTTTTATATTTCGCAGTGTTTTTTCTGCCATGGCTTCCACATTCAGTGTATGTTTCTCTTTGTTGGTCTCTCTCTCTCTCTCTCTCTCTCTCTCTCTCTCTCTCTCTCGTGTAAGGTGGGAGCAGCTCACCACATGCTCGATATGTGTGTGCGCACGCGTGTGTGCATGTATTCGTGCATGCAGATGTGCATATGCGTGTGTGTTCACACATGGAACCAATATTGAGACCAGATGATCATTTTGCTACAACAAGACCTCTACACGCAACGCCAGCCAGCTACACACACACACACAGAAATGCATCGGGTACGCCATTCTGGCAGCACTTGTGTAATTAGGAAGCTGATTGGTTAGATTAAATGTCCATCTGACCCCTGACCAATAGTTAATTTGAAAACCCCGCTTGCCTTCCTCTTTCCTCTGTCTCCTGGCTCTCCTGGCTCGTCTCTCCTTTCCTTCCCTCATCCCTTCTTTTAATCTGAGGTTCTTTCACACAATCAGGCCTTTTGCCTCGCTAATAGTGACTGATGGAATTTGACAAATGAGAGAAAAGAGGCTGGAGAAAATGATGGCGAATAGTTTATGCGAAACTGCTTCCGGCAAATAACTGAAAATAGATTGACAAATGATGACAAATGGCTTTTTTCTGCTTTTATCAATCAGTGTATCCAGACTGTTTAATGTAAAAAAAAAAAAAAGTACTACTTAGCAGAAACATTTAATGAAGAACAATGTACATCTGTTTAACTTATCAGATGAAGAGTTTCTTCCTTCTATCTTCCTCTCCTTCCTTTTTTTAATCTTCAGGGTTCATTCTGTACTTTAGGCCTTGGTTCACAAATATGCATTTCAGTGGAAGGATGTGTCTCGTAGCATTGAGGCAAGCGGAGAAGCGCTAAAGCACAGCTGTGAATTGTGTCACATCTTGCAAGACAAGGAAATCTCTAAGGAGGTGCAGTGCAGATCACCTGCCAAACCACAACAGCAAAACAATGAGCGATAAGAGGCCCAGTTAATCCAATCCGCATTCCCACCCACATCTTAGTCGCTGCCATCTCCCCTCCCTGGTGACACATCGAACATCTTTGGTGTGTCTTGTGTTGTGGCCAAGTTTGAGTGTCAAAGACAGGAATCATCATCAGCACGGCAGCAAGTAGATTTGGTGAAGAATCTGAAAGTGCAGCATTCGCATAAGAGCGCATGCACATACTCACAGGCTCGGCCAGTCATTTTGACACTTTAATCCAACTTCACTTTAAGATATCTAGTCACACCTTGCTTTGGTGTCTGTGTGTGTGTGTGTGCGCGCATGTGTGCATGTGTGTGTTTGTGTGAGCGTGTTTGTGAGCAATGCCATGCCAACCTTGGGATCGCCAAGGTCCAAGGCCTTATTGGCAAAGTAACAATGTGGCTCTGGGCACGTGCAGCAAACGGTGCCATCCTAGTGTGTGTGTGTGTGTGTGTGTGTGTGTGTGTGTGTGTGTGTATGGAATGCAGAGCGGAGATTTTCACTTTTAACTCCTGTCAGTGGGAACGCACATCCGCCCTCAAACTTCTGATACACTCACACACACTCACAGTGCCATGCATACTTGATCTGGGGTGAAAGCTCGAGAATGATATATCAGTTTTCTGTCTCTCTTCCTCCGCCTGTGTCTCCCTTTACTCCTCCCTTTCTTCTCTCTGCCTGTCTCCCCCCCTGTGTCCCCTGTGAGGTCTTCACTCATTAGGAATTCTCCAGTAGTGTGTGTGAGTGTGTGAGAGTGTGTTTATGAATTCTGCTCCACTGGCATGATGCATCTTGTATACCCAATTTCCCT
Organism: Holacanthus passer; assembly: GCA_025331565.1. Lineage (NCBI taxonomy): Eukaryota > Metazoa > Chordata > Actinopteri > Pomacanthidae > Holacanthus > Holacanthus passer. The sequence goes on along the minus strand of JAFREQ010000002.1, from coordinate 7,082,421 downwards.
TAAGACCATTTCTCTTTTGTTCTCTCTCTCTCTGTATCGGGCTGTTCAACACAACAGGACCCAACACAACTCAGCACAGCTTCAGCTGTTCAAGACTTGTTTGCTCCCAGAGTATATATCGACTGGTATTGTGTTCCTGTGGTCCTGTGTAGCTCGGTGGATAGAGCCAAAGCTGGAAACATTGCAGTCCAGTTGTGCTGCAAGAGCCTTGTTTTTGTTCTGCTGTTACAGCTAAGAAGTTTTGATGAGAGCCATCGAGAGGAATGAGTTTGCTCAAGTTGCATTTTGGGATCTATGTCACTGCTTCTCAGAACATCTATTGGTGCAAAGATACATGTTCTCTCACATGCAACAGACATGAGATTCTTCCTTGTCTGAACAGAAATTTGGAGCAGTGTGAATGCACAAAATGAAGCCTGAAAGATGCAGGTCATAAAAACAGAACTGACCAATGTGCAGAAACATTTTTTAAAAAGAATTCCTGCTGCTTATGGAATGAAAATAACTTCCAAAAATCCATATGAGTCTTTAATTTGTTCCATATCAAATTGCACAGCCCTCTAATTATTATACTCTTGTGTATCGCCACATGTGCAACCCAGGCCCCCAAACTGTTTTTTATTGGATTGAGATAGCACCACTGATTTAAGACAGTACAGCTGCGATGAAGTGCTAAATGAACAAGCATTCATCATAAAGTAAACGACCTAAATCAAACAAGGAAACCGAAAGAGAGATGTTATTGTCTATGATCAAAAAGGTGAGAAACCAGTCAACAGATCCTCTGATTCACAAGATTCACTTTATTCAGTCTGAAAGCGGAATTAAACCAAATAAACCAACAATTAACATGTAAAATCAATTGAAATATGTTTATTGTGTTTCGGGCTGTGAGAGGTTTAAGTTCAATTATTATTTTGCATCTGAAGCTCAGGCACAATAATTGTGACTGGACAGTAGATCAGCAACTAAATTACAGTATGCAATTAATGAATCACATGTTTTCCCTTTTTCAGTTCAGTAACACCACTGTCACACTGTACGTACCAGTTTGTGAAAACCCAGGATTTGTTTTGGAGCATATTCATAGTTTTTCACTTGCATGCAACTCATACACATTTTTCTTTTCAAATGGAGATAATTAAACGGGATGGAGAGGAGATTTTGTTGAGAGAGAGAGAGAGAGAGTAACGTGCTGTTAAACGTCAGTTTAATAATTGCATAATTTGTGTATGCGTGTTTGCATGATGTCTGTGTGTTGTTGCTTGTGCTGCTACTTGAAGGTGCGTCATTGCTGCAGATGTTTGGCTTCTGAGGTTGGACAGACAGACACACACACACACACACACATATACACACACACACAGGCTTTGACACAAACACAGTCAGGTCCCCCAGTCCCATCTATCCTGTTCTTTAATACACCAGGTGCAGCCAAACAATGGGTGTGTGCACGCATGCCCCCGTGGGTGTGTGTGTGTGTGTGTGTGTATATATGCGTGTGTGTGTGTGTCACTGAACCACTGCTGTGCTCACATGTCCTTGAGCATTTTTTTGTCAAGCTGTCTTTATGATTTTGCTGCCTAAACATCACACACACACACACACACACACACAGTCACATAGTCTACGTTTGTTTCCCATCAGAGAAAAACATAGCAACTGGCTTTGTGTGTCCACTCGCAGCAGATCAACACAATAACAACACTGTTATCTCGTCTCTTCTCAGAAATGTTGGAACCATGATCCATCTTTCCAACTGCAACAGGATATTTTTCTGTTACTTAAGTCAAGTCTGATAGGATCCACTCGCAGTCCTGGTTTTATTCCTGCATTTTGGCCTCATGTCACAGAGATAACCAAACCCATTTCAGAGAGAAAATCCTCTCTGAAAGTGGATCCATGTTAGTCCTTTGATCTAACACAGCTCACTGATTAAGAACAACTCTCTCTCACAGACCTGAGAGTCGCAACTTTAATGTGCAACACTATCAAGAGACTACGCTGACAATAAATATGAGACTGACAGAAAAATAGAAGTGGAAAAGTGGAGTTTCTTTTTTTAAGTCTACTTCATCTTAAAGGATAATTTTGGATTATTACTTCTTGGATCTTGTTTTCATGGGTTTGGTCGCCACTGTACCGGCTCATCGAGTTCGCTCCTGCTTCTTACAATGTGACTGATGTGTCACCAAAAAGAAGTCCAACAGATCAGGAAGCATGAGCAGACAGACAGTCCTGCAAACTTTAAACAAAGCCCCCGGTTAGCCAAGCCTATATGGCTGTAATTATAACTCTTGGTTTCAAACATCCCTCAGAGTTTATAGGTTCAACTTTGACCTGCGCTCACAGTTTTCCTGTGCAATGAGGTTTTATTTCAGGTATGCTCAATTTCAGATTCAAATAGTTAGTCTGGTTCAACTGTTTGATTGTTTACAACCTGTACGATTGTCGTGTTTCTTGCAGCGTTTCTCAATATAGAAGTGATCACCAAACACATAATGCAATAAATCTCAAAAACTGGAATTGTCCTTTCGAAGTCACTTAAAGGCACCACGTGAAAATGTTATTACACACAGGTTAAGTTTATATTCTGCGTGTATCCTTGAGCTTTAACAAAAAGTATTCAGTCTATTTCTTTCCTGATTTAAAAAAAAAAAACTGTTTGAAATGTTTTAATCTTCAAAATTGGCACAACGCTACTTTTGTTGGCACATTACCGCCACCAACTGTCCATCAGTGGAATGGTGCAAAATCAGTGTGAATGACCAAGATACCAAAATAATTAGGGACCCACTCATAAAAAATATCTCTCCATACTGCCACTAGTGGTCAGAAACTCCATGATTGCAGTCACACTTTCAAATTAACCACAAATATGACAATGCTACTTATTAAACACTCTGACTTAGTGAGTTAATGTTTATTCTGTGTACAGTAAAAAGTTACATGCAACCACAGATACGAAAAAATATGAAGGTTGCAAACACACACACACACACACACACACACACACACATACACATACACACACACACACACACCACGTAAACAGATGAACATATGTGAAAGATCACCATTATTTAAAGCCCTCTATTTGCAGATCAGCCAGGAAACAAGTCTTACATTACCTCAAGACCACCGAGAGAGCGAGCAGCAGACAGAGGAAGAGAGACAGAGCGAGAGAAGAGAGAGCACCAAAGAGACGAGAGTTGGAGTCGGAGAGACAGAAAGAGCAGAGAGAGACGACAAAGACAGGAAGATGAGAGCGAAGACACGGAGAGAACAAGTAAAGAGAAATAAAGGCAGACAGACAGAGAAAAGGGAGCAGCTGCCAAGCTCTGAGTGGGGTTAAGCATCACCACAAGTACAACCTAATAAGGTCTGAAAGTGTGCACACGCGCACACATGCACACGCACACACGCACGCGCACACACACACTCTCTCTCTCTCAGACTTGGCCAGTGTTCAGAATCAGTGTTTCTGCAGTAAGCAACAGTAAGCAGTAACTCACATCTGCCTTCAGAGCCTCCGAAGCCGAACGCTGTTGTGATGCATGCGTGATACTTTCAGTTATAGACTCATTTCCAAGATTAGTCGAATCAATCTTTCTGTTCTGACTAAATGAAACGCATTTAATATCACCACAAGTCTTTACTCTTGGACAAAATCTGTTTGCACTCCCACACAATCTACAACTACGAGCTGCCGGCGTCTGTTCTGTGTTTGTGTTGAAATGTGTGTCCTGCAGATGCAACATATGAGAGAGTGAAAAATAGTTAGTGACTCCATTCAGATTCTACCCAGAGTCGCACATTGATGGTCACAGGATGCGTTGCAACATCAGCATGTATCCTGTCTGCTGTGTTTTGTTAGCCTGCTATCTACCAAGCTGCGCCTGAGCTGGAGATTGCTATCAGTCTCCCTTTCTGCCTGTGGTGTGTGTGTGTGGTCTGTTGTCTATATTGTGCACAGCATTTCTCTAGATTGTCTCTGCTGTGAATCTATAGTCTTTCTTTTCCCCAGTTTTTGAATTTCTTAGTGAGGGAACAGGCTATCAATCTAAAAAAAAAAATGTTTATAATGCAGCATTTCCACTCTGCTCAGCATCTTATAGTGTGACTTGTGACTGATTATTAAATACGAGTGCGTCAGATTAAATGTCTCCTAATTTATGGCCGACATTAGCTGAGTTAGTCAATTGAAACAAGTTGAATGTCGTGATGCGTACCTACTGTGCATCAAAAAATATTTGTGAGTATGTGACTAATTTTTACCGAAGAAGATCCCACACAGGTGCTGGTTTGAGTCCACACTTTGTAAGTCACAGAAGAGCATTTAAGAGACAGCATCGTGCAGTTTTAACAGCTTACTCGACTGTTCTTCTGCAGTAAATCTTTGCCATATGACTTTGTTTAAGGTGCAGTAGCTTCACAAATACAGGAATTCAACTTTTGTAAACCGTCTTTTGAATGTAGTTGCTTGAGTCATCGACCCGAACACATTAACCGCCCCAGAACTGGAGGAGAATCTCTGTGCATCTCTCTTACCGAGTTCCCCAAATCCCCTCTTTAGTGCCTCCAATCTGTTCAAACATTATTAAGCCCCGAGCAGCATTTTACACCTGTTACACTTAAGTTGAAACCCATACTGTACCTGCGCCGTAATCGGCCACAAATCACATTCTCTGGTCTGAGCAATAAGTCGTGAACTAGTTTTGAGGCCGAGTGCAAAAGAAAAAACTCTTTGCTGTTATTAGGCAGATCTTAATCTCTTTTAAAGTCTTTTATGTTGTAATGTGCAAGGTTTCAGTTACACTTCCACCATCTGTGTGCGTGTGTGTGTCTTTTAGTGAGTTATCTCAAAAACTTAAAAGTGATTACACAGACAGTTATTGAATGGTAGGATTAGTAGTTTAAGTATTTTTAGCTGAACTACTATCATAAGTCATGGGCTGATAAGAAAGCCTGACGTCCATGTTTGCATGTTATTCTTGCATCCACGTGCTGTTTTTCTTGGACAGACAGGACTTCAAGACAACTATAAAACAAACATGGTGGCAAAGCGGACAGCAGCAATACAGTGGAAGGTCTAAACAAACTTAGCAAGCCGACCAGTCCAAGTTAAATAATAGCCGTTGATTTCCCCGGCAAGAGCTAAGTGAGGAATGAATGTTGACATTGCTGCCTGCAACACAGCCCCCCCCCCCTAAAGTAACCTAAGAAGCCGAAATGAAAATCGTCAACTTGCAGTATTCAGACAATAAAAATTAAATCTCTCACACACACACTCTCGCACACACGTAAACCAAAGTAGACAACTCCTGCTCGCTCTACCCTTCTCTCCCCGAGGCAGGGAAAAAGCAAAGGAGCCTTGCAAAACAAAATGAATAATGGGAAGATGGAGAGATACGGGATAATTTTGTGTCCCCTCTCTCTCACTGAGTGGTTATCACTTTCTCTCACTGAGTGCCTATTCTCTCTCTCTCTCTCTCTTCTCTCTCTCTGTCTGTTTCCCCTTCTCTGCTGAATGGAGATTAAAAGCTGATAGGAGATTGCAAAGACATGTTGCACTCCTGTTCTGACACACACACACACACACGCACGTGCACACATACACACATACACGCATACAGATGGTAACATTAGCTCTTGTATAGCTGGGAGCTCTTGATTTAAAACACATGTTCCTGCCTCGGCAGTGTGTGCCGGTGTGTCTACGGCTGTTTAAACCAACTTTATCGCTCCATCAGTTCAGAGACAAGGAACGATTCATTCAGAGAGAGAGAGGAGAGAGAGAGAGAGAGAGAGAGAGAGAGAGAGGGGAGGGGGTGAAGGGTAGGATGGACGAGAGTGTGTGTAGATGTGTGTTTAAGAGACAGTGATTGACAGATTTTTTTTTCATTTTTTTACCTTCAGTATTAATCAAACCTTGAGAATGTCAAACACACTGATATTCAGGATATGGATTATCCCAAAAATCCACAATGTCATACAAACATTATTTATTTCCTTTTAATGACAGATGACATTGACTTGTGTGTGCAGTAAATGTTTGAAATAACTGTGAAGATTATGCAGATGACAAATAAATCAGTGCTAACCATTGTTTATCAGTCAGTATGAGCCTATTGCAGATATTGTGTCGTAAATATCACAAGGAACAAACAAAAATACAGTCAAATAGTGTCTTCATTACATTGGTTGTCCACTAGAGAGCACTAATGAGCATGTATCCAGTATGTATCTTGATCCCTTTCAAGATTTATTATGTCGTGTTTATTTTTTAAAAAGTTGACTATTAGCTGATATGTTGTTATTGAATTATTGATATCTCTCCCAATGAACAGAAAAATAGCATAGTTTGTTCATTGTTTCATGTCAGAGCAGAAACAGATCACCATTAAACACTCAACAGATCAACTACTATGGAGATGGTTGCTCTGGAATTTTCAGCCTCCTTTTCCACCTCTGCATTAATCCATTAATTACATCTATGAAAAGATCAGAGTCGCACAACATCTCATACAAAGAAAAGCAGGAGGACTTTGTTGCTTTGAACTTGTATCTGAAAATTGAGTTTCGATCGCAGCTGTCTTTTATTTAATCCATTAGTAAAGTGATTAGCCTGATCTTCACAGTTCCTTAAATGTGGTGGAAACACAAACAATACTACAATACTTCTTTCTCCTGAGTACCTGGAGCTATTCAGTCAAAACTGATTTGGAGCTGATTCATGTCATTTGGTGTCTTTTCACACCAGAGTTGTACTAAGGGGAAAACGCCCCCCCACTCCTCTTTTTACCGGACTCCGTGGCCTCGTGCTTACAGGAAATCAAAGTGCTGCAGCGTGCATGCACACCCAACTGCACGGACATCCTCCAAAATTACAAGAGAAACAGGGCTAGAGGTTGCAAGTGATAAATGGTGGTTGCTTGTTTTTTAGTTGGTGAGATTAACACATACATGTGTCAATGCGGGTTATTATTATCGAGTGTGAAATTTGCAAGATGCTGTTAGCTGATTGATCGATGCTGCCGATCTGATCCCTAACACTCACATTTTGAAACTGCATTTCCATCGATGCTGGTTCGATATTAACTTGCACATTTTCACAACGAATGCACTTTGTGTACAGACAGAGAGGCAGGCAGTGATCAGCAGGGTCTGTGGACGCACTGAGTAGTTGTGTAAATAGTCTGACAGTTGACATTTGAAATCCAATAAATGAAAAAAATGTGGAATTGAATATTGATTGTTGATAAAGTCATAATGATTTGTACTCCATAAACAACAACAAAAATCAAAAGAATGATAATGATATTATATATTTTTGTGATATATGATTTGGTTTCTGTGGTTATAGTCTCATATATTTGCCGAAGTTTATAGTTTACCAACCTTTTTTTTTAACCACTACAGCTCTGATAGTAACTCTGGATTTGACAAAGAACAGCAGCACCGACACCATGTCTGCTTTTGGTTAACCACCGATATGGGTTTAGTCTGGTAGAAAAAATAAAAATACAGGTGACTTCAACATACATATACTTACACGTACACATATTTTACTCTCTTGGCTCTGTGTTGCATCAGACCTCAAATTATCCCATTCTGTTTCGAGAGAGAAAGAAAGGAAGGAATAACAGAGATGGCTACTTGCTTGAAAGGTAAAACTATAATCCATCAAAGGAGAATCAGCAGATGAATGTATAAGGTGCTCTTTCTTCCCGGCTTGTGTTTATGTGCTGCCCTAAGTTTAGATCTATTTTTATTCTCTGCAATGACAATAGCGGCGCACCGACGCACTGGATCAGAACTGTAGTCCCATTTTAACTAAATTGCAAAGCGCTGTGAAATTAAAACGAATCGCACATGTCGATAGCATTTTGTTAAAGCGATTGATGGGATGGTCAAACACGGGGAGCGAAATAACAGAAAACAAATAGATTTGCTTGATAAAGGTTTCTTCTTGCCGCCAGTCGTTCTAGCAGACTGAACTCATCTACATTTAGATTCACCGGCCAATGTGTGTGGTCATCCGTGCCTTTGAGTTAGAGCGTGTGCGTGTGTGTGTGTGTGTGTGTGTGAGCTTTATTGACCAGCAGATGAAGGCTGTATGTGTGTGTGTGATGAGAAGCAGGCGACCAGATGGACTTATGGGAAATAAAAAACCTTTTATTTATTTATACGATTTGATTAAATGGCATTTGTTTCTGTCTCTTGGTGTGTATGTGTCCATGCGTGGTAATGTGTGTTTGCGTGTGTGTGTGCCTTGTATTTAATGACAAATAGAATGGAGGGATCAGTGCAATCAGGTTTGAATGATTACTATGGGAACAAGGGAGAGAGAGTGATTGGGAGCGAGAGAGAGAGAAGGAAAGGAGACAGAGTCAGATTACAGAATCATCTAATTCTTACACATCAGCAATATACAGAAATCATTGCCTCTGTTTGTTGATCTGTTTCTCTCTTTCATCCTCTCCTTTTCTCTGTCTTCTTGCCGTCTCTCTATTTATTCATCTCTGTGACACGATACCAATATTTCTGCATTTCATTCTTTTCTCTTTCCTCTTTCTGCCCCCTCCCTCCCGTTCTCTCCTTCATATCAATATCTATCTCTGCCTCAGTGATTCTGTAACAATGCCATTAATTACAGCATTTTTTTTTTTTTTTAACAAAAGCTTTTACAATATTGCCCCTGGATATTTTTCTATTTTCTCTTAATAGCTCCTCATATGAGCTCTTTCTTGTTTAGTTAAAAAAAAAAAAAAAGAAGATCAGATGCATAAAAATGACAACATTGCTTTTCATGGCCATTAGGGATGTAGCTATTTTGTTATTGATAGATTTATTGATCTTGTTTTTGATGAATTACTTATTGGTTTTGTCAATAAATTATGAATTTCCGACCACCCAAAGTGAAAGCTGCAATCAACCATGTGGATACGACCCAAAAATTGCAAGACTCATGCAAGTAAATGTCTTGGGAGTAGGTAGGTAATTCTTACATTTGTGAACATCAAATATTCGTAGTTAAAAAAATGACTGAAACAATTAATCAGTCATCAAAGTTAATTTTCAGTCAATCAGCTAAATATTGCTGCAGCTCGACAACCAACATCTCAAAATCCAAAGATGTTTATTCTTCAATAAAGAGAAAATATGCACATTTGAGAAAGTGTTTGTCGGTTTCGCTCATGGTCACCGTGGCTGCTTATAACACATTAAAGACTTACTGCAGTGCTTCCTCACCTGTCGTCAGATTTATTTTAAACAGCTGTCAAGTGCATAAATCTGGCTGAAAGACACTTGTCTGGCCTTCTGATTTAATATTCAGGGATGTTCTTGTGCTTTACAGTGCAGCCTCCAAAGGTCATTCTTGCCAGGTCATGAATATTTGGTGTAAATTAATTCCAGGTCGGGAGAATTGAGATGTTTTTTATGCCCCTTCCTCATTAGTTCGAGTCAGGCTGTAACTGAAATGGCTTTTTAAAGAAAGTGAACAACGTGTAGTCGTCTTGTAGAGATTTAATTCTAATATACACATTACTGTTTTGTTAGTTGAAGTATTGAGACATGAGTGATGCAGATAGACGTTGTAGATGAAAATGTTTAAATGTGTGTGTAATTTGTTTATGCTGTGTCCGTGCTGTGTTTAATAGAAGGCAGTTTTTACATTTTCAAAAACACGAGGATGAGCAGCCAGCAAACGCTTTCGCAGCAAGAAACTTCGCCGAAGACTTGAAGTCAGTGTGGTCCTTGTGTAATGTAACGAGAACACAGTGATGATCAAAGTGGAGAAACAGTAAACCCTGAAAGAATTAGGTCAGCCCTATTTTTTTGTGTGATTTTTTCGAGAAGGGCTGTGGTATTCTTTTGTCTTGGTTGATTTTTCTCATTAAGATAATTTTAGGTTGGATGCTTTTCGAGAAAAGTTTCTTGGATCGTAACTCAAATGATTTAGAAATGTGGCTCCCCGGAGGAGCTGAATGTAACTGCCTTAGCCTGCCAGTGCGCTGCATGTGTGTGTGTGTGTGTGTGTGTGTGTGTGCGTGTGTGTAATGGCTGTACAGAGGATGTAGTGTGTGAGTGCACAATGTGTATCTGTCTACTGTAGACCAACTAACAACCTGCAGCTTGCTCGACACACTTGGTAAAGAGTGTGATCTGTGTGTGTGTGTGTGTGTGTGTGTGTGTATGCGCGTGTGCGTGCTCGAAAGAACGAAAGAAAGACAAGGAGTGTCTACATATGTTCCAGCACAGATTCCAACCTCATAAGTCACTTCAACTGGTGTTCAACAGTCAATCTCTGTCTCTCTCTCACCCTCTCTCTCTCTCTCTCTTTTCGTCTCTCTCTCTCTCTCTCTCTCAGTAGAAACACGCTGTTCTTCCTCTGCCAACAGGGAGATTTGTGTTCTGTGTTTCTGTCGTATAGGATTAGAGAAGAGACGGAGAGAACAGAGGGAAGAAGGAGAGAGAGAGGGAGAGGGAGGAGGAAAGGGATAGAAAGAGGGATAAAACAGAGGGAGGGAGGGAGACGGAGAGGGGGAGGAAAACAAGATTTTTGCCTTTTTCTTGGCAGTGTGTGAGTGTGTGCTCTCTCTCTTTTGGCCATCTCTCTTCTTCGACATCATCTCTGTACTTCTCGCTTACTCTGCTTGTGTGTGTGTGTGTGTGTGTGTGTGTGTGTCTTTATCTGTGCCTGTGTGTCCTGATGTTATCCAGATGTGCAGCTACAGTGGGCTGTAAAACTCAGAGTTATTGTCATAACATTGTTGCTCACTGTGTGTGTGTGTGTGTGTGTGTGTGTCTGTCTATGGGAGCATTGGTTGGTTAGTGGGTGTGTGCACGTGTGTTGCTTCCTGTCTTCGTCCTAACACTTTATTACCAAGCTGATGGAGAGCCAACACATGGACACACACACACACACACACTTTACACACATGCACATGCTGTATGAGCAAACACAAGAGTCAGTTTTCTGCAGTGTAATTTGTTCCATTATATATTTGCAGGCTCTTTACTCCATCTGTGTCCAGGATGTCCAGCTCCTGGTCTATTTGCTCATCTGTGTTGGTGGATTTAAGATAACTGGAATCAATAGTCGCACTGTCTTTGTATCACGGCTCTGTCAGAGAGGGGAGATACAATATGTGCCATGTCGGCCTGAGCTTATTTTTACAGTACATCAAAATTTGAAAGAGTAGAATTTTGAAATTGCAACAGCCACGATTTTCATTATAAGTAAGTTTTATAACTACAAGCTTAGTTGCTGACTTGACGATAATGACACCTGTCGCCGGTAAATTTACTCAGCGGTGGTTTGCAAATGTTAATTCTACAAACAAAAAAATATATATCTTGGTCGTTGTCTGGTTAATATGCTCTCTCTGCAAAACCATCTGTAGCCAATGATGGTATGAGTTTTGAAGAGTAAGTGTGTCATGTCTTTATGCTGCTCATGAAAGACTAACGGGGTTGAGTCATTTTGTACAGAAACATCTCTTCGTGTCCGTTACACATATGTCAAGAAGCTACAGTGCAGAATTATCAACAGCATTCATATCAGGAAATGTGGTTACAGAGATGTGACTTACTATAATGACTAGATATTATAACTGGCAAACTTTCTGGCTGTTATCAGTAAATATAATGTCATGATTGTTTTTGAATATGTGAAGTCAAGTATGCCACTAATGTAACTCAGTAATATTAATTTATCTTAATTTCTAAGTAGGCAAGTTTCCTAAGAAGTTGACTTTTCTCTGACCTGTTTCTGTTGAAGAAGAGATAAGATCAGTTTGTGACAATGCATCAATCACATATGTTAAAACTGTATTTTACAGAAAATAATCGCAAATCACAATTTAAATATTGAGCAGAAATATATATATGTATTACAAAATAACTTGCACAAAAGTCATACAAAATGCTCTTTTAAACAATAAATAACTAAATTGCAGAAGATTCTTCTTCTTCACATCCTGCATGCTGATATCTAACAGTCAGCACATCTGTGAATTTCAGAAGAAGCCTTTAACAGCCTGTGTTCATGTTCAACGTGACAAAAGTTTTTAATGACTAATAATTCAACACAAGAAGCTTTAATGTGGTTTTGTTATGGTTTCAGCAGAGTTTTTTTCTTTTCTTTCCACAACGCCCCCTGCTCTGCTTACTGTCAATCACCTGACACCTGCAGGAAAAAATGTAAAGTATCTGCCAGGAAATAATCCCTCAAAAATGCGTTGCTTTAAAAACTTTATTGTAGATCCATCGGTGACATTGTTGCTAACAGAAGCCATTAATCTCAATTTGGGTTTGTCACCTTGAAGGCTGTAAAGTCACACACACACGCACACACACACACACACACACACACACACACACACATTCAGTCCATTCAATACACAGTTGCGGACTTTTACGAGCAAAGAAAATCAGGCCAGAGTCACTTTGATAATATTTTGGTCTGTTGCACATTGAGTCAAGAAAATTGCACCACACAACCTTATATAAATTGTGTTTGTAGGGAGGTGGCTCTTCACATGTGACAGTACATTTCTAAGTAATAATAATAATAATAATAATAATAATGATAAACTTATTTTTGTAGTACCTTTCACACAAGAAATGCAGCTGGCGAAATGCTTTGCAACAAAGAAATTACATGCAAAAAGTTCTTCACATAAAAAAGACAATAATAATTCAAACTGTGTGTGTGTGTGTGTGTGTGTGTAATGTAAAATAAGATGGAGAATAAACCAACTTGATAATAATAGTAGAAATTAGTTTTGGGTGAAACTAGAATACTATGAATGCGTAATAGCTTTTTTCAGGAGACCAGTAAAAAGCAAGTTATAGTAATTGAGTCATCTTGAAATAAAGGCCTGAACCACCCGGGGCCTTGGGGTTCGGCCGCCTGCCTCCATCTGTGTATCTTCTCTGTACATTCTTGTTTTGGTATGGCACCTCAACACTATGACGCAGGTTGGCACCGAGCAGTCTGCTTGGATGTATCCCATCGGGCTTAAAGCGGTCTTTACAGTTCCAAAAGATATTGAAATTGTCAATAAACTTTATCCCATGGGTGAGGCACACACGATGTCAGACATGTATCTGGGCCAAGGAGTCTTCCAACCTTTCCCCGAGGTTGGAACGAGGCGTGTATGACGGTCGTTCATAGTGTGTTTTGAGGAGCCCAGAGCCAGTTTTCCTTCGCTGAATGTGAAAATACTCAGTGTAAATATTGATCCTCCTGTTGCTTGGATGTATAGAGGGGATAAATGGTAACTTCCCTGTTGGCCTCCTGACAGATGTGTGAGCCATAGTGAGATTTTCAGCCTTTCCTTTGCTTGCATGCTTGGTTTCTGAGTTCCCTCTCAGAATGGTGTCTGGTTTATCAGGTGTGGAGTTAGTGATATTTCTCCCGGTCTTTGCACCGGCAGTGGTTTCCATTTCTTGAGTTGTCTCAGCGGACAACATCAGCCCATGTCCTGGCTGAGGAAGGCTAGTTTGGGATCTAGTGGTCACACATCCAGGGCAGTATGCCAACCAACGTCTATGATGGGGCGCCCTATATTTGATGTAATCCTGTGCTACAGAGTCAATGAATCGCTTGCTCCCACGTATTTGATGCAGCATTTCAATCTCATATGCTCTGTCCACCTGACAAATTTTGCATCTTGCCCCTGTCCTAATCCCGGCTTTCTAGTCAGGCAGCAAAAAGACTTTTGAAAGTCGTGCATGCACAGTGATAAAAGTGAAAAAATATGCTGTGTCTTTTATAAGGATCTGTTTTCCACCGCTTTTGTCCGAAAAATACAAAATACATGACACACAAAATCTCATCAGAAGAATGTCAGCGAATGTGAGAGTGTCACAAAAGCATCTGCACTGTCAGAGAGCACCAAGAACAAAAAAGTGAACCACTAGAGGGAGCAACAAGCTGAGGCTCCCTGCACATGTAAAAACTACCATCCCATGTTTGCAAGATTGCATATAGTGTGTGCATAGAGAGGGAGAGCGAGGAACTCAGGTGATGTAAGATGTTAGCTGTCTTCGTCCTTTTGCTGATGCAGTCTGTCTTTTCAGTTCTGATCACTCGTGACACTAAAAGCAACGGACACACAGTTCAACTGCCCTGCTGCTTTAGATTTCAGCCGCAGCATAAAACACATTTCGGGGCGTCGTTACGTTTGATATTGCCTCGTCCGTCTGTGTTGTATTTCTGTGGCACAGCAACTGTTGGAAACGATCAGTATCTCCCCTCCTCTGTTTGCTCCTCTCCAACCTGTATTATCTCTATTGTTTTTATTTGTTTTCTGGCTGTGAGGAGATGGGAGGAAAAGATATAGCAGGAGATAAAATAATAAAAGTTAAAAAAGGAAACAGAAAAAAATCTGACTCGCAGAAGCATCTCCTCTGCGTCCCTCTCTCTCTTTCTGTCGATCTCGATCACCCTCAATCTCGACCCGTCTCTCTCACCCTTTCTTCTCTCCCCTTTTCTCAGTAATGACTAGTTGCTAACTATCACTTTGAAGGGCTTTGTATTTGCCAGCTGTAGGTGTCTTTTTAGTGAGTGTACAAGAGTGTGTGTCTCATTATGACAGTGTGTGTAGCAGTGTGAGGAGAGTAAGTCAGGCCCCCAGGCTGTAACTGGATGGATGTGTGTGTGTGTGTGTGTGTGTGTGTGGGGTATGTTGGATAATATCAAGCTGTTAGTACAAAATCTTATTCACTAGCAGTAATTTGTTCCCTCTCTGTCTCTGTTTCTTGCTCTCGGTTTCCTTCTCGCTCTCTCCTTCTCTGTATCTTTCTGTTTCTTTCTCAAACAGATTGCTTTCTGCAGGGGTGGCAGAGAAGAAGAGATAGACAGAGAGAAAAATTGAGATTCCTTGTCCTTGAGTGACCCAGTTCCATTTCTCACTGAAAATGAAAAAGTCTGCTTTGTAGATCTCTCCAACCGCTTTTCTATTACAAGGATTTTTGTTATTGGTTTTTTTAATTTAATAAATTTTGCTCCGTTTGCCGTTTTTTTTTTTTCTTCCTCTCTTTACCTCACTTGAACAACGCCAACAGTGTTTCATGGTGTTTGAGATAAATCCAGGATATTGACTTCCATCTATTAGTTTGGCAAATATGTTAGTTATATCTAATTGGAACATTTCAAAGATAATACAATTTTACATAACGCTTACAATGTCTCATGTCGGTGTTTTAAAGTAATCACAACTGGCAATTTCTGTATATTATCTAATTTATCAGTACATCACCACACCCATTAAACACTTCTACATGTCAGTGCAATGCATTGTACAGTTTACAACCTGGATTTATGACATTTTAGAGTTAATTTAAACTGCTTAAAACACTTGTGTGCAGTGTTCCCACATACTTTAGACATGGCCTATCAGAGCCAATCAAATGGGCTTTAAAAATCTATTATAGTTGCACAACATGTTGGATGACATGACTTTACTTGCAAGACATAAAATTTAAATTACTTTAAAACCATTACAGACGAGGAAATGCGCTATGGTGTTTGTGGCAATGATATTATTCACAAGTACAAATTGAGCAATAGATGCAGATGCAGCCCAGGACTCCAGATCTGGCCTTGACTGTACCTTCAGCTCGCTGCCTCGGGAGGTGTGAGAGAGCAGAGCCGCATTCCTGGCCTGGTTTCAGACCTGTTGATAGATGTGACTGTTTGCAGAGCCCCTGTGCCTGACGTGAAAAGATCTTTTTTTTTTTCTGCGTTCAATTAAGACCTCAGATAAAGTGACAATTAGTTGCGAAGGGCTGATAGGACACCTTTTGGTGTTTGTGCTGTTTTCTCAGCGGATGGATCAGTGTGAAGCACAACATGACCCATCATTGGTGATATTCCCTTAGAAACCATTTCTCTCTCTCTCTCTCTCTCTCTCTCTCTCTGATAACATGAGGGTTATCATACATGGCGCTGTCTGGAGCAAATGGAACAAAGATGAGACATTGATTACACTCACACTCTCACACACTCCTTGGAGAGCATGGCCATCACCACACCAACTGCGTGTGTGTGTGTGATTTAGCTTGTGTGTGTCTGTGTGTGGCCCCACTGCAGCTAAAGGACTTTGAGAAAGAGAGAGGGATGAAGGGAGGAAGAGCTGGAGAAAGGGGTTAGAGTAATTCAGATATTGATGTGTTAGACTCTAACTCCACCCTGAGGGCCTGTCAAGGCGGGAAATGTCAAACAGGCCCCTGGCTGGTCGACCACTTAGCATCGCGGGAGCCTCGGTGGTGACAGTACGTAAGTGCACACAAAGTGACAACGAACTGAACTACATTAATATAGAAAAGTATATAGAAACAGTTCTCCTTCACCCTCACACAACTTGACACACACCCATATGACAAGTTGTCTCAATGTCTCAACAACATAATTCTCTGCCCCGCTGTTCCTTCATCTACTCAGATTTAGTGATTAGTCAATTAGTCAAATAATTCAAACTTTGATTATTGATTGACCAAGCAAAACTTCCAAGTGTTTCATCTTTGGATGGATTACATTTTCACAGACATTCATGGTGCCCAGAGGATGAATTCTCCTGACCTTCCTTTATTGCCACCAGCTGGTCAAAGTTTTCACTCATTCTGTGAAATATCTCAACATCCGCTGAACATTTCGTAGACGTTCATCGCTCAGAGACGATGGCTCCTAATGACTTTCTATCTGCTGCCGCCATGAGGTTGACATTTGTGTTTTTTAGTGAAATGTCTTAACAGCTCTTGGATGGATCGCCATGAAATGCCATACAGGCGTTCATGATCCCTTCAGGAAGAAATGTAAGCACTTCGGTCGCCCTCTGACTTTTTATCTGGTGCCATTATCAGGTCAAAACTTTGCTTTATGGCTTAACATGATCCATGAGCACGTTGGCGTTGTCAATGTGAGTGTGTTAGGATGCTGGTGTGTTTAGCTTCTCGGGCCTGCAGGATAAATGATTGATTGGAAAAATAAACAAGGGATGAATCAATAATGATGACAGATAATAATTGTAGCCTCGCTCACAATGTTCCAATTTGTCTCCTTCTGTTTGAATCCTTGCTCATAACCTTGTCAAGCTTGTTGGCTCAATGTTTGCTCTGGAGGGATTCAGACCGCCGAGCAAGCCTCTGGCAAACCTTTATTTAAATTGAGAACCTCAAGCCAATTTATGACGACCAGCTTTTCATGTGGGAGCATTGTAAACTACTTGGACAGGCTGTGCTCATTTTCTCTGCGTGTCTGTGCAACATACAGCAAGGTTGTGAACATTTCCACAGCCGTCTCTCTCTAACGAGTGGAGTAGTGTCACCAGCTCCCTCTGTCCCTCCCCATAAATAATAATATAGCCTTACTCTTCTGCACACACACACCTTACTATGCATTCACACACACATACACACACACACTTAAAGCTGGTCGATCATACAAAGCAGGACCTACTCAGCAAACTGACTTCTCCACCGTTCAGGGACAATGTCAGCGTACAGTCAACAGTTCTCTACAGTCTTCTGAACACCGTCATATCGAGGTTTGCATAACCACTATACCACAGTAATGATGGTTGAAGGTCACAGTATTACATTAATTTGGGGCCACTCTTTATCTTGGGCACTAGCGCTCTTGGTGTGAATTGCTTCCACTCATGATTGAGGTGTGTAGATGGAGATGGAGCCATTAGAAGACAGAGATGGAGAAAAAGAATTGGCGAAGTGATAGAATTGATGTTTTTTGCTGTTGGCTTTTAACATGCTCCTATTGATTTCAAAGTCAAAGTATTGGCATAACCCCTCTGAGGAAATTTGATTACCAAATTCATCATTTTCTTTTAAGGCTTGACTTTTTCTTACGCTCATATTTGAGCAAATGCTTGTTTCTGCTCTCATTATGCTGTGAAAGTATTGTTCCATTTGTTTTGCTACGAGCCCACTATGGCCTCTGCATTTTGATGAGCGGGCCGTAATGAGCTGGTTAGCCTTATCATTTGTCCTTTTGCCTTCAATTTGATGGTGCACTTTGAAGTTGCTGAACTGCACATTGGGCTCTGGAGCGAACAGTGGGTTCTACTTTGTATGTATTTTCTTTATTTTTACACCATTTTGTATCTTTGTTGAATATGAATATAAAGTTCAGTGTTCGTGTTTTGATGGCTGATACTTTAAACACTGCACTACATTTTGTATTTGGAAGATAAGATAAGTTATGATATTCCTGTATTCGTCCCTCAGTGGGGAAATTCACTAAATACATAAATAAGTACCTGTTGTTTATTTCTCAAATTTTTTTCCATGTACAAATTGTTTACAGTTTACCATTCTGTTTCTCACTGTATATTTCAGTAGTTGTCTTTCTGTGCATGTGTCCATGTGTGTGTGTGTTTTTCTCCTTCTCCTTATCTTCTTCTGCTCAATGTTCACCTTGACCTCTGAGCCCACCCAGTGTTGCTCATTTCCCATTGCCATGACCTCTGACACACACACACACACACACACACACACACACACTCACATACAGCAGAAAAAATAAAAAATTTGCCGTGTGAGAGACTCTGAAAATGTTCCACTTCACCAAAG
The DNA here is from genome assembly GCA_025331565.1 of Holacanthus passer. Lineage (NCBI taxonomy): Eukaryota > Metazoa > Chordata > Actinopteri > Pomacanthidae > Holacanthus > Holacanthus passer. The sequence goes on along the minus strand of JAFREQ010000002.1, from coordinate 7,063,818 downwards.
CGATGAACCCTCCAACCTCCTCTTTCTCTCTCTCTCTCTCTCTCTCTCTCTCTCTCATATTGACCGCCCAGCAGGTCACTCGGTGGGTGAATAGGTGGACGAGCAGGTGACAGGCAACAAAGTGATTTGGCGAATGTAAGAGCGCAGACAATAATTCATTCTGCTGCGTGGCGACATAAATTAAAACCTATGGAGAAAGAGCTTCTTTTGAGGAGCCCTGTGGAATTTAAAATATTAAAGATGGCAGAGATGTTGTGAAAATTTCCTCCTCTACTTGTGGATTCACTCCTCTCCACCTCCTCTTCTCCCCTCCTCACTCTTCCCCACTAGGGCTAATTGGGGAGATAAAGTCATTTACCCAGGCAGTGTGTGTGTGTGTGGCGTGGTGTGTGTGAGGTCATTTAGAGGTGTAGTACTTTTAAGTGCCATCCATTATGCAGTTTGGTTGGAATTACTCCTCGTTTTCTTTCTCTCTCTCTCTCTCTCTCTCTCTCTTCTTTCCTTCTTTTCCTCTCAATCATTTTCTTACATCTTCCTCCTCCTTCCATCACTCGCCTTCTTCATCTTTCTCTCTCGCCCTCCTCGAGTAGGTAAATCTTGCCTGTCCAAGGTCGTTGGGCAATTAAGATATATTGCTGGTGTGTGTGTGTGTGTTTGCACATCTTTACCTTGTTTAAATTACAACCATTTAACACATTCAACGATACAGCTGTTACCATCAATTCAAAATGGATGTTTGGAAAATTAGGAAACAGGTTGTTTTCATGTCAATGCTAACAGAGAGAAGTATGCTTGTGCAGCTTTGTCTCTCATGATGCCTTTTTAACTTCCTACCAACAAGGTTTATTGCCTGTCAGGTCAGCTCTCTGCATGTAAAATTTAATGTCTTATTTTTTATTTGTGCACGTCTTATTTCTTCCTCCTTGCAGAGCAAATGACTCTGGTGGCCACGACTTAACCACCAGAGTCCAATGGTTCAACTCTCTCCCGCTCTGCAGATTAACAGCATCATAATTCACACCATCGTAGTTTGAACAACATCATTAAGCTGATTCTGACTGAGCTTGAGAACGTGCCACTTTGTTGTTTAACCTGTTGGGAGAGAGTTGTTTTCACCAGGCACGTCTTCATTCACAGCAAAGAAACCAGAACCTTGTCATTTGCAAGTTCCATTACTAATGCTCTGTATTATTTGAAAAGGATATTTCCCTAATAGCAAACCGTGCTCTATCACGTCTCCAGGCCATTATCCACCCATTATTAAATTGTTTTTAAATATAGTATGTACTCACATAAACCTCACAGTCATTATCTTGTTATTACAGTGAAGCAAGTGGGAGGATTTTAATTATTAATGACAAACATTGCTTTTAACTATGCAGCCTCGGAGCTGCGGCTCTCACACACACAGAAATCCCTTTTGATAAATGCATCCAAGGTTATTATATATAGACTTCAAATTTGGAGCCTGTGGTCAGAATTTTTGCTGCTAGGAATTAAAATAGCCTCTTTGCAAATACTACGCTTTGTCCTTTACGTTCATTCTGAACAGTGGTTGTAGTCATTCATTGGGAGATGGACAATTATATGAAAGTTGCGACTGGATATCTGATATGTCAGTTCAAGTTGGATGCGGATAAGATTGTCCTAAATTTAGGCGAGGAGAGACACAGCATTATCATCCTCAAACACTCGTAACTTCCCATTGAAAGAGCATCTGTTTCCATTATTAGATGGCACAGTTTAGTATTCTGGCAGCGTTGATTTTGAAGACTGCTCAGTTTTACTGTGCAGCAACACGAGCCAGTTAACTTCAAGCCCACCAGTACCTGAATGGGTCATGTGGGTCTGTCTTGTGTGGGAATCAGCCCACTGAACTATTCTCAGATAAACAATAAAATGCAGTCTAAGACAGTTAATAAGACACTTAATACCAGTGGATAAGACTACAGGTATTAAGGATGCACATTATAATAACTCTCTCTTTCCCCTCACTCCCCCTCTCTCCCTCTCTTCTTTTCCTTTGGGCAGTGGAGTGAGTTAAGATTTCTGTGTCCTGGTTTCCACACCAGATTATGTGCATGTGTGTGTGTGTATGTTACAGCAAAGTGTGTTAATGTCAACCCACAGGGCCTTCCCATGAAGAAACACATTCACACGTACACACGCACGCTCACATGCTCATTGCCCCTCTCACACACGCACATCTTCTCATGCATATGTACACACGCACATACATACACACATACACACACACTGACATAGTGCTTTGCTGGTCAGTGTGAAGTGGGTCACTGCTCTCCAGACATAAATATAAAAAAGTTTTCTAAGGAAGGGAATATAATTTTAGATAAGGAAAATAACTTCTAACCAAGAAAATGCACATGTAGCTTTTTAATAAAGAAAATGAATTCCATAGAAGCCGATAAAAAAAAAAAAAAACATACATATTATCAATTATGGTGGAGAAATGAATTTTTTGATTTATAATGAGAATTCAGCTTAATTCCTTTTTAATTCTACATTGAATATCACATGCACTCAATCACTGATTATTAAACTTTTCAGCTTGTTGCAGCTTAACATGAAGCAAAGTGTCCTTCTGACCCCTCGTCACAGGTTTTGAACTTAGTCTGACATGAGTTGTGAGCAGTTTAAAAAAATTCTTGCAGGAATTTTAGACGGTGATGAGGTGACATGAAGTATTTAACAAGAAAAAAAAAAGCACAAAATGCAAAAATGTTTGGTGCAACAGAAATGTCTTTCATCATCCGGTGACCCCTCAGATTTATCATAGGTCTCCTCTTTGGATCTGACCGCTGCTTTCCATCAGTGATTCTCGACTCTTTCAGTTTGCTTTCACATAGTGAGAAGTTGTAAACACAAACAACTTCAATACAAAACAATGCTGATTGGTTTCTGTTCCAGGTTAATTACATGAACTTTAGGGCTTTACCCTTGGTTTCATTCCTCTCGGTGTGCAACATGCTCTATCACTGCACAAAGTACAAGGTTGAATCAGGAGGACTTCTATTAGGGAAAGAAGAAAACACATACACACACACACACACACGCACAGAGTATATGTTATGCTATCTTATCAAAATGATAGGATTTAGCTTTAGAGAATCAGTTGCTTGATAAACACAAACCTAACTGGATATCAGGAGTCCAGATACAAACAGAAAACAGACACAAAAATACACACTTCTGCACCAACATCAGCAGAGAACAACAAGTGCACACATACACATCCGTGGTCTCCAGGTCCATGGACTCTAAGTCTGCATGCATTGAGGCTGTTTATCAAAATTAGATCAACGTGAAACGATTTCCTTTTTTCTCTGTTTGCTAATGTGCTTCTCTTGCACTCTCTCTCTCTCTCTCACAGTTCACTGGTTATCAGGCTTTTACCCAGAACACATAACTGCGAAGTCGATGCAACCGCGATCGTTTATCAAAATTAGATCAATGAAAATAGGATTTTGCTTAAGAGCGGCCCGGTTTGTGATTGTGCACCAAGTCGTGCACATTTTCTGCACAGAACCGGAGACTCTCTGCAACAAAAGGTAGCAACTACTGTACGAAGTGAACACAGGAGGGATGAAAAAGGCCGGAAAGGAGTGACAGCAAAGGGTGAAAGATTGAAAGGAGAGAAGTGGGCCGCAAGATGTGACCTCACCCTCCTTGTGTGTCAAGTCGAGATGCGTTTTTGTGTGTCGGGGTGATGTCATCTTGTTCTAGTGTTTTCTGCTGCTTCCCTTTACACACTCAGCTGACACTTGTCACACATACACACACACATGCATAGGTAGACACACACCCAGAATGACAGGGCTGTTGTGAAAGCTGACACCTTCTATTTCGCTCTCACAAAGAGCTGAGGGCGTGTGTGTGTGTGTGTGTGTGTGTGTGTGTGTGTGTGTGTGTGTGTGTGTGTGTGTGTGTGGTAGTATCACATTAACAAAGGATCTGGGTTGTTGTGTCTCCTCCTTCCTCATCCAGCCTGCTGTGCAGAGACCATCGCTGTTCTTTTTTTATATTTATGGAGCAGTTGCAACTGTGCATTTGCAATATTCTCATTGCACAAACTGTTATCACCAACCAGCACATAACACACTTATCAAGTTTCACTTCCGACTTTATTTTGTCCCACTGCGCAATACGAGGTGTTGATACAGAGTTTGAGGCCTGCGGGATGAGACAAATTACCATTGTCATCATGATCAGTCGCCACAGCCATTAACACCAATCGATGACAAGCGATCGTCACTTTCAACCTGCTTATGCAATCACGTAGAGGCCTGAGGCAGGAGTGATAAAAGGGTTGTTACACCTGAGCATCTTTGCAAAAGTAAAACGAACTCGCTTGCAGAGATGTGGTTTTTCATGCAGTTCATAAGTTCGAACATCTGAGTTGACCTTGACCTGTTTTGTGTTGTATGCGGGGCAGCTCGAGTTATTTAAAGAAAACTTTCCACTCCGTATACATCCATCAGTTCTGGGCTTCGCCTCCAACACTGTTGCATCATCGCTGTGTACGTACTGCTACTTCAGAGTAATACCCTCGCCCGTGTTATTGCAGTAGCTGACTACAAATCCAGCATCTTAACGCAGCACGAGAACCTTCCAGCTCCTCTGCTGCTGCTCACTCTGCATAGCTAATGTCTGAAGACGGATCGTATTCAGTCAGCCTCGCTCGTGATCGCTCCTCACCGCCAGCCGTGTTTTTTTTACACAGCCTCATATCATCATCGCTGAGGCTTTTTGTTTTTTTTCCTGAAATTTGATTTTCTTCAAGTTCTGTCGCCGCGGCCTCTAAAGAGGGGAGATACGGCTGAATGTGCCGAGCCGATATCGTCGTGGTGGGAGTGCGAGGGCCGCTGGAGCTCGCTGTGTGAGGAGCTGGGAGCAGTCGCACGCCGAGCTGAAGGTCGTGCTCCGTGTGATCGGGCAGTAGGTGCCGCGTGAGGACGCCGACCCGACTAGCAACAGCTTCCTCTCCACCAACTGTCTTTCAAGCTTCTCTTTCTTATTATTGCAGCTTCACAACCACATAAGTCTGATATAGTTTATGTTCAGCTGCAGAAATTGGTCGCTGATGGAGATGTTCAGCTTTATTATCGAGAGTTCAGTGGACTCTGCAGGCTTCTAAACACAGCAGGTTTGTTTTGCTACAGTATGTTATCATTATCCTTTTTTTAAATGTCTGTTGATTCCTGAAGGGATAATTAGTCGTTTGGTTGCACTCCCTCGCAGAGTTACCATAGGCAGGGCATTTTTGGAAGTTTGCTGCTGTACGAGTTTCTCTCCGCCTCACTGGTAATGTCATCTGAGTAGATAATCAGCAGGAAATACAGCCTCCATTGCAGGTCGCAGTTGGACTGTGTCCATTTTTCCAACTGAAAAACAGAGCTGTTTTCTGCTTAAAATAAATCAGAGAGGTTCAGTTCCTAATTATTTTTTTTTTCCCCCCAAATATCACAGATTGTTTGAATCTTTGTCCTCCCTACTGTTTCCAGCAATCTTTAACCGGCCTCTTTAATTGTTTAAGTGTCTGGGCATCATTTGTACCTCTGCTTCTCAACACATACTACTATACATTGGTTTTTATTATTCTAAGTGTTTTGTTTCTCCTTGTTGAATATGAATAAACCAGCGGAATAAATTCAGAGTCAATTCAGCTTAAATTCATTCAACTAAAACCCAATTATTCTATTAGGGGAAGCAATTTACAGTAAATGCACACAGTAGTCTGAGAGGAACCCACGCAGATGGACTTCTGCAGCCATGTGTGTACACAGGACTACACACACACACACACATACACACACACACACACACACACACACACATAAATAACAACTGTGGGGGGTCTCAATCAGAAACTCTACATCTGTGTGTGTGTGTGTGTGTGTGTGTGTGTGTGTGTGTGTGTTTGTGTGTGTGTGCATTAGAGGAGGGGGGGGACTGATCCACTGTACCAGATATTGGACTTGGCAGTATGGAATTTAGTTAATTCCTCCAGCTAGTCTTCCAGCTTGATTAAATAATCGCTGATTTAATGCAAGTCAGTGCGTGTATCAATGTAAGTGTGTAGGTGTGTCACTTTCTGTGTGTGTGTGTGTGTGTGTAAAAAAAAAAAAAAAAAAAAAGCAAGGCTGACTTCCTCTGTAAGTGAATTAAATGTAATTTCATTTTGAAAGACTTTGTTTAGAAAGCCCTCTTTCTAAATTTATTTTAGACCGCAGGGCGCCTCAATCTCTTCCTTTATCCTCTTTCTCACATTCTCTCTGCAGCTCTCTCTCCATGTGTCTCTCCATTTTGTCACATAACTTCAAGGATAGCAACACCTTGGCATTTGACATGTTTGTGTGTTTGGTTTTCTTTCGCCACATATCAATCAGCGTGTTTTGTTGCAAAAGAGAGATTTGCACTATTGGAAAATATGTGACCCTGCTTGTTCAAAGCAAATGGGACAAATTACCAGCAAATATTATTCTGTAAGTCCTTGACGACAAGATATTTTGATATACAAGAGATAAGAATTAATTTGAATGTTTTGAACATTTTGAAATACAACCCTGATTCCAAGAAGTTTGAGAAAGCTGCTTAAAACAAATAAAACAGAATGTGATAATTTGCTAATCCTTTCTCACATACACTCAATTGAAAACAGCACAAAGACAATATATTTAATGTTTGACCTCATCAACTTCATTGATTTTTTGTAAATATCTGCTTCTGAATTTGATGGCAGCAACATGTTTCAAACAAGTTGTGACAGGAGCAACAAAAGACTGTGAAAGCTGTGGACTGATCCAAAAACACCTGTTTGGATCATTCCACAGGTAAACAGGTTCATTGGTAACAGGTGATAGGATCATGATTGGGTATGAAAGGGGCATCCTGGAAAGACTCAGTCGTTCACAAGCGAGGATGGAGAGAGGTTCACCACTTTGTCAAACACATGATTGTATAAAAAATATTAACACATGGACATTTTGTAAAACAGTTGTCAGTAAACACAGTTTGTTTGTAAATGGTTGCATCCTGTTGTTATTAATGTCTGACACAGCGTCCCAACTTTTTTGGAATCAGGCTTGTGCAGCAGCTCATGTGTCGGCCGCCCGTCTGCCTCAGCAAATTATTTCTAGTGAAGCTACACCACCAGAGTTTAAAGATGTCACCACATATTGGTTGCAGATGGAAGCTAAAGTACATTTGAGGGACTCAATATTGCTGCAAAACCTTAACCAGTGGCTGCTTATCTATTTGGTCCAGCTCTTCCATAAAGATCTAAAAGACCATGCTGTGTAAACAGTTTGTATAACATCTGTAAATTTATGGCTTCAGGAGAATCTCAGAGTGGACTCAAAGCCACAGCTGAGGGGTTCAGCTACTGTGTGGTTTCACCATATGTTTTGATGTCGAATAAAAATCAGATTCTCGAGAACAAAGTTATAATTTATTAGTGCGTTTTATGAGTGGAGTCACAAGAGAAGTCAGTGAGAAGCGGATCATAACTTCTGCTTGAATTTAAAGGACAGCAATCACTTAAACCTTTTAATCGAAAGTTGGCGTAGCAGCGTAAACCCATAAAAGTCTAAAAACAAAATTAAAATTGGACTATTGGAGTTGCTCAACAACGCAGAAGGGAGGAATACATGTAAAATAAAATGTAGCTTATTTTTTCCAAACAAACAACAGTCAGGTCGTGTTGCCTCCTTTATGCATTCTTGCATTAAATCCAGTGCCACGAGGGAGAAAAGGCTCTCTATTGGAGCTGTTTGTGCATTAGAGCAGAGAGACTGACCACACTGATTGTGAAAGTTATTAAACCAATAAATGTTGTTTTATGCGCAGCCTGCCACCGAGTAGATTGTGCTCTTAATTTCTGCTGGCCTTTTCATGAGCACCACGAGACCGATAGCATCTGCAAATATTGTCAACTTGTCTTTTTAATATTTTTGATGGACACTCATTGTTTAGGCTGATCTGCTCTCCAGGAGATTAAATTATCTGATGTCTTTTATCTTCGGATTTGAGTGCGCAGGGTTCAGTGGATTCCGCATGAGTTTTTATTAGTAAGGTTTAAATTGGACACCTATCAGCTTCAGAGGATTCCTCAGTATCAGACCTGGAGTAAAAGCGCTGGTTCCTCAAATGCACTTCCTGCATAAGAAATCTAACTTTTTAAATAAACATCAACTTTAAAGTTTATTTGTTGGCACGGATTTGGCAGAGGAGGAAGTTGATAAAGACTTTAATATCCTGACTAATGAATGTGTTTGTGTGTGTGTGTGTGTGTGTGTGTGTGGTGGAGGGCGTTGTTGGTGGTGCTAATTGAACGGTATCATAGGCCGCAGATAAATAGATGTCATTAAGACCCTGAGCTCTAATTACCTGCAGCCCTCCTCCGCAGGCTGAGGTGAGTGGGAGAGGCCAGGTATCAGTAATCAATCAGGTGAACATGCACCGATACACACACACTCTGCAGACACACACCAAGCACACAAAGGTAGTCACAAAACCACCAGGAGATGGACTTCCACTAAAAACCCTCAGTGAAAGTACGTTCGTACAGAGCTGTGTGTGTTTGAGTGCGTGCATGTGAATGTGCACACTTCCACACATGTCAAGCCAACCAGCTGATGATTGAAAAGGAAGTGAGAGATCATGAGCCAAATTTTGTGTGTGCATGTTTGTGTGTGCGCGCGCACATTTTGGAAGGTGGTGGGGGCCGTATCTGCACTTTCCTGTGTAATTGACACTTGAACCTCTCTCTCACACACACACACACACACACACATTGTGCTATCCTTGTAGAATGGTTTTAGTGGAGCCGAGATACACACACACACACTTCATGGATTGCGGCCTCTCATCCAAATCTTGCATGCCTTCATTAGCCAGTGGAAGCAAATATTTTCAGGTGTGTGTGTGTGTCTGTGTGTGTGTACGTGCGCGTGTGTCCGTGTGTGTTGCGATGAGGGGCAGCTGTGGGGCCATATGTGAGTGATTTGGGCGCTCGGAGGGAAACTGAATTCTGATGACAGATGCAGTGTTTGGCTTGCAATGCTAGACATACACACACACATTCATACACACACACACACACACACACACACACATACACACAGACACAGGAAGTGTACATCAATCAATCACCTGGCTCTGTCTCTCTACATGTGGTGACCGTATGGTGAGTGCAACATACACACATAGGTAGGCACACACTCACACACGTACACACCGACTCTGGCTCAGTGTGCCACTGAGAGGATTTGATCATGTAAGTGTTCTGCTGTCTGGTGTCAGATGGACAAAAACACATGTAGCATAAAGACTCTAATATTAGCTCAGGTGTTTATTACATACAACTTGATGGGAAACAGGATGTTTTATAACGCACATTAAGTTTTTCCAGGATAAATAAACACATCAATGGTGTTCCTTTGTATTAAATCTTTGAACAATCTAAAGGTTTGATTTTCTTGTCTGATCCAGACAGAATGAAGAATGTCATCGTAAATGTGTGTTTATGAGCTAAAATTACAGCGAGGAAACAAAAGAGCTATTAAACCACTTTTCACTGGCAGGAGAATTTGATGTTTAATCTTTAAACACTCTCTAGTACAGATGTTTATACAGTTCCTGATCCGCTGCTATTTTGACGGTCACATAATTTGTTTCTGATCTTTTTTTAAGGGTTCTGACTTCCTTGTATGTTTGCACAACTTTGGATTCTCCCCTTAAACGATCGATATGACTTTTGCTGTTACATTCACGAGTTGTTAGCATCTGAACTTTATCTTTTCACACTTGCAGAGCTGATTAAATTGCAATGCATTGCCCAGGCCTTGTATGCGCCTTTCTGTGTGTGGTGTGTGTTCCCAGAGAAATCCAAAGTGGTTAATTGTGCTGTGATCCTTGCAATACACTAGATTGCAAAAATAAACTGAGGAGCGTTGTGCCCAGTGGGCTCTGCTGCTTTTAGCTGGCAGCACGAAACAGATGCTCGGTGGAAGTGCTGGTAGTGGCTCCATCTGCAGCTCTGAGACTACAGAAAGCCCGATTGAAGTGCAGCGCTCTTTTATGAAAAGTTGAAATGTTTTAAACTTCTAGCACTGGGTGCTCTGAGCCCTGAAAAAAAAAATATGTTAAGCTCTCAGCGCTGTCGTGAACATGAAACGACAAGAAACCGACGCTGAAAGGAGAAGGTCCCAGCGGACACAAAGTCCATGATGGAGGGAGAGGGAGAAACAGATTGGGACAACAGTGGGAAAACAAGAGAGATAGAGAAGGGGGGGGCAGACACAGAATGTGTCATATGGATTTTAGTAAGTCGTAGCCACAGGCACGTACAATATGCAGACTCACTAACTGTGATGGTGCTACTGTAAAGAGCCAGAGACAGAATATAACACACAGGTCAATGAAGAAAAGAAGAATTACATAGTGGTTTTAAATTTAAGTAAAAGACACTGATAAAAATCTAAAGCTGAAGTCAATTCGAGAAATTGAGAAGAGGAGACTGGATTGGAAAGATGAAGATGAGAAAATGAAGATTGGACGAGCAACAATGCTGAGATAAAAGAGAGAGAGAGAGAGAGAGAGAGAATGAAATGGTTGGATAGACAGGCCGATAGAGAGAGAAACAGACAGTCATGGTGGAGAAAGATGAGGTATGCTGTCCTCTCAGGGTCATAAAGGTGGTGAATGGGGCCAGAGACTTAATGGGATGGAGAAACGTTGTGATTGGCTCATTACTGTGATGGAGCACATTGCCACGACAATTGGCCTTTTCACCCCCCCCGTCCACCCCCCCACCCTTCCTTGCACACACTACTTTTCTATGCACCACTGCTCCATGAACTGCAGAGGTTGTGTGTGTGTGTGTATGAGAAAGCGCAGACTAATACAGTAAAAGTCAAACACTTGCCTGTAAAGTACCTCCCGCAGTTCAGATAAACACTAAAACACTTTATGCGACAAGGTGAAAGCATAAGTCATCTCTTTGCACGTCTGTCGAGTAGTACTTGACAAAATTACCGCAGTATCTCACATCTCTCCGCACAAGAGATCCCTCTCAGAGACACACTCTCGGCATGTTTAAAACACACACAATATATTCAGCCCAACTAGATCATTTGCTTTTCATTGAAGTATATTTTGGTGTTTTTATTAACCTTGTTCTACTCAGAGAGAATCAGCATAGAGGGGAACAATGTTCTCAATAGGATTTCCCTTTAGGCATGATAAATGAGAGCACATCATCTCTCTGCCACCAAGCCAATCTGTTTTCTCTCTCTCTCTCCGAACCTCGCTACCAACTCATTGTTCTTGAGTGAAAATGAAAAAGGCATCAGAAGTGAAGTTTTTCCTCTCCTTTCTTTCCTCTCGATGACTTTGCATCTTTCTGTCTGTCAGTCTGTATTTTTGCTTCTCTCTCTCTAATGTTTGCCATCCTTCTCCGTCCACAGCGCCGCAGAGGCAGTGGGGTGTTCTGTGCAAACTGTCTGACCACCAAGACGTCGTTGTGGAGGAAGAACGCCAACGGAGGCTACGTCTGCAACGCCTGTGGTTTATACCAAAAACTGCATTCAGTAAGTCGCACGCAGACCTCATGCTGTGGATTATACGAGACAAACTGTGAGATAAACAGAAATAGTTTTACCAGACATGGTGCATTAAGTTCCAGCTTCTGCGTGTTTGTGATCCCCTTTATTAGAATTTCCTTTCCAACTAATTAGAAGAGAGACAAGAGGGGAGCTTTAAATGAAGAGAGACTGAAAGGAAACTGAGAATATTTCCTACAAGTGACTCAAGTGTGTCATCATGCAAAAGTTAATGTGCAGCGCTGAACTCCTATTTGCTCACAGGAGACCGTCATGTGTCCACTCATAAAGGTTGTACTGAATCAGGAAGCTGGTACTTTAGACTAGTTTATAGACTCTGATGTGTTTTTGTGCATCCACAGGGTGGCTTCGGCCGCTAATTATCATTCCTCCTGTTGGCCGATTAGCCCACGACTCAAATTAAACGGTGCAGACTGCAGTTAAATTTCTTGTACGTACTCTGTGAGTCCCGCTGTGAAAGTAATATTGTGGGTAAAGTATATTTGATTTGGTGGGTGCGGGGAGTTACAGACCATTTCAGCAGTCACAGCGAGCCGGTTCCATGGAGTGAGAAATATGATGGAATGAATCAACTTTACCATCGAAGCCTGGGGAAAGTCTATGGAAATCCTAAATTTAATTAGACTGCATGAATTACAGATGAGATAAAGACCCAGACTGGAGTTTAGTTGACTTCAGAATATTGAGCTTTCTCACCTCAGATATGTTTTTATGAAGCTTACGCTAATTTCACACTTGAATATACCTTTTTAACTCAAGGGTTTACAAATCTAATCAGCGTGAAACAAGCCTTCAGGGGTCCGACGTAAGAAATATATTCGTATATGCCGGATTCGTGTTCGCATACTGGCTTTTTAAGCTCGGCTTGTAAAATTTCAAAGTGAACAAAATTGTTTCGGCATAATAAATCTCAGCGTTATTAAATGCATGGGGGGGGGGGGTTGACTGTGTTACAACCCAGAGCACCATACCGCAATTATCGAATGAAGCTTTGAAGACCTTTTAGAGGATGACAAGCCATCGCAGTTTACTCCTTCCTGCCCCTGCGCTCGTCCTTGGTTCAGCCCGTTCATCTCATCTGCTGCTCCAATCACGTCCCAGCCCCCTCTTCTCTTGACAATCTTCACGACAACCGTATTTTATACCCCATAATAAAAGTTTTATACGCTCTACACACATTATTAGAGAGGATAGCAGCTAGTAAAACACTTCAGAGTGAGAGAGGGTAAGGGAGAGTTATGAATAAAGAGGGAGGGGGGAAAAAAGGGGAGACATAAAGGGAGGGAGAAAGAAAAGCAAAGAGGGAGGAAGACAAAGAAAGAGATTAAGGTAAAGAGTGAGGACGGGGATAATGAAGGGGGGGTGTGTATGAAGAGTGAGAGATGGAGGGAGAGTGAGAGATTAAAGGAGGATGTAGAGGGGACATCCAAGAAGAGATGGAAAGATAGATTGAGAGAGGGAGAATTATGTGAACCGGCAGTAACTCAGCCCAGGTATTCTATCGAACCGAGCCCACGACCATAAATGTATACAGCATTACAGATAGTGTGTGTGTGTGTGCGCGTGTGTGTGTGTTTATGTGGCAGTTTGAGTGTCTCACACAGGGTTGCAGAGGCAGAAGTGCTATAAATGATGGCCACCTAATTTTTTAAGTACATATCCAATTAATTACTGCAAAATATACGTCTAAATATACAATAAAATTGATAAATGAATGAATGAAAAAATGGTTGGAAAACGGAGACCAGTGAGCCTTTGCCCATAAACACTTTGTAGTTACACACCCTGTGACCAAGACGCTTGAGAATAAACTAGCGAGGTAAAGACAAGGAGGACGTTTAGAGGCAGGGAGGAACAGCAACGAGGGAAAGGCTTGAGCAAAACATGGTACAAACAAGAAGTACCAGTATAAAAGAGAGTGAGAGACCAAGGTGAAAGAAACAAGAGTAAGAGAAGTAGAGCAACTTCCTCAATTCCATACGACACACGAACTGTACTGAAGCATAGATATCGTATTGAAATATATTTATTATTATAGTTATTTTTTGTTTTCTAATCTGTTTCACCACCATCCATAATTCCTCCTCCATTTTCTTCATGGATTGCACGGTGAGACATTTGTGTCTAAAGTATTCATACCGACTGTTTTGAGTAGACTTTATTTAATCACTGTTCCAGTATAAACAGATCAAATCCTGCCTTGAATTAGTATGCAGTATGGAATTAGGACACAGCTTTGGACCGTTTCCACCGTGGGGGTCGCTGTTTTTTCCGCTGCTGTCTTTTTCCCTCAGCCATCCGCCTCCCGTATTAACTCCTGCCCCTCCCTCCTTTTTCTTTTCCTATTCATATCATCCTCATCTTCCTCTGTTCACCTTATATTACACTTTCCTCCTTCCTAGTTTTTTTCTTCTTCTAGAAAACAGCATCTCAACTTTTTTGGAATCGGGGTCGTTAGTTCTACATGACTGATACAATCCACACTGAGACTGTCTTTGCCCACATCACACACACTGACACACACACGCACACACACATAAGCATGCTGTCATTCACATACCTTTAGAGACACACATTCTTAGTCAGAGACATAAGGTTGTCCACATCAGTCCATCGAGAAGGATAAATCATTCCGGTAGATCCCAGCATAGGCAAAGCGTACATTACAAAAGCACAAGAGGTTTATTGCTTTTCTTTAAATAGAACGTTAGTTACGTATCGTAACTCCAGATTCTGTGAGTCTTAGCGTTGCCCTCTGAGAGTTGTCGATATTGGACTGGGACTATTGGGCACGGTTGTGAAGATTTCCTTTCCTGCCCTTGTGCCTTGCAGGTCTGCTCCTGCAGTATAAATCAGCTATGTGACCTGAGCTCTGCTTTCAAAGCATTTTCTTCATGTAAAGTCGCTGGAGCAGAGGGGGCTGGGTCTTACAGAGCTACGACTATACTCAGAATCTGGAGTTATGATACGTAACTAACATTTTATTTCACACAGGCTTTGCCCTCGCAGAGCCGTCGCTGTTGGGTTTAGGGGGAAGCTGGTCAGTGCCCACTGTGACACCAAGGTCCACAAGCAGATGACATATATCAGTTCACAAGACCATAAAGCATAATAAGGCAGAGAGGCTGTGCCAGGTTAACACCATGTCAGCCCTGTGAGGAAAAAGAGGAGGCCGGGTGACATTACACTCCCTCCACACAGCTACTGCAACTGCAGAAGGGTGGGACGTTGATTACATACTGTAATGGTCCCCCATGTAGCCCACTAATCCGTGATGATGGGATTAGAGGCGCACTGTTTGGCATGTGTGTAAAAAGTGCCGGATCTGACGACACCTCGACGGTCGTCTAGCACATTTAAAACTGAATGAGTCAGGGAGGACTCAGACGCTGTCATCCCTCTGAGGAGGGGACCACAAGGATGAGGTCGTCTAAGTAGAACAAAACCCTGATCCCTTTCCTGTGTAATGGCTCCAGCGCCGTTTCCATACACTTGGGGAAAATCCGCAGAGCCAAAGAGCAGCTAAATAGTAGCTGGTTGTTTTGGTATTGTACTCTGTGGAAGGAGAGGAGCATGGATTTTCTTTGCCTGGGAGGAGATGTGGAACTACGCATCTCTCAGGTTGATGGAAATGAACTAATCGCCAGGTTGCACACATTCATGTCTGATTGTCAACATGTGAAAAAAGGCCACTTCATAAAGCACCTGTTGAACAGAGACATGTCTCATCCTGCCTGCTTTCTTTGATGTGAGAAAATAACAAGAATAAACTCATTCTCTTCTCCTGGAGGGACGCGGGAGATCGCTTTCTTCCCCAGAAAACTCCGCCGTCAGGGCCATTATCTCTATCCGAGATGACATGATCGTTTCCACCAGACAGAGAGGCTTGTCACTGCAGCTCCTCTGTAGGCAAGCGAGCGCAGAGCTGGCAGGCGGCCTGCGGGGTAAGAGCTCGCCCAGCGTGGACGGCGTCGAGGCACACCTCGCAGCGGGTCCGACGGGAGGATGTAGCCGGTCCGGCTGCAGGTGCACAGGCGGACACCACTGGACTTTTTTTGTCTCATCTTTCTTCACCTGCTTGACACTGAAAAAAATGGGAGCAGAACTCAGTTGATTTATACTGCAGGAGTGGACCTGAGGGGAGACCACACAGGGCACAAAGGAAAAGGAAGGGATGAACCCAACAGTGACAGCTTTTATAGTCTATGCAAAATAGAGGGGAGCCTTTCTTTTTGCTTTTCATCCACTTAAACACCTCATTCATTCATCCATGTTCCTGCATCATCACTCCTCATTATCTCTCTCTTCTTGCTTGGTCCTTCTCTCCTCACCTTTTCTGATTGGTTTTCATCTGCACACATCGTGTCTGTCAAGAGCCCTGCATCACTTACATACAGACGCAGCAGCATTTCACAGCATTTCTGGAGACACACAGGAGGAACATGCATGGACATAATAAGGCTCTTTGCTGTTCCTGAAATATTTAGTGTACAGAAAGCCTATTAAATTTGACCTACATGCCAGAGTAAATATGAATAAACTTAATGTCTTTTTGATGCTTGAAAAAGTGGTTCTCTTGATGCCAGTTGAAAATGACTTAGTATGGAGGTCACTATTTATGTGTATTTAGTCAGAAGGCTTTAATGAAGCCAGTTCTTCAATCGCAAAAGGATAAGTCATTACTTTTGAGTTGAAGTGAAAACACTTTAAAAGACACTTTAAACAGTTTATTTTACTTCCAGGAAAGAAAATATTCCTCTAATTTGTCTGGAAATGCTTTTGACTGTTTTGTTGTTTTTTGCCATGTATTTAGGAATGAAAAAAGTTTCCTCTATTTTATGGATCCCAGTGGGAAATTGAATAAGTGAGAAGCGCTTCAGAAATGTGTTGTATATGTTACAGAGCAGTTTTTATTCTTTGTTATTCTGCCTGTCTACTGTCTTTTTAACCCACTGAGTTGCTTTTGGACTCAGAAAACCTCTTTGTACTCTAGTGTAAATGTTTTAGATTGTGTACTTTTAGTGGGAGAGAGAGAGTCATTATTGAAGTTTTATGTTCACATGTTTGTGAGGGATCTGACAAGTAAAGTTTAATCTTCAAAACAAACTCCATTTACATCAGGTGTAAGCACTCCCCCTTGTGGTAAGGGCAAAACCACAGTTTAGGAGTGCTGCAAATGTTTGTCTTTGTTTTACACAAAGTTAATTATACATAGGTTATACATCAGTTCATATGAATTAAGACTTAAGAAAACCTTAATCTACCTTTAGAAGTTTTACTGAGAAAAACAAACAAAGTTTTTAGAAACAAAAGCACCAGTTGTAGATCTTTATTTTACCATAGTGCAACTTCCTCAGCATTGATGTGTGCATTTAACCAAATATCAAATGTTTTTATGTTCACAGACACTTTATTGGTTATAAGCTCAAATAAATACTTTGTGTTGAGTTCAAACAGGACATTAAATGATCACTGCTTTTATGACTAAAGTTTTTCTTCTGTTTCCTTTATCTTGCAGACACCCAGACCTCTGAACATCATAAAGCAGAACAACGGTGAACAAATTATCCGACGGCGAACCCGAAAACGCCTCAACCCTGACACGCTGTCATCTGAAACCGCCGCCCCCAAGCAGCAACGAATCACCAGCGAGGAGCGTATGAATGGGGAGGAGTCGGACAGAAGCTGCGCGTCGATCAAAAACCAGCAGCCGTCCCCTCGCTCGCGCTCACCCCGATCCACTCAAGCCTTCCTCGCCAATCAAACGCTGGAGATCCACCGACGCATGCCTCCTCTGCTCCTCCCTTCGCATCCCCCCTCCTCATTGGTAGCTGAGGGCAACGGGGGCATCGTCGAGGGAGGTATAATATCAAAAGTAGAGGGTGGTAAAGGAGGAGGGGGATCAGAAAGAGGCAGTCCGATTGAAAAGTACATGCGTCCATCCAAACCGTCTAGTTATTCGCCTCCTGGTTCACCCATTGAAAAGTATCAGTACCCCCTTTTCTCTTTACCTCTTCCATTAACCCTCTCACCCGATTTGACCCCTGAGTCGGATTGGCTCAGATTCTGGACCAAGTATAAGATGGCAGCCGCCTCTGGGGTTCCTGGTAGCATCAGTAATCTAAGCAGCCCTGGTAGCCTTGGAAATAACGCTCATTATCTCGGTGCAATGGTGACACCGGTCCAGCATCATCAGCAAAGCTACACGGTGCCTTACTGCGCCTCTCCCTACTCTCCTCTTCCCCCTCCTCCAGCTCCCCCTCACTATCCTCCTCCTCCTCTTCATTCGCAAACGTCCTCCTCATCACCGTTAGAAAATGAGGCTCCTTTGGATCTTGCAATAAGACAAAGAGATACAAGTGCTGCGAATGCACACATGTCAACAAACGGCGCAGAGAGGAGAAGGCAAGAGTCGCCACTGGCTGAGAGGTTGAGAGAGAACTGGAAAGGAGAGAAAGAGGAGGAGGAGAGGACAGACGAAGGAGGGAACCAGAGGGAGGAGATAGGAAAGGAAGAAAAGGATCAGTTGGCGAAAAGTCGACCGAGCGCCCCATCGAATCGCACGATGGTTGAAGTGGCCACGCAGGATGACCTGACCAACCGTTGCGTCCACTGTGGGATCTACTTCCTGGACGAGGTCATGTATGCCCTGCACATGAGTTGCCACGGCGACCAGGGACCGTACCAGTGCAGTTTTTGCCTCCATGTGTGTGTGGATCGCTATGATTTCACCACACACATACAGAGGGGCTTACACAGGTACACAGACAAAACGCCACAAAACAGGGGTCACGTGCAAGACGCCATCATTCAGAACGTCACGGCGATGTCAGAGTGTCATGATGCGACGCCAGAGGAGAAAGACGACGGCGATCACAGTGAGGTCACAGATGAAAGCAATGATGTCGCAGAAGATTGTCATGACAACCAAGCAAAAGAAATTACTGGTAATGATGCCTGTGACAATGAAACAGGAGTTGAAAATGAGGTAAGAGGCGAGAATCATGACGAAACAAACCAGGAATTAGAAGACAAGATGGTGTCAGATAGTAGTGATGATGTCACAAAAACCACAGAGGTTACAACTTAGATGAGAACACAGAGTCATTAATCTGATGCTTTTGACTCACACAAACCTTGAAGAACGCGTTTTATTGGATGAATAAGCTGTATGTCTCCACGTTCCTGGAGGCTAGCTCATGTCAAAATGGGCCTATCCTGGGCACTAAATGGAACACATCCTTATGCTGGAAGCACTCGGCTGTCAAAAATGGTCAAAAATCATTGTAGGATCCCCGCTGAACTGCTGCAGGGACAGTTTGGAGAAATAGCCTGAATCCTGTGTTGAGTGACGGTCACTTGACAGCTCTGTGGCAAGTATTCAACAACGGAGTCCGGGCATGCAGCTGAAATCACCTTTTAATAAGCAGCCACTTCATGCGCTTTCCAAATAAGAGGATTGGAAGCTCGACTGAAAGTTGGACTGGTCTCATTTAAGATGAGTTTGAGGAGCTCAGCACTTGCACAGCCACCATACAGCAGAGCAAAAAAAAAATGCTAGAAGCAAAACACTTTAACTGAACTGAACTGAGCTGGTCTGTCATGAACCAAGCAGAACTGAACCCCGAGCTGGTCCAAACTAGTCTGAGACATCATTCAAACTGTTGGTACAACCAGATCTGATCTGGTTCGAACTACTTTGTTCTGGTCCAGCTTCACCGCCGTGCAAATGGATCCGAAACCAAAACTTTATTTTGACTCTTTGAAACTGGTCAGTGTTAAACCGGTTTGTTCCAGTTCAGCTGGTGTTACTTGTTGGTACAGAAGGATCAGTTCCCTTCACTCGTGCCCTGTTGTTTCTGAAACTGTCAACGCAAAATCACCACCGCTGCAAAGTGGCCCACAATGGGAGACTGGTTGGCTTTGATTTGACCGTGACTTTCTGAACTGCTTAAAACCAGTTTCAGCTGGTTAAACCGGAGTGAAATCCGGACCGAAGTGTTCTCTTCATCCATTTGGATCGAACCAAGTGACATTATTTTCTACCTTCCTCCGTGCCATGATACTAGCTACGTGCCTGGCTGCCTGCCTAATAGAACAACCATCTATTAACCTGCTTAACATTTATATTAATAATAATAATGGTAATAATAATTATGATGATGTTAAAGTACAAAACATGCAATTTGCTACACTTTCCTATATATAATATGTTATTTTGTAAAGACAATGCTTTTTTGCAGGAAATGGTACTATAAAAATTAGTCTATTTGAGTTTTTGTTTTTTTTTTTTTTTTCTTTTTGAGCTATTTGTGTTCTTATGGAGACTTGTTACATCGATAACAGCCGTCTAACAGAAATGGTACAGCAAAAAGAGGGGGTTGTGTGTATGTGTGCATTTGTGTAATTGCGTTTCTGTGTGTAAGGATCAAAGGATGCGTCCGTCCCCAAACGATGATGTAAAAGAAAAAAAAAAATGAAGGCTCGCGCTCGGTATTTCAGTCCTCAGGGGTCACACGTGTTGCACACCAACCCACCTGTTTCATAGCATGTGACACATCATTTTTACATGTTAAATGGTCTAATGGTTTTAGCATGTTACATCATTTTCTCTTATATATATGTTCTTATCATGTTCTTTATGTGTTAGTAGGTCAAGATGGTCTTAGTATGTAACTTTTTTTTTTTCTGTATGTCGTTCACATGTTGTTAGGTTACATGGTTTTATAGAGAGACTTAGGAACTTAGGGAGAAAAACCCTGAATTTTATCATAAGGATCAATATTTGGGTTAACTGTATAAACTTGTGCTCTGTCTTGAGTCGACAGAGCTTCTTGCCTACAGCGTTTTATTCAGCCTATCTCATATTTCTGAGAGTTTTGTAAGTTACCTCTATGTAGCATGTCAGCATCTTATAAAATCTGCTAAATAAGTTGCCTTTTCTGTGGATGGGAACTGTTACACGTTAGACCTAAATAATACTGAAGAAACACAAGGTGAGATTGTAAAGTTACATTTTATAATTCAATGAAGTAAAACAACGGCGTTGTTGTCAGCTCCAACTAACTCGTCCCACTTTGATACCATTCATTGCCCACACTTGGGTCCTAAGTCAGTCTTAAGGGAAATCTGATATCAAAACCGAGTCTCTCTTGAAACCAAATTTTACAGCTCTCGTGCTTCATTTTCATCATTGAAACAGTCGTAAGAGTCAAGTCAGAACGGAGCAGCACGGTGGCCATCTTGTTTATTTTTATAAAGAGAGAATCACTTCTCCAGCCTTGCTGCCTTAGTTGCTAGAAAATAAGAAACAAATCACCAAGGGACTCCTTTGAAGGAAGTAATAATAGGCCGAAAGAAAATAAAAGACAGGAAGGAAGAAAGAATGAGAAAAAGTTATTTTTCTATGCTTATCCAAAAGACATGAGTGAAAAAATATTCCGCCTAGTGCCTGGTAACTTGTACAGTGTTTTTTTCTAAACAGTATGTTTATTTGTGTCAGAAAGTTATGTAAGTTATGAGTCATGTCAGGCAGAAGTTGGGCAAACAGATTTCTACATGAATTCCCATGCACCAAGTTATCAGGGTCATTAATTATGATGCTTGATTTCGGCTGAGCTGTCTGATTGGTCCACATACCTGTTCACACTTTGCAGCCCACGAGAACCCACATGTGCTAACTGTCAATCACGATCAACCATCTGCCGTTTTTGCATGCGTGTACACGACTTTGTAGAAATGTTGAGACACACAGCATGTCTCAGTAACTTTTGTATGAAGAACATGTTCTCGACTCGATCTGGTTTATTTGGAGATGGAAGCTAAATTATGGCATGCAGTCATGTCACCCGTATCAAGTTACAGGTGTTATTGTTTTGAAGAGCAGTTTATCATTAATATGTTCGAATACGTTTTGTGGGGGCTTAAATCAAGATGGTTGTGTCAGCAAAAGTTAAGATTTCCTTATTTGTTTTCCACCAGCAGTTAGATAGAGATTTCTGTCTTGCAGAAATTTTACTACAATAAGTCAACCAACTATAAAATCAGACAAATCTCGACTCTATTCAGAACTCATATATGGATTTTCCAGTCTTTTAAATAATTGATCATGTATAAACAAAATGAAACCTTTCTCATTTTCTGCACACGGTCGAGAATGTGTCGCGTCAGAACACTAAGAAACCTTTCAAACTATTAGTGCAACATATTTACACAGGAGTCTGTCTGATCTTGCATTCACACGTGCCACCCTTCTGCCTGACCTACTCTGCTGTGAAGTGTAGGGATCTTTGACCTCTGAAAAGTTTGCTCAACACCTTTCCTACGTATGGCTCCACTATTCATATTACACCTGTCTAAATGAAGGCTTATTAACTGCATTAGTTGCATGGTTCAAAAACACTCGCGGCCTCCATCAGGCTGTGTGAGCACTGATGAACTCAACTCAATGTGTTCTTAGAATTTATGCTTTTCAGTTATGGGCATCTCTTAAGGGGCTGCTAGCGTAATACAAACTGTTTACATTTGCAAATGTAGCAACAACAAAAAAAAAAAAAAGCAAAGGGTGATGCATTGCTTTGTTAAAAGAGCGAACAAAAGGAAGGACTGAGGATACCTGCTGGGATGGATAGATGGGTGCCTTTGAAGAATAGATGGGGGGAAGGTGGATGAATAGAGGGAGAGTGGGATCAAATGACGCTTGTAGCGGCTGATAAAAAGAGTGTGTGCATCCATTCATCCCCTCTCTTCTCTTGTTTTCCCCCTCCCCTCAATATGTGTCGCTCTCATACGTTATCTAATTTGACATGTTCCTCTCCATCTCTCTTTTTGTCTCTCCACCTGCCACTCATCTCTTCCATGTTCCTCTCGCCTTTTGATAAAGGTAATCTTAGTTGTTTTGAATGAGAGTTAGTTTATAGTGTCGTACCGTGTTGCGCCCAAAAAGCTGAGGTCGACTCAGTTTCCCCCAGAACTGACAGGAACTGCTTATGTTGTGAAGTTTCAAATGCACGCTGGAAGCCAACTGTGGATTTTCTCTGATTTCGGTTTATTCATTTGCCAACGTGACTCGTATTTGATAAAAATTCGACATGAATTTTCATCTTAAGACGTGAAGTCCTTTGGTAAAGATTTTCATGGGATTTCTCAGAAACAGGACAAAGATATGTAAAAAAAAAAAGGGGGGAAGAAAGAATCAAGTAATTTTTCCCTTTTTTTTCGGTCTTTTTTCTGTTAAATCTGGGTGAATATCTTGTCTTGATGAACCACAAGGATTTCTCAGTGAGCTGGAGACAAATTTTGATGCCAAAATGTGTCGGTTTAGCTTTTGGAAGAAAACCTTTTCCCCCCGTACTGTTTTGAATTAAAATAGAAAAGAATACAGCCTTGACAATAAAAAACTTTGCTCATGCACACTTTTTTTGTTTTGTAAGTGCTCTGCAGAACCGACTCCTATCCAAATATTCTTTTGTGCATGTGCCAGCTTAACATTGTCTCCCATGAGTCATGTAAGGACACTGTATATCTAAACAGATATTAATGGGATTTTGGGAGAAAATTTCAGCTGTGATTTATGTGTCAAAACAGGAAATTATGGTAAGAAATGAGGTTCTGCAGGACACACAACTTGTTTTACTTCAATAATGAGTGTATATTTTAGGTTTGATGGAAATTCACATCAGCGTTTACATTGGGGAGCCTTAACAAGTGTTTTAATTTTTGTCTTTGTCAGAATGTGTTATAGGAAACTACGCTGTTGCTTGCACTCCATTTATTATGTTCTTATTGCCAAGGAAGGGACAACACAACACACACACACACAGACACATACACACACACACACAAAACACACACACCGGCAGTGGTACGGATTGAGTGTACATTATGGGATGTACAGTGTTAACCATGGGAGACAAGGGAGTTAAAGGCCAGTTTATTAATGGTCAGACACACACACATTCACGCACACACACACACATAAACTATGTACATTTAACCAATATATTTTAGTAGAATTTTCTCTATTCAGTTGAATGGCTTTTATAGAATAAAATGGATTTTTTTTTTTTTTTGTTTTTTTTTTTCTTTCTCATGTTGTATTTTATTCTGCTACCATTCTGTACGTTATTGTTCTTAGGTTTTGTTTCATGCAAAAAAATGATATTTCAACAACATATTTTGACAGCCAAGAAAAAGTTTGTTACACAGCTAAACTTGAAGAATAATGTTGATGATGATGACGATGATAATAATTAATAAAAGTAATAACAAACATACTGAAATTGGTG
Source organism: Holacanthus passer (assembly GCA_025331565.1). Classification (NCBI taxonomy): domain Eukaryota; kingdom Metazoa; phylum Chordata; class Actinopteri; family Pomacanthidae; genus Holacanthus; species Holacanthus passer. The sequence goes on along the minus strand of JAFREQ010000002.1, from coordinate 7,039,889 downwards.
ATTCATTGGTGGTTTATTGCAGAAAGAGACAAGAAGTTTTGTTCTGTAAATCCTCAGCAAAACAGACAAGCTGTGGCTTTGTAAATCCCTGTATCATGTGTTGGAAGAGTGAGACAAACTGACTTTGGGATCACAAAGCCACAAATGTGGTGGCTGTGGGCTGAGCAGATTTTCAACACAAGGCTTTCATACCAAGTCAGGTGAATTATTTCAGAAAAGACTTGCAGTGGAAAAAAGCGAATCCTCCAAACGCACCTCCTGCTGTGCTCTCTGAATGCCAGGAGCTCAGCAGCATGTCATGTACAGTATTTCTATTCACATCTGTTCTGCTCTTGATATTTTACTAGCTAGATTTTTTTTTCCTGATACAAGTGTTTGGATCTGTCACTAAATGCTCACAAAATACTCTACAAATCAGACTGTTCTGAATAAAAATATGTCTGAAGGAGCACGAATCCCGGTGATGTCTTTCTGTCTGCCTGCACATCACTGGTTCAGAATAAGATATTTTAAGCTGGTGAGATAGCCGTGAAATTTTTGTACAGCCATTTATGGTTCCCAGTGGATGATTCCCCATGTATTTTTGTGACCCTGTAACCATTCATCTCCATCACTAAGGTCAAACTTTCTGCATGATCAGCGCTTTATTCCATGATAAGGTAACTTGCACACTAATGACATTTGCAGCAAACATTCATGGCCCTCAGAGGATAAATTGTAATTTTCTTTGTGACGCTCTGATCTGTCCTTCAAGACCACTATTCGGCCTTTAAGATCATCATCAAGCGATGAGTTTTTTAGTTTGCAGATAGATAGATAGAAAGAGAGAGACTTTATTTGTCCCAAACTGGTAAAATCTTGACAAGAAAATGCATTTATTGCCCTCAGAGGATAGATTGCAATTTTGTTTGTGACCCTCTGACCTTTCTGACCATCATCAAGCGAGGGAAGGTCAAAGGACCACAAACAAAATTAAAATGTATCCTCTGAGGGCCTTGACTGGTTAGCTTGCGAACTAATGAAATCACTTCTCAACATTCATGACTGTCAGAAGATAAATTGAAAATTTTGTTTGTGACCCTCTGACCTTCACTTTAAGACTATCATCAAGTCAGGATTTCAGTTTCCAGACAAGTAATATCAAACTAAATATCAAACTCGGCCAGTGTTTGCTTTCCTCTTGAGCCACTGACAGGTCAAAATGTCAACGTCTTTACACGCAAGACAAAAAAATCCCCATGATGATGCTGATTTTATTGACCCCATCACCTTTCCTCTAGCTTTTCCCTCCGGACAGACTTCGATATTTATCTGCATTACTGTTCAAATGGTGATCTTCAAATGACAGTTTTAGACCAAAATCATTTTGCATGTTCTGGAGTATAATGAACAGAGCACGTTGGACTGTTACCATTTACAGTAGCAACACCTCACTGACTGAACTCTTTATGGCAAAGCACTGGAAATATAACCAGAGGCTTAATTTCTAACACACAGCATGCCGAAATAATTTGAGAGCACATTTTAATCTTCCCGTAGAGCTCCTTTGGGTCAGGAACTTTGACAAACTTAATCAGTGCTGTTATCTGTCAGAAGACAAAGGCTACCAATCTTTGCTCTATATTATGTTTAGCTTTATCAAGTTATCTTTGTGTTTATAATATGAACATCGATTCAAGTTGATTAACTCTGCTTTAGAGCCTGCAGAGAGATTATGTGGCAGCAGGGTGTCATTTAAGTGTGTGTGTGTGTGTGTGTGTGTGTGTGATGATTGGCCACAGAAAGTCAGTGTCAGACCAGAATATTAAACACCCTGGTGTCTACTAGAGAGGTCAACACACAGACACATGCAGCTGCACACAATGATGAACCTGTTCAAAGCAAAAGAGAAAAATCCCGTCAAATGAATAAAAGGCAAAACAAATAGAAGGAATGTGAAAACAGCGTGCAGCGATTCACGGACACGCTTACATGGTGTGTGTGCTAAGAAGGGGACAAACACATCAGATGGCAGACGTATGGCTGAACACGCTGAATTCTTCCATTTTTCAGCATCACTCTTGCATATCTTCTCTGAATGCATCGTCTGGCCCTGCCTGTCTGTCTGTCTGTCTGTCTGTCTGTCTGTCAGCCTGCCCATCTCCCTGTTTAAACATCTCGCAAACATCATTTCTGTTTATTGTAATTCATGTTTATGGATGAGTTACCTACACTGTTGACAGAGGATTTGACTCTGTGTTTCTGTGTGTGTGTGTGTGTGTGTGTGTGTGTGTCTTAGTGTGCAGGTGTTAATGTACGAAGCAGCAATGTCGTTGCTGTTGTCATGTCATGTGGGTTGATTGAGATGCTTAGATTTCATATTCAGATAGATAGATGTAAATATGATCTAGTTGTTTCTGGGCACTTTGAATTATGAATGTGGCCCCTGTTGACAGCTGTGAAGTTTGATAGTGTCCAAGTGTGTAAAGAGAGAGGGTGTGAGAGAGAAGCACGGAGATAGACAATAGGATGAGGAGATAGAGAAAGAGATGGAGAGAGAGAGAGAGAGAGAGATATGATCTAGCTTCAAGGCACATTGAATATTGAATGATTCCAACATTGACTGCTGTGAGGTCTGTGAGCTGATTCCATATTCATCTTGGGATAGATAGATAGATAGATAGATAGATAGATAGATAGATAGATAGATAGATAGATAGGAGGAGAGAGAGAATGAGAGGTTGAGATTCATTAAATCAATCATTTATGAGAAAATGAGCTGCAGTAATATGTGCAGGATCACTGTCTGTAACCAAGCTCTGTCCCTGCTGAAAGCATAATTACAGCTCTACATCGCCTCAGTATGTCGGCCGTGTGTCATCAGCTTCACAGTGAGGTCCACTGCAGAGGGATTTGACGTGTAATCTTCTTTACTTTTATTTGCTCTTTACTACTCCAGATGCCACAATATCTGCACACACTTTCTCTTTTCTTTCTTCTCTCCTTGACCCTTTGTTTCGGATTCAGATGCTCATCATTGGCAGAAAAGGACCAGTGTTTGTTATTGAGATGGTTTGCAGTTTACATGATGGTAAAGAGAGAGATGTTTTGAAGGGAAAAGACTGACATTTTTTTTTATTACTGTGATTGAATCCAGTGGTGGAATGTAACTTAAACTTTAGTACAAATTCAAGGTACTTGTACTTTACTTGAGTATTTCCATTTAATGCAACTTTAAACTTTTACTTCATTACATCTCAGAAGTAAATATTGCTCCTTTTACTCTACTACATCTGTCTAACAGCTATAGTTACTAGTTACTTTTCAGATTGCAATTTTTCCTACCTTTTCTGCCCAATGAAAACCACGTATCTCCAAATTTGATGGTGTTTCTTCTTATAAACTAAAGGATTAAGTGTTCCTTCATACATGGATAAAATTCTCCTACTTTAGAAGCTAAGGAAACTATTTAACTCTCTTTATAGACAAAAATGTATTAATGCAGAAGCAGACTTCTGGGGGAATGCACATACCCATGCATAGACCGTATATAATATATATGTATGCACACACACAGTCACCCACATACAGCCTTTCCTTGCCCCGTCCTTCACATTAGGGCTCAGGAGTTCTTCAATAATAATTCTGTTAATAACATCTCCTCACAATAACACTGATAATGGTGTACGCCTGTGTATATGTGTGTGTTTGTGCCTGTGTGTGTGTGTGTGTGTCTTGCAAAAGACTATTTCTATTTCTGTGGAAAAACTCTGATAAGCTTTTGCTCACTTTCCTCACCTGCAGCTCCCCTCTCCCCTGCTATATAACCTCCCCTCCCCGCTTTTCTAATAAAATGCATTTTAATTCTCTCCAGAGCTCATGAGAGGACATCAGGGCAAGCAGTCAGAACAGCTGACAGTAAAAACCTTTTCCATTTTATTTCTGATGGATTTTTTTTTTTTATTATATTTGTCTTTACTGGCTGGTGTCTTTATCCTTGTTGCACTCTGACTCTTCTTCTCTCGGTTTTATTCTGATTTTCAGACTACAATTTCTACTTTTGATTCTGCATTGTGTATGAAACTTTAATAGGCTTCTTGATGTGTGTGGGAGAGTGTTTATCTGTGTTGTGTGTTTTGTGCATGTGTGTGCGTGTGTGTGTGCAGTTTAAACATTAATAACATTTCATTCTCTCCCACTATCAACAGAATGAAGCAGGAAGGAGACTCACGACCAATATGAGCACCACATTTTCCACCATGTGCTCTAAGTGTATCATTTTTGCTTTATTGTTTATTTGCTATTTTGTTTACGAGGGGGGAGTTTGGGATGTGATGCTTAAAAAATGTTTTCCTCAAACAGCTTGAAAAGTAGCATCTCCCTGTCGAACTCACACAGTCGTCACATCGTACCTGTTGTGTCGAACGCTCACGCAGCATCAGTGCTTCTGCTCCTTTCTGCTTTATTATCTCCCACAGTCTCTGCCCGTCCAATCATCGGTCTGCTCGGAGGGCAATGTCTCCCCAACAATTGGAATTTGATCAAATTTGGGTGACTGATGTGTTTCACTGCTACATTCTGGCATCCTCAAAATTTAAGTGATTAGGCGAAACTGTGATATAAACACAAGTCGAAACAGGGTGCGTCATGCATTTGTCACAAATGTCTTCTGTTGTCTTCTGTGGATTCTTCCATCTTCTGTCATTCTGCATCTTTTACAGCAAAGAATCAGTTCAATTTTGAGATTCAAAGTTGGAGTCAAAGAAGTCCATGTGGAAGATTTTATTTTGAAAAAAAAAAAAAGTTAAAAAGTTAAATGAACCAAAAAGAAAATTAGTAAAATGTTTGTGTCAAAACCAGCTTCCATACACAAGGTACCGACTAAAATGTTGTCTCAGCATTATTAGAAGCAACCAACTTTAAACCTATGCAAAGGCAGCAGTTAATCACTTCTGAGACAGTGGGGCTACAGAAATATGAGCTAACGAAACACTCAGGTGCCTTAAAACATCTCATATATCATTAAAAAAAGCAAGGAGCACACTCGAGACCAAAGTGCAACAAGATTAAATATAGAAATGAGAAAGTATCTTCTGAAATTACAAATTATAGATGAAACATGAATAAACATCTTTATGTGGTATATTGTCATTTTTTATCAGTTTAACAGTAACTTACGGTAAAAGTGAAACCTGATTTTGTGTTTATGAATGAGGATTTGGGCACAGCCTGGTTTCACTTTAATGAAGAAAATATGACAAAATGGTTAATTTAAGATTTGGCCTTAATAAAACCTGTAACCACAATATGTAATGACCACGCATAAAAATGTCACCTGTCTGCTTCTGTCCCAACTTTCAGAATAAGCAGATATTTACAAAAACCAATGAAGTTGATGAGGTCAGACATTAAATATATTGTCTTTGTGCTGCTTCTGTTTTATTTATGTTTTACAACTTTTTTGGAATCTGGGTTGCACAACTAAGCCCAAAGAAGACAAATGAGAAGCTGGAGACAAAAACCCTCTTCACTGTTTTTCACTGTTTTTCTCTTTTGAATAAGATAAACAAACCTTTCCTTGACGAACACCAGTGGAGGATGTATTTATTCCACAGCACTGTGAGAGCCCTACAAAATACTGTAATGACCGACTTACTGGGTGATTTAATCTTCTATCCATGCTTATCAGACTGCGCTGACAGAAAAAATTTGCTGGTTTAAAAATCACAGCCGACGGCAATTTCACTTTTTCTCTTCATGACTCACTAATTTCCTCGATGATGATTCTAATAGTTCGTATACATCTTCACTTGACTTTGGGCTACTGACATTTCACATCAACAACCACTAATACAGAAAGTGCTTTAAATATATTCAAGCTCAATAAGTGTGGAATATGATAACTAAAGATTCATTTTCATTAATATATTCCCTCCTAGGATAACATAGCTGGGAGAAATTTACAGAGTGATGGTGCTTATGAATAAGGGTGTGAAGGGGTCATTCAGCTCCAGGCCATGGTTCAGCCCGACACACCAGCAACACTGCACTGAAACAGAACATTGACTAAAATCCTACTTTCCTAAGTTTCCTAAGTATCTCATTTGAAATCCACTTGGCACCATTTGCCCCCAAAGTTTCACTGACAGGTTTCGCCAACTATCTTCCACATCAGTGTTGCTTTGATATTTTGAATAATCAAAAACTGCCAAAGAGCTGAGTGAATCTCCACAGCACAAGATATTTGATGCGGCTTAATTGCTTTATCTTAGATCAGTGCTTCCAACCTCTTTGACCTCAAAAAATTCAGTTGCTATTTCAAGAACCCTCTTCACAGGTTGGAAATCTTTGTCAACAGGTTGTCACCAATTCAATGAGTAATTTTGTCTTGTCACGATGTTTTGAGTAATTCTGAAGGGCCTGAAGAGGTAAAATTATCCAAGCAAAAAGCAAATATTGGAAAAAAAGTCTGCACAGCTGAAACGTTTTCGACTGTTTTACACTATATCTCGACATCCTGACTCTCTAGATGGGAACTATTCCCCAACTATATGGTACAATACTGTGCCCACATCCTGGATGTGTAGCATGTTTAAACTTTAATAGGCTCGAGTACGGCTTTGGACAGGTGGGACTCACATATCCTGGAAATCCTTGCAGCCAGGAGATGCTGCGTTCAAGAGCAGCCTGCAGTATTGTGGTGCCACTGTCAGGAAACTTGATCAACACCAACTCTTTAATATTGTTTCATTGTTTGTTTTTAATATGACTGCCCAGAAAATCATATTTATAGAGGTTTTTAAGAGTGATGGTGAGCCAGGACAAGTCGCTGAGGAGCAAATGCTCTGAAAAGCTCGTACAAGCTTGTAAATTGACTTTTAAATATGCGGTACATGATATCAATCAGTATAAATACCACTGTTGTATTGCTGGATATTAGGATGAGCCTGAGCTGCTGAGAGTCCTCCTCCAAGATTAAATCCTCCGACGCCTGCTCCCAACCCTTCTTACCTCCCATCATTAACTCCCCCAGTCTTTCCTCAGCCACCTGAAAAAGCACTAAAACACAAAAAGGTTTTGACCAAATCTGCCAGTGACTATTTTCCAACAACCTTTCTCTCTTTTCCTATTGAGGCACCGCCGCTCTGACCTTTGCCTTCCCACTGTTGCCTGCTTGTAATCTCAGCAATCCAGGAGTTTAAGCTTATTCTCGTGCTCAGCTAATTGAGTACGTTTGGCAATATCTCGATTATTACAGAGTTATCAGCTTCAGGCAATATGTCGATTGCTGTGTTTACATGGGTCAAAGTGGCAATTTCTCCAACAGCTCAGTTAACATGGATCCATTTAATAACTGGTGAACCGCTCATCACTCCGGTGCTGCAGCATGAGATTTGCTTAAATACAAAATATGGGTCAAAGTGTTCTGACCTTTCACTGTTTGATAAAGCTGAAGAGCTTCTACTTGGTTATAAACTGAATGGCTGTTTTCTATATACACACAGAATGAGATGAGAGTATCTGAAGTAGATCATTTAATTTTTTTTTAAATGATCCCAATGTGGGTGAGCAACTGTCTTATATAGTGTCAATGAAAGAGGAGAGAGAAGGAAAAAGGAGTAAAGAAAGCAGAGTTTCGACAAAGAGAAGCAGAAAGGGAGAATGAGGTGATGGCGGCTCCCACCTCTCCTCTCCACCCTCCACTTCAAGCATCCATTATTCAGTATACCTTCAGGTCAAACTCTCAGTGTCTTCTTGACATCTCCCCCTTCTCCTCTATACTGTATCTCCCACTCCTCTTTCCCCTCTCTGTATCTTTCCTTTCTCCATCTCTCTGTCACTCTTTCATATTCCCCAGAAATGACCTCGGGGACCGAGCAGTGAAATGTCAAAATTTTATTGATGTATTTCTTTTTTTTTTCCGGATTTTAATTATAGGCACATAGATTTTTGAAGGCTCGAAGTTCCTGGTAGTAAAGAAAAGTTTTTTTGTCACCAGCTCGTCTCTCTTTCCTCTGCTTCTTCTTCTTCTCTCTTGATGCAGGGTTTGATGGCATTTTTTCACAGGAGCACGAGCACAGAAAGAGGTCCACCTACAAACTGACAGTGTCTATTCATAAGCAGCCATTTTGCATTTCATTTGTGAAATCCTATTAAAGCATTGAGTCAGTATTGGCCTTTGTGTGCGTGTGTTCATGACCAATAACACCTCTTGCTTCCTCACAACAGCCTCCAGTGTTGCTTTTCATTCCCAGGTAAAAGAAAAGATTCGTGTCTCTTCAGATGGAAGTTCTTTTTACCTTCTCGTTGGCTGCCTGCCTGAATTTGAGTTACGGTGTTTGAAAAATATCAAGCTAAAGAAGAGCAAAATTTTGCAGCAATCTAGTGTCGCTGTGGCTAAAATCTCCTGTGTTTCCTTCTCGTTTCAGATTTCTCACCTTCATATGTCACTTTGACTCCTGTTTTCTTCACCTCAGCCTCAGAAAATAATCATTCGTTTTCTCAAAAAGACCTATGTGCACAGTTGTAATGTGTCTGATTCGCACATATTCACTGAGCTCTTCCAGAACTTGTTGACACTGCTGGAAACTCTGATTGATACCAACTCACCACCAGTATTATTCTCTAATATAATCCAATAATTGCAGAAACACTTTTGGAATTCATAATGGTTATAAATGGATCTCCTTTTATTTTGGGAGAAAATGGGAAGGTTTGCTGACTCACGCTCTCCTATACTTCTTATGCATTATGCACATACAGTTCACCACACAGTGTAGAGGGTCTATGTGAAGCCCCTGCATCCACAAACACAAGCACACACTCTTGCTTTCTCACCCTTTTCATTTCAATTTTTATTTGTTTCACCATCTTTTTCCAAGACGCAGTGACTGAATCTGCACCCGACTACAGGACTGCAGAATAAAATCAAAAATAAAAATAAATTACCCCTCAAAAATGTTAATATTAAAGGTATAGTGTTCAAAAAATTTGCACAAATGTTCATTGTCAGTGTTGAAAAGAACATCAGGACATACACATGTGGACGTATGCAACACATTAAAGGAAAGTAGTTGTCGAAGAAGGATCTTTTACTTATAACATTACTGATGCATTAATGTGTTCATCACTTTAATGTTTAACTGGTCAAGGAGCTGATGCTTATTTGAATTACTTTATATACTCCTGGGAGGCTTAATCTATAATAAAACATCAGTTCATTAGTTTAGTTATATGCTGCATTAATAATCAAACTCTGCAAAGTAGCTCATAAATAAAGCTGTCAAAGTGAATATAGTGGAGTGAAAAGTACAATATTTGCCTTGTAGAACATAAAATGGAAATACTCAAGTAAAGCAGAAGTACCTCATAATTGTATTAAAGTACAGTACTTGAGTAAGAGTACTTAGTTACATTCCATCACTGCAGAAAAGTCAAAACCCTGAATTTGTAACATGCCTAAACAATTGTGTTGGTGGTCTTGTCATTAATTCCAACTGCACATTTTTATGTATTTATTTATTTCACTTTTAATTTCTGGACAGTTGGAAACAGTTGGAATCAGTTTTGACATTTAACAGTTGGAATCAGCGTCATGTCAGCAGAGCCAAGTTTGATGAGTGATCAACAGGTGTTTAGTCTAATTAGTCTAATTAGGCAAAGCTGGTTGGAGCTGAGAGAGCGGAGTCTGTCTGTGTGCTGTTGAAACAACTGAAGGATTATTGCAAGAAAAGTGTTTTTTAACACAAAAAAATCAAACTTTTTTTTAAGTAAGGATGAATGTGGACATTTTCACCTGTCAGTGGATATAAACCAATCTGGGCTGTTTCACTCTGGTCATACAGGACTTGGATATTTCTTTCAGCAGCAACAGGTGAGTTTCCCCTCGTTTAATCATATCAAAGCTTTACTATTGTGGTTGATGCATATTTTCATGTTGCACCTGTAGTTTTGCGTGCGTGTCTGTTTAATATGTGTTTGCACTGTTAAATTCAAAGCATGAGAGGTGCTGTTGATAAAGCTGTGTTTAAAGAATTTAGTGCGGGTGATGCTTCAGGTGCCATCATACAAAACACTCCGCTTGGCTTCTTGTTTTGTTGATGGACATTGTGAAGTTGCTTTGTGGTGTTTTGTGGTTCGGGTTGTTTAAAAGCAGTTTCTGCCAGATGGATTCGTCTTTTATCTTCTCTATCTCACGAATGCAAAGTTGAACTGTCGTATGGTGCCTTGAGGTCATTTCTGTTGTTTCGGGGAGAGCAGGGACAAAATGAACATCTGGTATAGTTGATTGTGGCTGTGTTTGAAATCACATACTAACCCGCTGCCTCTTACATACTCCATCACAATATCCCGCACACTGCATACTAAGTGAAAGATTAAGTATGCCTTTATCAGCAGATTGTCCACACTGAAGTTCACACATCTCCTTCTCCATCCAATGGGTGTCTTAAGAGATGCAATTTGCATTTTCCTTTCCTGACACAATCTGCATTGTGGTGCAGATGACTAAGTCCAGCAAGCTCCCGCTGCATGTGCATAAATTCTTGCTTATCTAGTATATATCTGGGTATATCTCACGTACACATTATTCACATACTATGCAGTTGGAAGACATTGTTTACTCAGTTTGATGTCTTAAGTATGAATAGTAGTTAGTGTGTGATGCCAGACAAAGCTGTTTTGGAACATGTCAATAAATTCACTTGAGCTTTTTTTTTTTTTTTTTTTTTTTGAATGACAAGTTGTGTTTGTTGTTCCATGAGTCATGAAACAACATTTAGTTTAGCTTTAACACACCCTGAAGTTTGCCATGTTTTTCAGTATAGAAGCAATTGATGATTTCACTATGACACCGAAAGACATTTGAGGTCAGGGGTCATTCATGACATAAGAGCATGTATAACATTAGTGTTGTGTGAAAAGGCCTTTAGATTGAGAGACAGAAAAGAGTATTGAAGTGAGACCAGGAGAAAGATGGACCGGAAGAAGCCTGAATGATTAGGTTATAAGAGAATGGACGCTGTGTGATTGAAATATTTAATGTCTCAAGTTAATGGGGGAAAAAAAAAAAAAAAAAGTTGTGTTGGAGATGTATTGTATGGGGAGGTAAAACTGGAGAGACGGCGATTGTGGAGTGAATGAGTGATGAAAATGGAGCACTTGAGTAATTAAGGGGGAAAAAAAGGATTTAGTTCGGCAACTGAAAAGCCAAGAAAAGTCCAGAAAATGAAGAGGTGAGATGAGAGAGACGGAGAAAGACAAAGGAGGAACATAAATTATGAAGCGAAGGGAATAGCTCGCATGACGGACAGCAAGGGGACATGAATTGTAAAGAAAATGAAAGCGCCCACCAAGTGATATAAATTGACCGTAGACTCTTCATACAAGCGAGGGAGATACAGCAGAGAGCCGACGAGCAAAGTGAACAAAGAGGGGGAGAGAGAATGAGTGAAGGAGACGGAGAGGGATGGCGAATGAGGCGGGGGAAGGAGAGGCAGGCCGAGGGGAACGGGGGAACGAATGCATCGGAGGGAGTTAAAGAGTGAATAAATGAAGCAGCAAGGGAAAGCTGGGAATGTTAATGATCCTTGAGGAGTTAAGGGAGAGAGCATTAGGAAGGAGCAAGGTGGAGATAGGGTGAGTGACGGATGAGGGGAGAGCTGGGGAAAAGGGAAACAGAGCGAAATGAATGGTGAGGACAAGATGACAACACCGATAGAAAGGTGGAGGTCTTTCTTCCCCCGTCTCTCTTCTCTCATTTCCTAATGCTTTATCACTCACTGTCATCCCATTGTTCAAGGGCTTCTTTTTTTTTTTTCCCTCTCCCTCCCTGTCTCACCTGTCTTGATCGCCCGCTCTTCATTTCTTTATCCCTCCCCTCGATTTGTCCTTCCGCTTCATTTTTCCTCTTTGTTTTTAGACATTAACGTCCTGATAGTTTAGCCGGTAATACATTCTGTCTCCGAAAGATAACATTTAAAAGAGCAGGGTTCAGGGGGGTGAAAAGACAAAATTTAAAAAAAAAGGGGGGGGGGAAAGATGTCGTCTTAAGCCGGTGACATCGTCTACGTGTCATGTGGAGCGTCAGATTGCAAAATTCTCCCATCACTCAGCATAAAAGCCTTTTTAACTCCGCTCTGATGTATGGCGTTCGATTCAAAACACTTTATTCATCCCTCAAGGGGAATATTTGAGGCGAGAGAGTCTGCGAGCGCACATAAACAATTCATTTAGACACATAAGAAAACAATCTAAAAGTAAAAATATGACAACGCCGGACAGAAGTGAAATGCACAAAGATTAATTTATTATCCAGCGCCACAAAGGCACATCATGTCAAAGTGCAAGTGCATTTATCAAACTATACAGAAGGTGAACTGACCATTTCTTGTACTGTGGCTGTTGACAAGTTTAATGGCGTCTGGAGTAAAACCAAACTTCCTTCCATTTGTTTTATAGACGGGCAACCTAAAACACTAATGGCATTCGCTCAAAGAGGACACGTGTCGGGTCAGGGCTGATATTATATGCTTTTTTTTTATTAGCACTTGTTCAGCATTAAGCTAATAATTAAATCTGAGGTTAACAGCATCTTGCAATCAGTTTCTTTTTTGACAACAGGATGATACTAACACCAATAATCCTGCTACTAATAATGACAAAAACTGTAATCAAAGCACTCAGTAGTCGCAACACAATTGCTATATATTTAACACCTAAAGTGACACTAATTAAAGCAGGATGCAACAGGTTAAAATAAAGCATGACTATTATTTAAAATTGATTAAAGCTGATCCTTTCTTGACCAGAGTTTCCTCCTCGCAGCTGAGCTATGAATAAGTTTGCCTCATATCGCATTTCTGTTTCCCCAGTTTTTAATATGTGCCATGTTTCATTTCCTCTCTTCCCACCAAGAATGGACCACCAGACGTCTAAACCATCCATCACTGTACGAGCCAACAAACACAATCGGCCTCTGCTGTGATTCTCAAACAGAGGAAGATTTCTGCCAGTTTGAAGTTACAGAGAACAGAGTTTGACTGTAGCAACAAACTTATTCATAAATTACCAAACAGGAATGATGCACGTCATCTTTTTTTTTTTGCACATTTTTAGAGTCAAATAAACATCAACATATCTGTTCGCATTAGTTTTTCAGCAGTTTAGAAGATGAGTCGCTCCAAGTGCAATGAAGCAGATGACAACACAAAAGAATTTAATATTAATGTATATAGGTGTTTTTTTTTTTAACATTTGAGAGAGCTGAATAGAAAATCTTTTTAAAGGTATGTTTGCCATCTGTGTGAGCTTCTCTCGGCCTGTTGAATGACGAGTGCAAGAAAGAGTTTCACTGAGTGATTAGGAGACTTTGCCTTAAACGTGAAATCACTCAGGGTTTCCCATACATTCATTTCCTTTGTGGAAATATCAATATTTCCCGCCACATATTGATTTTCTATTTTTGGAGCCCTGCTCTCTCTCTTGAGAGACAGCGTTTCCCATAAATAGGACACATCCACACTAATATGTTTTCACTTTAAAATGCTATGTTTATACTCAGCATCCACGCTCCTCCAGCATTTCAGAAACCTAAAATGGAGACTGGATGAGTGAAAACTTTTGGAAACGATGACACAGATATCCAAGTCAGCTTCCTGAGCCTTGACTAGCAGCGGTTAATTCAACATGGACAACGGATTCTTGACGTTGCTGACCTTGTTGTCCATGACATGAGTTAAATTCAGCATTTCATCATGCTACAGCTTCCTATATGTGCAGGAGGCAAACACCAGCGCATGTGAGATTATTTCAGATGTGGTGCTAAAACACTTGTCTCAACGAAGATCATATTTGTTTTAATACTCAGTTTCAAGATGACAATGTGTTGGTGCAGCCACAGGTTACTGAGGGAGGTCGCCCAGGTATGTTAATGGCTGCCAAAGCGTATTTGGTGACACCATTTTAGCACTTTGTCACCATCCGCGATCAATTAACAATCGAACATGTTCTGCAGAGAAACGGAGAGAGAGAGAGAGACCTTCTCTGTTATCCTGTGAAGGCACTGATTGTGGTGCAGACCCACTTATGTCATGGTTTTGTAAAAGTTTGTGAGTGCACCTGATTGGCGCAGATGTCATTTGGTCCCACGCTGGTTTTGATTGTTTCAATGGGCTACATCATTAACAACAAGCCTCCTCCACACGTGGCTCACCTGCTGTTGGGAAAATGGAATCGCAGGTGAATAAATACAAAACACTAGTTGTTGCTTTTTTTGACAGCTTTGTAAAACATATTGTTGATGAGGAAAGAACAGAACGGGGAGAGAGAAACAGAAAGAGGTGGGGCAGGACGAGCCGGTGTGTGTGTGTGTGTGTGTGTGGGGAGACCACAGGTGCTTATTTTGTAAAGAAAATAATACCAAATGCTCACTGTTTCAGTGCTGACCTGCTTTTTTTTTTTTTTTTTTTTTTTTTTTTTTACAACTTGTATTAAGGCAGGAAATTAAGTTTGTCCATTCTGTTATGGTGAGCAACTCAGAGAAAGGGAAAATGGAAAAAAATAATATAACTGTGCACTTGTTCAAAATGTTGGAAATAGAATAACAATATTCTTGGTCAAGGACCCTTTTATATCTCTGGCATGAAATCTCATGTGTATTTCTCCTCTTTACCAAGGCCATTTTTTTTTCGCTCAATGACAAAAATATGTTGTAAGTTCAGACTCTAACCCGCGCCACCACCAACACTGTTTACAGCAATAGCATCCCTCCACCCCTCAGCAGCTGTTGCTCTTTCAGTCAGCCGGTCGGCGCTCACCGCTGACGCCGCTGTGTGAGGTGTCAGAGGTCTTTAATTACAACGGTGACCATATCACAGAGGAGATTATTGTTTTGTTGCCCGCTGAGGCTCTGCTGCCCTCCAGTCCACCGACCGTATTACCTCAGTTTGAGACAGTCACCTCAGATAACTTTAGACAAACAAAGAACCCGCAAAAATATACTGTTTTAGCATAATGTACATACATGGCATGATTTTTACTTTACATTTTAGTTATCTAAATTTCTTATAAAATCACATTGTTTCGTGATATTATTTTTCTTGTTTCCAGTACCTACTCTTACTTTGATGTTTCTATTTTAAAACATTAGAAATTACTGCAAAACTGCTGCAGAAAGTAAGTTTTAATTATGTAAGTAATTAAGATTAGGTATTATAAATTAAACTATTCATTATGGAAAGTGGAAAAAATATGAGCTTTTTTTCATAGTATTCTGACAGTTTGAAACTTTGCTTTTTTTTTTTTAAAAATACACTTGTGTTGGACTCTGGTCACATCTGGTGTAATTTAAGAGATGTGAGAAGGACATTATGCAGTGAGTTTGGTTAAAACTGTGGGAGCAGCATTTTGTGGGAGCTGAACATTTGCAATATGAGCATCAGATCAACCAGAGGAAAGAACACTGACCATCCGATCCACCAAGTTTAAAAAGTTCTCCCTGTAGTTACTGTTAACATCTGCTCTGACAATCTGTCGCAAAGGATGGTTGTAATGTGGATCTGCTAAAACCAACTACTGTTTCGGCTCCTTCTGCTTTGCACGCAGACTCAGCAGCGTCCAATTTAGCCATAATATCTTATTAAAAATGAATGACGTTGAGTTTGCTGTCTACAGTGGACCGTCCTCGTCTGAGGTGTGCGTGCGTGCCTCAGCGAGGCCGGGCCAGGTTGTAGGTGGACTGACAGCCGGGATGAAAAGGATAGAGGAGAGAAGAATTGTAAACGAAGAGGGCAGATTAGAGGGAGGAGAGGAGAGAAAAGAAAAGACGGCAGGAGAGGGGAGTTCAGGACAGGTGAAGCATGAAGACAACACAGGGGCCGAAGAGAGAAGAGGGGAAGAAATGAGGATGAACAAGGGGAGAAGTGTACCCACGCTGAGACAATTACCCCTTTCACACCGGACAAAAAAACCCACTAACATCTTGCTTTTGTCTTCAGTGGGAAACAGTACAATTATTCCAGGGGTCAGCGGACTCTGCAGTCGTCACGATAAGCAGAGATGGAAACATGATACTAATTTTCTCCTTTTCTGTGTTGATGTTTCGGATGTTGTTGCATTTGTAGTTTTTTATACAGGAATAACGTGCAACGTTGACATTGTTCAGTTGGCATTGGGTTTGAAAGAGAGACTGAAGTAAAAAATATTTAAAAAGTAATCATCATAACATTGTCACTGGCCTCCATGCTGCTTTTTACTGCTCCCTGTTTTCAGACGCCTTCGGTTCCTTGAACACACCAGGAGAAAACAGAAAGGCAAACTCGTCTACTGGCAATGGGAAAATAGTCTATTGCTTATTTTTATTTAAAAAAATAAATACATGCATTCATCTTGGTGTAAAAATGATAAATGCGTCCGAATGCAGCAAACTCCAGAGATTGGACTGAACGATGTAGATAAGACAGCAGATAAATCGAGGGACAGGTGGACAGGTCTACTCAGCTTCGCTCTACGTTCATCCTCAGTCCGCTTCTGTCGTGCTCCGCCCTTCTTTTCTTCTCCGCAACGCCCTTTGCTGCTGGCGCGATGCTCATTTCCTGCCTCATCTCGACACACTGAGTCAGTCCCTGCTGATCTGTTCCACTGAATAACTTTTGATTGTCATTATTACTTGCAGCATGTTCTGCTATTTTCTCCCTGAAACCACAGCGCAACACAAATAGCCCAGGATGTTGTGTGGGCTCTTATCCCTTCTTTCCCAGAGCACTTCCTCAATCTCTCTCTCTCTCTTACACACACACACACACACACACACACACACACACACACACACACACACTCGCTTCGCTGTTGTTTGTGGCATATGAATGGTTTGTTGCTATGTTGCTGCTCGTGCTATCAAACCCTCACTGCTGGTTTTCTTTGTTATCCTGTGTGAAAAGTGGATTGTGACACTTTTCAGCCAAATGGTCTTTAAATAAATATGATCACTCAATATATTACTTTCTGTGTGTGTGTGTGTGTGTGTGTGTGTGTTAGTATATCCCAGTTGGGGACTTATACCTCGCTGCACACCAACCCATGGGGACTTCCTGTCACCGTGGGTCCAGACTGCTTTTCAAGGGTCAGCCTTGGTTTTAGGGTTCGGGTTAAGCATTCAGCTGTGATGCTTGAGGTTAGAAGGACGGTTAAGCCCAAGTGTAAAACCTAGTTGTTTAAATTATTGCTCACACGGCAGCACGGTGCTGCAAAATGCGAACGTGCACACTCTGAATGCACAAGCAATGACACCCATGTTTAACATAAACCACAGCAGTTAATGTTTAATGTGCTCACTTCCTGTTGAGTCATAAAACGGCTAAATTTGAGACGGAGGAATTTCGCTTTTCACAGCGAGCGGCCTCAGAGGTCTTCAAACCGAATGGCCCTGTGATGGACTTAATACTGCATTTATGATCAAAAGTTGTTTTGAGATCATGATGCTGCGACAAGGAGCAGAGACTCTGATAATCGCAGTAAGAAGTCACAATACGTTTACTGGATTCTGACCCAAACTATTGGACCGGTACTCGGAGGCTGGACTTCGACCTGTCACCTTCAGCTGTTGACAATCAGTCGCACAACAGTCCTTGATCCTGGGGATGATTGTTGCCAAAAGATTCACGAGAACCAGTTGAATTCAAAAAATTATCTGCTTTCTGAGATTTCGTGTTTACCCATACCTGTTTGTTCACCTATGAGCAACTCGCCAAGCTAATTTCTCATGACTCTTGTTTGGGGTCTAATGCATAGCCCTCTTAAACACATTGTGCAGCAAATACTATTATTTTATTTTTTGTTTATTTTTTGCACGTCTGAATTCATCTTTTGACTGTTTTGGTTGATTCATCTGATTTTAAGAAAAGCCTCAGTATAAAACCTTTTTATACCTTTTTATAAAAAAGTCACAGTATATAATAATATATATGATATATTCCGTTCAGAAATGTGTTTGCATATGCATTTCTCTAAAGGATATTAGTACCAAGCTGCATTGATTTAGGTAGATAGATGTACTATATCTGTCCCAAACTAGGAAATTCCTTTGTTGTAGCAGCTACAGTTGAAACACAACACAACACAGCACAACATATAACACATTAAACAACAAGGTCACATGACATAAAACAACATACACTGCAAAAAGAGCATCATACAGTGCAACAAACAAGTACCCAGAAAAACCCACAGATCCTATGAATAATAATGTAGAGTAGAGGGAGATGTGATGCGCAAGATAAAGTGAAATGTTGTGCAAACATTTACACTGGTGGAAAGAGCACTGCAATATAAATGGAAGTGGAATCATCATTATAAAGGCTCCGACCTTGGAGGAATCACTGACCGGTGGAGCAGCCAGCAGGTCTGGGTGTGGTAAGTGGTGCTGTGGTCCACGTGACTGAGACGCTGACGGGAGAGAGTCTAGACTGTTAACACTGTACTGTAGCTTTGCTTCTTGATGTCTTTGGTCCCAGAACAGATTAAAATTATCTGTGTTGTGTAGATGCTGCAGACAGAGAATCAATGATCATTGAAGTGACCTGATTTACAGTGGGAATTGGACCAGAAACAAAGATTTTTATCCAGGTCTCCTAAATAGTAGAAATGCTGCCTAATGTGCTGATGAGAAAAGTACGGAAGCCCTGAGAGGCAAGTGAGAAAAGATTAGAACTGGTTTGAAAAAAGGTTTAAAAGAAAGTTTATTTTTTGTTGCCAGGATCATTTTTCTGTTTGTTGTTGTAACACTAATTTCAGCCACAAGAGACTGAGGCTAAAAAGGCAAAAACTTTTGAAAGTCAGGTGACTTAGTATTAAGGACACATGTAGGTTTTTATTATTCTTTTTTTAGTTTGGTTAGTTTAAGGTAACAAAAACTCCTTGGTTAGGTACGGTTTGGTTTATGGTCATTATAAAAACTGTCTGGACGAGAGCCCTGAAGGCAAACTTCCATGTGTGGTGCACTTCAGCCTCTTGTGGCCAAAGTGAGTATTACAACAGTAAACTTGAAACATGAAAAAAGTAAGAAATTATCCTGGCTAAACCTTTTTAAATTTCCCACCCTGCAAAACATTTTTCAACCTCTTTCACAGATGAAAAAATGCTGAACCTTTTTTTTTTTTAACCACAGAAGCGCACACAATTGACATCAGACTTACAAAATGGATCCCCCGAATTTTTTTCACACTTTCCTCTCAGGGCTTCCATAGAAAAAGAACCATGTCAATTAAGTTCTAGCCACTAACAGATTGACAGAATCGGCTGATGGAGTGATTTTACAGACAAGTTGAGAAAAAAAAACTGAGATGGGCCTCAGTCTTAAAGCAGCTTTTAGGGAAGTAGGAAAAAGCTTTTCGAGCAGCAACTACCTTCTCCCAGAGCGTGCTGTCTGAAGCATGTGTTTGTCTGGACGAGAAGGGTCATGGGAATCTCTGCTCCACTTTTCGTACACTTTGCAGCTATTTGATAGAGAGAAGCAAACAGCTGCGGACCCTCTCTGCAGGACAGATGACACTGCAGATATTTCGGAGGGTTAGAAAGACAGGAGCAGAGCAGACAGTGATGGACGTCGCGTTGATGCTTGCAAAAACAGATCGGTGCACTTGGATAAGTATTAGTTATAACACACGTTTGCAGCTGTAGCAGAAACAAACCCTCAATTGTGCTTTTTTTTTTTTTGTTGTTGGTGGATGGTGGGCAGGATTTTTGGACTGCTGGAGATAATGATCCTCGGGAACTTTAACAACTCTCCCCTGCTCTCTGCTGTGCCTATTATTTTATAATAATGTGACGCTTTATTGATCAGCATACGGTCCCTCTGCCCCTCACCTCCGTTCAGGTCAGAGCACAGGGCTGGAAAAAAAGCACTTCTCCCTGTTTGAGTGATGTCTCTGTAATAACTGAGCCACCCTGCTGCCTATAATATCCAGGAGGGGATGAGTTGGCGAGCGTCTGTGAAAGTGCGAGACCTGAATCTCTATTGTTTTCTGCACATTAAGCTCCAATTTGTTTGTCTGCACTTGGCGATGACAGCCGGCCGACGCATCTTGCATCGATGCCCGTGTGGCATCATCAGCGATTTCGAGAGCTCTGACCGGGGCGGGGGGCACTGGAGGGGCCGTCGTTGGCGTGAGGAGCATGGAGCAAGGGAGCGTGCACGTATCCCTCGGATGCACCTGTGCTCACAATCGGGACACAAACACACACACACACACACAAACACGTAAACAAACATGCAATGAATTTTTTCCCCAGGAAGTGGTATTACCAGACAACTCATCATCTGAAGAGTACTCAGTTACCATGGCGACACACACTGTGGCATGGCCGAGGGGCTCAACGGGAACTGAATGATCACTGAGTGTGTGTGTGTGTGTGTGTTAGTTTGTTTGGAGGAGATATCAATGAGGAGCTCGCCGTGTGTGTCACAACAAGGCCGTGTGTGCTACGGTCGAGCTTTTGGCCTCTGTTTCTGTGCCGTAAGGAAAAAGTAATTGAGACATTAAGAGGAAGAGGACAGACCACAATAAAGAAAGTCATGTATCAGGTGTGAGAAACAACAGATTGTCCACTTCAGACTGTGGGAGTGAGAATTGCCTCTCTGCTGTGCTGTGTGTGTGTGTGTGTGTTCATGTGTTTGAGTGTTTGTATGACGCTGCCTGCATCCAACATGTGACTCTCAAGAGAACCAGATGAGGCCACATAGACGGTAACAAGCAAAAAGAGAAAGTCGAGAAAAAAGGAAGCTCGTGGGAAAAAGAACTCTTTATTTTGTAGAGTTCTAATTAGTTTGTTTGGTAAAATAACAGTACTACAATGTGTTAATGAGCGTCGCCCAGGGGCACAGGCTCATTACAATGTGCTGCTGTCATTAGAGGCTCAATTGGACCTCAGCTGTCCGGGAGAGGCAGCGCTCACAATGAGAGGCACACACCAATATTTTAGCAGAAATACAGTGGAAGAGTTCATAATCTTAAATTAAAAATGTCTGATAAAGCCAAGTGAAAAAGTGGAGTTTAGGGATGCAAAAGAGCTTTTAGATATCGTGACTTTTTGGGAACCAGAAAATTGCATTTTTGACTGTTTTACTGTACTACTGAAGAAATAGTCCTGATAAAAACTGTATGCTCCATTGCGAGATACCACCAGTCAGAAAATATAAGTATTTTCAAAATTTGGGTGGACCTATCCTTTATGTTCATGTGTACAATCATCCTCCATCATTAAACAGTTTATTACAAAGACAGCAGGGCGATGGGCCTCTGGAGTGTGAGTGTGGACACCAGGCAAAGATATGATTGGGTACCACTATCAGCCCCCCCACAGAGAATTAAGTGTTTTCCTTAATGCACCTTTTAAATCATTTTTGATTTATAAGATAACCTTTAGCTCATCATCAGTTCCTTATTTTATTCACCAACGACCTCTGAGTTCATAAGCAAAATTACCTTTCACAATGAAATGCTACCAGTCATCTTCATTTCTCATTGCAGGGCCGCGTTGTTTTGATTAGGGCCAATGTCCTTTTAATAGAAAGGTCACTCACTGCTGGCTTCAGGGGCCAAATTCATAATGAAGTGCCAAAGCGTTAATTATAATCTTTATGCGTAAAATAAAAGTTTACAGCTCTCGGATGTTTAGTGGGCAGGTTGTCTATATCCGACACGTGTACGCACACACAAACACACACACACACACACACACACACACAGAGCAGCCCCAGATCCATGTAAGAACACTTAGACACACAATCAATACCTGACACCTATTCATAACCTTTAAATATGAGCAAATAAGACTCTCACACAGGGAGACCTATGCACGCACACCGCTACCTCCTGTAATCAATCGCTGTACATCTGAGCACAGACACACGTACACACAATCATACACACACAAGGACACCAACATGACACATGGTTTCCAGGGATCAACATACAGTTGATCTAGGAAATGTATTCATAACCTTTAAATATGAGCTGACATGCACTGCACAAAAGAGAGACTCTCACACACACACACACACACACACACACATACGAGTGACCCTGCCATTATCAGTGATTGTGTGATTGATGAGCCTATTGATGTTCCATATGGCTCATATCTGGGGTTTTGACCTAACGTATCGATCCAAGACCGTGTGCGAGTCTTTGTGTATGCGTGTGTGTTTTGTATCTGTTTTGCATTAGCATGTATACGTGTGTGACCGATGGCGCGAAGCCGCAGACGTGAGTCCGCCTTGATGTATGTGCGAATGTGTTGTGTTTTGAGGCGTGTGTGTGACCTTCTGTCATTGATTACAGGCAGGGCGTGATTGGAATAATCACTCTGCTGTCAGAGGGCTCGTCACCGAGGTATTCAGTCCATCACCTGAATCCTGCACAAACCTCATATGAGATGTTTGACGTTTTGACAAGCGCTTTGAACAGCGGCGAAATTTGTATGACATACCGAAAATACCCTTGATGACATTGTTTTTAAAGCTTCACTGGACAGGTCTTTTTTTTTTTTTTTTTTTTTTTTGGAAAAATGCACCAGTCTTGCGTTGATGTTCAGATGGAACAGAGCAGCTCAGTGTATTCAAATGAATTTCTGATGTTGTGTGCGTCTCTGAAAACACACTTTAATGTGCACAACAAGTAAAGGATAGGAGTTTAATACCAATGTGAGTAAGCAGGCAGCGTGCTGTCTCATGTAACCTTGCAAGATGATTTCTGAGCCCTGGTGGTTCAAACAGCCTTTTTAGGACAACAGTGTCCTGCCAAGTGCAGTTTACTCCAAATTTACACCAGATGTAACAAATCAGTGGTACTCAGTTATTTCGCAAGCGACACTCAGTCCAATACATATCGACTCTGACTTCACCGACTGGTTACCAATTGCTATTTTTTCAAAGCAAAGCAGCAGCCGAGCAGAGATGTGCTGCTGAAAGGACACGTCCTGCCTCAACTTTTTTGAAAAATCATAAATTGTTTTCTCAGTGGACAAAACTAGATTCCAGCTACATAATGATTTCATGTCAAGTAGAGCTGAACATCTGCTTCAGTCGGCATAACGGACAAAAAAGTGCTTGCACAGAGATGCACGTCTGTTTTTCTGTATTCTCTTCTGTGCTACTGCATGCCACATGCCAGCATGGGGAAGTACACATCTTCAGAGTACAGAATGGCGAGTTGAAAGGATGAAAGCATGATAAAAAAAAAATGTCACCAGCGGGCACTGACATCAGCAAGTGCTATCTATAGATAGATGGAGATATAGCGCAGTAGCAAAACTATATTGCCATAATGAGCTGTTGTAACTTTCAGAATCATGAAATGTCCTCTAATGAGCTTTTGTTGTTCATAATATGCACAAATAACTTACTGTTGTACTCAACTTACTGTTGTAATGCAGAGCAGTTAACCAATCCATGCAAACAGCAATTAGGCTGTTTCCAGCCGATATGTATTTATATGCTGGACTTAAAACAGTGTGATAGCAATGCAAGCACAAAGAAAAGTTTATTTTTTACTCTCTTCCTTGCTTTGTTGTTCTTGCTGGGACATTTGGACCCTGCGTGGGGCTGCAAACTGTTCACATACATACGTACAAGCTCTCACAGACACACAGCGCTGCAGCTGGAGATCACTGGCCATATACTGCCAGAACGTCGCCTAAAGCCAATCTCCACCTTTGTTTTCCGCCTCTTTTGTTTCTTTCTGCTGAGTTGGCAAATTAGCATCCACACACACATTTACAGCGATCCAAACTCCACACACAAAAACAAAACCTCGAGTTTATGCCCTGCAGAAATCGCTGCCTTTTGACTCTCAGACGAAGACAGCAAAACTTTAAAAAAACAAGACAAAAACAAAGACTCAAAACTCTCGTCACGCCTCATAAGTGGAGCCATCAGTCGAAGAGCTGCTTTCATAGATAGATAGATAGATAGATAGACAGATAGACTTATTTGTCTCAAACTGGGAAATTCTCGACTATGTAATGTTCTGACATTCAAACATGCATTCATTTTGCAAACATTATAGTGTTCAGCATGTAACACTTACCATATTAATATGGATCTTTAGAGATTGTTAGTATCTGCATGAAATACTGTGGCAATCCATTCAGTACTTGTTGAGATATTTCACTCTGGACTGAAGTGTTGAACCGACCAAACAGAGACAGCGTTGGCAAAAAAAATCAAATAGATTTTTAGCTGTAAGGCATCTGACCTACAGGACAAGCTGTCTGTTAAACCAATCAATCAGTTTAATACATAACTCGTCCCTGTTTCACACAGTGTGCATATCTATCTTGTCTTTCTCCTTCTCGTGGCTCATCGATTTTGTAATGTGCATTTTCTACAGGAGAGTTGAATCGTGTTTGGAGGAAATGCTAAATGTATACAAACACTAAGGTGAAAGAAAAACTGCTTTTGGGTAGGTGGGGACAAGAATCCAGGCCAGGACCACGCAAGCATTGCCGCTTCCCATCCAGACCACATCTAAACATCTTTTTATGTTTCTGCCAGCGTGTCACGACGTCAGCCATGTCAACTCTTACACATGTTGCTGCCTCAGCTGTCAGCAGCCTGGAAAAAGGCGACTGATAAAAAGAAAACTGATACTGTAGCTTTGCGATATAAATAGACGTGAAGACTGGGAGTATGAGTCACAAACCAGCACGTAAATAAATGGCCTGTTGTAGGTAAAGGTGGCGATGCCATGTTGTGCACTGAGTCAGTGACATGGCAATGAGCAATGACATAGTTACACTGCTCCCATGTTTATTTTTGTGATGGAGTATTTTTGTCATGATATGAGAATGTAACATGGATGCTGTTAGACCAAGACCTTCTGAGCTGCCATGCATTTGAACTGCGTGGAAGATTTTGATAAACCGAGAAGAGGTGGACTTTCTGATTAGAGCTATGATTGGACACTTGGCAGCTATTGTCATAATTGATTCATCCATTAAGTAAAAAAAAATCCAAAATCCTCAGTACAAAGCTTAAATGTGATTATTTTCTGTTTTTCAAGTCTTCCTCTGTGATAGCAAACACAATATCATTGGGTTTGGACTGTTGGACAAATCAAGACATTTGAGGACTTTGCAAACAAGGACTTTCTTTTTCAGATTTTTAAAATTGAGTGACTAAGTTGCACAGAAATGCAACTAGAGACTCACCACAGACAGAAGTGGCTTGTGGCTTGTGTTGCAAGCGACTGATGTCTTAGAAGTTAAAGTTTGACTCCTCAGTAGTAATCACATTTACTTATCTCTTTGCCAGAGTGTTAGTGTGACACCAAACAAGAGTAAACAAACATGTCCCGTAGCTTCCATGTCATGGGCGGACAGCGTGTTGTTACTGAAGAGCAAGGAGCACGACAGTTTTCAACAGGACCAAAGTGACATTTGCAGGTGTGTTTACATGCTGCATAATGTGCTGCAGCTGAGCAGTTAATTGGCTGTCGAGCCTGTGAGCTGACGTTAGCGGTGCACTTTTCCCCGGTGAATGTTTGGTTCGACAAGCTAAGGTGCAGAACAAGACATGTTTGTATGTTAGATAAGGAGACTTTGCAGGAAAGCTAATGTGGGTTGTTCATAGTCTGTCCTTTGTTGTGTAGTTGCTGTCTGGCTCATCGTAGCTGCATGTTCTGCCTGTGATAGAACGCTGACAATACTGTTTGAATGCAAGATCTAAATCATTGTATTGCAACCAGGTCTCCATCTATGTATATGGAATAAATGCAAAATATGAGTTTCTCACATTGGTTTCAGATTTTTCTTAAACGAGAACACAGGACAGGTGATAAACACAGCAGACATGTGAGATAGAGGAGACAAAAATGCAAGTTAATGTCAGTTAATAACATATTTTTTTAATGTTTGAAATGGAAATTATTGCAGCACCAGTGGGAAGTTGTGATGATATGAGGAAGTGAAACCCTTCCAGTTAATGAGTGTTAGTCGAGGAGGTGGTGTCTGTCTTCATACCTTGTGATCGTGATAATCATTGATTAGGGGATACTGATATTGCTATTGGTTCATCTATTAGCCACAAATTCTTTAGCACTGACACAGTGGGGTTAGCTGGGAATCTCTCTGATTTGAAATATGTTTTATAAAAAAATTTTTCACTCCTAACCTATTACAAATTCATTTCCATTACTCTGGCCAATGTCATAAATATCCTTTATCTTCGAGGCGAGAGCCAGCAGCTACTGTAATTTGTCTGCGTGTGTGTCTGCTTGTGCACACACACATGCATGCAAATACACTGTATTCTTGTCTTTCTGCATAAAATTTACTGCACAGCATCAGAGTTCCTGATTATGCATCTACCTCTAGTTGTTACATAATTAATGTTCACTCACACACACACACACACACGCATGCAGGGGAAGTAATCTGCCGGCCACATTAAAGCTATTTTAGTCCTGCTAGAGAGTGGTGCTCCAAGAACGGCAGCGTTGATCCGTCAGATGCCCGCTCATAGCTTGAGCCTTGTATTTGTATTCTGAACTCATACTGACTCACCCAGTATCATTCGTAAAGCTGGAAGCACTTCTTGCTTCCCTTCGTTTTTGAGTCTCTCTCTTAGCTTGGACCTGGGAGAAGAGAGCTACAAAGGGAAGTTTTAAAATAACTTTGACTTGCTTTGACTGCTGACATGTACTGAATCGTAACGCCGCCACGTTTTTACATGAATACTCAATCTAAATGTGGAGGGTTGAGGATGAAGGATTCTTCTTAAAACTATACATTGATGGCTGAACTGTAGCAGTCAAATTAAACTTTCTGTTCATACACAAGTATTACAATGTGCAGCATTTCATACGTTGTACTATGATGTGTAGGGATCAGATTCATCCTTTCCATAATTCTGAGGTCAGAGGTGATGAGGCAAGCAGTCAAGCTTTGACTGAGTTGACTTGCCTTACCTCCGTTTTCATCATTGTCATCACATTGATGGTTGCATCTCACAGCAACTCTCATGTTCCTGTGATGTTAACAACCATCAGTGCAGCTGACAAACAAATTGTGTTTTGAAATGTGACACCTCATTCCTGTCTAATTGTCAACTGTGAAAGAAAATTTGTGACACATTGAGTCTGTTGCGGTGCAGAAATCCCAGTTCTCTAAAACTGGCTGAATTCTTTTCATTCGATTTTTTTTTTTTCTCTTTTTATTCTCATGTCAGGGCAGCCCAGTGATTCGGTGTTTCAGCGTGCAGCTTTGGTGCCTTACAACAAGGACTGTTTGAACTCTGATCTTTCCCATGTTGAGTTTGCGTGATCTCCCTGTGTTTTTGTGGAAATACTTTCATTCCAAAAGCATCCAAGTCAAGTGAACTGAACACTCCAAATTGCCCTTTGGCGTGAAAGTGAGTCGATCTGTGTCAATCTGCGCCGGTTCTGTGATTGGCTGGTGACCCATCCAAGATGTCATGATGCACGCCGCTCAGTGCATACCGAGAAAGTCTGTCTGCTTAATCCTTTTAGACAATGCTTTTCAACTGCAATGCATTGTTGCAGCATGAGAATCCAGAAAAATAGCGAACAGGGGCTTTATGAATATTTGCAGGTGGCAATATTAACACATGAAATAAAATGTGAAACCTCACCAAAGATCATAACATAAAAACAAACAAATGCACTAATGCTCAAACATGCATCAACTGAGGTTTCCATCATTTGGAGAAAACAACTAGACATTGAAAGGAAATCGCTTTATGGATTAATGTGGAAGTATGCGAGTTATTTAAAACCCTTTCACTGAAATAAATCTGTTTTGAGAATATAGCTTGTTAGACTGTTAAATGTAAGGTGGCAAATACTGCAAACTATATTCTACTATACCACATTGTGTTTTTGAATCGAAGTGTTTGTATGGTTAAGTCACAAGCTTTACTTGCAACTTTGATTAACATTGTATGTACATAACAAATATTAACCATAAATGCTTGTAGATAGAAACAATACACGCTCAGTGTACTCAAGAATTTGCACGGTCAATCAGATTTTCAGGGTCCTGCATAAAACTTTGCACGTATCATAAATTGATTTAAAATAGTAAAAAAAAGAACTGTTTCTTGTTTCGCTTCAAGTTTACTTGCATGGTAGAATTGAATTATGACTCATTTTGTCCCAAATGTCAGCTCCCTGTATTCATGTTCTCTCTCCCTTCTGCCCCCAGTTCTCCACAACAAGAGCAAAGAGAAACCCATGTTTAACACACACAGTTTTAATGAGAACATTTTGTGTGCTGGCTATGTGAGCCAAAGGCTGAATTAGTGGGGTTGCCAGAGTTGATGATGTGCATTTCCAGATCTTGCTCGGTACAGAGTTAATCAGAGCTCGGGGTTAAATAAATGGTCTGCTCTGATAGTACTGTACTGCCTGGTGTGTGTATATTTTAAAGGTCACACTTTATGCTCATTTTCAGATTTTACTTTTATTTGGGAAGTCTGCAAGAATAGATTTAGATGCTTTAATGTTCAAAGAAACACATTATTTAGTTCATGCTGTACATTGCTGCAGCACCTCTATTCACCCTCTGTCTGAAGCTCTACTTTAGCTCAGTCAGCTACACTTTTACCATAAATATCACCAATATAACCTCTTTAAAACTTCACCACCATCATGTCGGTTCTTGCAGCCAACAACAGAGCAATTTAGCATTATTAGCTGTTAGCTTTGACACAATGCCAGTTGGTCTGACACCCTCCTGACACTCACCTTTGCAAAGGTAGTTCTCAAGCCGTGGATGGAGATTCTCAGATTGGGGGTGGTAGGGAAGGGGAACCAAATCTGAATGGCTTATTGACTTCCTTATTTCACATTATGTTGTTGGTAGGCACCCCAGATACCCAAATGTGTGTGCACAAGTTTTTCATGTCCCTTTTCACACTTATTCATCCAGGAATTGTGATAAAATCATGCATGCTTTTTTTTTTGTCAGCGCTCTTGTTGACCTTACTACACAAATTGACCTCTGAGAGCTTCCCTGTAGACTATAAGGGGTTAATTATCCTGCTCAAGGGCACATCAATACTCGTAACTTAACAAAAGCGAGCCGATGGTTACATGCCCTTCCATTTAACCTTTAAGGATTCTCACACCACTGATTTTGTAAATAAATGTCCAGATAACTTTGTGTTTTACATCGTGATTACCACAGAAGTACTTATTTCCAAGATTTAAGATAGAACGTTATGAATAAAACATTGTCAAAATTTGCAGAACAGTTTATTGACGTGCGTTTGTAGTGCACAGGGCACATTGCCATGCTGGAGCCGGTGAAGCTGCCATTTTCACAGGCAGTCGCACTCATTGTCAGATACAAGCATGTATAGGTTGAGAGGAAGAAGCTGATCAACTCTTTCTCGCATCCATTTAGGTTGAAATTTTGAATGTGTGGCTGAAGCTCAAAAGACATATTCAGATCACTGAATATATATTCCTCTATACTTCCTCCTTAATTGTTCCTCTGTTTTTCTATAGATACTGAGTTGAGAGGTCGGTTGATAAGAGAGAGCTTCCTGTCTCCATGACCTTGCCCTTGTACTGAACACTGATCGGGTCATCTCCTGCTTTATTTACTTTCGAGAGGGGTCCTGCTTTGTATTTTGGCAGCGTCAATTGTTGCTCTGGCATGATTCCTTTGCCCCTCAACAAATGTTTTAGTTGGTGACACCCAAACTGATTGCCCAGGCACAACAGAAAGTGGCACAGCTTGCTCGGGATGTAGTGACTGCCATTACTGTATTGGCTAGTTTTATTCTGGGCAAAATAGATTTGACAAGCAAGCTCTATACAGTAGGTCATCCTCCTTGCATACGGAAGAGAGGGATGATTGTGCAACTGGTTCACTGGTTCTGGTTATTTACTCTCTCTAAAGGTTAATTATGTCAAGACAGTTTGCAGTTGATCAACGATGCCACCTGACATGTCATGGTTCAAAAGTCCACCGATGACAATGTTTCTACTGAAATGATTTCAGTCTGAAATTTTTGCGTAACATGTTGATCGAGAGCTGAAGTCACCACATTTCTCAACTCACCATGACCTACCAAGGAGCATTTCACTATGAAATGTCTCTGTTTAATCACATACTCTGATTTCACACTTTCTCAGATGGACAAAATATAAGAACATGGTTAATTGGGTGATTAAAAATGTTTTAAATTTAAATGGGAAGTGACAATTGTTCATGAGTACAACTGTGCAATAGATCTAGATTTCCAAGCATTAGAAAACACACATATAAAAACTCCCACTACCACCCTGACCTGTTGTATCATCGAGCTGCAGCCACTGAATAAAATGTAACAACCCAAACAGAATTCAACTCAACGGGTGATATCGTACAGGAGAGTTTGCCCCAGGTGAGGAACACTGCTTGTATAACAGACATACCCATTGAGAAAATGTTCACAAGGGAGAGAAAGAGCTTGTATTTCTCCCCAGTTCCAGGTTTACAACAACTGGTGTTTAGTGATTGTCATCCAACTCTGGGTTACAAAGAAGAGCTAGCGATTGCTGAGCCAGGCTGAAGCGTTTGTTCCCCAGTCAGGGTTTAGTGATGTCACTCATTAGTGGGTTAACACCAGGGTTAGAAGTGCTGACCTAATTAACGCTGACCTTGCTGCTGGGGTGCAAACTCTGTCGACTGGCCACTCAAGGTGGTTTACATCATGTAACCTTTTTCACCCCTGATGAGTTTGCATCAGCTGCAATAATAAGAGTGCTGCAATCTCACCATTGTGCTCATCAATCCTTGTTGAAGACATATGGTTTGACGTCGTACTACTTTTAGATGAATGCTGTATACAATTGATGTCCATTAAGTACTCAGGGGTGATGAACCGCTGCACTTTGCAATACTTTGTTCCATTTATGTTTGTTCCTTCTGGGTGTGATGGAACTTGCCTGAGTAGATTACGTCATCCATGCATTTATTGCACCTTCGTTGGCCATCCAACAAAGTGTGTGATTAAACAGGAGGGGCAGTGGTATCTGGGACAGCTGGGCTCCTGGAGTGCCTGCTTTCAGGGTGTTTTCAGGGAGGGTATGCTGGTTGAGCGTAGGTCATCCAGTCACCAAGCTGCATCTGCAGCTCTTGTATCATTCAGTCGACTGCAACAAATGAACCTATGAGAGAAGACTGAAAGGTTGTTTTTCTGTAGCTTTAAAATCTGTTGTCTTGCCCCTGACAAAGATAACACGAGCGAGAAACAATGCCACTTTCAAGTTGATGTTGCTAAATTGCTTTATGTTTAATAACCCTCATTTCCTCTAATTGTATTATTTTCTCCTTTGAATGCTGAAATTACCACTGCTTTTACCCTTATCTTAAATGATGTTTCGGCAAACCAAGTTGAAATTATAGTGAATCAGACAAACCAGGGCTCCAATTATTCGTAGGCGATCTTTCTTTTTTGGTTTTTATTGGCCTTGCATCAACAGTCAATGGCTAATTACGGCAATATTTAGTCCTCTATATATCCTTGAGGTTTTGTGCAGCCTACAATCGGATGATATTGGGTCCATTAAAGGGGCACTTACTTTGATGACTTGTGTGAACCATGTAAAATGTGTTTTGACACTGAACTTAATGACTGGAGACAGGCCTCTTTAAAGCTGAATGAATTTCAGTGTTTATTTCTATAATGACTGAACTCAGGCAAAAGAAGCAAATCTTTTTATCATTCAGTCTCTTTTATCCTTTAATCATTGTATTTCGTTTGATCTTGAAAACGAACTTAATCTCTACCTTTTTATGGACTTTGTAACACTGTTTTCCTTTGTTTGATTAGCTGTGCGCTGCTGTAGCAATACGTTCCCTCGTAAAACACAGGCTAAGATGTCCAGGTTTTGTCTATTCCCTGTTATATTTAATTGCGATCCCACTTCTTCTCTCTACACGTAACCTCCCCAGTATCCACTAATTAAAGTTAAGGAACTGTATTGAATATTTTTGAACGAAAGGGATCCATTATTGTTTCCCTTGTATTTAAATGAGTAGTTCACAAATTAGAAAAACACCTAGGTTGTGATCTCCAGACATTTTAGTGGGTTTTATTTTTTGCCAGAGTCGAGGTGTGTGATCACTATTGAGTCTGTTTGATTGCTTTCATGTTTGTGACCAACTCAGTAATGGAGAGACATGAAATTTGGTGTCCACACTCCCACTGTCAAGATCAAAAAATCTGCTCATTATGTCGACCTTATTAGTAGTCAAGCTTACAAATGAAAGATTGCTGTTGGTGACCTCATAGTCTTTCCCCTAACAGCACCAGCCAAAATAGAGCCAGCTGGATTTATACACACACGCTTTCTGACATCTATGCCGACTGCGTCAGTAGCATGACGAGGGAGATTATTCAGCCTTGGTGGACGTCTGTACTCTATTGAGTCCTTTCTACATTTGATATTGTTTGTTGCATATTGCAGAGATCCCTGTTTGTTTTTTGGCAGTGAAGAACAAATGTGAAAGTCTTTCGTCATCAGAATGAAAACCTAAAGACATTCACAGAGCTGCCTGCCCATGACATATAGAAACATAAAGAAATATTTTTTTAAAAAAAAACATAAAGTGAAATCATTTCAGTTTCATGGAGGCCATCATGAAAACCTTCCAGTGAGATGAGACTATTTCCTGACTGACGTAAACATCCCGACAGAAATTTGTTCTTGTGGCAACTGAGGAAGCTCATTGTTAATCAGCTCTCACAGTCAACGCTGTTCAAGCCTTCATCATCCGCCCAAGTTATCTGATATGGCTGCACCTCCTCCTGTTCCAAGGACGAGCTTCAGCATGCTGTTAGTACTGCTGTGCAGATCAGATACCTGTTCTTCAAGGAGCTTTATGATATAACTCAAGAATGAAAGAAGGGGCAGGACTCTAAACTGTGTTTCAGAGACTTTTGACCTGACAGGAATAAAAATACCTTGAAGTGAATTTTAATTTCACTGTACAACAACGTTAAAGACATTGACCGCAGTTGCAAAAACTGCTGGGTATCTTTGTGCTAGGCTGTCAGACATTCTTCGAAAACTTTTGCCACGAAAAACTTTGTGTGTTTATTTGCTTTTTTTTTTTTTTGTGATTGCAGTAATTTTTATTGCTCAAGGACAATCTAGACAGACGCACCCATGTATCTCCTGACTCTGCACTGCCTCCAGCCTTTTCTCATTCTTACAACTTGTAGTAGACAGTATGTTGACTGATAATGTATTAGTAATGATACATGTACAGTATATTCCTTCTAAGTCTTCATCTGTCTCCCCGAAGGTTTTACAGACAGACAGCTGAGTTGGTAATAAAGATACTTATGTTTGCTTGCTATGATGTGAAATTGTGTGAATTTGGAAAGTATTTTTTGACAGGGTGGTGAGAAGTAAATCAGAATAAGTTTGTAATCACTTCACAAAAAACACTAGTTGAAAGGAAGACATACTCAATCTAAGGCCTTTTTTTGTACAAATAATTTTATCTTACATACATATCAGTTAACGTATAGCACATTATGATTTAGCTCATCTTCTAAGTTGCAAAGGTTCGAACAAAAACTTTACAACTTTTTATTTTTATTTAAGGAGTTGTTTTGTCACATATGATATGTTTTTGGATTCACCTGATGATACAATGATAAGACAAGATACTAACTTTGAAAGCTGTTGGATTCCTGCATTAGAAGACAAATTCATTTTTCACACGCTTAATTAGGTGGTATGATCATAACAATTAGTACGACACGTTTCTGTCACTCATATTATTTCTAAATGGATGCACTCAAATTTACCATCACTCAAGCATTCAAATACAAAAACGTGTAAAGAGTGTCCATATTCGCACTACTGTGGCCTTCAATAATATTACAGCTATTTATTTTTCCTGCGTCCCTTTGTTTATTATTCCTTTTTATTGCATGGTGTGAGTACATTTTGCCACTTGTTGCGTAGTGCCATGTGCAAGTGTGCCATTTCACTGCTGCCCTTGGTATCTACCATATTGTCTTCTTCCTGTGCACCTTTTTGAAAACCTTTCTGTACATTGTCACACATGAAATCCTTGTTTGCATGTCATGACTTTGTGCTCATTTCATTTTAAAATTTTTGGTAGGCCCCTGTTGTCGTGAAACCACTTTGTTTATCAGTGTGTGAGAGGCCATTTTCATCTTGGGATATGGGGAGAGTTTCTGCTCCACTGGGTGCATCTGGTTCTGTAAAATGGTCTCATATTCCTCAGCCCGTTATACAACCATTTAGAACAATCATCAGACCTAATGAGTCCCTCAAGATGCCATATGAAATTTGACCCTATGTTTGCTGACAGCAGGCACAGTTGGCCAGATCGTTGAGTTATTTGGCTTCCTCCAGAGGTGGACATGTCAAAGGCTGTCCAACAGACTGTGGCCAAGGTTTTTTGGTGCGCCGGACCAGTCAGTAGGATTTTGAGCTCTGCATTTTTTTTCATTTCTATTTGTAAGAGTACATTTTTGTCTGACAGTAAAGTAGCACATTATTTACATTTGA
This sequence comes from Holacanthus passer, assembly GCA_025331565.1. Lineage (NCBI taxonomy): Eukaryota > Metazoa > Chordata > Actinopteri > Pomacanthidae > Holacanthus > Holacanthus passer. Next base: position 7,005,348 of record JAFREQ010000002.1, on the reverse strand, counting down.
ACGATTAATGGGCTCAGACTACATGAGTCTGATAATAGCCTGACTCGACAGATGTAGGGCGTCGGGAGAGAAAATGGGCATCAAGCGTGACAATTGGCCATTTTATCTTGTGTAATGTATCATTGTGGACAATAGCAGTCACCGCAGCTGGGACGTTTCATGACGTCCCGACAGCTTGATGTGTAACAGAGGAAAGGTCACTGCCATTTTTTTTTCATAATATCATACATACTGCCATTGTTTCTTTACATCTTGTTCCTGGAGGTCATTTCCTCACACTTTCCCATTCACATCATGCACATCGTAAAAAGAGGACACGTGAAGTCTGTCATGTCGAGTCGCAGTAAAAATCTATGACTCTATAATCGCCTAATCCAACACAGTGACCACTACACTGTGTAGTCTGAACCTATGTTGGACTCTAACACTATTATGATGATCACTTCAAACACAGTAGCCGTTTGATGGGAAGTTGTGCAGTGAGCTAATCAAATGGATAAGTTAAAGTGTGACCTCCTTTTTTGTGTAGACAGATTGCTCATGAAATAATAAATAAATAATGATCACAATTTGCCACATGAAAGGTTTCCTGCGGAGTTCTTGGCCTCCAGTAGCACAATGAAGCTGTTTTTCTGCGAGGGGGTTTTGTCTGTTTCATGCAGACGCAAGAGGACGCACATGCATGTGTGGATGTGGTTGACGCGACACACGACCCTGCAAGTAGTTTCACGCAATTCCACTGATCTACATGTCACAGTAACACACCAAGATATGCTCTAATGTACCAGCACAGACAGAGAAGAAGACAGCTCTTGGCGAGTAAACATGCCCTACTACGCTTTCGTGTGTGTCTTTTTTTCCCACTTGCGAAAGAGAAAATGGAATCGATAAATGTTCAATCTTCTGCCAATTTTACCGCCTCAGTACTCTCTCACATAAAGACATCGCACTCTCTCTTGATCTACTGGTAAATGTGTCTGCCGTGTGCACTTTGTGAATGTGTACATTTGGTGATTTTTACCTATTCATGCTTTGTGTGTGTGTGCATGTGTGTATGTGTGTGTGCGTGTTTGCACATCTGTGAATGATCCAGAATGACAGCTGAATGCAGCGTGAGCCGAGCAGAGTTGACTTCAAAGATCCCAACTCAGTGGATTTACTCCATACTGGTAGGGAGCTATATAGGTCAATACACTGTGTATGCACGTACACACAAAGATTTTTTTTTTGTTTGTTTTTTAGCTCTGTGTGTGTGCGTGTTTTTCAGATGCAAAAATTGAATTTGTCACGTATAAAATATAATTTCACATATAAAATATTGACATTAAGGCACGTGTTTTTGTGAAATGATACATGAATAACTTGACGGATGATTTTTCTGTAAAGCTGGCCTGGATGAGCAGATCAGTGTGAAAATGAGAGCACACAGTTCTCCGTAGAGACATTGCCTTTCCTTAACAGTGGTGGAGCAGGTGGAAGATAATGTTTGGCCAACAGGTGGTACATGACAACGGTGTAGATGGAGGGAGGCTGCAGCAGAGGCAGCTGTCATAGAGTCCATGTTGCAGGACCTGGGTCTGTCTCTGTCAAGCACCATGTAGGAGCTGTCAATGGACCAGTCAAAGATGTCACGCACAGGAAGGGAATGAATGAACTACACAACCCAGTCACTGACCCCTGTGGTGATGAGCAAATCATGGCAGGAGAAGGACAGAGCGGTGTGGAAGCTAGAAGGCTCCCACGACATGAGACCTAACCAGGGACCAGAGTCAAGCCAGGTCCTGTTGTATCGCCATAGGTCTCAGGTCTCTGGTTTGGGAAGTTGATCTGGGTGGACCTCTGTCAGCTCTGATCATGTGATGCATCGTAGCCATCAGAATTTCTTTTTCATTGTCTTTTTACATGAGACATGAATTGTGATGTGCAGGCGTTTATATAATTATTTACATCACAGTGCTTCCAGTGTATTTATTCTATCCATGCTGTGATGTGTTCAGATTTGGATTGGGACGAATAATTCTTAGATATATGTGGACTGGGTCTGACTAGACAGCACCTGAGCCAACATTTGAAGTTACTGACTTACAGGCAAGGTAAAGGGCTCCTCCAGTTGTGGGGCAGCCTCCTTTTCTGCTGGCGATAAGATGCAATAAGATGATTTTGCTGCAGCGTCCCATGACAATGCTGCTGATCATCTGGGTGTTGAAGGCCAACAGTACAGCTGCGTCTTGCATATTTTTTTGGCATTGCCTTAAAACGTGACATTGCAGCATATTTTTAAACTTGTCACAGGGACAACCCAGAATCACTTATCCCACACTGGGCTTGAGTATTTAGCTACCTAAGCCCCCATGACTATAGGACATTATTATAGGTACACCCAAACAAACACACACACACACACACAGTCGAGAGAACATCCACTTCCACGTTTCACACACAAAACTCAGAAATGCACAGAGAAAACAACCACTCAGAGCCCAGATGGCCTTTTCTTTCCACTTTTCCCTGCCCTCATTAAATATCAAGTATCTCAGGGAGCAATAACACACAAAGACACACACGCACACACAGGCACACACACTCTCTTTCTTATATATGTCATCAAGATTTAAATCTGTTACACACTTCCACACACACAACACTTTTTTAATGATCAGTGCAGAAATCTCAGTCCCTTAACACATGTATGCACACACACACACACACACACACGGAGTGTAACTGTGGCTTCTCTTCAGTAAGTCTCAGACCTGCAGCTCAGTGCCATGTCGCTCCCTGCTTTCCTGAGTAGAAAGCCTGTGAAATGTTCGGCCCGGTTTCAAGGTAATTACACATGAAATCATGCGAAAAGTGTAAAAAGCCAGAAATAAATGACTCCAGAAGGCCCTAGAAACCACACCCTGATGTTTTGGCTGTGGCTTAGAAATCTGAACGGTGGAAATTGAGCTGTTAGAGCAATTAAAAAGGCTTAAATCTGAATATTAATTATTTCAGGGATTCGTGATATGGGAACAGTTCAGTGGGCATGAGAAGACCTGTGAAATGGCCTTTTTGAAACAGCACTGATAATGAGTTCTGAATTTCTCTGTTTCTGATGTATTAGCCGACTCGCGCAAGCTGGTCTCATCAACCCCGTATGAACATTTAAATATGAAACTGATAACACCAAAGTGCTTTAGAGGACAGTTGGAGAGCCGTGATGGCTGCACATTTAAAAACCTGACAATCACTCAGATTTTCTCCAACCATGCACAAACCTGCAAGAATACTGGGGCTCATTTAGGAAATTTATGTTCACACAGATTTGATCTTATTTCGCAGGACAAGTGTCACAAGTTAAAAACATCAAACTTACTGAACATACACATCCTGGTTCTGCCGTTGACTGTACTGCATCACCTTTGTGTACTTTTCTTCACTGCTTTCAGACAGTCACTAGGAAGTAGAAATGGCAACCAAATTTTAAAATGTGCCAGCAAAAAAAAAAAAAAAATACAGTATGTCCATCTGCCTCACTGTAGGTGTAATGAACCAAACTGTGCTCAAAACACAATTAAAAACACCACCCACTGCTTCAGTTTGGATAAAAGGCAGTACAATTACTGTACTACATGTATTAGATGAGGTGGCTGGATCTGCTACCTCCACGACTGTAACTATGCCAACCCTCCATTTTAGGCCAGACAAACACTATGGGGGCATTGGAGAGCTCACTACCAGTTTAGACATAATCATCCTGCCAGTTTGGTTTTTTTTTCCTCAAACTTGGCACACAGTTGAGGAGCGGCTCTAATAGCCACTCAACAATTGCAGTGCTGATTGGTCATGCAGCGTCTTGATTTACAGCTATATCGCTCGAAAGCGGCAGGAATTTGAAAACTTGATGTGACGATCAGAGTAAATCTGATCTAAGTCTTGACAGCTGGAAAGAGAATATCTGGTGCTCGGTGCTCTGCGCTTGACTGATATGTTTCCAAGAAAAAGTCACTTGACACTGAGACTCTTCATCAGAGGCTGTTACACTGGATCGTTGTCATCAAATGTGGCAATTTTCATGGATGTTTGAGATGGGAAGAATACGATTTTACACCCAGCACAAGTCCAGGGCTGTGAGGAGTCAGCATGAAATGGCTACCAGACGGCTCAGCAAAGCGAGAAGATAAATATTGATACAGACGTCAGTGCGAGGACGGCTTGAGAGCAGTATGTTAATACATGTGATGAGATGATCAAGACACGGCAAAATGTTGCACAACTGACAGAACTGCTTTCTTTGTTGTGGGATTGCTCATCGTATTGGCCTGATTATATGGGAACCTTCGCTGTATCAGTGCATGGTATTGAATCAGAAATAGAGCAGCAGTGAGATGCAACACCTCGTCTGATATTTATCCATACGTCTGCCTTCGGCTCTCTTTCTTTCCCCTTTTAAAAGTGATGCAACCTCACTCAGCCATATGGAAAGTTGAACTAAGCTGACATTTAGATCTTGTATCAGACTTATCGGCCTGTCATGTTGTCCACCACCAGGGTTGTAGAGGTGTTTCCTTCCTCGACCTTTGAACAATGTCCGCGAAGGTTCATCTAAGGAGGGTTGAATCTACAACTGGACTTGGTTGTAGATACTTGAAGATACATTTTTTCCTTCACATTAATTCCACTTTTACTGTCCTGCTGACGGTAAAAATTTTTGGGAAACCACTTTTAGTCTTCCTAAATTGGTTTGTTACTAAATTCCTTTCATAAATGCAGAAATTCTGCATCAGTCACTGTCATTTATCAGTGCAAAAAAAAAAAAGCACAACAGTTTGTCCATTTTTGACCAAGTTACAGAAATATAAGATGACCTTATGTGTGACTACCTTTGTTCTTCCTAATTATCGTCAGCCTGTTTTTTATGTATTTCTCGCATGATCCACTGCAGTAACGAAGCAGAGCAAACTAGTTTAGCCAGACAGCTCAACCTCTGTGTTACATTCATATGACGTGCTCCACCCTACGCAGCTCACCTGTATACACAACAGTGACGTGGTATATTAAAGCATTCACGCTCCGCTGTGCTTGCTGCAGCACCGCTCGCCTCAAAGCTGTGCTCTGCTCCCTGTGATCATTTTCTGCTGCTACGTGCTCTTGCTGCTTTTCATAGCATGTCAGAAGCCCCACCTCTACAACAACATCCACCTGCAGGCTCTGAATCAAAGTCCCTCTGTGCTGTACATGTTTGTTGGAGCCCTGACACCAAATATCAACTCTTAAGACATTTTACCTTCATGCAACAGTTCACGAATTGGCTGACTGGAGTTTCACAGGTCAGCACTGAAGAGACGGCTAAAGCTCCCTGAACCTTCTTTTCTTACTTGACAAGTGTATGGAAGAAGGTTTGAAACTGTAACCAAAACGTCTCCCCTCTCTCTCTCCCTCTCTTTATTGCGTTGTCTCATTAATGTGTGAAGCACCCCCCAGGTGTTGTCCCTCTATCACACTTTGCCTTGTTATCTCCCCTCTTAATTGACCTGTGCTCGTTATCTCCTCTAAATTGAGGACCTCCAAACCAGCGTTTAACGAGGAGGGGAAGAAAGAACAGAGGAGAGGTGTTAAGGGTGTGACCTATGACATCGTAGCTCCCTGGGGGTTTTTTTTTTCGAGCGATCTCGCGCACACACACACACACACACACACACACACACAGAAAGAATGAGCAGAAGAAAAAGAGACATATAGGAGCTCTGCACACACATTTATATGCAGAGACACCCATGTTAGACATCCACACACACATAGTGACACGCAGTGACACACACACACACACTCAGCGCCACACACAGATGTGCAATTATGCACGGGTCAAGTCAGATCTCCGCATGTCAAAGGTAGGAAACAAGAGGTCACTCTCTGAGAGACAGAATGAGAGCAGAGATAAGAGGCAGAGGAAAGGAAGAGAGTGGAAGATAAAGGGAAAAATAGAAAGTATAAGACAGGGAAGAGGCTGTTGTGGAGAAAGAGACAGAATGGTAAATGGGAACCAGAGGGGAGGATTATGAATTAATTATAAAGTATAAAAACAACAAGGCTGTGTGTGCCACAATTAGCCACATGTTAGCTCGATTTGATTTACATCACATCCAGACCTTTGCAGATAAACAGCAGCACAAAAACCACAAGGCCTTCAACTGTGATTGAATTTTACTGAAATGTTCAACACCCTGTTTTGTCTGTGTCGGACGAGCCACATCACTGCAAAGCAACACAGAAGAAAAAAAAATGGGTGCGGTTCTGTTTTCCTGTTGCAAGCAGCAAATCAAACTGGAATCAGTCCCAGTTCAAGCAGTGACCCACAGCCTTTGGTACAATTCAGCCAGAAATGCAAGAAAGATTAGAGGGATTAAAGTGGGGAAATTGAAAATACAATATCACATGAAGTCTAAATATGATGCTGATGATTGATGATCTACTTCTACTTCCGCAATTACTGTATGTTGTTATGTTGTCGGGGGATAAAAGTGCATCCGATAGTCATGCGAAAACCCCAAAAAGTAGCAAATCATAATTACTTCCCAAATTGCAATCTCAGATCCAAAACTCCTGTATTAGTCGCGTCCCACTGTGTGTCGCGCGTGTGTGTGGATGTGCGAGCGTGATAAGTATTGTGTTTCTTTGATTGTTCCCTCTCTTACACTGTGCTCCACGGCAATCACTTTCACAGCTCAGTTGGCATCTGATTATCTCTCTCTCGCACACAGAAATACAAATACAGAAAATACTCGCGGATACACACACTGCATTATTTGCATACCGCTTCCGTCTTGAAATTGTTATTTTGGTAATCAGACAGACAGAGAGGAAACATAATTATGGAACTGGCTTCCACTTAGTAACAGCGAGGCTTTGTGAGTGTACGTGTGCGTGCATGTGTGTGTGCGATAAGTGCCGCGTTTCTTCTTCAAAATTGCGTCGCAGGAAATGTCAGAATGCACTGCGTAAACAAAAATCAGGGCTCACTTTGTGAATTAACCTCTAAAACACAATGTCAAGCCAGTCTATTTGCACAGGCCGGACTGCGGAGTTCGTTTGAGGGAACTAAGCAGGACGCAAGGTGGTTGGAGATGATTCAGGTTCAAGGCCGTGAACACTGGTCTGATAGTCAGATTAGAACCTGTGGGATCCAGATTTGACTTGTATGTTTTTTTAGTTTCCAAAAACTAATGTCAGTGCTGTTTGTAGAGATCCCATTCGATCCCATGTTCGTCATTATTTCTCATAACATTGCATTTACTAGAACTAATTAAATTTGGTACATACCATATAATTTGTTCATTAATATCCCATAGTCTTGGCCTAATTGACTGAAGTATTAAGGGTGGCGCCTATTTGACATACAACTCTTGGAACACATGGTGCAGCCATAACAGACTTTAAATCAGATCAAACTGGAACTTTTCACAATGCCCTCTTGTGCAAATCCCGAAGCCGCCAATAGACCTTGATAGGATTTAGTCCTGCAATAATCATTGGCAACCTCAGCTCATCAACTTCACTCTGACAAGGTGACAATGGTCCATCAGTGTTAAATACATGCTATAAGGAGCCTTGAAGCGTTGTGTCAAAAAAAGATATTGGCCTCAGAAGTTGCAGTCATATTGTAGACAGCTTTACCTATGGATTGCTAACTGATGTCAAAAGATGAATCTGTATAGTCAGTATAATTACTTTCGTGTCAGTGTTCATGTTTTGACAATCAGTAATATGCAGCAATTTCAGGAAGTGAAATCTCGTTGAAGATGCCCTGCTTTTATTGACTTGTTCTTCGACACTAGTTGCCTTCACGGCGAATGACGAGCACAGGAAGTGACACCTCTTGTATGAACGTGTAAAGATGTGTGTTGTTTTGAACATGGTGATTATTCCAGAACATCGTGCACTATGCTTTTTGGCAAGCTAAAATTTCTTTTATAGCAAACAACTTCAAAAACATCCAATGGTGGTCTGCATAGTTTTAAATCGAGTATAATCCCAAATTCATCTTGTTACTACAAATCCAATAATACAGCTTTGGACATTAAATCGCTGAACACTTACTCGTCATATCTACTTTTCAAACCACTCAGTCATTTAAAAAAGAAAAAGACTTCTGGTGGTCTCTCTTAATGAGCGAGATTTAGATCTAGATAGATTTATGTGCTGTGTGTGTGTGTGTGTGTGTGTGTGTGTGCGTGCACACATACCTCCACACGTATATGCTGGTGTGTGTTTTAGTGGCTTCACCTTCCTGAGCGGTAGTTTCTCATGGTTCATTCTTTCTCAAGGTAAATGTTCACTTCACAGACACTCTAAGTAGTAAACAGGAAAGTATGAGAGGTGATACTTGGCTGCAAATATATATGCGCACACACACGCACACACACACACACACACACACACACACACACACAGACATGTTGAAAGGACAAAGAAACCATTCCAGACTCTTTTGATGATGCAGCAGAAACTGTAATTGATAAACGGGTTGCGAATAATATACCTCACACACACACCCAGGAACACTGCCACACACACACACCTTCATACTTCTATACTTGTGAGGGCATAATGCATTTTCCAGCTCCTTACCCAACCCTAACTATCACAACTAAATGCCTAACCTGACCCTAAACCCAATTCTAACCTAACCCTTGAAACCAAGTCTGAACCCTCAAACAACCCGGTGAACTCGTTGAACGTCCTCACTTCCAAGGTCTGAAACTCAAATTGGTCCTCGCAAAGATAGATGCACGAGCTCACGCACACACATTTTATCTCTAAGTGTGTGGTGTGATTATGGCCATGGTTATTTGCTTTCAGTGACAGTCATGATGGCCCAATCCTCTTCTCACTCCTCCTCCCCTCCGTCCTCCTCTTGCTTCCTCCCCTTCTCCCCTCTCCTCTCTCCTGTCTCCTCTCCTCTCTCCTGTCCTCCCTGCTCTCGGTTTTGACAAGGCGACAACAATATCTGTCGTGTGTCCCATTGACCATTTGGTAAATTGCTCTGTCTTGTCCTCTCTCTCTCTCTCTCTCTCTCTCTGTCTTTATCCCATCACCCCGCTTCTTTGCTGCACATCTCCAGGCCATTTGTTGAATAATTCAGTATATCTTTCATTCAACCATTTGGTAAATATTACGCTATCTTTCTGTCATTTACTGAATGATTTCAGCAATATCCATTTGCCAATGCAACCTCATAATCATCTCCTCCTCTTCTCCATTTCTCCCTTTCTCTCTCTCTGTTTCTCTGTCCAGCTCTCTCCCTCTGTTGCTTACCAAATAATTTCCACTACCTCTCTGTCTGCTATTTGTTGTTTAATAATCATGTATCAAGGATGTGCGTGCACATCCATAGACAATTTTCTGCAGTGGTGATGGGGAAATCTATTACATCCTTGAGTGTGTGTGTGCGTGTGTCAGAGAGAGAGAGGATGGGACCAGCTATTTATTTTGCAGAGCACTGACTGAAAACTGACAAGGAGTGATTGTGTCTTGCGGGTTGTGTTTGTGTACATTTGTGTGTGTGTGTGTGTCTGTCAGTATTTGATCATAATGTTTGGCAAAAACCTGTAAGCTGAAACCTGAGTGCAGTAATATGGCCTGGGCTTCAATCACAGATGATTGGATTTGCTCTGAATTCAAGTGAAATAAATGCAACAGCGGCCATGTTACAGTTTACCTGTGAAGCCGTGTGTCTTTCAGCTGAATAAAATATCAGATGCTGGTCGACCATGGGCTGTAATTTGATACAAAATAGGCCATTTTCTCTCGGTAATGTGTTAAACAATGTTGTTTCAGGTCCACTTCACTGCTGCGGGAGTGCACCGTCTGTTGAAAACTGTAATTTTCTTTCATACTGTTTGTGTGATGCACACAAACAGTATATAATAGTTATTTTTCACTCTCCATAACAAACTCTCTCAATATTAGGATGATAAAATACAATATTGTCAACATTATCATCAACAGTGCTTCAAATATATGATGTTGACAGGATCATCATCTATTTATTATAATGTTGAAAGTAGCATCATGATGACTGGCAACAGTGTCGCGTCAATCACACTTTATGAGATGAAGCAGTATCTTTACTGTATCGCCTCCAGCTTATAGGAAAAATCAAAACAGCAGCACATTGCAATGCAAACCAGAACAGGAAGCAAACACAAGTGAATAATGCACATGAACACTGTAGATTACATTGCATTGATTGCACTAAGTATGAGCATCTTTTTTTATTTCTGCAGGCTTGAAATCTGTGTGGATGCCTAATCAAGTTCCTATTGACATTCAGAGTTGTTTGAAGTGACAGCGAGCTGATCCCATGGCCGAGAACAATGCATCTGGAACCTTCTCAATAAAACATAATCACAAAGTTCTATCAATATTGGATCAAGGCCCTCAGGTCATCTGCCAGCTTAATTAAAAAACTGAGGATTGCGCCCCAGGGAACACATCATCCCGAGGCGTCATCGCGTGAATTATAGATCGGTTTGGGCCTTATAAAGAAATCACATGGAATTACAGACAATACACAAATAAAAACACTTGAAGACACACATGCACATGTACAAACACAAAGCCATGTAAATAATGAACTATTTATCGTACAATATAACACGTTCCTTCAGCTCCGTCTTTCTAGTGATCTGGTTTATGTTGTTGATTATTTAGACCATAAAGTATCAGAATTTAAAAAAAAAAAAATGCTAATCATAGGCTGAGAGGACATTTTCAAATTGCTTGTTTTGTCTGAACAACAGTTAAGAACACAAAATATTCCATTTGCAATGACCTAAAACAGAAATTCTCACATTTACAAACTGGAATAAATGACTTAAATGATATATTGAATATAAATTGTCAATTTTCTGTTGATTGACACGAATATTTTTAAAAAATCTTATCTATCATTTACTGTATATCCCAGTATTTTCCTACATTTATTCTCAACAGCTTGTTGAACACAAATTTTGGCTGGTCCGTATTACATGTGGCATTCCTGCAAACAAATTTTCACCGATTCATCTGTTCAAATGGAAATGCTATTCCACGAGGGACTGCAGCATGACTAAAACATGAAAACAGCTCGTCAACACTGCAGCGTGATGTGTACTCAAACATGTGCCCCACACATGTAAAAGCATAATGCAAAGCCACTTTTACCAGTCTGTCATGTGGACTAGGCTTTTTTTTTTTAGTGTGGACATGTTGTGCATATGTGCGAGTAATTTCCATGGAATATGGTACAATGCACCGCTGACAAGGCCGTCACATGGGAGATGCCCGGAGAATCGGTCCCAATGCTCCACTGTTATTCTCTTCTGCATTTATTTCTGTGTATGTGTGTGTGTGTGTGAGCGAGAGCTTGTGAATATATTGGTAATGTCAAGCAGCCTCAGTGGAATGCAAACAAGCTAAAATATCTGCGAATGAATCATATCAAACTGTCTGGATGTTCCTGTGTGTGGGTGTCCTGCTGAAACGTGCAGGCTTTGCAGCACAAATCTAATGTGTCCCTGCAGGTTAAAGGCCTTTTCAGACTCAACGTGGTTTGAGTTCAGGAGTTTGCGCTAAATTTCAACCTAATTGAACTTTAGGCGCAACGCCGCTTTGCTTGATGCAGTGAAAAGCCACTGTGGCCGTTGGAAATAATTGCTCAGAGCTCAGTGGTTCCTTTGTCGCGTCGCGTCTGAAAGGGCCTTAAGAAACACCGGGTACTTACCGTGTCGAGAGTCTCCAAACTAGTGTCCCTGTGTCTCATTAAAAGCACGACAGTGAGGTGTCGAGCTGCGTATCATTATGAGTGTGGCTGAGAATGGACTTGAATGTTGATTCACAAATGAGTTCACATTCTGTCTGGTTACAGTCTGCACAGATAAAAAGGAATGACACATCCAGAAAGCACGAGAAGCCAGACTTTGCAAATTCCAGACATGAATAGATCATTTTTATGTTTATGTATTGCCTGTGGTGTTTTTTTTTTTTAACTTACTGCCCAAGTCTTTGTCCAAATTCTTGTTTTACATTTTGTAAATATCAGAATGAACTGCGTGAAGAATTGCATTTCATTACATTTTTTAAGCAGATTTTTCTCATATGAGGTTTTACAGGTACAACCCATATGAAACACCGGACCACTAAAGTCAGCTTGAGATCTCTTCCTGAAAATATTGCGCTGATGAAGCATTTCGTGGTATGAAATGCCACAGAACAGCCTTATAATTTAAGTTCTATCCATATATATCAGTGCTGTATTAAGCTGTTCTTTCATAAGAATCCCAGCTGTGAACATGAGAGAGCTTTTGTCGAGTTACTAGTGTTTGAAGTGACATCTGAGCATTAGCTCTACCCAGGTGGTGCTCGTAGTATGTTCAGGACACACACCTGCAAGGACAAGGAACTGACCTCTTCGGACAGTGTCAACTCAAAAGGGACTTATTCTTTGTTTTTCTTTTTTTCATTTATCATCTTAAAGAGCTGTGTTCTCATGTAGTTTCTTTATATACAAATTGCAGCTCTCTGCATGTTATGTTTTTGTGGTCGGCGATAAAACTCTCAGCTATTCAACTCAATACCAACTCCTCTCGTGAGTTTTTCAAGGCAAACCAGTCCCTGAACTTAGGTGGATGTTCGTGTCTGTATCACTATCATTGCTTAAGACTCTGGGTGCCACACATAGTTTATACTAAAAGTGAAAAAAATGTGAATCTGTCTTGGACTCTGACTGGCATTGGTTCTACAAGTTTCTGAGAAATCTGAGAATCCACATTATGCAAGCAGTCTCTCTCGGCACATCTCAGAGAGAGCCTTGTGATGTTACAGTAGCTTTCACCTTTTGCCTTTTCAAGTATTCCCAAAGATGTTCGGCGAGGCTGACGTCTGGTGACTGTGAAGGGAAAGGCATGCGTGTCAGCACTCTTTGCTCTTCCCTCGGACTTCAAACAGACCTGGCACAGCGTCACCGCGTGTGCAGGGCCATTGTCCGGCTGGAAAATGAATCCTTTTCCACACAATTTCAAGTCAGAAGGGACGTCACGCCTCTGAAGAGCAGAGCGCCGCTCCTCTTTGGTCGGTGTGTAGTTCATGCAGTGCGAGTCACCAGTTCCTGAAAAGGCGAAACGTCCCCACACTTGAATATTTCCACCGTATTTGACTGTAGGCTTTATTCCCTCTTGCATTAACCTCTCATATGGTGCTCGGTCAGCCTGGCTTTGCTTTGGATGAAAATGACTTGATCTGTGAAAATCTGTCCAGTGTGAGTTACACTACTACAGCAGAAAGTTTCATTTTAGCTGTATTTTGGAGCTCAGGAGGTTCAGAATAATTCAGGCCTGAACTGCTCTCGTTGCATCATTACAATCACATGAAAGCTATTATTCAGGTGAAATCCATCTGTTTGAAATAATAATAATTCCTTCTGTGTTTAACACAGTGCTATAAAAAATTATCTCACTTAATCAGAATCTGCCTCTCATAGAACAGACATTATCTTTTGCTCGCTGTGATTAGGTTTGACAGACTCGAGGAACAGAGAAATGAAACGTCTCACCTCTGCGTGTTTGACCTGAATTTGCCTGTCGATGCTCACGGCATTGCTGTGTTAAAAAAAAACTAATTTCAGATGATCATCAGCCTCCATGTATTCTGGCTAAATGTTTTGAAGAACAAAGAGTGTGAACACTCCCACACAGAGTCATTCTGTGTTCCCGTGGCTCTTTAACTTACTGTTGGCTAATGATATAGAGACAGACGAACAAGAACAACATTGGCAAGAAAACTCAATATAAAGCGTTTGCTTAAGAGCTTCTCAGTTTGACACACGATTCAGAGGTTACTGACAAGTGTGAACTGCAAAATGTTTCTTGTGCTTTTGTAAGTAAGAATAAAAAAAAACAACTTTTGTGCCAAATGTTTGAATAAATATATACATAAATATATATCTTTGGTCCTTTCTGTTGTAGTAAAAGTAGTAAAAGTACCAGTAATAACTGAGTTTTTGATTCGAAGCACTCGTGACTTTCTGGTGTACAAGTACATAGTAGTATTGTTATCTGAGTAATCCGTTCTTAAAATGAAATGTGTGGTTATGGTAACATGAAACACGGAGCTGCTAATGTCATTTTCCAGTGTGATGCCCTCAAGAAATACATCCGACACAGGAAAAGATCTGCATTCAGGGAAATATTACTCCCCCCTCCGAGCGTTTCACATTGCTAAAGTCTGAGAAATTAATTCCAATTACGTCTGTTTATTATTATATATTCTTATATCTTAATTACTACCTGTGAGCAGCGGCTCACCCACAGTACACCCACTCATTTCTCCGATTAGACGTCTTCTTTGAACTGTGTTGGAGTGTGCAGGCTATGCTTGATTGACATCTCCCTCACTCTCCTGTGAGTTTTATTGCACTTGTGCATGACAGCTTCCACCTTTCATCATTTCTATTTTTTTTTTTTTTTTTTCGGTGCATGTAGTTGGGCGACCTTGTGTAACTCTCATCGTGACTCTGTCCAACTTCAGCCTGAGTAGTTGTCTAATCAGCCAGAATAACTGGAAACACCTGTGTGAGTGCAGCGCCTTCAACAGACTGACACACTTGAATCGGCATCGTTAATGATTTGTACATTAATGCAATAATTGAATGAGTACGTCCCCTACATTTAAAATCTTTACATGTTTCTGAAACATCATAATTACAAAAAACCTCACTAAACACAGGTGTTTTGGAGGTGATGTTGGGAGACAGGAGGGGAAAGAAGGTGTTGGCATCATATGAATTTGATCATGGAAAAAAGCTGAATGTTAGTTTTTGTGAGTCTGAGGGAGAGAAAAAGAAAGAAAAGGAAAAACCAAGTTGTCTCCTGTCCGAAATGTCGACACTTTAATATTGCATTCGTATCTCATCTTCCTTTCCCTTTGGCAAGTGTGTGTGTGTGTGTGCGTGCCGTAATGTCTTGCTCTTTCACATTACACGCTCAGTTTGAGTGTGCATGTGGACATTTGAAAGCCCATCTCAAGCTTTTTCAGCTAATATATCTTGTTACAAGGTGTGTGTTTACATGTGTGTGTGTGTGTGTGTGTGTGTGTGCGTGCGCCTCTCTATCTGCGAGGATGATGGTGTTTGTGCAGACCCTTTCTGCAAGGTGTACTTAGAAACACACAGAGATCAAAGTAACTTGCTATCACATAAAACGGAAGCACAGTAGGGTGGAATCAACGGTTTTCAACCTAGCGGGCCGGGCCCTCCAGGGGGTCACCACATACTTGTTGTAAGAATATTTGAGGACATGGGAAGACTTTTTTTTTTCTTTGCTGTACTCCTGTCTTTTCTTATCTCTTGCATTGTCTCTTTTTTTACTTATTCATGTTGCTCCTCTTGAATCTATTATTTTTCAGGCTCATGCTGTAATACTGTAAAAGAAAAGCCTGTATAATACAGCGCATTAGTCTTGCAATAAATACTTTTAACAGTAAGTTTTTCTGTTATTCACTTAGTTCTCTGCCTCATTCTAGACACTGACAATTACAAGTTTGATTTTGCCCAAACGAATATTCACTTAACCAACGTCACCAACTATTAGTGGTGGAGCGTCTTAGACATTTGCATGGAAAAGCATAAATTCTGATGTTTTTAGTTTAAATGCCATGAAATCTTCCCATCCCCATTTTTTTTTCTGAAAACATAATCAGTGTCAGTGATGTGAGTCTCCACAGCATCTGATTTTTTCATTGTTATCATTTAGTCGGTGCGTGTTTGTGTGTCACTCTTGTGTGTGTGTGTGTGTGTGTGTGTGTCCCTCGGCAGGCGTGTTGCTCTCAAAGATTTTCAGCTTCTGAAATATTTCCCTACAGCAGTCAAACTCAATTCATATATAAACTATATGATCATGGGAATAGAAACCGAACAGTTGGCTGAGATGTTCTTATAATTTGAATATGCATAGAAAACATGAAACATAAACTTGTTTGAAATGACTGTAAATTATTCTGCAGAGATGCATACATGAATATAAAGAACTTAAATGCATGTGCTAATAAGGCCAAACCAACAACAGACATTCACTATAAGATCTACTTTATTGGCCAAAGTAGTAACAGTATGATGATTAATGGTGTGTGATTTGGTTGACTTCTTTTGTCGCCTTCAGGCTGTTTTGTAAGTTTGGAGATCAGTCATCTTCCTCCTGATGTAGTCAATAAATCATCTTTTAAAAGTAGGTGTTAGCCTCCGCAAATGTGTCATCACATCAACTTTGGCAGCTGGATTTGATGATAGTCCACATCAGCGAGATTCAGTGAACCTCATCCTTCATGTTTTTTCTCTTGTTGATTTTTTTTAAAATCAAGGACATTTTGGTCGACTTGATATTTTAGTGTCGACTGACCCGAGACCAAGGATGAGCATTTCGGTCTCACTTCAGCAAAATGCTTCCAATTTAAAATCCACCTAAAACAATTATGTATTGATTTTTAAGCAAAAATAACTGGGACTGAAAAATTGCCACAAAATAACAGACTGTGTGACTATAAATACAGTTGTTTTTTTTTTCAAATTTTACGGAGAGGGATTCTCTCTGTGGTTAGAACTGGACTGTAGCACCAGTTGGTTATCGAGTGCTGAAGGAGGGGACAGTTCTCAATCCTCATTTGAAGTACGACGATACCGCTGAGCATGAAATCTGACCCATGTCCAGTTCAGTACAGCAAAACTCATGTGTGTTGCATAGATAGTTAGTGACAGGTTAGTTCGTGACATAAACAGGAATGGGCGAACAATGTCATGGCAAACCTGTTTCTAAAAAAGAATCACTCATTTTTTTTTGTTGACAGTTCATTGTGTATTATCAGAATATCACAGAGCAAGGACAAACTTTAATATGAAAAAAAAAGCTCTAGAGAAAATAACTTGTGAGGATTTAAATATGACAGAATTTGAGAGCCGTCTCCTTAACAAAATGAAAACTTCCTCCAGTCTGTGCTCTCAGGTGAAATGACCCCAAATGACCTCACATCACTCTCTCTCGACTCGACTCACTTATTGTTTAAAACAGAAAATGCTCAACTTATTCAAGATCAAATTTAGTTTTTTTCTAACACTTCACTCTGACGTGAGCTTTATTGTCACAGGAATACCGGACGAGCACGAAGGCCATGAAATTTGTATTTCCTCATTTTTCTTTCTGCTTGTAATTCAGGAATATATTTTTAGTCTACATTTTCATTCATTATTCACAAATCACTCTGGATTAAAGCAGCAAAAAACACTCCAGATGTAAAAAACATCAAACCTGGGAGACACACTTGTTTAAACACAACACGTGGGCACCCAAAACTGAACGTGTCACCTTAAGACCTATAGGCTCATTAGATGATGCCGCGGCTCTTCTCAGGTGGAGATCCTGAGGAGTAAATGTTGTCTCCCAGGCTCGTTAAAACATATTAGCACTCGTGTCATTTGGGCACCCAAACTGAGCAAATGCAGTCTCTTACCCTGGAAGCCAGGCTCGTTACGACATTCTGCTACTGCTGCCATGTGGGAGCCAAAAATGAGTACATGTATTCTGTCACCTTGGGACCGAGGCTCATTAAAGCATATTAGTACCTCCTGTCATTTGAGGATAACAGAGTCCAGCCCACTTTGGGTCTTGACCTGCCGTTTCAAAAATGAGACCCTGAGTCGGCCATAAAGGAGCAGCAAAACGACCTCCTTGTCCAAACTCCTTTGGCCCTCTTTGGACTATATTTTCCCCTTCAGTCATCCTGTTTCTAATAGCGCAGAGAGAGGGTTGGCCCAGAGGTCATTCAACCAATCAGCATCTGAGGCTGTAAGTGGAAAGTGGGATGATTATCTCTTTTTCTTCTCGCCTTCTCTCATCATGATTACATCTCTCTCTCTCTCTCTCTCTCTCTCTGACTGCCTCTCTGATTATCTTTGTCTCTCTCTCTCTTTCTCTCTTTTCATTCTCTTCCTGTCTTTATTTTCTCTCTCGGTCCCTCTCTTTATGTCTCCCATCCTCTTTTCCTTCAAAGTCTCCCGCTCTCCATCTTTCATTAATCACTGTGTCATTCTCCTATAGAAAATGCAGTTAACAGACAGATGACTGCAATCAGCTTCAGTTCACCCCCGGGTCACTCAGCACATATTGTCTTTATGTGTATGTGTGTGTGTGTGTTTGTGTGTGAGTGGTAGCATGCATACGTGTGTGAACATGCACATATTTTCTAGCGTGTAGTTAGATTTACTGTACCAGTGAATATGTGGCTTATCTGTGTGTGTGTGTGTGTGTGTGTGTGTGTGAGATCATGTCCATACTATGACAGTGATTGAAGCACAGCGCCCTCCTCTTCACGTCCAATATGTCAATTTACAGTTCTATTAAATTCCACGGTAGATTGGATGGCATATGATCTGCATATCGCAGCAATATTATTTTTGCCAGTCTTCTGATGAAACCCTGTCTCTTCTATATCATAATTGAAAGATGACTCAGACATGTTTTATATATATGGAGTCTCTTTGATCATGTCAATCCGGGATGATGTAGTGTAAAATGTCCAAAAAAAAAAATCAATCATGATAGAAAGCTGTTTTCACAATTTAGATAAAGGAAGAAGGTTTGGAAATGCACGTTTAAGAAAAGAGTGATGTGTTGAAATCTCTATTAGTAGAGGTGTCAAAAATGAAGAAATGAGAGGAAAAATTAGGACAAAGAGACAGAGTCAAGGCAAATGAGAATTTCAGGGAGGGCAAATTAGGTAAAATGGAAAACAGAAGAAGGGAAGAAAGACCAGTGGTTACCAAAATCCAGCCCGGTGAATCATGGCCCTTTATTTAAACATTAACTCACTGACCCTGAAACAGGCTAATTTTTGTTATTTTTGACAGCGTGCAGTCATGAAGCACACCAATATGTGACTCCCTGTGAGTAAAGCAACCGTTTCCTCCCGTGATTGGTCGGGAGCAGTCTGCATCGGGGTCTTGAATATGAAATCGAGGAGATGATGAATTCGAGGGAAGCATCCCCCAAAGTAAGCAGCACCATGAATCAGAAAATTCAAAATATCACATGGTTAAGAAGCAAATATGAGCAGCGCAGGAGACAAATGATTCATGTGGCTGGATCCAGGCTACAGGGAACAAGAGGAGGGATTTGCAATGTTAATTGATGTGGGAACAATAGCTCTAATACTTTCAGACAGGGATGGATGAAGCAGCAGGGGTGGAGGGAAAGCAGAGAGGGAAAGATGAGATGAGATTACAAGAGAAAAGGGGAAAAGGGAGGAAACAAAAGGTGAGGAAAAACTCAGGGAGGCGAGATTGGAAGTGCAGAGGCAGCGAGCGAAAGCAAAATGGAAAGAAGAGGGAAGAAAAGGTGGGGTTGACCAGAGAGAACAAGAGTGGAGAAATTTGTCTCTGAAGGGAGGAGGTAACAGAAGAATAGAGCAGATAAGAAAGGAGAGGATGAGCAGAGGACAGAAAAGCCAGATGGAGTTAGAGGAGGAGCAGAGCAGAAGAGTACAGACAAGAAGGAGGGGGAGAACAGACGAACAGGAGAAGGGCGGAGAAAATCAGGGAAGAGGTGTCCTATTTGAGAACGGATGATGTCATTTATGCTCCAGAAAAGAATTCAGGCATTTTGTGTTGACACCCCCTGAAGCAAAAAAAGGAAGGAAGGATGACATGAGAGTGCAGAGGATGGAGAGGATGCATGTGTGTCAGAACGGATGGTGTGATGCAAGAGGTGTTAGAAGGATTGTAACTCAACACAAACATGTTATTTGGATCCATCAAAAGTTGAGTTTATTAACTTTGTGACTCTGTGGATACTTTTACACTGTGCAAAATTTACAGAGGTGAGCTGCAGCACAGTCTTTAATTAAAACTTATAAAGGCTAAAGGAACATTAAAATATAGTTTCACATATCACTCAAGAGTTGTCGGTGGTAATTATGGACTTTGTATATCTTACAGCAAAGATTCACAACAACTTTTGCAAAATACATAAGACAAATGAGCGTTGTATTAAGATCAACCTTTCCTTTAATAGACCAATAGCAGCTTTGCTTTACACTCCTCGGTTTTGCAGCATATCCTTTGCAACCTAAGCCAGAACAGGCTCTTTAATGTTCAACTACTATGTTGACTCAAACCTGCACTAAACCCACTATAATCCAGACAGGTGTTCTGGATTACAATCAGACTGATAGCTCACAGCTACGTCAACTGCAGTAGGAGGAGATCTGAGTTGCCTGAGTCTCCTCAGCAGGAGGCGCCCAGATGTGCTACACCCTTACTTTGTCCTCAGCTTCAACACTAGCGTTCAACACATCGCATTGGCGTGAACACAACGGCCTTTCTCAAGTGAATGTGAGAAAATCATATCCCTCCGACTCTGCTGGGGAGGAACCATCTCTTAGGCCTGTTTATAGCAATGTAGTGCAGGAAACATCAGCTGACACTGATCAAACATGTGCATTCAGAAACAGTCACTTTACTCCAGGTGACAACAGGGGCCGTAAAGCTGCAGTGATTTAATGGCCGGAGAGGATGATGGAAGAGAGAGGAGAAACAAGGAGGAGGTAGCTTCACAGGAAGAAGAGGGGATGGATGGGATTACAATATTATAAAGAGAAAGCAAACAGATTAGATTGGGTGTATGAGTGAGAAGATGGAGAGGGCTGATGAGATGATGGGAGCTGAGGAAAGAAAGCAGCGAATGAGAAGTGGGGAAAACACATGAAAAAATGTGACGAGAGGGGAGATGACATCACATACGTGTCAGCGGTAGATGGTGTAATTGAGAGCTGCAGAGCTGAATCGGGGGAAAATAAGGGAGAAGCGAAGGGCGAATGGATGTAAGAGAAGGGAAGAGGTTGAGCCGGGAGGGGCGCGAGGTTTCATATGTCACGGCTTTCACATGTCATATGTCAAAGTCGAGGTTCCGTGCGTCAGAGCGGGGGCCGGGATCGGGAGGAGAGGAAATGTCACATGTCAAAAAACAACGTTGTAATTTACTGTTAATGAAGAGAAGAGGGGAGGATGGAAGAAATGAGGAGATAAGTGGAGTTGGAGACAGGAAAGTGGAAAGTGTGGCAGCGAGGGGAAAAGCAGAGGCAAGAAATGAGAGAGGGAAGGTGAGCTGATGAGGGAGAAGGAGACAGAGAGAAGGAAAACAAAGTGCGAGGAAGCTTTTGAGGAGGCAGGAGTTGTGGTAAGAAGCAGATCTTCCATTTTCAACCATTCACATTCAGCCTCAAACATATTTAAAAACCAGCTCCTAATTGCATTGAGTCATTCAAATGTTGGAGACCTGAAGAAATAAGAAGGGCACGAGGCGGGGAAGGGGGCAGAGGAAAGGAGTGGAGAGAGCGAGGAGGGGGTGTCATTTATCATCAGAAAATGGTGTAATTATTTGCCGCAGAGTGGGATGAAGCATCTCTACAATGACAGTTTTCTGACATCAGCCATTTTCTAGCATGAGGATGAATATTAATGACACGTTTAGTGCTTAAGAAGAGACAACCGGGAGCTGTATAGACGTGTAAGAAAAGAAAGACCAGCACATACTGTCGGTGTGTATGTCATTAAAACACTGGCTCTGAGCCATACCAGCCATTTAGCAGCAGGCATTTAGCGTCTCCTCTGTGTAATTCAGTCTGGTGAGCACAATTATCCAAGAAAATGTAAACCGTCAGTCAAAAAAAATTATAGACTCCACTTTGGGCACAGGTTAAGGTTAAGTTTTTTTCTAGAGAAATTCTTTTCAGGAATCCTGCCGACTTATTACTAATTTTTCCACATCCAACCAGACGTGGCTCGGTGGTTCTGGGTTTAAATCACAAACCAACTGGAGCCTCATTCAGCTCTAATTTTTCTCTATTATCAAGTTGTTGCACACATTGTCTGACGAGTATTACAGCTTAGATAATGCTTCATTCATATTCCCTCCAATCTGTACTTTCTGCAGACAAAAGCGTGCCTTCGCCTGATCGTGCAGGTGGCTAATGTTCACACACACAATGCAAACTGCCCCTGGCATACAGACATAAATGAGTGTGTGTGTGTGTGTGTATCTGTGTCTGAATGTATTTCATAATCTGCTTTGTGTCTGTAATCAGTCCCAAAGTTCACCCGGGGGAGAAGCCTTTGGGGAGAGGAGGTGATGAGAAGAGAAAAGGAAACAAAAGGTTTCTGGAGAGGGAAGGAGGGAGAGAAGACGAGGATGGCGACAGAAGCGAAAGAGACTGATTCGTAACTTAAAAGGAACCCGCGCTGATAAAAGGGAGAGCGACAGAGGAAACATTTCAAAACATTTTATGAAATGTTACTGAAGTCCCTTCGTCTTGATTGCCTGCTGCGCCGTTCACCTCAGATGAACTGTATCAAAAGTTTCTATTAAAAGTGCTTTCTCGCGTTGCCCTAATCTTTTGTTCTGCCATGTCTGACGCTCTGTCAACAGAATTCACTCCCCCGTGTCTCCTCTGTCCTTGAGTCAGCCCCTTGAACCCGGCGAACATTTCACCCTCCTGAACGTCCTGATTAAATGTTAAGCAGCATACATTAGTAAAGATGGGCAAGAAAACATGCATTCGCTTAATCGCCGCCGTAAAGTTTGAGCTTGTGCCTCCTCCAGTGAACACAGTGGGAAGCCAGTGAGGGATCATGTCCTCGTTGCTGCAATGGAGGCTCCTGTTGGTTGTGTGGTGAGGTTGATATCTCTACAACGTGCACTAACCTGTTCATCTGATTCCTTTTGACTCCCGAACTCTGCAAACGTTCACCAAGCTCACCTTTGTCCTCACATTTGTGAATTGTTAATACTGTATGTGGTGGGTCGGTGTATTCTGGGCCATCAACCACTACAGAGACAGCGCGTGGGTTTTCCCGGGGCCGTCAGGCGTTAAGTGCGCGAGGGCCACGGTCAAAAGTCGACTACGCTTGTCAAAACGTCACGAGGCAGACCTATGATAATGCCAGCAATATATTCAGAATGCAAAACGGCCTCGGAGCTATCTTTTAAAAACAGAGCGCATTGCACATTCTGTTAACATGGTGGGCAGTGATTATGGAAATAGATGTTCAGAGGCTGATATGTTTTTTTATTTTTTATTTTCTTGCATTAGTTATTTTATGCACATCAACTCACTGGTAGATCAGAGCTTTCAAAAAGTACATTTTGTGTCAATGTTCGGTCGTCAATGAGCGACACATGCAAAAACACATGAAGAGAATTTGATTTGGAGGAGTGTGAGGTTCAAGGCCCGGCTGCCTGGATGAAAAGGAAGAGGAGGAAACACTGTGAATTACAACACCGAACACAGCGATAAACACGCTGGTGCAAGCCTGTTACAGTGAATTTCAGGGATGAGCTGCACTTTCTAAACCTCGAGTGCTATACTGCTAAATATTGACATCAATCTTTTAACAACCGTTAAGCTGCTTAAGTCCCTGTGAGCACGTCGTATCTCAGCGGAGCAAGTCAGGAGACTTTGCAAAAGCTGCTCTGCATCCAGTAATAAAGTCTGGACTTTTCAAAATTCATGATCAAATTATTTTTCCTCATTTCATGCATGTTCAAAATGACTAAATTTCCTTTTTCTTTAAATTTCTGCTGAAGTGTCGATGAAACGTGTGGCGAAGGTTTCGACTAATATTTTGCGTGTGGGCATTCGCCTTTGTTAATGTTGCGCTTCACAAAACCTTTAGAAATTCTAGGACGTGTGGATTTGGTGCTTCTTACTGAAACTGTGTTGAATGCAGCCGGCCTTGTAAAATAATCATCGCATTTTATCACTTATTTAGAACACAGTAGTACAAAGAACCTCATGTTCCCTCAACTACAGTGTTAAAGGGAACATGCAGTGCAGAATTATAATGAGGAAAATTTGGAGGTTAGCCCGAGACAAGGGATTATAAAGCAGACCCCTTTTCAGAATGAGAACTGTGTTTTATGTTTAAATAAGCAAATACAATTTTAATGAAGGATTTTATGAATGCATTTGATAATCATCTTCTAGAGTGTTGCAAAAACTTTCTAGGAGCATTGACTTATTATTGTTTACGAAAAAGGGACCAACTAACTTTGGTCTTTTTCTTGTCATATATCTTTATCGGTAGATTTATACCTGTAGCTCAGTTCATTTCTTTTTATGCCTCTGTGCTGGTGACAGCTGTGGCTGGAGGCTTTATGTTCTGTCAGTCCATCCCGTTCTCGTGAACATGATGTCTCAGAGGGATTTTTTCAGATTTGGCACGAACGTCCACTTGGACTCGAGGATGAACTGATTTGATTTTGGCGATCAAAGGTCACTGCGACCTCACAAAACACGTTGGTCATAACTCAAGAATTCATACATTCAATCCAGCCATTATTCGACACTATAACTGAAGAACAGAGGGAGAGATTGTGATTGTATTTCACATTTGGTCATTTGGTGATGCTAATCTTGAAACTGTGCTGATTGTATAGATCATCTGTGCTGCAGGGTTGAAGATGTGTGTGAAGCATCCGTGTTTTAGAATTTGTGGCTTCTTTGCATTAACGTCCATGTTTGAAGCACTGTGGTCCAACACAAGCTTAATGGTTTTGCTGATATTGAGCTTCAGGTGATTGTCGTTGCACCTTGTGTCTCTAAGTGAAGACAGCATGTTTTATACTGGACTCATACATGTCAATATAGTCATGACTTCAATTTCATCAAAACATACACTTAATACTTTTTATTAAATTCCTTGGAAGTCTTCACCACATATATGAGTCTGGACAGACATGGATGTGAACAACAACCTGACTGGTTGGTGGACCATGAGTGGGTAATTGTAGTGAAATCCTGTGATTGTGATTCCTCTGCTGATAGCGCACACACACACACGCACACACACACGCATGTACAGGCTTCACATAGGCACAAAAGCATGCGCGCAGATTGATAGCAATCATGACAGCTCTCCCTGTTTCTCTACATCTTCATCTCTTTTTCTCCCCTTATATCTTTTTGCAGCATCTCATTTTCTCACACCGCAGAGAAAGAAAGAAAGATGAGGGAGATATGATGTGATCAAAGAGCTGAATTGATTTGAGATGTGACTGGATTTAAACAGTCTTCCTCAGTGGCAGACGTTACTCGATGTCACAAATTTGGAAGGTCAGGACAAAATAATCGTCTATCATTTATTTGTTGTGTTTTTGGAAAATTTGTAAAGCAGCTGTTTTTAATGGATTCATTTTCTCCCGTTGACATAAAGGTCTTTCCAGTAAAACCAAGCTGCCCTTTGCAGCAAGCTGCACACAAAAACACGAGCAAACAGTTCAGAATACTAAAAGCAGAACAGAAATGAGTCTGATGTAACTTTCCACATCTTACCTACATTTCAAGGACTTTGGGTATTTTCATGTTTTTTCACATCCTTCCAGATGCATTTAGGCTGTTTTCCATCTTCAGGGAAGCTTTGTATTGTTTTGCTATCAAGCTAATCTTGTGTCTATATAGTTCTCCTATGTAATCCATAAGTTTAAAGCACACAGCCAGTGTTAGTCCTTATAAGCGCCTATATTTTCTGTTAGTTGATTAGTTTCCAAAATGCGATTTGTTCTAACAGACTTTCTCTACAGGTCTGTAGTTTAAATAAATAAATAAGATCCTCAGCGGAGATTTTAAAGAAAGGATGGAAATGAGCTTTGAATGAGTTTGGACTTAACAACACCACATCCTCAGTGATGACTGATGAGATGTGGGGTGTCTCCAAAGTGTGTTTTACAAATAACTATTTAGTTTTTATTGCTTAGCTGGTTTCAAACATTACAGTCCCTGTTTGAGGCTCCAGACTTGTTCTGGTTCTGCTCTCTTTCTCTCTGTCGCTCTGTGCTTGTTCAACTTCTCCGTGCATTTGACTTGATAGTTAACCTTTTAAAACGGCATCCAAATGTACACACACACACACACACACACACACATCCTTTGCCCCCTGAGCCACTAAACAGCATCTTCTTTTTTTATTTTACCTTTTATTGAAAGATGCACAACCTGCTCATCCTGTCCCCTCTTGCACACACACAGTTCAGTGTCGTGAATCTGTGTGTGTCATATTTAGTCACTCCAGTATAATTTAACCCGTCTGTATCTATAAGCATATTCTATACTGATAGGACAGAGGCTGGCACTCCCATAGAAAGCACCACTCAGTATGCTGACTCATTAATTCAGCTCTCTCATATTTGAGATATCCTCCCAGTTGTTCATATCCAGGTTAATGTAAATGGGCCATTCAGAAGAACCAAGTGGTAAACAAAGTACTTCAGCCTTTTGAAAAAAAAAACTGTATTATTAATGTGTATGTAAATGCACTCATATTAGTGTTTCATGTATGCGATTCATTTGCCCATCTGGGTAATTAGTGTTTTTATTTCCCAGCACAGATATTTTCATGATTATCTTCAATAATATCATGACATTAATGTGCATGTGAGTGTTCAATGAGGTGCACCTGTCAGTGTGCTATTACTCCACTTCTCATTACAAAATTTTTATTAATTTATGACACATTGTTGTCATCTCTGTCGACGGCCTGACTTGAATCATCCACTTTGGTCGCTTTGCACCGTGAACAGAATAGACACCGCGGCAACGGCTCAAGCTCGAGGGAAATGACAAAGCGGTGAAAATAACACTCACAAAATTAAAAAGCAAATTATGTGCTGTGGATTTCCAAATTTTGGGCCAATTCAGTGCAATTAACGCACAAGGCTGTTTCGCTGAGCTACGAGTGAGAGACAGTGAGAGAAAATGAGTAAAAAGCAAGAAGTGATTTTAATGCTCTTCTCACGTATGGTCATGCTACCAGACGGCACTTTTGTGATACCAGTCACGTTTTGTTAATTAGATCAAAGCATTCTGATTGGTTAATTAGCTCTTATCTCATTTTAAAGTGGTGCATCGGAGCTGAAATGTATTAACACTGTTGTTTTCATTGTTTTGCTCATTATTTAGTTTTGCTTTGCGGGATTCCACATTTGGATGTTATGTGAACGCACCCACACATACACGCTATGTTAAAAGACATCATTCTCCAATACACACACACACACACACACATCCAAAGATCTGCTTTTTCATCTGGATTCATTTCAACCATAAAAATCTTTGCTTAACAAAGGCAATGATTTACCAGTCAAGAATATAAAACTAATTTCACTCACGATGAGAAATAAAAAGACAGAGATGGATGAATCTGAGAGAGGGAGCTGCAGAAATGATATGACAGGAAGGAAGGAGACAAAGACAGTGGAGGGAACTAAATTAGTAATTTTACCAGACCAGGAATAACCCCTGACATTTTCTTCTTAAGCTTTATAGATTCAGAGAACAGACAATGCATGTTTTTCTTGGTAATGTCATGCAATCAGTAAAGCATCATACACATCACACATATACTCTTTGTAACTAGCCAACAGTTCTTGGGATAGAAATACATGAAAAAAAGAAAAGCCCAAATTTCTGGTCGGATGGAGTAACAAGCCTCCTTTTAACACTATGACAGTTTGGATATCAACAGGTTTTTGAATATGCACAACATCAACCTTTTCAAGGTGGTGGTCGAATGAAAATGATGTCATTAGTAATGTTAATCAGAGTTTGCACGGCCGCATGCAAACAGGAATATTAGTGGAATATTAAGTTTCATTAGCTGTGTAAACAGCCCAGTAGGAATAGTGTCTTTTTCAGACTGAGGGCAAAATCCTGGATATTTTGTTCATGTAAACATAGTCACTGCCAGGCTGTGCAAAATACACAAAAGCCACGTTTTCTGCATCTTACCAGCATATACACAACCAGTTTCCAAGAAGTGGGACCCAAGTGCAGACTCTGAATGCTGGACTAGTATAATAAGAAAAGGGTTTATGTAGCGTTTATACAGACTTGTATATCAGCAACGGTAAAGCAACACAAAGGCAATGGATAACCAGAATAATCGGCAGGCAACAAGGCATCAATAACAACCGGCCGAGTTGAGTAAAGCACCAAGGCAGCGTAGACAGTCATGCAGGAAATGGGTGAAAAACAAAGGTTATTCAATTAACTCAGCTGTGTTTGTGATTTTCTGTTCTGGATAATAACTGACACATACAGTCCTCTGCATACAAGTCCCTGTATAATGACGAGTTGTAAAAGAGGGAACACACATGGCCACTGCAGTATAATTACTCACACATGAAGTAATGAAGGAATGAGAGTCAGCTGTGGAGGCAGGTGTCCAGAGCACCAGGGTTGATGAGGAGATGAGCAGCAGGTGTAGAGTGGGGGGGACACACAGAGGACACCTGATGGACAGGTGAGGGATCTGAAAGATTGAGAAGATGTACACACACACACACACACATATAAAGACACATAGAGAAAAGGAGCAGGTGGAGACAGATGGAGAAGATGGAGCTGGTGTCATCGTGCCACACACACACAAACACACATACATACACACACACACACACACACACACACACACACACACAGTGCTGGAGATTGTAGCCCCCAGGTTTACTATTGGAAATAATTGCACAGTTCAGCGACACTGACAATACTCAGAGCATTTCAGAAACCATTTCAATAAGCAATCAGGAGCAGGCACCTGGGACAATAAATGTTATCAGTAATATGTCAAGAGAAACTGGCATTCATGTAGAAAAACACACTATTTGGGAATCATAGAAACCCACAGCGATGCAAGAAAAGATTTTTGCATTCATCTATTCTAACCTTAATCCAACAAGTGAGCTACTTGTCAAACTTGTGGGCAAGTTTAAATTTGATTAGGAGAGAGAAACCAGCTCTGATGACCTTCAGCTCCCAAGTTGCAGTAAGAAGACGACAACAACAAAAAAAAGCATGCCAGTTAAATTCCTCTCACACACTCATTTATGTGCTGGCTCTAAAAACACCCACCTTAATATTTCAAATCAAATCGCTCTTATCTCCTCAGTTATTGCTCAAACCCTGTCATGGCTTCATGTTGGAAACCCTGCCTCCAGACTGCCAGGAAAAAAAAAAAAAAAAAAAATCTCAGGTCTAAATATCTACCCACCGAATTTCATGGGAATCCATTCATAAGTTTTAGAGTTATCCAACAGAAAAGCAGACAGGTAAACAAACATGAGTGAAAACACAACCTTCTCGGCGAAAGCTTGTTTTTTTCATATGGCGATTGAAAGTGAGAAGAAAATACCAAGAACTCTATGTTCCTTACCATGTCATTTCAAACGACTAACTTTCTCCTCATAACTCTCCGTCTGCTGGTGTTAGAGTCGTGACTGACTTTTGACAAAACAGGAATACATAGAGATGAAAGTACTTCCTTTAATGATTGCTGAACAATTGCACAAGAGCCATGTTGGGAATTTACAGATTGTAGCAGTGTTTTATTTTGTACTGATTGCACAGTAGGTGTGTGTCTGTATCTGAAATGTTTAGATGAAGACAAAATGAATATGCATGCATGTGTCTGCCCGAATGTACCTCTGGGTCTTTGCGTGTGTGCGCATGTATGTGTGACTTGAAGAGGCGACGGCGGCTTGTTTTGTGCTGTTACCAGGGTTTCACCAATACTGGCCCCTGGAGTTTGAGGGAAGGCTTTCGAAAAAGGCACCACACAATGCCCAGAGAAAAAAATAAATTGCTTTCTATCTCCGATTCTTCCCGTGTGTCCGTCTGAACGCCTGCCAGTCTGCCTGTCCATCTGTCTTCACAGCGTCTCACATGTGTCCACTATCTGCCATTTGTGGAAAATTAAAACGGCGACTTTAACATCGGATCTGGCAAAGCGCGAGAGCAAAAGCGATTCTACTGTCTTTTTAGAAGTCAACTCATTTGCCAGATGAGTCACTAAAAACCCAATTTGGATGAAGAGGTTCAGATTTTATAAACGCCCTGAAATAATTAAGAATCGGTATAAAGGCTTTTTAATTGCTCTTGCATGGCTCAATTTCGACCGATCGCTGCAGCAGATGCCTTGATAACCGCGTGTCAGCCGAAGTGCGAGGGAGCATCTTTTAGGTGCCTTTTTTTTTTTTTTCAGGCTTTTTAAACCGAAAGTTACTGATTTCGTTTTTCGTGTCACTGAAATGAAATCAGGAGAACAACACATCAGTGGTGATTAGAGAGAGATTGAGTGAGTGTAAGGGAGTGAGGGAGCTCGTCTGTGTGCCCATCTGTTCCACTGTGTGTTTGTGTCTGTATGTTTCCGTGTGGGTTCTTGGATGGATGTCATTATGTGTATCGGAGACGTTCTCTCTGTTTCTGTGGATAAATGTGTGTTTTTGTATGGTGTGCAGCCCTGTGCAACATGTATGACTATCTCAGAGGGACAGCAAGCTTTATTTCTTTCACACTTGGTCAACAAAGCAAGACTGTGTTTGTGCATGTGTGTGTGTGTGTGTGTGTGTGTGTGGCTTAGGCTACTTTCAGGTCCACATTTCAGACTCAAGACCAGTTAATTGAGGACGTCTGATGCAACTGGGGACAATGTGTCCAATTGGAAAGCAGCTGATTTTTGGGTCGGTGGGTCAGGTTAGGGTTGGTTAAGGTAATGGTTAAAGCTTGATGTTTAGTGTAAGTCTCCAGAAAATAATGCAAGTCTATGCAGTGTCCCCAAAAGTGTGTGTTTGTGTGTGTGTGTGCTTGCTTGCACACTTCATGCACGCGTGCACAGGTCCTGCACGTAAGACTAGCTCAACCACAAGGTGACCTGAGAGAAGGGTTTTAATGGTTACAACAAATCCCTGTTATTCCTGCAGGTCGGCTATAGACTCAGCGTCTACAGCCAGCAGCTCCGTGAGACTCTGTTTAGACACTGTAGTGCTTCGAGCTACCATCAGCATCCTAACATGACAGCGGCAACATGTTGAAGCTGAGCAGGTAAATTGTTTACCACGAGGATCTTAGTATCACTCAGTATCATGTGCACATGAGGATTACTTTTGCAGGTATTTGGTTAGAAACCAAAAGTTAGCCTGGTGATGGCATGAAAAGTTAAGGGAACACTAATGTTACAGTTCATCTTGAGGGGGATGTTTCTTCTAAATTTTATGGCAACCCACCTGATAGTTGAGACATTTCACTCACAAATAGGAACCTGATGATGGAGCAAAAAAAAAAAAACCCAAAAAACAGTGGATCACCAAAGTCGTTAGGAACCATCCTCTGGGGACCACGAGTGTTAATCTAATGACAAAGCAGTGACTGACCGACAGACATTCCCATCTTTGGAGTCATTTTTAGCAAAAAAACAATATTAGATTTACCTGACAGAACAACAGCAGGTGTCACAGCTAAGACTCGTCACTATGCAGGAAACCGCAGCAAGCAGTTTTTCGCAGAGTGGCTTCAAAGCCGAATCAGTCATTTCGCCCCCAACATGCGAAAAGCACGACAGCTAAGGATACAGTAGGTTCTCCGGCAATTGAGGAGAAAACAGTGAATCAGTGTGCAGTCTGTTGATTTTGGATGCTTGAGCACATGCTGACAAACATATCATTTCCTTCAGTTTCGCTTCCTGTCGACAACAGGGACAGAAAGAAATGTCAGAGTTGACACAGACAACATCATGATGCGCCGGTAAAAATAGAAAGTAAGAGCCGAGACGTGCTTCAGAGGAAATCTAAAATACAAAGTTGTGAGGAGAATTTAGGGGATGAGTGGATCCTGATGACACACTTTTGCCATGTCTGAAGCATCACTTTCTACTTATATGAGAGCTAATAATTTGCTCATAGTTACTGTACATCTTCTCCCTCCCTGCACCCCCTCACCTCCTGTCTTCCCGCCTTCCCCTCTGGCCTACTGCTGTCTCCAGCTCAAAGTCTATGTGTGCGGATTATCGCTGGATGAGCAGTCATACTATGAGAAGTCTAATCCGTCATTAAGAGACAGAGGAGTTACACAGGATTTAAAAGACACACAACGACCTGACGTGTGCCTGGACACACAAATGTCAAATTCAAGAAGGAAGCATGCAAATGAGAAAAAAAAAATAAGTGCGCTGTCGTTATTAGCGGCCACGTTTTACATCTCCGGATGGATGAAAACAGGAGCAAAAATCCCACCCAAATAATTTTAGGAATCCAGCGTGCCGTGAAATCCTGGCTGCCGCTTTGCACCTACGTGCTAAACAAGATGTCTGGGATGTTTAGGAACATGGTGCGAAAACATGATCTGTCTGAAAAGAATTGCATCTCATCAAGTGTTAGATTAGTTTTTCATCTCCGTGCTCTCGTGTAAACAGATTTTAAGCAATCAGCATCATTTATTCAATGAATGTTGCTGCTCTCAGGCAAAAAAGAAAAAAAAATAACTGAGGGTTTCTCAGATTGGTTGATTAGACATGATTGATAATGAAATCCCATTGTGTTGATTCAGAAATACAGGATGTTATTGTCAGCATCCTTCAAAACTGAAAGCAGATTTTTTTTTTAAATGTTGCTTCACCTTTTTTACTTTCTGACAGAAGTGATATTTCCATATTAAATGTCATACCTGTGATTCGTCGAGGATTGTGTTTGAAATAAAATCCACCTGTATCTGAACCGGCGTGCCGATCGCCCTGTTGAGAACTAAGCTGAGCTGTCAAAGTTTCCACAATCCTAATTACCAACACTTCAGATGAGATGTGAACACCTCCCGCTTAATTAAGAACCGCTAAGGAGGATGTTCTTACTGCAGCAGCTGACAAAACTCAGCACATCGTCCTGACGCCGTGCGCTGCAGCCCTGCCTCTCCTCTGCCTCCTCCATTTCCAAGGACGAGGTCCAGCTTGTTCGTCCTGCTGGGCAGCTGATTGGCTGGCAGCTGCCCTTCATGAAGTGTGAGTGAAAGGGCAGGAAGGACTGCACGACCCAGCACAGCCAGGCAACCACCTGTTCCTAAAAGCTCTTTTTTCTTTTTTTTTTTTTTTTTTTTTTGGAGACTGCAGCCATCTTTTAAGTCCAAGACCGCCCACCATCTCCACAGCTTCCTCCACAAAAGCTGCAGCACGCCAGTCGAGTTCAGCACTGCTTTAGATCTGACATCATTACAGCCTCAATGAAAATATGAAAATATGGAATTATGCCCATACGTTTTATATGAATCAATGTATTGTGGACATCATCAGCTTGACCTGTGATCTTCCACATACATATTCCATATATCAGCAGTGTTTCCCCACAGGGTTTTTGTGAGACTGATATGAATGGTGATGAGCAAAAAAACCTCACATGCACAGAGCACAGTGAACGAGGCAGAGTTTAATGTAAATGGTCAAAACACAAAATGAGCCATCCGATGGGTAGTAGTGACAGCTGCTGTGTACAAAGGTCGTGGATGTAATCAATGTGAGCTTATGACCTGTGGTTACTGGGAATCCCTCGTTATCAATGATAACTCTGCAGTAACATTATCTGTTTGCTGTCGGACCTTGATGATGATAAAACCTCGTGTGGGCCGGTGTATAACTGCAGTGATACTGTGGGAGGAGGCCGGCCGACTGGGAGCGAGAGATGCTTTGCTGAAGCACAAAACACAAGGTTAGAGATCATTTATGTTATTATGAGGAGTGCAAAAAATATTTTCGGTTCATTATGAAACTGGCGGGCCGCCTCAGCCGAGGTAATTAATGGGAAGCACTGATCAGTCACAACTTTATTACATTAGCTGATTCTCCACGTTTCTTTTTGCTGTAAATAAACTGATTCTGATGCAGAGTGGTCGGAGCCACTCAGGGTTATTATTTCGGTGACACTTTGTAACACACACACTGTGCACAGTGACCTTGAAGAAAATGAGACTCGCTTCATCTTGCAGGTGAGACTTTTTGTGTGTGTCCAGGTCTTTGGCAAGCAGGTGGATTCAGCAGAGTAATCAAGAACTGTTGGCAGCAGCATATTCTTGCATTCAAATTACAATTCAGCTTGTCACGAGAGAGCCTGCGAGGATCCTATTTAGGCTTCTTGTCGCCAACCTTTCTTTACATAAAGGTTGGTGCGTGTTTGTGATACAGAGGTCGGACAAGAGAAGCCCACCATACATGTCACACTCTCATGTCACGTCTCCATGTAGAAAATTCCAAACTCACACGTGAAAAGGTTAAAAGACTTTGGGAGCAGCGTGGAACAACAGCCCCGAGGTTGCACCAGGGTTTTGAGCCGGTCTGCGACTCTGTGTCTCTAAGCGTTCGTGATAGTATTGTGCATGTGAGTGGTGTCACAGTCTGACCTTTAGAGAAAGGTCAGTCCATTTGGAAGAGGAATAGAAAGACCACGCACAAACACACATGATGACTGGTGATATAGATCCACTGCAAACGACAAAACCAGACTTTGTTGACCTTTATCTATCTACTGTATGTATCTATATAAGTAAGGAGTTATCTGGGAACTGATGTAATTCGTAATACTCGCGTGCTTGTGTATTTCAACCATCCGCCGATATCATGGCTGTCGTTTTTCTCACCCTTCATCTTCTGCTCGCTTGTGTGTCTCCATCTTGGCTCTACACTTAAAAGGACTAAGTGAGGAATCAGCAACCTCTTTAAAAAGATAGGTTAGACATGAAATGGTGAGGTGAAGCGTCAGACATGAGGGAAAAAAATCAGTCTGTCTGTTAATATTAATTTTCTTTAAGTTGTACATGTCTGTTGGCTTTCATCTGTATTAATGCCTGCGCATACACACACGTATACATGCATGTATACGTGTGTGTGTTCGCTGCTCAGCCTTTCTGTGCAACAAGTCTTCCACATTAAACACACATCCTATATAAGTGTTTGACACCCGTGTTATGGTGAGGGAGTTTCATGTTTAAAAGAGGCCAATGTTGACTATGTAAATCAGTTAACTTGCCTTTGAGCAAATCTTTGTTAATAATACACAAGCTTGCTCAAATGTGCTTGTTTTTATTATTATCTCGATGTTTACCATGTAATCAATCATCAAGGAACAAATATATTTTTGCAGCACGTGGCCATAGGGAAGCAGTACAATTTTGACGATGCTGAATTATATATGAAAGCGTAATTATAAGACAACGTTATTATCAAAACATGACATTCCTCGTTCATAATGGGCCGGATTGTTTGCACACACAGACAAAGGGAGACAAAGCCAGCGAGAAATACAGCGGCACAAATGGCGCCGTGCCCTGTAAGGGATACATAACTGATTCTCATTAACTGACAGAGATGAATCCTTAATTACTGTTATTGTGTCTCTGAATCTTGACACAAACACACACACAAACACACACATGCGAGTAGGTCATTATGGTCATTTAA
Source organism: Holacanthus passer (assembly GCA_025331565.1). Classification (NCBI taxonomy): domain Eukaryota; kingdom Metazoa; phylum Chordata; class Actinopteri; family Pomacanthidae; genus Holacanthus; species Holacanthus passer. The sequence continues at coordinate 6,970,025 of JAFREQ010000002.1, read as the reverse complement.
GTCATGGATATTGATGGTATGCTAATGAAAATGTTACAGTGGTGTGTGTGTGTGTGTGTCTGTGTGTTTTTAATAGGCAGAGAGATGGTAATAAGGGATTTATCAATGTCACTGTGGCAGCGTGTTAGTTAATGCACAGAGTCCTGTCTTGACATTATGGTAATTGAATCTGGATTGTATTTCTATATTAACAGAGGTGTGGCCACATCATCTTTTCTCTCAATAACCAAAGATTCATTTTGAAATACCTCTTAATAGCTGACAAACGGCAGCAGTCTGAGGCAAAAATGTCTCGTGTGCAGTTGGGGAGCTCTTGAACTGTGATGATTTGCTTTGCTAAATTGATTTTGTTTCTGTTTTAACACATATGGCGTTACCCAAGCAATTTTTTTTTTTTCAAACACACAGTGACAAAGAAGAGACGAAATTCTGACAGAGAAACAGAGAGATGGTGTGTTAATTAGATGACTTAACTGGCTAATTAACAAATGATGAAGTGTCACAATGCCCCTGGGAGACACACACACACATGAACACACACACAAACACAGGCACAGCTGTTGAGGTCCCCCATTGTAATTTGATGAGGCCAGACCCCAGCAAACGCGCACCCACCCCTATAGTCTTAGCTCTGACATATATTTACTGTGTGTGTGTGTGTGTGTGTGTGTGTGACACCTGCGGCCTCAGCTGTTTTTCTTTTTCTGCATTTGTGTTTCCGTCTATTGTAGTGTCTTTCCCGATGTGTGTGTACTCTTGACTCTTGTCAGTCATTAGTCATAGTCCAAATTAGGAACATTCAAGGAAAGCCTGCAATTAAGAAGGCAACAGTCAGCTCATGACTTGGATCAATTCGTCAGTTGAATGAACTAAAAATGCACCTTGAAGGGAAAATACTCATATTGACTCAATAGGCATTAACACATCAATTTTGCTGGTTTCAAACAAAATGCGAAAATTAAAAATCCTCCATAACTTTTCTGTATACACTTCTGAAGGTGAAACCTGCGGCGCCGCTCAGTCATTGCTGTTGTGTTTTCGCACTGTCCCTTTGAGAGATTGTACGCATAGAGAACAACAGTTACATGTATGATCCCAACCCACCAATGGGGCTCTGTAGGCTTTACCATTCATCTTTGCAAATCTGCTCGCTTACATTTTTCATGTACGTCAGGATTAGCCCATTCAACGATATGGTGGCTGCCCCTATAAAAAGGCAGCAACAAGATTATTCCTCATCCACCACGTCCTCTGTGACTATGTGGAACAGCGGGGTGACTTGTTAGACAGCTCTGCAAGGAGCCTGAAAGCAACACCCCCCGCCACGCCACCGACTCCACAACATATAACTTTAAGCCGTCTAACATGTCAGGCTGCGGAAAGCTGCCACTCTCCCTCTGTACCACCTGCGAGGCAGATGGAGCCCAATCACGTATGTCGGCTACATGCAGTGTTTATTTTTTTTGGGAGTAGTTCATGACCAAAATCAAGGTTGTAAAGAGGAAAGATTGAGAGCGTGAGACGGCAACAGAGGGACTAATGTGTTTGTTTGTGGACGGGCCTTTTTAGTGGGAGGCTTTGTGGTGTTTGCACAGTTTGTCAGTTTTATCTGACTGTCTTTCTGTGTGAGTTTTCAGCCTGATAAGCACCATTACTCTGTTTGCTGGTCATGGCAGCGGCCTCATCAGCGCAAACACCCACACACTGAGACCAGTCAGCTCCATTTAACTCATCTAACAGTCGGTGTGTTTCCCAGTAACCCTACTTTTTAGGGACTAGTGGAGCAGTATAAACTCCACAACCTTTATTCTTTAGGAGAACGGGGTGTAAATAAGCAGCTGTGCAACATTGTTCATGCACTTTCATCCACTTGCAAACAAATTACACACTAGACTCGCCTACTTCCTCTTTATCGTCTTCATCAGATGATTGCTTTTTCAATTCACCTTTGATACAATCAAACCAGAGACAGCAGCATCTTTACAGTAACTATGGAGAATCTGTGGCTGTACGTCAGTCCAGGATAGGTCTCCTGGGTTGAACGGGAACCAGGTGAAGATGAACTTCCAGGACATCCACTTTTATTTTGAGAAGGGATAAATGACTCCCTTACACTGGTGGCCCTCTGTTGCAGCTTTTTTTTTTTTTTTTTTTTTTTTTTTTTACCATCCCATTATAAGACAGTGGTGCCACCACACTGCAGCTGTGAGATCAGAAAGCTTCCTCATTTACTTCCCCAGCTCTTGTTGCTGCCAGCAGATCAGCCTGTAGGGGAGGTGCAATGTAAAGGGCACCTCCTGTACGGCGGCCAATAAATGCTGTTTAGGTATCAGTGATCCTGCTCCTGCTTTCAAGGGACAGTCTGCTCAAACACATGTGCTCCATGCTTAAGAAGGCAGTCACTGGAATCCTGTTCAACAAACCAGATCTCAATCAGATCAGCTTTCTGTCAGTGCCGTTGGCCGGATGGCGAGATGACGAGACGGCCTTGCTCCTCACTCCAGCTGGGGTCAGGGAGGACAGCCACGATATCAGCCCTCGTGTCTGAGAGCCAGAGCAGTAGACCTTTCTCCCCTCCAGGCTAATGTACTGGGCACCAAACTTTTTTTTTTTAAACCAGGGCTGCAGTTGGCTCCTCTTTGCCCAAAGCAGGCTCTGAGCTGAGACACCATTATCGGCAGCGCCCCCTCGCCCAAACCGACCAGTGCCCAGAGCCAGTGGAGCTGTTGATTTTAATCTGGGCTTGTCCCGAGCCCCTGCCTACCAATGAGGCAGCATGCAGGGGGGTCAGCGGTTACAATAACAGGTCCAAGGCGAGGGCGGCCCGCGAGGGAGGAATAACCCGATGCTCCTGCTGCTGTGGACGTCTTATCAGCATCAGTGGAAGGTTAGGAGGAGCTGCTGCCGCCACCACTAATGCACAGCCAGGATCAACATGCAGAGCATTTTTCTTCATGAAGAGCTTTTCCCTCTTCCACTGGGTGTTTTGTAACAGCAACTTGAAACCTTTAATGAAGGGTTTCAGTGTCTTGAGAAAAGCAAACCAAACATTTATGTAAAAAAAAAAAGAAAAAAGAAAAAATTGATCGCTTTCAACGATGTGTTCTTCTTTGTCTGCTGGTCAAGTACTGCATGTGCTTTTCGTCAGCCACCTGGGATGAAACGGCATCGTGAGTCGGTCAGGTTAAATAAGAGTGCTTTAAAATGTGTTACTATAGCAACCTTCAGATGAGCTCATGGGTAATGAAGCTGGATATACACAAGTTGTGGGATCATAATTAGCTCCGTCCCCTGGGAATAAGGAGGTGCAGCTTTACACTGCCTATTTGCTGTGTGATCTGCAGACAAGATCTCAGCCACAGCGGCGGCGGCTGCGGCGTAATATCAGCCTTCGAGCTATGGATTCATCTCAAATCAAATACACTCAAGTGCTTCAATGTTTAAGACTGTGCTGCCTTATTGCTAACCCAGAAAGCAGTGTTTGTCTGATTAAAATGGATAAAAAAATAAGATGTTTGGTTCCAGTCCTTCTCTTTTTTTTTTTTGGTGTCCTCAATAAGTCCACTGTGTGTCTTTCAATCTGTCTCTGTAGAGCAACTATTTTAAAAGACAAGGGAGGGTGTTATCATTTGGATAAATGTCAAATATTCAACACTTACGGCCAAATCCCACCCTTCCATCTCTGTATCTCTCTCCCCCCCTTCATCCCTCTCCATTCTCATTAGCAGTCTCCTCTCTCCTTCCCCCCCACATCACTCCATCCCTCCTCATTTCTTAGTCAGATGGGGCTTTGCAAGGCAGAAGGTCACAGAAATGTCTCTCTTACATACACACAATCTCTCTCTAGGTCCCCCCCCCCTCCTTTTTTTCTCACACACTCTCACTCTTTCTGCTCACATGAGAATGCATACATTATTAAATGTCTCTTCCTCTTTGTCCCTCCTTTTCCTCCCCTTCCCCGATCCTCTCTCATCCCCTCTCTCCATCTTTCTTCCTCTGAATACAGTACATATATTATTCTTTTTGGTCAGGCTCCCGGGCTGATATCATACACGAGGTGGCAGATTTTGGGTTGCGACCTAAAACTGCAAAGGTAGATTGAATATCCAGAGGGAAGAGGCGAGTGACGCTTTTGTCTAGGTGCCTTTGAGCAAGGCACTTTACATTTCCATTATAGTTGCAAAGTAGGCTACAATCTGGTTTCATAATACAATCAGTCACTGTGTCACATTTTCTCAACCACAACTGTAAAAAAATACAATTATGATATATAACAAGCACATGGCAACAAACTTTGCTTTTCTTTAATTGGTAGTAGAATAGTAGGGGCTGGTGTTTATCTCCTTTAGTTGGTGCTTAAAGGTGGATAATTCCCTGGAGTCATCTTTGCAAGTTCACCTTTTCATTAAGTAAGCAAAGCGCCTTTCAGTTTTCCCTTTTGGTCGCATTGGTTCATCATCAAACGGCCCTGAAACTATAGTGAGAAATGAGAAAGCAGAGGCCAGTATCCAGAGCGTTAAAACAGCTGGAGAAATCACCTGCAACGAGCTCGACTAGATCCTCGGGTGCTACTTTCCAAGCAAAGCTATGGGAGCCAGAGGAAAGACCCCAGCCTTGATAATGTCCTTGCCAAAAACGACACAACGAGAGAAGAAGCTTCATTGAGTGCTGGAAGGAGCAGGACTCCTGGCTGGATTATTCTGCAACTAAAGAGCACTTAAGAACTTTTTGTAGCCGTTTCCTTCAGTCGAGGCGTGAGCTGTAGTTTCTCAGTCAGCCCAAGTTTTTATTGCTGCATCTGCCTCCCTTATGTCTGCGCTCGGGTGCCATATTAACTAGTGCCTAGTTTGTCCATTTAGTTACTACAAGTTTTACTGAGTGGCCCCACTGGTAAATAAATAAACCCTCAACTAGCTCTGGCAAGAAGATCTGTCTGGCTCCCTCATATGGATAGTTTAGTTTGTGAGTTTTTATTATGATGCTGTACATCATTGGCTGTTTCTTCTCTGTGTTCAGGAATTGGAAAACATTTATTCTACCGCTTGATTAATGCAGCTCAGCATGAATCAACTCATATAATATATGATTTTAAAAGAGAGTTCCCCGTGAAAAATCTCACAATCTTTGAGGGAAGACATTTTAAGCCTCCTAAAATCCATAATCAATATTGGCTGCCACTATGGTCACATTGAACCATGTAAGCTCAAGATTTCTGGCTTTTACATACTCGATGTTCTTCCCTGCGAAACACAGGGCTTGTGAGTCAAGTCTGTCGTAGCCAACAGGCGCATGAAAACAGCTTGCTGGTCTCTTCGACCTAAGCTCATCATCAGTGTAACTATGATATTCAGTCTAATTTGCTGAAATCTTCACTCTTAGCATTAGGAACTACATTTGAATCCTCAAGCACTTGACATTGGATTTATTTGGGTTTGCTTGAGACGCAGTGTAACAAGTGGAATCACACCTGTCTGGCAGCCTGAGAGAAAGGTAATTGTACCACAGTCTGGGAAAAAAAAAAAAACATTTAGAGTGAGTGACAGAAAAGTGAGGGAGAGGTAGGCAGAGGTATATAGCAGTGTTATAGCCAAAAAGGACAACAGAGAGGCAGAATCAATAGCCCGACTCTGTGTTTGCACTCAGAGAGACATCACCGATGTGACCCCTCCATAACCATAGAGATTAGTTGTCACACACTTGTCAACTCCACACTCCCTTCTGTACAATGATGACTGATTGTGATTCTGTGCGTTCCCTCGCATGTGTCCGTACATGCCTTTTTGAAGCCGTTGGCATCGTCAACAATGATGTTTTTCTCGCCCTCATCTGAAATCTATATCACACTTCTTTGAGGAATCAAAGGTATGAATAACCTCCTTGAACTCCCAGCACTTCTGGCAAAGACAGCTGATCTCAAATCATGCACAGACACGCTTCAGATGACGAACGAGACACTGGGATTTATTGGTTTTCAGACTTTCAGCGCTGTATCTTAACTGTAACAATGATACTGTAGCTTGATGCCTGTAATTGTGAGAGGATGACTGGAGCGAAGAGAGCGAGTTCCCAGTGCACCCTTTGCAGTAATGTGTTGTTTTAAGCTGACAATGCTCTGCCCACTTTGTTCTGTTACGCTGCTGATGCACTGCTCATTAGCAAACGCTGCTGCTGCTGCTGCTCATGTAGCATTTCAGCAAAGCATCCACCTGAAAGTTCTCATTCTTCATTCCTCGGGGGCGATTTTTAAAAAATCAGCCCTCGATCTTCTCAGTGCTCAGCGTCGTGTGTGACTGCGAGGATGACGAAGTCAGAGCCCCGATGCCAAATAACAAAATAATTACACATGAACACGCGGGCTTTAGTTGCATGAATGAAGCGGGATATGACCTTCATGAAAGACAATTCTCAGCTCTGATGCTTGATTAATGCAACTTAGACAGACGGTCTCCCCGGTGCATTCACGGCAGTGTAGTGGAACAGGATTTATCAGGCGCTGATAAATGGTGTGTTTATTTGCAAATTAATGATTTTTTTTTAATATATTTTATGGCTTCCTGTTTCCTGTTGTTCATTGGAGCAAGGTACCAGCTATGATCCTCAAGGTCCCCGGTTTGAAGCCGGCTCGGGATCTTTTACATATTTATTTCATCTCTCTCTTCTCTCATTTCTTGTCATCACTCTGTCCATATCTCAGAGTCCAGATCAGGGTTCATTTGCTTCATCTGTGCTTCACCATCATCTGCCTCATTCTTCATCTGTTTGTCTACCAACTACTAACATCCAAACACTTCCCTTTATTCACCCGAGACTCGTGCCTATGTTATTTGCTGACGAAGTACGCTCTGCAACCCCCACCTCCTTCGTATGTGCTGTATTTTTGGTGCTGTTGATTTAATATGACAGACTTAATATTCATATATGTTTCTTATCATTAGTCCTCCGAGCTATTAGTTGCCGCTCTTGCAAAAAAGGTCCCCAACTTTTGTTGCAAATCTAATTGTGTGTCCATTTTCTATAAATGGTCAATGTCTTGATGTGTCTTACTAAAAACAGATATGCTAATAACATTTTATGATTCTGTATACTGCCATGCTTGTGCATACAAACTAAAGAGAAACAAGAGATAGGACCCAATTGCAGACGATGTAGGCGGTGCTGGTTGAATTCAAAACGAATTCATTAACACACACAAAAGGGATTGTAAGGCAGACAAAGGTCAAATCCAGGTAAGGCAGCCAAGAACAGGTAACAAAATCCAACAGGGAGCAGGCAAAAATAAAATCCAATAACAGGCAAGGTCCTGGTAAAACTAAGCAAAAAATCCCAAATCATTAGGAAAAGGCTGGTAGACACACAAGACACTAAGACAAACTGGTCGAGCGAGAAAAAGGGAAAGCTAATGAGGAACGGATGAACCGGATCAGTAAGCACAAAGGCAGGAAATGCAAGGGCAGACAGTGAAGTAAACCAACACACCTGAGGACGTATCTTTGAACATAAACAAGAAATAACTGAACTAAAACCCAAAACCATGACAGTAATCTTTCCTGTCATGCCCTGTCTTCTAATAAAGCAGAACTGTCTTGAAATAATTGCACAAATATGGCAACCCACGAGTTCCTCCTCCGGCTGTAACCTACAGATTGTTCTGCCATTTTCTTTACCGTGTTTACAAGCTCTGTCTGAAACCCTAAATGTTGCCTCCTCACCTAAACAACACTGCCCTTCTCTCCAAAAGTGCATCTACCGGGTGTATGTCTCCTCACATCTTTGTTTGTGTGTGAGAGCACATGCATGTGTGTGTGTGTGTGTGTGTGTGCTATCACCAGCAGAGCAGTGAAGTTAATTGGCTTCAGCTGAGAGGAGAAGCAAGACAATAGCTTTAAACGCACACACGCACACACACCGTCAGAAAAAACTCCCATAAAGACATACACCACACAGTTTGCTCGGAAAAAACAGACGCTCACACATACACACACACACACACTCTCCCACCGCGGAGCTCGGCTGAATCCAAACACTGAAGCGTATTGTTGTGTCTTTATTTAGACACATGGCTTACATGGGCCACAACAGCACCTGATAACAATGTGTGTGTGCGGCTGCATATGAGTGTTTAGGTCACTGGGGTAATATGCGGGCCATGAAACAGGCTTTGTGGTTAAATGGCCTCAGTGCGATGGCGAGAGAATTTCACCACCCAATTATATTTTTACCTGCCAATCTTGCAGAGAAGCACAAGTGGGCTGTTTGCTGAAAGTGAAAAAAATAAACTCACAGAGGCAACAACAAGCACCACAGCATCCACATTTCCAATATTTGTGCTGCTTTGTCTTCACCTCCTCCCTCATATATCCATTTATTCTGATTCTTCCCACTCTCCCCCTGCGTTTCATGACTTCCCTTTTCTGTTCTTCATTTATTGACTATTTTCACTCTCCCCATCCGCTCTTTTGAATTTTCCCTTCTCTGTATTTCTTCCCTCCTAATATGCTTTCTCTTTCTCTCCCTCACGCTCACAAAAAGCCATATTTTAGCAATAAAAGTGTCAAAAATACAATAAAATAAATCCAAATCCCCCTGCTTTCAGATTATTACGTGTGTGTGTGTGTGTGTGTGTGTGTAGCTCTGAATGTTTGCACTCTCATTTGTTTGTGCTGTTTCGGAGGGCAGGCGCCAGATATTCTAAATGAGTGTGAGAGATTGAAATAATGCATGTTGTCGTTTTTGCATCTTTTTGTGTGTTTGTGTGTGAGAGAGAGAGAAATGGTAGGAGAGGATTCATCTTTGTGAAGCCCAGACGTGCTTAAGCACCTGTACTTAGAAACCAAGTCTACACACACACACACACACACACACACACACACACACATCCTAATCCAGCATCTCTACCTCTTAGGCACTCCTTGGTGAAAAGAGAGAGAAGGAGTAAGAAGTGAATTCAGAGTTGAAGTGTTTTGTCTGGGTTTTCTCCAGCGGGCTTTACTCTCCAACACACACACACACACACACAGCTGTACACACACTCTTTCTTTTTCTCACACACACACACACACACACACACCCCAAAGTCTTCCGGTGGAAATGACTTTCAGATTGTTTCCTCACAAAAACACTTTCACCGGCAGAAAAACAAACAGTGCATTTATCAGGGTATCAGATAGCCAAGGCAGAGATAGATTTCACTTACAATAGCCACGTACATTTAGTACATTTAAACGCTGTGTATTTGCAGAAACAATGCGTTTTCTTTTCAGCTCAGCTTTTTTTTCTCCCGGTAATGCGTTGGAAAGCCGACATTGTGTATCCCACCTTAGATCAAGGCGGAGGTACATGGGGGATGATGCTCACAGCAATGTTTGTGGGGCTTTTGTAGCTCTGCCGATGTTACCGTTTCACGCCGAAGTTGTGAATGTTGAAACACTGCAGACGTGGAGCGGCAGAGTTCAGCACAGGGAAACAACTAGTCCATAGAAATCATGCACGTCTTCCTGCTTGTATTTATAGACCTTATGCGACTGAAACTGAGGCAAAAAAAAAAAATCATTAAAAGAAGAGTTTGACGTGGAGATTTTAGCTGCACACATTTGCGTGACCTTGACGTGAAAATAAATGAATCTGACAGCCGATCAGTTTAAGACCTTTGTCTGACAAGTCTCTTGGCTGCTGTTTGCTCACCCCGTCGCTGTCCAGCGTGCTGATCCCGGGTCTGTCAGCAGCACAGGAGCTGTCTGAGGTGCTGGCCCATGTTGGCGCCAGCAGGCAGAGATGCCACTGGTGGCAGTTCACGGCCAATACAAACATTCACTCAATCTGCTTGTCGTTGCTTTCTCCTGTTTTTCCTTGCCATAGAACAGTGTGTCTTTTAGTCACAGATTGCTCAGTCTTGGAATCAACTGCAGCCGACGACGCCAGTCAAGCCAGTCCATCTAGTTTGTCTCTTCTTGTGTAGAGGGGGTGATAATTAGCTGGTGCTCTGCTTCTTGTTTTTCTCCTTGCAGCTGTGTGTCCACAGTCGGCGCTCAGTTTTGCTCCTGCCCTGTTGGCAGTGGTGTTTTGTATTTGTTGTCCTGCTGAGTCATATATAAAGAGACTTTAACCTGTGCCAAGCCTCTTTGTCATCTCTGCAATTGGGTGCTACCCACACAATGTTGCAGCATGCTCTTTTTTTTTTTTCCATCACTGCCCTGCTTCACATTCACACTACATTTCAAAGCCGACATTTTGTAACGCTAACGGGTAAAAAGCCAAACCCATGAGTGATTGAGTGAACTCCACCAGCAAATACCTGCATGGCATTTAAAAAAAACTCCCGGCCTGCAACAACCTCATAGTTTCATTACTGGTTTTCCAATGTGTTTTTACTCTTTGCAGGCGAAACCTTTTATCTTCCCTTTTTTTCCAGCTGAGGTTGTCTCCTACATGTTTCCCGAGGAGAACTAATCATATGTGAAGAGAACTGAAAAATAAATGACCCTCCCCCCGTCCTTTTCCTTCTCTCGGCCTCAATAACAAGCCTTCTTCGCCACCTCCTTCTCCCTCTTTTTACCTTCAGTGTCTGGGAAGATTTTTGCATGCGTCTTTAGCTTTGCACAGGAATCAAATCGCTCCTCACACTGTACACAGCATTGATCCCAAGAGTGCACATCCAAAATGTAAGATATTGACTCATGGGTAATCAACATATTTAGTGCATAGACTGGACATTTCCAATCTGCGCACATGCATAAAAGCATACATTATAATTTCTAGATCAACACAGCAGTACTAAAAAGTCATACTTCGGCTTGTAGTAGTGACTTGACATTCAGTGCACCGAGTCAGATCAACCATCTGTATCGATCAGGAAAACGGCCGGAGGGTAGAGCCTCTTCCTGCAGCTGGAGGTTTGAGCGCTAATCCTACAATACAAATAACGGAGACTCGGGGAAATCAGTGTTTGACCGGGATAGTCGGGGTCTTTACAGGGTAATGCAGATGAGTGCAGTCATGAGTGGAGTCTGATCTGTGCTGAGCGGCTGCGGAAGGGTGTGGCCCCAGGTATCGCGGGCCCAATTTAACATCTGCGGTCGGACGAGCTCTCGTCACAACCCCGGCGACATTAGCAGCCTCAGAGCGCGTCTGCTGCGCATTACACAGAGCAGAAATTACCGTGCAAATGTTCCTGCCGTCTTCCATCTGCTGCTACACGTCTGCAGCATCCACATGACCTGTACATGCAGATTTACACAGCAGATACGTTAATACACTAATCACCTCTGAAACCAAACACCCAAAATAGCTTTTTACTTTTAATGTTTCCCTTGCAGATAGCAGATGCAATTTTATAACAGTGAATAGTTTGTTTATTGAACCAAGTTTCTGGAATTTTGTTTAGGTTAGAAACAGAATTGCTTCTTTCCGTTGTTCCAGATTATTGCCGAGGTTGAGTCATATCTTTCAGTGACTTGGACGAGGTTCTTATATTTCTTCTTCTCTACCCTGGCAGAGCTGTAACTGATCTAAAATTTAGTACTTATAGACAGAGAAACAGATCTTGTCATTCTTCTTCTGGTGTCCCTGCTCTGTGTCTCTGTAGAACTGACTTGCTCCTTGTTTCTCAAGCTTGCGGGTATCAGTCACTCCACAGACCAGCTTCAGCCTGAAGGATGGCTGTGTTTTTGTTATTGAGACCCCAGGACTGTGAAAGTACTTTAAACCAGCCAGTCCAGGTTTTTGGCCCAGATCCTGACCCGAGCCTTTCAGCGTTGGAAATCTGACAAATCTGATACTTACATTTCCCTTTATGCTGATTATATGCAACATGTAGTATGATGTACTAAATTTGGCTTTCTCGTTTTTCATGAGCTACTTCATCCAATTACTGAACTCCTGGTTCAAAATTTGAATCTAAACAATTGATATGATATAAATGAAAGCTAAACAGGGATGATCTTTGCGAGTCGACACAGGCTACAGGGAGCACTTTAACCAACGGCCAAGTTTTGTTTTGACGTTTGTCATTTCGACCAGTGAAAGCGACGGTGAGCGCCGGCTAAACTGAGAGGCTGCTAACTGAATGTTTTATACGCTGCTCTTTGCTGGTAAGAGCGAGAGAGAAGGGAGAGATAATGGATTCATAAGCGGCAGAGCTCAGCGGATCCGTGTATCACCCACTGAACCCAGTGTCACCGGTGGGGCCCAGATACATTTTCACATTCACACACACAAATTCACATGTGCAGACAAACGCTTGCAGTATAGGCTGTCACTAAGTGTGCAGGACAGAAGTATGATTATTTGATCATCTGTATTTTAACCTATACAATCCATTACAATGTGCCCAGATCAGATCCTAAGTATGAATTTGAATGTCCGTTCAGTCTCATTTTAAAGACTAGTAGCAAATGTTCTTTTACTCAGTGGCCGTTCAGTGTAACTGACCTTTATCTAACCTTCTTTTTCCGTGTCTGCACATTTTTTCTTCTGCTATCGCTTCCTTGTTTTTAAACTTATAAAGTGACTTTTGTTTGTAATGAGCTCAATTTATCATTTAACAGATGTGCATTATTTTAATGCAGTTGCTCTCCACAAACAGATATTGTTATCTCATGGCTAGTATCGTGAGATTTTGCTGTGAAAACATTGTAAAAGCCCTTTTTTGATATTTGCCTTCATGAGTCATAAAAGATTTAATATTTTCTTGTCACTCATAGCAAGATTCATACTCAAAAGTAAGACATGAATGTCATTTGCGAGTTCTTTCTTGTCCTTCTGACATTCTGCAAACATTGGCGTTCTCGAGTCGCGTAGTTAAAGGTTATGAGCATGTTTGTATTGAGAACAAGCCAGCGACTGTTTCTTATTCAGGAACTCCTCAAGCCCAATTTTAAGCCCAAAATCCACTAGTCTAACGGAAAGCCTCAGTTTGCTGCAGTGTGTTACTTTCGCTCTCTTTGGGTCCTAGACAGAAAAGTTGAAGAGGCTCTCGTCTCACATTCAGCCCTGCTTACGGAATGATAACTACACACACACACATACACACACGCCAAAGGCTGAGAACAATATACTAACTGCAAGATTGTGTCCTCTGTGTGTGTGTGTGTGTGTGTGTGTGTGTGTGTGTGTGTTGAACGCGGCATGTGTGTGCATGAGGTATTACTGCAGACATGCTTGGGAGGTTTTCATCTGCTGAAGTCTGTTGCCTAAATCCTGCAGAGGGAGAGAGGAGGGGAGAAAACGAGAAGGTGAAGCAGAGAAACCCGACAATGGGGAAAGTGAAGAAGAGAGTGGTGGAGAGAGGTGTTTTTAGCGGAATTAGATTGTTCCTGAGTGTGAGTCAGGCTCTCTGCTTCAGCCTAATGGTGATGGATGGTCCACCACTTTGAAACAATGGAACACACATGGACGTACAGCACAGGGAGGCACGCACACACACACACACACACACACACACACACTCACAATGCACACCTTTACAACCTGCAAGCTTTTAAAGCTGACTTTGTTACCTGTTAAGGTTCAGTCGAGGCATAATCCATACAAATTGGTCCGAATTGACGAAATGAAGACATGAAACAACAGATTTGAGACGAATTGTTTGCGAGGTAAGAAATCTTGAAACACTCAGCACCAATCGCAGTCACTCATACAGCAACCAGAAACAATCATTGCCCAAGACTGTGTGTGTTAAAGTTCATGGATAAGGGGCAGCTGACTTAGACTTAAAGTGACTCCCAAGATTAATCAGTATCAGTCAAGATGAGTAACCATAAATTTTATGTTTACATGCTGTCTTTTTATTTAACCAGCCGACATTTGTCCAACTCAGACAAGCTGTCTTTTACAAAAGAGACCTGCCAATATGAGTAAAACTATTCAAAATATAAACATCACACAATCTAACAAAGAAATGTAACGAAAGAAAACGACAAAAGTGAAACACACTGGCACAACCTACATCCTCTCTTAAAGCCGTGCTAAAGTCAGACGTTCATGTTGCATCACCTAAAGCCAACCTTAATAACAACAGGTTTTGTTCTAACACATTTAGTATAGACTCAGGAATTAGATTTGCAAGCCATCAATTTATCTGTGAAGTAACAGTTCAGTCGGTGTTATTAATCAGTGCTGGTGCTTAAAACAAACAAACAAAAAATAATCTGTATGAATCTTCTCTAAGAACACTCCTATATGATCTAGTGTATGTGTGTTTTATTCCGACTAAAATTATTATGGTATGACAAATTGAAAAATCATATGTTTCTTATATTAGCACTGGGAAATAAAACTGATTGGCTGCATTGAAATGAATTGTCCAAAGCAGATGCCGATCCTTATCTATCAAAATCTATGGCTGCTTCATGATAAAAACTGTGCAGATTTGACAGCAAATAAATAAAGAGACCTTATTTCTTTCAATATTCAAACGAAACCACTTCTCTGCCTAGTCAGTCGATAAGTGCTCGAAATTATACAACACACGTTTACGCAGTTCAATTTCTACCACATGGCCAGTGTTTAATAAAAATGTTAACTTCAAAGGAAAATTTAAGGGTGGAGATTTCATAAAGATTCATTCCTTGTGAATTAATAGTTCTTCCAGTCCCTGAGGCAGGTGGACTTCTGAACGTGTGTATGTGTGTGTTTTTATCTATGTTTGTGTGTGTGTGTGAGGAGAAAGTAACCAGGGTCACGTCTCATAACTTAGCTGCATATGTCGGCAGCTCATCGTTTGGAGACTGTGACCACCGGACATTGCCGACCCTCTGACGGCAAAACCAGCCTTTAGTAAAAGCTCCAATTCAAACAGTTGGACCTCTGGCAGCATCTCCAGTATTGTTCTTCCCTGAAACAGATATTTAAAATAATACCACTGAGAGCAGTATTCGGTGGGAACATTGATGCTGGATAACTTTATTTGTGCTTTGGTATGTGTGTTGGGATTAGTCAGCTATTTTCAAGATGCATTTCAGGCTTTCGCTCGTCGAAACAAAAGAACAGAGTTGTGAACCCGGCTCAGCAAATGCAGCACAAAATGAAGCTGTCGGACACAACGGTACGTGCTGTCCCAGTCATTTTCACACACTCAGCACAAAACATTACTGCGACGGAAAAGTTATGAATGCTATATATGAAGAGTAACTGGCCTCGCTCCGCTTTTATTGAACTCATAACGGGGAATGTAAGTGACACAAGTGATTACCTTGGTGCGGAGAGGTCGTATTTCCATCTCAAAATGCAAAGACGACCTTGGTTCAGTGGCGTCACCAGACTATGAACAAAAGATATATTGCTGCATAACTGTCAGTTTAAAGAGATATAACAACTATTTGCATAGATGCAATTTGCCAAAAAAAATCAATAGTGGCAACAAGAAAATCCAGCATTTAATCCACAGTGAATTGACTTTGTTTCGTGTTGATTAGGTTGTTGTTTGAGGAGGCAACACTAACACTGTATCACTCGGTCGTGCACCCACAGGTGAGGCAAACCTGGGTGAGAGATTTCATCACCTCTGCTGTTATGACTCTACACCGGTCTCATTATAGGTGCTGTCAAAAGAGAGATTTTCTCATCCTCCTGTATCTGTTACAGCGTGGGGATTGTGTTTTCCACTCCTGCTGGAGTCAGACCTCTGTTCTGTCTTGGTCAGCTCGACACGGGCACGGTGCTCAGCTGAGGGATATGGGCGAGGTGGCATCGCGCTAATTTGGTCCACAATAGGATCGTCTGTTTCTCAACGTGAAACTCATACTGCAAGATTAGTCCGAGGGCATCAAGTGGGCTCAAGATATTTCAACTTTTAAAAGTATCCTGATCGAGGGAAAAGCTTGTGAGAGTGTAAAGCCTGAGTAGGTTTTGAAAATGTTTTTAATAGTTCTCTAGTGTCAGGCTGAAAGCAGAGCTACCCAAGAACACATCTGTTTTTAGTCCCTCAGCAAGTCGGTGCATCTTCTCCGCTTGTCATTCTGCGGTAGCACCACAATGAGCAGGAGAACAGAAGCGGAGATAATCGCAGAGCAATGAGGGCAAAAATTCATAAAAGGTGCATAGACAACATTTTGGATCCCAGTCAGAGGCTCCATTAGTTGATGGAAAGAAAATTAATCCGCAATTATTTTCATAATCGATTAGTCATTTCAGTCATTTTTCAAGCAAAAAAATGTCAAACATTTGCTGCTTTTTAAAGTTTAGGATTTCCTGCTTTTCTTTGTCATTTATAATAGGAAATGATGAATTGGTTGGAAGCAATTTGAAGACATTGCTTTGGGCTGTGGGAAATTATGAGCATTTTCCACATTTGTTCATTTTACAGACTAATTGATTAATTGAGTCATTGTGAAAATAATCAACACATCAATTGCTCATGAAAGTGATTGTTGCAGCCCTAGTTCCAGCTCACCTGGGATAGGTTGAAAATATTTTAGTGCTTCAACAGAAATTTGGACATTTGGCTCCAACTGTAAAGAACGTTTTCACCACCTGAGTCATGTGGCTGCAGCGGGAGAAACCGCACATTAAATCACTGGCTGGGCCACTTTGGTTCTTGTATTAGTATTGATTTGTTGCATTTTCCAAGAAGGGATCTTTGTAAATACAGAATCTTTTAGCACGGCTGCATAGTGGTTTTTTTTCTGTAGGATGCCGGAAAGCTGCAGGACAAAACTGTGACGGCGGCTGTCGCCCAACAAATCTTTGACAACTGTGTGAAAATATATGTGAGCAAAGCTGAAGAAGCTGGATGTAAATTGTGCTCACTACTTAACTTTACATCTATTGGAAATTGTCTTTCACTGTTTCATATCTTGTCAGCGTTGTTAGAATTAATGTATATTTTACATATTAGTTTGTAGTATTAGTATATATATCACACTTATGTGTTTATGTATTAACAATCTTTCAGACAGCAGAGATTTTACTCTGTACATGTACTTGTGTGTGTGTGTGTGTGTGTGTGTGTGTGTGTATCTATTTGTCTTCTCTCCCTCTCAGGCACATTTCTCAGACACTTGTGCAAAGCAATACTGTGTGTCAGGGGATACTATCAATGTCGTAGCTCCCACAGATGTTAGCGCTGGCTGACGTCCTGTCTGACAGTGTTTCTACCTGGCAGTAGATGCAGGTTCTGTCCTGGCTTTGGTGGGATGTTGGCTCAAAGTCCCACTCCGGCATCATTTTTTTTTTTTT
Organism: Holacanthus passer; assembly: GCA_025331565.1. NCBI lineage: Eukaryota > Metazoa > Chordata > Actinopteri > Pomacanthidae > Holacanthus > Holacanthus passer. Next base: position 6,952,853 of record JAFREQ010000002.1, on the reverse strand, counting down.
TTTCTCCATCTGTTTCCTTATCACATCAAAAACAGTCTTTGTCTAAATTATCTGTTTTGAACTACTGGATATTTTCTCGTAAGGTTTTCTTTCCTCTGAGCTGCATTATGTATCATTTTGCTTCACTATGTCGCCTATATCTATCCTGTGGCTGCTTTTTCTTAGATGCACCTGAGTTGGCTCTTTTTTTTCATAATGTAGGGACTTTGTTGTGGCCACATCATACAAATCATGGTTGGCTTGCGAAAATAAGGCACAAGCTGTTTCCTTCTTGCTCCCCGCACCTTTGATGTAGACCTGCTTCTCTTACCTGCCAGACATCCACTCTGCAAATCCCAAACTCACCCTTCAACTTCCTTAGATATATACAGCAGATCACAAACCAGCGTAAACCAGCTTCCTCTGTTGTCAATGCCGACAACACGACTTGCCCTTACACGATTTTATCTCAAATCCACTCTTCCATCCCTGTTAACAAGGCTTTAATTTAAACACCATTTTCTAAACTATCCATAAGCAAGCGAGAGTCAGAGTGTGTGTTTAATTTCGCCGCTACAGTATCTAAATCAAGGCAAAGTGGTAATGCGCCCTCCAGCTAAGTACACTTGCTTTAAAGGGGACGTCATGTTCAGTACGTGTTGATTACTAACTGTACGTCTCTTGCTGTCGGTCGCCAGTTTTCAGCTTCTGTGTGCGATTCGTTTTCTGTTTCGTCACTGGTCTAAACTTGCTGTGGGTTCTGCAAAGAAGATAAGATAAGATAAGATAAACCTTTATTCGTCCCACAGTGGGGAAATTTACATTGTACAGCAGCAAGGAGATAAGTAAGCAAGGAAATAAGATGGACACGCTGCCAGTCAAAGGATGTAACCTGTGACACACAAACACACACAGAGAGAGAGAGAGAGAGAGAGAGAGAGAGACATGCACAGTGGTACTTCTATGAGACATTTCGGCTATGCAACGGGCCACCTGTGTGTGTGTGTGTGTGTGTGTGTGTGTGTGTGTGTGTGTGTGTGTTCTGCCCTTTGCAAATGTATGTCTTATGATTAATATCTGTCATTCATCCCCATATTCCCAAAACCCATTCTCTGCGTCTGGCTCTTTATCTCTCCATCTCTCCCTCTCTCTGTTTCTCTCTCTTTTTTGCACTCATTTGCTCTTGTCAGTACCTCAGATTCTCCCTGACATTTTTCCCATAATCCTCCAGTACCAGGAAGTTAAGCCCTGCAGGGGCCAGACTGACATTTAGGAACTGCTCTCTAAGCAGGATAGCTGAACTGCAGACTTTTACATACAGACGCACACACACACACACACACACATCAATGCATACACACTTGTACACACACACACACACACACACACACACATTAATGCATACACACAGACAGATACACACACACACACACACACACACACTCCCATCTCCCATGGCACACATACACATACATGCAGAACTACTTAATTATAAAGCCACATTAGGAAACACATGCTTGAGGGAGAACGTAAGGCATCATCCAAAAACTGGAAGCAATATTTTCTAATGTTGGCCATGTTTCACACTGTCCAAGACACAAACAGAGACAAGCTGTTGGCAATATTCAAATGTGATTCATTAATGAGGAGATTAATTGATCCATCTCCATAAGCACAGAGCTACTTCCCTTTTACTTTGTGAGGAAAAGAATAAAGAAAAATAGGCTAGACCACACGTGGGCATAGCACGACCCCGGGGCCGGAACAAGCCCATGGATCATCTCAGTTCTGCCCACAGCATCCTCGAAGGGAAAAAAAAGATCCCCAAACTTCAATAAAAGACACCATTATCTTAATGAACTTAGAGGCGAATGACTCCATTGAGTCTGTGCTGATGTTTAACTCGATTCCAACAGAGGGCACTGTGTACATTTAGATTGGAGATCGAAGTTAGTGACGTTAAATGAGGTTGTGATGACAGAATCATGAGTTGAGATAAATGCTGTTGACTCTGAGTTGACGTTGCGATTTTCGGACATCTGAATATTTCATCACTTGACATGCCAAGAGAGTGTTGCTCAAGGAATACTACAGTACATCAAGAGATATTTGCAAACCAGCATGCAAGTCACCTCAAGGCACTTTCCGTCCAGAGCAGGTCTAGACCATACTCTTTATAATATTATTTATAGAGACCCAACAGTTTCCATCATGAGCAAGTACTTGGCGACAGTGGCGAGGAAAAACATTCTTTCAACAGGCAGAAACCTCAAATGTCTTGATAGAGGTATTGTTCATCTGTGATTTCTGTTGGCTGGAAACTGGAATGAACTTCACCCTCATGAGAGTCTGTTTCATCGATGGTTATTGTGACTACGCTTGAAGATTCATTCAAAGATCTTGGAGTTTTGTGGATCGACCGATCTTCATGTCTCGCGATGAGCAATGATGGACTCTTGTCGACAAGAGTTGACAAGAAAATCCACTAATCAACTTTGGAGGTACAAGATAACATGCAAAGCTGTCATCAAGGCAAATAGTGGATACTTTGAAGAATCTAACATATAAAACATATTTTGCTGAGCTTAACACTTTTTTACTGACCACATAATTCTGTATGTGCTACTTCATAGTTTTGACGTCTTTAGTATTAATGTACAATGAAGAAAATCCTTCTTCTTCTTTGTCTTTATATTCACTTCATGTATCAGTTTCACACATCCTGGATAAATCATTGCATACAACTTGTGGGGCCAGTGCAAGTGCTGTGTTTTCCTTTTCATGTATTTCACTGACCCTTAAATGGGTGAGAATATCAAAACACACCTCCTTCAATGAGCAGCTTGAGGGCAAATCAATCGTGCTGTCAGTCCAAATGCAATTTGCTGCTTGGTTCCATGTTTTTGCAGTTTATGGTTCATAAACTCTGGACTCTTCCTCCCGAAAAAAAAAAAAAAAAAAAAAAAAATGAAGGGCATGCACGTCCTGTTCAAAGGAGAAATTTCTTCTCAAGATTTTATTTTTAAGAAAATCCCTGTGATTTTAAGCTGTGTCGACTATATCTGTGTTGTCATCATACATTTGCTCACGACAACTTGAAAGTGCTGATGCAGCAGGTGAACAAGAGAGAAAAGGAAAGAGAAGAAACTAGATGAAACACAGAGGAAAAAAAAAAAACATGCATCAGAATGTGAAATCGCAGGAGTGACACAGTAAAGATGGATGATTGGTTTGAGAAGTGGGATTGTGGAGGAAACAGAATAAAGAACAGCAGCAGATGGGGCGAGAGAGAAGCAGCAGCACAGGAGGTGAACAAAGAGAGTGGGATAAAATGCCTCCGCACAAGCTATCAGCTAATTAATTCTGAAATGTTATGAGCTTCGAAATGATATTTTCTTCTCACAACTATTTGTAAAGATGACTGAAATCATTTCTGCAGCTAGTTTAAGAAATTGAAAAAAAAAATCTGCTTTTGGAACGAGCTTCACCGGGTCATGATTTTCTTGTGCGTCTTGGCTCTCGTCTCAGGAATCTTTCGAAATGTCTGTCCTCCCTCCCTCTCCTTCTCACTCCATCCATTCATCCATCCTTCCAAAAATCCCCTCAGCTTTTTAGTTTCACCCTTAAAGGCTTATTAGCGCTCCTCCTGTGTGTGTACATGTCTGACTGCCTATCTCTCGTGCACTTGATCCCATCTCCTCCTTCCTCTCATCCCTCACCATCTCCCTCACCATCTCCTGCACACCCCCCCCCCCTCCAATAACTGCCTCTGGCCATGAAAAGTTTTACAGATGTGAGTTGGCAGACCTTGAGACCTGTCAGTGTCTCACTGTGTCAAACGAGGACGCTGGCATCCTGCCGACCCCTCTCTCCGTCTCTCTGTCTCTCTCTCACACACACACACTCGCAAACACACACACTCGTGCAAACTCAGTATAACAAATCCCAGCACAGTGGCCTAAAACTGGGCACAGAGCTGAATGTTGCAAACTAGTTGCTAACTACCCTGCAGTTACTGTTTTATCAGACAGGCGGAGTTGGCCCTGAAAAGCAATTTTGCTGCCTGGCACTTGATTGGATGCACCACACACGTCTCTGCCTTGGAAGACCCATTCAGCCCTCAACAAGTTTTTCTTCTTGCTCTGTGTTTCAGCCAGGAGAAATTCCTGCATGTGCTGCTCTCTCATTTAGCGTGCAGATTAAATTTTAGCTGTGTTCAACCAAATTGCTTGTGAGATGGTCAAACAGCATCTGAAACCTCCGTCTTCCAAACCTGTAAGATTTCGCAAAGGGCTGCATTTGACAATTTGTGTAACTTTTTGAAAGCTGCAATCAGACGAGCGTTTACGTGATTGTGCAGATGTGAAAGAGTCGACAGGATTTGATCTTCTCTCTCTCTCTTTTTTTCATTCTTCACGCAGCTTTTTGTATGTGCAAATGAGTGCGACACCACGAATGCCTTCAGGGACAAACTGTCCAAAACAATGCGCTGTTATTGGATGATTCATCACGTCTCATCCTTCTCCGTGACGACTTTTTTGCCTTTGTGGCGCGGCCGTTCGGAACAGCGGCGCCTCCGGTCGTGTTTGGACGACACGTCGCACAAACTTGTTCATCTCGAGCGTGCTTGTCCTTAATTTACTTGCATTTGAATTCATGTATTCACTCGCTTATTCAATCACAGTCTGCCCCCTTGAGTGCATTATAAAGCATGTTCATGGAAACTCTTCCTCTTGTCTTGACCACTTTTCCATCGCAAACTAAATTGAATTGAAGATAGTAAATTCAGATTGTTTGTCTAATGTATTACAGCATAAGAGGATGTCTACCTTCAATCTTTGGTATCTTGTTTTAGTGGCCAGACAGCAGAACATAATTTTACATTATTTATTGTTATTGCCTGCTGTGGGTTGTATATTTGGCCTTGTTTTCCAAATGTACTTTTTTTTTTTTTTTTTTTTTTATTCTGACTTGCCAATTGTGCAAAAACAAAATGGTGAGCTGATCTCAGATGAAATACTGAGCGCCTGAGCTGTCAATCACCCCCCAACCTGCTGTTCAGCTCCAGCACGCAGAGCTGTCTCTCACCGACTGCTTTACTGATCCACAGCATCAGGACCGAACTCATCCTGCAAATTAATGTGAACAAAAACACCATGAGCACACTAATCAAATCAATTTAATGGTTTTCATTGAATAATTTTGGAAGAATAATAAGGAGGGACCAGGTGCGTCTCACTGACCCGCCAAGCTTTGCTCCACACGCCAGGCGAGAGCAGCTTTTGATGGCATCCAAAATGCTCTTACCCAGCTGTTCTACTACAGTTTTTATTAACTTTAATCAGGGGCCCAGACCTCGCTGTCATAAAGAAAAAAACACATTTCAAATATTTTTAACCTTTACCCCTGTTTGGAGTGCTTCCACAATTATCTTTTATGTGTATTGAACTTATGTGTCTGGCTGCCAAATTGGTACATATGTTTGTTTTTTACGTCCTTGATGTTTCCACACTGCTGTTGAACAAAAAAAAGGTAGAAATCACCAAAAATTGATATTTATAGGAGTGAAATATTGACAGTGTAATTCATATGATCACACTGAGCAGACGAAATTGCCTCTGTAAAAGTAATATTTCATAACGTGAATTGCTGTTGCGTTGAGAACAGACAGCATGTTACTCTAATTAGTGGGCATGCTTCATTCAGTTATGGCCTCACAGTGAAAAGCATCATGGGAGGATTAATGTGAACTGGATGTACTATAAACCACCAAACAGTTTTTATATTGCTGTGCACTGAAATCTGATCATGATGGAAACAGCTCAGAACTGGAGAAAACTGATCTCAATAAGAGTGAAAACCAACTTGATTTTAATTTATAAAATGGGTATAATTTTTATGAACTTTTCCTTACCCTCTTTTATTACATATTAATTGTATGTGCTGCAGAATGTAATTTATTCTTGACAAACTCCCACTCACACACATTTAGTTTAACATCATGTGACATCTGGACAGTGATGTGACCTTCCAATATGAAACAGACAGTTGCCACAGGGAAAATAAATTTATAGTCATCATGTTGCTTTCATATCTTTTTCTCTCGCTACACTTTCGTGCCCTCTTTCTTTCTACTTTGTTCTCTTGTCTTTCTCCCCTCTCCTTCTCTCATACGTCCGCCAGCCGCTCTTCAACCTTTTTTCTTTGCGCCGCTGTCGCTTTATCTCGCTCCGTCTCTGTTTCTCTCGATCTGGCTGCAAGGAGAGCAGATGGCACTGATCCATAACTTAGTTAAGTGACTGACTGTAATGAGGAAGGACATGCTCACAGAAAGAGAGAGACAGCAAGAAAGATGGGAATTAAGACAGAGAATCAGATGAAAGCCAAAAGATTCTCTTCATGTGAAACACAGCTCGTGCAGGAAACACTCGAGTTGTGAAGTTTAAAACCTTTTATGACAACAAACGTTAATAAAGAAATATCTGGCATTCAACACTCTGCTCTTCAACATGCCCTACACAGACCAAGCAGCATATTGAAGACTTGGCAAGAAGCTGCTGTGTATATATAACTCCAACACTGTCGAGAACAACTTCACAAGGCATAATTAACTAATATGGCTTAGACATCACTCCACTCAGGGACAGAAGCAATGAGATACAACACAGTTAGGTGGTTAATGAGATTAGTCAGATTATGATAAGAGGTCTGTATCACAAGCCAGTGTAGACACTGCCTATAGAATACATATGTGGTGTAAGTATGAGTGTCCTGCATTTTTTTCACATAAATATACGCTGGTTGCAGAAACCTGAATGAACCCTAATCGCCTGAACATGGAGATTGTCTGACGGCATTAGTCATGTCAGGCACAAAACAACATCTGTTTGCATTCAAGTGACAAGCAGTTGTGGTAAATATGGCAGGAGTAAAAGAGGAAATCTTGCATTTTAAAGCATAAAAAAGGCAAAAAAAAAAAAAAAAAAAAAAGGGAGGAAGTCAAGGTGGATGAATGGGTCAACAAAACATTTGACTTGGTAGTCATGTGAAATGAAATTGAAATGAATTGAAATACATGAGGATCAGAGGTGAATGTGAAAGTCAGGAACCCAGGGGATAAACCTGATATCATCCATTGCCCATCCATTAAATGATACCGTAAGACTGGCAAGCCAAACGCAGGCACTGCCCTTTGTTCCGACAGCCCATTATTCCAAAACCCCAACGGTCCGAATAATGTCCGAAAAGACCTGCCCAGTGTCTCTGACTGGCTGGTGTTACTTTGTTATGGTTAAATGGTTAGGGTCAGAAAAATTGGAATAATGGATCATTGGATGAGATGGCACAGATAATCGTATGCGTCCAGGTTGCCAGAACCCAAAGTGAGTTTACTCAATCGGTACAGAAAGGCCAAAGAGATGCTGCAGTTAATCACAAACCTGGTTAATAAGAGACTGATGTGCATAAGCATATGCATTACTCATTTCATCTATAACCTGAATATGATCAAAACCAGTGTATGAATCATAACTGGAATACTAGTGTGCATGTAAATGTACTGAATCGATAAACACATGTTAATATTCCATGTTGCACAAAATTTTGGAAACAGGAGTTGAAAGTTACTTGAATTAAGTTGCATTATTTTGCAGATGCAGTTTGTTCCACACAGCCAAATAACAGCATTAAACAGCATTATAATAAACCACTTTTGGATAGATATTTCCTGCCCTTTAAAACTGCCACAAATTCCTTGTTGAAATCTCAGTTGCCTTTTATTGAAATCGAGAGTTTCCTGCCTTCCTCAACTTTTTGCCATCAGGGGACGTCAGCTTTGTATTGTTCACACTAGTTCCAGCCTGTGTGGAACTCCACAAAGCCTGTGAAAATTCCCAATTGTGTGGCAGCTTTACATGCCGCAGTCTGTCTCCCCTTGCTCGATACCATGGGTTAGTTTTGTCTTTCCTGTTCTGCTGCAGGGATTTACAGCGCAGCGTCCCGTGGGGAAAACCGGCTGGGGCTAAAACACTTTCATGGGGGTGTCTTTCTGGACAATGGGCTCGCTGTGTGTTCCTAGGATCTGGTGGACTGAATGTACAATAACTGTTATGGACCCAAGCTGTTTCACTGGGATTTGGTCTAACTCCAGTCCCCATTATCTGATCATAGACAGGTCAATACTTTCATCAGGAGATTAGACAATGACTCGGCCTCAGGGTGCAACCTTACCTTCAGGGGAGCCTTCATAGTGCTTTCAAACAGACTCCAGCGAATGCTCAGATTTTTTTTTTTTTCATTTAATGTTGCACTCATATGAAGCGACATATTGCAGAGTTTTCTCCTGCCAGAATATAATGAAGGCATCAGGTTGCTATAGAAAACCTTTGATTTGTGGCCTTATTTCCCATCAACAAAATCATTTTTCAGCATCTAATGAAGACCAAGGCCAGAGTTGTTATCACTGTAGACGACAAGATTGGATAACAGCGTGTGTTGTAGATGCTTTGTTGTTTCACACACACAGGCTAAACAGCATTAAACACATAACTACATCTGAGACACAGCAGTCAGTGCGTGATGGTTTCTGAGCTCTGAAATCTTCAGGTTTTAGATAATATGGTGCATCAAAAAAGGACTGATGACTGATGGACTAGGATGAATATTTTGTTAAAAAAGGCCCACAGGAGTCTTTATTATCTTAGAGGTAATTAACAGATAATTGGAGTGCCAGTTTATTGGGGCAACCTCAAACCTCAAACATCAAAAACTAAAATATTAGAATATCCAGGCCTTCGGAAAGACACACACACACACACACACACACACACACACACACACACACAAAACACAAGACTCTGCTGCTCCTCAGTGTGGCGATTGGAGTAAATTAGACGGAGACAATAGAGGACCATGTTTCCCCGGAAAAGAAAAAAAAAAAATCCCTGACCAGACTAAAAATATAATCTCCTTATTTCCTGTCTTCATTTCTCTTCATTTCCTCTCGCTTTCTTCTTTTTAACATCCATTTCCATTTTCAATTTGTTTTCCTCTTCATCCCACTTCTTGCCCTTTCTTTCTCTTTTCATTCATTTTCTTCTTCTCGTCACCGTCTCATCTCACTCGTCTTTGTCTCCTCTCTCCTAACAAAGCTTGAAAAAAGTACAGCGTGTATGTCTGAATCTCTTAGCTGAGAGCCGACGGTTGTTATAACCCTCCCTGTCTCGCTCTTAAACACTAACTCAGAGGAGGTGGTTAAAGAGGGGAAGGCACGTCTTATGCTGCATCGCCCTCAGCGCTCTTATATACAGTAATAAATGGGATTGGCTGGCTTTAGAAAGGAACAACTTCAAGATTGAACATGACACGAGGATAAGGATGTAATGGCGCGTCACATCAGCAGATGACAAAGGACAAGTCGAACAAAGATAAAAAAGATGTTGGTCTAAAGGCTCAGAATTCTGAAAACCTTTCCTACAAACACTCCAATTTGCATTTCAGAGGCTTTGACTTTATTTTAGACAATTTAACATCTTGCTCTGGATGTTAGACAAAACATTAAACTATTCTCACTTTGCACGAGTTCGACATCCCATCGCATCATGTGAGGCTTGATCACGCCATGCGAAAACAATTCAAACCCCATGTACAGACATAAATTCAGCTGTTATGTTCAGTTTATGTTTCCATTTTGACATCGCTCTACATTTGAGGAAAGGTGAGCGATACCTTGAGCTCGGTAAGCAGCAAGAAAATGATTTCAAATTGACATCAGTTCTCGGCTTGTACCTGCATCACGACGGCGTCGCTGCTCTTCCGCTGTCGACGGCAGCATAAAAAACACAGATCATGAATATTTTACAGTTCATAACGGCGCTCAGCTGATGCAGTCGGGCCTTAAAGTGGAGGGTGTGGGGTGGGTTGTGCATACAAAATGTTCCTGAACGCCCTCCCAGCTGGCAGCGGCTAATGCTGCTGCTGATTTTACTGTGGGAGGAGGTATTGTCAGGTTAGCTGGTAGTTGGCAAACTCAGCGCCTGATGGGCTCTTTGGCATCGCTTTGTGAAATGAGCCAATGACTGAAGGTGCTCCAGTGGACTGACAGCGTGTCACGGAGAAGGGTGGAGGTCATTGCCTATTATAACAGAGAGTTTTGCTAACATCCTTTCCTCCGACGCTGCCAGTAAGGCCGGGCTCGGTCCAATGTCAGCGCTACAGTAGCCTTTCTCAGACTCCGTGTGTCCCCCCGAGTTGACGTTGCCAGCCCTGCAGCGGACAATAGCACAAAAAAGGACGCTGGCTGCAGCTCTCTGATAGAGCATGCATAACAGCGCATTGTACAAGTTGAGACACAAGAGTCTCCTTAAGAAGACGAGCCTGGTCTAATCCAATTTTCTGTCCAACTGCAACTCACTTTCACTTATTCTTACCGTTAAAGTTTATCCTTAACTTTTTTTCTTTTTTCAAGCGTTAATCAGGTTTGCACAAAAACTTTAAGATAAGTATACACAGTCTCCAATGAAATTGCTCTCAGCTGGCAGAAGCTTACTCCAAGGATGTCAACATTGAGACAGATAAAATCCTGAAGTTTCATTTTAAATCACTTCCCTTCCATAGGAATCATAATATATGTGCTTCATTTCAAACACTAATATTTGTCTACTCGCTGTGTGTGCCTAACAGGGAGGGAGAAGATAAGAAGCAAATGAAACTTGTTGGATGACCTGGATGTCCTTGGTGAGTCTAAGAAGAAGATGCAGTAAAAAAAAAAAAGTGCTTCATTTACTTTTACATTTTCGGAAGAGGTTCACAACAAGATCAGATTGTTTTTATTTGAGTGGGACTGATAGTGAAAAAGACGTCTATTGTTACATACATCAAAGAGCTTTCTTCTTCTTTCCTGAGAAGTTCGGTCATTTTTTTAAGAGAAGATTAGATGGTGGCCTTGTTATCTGCTGTTGTCTGGTGGTCTGTTGTTAACACATATCAGGGAGGCTCAAAGTGGATTATTGCACCAGAAAAGCAAAAGGTTGTGAATAAATCATTTTTGTTTAACATACCTTGATACATGCAACACTATTTTTGAGGCAGTCTGATCAATCATCAGCATTTTCTGTGGCCAGGATATTACACGACAGATCCCACAACACAACATACAATCATATCTGCAGAAGGTCATTTGAATAAGAAGAGAAATCCTGCTCAGCTAAATCAGCATTTCTATGCAATATAGGGGAGAGTTAAGTAAAAAACATAAATGAGCAAAATGATCAAACATGCTTTTTAAACTTGAGCCATCAAAACATTTTCGCCCTAATAGATTCACGTGAATAAGCAGTTAATTCAAACTCGTGTTTACTCGTGTTTTCAAGGTTTACAACTCGTAGACTATGAGCTCAAATGAGAAATGGAGGTTAGCTGAGGTAAGGAAGTGAATCCATAGTGTAACACCGTATCACGCATGTAGGCGAAGAAGAGCTATTGTGACCATATTGTATGAAGAATCAGTAGCCATGAGTTTGCATTTCAAAAGGATTTGAGTGAGAGGCTTTGTGCTCCACATCAAAGAAATAAATTAATTAAAAAAGATTTTACATGAAAAAATTATGGATCCATGTTTTAGGAATTACCTTGATATTTCTCTTCAGTGGTTTGCTTGAGGTTACGCTGCCAAAGTTGATGGGTTTATCAGAGAGGTACTTGATATCTTTTTTCAGTATCAGTGAAAATTGAAATCATTCGTGTTTTAAAAAATGAAAATCCATTGTACTGTAGTTGATCTCAAGTGGATCTCATGCCATTTAGCTAACTGGCACTCTTTTCATGTCAGCAGCACAGTAAATAAAAATCAGCTCTGGAACAAAGGGACGGATGACCGGGTGGATAGAGAAATATTGGATTGCCAGCAGTTAGAGGGAGAAGGAGAGCGAGCGTTTGAAGGATGGATGGATGAATTGATGTATGGACGTAGGTGAGGAGGCGAGGTGATGAGGGTAAAGCAGGGATGCATGAGCAGAGGGAGAGCGAGGGGCAACATCAGAAAGGTCGAGGAGGCAGAGATCAAGATGAGACCACATCAATGGAGAAAAGTTCCAGAAGTGAGAAAGACGGAAAGTGAAATATTTCCTATTCCCTCTGTCTGTTTCTCTATCTCTCTATCTCTCAACTATCAAACTATGACCTCTATATACTCATGAACGACATAAAATAATAAAGAAAAGCTGCATTTGTTTAACATATGTAATCAATGAAGCAATGCAGACATTCCCACTTTTAATATTTCAATAAGCTATTTCAGTTCAAGCACTGGAAATAGTCATTATTTGCAGTCTTAGTTGTCATCACGGCAAATAATAACTATATTTCTTTTTGTCCTTGCATCTGCATTTAATGAATAGGTTGGAGTTGCAACATGTTTGATCATGATACTATTAAAATCTTATTTGCTTGGTTTGATGTTCCCCACAAGTGTTCCATTGCAAAGTTGCCATTTTAAGTCTGTGCCGATTATCTATTAGATTTAGTTGCATTGTGATGTGGACATTTTTATTTACGGATTGTTGCAAATTTGGCTATTTATAGTATTGTTTTGTGCAGGAGGGTGGACAGCCTGCAACCTTCAGTGTTTGTATGAATTATTAAATGACGGGATGGATGAGAGACACCGAAAGAGAGAGGGAGAGAGAGCATGGAAGGTATTGCAGACTGTGGTGAGGTTCAGTCTCCAGCAGATATGTTCGGAACAGGAGGGAGGGTTCATCCACTAACCTGTGTTAGACTGAAGTATTCAGTTTGACTTGTACCAGCGAGTGGATGTGTTAAAGAGAGAACAGCAGCAGAGAAGGCGGCTCAACACTTCATCATCAACATTTGTTTTTGTTTTTATTTTTATTGGGATATTTTGTCTGCACTTGGTTAAAGATTGAACAGTGACTTTCATTGTGGTTTGTTTGTTCATTTATTAACAAAATGTGTGTTGCCACATTTTCTTCTTGCTGTAATATGTTGGGTTTTTTGCACTTGAACGAGGTCAATAATTTATATTTCCCTCGTGAAGAGTCCATTGACTTGAATGACTCGAGTCATTGGATGGATTCCCTGAGGTTTCGACCTTTTTAATTACTGCAGTGATCTTTTATAGGACATAACAAAACGTTTTAGTTTTAACAGGGGCTTTGGTTCTTGGTCTTTACTGTGACACAGATCCGAGGTTAGAAACTTGGTTTGGTTGAGTTGCTCTAAAGTTTAGTTGCTGTATTATGACCTGGTCGGATGTTGGTGTCTTTCAGCAGTTCTTTCACTTGTCTGTTTTTCTGTGGACATTTATAATTTCTGTAGCTGCTCTGAAATGTTGTATAGTTAGTGATGAAGTTGGCTTTTTTTTGTACTGTTGAGTAAAACATTATATAAACCAGTGACGGCTGGTGACTCACAAACTGGGGACGGATTAACCAAACAGGCCTAATGCAGAAGATAGGATATGTATTAGTGGTGTAGATATACAGGCCTATCATATGTTGTAGATCGCAGCAAATTACAACTATAGCATAATACATCAAGTCAATAAAGCCTGCTTTCAAGAAGATTATAAGATTTTAAGAGAGGTGTTGATTCAGCCTTATGGCTGTTCTGAAGGCTGTTACTGTTGAAGTGTATTGCATTATACTCGGAGGTGTTTCTGATATTTAAGTCTACCTTCGCTGACACAAATAGAGCAGACAGAACATTATAAACAACTCTCACCACAATGAAAGCAATGCAGTCAATGCAGGCGGGAATTATTGCACAGCTGTATAAGATTTAGCTCAGTATATTTCATAAACTGGCTGACAGCGGAGGCAGAACGCTGCCCGGAGCTGATGGAGAGTTTTCTCTTAGACCAACGTGATGTCAATATTCTGTCGTGGTGGTTGATTAGTTTGGGTGGACGTCCTCTATTGGAGCACACTTTTACGTATTTTGGCCAAAAATAGATGAGCATGAAGAAAAAAAAAAAGGACTTCACACAGACCGCCCTTTCCCCTCTTGCCTCTAGATTTTTTAGTTTATAAGTTTATAAATGATACTGAGATGCGATAATGGCTTATTTCAAACACTTATTTTTTTTTTGTATTTTGATTTTGATCTCACTCACCTTGAGCCTCCTCTGCTATAAATGCTCAGCAGTATTCACCCCGAGACATTAACAGAAAAATCAAGACCACTGTGCAGCTGTCAGTGAGAAGTCATATGTGTAAGTTACGTTCAGCACCTCCAGTCCCTGCTGTGCTCTACATGTAGCCCACGCACAAGGCAGCAAATTACAGCTCCTGCTTATATCATTAGTTTCACACCCTTTATGCTACGTTACAAAAAACAGACGGGTGGCGCTGGGTTTCTACACCTCTCACATTTGGACTACGCGGTTTCATCTCTGTATGTGGTGTAATACGCTACCCGCATAATAACGGTTCAATCTAGATTGAATGCACATCGATTCTGAACATCGGCATCGTCTGAAGTAAAACATGCCCATAAAAAACAACTTGTAAGGAAAAAAAAAAAAAGAAAGAAACCTGCTCTCAGATTGATGGGTGCTGAGGTATAAAAAGACATGAAAAGAATATTTCAATGGGTTTTTGTTGGCGTCAGAAATTCAACAACATATACCTTTAACATCTTGAAGAAAAAAACTCCTAGAATTTGAGTGGTTTAATTTGTCTTTTTCATTGTATTGCGCCGCACTGTGTCAGCAAATATGCGAGGTTTGTTAAATATACAGTCCCTCTGCACTATTTGCACCAGGATACATTTGAATTGATAAGTCGTCATCAAAGGGAAAAAAAGCTGAGCACACACACACACACACACACACACAATGCTCGGACGCACTTCCAGGTCCCTCGGCTTGACATAATAGCTGATATGCTGGGTCACGTTCAGCAGACCCGCCGAGTGTGTATTTGTGTATGTGTGTTTGTGTGCGAGAACAAGTAGAGGACATGCAGCCTGGAGCAATGAATTCCAATAGGTTAGTACCCAAAGGATACACACACACACACACACACACACACACCCCCCTGAAACCACGCACACAGTAACTCAAGCCGTCACACTAATACTCAGCTTGTATACAGCTGGAAACTGAGCAATGTTTTATTCAGAACAATACAGGAGCCTAAAGAAAATGCTAATGAAGAACTGTAAGATTTCTCACATCCTGCATACTCAGAGATGGATTGATTTCTTATGTGAGTGTGTAAGAGAGTTTTTTTGGGGGTTTTTTTTTCATGGGGGTCTTTGCATTGCATTATTCAAAATGGAGGCACAAACACTCAAAAAGCAAAATACTCCAGACAGGCTCCAGGACAAATATGAATCCATGACATTTCTTAGAAGGGCTTTGGCTTTGTTGGAGGAGTCGGGGTTAAGTGCTTTGCTCAAGGACAGCTGGGGAAAACTGGCTTATAGTCTTAACCTGTCTCACTAGGGGCAAAGATTACATTTCGGCTGCTGTCATCCCTCATTAATGTGATAACAGCATAATGAAAAGTACTAATTTGCCATATCCATCACACATGTAAACTCCTTAATATCTGTGTTTAATATATTGTTTCTTATGTTAGAATAGGGAAAAAAATGCAGAGGTAAAATTTTCCCTTTATAACAATATATTCTTGGATTGGATTTGCTTTTTGCAATTTGTGTCGGACATTCAAGAGAAACACAGTCGACGTAGAAGCACACATGTACAATCAAACTCCAGTTAACATAAATACCAGAACGCACCAAGAATATTGCACAGATGTCCAATGCAAAGATGTAGCACAGATCTTCATCTTCATCTTGCCATTTTATTTTTTCTTTCATTTAGTTGAGTTGTTTGTCATCAGTTTGATCATTTCTGTGTTCACCTTCAAGATTTGTGTTCCTGCTTTTGTTTTAATTTCCTTTATTAGTCCACAGACATAAACAATGACGTAGAAATGGATGGCAGGCAGCTGGCCAGTCAGACAGATAAATGTTCAGACAGTCAGAAACAGCCAAATCGACATCATAACTGTCTGATATGCAAATGCGGCGATTTGCTGCCTGCGCTGAGAGACGGGCGGAGCCAGATCACCTGTCAATCACTCGGAAAGATGAGGAAGGACAGGAAACTGGCCTGTGCTGGTGTGTGAACGGCGAGGACATTTTGGCTGGTCTTAATTTGTTCAAATGGCTGTTTCAGGGTTGAGAGTTGGTTGCGTGATGTAGTTGTGAAGTTAGAAGCGTGTGTAGAAATGTGTGTGAGCGTGCTGCACAAGATCATCAGAGCACCTGAAACACGAGCTTTACCCTACGATTTTATTTCCAGCTTCTTGAGATACATTGATGTATGAATCATTAATAGATGGTTCAAATGGGAGTAACATTATAGTTTGATTGTAACACTCACGCACACACATTTCCACTTGCAGGCACACACAGAGAGTTAAAACTCGAAGCAAAACTGACATTGTTTCTCATTGTCAGGTTGTGATCTTAGTGTTTTTATTCCAATTTGCTCGGCCCACAAGCTTGCCGTAAGCGCTGCCTCCAGCTGTGTGCCTTTGATTTGAATGGGGCATGCTAATAATGCCAAGAGGCCATTTCAGGCAAAGTGAAATGTCTATTTTATTCATGCCATTGACTGACACATTTTTCTGATTTTTTTTTTTTAAGTCATTGTGTGTCTTTGGCTCCATCCTGCAACCTGCACATCTTTGCACAGTCTGTATATGTGTATTTTCCCAATCCATAGCCTGTAATAATCTCAACAATGGCTTGAACTTTATAGTTGATATGCAAACACAACATTCATTTAAAAAGAGAAGAAACAGAACCTCCATCTTATTCACTCAGTATCAGTTGGTGTTCTTATTTTATCTCTTTGTGTGCCAACGAAATTTAACATAAACTCCACAAAGGTGAAATTCATGCACGGCTATCGTTCTGTTTTTGTCTGTTAAGCAGATACAGGCATGTTTTTGAAAATGAACACCTCCCACAACAATTGGACAATCCCGGGCCAAAAAAAAAAAAATCCTCTGCAGCAGATCACTCCATCTCTTCCAGGAGGCACATGAAGCCGTCTCAAACTCAGCCATGCTCGGCTCTCTCAGACATGTCTGCCACTGATCTTCACTAACATATTCAAGAGCCTTGAGGTTTCTGGTTTTGACCACTGCTGCACAGAGCTCTTCCCCCCCTCAGGGTTTGTCTCTGCTGGATGCGAATCAGCCACATTTTTTTAGTCAGCTGTCTTTCTGAACAGGAACTTTCATTTGAACAAATGTTGCTGTCTGCACCAGTTCTGTGCAGGCTGGAGCTTCATCAGCTTCCATCACTCATGCATCAGTGCATCCTGGAGCGTTGTTCTATTCCCCAAATCGAGTTTTCCTTTTATTTGCAGTCATAAACCCAAAGTTTATGGCCTTCATTAATCAATCTATATTCTTATACAGGGATTTAAAGCTCTTGAATAAATGGAGAGAGCGAGTGGGAGAAAGATGGAGGGCGACAGGAAACAAAAACAAAACATGATTGAATGAATATTGGATTGCTTCTCTACTGTTCTTCAGTTTACAGTTTGAAATGTGCGGCTGTTAAATTAAAATCAGCTCAGCTTTTCTGCGCTAAAACGATACAATGAGATTTTAAGATAAGATAATCCTTTATTGATCGCCCAGAAGGGAAATTCATGTTACAGAGACAGAAATAAGTACAGATAAATAGAGAAACTTAGAAAATCATTGGAAGTATATAAGATAAAAATAAGAATAGAATAAAATTAAACTCAAATTACATGCAGCAGCAGTAAACAAGAGAGATAGTGACTCAACAGGGACCTTGAAGCAGCTTACATGTCTGAACATCTAAGAGTATTCGACGCACAGAGAGCGAGCGCCGACGACAAGCAATACACGAGAACATCTGTGAAAACACAAAGACCCTGACAAAAAGACTGTGCAGCCTCTGGAAGGAGATAAACATCAGCTGTCGGCGAACGCGGGGCTGAAACCCGTCACAGCATTGACTGCGAAGGGGTCAAGATCGTGAATCAGACATGACAACCGGAGAAAGCTCAAGGAGGCCAATCACGTCCAACGTCAAAGGCCGGCCTTGAACGGAGAGAGGGGTTACGAAAGCTCATGAGTGAACCTTTGGGCTTAGTTTTTTTTTGTTTTTTTTTTAAAGCATGTAGGATTTTTAGCAAAATAATTGCAACAAGCGCTTACTTTCAGTAGCTTATGAGTTGCTAATATATTCAGATTTCTGTAATCAATTCCCCTCAATACCTGACAAATCATACTGGGTTGCCTCAGTATTTGGGACAGGCTACACGTTGCTGCTTTTGTTGGGTTAAAAACAGGATGCTAATTATTGCATAATATTGTAAGAGTCCAGAAGATTTCCCCTGTCGCTTGAGTGCAGACTAAATTCACTTCTCTTACCACAAATAGGTAGATCTGCATCCTCCAGTCATATAAACACCAGCAGATGAACGTCATAGGGCCCTGGTGATGTTTTACCCTGTCAGGCTGCATCCAAACATGCTGCCGTCCCAGCTCTAAATCCCCGCTCCCTCTCTGCAGTGAGACGTTCTGCCGAGCCAACACCTGAGCATTAGAGCTGCCTGGAGTATTAAAGTCAGTGTCTTTGTCTCCGGTGCACCGACCCCTGCCGTCCCCCATGTACAGGCAGGTTTAAGACTGCTTTGTTAAGTCAGTTGTGGCTGTTTGAGGGGTTTCCCTGAAGGCTTAGCATGAGGGTACTAGTTTAAAACAGCCAGCTGCTGCCTCAGTGATGATGCTGCCAGATTATTAACAATCTGCACCCATTCTCTCTATGAAATCTTGGAGAGCAGCCACTTCCATTTTCATCAAAAATCCAGTGACAATGTTTGTAATGCTTTTAGATCCCAGTCTCTAAACAGTGGTCCCCCTGAAGACCCTTGTCCATGATTCATCTGCAGTCCCTCTGGTGTGTCTGCACTGTTCTGCCACTCTCACGTCGCAACTGTTTGTACTTTCGAACTGTCCTTAAAGTGGTCATCCCTCCTGAATGCTTTTCCCCACCTGAACAGACCTACTTAGCCTCCCACTTACCTTAAATAGACGCGAGGCTCCAGCATTCAATAATTCATTCCTGCAACATATTTGTCCCCAAACCCAAAAGAAGTCAGTCTTTATGGTACACTCTGTTTTAGCTTGACCTGAAAGACCAAAGGTGTCACATGCCACTCTACCAACAAATGACAGGAATTGCACGTTGTCCTTTGTGCAGCTGACCCAGGAAAGGTCTATTCACAGACTCGCAGAGTATATTTTAAAATCCTCACAAAAGTAAAGTCACTGTTCTCCATCTCCTCAGATCAGGACACTGAGTACACTCATGCAACACTTCAGTGCGGGCCTGTCCAAGCTTCCACAGAGCCTTTTAAAAAGACACTGACTCCAGGGACAATGCTTTTTTTTTTTTTTTAAATTCATGAGTCCAGTTCGCTTATTTGACTCTGTATAAGGCATTGCACTTTTTTAACACGCCCATATATATTTTGCAGCTGCGCATATTGGTTTCTACATTTCACATGTGCAACATGGACTGAAATACAACAATTTAGAGAGAGGCTGAGTGTTATAATTTTAGTTTGATGCTTACATTTGACTGCTTATTCTTGTTTTCTGGGAGTAAAACCTTGAATGCAGTATCCATTGTGGGATTAGGACTTTTAGTTAAAGGGAGTTTTTTTGACCAAGGATTGTGCTGTGGAACAATATTTTGAATAACATGACCTCAGTTTTGGTCTCATTTTACTTTAATTTTGGTAATTTTTCTTCTGTCTGAGCTTCACAAACGTTGGCTAAGTGTCATTGAAGTAGTGTATTTTATTACTTTAGGTTTAGCATCTGAATACTTCTTCTGCAACTGTCAGTCACTTGACACCTGGACAAATGAAGTTAAACAACTGTGGCACCAGACATTACGTAATAATCCTTCCATAGTTTGAGCATGCAGGAGGTCCAGATTTCAGCTTTATGTCTGGGATTTCACACCTGAGCGAAGTCAGACGGAGCCTGCTGGCGACATGACAGAAACAAGAGCCTCCTTTGCCAAACTTCTATCTTCAATTAACAGCGGGCATGGGACACAACAACTCTTACAAATTAAATCTGAAGCCAGCGCGTGCACTCCCTGCTCTGAAACCCCTCTGGTTACCTCGCTGTTTGTGAGCTGCTTTTAACGCCTCCTCTATTGTAACCACACATGCTCCATCCCCACGAGTGAAAGACCATAAAACACCTCTCCCTCCCTTCTCCTGACCTTAAGTACATCAAATGCACCACTTAGACCAATGTAAAATAACACTATAGCCTCTACTGCAAACCAAACTGGAGCAAACCCCGAGAAAGAGATGTCACAGCCCCTCCACCATTTGTACACCTATTAAAAGCCAGAGGAGTGAGAAGAGGAGGCAAAGACAGGAAGTGCATTTTTGGCTCCAGCATCATTGGGGGCTAATTCACTTCATCCTCCACAGATGTCTCCCCACCTTAATACAAGCGGTTTTATTGAATGATGCCTGGCAAAATCCGGTATCTGTCACCGCGGCTCTGTCTGCCTCTGTCTCAGAAGATAAAAGGTAAAACATTAACTGCAGCAGGAACACCTGACCTTTCAGTCGGAGGCTCCCCTCATCCATCTATCTTTCTCTCTTCAACCTTCTGTTCCATCCTTCACTTGGTCTCGTCTCTCACTCCTCCCCAACATCCATTTTCTCTCCTTGTACATACCCCACTTATATCACATCGTGCCTGATTGCATCCTTATATCATCCACGTCATTTTTTATTATAGTTAACAGCAAAAACTGAAACTTACTTTACTGGTTGTATTGTGAATCTACTACTCATACAGATTTATATTGTGTATATTTTGAGAGAGCTGAGCTTCTTATTTTAGATAAAACTTAGAATTCGGTCATCATTCTTCCCTCAGACGTAATGAGACTCAACCAGTGTTTCCCTCCTTTTAAAATCCGAGTAGAATTTATAACTGCAGAAATTCAATGTTCTTTTATTTCACATTTCTTCAGATATGGCTCTGATTTATTGCTCCAGTCTTAAAGACCAAAAAAGAAAAGCACAAAGTGTAATGATGTTACTGTCGTTCTAGTTTTTATGTTGTTGGCAATCTCAAACCCTCATCGTCCGCTCTGTGTTCTCCAAACTGAGAAAGCCTCTGCTTGCCGAGATGTAATTTCCCTACTTTCGCTAAGTGATACTAACTGAAACTGAGAAGCTATCTTCATTTTCGCTGAACGGGGCTCTTGCTGAGTGGCACATCATCGCTCTGCTGACCAGGTATCTAAAGGCGTACTTAACATCACTAAGCCTTGGAGCTCTCTGAGTGAGACATCAAACACTTATTCCTTGCACATTTAGCCATATTTGATGAATGTAAGCACCTGCATTCAACAGCGGCAGCTTCTCTCACAAGAAACTGAGGGAGATACGTGAAGAAGCACGAGGTTTAAATAGAGGCTGTTACGTTTTAGTTTGACTTTAGTGTACAATACGTTACCATTGACCCCAGGACTCCTCTTTTTTGAGCTTATTTTGAAAGCTGTAGGATTTAAAAGATGTTTGGATGCGTTTTCCAATTTTAAAATGCTGCTTTCACACTCGGTACTTCAAGGTGAAAGCTCTTTTCACCTTCACTTTCCTCTTTTTATTATCTGAGTTTGATTAATACGCAGGGTACGCCATCGCGTTCGCCATTCATGAACTTGAACTAAGTGAGCCAGCGAGCTTTCAGGGTCTATCTCAAGGACCGTTTGACATGATACATGGTTGTTGATGGACACTCTGTGGCTTCTTTCTGTGATCAAACCTGTGACCTTTAAGTAATTGGATGGTATCTCAAAACACTAGCTCACCCATAATCCTCCCTGTCACCCCGGACCTCCATCCCCGCGCTTGACATCACCTTTGCACAATACCATGAACTGAAATAAGAAACAGAAGCTTAAGTTTTTAAATGTACTCAGTTTCCCCTCTAACATCCATTTATTACACTCTCCAACTTTAAATGTTGCTCTCTCTCCAGTTTTTAACCCTGAACTGGAGGTGGTTTTGTGCTGGGTAGAAAGATGCATTGAGTGGTGGCTTGCATAACAGCATGCAGAATCTTGACTTTTCGAATATCGCAGGTGTTTGAGAACATTGTAGCTCGATGCCTTAAGGCTCCTCAACCTGGTTCCCTGGAGTGAAAGCTGCAAGTTTCTGAAATGTATAAATCTAAAATGTGGAACGTAGATGATTACACCTGTGCTGACTCTCTCTCTCTCTCTCTCTCTCTCTCATGCACACAGACTCACCCCCAGCACACATTACATTCATTTACAAATGAATGGAAAGGCTTTGATTAAATTTGATTATGATAGTATTTCTAAATGTCGTGTCATTTTATTCAGACTGTGCGAGAAGTGTGCCGCTGTGAGATAATTAGATCAATTATGTGTACTCTAGCATTAGCAGGTTAGCATTGCCGTCCAACACCGAGCACCTGCCTCCCTTTTTGTCTCTCACTGACTTTGCTTCTGCTGTGCCTCGCTGTTCCTTTTCTGTCGATCACAGCCTCAGCCGCGCTGACACTCCATCTATTCTGTCCCCCTCTCCAGATAATTGTCGGAAGTCCCTGACACAGATACAGTCGGCCTTTGTGGAGAACAATTCAATGTGTGCTGTTGATGATGCACTCTAACAGTAAAGCCAATGGAAGACACCATCAGCACAATGTGAAACATACGTGACGACAGGTGTCAAATCAGTGCTCAGTCATATCTTTTGTGATTTTTATGGAAGCATATTTGAATCTGCAAAACAGTGCATCTTTTTTTTTTATTTTTGAGTAGAAGGCACAATGCGTAGAAGACAATGTATGTTAAATACGAAATGCAGCTAAATGGAGGAAATGTTTATAGAAGCTGTGGGAAAAATGATTCTCATGGTTTTGCACCGAAGAATAAAATCATGAGAAAAGAGTTTGAGAGGCAGCAGAAGAGGTTTGCTGTAGCCTTGGTGGAAAAAAAAATCAATGCTTTGTATGTTTATGAAGAGAATGGATATATTATTTTTAATGTGGCCCATATAAAAATATAATAACAAATAACATTTCAAACATCAGTTTCATCTACAAGCACGTCTCAAAGAAAACATCTAAGCAGCATCACCCATTCTGAAAAATACAAAGAAACTGGAGTCACCACATCTCAACATGAGCAGCTTTTGGTCGGATTCACCAGTGCTTCAGTTCTTTACAAGGTTCCTTATCGCAGTCTGACATACGGGCGCATTTATTCTGACAATCACGAGAGTCGCAATGCGAGATCTCTGCACACACAGCAACATCCTCATGGCATCATTGTGAGCGGCTTTAAGTCCCTGCATACTGCTCTTTTTTTATACCTACACCATAGCTGAGCAGGGCGCTTCAGTAATCCCTGTACAGTGAGATCAGATGGGCACACATGAAATGTACATACAAGCGTGTTGCCCTCAGCATAGACTGTTTTTCTTATCATTGTATCTCATCCATTGAGTCACTTGTAAAGGGGATGACAAAGATAAGCAAAGTTTAATTTTCTATCATCTAATTATAATTATCTTCGTCAGGACCATACTGGGAGCGAACTAAACTATTCCTATGCAACAAAAAGATTAATTATGAGAAGCACAGCCTGTTTAACAAGCATTTAACAAACACGCAAGTCTTCTATATACACGATTTGAGGTAATATCCCACTTTGCATAACCTCATGACCGACATAAAAAGAGTCTAATACAGCACTCCCTCATCTAACCTGTATGGTCTGACTCCTTTAACACTCATTTTCTGAAAAAAGTTATTCATCATAAATACAACACCTCTTTGAAAAATCTCATTATTAGGTGTGACAAAAAAAAATGCTAAAATATGCATCACTGAGGAAAAGACATTGCACCTGCTTAGCAAACCCCTTGTGACGCAGTCCACATTCAGGCTGTGAATAAAGTGGTTTCCAGGTTTCAGTGGCAGGTTGTTGGCTCTAACCTCGTACCATGGCTGTAGGTGGGTAACTTTTCATCTTGCACCTTGATCTGAGGTCTGTGATTGGACCTAAAAGTTCTCGGTGATGTGCTGCCTGTAGTACAATAGGTGCAATTTACAGAGCTGCTGCTGCATGACTCATTCAAGGACACCAGAGCAAAGCAACCTGCAGCTGCTGAGCTTTCATGCACGTGTAATGAGTCAGTCTGCAGGTAGTCTCATAAGCATTCATGCTTCAAGTCAACTCAGGCTGTGCTCGGTTCTTTTGTGAAGGCGGTGATCAGACCGAGCCTGTAATGTGCACATACAGTTTGTGGAACGAGGAGGCGTTTGACTTCTGAGCCTGGTGGGACTGAGCGAACAAGAGCGAAGTTGAAACAGTGACCATTAAGCGACATACACGTGTCAGTTCTTGCTTTGTTCATGCTCGCACTGCTGAGATGTTGTAATATAATATTTGTATGTCAACAATAGATCAAATGACTGCTTGTGAGTGAAAGAGGTTGCTGACAGCGAAGAGCCTCCAGAGTTTGAACCAGCTCTGTGGTTCCCCTCAGATCCACAGAGCATCTTTCTGTAACTTAAGTTCTCACAGCTTTCATCAGCATCACCTACAGCCACAGTAGGTAGCTTGTTCTCAATGACAAAGACAACAACAAGTTGATGAACATAGTGGAACATTAAGGGCTTTAGAGCCAGATATCTTATTCTATAGTTGG
Organism: Holacanthus passer; assembly: GCA_025331565.1. Classification (NCBI taxonomy): domain Eukaryota; kingdom Metazoa; phylum Chordata; class Actinopteri; family Pomacanthidae; genus Holacanthus; species Holacanthus passer. The sequence goes on along the minus strand of JAFREQ010000002.1, from coordinate 6,928,066 downwards.
TAGAGACCAAAAACAGAGCTTAGATTCATACAGTGCTCAGAGACATGACTCTAGATGAATGCTAATGTTGCTCTGTGATAGATGTGGAAATTGGCCCATGTTAGGCATCATCAGGTTTGCCATTATCACCTTAAACAATTCATTTCCCTTGCCTCCAGGTGGCCAAAAAAAATCTGTTATTGCAGGTTTAAGCAATTTTCTTTTTATTGAGATTTATTGCAAATATTTTTACTCAGATTGATAAATGATGGATCGCAAACTACACTTTTTTTGTTTGTTTTGTTTGTCGTTCTTTAATTCTAACACGACGAAACAGTCTCCTGTTCCCCCTTTTCGACATAATGGATGGACATTCTTGCCTCTGTGTTCACCCCCCACCCCCTCGCTCTCCTTTGATGATTTTCTAAGTGTGACCTCATTGTTCACTTCATTAAACTGAAAGCCATAAATTCGACCCCTCTCATCCCAAACACACATACCCACGCTTCGTCTACATACTCACACATGCACACACTCACAAGAGCTCCTTATTTATCAGGTGTGGCTGGTGACAGCTTCTCGCTTGGTGGTGGATTTACAACCCCCAAAACGCCCTGCCTGTGTGTGTGTGTGTGTGTGTGTGTGTGTGAGAGAGAGAGAGAGTGTGTGTGATTTAGGGTGTGTTTGTGTCCTGCTCTGATAGTGTAGAGAGGAAAGAGGTAGTGAAAAGAGGGAATGAGATGTAGATAAATAACCGTTTTAGAAGATTCCTCCTTTCCTGCAGGCTGTGTGTGTGTGTGTGTGTGTGTGTGTGGCTGCAAAAAAGAGTAAAGTGGTGAGAGGGCGAGAGTGAGAGAGAGAGTATCAGACCAGGCAGCACAATACTTAGATTCAGTCCATCTCACTCAAAATGGCTGCACACCACAGTCCATCACTGCTTTATTAGAGATTACACACAAAACACCTATGACCACACACACACTCACATACGTGGTGCAGCGGAGTGCAGTAGATTGCATCCAAATCACCACTCTCTGAAAGTAATGGGGACAGGTTGCTGGGGGGCCACGTCCGCTGCACCCCTTAAAAACCAGACGCCACATCAATATATCGCTTCAGTGTGCAATAATACCACCCGCATTGCTCTCAGACATGTCTGAACTGTTTAGGACTTTGAAATTCACATTTTCTGTGTCACTGGTGCCAAAACATTCTTCTTGTATCAATCGAAACACTCAGAAAAGGATAAATGCCGCTTGAGTCAACGGCAGTAGTTAAACTAAAGAACAGTACGTGAGCATCAAGAGCATTCCTCACAGTGGAGGAAATTCCCATTATGGCCTAAATCTCCAGTTTGTCTGTATTTAATAAATTACAACATCTGTCATGCAAAACAAAAGTGTGACTCCTTACCAAACTAGGCCTTCAATTATTAATCCTCAATGTCAAAAAGACGTGTGTATGCAGCAGCAGACATCAGTTGCACTCAATTTCTGAAAAAAAGTTTCTTGCTTTGAGACACAAGGTTCCTGCGTCACATCTGGGAGAAGTGACAGAGGCGAAAGGCAACTTTTCAGGAACGAAGAAAAATGGGGCTGTATTTTCATCAATGCAGCAGACGTGGGACTTACTCAGCACATAAAGTATCACGGTAGCCTTCAACTCAACATGAACACAATATACAAAATCAGGGTGTCAGAGAAACCTCACATCGCCGGCGGCTGACTGTTGCACATACGAGCTTTCTGCAGGACACTTGCAGTAATGCCATTCCTCCCCTCTTCGTCTTTTCAATCAGATGGCATCTGTATCTATCCTCACAATAACCGAGGGTAACGCTCCTGATGCTGTCTGCCATGTGTGAAACTAATCAGAGCCAAAACCTGGTGTGTGCAGGGGCGTGTTTGTGTGTGTGTGTGTCAGCTTGCAATAGCCACTGGCACCTTGTTGTAAAGTCAATGATGCTGCCGCTTGTTGTACATTCCCGCCTTTCACACAGACTGACACACACGTTCACGCACTCATATTCAATCTGTCTCTCTGCAGACACTCCCCACAAGCAACATAGCTTGTGCACAGGCAGCTGGTGATGAACAAATATTCTCTCTGTTGTGGAGCGTGTGGTCATAAATGTGTGTGCGTCTGCAGAATGGAATCACTCGATTGTGTCGACAGCAGCCGCCTTCCCGCCCTCCGGCGCTGTGGCTCCTGATTGGATATCTCGTTAGTCAATTACCTCATTAGCGGATATCCCGTTGAGGGACAATGCTCCACTGAAAAAAAAAAAAAAAATCCCTCCCTTTTGTTTTGCTTGGATGCCGCTCTTCACAAAACTTCCTGTAAAATGGGATTCTTATATTCCACAGTTGCAGTTAAGCCGACTGCTCGTTCGCAGACGTGACCGCTTTATGCCAGTCCCAGAAGGGCTCAAGTCAAATAGGCAGAATGCACATCTGACAGGGTCTTGTTGCCACCCCGCTGCGAGGATGTTGCTGCCCTGCTGTTCTCGAGCATAGCCACCGCATCTGTCAGGAGTCCCCCTCGTATCAAATATGCTTGATACTTGTGACGAATTGCGGATCCTGTGGGCAATGGCATTTTAGCATCCTGCAATATGTGAAATCTGTGTGAGGCAACTATCTGAGCGTCTTTCTCTCGCCCAGCTGTTGTAACTACAGCTTACTTGTGTGTCGGGTGGGTGGATAAATAGCAGAAGAATAAAGAGATACAGAACAGGCAGGAACAAAAACATGCATTATTTTTGGCATATAAACTTGAAAGACTTGTCTCATTTTGTAACCCTGTGTAGTTCACTGCTCCTCCAGTGTGTCTAATATTCTGGGATGAAGAGGACAATTAACATTTTGCAAAATGGACAGTGGTTTCTGACAAATCCTTGTTGAATGTCAGTCTTAAAGAGTCAGATCTGAAACCCCCTCCCACACCTTTGGACGTCAGAATTGGGGTTGCAAATTCCTGCTGCACTATGAATGACTTCCAGGAAGGGTTGTCTGAAAAGTGTGCACCCTTAGCTCCTTTTGAAGAACCATCATGTCACCCTTTCTCTATGATGGCATGCTTCACACCCAGCCTACTTGTTTCAAGCATTTATAGCATCAGCCTTTACATGAAGTCTAACTCGTTTAGTTTGGCAATCAAGCTCACTTTAGTTTGATAAAAGAGAGAAACTTGTTGTTGTTCTCTGTTTAATAAGTAAAATTGGTGTAAGAATATTTCCTTTCTTGACATGTTAAGTGTGTTCTTTTTATCTAAGAGAGCTTGTGAAACACAGCAAACTCGCCGCTCGCATACGTACGTCTCCCAACCAAAATTATGTATACATATCGTCAGTCTGCTGCCTCTTGTGGTACAAAGTGGTATTGCGAGATAGAATGGGCTGGGGCTAGCTTGTAGATGTCTTTGCAACACAATCAACAGGTGTCTCTGACATAACATCAAAACTGCACCTTTAAGCTTCCTAACCCCGTACGCTCTTATTTCCAAACAAACATGACCGACACAATAGAAAACATAATCTGTGCAAAAGGGGTTTGTTAAAAGATTTGCCGTGTCCGTGATTACAACAATAAGGATCGTGCACGGAGGAGGAATTGTCGATTCATTTAAGCGCTCGTCAGCTGTTGGCTTCCAGATCCAAAGAGACGGCGTGTGTCACCTCAAATCATAAGAAACCAAGTGATTGCTGCGATGAGAACAATTGAACAGTAATGGACACAAATGAATGGAAAAATCTAGCAGTCATACATGTAACCTCATGTGAACCAGTGGTACCACTCTGCAGGGAACTGAGAGGGATAAACAAGTTGACATTAACATTATCTATCTGTATTCAATATACAGTATAAGCGACCATGGGTGAGGGTTAATATACAGTCGAAGAAGTAAAGGATGTAATTGAACCTCAGTTTCCTGGGTTTCTAGGACATGCTGGAATACATTACATCTGCTCACTATGTCTACTTTTTTGGGGACGACTGCAAAGAACCTTTCAGAAAAGTGGATTACTCATGCAAGTCTCTCCAGCTCGACCCTCTCATTCCTCCTCATTTTCTCTCTCTCTCTCTCTCTCTCCTCCCTTTCTCCCTCTCAAACACACATTTCCATTTCATTTTTTGGGCACAGACACTGGTCCCATCCCCCCCGCGTCCTCTTCCCTTCACTCCGATTCTCTACCCTAAATGTTTTACATCTTGTACCTCCCGTTTTCACCGTCACCCTCCTTTCCTCCTCTCATACTCACTTTACCTTTCTCATCTTGTTTTATTGCCTTCCTTCTCCTCTCTTCTCTCTCGGGGTCCCCCCCCCCTTTCTCTTATCCTATATTCTTCTTCCTCTTCACACCCTCGTATATCTCCGACCTCCATCCTCTCCTCTTTTACTCCCCCTCTCCTTGCTTGTTCTCTCTCTTCCTGCCTCTCTCTCTCTCTCAGGACGCCAACCTCACACACGGCTTATTGATTTCTGAAAGCAACACGCAGACATACAGCCGACGTCGAGCTCGCAAATCTGCACACGGAGGATTGGAGGCACACATGCAGTTAGGCACATGCATGCACGCCGTATGTACAGCATGCACGCTCCCAAGTCATGCAATGAATATTCAGATGATATCAGGAAGATTAACAGAGCGCGATGGGGAGAAAGAGGGAGGGAGAAGAAGTGAGAGAGAATGTGCCTGTAGATGGCAGAAGAGTGCTTTAAGGGAAAGTGTGGGAGCAGATTTCACACACACACACACACACACACACACACGCAGACACACAAGCACACTCACCCACACATATTCTCATTAACCCTCACACAGGCGCGTTTATATAGCTACACCTGTGAGGATTTTCCTCCGCCTTACAGAAATTCCCTAAACTGATTTCAGACAAACACACATACACTGCCCCCGCGACCCCTTCGACACACCCACATAAACACACAAACGCTGTGGATTAGACTGAAGCAGCACTCACTGAGAATGAATAATCAGGAAATCAGAGACACCGTCGTTAATTTAATACTTGATTGTGATGCGGGAATGAAATAGACCAATAACATGAGTGCTTTCCCGAATGAGGTTTGCATATTTCCCTCGGGGCTGTTTAGTGATGAGGCTCCTCCCGAAAGCCCCCTGACATTTAACTTAATTCATTCATCTGTCAGAAGTGATATTGATTATGGTGATTTTTTTTTTCCTTTTTTGAAATTTGAATGTTTGGATTTGTCTGGCAAAGTGTATTTGTTTTTGCAGTGACGGTACATAGTTGTTTTTTTTGATTATTTAATGACTTCCTTTGTGCACTTGATTGGTTGTGTGTGTGCATGTCTCACACTTTACTTGGTCTGATGACATTTGACTGTCAGATAAAGATAAACACCATAACAGGATGGTAAAAAAAAAAAAAAAGGCAAATTAACAATTGAATGGCAAAAAAAGTTTCAAAATACACATTGAAAAGTCAAATTTAACTCTGAAATTCAGGTTGATTTTAATTATTTTTCACGCTCAAATTCAGCTGTGTTGCTAATGTCATGCCCTAAAATGACCTCGCTAAGTGAAACTACTATTCAATTTTCCAACAGTGTTGCAGTTATAAGCCAAAGTAATTAAAACTCACTCTTTCTACCAAACAGCTTGGTTGCGTTATCCACAAACTACGCCCACCAGACTCCCAGCTCTCCTCGCTCAGATGGCCTCAAGATCAAGGACTCGACATCATCTCCAGTCTGAACACGGCCCGCTCCTAACCTTGAAGGAAAACCACATGCCATGCAGCAAAAAAACGGATGGCCGGTTCTGACGTGCCGGCTTTATCTGAGGTAAATAAAAAATGGATCTATGTGGAAAAATAGACACTCAGACGAATCATTCAGGAGTTAAAATCATCTCAGAATCAAACATCTCAAATTCATCATCTGTCCATTTTAGGTCTCTACTTACTGAAGCTGTGATATGTTTGGGTATATTATGACACTAAATACAACTTTGCTTTTGTTTTGAAAAAGACACCCACAAGCATTAAACCCCACTTAAACTCCAGCGGATGAAACACGCTCGAGTGTTATGATGCGAGTATGTATTTCCCGGCCCGTTTTTATATTTGTACAGCATATTAAGCTCACCGCAGCCGCTCTGCTATTTGTTGTTATTGACTTGATGGGCTGCTTCATAATTTTCCTCTTCTCAAAAGTGAAAATCTATACACAATTTAATTCTTTGCCTCAGTACTTTTGAGAGCGTGAAAGAAGTGATTGTGCGTTTGACTCCCTAAAAAAAGGAAACATGCCAATTACAAAAATTGCATTTGTTGTGATATTACTATCAATAAAACTGAAATATGGGCTAATATTTTGAGTCGGAGCTGAAGGAAGACGGGCTTCTTTATTGCTTCCCTTATTACTGCCTGCATTTTTTGTAGATGAGATTTTATTTTCAAAGGATAACAAAATATCAATTCTGCTAATACAACCAGGAAAATGGTACAATCCAAGAAATTTCTGGGATAACTGAGGTGCCAAGATGTGACATTTAGGGGAAATGAGTATAACCAGTAGGAGCTCTTCTATTGGTTTATCGCATAAACACTGCTATAATAATAGTTATCATTTGAAATGTCATATATTATTAACACAGTCATCATTCTTTGTTGATGCTTTGGTGCGTTTGCACATTTTACCTGGACTGCAAAAGCTAATAGCATTCAATGTACTGTCCAATTGCATTGCTGCTAAACATATACGAGTATTGGCTGGAAAATCAATTAAACGCCATCCAGAACTCAACAGTGTCGCTGAAAGGATAAGCTCAAGTGTCTGCGTCCATCACGAGCCACCAAATCCCAAACTCTTCCTTGTATTGATTTCATTTCAGAGGACAAGCGGAGCAATGAGTGATGAGGCATTTTATTATTGGTCGGTCCATGTGGCTATTGGGGGGGAAGAAGCTCGCATCATGTTGCACTGCTAAAGGGCTCTCTTCATATGATTTAAGTTTGAGTTAGTTCGAATGCTTGCATCAAATTTGCTTATCCTTGGAGGCAAAGATTTGCTCATCCACCCCCAAGCATTTTTGAGAGCATCCTCTGCTGCAGCTTGATGCTTTAAAACAAAACCAGCATCCTCTCATACCAAAAAAAAAAAAACAAAAAAAACAGCCTCCTTTGAACAGAGCACATCTCAGGCTATTGCACGTGAATGAGAGCGGGAGCTTACGAGGAGCACTTGAAGGCAGCATCTCTGTGCCGGAGCAGAGGAGGCTGAGACGCACCAGGCGCAACACCGGGAGAAGTCCAGCAAGCAGAGGGGGATGATCCACGTCTCCTCTGGTGTCTGACAACCAGAGACATCATCTCCTCCTGGTTGGACTTGAGAGAGATTTTTTTTTAAAAAGGACTGTGACTGTGGACTGTGTCATAAAGAAGCTGTTTGGTAAGGATAAAGGAGAGGAGGGGATGACTGGTGCTGATGCTGCATGTGGACACAAGTGAATGAGAGGATGATGAGAGACTGATTCATTTCTTCTTCTTTCAGAGAAAAAAAAAAGAGGAGGTTTAAAAAAAAAATGCTCCTTTTCCTCCACCCTTGTTTGTGAGAGGAAGAAGAGGAGGAAGAGGAAGACAGACGCACCAGAGAAGAGGAGGGTTAGAATAAAAAACCAGGACTAATATCACTATATTTTGGGAGACATCAAGAAGGACAGAAAGAGCAGAGGATTCTTTTTTTTTTCTTTCTTTTTTTGTGGATGAAGGAGGAGACACATATAGACACGGGAGGAGAGAGGCTCATAAGGAAAGAGGGATCATTGAGGATGAAGAAGAAGGGATGCAGCCCGGAGGAAGTGTGGATGTGAAGCTCTTCATCACTCTTTTTGCCGGGGACGGAATAGAGAGATATTGACGACAAGCATCTCTTAACAAAAAAAAACCGGAGTGTGGATTTAAAGACAACCTGTGCGCCTTCCTCCTCCTCCTCCTCCTCATCCATCCATCCAGCTCTCCTCTCTGTGGATGCATTTTTTTAAAGGGGGGGGATATGAAGGATTTATCTAGTCTATGTTAGAAACCTCTCTCTCGCTCTCTCCTCTCTCTCTCTCTCCCTCTCTCTCTCTCTCTCTCTGGATGTGAAGCAGCATGCGGCCCGGTGAGAGCTCACAGGGCTCCGGGAGATGCGTCGGTGTTCATAATATAAGCGACTGTCTGGCGCGCCCCTCGTCGCCGGAGACGAAGAAGAAGAAGAAGAGGAGGACGGAGAAGAGGAGGATGAGAGGAGGGACGAACGGGAGGATGCCGGACGGAGGGATGCTGCGCTGTTTTCTGTGGAGTCTCGTCCTCGGCTCGCTCTCCTCGCGCGCGCAAGGTAAGGGGATGCGACACACGCACGCGTGCACGCGCACACGCACGCACTCAGGCAGGCAGGCGGGCGGCATAGACGCCCTCACGCACGCGCAAGCACACGCACTGGGTTTTGTGAGGGGGTATTTTGTGCACTGCAGTCATGAGAAGGATGCTGCTTCTGTGCATGTGTGCGCGTGAAGTGCGTGAGATGTGCGTGCGTGAGATGTGTTGCAGAGAGAGGAGAAATAGAAATTGGCTTGCAGGGAGGATGAAGGGAAAGAGGGCTGGAGCAGGCAACAGCCTCTTTGCCTCTTTCCTCCTTTTCTGCTTGCTTTAGTTCTCTCTCTCTCTCTCTCTCTCTCTCTCCATGTCTCTCTATCCTTCCCCCCCCTCTCTCTCTCTGTCTCTCTCCCCATCCTTCCCTTCAATACAGCCATTGAGCTGGTAGCCAATAAATATTCTTGCGGTAGCTCTTGGGCTGTGGCAGCGAACGTGAGCTGCTTATACCAAAGTGTGTGTGTGTGTGTGTGTGAGAGAGAACGTGAGTTGTTTATAGTGATGAGGCCTTACACAGCATTTTATTCCCCAGATCCCTGCCACTGTGCCCATGTAGTCCTTTTCTCCCCCATATCAGTCAAAAGATGTCACACCATGGTGGTGTCTCCCCCCTCTCTCTCTCTCTCTCACACACACACTTTCTTACCTTGCCTCCCCCTCCTCTTTCTCTCGCTCACCCCTCCCTCTCTTCCCTCTCTCTCTCTCCCCCCTCGTTTCCTTGTCGAGTGAAATAAAATGTTAAAATATTCACAGTATAGCACGCTCTCTCCCTCCTTTCCTTGTCTGTATCTCGCTCTTCCTCTGCTTTTTTTTTTTTTAGTTTCTCTTTCTGATCCTGTTCAGAAATGCTGTGTGAACACTCACATTTGCACAGCACACACACGCACACGCACACATGCAAACGCACCCACTGCTGCATCAGGTGAGGCTTCAGTTGTGTGGAAATTGACAGATTCATCACTGTATCTCCAGATGAGGATGGAGGAGAGGCGGTAAAAAAAAATGGAGGAAAGAGTAGATGAGGGGAGAGAACAGGAGGAGAGAAGTGGGTAAGGCAGGAGGAGAGGGAGGGAGGAGAGAGAGAGAGAGAGTTGAGTGATGGAACAAGAGAGAAATATTACAATAGAAAGAGACAGAACAAGTTTGGAGACACAAGCCGGACTGGGTTTCTAACTAAACACACGCCAAGGTCTGTGGGCTTCTGACAACACAGAGGCAGGTTGGATTTGTCAGAAAACTCTCCAGCAGTGTGGGTTAAGATTTGGTGAACAGAGAAGTGGAGACTGAGGTTTGGAAATGGTGCACAAAGGCAAAGGAAGGCTCTAAAAAGCAACCACTGTGGAAGCTATTGAGACCCATTCGTCATTGTCAGTGTAAAGTCTGCATGATCCTCCAGTGTGAGGAGATCATGTGTAGGCTGACTGAGCAGAAACACTATGGATTTCTACTGTGATTAAACAAATCGACACCGGGAACGTCTAGACACTTGGCTTTGAACCATCACAGGCTGCGGGATTGTACTTTCACTCTCGAGTCTTTTGGTAACCTACCTTGAAAGGTTTTTTTATGGCTCACTCTGACGGACAGATGAGAGATTGTGATTTGTGGGGTGTCGACCGAACAAAGACAAGAACGGTGGGATTTCCTCAGGCACAAAAGATCTAATTTTAAACCCTTTTTGGAGCAGAAGATCCTGCCACTGATCTCTTCATGGCTGCCTGTGAGAGACCGCGTTGTATCATACTTTCAAACTCCCTGTTGTATAAAAGCTGCGGAGTCGAGGCCGAGTGAAGAATAGTCTTAGTTAAATGCAAACTAAGATTAATAAAATGCCAAAGTTAGAGGCAGAAGTTGGCAAAGCAAGCGAACAAATAACGCTTTTTAAAGTGCAAAGGCCGAACAAAAAGGTAAATAAATGTGTAATTAAATGTCCTCTTGATGCATGCTGACATTTTGGGGACCAAGGCTTTAAAAAGAGGCTGGAAAATTAAAACCAGGCAGAAGCCAAATGCTGTTACATTTTGGCTGCGGTCGGCAAATTAGTCTACTCTACCGGCCATTGGCAGGTAACCAATCATTGTATGGGCCCGCGATTCTATTCTAAAAACCAATCTGGAAGGTAAAGTAATGAAATAGGCGGTAATGGATTCACACGCTGCTGTAGCCGGTGGACAAAAACATGGATTTCTCAACTGGCTTGACACATTTTGACACAAAGACTCTGTGCCATTTCCAAATGGCGCCATCTTTTGTCATGAAACCGGGTTTTAATTGAGGAAGTCTACAAAGTCATCTTGGAAAGGGTTGAAAGCTTGGACCCTGTCTGCATCTCTGACAGGTTATTATAAATCTTTTTTTTTTTTTGTATAATCCTGAATGCTTTGCGAGATTGTCTTTTTAAAAAGCATAAATGTTGAACTTTAATGTCAACAAATTCACCTCAAATGAAGTTTCCCTTCAAGTCAGCTGCTGAAAAATCGCCATACTTGTCCTCTGCTCTGCTTCTCCTCTCCCTGATCCCCCCTCTTCTCCGTTTCATCTGTCCTCCTCTCCTCCTCCCTGCTGCTCCACTCAGCTTAACTCCACCTCTCCTCCCTTCCCCTCCGTCTCTCCTCTCCTCTGCTCAGCACTTCTTCTTCTGCGCTCTCATCCCTCCTCCCGGCTCCCTCTCTTCCCTTTTCGTCTGTCAGATTTGTCCCCGTGGCTCCAGAGGCTTAATTTACTCTCCAAACATACTAAATCGCACACGTGCAAATGCACACAAGAAGAAGGAAAAAAAAAACCCACGCATCATTTTTCAATGTCTTCCCAGACCATGAATGTATTCTGGGCAACATTCAGCCTGTCAGGATCCAAACGAGAGCAGCGTCCAAATTTGCAACCTGCGCCTTTGCAACAGATCTGTGCTTGAGCTTCTTTTCAACACCATCTCTAAGATTAACCTTCTCACACGGTTTCACTGACAGTATGGATTTCATCAGCACTCAATCAAAGGACGAACACCGATCAATCATCGAGCTCTAATTATCAATTAGACAGCCGGGTAATCTATTTCTGGTCATCGGTGGTTGGAGGAATCGTAACAGGTTCTACTGGAGGCTACTCTTCGACCAAGTAATTAACCCAGAAAGCTAAAAATAGCTAATTTAATTCATATTGACGAGCCATGGAAATGTAGTGCTTTGTTCTTGCAACATGGCTGAATTGAAATTTATCAGTCATCCCCCGGTAACGACTGGTAATTTAATGCTGGTCATCAGTGTTAAATTGGACAGGCTGTCAGACGCAGTGAAATGGTCGTCCAACCAGGTTTTATAACCCATCACTGGACATCAGAGATTGATTAGTGCAGTCAACAACTCCGATGCTGATTATAAATCACTGATTGATGTTGTCCATTAATATGCCACTGCTGATCATTTACCTGCATTAGTTACTGGTAGGGCCGGGCAATTTATTAAAAAAAAAAATCATATCCAAATACAGCTCCTGTCATATCCAGATGATAATATATCACATTTTCTGAAAACCTAGTGAATAATTAATATAAAATAACCACATGGAAAAGCCTGTTTCTAATTACATTTTGAATTATATACTCGACTTGCTTATTTTTCTCCTTTTATTTAGAACCTTTGTGCAAATTTTCAACTCAGCCTGTAACAAAATCTAAAACGTTAATGTGTAACATATAAAAAGGCAAATAGAAAACACTTGACTGTACTTTTGTGCCTCTTGTCTGTAGAATCTCTGTTTGACTTCATTATCACACAGGCGGTAAAAGAGGTTAGTTAGTTTTACCTGTCCGATGTTTCTCACAGACTGACAACATAACATTTAGTCTTGACTCACAAATGACTTTAATCTGCTCGCCTTGCTTTCCCCTTCAGTTCTTCTTCTTCTTCTGGAGGTTTGTTAATGACGTAGCCAATCAAAGCCGACCTGGACACTGGCGCCAACCAGGTGCACTTACAAGCTTTTACTAAACAGCAGCATAAGTAAACCTGCATTAAACGGGAGAGGTCACACCACAGTCAGTTGTCTTGTTTTGTCTTGGATGTCGTCAAAGGGTCGATATCGCTCAGAGCTACTTCCTTTCTCTTCTTCTGTTTGCTGCAAAATTGTTGTAAAGAGTCATTTATAACATAATATGATTATATCGAATCGCCATAGTTACTGGTTGAGTATTTTGATAATCATCCTCTGCTGTCAATTATTGATTGATATTCTACGTTGAGCTAGCAATAAGACTTATTGATGAGCTTGGGTGCAAACGACGATGCCTGCATCTCTTTGTCTTTCTCCCCACGAATACACACACACATAGACATGCTTCTGCACTATCAGCACCCTGCGTACACACACTGTGGCACACTCGCACTCGCACACTGAACATTAGCGCAACACAGACTCTCTAACACACATTTAATCCTGTGGCTTATGGCTGGTTTCTCAGGGAGGGAGACGTGTCTGTCGCAGAGTCAGCCTCTTGATCATATAAATACTTTTAACTTACTGAGGAAGAGAGAAGGCGGGGAAGACGGGGGGAGAGGAGGTGAGGCTGGGAGAGAGAGGGGGATGGAAAACGTAATCTAAATCAGTTAACATTTGGAGCTCCAGCTACGTTCGTTCCTGGGCTTTGATATTAACATCACCTCTGTCCTCTCATTCTTTTCTTTCCTTTTATCTCCACCGCTCTTGTGTCTGTGTGTTTTTATCCACATACATACTTATTTCATTCATTTGGCACTGTTTGCACCCTCAACTCCATTCTTTCCTCATCTGTCCCTCTTGACTTTCATTCACATAATCCTCTCCTGCATTCCCAACCTCCATACAGCGAAATTGTAATTACTTGGTTTTTTTTTTTGCTTTTTCGAGCCCCTCTCATCTTCTCTCCTCTCTCATTTGCTTCACCGTCAACATTTATTACCAATGACAAAAGTAATATGGCACAGCGAAGAACAAAGAAATGTAAAGGCGTGGATTTTGTCTTTGATATCACAGACCACATTTCAGGTCATACTTCAAGCAAGTGTTGACATTTTTAATATTTAAGCAAGGCTTTCTTTAACCTTCACCAGGTGGCTTCGCTTCTATAAGTGTACTCTCAAATGCCATTAAGCAGAGATTGGAGACAAAGATTGAACCAACATTGACATTTTGCAGAAATATTCAACATGAGCACATATGGATGTTGAGTATGAACACTCTATGTTGGCAGTGAACATTTTTTTCTTCAGTATGACTGTTTTGTGTGATGGTTATCATGCAGCAGTAATCCTCCCCCAATGCTTTTCTTCCTAATGCAAAATAATGGCCTGTGGACGTGATTGCTGAGATAATGGCTGCCCCTAACCCCAGGAGCAAGTGCGAGTCACTTCTTCCTCTCTGCCTTTTTCTGTTTAATTGATGCTCTCTGTGTCCTTTTTCTCAATTTTGCCTTGGAAATCCTTGTACTTTGGTGATACTCCAGCAGCTGTGCAGGGAACTCCCCTGTCGAGTACTGAGCAAGTATGTGCTTTGTGGTGTGTATTCACATTCTTGATATTCGGCTGCTCTCAATCATTTTTTTTTTCTCTCCATCAATCTCCACCCCTCATTACAAATTCTTCTCCCCCCTCTTTCCTCCTACCAACATTTGCCCATGGTGAATATCCAACTTTCTCATTTCTCATTTGCCATTTCTCCTTTCTGTCTCATGTCTAGCTTTCATTAGTCTTGCCTGTCCTCTTCCCCTCTCCCCCTCCCCCCTCTCCTCCCTCCCCCTATCCTCAGCGAATATGTCGTGAGTGTTGATTGTAATAGGCGGGTACTCGCAGGCTTCAGCTCTGCTAATCTCTCGCGTGTGTTTTCTCTCTTAGTCAACAAACAGGGTACACATTTAATTCCCGCGCACAGTTTGCCAACCAAGTGGTGTGTTTTTAAATTGCTCGAGAGCCAAATCTACTCATGTATTTCAGATTTGTGTTTGCCTGCGACGATTTTAGAAACGTCAGCTCGCACATATTGAACAGGCTGTTAAAATGAAAGAAGTGATCATGTTGTCATACAAATTGGAATGAAGAGAGGCTGCACTCCAATTCGCTGTTCCAGCTGTTCCAGGGCCCCGCGGATCCATTACAGTTTTTTATATAAAATTGCTCTTTTCCTCTCAGGTCTAGTGTAAATGTGCATTTACAGACTGGTGTCAGGAGTGTAATAAATGTAATCATAATGCATCATAATGAAATGCAAAGACATGGCGGCTTCCTGCAGGAGCCATCAGCAAAGATAGCACAGTCATGCACTGACACTACATTATGTGTATTAGGGTTGTGCCCCCCATAAATAAATAAAATGAACTCACAAAATGTCAACAAAGGAAATATTCTTACAAATGTTTTCTATATTAAACAGAAAAATACCTTATAAATTCAAGTTTCTCTCTTTCTCCAAACTAAAACCTTGTTACCACAAAACATTTCATTCAAACTTGACAGAAGCAAAATAAAACTCACCAAAACTGTCTTGGTTAGTCTTTTCACTGTTCCAGCAATTACCAACTCTGGTTTGGACAAAATAAACCTTTCACTGAGTTAGATGTTAAAATATTCCAGTATCGAACTCCTTTGTAGGCGATCCCTTTGAGTCTGTGGCTGAGCTCTCACCCTTTTGTCGGGGGCCAGATCATTAAATTAGCAAAATGAAATGACAAAATCGGCCAAAAAAAGAACTGGCGATGGCCAATCATCCAACCCCAAAGTGGTTTTCATCCAGAATCCTCTAAATACACATGTGTGCACACATCAAGTACGTTTGTTAAATCATAATGCAGCACTTCAAATATGAAAGAAGACTCTGATTAAAGACCCATCAAATGGGAAAATCAGCCGTGTTTCTCAATTACTCAGAAGGTGACTTTTGGGAGACATGAGGTGTCTGAAGAACATAGACTTTTTGCATGTCTCTCTTCTCATGCACACACACACACATGCGCTCGCACACGCAATCTGTCTGTCTTCCACAGCCTCTTCATTATTTCAAAGATGATTAGAAGTAGACATGACATGAACATGTTGAGCAGGCAGGCATACTCTCTCTCTCTCTCCCTGTCAGTCCCTCTCTCTCTCTCACACACACACACACACACACACACCAATAAATACACAAATATGTTGGGCACACCAAGATAGCATGTGTTACCCTTAGGGTGTGACCGCAAACACACAAGTGCACACACGCACATGTACAGTGGCAGGAGACAGACACACACACACACACACACACACACACAGACACACAGCGTCACTCTGATGCCTTACGAGAACGGCAGACGAGAAATTAACAAAGACAGACAGTCTCATATCCAGCTGGTGCTCCCTGTTGTGTGTGTGTGTGTGTGTGTGTGTGTGTCTGTGAGTGAGGTGTTTTAATCTATATCAGAAATGGACAACATGGCCGGTATAAGAGGATGTTTTTCATCTAAGATGGAAGCTAAAACGGGGGAAACAGCGTATATAGGACTCCTCCTGTATAGATGGATGGACACATAAACAGCAGTGTCGGTCAAAGGTTCGATCCCTGGTGACAGCCCGTGTCTGTCCCTGTCACACTGTCCTTGAGGAAGCTACTGATGCCCTTAATGACTGTGAGCTCTCTGGGGAGAATACATACAGTCGCTGACATGAAATTCCTACAACAGAACAGGGCTGGAATGACACATATAATGCAGCATAGAAGAAAAGAAATGTCATTTAAATTTGAATGCAAAGAACACAATGACAGAGAAGGTTGTTCATTATCACCATAAAAGCTCTGCAGACCAAATCAAGCCGATATCACGGCAACAAAATATTAAGTTGAGCTGCTTTGAATAAATTTGGTGTCAGTCCTGTCACTTTGCCTTTGATTCGTACCTATTTTAGTAATCTGGCTGCCAGTTTCTTCACTACCTTCCAGGTTTAGCAGCCTTTAAACAGCAGTTCACCCTAAAACCAACAAATGGCAAAAACTATCCTACATACAAATTGTGATTATACTCCTAATTATTGACAGTTTAATGTAAAGGTTTCTTTTATGATTTGTGTATAATGTTACATTGTCTTCATAGAGGGTGATACCAAATTGTACAGCTGGATTAAAAGCAAAACCTGCCAGCAAAACATTTGTAATATATTCATGAAACACAAACACAATATTTTTTTCACCTCAGGTTGGCTAATGATATTTTTGTGGTCCCAATGGATGGATGTATGTCAAACCACAGATGTATGAACGTTGCTGTAGGTAACACTGTACAAATGATGCACCCGCAGTGTGTTAATCTTTACTCATTAATATGATATAAAGCGTCGATTAATGACATTGCTAATTATGCGCTATCACCATTGAACATGTCTAGAATATGATACGTCGTAAACTTTTATTTCAGATCTTTCATGACACAATTCAACAAGCTCTCCGTTTCTTTATCTGGTATAAAAAGAGATGTTTGTAGATACTATTTTTAGCACTTTTCAGTTCCTCGTTCTGCTTGTTATATCTTAGCAATGCAACAAAGAAAAGAGATGCACCCAAAACAAAATGTTGTTGAGGCAAATAAAATACCTAAAACCAGTTTACTGTCTTCTAATATCACATGTTTAAATGTACTTTTTCTGTCTCTTGTCACAGATATGCAAGTTTAGGTTAGAACAAAAATATGCAGCCATTTTTAACTGAAAGAAATATTAGACATGATTTGTGTCAGTGTGAGAAAATATCTCAGTTGAGTGAGATATTCATGCATTAGCTTAATATTAATAGAGAGTCTTAAGGGACTTAACAGCTACAGTTATTTACATACAGTTAGTTATTTTTGATTGTCTGGTCTTTCCAGTAATTATTCTTATGTTTGTGGAAAAGACCAATTATTTGGATATTTATTTAGAGGTTAACAGTCAGATCTCTGAAGACACAGTGAGCTGCACACACACACACACACACACACACACACACACACAGGCATGAAGGTAATGTGATTAGTCAGTTTGCCAGACAACTGAACCCTCTGTGAACCCAACTACAGTCTTTGTTGTCACATGGAAAGATCTCAGCTCCAATTTTTCAACAATTTTAATTAGCGTCAATTAAGGATCAAAGTGATGAGATTAAAATCCATGTATCTTTGAAACTACAGTATATGAAGCACTATAATTGGCTTAATTAATCCTACATGGGCCATTTAATAGTCATCATATAATGACATTTTGTTTTTCCCCCCAATATAAAAAATAAATATATAATAGTGTTTCCAGCACAACTGAGTATTGGAGGGAAGAGAAAAACAGAGCAACAGCGGGTGTTTTTGTGTGTTTGTGTTTGGACCTGGTGTGTGATGACAGGTATGCCCATGTGCCTCCAACCCACAGAAACATGGCTGTCAGCACCTTGCTATCTAAACACACACACACACACACACACACACACTCACGAGCTCATCACCTTGTGCTGTTATGCTCATGAGGATATTCTATTGTCTTTTTGTACTATTAAATTAATCCCCCCCGTCTCCTTGTTCTTCTTGAAAAGATTTTTTTTTTTCATTATGAGATTTCACAACATGTCTAACTCTTTGCAAGAAAGTGCTTGGATTATTACAGTCATTATCATCACTGTGCTTGCACATGCATACGCGCCCTCTCCCTCTCCTGCAGACTTATTGGCTCGGAGTCTCAGAGCTCTGCAGGTGATGCATTTCCTCCCAGAGCGATGATGTATTTCCTGTCTGAGCTTTTGCGCCCTGGGAGCCTTTTTGTACTTTCATTCTGTCTATGCATGTGTATGTCTTTCTGTGTGTGTGTATGTGTGTGTGTGTGCGCGCGTGCATGAGTGCGCTTGTCTGCTTCATTCCCAGAGAAGACTCATTTCCCCAGCAGGCCCTGTCAGGCTGTTTCTGGGTGCACTCAGTTCACAACTGGAGGCTACTGCTGTCACCTGCTTACCTAACATCTCTCCTCTCCTCTCCTCTCCTCTCCTCAGTTCTTCCATTATCCACTTACCTCCATGTCAGTCATAACATTGGTGAACTATGTATCCCTGCACAACACTGGCTGATTCATCCTGGGCCAAAGCAAGAAGAAGTGAAGGAGGACTGCTCCTTTATAGTTGGCAATAAAATTACTCCAAAGAGACTGTGCAGTCAAACGATTGCACTGAGAGTCCAGAAGTCCTATTTCTACACCAGTATTTAGCGCGAGTCTTCACTAAAATTGCTGTTTTCAAAAAGCTTTCATGCCTGGGTGGCCACCAGCGTGCCCCCAGAAAGGAGGACACCTCTGCAGGGCAGGGAGGGATGGGAACCAAACAGCTATAGTCGCAGCTAATGTGTGTGTGTGTACATATACCATAAAAACACACACGCACACATATTACTTATTACTATAACTCATAGGCAAAAACAGGCAGATCGCAAATGTCAGCAAAAATGAACTTACAGTATTCACTAGTATGTTTAAGTGCTGTAGTTAACGTGTACGAGCTTTGGTGAGATATGCAGGGAAATGAAGTTTGCATGCTCGGGCAGAGAAGCACCCGGAGGTGACGGCATGCAGCCTCCGTCCAGCTCGCAGACAGAAGCTCAGCAGGGTGTTGCAGTGGACAACAGTAAACGTTTTGATCTTTGACACCGGCCGTCTGTTGCTCCCACACCCCGACCCTACCCCTCTCTCTCTCTCTCTCCGTCTACCCGTAACTCTCTCGCTCGGGGTCACCGGGTCAGACGGAGAGCAGATGCTTAACCACACGGCCGCAACCGAACCTGACACCACCACGTGCATACTCCCATTCTGTCACCTCCGCTTGTTTAATGTGTTTGTCTCTGTGGAAGACATTTGTCACCTGTTTTATTATCCATCAGTGACGTTGATAGAGAAGCAGAGTGATGAAACAAAAGCTGGATTTAAGTCAATGCAATCCAAGTTGATCGCGACATATTTTTTGCTATAAGTTATTGATATGTCAGAGGTTTGCGTTGTATTTGATTTGATGTTTGCTGATGACATTATTGTTGGTCGGGCTTCAGTTGCATTAGTATTGACTGATGTAGACATAATGTCGAAACATCATTGCTGTATTCAGTCTTGTTCTGAGAGCATCTACTCAGCCTGCAGCTGTGTTATTCCTTCTGATATAATGTTAAAATCTGCATACACTACTTTGTGGCTTTAACTGCAAGTCTTGTTTTCCCCCTCTTTTTCATCTTTGTCAATCTTTTCACTTCTATCATCCCACTAACAGCGTTGCACTTTGATGAATCTGCCATCCTTCACTTGTGACAAACCTTCTCGTCTTACATGTAACATCATCATTTCTTTGGATTTGTTCTCTGATAAAGCAAGTTCAAGTGAACCCCCACAGGCACAGCAAACAATATATATATAATCATTAAGCCAAAAGACGTCTTTCTTCTTTGGCAAGCTTCCTGTCAGACAATTTGTTTTCGTTAGATTTGGTGCCAGTGTTCCTTTAGGTTTTTACGTGGTTTTACATAAAGTACAACAGTAGCTAAGTGCCTCTTTGGCTCCAAAGGCAAAGCCACAACTTAATCTTTATTTTGTTGCTCATAGAAAACCATGAACATATTTTTTGTTTGAGAAGCTGTCCTTATCCCTCCAAGTTTCCTGAAAGGTATTTTAGGAAAAATAGAATTGAAGCAACACATGAGAACATGTCCAGTCAATTATAGAAGGAGATCCAGGGAAAATGTATATCTACAAATACGTGTTAAAAATCTAAGGGTAACTCAAAAGCAGGTCATTTACAGTATTATACAGTATTATATGCATGAAAATCTGGGTGCAGTAAATTAAGAAATAAGAAAAAGCCTTATTATAATCTCAACTTCTCTTGCAGACACTTCACTATTAACATAGTTACGATTGAATTATACTATAGAAATGTCTTAGACAAATCAAAAAAAGCCAGTGCCACATGACATCAGCTCTCACTTTACCTTGCTGCAATCTTCCGGAGGTAATTTACTGTATGTCCTCCTACAAACAAAGGAAGCAAAAGGGTATTTTAGGTAGTAGTCAGTGTCCAAACGCCTGGTAGAGGTTGAGCCGAAATGAGTTTCTGAGATCAAAAGAAACAGAACGATAAAAAGGGTAGAAAGATAAAAGGATTGGAGTCAGTGGATCAGAATTGTGCCTTTATGGAACAGATATCATCAGAATTAAAATCCATTCGACTCGAAGGCACACCGGACTCCATGTACTGTATGTCATGAAGGTCACAGCGTTGAAAAGACAGTCTTCAGACTTCACAACGGTCGGGTTCAGTTTTCCACAACAAAATCTTTTTCTCTCACTCCATGATGCATCTCTCAGGTTTCTATCTGAGATATAATATTTGTGCAGTTCACTCTGCCCTTTATTATTATTATTTTAAGTTAGCAGAGCTAGCGGGATGACGTCAGGTGAAAAAAACACACAAAGGTCGATGGACTTCAGGATCTTCTTTTACGATCTAATGATATTTCCTCTGCCATCTCTTTATTATTTATGATCCCAGGTTATACAGGCTGTTTGTTCTGCATGCCCACTGACATCAAGCATTTGAAGGCAACATTAGCTAAAAGTCAAACGTGTGTAAATTTTGTCTGCAGATGGGAAACAAGCCAGCATCTCTCTGACCAGTTTGTTCTGATCTGAAAGCCACTTTGGCAATAAATTAAACATTCCCGGAACATTTAGAAAACCCCCGCCACCGAGGTTTAAATATTCATTTGATGCCCTTTGCATGCAGTATTTAACTTAAATGACTCTACACCAGGCTTAACCAGAGCGAAATGAGTGTTAAGATTTTCTTTCAATTAATCTTAGAAATACAGGCCAAATGTTGCCCCACATAATGAAATCGAGGAGGATTATGGATTATATGGATTACATCCATTCATTTGCACATTTGTCCTTCAAATGTATGTAATAATAATAATAATGAGAGTGATGCATCTCAATATGTTCAACAGGTCGAACCACAGTCATCTGTTAGAGCTTCTGGCATTAATGTAGCTGACATGTTGATTTTTGACTTGTGTTACAAATTGATTTTTTTCATTTTTATTCAAATAAGTTTGCTCTTCACATAAAATGGCTGAACCTGTTGGATTTATGTGTCGGCTGTGTAGTTCTTCCCGACCCGTCCTGACATCAGGGGCGATAACTCATATTAATGACACGCATTACCTTGAGACAGTCCTAATGAACATAGTTTTTACATATTTGAACATGACTGCATCCTTTAAAAAAACCATATTTGCTAATAACTGTTGGGCAGATATTGCATTGCGCTCCCTGTGCTCTATGTGATCTCTCATTAGAAAACAATGAACTTTCATAATAACATTACTGGAAGCAAAGTGCAGGATGATAAAGGCTGATAGATCTGTTGGGTTCAATTCCAGGACTTGTGGGCTATAGATTAGTACCAAATTATTTAATTGTGCTTTTGCACAGTGCAGCAAACCAATTACTTGTGCTCGTTAGAAAACTTTTTGCCAAAAGACATAAAATATTAAATTAGCCAAGCTGGTGGGCAACTTCGTCTCTCTCTTATGCCTTTTGTGCTTAGACTACAGAATATTTACAGAACAGAGGACAAGAGACGACATTAATAGAAAGCCAATTTAAGTCTCACATTCTTGCGTCTGCATATAATGGTGGCATAAAAACAGGACTTTGCATTTAAAAGTGTATGAAAGGAATTAGAAATACAGGTGTCAGAAATACTTAAAAGAAGCAAATAAGGAAATCTAAATAAATAAATAAAAGGCTGTGAATAAATGCCGTGCATAGCTTCATTCTTCTTGATGGAAATGAGGTAAAATTCTGCTGAGCTGTCAAGTAGAAAAGTCAACTCTCCATCAGTTTTAATCTTTTTTTTTCCCTGTATCTCATTTTCTCCTAAAATTACACAGCAACACCTGTGTTTATTCTTGTTTTTAGTTCTGATTCATTAAAGGAGATTTAAGAGACATAGGTCATATTACGAGTGATTGCTTTTCCTACTTAACGTCACTGAGGGATCAGCTTTTGGAAAAGGATCTTTTCTACAGACTATAAAAATGAAACTGAACACATGAAGAATCGGTTCATAATGAAGTAAGATTTGAGGCCACATTTAAAAATTGCTACTGTCACCATGGCAATTAAAAAGGAAATTAACAGCAGTTATTAGAAAGTGTGCAATAAAAGTGTGGAGAAACTCGAGGACCAAATGAGTTCAAACACCCACGTTAGCGAGCTCCCTGCCTGCTCAAGGGTCCTGAAGCAAGAGGCACAAAGTGGGTTGAGTGAGAAAATTGAGTGACAACAGTGTCAACAACGATGCCGATGATGGAATAACGTGACTTAATGTGAAGCGCTCAAACAGCGTGTGAACTTCGAAGTGACACTGTGAAACACAGTCTTATTGTCTTGCAGGCCTTGAGCAGCCTTGAGAACGAGCTGTCACATTCGGTTTTACACTGCAGGTGTTTTTTTGTTTTTTTTTCCTTTTGCACTTCGAAATGTTTTGTTGCTGCCGATGTGCAGCCACTCAGCTTAATGCACCATGATCCGGTGTCAACTGAGCGTGAGCTGCGGACTGCCTCTGCTTGAATTGCAGACTTCTGAGAGTCAGCTGGCAAACCTGACATTTTCGTCTTCGTGCCGGGTAGTAGTTTACGCAACGCGCAAAGGTGAGGGATTTAATTTGATGGCTTATGAACCGACGCTGGTGTAGGTTTGTGATTGACAATCGCGGTCTCAGTGGACGAGGCTCGGGAACGTGTGTCCATCCATCCGTCCACTCCGCCATTTGTTGCTGCGTGTCAACATACTGCAGTTGTCAAGTTGGATCTGTTGGCTGATTATAAATGTTCTCTGATGATGTGCTGAGGATGAAACAAGTATCTGTTTTTTTTGCTGCTTGATTGAAACATCTGCCTCCATAGTGCTTTTATATAGAGGTGATTTCTCCTGCTCACCATGAAATAACAATCATACTCTCTCGCTTTTAGTCTATTGAATGAAGGAACATGCTGGAGAGTAACCTTTTTAATGAACCTCATTGTCTCTGGAGGCTTATCCCCCCCTCTTCAAAGCTTCACTATATTTATGTTCCCTCGCTTGATCTTATCTCTTTTTTTTCCCATTTTGATAGCGAGAGGCTTTGTTTGAAAACCCCTCAGATAAGTTTAAACAGTCCAGAAATCCCCTTTTGAAACGGGTGATACTCTTGTTTAATTGGTCCTGTTGTTGAACATTTGGAAAAACCAAAGGCTTCTATAATCACAACATGTAGAAAAACCTGCTGCAATCCCGAAAAGCCCAATGACACCGATGATGAGATGCAGAAATACAACTTCTGCAACTAATGTAATGATGATACCAATGACAAATGTAAGAGGAATAAGATGAAAGGCACCATCATTGCCATCTCATTTTGGATCGCTTGATTGAAGGAGCAGTGCTTCCTGTGTGCTCGCTGATTACTGCAGCCGCTCCTGCTTCAACTGGGTGTAGATGGAAGTAAATTGACTCCGGATGTTGCCGTCTGGCCCCTTAGAGGGAAGAGTTATGACTAGGAGCACCGGGAGAAATAGGTGTAGCAGGTACTAAGTACCGATGTAACTGTGGTGGAAACAGTGGGATGTTGAAATTATAATCGCACCTCCTCTTCACAGCTCAGCAGGCTTTCAGGAACCTGCCAAGATCACATTTAACACACACAGATAGACCGACACACTCAGACACTCATGCACACATGTAGAAAGCGGCAGACAGTCGGCCTGGAACACCAACACGTAATGTGCATCCACCCACGTGCACACACACACACACACACACACACACAGAGTCACAAAAGACTAGACAAGGCTATTAAATTTTTGGGCATTGCCCTTTTTTTTGGCAAATTGGCTCCAAACTGTCAATGGGAGTCAATACTGAATTTATTTGTTTGTAGCTGATTATCACTGGAGGGGGAATTAATTTCATTCACGCAATAACGCAACTGGTGCCAATATTGCGATTAAGGCAATACTCCGATCACTAAGCTGATACATGCATGAATCCCCCGTAATAAATCTGGTTATTACAATTATCTAAACCATATTGTGTAGGCGGATTTTCTTAACCACACCATGCTCGCCAAGTCTATATGCCTTCTGTGGAGTGCTGTCAATCAGCTTTGTGTTTTAGAAAGCTGTTGGAGACGATGCACACAGAAGTACGTTTTTGTTTAAGTTTAAGCTTGGCGTCCACGTCGACTTTTTGGAAAAGCTGCTGACCCCGTTTGTCGTAGTCTGGACAGAGATTGATAATAATTAATTCTTATAATAATAATGTGGAGAATTAATGTGTAAGAGAAATGAATGTGAAAGCAAACAGGCCGTGCTCTTATTGTGAAGTCACCCTCCCAAATACAGGAATATTTATAAATTGGCTCAGATATCTTTGAAGCAGAAAACATATTTGACATCATAATTTAGGATTTTTCATTTGTTAGTATGAAACTCTCTTACAGATTACATCAATAAAAAAAAAACTACCCGACGTTATTTACGACTGAGAGGAGAAGTGCTACTTGTTACCACGTCACCTCTAATGTGGTGTGTGTGCCAAAGACAGGGTTTAGTATTGATTTTCTCTAAAAGTTGAGTGTGTGTTTTCAGTGTGAGTGGCTCCTTGTGAATGTGTGTGTGCTGCGTGTGTTTGCAAGTCGTGTGTGCATCCTTGTGTGTGTGTGTCAGTCAGGCGGTTTATCTCGGCTTTGTGAGAGAGGCAGCAAATCTCCCTGTAATTACAATCTGAACAGTCCTGACATTTTACCAAGACTCCCCAGGTGTGTGCATGTGCATGTGTCTATGCCTGTGTGTGTGTGTGTGTGCGCTGAAGGCCTTTTGTCTTGTGGGGCTGAAACAGCTGGGTGCTCCTCGCTAATTAACGAGAAACCTCATAATTACTGTTAACTGGCCTACTATAGCTGACACAGAGAGAGAGGGAGAGAGTCAGGAGACCGAAAGACAGAAACAGCGGGGAGGGACGATGAAATAGGCAAATATTTTAACAGTGAAGACGACAGCGAGAAAACACAAACCACAGAAATGACCCACAGCAGCGTCCAACATGTAAAACTCACTTAATGAAAAAAGTGGTGCTCAAAAGGTTTTAGGCTACATTGAACTCGAGAGATTTAGTAATGAAGTCAAGGTTTCCCTACAAGATAATCCCACTTTATTAAGACCAATGTCTTATTTTTGTAGTTTTAGTCAAAATGTCTGCTGGTGGTCATGATAATATCTCACTCACTGAAGTTAGTACTGAGATCTGGTCAAAGTCAGGGTGAGAATTGATTGGCCAGAGGATCAGACAAGTTGTAAACAAGCTTGTTGGTTATATTATCTACCACTTTATTTTGACCTTAAACAGATCATGAAATGTCTAATCATAATAATAAAAATCATAAATTCTCATTGCACTGGAAAACTGTGTATGTGCATAGCTATAAAATGGGAGGTCAAGGTTGAATCAGTATGTGACCTGTGGTGGATGTTTACTGGTCAGTTTCTTATGATTCAGTTTCTCTTCTAAATAAATTTCAAATCAAGACCTTTCTTTAAGGGATTAAAGCCTGAAAATTCGCAAAAGCAAATGGACAGCTGCGGACAGCAAGGACGCACTGTAGTTCTGTTTATACTACTTTCTGGATGTCCACTTGGGGGACATGTTCCACACACGTGCAGACGTATTATGTAGCTTATTGTAGCGTCACGGTGGCCAGAACACAATGTCAGAACAAATTGGGGATACGAGGACGTCTGCACAGAGCCTACGTGTACAGACTTTATGTTTTAAATTTTGGGAAATATGCTTATTTGCCTTCTGGAAAGAGAATACAGGAAGTCATTGTGTCTCATCAAAAATCAACTCGGAACGTAACAACACGCAACTGAAATTTTTACTAACGTGTTGGAATAACGTGAGTCTTCTGGACAAAACCAGACTCTACTTCCAATCTTCATGCCAAGTTAAGCTCATACATGTGACACTGGTATCAATCTTCATCTAACACCCGGCAAAACAGCGAATAAGTATAATTCCTAAAATCCTGAACTGCTCCTTTAATGATGCCATTCTCTTTCCACATTTCAGCAATTAACCTGGTGCGAACAAGGCTGTTACTCGCATAAATGGATGGAGCAATGCGGCTCAGGAGGTAGAGTGGGTCGTCCATTCAGTGCCTGCCTCCTCATTTTTAAGTGTCCTTGAACAATTAACACAGACCCTCAATTGCCCTGCCACCATGAGTGTGTGGGTGAATGACAGGGACATGGTAAATTGCTTTGGTATAAGGGCGTTACATGAATTCAGTCTCTCAATGATGAACGAAACTCGTAAAATAAGACCCAGGTTGGACAAAACCAGAATACTGAAGGATTATCTTATTGTCCTTTAAGTTAAATATATTTAATATTTGACCTCATTATCCAGTGTTTCTTGCAAGTTTCCTCATATTAACCCCAATAAACATGGTTAAAACAGAACAGCTACTCTTCATATGGAAAGTGTCTAGTTGTCTGTTCCTGTAGCAAACTAGTTTTCTTTGTCCTCAGCCAGCTCCAACAAGAAGAATAAAATGATTCACTGAGAGACATTAAGAAATAAAAAAAACAAACAAACGTGTATCATAATGAAGCCCAGTGAGTATTTTCATCAGAGCTATCTAATATCTATCCAATTAGGTACAGCTGTTGTGCAGAAGTGAAACTCGATGAAACATCAAGTCAGAACAAACACACAGTTATTGCTTCTGGGGGCTTTTATGAGAGAGGGGGGGGACACACGATCGCAGCGCCGCAGGGACAGATCGCAGAAGAAGAGAGAGACGCACCAGAAACAAACCAATGTGAACATAGTGATGAGAGAGAGACAGGGAGGATTGCTGTTTCTAGCCAGGCTAAATGTCACTGCTGCCACATTGTTTTGATCACTTAGAGAATCGTGTGTGTGTGTGTGTGTGTGTGTGTGTGTGTGTGCAGGATGGTGATGTACATGCAATGTCACGTTTGTCTATCTCACTGACTCCCTTTAGTTACCTCAGGGAGATTCTTAAACCCAAACTTAAAAGGTCAAGTAGATCAGTTAAGACACACACACAAACACACACGCACGCACACACGCTCAGATAACAAGAAAACGTCCAAGACACGTCCAAAAAATTAAAGGGACATTTCCTAAAAAATAAGTTCACAGGTTCCTGTTGTGTCTCTTGGGTTCACATTGATGATGAAAGGAAATGAAAACGGTCACTGGTGTCATGCACGTGTATATGTTGTTTGTTCGTCTCTGCTAGAAGCTGCACATGTTGAAGCTTCCATACAGATATTCACACTTTTATCAAAAGCACATGATCTGCGTGTTTATTCTGTTGCTGTGAATCAAAGGGAATGCCAAAGGGAATCATCATCAGTGACTTCATGTATGTATGTGTGTGTGTGTGTGTGCTGATGCTGTGAACGTCCGTGTGATTGAGGGGTTTTTTTTTTTTTCAAAATAATTTGCTTGGGGTCTAAACAGTTGGCTATTGATCTGTGTGTATGTGCATATGCGTGTGTGTATAATGGTCATGTCACGCTGTGTTGATTTTCATGTCAGACAGCAGCGTTCTCTCCTCACTCCATTACTTCCCATTCTGTCGTCTGTGTGTGTGTGTGTGTGTGTGTGTGTGTGTGTATGCGCCTGTAATTTCTCGCCCAGAACAGTTCTTGTGCTTCTTTTTTTTTTCCCCCCCTCCTTCCAGGCTTACAGCTGTTTAATTGTTCCTTTACCACAGCTCACACACTCCTATGCGCGCACACACACACTCTTCTCACAATAACAAGGTGAAGTAAATGAAAAGCCAAAAACACTGCTCCACATCATTATGCAAGCGGACCGCGCACTGTCACAGGAGAGTTGCGAAAACTGCTGAATTAAAATGGCTCCAAAACAAAAATAAGCGACTGTGTACAAAGCACAGTCATTAATGACAGATGGAACCTGCCACACTGTGTCCAAATAAAGCAGAATGAAAAGCTGATAACACAGCCTTTTCGTTGTTCAACAACTTCAACCTGTTATTGTCCCCAAAGGATGCAACATCCATTGTGATACCGAGTTAGTTTTCCACTGATCTGTTTTCATGTTTGAGATGGAGAAAAAAAAAATGCTTTTAAGAAGAGTGCTTCCATTTTCAGGTTTGTTTTAAAGTCGGTGTTGCTATTGTTCTGAGGAACAAGTTTTTCTGCTGTTTGTCCGCTGCAGGTAGATCCAAACTAATTACAGCTGTGGGTTCATTGTTTACTCGCTTGGTCTGTGAAACTACAGGAAAACTTTCCTCAAGCCCAAACTCAGACCTTCAAATGTCTTGTTTCGCCCAAGCAATAGTCAGGTTGTCGGCAAAGGAAAAAACAAAACAAAAGTTGTCACAGAAAATAATGAAACTGAAAACTTTTGGGCAGATCAACATTCTTGTCAGACAATTTCATATTACAATTTATAGTCTGATTCCAAAAAAGGTTGTGATGCTGTGTAAAACACATTTGACAGAATGTGATAATTTGTTAATCATTTCTGACATATACTCAATTGAAAACAGCACAAAGACAATATATTCAATGTTTGACCTCATCAGCTTCATTGATTTCTGTAAATATCTGCTTTTTCTGAATTTGATGGCAGCAACATG
Organism: Holacanthus passer; assembly: GCA_025331565.1. Taxonomy (NCBI): domain Eukaryota; kingdom Metazoa; phylum Chordata; class Actinopteri; family Pomacanthidae; genus Holacanthus; species Holacanthus passer. The sequence continues at coordinate 6,898,955 of JAFREQ010000002.1, read as the reverse complement.
TTTCAAACAAGTTGGGACAGGAGCAACAAAAGACTGTGAAAGTTGTGGACTGATCCAAAAACACCTGTTTGGATCAGTCCACAGGTAAACAGGTTCATTGGTAACAGGTGAGAGTATCATGATTGGGTATGAAAGGTTCATCCTGGAAAGACTCAGTCGTTCACAAGCAAGGATGGAGAGAGGTTCACCACTTTGTCAGACACGATTGTATGAAGGAGATTAATACATGGACATTTTGTAGAACTGTTGTCTATGAATACAGTGTTACACAGTGTCCCAACTTTCTTGTTGTACTACAGTACAATCAAAACACAGCAAGGAATTTAATGAAAATGAAATCAGATAAAACTGATGTACAGAGGACACGGATAATGATCTTGAAATAGTTGCACGGAAACCCCACAACAAAACTGAATTTACATTTTGCTGTATTTTGGACAGAGAAGTCAGTATCTTTAAACAGAGCAGCATCGCGTCTTGAACTCATGAAATCATCAGGTGGCACTTTCCAGACTTGGTCCATAAATACTTAATCAGGCTTTGACTCAATGGGTTCATAGAGTTTTTCTTCGAGATTATCCGTCCAGATGAGTTTTATTTAAATGTACAGTATGACTTCCCACTGTGACTCATAACATCCATAGATCCCAGTAAAATCTCCACGGGTGCATCATTATGTCCAAGGAGTTGATCCATTATTCACTGCCTGTGGAGCAGCTCCAGGATTCGTCTCAGGACGACACGATGGCTGCAGTCTTTCTCTCTGTGAACTCCGCCGGTGCTTTTCAGGAGTTTCTTTTGTGATGAAATGCTGTAATTTGCTTTCATGGTGTACCTTCTTTCCCTTTACTGGCCTCGTCCGCTTCCACTTCACTTAGTGACAGCCTACACAGAATGCCTTTCAACAGTCCCCAGACAATAGGCCTGAACTTCTTCTATTCGGCTGAGGGGTTTATACATGTGGGTGGAGAAAGCAGGAGCAATAGACTGAAAGATGTTTTTTTGTTTTTTTGGGTCAAGACAAAGCAAGTGTCACACCTCTTAAAATGCAACATATCTCGGCTGCATTGCATTCAGATATTGATGAATCGTGTTCGCCTGTGCAATTGTTGAATATTGGTTCAAAATAGTAAATATAGCAAGAACACTAAAGGACTGACACCTAAATCTGATGATGACTTTTCAACTCTGTCGTAATCAATGCTGAAAACTCTGTGTGACATCTTGCTCTATTTATCCTGATATGTGTCGAAATAAGAAAAAAAACAACAACTCTTAAACAACAAAATGGATTCAGAAAGACATTTCACCCAGAGATGTTTTTTTTTTAAGGACACTAAAATGTTTTAAGGTCCATTTTCTTCTATAACAACCTCATGTTATGGCTCCTCGCCCTGTACACAAGCAATTTACAGAAGCCTGTCCTGCAGTTTCACTCACGAGCCTCCGCCGAGGGGAACGTAAGGTCATTGGTCTCGCAGAAAATCAAACTTTGTTTTGGAGATATGGGGTTTTCATCTTGCACTGTTGACATCCATTTGGCTGTTTGTGCTCCTCGGTCCAACGATAAAATCTGGTTGTCAAGCATCCGCTGCCTAAAACTGAGTCACTTTATGAAGCAGATGGACAGGGTTCAGATAAAGGTGGTGTGGATGTGCTGGATGCATTTACCTTGGGTCCACTTTCTTCTTAATTAAACTCTGAGAAAAACTCCTAATGGAAGAATTTTTGATGAGTTTCACGTCTTCTTATTATCTGCGCAGAGCTGCTGTTAAAATATGTACCTCCGCTTGACATCATAGCGGTTTTCATTCGCTGGCTTTCTGACAGCTGTAAAGGATCCCAAGGACCCGGACTAGTATCTATACACAAAGCACTGCTAATATATAGTGATCCCCTCGCTAAGCCCTTTATCACTGCAATTAGCTGGATGTCTCTCAACGGCCGGAGGAGAAAAGGGCTTTAGAGGGGGCAGCACAGGTGTGTAAGGGAGAGGCGGGAATGAAGAATGGATTGGGGAACTGATTCATTTACTGGCTGGCTGACTGACTGAGCGACGTACAGGCCCTGTACCTGCTGACTGGTGCAGGAGTCGACCGGCTGGCTGACTGATGAACAAAGCATGCTGCTGACTTATGTGATGCATAGTGGATTTGATCCTTAGTGCTAAGATACTTCCAGGAAATCAACAAGGCCTCAGCCAATGGCAACATCTGCCTGGTGAGATAGTACAGACTCCTCTTTTTTTCTTGTGTGCAGAATAAAAGAGGGTGCAGTGCAGAATATGAAGGTCAGCAGCTTTACTGTACTCGGATGAAGAGGCAGAGAAAGCAGCTCTGTGCACGAGACAGGGATGAAGTTAAAGGTGTGATAGCGACTACGAATGCACAATGATGCAATTATACAACTTTAACTCTCTGGTTTTCTTTTGCAGCTCGTTGGCTGGTTTAAAACAAATCCAGTTCTCAACATTTTAAAGGTTTTTGTTATTCTGTGGTGGTGTTTATCTGCATTTGAGAACCATATTGTGTGTGGGTGTGTGTGTGTATCTGCGCTGTCGTTATCGAATCGGGTTGTGTGTTGCAGCTGAGTGTTTTCTGAGTGAGAGGATCCGTAAATGCTTGGAAAGACACACACACCCGGTCACTTGGTACACCAGGGGACTATACTTGACTAAGAGACAAACAATGTTTTCTAAATGCACGACACCACATTGCTGTTAACACACACCGTTCTTTTGTGTGTGAAAGAAAGAAGCTCTTTCTCCAATCTGACAGCAACATCAATGCTAATTTGCACACACTCGCAGGCACGAGTTAGTTTGAGCAGTTCACTCTTTAGTAGTTAAATTAGTAGTTTCTTTTGGCTAGCTGGCAGTGGGCGGGGCTTATCAATGAACCTGGCGGCCTAGGTGTGATAAGGCTGGGTAGAGTGAACGGGTGTGAGAGAGAGAGGCCACTGTCACCAACAAAAGCTTGAACAAGAACTGGCCACCGATGTCATCTCAGCTCGTGGAAGCTCTCAGGTTTGAGCAAGTCTTTAAATCCACGCTTTATGTTAGGGAATGAGTTTGCCCTCCACAAGTCAAGAACCAAACTGTCACTCATTCCCGTAACACACACACACACAGAGAAACTCGACTTGGTGTTTTGAAGTGATTTGTTTTCACTCGGCTCCTTGAACGCAGACAGACACACAAACAGCCACCCCGACTAAAACACAGACGCTTTGTGCGCGTGTGCGTCGGTTAAACGCGCACAAAAGACAGACACACGCCCACTCTGCGAGACAGACAAACAGACCCGCAGAAAGGAGATGACTCGAAACTTAAAAGAGAGACGCAAACAGAGAGAGACAGAAGGGGGGAGGGAGAAGAAAGGCGAGGCACACAAAGAGGTGTGTGTGTTAAACCAGAGAGACGGAGGGTTATATTTGTGCGACGGCTGCGGAGCCTCTGAGGAGATACAAACACCAAACATAACAGATAAGAACGGAGGTTGACTGGTTATCTGCAGTGAGGAAGAACTCCGAGACAAAGGAAGAGACTTCGACTGCTCGTGTATTTGCTCCGTCAGATCTGAAGGCGCCTTCAGGTTACGTCCGGCGTCGCAGTCGTTTAATACTTGACCTGCTGTTTCTGCAGGTTTCAAAGCGGACTAATGAGCGAGTCTCCGGAGTCAGTTTACCGCTGATAAAAATGTGCGATTTGGACGTGATGTTTCCCACAGGTGTTAACTCCTCTCAGCCTCGCGGTTAATTCCCTTGATGCCATCTTGTTTGTAACGTCAGTCAACGGTATCAGGGGACTGTTTCATGCTGCCTGTCACTCAAGCTAATTTCAGAAAAAAACATACAGTACAATCAGACTCATGGCAAAATCTTGAACAAGCATCTCTTGTGTTGATTCCTTTCGTGTATATTAATCAAATAGCTTCACACCTGGAGGCATTTCAGATCACAGAAAACACAAAGTGAGTCTTTGTCACCGACCAGCACAGCTTTGGTTCAGAGATGAAAACGCAGCTGCTGGACCTGATCGCTCTTTCAAAAACACGTTCAGATAACTCGATTTTTATCGTCTGATAACTGACCCACACAGGTGATTCACAGCAATAGAGCGACATGTTCACTCAGAAAATGAAGGAAATATTTCAGCCTGTTTTTTTTTTTTCCAGATCAGCAGACAACAACCTGCCAAGTGCCATCTGCAGGTATCGGTGTTGCTGCGTTAATTATGATTGTACATAGTTGCTTTGAATGTAGCCTCTTTTTGTCTGGCATCAAAAATGAATAACGGCAGATGTGACACGTTTTAAATTAAATGTAAATACACCATTTGACATCAGTTTGGCAGTATGATAGTGTTGCGGTCATACAATTATAAAAGGTGAAAGAGTTTAGCTTTTAGAAATAAATGCAATTATTGAAGTTTAGACTGAAGTGACAGACAGATGTGATTAGAAGTTTAGACTAAACCACCAACCTTTTATCTTAATAATTATGCTTATTTAAAACTAGTTTGCAACATCTCATACTTCAAAAAACTTTTCTATGGTTATGTTCAGGCAGCCCTTAGTTTAAGGTCGGTGAAAATCATGATATTGCAAAAATACAGAATGGGTTTGTAGTGATTTTAAGAGACACTGTGTTGAGTAAGAGGCCGTATGGTTTTGTTCCAGATAATATTCTTCCCATCTTAAACCTTCACCCACACCTAAGCTAATGATAGAGCAGCAGCCTCGGGACGACTCCAGACAGAAAAGGCACCAGATGGGTCAGGCTCAAAATCAGGACCTTCTTGCTTTGAGGCAACAGTGTGCCGTCATCTGAGCCACCATGAATAATCCGATTTGATCATTCATGTTATCATAGAAAGCTGAGGGAGAGAGACACTGTCAGTATCTGAGGATTAAAAAAAAAAAAACCTTACAGTATACGTGCTACCAGACACCCACTTTTAAAACACTGTCACCCCGCTCCTGGCTTTGTTTACATTGTGACTGATTGGATTGTCTTTCAATCGATTGTCTCATCTGACACCAGCAACAACAGGAAAGTCTTCTGAGAGCGGCCTGCATTGATTTCAGCAGCATAACCTCTGACTTTGTCAAGTTTCTAACCTCTGGAGTGAAACTGATGTCTGTTTTGAGCCTTTACTCACTGCTAACATGTCAAACGGCTTTGTTAAATATTTCAAGAACATTCATAAATACGCCGAAGATTTACGCCGTATAATGCTGAATTTTCTAATTAACCAAGGCCATAAATACACAGTTGATGCTCCTGTTTTTCTCTCTGTCCATCTGTCGACTGGACTTTCCAGTTTTAAACTTGACCAAAGTCACTTCAATAACACAAACACACACACACACACACACACACACACACACACACACAGACTCCCCAGTTACATCTTATGCCTCCTGCAACACACTGATAAGGCCCTCTCTGTCTCTCTCTCCCTGTCTCTCTCATTTTCTTTGTCTCTCTTGCTTTTTCTCCGTCTCTTTTCCATTTTGTCCTGTTTAATTCCATCTATCTCTCTTGTTCTCTGTCTCCGCCTCTGTATCTCTATCTTTGTGTCTCCCCATATCTGTCCATCTCTCCCTCGCTCTCATCCTCTCATCCGTCTCTCTTTCCATTTATTTTTTCTCCATCCCTCCACACTGTACTATTTGTCCCCATCTCTTGATCTTTCATCTTCTTTTTTTTTCCCCCCCCGTCACGATCGTTCGGTCTCAAATCGCTCTGCATCTCTGTCATTCTCTGTCCACTTTAAAAAGACATTAACCACGTCCTCCATTAGATTTTTATGTGTTTGCTGTTTTCTCCAAGAACTTTTTAAACTTGGATCTTTAAGCGTTTGTTTGGAAATTTATTTGGCCCGAGGACGTGTCAGTTTTATGTCCAGTAGCAACAACAAAAAAGCATCATTCAATGAGAAGAATCGAGTCTTGATGCTTTGCAAAATTGTGCTGAACACTATATTTAATGGTCTGTTACACCTCAAAGAGGAAAGTATATCAGCTCAAGTGCTGATATTTACATTTGAAAAAAGGTTATACAGTATTTACAAAAAGAACTTTCAGACACAGATGAATCCTCTCAGGATGTTAAGTCAGCTCTGTCTTCTTGCCCTTTCCACTATATTAGAGAAACCCCGACAAGCACAAAGTGTTGTGTCAAGATTAAACTCACATATCATCGTATGAACTAATATTTACTCAGCAGGTTATTTCAACAACTGACACGGTTTTTCCTTTAGACTTTAGTGGCCATTGTTTCACCATGTAGCTTTGTGTCAAACTGGGACACTGTCAAACTCTCAGTATGCATCAACGCAACTGATTCCTTCCTCAATTCATCCCTTTAAAGACATCTTTTCAGTCTGTATGCTAACACATGTTCATGCAGCAATACTTGAAATTGTTTTCTTAACTTTCAGGTACTGCGTCGTTTCACCTGCTCCACTTCCATGAAACCTATGATCACAGCAAACAACAGCATCCTGCAATCAATTGGCATCACGTTATTCTGTTTGATTTCAATGAGCTTCAACTTGCAAGAGAAGTTTTTTTTTAAAAACATTTTCTCTGACTTCTTTTTCCATCTTACGAGCGCATAATGCATCATTTGCTGAAGCTCTTGCGTCAAAGATGACTCAAATTATGTTGACTGCTGCGATTATTTTGTTTGTGGGGGGAAAATTGCTGGAACAAATCGAGCCTGCAGCGGGACAATCAGCAGCTCCTAAGAGTGATCACCAACACAATTCAGACAGTGCAGTGTCTTCCTGACGATGAAAAGAAGGCAGCTCAAGTTCAATCTTGACTCTGTTTCTCCTTCAGACAAATGTGCACCGTTGATGTAACAAATAGTGTTTGAATGTCGATATTTTGTTGTTCTCATAGTTGCATAACGAATTGATTCTGGCTCTGTTAGCGAGAGTGTGTGGTTTTGAGGATGTCAGTGTCGGGTCAGTTGTCAGGGTTGCTCACGTGAAGTCAAGTGTTTTCAATTCCTGCTTTTTCTTCTAACGTTGCTTTTTGTGCATCTTTGCCTGTTATCAATAGGATGCATGTCAAGGTACAGACGAGGAATGTGGGAAGAGAGAGAGAGAAGGTTGTGGTTGTGGTTCACGGTGTGTGTCTTTGACTACTTTTGCACCATCGCAGCCTTGTACATTTTGTTACGAGATTAAAAAAAAAAAATCCTGATTAAATTGAGAGCAATGCTTTATACAGGTAGCTGCTAATGGAGCTCTTTATGTCTTGCTTCAATAAAACTGCAGATGCACTTACATCAGTGGTGAGATTGAAACGTAAAAGAAACTCGCGCCAGTGGATAATTTCAAGGGTAAAGATACCGTGTAGCGCAAACGAAACGCAAATGAAAGAGTATCATATATCCTCACAGGCTTCTTTTAAACGGACGCAGAGTTAATATCAATACGAGTGTCACGTCAGGATCTCACGATAAATAAAAGTAGAGCATCAGTGTTGGAGAATTTCACAGCAATGAAATCAGATCGTCGTGTAACAGGATGGAAAACAAAAGGAGTTGACTTAATTTTCTGTCTTTTTTTTTGCTGAATATAATCCAATATCTTTCTAATGGGCAAAACTGAAGAATATCGGATTTTGTTATTTGCAGTAATTTCAGAGCAATCATCTAAGCCTTTAGAAAAAAAAAACAAGTGTGCTGTTACAGAATATCAAAGATTGCAAAGATTACTATCTGAAATTGATATCATAAGTCATAGAGCGATATCAGTTCTTACCTTACACACTCTTTTATGTGGTCTGAATTATTGTGCAGCGTGGAAAGAGTGCAGTTTGGTTAAGTAGTATTGATGAACAACCTGTTATCAGATGCTTGTAGATCACATTGGTTACACTAATCTTTGCTGTGTGAGCTTCGTCGCCGCACGTGCTCAGTACCGGTCGGGTGCCGGGTTGCATACGCTTGCATGTGTATGGCAACACCAGCACGTCTTTTCTTGTTCGTCAACCTGTGTTCGCGCTGATCTTTCTCGAGACCCTGTTCAAGTTTAACACAGGAAGTTCATTCAGCTGTCACATCTCATTGGCCACTTGCGCCCCTCTAAATGGTCCTGCGAGCCAATAAAGTTTACTCAAGGTTACGATGTCACAGCAGCTGTTTCCTGAAGAGATGGAGTAAATTAAATGGGCCAGATGACTCAGCAAAACGTTCTCACACACAAACTGACAAAGACTTACGCAGAGACACGCACACAAAGGCACATATGCTGATGTGTCGTCACTCCCACACAAACTTTGCATGTACACGCCAGCAGCACGAAGACACCGAGCGCTCATAAATATTGTCGATGTGTCACTTTACAACCTACCAGTCTCTTTGTCTCGCTCTCACACACATACTCAAGCACACACACACACACACATCCCCCTCTTCTGCACTCAATATGGCTCATGGCACTGAGAACAATGACTAGTGCAATGAGTGGCATGTACAGCTTAACTTGGGATTTGGTGTGTGTGTGTGTGTGTGTGTGTGTGTGTGTGTGCGCGCGCACAAGCGTATTTGATGTCAGCGGGGTTGATTCACACTCACTTACCCCCCGACAACTGGAATCATACCACCCGCCTCTTGACGAGCTCACATCAACACACACACACACGCAAAGCTAATTAGGAGTCTTCATTATTGTTGGATTATGCTGTTCAGCTCCGCGGCTACAGGCTTTTCTTTATGGGTGGAAAGGAGCTAAGGACTCTTAAGTACATTTAGCATACTGCTAGTTTGACTTAAATAATGGATTTGTGCACAAGACTATTTAATGAAGCAGAGAAGTGCTACCCATATCCAACGCCACAGCACACAAGTCTCTTCATGGTTTGCATGTTACTGTGTGTCCACCGTACTTACTGTATTTGTGTGTTTGGGTTTTTTTTGTCCAATGAGACATCATTACTATTGCATTTTAGGTACGCTCACTTTACCTCCAAATAAAGCCCATTCATCCATTTTCTGCAGTTTAACCAGGTGCAGATTGTGGTGGCAGACTGAATAAATGGCTGTATTTAGATTGTGCTTTTCTACTCTAATAGACAAAGTGCTTCACCAATCAGGAGCAATCAGGGTTCAGTGTCCTGCTCAAGGACACTCCCAACATGTGGACAGGAGGACTGAACCACCAGCCCTGCGATTAGTGGACATTAGTGGCTCTGTCTCCTGAGATTTTCCCTGCTCATGTCCTCCAGCTCTCACTGGGGCAAGTCAAGACATTCCTCACCCAGATTGGTTAGATCCCTCTAGTGTGTTTTGGATCGACCCCTGGTCTCAGTTGGATCCAGAAAGCCTTGACAGGGGGGCATCCTGGAAGCATCCTATTATAAATGACTCCTTTAACATATTGTTTAGAATATGTTTACATAATGTGCAATAATCTACGTACAATTTGCATGTTGCATAGCGCACTTTGCTTTTCAACTTTTGGAATTTTAACCTTTTTTAAATGTATATACTTAAAATTCCTTGTTTCTTACGTTATTATTTTTATTACTTCTTCTTTTTTTATTCATTTATTTCTTACTGTTATGTGAAGGGAAACAGACTACTATACATATGACAATGAACTTCTTGAACCGTTCATCTCCTTCCAGCCTTTAACCCTTCGCTTGTGTGACCAGCTGCTCTGAAAAGGAAAACTAATTTCAGCGAGTCGTCCAGTTAGATTTAAGTTAAAGTAAAGTTAATCTGGCTGATCAGTTGACTTATTAACACCTTGTCTGACGTTGTGAACACTCTTGTTTCTTGTTCATTTGGAGTTAAAGTCATCCCAGCAATTACTTGGTGAGTGACAACAAAACAACCCAAGTTTAAGCCAGAAGTTTCCAATCTGATGAACGTTTGCCGTCATCAGTTGGTGAATGGTAATGAAGCTGGAACGTGTCCTGCTTGTACGAGGTTGGCACATACCGTAGGTGTCATTGCTCGAGGGCACTTTGTCAACATGGGGAACTGAACCTTTTCATTATGTCGCCTCTTATAACCAATCCACCGCACTCAGCCGATCCTCTCATTGGCTCTCCTTCCCCTCTCGAAGCCACCCCACTCCTCTCCACTCCTCTCCTCTCATGAAAAAATCATAAAGTAAAATATTTTGCACTTTGCGACTACAGTGTGTGCCAACGTGTCCGTTTAGGCGTGTACATGTGACAGTACTTGTTAGCGTAGATGCGTTGGGTTCGTGTTTGAGTGGGTGTGTTTGTGTGCACTTTCTTTGTCTATTTGTCTGTGCATGCATTAATCACGACTCCCTCCTCTGTTGGCTTGTTGCTGCCTCCTTACATCATCGGGCCAACGGATCTTTAAATCTCCACAGCTACTTTTTTAATTAAAACCGCTATTACGTTCAGTATTTTATTGCAAAGGTTACTCCAGATCTCTACTTAGACGAGAAATCCTTTTTTATAGCATGGTGCATTTTTCACAGAGGAAGAGTTTGGCCCAAAGGTGGAGAGACAGAAAGGTGGTTGGTTCAATCCACCACTGACTGAAGGATGCACTCCAGCTGTGAACTGGAGGGTGGCTGGTATTACACCTACGACGTTCACCCACTATCCCTGCCAAAGTGCCCTTGAACAAGGTGTTGACACTTTCCAAAGCAGCGCTGCACTGTGGATGACTCCGATCTTTAAAATCCCAATGCGAAACAATGCTTTTTTTTTATAGATGAAGCCGGAGTAAAAAACTAAACAGCACCTGTGTCATCCTGACTTTTTGCAACCATGTGACTAACAACGCATGGTAAACTCCTGATAGCCATCTCTGTCTGGTTATGATGCCGATCAAGCTGTGAAATAAGGACATCCGTGCTGAGCAGTGTCCAGCATGACTCTCAAGATGCTTACAAAATTAGCATTAATGGCGACACCAACATGTGCTTTGTTATGCTTATGACTATAATCTTGCCAGCATGATATTTTATGGTGGAGCAGTTTCGCGAGAAGCCTGCCAAAGCGGCCACAGATAGCAAGACGATGAGCAGCTGGCTTCTGAGACAGATTTGATTTGGAGAAAGGTGGCGGCTTGAAGAAAAATGTCTTGAAGCCGCTCCAACCACAGAACTGATCTGTCATTTTTTTTTTTTTTACGCCAGATCGTGAATTGTTTTAATGGCGTTAGAGCTGCTCCAACACCCTGATCTGTACTAATACCAGCTGTATGAAGTTTGGAATCAAAGCGGAAGCAACATTGACTTTGTCGAGAGGCGCTTATATATTTTGCAGTATGTGTTTTTGCAGGCTTGAAAGCAGCTCAGATGTGTTGTATGTGAAGCTGAAGTGAAAGAGCTGGGCTGTCTCTTACACTGTGATGTACTGAATGCTGATTCAACCTAAAAGAACTTATAAGACACAGCGTGAGGGATCGCTTCCCGCTGCAGCGTGGATTAAATTTTCAAGATATTCACATTTGGCTTTTAAACTTTTGGGGGAAAAGAAACCGCTGCATGTAGACGTCCTTCATAATCGTATAAGAGATTGAGTGTCAGAGAATATGGAATCCCGAGACAAGCTTCCTCTCTGCAGCTCTGATGGGGCAAAGAAACAATTCCCTGCAAGTGTGTGTGTGTGTGTGTGTGTGTGTGTGTCAGTGTTAGACCCTCGGGTATCAGCTACCCTAGTTTAAGGTGTGATGTGCACACACACATTAAGATAGCATCATACCTGAGGGGCAAAGTTGTGCTGACCAGATGAGTTGTTTTGCTTTCATCTCGTGTGTGTGTGTGTGTGTGTGTGTGTTTGGCTGGTTGTGGTTTTGGTTGCGGTTTTGGCTGTGTAAGTATGATTTTACTTTTCACTCGTGTGTGCATGTGTGGGTTGGCGTTTCATGGGTCCTATAGGGTCGTGAGCGCTGACTCAGCACTTTGAGAGCTTTCATACGAACTTTGCTGCTGCGAAAATGTGAGCGAGAGCTAGAAAGTTGGTTTCCTTAAATTCTGACTAAAGGGATTTTCTTCATTTCAGAAACAGGGTGACCTATTAAGTTAAAGTGTTCTTCTTTTGTCTCATTTCACTAAGCAGCTGAATCCATTTCTCAATAAGCCCCACTCCACATTTCTCTCTCATAATCTATTTGAAAATGTTATTATGTATTTTTTTTTAGTTTTCAGAGACATGTTTGCGAGACAGTCCTGTCATTTTCTCATGACATTGTAATCAAACTACTGTTGCCAGAAACGCAGTGATCACGTATTTATTATTCATTGTGTGGTTCCTTTTAATTTAATTTCAGCTCCATTTTTCATGCTTTTTTTGTTGTATATTGTCTTATGAGTCATTTTATCCTAATCTTTTCCCAAAATGAAAAACAATACCATAATTATTTTTTAATCTCCTTTGTTGTTTCATTTTTTTTCTATGGAAAAATATTTTATGTGTAGATTTTTTTTTTTTTTCCACCCGTATTTGGGTGTGTGTCCCGGTGTTTGCGTGTGTGTGTTTCCCCTTTCAGAGTCTCAGAAAACTGCAGCTGAGATGAAAGTAGTAAAGAGATGGAAGAGAAATATTCATTTAGTTCTGTCTCCCACAATCCCTCTGTCTGTTTCAGGCCCATTGCCAACTCTCTCTCTCCCTGTCTGTCTCTTTCGCTCTGTTCCCCTCTCTTTGTGTCTTCAAGGTAAAAAGCTGCTCCCTCTCTCATTATTTGTGTCACTCTCCACGTGTGTGTGTGTGTGTGTGTGTGTGTGCGCGCGACAGAGAGAAAGAAAGATAGTTTGAGCCTGCGAGTCAATATTGCTGACCTCATGCACTTATGCAGTTTCTCATTTTTTTTGCTCAACCCATTTGCTGTGATATACACACACATGCACACACACACACACACACACGTATATACAAACACAACACATGCAAGTCCTCACAATCAAGTCTCTGGCCTTTAGCAAGAAAACAGATCACAGCAGACACAAATCCCAGCAAATGTTAAGAGGTAGCTTCACTTAATTATTTGAACGTTTGTGGTTAAAGTAAATTTAAAATGTAAGAGAGGAGTGGTTTTGCATGCATTTTACATCGGGAAGTGCTCTTAACCTTCGTTTGCAGTATTATCAAATTTTGACAGAAGTGCCTCTGAAGCATTTTTACATGTGCGAGAGGCAAGAGGTTAACGCGATTCATGAGTGGAATATATAACAATGTGGAGAAAACGTTGGCATGGCGGATGAGGGAGGAAAAGAGCCGAGGGTTGTCGTGAAATGAGAGAAATAAGAGAAAGGCGGGGATGATAAATAGCGAGAGAAAGACAGACAAAGAAGAGAGACGAGGAAGAGATGGGGAAACGACCACAGTGCAGCATCCTCACGAGACAGCGAGGAAGAAAATGAGGAAGCGAGATGAACTGCTTTGATTTAAACATTTAAACATTAATAGCAATCTTCAAGGAGGCGAAAGAAAAAAAAAAAACATCACTGTGCTGGTAACATGTTGCTCGAGCTGAAGAGAGAAACCAGAGCTCGCGAGACGCTCCTGCTCGAAGCCTCCAGCGGCTCGACACAGCTTCCACACAGGAAATCAACCCAATAGCTACGGGCTAAAGGATTGATACTAACAGTGCCGCGTTCATCAAAAGCTTCAATTCACAGAGTCTCTATTGGAATTTAGGTGGAAGTGCTCGATGTGTTTTCATGGCGAAGAATGTGAACTGCGTGTGTGAAGGGGAGAGGGCTTTGGGAAAAGGAGAAAATGTGTATGTCGGTCGGGGAGAAGCGAGAAAACATGCTTAGCGCAGGATGCTCCCGGGGCCTCACACATGCACAAACACACATTTGCATCTATGTTTTCACACATGGCACGCAAGCACACACACACACACACTCCCAGATGATCTTTTTTTTTTTAAAGTGAATTCATTCAGAACGGCGAATTAAAGTCGCTGCTGCTGAAGCGGCCGCGTTCCAAGTCTGCATTTGAAGTTGCTTTTCAAGCTGCGTGATTTCTGTTTTTGTTCCGCAGGATGCAAATGTTTTTTCGCCGTCTCTCGGTATTTTGCAGATCACTGACGCCCCTTCATTCTGCGTTCGAGCACAGATTGTTAATTTTTGACACTCTGCTCTCTCACGCCCCCGACATCCTTGCGCTTAACTTTGATCCTGCTCTCGTCAATACAGCGACACACAGGATGTATTTGCGTGCAGGAGTTTTTATCCAGTTGTTTGCATGCTTTGTTTTCCAATATGTTTCTCATTATTGTTATCACCAAGACCGTCATTTGCTTTGCCTTTATGCAGCATTTGTTCAACTACACTTGCTCTTACATTTTTAGAAATCTTACAGTAACTTCTCCTGCATCCGTCCTCCCTCTCCTCCCCTTGCTGGGAAGCTGTTTCCTACCCGGCTCACACCATCAGTGCTTCTTAACTCGTCCTACCTCCTATTGTCTTTACCTCTGTCTCTCTCTGCATGACCTCAATTCACAGCCAAGCTCACATCTATTGCTCTTCTCCGCATCTCGCTGCGTCTCTCGCTGTAGCTGTGTTGAGCTTCGGGCTAATGTGTGTGAGCAGCGCAAGGTGTGTGTGTGTGTAGCTTTATGAGGCATGTTTGTAGTATGTGTGTGTGTGTGTGTTGGTGAGACCTTCTGTTTTTCTCTCCTCTCTCTGTCCTCAATTCCCAGACAGCCCTCCACCCCTCCTTCTCCATCTTTTTTCCCCCCCATTTCTCTCTTCTTTTTTTTCTCTTTTTACCGCATGCGTGTGTCTCTCTCACCAGGTGTATTTTGTTTGGAGCTTGAGGCTAATGTATGTGTGCGAGAGAGAGAGAGAGAGAGAGGAACAAAACCGGGAGAGTGAGAGGGAGGATGCCCTAGTTCTTGCAGTAAAACTAGAGGGGCAAATAAAATAAACTGCAATCAAGGCAATAACAGTAAAACCCTTATGCCGAAAACTGTAAAAATGTCCACGAGTGTCTCTGTGTGTGTCTATGCGCGGCTGTGATCTTAATTGTGAAGGAAGCGGACGCCCCTCCCTTCCAGCTGTCACCGACGCTCCTCCAGATTCGCTCACTGGTTAGCGGCACGCTAGTGGTGCAAAAGTAATTGAAAGAACTCAAATTGCATTAATCAAATGATCTTCCTCGTTTTATTTGGTCCAGTCTGGGAGGTTCTCGTGCACAGTTTCCCAGCGCGTCTCCAGAAATGCCCCTCCAGCAGACACATCAAACGACTTGCGAGATGGGAATGTAAAGGAATACGTTGATGCAAAAGTAAAATTAGCGCTCGAGCCTGTGCAATGCTGTGCTGATGGCATAATTCATTTATTCAGTGTGATATGTGAAAGGGAAATTCCACACAGGTTACCTTCGACTCGTGGGAGCGAAGAGCAGCCAATCAGTGAGAGCGTTAATTAAATATACGGGTCTCCATCCAATCATCAGGGGTGTCGTTTGGCCTCAGCAGGAGATTATGGATCCAGTGAACGTGGTTGGCTTGTAATTAGCCTTCAGAGATAGCGACTGAGATTCACTGAGCATATGGCCGACACTTAGGAGAATAAGCAAGGACTAGTAAATGCCAACAGTGATGTTAGTAAAGGAGATAAGTGTTCATGGAAGGAGGGAAGGAGGAGCGATCGATGACAAGGAGAGCTGTGAGACCGAGAGTTGATGGAGAAACATATGTGAGGGTTAAACATGCCAAAACAAACACGGACATTAAAGGAACACATTTGACATTTAACATTTTGGGGAATTTACTTTGTTGCTGATGGGACGAGTTCTTCACCAAAGTGGGAAATCATTTTCTTTTAGGACCTCACTTCGTGCAAGCATCATTATCACTTTGTGTGTTAAGTTTGCAGCACAATAAATATAACTTTATGTTGAAGCATAAAGGCTTTAAATTGACTTTTTAAAATTGGCACTGAGAGGCCCCAAACAAAACACGACACAAGATGCACAGTACACACAGGGGCGACAGCACAACACAACGCTGGATTTTAGTGGGTGGATTTTAAAATTAAGATTTAACCCACACAAACATTTTTGATGAGGATCCCTCAAAGTAGTTTTTTTAAGAATTATGACAACAATCCTTAGACTTTAAGACTCCTCACCTCCTCTTCTCTGGGCTCCAATATAAAAAGTGCTTTTTATTTTGCAGGATAAAGGGACGACAACTTGCATTTTGTTGTGCTGTTTATGACAAATAAATGAACCTTGAATATGCACTGAGCAGCAACATTTTACAGTTAAAAAAAACAACTTGGTAGAAATAATTGAAACACTGTTCCTGCTTGACCTGAAACAAACCTTTCTCGACTTATTGATGGCAGTATATCTGCAAAAACTAATATTGGTTTAACTCTAATCTGGATGGATCCACATATTTATACTGTTTTGGGACTCCCTTCATTTTTTTGCACATTGCATGAATTCATTATCGAGGCTTATTTCAACACACAGTACGGCAGGTGAATTATTTTGTTCATGAAACCTGGCTGCACCACCACAAATTTCCAGTTTCATGACAAGAAGGTAAATATTTGGAAATAAACTTCGATGGCTCTGATGGCGACGTAAGATCACTCGATCAAAACTTTCGAGCACATCTTTGCATTGTGGTTTTGAAAAGAGGCTCCGCTGAGGTTTATTGGTTTTTCCCAAGGAAAGGGGCTAATGCACGTTCGCCGGCATGCTGACGGGGGGACCTTGCGAATGATGTAACCCAGAGAAATATCAGCAATCTGGGAAAACTGCTGTCCTCCTCCTCTATCTTATCAACTTCTTGTTTCTCCCTCCCCTCTGTGCCTCTCAGTGCTCTCAGTCCCTTCTCTCTCCTCCCATCATCCCCTTCTTCTCTCACCCACATCTCATGTGTTTGTCCCTACATACTCCCGCCTGCTCTTTCTTCCTTCTGCCCTTCTCTCCCTTCATCTTTTGTTCCTTCACTTCCCTCTGTTACTCACTTCACAAAGCTTTTCTCAGCATCCCCTCACTTTCTCCCCCTTCTTCTCCTCGCTTCCTCCCCTCTCCCTCTCTCTCTTTGAAATGCGCGAGAGAATGAATGAAAGGAAGATGGGATTGAAAAGAAGATGAAAACCAGAAAAGGATGGATCGAAGGGGGAGGGGACAGCGAAGAAGAGAGGGAGGGGAAAGCGAGGAGACGATCAAAGAGAAGGAGACTCCAGAGAGTTCTTGAATTAAATTGGAGATTAAATCAAATTAATATTGAATTGAGAGATAGAGGGAGAGAGAGAACAGGAGGGGCAGGTGGATGATAAGAGAAATGCTCCATGCAACATATTTAAAGTGACTGGTTAATATTCTGGAAAGAGGATCCACAACACACTGGTTAGTAATGATTTTAAATTAAAAAATGCAACCTAATGAAAGCTTCATTTGCAGGAAATCATTTGTCAGCAACCTCAACCCTTCTTCCAAAAGCACCACATCAATTCTTGAATTACAGAATTTACCCATGATCCAGGCGACAAAATTACCTGAACCAGGCACCGCGTTCTCCAAAAAGCCCCAGCAGATTGCCAAAATTCTCTGGCAACTTGTTTACTCGCCAAGTTTGCATGCTGAGGGCGGCTGGCAGGGTCGACAGACGAAGCCAGAATTTGCCAGACTTAATTTGGGGACTTGTGTTAAACTCCTTCTCTTCTTTCCAGAAACACAACAGCTCTTCTTGAGAATTTAGACACGCACATGTCGAGGGAATTAGTCAGAAAATTTGCAATTCACCACTCCAGCTGCAAACGAATTGAGCAAGCCAGAACCTCAACCACAAAGGTGGCTAGTTTCAATCTTTAAAGAAACTAAAATTATTATTATTATTATTATTATAACAATTGATCACCAACATAAATATATTATATATGTCACAGGTTTCATGTCATGTGGAACCTGGAACAACTTTGAGGTCGATCTGACATACAATATATTTTTATTTAGGCCTGATACTACGACAAATAATAATGACAATACTTATAATAATAATAATAATGATAATAATAAATAGAGCTAGTCTACTTGATCTCCTCCAGCAGGGCGCTCCAAAGTCATGGTCTAGGCCTCCTCTGGTTTTTAGCCTTGACCTGGGAATTACTAACAGACCTCTGCTGGAGGATCTCAGGTTGTATTTAAGCTAGTAAGGGGTTATTAAATCAGCGATATAATCAGGGGCCGACCCCAGATGTGCTTTAAAAGTAATCATTAAAATTTTAAAATCAATTCTGGAACGTACAGGTAGGGATGCTAAAACGGGCATAATGTGGACTCCTCTATTGGATTTTACGAGTCTTGCTGCAGCGTTTTAACCTCGTTGGAGAGGTTGTATTGATTAAGAGAGGAGGACGCCGAGTTACAGTAGTCCGAGCGGGATGTAATGAAAGTGTGGGTGGCATTTTATGGATTCTTACTGGATATAAGAGATTGAATTTTTGAGATGTGACAAACTTGTAGAAAGCACGGTTGAAAAATTTCACCTGTTAGCACACGAGTATTTGGATGTAGCCTCATGTTTGAGCAGCTCAGTCTATAAGCAGATCACAAGATGGACGTCAGCTGTTGGACACATAGCCTCCTGATCAGGAAGCCGTCAGTCTCACAAAGCGACCCTCACCTCCTTCTTTAACTACCTCTGTCGTGACACAAACTTCCCAAAGCTAGTTCCTCACCAGCCACCAGAAGAAGAACAATCTTTGTACTGGGTATTTCCCACGGGCGGACATGTGTAACTCTCACTGAAAACATTCCCGTACCCTTCAAAGGTTCTTACAGGACGAATTCCCGCAACGTCTAAGTAGTCAATCTCAAAGCGATTTGGAATTTTTAAGTCCTTCACAATCAATCACAGAGTAAAGCCCTGATTGACAGCAGACAAACCCTTGAGATGTCAACCTGCCTGGAATAATGGTCTTTCTTTCATGCTTGCTTTTACCTTCCTTCGTCTCTCTCTCCCCTGCCTCACTCATTCCTCTTTTTCCCAGCGGACAATCAGGCACATAACCCCCACCTGTCTTTTCTCCATACGCCTCCATTTTAGTCTCAGTTTAGATCCTCTCTCAGGACGTACAGTACCCCCTTCCTTTATCCCCTCTGCCCTCTCTTCTGTTTATTGGTTTCCATCGTTCTCTGTCCCGTCTTTCTTGATGACTTTAGGGAGCACCGGTCGCTTTGGCCATCAGATAACAACGTCCTTGATCGATACATCCCGTGCGTGCATGTGTGTGTCTGCGCCTTTGTGTGCAAGTCTGTCGTCTGTGTGTGTGTGTGTGTGAGCACGAATGTGTGTGCAAAGCCTTTTAAGGCGTATCTCTTCGGGATCAGCATGTGGCTGAGCATTGAGCTTTTAATACCCTTGCCAAAGCTATAGGGGCCAACACTCCCCTCCCATCATCCTCCCTCCTTCCCTAATTAAGCTTTTAATACAACTTAAAAACCGCAGAAAGACAACATTACTATTCATGGAAAGAAAGAGAGGAAATGGGTGAAAGAGAGAGGAGGAGGAGGAGGAGGAGGAAAGAGGCGACAGGAAAAAAATAGAAAGCGAAAGAGAGAGAATGGTAGAAAGAGGAAGGGATTACAGGAAGAAGAGATGCAGCGTGTGTGAGAGACAGTTGGCAGTCATACCGATTTAAAACAACGCACTATATTTTCCATAATGCTGACAGTTTTAAAATGCTAAATTAGCTGAGAAAATGTCACAAGGTCTCAAGGGATTCTCTGAGTGCAGACAGGAGATGGGAATTTTGACTACATTTCGCTGAGGTTGACTAACCGACTAACCGACTAGACTGGGAAATGTCAGCGGATCTCTTGGGATAACCTTGAAATGTAATACAGACAGCACGCATCAGCTAATCTCGAATGTGGCAAATGCAATGTGACACATGAGTTACAGGTGTATAGCCTTGTGTTCCTGAGGAGTTTGAGTCCTACATTGAAAAGGAAAAGCATTGAGAGAGTGAATAAAAGTAATTTATGTGAGCTGTATAGTCAACACTTTTAAGATCAGTCATTTCGGCACGTTGCAATTACATAGCAGGGTTTAAAGTTTGAATCGATTTCACCTTTACTGCATGTCATTAATTGGTGACTTATCCAGTAGACAAACAAAGTGGAGCCATAAACAGATATAAGGCAATTCCAAATCCAATTTATTTTGTATAGGAAGCTCAGTGTGGTTCACTTACAATACAACAAAGGAAAGTATTGAAAATGGGGAGACAGTAAAATTAATTCCATATATATTCAGTGCAATAATACATTTTCATTAGAGCTTTAAATGCAGCTTTCCTGTGATTTCAAAATGACTGAATCATAAAGACCATGTGACCTGCTAAGGGTCAATAACTGCATTTAATAAAGCATTCATATGCTCATGTCACTCGGCTGTTATACCAAAACTGGCAGCAGCAGTCAGACAAGTTTTAGATGTAGCCATTGGACGGAATGATGAACAGTGCTGACAAGTTTTAGGATGGTTGATGCCTGTTTATGTCAAACTGGAGGCTAAATGTCGAGTTGTGCATCAAATGGATTAATGGTTTAATCAGCGGCTGGATTTTGACATTTGTCTCCTTATTGTTCCCGGACTAGATAAGATTAGTTTGAAAGTAAAGACAAAATAGTGCACAGAACAAGATGAACTATAATAAGAGCACATAGAAAGAGACTTATTTCCACAGTGGGACTGTCATCTGCAAGACACGGTACAACACAGCGTATCAGAAAAGGCGCTGAACAACACACTGATACACAGTCACGAACAGCAGGATCAAATGAGTGGGTTCAAGCATGATAATCTGATCATATGGATGCATCAGAATGTGTATCTATACATGCGTGTGTGTGTGTGTGTGTGTGTGTGCGTGTGTGCATGCCTGTAGGCTTCAAAGTGTTTCTTTTAGGTTATTTTATCGTCACCAGGGTTCAACTTTCATCACAGCTGGACGCTGTTTGATCAACTTACTTGTCTGTCTGTCTGCGTAACATCAAAGAATGGACATGTTCTTTCCTCTGTGTGTGTGTGTGTGTGTGTGTGTGTGTATGTATTATTGATATTTCTTCTACAACGCTAACCGAAGGTAGACAGACAACTGACACTGTAGTTGACGACTGCAAAGATAAAGGTTTCGTCAGGGTCTCTTTACTGAGTTGTGCTGACTGAGAATTGAGTCACAATGAAATGTGAAATGACTTGTTGATCTTGTTTGGTCATTTTCAACACCATAATATAAATTGAGATAAATCAAAATAAACCCTAAAAAAAGATCTAGCAGTAGGCCATCTACTTCTTGCTGTAACACTAGACATGCAGGGAAAACATATAAACAAACAAACAAACAAACAGTAAAACTAATTATGTATTTTTAAAAGTCCTGTAAATTCGTCCTCTCATGAAGCTGAACCACCTTTCCACCTGTAATGTTGATGCAGCTGCTGCAACAATCAAACCCCAACTCAATGCACAAATCTGTTTGACTTTTTGGCTTCTCTTCTGACATGAATTGCCACTATCACCCTACTCACTGCAACTCAATGAAGTGCTGCCCCTCACTTTTCAGAGCAAATGTGTGTGTCACATTAAAGGGACACTATGCAGGAATTGATGGTCGGTCAATGAATGAAGAGTGAGCGGAGAACAAAGGCGTGATTCTGATATATAAAACGTCATTTTTTCACTGTTTCACGCCGGTCACGTTCCGAAGCACAAACAAACTCACCCACACCTCCCACACATCTGCAAGGTGCTACATTGCCAGATTTAGTGTGAATTCAGAGCTGCATCCTGTCCCGCTCTTGCATGTGTGTGTCGGTCAAACACGCGCAACGACAGCAGAGGAGAGAGATGGAGAAGACACTGAAGCACATATAATGCAACCTGGTCATTATGTTCCACATCCACTGCTAATATTTAACACGGTGAGCAGATATTTTCTACAGTTTTTTAGTCTGTTTGCAGGCTCCTGTGAAAACATGTTCCTGGTCCTGTGCGTTGAAATGACAGTGTTAAATATCAATATAATTCACCCCCGAGCGCCGAGGTTCAAAGTTCACACTGAGGAAGAATTTGACTTGGTATTTGGAAAGTGCACAAGATTCCAGTGTCATTTATGGCTTTTGCGAGAACCCTGTTGTAATAAGCCACTTACCAATTCACAAAAGCCACTTAATACTCAACAAAGACTTGAAACCTTTTATTGCCGACCTTAAGGTTCAACTTCACTTTATCACGCCGGACATTATAATAGGGCAGATATTTTTAGTCTTCCTAAGAGGCTTTTGCTTTGAATCATTCAGGGATGCAAAGCACCTAACACAAACAAAGCTAAACAGTCAAGAAGGGGGCATTTAATTATTCTGGACTGAAAATCTCCTCCCAGCTAATTTTTCCCCCACAACCGAACAGATTAATTGGCCATTTATTCAGTAAATGTGCATAATAAGTTCTCATACCAGCAACAACACCAGGCGAAGGCGAATACTAATGTTTCACTCATCATTCAAAAATTACAACTCACAAACTGTGGTGACTATTTTTTGAAATTTATTTTTAATCTTTTCTGGGTTGTGACCCGGGATCTAAAATTATTGCTGAAAAGAGCTGTAAGCTTTGGGCAACTCTTAAGACATTGACTTTACACTAACCCCTGACATTTATCTGTGAGAGTGACTCACATTAAAACACATACACACTCGCAGAACAACAAACACACACTTGGTCTTTTTAAGGGCTAGTGGTCTAATGCGGCCTGTCAGCTCTGCCACATTGTTTTGACTTGTTACAAGGGATAGAGCTGGAGGCTGGAGGCATGTGTGTGAGTGTGTGTGTGTGTGTGTGTGTGAGTGTGTGTGCAAATGACTGCATGCATGTGTACATTGATTCCTTCATGTCTCTTTGTTTGTGTGTGCAGCGTTAGTATGTAAACCCTCAGGAAATCACATATGACAGAATCAGATAACAAAGATATGCATGTGCGTCGTGTGTTCAGCATATGTGTGTGTGTCCATCGATATAGAAGTTGAACGTCGACACGACTGTGGGTGTGTGGCTCCGCAGAAAGACCATCTTTTCTCAGGCTCGCTCTTTTCATCCCCTGTTGTTGTTTTTCCCACTGAAAACAAATTTGACATGGCCCTCACCCCACACAAACACACACACATCAACACACAAACACACACAGACGCACATATACAGTACGTACTCCCACACACAAACACACACTTAGATGCCTTTAAGGCAGATTAAATCAGATTGTTGATCAGTGTTTCAAAGAGAATATAAATCTTTTAGTCTGCATGACCTGTAAAAGAAATCTCTCTCTCACACACACACACACACACACACACTGAAATAATCTACTTCATCTTTGGCCGTCCTCGCTCTTTCTCCTCCTTCCTGTAACATCGTCAGATTGGTCAACTCACATCTGCATACCCATCATCAGATAGAGGCATGGAGTTCTTCCTGTGATCACCTCCTTCCCATAACGGGCCCTAATGCTAATTTTACAGCCTGATAAAGTAATGTAGGGGGGGAAATAAAGCCCTCAGGCGAGATGTATGCATCTGTTTCTGTGTCTGTTTCAACAACCTCTTGTTAGTTAAAGAAAAGAGAAGCTTGTGTAACAGCAGACTGAACGACACGTCGTACAGATGCTGCACAGTTGACTGTCAGTAATCTTTGTCACAGGCCCTCAAGGTCGCTGCCACTTCTCAACGTGGGTCACTGGACTTTGAATGTCAACATTAATGAGACTTTATATCTGTCACAAGTTATTTCACATCCATAGATCAAATAAAATTGTAACTTAAAAGGCAGAGCATCAGCTCCAGCCAATTGCTGAAAGCTGGAACATGCAATCCGCGTCAGCCTGATGATGCAATACATGTAAACCTCGCTTTGACATCGGGTGCGTGTGCGGGGGGAGTGGTGAGTGGGTGGAACAGGCACAGAGAAAATACTCGTGAATTCTCAAGGAAGGTGCGAAAATGCGGATGTGTTAAGTGTCACTGAGACACGCTCCCCTCCCTCGAAAACAGCGACCTTCAATTTGCCCGTAAGCAGAGCGTTAACCACCAAACGCTCTGGTGAAAGTTTGCAAGGCGCACCAATTACAAGCGAAGAAAACCGCGGTTGCACCGGGCAGCCCGCAGGTCTGAATATGTTTAGCCATATTAAAACGAAGCAGGGATTTGCTGCGAAAGGGCACGCATGTTGAGCAAAACCCTTTCCTGGGATAAGTAACACTTTAAAAGCAACTGTGAAATTGAGGTCAGAAGAAGAAAGAGATACCTGGGTGCCAAAAAAAAATGTTGGCAGCTGTGATTTTGATTCTGCCCCCAGAAAAAATACTGACTTTTGAGATACAAGTAGAAGTCGAGTCTTTATCTCGCACTGTCACTGTTTTAGTCTGTCTCATGGTCTCCCTCTGCTACTCTCATCATAGCAGCAGCGCCCTTTGCTATCGCTGTAGCTATCTGTAATGGGCACAATGTTCAAAGCAAAGCAGTGGTGTTTGTGTCTGGGTGTTAAGTGTCTCGGCATGCCTGACTGTGTGTGTGCATGTGTGTGTGTGTGTGTGTGTGTGTATCCTTGCAAAATGTCTTTTCCATGTCCTCGCTTGCTCTCTCTCCCTCGCCGTCTTTCTTTCAGCCCTCCAGAGCAGTCGAAATCTTCCTTCCAGTCAATTGAAGCCGTTTTCATGTCTAGCACCGCGCGCCGCTCCAGGCGATGTGCATGTGTGTATGAAAGAGTCGGCATGTTTGTGTGTGGGTTCGTATGTTTGTCTGTGTGTGTGTAGGCTGCAGGCAAGTCATGACTGTATGATGCCTGCAGAGCACAGGAGAGGGGGAAGGCAATCCCACTGTCTGTTTGGAAATCAGCGGAGATGGTGTGTGTGTGATAAACTGCATAGTTTAGCAGAAGTTAAATGATCCCGTGCAGCGTGTGTTTGAATCAGGAGTCTTATTAAAGCTGGTCATGTGAAGTCTAATCTTCCTTATGATAACGATATTAGTCTGTTTTTTAATAGACGACCATCAGCACAAACTCATAATTCTGCCAGATTGTGTGTGTGTGTGTGTGTGTGTGTAACTGTGTGGTTGTACTGTTTTATATGATTTCAGTGATGTTTGTAATTACAAGAACTCAAGTGGAACAAACTCCAGATATTAAAAATAGTTTAAATATACTGTCAAGTTAGCCTGAATTACACAACCACCCCTTAATTTATGATCATTTTAAGAAAAGTTTTATGCTCAAGTATTTGTCTGCTCAAAAATTTGCTCAACAACAGCTGTGTTTTACTTGATGAGTTTCAGCTTATGTTACTGAGGATCGCCAGTAAAAAGAATAGTTGGCCAATATGATACGGAACTCAAGCATGTTGCAAAAGTCCTTATTATTAGAGTCTGCGTGCACGAGTTTAAACTAAAATATTTACTGCTATGAACTTTCATTGCATTCACTTAAGTAACCAAGTTATAGCGGTCTTTCTCCAGTAAGTCGATTTCTTAACTGTCATGTCAACGAGAAACCTGGTTTCCGTAATCGAGGAAAGGGGGATTAGAGAAAACCTGATTTCCCCTGGTAGATTTCTCCTGGAGAACAATTTCTCTGCCATGTATAAGCAGGTTTCTAATCAGCTTTTTACAAGTGTGCATGTGCATAACAAAGACTTCAGTCAGTGGGAGAGTAAGCGGGTGGATGAAAGGGCCGATCATGACATAAAGAGAAAGTCGGGGGTAGAGGAGAGATCTGATAATTGCTGCTTGTATACGTGGATGAAATGTAACCAGGTTACTATAGTTCATGGACAACGCTGATTCCTAAAAATGTTGGGAAGCTGAGTAAAATATTAACAGTACAAAGATGATATATTTAATGTTTGACCTTATCATCTGTTTTGTTAATATCTGCTTATTCTGAATTTGATGGCAGCAACATGTTTCAAACAAGTTGGGACAGGAGCAGCAAAAGACTGTGAAAGTTGTGGACTGATCCAAAAACACCTGTTTGGATCATTCCACAGGTAAACAGGTTCATTGGTAACAGGTGATAGTATCATGATTGGGTATGAAAGGTTCATCCTGGAAAGGCTCAGTCGTTCACAAGCAAAGATGGAGAGAGGTTCAACACTGTCAAACACATGACTGTATGTATTTATGTATGTATTAAGTTTTACACAGCGTCCCAACTTTTTTGGAATCTGGGTTGTAAATGTGTTCCCCAATTGCCAACGTAACCTGGGTTCTATGAGTAACCTGGTTATTTGAAGCAACTCTACCGAATAGTTACATACTAACAGACACACTTACCAACTAGCTCAAGCATTTAGCAACTGAAGAGCCTTGAATTTTCCTTTTGAGTTGGTAGACCAAAGGCAGAACTAGAAGAGTGAATATTGGACTCGACTCCAAATGAATGATAATGTTGCTCTGTGCTAACTGCTACTTTGCCAGATCAACTGATGTCAATGTTGCGTTCACAACTCCTTCTTGCAAGTTTAAGTGCATGTCAAAGTTTGCATTTTAGCTGCGCTGATGTTGCATTATCTGTGTTCGACCTGCTATCAGCAGAATGGGAAAATATACCACCGAGCTCTTAACTGGTCTTAAAAATGCAATGATTATCCTAAATACCAGAAAGTGCTTCATAGTGAATTTCTCCATATAAGCTCCAGATTCATAAAGCCCATCACGTTGCTTGCTGGGTACAGCTGTGCACATTAAAAAAGTGAGATATATGCACCCTCCTACACATGGACACTTAACCTGGTTTGGGTTTAATTCCCCTGCTTGGTGCACTGACATTGTGTGTGAGCTCGCCTCCATGCAATGCGACGTGTGTGTTAACTTGTCTATTTAACTTGATGCCTGCACAGTAGAAATCATGTGGATAAATCCAATCATGTATAATCAACTCCCATCAGGACTGTGCAATCATTTTAACCATAATTGCATTGGCCTCAGGTGTTTTATTTCACAAATACGTTACTTTCGTAGCTTTATTGAGTTACAACATGAGAGTTACGGCATGTTAAGTGACACAAGGTGCAAACACTGATACAGTGCAGTTCATTAGTATTAGTTTAAATGAGGAGTTTAAGTATCTCATTATCTCAATACTATTTTGGAGTTATTTAATTATTACTGACGTTGATGAAAAGCTTCAGTGTTTAATGATCTAAATGTTGTTTCAGAGAATTCCATTAGCATAACTTTCGATTCAGGCGTTTAGTGACACACGCTCTCGCCTGAATGTTATTTGAAAGAATTTCATTAGTATTTGTTTTAATGTGGACTTTTACTGTGTCTAAATGCTGCATTTAATTGTTTCGACTGTAGTCGCTTTCACAGGAACATTAAGGCCCCAGATAAACAGCTGGAAATTGCCACCAGCCAAAGACTAGTCATTTTTGGATTTGTCAATCTGTTGATTTCTCATGTTTGATCTTTTTTTCTAGTTCCAAAAACAACTTTGTCAACATAGAATAGTTTTTGAGTAAATTGAACAGCATCATATACTATGTTTTTAGCAACAGATTATTCATCCCGTATGTTGTTTTCTCAGTTTCTTCTTCAGTTTACTGCACATTTAAAACAGAAAAGTATTACTTGAATGAACACATTTCAAATGAGAAATATTGAATTTCACTCCACTAAGTCAAACAGTATTACTTTGATTCCCCGAAAATGCTCATTCGGAGGCTTTTCCACCTGAGCAAGCAGAATTTCTGCAGCACGATGCCCGGTGCGCTCGAAGCAGGTGTTTCCACACAGGTGTGCTTTCTGACTTAATTAAGTTAATTCACTTAATTGGTTAATTAAACAATCAATTATCCCATCATCCCCCTCCCATATGGCATTACAGCCATCTCACTACACTCGGCCTCTGTCCAAATCCTCCATCGGCTTCAAATGATATAAATGAGTGCATCTGTCTCCAGGATGGATGGACGGATGGATGGATGGACAGATGGATTAAATAATGAAATGAAGGGGAAAATGATGGATGTGTGCATAGAGGGAGCAATGACAAACGGCTGGAGAGATAGGTGGATGAATTAATGGATGGATGAAACAGAGGGAGGGGTTAACTTTTCATGAAAGGCAGTGATCCTGGACCTATTCACCGAGATACTCCCTGTGCTCATCAGCAGGCAGATTTACTAACCTTTACTCTCTTTTGATGTCACGGCTCACATTCTTTGCCATTTTTAGGTTAATTAAAATGCCGCAGGCTTTGCGAACATCAACCATACTGACTCTGAAAATGATACTTTTTTCCCCCCACGATGACTAAAAATAGGTCAAACCCTGTTTTTTTTTTCTAGGTTTTATAGTGAAGCCACTAGAAAGCAAAAAGGGGAGAGCAGAATAAAAATCACCCAAACTTTATTTTGTGATGAGGATGATGACACAATTAACTAGTTACATATAGTTAAAGTCATGACAGATTTAACCAGGCAAAATAACTTTTTCTTTTAAATAGTCTGATTTCTAGGATTCTGGGAAATCATTATTTTTATCCTTTCTCTTATTCCCTCCACCCTTTCTCCACTGCCTCTCTCAAACACACACACACACATCTCGTCTCCTCCCTCTCTCTGCATCACCTCTGTGGATATAGTAGTCATGCAGACAGCTAATGTCAAACCACCAATTACACAGTCAGTCGCTTTTTATGCTCTTCCTCTCCCTGGGTCTCTGTCTTACCTCCAACAACTACCCACTGACACACGCTGGGAGACACATAGACGCACACACGGATTTAGAAGTCAGGCACTTTTGTTTATCAGTCACATCAACAACAAGTATTACAGCATGGTAACCACCAGCAGACCAAGACTTACCTTTCGGTCCACACATCATCACGCACACACACACACACATATGTGTATATATATATATATATATACACCTCTGACGATGCAACAGACAAACTTAAACATGACCTTGAACTACAGACTCTAACTCTGTCTTTATTGCATCACTTGTACACATGTATAATTCAACTTTTGCTTTGGGCAAAATTCCCTCAATATTGAAGACTCTTGCTCTGAGGCTTCCATTGCATTAAGGTAGTGACTCTTGTGGCCGAAACAAATATCAAACTATATCTAAGGTGTCCTCAAAATCCTTGAATCGCCAGTCAACTCACAATTGTTTGGCTTCCTGGAGGATAATAATGTCCTTCAGCCACAGCAGTCAGGCTTTAGACCTGGTTATAGCACATTAACTGTGGCAGCTGAAGCAACACTGTTGAACTGTCCAAGGCTTTTGATACTGGTGAGCACAGCTTTTTGTTAAATAAGCTTTCTGTCTGTGGGTTTTCATGATTCAGTTTAGATGAATCATAGCTCTCAGGAAGAGTTCACACTATTGTCAATGGTCCCAAATCAAGTCCCCATATTGTTGATAAAGTTGTTCCTCAAGGATCAGTATTAGGCCCACTGCTATTCTACATAAATATTATTTATTTTCCAACTATGCTGATGATGCAATTTTATATTTGGTCCCACTGCAAACCAGATCATAGTCTGCTTTCTCTTATCCAGATCTCTCTTTAATTTAAAGCTTGTTCAAAACTCCAAAAAGGCAAAATATGTGCATCTCACAAGAGGGCAAAACCATTTTTATTTCAAAACCTATCCATGCTCCAAATGAAGATCAGTGTCCCCCAATGTCTTTGCAAAAGCTAATGTGTCTGTGGCACAGTGGTGCAGTGGTTTAACACTGTCGCCTCACAGTGAGTTCAGCATGTTCTCCACCTGCCTGCCTGGGTTTCCTCCAGGTGCTCTGGCTTCCTCCCACAGTCCAAAGACACGCAGGTTAATTGGTGATTCTAAATTGCCCATAGGTGTGAATGTGAGCGTGAATGGTTGTTTGTCACCGCATGTCAGCCCTGTGATAAACTGGTGACCCGTCCGGGGTGTACCCACCTCTCGTCCGGTGTCAGCTGGGATTGGCTCCAGCCCCCCTCGACCCTCCAAAGGATAAGCGGTTATAGATAATGGATTAGACAGCAGATTGGCCCAAAATGCTCACACAGTGCCATTTCATTTATTACACAAGATGGCTATCACACCCACCAGTTATATGAAAAGGTTGGATGATCATCTCATCAGCATGTACCTATCTTCATTTACAAAGCCTTGGTGTCTGAGCTGGCTGTTAACATCTTTAATGAGTTCAGAGCTAATAACAAAGACACAGGAGAGGTTGGCTTTAAAAGTTCCTCATACCATCTTGGGATGTTTGGTTTCTTGTCCTGGACACATTATGACTGGAATGAACTTGAACACAGCTCACTCATTTCTCCGAATGGCTCAAAAGCTTTATTAGTTAATATTTGTCATAATATTTATGATTGTTTTAATTAATGTGACCGTTGCTTGGTTGTTTTGAGCGGATAAATTTCCCTGTTGTGATCTTGTGTAGGAGTAATTTGTTCTCAGGTCAATGAGGTTTCCTGAGTAAATAAAGCTTAACGAACTAACTCTCTTTCACTCTCTCACACTCTTTCTCTCCCGAGCTCTCGCTTCCTCTCTGTCTTCAATACCATTATTGGAACCATCAGCCAGAGTGGTGGCATCTACTGGCCCTGATGCTCCCAGACACAGACACGCAAACACACACACATGCACACACACACACACACACACACACACACACACACAGTGTCTATCCGGGCATGCTGCCCACTGCATGCTAAGCTAATGAGATTGGCAACATGCCACATTACCAATATCAGCGGCAACCTTCTTTCCATTCTCCCACAAATGCACACACACACACACACACATAAAGAGACACACACAGAGATTCACGCTCTGAGACACAGAATCAAACAGACGCAGGAACACCGACAGACACGGGTGATCACACAAGAAGAGAAACTCAACCACGTGCACGTAGCTCTGCCCACGAAGACATTTCTGCAGTTAAATACAAAACAGATTGATAGAAAGGAGGGAGGCATAATTAGCTGGCAGGAGTTACAAATGAAAGGGAGGGATGATGGTGGAGTGTTTTTTTTTTATCAGGATTCCAGTTTTATTGATGATGCGGCGTCCTGAAATAACTTGATATTTTCAAAGTTCATCAGGAATTGAACAAAAAACATTATTCATACTGACCATATTCGAGTTTTATTATACATTATCAAAATGAAGCTCGGTCCCACAAGCATGTGTCGGTTTTCCAGCTTCTGTTTGTTGTCTTACGCTGTGGATGTTTTCTTTTGATTATTATAATGTTAGAATAATGTAGTTGTGGTATAACAAACACCTTGTCTAACATTTAGTCCCGTCATCTTTCATTGAAAATGTTTTGCTGTTAAAACATCTTTAAAGCTGTTTTGCTGAAATGTAACACGACACATGATGTGATGAAACTGTCAGATTTGTTAGGACCATATGGCCTCACTGACGTCACCTTTTTATCATCATTGTCAAGTAATTCTGACTTTATTCCAACTCTGAAACAATAAGAAGCGACATGTTCACGTCCCTCCACCCAATCCCATTTCTCATCCGAGTTGTCACCTCTCTGCACGGCCATTAAAAATTCACATCCCCGTACTTTCAGCTTGAAAACAGTGGTTACAAATGTCAGAGAAAATTTGACCGAGGTTGTGACACGGTGCCATCGCTGGAACCTCCTGTCCACAAAAAAGACCCCAAAAGTGGATAGAAATCACTTTGAATTTGCTTCATTGTGCTTGAAAGCGCCGGCATGAAATTTTCATGAAGTGGTGGCCCAAAATCTATTAAACTTTAATTCTGAGCGATACACTTGTTATGGATACAAAGTGTATTCTGACTGAGAACAAGAACACGGGTGATTTTTGAGAGAAAACACTGAAGACTTGGATGTGTGTTTGTTTGTTCTCTTAATCTTGGGATAGTAAGCTTGCAAGAAGTGAGGGCTTTTAAGAAAGGAGAGATGCTGAACTCTACCACAGCACAATCCAACCCCAGTCCCAAAAAAGTTGAGACAATCCTGTGTTTGACAAAGTGTTGAACCTCTCTCCATCCTTGCTTGTGAACGACTGAGGATGAACCTTTCATACCCAATCATGATACTATCACCTGTTACCAATTAACCTGTTTACCTGTGGAATGATCCAAACAGGTGTTTTTGGCTCAGTCCACAACTTTCACAGTCTTTTGTTGCTCCTGTCCCAACTTGGCATCAAATTCAGAATAAGCAGATATTTACAAAAATCAATGAAGTTGATGAGGTCAAACATTCAACATATTGTCTTTATACTGTTTTCAACTGAGTATAAGAGAAAAGGGAATTTAAAAAAGAAATGATCACATTTGGTTTTATTTAGGTTTTACACAGCTTTTCTGGTATTGAGGATGTAAAAGCAAAAACCACTTATTGCTTTAGTTTATAGCACAGTGTCCCCCAATGTCTTTGAAAAAGCTCCTGAGGTTGCTGAGTTGTATTTCATTTGCCAAATTGTAAAGTTTCAATGTCCTGCCTGCAAACATTTTGCCAACTTTTGTCATAAATCAAATCCTTGTAGAGTTGAAAGAGCGCAATTCTGTAAATTGAAGTGAAAAGCTCTGTAATATGAGCTTGGACTACAGTATGATTCAAAGCAATAAATAAAATGTTATAATCAAACAGAAATTTAAAAGGAAGCAAGTGTCAGGCAGTTCAAATTAGATTTCTGCCAGAAGCAGGTTATAAATGGTGTGTTCAGGTACAGCTCTTTTGCTGTTAGAGCTGTGTCTTTCTCAGACTCATTTTTGTTAAGTGTGTGTGTGTGAACAGTTTTATCAAGGCTTTTTGCCAGTTTATGTGGTGTCTATCTCTTTGGCCAGACCAACAACGCTTCCAGCTGGGCCATTTCTTCCAAGTCATTCATCATTTACTGAATGAAATAACTGTTTTCCAGGGATCCTGTAAAAAAAAAAAAAAAAAACAGGGAATATTGTTCAATCTGGGCTAAGAGCCAAAGTGAAAGTGTCCCAACATTTAAAATTAGCATAACTTAATTTTCAGGTGGAGACGTGTGTGCGTTTGAGGGAAACGTTTAATTGCTATTTTGCCATTGTGGCTTTTGTCGTTTGCATGTGGCTTGTATTACAGTAATCACATATGTCACATGAATGGATACCTGAAATTGCAAATCAAGAAGCAGGTCCAGTGCTCAGCAATCCCATTGGTAATTAGAATTCATTACTGTAACAATAAATACAATAGACTGTGAAGCATGTGAATCAGTCCCTGTTCTTATGTCAATTTTCACCCTGCAGAATAAATACGTGCGCTACCCACATGTTGTTCTATTCTGGGAACAAATGCACGATCAAGTGGTGTTTATTCTCTGAAAAGACAGAATTACGGCCAGGTTGCGCAGGACATAACAAAGAAGTGAAGCTTAATGAAGCAAATAATTCATCAAGAGGACTCAGAACATGGAAAACATGGCGTGCGAAGTCAGAAGTCAGCGGTGGTGTGTGGGTGTCAGGCTGTCACGACAGCAGGAGGCAGGGCGAGTCTGCATTATACATCTATACTGTTATATATGCTGTGACGTGACTCCGCTCTTTTCCTCGACTCATGATCTCCTCCCTTTGCTCCAAAATTATCTTTGCATCCTTCTCTCTTCCTCACATCCATCCTCTCTCTTCTCATCTCACTTCCTCCATTGTTTCTGTATCATCTCTTTTCACTTTTTCACTTTTTACTTCTCTCTCCCTCGTTATTGTCTCACTTATTTTCCATTCCCCCCTTTTTCCATCTTTCTACCCTTCCTCTCTGCACCTCTATTGCTCCATCGCTGTTTTTTTCTCTCTCTCTCTCCCACTTTGGCAACCCAGCCCTCTGCCTGTTGCTACGGTTACCAGACAGCGAGGGAGGTAGGGAGGAAAAGACGAGCGAGGAAACGAGGAAGGAGAGAGAGAGATGCAGCGTGTGTGTGAGAAAGGGGAAGAAAGAGATGGGAGATATGGAATTGATGTCACAGCGTGGGCTCGCTCTCTCTATTTGGATTAAACAATCATGACAGCTAAAGTAACAAACTCTCAAACTTTGCCGTTTAAAATAAAGAGAGAGACTGAGTCATCAAGTTTGGCTGAAATAAAAGACAGTCAAACCTCCGCCCTGAATAAACCCTGATATGTGCTCATCTGCTCGATTCCTCTGTTGGATTGTGTTTTGTTTTTTTTCTTTACTGAGTTATAACAATGAAACGGTTTCATTAGGCGGATAAGCGTTTTTTAGCATCGTTGAGAAGAAGCACAAGCAGCATGAGTGGAATTTTATAATTGTAATGGACAGTAATTATAAAAAACCTTTGGATGAGTAATTGCATCCATTGTTCTCTCGGTTGCAGTCCAGGATCATAAACTGGCTCTGGGTGCTTTCTCCATTTACAAATACAAGACTGTGATACTGACATACATTTCCATATTGGTGGGTCCTTCATATCCTTTATTCACCTCCAACACGACGTGCAACTAAAAATGCTCATTATTGATCAACCTGCTGATTAATCTCTTGACTGATGCATTAATTGTTTGGTCAAAGAAGGGGAAAAAAACACCATTTCCCAGCCAACAGTTCACAACCCAAAAATATTTCATTTATTGTCATATACGATAAAGAAAAGATCCAAAACTTCATTTTTTAAAATGCTGTTGACATTGTGACTTGTGAAATGACAAATAATCAATTGCATAAGTAGTTGAGGATTAGTTTTCTTTTAATTAACTTATTGTTTGAGTGCGTTCATAGAGTTCATAGTGTCCGATTACTTATTTGATGGCTGCACTGGCACTTGTGTTTTGTTATGCTTTGTCTTTATTCTTGAGTATTATGCTTTGGTTCAGTATGACCAGAGCCACTGGACACCATAACCCACATCCTCACCATCACACAGGAGGTTAAAAGACGGCCACAAGAGAAGTGTCCTGCCTCCGTCGTTGAAGCCGAGATGTAACAGCGCTGTCTCTGGTCCACTGATGTGTATCTTGAGCTCAGATCTGAAGTGGCTCATCTTTTGCTTTTCCGTGTGCTTGTGTACTCACACTGGAGGGTCGGAGGTAAAAACATAATTTCCCATCAGAGATCAATAATGTCAAAGACTTCTCTGAGTTTTGTAATGAGCTTCCCAAGGCGGAGATCCCCAGGGTAGTTAAATTTGATCCAGGCTGGCGAATTGTTCATTTTCGTCACTGTTTTCTACTCATTAACCACATCAGCGTCATAATTCATCGGTTTGACACGGCTGTCTTCGGGGGTTCATTTTTTTAACGAATCATTGCCTGGAAACAATCAATTTGGAGTCTAGACTGCTTGTGATCAATCACGGGAGCAATGAGTTGCTTTAACCATGTGTGTGTGGTGATCAGCTGATGCTAACACTGTCAAACTGGCTTCCCAATTAAAACTACTTGTGATGTCTGAAAGCAGAGTTCAGAGGTCATCTTGATGGCCAGGAAATAGATTTATAGAAAGGGACACATGCAGTTTCGGGTCAGTATGTCAGTGAGTACAAGTACAGGAGAGTAAAGAGGGTGTGTATCTGAATTTGTGCCAGAGATCAGAAGAACAGAAGCAGTTTTCAGCTCCATTATTTTCTTATTTAATACTGTTATATTTCACCTGCTTTATTAGTTGACATGAAGTAAACAGAGGCAGCAAAGATAAAAGAAAGAGAGGATGACATGTTCTGATTCAAGTCCAGTTCACTGAAAACTGGAGCAGTTTTGTTTTTTAAGTTGATCTAAGAAGTGTTGAAATGTCGTAATTGTGCGACTTTCCGAGCCGGCTGTCCTGCCAGAGTTACTTTTGCAGATTTGGAAGCCTTCGCCGTCGTCTTTTTTTCTGAAAGGGCTTTCAGATCTTGCCAGGTTTGAGCTAAAGCACCAAATATAAAATCGGAGAGAAAAAAAGGAACAGATCACGGGAAGTAGTAGTGTGGCCTAATTACGCTTTTCAATTGCCAAGAAAGATTTCTCAGAAATAGACCCAATTTTAAGAAGATAATGGAAGCGTCTGCCTCAGATGGCATTGCTGAAAAGAAGCTGAGAATTACAAAAACTGTTTATAGTTTGAGTTTGTGGATGAGCGAGAGTACTGTAAGTGGGATGTTCAGCTTCATGTCCTGTTTAAAGCCTTTCTGAACTGTCCTTGACTAATACACCGCATCTCTATTCAGCATCAGACGCATGTGAGCCTCACATAACATATTATGGTTGGAGCTACCAATGTGTTTTCCCCCTCCCTTCGAAGCAATCTAAAAAGTCTTTGGACAAAGGTTGTAGGATGGATTATGGCTCGACAGCAGATGTTCAACGTTGTTAGTTAGGCGTGAAGTGTGTCTTTTTGTTGTTGCAGTGAGAGTAAAGTGCAGACTTACCCTTTAGTGTCCTAACCTCAATCCATCAGCAGTCCGACAGTGGATTGTGTTCTTTTATATCTCCAATTACTGGGAGCTCTTAGACTGTTTATGTTCATCCATATTCTACCTTTCTCATACATGAAAGGGTTATGTTAATAAGGTGGATTATAGCTGAGGTGTAAGTTGTCCTTTTGATCGCAGCTCTGCTCTTGCTCAGTCCTGTCGTTGTGTGTTTTAGTCTGGATGAATATGTGGGCGGCATGAGGATGCTTTTAACATATGGGCTACACATGGGGATGGAGGGTGGCCACATAGGTGAAAATGACAGGTGTTTGTTTTCAACCTGTTCAGATTTCTGTGTTCAGTTTTTGCCTTTTCTTCGCAAATCCTGTTGATCTGCAAAGAAAAAAGTCTGAAATGTCTTTAACGAGTCGATATCTCACCTCAGTTCTATTCTATTATCTAAATGTTCTGTATTTTGATCGTCTTCCTTTCACATCTGAAAATTGAGTCTCTTAAAGGGCAAGTCGAAGATGTTATTCCTGCAATATTTTACAACCCAATTTCAATCTGTATTGAAACACGTTTCTCCCGAAGCCACACAGCATACACACATACTGTGAAAATGATGTCATCCATAGACAAATCCTGGAGCTGCTCCATAGACAGTAAATAATGAAACTAGGACACTATGACAGCACCAGTGGTGATTTTAATGGCATATGGGAGGAAGTCACAGCTGTAAGCCCTGCAGTCAGAAACTCTACAACTTATTTGGATGTGTTATCTCAAACCAGAATTTCATGAGCCCACAGAGTCAGTTTCCAATTCACTGTCAATGGACCAACCTCAAAATGTGCCACCTGATGAGACAATGCCTTCAAAATTACTGCAATGTGCAAAGTAAAACAAATAAAAATAAAAAAACAAGTTTACTGTTTTAAATCCCCGACCTGGACGAAATAATGTGGTGGACTAGTCGGTGACACACTCTCTCCACTCACGACATGCTGGTCCCTCGAGCGAGCATCTTACTGCCCCTGCAGATGTGTTCAATGGCAGTTATGAGTCACCTGCTAGATGTGATTATGTGGAAGTGGAAAAGTGCATATGTGCTCAGCTGAATCCCATCTTAGAGTAAGTACGAAGGCTCAGTCCTGTGGGTGACACAATTTTGTTCTGTGACACTTTTCCGCGTGTGCCACTCAGATACCAGTCAACTAGCTTTAGCATTTCCACTTATGCATTAAACATTATTTTTAAGTACCGTCCTCAGTCTCATCGTACTGCTGATGTGGCACAATGCACAGGATTCTTATTGTTTCTCAAGATGCACAAGACTCTGAACTACTATCGGATCTCTCTAATGGCGAGTTGAAGTGTGCATTTAGCCTCTTCAAAGAAGTAAAAAAAAAAAAGGGTGAATTGTTTCCTCTCTTATCTTTTCAGAAAACTTTTCAAGTGGTTGGAAGAAGTTTAGCCTTCCCATAACTGTGTTAAGCTTTAATATCTCACTAAATGATCTCGAAGCAGCACTTATTAACAATGGGAGCCTAAATGTTGCTTGAGAGGATGCAGTCTTGAGAACACTATACCTTAGTGAACACGTTCCATCTTCCTGTGTAATGCAGCTCACTGTATCGGCCCTTTGTGGCTTATTTGAATGTGTGTTAACCCAGAGGTTTTCAGTGTGGGAGGTTCCTCCCCAAATGGGCTCCAAGCGGTTCCAGGAGAGTCTCAGTGAATGGAAGTGAAAGTAATATTACTTTAGTTAATACATTAATTATCAAGAAGAGATTTGGTTAAAGAGATAGTATTTACACACATGACAAAATCAAAATGTTTGATTTCACATATTTATAATACATCATCACAATCACATCAATTAATAGACAAAGTTGATTTTCCTTTGAAAATACAAAAAAAATGTTTGTCATGCTAAATATCAGATTTACCCTTTAGTCAAAACAATTATTGAACTTTAAGTTCTTTTGAATCCAGTGGTACCGAGTACTTGATATAGGTCCTTGTACTTTCTGAAGTACAGCCTTTTTTGTATCACACCATATGTAGTCATTCGTCACAAGTGGTTACTCATTCACGAGTTGAAATACAGGTTCCTGTGACCTCTATCACTAACAACTAAAAAAAAAGGATGTTAAGAAAAACCTTGATCTGCAGCCTCGTACTTTGACTGATTTGAAAAATGTCAATGATTTTGTGCTTTGCTCAGCTCGTACTTTTAGTGCCGCAAAGGAAATTATAAAATTCCTCTGTGGGTGGTTCATGTTCCCAGATTTATGTCGCAGCATGAAGGAGATTGTAGATTTTGACCAGGTTGTACCTCACATGCGTCACTTTTCTAGGAGTCAGAGATGTTAACAGAAGCCATTTATAGTATGGATAGTCAGTAGGAGCTGCAGACACCATGAAGAAATGTTGCAAGATCTAATTCATCCAGTATCTCACTCGATTTCTCTCAGCTCTGAAAGCACTGTTTCAAGAAAGAAATGTCTCTACTGGTTGCCTTTATGTTCAATCTCTAAGTCCTTCAGGGTGATACACGCGT
The DNA here is from genome assembly GCA_025331565.1 of Holacanthus passer. Lineage (NCBI taxonomy): Eukaryota > Metazoa > Chordata > Actinopteri > Pomacanthidae > Holacanthus > Holacanthus passer. The sequence continues at coordinate 6,860,023 of JAFREQ010000002.1, read as the reverse complement.
TCACAAAAAAACGCAGGACGAGCTCAAAATAAATGCATGAGACACCATAAACAAAAGATTGACCTTCGGGCTGTTTCACATGCCTTCAGCTGTTAATTTTGCACACACTTGCCCTTTATGTCACTAGTCATCAGGATGCAAAGTCACATAAAAACAGTAATATGAGCGGAGCGTTATCGCATGCATATCGTTTAATTAGATCACCGCTCTGCCCACAGTAATTGTAATAATTTGGTTACTGTGTGCATGTAAGTCTGTGTGTCAGGATTGCCAAGTTTGATACTGAAGTGTTTCATTGATCCATTCTGGCAGAGAGAGGAGCTGGATTGCTTCAAATCTGGCAACCCTGGAAATGTCAACCGAGGAATCAGTGTGTGCGTGGGCGTGTGTGCGTGTGTTTGTGGAGTCTCAGTATTAATGAATGCACACAGACGGATTCACAAAGGCATTTTATGATTTTTATATATGAACAATTCGCTCCACATAAATATTTTTCAATGCACACAAAATAGTTAGCGTTGTATATAAATGCCACACACAAAGGTATTTTGTGATTCATATATAATCCCGATTTCTAAAAAAGTTGGGAGACTGAACCTCCATTTTCGTATGTGAATTTATTTTACATTATATACAATGATAACTATTTTTATGTGCATTGAAAAATATCCCACAATCCATTTGTGAATCCTCATGTTCATTTTTATTGAGACTGATCTGTGTTGGGCTGACTGGGAGGGGACCATATGTGCACCTATGGTTTCATGTGTGAGATGAGCTGTGTTACTACACACACACACACACACACACACACACAAAGACTAGTCGAATTCAACATGATTAGCTGAGAGGAGCTTTGCCTTTTGAGTTCAAGGTGAGCAATCATCTTGACCTGAGTGATTGAAAAGGCAATGTCAGAAAATTGTTTTGAGTACTTGTGGAGCTTCTGTTAGATGATTGCTCTCTATTAATGGATTTGAAATTAATGGAGAAAAAACATATATATATATATATATATATATATATATATATATATATATAAATGAATGAATCGTGTGCTTTGGGCTTGGCAGTCACCAGATCTCAACCCAAATGAAGATATATTTCTTGGATTGGAGATGACGAAGATATTTCTGGTTTTGTTCAAATGAGCCGACAAGATTGGATTTAGAAAACCATCTTCTTTATGTCCTTTATGTCCCACGACAATCACATCATCACATGTAGATACCTGAATCCTGGAATACAATTTTAAGCCCAGTTAAGCTAATGCATGAACATTAACCTGGAAAGGTGATTTTCTCTGGACTATTAAATGTTTTAACTAGAAAACAAGCAAACAAACAAAAAGGCAAATGAGAAGATCAAGTGTTGCTCAGAGCCACATTGCCGACTGCTGGTCCCACGTCGCTCCATTGTTTTCTTCATTCCTCATAACAAGATTTAACTTCTCAAATCCTCAACTCGGTTCATATCAAAGCTTTGGTTTCCCTCTTTTCCCCGCGCTCAGAGGCCCTCAGCTTGACAGGAAGTGTTCGCTGAATATTCATGTAAAGACGTGCTCGCAGTGATTTGCGATGCACTTTTGCTGTCGAGAGTTGACTTGGTGAATCCGAACGGTGTTGCTTTAGGTGGCTATCTCGCGAGACGAGCTTGAGCCTTATGATTCAACGTGCTTTACGACAAACCGTAGCCTTTTAAATGACTTCTCAGGCATCATGTGTATGGAATTAAAACAGTTTAATATTTCATATTCATGTGCAGGATGAGAAGCTCTTCAGGTGAATCTTCTCTTCTGGGCTGATGATACGACACATGTGTTATATTTTTCCTTGTTGTAATTTTGACATTCCTATATATCCAACACTGTCAGTGAGTGTGGCAGCTGTGGAGCTGATAGCTGGGTTTGAAAGATGGGAAATTAGAAGAGAAGCACGTTATTTTGATATATTAATCATTAAAATCCTTTCTGGTAGAAAAGCCTGCCTGGGTTCAGTCTTTAAAGCAGCAAGATTGTTATGTAACTGATTGTTATTCAACTACTAATTGAGACTCCTTTCTCTTAACCAATGCTTTGTCTCACAACAGCATAATGAGAGAGAGAAGTGTGTGTGCGTGTGTGTGTGTGTGTGCAGTAGGAGTGCCTGTCCTAACATTAAGCTTTAGTGAGAACATGACATAAAGAAAGAAAGTGGGAGAAGCTGCATTCATCTAATGATTTTTTTGTTATAATGAACGAGCATGTGTGTGATGTACAGCGTGTGTGTCATTGTGTGTTTGCTTATTATGGCTATGAAGCGATCAGACTGACCTGTTCTACCTTTGCTTTACTGTATCTGTCAATATCTTAATGAGGGAGTGTGTAGTAGAGAGTGTGTTAGGTTGGAAATGTGCGTTTTTATGCTTAAATGACAATGTGTGTTTATGTCCTTTATTAGCTAGCTTGACCATTTCTTAACAAATCAGTGTTCTCAACATGTGACCCCCACAAACATGGATGAACGGTCAACATCAGCCGACTTGGGAATGCTGAACTTTCTGTGTTCCGATTTTTCATGATTTGATTTGTGAAGAGGCGAACATACAGATTTTAAAATATTCAACAGAACAAAGAGTTTATAGTGCTATCATGACATCCTTTCCCGCAGCTGGCCCACTTTACTGCGAATGCACCGTGTGAACCTCTGTCATAAATTCATAATCTGATGTAACAGAGCTATGGAAGATCTGCTGATACCAGATGAGAAAACACTCATATAGGTTGGTTTTAAAGACAATGACAAATTATCTATTTTGTTATTTAGGTTCTAGGACTTGTTGGAAGATACTGTGGTCATTTATTGTTCTGACTGGATGGCAAATATTCATAAAATCTATTCAACTGCAGGTATCTATATCACGTCGTGTCAAATACAGTTTGATGTTAAATATGTACTCGGTAAGGTTGGTCACAGATGAAGCAATGTCAGCTCACACGTCAGGAAGCAAGAAAAGCGATGGCGTGGTGATGAAATAAGAATTGCAATGGGAAATGAGTAAATCGTTGGAGAAATGTTTGCCCTGCTGGTGTGTTTGCCTCCTCCACTTCACCTCTCTGTACACACTGTATCTGGAGTGGAAATGAAATTAGAATCCTGAGAGTGAATCCTGTAATTGCCCTCTTAGCGCGCTCATCCCGCAGCGGCTGTATGTGTAGTACCAGCTGTTGCTATACGATGATGGAGGGATGGAAAAGAAAGAGTAAGGAAGAAAGTTTGCAAGGATTCCCCCACTGAAAGAGGACAAGATGTCATCTTTTTTGAGTCTTGAAATCGTTTTCTGTTGCACAAGAGAGAGAGAGAGAGAAGGAGATAAAAACATGGAGAAGGTTGGTGCTCCAGTACAATAGCTGGGTGGAGTCCAGTCCAACAGATTTACGGCAACTTACCTGCAAGAAAGAGGAGTGTGTGCTCTTGATGTGTGTTTGTGTGTGTAGGACCTCATTAGTCAGATTGGAGATGATGACACTCGGCAGACACAAATCAATAGTAACCCCCTAAGACGGCGTTCGTCTCCCTGTTTCTCTCTGTCTAATTAATCCTCTTTGCTGTGTAGCTGCTGCCAGTCAGCGCTGGTTTTATGTATCTATATGCTTTCTATATGTCTACATGTGCATAAGAGAGGGCTCATTAGATGCATCGAGAGCACGCTTCACATACTGCAACTTTCCATTCCTCTCTTTTTCCCCTCCTCTTCTCACAACGATCAACTCTCAGCATGTAAATACAGTAAATTCTCACGATGACGAACCCAAGCATTCGCTCGCTCGCTTCCTCTCTGCAGTGCTCAGACACACACAGCTTGGATTCACAAAAAAAAAATGCCCTCTGCTTAGCATTCTTTGCTGCTCTCAGTGACCCACTTTCTTAGAAAGTAGATTTTTTTTTTAATTTATTAGTGAAAGCGAGTGCTCGCTTATTCCCATTGCCTCCTGTCCTCGCTGCTTACAGCTCCTCTTCCCCCCCCTCTCCTCGCTGTGGTTGTGCAAAGCCAGAGGTCCTCGAAGCTGCCATTTAGCCAGCCGCCATTAAAGCCGGCGTGCTGCAGTTAGAAACATGCCCTGCAAATATAGTGGCTTATTGTTGTAATTTTACTTAATTTGAATGTTTCAACCTACAATTTGCTGTGCATACAGTTAGTGCTAATTTCACCCAGCAGATGAATAGATGAGAATAGAACAGGATATCCAAATGTGATGCATCAATTTTACTGGATATTGTGATTACGAAAGTGATTAACAACTGTATATGAGACAACAAGCAGTAATTCTGAGATTTTACATTCATTTGTTCTTATTGTGCTACGCATGTGAGTACGCGTCTGTATGTGGATGGGATATTGTGTGTGCAAGGTTATCGGAGGGGGAAGAGAGAAGAGGAAAAATAAAATGAAATAAGATTAAAAATACAAATCAGATTTTTTTTTTAAAAAGTCTCGACCATTTCCAGTCTAGTATTAGTAGCAGGTAGTCAGGGATGTGTGCAAACATTTTATAGGCAGGGGCTTAGTTAAAAAAGGGAGCCTCCCCTTCTATAATACTGCCCCCACTCCTGATGTTAATTCATCTGTGCATGCATGCACACATTCACAAACACATCCCATAATGTTTTGGTATAGAATATTGAACAAAAATGAAGGAAAAGCTACAGGTTTGTGGAGATGTAACTGGACTAGAGAATCAGATTTGAGAGGACAGTCAGGTCTGTGGACTTTATTATATTAAATTACATAGGTGTGTGTGTGTGTGTGTGTGTGTGTGTGATAACCCAGAGCAAAATAAATTGTATTTTGTTCATCCAGAATCAGTGGATGCTATAAATTGAAAACGTTCTATCTTAATTCAGTCTATGAAAGCAATTAATGCCTTGACTGAAGACACTGACGTCCCAGCCTCTTAAACACAACCTTGGCATAGACAGAGGTTTTCTTATAGCATAATGATAATTTCATAGTAGCCAGAGCAGCAGCGGAAACAACATCAGTAGCTTCCACAGTGGAAAACTGCTTCATCACTGAAACACTTGATGTAATGAAAGCAGAAGCGGAATACAGTCGGGTTAGTACCATATAGAAACACACTGTCATTAACCATCAGTGCTCAGACCAGTTGGAAGACACGCTCCAGGAACAGGTCGACAGAGGATATGCATTTTGAGTTTGAAAGCCTAATCACATTTAAAATGAAAAAGCATTAAGGTGAAACGGCATTAAAATGAAAATAACAATGAGTCGTATAATTTATGGCACTTACATATAATTTCCTGGGAGGGTATAAAAGCCCTTCAGAATTTTAAATGGCCTCAACAGTAAATCTACGTTTCTACAACTCACCAACAATATGGAGCACTGACGGTTTCCATTTTAATTTGAATACATTTGCGCTGTGCAGAAAACCCGTATGTCCTGCTTCGAGTCAGATAAAGATGCTGGTCGACTTTAATTGACTGTTCAAGCTTTCCAGCGGACATTCTGTATATATTTTATAAACAATAATCTCATTATATTTTGGTCTTTTGTCTAACAGCTGTTGCGAAGCATTGCCTTTACTTCCCCACCACAATGGCTGTGATGTAACCGTCCTTTGTGCTATTAAACTACAATGGGTGCCCACATACTGCAGCGAGCTGGTTTGAAGTTTTCGAGCAAAGACATAACTGAGGGTGTGCGTGCCATCGGGTTACAAAGGGCCATCGCATTTATTTTGTTGAGGAATTAAACTCACAACTCCCCCACGAGGTTCGACAGTAAATCCTGGCATCCGCAGACTCATCTTCCCCCACACTCTCACTCTCTCTGCATCGACACAACACTTCCACTGCCCTGACACTGCACCAACACCTGGGCTCGCGCTTGACTCGCATCTCGCCCCGATAATTTCCACGCTCAGCACAACTGCAGACAACAATAGCCTAATGGGACGGCAGACCTTGTCAACTTGAAATGGGCTAGCAAGCAATTCAGAAACAGCGTTTTAGCAAACGCCCAGAGACTAATGGAGGGGCTGACCCTGCTGGCTAAACCGTACTTCAGCTTCTTTCATTTTCCTACTCGCATTGAATGAGTGTTGAATAAATGCTGATTATCTGCCACACGTAAGCCTGGAGGGGATCATGTGTTTGGTCCTCTGTGTGTGTGTGTGTGTGTGTGTGTGTGTGTGTGTGTGTGTATCTGTCTGCAGCTAATCTTGAATACTGCCGGACCCATCAGCCTAATATTGTTTGTGCACATTTACGACTGTATACTCAAGGACCTCTTGTGGCTGCAGTGATTCACAGTTTTTGAAAAACCTATTTTACTGACTGCTCATGCTCCTATTGGCTGGTTGGCCAGTTCACACAGGCGATCAACACCTGCTGCATTTTGGGGTCTCGTTTCCATGATGGACAACATGCATGATAATCACGTTACTACACTTTGATGGCTGATTCTTTTGTCGGCATTTTCACATTTCTACATTTTACATTGCTGATTCATTCCTTTCCTCTCATGCACATATGCCGGATCCACAGTCGGCCCTGCACTCCCTCTTCCCCACCCACATGCCCCCCAGACACACCTGGCACGATCTAATATCTATTTTATGTCTCCTCTGTACTTTTGTATGTGTTCATGAAATCCAAACACAATCTCAGTTGGCACATACATGCTCCCATGCTGAGCCACTATCTTATTTTTCCCGCTCTGCCTCACATTTCCATGTAAATCTTTTATGCTTTACAGCAGCGGAGCCTGACGATAATTTCTGCTTTAATTCAATGTTTATCCCTGTTTTGGTTGTTGTGTTTGCTCCAGCAGGGAGGCACCGAAACTGCTCTTCTTTGGACACTTTCATTACAATCTAAATACGTCCCTTTGCGTTCGAGAGACGAGTTGGGATAATTAAAATGTCCTCTTTAATATCTCACATTTCAAGTCACTGGAGGCTGTTGCATAATGAGTTTTTTACCAATAAAAAGTGGTTTCAAACCCCTGTATTAGATTTGCTTAAAGTAGGTGACTAATAATTATAATGTTGCCCCTCCACCAGGCAGTTCTTGAACAATAGTGAAGTGATTAAAAACTGACACAAGTACTGTGTCAGAGTATAGTGATTACAGGTGATCTTATTAATATTTAAATGGATAGTTATGCAGCCCCAGCATGTGGTCACAGATTTTAAACAGTGGCTTAAACATGACGCCGTTGATCAGTTCAAATGAATGAAGTAATCCAGTGTTACGTCTGTGGCATTTGTTGTCTTGGATGCTCTCGGCTTGGACGCCAACATTTTTGAGGTCTTCAGTTATGCCTCAGCAGTGGTGTATTATCTGAAGAGGTTGGATGTTTTTTTAAGGAGAGGAGCATGTGTCTGGATCTTTCTCCTCTTCCTCTCTGATTCCCTCAACACAACAAAGAGTCCCCCCCCCCGTGTTCCCATCTTCCCCTCGATCTGTCCCATTTGTTTACTCTCTCAAATCTTGTCTTTCCCTTTCATGTGCCTCCCTCTTCCTCACCCTCCATCTCTCCCTCGCTCCTGTTCTCTTTCTCCCTCTTTCTCCATCTCCATCCCATCGTCCCCTCCTGCCTCTGACTGACAGTGTTATAAATTGATTTTCAACCCGGTGTGTTCCCTCTGTCTCTCTCTAGGCATTTCCCTTATTTAGCCTCAACCACTCCAGGGTATAGTCTAGACCGCGGGCCAACTGTCAGTCAGTGGCAGCGTGGAGCAGTCTAATTCTTGGTTGACAAGCGTTCCTGACAGCAGGAACCAATGGGACGTTTCAAACATGCTTACTCTCTCTTGCTCTGTCTCTCTCTATCGCATTTTTGCCTTTGCTATCTCTCTTTCTTCTCTCGTTCTCTCCCTGTCTGCCCCCGCCACTCCACTCCTCATTTGGTTGCACTTCTTTGCTTTCAGTTTGTCTGCCTTTCTGTCACTCTGCTCTCTCCCCCTCCGCCTCCTCCTCTGCGCTCTCTCCGTCGCTCTTTCGTTTTCACTTCCAAAGCCACCTCGAGAAAATTAACAGATACTATCATATTCAAGAGCAGCTCATTTAAATTAACTAACACCGCAGTCGCATGCGTGCGCACAAACACACACGCGCCTCATTTTGCCCCCGGAGCTTGTGCGCCGCCGTGATCTGAATACTGATTGGATGGTTTGTCTGTCTGCAATGATTTGATTGGTCAGTTTGCTCCACTGGGAAAGCCATTCTTTAATCATAAATGAGAGTCAGCGAGATTAGACGGAATAGCCCTTTAAGCGAATCTGGTATCACTGAGGTCCCCGGAGATGGAGGGAGAGGAAGAGGGAGCGGCGGAGAGATGAAAGAGAGATGGACAAACAGAAAGAGGGAATCGCAGCGAGAGATGGAAGAGAATTTAAAGCACATATTTCTGCGAGTCGCGCTGGTGGAACGTCACCAACCCGCTGAGGATAAGAGTCGTATTTTAGATTATGCACACCCACATAGATTTGTGTCATGTGGAGACATTGCTCGCCCCCCAAATAGGAACTGGGGACGTCCTGCAACCTTGAGGGGGTACCGCTGGTCCCATTCAAATGAAGAATAGGGTAATTTCACTGTTTCCTCATTTAGTTGTCAGCGCCATGTGGAAATGGCTATATTGATCATAGGGCTCCCTGTACGAAATGACAAGCTTTGTAATTGATTTCACCCCCTTCAGAATCATCAAGCTTATTTCACGACGTGTGAAGTCAAATTATCTTACTGTACGGCAAAGGCGGATTTTTATTCATTTATATATTTGTTTTGGTTGGGTTTAAATTAATTTGCTCGCTTCATGATGATGTTTCACTCGCTGTCTTTAAAGGCTTGAGGGGGCTGGAGTCTGTCAGCATGTATTAGCCTTCTGGCTAAGGCCAGACAGTGTTGCATCAAAAAAAGAAAACACGAGGGGCCGTGGTGTGGGTGTGTTGGTGCAGGTACACTTGAGAAGATTAAATGCAAACCAGGAGTCCATTTTGGAGGCTTGTCAGATGCAGAGACGTTGCACAGAAGTTTAACGTCCTTTGAGGCAGGATGTTATAATTCTGGAAAGTTTTAATGGCAGCAGACTTTTTCTCCTCCATCCTGATGCTTGCAAGGTAAAAATCTTTACAGAGACGCACGATATAGCTATGAGCTTGTAGACAGAGACAAGACCCAGAGACATTGAAAAAGACTTATTGCAGCCTAACACAGACTGTAAAATATCCTGAGTAAGTCAGCAACTTATGCTGCATTCACATACTCCCTGGTCCCATTTCTCAGTTTGTTCTTTCAACTTTGGTTTGTTCATGAACTTTTAACGTGGACGCTACAAAGAAGATGTGTTGTAGATAAGTTTCTAAACTAATCTAGGCCTCTCTACAAGTACAGCAGCCTAATACTATGTTAAAAATTACATGTGAGCAAAAAAGTTATAAAAAATTCTTACCATCAACCAAACATTTACTTTTTTCTGCATCTACAGTTGTTTTTGATGACTTTCCAAGTTGTTTTGACTTATTCAGGTGTTTTTCTATAGTCAGAAATTAATTTTTCCAATTATTCCAACACCACCTGAATGGAGGATTGCACTCACGTTCACACCTACCGGCACTTCAGACACTCACAATATCATAAAACTAGCACAGACTACATTTTTAGAGAACTTATGCCTTTAACAAATTGCACTGTGAAAACTTGAATATCCTGAAAAGGCGGTGACGAGTGCCAACGTAAGCCACTTGTTAAGCTTGTATCTTTTTTTTTTTTCCCCTGCAGTGTATTATTTAAGACATTCAAGATGAGATATTGCTTTGATGAAAGAGATCAAGCCAATATTGCAGACCAGGGTTCATTAAATCCACTCAATTCAAGAAGCAGATTTTCTTCTTTGTCTTTAAGCTTCTTTTATCCAGGGAAGGTTTTGCTGAGCATGCATGCTCTTTTCCAGCTAAACCCTGTTCCTCATTAGTACCAGTGCATATATTCACACCTGGGAGCTACCCAGTCCTACCACAAATCTTTCACTGTTTGCCAATTAGTATCTCTGTTTAAGTCTTTGGGGGAAAATGTCTTGCTCAAAGTGCTGCTCCACCCAAAATCTTTTCAGCGTGCCCTGTAGACCTGAAAGTGGCTCTAAAAAGTTTGTCGTCTTCTTTACAGAGGGTGGTGACTACATATATTGGTTCCAGACTTTGGGCTTTCCACAATTTGGTGCCAGTAACATGTTTCAAACTAGTTGGGACAGGATCAACAAAAGACTGTGAAAGTTGTGGACTGATCCAAAAACACCTGTTTGGATCATTCCACAGGTAAAACAGGTTCATTGGTAACAGGTGATAGTATCATGATTGGGTATGAAAGGCTGGAAAGGCTCAGCCGTTCACAAGCGAGGATGGAGAGAGTTTCAACACTTTGTCAAACACATGCTTGTAAAGGAGATCGGGAAACATTTTATTTTTGTTTTTATTCACATTTTACACAGCGTCCCAACTTTTTTGGAATGGGTTGTGTGGACGTTAGAGAGGGGAGAGGTCGAGAATGGTGGACTGAGCAAATGATAGAATGGGTGAAAGGTTTTCATGGTCAGGGCATTCAGCAAGCTGTGTGTGTGTGTGTGTGTGTGTGTGTGTGTGAGTCCACGGGTGTTTGTGAAATGATGCGTGGATTTGTGTGTGTATCCCTCTGAATCTGCCTGTATTTTAATGTGTACATGTGAATGTGTCTGTGCCTGTGTGAACCTCTGTGTTTGTATGTGTGTTCATGTATGCCTGTCTTTCTGTGACCCTGTGCTTCTGTGTGTGTGCTTGTGTGTGTGTGTGTGTGTGTGTGGAAGGGCTGTCAGTTTCGGTCTGGTAGTCAGCATAATTAGAAGTCTCTCTTTTACCCCTGTCTCCTTCTTGCTGTTTCTCTCTCCTCTCCTCTCCCTCTTCCTATATTTCTCCATGTCTCCCTCCCCTCCTCCCTCCTCTCTCGCCTCCAAACCTCTGAGTGATGAGTTTTAAATCATCCTTTCGTTCTTCGCACAATGATGAACGAGGGGAAATCTGTCCTTTTCTCTCTGTTTATTCTGCTTTCCATCTCCGTCCTTCTGTTCCTGTCCCACTCTTTATTCACCCCACCCTGTTTCCCAGCTATTCAATTTAATGAAGTTACTTCATTTAGACCAAGACACCATCCAGTCTGTTCGGTTCATATGCAATTGTGACAGACTTGTGATTGTGATGGTCATATTTTGCATGTGTGGAGGTTTTAAACTGACCCTCACCAGGTAATTGAAAGTTAAAAAAAAACAATAAAAATATAAAAAGTCAGGCTAAGAAGTATCATTGACAGTATAACAAGTGGAACCTGCATTGTTCCTAGTGGTCAGCAGGGGGCGGTTCCACTGGTTGCAAAAATGAATTGGCTGCATGCCTTAGAGAAAATGACCCGATTTTCACTTGATTTATTACCTCAGTAAACATTTTCTTAATGAGGTTTTGGTCTCAATCACTAGTTTCAAGTCTTCTTTAACACAGCACGATGTTTATTTTTCAAATTATGGTACCATTGAGAGGGAAATAGACAATAAAGCAGGATGTGTTTTGGGGCGTGATGCTACCTTGTGATTGACAAGTCGCTACCACAGCGTGTCCTCAGGTTCTCTTCCAAATATGGTCACATCTGTCTCCAAAAAAGATGGCAGCAGCCATAATGTCAAACTCCAGGCTTCAAAATGACACAAACCAATGGGTGACGTCACGTTGGCTCCGTCCGCTATTTATTACACAATCTATGACAAATATTCAAATGTATGTCATAGAGGGGCCTAATTAGGAAAGTGGAAGTGCAAACATCTCCGTATTGTTTTGCCATTACTTTATGAACCAACGAGTGTCTGTGAAAGGCTTGAGTCCACACGCAAGTTCAATACACTACATTCAAAACCATACTTTAATCACTTGATCATTAAAAATGACATAATGAAATATTTGGATCCCAAGGGGCAATAACAGAAAACAAAACTCTAGCTCTTGAAAAGTATGATTGATTATGTTTTAAAGATTGATCCCAGAAAATGAAATATATGAGTCATGCTACAAAAAAGGAACATAAAAATCTTCAATTGTTTACAGCATTTGACTCTTTCATATTTGAACATATGATGTCTGCCCCTGTCACTTTTCCATGTGAGCTGCTCAGACATCGTCCCCCACCCTTCTCATAGTTTGACAGATTGGTAATATCATTCACAGGAGCACTCAAGCCTGTGATTTAAACTGCCTGCTTACAACAGGAAGGATTTTTTGTTGTCAAGTACTTTTTAAAAAAAACTTACTTTCCACCATATTCCCACAGTAGTTACCGTTTCCACAGCATATCAGGTCTACCCTTGGGTCGTCAAAGCTACGTGTCCTCTTTAGGAGCTATTAAGTAATTCCCAACTAGCCCAATTGTAGGTGTATGACTAAAACGCACCCCTGGGAGTTCAGTAAACACCTCACTTAGTGCATCATCACTGTAAATGAAGTCCCAATTGCACTTTATATTATGCTTAATTTGCAGCCTCTCCGCGGTAACATGTGATGAAGTAAGGTCTTTGTATGAGTTGGGTTTTTTTTTTTTTTCCTGGCAGAACAGTTCATTCTTCTCCAGTAATAAGGTTCTATTATGAACTCAATCCTGAATCTTGTCCTCATAACCTCTCTGCTTGAAGCACTGTTGCATGTCAAAAGAGTGGGTAACAAGATCTTGATTGAATGTCTCGTATCTATCAGTCAGTCTGTGTATTTGGCTTTTTGGAAATTGTCATTCTGTTCTGATCCACGGTTTTTCCTACTAATGGAAATAAACAAGAGTTTTGATCATTCTTGCACAAATTGCAACCCAAGAAATATATAACGCCCATGTTGCAAACTTAATTTGAAGGTCTTGTTAACCACATTCACATAATGTAGGTGGATTATATCATCAATATCCATCTGAGACAGGGTGGTAGAATAAAAGCAGTTGTGTAGTTCAGTACATGCGATCATTTCCTTCCTTGTGAAGCATGTCCTTAAAAATGAAAACATTATTTTTAGAAATCCATCCAGTTCATTCAGTCAGTTTAATAATTAAATAATTCGGAGGCATCAAATTAACTGATTTTAACTTTAGATCCTATCTCAAAGTCTCTATATTTTCATGGTGGCCAGTGTTTTATAAAGACTCCATCCTTCGTCCATGAACCAGCATTTGAAATATCAGTGATTTTATTCATAACTCAAGTGCTATCTTGGACATGCAGGGGTTGTTACATCACAAAGGGTTTAATTAAAAATTACATAGATTAGATCGAGGTTCCGATACGTCTGCCTTTGTCTCTGTGGCTGAATATTTGTTGTCCTCAGGTGAACTGCTGCTTCGTGGAGCGTGAATCCTATTAAAGATTGATCATAAAATTCAATTCCTGTTGGGAACCACATGGATCTTCCTTTTCTGAACTGGGCCAAAATGGCAGTTCGATAAGTTGTTTTCTTGCTGTGCAGTGCATCTATTTTTTTTCTGCTGTGTCTCGGACAAGACAGCAGGCAAGGCGGGCGATGGCATTTCAAGCCCTTTGTTTTCTTATAGGCAAATTGAAGCAAACAAAAAGTGATGTGGATGTGTAGGTTGTGGGCGCATATGTCACTTGTAGTAAACACAGTGTATTTATATCCATAAGGCAGTTCTGTAGGTCTGCACATATATGTGGGCTCTCGTATGGCTCTGCCTGTCCCTTCCGGTTCCTCAACATCTCAGCTCTGATTGGTTGTGAAGGGACAGAGATGCCGGCCCTTAATTGCAGCTCTGACTGCCATTGGTCATTATATCTGTCACCGTGATGGCCTTGGAATTGTCTGGGTAAATGAGGGTTGGACAAACACACACACACACACACACACACACACACACAGAGCTTTTTGGTTGGGGTTCTGTCCTGGATAATTGGTTGGAAAAGCATCCAGCGGGATGGCCCTGCTGTCCCTGTGGCCCTGACTGCCATGGTAAATAACGAGGCTCATAAACATGAAAGGCAGGGGGATGATCATCCTGATTCGAGCTTTGCACTCAGAGGAGATCAATTAAGGCCGAGGAGTTCAAGGACTTTAAACATACAGTAGGAGCAATTTTCAATTAAACACTTTCATTTAAACTTGGCATGCGGCTGCAGAATCAAAAGCACGGCTTTGTACTCTCTCTCTTTTCTGTATTTCCAGCTATATAAAACTGAGGACTTGAAATGCAGCAACAGGGAAATTTGCTACACCCACCAAGAAGACACAAGATCAAGCCCAATATAACAGCGAATTTCTTCTCTGCTGTAGTGTCCTTGAGCAGGATGATGTTAAATCCCTTTCAGCTCCAAGGGTTTCTGCTCTGTAAGCTGACTCTGCAATCTGTCTCCTCCGTGGAGTGGAAGAAGTGAAGAGTTTCTCCATCGGGGATCGATAGAGCACCACAAAAAAAAAAAAATGCTCTGGACCGGCTTCACTCCCGGACACTCTGAGGTTTTCATCTAACACCTGTGGTGTGTTTGATATAAAGGGATCATTAAGATCAAAGGGGGAAGATAATGATCCTGATGTGAACCGTAAAGTCCGAGGAGATCAATTACATTTACATTTTACAATTTAGGCATTTAGCGGGCTCTGTAACCCGGAGAGATTTAGGATAAGTACAGCAGCAGAATTAGCTTCACTTCTTATTTAATAGTACGAGCAGCTTGAAAAGGAAGCATGGAAGATGAAAACAAATTCTACACTGTCCTTCTCTGATCCAAAATATGATAATATCGAGTTATACCACAGCCACAGGAAACACACAATATGAAAATACTTAGTGTCTTTTCATATTGTATGTGTGAACACCTATAATATCCAATGTCATCAAACGTAACATAGACATAGGTTAAACTGATCATAAACAACCTTCAGCCTGATAACGCACTCTGAGGTGTTCTGATATTGAAAGTAATGTCATTCATTATTGCTTGGATATCCAGCACTGTCACATTCACTTGGGATTCATGTTGGCTACAGAGACGTCAACATAATGCGTGTTGTGGTTGATTTAGCTGTTAATTTAGCATCTACTCCTCTCCTCCTGTGCTCTCTTTCCTCGTCTTCTCCTCCCACAGTACCGCCTCCCACCACATACATAGAGCCATAATGAAGAGCCTACAGGAGCTCATTAAGATCTAGCGGTATTTATCCTCTTCCTCCCTGAAGAAATCATTATCTGTCCTTGATGCCGCATTACGTGTGCAACTGTTTTTTTGCATTTGCGTCATATCTTGTTTTCCACACAGACAAAGTGAGCGGAGACGCATAACAACCTTCAGTTATAAATTGCTTAGTCATCTTGAAAGCATTGTTAAAGCTGACCGATGCAGACCTATTGCGTTCATGCATTTTGACGTGTCAGTAACTGCTTAGCTAAAACAAAGCCAGCTTTTGATGTTTTAGACACACAAGGTGAATCCATGAGAATCCTCCAGTCGCTTATTGATTTCACTCGTTCAGTCAGGTGGAACGGTGGCTCAGTGGCGGCTGAGTTTCCCTCCAGTCGGGGAACCTGGGTTCAGGCGCCCCATGCTGAATGTGAAAAGCGGCTCCTGGGCTGCTGCTCTGAAACAGACCCCGTGCCCTCGCCGTGGGGAACGAAAAACATTATGCAGCACCACAAACTCCAAAATTCACTGAGCTATAAGACTTTCTGACAAATACTTGACTCAAAAGTTTTCGGCAGCAGCTACCGTATATATTCCATGAATATGTAATCACACATCGGGATCAAAGAAGCAGGATATATCAGACCCAAGCTGACCTACTTAGTATCACTCATGCTGACTTGTGGCTTATTCCTGCATTGATGTAAAGCAATAATTTGCCTCAGCACCAGACATGAACTTTTTATCACTGATACCTGTAAAAGAAATCATGAATAGTGAAAATATTAGATTGAGCCAGGAGCTCTGCACCGTTCACTCCATTTATTAAAAGAAATTGTGTAAAGATAATACTTGTACATGTAGTGCCTTTGGCTTTGGAGTGTGTGTGTGTGTGTGTGTGTGCATGTGTGTACATTTGTGTGTGTTTCTTATTGTCTGAGCTCACCCTGTAGGTGTTACTCAGTGTCTGTCAAAACTAAAACTAAGCCAGCTCTCAAACACAGCACGCACTGCGAGACACACACTGACTAATGCTAACTACATGCAGAGAGAAACACACAGAGACGCACTTGCACACATCGGCAATCAAAGCATCCCTTTGTCGCGCAAAGACACACATGCGCACACACGTGTCATTTTAATATTCTTTCAGTGCCGGTGCTGTTGTGTCAAACTCTAAACTTTAAATATCACTTCTCTCTTCCTCTTTTTGTTCTCTTTTGTCTCTCTATCCTCTTGTCTGCAACACAGCAGCTGTTGTTTGCCACCATTTTCTTTCCTGCTTGTAAGAATAAATAAAATGATGCTAAAATAAATTAAATGTTCTCTGTTTTTTTTTTTTCTCTCCTTCAGGTTTCATCTACACATGTGGCGGCACACTGAAAGGCCGAAATGGCAGTATAGAATCGCCAGGCTTTCCCTATGGCTACCCCAACGGGGCGAACTGCACCTGGGTCATTGTCGGAGAGGAAGGAAGTAGAATCCAGCTCATGTTCTTGTCATTTGCCATAGAAGAAGAATATGACTTCTTGTCCCTGTATGATGGACACCCGCATCCTGCGAACTTCAGGACCAGGTAGGACCTTTTTAAATAATTGATAAAGTGTTGGGTTTTTTTCTTTCTTTTAAACGAGTGGTCAAATTTTCAAAGTCTGAATCTGAAAAACTGGCAAACACAAGGTGGAAGTTTTCTGTTTCTTTGCTCGGTCGTTACGTAATGGCAGGAGGCTGTTAAGACAAATTAAAATGGTATTTTACACACTTTATTTAGACTACTTTCACAGCAAATTAGGCCTATTTGTGTTCAACATCCTCTAATCTCTGTGAAAAAGTAGCACGGCAAACACAGCCCAAACACCTGTTATGGCATATAGCTCATTGTTTATTATTAGGTCACCATTGATGTGCAGCCAGTTTTCACTTCTTTAAGCTGAAGCTATGAAAAGGTACGCCTTTGTGTTTCTGCCAATTAACGGTGAGCTGTCACGGGCGAAATGTGTTTACGTGATCAAGTATTAGATCGCGGATTCAAAAGAAGACTGAAAACAAGTGCAGAAATGAATGAATGTCATATTTTGAGCTGAGTATGGAAACATTATTTGGAAAAGCACACACTGTTTCATGACAACGTAAATGCCTGTTGGTTCAAGAAAGAAGAGATGAAATGTTGTCGGTGCACGGATGGATTCTCTCGAGCAATACAAAATGACACTGTAGGTATCAGGGTGCTGTCCAGCCGATTCCGAAAAGGGACGCTGTGTAAAATGTAAAAATGTGATCACTTGCAAACAAGCTGTGCTGACCAACCAACAGTTTGACAAAGTGTTCCTCAGCCCATGTAGTAATCTCCTTTTTACAATCATGTGTTTGACAAAGTGTTGATCCAAACAGGTGTTTTTGGATCAGTCCACAACTTTCACAGTCTTTTGTTGCTCCTGTCCCAACTTGGCATCAAACTCAGAATATGCAGATATTTACAAAACTCAATGAAGCTGATGAGGTCACAACATTAATTGTCTTTGTACTGTTTTCAATTAAGTAGATGTGAAAGGATTAACAAGTTATCACATTCTGTTTTATTTACGTTTTACACAGCGCCCCAGCTTTTATTATTCAAAGCTATCAGGGTTTTTCTGGGAGTCGTAGCTGTAGTACACAGATTACCAAGGTTCAATCACTGACACTGTGGTTTCCCTTGAGTTATTGAAATATTTCATTGAGCTCCGATTGCAATAAACACAATACCAAGAGAGAAACTCATTTCAGATAAGCCATTACTTCTCTCTACTCTCCTTCCGATATGATTTTATCAGGCAATCAATAGTGGCTAATTGCATCTGAATGTGACTCTATTCGCATCTGACATATTCCTTTCACCCTGCAATTAAATTATTATTAAGTTATTCAGTTAACTGTGAAATGTGAGACTGCTGTCTATTGAAATGTTAGATTTTCTCATGGCTAAACACTGATTAGATTGATACTGAAGTTCTGACAGATGTTGCTGCGCAAGTTCCAGAGAGTAAAAAGTCCCTCACCTCTCGTCTGCACTATTTTATTAAAGCGAGGAAGTTTTTGAAAAGGGAATATTTTATTCAAAAACAGCTTATTTGTTGCATGAGGTTCAAATCTGCTGAGTAAAAAAAATAACATGTAAAGCAAAGTGTTAATGAAAAGTTCCTCCAGCTACGGTTGCGAGTGGAACAATTCCTTCTCATTCCCTTTTATTTTATCTGTGCTAACTATTGCACAAAGACAGTATTTTGTCCAGTCACCACATGACTTGACACTATACTGATGAGCAGTTGTATCTGCTCCTCGAATCAAACTCCTCTGCCTCGCTCTCATGTCGCTCTGTGGAGGCACCGGCATGAATGAGCTCTTGATTTCATTTTGGATGCCGCGGATGTGAACACCCATCTGGAACTAATTCTTGGAATCAAGAATATTCAACCTGAAACCAAGGAGAGCTTCACACAAGGGGCTCTTCTGGTGGCTCCTCTTCTTCAAGGCACTGTAAACACACACCAGCCTTGATGAGGGATGCGCAAACCCACGGAGGAAGCTCTGTTTGTGGAACACAGATCCACTCAACACAAGAAACAACAAAGATGCCAAGACTGTGCCGCGAGAGATGTTCAGACAAACACGGTTTGCCACAAACAAGTTCATTTGCAGGTCACATGCCAACGCTAACACATAACTCATCTGCAAGTTTTGAAAGGCCCCCAGCTTTGTTTATATGCAATTAGATTCTACATGAATAAACTATTTCCTTCCAAATTTAACAGTCCGGGTTATTTGACACAAGAGAGTTTGTATCTTTATTCTTGCCCGTTGTTCTTGGTGATGAATATAAAAAAGGCGGTGCACATTTTTAAGTTTAGCTTTTTTGTTTCCTCTTTAGTGACAATTCAATGTGATCACGAAAATAAATATTCATAACTACGTTTTTAGGGGCTCAGATCGTAATCTCAATTCAAAAAACACAACGGGAAGTGCATACAAACTTGTTTTACATTTCCACAAACCAATATCAAAGATAGGAGATTTTTTTTTTTTTTAAGCTTGAATTGCATTGTCAACAAGAGGCAGGAGCTCCCGCTGTCGACGTGGTTCTGGCTCAAGTTAGAAATGGATTTCTTTAATTACACCAGGCACGCATGAGGCAACTACCACTGACACCGAGCATGGTGAGTAGGGAAAGGAAAAAAGGATGCGGATCATGGAGAGATGAAATGAGTCCTCTTGATACTTGGTCGATTGCTGGGGAGTGAACCATATCCCTTTGGTTCAACGGGCATAATTTCTAATCAGCCAGCTGCAATAATCAACCTTTCTCAGACAATCCGGTGACTTTTAGTGCTCAAATTGCCATAGAGGTAATTAAACAAGCCAGCGGTAGGATAGAGTAGACTGGAGCAGAGCAGGGCGACTGAGATTTTCCTTCTTTTCATCCCAGTTCGTTCCCAGTTCTGCAGGGAAAAGAGAGGTAGAACAAACAGATGCCCTTCTGTGCTCTCATTGCTTGATAAGGATTTCCTGCTTATCTGAGATAACAGCAAAGATGTGATGTATGAGCGTGTGAGCACTCACGTGCACAGGTTTTGTGTGTGCGCACGTGTCTGCATGTGAGGAAGATTTATGGTCTGTATGGTTAAAATCGCTCCGCTAGTTAAGCCAAATTACCTCTGCTGTCTCATTCTCTGTCTCTGTCTCTGTCTCTCCGTCTCACACACACACACACACACACACACACACACGGGGCAAAATGGTGATTAAAAGGTTCGATTCATTAACAAGAAAATGGTAATTATGGGGAGAGTGATTAACATGGATCACACAGACACATACATGCCTGTGCACACACACAGAGTCCCGTCTCTCTGTGTCATAAATGGAAGTGAGGGTCTTGTGTTTTCTTTTTTTGGATTGTTGAAATTACAGCGCCTGATGTCACATCACAAAGACGCAACACAAACTCAAAGGCTTAACTTCTGAAACTGTATGAGCACTCGTCACTTGTGTGAAACGTCCGGCAGTTGGATGGATCATATTATTAACTGACTTTAATGTTAAACACAGATTCAAGCACTGTGAAATAATTCCTCTCTGTCCCTCCTCGCATTATTTACTGGCTGTGGTTGGAAGTTTTGGACTGTGACAAACAGAGGGTTTTGAACTTTGGGTGGGACTCATCTCACCTGTCCACCCTCTTCATAACATCGGGGCAACAAGTAGATGTGATGAATGCAGCTGGTCTTGTTAGTTCTCTCTGCGTCTGTGGCCGTAGACTTTTATAAGCCAGGATGCACAAACACACACACTGTGACCCCAACGTTTAAAATACATTAATATTGCATAAGACCTTAAATGACAAATTTCATGCTGTTCTTGTTTTGCCTTTTGGTCGATGACAACAGGGTCAAAGCAGGCTTGTGCTGCATTCACATGGATTCAGGGAGACGGCAAAGCAGATATCAGTTTATTGTTGTATGTGTAGTAAAGACACAGTGGTGACACCACACTGGTTTTGTCTGTTTCCCTTCACATAACAGTAAAAAAAAAAAAGTTAAAAAAAAATCAAAGTAATAAATATAATAATGTAAGAAACAAGGAATTTAAGTATATAAAGTTAAAAAATTAAAATGCGTTATGTAAACATGATATAACATGATGATATCATTTTAGTGGATGAGATAACAGTAGATGGCATTAAAATATTTGAACTCTTCTGTCCTCCACGAATTGTAGTGAAGCATCTTCACACAAGGAGAAAAAAAAGGGTGATTTGGACACTGAGGAGCTGAAAAAATAAGAATTAACTTTATTTGTACAGCACTCAAAGTACTGTATAAATTAAACAAACTAAAATGTCATCAAACAAAAGAAATCACTGAAAAAGCTATTTTAAAGAAGCGGATTTTTGAAAGTGATTTAAAAGAAGAGAGAGACTTTGCAGCCCTGATCTTCTCAGCCAGGTCACTCCAAGGTCCAGGAGCCCCGACTGCAAAGGCTCTGTCTATTAGTCTGGACCTTGGAACAAAACACAGTGACGTATCTGAAGATCTCAGGGAGCAGGAAGAGACAATGAAAGATCTGTGAACTTAGGACAAGGCCTCTCCGGACTTAAGTAATCAGTAGCCTGAAATCAGTCCTGAGTGCAACAGGTGGCCGGTGTGAGGACGCCAGGATTGGTGAGATGTGATCATGTTGAGTTAAAATCCTGGCAGCAGAGCATCATCATACGTGTTTCCCTTTTTCGTCCTGCCTTTCCCTTCGACTTTTTTTCCTCATCATCCAAGGTCCTTCCACCATCTGCCTGAATCCATGTGAATGCGGCACTGATGGCTTTTCTGTGTCCTTCATTTTTTCCCCCTAAAATCCTTATTTTAATGCTGTCTTTAAATTGACAACATTGTTTAAGTGAATTCACTCCAAACACTGAGTCCCCCATGTGGCATCTCAGCCACAAAGTGAGGAATACCTGTAAGAAATATGAGCTAATAAATATGTAATCCCACCAACAGTTTCCACTCTGGCTCTCCCAGGGAGAGTTTTCTTAATTAAATTGATAAAATGTTTTAATTAGGGGGATTAAACTATTTAATGAAACATAGTTCCTCATTAAAATACATAAATAATCTAATTGATTGTGTTCTTCGATGATCTGGTAATCACTATTGAATATGACTGGTCCAACTTGCCTTCATTAGGAGACATTAACAAAGGGAAAAAAAGAGCCAGAGGAGAAAGACAGTGAGTACAAATGTAATTGGATTAGTACAGTACCTTTATCTTATTATAGCACAATCTGTGTGTGTCCATATTGGATGATTTTGCAGGACGAGATTTATGTTCATTGCCAACAATCAATGCAGATGCTGATCCCAACCTTTAAGGCTGGAGACTGGACTTTTCATCCTGGCTTTTTTTTTTTGGTTTTAGTCACCTAACCTTTATTAACCATACTTCAATGTGCGTACACAGATATTATATGACACATTGATTGATTAAAAACATTAAAAATAATCCAAGATTTTCCAGATCTGTCCAATATTAATATTCAGTTTGGTGGATAGTTGCATAGCAGGCCCTTAAAATATCATAGCCATATCTGGATTTTGATTGTGTTTTCATGGCGTCTGTCACCTTATT
The DNA here is from genome assembly GCA_025331565.1 of Holacanthus passer. NCBI lineage: Eukaryota > Metazoa > Chordata > Actinopteri > Pomacanthidae > Holacanthus > Holacanthus passer. The sequence continues at coordinate 6,837,679 of JAFREQ010000002.1, read as the reverse complement.
AACTGTAGCTCATTAACAGCTCGGCGTTTGTTTTTCCACCTATTAATTGTTTTGATCACACAAACTGAATTGACTGACATTTTGCCGCATTGAATAATCAAAATGACTGCGTTTGTGAGGAAAATGTGTGAGTGTTTTTTCTGTTTCCTGTGACTTGCAAACCTCCATGGAAGGACGGAAGGATCGCTGTTTCGATATCTTTGAACGTATGTGTGCACGGACCACACAGTCGCACATCGTCCAGGTTTATGATCGCTCTCTGTTGTCGGTGCATTTGTAATTTCAACTCTCTGACACCCCTGCCAGTTTATACCAGTTTGAGGATGAACCCTCTTTGTGTTTATGGCTGCCTGGGCACCGGGATAATCCAATAAACCATCCATAACCGTGGTAATAGTGCGCATGTTAACAAAGTTATTAACAGCGAAGACGGAGCCACAAAGAGAAATGAGGAAGAAAACAGGAAAATGGGGGAGAGAGAGAGGCAGCATGAGGAGGCAAAGACTGTTTGTATGTGATTATTTGGAGTTATATTGGAGCTGTTGCTTGATTTATCCTGAGAGACCCTTAAACAGGCCGTGTGACATTTTGAAATTAATTTGTCTTTATTGGCTATTTGTCACATTACGTCGTCGGCTCTTCAGCTTGTGGTTATTATTCGGCTCTGATAATATGGCAAGTGCTTCACAAAGCTACCCATAATAATGTCGAAGTGGTGGTTGTTTTCATGGATTTGAGTGCGTTTGCTTGTCAATACGGTTTAATGTGTTGTAGCCATGTTCATGTATTTATTATCTAAGGAGAAAAGTGGAATCACTGTTGCTTATTCATTTCTCGTGTGACTCACCGATGCTGCGCTGTTTGACTGGTGTGTTGAAGACTTGCATGACGTTCCACATTACTCACCTTTACCTCGCTTTGCCTCGCCGCTTCACTTGCTTTCATCCCGTCCCGTCGTTGCGTTGTTGTAGCCGACGTCTTCAAGTGTCAAAAGCTGCCATTTGAAACGACGGACTTCCTGTCACTCACTGATGCTTTGTCATAGTAAATGTGAAAGCTCGGTAAGGTCGCGGCACATAAATTGTTGGAGTAGAAGACGTGAGCGGGACAACAAGTAGACTTCAGAGAATTTAACAGCTGTCTGAGAATTAATAATGAGTGAGTGCCGAGAGAGCGTCTGAGAGTTTTTGGGCATGGATGGATGGATGGATGAAATGTAAGCGCTAAACGATGGGAGAAACAGTACACGTCTTTCTTTGCCAGACTGTCAGGATTAAAACAGGAAATTACCAGATTGAGGATTTGATCCTGGTTGTGTATGGGACTAATTACATGTTGCTGACAGTCAAAAGCTCAAATGCTGATTTGTCATTTCCGTCAACATGCAAAATAAAATCTAAAAAGCACAGTTTTTGGTAATTGCACCGGAAAGTAGGTCACAGAATTCTGAAATAAAGTCATAATGGGGTTTTGGAGTATGATAAATCAATCCACAGGAAACAAGGGAGTGTCTCAGAAGAATAATTGAGAGCAATTCAAAGACTTTGAATGCACCACTTACTGAAACACTACATTTAGACTCTTTTGTGAATAACTTCCCACCCAGACCTGAAAATCTGGTCTTATTTAAAAATGTATAACCAGGGGGACTTGCTTTGATGAGGAGGTATTTGCAGCAACCCACATTTCTGTTAAACACAAAATCAAGACAGCAGGAGGAAATGAAATCATTTCACACATCCAGGGCACACGCAGGATTCATGCATGTCAGGTTTGGTAAAGGGAGAGGCTTGGGCTCGACGATTGTTATGAAACTGGACGAGTGAAAAATGCAAAATGATGCTGGATGTGACTATAGACAGGCCATAGTTGTCATCATTATATCTCTTTTAAGATATGGCAAACTCTATGACTGTTAGCACCTTCATGTGTGAGCCCTCCTCAAACTTAAATATCAGTAATGCTGTGTTCATGTAAAATGGGAACATCCATTGTTCATGGGTTCATGCATTCAAACTCATTCCTCATCAGGTTCCGTTATAACTATTGCCTTTGTTCACGCTTGAGATGTAAGTTCACGTTTTACAGTATGAATCTGCACCGTCAGGCTCAGACAAACACTTACTGAAGTTGTGTCAGGTCACCGTATGAATATTTAATCAACGCAATCTGTCAATCTGTCCGTTCCATCCCGTCGCTATATTTGTTTTGTGCAAGCAAATCTGTTTTACAAAAGTGAACTAGGTTTGTGTGGATGCGTGTCAGAGTGGGTTCAGTCTGGATAATCTCAGACTGTAATCATTAGAAATGTGGTTCGAATGACTGGATTACATTTGAGTGAAAAACACAGGAAAACTTGAATGAAGTGTTAACTGGTTTATTTTGGGTTTCAGAGAGATTCAGACCATCAAAGAGTCATGCAAACAACTTATATTGAACACCTCAGTGAAAGTTTGTCATTTGTTGTTACAATCCTTATGTGACATTAATCTCTAAAGTTGTGATGTGAGTCACGAGTCCATTGTTTGTGGTTCACACGTTCCCAATTTGCATAATATAAAACAAGCAATTAGAGGGCTGCTGTAACTAAGACTGCGAGATCTCCACAAATAAACAAACAAACAAACAAAAAAACAAACAAAAAACACTGATGTAAACTCAAAAAACGGTGAAAGTCAAAGTTTACATATTGCAAAGATTTATAGAAATATACCAAGTTTTCCAATTTCCCCTGAATGCACCATGACCTTTGCCACTTGTTAATGTGATCAACTGAGAAAATTCAGGTGTGCATTTCTTCTCTTGTCGGGACAATGACTAGAGCTCAGTTTGTATTAATCACCTCCGGTAAGTCCTGTTATAAAACCAAATCCCACCCAATGTTTGTCTCACCCATAATCGTCCTGTTTGTTTCTCGCTGATCGGTCTGTTCTTTCATGTTGAAGTTGAAGAAAGAGAAGAAGAGTTTGGTTTGTGGAGAACAGCGGACGCCCGGAAGCTTGTTTTGCCTGTGATGTGAGAGTGAAGCTGGGAGTCCCGGGGGGCTGTTGGAGGAGCTGACACAGGAGCATCTGTCTTTAGGCAGGTCAGTGAGTGAGCGAGCGAGGTTACAGAGGAGGAGAGCAAAAGGAAAGATCTCTCTCTGTTGCTTCACTCTGGACAAAGGAGAAACAAAGTGCAGGGTGATTTGAGAGTTTCTTCTTTTGTGGTGATTAATTTGACTTTGTGATAGTGTTGATTAGGTGTGAATGCCGCTGCTCTCTGGATGCTTCGTGCAACAGGTCTCACATCACATCTTATTGTGTATTATGTTATTATCCTGATTGCTGCATCATTTTTTTTTTATATCCATGAGTCCCAACCAGACAGAATAAATGTATCATCACATGGTAAATCAGTCTATTAAATAGCATTTTAAATAATGTCTCTCAGGACGGACTCCCACACATTTGGCGTGACATAAGATAAGATAAGATAAACCTTTATTCGTCCCTCAGTGGGGAAATTTGCAATGCACAGCGGCAAAGACAATAGGACAGTTAAATTAGTAAACTGAAAAATATAAACAAGCTAAAAAGTGTTTACAAATGTAACAAATATACACGAGATTATGTACAGATATACATGAGATATACAACATGCTTTTATGCTCTATGTCACGCCGCCAAGCTCCTTAAACGAATCCAATAACATAATGTATATGTGTGAGCATGCTGATGCTGATACTATTAGGTAACAGCATTTTTTTCTCTAGATGAAGTGACCTTCTTTTGATTACACAAAGGCACAAGAAATGTTTCATGACTACTGTGGACTTAAATTTAGCCTTTTTTAAATTTTGTTTTTTTTTGGTTTTGGCTGCCTTAAGCTTTTATTTGGCTGTTGGAAACATCACATCTTTTAGGCCAGCTAGCTAGTTTAGAAATAAAAAGATAAAAAAAAAAATCAAATTCAGATTTTTTTGAAACCATAACTCATATTTCTTCATTAAGACAAGATCTACCTTTATTCATCCCACAGTGGAGAAATTCACATTCAACCATAACCTCAGTGTCTGTGACTCCTGATTCGTTTGCTGCAGCACATAAAGATGAGAGAGAAGGAAAGACTGGAGAGCAGCGGATGAGAGACAGTGGATGGAAGTCCTGATGTTGTGGAGAGGTGTCCAGAGGAAAAGGAAGAGGAGGAAGAAAATAGATGAGCAAACAGAGAAAGGCCCAGAAGCAAGATGAGCAAGATGCTCAGATAACCGATGTAGAGAATCAGAGAAGCTTTCTTGGCAAACCATAAATAGTACTGATGTATAGAATGTGGAACAAAACAATGTACATAATGCAAATTATTTATAAAGTTTAGATAATGTGATGCCCAGCAGCACGGGCACAGTGTGTATATTACAGTCTGCTGATGCCACAGAAAAGAGGGGAAAGGAGGGAGAGAGGGAACTCACATACAGCTTTTAATCAGATGTTTGTGAATTTCTTAGTTAAAAAAAAAAAAAAAAAGTCTGTAAATACTTGCAGACGAGCGTGAACAGCATTTATTTGGTTTGCAAATCCTGCTACTGTAACGGCTACGAGGTTGCAACCCAAGCCGGAGCTATTAAGCCCGTGTGTCTGGAGGCGGCTGTGGCTCAGGAGGTAGAGCGGGTCGTCTGCATGTCAGCGTGTCCTTGGGCAAGATTGCATGCCAGCGCTATCAGTGTATGAATGTGTGAATGCAGGCATGTGTGAGGAGACGGTCGAAGACAGTTGCTAGAAAAGCGCGATATAAATGCTGTCTGTTCGTTACAGCTGGTGGTTGAAGTTTGCAGCGTGAGAGTGAAAGGCTTAGTAATTGTTCCGAGGCAAATCTTGTTGGCAGCAATGAGCAGGTGAACTGGGAGCGATTTGGTTTGTGAGGCAAATTCAATCCAGAGCCTTGGTTACACTTGTTTTCAATGCAATCATGATGCCTGTTCACAACTAACTTTCAAACTCTGGTCAAGTCCACAGTTTTTGATAGATGGTGAGTTAATGTTGCAGTGGGACTGAGAATTAATAGAAAGCACTTCAAGATATGCTCAAACTTTGTTCTAACCTTTTTACTTGGCTTTCTTCCTAATGTCAAGTCGAAGCGTTTATTGTCATATGCACTGTTATAACAAGTTTCCCCGTGCAATGAAATTCTTCCTTATGAACATCGTTTGAATTAAAAACAGAAAATACAAACGATAAAGAATAAAAATCAAAATTAAAAGATATTTAAAGGATATTTACAATAACAACAGCAGCAACATTAATGTGCAAGAACAAAGTGTCTGCATATGTTGGCTATGGCTAATGTTGTCATATTGAAATGTTAAAATGCAATTAGTTGAAGAAGCCTTGTAAAGTTTGCTCGTTTGATTGTAGTCCATAACCAGATCCTACACACTAAAGATCTACTTTATATATTTTCTTTTAATTCATTTGATATTAGTCATTTTAGTCCCAGTTGTTAATTTTGTAATGACATGAATTAAAATGCCTGGTAGCCACAGAAAGAAACCCACTAAAAGGCAAGATCTGTTAAATCTGTTCTACTTCTTCTGGGTTGCCATATCCTGGCTGGTTTGTTCCCTCTTTCCTGTTCCTGCCCTGACCCAGTTAGTATCTGCAATCCTCTACAGCACCAATTTTACACCTGGCTAAGTCACACCCACACACCCCTACACACACGGGAGACATGCACAGAAAACACAGAGACACAGTCACACACAACCTCATGAATGCACGCGCACACAGGGGCAGACATGCACCAACTACACACAGGCGCAGCGGGAAGACGCGCGCAAACACAAAGGCCATGGGAAACAGCAGTGTGTGATTGGTGTGAAAATAAGCAAATATGGTCTTTGATGTTGGGACAATATTCCTGAGCGGAATTGAGTACACTTTTTTGGGGGGAAGAAAGCAAGAGGTGTATACTGTATATAGATGTGTGTGTGTGTGTGTGTGTGTGTGTGTGTGAGTGTGTGTGAGTGAGCGGGTTGTGTGAGTGTGAGCCGAGGTGTGTTTACCCCTGAGGTAGTGGTATTTCATCTCTTCCTGCATCAGTTCTGCCCTGTAGGGGGTAAGAGGTGTGTGTGTGTGTGTGTGTGTGTGTGTGTGTGTGTGTGTGTGTGTGTGTGTGCGTGTGTGCGTGTTAGAAGATCCAAATAGCTTTGCTCAGGTTAAAAAGACAGGAAGGAAGAGAAAACGAACACTTTCTCTTTTTGTTGCTTTTTTTTCAAGGCCTTTCTCCCTGTATGCTCCTGTGTCTCAGACCAGCTATTTTTTTTTTCTTGCTTCAAAATCAGACTTTGCTTGTGTTTGCAAGTGCACAGAATCTGCCTTAGCGGCTTTGTTGAGAAATTAAACATGCAGTGGCTCAAATCTAATAAACCGACTGGTTGGAGAACACAGCACGACTTCCAGCACCAGGAGAATTGTGCAGAAGGCTGTGATGACAGTGCTCATCTGCAAATAGGCAATAAATACTAAGTACAAATAAAGTGTGTGCAAACAGTATGTACACAAGACTTTATTACGCAACCCCTGTTAGATATTCTTATAAATCAACCTAGTTAATAGAAATTTCTGAAGATGCACAGGAACTATACCAGATCACAACAACTCAATTAATTTGCAAAAACCAAATAAATCCTGTCTGAACTTTCTCGCTGCAGCAACTTGCATTGCAGTAAACAGCATTTTGGCACAGCGGGGGTCCATCAGGTGTCCAATTTGATGTAAACGATCCCTGCAAGAAAACTTTTGAGGAGCGAAAATGTTGCGTGGTCTTGTTTTGATTCGTGCATAATTGCCAAGCCTGGCACAGTGTGCAGAGAGACGCTGTGGGTGTGAGTGCATTTCATGGAGGGATGCTTTCACTGGAAGTTGCAAAGCTATTTTCAGCCATTTAAGAAATCAGCAATGTTTCTATTTAATGTGAATGCGAAGACAGTGCTGTGAAAAGGGCACGTGGCATTACATTTGTGGCTCTACAGGGAGGGTGTTAAAGCATCCAAGACAAACTGACTCTCGGCTTTTTCCTCTTTAATACTTTGCTAAATACAGTTTATTTTTGTCGCTTTTTGTCTGCTTTTTTATGTCAGACTTTGCAGAGGCACAAAGGAGGGACGGCAGAGAAAGAAGGGTGTTATGTGCTCACTGAAATATAATTTCCAGATGGATTTAGCTCATCATAACTCATTTTCTTTGAATTACATAATTTTTCTGTTTCTCATTTTCACTTTCAATCACTGTCTCTATCTCTGAACTTAAGCTTTTCATTTCATTATCGCTGCCGTCTCGATATACAGCCACTGGTATCATCTCTCTTTCTCACAGTCCCTCTCTGTCAATGTCTGCCTTTCTCTGAATGATTTGTAATTCACTCTTTCATCTCTCTGTGTCTTAATGTCTGTCTGTCAACCCTTCTCTGTGTGTCTCTTTTCACAATATTAATTCACCCTCCCCATCTGTTTCTCTCTCAATTCCTCCTATAAAAGTCATTAATTCAGTCCCGATAACCAGCTCTGTTCTTTTCAGCTCAGCCTGGCACAGATTATAATTATAATCATTACAATAACGTTAACAGTGCAGTACAATATTCAGGAGTCAAATCCCCCAGTGATATATCTCTCTTGAGTCTTTGGAGCTCCTGTTCATTGTGTCATATTGTGGCCGCTGTGGAGATTATGTCTGTGTGCATTTAATACACCTGGGGCTGGTGTTAATTGATTCCCCCCCCCCCGCCCCCAACCCATTTTCCTGAGAGTTGCGTCTTAGAGAAATTGGGCACCGTTTCACATCATATGCGATCACCTATCCATTTCTGTGGCTGAATTTAAGTACCTATCAGCGCTTGATGAAGGCAGCGCTGTTTGTGCACAAGTAATTATTTTACTGAGCCTCAAGTCATAATTAATGTGAAGAAAACTCAATGCTTGGACTTTTTAAATATTCACATGTCGAAAACGTCGGACAGGATGATCAGCCAGATGCAGCATAACGAATGAAAACACTTACATATTTTGAAATCTGACAAATGTGAACTTCATATTTTCAATAAACTAAAGCGATGCTTATGTACAAACATTCAATTCCACTTAAGGATCTGAGATGCTGTTTGAAGCAAAAGATGTTTCCAAGGTCAAGAGCCATGATCATACCCCCAGAAGATTTCCTTGTGTTTCCCTTTCCCTGTGTTCCCCTGCCCGTTGCCGTCTTTGTTCACATCTTGTCTGTGTGTGTGTTTTTTTGGCGTGGGCGTGGTCCTCCTTCCTCCTTCCCTGGCTCCCGGCTCCTCACACGCTCTTTGCCAGATTGTTGTTTCACCGCCGTGGATCATCACTCACCTGCCCTGCCGGTCTACCTGCTCGTCTGTCTGCCTGCCAGCCACCTCCGAACCCCGACGCCATCCCTGGCAGTCGCGCTTCCTTCCTTCATTCCCTGCACGTGCACTCCCAGCCTCTCTCCTCCATCATCCTCCCTCGTCCTGCAGCCGCCCCGTTTACAATAAATAAGCTCTTTTCCCACCAACACCGCCTTGTCTGCGTCCCACACTCGGGTCCCATCCTTACACTTTTACACTGAACTGAGTGGCTGCCAAGTTTTGTAAGGATGAGAGTGAGTATTTTGCTTATACTACATACTATGAGCCTTGTGGGTAGAAACTTTGACGTATGATGTATTTGTTTCATCTCTAATAATAGGTGCACAGAATGTTCCTAGAAGTCACAGCTGAGATCGTTGTTCGAACAGTTGTGATAAATTCTTTGCTGACTAATCTATTTGTTGGCAGTATGGCCGCTCACTTGGAAGGACAAAGACTCCTACCAAAGACTCCTAAGTACCTGCGTCTCTCAGTTCAGAAATTTCACAGGTGACTTTACATAATATGAGCAAGGCACGTGTAAACGTTTATGGCAGTTGGCATTTGGCGTTTGGCTTGTCATTGCAAATCTGGCAATAAACAGGGCAGTTGTGTGAGTGTGTGTGTGTGTGTGTGTGTGTGTGCTTTCCAAAAAAAGAAATGAAACTCTTGGCAACAGCAAGATGTTTCTTTGCAACTAAAGCAGCGACTCTTTCCTGATACAACATCAGAGGTTAAACAGCTTCAATGTGTGTCCAGGTTACACTGGCAGTGGTTTCATTACTCTTTGAGCTTGTAAATGTATTCGTGACATTCATGACTTTTGAAGCCTTTTGCTCTTCTCCATTTCAAATCGGACTATCGATACTCCAAACAAATGGACTTTGATTCTGTGTGCTAAACCTGTTGAGCGGTGCACGGCCCCAGCGAGACCCACTTAGACTCGGTCATGGCTGGATCTTCTTAACCCCGTTTGTTTTGGATAGCAGGCTAATTAGAACCAGGGCGGTGTAACAAGTCAGCCAATATACCTTGGCTGACTCTCCTGTCTGGTAATATTGACAGTCCTGCGTGTATATGTGTGTGTGTGTGTGTGTGTGTGTGTGTGTGTGAAGTTCCAGTAATCCCAGTGGCTAAGCTGGTAATCCCCTCAAGCTGCCCATTAGCCCCTTGACACACACATGCACACACACACACGCACAGAGCTCCTCCAGGGCAGTCACCCAGGTGTCAGGCAGACTGTTCCCCAGGGAAGAATCACTATGATCAGCCACAGAGCTGGCTCACTGCCCCTGGAGGGAGGAATGGAGACACTGGCTGGCAATACATACAGATTAAAGAGAGGGAGACAAAGGCAGAGATGAAGAGAGAAAAACTGAGAAATGAGGATGAGGAAAAAGGATGGCGAGCGGGAAGGAGGCCAGACTGGGATGACTGGAGGGAGAAGAGGGAAGGAGAAAACTGGAAAGGAGTAAATGCAGAAGGAGCAGACAAAGAAAAAAAGATTTGAAAGGAAAATGAAAAGCTATTTTTCTGTCTTCATCTGCTCACTGAACTGGCCTCTGCATCGGACGCTGTTATCCAGAGAGTTTGGGAAACTTTCCCATCTACTATTTGAACAAGAACACTAGATTTCTGCTATGCTTGGCTTTTTTTTTTTTTTTCTCTTGTACAGAACATTTTTTTTTTTTCCAATTCTTCGTTTCCCCTGTTGATGCTTCTGCTTGTTTCTGTCTCTGAAATGGCATCAGCTGATCTGTGCAGCACCGGCTCCTTTGAGTTAGTATCCCCAAAGAGATAATTCACCTGAGCCACAAATGGACTCTCTGAAAAACACAATCCCTTTGTGGATACGACGTCTTTGTTCCTGAAATGCTTCTTTCTCTTACTCAAGTTGATGTGTTAATCAGTGTTTGGACTCTTGTGGCCCTTAAAAAATCCCTCCGAGTTTCAAACATATGCCCGTCGGTGATAAAATAAGCACTCTGCGTTATTTCTCAGAAACACTTTTTATAGGTATGTGGCACCGGTTGAGGCAGCATCATCTCGTAGCCACCCACCGTCCCACTGGAGTTTAGTAGTGAACCGTGTGGGCAGCGAGAGACATACTTCTCTCATTATATGACGACAACCGCGCTGAAGCTCCACTATTGTGAGTCATTCAGTTCGAGCAGCCGAGCCCATCGGTACTCTACGCTGACGTGGGACGACAGAGGAACCGCTCGCTTTAATATGTCACATAACACAAACAGTGAGACACGGCAACAGTGACTCATTCACATCGTGGGTATGTTTCTGTTTTCCTGCACCTCTTTTCAGTCTCTACCTCCATTTTTTTTTTTTTTTTTTTTTGACAAAAAGACATGGTGTTCTCGCTTGGTTCATTTAATCCTCCTTGTGTTGGTATGTCTATGTTTGTGTGCCTGCAATGTTCTCTCTCTCTGTCCCTTTATATACACGTCTATTTATATATGTTCTGATCTAATTGTTCATATGTTTGTGGTTCTCGTGTTTGTGTTGCCAAAGAGTCGTATGGAGCTCAAATAATGCCGTACTTTAATCATTCAGTAACCATTATTTTGTTGTCCTCTTGCTACATAGAGGTTTATTCTAAGCAAAGTTTACAGCAGGCAATTTCACCAACAAGCATTTATTCAGACAGAAATGAACTGTTATCACCTGGTCGTTTCTGTGATTGCAATAAAAGCTCTATAATACTAAAAAAAAGGTGAGGGTGCTGAACGGTGACCGACTCTCTTCCATCCCGTCGTTTTTATGTCTTTCTCTCTCGGTCATTATTTCAGTTCCTTGATCTCTTGCGTCAGTCATGGTGAGTCACAAAAATCATTATGCAATTCTAAAACTATTAAGTGAGAAAATGCATAAAATGAAAATCAATTGTCCCCTTTTTGAAAAAAGTTAAATGCTGTCTTCCATTGGGTGTCTCGCTGTCTCATTTAACAGTTTGCAGTAAGTCAAGGAGATGATTTCTCTCCAGACACTTAAGGCTGCATACAGTAATTTTAAGTTGATTTAATTGGCAAGTTTGTGACACTAAAGCCCGGAGGATGCTGTCCTATTTGATTGCATTTCAACTTTTATATTCCTGCCTTTGTCCTCCACCGTGTGTCAAGACTGTGAGATGCTGTCATGGTAGAATTTGGATTTAGTTTGTGTCAGTATCTGCGCCGCTGATCATCGGACTTTGGAGCATCTGTCAACCGACACCAACATGCCTAAAAGTTGGGAGATGATAAAACTTCCCCAGAGGCTCAGATTCAGTGCCTGTCCAGGTAATTGGCTGTCTGTGACCATGTATCACTGCACAATGCTGCTGATCATTGCTCATAATGACGAGTCCGTCCATGACTGCATGAACTGCAGTTTGACTTAGATTTGAAGGAAGCAAAACTCTGTTTTCTTTGTGTATCACATTTATATAGGAGACATACATCTAACATAAATCTGCTTTGAATGCTTGTTTGGTTGTCAGCATTCAGACACTCAACAGCAGTTCCTCTAATTTTGAAACCTCAGAATTAGAAATAATTACTTGATATTCCTAAGTATGATGTAAAGTTAGGTTTCAGTTCCCTCAATCAAATTATCCAAGATTCATGATGGGCATACAGTATATCATCTTCATCATCTTCCCTGATATGCCGTCATTCCATTTCAGCAAAGCATTTCATTACCTTTTAAAGTGACATTTTAATATAGCCGTTTGGTTAATTGCTCGTGCGAGCACACGCGACATGGACATGTTTGAAAATTACATTTAGGGCTCGTAACACTTTCAATCTCCGGCCCGGAGGGAGAGTCAGAGAATAGAGCGGAAGACAGACACAAGTAAGGAGACGTAAAGGCCCAGACACAGAGAGACCGAGAACAATGTGTTTCTCTCTGCTCTATTGCTCCCTCCATTATCCTTCAAGACAGAAATACAAGAATTCAATTAAAAGACCATGTAGTGACCTTAACACACATGCACATGCGTGAACACACACGAGGTTGATGTATCAATTAATCACTGTCTGTCACTTGACCATTCAAGCCTGCGTGTCCTCGCTGGACCATGGGAATTATATACTACTACTGTGTGTGTGTGTGTGTGTGTGTGTGTGTGTGTTGTCTGCTTTATAATGACCATTGTTTTTCTCAACTTTTGAAATGTTGTAAGCTGGAAAAAAGCCCTCTAATAGGTCTTTTTTTGTGTGGTTCTGTCTGAGTGCACGTGTGTGTCGAGGCTATTAGTATGCACTAGCTCCTGTGTACGACTCGCCTTGTGCTATTAAACATTAAAAGTATAGATGACAGAATATGGCCTGAGCCCCAAGGCTACAACTAACATAGTGGGACACGCTCAGAGAAAGACATTCACACACCAAAAAGGGATTTCAGTGTCGAATGGAAGTAAAGCCATTTTTATAGTTGATTCTTAAAGAAGCGGTTTTGAATGAAAAACGTCATTTACTTTCACACAATAACAAATTAAAGTCGCTGACTCTGCCCGGCCGATTGCTATTGATGCCACAGTCTGCACAGGAAGTGGAGAAATTCACTGGCTTTGTGCCAGATACCCATTTCACTTAGCATTTTATGAGGAGAGTCTCATTTATTCAGCCTGATAAAGTACATGCAAACGCTCTAACTCATGTTCTATGTTCAATGGATTATCCATATATATACACACACCTTTGTGCTGCATATGCTGTAAATATTACCGCTTTCATTTAGCACTGCATTAATGCCAGGTCCATTAATAACGGGACTTTAAGGTTGAGAGCACCCCGGGGTAATTTTATGGATAGAAGCTATATTTTCTGGTTTACAGCTCTAAACAATGCTAAAGAACAAAGTCCATTTGGATATTAAAAGGAACAAACACCCCATCTGTCCTCAAATTCAGTATCTGGACCGTGTATTAACGAGAGTGTGAACTTCAAAACCTGCTCAGAGCTGCTTCATTTCTCTCCAGACTCGTGCATTTCTGACGCTTCTGATTTATGATACTGACCTGCGGACGTCCTGTGCAACTTTCTTTGCTCTCTGTCTCAAGTCATGAATTTATGTTTTCATACACATACCAAGATTAGAACAATCCAGCATAGAGTTAGCTTAGTTAGTTTCTATTTTAAATTAATTCTACACGGCAACAATTTCAACTGTTTATATGTGCACAATGAAACAAAAAAGAGATTCCTCACAATACTACGGGAAAGATAATTATTTTCATTAACGCATGTTCATATTAGTCAATGCTCTTCTGTATCAGTGCAGCAAGAAGTTAAACCACGGGGGGTCGGCTAAAACAAGATTTTCAGTGGGTTTAAAGTCAGTCTTTAATGAAGGGGCAGTTTTGGGAGATGACAAAACACACTACAAATAAGCAAAAGCTCAGCCGGCAGAGATGAGAAGAAGCTGCAGAGCACAGCACTGTAAGATATAGACTTCAGCTCCTCCATTGAAACGCTCAAAAGAGATGAACTATTTATGAAAGAACTTTAGCTATGGAGGAGACTGCCAGTTTTTTTTAACATGATTCCCAGAGATATGTGTGCGTGTGTGTGTGTGTGTTCTTTATCATCCTTTGTCAGTCTTGACATCAAATAGATCTCAATGCAATTTCCAGAGCTCTGGCATCAGCTTGTGAAAACCTTGTCTGCTCTGTACACACTGCCATCTCCTCAGATGACTCCACCCTCCTCACTGCTTTAAGGCAAGTTTGGTTTCACATTGCAAATTTTAGCTAATAATAAAAAATGATGATGCAAGTGTTTTTTTTTTTTATAATTCTCATAATTGACTTTTAGTTGACATTTTATTACCTTCTGATTAGCGCATCCTTCATTTGGTACATTTTGTTTCATCCAGAGAGTTCACACAGGGAACTCAGGAGGTGCGGGAATACGCCTGTGGTTTTGTTGTCTTCGTTTTAGCAAAAACGGGCCAAAAGCCTTCAGGCAACGCGCCATGTTAACATTCAACCATTTGCTCAGTGCATGCATGTACATTTGAGTGTTTGCCAACATTTGTGCGCCTTATGTGTGTTTGTGTGTTTTTGTGTGCACCTGAGTCAACAGTTTGATTTTGACACTTTGTGCATGTGTGTTCTTTTGTTGCCTCTAACAAGTCAAAGAGGAAGTTATTACTGCAGGCAAGGTTATACACCTCAGTGCAGACAGATACTCACACAAAGGAATACAAGGTTGTTTATTGCAGTAAGACATCAAAAATTGATAACATGTCAGCAGGACTAGCTGATTGCTATGATCTCATATGTATATTTATAGAAAACATCTAATATTTATTTATAGATAAACAACTTAACATTATCTCCAGCTGAAAAGAAGCCATTTTACACGAGTGGCCCAGAAAGCGAAAGCTCACTTTGAGTTCAGTCTGGCATGAAGAGCATTCACGTTGCACATTAAAACAAGACTCAAAGTCACAGGCTGAAGGTCGAACAGGTGGATTTAGCAGATTCAGAAATACAAATAACTAAAGAGCCACACTACAAGGCAGCTCAGACAATCAGACCTAGGAGAAGTTAAATTGTCTTTCTAGTAATTGCAGTATATCACAGCACGTAATTAATGTAACATGAGTTTTGCAGAATCAGCTGTGTTGAAAAGTAACTCCACACAGGTTAAAAATCCTGCTTGCACTCCCGTCTTGTTGCTGCTGAATCCTCTGTCCACGTCATGTTTGCCACTTCACGGTGTAACGCTACATCTCAGTTACATGGACAGCAGACCACACGTGACAACACCAGACTGCGATGATGGATCATGATCATGGGTCTGAATGCTGGTGGCCAAATGTGTGTTTCATCTCAAAAACATTGAGACATGCATATGAAGATTTGTGTATGTGAAATATTTGACATCTGCTCAAGAAGAGTCGCGTGTATCTGTACAATTATATTTACTCATACATACATATACATATTTAAATGAGTAATGAGACGTACTTCTCACCATTATGGGTGCGATCAGAGGTGTTACAGATTTGAATCTTTCCATCCATAGAGCTCAGTGCTTTTCCTCCCAGTTCTTCTTCAGTGTTAATATTCAAGTGCTGCAAAAAACAAATTTACTTTTTAGTAATGTTTACCAATGTAATATCATACACAGACATTAACATTACCATTTTCTCATTGCTCATAATTAGAGTTGGCCTGGGTCCTATTAAGCATTATATTACATTTTGCAAGCAATTAAATAATAAATATCAGGTAACTGGTCAGGTCTTACTTATTCTACACGAATGTCTTTTGTTATATTGCTGGGTAATGTGTGTCTGTTGGTGTGTGTGCATCCTCTCGCATCATATTTCTTCTCCTACATTCCCCCTCTGTCTCTCAGCGTCCCATCTCGTCCTTCCTCCTCGTCTCCCACCGTCCATATATCTCTCCGCTGACTGTCCCTTTAAGGCGCTGTCAGCCCTGACACCTCCCCTTTAAATGCCAGCAGACACATGCAATCTGTCTCTACCTATCTGCAAAATACAGGTGTGTGCATCCGTGTGCGCCTAAGATTTGTGTGCGCATTAACGTGCATGTCCCTTCCGGTATGTGCATTCACGAGTTTGTTTACCCCTTTCTATGTATGCGTGTCAGGTTTAATAGTAAGTGATAGGGTAGCCAGCAGCCTAAACAAGCTTTAGCTCAGGGGGGCAGCACTCACTATCTATCTAACTGCCGGAGAGAGAGAGAAAGACAGAGGGAGACAGAGGGAGGGTGGGAGAAGGAGGTAGACAACATTTATCATTTAATAGTGGAAGCGACAACTCCTTTTTCAACAATGGAAGGATACTGTTTACTGTTGCTATTGAAAGTCTCATGAGGAAAAAATCCTAGTCAGTCCAGGTCCTGACTCGGGTCCCTGCCAGCATCTCATTGTGTCACCTTTTTTAAAAAAATGAAAGCAAGGCGCCGAGCAAATATGTTAAAGTTATTGCTCTATATTGTGTAAGCGCCGATTTCCTTTTCATGGGTAATATATTCGTCTCCTCTGTTTGCTACACACACCTGTGAAAATTGCTCTACTTTACTAAAAAAAGCAGCGCTGGGATAAAGGAGAAAGGAGTTAAATTCTCCACTTGGCAGGAAATTGCTAATGTTATAAAGCATTTGGGAGAGTCAAAAAATCTTTGAAATCCTGCAAAATCTGCACGTAAAGAACACGAGGGGAGCCGGTTTTCTACTCCACAATTATGCATAAGGCTTTTAATGTGCGTCAGTTCATGTCGGTCCGAGTCCCTGCGTGTTTGTCTTGGAACCTCTGGGGCTGACAGGGAGGTTAATCCACTATTCAACCCCCGTCAGAGTGTCTCTTCTCGGGGGTGCACGGAGAGCAGCGATGGCCCCTGTCACCTCCAAAGCTCTGGGACGAGAGCACCCCCCTCCGCCACGACGCGCCACAAAGGGGCTTATCGTTCCCGGGCATCGCGGCAATGCTGAGGGGGATTGGAGGGAATGGAGGCTTGCGCTGCCGGGCACCAATAAGACTGACACACACACACACACACATATGAGCAGGTAGGCAAGACACATGGCAAGATAAAAAGAGAGACAGCACACACACAGTTTCACAAACACACACTGGAGCACATTGTTAGGAATGCACACAGACCAAGCACTGAATGAATCTGTTGGAAGGACATTGGTTTTCTCAGTCTGGTGTCCCTGTGAGTGTGTGTCCATGCGCATTCAAGCATATATGTATGAGTGCTGATGAGAAGTCTTTGAATATTTGTTCTCGATTCAGTGTCATGGTTAAATATTTTCTTTCCCTTCGCTTTGACAGAAATGTGGTTTTATTCATTTTTGAATTGTCATTAGCGAACAGTAGCTGCAGTATTCAGTTACACACAATGATTCTCCTTCTCTCTTTCGGGTGTTTTATTCAACTTATCATACATTTAGATTCTTTACAAAGTGAACATCTCTCTCTCTCTCTCTCTCTCTCTCTCTCTTTGTGATGAATGGAGCCGGTCAATGAGTGTGGTGCAAAGGTGGCCTGACCAGAGGGCCTACGTGTGTTTATGTGTATCTGTATCTTCTGAATTTACGTGTGTGTGACTAATTTAATGGATAGCATGCCACCACAGTCAAGGACCCCCTAACACACGCGTAGGAACACACACATACGCGCGCACACACTGAAGTACACACACAGAGTACAGGGTGGGCAGCAAATGACTGATTTACAAGACACACCAGTGACTATTGACCACATGTACTGTAACCTGAAAAATGACTGTGAGTGTGTGTGTGTGTGTGTGTGTGTGTGTGTCACTCAGGCTAGTGTTATTAATCAATCACTCACTACAGACCCTGAACTTTGGGCACGAGTAGAGGAAATAAATCTACTGACATGAAGTAGAAGAGAGGGATGAGGAGAAAAGAAGGAGGAGAGGGGCGATGACAGTTTTTCTAACAAAGAGTAAGATGCTCTTTTCACGTCTCTTGGAAAATTTCACTAATGCTAAGCTACATTCAACAACCAGGTTAAACATATAAGTGGAGTAGATTAGATTAGAATTGAATCTCAAGTACTGATGTGCTGTACAGTACTGATCTTTGCAGTAGTTACAAGAAAAAGTCCCTTTAAATAAACAGTTCAATGTCAGTGATGCACCGCACAAGTGTTGCAGCTATAACACATGGCTCCTATATGTTACAAATACAATTAATCAACTCTATATTCCGGTGACCAAGATAGTTCCAGGTTATGTTAAAGTGCTTCAGTAAACTGTGGCCTTTACTCTTATTAAGTCTAATATAATCAACTTTAATGTTAGACGTAGTATAAAGCAGTTCTTTGAAGTAGTGAAGGTCGTGAAAGAATGTCTTTATTGTGGAGGACACGTCATCTTCTTACTTCTCAGAGGAAAATGCACAAATGCAACACATACGCAATGGCAACACAGCAATATATATATATATACAAATGAGAAACAGACAGTAAGTGTTGGACACTAATAAAGACCTCTAATTCTGTCCGATATTATTTCTGCTTTCAGTCTTAAGGCAGAGAAAACTTGGGATGCCTGTGTGTCTCCAATTCAATCATCTGTTTCAAAGTCAGAAATTGGTCTCCAAATGAAACATGGGACAAATACATGTTCAACCTGAAGTCATTTCCACCACCCGGTCATAAAAAGTCAACATAATTAACTTTATCATTTCTAGATGTGTGTGTGTGTGTGTGTGTGTGAGGGTGTGTGTGAGAGAGAGTTTGTCTGATGATCATATGAATATTAAGTCGACACTGCCTGATGAAACAGCGCTGAAATAAGAGAAACTGATGTCCAGGAAATAACATAAATATACCATTCAAAATACTCAATGACAATACCGGTGTGCAGCGTTTCATTAAATTCAGTCTGCCTGTTTGTTAAATGGATCAAATGAGTGCTGTTGAAAGATCTTTTGAAAGAACAGTATTGAAAACAAGTTACATCTCACTTATCTTGTACATTTGAGAAATTGAGTGCCACAATGAGTACTACGATAATATTACATGAAGTATTCTCATTCTACTTTGTTGTTATCTTTGTATGACTATAACTCATAATTTAGAAATATAGCACAGTATCATCTGCATATGGACAGATTCTAAATGTTCACAGATCAAAATAAAGCAGATTAAGTGGTGAATAATAAAATAAGTTAGACTTCTGTCTATTTCTGTTTGTTTTAGTAAAGCAAAGGTAACCAGCAAGAAATATTTCATTTTAACCAGCAGCTTAGATAAACACTTAATTTCCTCTAATTATAAAATTTGAATACAGTTAATATTGTCTCATCTAATTACATGAGGCTATAACAAAAGCCAAATTTCTTCATAATTCCTCCTAAATTTACTTGTGGATGTAATTTCTTTCAGAATTCAAAAGAGAGAAATGACTCATTATCACAAGTCATAGTTATTAATAGATTGGCCTTAAAACAAAGAGGAGAGATTGTTCAAAGAATTGATTTTTTGCTCTGAGTGGGAAGAAAGGCAGAGAAAAGAGTATATATGAGGAGAGGCAGTGGGCAGAAACAGTGCACATGTAGAAAGCTACCTTCCTCACGGGAAAGAGAGCTGATGGAAAGAAACTAAATGGCCAGAAAATTGACAGTTACCAGTCTCCCAGTGGAAAGAGTCAGGAAGGAAGACAGGAAGCGAGGGAAGGAAAGGAAAAGATGGATAGATGAACATGGGAAGAGACCGGAGGAAGAGGAGGTTCAGAGCTTATTTTGGTTTGCGGGGTCAGGCCTCGGGTCAGCGTCGACTCAATAAAGTACAGATACACACATTCGCACACAACCGCAGATGGACACGTTTTGTCGAGCTCAGACAAAAACGCCCGGCGGTCTCTCGGCGCTGCTACTTGGGTGAATTGGGACTGGTAGCTACACATACCGACACAAGCTGAGGGAACATAAACATCCTTTAACTTACAGACTTGAATGCTGAGCTACTGTTCCCATTAAGTCCGATGAGAAATAATGTAAATTGGCACATAGTTTTGTTTTCCTTTTAAGTACTTTGGCCTTAAAGTAGGTGACACCAACTGAGACTAGGCCACTAAATACTAAATTAAAGTATAACTATGATACATAAATGTGTTGTGGTGCTTTAAAAAAGTTGAACTTTCTGTACTTGTACTTTCTGTTCAATCGCAGTAATCTGTGCTTCTGCAGTACATTCGACTTATTGCTCATAACCATGCTTTGGCTCGATTGTCCAATAGTGAGCAATGTGGGAGTGTGAGGATATTCTGGCTGATCCTTACAGTGAATAAAGGCTGATTCTAGATTTAATGCATAGAGCCATCTGTGTTTACAGTTATGTGCTGTGTTTAGGCATGTGGCACTTACCATGAATGTTGCCTGAGGGAACAATTGCACCATAACACTGCACAGCATCCTGAAATCAACATGTTTGCATATCTGTAGGTCATCGTAAATATTAATCAGCGACGGCTACATTATGCATGTACTTAAACGGTTTGATTTGTTGCACACTGTTGATCTCCCATGAGGAAAAGGCTGTGGTTGGATGCTCGGTTAGTCGGGATGTTGACCAGTATGATACGAGCTCACCTGACCCAAACCAGCCCAAACTGACTGAAGTGAGGTTAGTTTGGTTCTATTGGATGAAGATATTTTTACTCTATGACATATTATAGATGCTTGTTCTGAAAAGAAAAACGTTATATAAAGTAAATCTAAATCAATATCAGGTCATCAAAGCAGGTCAGTAACATAATGTGTTTATGACAGAAAGTAGTTGTTCTCATTGAACTATTCCAACAACATATGTGAGTGTCAAAGAATTTTTCAACACAAAATGAAACCATAACTTTGCACTACTTGTCTCGTTCTGTCTGTCTGTCTGTCTTTTATTTCTCCAGTAAATCTCTTCAACCCCGTCTCACCTTCTTTCATGGCAGTAGTAATAATGCTGGCAATAAAGAGACCATCAGATATGAGACAAGAAGAGAAAGAGAGAAGGAGAAACAGGGAGAGGGGGGGGTCTGACAATCGCATTAGCAAGACTGCATGGTTGATTTTTTTGGGAGAAAATAAAGAGAATTGTGTGTGTGTGTGTGTGTGTGTGTGTGTGTTTGCGTGTGTGATCTTGTGTGTCAGCCCTTATGTTTGTGTATGTGTGTGTGAGAGCATAGAAAGCACTCTGCTGATATTAGCT
The DNA here is from genome assembly GCA_025331565.1 of Holacanthus passer. Classification (NCBI taxonomy): domain Eukaryota; kingdom Metazoa; phylum Chordata; class Actinopteri; family Pomacanthidae; genus Holacanthus; species Holacanthus passer. The sequence continues at coordinate 6,816,593 of JAFREQ010000002.1, read as the reverse complement.
ACTTCTTCATTCACTTGCTAATGTGATTTCACTCTATACATCACACATACACACACACACACACACACTCCCATAGGATTAAACCTTAAATGTCAGACACCTTCTGTTCCATCTCACTTCCACTTTCCTCAGAGGAATTTTGTTTTTACCTTATAAATCCCAAAACACATGAATCCATAGATAAATTGTGACACAATGTGTGTGTGTGTGTGTTGAAAGTTTGTTTCTGCAGGAGTGAAGCATTACAAATAAGATATTGGAGAGGAAGCGGTAGAGAAAGCGAATGGTTTGAGGTTTATTTACATAACACAATCTTTTCTTTTTTTTTGCCGGCTGCATTTTTTTTTTTTTTTTTTTTTTTATCAAGAAGCTGCTTACAAATACCATGAATTCACACACAGTTTCAAGAGGATCTTTGGTTTTCTTCATTTTCATCGGGGAACGCGTTTTGGAACAGCACGTCTCGTTGAATTGAAATGTGACAAAGATATGTCAAGCTGCACACACATTGGCAGAACATGAAAGGAGAATATTAGGCGAAAGAAAATGCAGAAAAGATGCAAATATGTGGAGGTGTGGCCAACTTTTACAATTTTGATACCCAGAGGTACGAGTGCAGCCACGGTGCTAAATAATCTAACAAAAAGGGGTTGAAGCAAGATGAATAATGTTAAAAGGAGGAATGTGTTGTAGTAGGTGGCGGTGGGGCAGACTTCAGTCATTGCCAAACTCTGTGGCACCGAGAATGACACAGGAATTACACTGAAATTAGCCATTTTTCTTTCTGTCACATTAAAGCCACAGGAAGCTGTTGCAGCACATGTATCATACAGACGTGCTGTTGTATCATTATACGTGAATGATGTGTGTGGGTTAGAGAGCAGTTTATGGATGAGGGAGCAGCATGAGTTGAATGGAGATAAGTAAAACTCTGTCTTGCTCTCGTGCATACATGAAAGTCGTCGGCGTGTTTTTTTGTTGGTTGACGGATTAGTGAGTGACACTTTAACTCGTGTAACTAAACTGCTGCATTATTCAAACAGCATCAACTACATTACCACCACCCTCTGGACTAGAGCAGGTCTGACCCCAATTTGCATGTGTGGAGGAAATGCAAGAGGGATGTGATAGGGTTTGTGATCTGGGTAAGAGAAAGCATATATGAGGTTAAGTTTATACAAATTGTATTAAATCACATCTGGATTTGAGATGCCAGGTTTAAATGGGGTCTAATGAAAAACCGCCAATGTGTCACACTTGAATTCAGGTTTTAGGAGACGGTCTCTGCCAACATGTTTACACCACATAATGATGTGTCAAAGTGCTTATGCTGCAACTGCTGTACAGATGGGAAAAACACATATAGTTGTTTACGACTAAAACATTAAAATACACCTAATCATATGTGACAATAGTTATGACATGCTTCTTTGTTGGCTCAGGGGACTGGACTAGTTTGGGACAGACCAATCCTTCGTTAAGCTGCTCTCCGATCAGAAAGCTGCTCCTCAGATCAGACCCAGTTGAACCAGATCCTCCCATTGGGACGGGGGCCGATCTAAAGGGCATCTGACCCACGACAGACCAGCCACCTCCTGCGGGTTCGGTGGCAGCCTAAAGCCAATGACAACAAATGAAGCAAAGAAAAGGAGCAGGGGCTACAAATTAAGAATAAAGAATGATAACACAAGCAATCAAAAAATAAGACATAAACTTCTGCCCTGACCCTGCTCTCACCTCAGATCCGCCCGAGACCCTCTTTGTACCGAGGGCCCAACAGGAGGCGCCCTCCAAGAGCAATATAGCTTTTTTCTTTTCTTTCTTTCTTCCGTTGGTTAATATTGTCTCCCCTTTATGCTCTCTGCCTCATCTATGTGTTTTACACAGAAAACACACACACCTACACACACGCATACAATAATAAGATAAGCCAAGCAGAATGCTTCTTATTTATTTATTTGTTTCTGTTTATTTTCCTTCTTTGTTCTTGTCGTCATCTTGTTGTTATTGTTGCTGCCGCTGCTGCTGCTTTTATTTCTCTTGTGCCTCAGTTTGTTTGTTCCCCTTGTTGTCTTGTGTTGTGTCATACGTGTCTTCATGTCGGTCACTTGTGAACAAATGAAAGAGAGAGAGAAAGGGGAAAAAAAACTGAAGGAGGAAGGAAAGAAAAACTGAAATAAGGAAGGAGATAAGAGGAGAAAATTACCCAAAATAGAAAGAATACAGAAAAGATCACAGATTAGGAACAGAGGGAGAGATTAAATAGACGGTTGGGTGCTTTTATGACCAGTCAGGCTTTGAGTGGCATTGGACAAGGTGAGCGAGCGAAGGAATAGAAAGGGAGTAATTCAGTCGAGAATTGGGAATCAAGATGGGATGAAAGGGCGACTAAAAGAGACAGGGCAAAGTGAAAACAAGGGGAAAGCAAATTGACAGGGGAGATGGAGGCATGCAAGTTTTGATCAGCCAGAAGTTGGACGGACAGAATGATTAGGGAAAAGTGCAGGACAGGAGAGGAACCAATTCGAGTTAACTGCAGGAAAATGGGGACGGGAGATGGCGAACAAGAGAGGAGAGACGGAGGAATAGGAAGATGAGAGGGGAGGTTAGGAGAGGGCAGACGATGAATACAATATGAAAAGGAGAAGGTGAGAGGGTGAGAGAAATAGAGAGGAGGGGGAGGTGGAGAGATGAAAAGATGACAGGAGACGTGATAAAGTAGGTCCATAATGGAGGATAAAAGCACGGTAGGAAGAAGATGAAAGAAGGGTGGAGAAGACAGAGGGCAGGTTCTCCAAGGAAACCGCAGTTGTTTTTGCTGATAGAAAGCTTAACTGATTAAAATGTGGAGACAAAAAAAGAAGGATGAGCGCAAAAATGAGAATGTTTAAAATATTTTGGATACACTTACATCATAACTGGAGATGCATGCAATGCCACAATCTCACTTCTCAAGTTTGTGAAGGGTCGCAGACAGACGTACTGTCTCTTGCCTCTGTCAAGTGTTTCCTCACATTCCTCAAGTGTCTTCTTTGCAATATGAAAGATAAGACAGGAAGCACAATGAGTGGAGAAGAAGAACAGAACAGCTAATGAATAACTATGAAATGGGGGAAAAAAATGCAAGAGGTTTGTGTTTACCTGTGTTGAAAAGAAGCACAAATTGCTCTCTGGAAGGAAAAATCAAGATAGACAGATGCCAGAGGGAAAAAATGTGGGTGAGAAGAGTGGTTAAAGTGGTTGTAAGTTCAGAAGAAAGGTGATGGAGAAAAAAGGAAAGATCAAAGACGGAGAATAGGAATTAGGGGGCAGAGGTGAGAAGGAAAGGATTTAAGACAAAAGAGAGGTGGAGAGAGGAGAAGTGAAGAGGAGAGGTTTCGGTGGATAGACGCCACAGAGGGAAGCGCAGAGAGGAAAACAGAGAAGTAAAAGGGGAAGAAAAAGAAGGAGCTGGGCGACTTAACGCCAGAGGAAAGGATGGGACAGGCGGATTGAGGGAAGAGGAAGAGGAGGGAAGATGAAAGAGGAAGGAAGGAGGGAGGGGAAATGAAAGGAAGAATGGTAGCTGCAGGACAAGAAAAAAATGTGTCGCAGTGGCAGCGAGAAGGTTTGGCTCTTTTCCATACGTGGGGAAAAAAAGCCTTCCATTCCTCCTTCTTCCTCCTCTCTTCTTCCTCATTTAATTCAAGGAATATAAAAGCTGAAGGCACACACCTGGGCCGTCGTGCGCTGCCTTGTTTCTGCAGTCGAACATGTGGAGCGCAGATTAAAGGCAGCCTCACTTTACCTACCTGCTTGACTCCTGTTCATTGTTCCTCTCTGCACACGAGCCCATTTCGGTATTACTGTTCGGCTCACTTCTTTTTGTCGGCACACTTTGATCTCGTGGCCTGATTTATTTAAAAGCCCCTATTGAGCACTGGGTTTTTAGTGTATCCCCTCTTTATATTTCCAGATAATGGAGAGTTGTTTGTGTTCGGCCCCGGAGGCTCTTCGCCGGGCGGTGGTACAGACATCAGATATAAGAGTGTAATCAAGGAGAGAAATCACTGGACGTCATGATGTCGGTCTCGCATGACACATAAAAGTTGGAGTTTGAAGCGTTTCCTGCAAAGATTTTTGTATCCTCTGGGCTCGATTCAAGGTTCTTCACCTATAGTGAAGTGTTGGATCAATAAAGTTTATCTTTTTTGTTCTGAACCTAACCAAACATAAGATGCATTAAAATTTCACGATTTATTGAATTAAGCTTTTTTACCTGAAGTTGGAAACAGAAATTAAATTGCTTAGATTATCCAGAAAGTTAACAACATAATCCACATAAAATTTCAGTTATAAAAAAAAGTATAACATACATTTGAGGTTTTGGAGTTTCTGGTGATGAACAGGTTAAAATTTCTTCACCACTCTCTCATGTATTTTGTGTTGAATTGATGAACATGTCTGTCTAGCACACCAATATGCTAATCTCTTTGTTGCTATAGGTTAACAAGCTGTAAGGCCTTTTGTGTGGTCAACAAAAGCGACGCTATTGTTTCTCCCTGAATGCGGTAATTTGTTGATAATGTCAACACACTCTTCTCTGTGTTCCTACAGGCTAACAGGCTTCCAGGTTCCTCCCCCTGTCACCAGCACGGGAAACGTCTTCTCTTTGAGGTTGACCAGCGACTTCGCCGTCTCCGCGCACGGCTTCAAGCTCAACTACGAAGGTCAGAAAGTTTGTGACGAGCGTTTTGTGTGTGAGAACGCGTGAGCTGTGCTTTAATCTCTGCCTCTATGGTGCAGAGTAAAGTGAGTGAACAACCAGTCCGGCTTTTTATAAAATGTCAGATAAAAAAAATTCCACAGCTCACACGGGGCTGTGGGTGTGAGCCGTGTCAGGAAAGAAGAAAGAAGGGCATTCAGACAGCAAACACTCAGCCTTAGTAGACCCCTTGTTTCTGAATGCAGAAGTAATTGAGCAGGTGCGCTGTGGTTTGTTTACCTGAAGAAACCCTTGATATTTGCTAGACGCATTAAATTTGGAGGACCGAGAACACAGAACCCTGAAAACGTGAGGTTATGTGTTTATTTCTGTAACACTTCAAGTCGCCCTGTTTGACATTTCTAAGCAGCATATAAACATTTATTTAAGATTTATAACACATAATAGTGTAGTTGTGAGCAAATATACAGATGTTGACATTCATTATCTGTGTATGTCTGAGTCAAGAAATTATAGTTGTTGACATTGCAAACACTTTTTGTTTACATATACATTCACACAATAGTATGTTACACACAATATATTAAATGTTCATACTATATTAATATTACTAATACTTCTTATAAATGCGGGGGGAAAAAAGGGGACTTGCTTGTAAAATGTTACCTGTTTTTTTCTGTCAGTGTCGACACTGAGCGCATGATTTCTGCCCAATTCCTTCGAGAGGCCGTTCAGATTGTGAAAGTTTTCAAGGAGACCTGCCATGTTCTGAACTCAATCCACATTTTCCGACTCCTTTCCACTCAGCGCAGGAAAGGACTCCCTAATGGGTGACAAGTTCATTCCTTTTCAACACGGGAGGCTGTCAAACTAACCAAATCCAGAGAGAGGCGAGCATGGGCAGAGCATGTCACACAGTGAGAGCGCACTGAAGGCTCCATATTAGAAATGTTCAGGGACAGAAATAGAGATGTTTTGTGGTCACTTTTATGTCACAGTGCACCAATTTACCAGATTTTGCAATTCGTTTTGACCTGCAAGGGCAATGATTGGCCTCTTGAATGCTTACTCAAAACTTAAAACACACTTTCACTCTCTGTCACACAGGAAACATTTCAACTGGATCATTGAGCTAATTTTTGTTTTACACAAAAAATCATTTCAGTATTTAATATGAACAATCCTTGTTCATTTTTTTTTATCAATGAGTTTGAACATTTAACAAAGACAAAATGTAGGGGTTGCTCATGAGCTTGGCCCATACCAGGGGTAGCTAAAGCGTTCCCTCTCGCCCTCTTCCCTTCAGGCCGTGAGTAAACACCACGGTACCATTTTCACAGATGAAAGAAGAGATACGAATGGTTGAAGTGATGGTTAAAATTAGAACTCCCTATGCTTTGGCACCATGTCCTGTGTGCATTAAAGATCTTAGATTAGATCGTGATAAGAAAAAAAAAAAACTTTGATGTCCTCAAAGAGGCCGTTAGTTCCAGAGCATAAAACAGAAGAACATAAAACTGTCTACCAGAGGCACACGCCGCGCTGAGCAAACCGACAAAACAAATAAATACCCTGTTATATACTTCCTGCTATTCACTGAGCGGATCGATGAGATGTCAGCCCATATGGTTCAAGCACATGTTTGACCCCATGCATCATTTGAAAGGACGCAGTGCAAGACAGTGGATCATACACATTAAACATTAAATGCACACTGCAGCTATGATATCAATGTTATAATCATACACTTAATTTTACACATCAGACCTCTCTGTTGCAAAGTGCATATTAAAGTTGCAGCGGTGTACAGATGGTGTGTGTGGCACGGTCATGTAGTATTTATTTAGTAGTCTTGTGTGCTGCTTGGATATTAAAACTGAAGGTGGATTATGTTTTTTTTTACATGTACTTTAAACAACATTATTATTGCAAGAAAGCACAAATGTAAATAACAGAATAAATGATGGCTGTATTTCATCTCGTCGCTTCAGTTTCAGGGTCCTTGCATTGTTCACGCTGGTTCACTGTCACACTATCATGACTTTACCGGGAACCTTGAATAGAATGGAGCCATTGTTAATGTTATTAGCAACACCTGCGCTTTATCCTGCTATGACAAGTTAAAAAATGTCCGCTGTCAAAAAGGCCTGTTGGAAAGAACTATAGTTGGTGTAAGGTTTGACAGAAAGTGAATGTATGTCCCTAAACTTCTGCTCACTAACTTTCAGATGACAGCTTGTTTACATTCGCACACACACACACTCACCCACACACTTAGTGTTTGTCACAGCTGGTTGCTGTTGAGAATGATACACAGCTTAACTGTCTCTCTGTGTGTCCCTCTGCTTCCCTCTGTGGGCCTCTGCGCTCGTCTCTATGTAGGTTGGTGGGTGTTCATCTAGTTGATATGTGTGTCTGGTGCGCCGCATAATGACAATATCGCTGATTGCAAAGTGCCTTGGTTTAAGTCTGCACACATGCTGTGTCTGAGTTTGTGTGCGTGTGCATGTCTGCGTGTGTTTGTTCTACTTGTATGTCCAAGCAGTTGTCCCAGATTTATTCACTGGCACAAGTTTCTACTTGCTACTTGGCTCGTGTTCATTTTGTGTGAATGTGCGTTTCTATGTTTGTGTGTGTGTGTGTGTGTGTGTGTGGAAGGAGTCTGCATCTAGGGGACTTATCTGAAGAGCCCCTGCTGCTGATACATTCAGCTGTTTAACTTAGTCTATGTGAGTGTGTGTGTGTGAGAGAGAGAGAGAGAGAGAGGAAGTCGGTGAGACAGACCACACTTGGCATTTGCTAAAATGCAACATTATGCTGATGATCTGTTTGTCTTTCTATATTCAGCGTCTCATACTGTCCGCAACACACATCTCTTCTGTTGGTTTATACAGCCAGGAGGAGATTTTCCTCACAAGGAATGATCCATCCTGGTTTGGACCATTTTTGGCAAGTCAGCCTCAGTCCATGTAATCCTTATGCCTAATCTGTTACTGGAGCCATTTCAGATTGGAGATTTTCATAGGTGTTGCCTGAGCATTGTCAACGATATATTTTTAGAAAAGAGCTGAGTGAAAAATACCTGCTCCTGATCGTCACTGGTGGAAGTGCTGGGTGTTGTTTACAAGCACAACTCTGATTTTAAGTTGAAGTTACAAAAAACATTTGAAACCACTAGAAATAAGAACTCCTGAAATCACTGGTTGAATCAAAGCTCTCGCTATCTCTGTCTCTCTCTCTCTCTCTCATACACACACACACAATATCTACACATTACAGATGCAAATTCAATCGCTGTCTTTTTACTTTTAGGTGACAAATTGGCATCAGTGACTAATGATACACTAAGTATTGGATTGAGCCATCACTTCTATTATTGTGTTGTATCTAGCTCAGTTTGTGAGTTTAGAAAAAAAAAAAAATCTAAAATCCCCTGGATCAGTTGTCATTTTCAAGATAATTTACCCAGACACAGATTGCACAGGTGTAAATGGGGTCTAAGAGTTTCACTACTCCTCCATATGTTGTGTCAGCTTTCATTCTGTAACTGTACCATTTTAATCTAAGCCAGTAAGAATTTATCAAAACTAATTTCTTCTTATTTTGACACAAAGATTTATCGTGTACCAGATGGAGTAAATTGGAGCATGAGAACAATAAGCGGATTAGTGAAGCGTCAGAAGTGTTGCAGGCGTTTTTTTTACCAGACTGTAGAGACGGCCGAGGCACAGCTCTGGATTTGCCAACAGATGTGTGCTCCGTCACCTTTGGTCATGAGCTCTGCATCGAGACTGAAAGAATGAGATCACCACCAAACTGAGTTTCCTTTACAATGTGATTGGACTTTTGGGTTTGGGGCGAGGAGATAAGAAATTTGGAAGCAGCTGAGAGCAAATGAGTCACTCAGGCCTCTGACGTAGGAGCCTCCTGGACATCTTGCTGAGGAGTTATTCCAAGCACGTCAGACCAGGAGGCGACCCTGGGGCACACCTAGAAGATGCTGGAGGGCTTTCATATCCCACCTGGCCTGCGAACGCCTCAGGACTCTTACCTCAGCAGCCCAGGAGGAGATGGAGGACGCGGAGGGGGGAACAGGACATCTGGATTGGCCCTGCTTAATCCGCTGCCCCTCGGAGCTGGATGTGCTTCGGAAAAAGGGATGAATGGATGAACAAACTGTACTGGGGGATCAAAGACAAGAAACAGTGGCACAGAGAGATGCATTGTATTCATATTATAAGACAGAAATGAGAAAGGTTAATTCATCGATCCCTCTGTTGGAAGGGGTTTTCCAATCAGCAGGACAAAGGTACAGTCGTGCGGCTCTCTCCTTTTTCGCCCGCCCGCTCAATGGGATCCACTTTGATGTGATTGTCGGACTCCTTGAACATTTCTTCCCCTTCCTCTGAAGACTGTCAGGTCATAACTAATTCATACGCCGGCACATACCATACAGTGTGTATACGTGCATGTGTGTGTGAAACAGAGAGAAGGAGAGTGATGTATTATTTAGCATGATGTCAAAGGCAGTTTGATATTGTGCTGATGAGACGGAATCACAGATTATCACAGCACTTAGACGCACACACACACGCACACATGCACACACACATGCACATACTGTCCTTTCTCAGCATGATCATTGTTGAAGAATTATTTTTTTTGCTTCCTCTTACTCCTCCTCTGTCTCCTGCTCCACGTCGCCCTCATTCACCCCGGTCCCTCTTCTTATTTCGATATGATTGGATTTTGCCATTATTGACCTGTTTTTATTATCCAAACTTGATTAGAGTAAATATTGAACAAAATGGCGGCAAAACAGACAACAACAAAAAAAATCTCATTTCCTGTTCATCATAAAAGTGCATTTATTGGTTTGACTGACGTGTGAACAAGAGCTGCACGACAAGTTAATTACATGCAGTATTGCAGTTATACTAAGTGTTGAAGGTCAATTTTCTCTTTCATTTTAGGTCAGTAGTTTGTTCTTTGCATGTAATTAGAGGAGGTCTGACATATACTTCTGATCTTAATGCATTCTGGAGGAGGGTTTCTAAGCATGTAGGAAGGCAACACTTGTTTGCGCTGTACACAGAGAAACATCAACGGTGTCACCCTCAAATATAAATGTGCATTACACACATTCATGTAATATGCATTGAGACACAGGCATGCACAGAAACACATATACCTAACATCCACACGCAGCTCCCAGATGGAATGAGTTCAGAACATGGACCACAGAACATGTTCTCCATCCCAGAACATGCCTCCATGTGACTAACAAGTCAGCAGAGATTTCCCTTCATTCCCTTCATCCCTTCACTTCTCATGTTTCCCCCCTCTTCTCCTCTGCACTTACAATATTTCCACTGCTTGTTTTTCTCCTCTCTGTGACACAACAGTAATACACTTATTTTACCTTCATTTACACGTACGGTGCCGGAGAGAGTTTACATAGTGCCTTGCGACAAGGCGTAAACAAAGACTAATAAAATATAGAAGAGGGAGATATAAAAGGAAAACACATTCAGTGGAAAATGGTTGAAGGTGCAAAACACGCTCAATTTTTTTTTTTTTTTTTTTTGAAAGAGCAGGAACAACAGGTTTCCACATAGTCCATCAAATATAAATCAAAGTCAGACACAGTACATTAGATCTTATAAGAGTAATTTATTTTAAGTAATGGCCTGGATTCCTTTTGAAGGTTGTTCAACTGTAGTGTAAATTTTCACTGGATGGAGAAAGTTGCATTGGTCCAAATGAAATAAGATAAAAGGAGGGACGACCTTCTTTCGATCTGTCCACTCTTTACCCGTTATTTTCTTTTTTAGGGGTTGAAATTGTATTTTTTTTGCAAGCAAACAGAGGATGATGGCAGCAGGTTAAACACTTTGGGAGCTCTCGCTGCACAGATGTCAGTGGCATCGATGGAGCATTCACCATCTGGGCATCTATCCATCAGTTCCACATAATATCGTGGACAAGGTTAGTTACTCACTGAGGTTTACAGTCAATCCAGTGACCTTCTGGTCATTCGCTCTTGGTATAAATATTTTAGATTTTCTAGGAAGGAGCTAGTAGGAATCGTCACTTCACTGAGAGGTCAGGGGTCACCATATGATAAAGATGAGGTCAGTACAGTGGTACAGGTTTAGGAGCCATAATACAACCTTAGTTCCAAAAAAAAAAAAAAACATAAATAAAACAGAATGTGAGAATTTACTAATCCGTTTTCACATATACTCAATTGAAAACCAGACAAAGACAATATATTTAATGTTTGACCTCATCAACTTCATTGATTTTTGTAAATATCTGCTTATTCTGAATTTGATGGCAGCAACATGTTTCAATCAAGTTGGGACAGGAGCAACAAAAGACTGTGAAAGTTGTGGACTGATCCAAAAACACCTGTTTGGATCATTCCACAGGTAAACAGGTTCATTGGTAACAGGTGATAGTATCATGATTGGGTATGAAAGGTTCATCCTGGAAAGACTCAGTTGTTCACAAGCAAGGATGGAAAGAGGTTCAACACTTTGTCAGACACATGATTGGGATAAGGAGATTAATACACTGTTTGTTTGCAAATGATTGCATTCTGATTTATTTATGTTTTACACAGCGTCACAACTTATCTGGAATCAGGTTGTAATTACAGAGCCCATTTGGTTACTGTAGCTGAACACGGTGTTTAGACATTTTCCTTTTTACTCTGGTGAAGTTACATTTTCAGTTTTTTCTAATATTACATTCTCGTGTCAATAGAGAAATCCAATCATGTTCAAGATTTGAGTGTGAGACAGCAAAAATACAAGACAAGATTCTCACTACAGACACATATGGAATAATGTCGTGCTCATTTCAACTCTCCCAGCTGCCTGTAAATAGGAATTGTTTGGTTGTCATTTCGGAGTCCCTGTTTAGACTCTGAATGACGTGCTGCTGTTTTTGGTAATAGCAGTTCAATCTGTTTGAGAGTACGTTTCAAAAAAAGATGAAGCACCTATTCAAGACAAACTTTTTTTCCCTCAAAGTCACCCCATAGAAAAGCTGATTGTTTCTTTTGAGGAGGCCCTTGATGACAGGAAGGAAAGTCCATTCAGTCAGCTCAAAACCTTGGTGAGCACAGAAACAGACACCCAATATTAGAAGTTATTGAATTGAATGTGATACTTCTCTTCGAGTATGTTTTCCCAGACGAGACTGACTTCAACAGTGGGCGCCTACATGATAGAAAACGATATCTGTGTCTCTTGCAAACGTTTTATTGAATTACAGCCTGATTAAAACACTTTATGAATAAATCAACGTTAGTGTCCACTTTACCTTCTGATTTATTTATCTTTTATTCATGTGTTTGGCGGCCACTTTTTATTTGCGTAACACCCAACTGAAGTGGAACTAATGAGCAGCACACGTCTAAACTGTCTGACTTGACAAGTAGCCCAGAAAATATGGAGAAGTTAGTCAAGTAAGCCAAAAGAAGAGGACCAGGATTAAACGGGCCATTTGCTTGTAAAGTCATCGCTCCCTCTGGCTCGATAAAACATGTGGTCAATAGCCACCCTGGTCATCTGTTGACAAAATGAAGCCGAGTTAGATGCAGAAGAATCAGCGAAGTGTGTTTCATAGTTAGAACAGGGCTTAATTGCTTCCCACATCAGAATTCAGTCAACATAAACATCTTTCATTGAGGAAGCTTTCCTAAATTTTTCATCTCCCGCATCAATTATATCTCAGGCTCGATAACTGTTCGCCACCACAGCAGTAAACAGCCTGATCACGCTGCTGCATGCGTGGCCACTGAAACCGGCTCTTGGGAGGAAACACTTTAGAGAAATTTGAATGATTGTGCTGCCGATGGGCAAAGTTCCGGTTGAAACTGAGCGGTGGCGTCTCACGGGGCCGAATCTCAGCTTGGAAAAGCATCCATATTTAGAGGCAGCCATTAAAGGGCATTCCGCCGTTTGTTTCTCTGAGTCTCTGAGCCCTTATCAGCACTTGATTGATTGATTTTGACTCTAGTCTCTTCGACTTGAACATGATCTGAGTGTAAAAGTCAAGCGCGTGTGTGTGTGTGTCTGCTTACATCTGAGGGCACACATCAGTGGTGTATATTGCACGGTGCGAACGGTGTTTGCGTGTGTGTTTGTGCGTCAGCGCGTGCATGCGTATGTGATTGAGGCTCTGGCTGTGGCTCCTCTGATCTTTATCAAAGAGACCTGAGGGGACTGACAATATCCACTCCTCTATCTATCATCCCTCCATCTGTCTGTCTGTGTGTCTTCTCTCTCACTTTCAGTCGTCCAGTCTGTCTCTCCCTCCTTCAATTCAACAATTGAATCTGGGGAAATTAATGGCATCATGGGAAACAGAAGGTGACCCTAATAGCAGAGATTTGTTGAACGAGCTGCAGCTTGATATGATCTTGAAGGTGAGGATATGTGCTTCACAAGTGTAAAACATTCCAGTCTTTTTTTTAAAGTTGTCATTGCAAGTTGTGGTATTTTATGAGAAAATAGCAAGAAGCTTTGAGTGGATCTGTCCCAGTTTGTGATGGGAGAATAATCCTTTCTTTTCGCCCAGTTGTGTTATTATGATGCTGCGTGAATATTAATAGACTTTAAGTTTATATAAAGAGCTTTATTTTCACATCATCGCTGAGGTCATGTCCTTATTTATGTTTGTTCCCAAAGCTCTATTTTCACTTTCACAGGAAGAAAAACACGACGGTATCATAAGCAAACAGCAGGCATTTGAACACCTGCTTTTTTTCAGGTTTACGTAGGATTGTCTGATATTTTTTTTGTTGATAACTTTACTTGCATTCCTTTACTCATTTTTTTGTACTGTGATAGATAAATAGACCACACATCATATTGGAAATAGAAGGAATTACAGATTTTGCTGTTGTGCTTCATAGCTCTGCTTTTCTTTCCGCTTCTTCCTCTGTATCTGTATGTCCACACACACACACACACACACACACACACACTCACACACACACACTGTACATGGCTCAATACACACATTGGGCACCCGCAGTACACATAGCACACACGCAAACATCTGCGTGTCGACACACATGTGCAACTGTGGCTCAGTTCATACATTTGAAATGAGAAGGAGTTTGTCAGCTCTGTCCCTGGAGAGAAGTGGTTTTACAGTCCTCAAGACATATGTGTGTGTGTGTGTGTGTGTGTGTGTGTGTACATACCCTATATGCATGTGTCCTATGTATTCCCATGTGTATATAGCAGGCAAGAGTGAAGTATGTGAGAGTTGAGAGGGGTGAGATGGAAAAGGAGCACACTGCAGATAGGAGTAATGGAAAGCAGTGGGGAGAAGAGAAGGAGAAATTAAAGGAAGAGAAGAAGAGAGAACAGAATAGAATAAGGACCAGGAGAGGATAGAAGAAGAGAAGAGGAGTAATCATGTAATGTGCTCTATGCTTTCTAGTTGAACAGGAGAAATCAATGCTGTTTTAAAGCTGTGTGTGTGAGCCAGTGTGTGTGTGTGTGTGTGTGTGTGTGTGTTCATTATCTACAGTGTGAATGCAGCTCCTCACTGTTCCAACTGCTGCAAGGTCAGCTCCAACGCAGGGGCATCAATCAAAACAATCACACACACGCGCACACACACACACACACACACACACACACACACACACACAGTGACAGGAGATGTGGAGAGCAGATCGCATGAAACAGAATTTTGAAGGAAAACACGAATGTTTTTGAATTCATGTCTGTGTCATGAATTATACAAATGTCAGTGACCACCTCATCTACCTATAAATCAGCGAGTTGGGATTTCTGACAGTGTTTTTATGTGCAGTCATGGTGTCATGCATTTGCAACCCACTGGAGACCAAAGCAAACCACAGCCTGTTGACAGGACTGTGGCACCATCATATATCTCTCTGCACTCTGTTAAATCTTTCACTTTATAGCTTCGCATTGTTGTTTTCTTCTCCTGTTTGTTTTTGCTCAGTCTCATAGAAATAGAAGTACTAAGATCTCAAGTTCTTCTTCTTATTAATCAACTGGCCTCCTGCATGAAAAGTGTCACTTTGCCCGCTGTGCTCATATAATGAAAAATAATTAATAATCATATTAAAAGACAGTTTTTACCTCACAAAAAGCAACATAAACAACAATTTATAATATATTTATTTTTTTAAATATATTACTTTTATTCTGGCAGACCAAATCTAACCTTATGCGGGGCCAACAAACAATGAGAGATGTTTCCAGTGCGACACAGAAAGAAGTGAGACTCCACAAGGTTACCCAGCGTTGTCAAAAGCAAGCGACATTAGCTCGTTATCTGGATCATTGTATATAATTTTATAATGGTATTGTACAAAAAAGCTGCCAAATCTCTCCACGTGTCGGGCCCCGAACGACTGTCCACACAATGTATCAATTTGATGTCTGGATAATGTAATTACAGCAAATGGCTGCCAAACGTCTCAGGATCTGGCTGGGCAGGAGACCGGAGGTGCCTCGCATCACAAAAAGTCCAGCAAATGACAAATTAATGCGATACCTGGGTAAAACGAGCTAATTTGATGATGGATTTATATGAGGAAGCTGCCAAATGTTTTAGTGCCTGCAGAGGATAGGTGTCTAACATCTGGAGATTGTCCAAAAAACTAGTCATCAGTCTGATACCTGGATAATATCATCAGAGCAAAGTGTGAAGTCTTTCAGAGCCTCAATTGGCAAGATTGGAGTTTGACACTAAAAGAAGTCCAGCAAATGATATACTGGCCTCATATCTGAATGATATTAAATACTTTTATGAAGGAATTATAGCGAATAGTGACCAAACCCCTCTGTGCTGGGACAGGATAGAAATTACATCAAATGATATATTGATCTGATATTCAGGTCTGTCAGACAACCACTGGCCACCTGACAAAAATATAGGCTTTCCTGCTCTGTAGTTAATGTCAGTGTGTGTGGGAGTGTGCTACGTGCTGCGGCAGTGTCTGCGAGCGTGTGTTGATAATAATACGGCCTCCTGGCCAATGTCAGTCCATTATTCAGCTTTATATCAGCCAACCAATCAAACGGCCTCCCTTCAGGGTCACCACCTCGGCCCATCCAATCAGCTCTTCCTGCCAAAGCAGGAAGGAATGTCACCTGATTAGCATAACCAGAAAATGAGCAGGGTCATGCTGACACGGCGGTTTCCGACGCCGTGAGTCAGACGGCGGCGGCGTTTGCACGAAACGCACGCCTCAACGCCAGTCGGCCAATCAAAAAGGGTTTTCACCAAATCTCACGGCGTCCAATGAAATGTGATGAGGAACATTGACATAATGATCTCTAACCTCCTTGAGCTGCTTCTCATCAGCACATTTCATTATTTAAGGGTATTCCGCTGGGTTTTTCTCTCAATATTTAATCATCTAATTAATTGTTAAAATGACTATCAGCGGTGTATTCTCCAGCCCTCACAGCTTTCTATCAGCAGATTTTCTCATTTCACTCTCCCATTTCCCTCAGTCTTGTCTTATACTGTGAAAACTGCAGTATAACAGGGGAGAGTGCAGTAACGCAGAAACTACTAACTCTGGATTTCCCCTCCAAAATTTATGGCTGAGCTTTTGATGCAGTCGAGAGTTTGAGGCTGAGAAAAGTTTCTTCACAATGAATATGTTAACATCAGGTGCAACAACCAGACGATTGACCTTATTCCAAATACGACAGGGTCACCGTGTGTTGCTAATGGAGCCATTTCCACTCATTTTACAGTAGTTGCTCTTGAGCATTAACTATTTTAATGAATGAAATCCCCCTACTCACAGATTACATTATTACATGAAGGCTTACCCACAGCGTTCAACGTCAGGCACTTCTCTTCTCATGATGCTGCTCATTTGACCGAATGGTTTCGGATTGAGTATTTTCATTTTTGAAATAGATGGTCAGGCGGAATGAATAAATATATTTCCCACAAGTTTTATTGTAATTAGGGTAATTTTATGCACAAACCATTTTTGTTTTGATGTCCATGTAAAAAAAAAAAAAGGAAAAGAAAATCTAAGGGGAAACTATTACCTGAACACCGGAGTTTGATCACATTCACTTAGCTGTGACACAAACGCAAGTGAATCTCATTAAAACAACTCATTTACTTTGCGGCGGATAGGAGACAGAGGTTTGCCTTGTGATGTCTGTCATAACAGATCGTCGCAAATTATTGAAGTTTTGTCCTGTGGTGAAAAGAACAACATCTGTACCAATTGATTCCCCAGCGGAATTACCCCCAACTACACACGAACACACAAACAACAAACGGCCGAACACGACGACATCATGCGCTGTGAATGAAATATGCTGGTCTTGTGCAGAGGGAACACTTGTTGGGTTGCGGTTGATATCGAATCGCGCTGCGTTACAACGCTACAAAGACCGGCGACGGAGGACGAGATGAGGGAGATGAAAGGAGAAGAAGAAGAGATTAAAAGGGACGGGATGGAAACTAGTTGAAAGAGCCGAAGCGGGACAGAGGCCAGCTGCTTATGTCTCGCGGTGTACTTCAGCGTGAAGGCTGCTGCCGTACTGTACATTTTGATATCGCTTCGGCAAGGATGATTTTGAAAGCCAATGTTAAACCTTCCATTGATCAGCCTTTGGATCAGGGCCCATTTAAACCCATCAACTAAAACAGCGATAGCAGCTTTTCTCATAAAGGAGCAGATTCTTGGATTCTTTTCCTTGTTAAATGTCAGTGCTCACATTTTTGTTCAAGGTAGAACCTGTTAATTGAAATGGTGATTTTCCTCAGCGTTAATGAGAAAACAAGGCAGTTGTGTGGTTCTGTGCATGTTTGTGATTATTTGTTCATTGTGGCGACAGGAAAGACACATAATGCAACATTTCAACAGCTTCATTTAAAATTGCTTTTCAGACACTATATGATAACCGCCTTTAAATGTAGGATAATTGCTCAGCTGTGTCTGTGTTGCCAGGTTTGGTTCACAGTTAAGGTGATGGTAGCTTTAAATTTGAGTGTGTGTTTGCATGTGTGTTGGTATCTGTCAGTCAGCTTTCCAGGGGGTCTGTTGATGTTAAATTTAATAAGTCACGCTACAGTAACCACAGCTATTAGATATCACACACAAATTCAGGCACACACACACACACACACACACACACAAAAGGTATGTAGCTAGCTCACCTCAACTGTGCAACCAAGCAGCACACACACAGATGTTATTAGCACAGAGTCAACTCTCGCGCACACACACACACACTGAGACAAACTCGGGGCCGTGCGCTTTTTATTAAATATGCACACTATACACCAGAGTATGGCTGAAGTTGTCAGTCACCGGAGACACACGCAGAAACACACACATCGACAATGACTCTCTCTACAGGCAATAATCTGTACATGGGTTACCGGTTAATGTTTCATACACCACTTAACAGCATTAACCTTGCATAGCCCTCCATTGCTGTCTGCTCAGCTGGTGTCAGACGGTTTAAGGACAAGCAAAAGTCTGTCTGAAGGCATTAGAGATATAGGAAAGTGACAACAGTAAGAGCCCTGCGAGTGAACCCTGGAGACAGCACTGTTCATTACACCCATAATACTCACTGTCAGAGGGAACGATCAACAGCATTAACAGCAGCCGAGCCGCGAACTGTCAAGTTTGTCTTGAGGATAGAGCTGGAGGAAAAGGCCTCGGGGTCAATAAGATAAAAAAAAAGAAAAAAAAAATAGAGAGAGGGTGAATGTGCTGTGAAAGTTTCATGGTGAAAAAGCTTCTGTGCAAAAGTTGGAAGTGAGTGTCCAAAATGGGAAATGGTTCATCTTCAGGGGAGCTGATAGCAGATATTTTGATGGCACTAAAATCGATTAATTATTGAATTAGTGACGTCGGATCATGACCCTGTAGCAAATTTAATGGCAGCAATGTGAGTTGATCAGTGGGTTGGATGGACTGGCCACAATCAAGCCACCTCTTTTATAGCTCTGTTTCCACCACTCATGATCCGAGATAACTGAGAAATCATCCTTAATTGTGTTTTGTGCGTTTGATATTTTCAATGTGTTTGCACCCTTTGCAAACGGACAAAGAGAGAATGGGAAGCTGAAGAAGCAGTTGGGTGGATGTGGTGATTGGAGAGTAATTTATTTTGGTGGACGGGTGGCGGCGGAGGTTAGTTGGGGTGTCTGTGTTTTGGTGCGATCTGTGTCCGCCAGCTTTAGAGCAACACGTCTTTATCCCATCAAGTCAATCAGATTCCCTTTGTTCTCCCCTCTTCTCTTCTCCCACTATAGTCAGGCCGACGGTCAAGGTCAGAGTTTTGTTCATAGCTATCTATCTGGCTGCATATCATACAGACAATGGCCGATAGTTAGACAAAAGAGAGAGGGTGGATTGAAAGACAAAAGAGGAGATTTGAAAAGAAAGTATGTGGATGTGGTCGGGGAGAGAAAGAGTGCTCTGGTATTGATCAGCACAAAAAGGCCTTCTGAGAGGACACACTCATTTACTCAGTTCTGTTCAATGACAACTATGGCTTCTTTTTTGAAGACCTTTCGCCGTCTCTCTCTCTCTCTCTCTCTCTCTCTCTCTCTCTCTGTCTCTTGCTTGCCTTAATGGATATTGATTTAGGTTTAGGAACATACAGTAAGTTTCTATCTCTCGCACCAGTTGTGTCTTGCTAACCTCTTCTGCCTCTAAACTCTCTCACTGCCTCTCTCCCAACCTCTGAGGTGAACCTATCTTTCCCGATGACAGTAGTGTGAGTGTAAGTACAAACTGTGTGTGTGTGTGTGTGTGTGTAGGTGTGTGTGTGTGTCACGGCGCAGTGCAGCTTTAGCAGAGTGACAGTGATGTCAGACACATAACGATTTCCTATTGGCTGTTGGCCCCCGAGGCCTAACGACCTGCTATTGATCCAACCAATTAGCATTCACACCTTTAATTAATACTGAAGCCTGATGTGCACACACACACAAACACACACACATAGATTTAATTAATAGTGAGGAGAGGGGCGGCTGTGGGAAGAGATAAGAGGGGAAGAGAGGGAGGGAGATATGGATGTGTGAGAGAGAAGAGAAGGGTCAGTTAGAGAAGGAGCAAAGCACATCAGGACCCTGACTTAAATCAGTGCAGCCCCTTGATATAAGAACTAATGGTGTGTCAGGACTCAGCGGTATAATGACTTTTGAGACTATAAACAAGCTTGTGCATTGAGAAAATTGCTATTAGCTCTATCTCTAAAAGTGTAATCTTCAGTGTGACGCTGTGGATATAATGAAAATCTAACACACACATTTTGATTAACTGTTCGGAAGTTGATTAATACAGTGCTCGACATAAAGGTAATGCACCTGGCTTTATTTCCCAGAATTATAATTGCTAACGCCCTTTAATATGACCATCATCTACAGAAAGTCAGTGCAATAAAAAGATTTCGTCTGGAAACACTGGACCTCGCACCATTTTGTTTGATCAAGCTCAGCAGAGATGATTCGCTCTGGTCTTCATAAACACGGAGTTATCTCTTTCAGGTCGGATCAAACAGAAAACAGATAGATGTTGTTTTTTTTTGTTTTTCTTTGTATGTGTATGTGTGTGTGTGTGTGTGTGTGTGTGTCTAATGAAGCTCTGTTGGCAGGATGTCTTTAAGGGGAAATCTAATGGTTTATTGAACCAGGCGTCAGACAAACATTGATCACCGCATCAAGGAGCTATACCCACACGCACAAACACACAATGCACACACTTGTCTTGAGTACACACATGTAATGACTTGCAAGCACTAGAGCATGCACACACACACACCGGTGAAGTGGAGGTAAAGGGTTTATAATTGACATCCCCATGTTTCTTTATGAGCAGTCGGACGGCCGTGATTATCTGCTCATTCAATTACATACAGGGAAATTGCAAGGCTGTAAAAAACCTAAGTACATCTTTTCAACTAATGTTCTTAGATGGGCATTCCATCCACGAAAATGAGGTAATTGTGTTGGACGGGGTTATTGTCTTCCTCCAAAATTATTAACTTGTTTCACCCAGTCTCATCAAATTGCATCCTCACCCGGCTGACTCTAATTGTGTATTTCTATCATATGAAAGTTTACACTTAGCTGCACTACATTTCAAAGGAGGCCCATACTATTCACTTCAGTGCATTTATGTGAAAGTGTGTCCTTGTTAGTTGTGTCGATGTAGTCATTTTGCACGCACAGTGGCCCATAAAATGATGTATATTTGACATTGAGCTGACCAGTATCATCCAAAGTAGACAGAGAATAAGGCGTCCATTGCAGGCTAACAAGCAGTAGTTGAGAGAAACAAGGTTCAGCAACCCTGTTTCCAGAAAAGTTGGGACAGAATGTGATCATTTGCAAACAAACTGTGGTTACCAACAACAGTTTTACAAAGTGTTCCCAAGCCCATGTATTAATATCATTTATACAATCATGTGTTTGACGATGTGGTGAACCTCTCTCCATCCTCGCTTGTGAACGACTGAGCCTTTCCAGGATGAACCTTTCATACCCAATCATGATACTCTCACCTGTTACCAATGAACCTGTTTACCTGGGGAATGATCCAAACAGGTGTTTTTGGATCAGTCCACAACTTTCACAGTCACTTTTGTTGCTCCTGTCCCAACTTGATTGAAACATGTTGCTGCCATCAAATTCAGAATAAGCAGATATTTACAAAAATCTTTGAAGTTGATGAGGTCAAACATTGAATATATTGTCTTTGTACTGTTTTCAATTGAGTATATGTCAAACAGCATTAGCAAATGATCACATTCTGTTTTATTTGTTTTACACAGCATCCCAACTTTTTTAGAATCAGGGTTGCACTTTCATACTGTACTTTTAATACCACTATTTTCTGGGTTTTCAGTGATCATCACTGATTGATTGGAATTGCCGCATAAGTTATTTCTCGCTCAGACAATTCTGTTTCATGCATCATGTCTATCATGACAAAATATACTGTCCTGCTTATGTGCAGTTTAGGTTGAAGAGAGGATCAGCAGTGTGGACACGAAGCTGCTTGAAGCTGCGTCAGGACTGTATTGAAAACAGATAATTATTGTTCACACAGAACATCAAGGCAATCCTCAAGACTGCTTTTACCTTCAGGGAGAGTGGTGTATGTGTGTGTGTGTTTGATTGTCTGTGTTGTGGCGTGTAATAAACCCAGAGAGACATTAGTGGTCTGCTGCAGTCCATAATGTTTGATCTCCACTAGAAGCTACAATCATTAGCAGCACAGTCGTATGTGTATTAACTGATCTCCACAGCTGCCAGATGATCTAATGCTTTGAACAGACTCCACTCTATCTGAGAGCTCTCTCTCTCTTTTTATTCTGCCTCAGCTCTCCTTCAGAATCTCACTGTCTCCATCACACACACACACACACACACACACACACACACACACATCTTCTGCTTCTGCTGCCACTTATCCTTTTTCCCTCCATTAATGTTTTCATAATTAATCATAATTGCTTATAATTACACCATCACCAAGCAGCTACCAATCAAAAGTGGTTTCTGAGGGGAGGTGCACATGTAACGTGTGTGTGTGTGTGTGTGTGTGTGTGTGTGTGTGTTTGGTTTATTAGCTTTTGTCCTTGACTCTGCATGAAGGGTCATAAACGACAAAACAAACCTAAACCCAGACAAAAACGTTGACGTGCGACTAATGTATTGAACGCAAATGCCAACGTTTTCTATTAGCATTCCTACAATATCAGTGAGTAACAGCTACATTATAGAAAAGTAGTGGTTAAAGTGAGGTTCAGCAGCCTCACAGAAACAGACGACAAACTCAGGTCTCTGGCGTCAAAGGTTCTTGCATGACTCACCCTGACTGACCTTTTACTTCCACCTGACTTTTTAAAGTGAAACAGTAACAGAAAAAAAACACTTCCTCGGTTTTGTGCCGTTATATGTAGGATTTTACCTTTTATTGCGACACTTCCTGTCTAAATGATCAAGTATGGCCGTGGCTCATTCCTATTGGAGCCAATTAGGCAACCACTGTTTTTTTGGCAGCTTGATTAATTGTCCCTACGTCATCTGCCAGTTTTGCCAAAATGCAGAGTTGTGGTGGAAGCTTGGCTGTTAAGTGGTCATGTAATCACAACTCAAGTGGTTGATTGGTGAAATGGAGCCTGGTATAAACGACCCTGAACACTTTCCCTGCTGGAATGTGCAGAGGTGGAATATGGTCATTATCTTTGCACAAATAGTGCAGAGGCGTGCTGTTTCCAGGTGCTTGTGTCTAAATTAGGCATTTCCATTACTGAGTTGAGAACTTTACTTACGCCACTGGTTTTTTGGAACATTCCTCTAATAATGTCTTTGAAGAAAAATGTAAAATCGATGGTTGGTCTTGCTGGCCATGGAAGGATGCAAGAAGCAATGTTGAGCTTTTATCATGAGGACCGGTCTCCTTAAGTGCAAAGTTCAGATCTTTTTGTGCCTGTGTCAGCAATGCTCTAGTTATTATTAATTTAAAGTTGCTTCTTTAGACCAGGACATGAAAAATGGTGTTAAACGACTAGTTATGTTGCCGGTGCTTCACCACAGGGAGTCGACTTGAGACTGGAAGAGAATTTGTCTGGATTCTTCTCCCCCGCTGTTCCTCTTATTGGACTGCGGATGGTGACGGTCGGAGGAGGCCAGAACTGTGGGTGCTTGATTTTACCACTTTCATTATTACATATTTTGCCTGCCCTCTTGTAGTGTAGTGGTCTGTTTCAAAGCCTTTAAGAGCCAGTGTTTCCATCAGGAATGAAGGCGGACGTTTG
This sequence comes from Holacanthus passer, assembly GCA_025331565.1. Lineage (NCBI taxonomy): Eukaryota > Metazoa > Chordata > Actinopteri > Pomacanthidae > Holacanthus > Holacanthus passer. Next base: position 6,793,058 of record JAFREQ010000002.1, on the reverse strand, counting down.
CTCTGGACTAACCACTCTTTCACCTTTTATTAAAAAGAGGCATGAAATAGTTTAACACACTTCTTTATTGTTGGTTTGGAATAGATTCTAGAGTAAAAATGTTCTTTCCTATCAGTCTTTCTTTTTGCTCAGCATTAGCTCAGCATGATCCCTAATAATGGGCTTTTCAGTGGCATTTTACATTTTATGCTGCTCATGCGTTTGTAGAGAAAAGTGTCACAATTCTCAAATGGCAGATATCTCATCTTGACATTAATCTTTTCATATTAAAAAGCACACATCCATGTAGAATAATTCCATATTATACCGTTCGTGATTGTTGAGCTGTCATAGTTCGAATTTGAGGAAATCGCCCGAATCCCGGTATGAATGACAGTTGCATGACAGCTCTGCAGCAACTTTCTAACAATGTAGTGATTGTTTGAGAAAGTCCACCACCAATATTACAAATATAAGGTTGTATTCTAGTTGAGCAAAATGGGCCCAAAAATGGCTCTTTTTTTTCAGCCATAGCACTTGAGTGTTTCAAAACATAATCTCTTAAACCTCAGCTGAACTTTTCTGACAGTTCCCACAGTTTTGCTCAGTAAATTGAAAGTTATGTTCACTTTTTGAAAAGCACATGTTTACTTTACATCCCTGCTTGTTTTGCTGAACAAAGTAGAAGCTTGTCTCTACTTCTAGTAATATTGCATGCATGAAAAAAACTAATGTTTACTGCATGTTAGATAAAACGGGTTCAGCTGCTGATATTTGTACTGTGTGATTATTTGACTCATCAAATCAGTTGTATTGTGAGAAATATCAAACTTGACAGGCCTAAACCAGCAAACACTTTCAAAAAAGTTGTGGGGAGCCATTAAAAGTCTTATTGACATTTTATTAAAGGACAGTTGCAGCTTGATTTTTTCCCCCTCCTTTCCATATTAATTGTGACATTACCAAAGTAAGGATTTTTTTCCCTCGCCAGTTCACATTCAATTCCAAATGGCATTCAACTCCAGCAACTCCAGAGGCTTCCAATTCAGTCAGTAACGGTAATCTATCACTGCAAACGAGAAACTGCCAATCATGTATCAGGAAGCTAATGTCAGGCTGAAAAAACTTCATTCTGTTCACATTTCATGTCCAAACATTTTGCGACATTATGAGAATCGGAGGTTTTCACCGGGTACTCCGGCTTCCTCCCACAGTCCAAAAACATGCTGAGGTTAATTGAATACTCCAAATTGTCTGTAGGTGTGAATGTGAGTGTGTGTGTTTGTTGTTTGTCCTGTGTGTGCCCTGTGATGGACTGGCGACCTGTCCAGGGTGTCCCCTGCCTTCGCCCTAAGTCGGCTGGGATAGGCTCCAGCCCCCCCCGTGACCCTGCAGAGGATTAGCGGCGTGCCTCGTATAGATGTACAGATAATGGATGGATGGATGAGAATCGGAATGAAACAGGAGGATGCCTTTAACTTCTCATGTCTGCTTGTCTGACATCTGTATGATCCTCTCTCCAAAATAAACCCTTAGACATTTTTTTCATTATTATTGTTTTTTATAACCCCCTCACAATAACAATGAAATATAAAAAAAAAACATATTTGCATTATAAAGCTGCATAACCTTAAACACCCAATAATAAGTGTTACTGAGAAAATTAATGATTACCACGTAAACTGAATGAACACTGTGAGATCTAACAGTGGCATCGTCAGGAGGAGGCTGCCTGACCAGAAATAAAATGATGTACAACTTGTCCTATAAAATTTCATTAACTTAACGGACTAAAAATGTTTTATGACACAAGTTCTCCACAAGCCTATAAAAAGTGTTGGTCGAAGTGTTGAATAAATCAAACTGACAGGCAACTGACTTGGAAGTTGACAGCCAGTGAAACCTTTTATAGATCTAAGTGCCCCAGAACACAGATCTGTTTGTTACAGACCTCGGGATTCATTCGTCTGTTCTGTTACAGTCCTTATAAACCTTACATGCTTTACGGGGAAAGAATTTCTGAAAATCATTTTTCAGATGTAGTTAATGGAAATCCATGTATGGGGTTTCTTGTAACAAATTCTGCGCTTTTTTTTTTTTTCAAGCATTTCAGCATCTGTTATGTTCCAGCATAAAACTTGGTTCATCTTTTACAGAAGTTTCTGCTGACGGAGGTGTAAAACCTCCAAACTCATTGAATCACTGGCTCTCTTTCCTCTCTCTCTCTCTCTCTCTCTCTCTCTCTCTCTCTCTTCGCTGTCCTTCACTCCCCCTCTCCGATCCTCCGGTCTGCAGTGTCATCTGTCTCACTAAAAACTCTGAAAGCATGGCAGCATCCTCTCCTTTGCTTTTTACCCACCACTCGCTTCTTTTCTCTCTCCCATCGCAGTTCTTCCGTCTCGTGCTCCCTGTACCTGGACTCTGCTGTAATTGCTTATCTAGGGAGAAATAAAAGCCAGGTAAATGGTGATGCTTGTGTGTGTGTGTGTGTGTGTGTGTGTGTGTGTGTGTGTGTGTGAGAGAGAGAGAGAGTGAGCTGCATGCTGCTGTCTGCTCTACATGCAGGCCTCTGTGTGCCCCTATATGTGTGTGTGTGTGACTAATGCAGTTAGTTCTACAGATGGCCCATAAAAGCAGCAGCTTGTAATGAAGCAACTGAGACTGAAATCATAGTTATGGTAAACTGGGGAGAGACGGAGATAGGAAAAGAGAGGAGAGATAGAAAGATAAAGAAGAAGAAAGAAGAGACGGTAAGAGAGAATAAATAAGAGAGGGCAGGCAGCAATAAACCATGAAAAGGAGTGCGGTGTAGCCGCCGGCTACTGAATAAACTAGTGTAATGAAACTGTGTGATGTTCACAATGAACTAAGGATGGAAAGAATGGAGGAATGACGGGTTGGACAGAGGGGTGATATAGTGGTATGGTTGGAACAAGAGAGAGAAGGAGAGGCGAGGAGCTGGCGTGTCAAAGTTTTTAGTTGCAGTTTTAGTTGGAAGAAGGGAGGAGGGGATGGGTGGAGTATGACAGGAAGATGGCATATGGGAATGAAAGATAAAACAAAGGGGCTTATGGGGCAGAGACAGAGGGAGAAAAGAAGGAAGATAGAGATAAAGAGTGAAAATGAAACAGAAGAAACCAAAAGTAGGTGATGAAAATGAGATTGAGAAGGAAAAGTGTTGGTGTTCCCAACCACCAACAGAGCAGCAGTGTGTGTGTGTGTGTGTGTGTGTGTGTGTGTGTGTGTGTGTGTGTGTGTGTGTGTTGATGAGGTAAATGTGTGTCTGACATGGACGCTAACCAACAAACATCCTGACACTGACTTGGGCCACACTGACTGGCAAAATCGATAGGCCAACAGGTCGCAACACTAGGGCAACCTGACATCCAATCACAATCCAGCAAGGGGGGGGTCACCACCATGATGGATGACCCTGGATGTGTGTGTGTGTGTGTGTGTGTGTGCTAGTGTTGGAGTACGTCTTGTCAGAGTGTGTTTCTCTGTAACTGTGTCTGTGTGGAGATAAGGAGGATGTCGGTTTGGGGGTGGGGGGATCAGGGTCTTTAGCAGAATGATTTTCCTCTCTCGCTCATGCTCTGTGACCACCAAAATCAAATTAAAAAAAAAAAACCTTGAACACAAACTTTATATCAACCATTTTCTGCAATGGAAGCTCATTTAGAGGCAAAGTTATTTCTGTTATTAAGTTATTTTTGCTCTGGTTACGTCTATTTTTAAATGATCCACCAGCTTTGGTCTAGTGGACCCCATCACATTCAAGATGGATGCTAATAATAAAAATGAATTTTTATTTAAAGAGGAACCGAAAGGCTGTGTTTATGTGTGGCTGCTGAAGAAATGTCCCCATCATCCTGAGAGCCATCGGCAGCTCTGTGGCTGCGATGGCAGAGGGAGGGAGGAGGGTGTAATTGAAAAGGTATGGCAATAAAGTCATCGTATAAATTAATCAATCAGCCAAACAATCTAAGAATCACTCAATCGTCTCATTTGCTGACATCAAATCTTCTCCCTCCGCCGTCGGCTTTGTGAATGATAATTGCACATTTTTGCCGTCAGCGTGGAAAAAGATTCCCCCCGCAGCTCCACTCGAGCTTTTCATTCAGGGATTATTGAACATATGTGTGAAGTCTGGGGAGAAGCAGTTTAAGGTTTTTCGCAGTTTTCTGGTGACATTTTGAGAAAAAAGCGCGGCTCTGTTTGGGAGCGTGCTGAGCTTTCTCACGACCACTGTTTGTTCCTCCTTTTCTCTCCTTTCTCCTAACTCCCCTCGTCTGCCTGGTTTCATGGTGCTATCTATCATGTCGGCCATCCTCAGCCTACCTCCCCCTCTTTCTGTCTCTCTCTTTCTGCTCTTGCCTCCCCCTCACCCAATCTGTCTCCCTCTCCTCCCCCCCTCCCTAACCCCCTATCTGTCTGAACAGTTTCATAGTTGTATCAATCAAGTTCAAACAATAAGACTAGAGTTGCTCCCTGTTCTCCCATCTACTTCCTGGTTTATGGCTTGTAATACCTCTTCTCTGTATCTCTCCCTCTGTCTGCTGTTTGTGTGTTTGTTTGTGGATGTTTATATGCAAACTATGTCTGAGGCACCGAACTGTAAATGTATCTGGAGGGAATAATGTGATTAAAACGCTCTGATATTGTCTCCCTGCCTTTCTCTGGGGCTGAGTTTAGTCGGCTTGGACTGGGAGCACGGTCAAAAATATTCTTTTACCGCCCTCGTGTTTGACAATATGTATTCTAAAGAACTATAGGCGTAATGGCCTTTCTATGTGTGCTCAGGGTAAGATTTTAGAAGAGGCCGTGGCAACGTGTAGGTGTTTAAACTGCATCATCACAATGCAAATGTCTTTTTTTTTTATCTGGCTATGAAAGTGTGTTTTTAATGGTAGACAGTAGCAGCAGTGTGTGTGGACTGAGGCTCTCAGTGCTCCAGAGCCGTCTCTGCTTTGGACGCATCACTGAGCAAGAGCTGGGTATATTATTTGGTTGAGTGACGGCCGAGTTCGGGGAAATGCATAGTTAAACATTTTAGTACAATTAATTCCAAAAAAAAAAGAAATTGAAAAGCCATAAATCCCTCTCCCTTTCTCCTTCTCTCTCGGCAGAACTCCACAGCACATCTTGTGGAAACCCCGGTGTCCCACCCAAAGCGGTGCTCAGCGGTGGCGGCCGGTTCGCCGTGGGAGACCGTGTGCGGTACAGCTGCGTTCCTGGTTACGTTTTAGACGGCCATGCCACGCTCACCTGCATCACCAATGCTGGAAACACGGCCGTCTGGGACTTCCCGGCTCCAATTTGTCGAGGTATGGACGACTAAACCTGTATGTGTAAGTATGAGTGTATATGAAGAGTTTTATTCTAAAATGAAAAGGATTCAAACGACAACAAAATGAAGATAAATGATGAACCGATACGACAAACAATACTCAGAATGAGTTTGTTGTTTATAAGAGCAGCATGATTCAATGTGATGTTTCCTCAAACAAAATATTTTTGAGTTTTGGAAGAAAACTCTTCATATAATTTCTGTGTATGTGTGTGAGAGAGACAGACAGACTGAACAAGTACTTGTGTGTGTGTGTGTGTGTGTGTGTGTGTGTGTGTGTGTGTGTGTGTGTGAAGGCAGGCAATCCAGGAAGGCTTGTGTGTATAGTGTGCGCTTACAATGTGTGTATGTGTCTTTCTCTGCTTTATAATCAAAGGTGTGTGTGGGAGAGAGGCAAACATGTGGTGTGTACTGGATGCTGTTATCTATTTTTGGATTCTGGGTTCGGTTTAGATGGTCTGTATATGTCGTGCTGTATGCTGTGCCACACTAAGGTAGGGTACATATGCTGAGGAAGAACTCATGCATTTGTACCAACATACAGCGTAGGTGGATGCAAATCTCACCACATGTATGTGTGTGTGCACAGCATTGCACAAGTCTTGTACAAAAATCAGATTATAATGACAACAGCAGAAGAAGCATCTAAAATAATAAATAAAGAACATCTTATTATATGTGCTCTCTTATCCTGTAGCTAATATGAACATTGTACATAATGATGACATTAAAGCGGCGTTATACATTTTTAATATTTTCATCAAATACATGCAAATAACTCTCTGTTATGGAGAGGGCTGCTTGTACACACAATCCTACTGAGAATCACACCCACAGTCTGCAGGTTTATTCTGCACTCAGTCGCTGACAGCTCATTGTCTCACGTTGTCGGCCCATATGGTTGCGTCCCAACGGCTCTCATTTGCCCGCATTTACCGAAAAGATGTGCAGCCGATATGCAAGCTCACTTAGTGACATAGATCCAGAATACGCGACTGTTAAAGAGGGCCGAACATCTGCCAAGCCACAGGTAGTTTCACAGATACCAACATGGATGTGGGTGGCCCAATCACAACTGACACTGTGACAGAGAAATGAGCTGATTGGTCTTGTAAGAACTTGTTACCAACTTTAAATTGGAATCACACGTAAAAGAAGATCCAGTTCTTAACACAATATGCTCTGTGGTGACCATATCCTTGAAGCCTTTAAAAATCAGAGGTGAACAAACAACTTCATGTTGCACCTTTTCTGATCTGCCTCACCTGAGCTGCTTGGTTCCTGTATTGAAATAAATTACAGTAACCTTACATACTGACTTGAGTTGAGGATGTTTCTTCATCAAAGCCAATCAGTGACTCTTTATACCTCCCTTCATGTTATTCCAATGCTCCCATACGACTGACACCCATGACCTGAACTTTCCCTGGCGGGGGCAGTGATTTAGTTAAGACATCGAACTTTGCCGCTCCACCTGAATGCTTTCCGGTCGTTGATCTGATGAGCAACACAGAGTCAGTCATCCAGAAGAGCACCATCTCTTAACACACAGGAGAAGGCACTTAGACTTCTCACAGGGGGCCTGAACATCTCCATCCTCCCAGGAGAGAGGGGGGCGGATTCACAGTTTTGAACTTGCAGGACTATCAGTTCACGGTATGTGCACTCCTTAGCAATGCAAGCACAAGTGATAAACAAGGGAGGTACCACCAAACACTATAAAGAACGAAGGCAATGAATTGCTTACAATCAGTGGGAACACAGACGGTGTAGATCACCAGAGCACCCACCCTCTGGGAAACTGTAGTCAGACTTACTGCTGGCAGAAATGATGTGGAGGACAAGAATGTTCAAGGACTCTAGAAACATTCAGGCCAATATTCATGTGTGATGACTGTGGACACGACTATAATGACGAGAGCAGGAGCCTGGCCTGATCAAACAAACAGAACTCAATCCAGACCAGGTACTCCCTGTTGGATCTTTGCTTGAACACTGCAAAGTAGTAGATGATTCTTTTCAATAAGACAGAGTTCAGCTTCTCATTCAGTCTATAAATGGAGGTGATGGTGGGGAAGACACTGGCTGGTGGTCATTGGTTCAGATACATGGATGTCACGAAATGACAGATGAAGGCTGTCAAGGATCAGCTCTGTGGAAACTAGTGACACATTCATTAAGAAGGAAATGCAGAACCATAGCCTGGCATTTCTGATCACCGCAGGGTTGCAGGGTACATCCCACATTCAAGCTTACCGAAATAGGCTCTCTGTCTTTTTTATTTATACCATCTGCCTGAACACAAATGTGAAAAATCTGGACCAAACTGTTTTGGTTTGTGCAAACCAAGTTGCAGAAATATAAGGGGTTGGACCCAAAATGCATGAAGTCCTACTAAGACCACCACACCTATAAAGACAAAAATAGAGCCACATTGTCATCTGGTATGCAGCCAGATTCTGATTTTTTTGTGAGACACAATATCTCAACATTTCACATCGTTGAAGAGTCATTACCACAAGGACAAGACAAATGTTTAACATCTAACCTTGGCTGTGTCACTTATTCACACCTCTGTTCATTTAACTCTCTTAAATAACTTTAAAGTTGAATGCGAAAAATTTATCCACTCAATAGAACTGAAATTTAATGACGACCGATCCAAAAGTCCAAGATATTTCACCTCATACTTTGGTGAGTGACTGAAACTGCAGGGAAAGAAGTGCAGTGTACAGACGGCAGCTAACAAGGTTGCATTGATACCAGTTACCAGTTATGCCATTGTTTATCTCTTATCATTTTGCTGACAACGGACACGGCCAAATAAATAAAGTTTGCATTTCCAAAATCACAAGAAGGAAGAAAGACAGCCAGTCTAATACTGAATGGTTGCACAACCTACCTCAGTGAGCAGTGAACTGTAGTTTGGGTTTAGGGAAGGAAGAAGAAGGGGAGGCGAGGAGGGAAGAGAGAGAGGGAGGAGGGGGAAATGGCAACTTGTCAGTGCTGGATTAGCAATGTCTCTGTCACTCTGTCAGTAAGGCTAAGAGGAGCTAAGCTACTAATGTGTTCACACCAACTCAGAAACACACACATACACAACTATTCACACCCCCCCCTCCCATACACACATCATGCAAAAAAAAAAAGAAACACATACCCACACAAAAACAGTGACACATGCACAGAGTTGTGTACTTAAGTGTGTGTGTGTGTGTGTGTGTGTGTGTGTGTGTGTAGTGACACCTAGAGGCATTCATACCAGCCGTAATAGCTTTCTATCAATTATTCAGCCATGCAATCAAATGACTTGAAATGCAGTGCTTTTAGCAATATCACCGGAAATGTGCTCTCTCTCTCTCTCTCTTTTTTCTCTTCTTTTCTGTGTGTGTGAGAAATCTCGCCCCATCATTCTTACAATTACATAAATGTAAACATGAGCACCTATCTACATACATGCTAAGTGCACACTGTTTAAGTTATGCATTCATCATGAATAGATTTGATAAGGAGAAACTCCTCACTCAAAATGGCAAAGTGCTGCTCCTCTCATCTCTGCACTCACACTCGTCTCTCACCTTTAAAGATGAAATCAATAGACCGCATTTTAGCCCAACACTGAGCAATAGAATATCAGTGCACGCTGTGGTGAGTGGATATTTTACATCGAGAATATTCTGGTTCAATGCACAGCCCTTTCTTTGTGAAAACTAAATGCTGTCTGTTTGGGTTTCCTTCCCACAGACGCTCACTCCAGTGGGATTGGAGAATTTAAATCACCCTTAGGTTTAAATATGAATGCGATGGTTTCAAAATTTGCTGCCTTTCAGTCGGAGCCTCTGTGGCCTTGAGCTCCGAAGCAAACTGCAAACTAAAGTACAACTTAGACTATAATGCAACATCATAGAGCAATAAAAGATAAACCTCGGAGATGAGTTAACATCATTTTGACATGGTCTCAAAGAATAATATTTGTTTCATGGCACTGGATTGAACAGATGTTACATTTACTGTTCACTTTGTAAGTTTCGTGAATCTGAAAGTTTATTTTCCACGTTGGACTCTCTGTGGCACCGCTGAGCAATCACATTGCAAATTAGATTGTTTTCCGGCAGGCATAATAAATACTGCCATCTCCAGGAACATATATTGCCATACTAGTCCCCTGGTGATGGTTCAAGTGGTTTAGAGAGACATAATTTCGGGATGCAGTTGGTATGAGTGGAACTGTTGTCCCTCTGTTAATATTATTTTTTCTGCCAGAACTAGTTTGTCTCTTTGTTCACCATATGCCGCGTAGACAACTTCTGATGTATATATGACCTCAAACTTAAACAGAATATGGAACTTGTTCGTAGTTTCGTGTGTCGTGTCTTCGTGGGCCCTCGTCACATGACGGTCCTGTCCCCTTTCCCCTCCCTGTCCTACACCCCCTCACCTGACTACACTGTGAGATCTAGGGTCACTGCAACCGACCGTGAATTATTTAAGTAATATAATGTGCTTTTGTATTATACAGTCTTGCATTATTTCACACTGCCATTAATTTCATCACATAGCCTTCTCTCTTTCTAATTTGGAAAAGCTTGCAGACACAGATTGATGGAGACCACATGGCAGCTTTATATAGGCCCTTTGCAGGACTAATAATACTAAATTTCGTAGTTGGCATGGACTTACGTGTGACAATAATGGTGTAAATTACCCAGCAGTGCAGGAGCAGTGTTGATTGATACTCCTTGCTCATCATTGCTCTTTTCTGGAATCTCCTGTTTGTATTGAGCGCTCAATTACTTTGCTTTATTTTGCATTCAAGTTCGCATCATATATCTCGAACGTACAGTACAGTATCTTTCATTAGTGTAGTGAAGCTGTTGGGAATAGATGAACAACTTACAGATGACAGGAAGTTGTCGATCATAGCATGAACAAGTCCTGGAGTGAACTTTAGGATTTTTCTTTTAGTGATGCAGAGAACTTGGAATGAGTTGAGAACTGTTGTGGATGTGGGCCTCCAGATCCAAATGTGATTTGAGCTTTACAAATAAACTTCACTTGACTTGACACGTGGAACTGTAGCAACAGCAGAACCAATCTTACAAACACCATTTGAAATTGGGCTTGGATTGGGAGGGTGCTGTTTCAGCACACTTTTATTGTACCCAAACCATGCTGTATAGGACCATGAGCAAAATATAATGGGAAAAAGAGCATCCTGCTCAGCTCCAGTGTGGCAGCAGAGGCAGCAGAAAAAGCATCAGTGTGATGGAGAGATTCCACGTGGATCTCTGAGTGCATCTGTGTGTTTGTGCGTTTATGTATGAGCGTCGGTATGTGTGCTCCTACTAAGTTGGTGCAGAATTATTTACAGGACAGAAATACCCTTCAGCATTCAAGGCATCCATATTCACACAAATAAGCACTCAAACACACACACACACACACACACACAGCATAGCTGGCCCTGAGAAAATTTCATCATGATCTCACAGATACAGAATATGCTTATGAATATTCATGCTTTGGGTGGATGTGTATGTGTGGATGTGTGCATCGGTGTGTGGGGTGGGGGTGGTCTGAGTGAAAGAGAGCAAGACAGAGATAAATTGCGACGGAGCAGCATAGTGTCTCTCTCTGATGCAAGGAAAGAGAGTTTGAAGTGAAAAATGTGGGCGTTTAGGAGAAACCGTGATCGACTCTGTGCATGTTTATGTATGTACAGGTGCATTAATACGCCCTGAGTATACCATAAACACAAATTGATTTCTGTACAATATCTCCAAGTCACAATGCGACCATTTGGAAGAGAGAGAGAGAGAGAGACAGAGAGAGAGATACGGGCGACACAAAAGGGAACAAGAGTGAGGGGGGAAGAGCTGGAAGGAGAGGAAGTAGGGGGTTATTGTTGGAATTGAAAAAGTAATAATGTGCTCTGACAAAACTCAAAATTAGACTGGCTGAGGAGCGGAAATGAAATGAGTGTGTGTGCGGTTGTTTGCGAGCGTGCGCTTGTGTGTAGTCAGCAAACGAGATTGGGGCTGCTGCTGGTGCTCGGGTGCCTGTTTTTGTGTGTTCACGGGGGCGTGCGCGTTATTGGTTGAGCTCGTAACACTAATTCTGCTGCAGTCTGATCAGGCAACACTTGAATTTTTTTTTTTTTTTTTTTTTTTTTTTGTTGTGAGCAATAACACTGCAGTCGTACTGTGTCCCAAAACAAAGGCCACGCTGAGGCAGAATTTAGCTTCAGCCTTACATAAGCCTCATGCTGTGTTCAGACAAAACGGTGAGGCTGATTCTAGAGGTGGCGTGTAGGTGTGCGGCGCAGGTCGATGGACAGGTGTCAGTGGAGGCAAACTGATGTGGAACAATGTGGGTAGAAAACGTTTTAACTTCACATATACGAAAACACTAAAAATGAGAGAAACTGGAGACAAATAAGACAAACTACTGGAATTTCTACTAAGTTTTGAGATCAGCCCGACTCTGTCAAACACACACATGCACAAGCGCACACACCTTGATTTACATGAATTACCTGGAGACTGACCTTAACCACGACTTGCCTAACCATAACCTTATGTATGTATTGAATTGAACAGACAGATTACTCAAGCCATCGTATTTGCAAAATTGAAATGAGGCTCAAATTCACTTCACGTTCAGCTTCACAGTCCCTTTTCGCTCATCGAGTTATTTACCAGAGGTTGTAGCTAATGGAGCTCCACTACTTAACAATTAAAAAAATACTTCACCTCCTTGCCCCAGTGTTTGCTTAGTACTTTCCCAGCATTGTCTCAAAAGTCACTGTCATAAAAGAATGGAGTATATTTCATTTATTATAAAAACCTATGCATCCATAACAAGAAGAATGCAAAGTCTGTTTGCATTTTTTATCTCCAGTGTTTCAGCCATGACTTTAAGCCACGTGCAGTCTGACACACCCAGACATGCTTAAACGCAACTGGAAGTGAATCTGACAGTAAGGAAGCTCATTTATTTGTATCTTTTCATTCCAGTTTAACAATGGACGAAAGAAAGAAAGAGACAACAAAAGAAACAAAGACAGAAAGAACAAAAAAGAGAATCAGATGAATAATGAATTGAGAATCTTTTAACAGTGTCTGCTGTGGAGACAGATTCACGTGCTAACACATGCATGTATGCATATACATATGTGGGCAGAGGTCATTATAAAGTGCAAAGTAGTGACCAAGAAAACAAATATTGTTCAAATATTTTTGTTGTTCTCTTCCCGATCTGACCTTTATGGAGACATCGTACGTGTTGCTGCTGCATAATGTCATTGATCTTAACAACAAATAACCCTTAAACATTCGCAAAGGTTAATGAGTCGTTTTGCAGCTGAATGGAAATGTATTTTACTGTATTCACATCATGTGCAGGTCACAGAACCCGAATCAGGAGACAGTAAAACAGATGTAAGAAGAGGAAAATTACTTCGACATTAAGGAGCCAAATTTTGCAGCTCTTTTAAATGGAGGTTATTGAGAGGGTGGCTTTTCAATGTGTAATTACTTTTCCCAGAGGCATTGGTGATTTAATTCAATTTAATTTTTAATTCAAACTGTCATTTTTCTTCATTATGCTGGCATCATTGTTTACAATAGCAGGCTAAGGATGTCATTTTTAATGTGGTTTGCAGTGTGATAGTGATGTGTTAGAGTGAGATACAGTTGACTCCTCGTGTGTCTCTAAGTGTTTTGATTACATTTTGAAGTATTACATTTGGACAGCTCTTCCTTTTATTGAGTTTAAATCACTTGGAAATCTCATTGTACACACAAAAATGAATGTAAAAATCTGAGGGCGAGTGAGGAAGAGAGGGGAAAGTCGGATCAGGTCAGGCCACGCCCACGCGACGTCTGAAGCGGGAATTTGTGCGCTTGCAAGCAAAATTTGTTTCTCTGTTTTAGCTTGGAAGACGATAGAAAATGGCTAAAAGGAAGTTGGATTTAAAGAGCCTTTTTAAACCAATAAGTCAGGCTAAGTCTGAAGTAAAGAAGTCCAAGGTTGTTTCCATGGAAATCGCGGAGGAGAGCATCAGTTAGCAGCAGTTAGCTTAGCGAGTAGCAGCAGTCGTGGCGAAGATGCTAGGGCCGGGGCACCTGCCTCCAGCAGGCAGGACATGGGAGGAGGTCTCGGGGACAGAGAGCGGAGAAGGAGAGTGGTATGGACATTCAGACTCCATGGCTGTTTTTTGGGCTGTTTTGGACGAATAAAAAGGTAAGCACACGTTTTATTTGTGTTTTCTGCTGTGCTGCTGATTCATTAGAGGAGTTATGAGTATTTTGTAAATTTTTTTGTATAAGCGGGTTTTTGTGTTCTGAAAGTTTAGCGACGTTTGTGCTGAGAGTGGCTAAATGAGCTGGTGTTGATTTTGCGCTGTCATTGATGCTGAAACATGGCAGGTTTGACGGCTGTCGCTCAGAGAGAGAGAGAGAGATGCGCTCCATCAATGGGCGATGGTTGTTTGTAGTCACGTGATCTTATTGGTCCGTTTAGCACAAGGCACTGTTTTGTGTTCTTTGATGTATTCTGTGACATTTTTGTCTCCCTCTTACCGCCGGGACAACACCAGGTCCGTGTTCCGGCTCCTGATGATTTACAAATTAAGAGACTGGCCATCAGAGCCAGGGAGGAATCTCAGACTGACCCAGAGAATCAGCACCAAAACAAAATGAAACAGTGAAAATCATGTAAAGCAAAAACACAGAATTTTGTCTTGACACGTGAAAGAAGTTGTAGTGTGTGAAGCGTGATGCAAGATAAACATTTTAATTTCTCCTCAGGCGTTGTGCTGTGTAGATTAGAGATACATGATTTCCAAAGGCATTCTTCATTTAAGAACGTTTAAATAGTCATGGTCTGGACAGTTCTGCTGACGGACCATCGTGTAATTGTCTCCTCCTCTTCGTCCACTTCCTCCTTCTCCTTTGGTGTGTTTTCCAGATGTGTCGCTGTCTTCCTCGAGTAAGTCTTGGAAAATGCTCAGTGCAGCTTTGAGCTCGATCAGCGAACCTGTTCATAATTGCTGGATTTTGCTCTTTCTTCATCTTGTTCTTTATTTTTCTTTTACTTTGTGAATAGTAGTCCAAGTATTCTACATACATAAAGCATGTCCATCACACTACTACTGTGGGGGTGGAGGTGCAACACGTAACATAATCGTTGTGTGTTTGTCTTCATATGCATGAACAGCTGGTGGCTGTGAAGTGTGAAGCCGCCTTTGATTTTCTCATTGTTCAAGTAGCTCAGCTCACGATCATGACGTCATATTGGTGACACAGGTTCAAGACCCCGGTGATGGAGAATGAACATCCTACACCTCTCAGGCTTTGTGCTGTGTGAATTAGAGACACGTGACTTCAAGGTTTGATAGTCATTTTGGTCCAGACAGTTCTGCTGCTGCGCTGTAGCTATAATTCAAATATGTGTTGAAGTGTAAGAATACTGAATATATCAGTGATGGTTTATCTTTATTTCCCCCCCATTAACAAGAAATGTTTCAAAACTAATCATTGATGCCAGATGAAGACAGCTTGTTAATGAATTAGTAATGGCCTTTCTGAACTTCTTAACCGAATCAAACTAAGAATAATTTGTGAGACAACAGCACCGAGATGTGTCGTACGTCAACTTCCTGGTTAAGAAAGGATGTTTCTGACTGTGTGGCCTTGAACAGATGTTTGCTTTGAATCTGAGTTCGCAACAAAATGTTTTTCACAGCCCTGGAAATCCACAACATTTTGGAAAACGCCAGCACAGGGGTTTTTCTGTGCATCAAATATTTAAGTCGCAGGCTTTACAAAATGCAGCATCACGTGGTCCATGGCCCTTTCACTGGAAGACACATTAAAAAAAAGCCTAAACCAGGTGTTAAGCAGTCGATATTAGATTATACTACATACACTATACTATACAATATTTCCTCAGCAGAAGCTTATTGAGGATGTTTGCTCTTTTTTTTTTGACAACGTTCTGCCGGAGTCAGTACTTTAAACTCTGCTGAAGTTGGTTGTTCGACTTTCACATAAACTTTCTCCGACTTTCACGATTCACTTTGCGTCTGTGTGACAGAAAGTTTGAGTGACTGCCTCCGACAGCGTGCATGACTGCTTGTGTTTGTGACTTTGTGTGTGTACGAGTGTGTGTTTTGCCCAAGACTGACTTGAATTGTTACTTTGTGAAATGGTGAAATCACGGTACAGTGGTTTTGTTGTCCAGGCAGCATCTTTTTATTCTTTCTTCCTCTTTCTCTGCTTCTTTCACCTCTTAATTTCTAATCATGTTAAAAAAATACTGGTTTCAAAAAGTGCAGAGTTGATCTATTTACTGAGCGACTCCATGTGCTGAGGAAGGCAACAAGTCTGAGAGATATTCTGTTCTGGCTTAAAACCACAATAGTTTAGATGATGGACAGTTGAGCATTTTCTATTCTCTTATTGCTACGTGCATCAAATACCAACATAAAGAGAGAAGGAGAGAGCGACAACGATGCCAAGTTGACATGCTGCATATTTCCAGGTGTCTGCGTGTGTGTGTGCGTGTAGGTGTGTGCCAAGTAGTATGAAGTAGTTCAGCTGAGCTCTGACAGATTACAGTCTTTACACAGGTAGTTTCCTCCAACCTGAGACACACACACACACACACACACACACACACACACACACACACACACACACTCACTTGGGCACATACACACTCATCCATTGAAGTGAAGACACAGACGGACTCGGCTGTATGTTTATGTATTTAATGGTGTGTGTGCGTCTGTGTATGTAAGTATGTGTGTATGAATGAATTGTCCGTGTTAGCACATTTCTATATTTATTTCTATAGGAAAATAGTTTTGAGATATAATGAACTTCTTCATATGAGCAGCAGAAATCTTCTTCTGTCCAACAAGCTCAACTTTCAGAAACTCTAAAGAATAAACTGGTAATTTTTCCCCCATTAGCAACCAGGCATGACAGAAGAAAGACATTCAGACAATCAACAGGTCAGCCTGGCGACCTCATCCAATTAGCATCAAGAATAAGTGGTTGCACTTATTAAAGGAAGAGTCAAAGTGGCTCTGTGCTTTAAAGAAGAACAGTTATTATTAAGCTGTCCACAGACAGGAGCAACAAAAGACTGTGAAAGTTGTGGACTGATCCAAAAACACCTGTTTGGATCAGTCCACAGGTAAACAGGTTGATTGGTAACAGGTGATAGTATCATGATTGGGTATGAAAGGTTCATCCTGGAAAGACTCAGTCGTTCACAGGCAAAGATGGAGAGAGATTCAACACTTTGTCAAACACATGATTGTATAAAGGAGAAGGAACACAGCATACCCAAGTATAAGCATATTTCAAAAGTATATATGCTAAAAGGCCTGACAACACGTGACGAACCAAAAATAGCTTTTAACTTATGCATTTATCACACGTTTGCTAAATATCATCCAACAGATGTTTTCTATGAACACCTCAAAGTAACACCTTTCTATGACTATGACAGTTTATGATAACACATCAGTCCTATATGTTTGGATGAAATGAATGTAAACTTCCTCACATGTTTTAATGATACTTATAAGATATCATCGTTAGTATATCAAAGCACATCACTGTGGTAGACGCATTTTACAGAATATATCCAAAAGAAGAACTTTTCAAAGATCCTATAATATTTATCTTATTATTTTCTCTTCTTCCATCTTTGCTTTTCTTGTGAAAGCAATGCTGTCAGTCCCATTTTTAAGTCGCACACTGCGATTGCATAAGTTCGACAAAAATAACACGGAGCATGTTCATGTTGCTTGCTGTGATGGGTTACCAAGCAAGCAAGTTTGAGGTCTCGAAGACAAACTTTCATATAAAGTATTGAAAACTGGAAAGAATGACTACAGGAGGGTAAAACACGTCTGGGGACAAAACAAAAACAAAACAAGTGATATAACCTTTAATAAATAATTCACTTTGACAGAGGTTTAGTAACCAATAAAAAGATTTTTTCATGCACATGTATATTTTGGACAGATGTCAAAGAAAGTACGGTAGAAATATGTACATTAACTTTTAAATGCAGATTTTCTTTAGAAAACGCTCAATTCATTTTCCCTCATGATGACAAACACTCTAATGACTCTTAAATAGGATTAGAGAAACAATAAAAAGCCTTCGCTTGTGATGTTTTTGTGTTGGACTGGAGTTTGCATCACTTCCTCCCTCTCCCTCACTGTCTGTCCCTTACTTTTGCACACATACACACACACACACACACACACGTTCAAACACACACATACGCGCACACACACACACACACACTTCACTTCTCCATGGTCTCATTATTATCTTGCTAATGGTTCCCTGTGGATGTAAAGCTCTGCTGATCCAAGCAGCTGGAGACACACACACACACTGCCAAACAGACAGACAAGAGACGGCACACACACACACACACACACACACACACACACACACACACAGACACACTCTGTATACTGTACATGCCCAGGTAGAGAGTAAAATAATCCAGGACCATATGTTCCTACCAGTGCAAAAAATTTGACACATTTCATAGTTTAATACCCTGCCCTACCTTTCACCACCACCACCCACACACACACACACAGATCCATTCTGTCCATACTGCTAATCCCTCTCTGTGGAAGTCAGTATGGAGACTTAATTCTGTAATACATCCTTGTGTGTTGACAGTGCAGTTACTGAAACACCAAATTATCGGCTGCGAAACTGTCCAAACTTTGTTGGCACATTTTACTCTTAATGCAAAAATAAAGTCCCATCACAGAGAGGACACGTTTTGTACTTTCAAACAGTTTTTGGCTGACACTAAAAATTAAAATATTGTTAATTTTAATTAAGATGAACTGAATTGCATTATTGTAGAGTAGCTTTTTATGTTGTTCTCAATCTGCGGTGCGTTTGAAGTATGCATCTTTTATAGAGGAGCCAGTAATTAATTTAGCTTTAATGGATGAACTAGTTTTTGTGTTGAAGTTGTTCATTTTACAAAATGCTTTGACTTTTTAGTGGAGTAATTTCATTAACATATGTAAGATGATCAATCGTGACATGTATTTTAGCGCTGATGAGCTCCTTGTTCAAAAGCGGACTGAACTTTAATGAGCACTACTTATTTTCCAAAATGCAGATGTGTAAAAATACGAACACCCTTCCTGGGTTAACAAATGTTTTTGTCACGTGGCGACAAGTTAGCGCGTTGAAACTATATTCAAAACAGCATGTCCTCAGTAATGACTCTCTCTCCCCACACCTCTCTGTCTCGCTCGCTCTCTCTCAGATCAATGTACCAGTCTTGTAGTGACACTTGAAGTACTCTTATCTCTTCTCTGCAGCCCTGCTCAATTCTTGCTACCTCTCTTCTCTCCTCCCCTCCACTTCTCTCTCCCCTCTTTTCCCTCCCCCGTCTTGTCCTCTCCCCTTCGTCGCTCTGCATGCGCTCTATCTCTCCTCTCCTCTCATTACATTGATGCTGATGATGGGTGCTGTCTAAACTTTGGTTAACAATGACATATGAGGTTGCTGTTGCAGCTCATCTACAAGCACTCTGCACTGCTAACGTTTTCACAATAAGACTGATGCTCTCTTTCGCTTTCTCTCTTTCGATCTTGTGCACACAGATGCGAAACTTCCCTCTCAATGTTCTCCATGTTTATATTTGTAATAAAGCTAATTCTTTATGTGCGGAGTAGCTTCGATGACCCCAAGGCCGTGGCTGTAATAGTCTAAAATGCTTCTCAGCAGGCGAGCAGAAAGCTTATGGTGTCGTTGCCATTTAAAGTCTGCCCACAGCCGCTTCTTCTTTGTGTATATTCAATCAAAGGGTGCAGCATTACAGACAACTTTCAGTGAAAAATAGCGAATGAAGAGAGAAAACCAAATTTATTCATTGTCTCATGAGCTGCATGAGACATTTTTGTCAAACTTTCAAAGCTGTTTTTTTCCATGAATCAAGCCTCCTATGTAAAATTAGCAGTTTGATGGAAGTTCACATACAGAGTTTGCTAAATTAAACCTTCATTCTGTTTATGCAGCCAAAATGCAAAACAGAATTAAATGTTAAGAGGCTTGTCCTCCTGAAGCTCAACTGCACTAACTTACCCATACGTTGGATGGCCGGGCTGACAAACACCATGAAGATCTGCAGCTTTAACACCGCCTGTGGTACCCGAAAGACTCTGCGAAGACACTATTAATTTATTAATACAACCTATTAATTTATTTATTGAGATGCAAGTACTGGCACTTGTAAGCATCAGTGCTGCAAACTTACATGGCATCAGCACTCGGCTTGTGCTATCAGCGGATTTGTGGTTATTAATTTAACCGTAAGACGCCACAGATGCTGGTGCAGCAGTAGCACACCTGTGGTGGAGAGGAAAGCATTCACCTGGAGGAAACTCGTGTCATTGTTCAAAAGGTGCAGAGTAGCTGATGTTGTCTGGATGTATTAGTTAGACTGCATGCAATGATTTTTTGGATCATCATAATCTACCATGAGCATGATAAGTGAGCCTTTGCACTTCCTCCTCATAAACAGACAAGTGAGATTGAGCACTAGTCTCAACAATAATAATTTATGTAAATGTTGCACCTTCTGTTATTTACCTTTTTTGCTTGCTTGTTTAAAGTTGATGTGTGTTGGAAAATCATTCTTTCAAAACAGATTTGGACCAACTTCAATGTGAAATTTGTCAAAAATTAATACATCTGTTGAAAAGAGATTTGGGTCAAACTCCGAGCACCAACCCTCAGTGTTCCTCTTGTGTTTGTGTGTCTTTGCGTGACAGCCCCCCCCTTCTCCCTCCCTGGTGACAGTACCTACCTCGAGCTACCCACCTCCTGAATAAAATCCTGCACAGAAGACAATGCCAGACTTCGCTGTGTACAGCACGGCCTGAAATCTTGGCAGAGCAATTACACAAGACGTGTGACAAGACAGCGCTGTTACAATACACAAGTTTCAGCGTCGCATTACTTTTTGAATATTTGTGTCACCTGCAGGAACAGTCAACCTGTGCACCGCTACAGAGTTCGCAAATACTGTTATCACCAAAGCACACTCGTCCACAACCCTGACGAGCTGATGGCAGTAATTGAAGTATGAGTCTGCTTCATTTGCAAGCACATGTGCCCATTTAGTCTTGTTGGAAATGATGTCTGTGGATGATACAGGGCCTGCACTTAAGATACACTTTTTTATCAGCATTTTAGGGTAAAGTGTATCCCTTATAAAATAGTTAAAACACTTAAATAAAACTCTAAAATACCAGCTCTTATTTTGTATGAGATCATACGCCGTGCATCTAAATAAGCTTCGTGTCTCAGAGGGAAAGCTACAGCTGTTTGCTGCGATGTTGCTGTTTTTCTCCCCCGACGAATTGTTGCAAACGACAGAACAAGGACAAATTTGAATTTAGACACGAGTTTTACCAAATAACAAGTTAGCCCTCAGCAGTTATCAGCACTTTGAGCACATCACACCTCCACAGCTGCTTCACCTGCAGTGTCATTAATTACTACACCATTTGAATAACATTTTAAATCTGTCTCCGTTTTGTTCTACCGTAGATTTTATCTCTTGTTTGGAAATTTGTTTCAGGATGTGTTTATATCTTCGGTGTCTGAAAAGATTAGAATTCAGTCATCAGTGAGTTTGGCAGCGTGCTATTAAAAATGTGTTTCCTTTTCAATTTAAAGACACTGTTATTTTGTTGAACTATCATGGTTGTTTTATTTGCGACGCCGGATTTATTCACGGCGCAGAGTGAGGTTCCTGTCAGCCTGCAGAAGGTTTGTGTCAGGTGTGCTTTAGTTAACTGCAATATGATTGGTTTAGAAATGTGTTTACCATGATGGCTTCTCTTCCTTATTAGTCTGCTGACGCTGCAACACACACACACAATGCAGTGCACAAGCATCCAGACACTCTTATGTGCATGCATACACAGCTGGAGTACAAGACAGACACACACACAAACTTTTCTTTCACGCTCTAATACACACAGACACACACACACACACACACACACAGGCATAGTGGCAGTGCTGTAGTCAGCAGGGGCTCATTTAGCCACTAAACGATT
Organism: Holacanthus passer; assembly: GCA_025331565.1. Taxonomy (NCBI): domain Eukaryota; kingdom Metazoa; phylum Chordata; class Actinopteri; family Pomacanthidae; genus Holacanthus; species Holacanthus passer. The sequence goes on along the minus strand of JAFREQ010000002.1, from coordinate 6,771,591 downwards.
CAGGATGTTCACATTGTCTGTGTGTGTGTGCGTGTCTGCGTGTATGTGTGTGTGTCTGTGTGTATGTATGTGTGTGTGTGTGAAGGCTTGTGGCCAACAGTGCCATGGATTTTAAGGACAGCAGGTTTCTCCTCCTCTTTCCAACCCTGCCTCCCTCTCCTGCAGCATAAAATCCCTTCTCACTGTCCTTTCTCTCGCTCCGTCTGAGAAACGCACACATCATAACTGACTTATTAAATCCTCAACTTTGGGACAGGCCAGTGCAATTTTTTTTTTTTTTTTTTGCATTTTGAGATTGATGTTGACACCTGGCCAACAACATTGATAATCCCTCACCTGCAGCATCACCTGGGACTCAGCTTTCTTAGTGATCTGAGGTGTCAGACTGGACAGGATCATTAGCTGTCACCTGCCCTCCGTCAAGCAAGGCCCACCCTGACGCCCTTTAGTTTCAGACGCTCCAGGAGGCACAGTCTGCATGATGTGTTAGAGTGGTCAGTAAGTTGCTTTGTTACTGTGCAAGTTATTATCCACAGCTTTGCATAGTCTCAACTTCACAACAGTTAACTTAACACAGAACATCTCATTTGATTCAATGAGCCCCTTGTGTTGCACTTGACCGCTGAAGTGTTGGTCACATCCTTAATTTGCTCTTCTGCTGCAGCTGCACTGTTTGCTATAACGGTCACAAGCACACATGGGGATTGTTTTTTTAAATGTTGAATACATGCATAATCTGCTTCCTAATGCTATCCCTCTTCCCTGCTGTTATATGAGCCTCTGCAATATGGATTTTAATTTTAATTTTGTGCAACTGTTTGAGTAGGAAAATAGCTTGAGTGATGAAGAAATGTTATTGTTTGCAGGCACACAAATAAAGTTGTGTCCCTGTTAAGGTATTTTCATATTTAAGCAAATGTTTACGCCGTGTGTGTGTTTTGTTTGTATGAAAATATATGTTCATGTTTAACCTGTGCACATGCACTTCATTGTTAGTTGGAGGAATTACAGGTGGAAGATTAGTCACAGCTGCTTAGTCACATCTATAAGATACACATGGCTGCTGTGACAACTTAAATAGTCTTTGACACGGAAAATAGGACAATAATCATGGCTGCCATGATAACACAAAGAGGTTGCCGCATATGCAGGCAAATTCTCTAATTGCATTGTCACACAGGGAGAGATTTTTGAAAGCCGCTCAGTTGTTTGAAGATTTAATATCAGACAATTTCACGAAAACTGACATATTTTGCAAAAATGATTATCAGTCATCAAATATTAGTTCTTGGTGTAGCAGAAGTGAATTAACGGAAGTAGAAGTTTTGAGTCTGGGTGAAGCGTTTACAGTGTTAACATTAAAATAGCATGTCGAGGATACCTGGCTCCTTGAAACCGATTTATTGTTTGATATCATGAATACAATGCGGATTTCCCCACTGTGGGACGAATAAAGGTTTATATTATCTTATCTTAATCAAACACTTATTTAGTTATTTCTTCTTCTACCTCACACTTCAATCCATAGTCGTGTTGACAGAGTGTGTGTGTGTGTTATAAATCCAGTAGAGAAAATGTTGGACCAGAACCACCTCCACCACCGAGCACATGTAGAGCTCTGGATATGTTGACCCAACTCCTTCTTTCTATCCCTCTCTGTCACTCCCCGTTCAACCCCCCCCTCCCGTCTCTCCATACTTTGACAGGTTAATGCTCAGCTAGCGTGTCTGGCTTACCCACACACACACGCACAGACACAGCCTGAGGTGGTGTGTAACAGGGGATTTCAAGGGGGACAGCAGGATAGACAGTTTAATCTGAGACAGAAGGAGGGATGGCGAGGAAGCAAGAGGCAGCGGGAGATACAGACAGACAGAGTGATCGGAGGAGAGACAGAGGGGGGGAAAGGTTATGGCCAGGACATGTCTGAGAGAAACAGAGAGGAAGCAGAGGAAGGGGAAAACTTTATTACTCGTCCACTCCAGAGAGAAAGGGGAAGTGAGGATTTGGAAAACTTTTGCTTTTGTAGACACTTTATTTGGAGAGCATCAGAAAACACCAGTGTTGTTGGGTTCAGAGTGGAGTTAATTCATCCTAATACGAATTGTGATGCTGCCATTTTTATTCGTTTCGGCCCCAGAATAGATGTGAGGTAATAACCAAATCTGAATTTATTATTTGGACACTAAGCTTTCTGCTCGTATTTGTGGTTTCTGAGCCAAAATAAAAAAACAAAACACTTCAGGTTTAAAATTATGTATCTGCTGTTCATGTAGTGACTAACTCCCCATAGATAACCCTGAATACGTAGGCTGTATTTTTTAAACCATCTGCTCAGGGGCCCTCTGGTGGTAAAGGGCCCTTGTGCACCAACCTGCTGTGTGACAGTTTGTGATGGATCTGGCCACGCTCGGATTTAATGTCTGTGTGCGCGCGGCGGTGTGTGTGCAGAAAGTTGTGTGTAATATCAGAGCAGATCTAGTGTGATGGTAAATACCCCAGACAACATAGTTTCTGTGTGTGTGTGTGTGCGTGCATCATTTTGGGTGCATTTGTGTGGATGCGGCCATGCTCATCTGTATTTGTCTGTGCAGATGTGTGTGTGTGTGTGTGTGTGTGTGTGTGTGTAGGCTTATCCCAGGTTCCCTTGGGACAGCGCTGATTGACAGCTCTATCCATGGTTGTCATGGTGATGATGATGGATGTGTTTTGGGTTACCACGGAGACCGCTGTTTAGGCTTTCTATCTGCATGCATAATATAGTTTTAGCATAAAGAGATGCTGTAGCTGACAGGGAGATAGAGAAAAGGAGACACAGAAAGGAGCAGAAACAACTTCACTGGCTGACTTTGCCGCATGCAGCCGGGGTTACATGCATGCTCTAAACATCATACTCTCGCACATTAAAATGGGATGCACAACAGTAGCCGGACGAGATGAAGCCTACGTAGCGATGGAGAGATCAGTCAGACAGGCAGGCGAGTGTTGAAAACAGCGCACGTCCCTCTGATAAAGATGAAAGCGTTGGTACTGTGGAATTATAGAATTTTAACTATCCTCCACCTGTAGTGCTGAATTTTTAACACCTTCATCTGCAGAGTTATCCCGAAGTTCTACTTTTCACAGCGAAAGCATTGGAAAAGATCCGACCCCCAGTGGGTTCAGAGACATGAGATGTGTTGCAATGTGGTTTCCAAAAAAAAAAACTTACAAGCAGTTCTCAGGGCTACACTTTTTTTATGACTTACTAACAAACAGAGCTGTTTTTCTTTTTCCTCTTTTGAATTATTCAAAGTGTGGGTGAAGGGGATTTTAGTTTTGGTTCCACATTTGCCACGGCCTGGATGACTGTACAGGCTGCAAAGCTGATTTGTACAGTATCGCACATGCAGTACCTACAAATTGGAAATATTGAGCTGTTAAATGTGTTTAATTATGCTTGATACCAAACTATATTTGTATTTCTAGATGATCTTGTGCTTAAAGTCCAGCACTGCTTGACGTGTTGATTCGTCGTAAACAGTGGGGATACTTGCTGTTGTTACCTTCCACCGCTGAATGAAAATAGATGCCACACTACGCCATACTGACATGAATCTAGACATTCATTTTCATTTTCATGCACCAGCAACACACAGCTGACACACACTTACACAGACTCCCTGAGGAGAGGCCACGACACATGCATGATTTGCTTGTTTAGTGCGGCTTCAGGACACGGTTAGTTGGTTAAACATATGCATGAACACAAACGTATGCATGTCTGCATTTTGTGTGCTATTTAAAAACAGAACACATGTACAGATATAGCACAGACACACTGACATGTGGATCTGTGGACATGTGTGTACCTGCACATAAACACACCGTCAGAGCTGTATGACTCACAGCCACACAGATGCACACATAAACACACGCACACACAAATACGTTCTCCATTGGGTGCTGGTGTGTGTATCAGTAGTCCACATGCATGACTGCCTCATTCACAACGTAGCAGGCAATCAGGCTGTTCACCTATGCATGACTCGGAGATACACACCCTTTATCATACACACATTATTTGGCGCACAAATACAACTATCTGTGTTTATAAAACAAAGACACTATCACACATAATCACAATTACACTCACGGTCACAGAGATGTTCACTGCTTATTGCACGCAAATGCACACAGATGCACATGATAGTCCATGTTAATGAAAAGCACATTGTGTCGAAGCAAGACTCGCATGCACACAAATACAATATTCTTGTGTAAATGCACACAATCAGGTTCAATCAAGAGCATGAAAAATGACAGCTTGTGTCAGGCTCATAGTGCTGTTTGTCACCTTTACTTAACATGCAGACAAGCATGGGTTTGTTTTGGTGTAAAGTGGACAATTTTAGAGGCAGTCTCTGATTCCCAACCTTATTGGCTTGTGACCCTTCATCATTTTCACTTCTCAGATTGTTTGATTTGAGTAATACTTGAGGTCTACAAAGGGAAAACTATATAAAAAAAAAATTGAGAAAAGTTTGGCAAAAAGAAACAGCTTTATTAACATCAGACATGAATATGCTTTCTTTCCTGTCCTCTTAATTATGACCTTTGACCCCCAATCTTAACATGGCTGCATATACACCAATACACACAGATGCACTGTCTTACTACATAAGGTCACTACATAGGCTGCATGTAGTGTACCTTTGCGGACATGGACACCTGCACCCATATTAACTGGACACGGAAAGTATAATTGGCTGTTAAGTTCGCAGCTGTGGTTCGCAGTTGCGTTTATGTGTGCAGCGCATTTTAAGTGATGTGACGATAAAAATTCATTCTGTCCTGGGATAAATCATGTAGCCAGATCCATATGTTGACATGTGTCTGTACTAGTGTGGTGTTCGTACAGGTGATCTGCCTCTTTCGGAGTCACCACCTGGGTGCAAACCTTATAATGTTGACATGTCTTGTGAAACACGAGCCAGTTCTAAAATGATTCTGAATATTAAAACAGCGAGACAGTAAGCACATTTCCCACATGTTTGTTCCATGTGAGATAGACTGTTCAGTAATCTGTGCAACAGTGTATGAAGATTACAGACTGTGAAGATTGTTTAAGGATGTTGTTAGTATTAACTACATGTTATTGAAATGGATTGCACAATGTCCAGTTTTAGGTTTTTGAAACTTAAATCTCCCGAGGCGATGTATGTTTTAAACATAGATAGACATGTTGTGAATAAGATATTAGAAGCGTGTTGCATTTCATCCCAGAGGAGCACTTTAACCTCATGAATAATTCAAGCACGCACTAACTCACAGACACTCGCGGATGCACGCTACCCACCAGCAGACATGCACAGACCCACACGCTCACACACATCTAGATAGGCAGTTCCTCCATTGATCTCTGAGTATTTAAAACAGTTTGAAATGGACCTTTCCCAGAAGAGGGTGGAGTGACTGGTGGAGCGAACATGCCGGTGATAAAAGAGATAAGGAATGAGCAGAAGAGGATGTAAAACAGAAAGACTGAGGGGAGGGAGATTACTTTACTCGTGTTTGATCCTTTGGTGTTTTGCATCCAAGATTCATGTGAGTAACCGCGTTGAATTAGAACCAAATTCATGGTCAGAAACTGAGAAGGTGAAGAGTGGGAGGAAAGGAAAAAGAAAAAAAAAACCTTGAAAATGATAGAGAACTGGAAAACAAGGTGCTCCAGGCGGCAGCAGAAAGAAAGTTTCCAGCACTTTGTTCTCTCTCCTTCCATTAAACATTCAAGAGAGACAGAATGAGGAGTTCAAAATACTCAGATACTGTTTGGGTATCAGCCTGATCCACATGTTCATGCACAGGCAGACAAACCCACAATTTCACACACATAATCTTTGGGTTTTCCATTATGCATGATCCTTCGCAGGTTTTGTAACATTGTTGTATTTGACTCTATCAGGCCACTAAAGTTGCAAAATTATATTGTCATTCCCTAAGCTGAACAGTTCCACCTAGACAGTTTCTTCATCTTCCGATCCTTATGAGCTCCTTCCCATGACACTCAAATCCCTCTATTTCTCTATGTGATGCTGAAAGTCTTGTCTTTAAATCATTGTCTTTTTCTCGTCTCTGCCTGCATCACAATTGTGCCTCTCTGCATTTTTCTCCACCTCTGTCTTTGGTTTCCTCTTTATCTGTATCCATATTTCTCTATCTCTCTCCTTATCTCGCCATTGTTCTCGCTAATCCTCTCCATCGCTGCCTTGATCCATCTCTATCCAATATTCATCCATCTCTCCTCCTATTTCTGCCTCTCTCTCTCTCTCTCTCTCTCTCTTGCCCATGTTTCTGTTGTGTCTTCTAATTGGTTTTCTTCCCTTCCAGCCAGTCAGTTCTTCATTAAATCATCTGTCATCATCTGGGTTCAGTCTGTCATCTGACTTTCCTTCAGCTAACATCTCTCTCTCTCTTGCTCTCTCGCTCACCCTCTCTCTCTCACACACATCTTTATCAGCAGTCATCAGAATTATATGACAGCCGGATGATAGATACCACATCTCAGGTTGTGACTTAGTGTATCTGTATTGATGGGCCTGTAATGAAAAAGCTCTATAGTTGCTGTTGTTAATGGTATCGAGTGATGAGGATAGATGGGAACATTGTTACTATCTAACTTCATCTGTGCGGCCATTCATTAGAGGCAGTCTGTCTTTGTGCGCACCTCTCATTTTCAAAATTACTTTATTGACGTCATTGCAGAAGTAGCTTATAATATATCAAAGACACACTCACATGCTGTAGTTTGTAGTGTAATTATTTTAAATCTTCACATTACAAACTGGACGTCACCTCTTTGACGTGAGTGTCTGTTATTTTAACTCTCTTTCTGCACAGGTCAGGCTAAATAAGATTTATTCATGAAGGAGGTTTGTAATGACGCTTTAAACAGCAACAGAAATCACAAATACAGATAAAAGCGGATTCACATCACAGACGTCGCTTTGTTTCGCCGTCGCTCTTATTCCGCTGCTTTCTATTTTCACCGGCGAAACGCTAATTGAATGAGAGTCTGAAAGTCATCATAGACGCTGCACTTTCCCTCTCCTCCCTCTGCTTCTTGTCTTACCTTTCTATCTCACTTTCTCGTTATCTCCTCGGATCAGCTGCTGTCCCTTCTCCTCTTCCTGTTCTGCTTCACGTGCCACGCGGCAATTTCTCTTTCTTGCGTGGACAGTTTTAAACACCGTTGAACATCTATGATTTTCTGTAAATTAACATTTCCTCTTTATAGCATAATATTTTGTCAGATATCATACAGATCAGGTCTCTCTTACATAAATAGTTTACAGTCTTTAGAATGATGATTTTTTTTTTCTTAAATCTTGCTGATGACCTTGTAAATACTGTATTAAATAACACAGCCCACAGGTTCACAAACTCCTCAACATAACATCTGTACTTCAGAAAACAGACTTGACAGACTTAACAATATCTAATTTTTGATTACTTTTTTTTAAAGAAAATACATCAAGTAAAGTGAGGTTGAGCATTGTTCCTCATTCATTTCTGGCAGGCGTTGGCAAGAGTTAGTTGACAGTGAAGTAAAATAGGTTATCTTAATGTGTTGCAAATTTCTTCTTATCTTATCTTTACGTTTTACTCATGTTCTTGTGACTTGGTGTTGAGAACTGGACACAAGCTCAAGTATGAGCTTTCATGTCAGTGTCAGTTTGACCATTGTTGGTTTTGAAATCTCTCCTTCTGTGCAGATTTTTCATGTACAACTCCAAATTATTGAAAGCAAATGTAGATAAATACGAGTTGACACCTTTGTGCTGTTGAATTCTTGCAGCGTAACTCGTTACTTCCTGCATTGATTTGCATTTACATACCTGAGTATTGATTATGGAAAGCGAAAAAATAAGGCCATCTACTGTACAGACACAGAGAAGGAGTGATGTGCTTTGGTGGTGGTTTGTACATGTGATCAACCTGCTGACTTTTTCTTACTGATATTGATCACCGTGTCTATAAATTGATTGTGTAGGGCTAAATGTCATCTAGATATAGACATACTGATTGGACTTCACGGCTGTGGTTGATCTGTGTCAGGATGTGTTGCCTGTTTGGACGATAGACGGTCTGTCGGAAACTATTTGGAACTGGTCATTTTAAGTTTTGTCTCATAAGCATTTTTTGAGCGACATCATCAGAGACGTGACATTTTACTATCAAATTCTTCATGACAGTACCTTATTACTGTTGCTAAACTTGGTGACAGTAATCTAATATTGTCTTTTTAGAAAGACATTTCACTTTTCAAAAGGTGTCATCTTTATTTTAGTTCATCATTTTTTTTGTCTCTTATGCTTCTTATTGTGCTTCTTACTAACACTCTCTAATACAACAATTGTCTTGCAATGCTTTTTTTATTCAGACAAAATTGATACACAGTGGATTTTTCTTGTAAAGTTCTGTTTACATTCAGTGTCTCTCACTGTAGCGTTGTCTATATCCCTGAGGGAGGTCACACAGTTTGCATGCAGTGGAGTTTTGGGTCAGTTCAGGCAGAGCACTGAAGTTGCACTCATGTCAGCTGTTCGACATCGCCCCTGTCTTAATAATGTATCATCGATGTTTGGCTTGTTGCTGACTGATAACGTCCAATAACATTTATACAAGTGTACTAGTAAGTCCACCCAGCATCACCAAGTCCACCTTATGTGATGGAAGCGTTGGTATAAAATGTTAATATATGTTTTCAACTATCTTTGATTACGTGTTGGGGAGGATTAGATGCTCATGTCTTTTTCATGTGTCTCTGACTGGAGTGCAGGCAGTTAAAGGGTTAACGAAGGTTTGAATGTTCAGTTTTTCTTATCGCTGTTTTAGAGAGGTGTTGATTAAACTGTGTGATCATTGAGGAGGCTGCTGTTTGTGGTGCCGAAACACCTCTCTAGTTTTTATCAGGCGTACCTAATAAACTGGCAACTGCATCCTGATTCACTCGTGCTTGAGTATGTTTTGCTGTTTAACACACGTCCTCATAGGCTGCACAGGGAAAGAAGGGCGGGAGAGGAGAAGCGAATCTGAAAGACAAGAGAGGAATGTATTTCGTCAGGACCGCGATGCGTTAAACTCTCAGCATGCAGCTATTTGTTTAAGATGTCAGGGATGACATTTAACACTCACCGACACCCAAGGTCTCTCCCTCGCTCCGTCTCCACTACACACATGAGTAAAAGCACATTCAGACAGCGTGCACAGACACAGGCGAACACGCACACACATGCACACTGTCAAACATGCGTGCAAACAGACACACCCGCTCTGAGAGGATAAAAAGAGAGGGAGAGGGAACGAGAGGTAATACTTATAAATCACAACTTTCGGAGTTTGTCGTTACGCTTGATAATTTAGAAACTCTGTTTAATGGCCAAATAAGAAAACGAGGATGCTACAGTCATCCATCTAAATACTGCTCTGGAGTCAGACAGCCAGAGAGAGACTTGCCTCTCCGTTCACCACCTTTTATTGTTTACTCTCAACCATTATCCATCTCTGTTGCCTTCCCCTCTGATTTGCCATTTAGTTTAACATGTCTCACCTCCTTCTGTGACCTTCATCTAACTGGATGTTTTACAGTAATTCTTTCTATCTCTTGTGGCAAGAGGGTGATTCAGGATGGAGCTGCAACTCTTATAGCCACAGGATCTGTACTGTTGAACACTGAATATGTACCAGCTCCAGGGACCTGCCATCCGGCAAGGCAAGTGAACAGTGGGATAAACTCATATTAACATTATTAAACTTGTCAGCAGAACTTAGGAAAAAAACCTGCAATAGCCGAGTTATTATTTGTGATTTGTCACCCTCCGACATAAGTTAAGTGAGGGTCAAATCGCATCGATAATGGGAAGAGAAAAATCACAGTATTAGGAGAATCTAATTTTATTTCACTCTGTCTGTTTCCAGCAGTCTAAATCTTATTCAGTTAGACAGGGTCACAAGGCTACTTTAAGAATAATAATCATGATAGCCATCTATCTATCAATCGATGCCTTCTCTCTTTATGTCTCCTTCTGGTGATCTACCATTAAATCACTCTTCTGCCCTAATTGGTCTAAATGTTGGGCTGTTAGTTGACTGGCAGACAGCATCTGTTCTTTGATTTGTGGACAGATGGTGGGAGGAGCTGAAGGTCAGTGTGGCTACTAGTCCTGTGTGGGTGTGTGTGTGTGTGTGTGTGTGTGTGTGTGTGTGTGTGTGTGTGTGTGTGTGTGTGTGTGTGTGTGCGTGTGCCCCGAACACTGTGACTGTCCGTCTGAAATGTGCGGCTGGCAAGCAAGAGGACAGCAGCCAATATGTTTCTAACAGGGTTTAAAGGACTGATAGAAAAAATACGATAGCAATACACGACGGAAAGAAAGAGTAACAGCGGCGAGTTTGAAGTTGCTAAATCACATTTACAAGGGCAGCCACACAGATGAGTCACACGCAGCTGAATGTGGGCACTTTGCTTGAAATGTGGTCTGACAGTCGCACTTTTCAAAGCGAAATGTGGCGGCGGAGCTTCCAACGACACCTGAAAGCAGCGCAGGGCCTCCTACATCGGCAGACAGTGGTCACAAGTTGAAGTTCGCCGACAGGGACGTAAAGAATCAAAGCGGGACGGATGAAAACCTCACAAAACCCACAGCTTTAAAAGTAACTGCAGAACTGAATCGATATCTCAGAAAACTGTCCACCCTGACCTTCGCAAAGCTGACTTTTGTGATAGGAGAGAAGTGCAGTCACACAATGGCAGATTCTAGATGTGAAAAGATTAATGTACATGTGAAGAAGTATATCACAATTTACTTTCCATCTACATAAAGTTTTCCTTTCGCCCACGTGTCTGCTGCATGGCCGAATAGCAGCCAATGAACATGAGGCCTTTTTGCAAGACCAGATGGTGCCGACACTGTTCTCTTGATTTTCCACACACACCGCTGAAACAGCTCAGAGATAATTTCCTGAACAACTAGATTAAGGCGGACATGGTACCTGGAGGATCTTAAGGTAGATTTCTGTTTCATTTGAGCTTCAGTGAACTGTAGGCAACTCTTGAAGAACAGTCCAACATCCTGTTACACAGTGCAGGAGTGAAGCATCATCAAAGGCAAACTGTACTTTTTGTGTAAGGGAAAGAAATAGAAGCATATAGAGCTGCAGCTGATTAAAGCAGATGCAGTAAAATTCAGAATATACGCGTCATGGCACATTTCTCGAGAAAGGAGATCAGATGCATCCAATCTTCTCCAATGTCTCTGAGGGAAAAACACAGCAAATACAGAGCCCTCTAGCAGAAAGTCTAACTCTTGTCCACTGAGGGCGAAAGACAACACTGTGATGCTGTTATAGACTCAGCAGACGGAGGAGGTCAGGGTGGTTGATTGGGTCAACTAAACCTCGGACCTTGACACGAGAGACCGCTGTTGACTTCTTCTTTCCTAAAGACAATCTGTTGGTTTCTTTTAAGCATCTTTTTAACCCAAACCAGATCTTTCTCTCACCCTAGCTGAGTCATTGTTGTCCCTAAACCTAATCAAACCTTCCCCATCGTCGTGTTGGGTCAAAAAAAATGTGTTGAAACAGGGATTTGTAAAGGTTTTGGAAGGACAAATGTCCCTGTCGATCGGGGCGTCAGATCAGAAAACGCTTACATGTGTCAGTCTGAAGGGCAGTTAGATGAGATAAATCACAATGACATTTCTCTGTTTTCCCACTCTGCCTTTTTTCTTTGCATTGCTTGTATGCGCATTGTTCCTGGGCCGCATCCAAAAAGCTAAGTCGGATTCTGCACTCATTGCCACCGATTCCATGACTACCTTTGCGGATCTGATGGATCTGTCTGTACGATCTTATTCTTATGCATCCAGAACTGTGACTTAATGCATCCTGGCGTGACTGGATGGTGAAAGTGACATTGAGACCACAAGTGAAATTGCATCCTCCGTGCTTCCAGCCAGCTGCAGCTGCAGTGTCCGGCAGCTCCTCACACCAGGAGGAAGGAATTTATTAAAAGTAAATGCGGCGTCATTTGTGTGCACATGTTTAACAGCCTTCCTCCTGTCTCTTCAGTCATTCATGGCAGGTAAACTGAGGTATTAAAGGTATGGATGGAGTGATGAGGGAGAAAGAGGGGAAGCTATATATATTCAGCTTTACAGCATATGGGGGGCAAAGGGTTGATGGATGGGTGGGTGGATGTAGATAAGAGAGCAGAAGGGATGGATGGATACAGCCTGAAGACAGAGGAGAGGAGAGGATGATGTAGATGGCCCATAATCCTTAGAGGCTGACAGCACACTGGGTCTTCAGTGATTGAAGTCTGTGTGTATGTGTGTGTGTGTGTGTGAGTGTGTGTGTACGAATCTGATAGCGATAGTGATCTGCCTATCAAAGTGATGCAGGAAAGGAAGGGAGTTATGGGACAGAAGGAAAGGAAGAGGGGGAAGAAACGGCGAGTGGGAAAATAAAAGAGAGGAGAGAAAGAGATGAGGCCAGAAAAGCCATTAAACAGAAAATCAATCAGCAGGAAAGAGAGGGAGAGAAAGAGACGGAGAGTGAAATGCAGGGAGAGTAAGATCTTAAAGAAAGACACAGCGAGACAGAGTGGGATAAAGAGGGAATCCTCAGATGACTGCGATATTGATGACAGCACAGTGGGGAAGAGGGGATGAACGGACGGCGGAGAGGGAGGCAGGATAAGGAGGCTAAGAACAAGTGATCAAAGCACCCCAGGCCATGAGAGAGAAGGAGCCAGGGAGGGTGAGACGGGGAGAGTTTGGAGAGGGGGAGGCGGGAGGATGAATGAGGAGGAAGAGAGAAGGAAGGGGAGAACAGAGGGAGGGAGGATGAGATGAGAGAAGGGTAGAGGAGGAAGATGCGCTGTTATACTATAAAAAATAATCTTGGTGCAGACACGGGGAGAGGAGGGGTGTGTCGAGCAGAGACCAGTGGGGAAGAAAAGAGAAGTGGTGCTACGACAACAACTAGAGGGAGAGCGAGGGACAGAAAGGCAAAAAAAGGGCAACACTGGCTCACTGATGTGATAAGAAATGAAGGCAACATGGCCAACAGTAGCTCTCTCTCTCGTCCCCCTCTCTCCTCCTCACACACACGCGCACACACAGTCACACTCCGACTAACACATATAGCTCCCTCCTCCACACACTTTCCCTCCTCCTGTGGGTCAGTGCGCTGGGGCATAAGCACGAGTTCAGCCTCCCCAGGTTGCCGTCTGAAATAAAAGCAGAGAACAGAGCCCAGCGGAGCAGCGCAGCTACACAGCGAAGCTCCCACTTACCTATAGATTTACTCAAGTTGGCCCCCATGAAGGAATCTGAAGGAAGATTTTTTTTTTTCCCCCTTTATTCCCATTTATCAAAAATCTTTCACATGAAATAATCCAGACAAAGCAATATTTGGGGATATTTATGCATCTTCTTCTTAGATATTCTTTACCTGAATTATGAAAGATCATAATGAAACCTTGAAAAATGAGGCCTTTGTTCTTTGCATGTTTGTCACTGTAGAGTTGGATGTTGATTTTCAGTGGGATCCAGTGACATATTTGAGGAATTGTTCAAAATAAGGCCTCGATATCAGTTTCTAACTTTGAGACCACTATGAGCTTCAAGTCCAACAAAATTAATGCTCATGTTAGAAATGAGCTATATGTAAATCTATGTTGGATGCATGGACAGATGTGTAGATGGATAAAAGACCTTGTTACAAAGAATAACAAGATTAGAAAGTTTAAATATGCTGCTCTAATTTGGAGATTTTGGGATAAGAACAAATCCATAATCCAGTATCTTGAATGCAAACATAGACCCAACAAGGTTTTTCACCAACTATCAGTCATTTTGTAATCAATTTTATAATCAATATTTGATTTCCCCAAATGTGGGACTAATAAAGGAATCTTATCTTATTTATTCTGTTTCTCAAACTCCTTTCATGCATTGGATGTGGCTGCAGTGACCTCTGTGCTCCTCAGTTGTCAGCCACAGATTAATTTAAATGCTTATCGGATTTAAAGATTTCTGTTATAAGCTGATCAGACTGGTACGTAATGAAATCCCATTCTTTGACTCGGTTCAGATAGTATTCCAGAAAGAAGAGATCATTTATTCAATACGCTCTGCTGAAGAGGGTGCAGCATGTTTGAGTCATGACAGGAAAATAACAATATGAAACACAGTTCGCTGTGACCCTCACCTGCTTTAGTGGCAATGGTGGCATATTCATTTCATTTTATACCGCGGCTATAAAAACAGGGAAGTGGTGGGACTGGAAAATGATGTGATGTAGCCGCAGTAATATTTAACACTGTCACACAGATGTCCCATCATGATTGATGGAGCAGGTGCAGCGAGCAGTTATCTAAAATTAGCAGGTGCAACATGAGAAGCCGACTGGTTCCATGTCGCGTCTGATGCACGCACGCTTAACAGAAGGTAATCAGTGTTGGCTATAGGTATGTGGACTTCTCGCCCTTCTCCCTGCGAACACGCAACAAATGTCACTTTTTATTAGAGCAGCTGCTCCTGAAGCGGTCTCTGCACAGCCCTGCCGTTACTGAATGACACACAGCAGAATTAGCGAGGATCCTAATTGCATCATGTGTCATCTAAAATCATCACGTGGCCTCCTTACAAGGCTTTCAGGTTTCCTCCAGACCCTCATCAGGATTCACATCAGGTTGTTTGAAAGCGATCATAAATATTTTTTTTTCACTGTTATAGGTCAGAGTAATGGATTTCGAGCGACAACAAGTCAGAGCACATCTTGGCTGAGGGCCGTTAATGCTACGACATCATAATGTCAAATTCACCAAAGGTCCAGTGCACATAAGAGCCGTGCTCACTTGTTTAATAATCTTATTTTTTTTCATTTCCTCTTCTTTAATAAGAGCCACACATCAGTGCACCTTGAGGCCTTTCCACCTGTCTGTCATGTGTCACTGGCACATCAATAAGCTGGAGGGCTGGAAGAGGTGTGTGTGTGTGCATGTGTGTATCTCTGTGTGTGTGTGTGTTGTGCGTGCGGGTTCGTGTCCACCAGTGCTTGCGGACGTCCTGTCGTCATGATAAACCTGTGACAGCTGTCATCCTGCAAGCAGCACTCTCTCCCACAGTGCAGACACTCTCACGCACACGTATACACACACACACACACACACACACACACACACACACACACACACTGCGTCATTGCTCTCTCTCCTGCAAATGTGATGGGGTCTCAGCAGGTCTTGGTTCAGGGTGTTGGGTCATTTACACAAATCTCCTCAACTGTCTAGCAGTGGATTGAAAGTCTCTCTGGATAAATGAATAGTCTGTCTGTCAGTGCCTGCCCTGCCTGCCTGCCTGTCTGTCTCTCTGTCTGTCTGTCTGTCTGTCTGACTGTCAGCGGACTATATGAATGAATTGCTAATGAATGAATAATGCACTTCTATACTTCATTTTCAATACATCAGCAGCTGTATTTTGGGACAATGCACGTCTTGTCACCAGCTTGTGTCATCACATTTTGACACATCATTTCTAATACAACTTGAAAAGCATGTGTTGTTCCAAATTCCACAGTCTGATCTGTTGAAAAAGAAAAGCTCAGTCTATCTTAAATTAATTTCAAATCACTTATTTTGTTTCATCCTGTCTCTCGATGCAGTTTGTACCAACCCTTTATTTCAAACCACTTTCTATATATTTTTGTTTCACTCTAGTTCTGTTTGTCTCTATTTATGTTCCCCTGTTTTTCTCTGTGTATTTCCTGTCTCTACTCAGTGCACTCTGTTCCGTCCAATCTCTAGTATCTTTCCCTGATGTTTCTATTCATTTCTATTGGTTATCGTCTGTTTCTCGATGTTAGTCTCGGACCACAGTTACTCTCTTTACCCCCCTCCTGTGGGTGGAGTCTGGCTTGGTCCTTACCTTATCTCTGTCATCTGTACATGCATCCTCCTTCGAGGCGGCGCCGCCTGGATGAGCCCTAAGGATGTGCATGTATACCTGACAGCGCCTGTCTACACTCTTTTAAAGGATGTGTCTTTTTCGGCTTATCAGTGAGTGCAGTTTAAGGACAACACACATCTCTTGTCTCCTCTAAATGCTGATGATATCAACATGTGGTGTGTTGGAGAGAAGTATAAATCATCCCAAATTGCACTCACTGGTGTGTAGGAAAATACATGTCTGCTGTAAGAGTGTGTTACATACAGTATTGCCTCTTTTATGTATAACTATAAATTATACAGGTATAATTTATACTGTGTTTACAGTTGGACTTGTTGGGCAGTGGAAACATGACTGGGCTCAATTTGCTTTTGATAAATACATTTCAAAATATTAACACAGATGCTTTTTTTTTCCGATTGGGTATGAAATTCACCTATTCCCAAAGTATTTTGAAAAAGTGAATTGAGCACAGTCCTCTCAAACAACTTGCAATACAACCAATGTCCCAGTGACACAACAAGGTCCAATGCAGTATGTTTTTCTCCGTGAGTGTATCTGTATAAATTATATGTGTATAATTTATGCCGTGTGCACAGCGCAATCCATGTGTCTTTATCTGTTATAAAGTAATCAGCACTACTATCAATTCTGAATAATACTACCAGTCAGATGTGATCAACAATCAAAGACAATTAGGCAAATCTATCATCGCATCTGGTCTTTATGTTTTGAAACTAATTGAGCATTAATCGATAGACTGACTCTAAAGCAGCCAATTGGGAAACAGTCGAATCAAAAGTTCCTTGGTGGCGATTGGAGGAGACGAGAGCGGAGCTCTGTGATTGGAGGAAAGGAAAACTTACTTTGTTATTGGAGGAGAGGACAGCAGCTCTGAGTGTGACAGGAACTGCAGCCTGACCCCCTTAAACCCCCCCACCCCTGATTCTAACTGGCTAAAAGAAGAAGCATCACTCTCCCAAATCCGCTGCTTCAAATCTACTTCATATCTGAAGTGTGATGTAAGAGCTCCACATTTCCACGATATGGTTTGATAATATGACTTGACAGTTTATGTGTCATGAGAAAGTCATCCATTTCTAACATTCAAGCCACAAAATAACATTAAGAGCTGAGAGCCAACAGTGAGATATACTAAAATTAAGGTAACTAAGAAAACTCACCTCATAGAGGGAGAGAGGTGGGGAGCTGGGCTGGCTGACCTCTCATCTATTTGAGTGGTTGGAGAAAAAATAACGCCAGGTCTATTGAGAATTAGATCCTAATGGCTAATTTGGTTAATAAACTGAATTGATACATTTATTAATTGACCCACTCTATCTCATATGGTAGCTGTGAAAATCAACATAATTTACCCAAAAAGCAAGAAATTTAATTAAAACCAAAAAGTCCGCCCCTCGGTCCCTCCTCCTCTCCCTAACCCAGGTTTTCTATTTGTCACTCTGATTTGATTGACAGCTGAGGACACATGTGGGGGCACTGTGAGGGGCGGCAGTGGGGTGGTGACCAGTCCCGGTTACCCCGGCAACTATGGTAACCAGGCCGACTGTACTTGGATCCTATTGGCCGAACCTGGAGACACCATCTCTGTCATCTTTACAGACTTCCAGACGGAGGAGAAGTACGACTACCTGGAAGTGGAGGGATCCGAACCACCAACCATATGGTGAGTCTCGCTATTCATAAATTTAATCATGCAGTCACGTGTGTGTGTTGCTGAGAAATTTGTTAACATGGCGTGGCAAGTGTCCATTTATTTGTGTCGTCTTTGGTATTTTATGTTTTAGAGAAAAATCTGCTTGGAAGCGATGGGATGAGTCACAGTTCAGTGTGAAATTGCAGAATGTATTTCCAGGTGTTGGAGACGTACAATTAGCCGGATGGTGAAAATGAAAAATATGCATGTGTCACACAGCAAAATTCAGAGGTGGATATTAAGGTTTCGACCAGGTGGCCTGATTATTCAAAATGTCTCCTGTGAATATCCATCATTTCATAAATGCAGGTTAAAGTTGACAAATCCAAACAAAATGTAGAGCGTTGAACCAAAAGTCTGCAGCAGGAAACAAAACAGAAGCACAACAGACGCCTACTGTACTTGAGGTGGTCCTAATCCATATCCTGTAAAAAAAAAAAAAAAAAAAAAAAGAAAGAAGGAATGGATTCGGTTGACATTTGCGACCTGGCATTTCCACAAAGGTGGCGTCGTCACATAACTGCTGAGTTTATGGAACAATTTAACCACACTTGGAGCACAGTAGTAAAAAGTTAGAACAGGTGATAAAAAGAAGTTGGAACTCCGGTAAGAACCGGTAATAAAATGAAAACGTTATTACAGATATAAAGTACAGTTTTTATCTCTTGTTCTTGAAGGATAGCAATTGTTCCATGGAGGAGATAAATAAATAAAATCTTAAAGTATGATGTGCGTGTGCAGTCCTTCTGTGTGGGCTTTACAGACATGTGCTCATTAAATGCATGTTTTTGTTTTTTTTCTGTTATTCTCTCGTGTTCTCAGATGGGCCACTCATAACAACATTTTATTGCTTCAGCTTCTTATTGATTGTTGGTAAATTAGGGTATTGATCAACCGTTGCTGTTGCTGTAACCAATTTGAATCTAATCATGGTCAGAGATATGAGTGTGTGTGTGTGTGTAATTGATATGGAAGCAATAATAGCCAGGAAACTGCTTTTAGGAAAGTGTTGCTGTGTGTATGCATGTGCACTCCGTCCTGCTCAGTAATGTGTGCGTGTGTGTGTGTGCGCGCGCGCTTGCAATCATGTTAAAAGAAGCTAAGGACACCTCAGAGAGCACTTAAATTCTGCTCAACATCTGACAACCTTTCACTAATATCTCCTGTCGAGCTCCGCTGATCACATTTCATCACTTATTCACACAGATGTTGTTATCGTTCAACACTTTACATGATCTATATATCATATTTAATCATATTGTAAATAAGGGCAAAACACCATTAATCACCAAAGAGAGCCTGATAAGAAGGATAATGTGAAGGTCAAAGGGCAAGTTTTATTTTTGATTCATTTGACCTTCAATACGGTACAAGGAGACGTGCATGGAAAAAGACCAAGTAAGTTGATTCTTAGTAATCATCAGTGATATTCATTCATTTAATTATACAAACAGAGTTAATGAGAACACAAGCAAACAACAGAACACAGTTAAAAATAGTCACGTTCAAGTTGTAATCATGGTTTTAACTTGACCTGTATGTAGAATTGTTTGAATGTGTTTTGTGAAATGTTTCGCAGCTTTGTTTCAAAGATGCACTCACGGCGTCTAGGCATCATCTCCTGTGTGAACAGGTCATTCAGATTTCATTTTGAACTGGGGGCAAATACAAAACCTTACTGCTGTGAAAAATCGCCTTCTTAGGAGTATTTACGACCAATATTTATCGCTCAGAGTTGGACTGTTGGCCTTTGGGGGATAATGTGGTGGTGACTGGTAGTGTGTGATTTAGTCTGACCGCTGTCTTGGCTCGTGTAATCTATCGCCGCGTCGTTATTTACTTGCTGAATTAACTCTGGGCTCTCACACGGCACACTGAGCCGTGTTGACGTTTCTCAGGCCGTCTGATAACATGCTTGTGGTTTTGTACTGAGGGGGGGGAAAGCAGTGACATTCAGAGGTATTTACACCAACTTGAACTGAACCAGCTGAAGATGCAAAACTGACCTTAAATGCAGTCAAAGGTTTCTTCTCTGTTCATTCATCTCTAGCTTTAACAGTCGAACCACTGGACGGTGTAGTAAATGTATACATACTTAAAATGCTCTGCTTGGTTTCAAGGGCGACTGATTCTGAAACAACAAAATATAAAGCGTGCGTGTGTGCATGTGTGTTAAGGTGTGTAGTGGATTATAGGCACTTAGCTCACAGCGATATACTGTTCTCACAGGCACAAGCTGCTGATTTTAGTAGAAAATACACAGGAAAAAAATCACATATACACGAACAAATGTTGCATATCAACCTTATTATCCATGTCCGCGAGCACTCTGTATTCACAAACAACTCGCTCCTTTCAGCGAGACGAACACAATTACAGAAGTACATTTTAAAATGCAGAAGACGCCTGATTTACGTAAGTGACTTTAATGGCTTCCCACCTGGGAAGCAAACAAAGCACTCCTGTGGGTAAAGAGCGTCGTCTTCATCAGAGATGTCAACAAAAAGTCATGAAAAGAATTGTTTAAGATGATGCAATGCTCAGAGGGACATTGCAGAAAGCGCGACTCTTCAAGCCTCGCCGTGGATGTGAGACGTTGCAAAAGTCAATCCACGGTTCCACTCCTGTCAGACACAAAGATGAAAGAACACTTAATAATATCAGCAAAAAACCGGACCCCTCAGGAGCGGATAAATGTTCCCTGGTTTGAAATATCCACTTTCTTTTGAGGCGTCCTCATGACAGGGTCTGAATTCGGTATAAACATCCTGCTCCCCTGGATTCTATCATCCTGTGAACGGTACAGGCTGTTGGTGTTGTAATCGTCTGGGGAATATTTTATTGACTTGAACTAGGCTGCACTAGACCCTGTAGTGCCAATTTAGCATTGCTTAAATGCCAGAGCGTGCCTCGGCGTCGCTGTTATCCAGGTGCATCCCCTCATGGCTGCAGTGCACCTCTTTTCACTTGAGCGCGTCCACATGAGAAAACACGCATCATATCCGGAAGTGACAGAGACGTTAGTTCACTCCAGTGACCTACAAAGCCCATAGCATATCTCAAGACAGCACAGCACCTCTGGAATAAAGCTGAATGGTATATTTGCAGAATAAATGTGCTGCAGAATGTGTCAATGCTGCAGGTGAATGTGCGCCGGAAAATCAGTAGGGACTTTGTGATGTATTGTGTTAGCACGGACCAGGATCTCTGGGGAAGAGCATTGATTCCATGGTTTAAAGATTTCAGTGTGTTCTTGGTGCAAAAAGGATGTTGCTCACTGCTGGCTGGCTGTAAGTGGATACTGATGCTGTAATCTGTGCCTGGCTTCTGCAATTGTTCGTTCGTACAGCACGGCGGGTGGGAAAATAATGAACGGCATGTAAAGTAGAAATGCCAAATGTTTGCTGGTTGTAGCTTCTTAAATGTGAGGAATTTTCCGCCTCTTCTTCTACTACTTCTTTCATATTCTTGTAGATTAAGTATATAACATTTTGGCTGGTGGGCAGACAAAGTTTGCAGTTGACATCATTTGGGGTTCAGTTGACACTGAAAAGGAAGCTGAAATTTATTGGAAATGAAATACGCCTGTGTTTAAGCATCTCTGCTTGTTTGCACATAAGTACATAAATTCATAATTCTGTGTGCATATGTGTTTGCTTTGGAGTGTAACCATGTAATGTCTCGTCTCTTTCTGTATATATACAGAAGCATCAGTTCATATCTGTCCTCTTCATCCCCGTGAAAACTCCTGAAGCTTGATGTTGACAAAAAGTAAACAACACTGTTTCCATCCCCCATCTCTGTGAACAACCTTTATTTATCCGTCTTATCAGAATGATAACAATTACAGACACATTGAAATGACATTAAAAGAGTTGAGCAGGCAGAATAGTAAACACTTGAAATGACAACTTTATGATATATATCAACAATTTCTGTGTAATTGTTTTAAACTGTTGCATTTGTCCTACCTTGTACCAATTGTAACCTTTAATGCAAAATCAAAGGGACCTTCTTTTGAGGTGATCTAGACTTAAACCAATGCGAATGTCGTTCACACTGTCAGCACTTAGCAGACGGTGAATCTGGCCCAGCTGTTTGTGTTCAGACTGGCAGGAATCTGTTATTGGTCGTCTTTTCCTTTGGGGTGTTCCCAAGGCCTGTTTTAGGAAACACATGCACAGTGGTTCAATTTCCTGAGCAGGTGCTGTCTGCAAAACAAGAGACAGTAAAAACATTAGTACAGTACAATTACGATGCACTTTACTGTTTCCATTTTATGCTACTTTATACTTCCACTCCACTACACTTCAGAGGGCGATATTGTACTTTTCACTCCACTACATACATCTCTTTTAGTTACTTTTCAGATTACATTTTTCATAGAAATCCTATAATAAGTTTCTAAAATCATGTATTGTAAAGTTTTGAAATACCCATTAGTAACATATACCTTACTTACTATACTTAAAATTAACTCAACCTCAACCGGCTACAACATTAAAAGTAGTGTTATAGTCATGGTAACATTACTGCTGCCTAACGAGTCCATTTACTTTTGATACTTTATTTGAATGTGTCATAATCATAACTTGCACTTTCACCTATGTACAATTTTGAAAGCATGACTTTTACTTGTAGCATAGTACTTTTACAGTGCGGTACTGCTACCTTGACCAAAGCAAAAGATCTGATTACTTCCATTATTGTCCCTTCTAGAGCTGGATTATTACCTTTACGAGTCACACAGGTCCAGTTCTGACCCACCGAGATGGAATTTGTGGAAACTGTTCCCCAGATTTTTATGCGTTGACATATATGTTCCTTGCTAAAATCTATTACTGTCTTCTGTCCATCTTAATCTTGAGGATCATTATTGTTATTCCATTTTAAAACATACGTGTTATTAGAAATTTTGGTCTCAGTCTGTGATTGGATTTCATCTGGTGTCGTGCATTAATGTGTTTTTCAGGATGTGCATCATAATTTCTTCTTTTTTAATGTAACAACCGCAGCACAATTCCAAACTGGAAGAAATGGAGGACGGATAAATATTCAGAAGATTACCTGCCAACTTAGCGATGCACTGGAGGATGACTTGGCTAATGAGAGTGTCCCTGAGAAGTCCCAAGACTTATAACATCATTTCCAAACAGCACTGTGGTGTATGTGAAAGGGTGCAAATGAGATCTTTATTTATCGTGGACGCAATAAACACCCAGGCAATCTGAAATCAGAGGATGCTCGCATTCATGAGACGTTCAAACAAAAGAATATTCTCATACTTAAGTTCCAATTAACCTTCTTGGTAATATCGAGTGTGTGCACAAATCTGGCGAACAAACGATGTCCTCACATGTGTCACTTTTACTCCAAAGTCTTTAAAGAACATTTGGTGCATGAAAACAAAACAGTTTGCCGTTGCAGGATTGAAACCACTGACCCTTTTGTTGCAGATTAGTCTTTCTGAAAACGAGGCCACGCCGCCTGATTTCTTAGCAACTGCTTCATGACACTAAGTGCTAATACGCTAATTTCCATTGGCAATTTGTGAAAGAAGCTAATAGCCAAAATGCTAATTTCCAATGGCAATTAAGTAGACAAAGCTAATGGCTGATTTGCTAATATGTGAGTGTGTGGAAGAATTTGTTATGTGTTTATCAGTTGCCGGTGGGCTGACAACAGCAGTCTCGCACACGCCGACACGCACGGCTGCAGCTTACATCCATGTTCGCGCACCGACACACACGCACTGCCACTCCTTCCAGACACACACTCACTAACATGCACACTCGCAGAGACTCTCCTACTTGCACAGACACTTGTGTCTAATCAGTATGCGGAGAGGTGTGCTCGCGCCTATGAGAGTAGTATATCGCTGTGAGCTAAGTGCCTGTAATCCTAGCCTAACACTGCACACCCTAATACACATGCACACATACACACACACAAGTTTTATATTTTGTTGTTTCAGAATCAGTTGCCCTTGAAACCAAGTAGAGCATCTTAAACAGAACGATCTCTCTCTCTCTCTCTCTCTCTCGCGCGCTTTCACTCTTTCTCTCACTGTCTCTCTCCCGTGTCTATCTATCTATCTATCTATCTATCTAGTTTTCTCTCCCTACACAGCTGGTGAATATAGCTCACTGTTGCGTGCTCCTCGGTTCACCTCCTTGACAGCCCATCACCAAATTCGTGGTAATGGTGGACCCGGCTATTCAAAGTCTGTCATCTACCAATCTCCTGCTTGTCGAGGATTTGTTCTTTAGAGGCACTAAAAATTAATTTTGTCAGGTTCGAGCTGGAGTCGAAGCCGTGTCGCCGAGCGCCTGGAGTCACATCACTGCAGGCGAGTTGGTTTTTGCAGACAGTTAATTCTGCCCACTGTGTGACAAAGGTACTCACACTAATACATTGTACGATATGTAGTGGATTAATTCTGCAATCCTGATACAGCGTGCGTGCGTGAAAGCAGCGGAGCCAACAGCATGTCACCTCATACATATTAACTGCTGACAGTTATAGAAGCTATAAGAGTCTTGAGTCATATGAGTAAGCTTGGTGTTTGTGCAGTTATCACCATGTGTCAAGGGCACATAACAGCATCTGTGTTCGCGATAGTTTAGATTGAAACCTTCCTCCCACACTCAACCCTCCTGCCCCATTCAGCAATATAGTGAAGTCTATGATAAACACTGATGCATGCGTCTCATCTTCACATACTGTACAATGCAGTTGCGCTGTAATAGAGAAATGTGAAGAATCTCCTTGAGTCCCAGCGAATCAGAGCTTCATAACAGGGCATAATCTTTTCGGCATCCACTAGACCATATGGGTGCTTGTGATTCAAGATAGTTTTAATGTACCACACACAAACACACGCAGGCGTGATCACTGATTAAAGATGCACCAAGAAAGGGAGAACATGTGCTTAATTAAACAGACACAAATCCAGAACCATCACTCACACTTTTAAACTTCAACGCATTGCTCCAAACAAGTGTGAATCAAAACAGAGCATCATAAGAATTACACCAGGCAATTACGGGAACAGAGGCAAACAGCATATTAAAGCATTTTGGAAAGAGAAAGAAAAAGTTAAAGTAACCTCTGCTGCATTTGTAAGTAACAACATAAAGGCTCTACACATCCATGGTCCATGAGATAGATAGATAGATAGATAGATAGATAGATAGATAGATAGATAGATATACTTTATTCATCACCTTTTTGTTACTGGCATTTTTGTTGCTCCTGCATATCTAGTAGAAGTTATACTTTCATTATTCATATACACTCTGCCTTCACCTTCTACCTGGTCTATCGGCTCTATTGTGACAGGTTTGGCCAACCTGCTGATTTTGTTTGATTTAATGGAGAGAAGCAGCTAAGTACTGTACGATTGGAACGAGTCCAGGTTAGTCCCACAGATACAAACCCAATTTCTCCAACATCATCAATCAAAATTTACTCATTCTGTGCAGTGTTGAAATTGGTCTGCTCTTTTGCTTGGCTCAGCTCTGCGCTCTTCTGTCTGTGTCTGTTCTCCGTCTATACAAACATCATAACACGTCGCATGTTTGTGTGTGACTGCATGAGTTTTCTGAGCGGGGAAGCGTTT
The DNA here is from genome assembly GCA_025331565.1 of Holacanthus passer. NCBI lineage: Eukaryota > Metazoa > Chordata > Actinopteri > Pomacanthidae > Holacanthus > Holacanthus passer. The sequence goes on along the minus strand of JAFREQ010000002.1, from coordinate 6,746,261 downwards.
TCTAGCTCTTAACATTTCGAGAGATGCAAAAAGAGCTGCGCGTAAGAGACAGAGAGTTTAAGTGTGTGTGTGTGTGTGTGTGTGTGTGTGCGCGTGCGAGTGCATGATGTTATGCTTGCCAAGTGCTAATCAATGCTGCTGGCAGAGAGGATGCTGGGATAGCAGCACCATCCCGAATAGGAAATGGAGCACTGACCTTGAACACAAGCGCACACCCCGTTTTCTGTTTCTCACACATACACACAACAAACAAACACACATATCAGATTATATCAAATATGTATCTAAAGATGCAGGGAAACACAAACAGAGAGGCAGGACAGCTCGGTACCAGACCTCTGATTCAAAGTCCACATCCCAATTCCTGTCAGTAATGACTGTGACTGTGTTTGGAGAAGCTTTTTTGCAGTCTTTGTGTGCAGAATTTAAAGCTACTCTGTTCTTGACCACTAGTAACACTGTGGAGTTATGTTCTGACAGCTGAGTGTTTTGCTTATATCTTGTGAAAGAGAAGATCCAGATGCACATCCCATTCACTCTATTCCACTGATTGACAGGTGTGGTAGTCTGCTGCCAAATGTAGTCGTGTGCTGGCAAAATGCAGGGATGGTAAGCTAGCAAACATGGATGTAAACAATGCAGGTTTTCAAAAAAGCTGGAAGGACACACACAAAGCTTTGTTAAGAAAAAAAAGTGACGGTCAGCAAATATTTATTTAAGAGAAAATGTCCCTGTGTACCTGTAAGCTGGTGAAACTACCAAACTTCTGATATGACAGCTCTTAAAGGGATCAGCTGCAAACCAGTTTACTTGTGTTGATGTGCCATGGTAACTGTCAGCATTTGTAAGTACTATAATTTTACACCATTAGAAGAGCTGCAACATTTCAACAAATACCCCTGAATATCTTGTTTTTGCTGACCTCTAGTGGTCTGCGTGCACTCCTTTGCACCTGCAACAACACCAAAGAGTTGAAAAAGACTTGACACTTCCGACCAGAGGTGGCAGCAAAATACTTTTTCAGCCTTAAGTTACTCTTGAAGAAAATGTGCTTTAGATTGTAAAGACAGACTCGGTAGTAAAACTTTTAAAACTACAAACAGCTTCAAGGGTTTGATGATGTTTCTTTATTCTCATTTTCATCTTTTATTGAGTTAGATAAACTATTTTAAATGTGCCTATAATCTCCTCTGGCGACGTGGAGGCAGCGTTGGCAGAATTAGTGACTTTCTTCACAGTAGAGTCAGATAACACGTCAAAACACACAGAAGGAGTTTTTCTGTTGTTGCTTTTTTTTTTTCTTTTACCCAAAATGAACTGCTGCAAATCACATCAACCACTTATTTCAGAGTCAAGGAGGACTCCAGAGAATCCATTACCAGACACATTCATAGGCCAAATGACTCTCATTGAGAGCTTGTAAACAAGTTCATGATGCAGACTATTTTCCTCGGGATCTATTTGCAACATTGGGGTTTATAGGTTATACCAGTGACCTTCACACTGTTTCTCTGGGGGCATCAATTTTTAAATCCAATTTCTGGTGTCCTAAAGCATAATTTAGGTCTACAAGTCTATTGTCTAGGCATGTCTAAGCAACTTTACGCCAACATTAACCCGCACCTTTAATAGCCTTTGAAACAAATTACTGAAATCTTCTGGGCACCGATCCTCTTATTTACGGGAGCCAACATGGAGGTTAGCGGAGGAGAGAGAGAACGAGAGGACAGCGAGAGAGGTGTCATGGTGTTTTAAGGAGGCAGCATCAGGTCACGCAGAAGAAGAAGAGAGAGGCAAAGAGACAGCAGACAGGAGAGGAACGGGTAGACAAGAGGAGCAGAAAGGGCGATTGGGGTGACAAGAGGAGCCAGGAGAGAAGAAGTGGAGACGAGAGGTAAGAAGGTGAGGTGGGGAGGGGACGGAAAGCAGAGGTGCAGGATTAGGGATGAAGGAGGGGGCGGGCAAGATGAGAGTTGACAGGAGAAGAGAGGTGGAAGGGAGAGTAAAAGGAACGGAGGGGGAGACACAGGAAGAGAAAGCCATCAGGGGGACTCCTGGGTGAGGAAAGAGGTTGTAGAAGGAAAAAGACAGAGACACTGAGAGGGATCGAGACAGGCAGAGGAGGACGGACGGAGACAGACAAGCGCGAAGAAACTTCTGACAGCTGCTACCTGTGCATGAACTTAAATGTGATCAGGAGGATACTGCAATTAGATTAAAGCGTGTAAACAACTTAATCCAGCGTTTCTTAACTCGGGTCATATAGAGACTATCGGATTAAAACATGTGCAGAACTGTGAAATTAGTAGCATTAGAGGAAGCTCAGAGATGCAAACACCATATGTCCGCTAAGCCCGTTCATCTGAGTTCTCCAATCTGTGCAGCTCGCACATTATAGATTGAGATATAGTTTAGAGCTACGTATCAAATCTCTACAAAGTGCTGGATTTTTGCATCAGAGCTGATGAACAAAGCGTCTTCTGCAGTAGTTGCCTATAAGGGAAACGGCACATGATAAAGAATTCAATCAACACACACTATGCAAGATTGCATTAAGATGCGTATATTAAGATAAATCCTCCTCCGCTATGCAAGTAAACAGCTTAATCAAATTACTCTTCGAATCAAAGTAAGGTTTATAATTAGATTAGTGTATGATAATTAGATTATGGTGTTTATGCAAACAAAGTCACGTTATACACGTTCACTCGAGATAAAAAACTCAAAATAGGTCACTTCCACTCAAGGGCTTTGAGGCATCTTCAACTTTTGCACTTAATTACACAGAGCACCATGACAGAGCTAAGTCTCGATTATCTCGTGCACATTAGATCTTTGTATTTTTCAACTGTCATCCACACAATAGCCCGTGGCTTACAGAGACTCCAAAACACATTTCTCTGGAAAAGAATTTAAAAAAGTGGTCAATGTTCTTTTGATTACTTCTTTACTTTTAATGTTTTGGCGAAGGCGACTGAAATGTTGAATATGCGCTGAATGAAGAAAAAAAAAATCACAGCGGACTATGACGCGCTGTTTTCCTGCAGACAACGTCGTCAGACATTCATTACAGCGAGCACGTGTCATCAGTACAGGAGCAGTGTTTTTGCAGGTTGGTGTTGCCGGGCAGTGAATTTTGATATTTGCCATTCCCGCAGCGAATAACCTTTCCAGGTGGTGCGAAGCCAAACCCGAGGGAGCGGGCCAGAGGTTGAGCACCACTGGAGCACGATGTGTAGTCGGGCCGGGTCACAGCAAATTAATTCTGCCATCATAAATAGGCTGTCATTGTCATTCCCTGTACTCAGCCCAGTCTGTGTGTGTGTCTGCGTGCATGCATGGATTTATGTGTTTTGTTTGGTTGTTGTTCTGTTGTGTGTGTGTGTGTTTGGAAAGCATGGCGTATTGAATAGTCAGCAGCGAGGGTGCTGAAATGATAATATAATGTAATGTAATAATAATAACACCAGCTCCCTCTCCTTGTGTCTGTCCCCCTTCTCTCCCACTTTCCCATTCTCTGTCTCTGCTCTGATTACTGCTGTCCCGCAGGCTACACACACACACACACACACACACACAGACACGAGAAAGGGGTTTTGAGAAGAGGCAGGGAGCCGCCCAGAATTGCAATGGCTTCTGGGTAGAGACTGAGCTAAATGAAAGGAGCGAACAGACAGAGTGACGGAGAGCAAAACCCTGGAGAGCGAGAGGAAGGAAAGGAGGAAGACATGAGGGGAACGAGGGTCAGGAGAGAGGAAGGGGGGAGTAATTGTTGGTAACTCTGTTGTGGGGTATTCAAATCAATCAGCTCTTAAAAGAATGATTCTGCATTTTCTTGCAGTTGGACAAAAACATCTCCCTGATGATAATTATTTACAATACAAAATGTTTATTTAGAAATGATTTAGAAATTCATTTTTACCTAACATCATAAAATCACCTTTTATTGAGAGCTATTGTTGTTGTCATGGGCTAATTTGGGTCCAGACCGTGTCTCAGATCTGTTCAGACAGACAGACATCAATATGGTAAACACTTCAAAATGTCATATCGAGTCTGGTTTGTCACTTAGCTGTAATAGGGGATCTGAGTGTTTTGGCTGTGACTGTTTTTTTTTCTCCATATCAAAAAGTAGAAGTATCTAGCTGGATCTCTAACCTACTCGCTCTGCCATCACAAGCATAAATTACCCAACAGATGGTATAAAATGTTTTACACGCGGTACTTCCCTCTATAATAAACAACGCTCAGTTCTTTCTGCCTGGAAAACTAAAATTATTTAGTTTAGGTTTCATTTAGTAGCTGTGAAATTGTTATAAACTCTTTAAAGTAGTTCTGTCAGAGCTGAATTTCTACCATTATGCTCATTTTATGTTTTTTTTTATATTGCAGCCATCAACATGATTTTAAGCAGCGCATTAAAGATACCATTCATGGCCAAAAGTATGTGGACACCCATTTGCACACATACATTTCATCTCAAAACCATGAGCACGACTTCCATAACACCCTCCACTCTTCTGGTTTTCCACATGCTACTGGCGCCCGGCTGCAGGGATTTTTTCCCATTGAGCTACAAGATCATTAGTGAGGTTAGACACTGATGCTGGGAGATAAGGCCCGGCTCGCCGTTGGCGTTCCCGTTCATTCCAGAGGTGTTTGATGGGGCCGAGGTCAGGGCTCTGTGCATGCTAGTCGTGTTCTTCCGCACCGAAGTTGGACAAACCTGAGCACACAGATAAAATTGGAATCAAACTGTCACTTGAAGCTGTTGCATTAAAAAATTCCCTTATTTGGAGCTGAGGGACCTCACGATGAAAACCAGCTGCAGGAGTGTTGTTGTCATTTTAATGGTCTCAAAAGTAACACTGACAGCACTTGCTCAATTTATAAATGATCAACATCAGAGTGTTTATTTTTTTCCTCCCAATATGGTCCACAGTCACCCACTCATGTTTCGCCGCTGTCCGTGTCAACAAGCTGGCTTTAAAACCCACTTCGCTGCTCTGTGAAGGGGTGAGCGAGGAGGAGGAGGAGGAGGAGGAGGAGAGAAATTTAGATGAGATAAAGGGAGGGGAGGGAGAGACAGAGCAGGGTCCTGTTGTGAACACTGATTACTCTCTGCCCACTTGAGATTGATGGAGAGTGACACAGCAGGCACGCTCCCGCAAGCACGAACACATGCACACACATATAAACAACACGCTCCAACACACGAGAGAACACATCTAAACAATCACACACACACACACACACACACACACACACACACACACACAGGACTTCTCTGTCTGTTCATACTGATTGATGATGCATCCACCTAGACTACATCCAGACCAACTCTCCTGCAGTGTGTGTGTGTTTGTGCTCATTTCTCTGTGTGCATGCAAGTGTGTGAATGAGCGTTTTTCTCTCCCTCTTCCACTCACTGCATGCACGTGTGTGTTTGCAGGTGTGCGTGTGGCAGTTCCCTCCTGTCTTAATTAGACGAGGCTATTAAGACAGATTGCCTGATTAAGTAGCATTCCCCCACTGTCTTATGAATAGCCGCACACACACGCACATAGGGAAGTTAGAGTTGGCTGGTGTGGCTCTCCAACCCATCGCTGATGAGAGGATTCTGCATGTGTGCGGAAAAGCCATTCACTTCACAGCAGGTAGGAACGCTTCACGTGAACAGCCTCTCAAGTGGGATATCAAATTGCCCGGCGTCACGTGTCCGTCAGTGTTTTCTGTGCAAGATGTCACTCACTCTAGTAGAACATCCACAGCGAGAACGCAACACATGCCACATGACCTTTGTTGCGTGTCACACCCTCGTCTCTCTCCACGCACTTCCTGTCTGCCTCTTCACTGTCAAACTGTCCGACGAAGGTTAAAAAAAGAGCACCCACAGCGAACGACAGCTCACATAAGAGCGGGGCTGAGCAGGAAAGTTGGACCTTGATGACTGTGATTGCATTTTCCACTAAAGAGTAGATGGAATAAATCAAATGATGCAGCTGTTATTTATCCCAAATGCATTTTTATGCTGCACAGTGCTACAAAAAAAATGAGCAGAAAATTGTGGGAGCAACAGGAGACGTCAGGTAATTCGTCTAAACGGCTGAACTCTGTTCCACAATAGATTTGACAGATTGTTTGTAGTTTTCATACGTTCGAGGGGCGAGGACAACTGTGATTGCCAGGCGGTTTGAAGTTGTTAAGTGTGTGACAGGTGCGATCACAATCTGCAGATCACGCTCTGTGTATCATCATAGTATATAACAACAGGGTGACAAGACGGTAGATTGAACCTGTTACTCCGCTGAGATATAATATAGTGTCAAAACTTGATTTAACATGTTGAATCCTTGTGATGCAAACAATGCTGCACTTAAAAGATGGACTCAAGATTTAAAAGTTATGGATGTTGCCACATAAGCTGAAGCCGAAACACATCCCTCTGCTGATTTTTCTATTATTTTTCTCTTTCGTAAACATGTACAATCACAGTGAATTAGTGTTTCCAAAATGAAGCTCTGAGAATTGCGCAGCCCTTCATTTGATTATAATATAATGTTTCCTGTCTTGTGTTCAACGTGGCAGAAAATGGCCTTTTTGATTTAAATGTTGTTTATGTTTTATTCTTAAATTACACCCCACCAAAATGTGCTTTTTAGTAATGCGGCTTTTGTGTTTTCATGATTACGTTCTGCTTAAATGCTAAAATGAATAATTAACAAGTTAACAGACGAACTAATGTACCTCTGTGAGACTCCGTGTGTCTTCCTCACCCCCCTCCCCTGCCTCCCCCCGCGTTTCCCCGAACCTACATCGATCTTTGCCACCTTCCTTCCACCTCATGCTTCTTTATTTCCTCCCTCTCCCCCTCTCTCTCATCCCAACGCTGCCGGTGGAATAGCGGGTTTGTATTTCTGTGGAGGAGGAGGAGGAGGAGGAGGAGGTGCAGAGGATGGATGGGAGGATGGTAGACAGAGAGATGGAGAGAGGGAGAGATGCTCTTTTGGTCTAGTGTATTTAATCAATTATGTTCTCCTGCTCCCTCTGGCAACTCTCCACTTGATATTCTCTCTCTCTCCTGCACACACACACACACGTAAACGTTCACACACATTCTCCAGCTTAGTTTTTTTTTTTTTTTTTTTTTTTTTTTACCTAGTTGTAACTTCTGTAAGTTTTCAGTATATTTACCTGGCGAGATCTGATTTTCAGCTGCTGGTGGCTCATCTCTCACTCCGATGAGGTTTCGAGCGTAAAAACATTTTCTCCCAAAAGGAAATGCTGCATTGAGCGAGAGGGAAATATCACCTGAGCAAGTAATTTCCTCTGATTCTCCAGAGAAGAACACCAATTCACTTTATTTCCAAATAGAGATACTTATTTTCAAGATAGGAACAAGGGACCTCAGCTTTTTTGGACTAAATCTAATACAAAATTCTGTCAGTTTAAAACTGTTAAGTGCATCCAATTACAATTAAGAACCCGTCTTTAAACTTCTTTAATATTTATTTCATCCATCATTTCATGCAACAAAGAGATCCCTGCAAGCTTTGTTGATCATCCGTGACGTCTTCACAAAATTTCCACTTTCAGAAGTTTTAAAGTTTTAGTGGCCCTTAGCCGCAAGCCTGACTTCACCCAATGTATTTTAAGCCTATGTCACTGTCAAGTCTCGGAGCAGGACACCCTCTCAGACCAAGGTATTAAAAAATAATCCTCGGAGCCCATCCAAAGATGATCTACAATACCTCCGGGCAGCTCTGAAGTGCTTTTATAGAAGATATCTTGGGAGAACACTTACCAGTCACAGACAGAAGCCATCAGCATAGATGAATGATTTAATAATGCATTACAAATTGTCCACATGGGGAAAATCAACTGGCTTCTCAGCAGTTTAGAAGCTGATGTTTTTTGGAAGTATTAGGCGTTCTGCTAGAAGAGTCATTTTAAGCTTTAATTATCCATGTAAGTAGCTGCCGAGCACACGTGGGCTTTTTTTTTTCAGCGTCGGTGTCGCTCATGTTCGTTCATGTTGCAGCAGCTCTGCGACGTCGCAACAGTTTTTGTTCAGACAAAGAGCATGAGAAGGAGGTGTTCCCAGCTGCTGCGGGGATCCAGATTGGTGACCTTTTTAGTCGCCAGCTTGTTTCTCCAGCCTTCCAGCTACTGCTGCTGCAAGAGAGGTTTTTCTAATTATACCTTCGTCCTGCAGCTCGGAGTTGTTAAGTGCTTCCTGAGCATGCAGTTTAATATTTTAACGTCACACGCACACACAGGCCCTCCGTATAGATTTATGATTTAATTCCTGTTTTAATATTGGAACAGATTGAATATGCACACACTCTACCCTTAATGATGCACTCTGGGTAATGATGTCATAGCATAGGAAGTGAATTAGGAGCTGTAAACATGAATAATATGCGTGTGAGAGAGAGAGAGAGAGAGTGCACATGTGAAGAGATGGAGAAGAGAGCTGAGGAAGGGAGAGGGATGAAGGGCAAAGAAAAGAAAGAAAGGAACGGTAATGTTGACAAAAAAAGTTACACCTGTAACTGTATAAAGAAATGAAATACTATAATAGGAGCAAAATAAAGTCATGCATAGCAAAGATAAATAAAGTATGTAAAGATTAATCATTAATAGACAGAAGGAGCGAGATCTTTCTGAAGCGACACCTGTTGGTTTAGGACGTGACGTACCTGCTCTGAAGGACCAGTACACTGTGTCTGTGTTGCAGTGTTTGGTCTGAGCTGAGGCTGGCGCTCAGAGGTCTCTCTTTGGAAAAGGTTAATCTATTTTGGGTGCTTGCGGGTCCCTTTGAGAGTTGGTAGTCATCTTGTTCCTATGCCTGTTGTTGTAATTATTATTAAGTATGCATCATAATGTTTTACAGTCTGTGCACAGCAGAGGCGGATGCATATCTAATAATTTGACACATTAAAGTACTTTAACAAAACATCACTCACTGCAGTTTGAAATAAAACGATATTACATTTATGTCTTCTCATTTCAAGCACTGCAAAGTTTACTTTAAATGTGAATCTATATTTGGAGCCGTGTATTCGTAGTCTTTGATATTTGGCTGTACGAGTGACCCTTATCTCTGCATCCAAGTAATAATGCATGATCATATTCTGGGTTTGTTTGTTTTCGCCTTTATTTTTTCTTTTCAGAGTTGGTTTGAGGTACTCATCTTCATCCAGATCCATGCTGATAAATAGATTACCTCCACGTATTGACATTTGAAATTTCAAATGTCTTGTGTGTCAGTCTGGGGACTCAGTGATTATTGTCCAGCATTTCTATTATCTGAACCTCTGCCATCTCTTCCATTTACTGCCCTGAGTCTCTCCCAGCTAATAGACTAATTTTGCATTGATTTGCCACAGTGTATTCAATTTGAAAACAATTTCACTGGTCTATCTGAAAGTGATCTGCAAGGTGGTGACTGCTGCGACTGCCTCCATTTGAGTTCCACTGCAACGCTTTGCTGCATCTTTCTCCTCATTTCAGGTCGTTTCTCTACTAGTGTCTGTAATTAAGGCATTAAAATGCCTCCAAAATACTTAATGTAAAGTTTATGGTTGCTTCTGCAGCTAACATTAATTGGAATTACTGAGCAATTTGAAAGACCCCATCCCAACAAATTAAGAACATATACTGCTGTAACAGTGTTACTGCATGAGATAAAATCACATGACGAAGGTGCTGACTCAGGACATTTCTTTTTTTTGTTCATGTTGTACACCTACATTCACAGTTGTGTTATTGAATTGCTGTGTTGGCGCCGGATTCACTATGTAAATCAGGTAGTTTGTGTCTATCTGGGTCTGTGTGTGTGTGTGTGTGTGTGTGTGTGACTAATAGCAGACATCAGAGAATCCTACTGATCTAGGGCACAAGGTGACCCTCTCTCTGTCTCAAACACATACACACACACACACACACACACACACACACACACACACAGACACACCTTCTAAAAACACCTCCTCAGCATTCTTGTGCTCCACTTTAAACCACTGTTATTAGAGGGCATGGCTGTTGGACAGTAGCATATACACTATAATGCCACTATACATGCATGCGTGCGTGTGTGTGTGTGTGTGTGTGTGTGTGTGTGTGTGTGTGAGTGAGCATGTGTGTGTGCTGATATTAATGGACTGCGAAGGTTAACGGCAGGGGTTTATAGGAGGAGACAAGCGAACATGAGAGGGCAGTCCTCTCCATACTCTGCGCTGTTAACGCGTGTGCGTACCTGTGTCTGAAATGTAGCAGCCAAGGTGATATTACGCTATGAAAATATAATGGGGGAGAGAAGCAGCACCTGTTGGCTGATGCTACAAGATGAAAGCACCATGCGTCAAAGGACCGATGTGCGGAGGGGGATTATTGCCAGCAGAGATTGTGTTTGAGCCGCAGATATTTGAAGCTGCACAGGAACGAGGGCGTTTTATTCTCCGAGTGTCAACTGGATCGCAGTCACCTCCTCCTCAGGCTGCCAACAGTGACCTCACACTCCTCACTTTGCCAACCACAAGAGCCTTGTTCATCTTCTCAGCCAATTAAGGGATCTTATCCTCGGCACTTGATGAAAGAGTTGCAAATTGGGTCCAATCTACTAGTGCTGTGCACCATCAAAGCTTTGGTTGATGAGCGTGCTTCAATGTAAAAAAAAAGCTAATATTGTTAAAGGTGGAATATTACATTCTGACAATCTGGTGGTTGTTTGAAACCTTGGCATATTTGCATGCACCAGTCTATTAGGGATAATAGGTGAATATAGGAAGCACAATATTAGGAATAATAATAATAATGTGGTTCACTATAACACCAACTTCTATCTACAGTTTGAGAAACTACCATGAGAGCTCAGTTTGCATTCAGAGTTGTTGGGTGAAATCCCCAAACCAGCTGGCAAGCGCCGCCAATCTTGGCAAGAACAATGAATAAGAAATGCCATTTCCTCCTTCATTAAGACTGTGTGAGACGCCCTTTGAGCATGCAGCGTAATCCCCAGTTCCTCCAGCGGGGCTGCAGAGACAGACTGGCTGCGTTGGGCGGTGAAGTCCTGACACTGTATGTAATTCAGCCTGTGTCATTAGAGACACAGCTGACTTTGTTCTCGCTTCATTCTCGACAGCTACACACACACACACACTGAGGATACACAGGCAAGATGGAGAAAGTGAAAATCTTAAGTCGTGTAAACAAAACCTGGTAACACTTTATATTAATGTACATGTATTCACCATTAACAAGAAGCTTATTAGCTAGATACTAGTAGCACATTGTCTCTTTTACTTACTTGTATATTTCTATAGTTAAATTGTCAATTCTTTTATCATAGTCAAAGTGCTACTACTTTCTACTCCAGTTAAAGTGTTGATACTTTTTATTCTAGTTAAAGTGTTGATACTTTTTATTCTAGTTAAATGGTTGACACTTTTTAATGAGTTGAACTGTTATTACTTTTTTGTACTTCTTGTTTACCTACTATTTATCTTGCTTTTGTTGTGGGACTAATAATGGAATATGTTATCTTTATACGTCATTATAAAGCATTTATTGAGAATTAATTACAATCTTAATAACCCAAACCTCCATAATGAGGCATTAGTAAGTGCTTTATAATGATCAATAAAGAGCCATTATGCTAATAAAATGCATGTTAATGAGCAACGAGTCAATGGTGAATATGTGTAGCTTAATATAAAGTGTTTTCTTGGCTCGGCTTAGTTGCTTTTCATACTTTGCCTTTGTTACAGAATGGCTACATATTTTATTCCCTGCTCCCTTTAAGACAAGTTTTTTTTTTTTTGTATGTATGTACTCATACATGTGTGCGTGTGTGTGTGTTTGTGTTGTGCCCCTCGGTCTTTAAACGAGGCAATTTAAGCTGAAGACCTTCAGAGCGAGGACATTTTTGCAACACTCGCTCATTCCGCCTGATCCTCGAGGGCCTGTTGTAGGATTAGGTGGGGGAAAAAAAGGGCAAGGGCTCAGGTTTTCAAAGTGTGTTTGTGTATGTGTGTGTGTGTGGTTTTCTGTATTTCCTACAGATGTTTTTTTCTGTCTTTGTTTTAGGTTGTCAGGCAGTAACATCCCCTCTCCCATCGTTAGCAACAAGAACTGGCTCCGACTGCATTTTGTGACTGATGGCAACCACCGATACCGAGGTTTCAGCGCACATTATCAAGGTAAGATGGGTAAGAAGTGATGACGCCTGCAGAGACGGGCGTCCTAATGTTCACACACGCACACACATATATATGCATAATGTTCATTTAAGATATATGCACTACCTACAGATGTCTTTGTGCTTGTTAATGACGGGTCTTTTTGAAGTTCAGTTTTAGCTTCTTTGCCTTTTTCCTTTCTATTTTTTTCTTTTTGTTTTTCTGTTGCTGCCTTTTTTTTCCCTTTTCAACTGATAGTTTTTCGCCATCATCTTGCCTCTAACTCCCTTTAATTACGCTTGTTGACTCCAATCTTCCCGTCTCTTCTCCACAACCCTTCCTCTCGCCGTCTCCATCTTTCTGCATCTCTCTCTCTCTCTCTCTTTTACTTTCGTTTTTCTCTCGGGTAACCGCTCACAGGCGTACAGTAAGATTTCTTTGACGCAAACCGTAACTGCTGGGAAACATTAGGAAATTCGTTTGGCCACGTCCATGTCTCCCAGCAGCGATAATAAGAGCTGAATGTGTGGGACAGACTGGAACACGTAGGGTTTATATTTTACACTTTACTAGTTTTCATACTCTCCCATGTTTTGCTTTAGTCTCAGACCATCTCTTGTTTTTATCAACACAAAAAGGCTGTGTGCTTTTAAGAACTATTTTTTTTTATGAATCACAAGTGCATGGTGCATCAAATCCATTCAACATCACAAGGTGCACAGGGCATGGGGCTGTGTTTGTGGCACACCTGCAGCACAGCTGGAACCAAAGTGCGATTGAAGTACACCATCAGCAGGTGATCTGTGGTCAACCAATCAGCTCCTCTGATCCACTTTAACGAAAATATTGTGTTTATTGTTGTAAGCTAAAGTCGTGGAAACAGTGACACCTTCCTCCGTGTGCAGTTGACCTGGTCTGAGTAGGCGGCACAAGCGTATGCTTGACACTGAAATTGCACCGTGCCTCTTGATTATTACCGACACGCTCCCTACTGTTCCCCGCCTCTTACTTCAGCACAAGTTCACAGCAAGTCGCCAAAACACCAAGCGGACTAAGGCGAGCAACGTAATCTAAGATACCACCTCTTGAGAGACTGGTGCCATGTCCTGTTCTTAAACCTGGGTCCTGTTTATGTAGTTTGTCTGCATTTGGATATTTGAAAGATATCAAATTGAATTCAAAGATGTGTCAGAAATGACTTTTTAAGAGAAGATATCAAATGGTTTTCTTCTACTGTCTGGTTGTCACTATTTTTGACCAGACACAAGAGCCCACTTTTCATACACACCACTTAAAGCTGTGGTTCCTTTGACAGTCATTATGGTAATTAGTTAATTTATGTTGTGCCATCGCCAGTCGTCACTGTCGTCACTGAGAAACCTCTCTGAACATCTTTGAACTGATACTCATCTTTCCTCAGACTGACAAGTCATAGTGTCTCGACATGAAAAGTTAGCATCTGAGAATCTATTGATCTATGAATATAAATTTATATAATCTATAATTGAGACTGTTGAGGTACAAATTCACTAAAATTGATTAATTGTATGTGTCTATATCTGTACATATGGGTAATGAACACATTTTACATTTTAGAGTCCAATTAGTGTTTTTCCACTTTAAAGAACATTTCGTGCTCATTGAAATAACTGACATTAAACATTTAGGCCTTTTCTTTATAACGCTGTGCATTTTTACTGTATTGGTCCTACGTGCCACTTGCAGGTCTCTGGTGAATTAAGCCAATTAAGCAATTGAAACTGCAATTAATCGAGCGCTGATTTTATATTAACTCTGCATAATTTCCCAATCTGTGAGTATGACGAGTTTATTAGTTTGAGTGTGACCCCAGATGACTCCTCACGGCGAGCCTTGCTTTTTAAACAGCGACCTCTATGGACGGATTTCTAGTAAAGGCAAAATGCCAAAAACCCAAGAGCAACAACCATTTAGAAATTTGATTTAGTGAAGTGTTCTTAATGTACACATGCAGCGTGTAGGAGGTTTTCAGAAATGAAAATTCAAGTCATTAAACCTTCTTTCCCCCCTTCCTGTTTCTCCATCTTTTCTCATTCTCCTTGACCTTCCTTTATTTTTTTCCTCCCTCTTCCTTCTCCCATGTGTCTTTCCTCCCCGATCTTCTCCTCTTGTCCATAACCTCCCTCTCTCCTCATCTCTCCGTCTCGCTCTGTCCTTGATTGACTGACGGGCAACCTGACCACTCCCCTGGAGATTTGCTTTTAATTGGTATAATTGATCTTAATTGATCCTAATTAGTTTAAAAGGTGAATCAACATGTTAATGAGGGGTGTCAGAGCGATAGGTTGGTTGATTAATTAGTGGAGTTCTTAACAAGCTTCTGATTGATTGGCTACTTCCTGTCAGCTGTCAGTCATCTGTATTACCCTGCTGGTTGTTGCACGTTAGCAGGAGGATGGGTTGGGTGGCTCAAAAGGTTACAGCTAATGAGGATCTTTACACTTTGTTTCTTAAAACTTTGCAGATTTATACAGTCTCTAAAAACTTTTTGCACAACATAGTTTTCTTTCAATCTAGTTTGAGATGAACGTCTGCAGATTTCAATAAACCAACAAGTGACAGAATGAATGCATTGGCTGAATATAGTTTCTTATCTACTGCATATGTTAGAAATTATTTCTGTCATTACAAGATGGATCTTCTGTGATTTCATGTCTCGTGGGTCTTAAAGACATATTCATTAACATTAACAAGTTTTGTATTATACCATCTCTGGAATCAGTGACCTTAGCAGAAGATAACGGTGTTTCCTATTTTATTCTGTTTGTTTCCAAACTTTCATTGTGGTTTTATTACAGCTTTTATGATGCTCCACTCCCTTCAGATTTACTTTCTCTTTAATTAGCATTCTTAGGATGTTCATCAGCTCCACTTTATTACGAACAGTTCCACTTAATGATATTTATTTCTATATATATATTTTTTTACTTCTTCTGTAATTCTTCCCTGCAAGCCATATGTTGTTCTGGTCTACTAAAGTCTACTTGTCTTCAGGAGAATAAATTATAATGGCAAAGCCCTCGGGCGGGGTTAGATTAGTTTAGTGTATGAAAACAATTCCAAATTTGTCTCCGAGAGACTAAATGAACAAATATGCTTTGGCAGGGTTAGTTTGGTTTATAAGACACTGCTATGAGACCTCAGAGGGAGACGTTTGGCTCTAGGTGCTGCCAGCAAGCTGGACAGACTGCCTGTGTGTGTGTGTGTGTGCGCGTGTGCGTGTGTTTGTGTGCGCGTGTCTGTTTGTGTGTGTGTGCGTGTGTGTTTGTGTGCATGTGAGTGTGTGTGGGTGTGTGTTATATGTCAGCCACTCGGCTCATAAAAACCTCCTCCTTCTGCTGCTGCCCAAATTATGAAGTTCTGAATTGATAATAATCTGCTAATGATTTATATCCAAGTTTGCGGAGGAGCCGGGGCAGAGAGGCAGAAATAAACCGAGAACATCACAAAGAAACAACAGAGGAAAAGAGAGAAGGGAGGTGGTGAAACAGTGAGCAGATCCAGGGAAGAGATTAAAAGAGAAGGAGAGATGGAAACCAGCAGAGAAAAAGGCAAAGAGAGTGATGGATAGCTTGAGAGAGATGGGGGGTTTAGGGGACAAGTCATTTGGCAGCAAGGTTTGGCTAAAAATTTAAGTATTAACATTAAGAGTTTTTCATGTCCTGCTGTTATAAACACAGAGGAAGAGAAAGCAAATGTGTGTGTGTGTGTGTGTGTGGATGACACAGGGAAAAGCCTGTTGGTGTATTAGTGTATTTAGTAACGCAAAGCCCGCAGTTCCTCTGCATGGCCGAACAAAATTTACCGAGTTAATTGTCCATTTGGATCCTTAATTGATGCTTCAAAGTGATGCACAATGGCGAGGTTTTAAAACACGCCATAGGCTATGTGTTGATGTGCTTAAATTAGAGGAATTAACAATTTCAATTCAGATATCTTTCCTCTGGGCGAGAAGAGAGAAATCACTATTTACATAATTTAAATTGTATTCCCTCTCAAGCTGCCATTTTTGATATTTATAGAAATGATCGAACCTCTATGAATGCTAGCTGGTGTTTATATGATATGTTAACTAATATTAAAAAGTCAATCAGAGACAATTACTTTTTTTTTTTTTTTAAATTAGTGTTGTAATATTCCTACTTTTCTATTATTTGGACTGTTTTGTCCATATGTCACAGATTATCTCTCTGCTCCTCATTTACTGCTAAACACAAGCGCAATCATTAAATGTCCATTAGCATGTTTAATTGAAGCTCAGTAATTATTCAGCTATGTCAACGTCTCTGAGCAAGAGTAAATGCTTTTCACCCCATGAGCAGAGTTGCATTTAAAGATTCAGCTCACCTTAATGTACAAAGCTTATAAGTGATTTCTGAGTGTGTTTTCAAACACGCTATAGGGTCCGACCGCAGTGCTTTTGCAGGCCGAGATGAAATCAGAGTTGATGTAGTGTCTCACCTTGGGAACTGCTGTAAGTTCATTTAATCATCCCTGTACTCGTGTCGTTCGGGGACTTTACCCCGGTAATACGAGTGCGGTGTCTCGCCCTGGGACCCTGGCTTACTAAAACACTCAGCTTATATGCTGAGGTCTGTCTTACGGACCGTAGGCCAAAACACCATATGGGCAAGAAATCGGCCACATGTCCATTTATTGATATAGATTTATTCGCCATTTAAATTGATGAAAAAATAATCAAAGTCACTCATATAATTTGTGTACGACCATCAGTCACAAATATACAATAATGTGGAAATGATCAGATTTTGCATAATATTGCAGCGACTTGTAAAATGATATAGTCCGTTTCGGTGTCCTTGTCGGTCCTCAGACAGGATTATCAACATAAAGCTCATGGATGTGTTTCAACAGTATTTCAATCAGGAAAAACACCACACATAAACAAGAGCTTTAGACTTGATGGTCAGTCAGTTAGGTCCATTGAAATGAATAGAAATGGCAGCCATTCTGACGAGGAAGGGGTCGAGGGGACGTTGGACAAGCGGTGGTTCGGTGATGGGGTGAGATAGACAGCGATGATGGCAGAGGCATAACAGAGAAAATAGTTTCTGTATCATTTGGTCAGAATGATCCTTTGTTGACAGGAGACTGAAGTCATTGGATAATATCTGAGGTGGATCCCTAATGTGATGAACACATTAGAAGCATAATTGTCTTCCTGCTTGGATTTTTGCACAAACTTCATTACTGTAATTACCAATTGAGACCTAAAGGCATTTGCACTGGAACAACAAATCAGATTGAATTCTTTATGGTGCAGCTTTTTCTTATGTATGTAACAGATCGTTTTTTGATGGTGGAGGCGAAGTGGCAGCAGCTCGTTCGGGAAATAAAGATGGCAGGTTTGAATCTGAGGACAGGCTGGGACAAGCGCGTCGTGGTAAAAAAGACTGAGTGATGCTTGAAGTTCCCTTCAGGGATGCGCTCAAATCCAGCTGCTGCGTTACCACGTGTAGTAACTGTGGTGGAACAAGCCAGCCTCCAGATGTGACTGGGTGTGCCACAGTATGGTCTCACCCCCCACGGCACATGCACCCCTGGGCTGCAGCTGGACGTGGGAATATGTTCTCAGTCATCTTGCCTGTTAACATGAGCAGCTCTCCCCCAAAGCCAGAAACCAGTGATTCATGTTGCCAAATAAACTACGGCTACAGGAATAATGTATGAGAACACAGTTTTTACAGTGAATTTACCCTTTAAATGGGTCAACTTTTATCACTTTCAGGGTCAAACTTTTTTCAAGGCAAACATCCTCACTATGTAATTATTTATAACAAGAACTGGGGGGAAAGCTGTGGATACCTAACGAGCGAGTCACACACACTTTCAGCGTGTGAGTCACAGTCAGCCGTCCAGGTAAGCAAATGTATGCATTAAGTGCAGAAATGTAAAGTTTGTGAAAGGCTGGATAAAAATACATGTGATGTGACTATGAAAAATTGACAGTCTGTGAAATCCATCCCCTCAATCATAGCTTTGCAACCTTAACTAAGCTCAGCAGGCTTGTCGAGCTCCACAAGCCGAACTGTGTTATTAGCTAAGTTTAGCTAAGTTTGGTCTTTCTCGTATCGTACTATAACCCGAGATTCTGTGAGTATAGGCTTTTAAATTCTCCCTCACTGGTGCGTGATGTTTATCGTGCTGTCTTTTTCGTGTGTGTGTAGATTTCAGATTCGGATTTCAATCATGTGAAATAATAAAGCCTAGTTCACAACCGGCACGTCCACTGTGTAGTGTTTCTCTACCGTGTAGAATAATGGATGCCATCAGAGTGTAGGCTGACATTTGCAGCTCCTTGGATTTAGGTGCATTTATACTAAAACAACGCCAGCCCACGTTACCTGAGATAAAAGCTTTTTCTTTTGCAATTATCACCACAAACCACAATCATCATCAGAATTACGTTAGATCATTTTTCCTCGTCATAAAGTACCTCCGGCTCTTTTGTAGTTTGCAATACAAGAACAATGTTTTGTCATTACAGTGTCTCCTACCTGGATCATCAGCTGGCGACAATGCTTCCTTTCTGGCTGGGACATGCAACTTTAATTTTGGTGCTGCCATAAAAACATGGTGGATTCATTCATTGTATACATTTAGATTCATTAAAAAGTGTTGGAACAACCAGATACAAAACGCACATGTGATATTGTTAAACATATCACATATTGTTTGTTTTTTTTAAATGCTAATGAATTTAGGATTACAAATATTGCAATTAAGAATCAAGCGACAAATTCCAGTCATGAAAATGAGTCAAAAGTCAAAATGCACATGAAATGACATGAATAAATTATGAGGTGACTCCAGTAATTCAACAGGCAGTTTCACTACATAACTGCTTATTTCAATGTTGTGTTAAGAATAACAATGGGCAGTCCATTTCCCATTTGACAGTTATTTGCTTCCATCCTTACTCTTTGCCTACATATCAATTAAAACCTATAGCCGATGAATCAGATGTAATAGTGTGTTGTCACTGTCAACAGCAGACTCGCTGAGGGGAATGTAGCCGGTGACCATCAGCTGTCGTTCCACATGCGTTCTCTTAACTCTCTCATGCTACCTTTTCATCACAGTGTAATTTCATTTCACTCGGTTTCAATCCTTAATAAAAACACCGCTCAGGTTGGCAGACAGCTCCACAATTTTTCAGCTGGAGCCTATTGAAACAAGCTGCAGCGCACACGGTCCCACACAAGAAAGCAGCTGCATTCCTACAGTGTAACTGTCATTCACAAAGTCATCCAGTCAATCCGCTGGTCAATCTGAATTTTACTACTGTTGCACTTACTGTAAGTAGCTCGGTTAACGGTGTCAGGCAAGAGCTGGGATTGTGCAGTCAGTCAGCCAGTCAGTCAGCCATTTGGTCTGGCGGCCGGCCAGTTAGCGGGTCAGTCAGCCAGCCATGTACTCAGTTGAATGGTTGCCAGTGGTTCCATTTACTGTACGAATTTTAGTCTGAACACTGAGAAATAATGTCTGCCTCTTATTAATTAACATTAACATTACAGAAAGTGGAGGTGAAGGAGGCAGAGAAAGTGAGGGTGGAGAGATCCTGGCAGCGCCGCAAAGTCGGGATGTCACAGTTTACCTGCAAACACGATGATTAAAAACACAAAATGAACTTTGACTTCACTAGAATCCCCATGTCTAAATCTGTAAAATAGACTTAAAAGGGAAAAAAGAAAAGTGTGATCAGTATTCAAAGAGAACGGAGAGGAGGAGGGGGGGAGAGTTAAAGATGGCAGAGAGGATGTGATCCAGAGAGAAACACACAGGGTCGTCTGAGGATCCTTTTTACTGCATCGTTGCTACAATATTCTCTCTCAAACATCAGAGGTTGTTTTTGTGATGCATAATTTGAATGATGTTTTAAATGAATGACTCTAATACATGCGTATTGCTGGTTTTGGATAAATTAGCAAACATTCTAAGAAACTGGTTTCCTTAAAAAAAAAAGCTAATGCTGTGTCAGTCTTTCATCAGTTTCACTCTACATGCAAAGCTTCAACAATCAACACAGGTACAAGAATACATCATAGATATGAGCTGCTCAAGTTCAACTAAAAAATAATATGCATGTACAAAATATGTGGCGACCACAGAACGCTTTCCGTCCTTTGCTGACGCTGATTGGCTCGACATGTTTGGTCCTTTCCTCATCCAGCGACTCGCCGAAAGCAAAGCCAGCGCTCTGGAGACGTCTCCCAGTATTTCACAGCATATTTTGTATTTTCACACCTTAAAATCAAACATAAATCCAGGAGTATCACACTGTGCTAGCAGGTGCATTTTCAAGGTTTTGCGATGGCAGATTCCAATCAGCCAAATAAATGGCAGGCTTCCACACAACCCTCCATAAAATTTTTTTTTGCTATTTTTGCTATACACCACAACTGATGGTTATATAGTTCAGCTTTTGAGTGATTGTACCCCTCCTAAATCTTTTAAGCATCAAATACTCCTCCCCTGTTGGCTCGAGCGATCTCTGTTTGGAGGTTGGTGGGGTCAACCTTCAGAGAGAACGGCAACATGCTCGGCTTTCATGTTCTTTCATCATGTTGGTAAAAAATGCTGGAAAACATCACAGAAATTTTAAAGCTGCTCCTCCTTCAAACACATATTTCTGCTGATTCTGCTCACAGGTTTTACATGAGTTCAGTTAAGCATGCAAGCAGCTGTTGGTGGCACCTTCAGTCCAAACCACGAGCAACAAAAGGAGGATTGAGATGATCAAATATGCGTCTGCTCTTGTTCTTTTTGTTACATCATTAATCATCATTAATTAATCCGCCTCGATGGTAAGACACAGGAGGCGACCCTGTCTTCAGCCTGCAGGAAAGGTCTGTGTGAGGTTTTGGAGATGATCCAGGTGGGTTTGTTTAAACTATAATGTAACTAATCCAGGAAGTGAAACTATCCCCGTGACAGAGAGGATGGAGCGGTTCGACTCGCTGACCTTCGACGGTCATCCTGTTTGAATTCCTGGTGGCGCCTCTGAATCAATAGGCTCTTTCAGCATCCAAAATTCGAAATGTTTAGAAAGCATTTTTTTTTTCCTCCAACATCAGCATAATGAAAATGTCACACCTATCTTCTGATTGCCGCATGTCAGTGGGATCTTGACCCTGACCCTAACCTGTGACTGTTTTTACAATGAGCCGCGCACAGAAAACAGGAACAATGCAGCTTTTTTCGAGCAGCCTTCCTCTTGAATGCGAATGAAAATTTGCCTCCAATTAGATGTAAAGAAGATATGCAAACGCCTCACCTATTAAATCAGACGTTTACAGTTCGCCTGTCTGCCCTCTTGTGGCTAATATAAGACATGGCAACGGCTCCAGCTGAGCAACGAACCAAGAGGATTGAGTTGCACTCCCTCCCTCAGGGGTAAAGTGCATGCAGGGTGACTTTGCATCTGTGACACTGTTTCCTCGCTCGGACACTGTGCTGCGATAATTACTATGCATTGCAGACAGACACATACTTGACGTCTGTTTACATACTGGAAACCTTTTATCATTGAAAGATAAGATAAATACATAATGCTCCTTCCAGATCAGGAGTCCACTAGCTTCCTTTCCTCTGTCATTCACCGTTGTTTACTCATTCTTCGTGGCTCTGTGTGCACTTCTTTCTCTACTGATTCTGTCCGAATACGACAGGAAAATAAAATCCTCAACGTGGATGGAGTTCAGCGAATGTTGAGGGTTACGTTGATTAGATATTCTGTCCACACTCTCCCCTGCATGGCACTCTGCTCTAATGCCCAACCCCACACCCTCAACACCTGGCTGTGGATGTGTGTGTTTGCAGCTTGTGTGTGCCCTTTGTGTGTGGGTCTTGTTGTGCTTTGACTATACCTGCTTGCACATGTGTGTCTGTCTGTGTCACTCTTCTGCTTTGTATATGCATCTGTGTATTTGTGTTGCTGTATGTATGTGTGTCTGTTTTAACGTAGTGAATCTATAAATTAGTGTGCTTCTTCCTACATGCAATGGGTGTGTGCTGCTTGTGTGTGTGTGTGTGTGTGTGTGTGTGTGTGCCCGTTGGTCCGCCATCTACGCGTGTGTCAGGTATGAACAATCTGTTTCCTTCCCTGCGGCACAACCCACCAATCACATCCCTCCATCATCTCTCTTCATTACGTATTCATGAGTTTCTGTGTCTGCAGGGCTGTGATTGGCTCTTAATGAACAACTGACGGCATTATCAGTCAGCCAATGCTATGGCAACAAAATAAGTCAGTCAGTACAAAAGAAACACCAGTCAGCCACCGGTACGGAAACATTATTCAACCCGAGCAGTGAGACAGCACACCCCTCAGGGAGGTTGACATATTGGATATTGTCGACTGCATGCTACCTTTGATATGACTCTCATAATGTCTCAAACCTGCTCGTGATCAAGTGCGCGCATCTTGAAATGCTCTGGATAATTAGAGCCAAGGAAAAAGAGAGCATTTAGCACATGTGGAATACACCATTTAGTTTTTGTGTAAATAAATCCCCGACTCCTTTTCCGTGTCAGCCTCGGCTCGAGAACCATTCGTCAAACAGAGCACAGAGACACTGCAGGCCTCAGGGGGTTCATATGAGCTCATAAATCTGTG
This sequence comes from Holacanthus passer, assembly GCA_025331565.1. NCBI lineage: Eukaryota > Metazoa > Chordata > Actinopteri > Pomacanthidae > Holacanthus > Holacanthus passer. The sequence continues at coordinate 6,723,401 of JAFREQ010000002.1, read as the reverse complement.
AACTACCCCTTTATCATCTTTTATATTATTTTGGAGCTTGCATTTCACCAGCGCTGGCTTTCTTTGTTGACTCCTTTCACTGCCGTCGCTCTGTCAAAAGGAGCGGGATCATTACAGTAAGTGAAGCAGCGAATGCTCGGTCGAATTAGTGCAGCTAGTTTGCCTATGGACACGATCTGGTGACGTGTGATCGCTGGTCTGTGGCTACAAATAGCTCATCAAATGTGGTGGATGATTGCAGCTCTGACAAGTGTCCGCACCCCTTTATTGCACTCACTAATTGAACATGTTAAAACTGTAATTAACTCAATGTAGGCAGAGGTGTTTATTGAGCATTGTAGCCGAGACAGTCATTAATATTTCTATTATATATGCAGATAGAAAACAAAGCAATTGTCTTGGTGAATATATCAATATTATATATATATATATATACAAAACTTACAAATTACAAAATACACCATTAAGTCTCCTGGTCTCACCACATCCTAATTTTTTGAGCTCATTTTTATTAGCATTGGAAATCCACATGTCACCTAAATGAGTAGTTTGATATTTTAGGAAACTTAGTTTAGCATAATCCCTGGAGACTGGAGGAAACTTCGAGCTTGGCTTTGTGCACAAACTTTCTCATCAAACTTCCCAAAATGTCAAACTATTGCTTAAAAAATATAGCTTTTAAAAGTTTAAAGTATTTACTTCTCATAAGCATTGGCTGCCAAATCAATACATATCTTGATTAATTGTTGCCAACAGCATCAAATCTTTGCCATCTCTTTTGACTTAAACAGCAAACACATCAATCTAAACTAATCCAAACTGGACTTTAGCCTGGATCTGTCCAGATGAACTACTGGTAATAGTTTACATTAATAAACACTGTAATATAGTTGTACCCAGATATATGAATATTTTTAGTGTTTATCAAAGTACTATAGCACTATTACTTCTCCAATGTCGACATATTTTATTTCTGACTTTTGTTGTATTGTCATTCAAGTGTTAACTGAATCACTTTCGCTCATTTTTTCCATCCATCCAATGATATTTCAGTCCTCAGCCTGGATCGCGTGTTCCCACAGACAGCAGCAGATATTTGCTTTCCCATGCGGCGAACATTAAAACACCAGCCAGTGGCATCTCGCCCAAAAGCTGGTGGGTTCAATCAAAGTGCGTGATGCCTGTCTGCTCGAATTGGCTCCTTGGAGAATGTCTCGCTGTTCCACGCTGCCCGTCTTAAGAAATGTGAAACCCAGATGGTATTGAGGTGAGAGAGTATGTATGGCTAAAATAAGTGAGTCACTGAGCCGGATCCTAGCTCCAGCTTTTGGTCATAAATTTTGAAAGAGAATAGATTTCAGTTCTGGTTCGAAAGTACAGTATCCAGCCGACATGAGGCTCGAGGAGGGGCTTTTGTTGTACAGTATGTAGTGTGTGTACTCTTACGTTATTTAATTTTAGCTCAGTTCTTATTTATTCTGTCGCTCGTTAAATATAGTTTTGTTAAATATGCAATATTTTAGTTCATAAATATGGTTTACTTAATGCCGATGCCCTTCCATCTGTTGTTTGCAGTGGAGCTGCTGCTTGTAGGCTAGAATATTAACATGGGCATATTTAACTTTGATGCATATTCACACAGGACAGGTTTTATGATGCATATTAAGAGGGGCTTTATACTGTGAATGAATTTGCACAGGCAAGAAAACAAATTTGACTTTTAACTATTTTTGGCCCAGATTCCCCCCGATTTGGCTGCCTGACGGGGGGAAATACATTTCAAACCTGATTGTGAGGCTTTGATCTGTATCAGAGCTTCCCCTCGTCGTCGGAAATAACGAGACTCCGCTGATCATCAGTGCTCTTAATTTCCGACGATTGGGATGTTTTCAAATAGGCCGTGAGTTTCATCTGAAGGCAGTTAGCGAATATACTGTTTGTTCTCTTTCGCTCTTGGCACTTTTTTTTTTCTCAAATGAGAACAAAATCACCCAGGGTCAGAATGACCAAAGGCTTTATGCGTCCGCCAGGTCTGCAATGTTGTGGAATGGAAAATGCATTCACTCCACCATTATCGTAGTTTCCTGTGAGCTGTATTTTTAACACAGCTGTCTGTAGTTCTTCCAAATTGTTTGTGAGATGACCTGAAAGCCTGAGCACGTAAACGGGGGGCGTATGAATCTCTGCTCTTAAATATCATAAATGAAATGCAGAAAGGTGCTTTTTTATCTCAGAGAGCGCAGATACTGTATCAGATATCAAGCGTGTTCCCCCTCGTTTTGAATAGCGATGACACCAGTGTCAGGAATCCTACATTTCACTCTCTATGTAGGCGGATTTCTGTGAAATTAGCTGAAGTGTTTTGTGAAATTACTTAAAGTGTTTTGCATTATGTTTATGTGAGTGCTGCGCTCGGAGGCAGACATAAACACCTGTGATACATGAGCCGCTCGGAGCAAGCTCATTAATGGAGAATTTATGATTTGAAGATGTAAGTGGGGTTCATAATTGTTCATGATTAGTTTGATTTGATAAAGGAATCTTTCCCAATATGAAAAACAGCAATTAGTCTAATTTAGTGAACAGGTTTTTCAACATTTGTGATGTACTGTATTGAAAACAGCACAAAGACAATATATTTAATGTTTTTCCACGTCATTGATTTTTGTAAATAGATGCTTATTCTGAATTTGATGGCAGCAACATGTCTCAAACAAGTTGGGACAGGAGCAACAAAAGACTGTGAAAGTTGTGGACCGATCCAAAAACACCTGTTTGGATCATTCCACAGGTAAACAGGTTCATTGGTAACAGGTGATAGTATCATGATTGGGTATGAAAGGTTCATCCTGGAAAGAATCAGTCGTTCACAAGCAAGGATGGAGAAAGGACTGAATAAAGGACACTTTGTAAAACGTAAAGAGATAACGTGTTAATTTTAGTTCCACATAATGACACACACTGTACTATACATCACTAATGCTGTGCTACAGAGTGTATTTGAACAAAAGAAATCGTCCTGCTTAACAAATGTCTCCATCTTAGACTTTGTATTAACATCTATTTTACAAGATTAATGAAGAACCTCGGAGCACATTTTTCATTCAAATGGAGTATTACAGGGTGGGGGTCGGCATCTGTCACCCTTGTCACACACACACACACACCCATTCATTTGGAGCCACATTAAGCGATCATGCTGGTAAGTTAACACAATAATGCACGAATGGAGCTAATGTTCAGCCACTTTGCACGAGATTAATCGTCCGCGCGTTAATCGATTTGGTGCAATGTCAACTTTTTGAGCCGAGCGCCACAGTTGTCCACGTATGTTGCAACATTAGGATAATTGTTAACACAAACACACATGATGTAATTTAACCACGTCAGACATAAAGCCACTCATGTATGTGCATGTACCCAGTGTATAACATTAGGATAATTGTGGCACATTAACTCATCTGCCATTCGTCACCATTCAATGGATTAGTCAGGTCATTATGAAGACGACGTCTGTCAGCCACTTTATCAGACGTTCATTAAAGTGATTTGTCACTGTACTTTGTCGCTGAGGACAAGATATATTAATGTTTATGTTTTCATCATTTACGTTGGTGGTGTGTTCATTATTATGACAGGGGAGAGCAGAAAAAAAAAAAATCGAGATCGCCGGAGGGCGTTTTGTTTTCATTAGAATCGGATTCAAATACAGCTGTTGCCCGATCACTTGCTTCCATACTGTCTCTTTCCAAACATACATAGCTATAGTCACACAACCCTGCCATGAACCGATGTCACCAATGTTAGAAAACTCACGCCGACAGGAATCCCTCTGCCTCCTCTCGTCTTTGATTTACTCTGATTAAAGGAACCGTTTATTTGCTAACGTACCATTATCTGAATGCTTTGATTACAGAGCTGCATCATTGTCATTTTGATTAAAGCTGCAATTTCCTTCACCAGCTTTTGTTCACAATATGATTCCAGCAAAACACCTCGACATCTTTGTGCCTGAGTGACAGAGAGAGAGAGGGAGAATTAAGCTTCTTATGAATAAACGGTGCTGAATGCTATTGTTGAAATCATTTCTTCCCTCTGTCTTTCTCTTTTTTGTCTCTCTCTCTCTCACTATCTGTGTCCACCATTTTAAAATTTGCTTTGCCTTTGTGACTTTCTTTTCTCCTGTGCTCTTCTCTCTCTCAGCATTGTGAGGGAGAAGAATCTGCCTCTTTTTTTTTTTTTAATTTTGAAATTCCTTTGCTAGGTCTTATTATTATTATTATTTTAATCCAATCTGTTCTCTGATTTTTCTTCTGTATTCTGTTCTCCTCCCGCAGTGAAGCGATCAGTAGATTTTAAATCTCGGGGCGTTAAATTATTCCCTGGCAAAGACTCCAGCAACAAGTTTTCAATATGTGAGTTCATATCTTAATGTCACTATGGCTAATGAACTAACGTGTGATGGCTTGGTTTGGCTTTCTTTTGGTTTTGCTTTTTTATATTCTAAATTTCATCTCTTTAAAAGGCTGTATGTTTCAACACTTTTGTGCCTCCTTTAACTTTAAGACGACATGTGGCAACATTAATTCAACATAGTGCAAAATCTGATACGTTAAAAAAAAAAATTGAGACACAAATGTGGTGAAAAAGCCTTTACGAGAGCTTGCCTTTGCGTTGTGCCTGCCTGCTGTGTTTTTGTCGTTTGATGTTTTGTATATGTGTTTCCGTCACGGTGTCTCGGTTTATGCATGCTCCTTCATGGCTCTGCTTTGATATATTTAATCATAGCTTGTTCTGATAAGCTTAATCACGGTTTGTTTTGGCTTTGCTTTGGGCTTGTTCAGGGAATGTGAATCAGCTGTTGTAATATTGTTTACCGCCCCCTCCTGCCTCTTCTCCTTTATTTCCTCATCCCTCTCTTCTCTTCTCTTATCACACACCTAAACTATATTTGTATAGACTTTTATACACAGATCATCGAGGGCATCAAAGTAATTACTGAGTTCATAAGACCAATTGTAAAATTACAAAAGAGGAACTGATATGTCTCTTTAACTCAGAATATGATGATCTATCACCTCTCCCAGTTGTTGGCAAATTAAAACACTATTTTATTAAGTTCCTTGCCAATTTACTGCTCCTCTTTTGGAACTACCGCAGTTTGCTTTAACTTTGTAAATTGGAAGAATAAGTCACTGTGAAAACACCCTGAAGTGAAATTATTAAGTACGAGGGTCTTTTTGACGTACGGCAAATGTAAAAATGGCCGCACGAATATTAATCCGCTCTGCTCAAAGTCTTTTTTTTCCCAACGCTCTGACTTTGAGAGAACATGTGAAAAAAAGAAATCTCAGAGAAAAAGAACAGCAACTTTGTTACTGAAATTTCACTTATTAAAACTGTCAGGAGCCACTTCAATTGGTCATATTTTACTTCTTTTACATCCAATTCCCTCTTTATTTCTTTCTCAATTTTTTGTCTCTTTATTATCTCTCTATCGTCTCTTCTACTCTTCCTCAGACACACATAAAAGCACACACACCATCACACATCAGATTTTAATGATATTTATGTACTTTTATGTTTCCCACCTAGTTTAATCACAAACAACACAGCACACACATTTATCACACAGGCATTTGCACAGCCCACGGTTCATATCATACTATACAACATGCATATGTACATATTTGCATCCCTACAAGGGTGTAATGTATGTAGACACACACACACATGCATCTGGGCAAGGACACACACACACACACACTCACTTGCTTGTCCATGTTGTTATTGGGTTTGCATGCTTGCTAATGATGCATTTTTAAGCATTTCTAATTTATCCGCTTGTTTTCCTTATTTGCGTGTCCACTTTGTGTTTGTGTTGTTTGTGTGTGTGTGTGTGAATATCTTAAATACTGAATGAGTCGAGGGAAGGGAAACAGCCCGTCGCAGATTCATGAGGTTTCCCGACAGGTTGGAGAGTCATGGTTGAGGTTTGATCCTACAGATGTGAATTTGTATGTTAATTAGTCTGGCTCTGATTGGTTCAGATGTTAATTTGCTCAGCTCTGACTGGTTTAACTCTTCAGTGAAGCACAACAAAACCTGTTTGTGTGTGTGTGTGTGTGTGTGTGTGTGTGTGTGTGTGTGTGTGTGTCTGTCCATGCTTGTGTTTATATTCCTGTGTGTGCGCTTTTGTATATGTGCATGTATGTACGTACAGTATTTGTGTGTAAGTGTGAGTTTTTGTGTGTGTGAGAGTGTGTGTGTACGCACGGTACTGATACTGTAACCAGTCCCTCTGTTAGGGTGTTAATAGTCCAGATGGTCAAATTAGCCGCTCCAACAAAGCAACAAACTATCTGCTTTAACAAATACACACACATACACACACCAACCACCTGCTGGGTTTGTTGATACGGACTCAACATGTACATGCATGTTAGTCGCGCAGCCCAAACAGCCTGAGTGGGAGGGTGTGTGTGTGGGTGTGTGTATGTGTGTGAAAGTACAAATAGCCTTGAGTTCTCTGGCATCTGCATTTTGGTTCAAGATAATATTGTATTGTCAGTTTTTATCAATATTTGTTTAGCAACTAGTGGCAAAACAACGGATAAAAAACAGTAAAACACCATATTTAAGACATGTTCTTCAGCTTTTATTTCAAAACAGTAAAACTCTTGGGCTTAATCAGTGCTTTTTTTAAATTAAAAAAAAAAAAGAATGAAAATCAAAAAGTCTGACAGCCAGTTGTTGAAGCCTTTATTCATTTATTTTACTGACTTGGTGAGATTTTTTGCAAAGTCAGCTGCTCAAGTCTGTCTGTTCGTGATCATTTTTCTGAGCCGTGTTTAAAAATACCTTGTTTAGATGAGGTGAGCACTTATTACAACAGTAAATCAAAACATGAAAGTGAGATGAAAATGGACTCATCAGGGGAAAATATGCCAAAAGCTGAAATAATGAAGCATAAGAATATTGCATTCTCCATCTAAATAACATAATAACAACGTAAAATTCTCTCCCCACAATCAAACATAATTTAATCACACTAATGAAATAAGTGATCAACAGAATTCTGCCGTGTCGTCCGCTCGTTGCCGCTTTGGAAATAAGCTGAATATTACACCACAACAAAGTGCATGATTAGTTGTGTTTCGCCCTCATTTAAATATCAGTCCATGCATTTGAATATCAAAATGCACCACGGGGTGTTTTGTTTGCTGTATAGCTGGAGTAAATAAGAGCAAGACACTTTCTCCCTCTAATAATATTCTGCTCACATCAGACATTAGGAAAGGACAAGGACTTAAAAAAAAAAAAAAAAAAAAAAAAAAGCAGTGTCCTAATTTTACATTCATTGGTGTGAATGAAAGATGAGGGGAACTCAAGGATTATTCAAATAATTTTACTCTCACCCTGATCTCATTAAGGAATACGAGCGAGCCATCACGTGGGGCCTTAAATTGAGTAAAAATAGGTCATCAATGGGCTCATTAAGACTCTGTAGTACTACTAATACTTTTGTTGTGCTGACCTACTAGAAACAGCCCATGATAGATCCTTTTAAGTATTAGAAAAAAAGACCACAGAGTTTTTAATGTACAATGTGGTTTGAATTGGTTTTGAAATGCAAAGCTTCTGGATTCGTGTTTGGCGTTCTTTCACTTACCTGACAGCTATGTTTCTTTGGCTTTCCCTGCAAAGACACTGAGGCATTTTTTCCCCTTTTCTCATCTACACGCTTGCACACACTGTCCGTCGCTCAAAGTTAACCCAGCAGCGATGTCTCTTGAAAGTTTCAAAAAACTTTTTAAACGCTCAAGAGAGAGAGAAGACGCTCTGAATTGGTTGAGGTTTATGGAAATAAAAAAATTCTATACCAGAGCGTCTTGTGAGGAAAGCCAGCGAAATACAGCTGTGGGGTTATTTATATGGAAGAGGAAGCAGGGGAGGACGAGTGACAGGAATGGTTTAAGACACCAAGACAGAAGAAGTAGTCAAAGCTACATACGTTTACTGTCAACAGCAGAGTTGTAATTAGAGACGGAGCAGAGATGCGTCATGTCAGATGCGTGTTTGCTGTGATGTCGCGGTCTCACAGTGTTTGTACAGTTCTGCCTGTTGTCTCTGCTCTGTCACGTTTGTGGTGTTACTGTCAAGATTATCTGTTTCTGTGAGAATTAAGATGGTATCTGGAGCGCCGTGTCTGCCTACCTAACCGTCTAACCCGTCCTCCTCTCTGTCTCCACCTGTTTCCTGCTGCCTCCGACTGAAGAGGCTTCCGAAAGTGAAGCTAAAAGTGGAGAGCTGGAAATTACCTGGAGAAGTCTTGTGCTAAACGCTGTCGGTAGAATGACAGACAGGGATAGTTTTAGAGCCGTGCCAGGCTGAACTGAAGCGGGTTTTTTGGCAGCAATGTTACCACGGCTGCACAGTTTACATTAAAATTACACTTTTTCATAATGACTTTATTGTGAACGGATCAAACATAAAAAAATCTGCATCTAGATGAGTTGAGAGTTCTAGTGTAGTTTTACATTAAGCCTTGCCTGTGCCTCACTCTAACCCTGCTCTTGGCTCTCCACCTGTCTGTCTCTCTGTGTAGTAAATGAAGGCGGTGTGAGACAGGCGTCGAACTCCTGCCCCGACCCGGGAGAGCCGGAGAACGGGAAACGGCACGGCAACGATTTCAGGTAAGCACAGATGTTCACATACGGACTCGTGCACACGTGTCTGCACATGAGTGTCATGCAAAGGTTTGGTCAACATTTATTGTGAATAGCTGAGCAAGTAAAAGATGTCCTGATCTCTGAAAGGCATAAAATTAAAGATGACACATTTCTTTAATATTTTAAGCAAGGTTACTTTTTTTTATTTCCATCTTTCATAGTTGAAAAATAAGAAAACATGAGAAGGCCCCATGATCTTTTGTAGTCTTTCTAGCAACCCCACAGTTCCCTCTAAGAGTTTTCTTCTTCCAGACTTCAACTTGTTCTCCACCGTTCCTGTTAACCGCCTTTTCTTAATTACATAACGAACTGAGGAAACGGCTACCTGGAAACACTTTGCTATCTTCTTATTGCCTTCTCCTGATTTGTGGGTGCCAGTTATTTTAATTTCCAGAGGCAGCTGCATAGAGGAGCCCATGTCCACTGATTGTTGGGACAAGGTTTGAGGAGTATTCATAAAGCTTTGAAATTTGCATCACTTGGCCTTTTCTAATGATGATTGGGAATGTGCCAGAGCCCAAACAAGCTAATTAAGGTCTGAGACTTTGGGAAAAGTTATCTGAGAGTTCAAATCTCTTGGGGTACCCAAACATTTCTGTGGTGTTCCTTTCCTTTTTTTTAAACTCTAAAATTGTACAAAACAAAAATAATCTAAAATAATGTTTCATCTTCAACTTTATACCTTTTTGAGATCATATCATATTTTACTCACTGCATGATGCACAAACTTTTGCATCCCAATGGACACTATAGAGCATATATGCATTTACTTTATTCCTATATTTCTGTGTGTCTCACCTCTGTGTGTGATGATGTGTGTCTGTGTGTAGCATTGGCAGCGTGGTGCAGTTCAGTTGTGGAGAAGACTATGTTCTTCAGGGCAGTAAAACTATCAGCTGCCAGAGAGTGGCTGAAGTCTTCGCGGCCTGGAGCGACCACAGACCGGTCTGTAAAGGTAAGAAAGAGCTCTCGGCACTCATCCCCACCAGCATGCAAATTACTGACACCGCAGTGACAGACACAGATGGCGAAAAAAGGCAGTAATCACAGATGTAATGAAGGTAAGAAAACACTCGAGCACAACTCCCCGTGTGCACTGCCTGAAAATGTTGCCAGCGTGTCGCCTTGGCCTCTCCTCAGCGTGAGTTTGTGTTGATCAGGGCTGAGTTTATTGTGGAAAAAATCCCAGTTCAGTTTCAAGCCTCTGGCTATGAAATTACGAAACAAAACACTCCATAATCCGATGTTTGGAGTGTAGCGCCTCACCAACACGCTGCAGTTGTGTGCTTTCATCAGGGGAGTTATGATAGTGATTGTTCGGGACCTAAAATTACACCCTTCATCATATATAATCTGCTCATACATGTAGTGACAGAAGCGATGCAGATTTGAAGGACAGAAGACAGGTGCGTGTTTCATCATTTCATCACTGTTTTAGTCTCAGTCTTGCAACACACACATGCGCACACACACGTGCACAGAGGGAGTGAGACAGAGAGAGAGAGGGCGTCTGTCATGTTAAATGCCAAAGTCGTTTGTCATGTCTCTCTTCACTAGGCTTCAGACTGTGGCTGGAGACACATACTTTAACATAAAAACCAATATTCGCCGGGTGTGGGTCTGCGTGTGTGTGTGAGAAAGAATGAACGAGAGAGAGAGAGGTACTTTAACACCCACAGTAACTAATAATCACTGAGATATAGAGGCGAAAGGGAGAGAAAGTGAGGGCAGGGGGAACAGACGAAGGAGAGGAAGGAGGCAAGGAGAAGCTGAAAAATGTCACACCTACTCTCTCTGCTTAAATTATAGCCTTTGTGAAAGTAAAACTCACTAGATCCATCACAAGATATTAGCATATGAACAGCAGCTAAAGTAGTAAAGTTACAATTGCAAAAACAGATTTAAGGTATAACTCATGGAGAGAAATTTTAAATTGAACCGTTTTAATCTTTCTGCAGAGGGAGCCTTAATAAAAATCCAACCGGACCTGGATGATTTTATGATGTGTTATTGAATCTTTTCCACCGGGGGGTCGAAGGGCAAGGTCAGCTGCAGAGTTGCCCCCTGGGAGTCCGTAGGGATTCTTGCCTGGGGACACCTGAGCAGGGCAGATGCTAGTCAGCCGTCGCTCCTGCACTCTTGCCCTCTGGATAAAGGACACGGTCTAACCACAGGCCTCAGCTGCCACCCCCGGCTTTCTCTCGTGAACCAGCCGCTCAGGAGGACTGACCTTCATTAAGCTTTTTGTTAGCACGACAGCACACATCCTTGTAAGCTGGCGGGATATAACCTTGCCAATACAGTTAGGATATGGCTGTGTCACTTGGGCTGTGATTGGTCCCTGCCAATCAACCTTATTATCCATCTCATTATCAAAAGATATTATAGTGCTGGTACCCTTTGATTGGCTCTTTAAGATTGTTAATGGCTGTTAGGGAGTCATCATCACTAAATACTTTATAATGAGCCATTAAATGTAGCCACTGACATTAAGCCAATCAAGTCTTGCATTTACCTGCGTGCGATGATGGGCTCAGCCTCCCTGAAGGGAGACTGCCAATGACATTAAAAGTCACTGATGCCGTCCCCTGAAGGAGCGGATGGTTAAAACGAATCACCAAGAATGACCATCAGTGGGAAACAGAGCCATCAGACTGCAGTCGGCAGGGATCTTTGAAGGAAAAGTGTGTGGGCAGGGTGAGACGTTAAAGTAGCTTGTGAGTAGCAGGTGTGCATTGTTAAAGCTCTGTTGAATTTCAAACACAGTCGCTGGTATTCCCAGCACGAACAACAGTTCAGGGAGGAACTTTTTGACAAAGCCATGACAAAGTGCACCATCCGGCTCCATGGTTGTTGCTAAGTAACTAGTGATTCTGTGCTAGTTGATCTTTGTTATTTTAAGCATCTCACAATGGAGGGCACTGTTACTCCAGCATGGTCCCCGAATGCAAGCTGCACACACTCTGTTCATGCACCGCTATCCTGACAGGCAAACAGCAGGAACAGCTATTCATGATATTTATTGTTCACAGTTTGTGACACGACCTCTGACACATCCGCCGACAACCATGAATGCTTTTAAATTATGCTGCAAATCATGCTTGTTTAGACAAAATGTTGTTGGGATCGAAGGCACTACTTTTTCTGCTTACTACTGTATCATTGCTATGCAGTATATATCTGCCCTACTTTAGGGAAACAGAAAGACATCCATCTTCAAAACTCCCATAAACCCCTGGATAAACACACCGAGGTTGCTTGAAGGACAAGAGACATGTAACACTGGAATCATATCTTTTTGACAACAAATGCAGAGGCTTTATTCAAGCTATATGCCGGGATCACTCCAAAGAGAAAACAGAAAAGGAAAATCCACAGTAGTATGCAACTGTAAACATTGCAAATATGAAATAGAGTGTTTTGGTGGCGGTGGCTTAGCTGAAAAGCATAGAGAAGAGTATAGAGGCTCCTGCTGTATTTTTAAACCTATTCACAAAAATCTCTTTCGCCTTAGGGACGAAAATCCTGTATTGAAATTCTCAAAATAAAAATACCTCCGAGGAAAGAGGCTAGTTTTTAAAGCTAATAGACTGTGAGTAGAATCAACTTCCCTTTCATCTCGAAGTGGTCTGTGGCTCATTCACTTCAGTTCTGCCTTCTTTGATGGACACTCTCTAACAAGTCGGCAACCAGAATATAATATTGGCATCGTGAAAATGACGTCCAATCAACAAGTGTAAGGATTTTTTTAGGCATCTGACACATGTGACTCCATTACACCAAAAAAACAAGTGCATGTACAAGCAACAGTTTCTGGCCTCTTAAGTGATGATGCAGCACTAAAAAATGTATTCCAAAACCTCTTTTAATTCCTAATCATGCATAATGATACAAGCAAAGCTGTCTGTCCTGCGCAGTGAATTATAGTACAGCAAAATGTTTCATTGTCAGTCGACCATATTTCTGTTTACTAAAGGATATACTCCAAAGGATTTGTGCTGCACAAACATGAAACCTGTGTGACTTCCCACTCCAGCGTGTAGAAAAACACAGGAGGTTGAGCACCTGTTTTGATAGAAAATTTAATTAAGGTAACCACAATGTTTGAAGAGGTGGTCTGAGCTGGTGGAAATGCCAGCTCAATTTCATTCCAAAATACGAAGGCTGACAAAAGCTGTGCCGCGTCTGCGTAAACACAACCCGTCCATCCGCCCTGGCACAAAGGTGCTCGCTTTAAGCCACCAAATTACCAAACAGAAGCAAGAGCCTCTGAGTCTCTCTTTTCAATCCACTGGCTTTGCAGGCGCATACAAAAAAAAAAACCATTCAATTTTGGAACAAGTTCAACAGGTAAAATTGTGCAAGCGAGCAGAGCAGCCATGATCGTGTTTCACTACATGTACATTTAGTCTTCAGTTGGAAAACATCGTGTTCTCTAAAGCACAGTCCTTATTTAGCCTACTTTGTTTCATCCTGTTGAACAAAAATGGAACGAGAGAAAGGCTGTGTCTAGCTGAGCACAGCTCAGATTTGACCTTTCCATCCAGACCAGCCAATAGCTAAAGTGGAAACTCATGAATAACATTGAGAGAGAGGCAATCTGTCGAGAAGCATCACGCCAGCTGACTTATTAAAGGGTCACTTCTGTCAGAACACTTAAATACAGCTAAATGTGTCTTTTGGAACATTAGAGAGAAAATAAAGTGGATGTATCTTGAAAATTTGCCCTTTATACCCCAACAGTGAACCAATAGAAAGAGACAGATAAAAAAAAGAGAGAGAGAGACAGAGAGAGAGACAGAGAGAGAGGGACAGTGTGGCAATCACTTTATTAGATACAATTAAACAATTACAAAACTAAATAAAAATAAACTACAAAAAAACAGCCATCAAATCGCAATGTCCTTCTGTCCACTCCTACAACAATTTATGAGAGAGAGAGAGTCCATGTGGCACCTTGATTAATGGACAGATGGCAAGGCCACTGAGCCAACTCTCTCTGTCTGTGTGTGTGTGTGTGTATGTGTGTGTGAGAACTCCAGGGGAGTTCAGTTGATCTGCTTGAATATACTGACTCGACGAAAGGTTGCTGCATGTCAACCCGACACACACACACACACACACACACACACACACACACGCACATATGTTGACTTCAGATGGGAAAGAAAGAAACGGAAATCTGCGACTGTACGACAACCACACTGAATGACTGTCTGTCTCTGTAGGTGTGTGTGTGTGTGCCCATTAAAGCTTTAACCAGGGCGAGGGCCATTGGATTGTTGTGTGCCAGCTTAATGATGTCATCAATCATCCTCAGTGTCCATTGGTCAATCTATCTGCTCCTGTCGGCAGCTTGTTAAAACAGTCAGTTCGGCCTTCTTGCACAAACGTCTGATCTCTAACACACAAACTTTATTAAAAGTTGCTTGAAGTGTGTTTGACACATATGTAGATTTTCGGACGTATTCATCCAAATTTGCAAGACTTGTTAGTAAAAAAAAACTGTCAAACACACTCCAGACAAGATGTACCTGTAATTAAAAACGAACATGAAAACCTGACAAGTAATATTTGTACTCATGTTATCAAAACAGGAACAGAAGATAGCACCTAACCCGTCCTGTCAAAATTCTGATTTGAGGATTTCATTTTAGCTCACCTGTCTGCTTGGTTACACATCATCCTTGTCAATGATACTTTAATAAGAAATTTCCTTTTAAGGGGATGTTCCTTTAATAATTAATTTACTTTAATCATGAAGTTCCTCTTGATGAAGTTTTGAAGCATTTTTAAAGGTCACCTCACGCTTGGCTTGTAGGCATTTTGAGATGGACTAGTAGATTATATATAACGTCTACCTGAGTTTATGAGCTCAGAAAACATACATATGTTCATTGATAGCTGCAGTGACTTCTCACAGTTTACTTGATAGAGAGCATTCGCCAAGCCAATAGTAATGTAGTGGTAATTGATTAAGTATTGATAAAAGTTCTGCAGCTTCCAAACAAGATATTTTTTCTTCTCAGAGGACATTGCTGGTCCAGTTGTGTGGCATTTCCAAATCCGCCCATGAATTGTGTGAAGAAAACTCATCCGTATGATTCGAGTTTATTTCCTATTTGATTCACCTCTCCACCCAATTCTCCTTATGCTGTCTGGTTGGGGTGCAGGGTCAGGCATGTAATCTGGAACTGGTAGGGGTTAAGTGTCCTTGGTATGCTTCAGCAGGTATTGCCGTATGGATGATTGAGCCTGAGCCCTCCGCTGGGGGGACGACTCACTAACTGCAAAGGCCGTCCTGCTGAGAAAGCAGCAGAGTTATAGTCCTTGAGTCCGACTGGAGGAAACACTTATGAGCTTCTGCCATGCTAGAACGGACCGAGAGCCGAGTCAAACATTGTGAAGCTGAACGGCGATAAAATTCAGACTCCAAAACATTTCTCCCAGCAACCTCCCCTGTGCTTACGGGGTGCGTCAGCTGTGCTCTGAAGCCATAAAACAAAACTTTGGAGAACTGTGAGCAAGGGCATTCGAGCTACAGTATAGGCTTTGGCAACGTGATCCTTGCCTGGAACATCATTTAATTTTAGTTTGCATCCCAACGGTTGTGATGTGAGCGTGTGTGTGTGTGTGTGTGTCTGTGTGTTGGAGTGAGAGAGAGAGAAAATGAGAATCCTGGGGGAATCCAGTTGATCTGAATATATAAACTCAAAAGAGGACACACACACACACACACGCTTCCTGTCTAAAGCGTTCAGTTAATCTCGCTTGTGATTCCAACAATATGCTTTTAGTAGCGGATAGACCTCATCAAAATTTTTAATTTGATCTCAAATTCATTATCGCTTCAATGATAGTGTGGCCCTTTTGGCTTCAAGCCCCTCTATACTGTGTGCCAGTATAAATAATGATGAGAAGGAGAGAAAGAGATACAGGAAGAGACAGAGCTGCACAGACTGACAGAGAGGCCGTCAGAGAGAGTGAGACAAGCATTGTGAAAGTACTCGAGTAAAAGTCCCGCATTCAAAATCTTAGTTTCACGCTGTGTTTGTAATAACAATGGATCAAATGATTATGTGTCATATGAACTGTGTAGCTTGATGGATCATTTTAGCGTCTTTTCGCTCATTGTTTTGGTTTTCCAGCCCACAAACGTATCTCTCATCCACTTCAGTTCTGGTTGCAGTGATCAGACATTTTCTATGACAAAGCTCTGATAAAGCCACTGTCCACTACCTGCACCAAACTGCACACAGACAGTTTTACCAACTTGGCTGGAAACATAGTATTTAGCAGCTTAGTTTCCTTAGACACCAAAACAGAACTAAAACAAGCGGGAATATTGAACTTACATGTATCAGGTTGTCAGAGAAAAGAACCCAAATGAATGTTAATGTGAGCTGAATGTGCAAATATTACTATACAGCATAGGTGAGATAAGCAACTATAAGGTGATAATATGTCACTGTTTTCTGCTGTGGCCAACAATATAAATTAATGCAGCTTTAAGTAAAAGTACAGAAACCTTTTTTTTAAATGTAATTAAAGTGTCAACATAAACATTTAGAAAAATACCCATATTAGTGGTTTCAGTGTTTCCCCCTCTTGGCTTTTGATAATAGATTTTTATTCAGGAGAATGTCACTTCCACAGTGTGTGAGTCTGTAACAGCACATCAAATTTTATATAATGATGTTTCACATATGCAAAATCTTCCGTCAGCTAAATGTAGTTGAGTAAAAACTGCAAAGCTCAAACATGTGAAGTTGAAAGCATAAAATGGAAATAATTGCAGTACTTGACTATAGTTACAATCTACCTCTAATGAGTGAAACATGCAGAAGACATGAGCAGAACCAGACAGAAAGAAAAATAGATGGAAAGAGAGATGGACAGACTCTTAACAGCAAATGATAGAGTATAATGTGAATCATGAACTATACAGTGGCTGATGGAGGGACCAAGACAGCGTGAATAAAAGGTGCAGACAGAAAGACGGAAAGAGAGACAGACAGACGCGGGCCGAGAGATGGAGGGAGGTTAATATAAATTATGGGATGTTAGCTCCTCTGGTAATTCTGGTAATAACTCTCTCTGCTCTGTCGCTATATAGCAACACCGTGCCCATTCTGCTGCTGGCACGATGATGGGCTGGCCGTTCCTTCAGGCCGCGCTGATTGAGCTGTCAACGCACACGCATGCACACATTGTTAAAAAGATACACACACTCTTTGAGACATGCAGATAAATCGTTTCTCACATGCACACACACTTCATCTCTGTGTATCTATCCGTTTGTAAATTGCAGCGAGCCGTGCTGGAGATGCATCGAGAATTAGAGAAACGGTTCAGTCGGGGACGCGCTGAGACACAGACGGAGAGACAGACAGGAAGGATATAGGCTTGTCTCTAAGGGCTCTTGTGCTTGTTCTGACACTCTTACAGCACCTCACGGACACACCCCATTACGCACACGGAGAAACACACACAAGCACACTGTGGTATGATTCTTTTACTTGTCCCTCGCCTGCATTGTAAGTCAGAACAGCAGCCAGGAGTGTGTTTGAGTGAGTGTGATGTTATGAGCTGCGTGTGCATGGTGAGCATGTATGAGTTGTGTTTGGATGCATGTTCTTGCGAGTGTGTACATGCAACATGTGTGTGACTGTATGTGCATCTGTTTGTAAACCATCCATGTTCATGTGCTTTCGTTTTATGTGTGTATGTGTGTGTGTGTGTGTGTGTGTGTGTGTGTGTGTGTGTGGCTGCTAACTGTACGTGTTCCTGCGGCCTGCCGCTGAACAAACTAATTAAGGAACAAACACTGCTTCAAACCAACCAGAAAATTACCTCCCAACCCTAACAGGACGACCCAAGGACAGACAAGCAGGTTCTCTATCACATCCAGTCAGAGCGCACAGCCTAATAAAGGCTTGGTTGGTTTATCGAACGACTAGCATGTGTCATTTTTAACACCCCACTGAGTGTAGCTTCACAGTGAGTGTCTGCGAGTGTGAGTGACTTACTGGCACAAGTGTTGACAAAAAGTAATATACCTCTGTGGATTCACATAGAGAAAACACACACACTTGGTTCACCAAATCCAGCTGCTTCATCATCCCGTGATGTCTAATATAAGACGTGAGTCCCTGATGTTTTCCTTCTTTTTCAAGATGGGGTGTAATTATTACCCAGCTAGTAGTTGGAAGTTGTTGACTTCCAATAGATTTGGAGAGTAAATTGGTGGTGAGTGCCACTTTCAGTCAATACGACCTAATCCTGTGGTATTTCACAGCCAATAGCTTCCAATTAGGTCGTGCTATTGAGGGAGATGTCGCTGACGGTATCAATAACATCTTTCTGGCGTTGTGTTCCTCTTCTGTGCACTTCTCTTCTTTTTTCTGTGACCACACTCTTTGCATTGTTTTAGCATCGCTTTTAGTTGTTTTCACTACACTAATATTATGATCCACGAGTAGCAGCCTTGCATAATAATAATATGCCATATATATTGGTTTGGGATTTTTTTCTGAGCACCTCTAAGCTAAGCACCACCAAGTTTGTTTAATTACAATTGTAATCTGTCTCTCTGTTGTAGTGCCTCAACGGTGCACGACTGCAGCTGCTAACACCACTGCAAACACTTGCAACTAATAACGACGGCATTGTGTTTTGTCTGTTTCGCAGTGAAGACGTGCGGCAGTAATCTTCAAGGGCCGTCAGGAACCTTTACGTCTCCGAACTTCCCGATTCAATATGAGAGCAACGCGCAGTGTGTGTGGATAATTACTGCCTCAAATCCCAATAAGGTAAATCTCCTCCTCTCTCTCTCTCTCTCTTTCTCTCCCTCTTTGTCTCCCCCGTCTCTGTCTGTCAAACAAACTCTCGAATTCAAATTGCTCTTGTTAATTAACACACGTTGCTATTAATCATTTCGGAACAAAGTGGAATATGACTGTTTGATCTGTTTATAGCTTTAAATCACAGCCAAATGTCAAGACAGAGCAATCATCAACTGTCCAATCATTACTTTTATTGCAAGACAAATATTTTAAAATAGGTCAAATTAGTGCATCTGTGCTATGGAGAATGTCTCTCTTTGCTTTATGCTCCACAACTTTTGTATTAATTATTATGTAGATGTTTTGCATATGCTGTAATCTCATTACTCCTTGCAAGTGCACCCAAACTAAACACAGAGAAGTTCCTCAAGGGACAATAACTCAATCCAAAAGGGGAACTTAAAAGCCTACAGGTGAATGATGGGGTGGATGTGGGGCTTATAAAATGTTAAATAAGGAAGGGCAAGAGTGGGGAGTGTTTGTCATCTTAACGTCTGCCTTGTAGTAAAAAGCGTGTTGGATCTACCGTCTGCTTCAGCTCACGTTGTCTGGATGAACCAGCTCGCAGGCTCCTCCATTTGAATTTAATGCTTTCAGTGTAATTTTTAATTAATATAACACAGCAGTTCTTACAGATATTTACAAAGTTGGTTTAGTGGCATTTTTGCATAATTGAAGTGTCTTGATAATAATTCATGTAGGAAGCACCGTAAACGATGTGCTAGTCAGAGCATATCAGTGTCTAATTCTGTGTGATTGGTTAATCCTGCAGGGGGGCACGCGATAGGCTGGAGGTTAGATGGATAGCGGCGATTGGTCGCTGTATGTCCCAGGAGGAATCTGATTGGTATTCAGGGGACACTTCCTTATTCTGCTCAGGGTCACTGTGGTGACCGCGCTGTCGTCAATGGCAACACCTGCGTCAGCACCACGGAGACACACAAACACGTTTGCGCACACACTTATATATACATGTGTGGTCAACAACATGCAGTAGCTCTTTTGACACCCGCACAAATCCACATGCGCACACACTCACACACACACATACACACACACTGTCTCTCTCTCTCTCTCTGCTCTCACACACATCTCTCTGTCACTAGCCAAGGCCTGTGGTTTATGGCCTAGAGCAATACATTCTCCGTTGAAGGCTACAATGTGTATGTGGCTGTTGAAGGCTATAGTCCTAATGCCCTTCTGTCTCCACCCTGCGGGGTGCGTGTGTGTGTGTGTGTGTGTGTGTGTGTGTGTGTGTGTGAGAGAAAGAGAGAGAGAAGTTGAAAATGAATGTGTATGTATTATGTATGATATTATGGATATTGCCAAGCCCATTGCCCTAAATGAAGAACAGATCATCTGAAGCTACATCAAGTCATTTTCAAAGCCCTTTATCTTTAAAGGCTTTACCTTCTCATCCTGTAATGTTCTATATTATTGCATCTGCGTACATGTGTCACACCACAGTGCATCATTTGTATGCCTTTTGTCACACTACATCACAGATACAATATGTCACGCACCACACTGAATCATAGTTATGTTCACTGTACTACTACATTACACTACACAGTATACACGTCTCGTTCGACACTACATCAGTCTAGAGGGCTTCATGGGTCTGTAAATTTGTACCTGACCCGAAGACGATTGACGTCCATTTAGAACAACAGAGACACGGTGCCCCGGGGGCTAAGACGTGTCCCACATAAACCGTAACGACCCTGGTTCAAGTGCGGCCATTCATTCATCTTTCTCTCTTACTGCATTTTCTCTCTATCTCTAAATGATCATCTAAAAAAAAAAAAAAATAGTGTACTGCGCTTGCCTCTGATGCCTTATCCAGTTTCAAACCAGGGTGGAAAAAAAGACGACTCACATTTTAAAAGCAGAAATGCATGATGCACATTGGAGACAATTCAAACTGACTAAAGTAAAATTCAATGTTCAGCATAAATCAAAGAGAAACTAAATATGCAGCGTGGATTGCTTCTGGCCAAAATGCAAATCTCTAAAAACAGTTACAACGAATAATAACAGTCTCCAACATGATTGAGCCACATCCTAGATGCATTACATGTTGGTGATGTTATCAGAATCTCAGATATGAGTCCCATCGTGATTAAAGTCGGCCTGACCTGGAAAGGTGGTCATGGTTGGTGCTCAGGCTTCAGGGGTCAGATCTTCTCAAAGTCCTCTACATTCATTTTTTTCATAACATATCTGACCTGCACATCTTTGGAAGTCTGCGATTCAAACCCTGAGCTGTGGTCACTCATCAGTTAGAGACTTAAAGAAATGGTGTAAGACAGAGGAACAGAGGCTCGTTAATATACTAAACCCATTCAAAGAGCCAGATGAAATTACAAAGCAAGACAAAGAGATGAGCACGACAAAGAGTGACAAATCATTTAGTTTGACTCCAAATCATCTCCCATCTTCACTCATCTTTTCATCTCTCTTGACAAGTCACCTGTGAAGAGACGCATGCATGTCGATATGTAAACGTAGATCTTCCTCATGGATTAGCATGTTTGGTTCTGTCACACTTGTCTTACCTCCATCAGATAAGTGTCATTATTTTTCAGTCAGATTTTGGCAGAATTTAAAGAAGAAGGTTTTAAAGTTGGTGAAGCCAATGTTGTCAATCAATCAAAGTTTTTAAATTACTTTAGTGACATGGTTTAAAGGAGCAACCCAAGTATTTTCATTCTGAGAAGAGCTGTACTTCAGTCCAATAATACATTTCAAGTGCACATTTATATTTAATGTAAAGGCTAATTGAACATTACAGAGGCTTTTAATCTGTTGGAAAATAAATCACATTAATGCCTTTATCATTGTTGACTTTGTAATGGTCAGTTTCAAGTTTGCAAAAATATATTTTTCACGCTGGTTCTCACATGTTCGCATTGAAGACATTTCAGTCATTGCAAGTTCATGTTGGTTTAGGATTCCACATTCTGTCCTGGTTCAAGCGATTCGTGGGCTCCAGGAAATTACAGATTCAGAAACACATTTAGTGGAGTAATTTCCTAGTTCAGAAGCAGGCTTATGCTGGGCAGGTGGTGGAGGCAAACAAACAGTGGGGAATTGGCAGGTGTAGCAGTCAAAAACAGAACGAGAGAGTAGATGATCTGGCGAGCTGCGGCAAAAACCTGTCCTCGGTTAGGAGGCTGATGAGGGAACGAGGGGGCAGCTTAGTGGGCAAGTGGGCGGTCGGTTGACCTCCAGAGGAGAGAAGGCAACAAGATACACAAACACAGACCGGGACCTGGAAAAGAGAGAGGGTGATGGTGCAAGCACATTCGGAGTAAGGGAACAGTCCCAGCTGAGCCTGCTTCTCCCACTAGCAGAACATCTTTTTTTTTTTACTGCTTGTACATGTCTCTCCCTATTTCATCCTTCCCTCCCTTTGTCTCACTCGCCGTCTCATCCTTCTTTTTCTGTCTTTTTTCACACTGCCCATCTCTTCTCCTCCCTCACTCCCAGAGGCTCTGTCCTCAGAATCACCCAGATTCTTCATTAAAGAGCTCAGCCCGAAACCATCAAATTACTATGGAGGAAGAGAGAATACAGAGGAGGGAGGGAGGGAGAGGGCTCTTGGGGGGGGATCTGTTTTTCTCTCGCATCGCTCTCTCCTTTGCACCCGTTCTCACACATCCTCTACATTTCTCACTGTCTCCCTCTCACTCTGAAGGTAGAGACGCAGGGTTGATATAGCTCACCTTCTCCCCTCTTTGTCTCTATCGGGCCCCGTTCCCTTCATCCCTCTCTTCCTCACGTCTGCCCACCCCTCTGCTCCCTCTCTCAGGTTAAGTGTTAATGGGTTTCTATAGCTCTCTGATGTTATTGCTTCATTTAGTTTTGGCAGAATGAGCCTTTAGAGCCAATTCATTCTCTCCTGTTCTCATTTAACCTTGGGGGTGGCATGCAGGGATGGCCATTACTACACTTCTTCTCTTCTCTTCTCTTCTCTTCTCTTCTCTTCTCTTCTCTTCTCTCAGATCTTACTATACTATTGTATTCCCCTCATTTCCTCCATCATTTAGTTTCTTCTTTCCTGCATGTTCTGTGATATCAGCGAAGCACTTCCTCCGTATCATCTTTTTTATGATGCATGAGACAAGATGAAAGTAGTGGAAACTTCGTGTCGACTATTTTTTAGTTCGCTAACAGCTGGACGCACAGCGAGCGCATGCAAATGATAAATCACGCTCTGTTATGTGGATTGACAGCATTAAGTGTGAACTGTCTTTGTGTCACTTCTTGCACATTTGCATGCACAGTGTGATGCAAAACCCATGGATAGATGACGACTGCTGCAGTGCTGCCATGCTGCATATTTAGTTAGCACCACTATGACAAACAGTGAGGAAAAGTAATACAAGGGCATTGAGTAAGAAGGGAAAGTTACACTTTTGGGGAGTCTCTCTTTGTGCTAATTTACAATGCCCTGTAGGCCTTCAGAAATCAGACATACACACTGAAGCCATGAGGCAGAAAGACAAAAAAAAATAAAAAAGTCACTGCACTCTCTTCTTCTGCTTGCTGTTAGTTATTAAAGTGGCCTGCTTCTGCATCTTCTTGACAGCGTGAACAGCGTAGCACATTTTTAGGGCTCAGGTTCAAAATGTTAAACATCTAGCAAAAGAGCACTGTGATTCAAATGCATTTCTCAGTACAGTAGTTGCATAGCAACTGTAAAAGCCATGCACAGCCTTTCCCACAGGTTTCACATTCGGTGTCGGTATCTAAAAAAGAGGCACCTGGTGGATTCGGCTCAATGAAACAGAAGTAAGGGGAAAAACACTAAGTTGCAAAGGGCTCTGGCCATCAGTCTTCATCAGCCGAAGCCCGGCTCTTCTCACAATGGCACAATTTATACAGTCGAGGCAGAAGCACGTTCAAGGGGAGCGGGTGGCAGAGGGTTTACTGTAATACTGTCACAGACAATCTATTATTCCCCGGCCCTGTCTGCGCCCCCTTTACATCACTGACTGTGTGGCTGGCCAGGTGTTTCAGATATTCCTACGGTAAGTGTATCTTCAAGGTATCCGTAGATCTTATTATGGTATGGGTAGGGAGGAGCCTCCCCCACCTCATTGTCTCCACCACAACCAAAGGAAGTGCTTTATCAAGCAGAAATCCAATTCTGTCGCCTCATTGGCTAGAAGCCATAGATGGATGGAAAGAAGGAACGCAGCAGCCAATTAGAAAGAGAGAGACAGAGGAGGGTGACAGCGAGAGAGAGGGAAAGACGGAGAGACAGAGAGATGGATGTTTTTATGAACACCAGCCTATTAGAGGAGAGGAGGAATATGTGGAGTATTTAGTTTTAATCTATCACACACACACACTACACTGAGAGAAGACACACATAAACACTAACTCACACACTGTCAGTAATGAGGTTCCAATCTAAGTTGACTTCACTACACTGTTCACACTCACAGATGCACACAGGCACGGTGTAATGTAGTTACGTTCTAGCTGTGTTTAATGCTGTGTGAACAGTGCTGATGTGGCATTAGGGTGTTTTGGAAAGGGCGTCTACACAGTGATAGACAGACCACAGCACCAAAGGCGGCTGCACGGTCTCCATTACTGCGCACAGCCAACTAACTAAAACCACCAACAGCCATTATTGCTCCTAGTTTCATCATATGCCACTCACTCAGTAACTGCTTCCCTCTCGTTTTATTTATTCAGCGGATTTGTTTGAATTTGTTGATGCCTTCGTTGCACTCCTCACCCTGTTTTTTTTTTTTTTCAAGGATCATCACTTTATATGCAAAGTTCGTTTTTCACCATTTTTGGCAAAACAAGCAACGTTGAGGAAATCCTCCCCAAAGCATGTTCAAATGTGAGCCAAGTAATCAGCGTCGAGAAAACGATGCACAGAAAAGTTTCACACAGATGAATGTGAATGAGCACAGCGTTTACTCACCACTGTGACTTACTATGAACCCTTAGGAAGGTTTTTCCAGTATTAAAGCACTGTTTGAAGTTGTTCAGGAAATGCAGGACTGGTGGAAAAAAACAGCACTCGTGATCCAGAGGGATTTGGTGTAAAACATGTATGTATGCAAAATAGACACATTTTGTGAATTTCCCCATTGTGGGACAAATAAAGGAATATCTTATCTTACATGTGTTTTCTTTTCAAATTCTAATTCTGATGTGCCCAAGAGACTAAATATAGACTGAAGTTCAACCAGCATCACGTTTCACACCTGTATCCTATAGACATTGACTCTGGTCTGCTTTGAAGCTCTAACATGTTGGCGGACGGTGATGGATCTTGACAGGATCTTGTCTGCTGCTCGTTCATGAGAAGCAAAAGATAAGCATGGGCATGTAAACCAGCAAAGTTAAACCACCAGGTGTGCTTTAATGAAAATAATAGTACACATTTGTGTTATTTCCTGCAGTAACAAGATAACTACTGAAGTGTGTAACATGGTATTTTCACTGTAATAGTCATAATGTATTGACCCTTTAAATTCAGGATCTGCTCTTGCCTTTTGATAAAAGTGTTATTTATTGTCACACCTGCTGTTCCATTGAAAGCCTGCTCTGGGCTTATAGGAATATTGCGATAAGTGTGAAAATGTTGACTATGTAATCACAGAAATAGACACATTAATCTCCCCAAAGCTGCGCCCGTCTGTATCGGTGAGTTGTGTGTTTTCCGTGCGTGCGCTCGTGACGACGCTCAGCCGTGTTTGAGCGCTGGTGTATCTTTGAGCGTGCGTGTGCTCGCCAGAGAGAGTTTAGCAGGTAGGTGATGCTTTAATCCAATCTGCTGCCTCACATGCTGATAAGACTGAGTCAGCATTGTGAGCAACGGGGGAGATTCACCGCTTCATCTTTGCGGCGCTCACATGGTGGTGATGGTCGTGTCTGTGCTTCTCAGCTTGCTTGATTTTATTTTGGTATGGCTACATCATGCCACAAGCAAAATCATTGTTGGTGTGAAAGAAATAAAAAATTTACCCTGTGAGCAAAAGCAAACAGATGAGCAGTTAAATAGCAGGTGAGCAGAAAGGCATGGCCACCGTTTTGTGTGCTCAGTTTTTCATTTGTTCCCTCTTTCCTCAGTGTGAATGGTCACAGTGAGGATATGCCATTTGTACTTCAACATGTGCACAAGTGGTATCGTGTCCCCAAGCATTCAGGTTCAGGAAGGGGAAAAAAACTGTATTCATGGCTCAAGCAGAATGTTGGAATAAAGACTACAAAAGCCGATGCACAGAAATAATAAGGTACATGCAGGTAAATGTGTCTGTTAATGCACCATCGTGCAGGAGACTCAGACCTGTATGATGTTCTGGGTGTTTCTCAAGTCCTGCAGCAGAATATTGAATCTGGATATCAGAAAATTCCTTACGAGGAAAGAAGAGGAAGGACGGGCCGAGTGAGGTTTCAGTCTTCCCCCGAGGGTCAAGTCAGAATTCTAGTTTGAAATATTCTGACATTGAACATCGCGAGCATCAAAGATTGGCTCGTTATTGCCCCCCATTCCTCTCTGCTGCCTCCTCTCCTCCCTTCCTCCATCTGCCTCCATCTTCCTCCTTTTCTTTATCCCCTCTCATCCTTTCTTTCTCTCCCTGTTTCTCTCCGTCTCAGATGAAGCAGAAAGTGTCGGTTTAATAATTCCTGATCAGAGTTTTGAGCTGGTTCAAGTGCAGCGCAGGTGTTTCTCATCTCTGACTGGTTCTTCAAACCATATTGTGTGACGCATTAATGAATTCTAATGATTCACCTTGGGGTCATGTGTAATTCCTTGAGAGGGGAAAATGTGTCTTTGATATGGTCAGAGGTGAAAATCTAAACAGCTATGGAGCATATGCTGCTTATGATTGAGGTCAATGGTAAAGTCTGGATGTAGAAATTACATTATTCATGTCTTTTTCAGTCAATTTTCAAATAAAACCTAAAAGTCATTATCTCTGTAAAATTGTGCTCTATGGAAGTGATGCCCGAACTTTTCCAAAACTGAAACTTAATGTGGGGCCGGGGGTCAAAACCTATTGTATTGTTTTATATTGTTAAAATGCAAAATGGTGCTAGTTTCCTTAACTGATTGACTTTTTGCACAAAGTATCACTGTGATGATCGGATTATAAAAAAATCAATAATTAGAAATCCTACATCGTTGAAGGACTTTTACTTTGGCTTGCAGGCCCCACTTCGGGCAGTACTAATCTATGGTATCAGTGCATTTAACTAATTAGCCCACATATTTCAAAGCTTCTGTTGAGAACAAGGGCCAAGCCAAACTGATATCTACTCCGAAGTGCAAGGGCCACTGTTAATTTAGGAGAATAAAATTGTCATTTCAATAAAAAGTCATAAAGTGTTTCAGCGATAAAGTTGGAATTTTTTCAGACAAAATTTGTAACGTGAGATTGAAGCTGTAATTTTAGGAGGGAAATGTCGTGTTATTATGAGATAAAGTCATAATCTTACAAGAAATAGTTTTCCTATAGTTGGCCCGATGCTCCTTTATAAATATCATAGCACAGTTCCACATCTTCGAAACTGATGCTTCTTAAACTGGGATCAGCAAACGCTTCCATATATTGTTGCCTTCAGACGTCTCTAATGTTTGTCTGTTTTCAGGATCTGCTTCTGGTTCAGTAGCTCTAACTTAAACCTAAAGGTAAATTTGAGCTGGATGTGACTTTGTGCATGTCTGTGTTTTGAACTTCAGGTGATCCAGATCAACTTTGAAGAGTTTGACCTGGAGATAGCCTACGATACTCTGACTATAGGAGACGGAGGGGAGGTGGGAGACCCTACGACTATACTGCAGGTGTAAGTATTACACTCTTTTACATACTCCCATTTACTTCCTGTGAAAAGTTTATTTTCTGAGCTGTTGTTGTTTTTTCTAATAAAAATCAGCTATCTTAGGATCGAGTGCGTCAAATGTCGACAGACTGTAAAACCCTCAGAGAAAAACTTGTTACTTTGGGCTTTATAAATATAAAAACTTGACTTTACTACATTATTCATCTAGGAAGCAGAGGTGTGAAATCCCACACTGTATCACATCTCTATTAATGCCAACATGAGTGGTGGTGGTTGTCACACAGAATAGTGTAGTAGCTGCTTTAAAAAAAAAAAAAAAGTTTTCAGTGGCCAATAAGACTCACTGATATGTTTAACTTACAATTATGATGATGAGATGCAAACAGAGCAGGGTCTGCCGTCGTAGCAGGCAGAAGACGGCAGCAAAACAGCTCCATCAAAGTAATGTCGGGAGATAAATTCCTTAAAGATGAATTTAATAACTTTCAGAAAATGTGCTGCCTTAACTGCGTTCTCCTTCAGTGGCTTCATAACGCAGGCAACACACCTTGTGTTTCCATAATGACCGGCTGCCCTATTGTCAGTCTATCAAACACACAACAACAGAATTAAAAAAATCTTCCGCATGAAGTCGAAATGATCAGAGTGAAAACTGCTCCCAAAATTTTCTTCTTGTAGTCGTCCATTTTCATTCTGCTTGCTTGATGCACCGCCTTCAGCTGCCAACTAGCTTGAAACCCTCCGTCTTCTTTATTGCCAAGCAGCGGTCTGCATTATGTGTGCTTCACTCAAAAAAGATGAACTGTTCTTGAATCTGGAGAATTCTCTGCAGTTCCTAAAAGGATAACAGATGCAGAGCCTTCACAAAGTGGATTTCAATTCACTTTGGAGTCGGCCACTGTTAACTTTCGTGCCTAAAAGCCACTGGCAGTCTGAAAAAAAATAAAAATAAAATGCCGGATAGTGTGAATGTACTCTGAGCAATTTGCTTTCCTGCGGGAGCATTCTGCAAACCCAAAGCAAACCAAACCAAAGCGTTCGACTCCAGCGCAGGATGCTCCAGCAATTTGTTCACACTCAGAGCAGCACTTGAGAATTTGATTATGGCTGTGATTGCAGTGATGAAAATTATACTTTTTTGTAATGGTAATTATGATGACAATGATTTAATAGGACTGTGTTTTCTGCTCCAGCCTATCAGGCAGCTTTGTTCCTGACCTGATAGTCAGCATGACCCACCAGATGTGGCTTCACCTACAGTCGGACGAGAGCGTCGGATCTATAGGATTCAAGATCAACTACAAAGGTAAGAGATGAGCTTGTGTTCGTGTGAGTGAGAGAAAATGGAAATGAATTATATGCGTGCGAAAGAGAAGAGTGCAGAGGTTTTTCTCTATAAACTTTATTTATGTCGACCATGGAACCACATCCGTGTGCTCCATCAGACCCTCCAGATTTAGAGGCCCGTGTCTCTGTGTTGAGAACTGACTCATGTGACTCTTGAAAGAAGAAATAGCACAGTGTTACACTTTCAAATAAATAGTTGAATTCATAAGCAGTAAAACACACTCCTCCTCAGTTCAATACACTCTGGGATTGTGCTACTGCAGCCTTACTTGGTCTGGTATGGCCGCGGATGTATTAAGATGTATTGTTAAAAAATACCCCTCCTCTAGTAATTCCTGTGAAAGTTGCTCACTGGCGCCTAAAAGCCACTGTGGGCTTCCTCGTTCTTCAGTTTTTGGCCCATGCACGTCGGAGACTTCAGCTGGCCGGCTGCCTTCCTGTTAATCACAGGGCTCTTCTAGCCTTTCCAAATGTTACTGGACCGAACTGGTGAAATTCTGATAACAAAAAGAGTCATTTTGGGAGGGACAAAAATGTATTCACATTTTACAGCAGCTGCTTCTCCGATGATTGTGTATGGGAAAAATGTTTGGGCCACGATGCATCACTTACAATACCTGGTGCATCTACTACTCTAAAATCATTTCACAGCTCTGCTCCTGGAAAATGAAGACATGGCTGTTTAACTTAGATTACAGAATAAATTCACTGACATTTGACTCCTCTAAATTTGTTACTGTTATGGCACAATTTAGCACAAACAAACATTTCAGTGGTTTTATCACTAAGATGTAACAAGAACATGGAGAGACTTGTTTGCTGTTCCCTGCTTGTTGTATTGTTCCACCCACAGTCAGTCAGGTTTCTACCGATGAAGCCTTCAAAGCAAGCGACTCATCATGCATGGTGTCATGTCCGGCAAACCTGCATCGTCTTGCTTTTAATCTAAACTCACTGGAAAACTCTGGATTCTCTGTGTTTAATATGGAGCAACTTGGAGGAAATACATGAACCAAGAACTGCAAAGATGTAGATGGGTAGTGTGTGTCTGTGTTTGTATTTGTGTATGGTGTGGATGTGAGGGTTGAAGTCCATCACAGGTCACCGTCAATGAGTCAAGCTGTATAAATGGTTTTGTTTGCAGATTTCTTTAATGAGGTAGAAATCAACCTGGGTGCACGTCTACCAATCAGATTAGTCCAAGGGTGACCCCGCTGCCTCTGGTGTTTTCAGTGCATATCAGGTTAGATGTCTATGTGAAAGATTCATTTAGATTCATCTTTGCAACAACAGAGAATATTTTTTTTCAACTTTCAACATTAATTTTCTGGTTTATTTGTCTTAAAAAATAAAGTTTCTCCAGCAACACCTGACCTTTATCTTAGCATCAATTAAAAACAGTTTTCATCCCTTGTGCCGAAGCAGCTCCTGCAATGCTAAAAAAAAAAATTAACCTTTCCGAAGTTCTCTGTTTGATAGATGCAGTGTGAATTTGATTACAGTCCATGAAACATGGAGAGGTGAGCTTTTGCTGCAGAAATGAACTTTGTGTGCCTCATTTGGGCGTCATCATCTGTAGATTTATTGTCGTAATGAGGTCACATAGTGCTGAGTC
The DNA here is from genome assembly GCA_025331565.1 of Holacanthus passer. NCBI lineage: Eukaryota > Metazoa > Chordata > Actinopteri > Pomacanthidae > Holacanthus > Holacanthus passer. The sequence continues at coordinate 6,693,042 of JAFREQ010000002.1, read as the reverse complement.
GGCTAATGCGAGTTTCAAAAGTGGTGCGACACTGACACATCGTTTCGATCTTTGCCTTTTATACTCCTGGAGTTTTAAAGTGAAGTTCAAGTGATAGTGTTTAAATGGTGATTGAAAATCCAAATGAATTAAATGTTCTTAATGTTGTATAGTGTAATTTTAAATTCTACAGCATTTTATGTACCAAATTATTCAAACAGAAAAGGATTAAAAACAACACATCTCTCTTCAAGGATCTCTACTTCATTTTTGATTTAGTTTGTAGCATTTGTTGTTCGCTATAATCCGCTCCAAACCATGCAATGGGTTAAAACACATGATTACATAAAAAAACTTAATATATATAAAACTGTCAAGGATGTCAAACCAACTTAAAATCATAAAGAGCATTCGCTGCACAGTAGCTGCTCATTCATTTCTCCTGAGTATTCTCCCCTCAGAGATCGAGAGGAACATTAATGGAGAGAACCACCATTTAAATGCATCCATGCTTATAATAATACCAGCATGAGGGTCTGATGTTATTTTACTTGCAGGGATTTAGCAGTCTACATTTATTACAGTTTGTATATTTTATATACTGTAGAATACATTTATGCCATATTTATCCTACAAGCTTAATAAAATGCCAGAAGATGGTGTGTAGGTGTTCATTGGATTGGCTGGATGATGCTCTTCCACCAATATTGGCTTGTCACACATATATTGTTGTGTAATTATGTGTCGAATGATGAGCAACAAGATGCTTCAGCGCAGTAATGCTTAAGATATGTTTGCAGTAATTAGGTAAGCGTCGCCTTTACATAGCCTGTAAACCAGAGAGCACTCATTAATTTGCTTTTCACCTGCAAAAACACATAATACTGTCTTTAAAGACGTTAATAAGCTAATTGAAAAGTCCTGATCCCAATCCTGATTTTATTTATTTTAAATATCAAGCTCAATATTGTCTGTCCTTTAGTATCATATAATACTCCAGAACGAAAGTCTATCTTCCTGAAGTGACTTGAAAACAGAACATTCACCTGGATGTGTGTGTGTATATATATATATATATATATATATATATATATATACAATAAATATGGCTTCCTCACTCAAACCCAAACACCCTGAAAAGTTCCGCCAATGGTGCAAGATAAATGTGTTTGTCTCTGAGTGTTGGCTCTATCACCCACAAGATTTACTAGAAAGGTGGGCGCCTGTGGTGTTAGCAGGCGGCTGCGTGAGATGTGTGTGTGTTTTTGAGAAAGAAAAAAGAGCGAGTAGATGTGGCGGACGTGTATTACTCATGTTGTGGGGAGGACTCACCTTTCCTTATGGGGACAAAACACAAGTCCTCATAAAGTAAATCATGCAATTTTAGGGTGAAGACTTTTAGATTTACAAGTTAGGGTAAGGGTCAGTAGTGGTTGTGTTTAGGGTCAGTCACAGGGAAATGAATGTAAGTCAATGTAATGTCCTCTGAAGGGATGAAAACAAGTGTGTGTGTTTGTGCATGCATGTTTGTGTGTATTTCTAAAGCCACATCCCATAGACCTTGGCTATGAAAAATAAACATTATCAGTAACTCTAGCCTTGCTGCAAAGTCACTGATGCACTATACAACGTGTGTGTGTGTGTGTGTGTGTGTGTGTGTGTATGTGTGTGTGTGTGTGTGTGTGTGTTGGACAGGTCCTCCATCAGTGAGCCAACCAAGCTCTACCAACAAGTCACTCACCTCTTTCACTCCACACCTTCTCCCTTCTCCCTCTGTTTGTCTCTCCATCGCTCTCATTTTTCCTCATTAGCCGTCTCTCTATCTCTCGTTCCCTCCTTTTCGAAAAAATCACATTTTCTCTGTCAGTTGCTGTCTAATGCACTGTTGTTTGTTTTCTCTGTGTCCCCCCCCCAACCCACATCCCGTATCAGAACACCCCTCTCCTCTTGTTTCGTCTTTCAGCTGACCAGTCCTGCTTCTCTCCATCTAATGGTCTCTCGCTCACTCGATCCCTCTCTTTTTCCTTGTCAACATTCATCTATTATTAAAGCCAAGGTCACCAACCTTGCAACACTTTGACTCCGCTCCCTGTTGCTCAGCATACAAATCAAACACGAACACGCACACGTGCTCGCAGCGGTCCAGACTGCCCGTACAGCAATCTTTCAGTCTAGCCTGAACCGCGGCGTGTCGCAGCTTTAGATTTAAGGGAGCGCTGCAACATTATTGGCATCATTTACATTAAAGTTTCAGTGAGTTTCCACTCTATGAATAAATGAATTCACCATGAGCTTATATGTCTGTCTGCACACACATAAAGAGGTGTCATTGAGGTTTTAGAGCATAATACATCCGCGTGCGTTTGTTTAGTTGTTTGCGGAGTCGTATGATAAACCGACAGCACAAACACTTTCGGAGCGTAATATTTGCCTTAAATTCACTTTATTTTGTTCAGTTTGGCAACAACAAAACGGCGTCTCACTGATTTATTTTCACTTTCTATGAAATGAAAAAGATATTGAGTGTGTTTATGCGTGGATGCATGTCTCCGTATGTGCTCGCAGAATAATATCGGACTTAAAATTGGCTTCTGGTTGGTTGGAAGATAAAAAGCACAACAGTGAGGTCAAAAGAAGTCACTCAATAAGATTAATGAATTTCCTAGGGATAATGTATGGATTCATTCTAATTCAGTTCAAATAGTTTGAAACATTTGTTGTGCGTCTTGAATAAATAATATGTGAATATGTGTTATTTAATAAAATTATACATATTCATAAAACATAGAGGAGGCAGAATAGAAGGAGCTTTTATTCGGAATGGGAGCAGAGAGGCCTGTACAGATTTCAGATAAACCTTCCCATCTCATAAAGTAATGTATTTTTAACTTTACCACTCATATTCTGAGTCAGAGAGGAGGTTTAGCGTGAGGCAGGCCGGGGATATACAGTCTGCACCTGCTTCACTTCCTCTTCTCCTATTTGTTTTTGTAATCAGCAATTTGGTTGCAAAGCCTGTTCAAATTGTTTGCAAAATCTCTGAGGGGCTTCGGCGGCATTACAGCCTCGAACGCATCCTTCTTTTGAGCTTTTCAGGGCCGACCCAGAGCGGGGATTTTAATAATATATTTCCTAATAATTCAAATGCAGCGGCTGCCAATTGGATTGATGCGGGGTCCAGCACTCCACACCGAGTAAACCTTCTGTTCCACTTAGGAGCAGCAGATGATTCCTGCCAATTGAAACAGGCACAGGTGTTCAATTGCCCTCATTCACCTGCTGCTCGCTGAGGCCACATTTTGACCGTGGACGTGGCACCTGCACGTTAGATTGAGCGGTCACGTGGATGGCGCGTGTTGTGTTTTTTTTTTTTTTGTGATGCCAGAAATGAGCTTTTAGCGGAGGCGGAGACATGAGACCAGTCAGAGCTGTATGATAGCTGTATATATTGTTTCATTTTATTCTAAATTAAAATACTGTATGTATAGATTGTTTATGTGTGTAGCATGAATGGGCTATATTTCATTGTGCAACCTTGTGTTGTAAAATGACCTTGATTCCTTGGTATAAATTTGCCTCAAGACATATGTCTGCATATATAATTACTTACATTTGAGTGTTTTTTCCAATATGGTGGCCTTCAATGAAAGAATAATAACAGCAAATATTTCCCTCAGCTCTCATCCACTTTCATTGAAACGCATGTGAATGGCAATTTTGACAATTTGTTTCAGGCGATGAGTCATTCCCTCGAGCTCCGGCTTTTTTTTAAAGTGCATCATTCCAGCATTATCCCATCATCCTGTGTTATGTAACGCCGTGCTGGGAGACTACAAAGTGCAGCATAAACGTCAAGTGCCTGCTTCGCGGCCCGTTGTAAGAGAGAGCTCGATGGTACATGTGTTAATCTCATGACAAATGCTTTTTATCCAGTTTGCTCCACATGCTAGATGTCGCTTGGTTTATCTCATAGCACGCTCTTAGTTTACCTGCTATTATCTGCAGCTCAGGCTCATTCGTCAAACGCATGATATCGCAGCCTCTTTCAGGGAGAAATGAGAGAAAAATTCCAGAAAACTCCTGAATTTGAATGTTACTGTAACATCGGCGTTTGAGCTTTTTTTTTCTCTCTCTCTTCTCTTCATCAGGATCCCATCACTGAGTCATAATGTCAGCTCTTACTTTTGAGATTTTATTTTAGATTTTTCATCTGCCTTTTATGGTTTTTAATATGTGATGTATTTTATAGGAGGGAGAGATGTCAAGGTGGTCTTTTACAGCGCAGTTGACCCTTGGTTCGATTGGTCCATACTGTGTGTGTGCATGTGTGCTGAGAGGGACAGAGGAACTGCAGTGTGTGTGTGTGTGTGTGTGTGTGTGTGTGTGTGTGTGTGTGTGTGTGTCTTCTTCATGTCTCCCTGCATTTGTGCACCCGTATGTTTCTGAGCTTGGTTGATCATGACTGCATGGTTTAAATGGAGAGACTAAGAGAGAAAGCATGTTATTATTTGCAAACCCACTAATAGCTGCTCATATTTTCACATGTGAAACTTCACCCTGCCATAATAGCGCTGACCGCCTGCTCCGAGCAGCATTACTGTAAATATGTCCTGCACCCGATAGATTTGCGCTGGGTCCCACGGGATCTCAATTCGGTTACAGCTCTGGGGTCCAGGTCCCGAGCAGGACCGTCCTAATCACACAGCACCAAACAGTATTTCACTCAGAGCGGCTGAAACACCATGAAATATGAATTCATGAAATATTCATTCACAACATAACCAGAAATGTGGTTCAATTTTACAGTCAATAACCTTAGTATTGGGGTAGTGAGCCAAAGCCTGTCGCTTTTTTTTTTTTTGGTTGTGTGTATTATACATGCATGTGCGCTTCAGAGGTAACCTGTGAAGGGCAGGGCTCACTTCATCACACAACTGTAAACAGCATTTCATTTTCTAGTCATGAATTATTGACTCATGTAATGTTCAGTCCTCTTGCCACCACTGATATTGAGATATATCTGTGGTGCATTCAGTCAAAATTCATTGTCAGAAAAAAAAAAAAGGACTGTTTCTCTCATTAGGGCTCAATAATTTATTCCATACATTTCTAATCATGTGGGCCTCGGTGAACCGAGCGAGCGCTGCGACCGAAGAATCGTCCTAATTTGACTGATGGTCATTTCAAACTTCCTCAACAATGAGATCTCTCAAATACTAAAACAGAATAAATTGACAGTGATTGGCTAAGCAATGTTACTTAGAACATGGAAGATGGCGGTTTGGCCCTCATTAGTCTTGAAGTCATTCGAAAGGCTCATCAAGAAGCAGCTCCAGATGGTTTAGAGCCCATTAGACTCTTTGTTTTTACGATAAGCAGAAGAGGCGTTTGGAAAAGGCTGATTTAACCTTTCTTAAGTTTCGTTTTGGCAGCTTTGATTGGCTTTATCCCTTGTTTTGAGTGTACTAAAGCGACGGTTTGTTCACCGATGTAACATTTGTTTTGTTATTTATTCAGATCTTTCCAACATGTTGCTCTCAGACGGGGAGAGGGAACCAAGTAACATTTTGGTGGAACGAAAATTGCAAAAAAAAGCATGCCTCTGAGATGTGGGTGTCCTGTTATTTCACCTGCACTTTCTGAACACAGATTGCAGGAATCTTACCGAGGACGGACACATCCTGAAATTCACTGATGTTGTTGGAATCACAAGCCTATTACGGGGTCATGAGACGGAGCCTGGGCCTGTAGCTGAGGCGTTTTTACGGCAGGCTGGAGTGATGTATTTCTGCCCCGTGATGTGTCCAGATCAAAGAAAACAGCCCAATTATTATCTGTGATCCTGAAGTCCAATTTAAAGAGAGTTACAGGTACATGGGAGTTACACCATCCAGTAGCAAAAAAAAAAACCTATTTGGTGCACTTTATGTAACAAGGCCCGACAGAGATTGTGTGTTTTAATGAGAACAGAAAATTGATGTCTTTCTTATACACACATCTCATATCAAATCAATCCTCAAAAGCTCCTCAGTGGCCTGGTTTGGAGCCTGAGAGAGGCAGGGAAAAATGTCAGTAGTGTGAGTGTAATAAATGAGATCATTTTCATTCAACAGACCGTCCTCGCTGATGTCTACAGTGTGAACAAGTCAATTTGAGCCTCTCCCTTTAGGTCACACATTCAGACAACCACAAGCTAATTAGACAGGCTGAATTTCTCATTTCTTCCTCACTCTGCAAACCTGCTTGAGTGCCCATAAGCCTTCGCACTCAAATCCTCTCCTTCTGTGGCTGTTATATACCTTAGATTATTATTTGATGCGGTTCGGTGTATTTTCATGCATCGTGCTTTTGTTTTGGAGACGCCACCAAAGGATGCACATATTGAAAATAATCATGCTTTCCAACAACTTGCAGGGGACAGTTTATAGCACATGACGAACATAAGACTGTGCATACAACTACGCAACTATACATTCAGCAGTCGATTACTATTAGCAAGCTGGCCGTGAAATCAATTTCACAATGGTCACAAAAGAGAAACAGCCAATAAGCTTTTTTCTCCAATCTCATTATCCCCCCCCAAATCTATTACCTTACTCTCTCAGATCTTTAAAGGTAGTGCATTTACACTCCTTTTTTTTTTGTGTGTGTTTGTGTGGATATGTGTGTGTGTATTCCCATGGACAATATGGTGTGAGCATGATGGAGTATTACAGAACAGAACGGGATGGGGCTCAATATGCAATCACAAGCATAATATTGAAGTCACACACGCACAAACATACACATTTACACACAGACACACACTTTAAGGAGCCTAATCCCCTTTGTGAGTCAGCCTTGTTGTTACAAACACAATAGGATTATTCGTGAGTGTGTGTGTGTGTGTTTGAGAGAGAGAAATGTGTGTATCTCTGTATGTGATGCTGAGGGAGAGACTGACTGTGTGATTGTGATTGTGTGTGTGTGTGTGTGTGGTGCATGCATGTACAGTATTTGTATTTGTGTGTGTGTGTGTGTGTGTCAGTAGTAGTATGGGAATGTTCTGACAGTGTGCCTGTTTTCTCTCCAAAGCAATTTGTTCTCTATTCTTCTACTGAGTGTGTGTGTGTTCGCACACAAGCATGTGTGTCAGGCAGGTTGTGATTGGTTGAGTCTGTGGGTCTCATAAAGACGATGTCATGATGGAAATTAATGCAATACATCACAAAGACGCACTAAGACGCGCACGCGAGCACAGGGACGCAGACTCACATATACTAACGGCGAAACACACACACACACACACACACAAAGCACACACCTTTGCTTCCAGCCACGGGCCACTCCTGTAAATAATACCGAAAATAGGAGAGGAGAGCAGGAGAATAAAGGAGAGGAAGGCTGGGGAAATAGAGGGTATATTTCCAGAAATACCTTACACAAAATTTTAAAGAGAATTATGGTGACACAGTGGCACCTTTATATAGAATCAAAGTGGGATCTGTCCAACCTCATGGTCAGGCCGAATGTGAAAAAAAAAGAGTTGTCACAATTGCTCGCAAACTCAGGCCTGCAGGAAGAGGTGGATGCAAACTTGCTCCAGTAGAAACGGCCTGGTGCAGCAAAGCAAGAGCCAATCATCTTCAAGCAAGGCTCTATTCCAGTGGGCGGTGTATTTCTGTTCAAAATGGATGATGAGCTCTTGTAGCATGACATCGTGGTTTGCAGCGGGGAAAGATGACCAATGGGTATTTGAGGCACTGGATTAGCTGCCACATATATTCACTTCAGTGAAAAAGAAAATCTGAGTTACAGATATTCTCTTTCGTCTCAGTGACAGATGTGACTCCAGCTGCTTTCCTTCACCTCACGTCCACTGTGAACATACAGTTACAGTTTAGGGAAAAAACACAAATGTAAACACTTTAAGTTTGGAATAAAGACTTGCTCCTCATGTTGGTATGAAAGTTGTGTGCCAATTAACAGTGAAGCAGTAATTCATTTCTTTTTAACTGAGCTGTGTTTGTTTGAAAAAGCTGCTTAATAGTTTTTATTCTATGCAGTTTACATTATTATGCCCACACCTTGTATGTCAGAAGTTATTTCTGTACTGTGGCTGAGATATGTATGAACTGAATGAACTAGCTAATTAGGTTAGGTTGAGATCTGTGTTACAGGAAAAGACCAGAACATTCTTTGTTTTTCCTTATTTTTCAAGAAATGCCACAGAAAGACCAAAGATGGATGAAGATGTGAATCATAAATACATAGTTTAATTTTTAAATGTTAAATGTCTCTCCTGCGTCTTCACAGAAATTGACAAAGAGAGCTGTGGCGACCCTGGGACTCCTCTCTATGGAATCAGAGAAGGGGACAGTTTCTCTAACGGAGGAATCCTGAGGTTTGAGTGCCAGTTTGGTTTCGAGCTGATTGGAGAGAAAACCATCTCGTGCCAGGACAACAACCAGTGGTCAGCAAACATCCCCATATGCATATGTGAGTATTCAAATCGTTTCGTCGGTGAGGTTCGGGGACGTGGCTGCAGAGGAGGAAAACATGTGCGTGTGCTCTGCTGTGATGTTGATAACTTTGAGTGTGACCTGTCACCATGGTGACAGTACAGAGTTTATTATGGCCTGGAGCAGGTGATGACCGATGATGCTGCAGCCATGAATATTTAACGGAAAATGTCTCTCTCTTCATGTCTCTCCCTCCCCTCCCATTCCTAAATGTTTATTTCTCCTCACTCTCTGTTTCTCTGTCTGTCTCTGTCTTTGTCTGTATATCTGTCTGTCTCTCTCTCTCTGCCTGCCGATCTGTCTGTCTGTCTGTCTGCCTGCCTGCCTGTCTGCCTGCCTATCTGTCTGTCTGTCTGTCTGCCTGCCTGCCTGTCTGCCTACCTATCTGTCTGTCTCTCTCTCTCTGCCTGCCTGCCTATCTATCTTTCTATCTGCCTGTCTGTCTCTATCTGTCTGTCTATCTGTCTGCCTGCGTGTTTTTTTCTATCTGCCTGTCTGTCTCTCTCTGTCTGGCTCTATCTGGTTGTCTGTCTCTGTCTCTATCTGCCTGTCTGTCTCTCTCTGTCTGCATTTATCTGTCTGTCTCTCTGTTTGTTTCTATCTGTCTCTCTACTCTCTCTATCTGTTTCTCTCCCTATTTGTTTCTATGTTTGTCTGTCTGTCTGTCTCTGTCTCTATCTGTCTGTCTGTCTGCCTCTATCTGTCTCTCTGTACTTCTCCTCCTCCCACAGTCCCTTGCATGTCCAACTTCACAGCTCCCTCAGGAACCGTCCTCTCCCCAGATTACCCAGAAGGCTACGGGAACAACATGAACTGCGTGTGGCTCATCCAATCAGATCCCGGCTCCAGAATCCACTTGGCATTTAATGACTTTGACCTGGAGGCCCCCTATGACTCCCTAACAGTGAAAGACGGCGAGACAAATGATGCCCTCGTCATCGGGAGGTTCTCCGGAGCCGAGAGTCCTTCCCATCTGACGTCCAACACCAACACGCTGAGGCTGGAGTTTCAGGCCGATCACTCCATGTCGGGACGAGGATTTAACATCACCTACAGCAGTATGTCTTCGCTTTCTATTTCACTCCACTTTCCAATTTGAGTTTCCTATTTGCTGTGCTGTAAAACAGGGTGAGGTATATTGATAATATACAACAAATGACCTAAATCTGAGTTTATAACATGAGTATGATTCATGGTTATGGCAGGAAAAAGAAGATAATCTACAGTCATATTCATTTACTTTTGCAGCAGAATAATGCAGGAGTCTGAGGCTGAAGCTATGAAACCACATTTCATATATGACTGTATATGAATTTTATGCATGACTTTCAGCCAAGACCTTTAGCGACTTCATTAGATGCGAGGCGGCTCCATATGTTCTTAAAAATATTCTGCGACCTAAACTTCAACTGTGTTCTCCTTTATTTTCATGTCGCCCACTACTTTTATTTCCACCTCAGATATCAGATGTTTCGTTTTAGATAGAAACTCGTTTGATTTGCTGAAAGAGGCTTCAACGGCACAAAGAGCTGTCCCGGAAAAGACAAACCTAATTGATCCAAGAGGGGTCACGTGGCCGGTGCGGCAGCTAAGAATAGAGGTGTAGGTTGCAGAACAAAGAGGGAGGGAAATTATTAAAGACTTCTTGGGAACTTTTTTTGTTGTCGAATGAGAAGATTGATGTCATTTTCATCTACTGTGCGTCCAGTACAGGAGGAGGTCCAGGATGAGTTTAGCCTTTCTTTGCACAGAAACTAGAAACCCAGTTCTGTCAAAAGTGAAACAATAAGGCCTTCCAAAAGATTTTTAAACGTCATACCTTGTGTCTTTAACCTGTGTCAAAATAGAAACCAGGAGTGTTTTAGGTGCAGTTAACACCTCAGAAGTTCTGTCTTCATTGTAAAGTTGGCAGCTGTGCAGACTTGTGCAACTGATCAAAAACCCAGGCGACTCTTAGATGTATTGACAACTCAGCTCGCCAGACAACAGGATACAAAATGTACAGTAAATAAGATAGTTTTGGATTTGTCGGAATATTTGTTCATTTTTGATGGTGGCGAACTGTTTGCCCCTGCCTGCAGTCTTTGAGCTAATTTAGGCTAAACACGTCTCTATAGCAGACAAACAGAAATGGAAATTGATATTGATCTTCCCATCTGACTGCGGGTTTGACGGCAAACAGACACATTTCCCAAAATGTTGAAGCGTTCTGTCCACAACGTTTCCTCACAGTCAGATTTCAGCTTTCTGTGTAAGTCTGCCTTTTTTTTTTTCACTAGATTTTTTGGGTCACTGCAGTTGTCATTTTTAAATCTTTCCATCACCTGATCTCGCCGGAATTGCCTCAGCTGGCAAAACATGGGAACTTTAAGGTTCGGACTTTTGCAGCCTTCAAATCTGCCAGACCATATCCCAGAGCAGATATGTCCTCACATGAGTTTTATCAGAAGTTGCATTGCTTGGATCCAATCCCAGCACAGTGCAAATATACTGTCGCATGAAAAATGAGCATTTGAGCAGAGATATAGAAAGGCAGAGCAGGAGTATAGAAAAGACAGATTACAGGAGAATTTATAGACGTTTTTCTGGCCAGGGAACACTTGAGGATGTCACGTTGCAGCCATATATCTATATGATTGGTTGTCTGAAATGCAATCGAAATGATGAGCAAAATGTAGTCTGCGAGTGCCTGTTAAGAACAAGTCTCATCCTCCTTAATAACTTTTCTCATGTGAGCGTCCAGCCTCCAAGATCTCATCATATCCGTGTCTCCTTGTAACTTTTTAACCCAGCATTTGGCCACAATGAGTGCCCAGACCCTGGCATTCCCATCAACGCTCGCCGCTTCGGAGACAGCTTCCAGCTTGGCAGCTCCATCTCCGTGGTCTGCGAGGACGGTTTCATCAAAACCCAAGGAACCGAGACCATCTCCTGTCAGCTGGAGAGAGGAAAAGTCATGTGGAGTGGGCCCATCCCGAAATGCGAAGGTAAATATTGACTATATTGCTGATTAAACTATTAACTCAGGAACAATATGTCATCCAAGATATCGTCATTACTACAGCTTAAAGACCCAGGAGGTGGAAAATATCTGCCGTCAGCTCGTCAGAAGATGAAGATACGAGGTGGCCGGTTAACCTGAATATCCAGGGACAGAATTATTGATACACCGCTGCCACAGATGCAGCTACAAGCTTACAGATCTACCCTGACTGTAGCCGTATTGAAGAATATAAAACTCCTTCTTGTGAGCTGTACGTGGGAGGAAAGCTATGTAGGTGACCTTTGACCCGAATGTAGAGGTAATGACACATTTATGGAATGTGTGAGCTACAATTATCATAATGGTATGTTAGAAAAGTCCCAAGAAAAGGTGACCACTTCCTTGAAAAGCCAAGTGAAGTCTGCTTCACACCAGTTCACTTTATTATTGTAACAACATCACACTAATGGTTATATATTGCCCTTTAGAAATATAGTAATTCGTCAAGGTTAGACATTAGTGCAAAGTCTAATCAACAGCTTGTACGAAAATAGATAATGTCAGAATGTAAATTTGACTTCTGAATCTCAGATGGAAGCAAAGACCTAACTTTGTATAAGTGCTTTAGCTATAACTCCAACGGCAGATGTAATTAACTATTTCTACCAGCTATTATTGGTCCAAAGAAAAAATTCTGCTCCAGGTCAAATATCCACGGTCGCTGTTGCTAATGTGTATCTAGAACGACTTAGATGGAAAATCCACTTAATTGTATTCAGCAGGTAGAGACCAGAACAAATTAACTTCAGACACTCTAAGTTCAGCTTTAAACAAGATCAAATTTAAAAGAAGACTGGAACAGAACGGCTTCTGGCGAATGTAACCTTTTCATATCAGTTCTGCCAAAATCTTTCTTTTATGGTTATGAGCGAGGATAATGAATACTGTATGCTTGATTGTTCATGTTCCTGTGATTGTTAATGTATGTGTTTTTGCATTTAATGCCATCCTTCAACTGTGTGGAGTCCAATTAAATGTTTCTATTCCTTTAATAATGAAGGAGAATACAAGAGCACACAGAGCTCACATCTTCATTTTTAATGAACGTCAATGATCTAATGATGTGTAAGTGTGTTCATCAGAGTCTGTTCTCTGACCTGATTGTTCCATGCAAAGCTATTTTAAGAACAATGAGGACTTACAGGAAACTGTGCTGTCGTTATTTTGTATTAACAATGGATCAATATGACAATGTGCAATGTAGAAGACGATACTTGTGACAAACCACATGTTAGTCTGCTGTTACCATAAACTCCACTGAGCATTTTAGCATCTTTCAGCTCATTGTTTTGATTTTCAGACGACAACATAAAACTGTTTTGACTCACTGTCATCAGTGTTATTTCCAGCTGTAGCGGGCAGCTGTTTGACAGACAGACAAAATTCATAAATAGCTGGTGAAGTGGAGCATTTTAGATGTCCTCCTCTGGAGTTGGTAGAGACCGAAACTGAGCAAAATGAGAGTAAATGTTGACTTTATCAGGTGGCCAGAAACACAGCTCCATGTCTGCTTGATGTGTAAATAGGCGATGGTTTGCTAACATGTTCACCATATCTGTCAGTGTTTACAACTTGTTGCGCTGGCCCCAAGTGGCCCAAACAACAAGAAGTCAATTTAATGTAGGTTTTAAAATAAAGTGAATTAATGAATTAGTGAATCTTATTGAATTCAGTGCCTCATCAGCCAGTTTATTGTCACAACAAACCAACTTTAAGACAAGAATATTAACTGAATGAAAGATGCCACACATCAACTTGGACTTAGATTTAGACAAGACTTGATGATCTTGATGTATCTCTTGTCCTTCCTTTTATTTGCATCCTCTGTATCTCCTCTCATGTCCCACTCTCTGTCCCCTGTCCTCATCCAGCCCCGTGTGGAGGCCACTACTCAGCACCGAGTGGAGTGATTTTGTCTCCCGGGTGGCCTGGTTACTACAAAGACTCCCTCAGTTGTGAGTGGGTGATTGAATCAGAACCTGGACGCTCCATCAAAATCACATTTGACAGGTGGGTGGCATAATTCTTTGATTCTGAATATTATAAAGACTCTCAGAGCTCCGAACGGGCAGAACTGTGCAGATTCATCAAAATCTCCATCAGTTACGTCGGACAAGAAAAGATTTACAAGACTTTAAGTTTATGGGGATTCACCAAGAATATGATAATCATCTCTTAAATTTCATAGACTGTATAATTAATATTGGGTGGTATATTGATCAGGAAGGCGAGGTAATATTTTGTTATGTGTTCACTGGGCTGTGAACTGGCAGTAGAAGCAAAACTAAGATCCTGTAAAATCATTTTTCAGGCGTTTGAGTTTCTGTTTCAACTTTATTTCACTGTAAAGTGCATTTAATAATATTGGCTCAACAACTTGCAGAGGGCTTGACAGACTGGCCCTGTTAAATATTTTTCCTGTCTCGATGCAGAATGTTGGCTCAATTAAATGAAAATAAAATCACACGTTTACAAAAAAGTATGAGTTTCTTGGCTGTGATTATCTCATGTGAATAGACATTAGTTTAAAGCTGTAAAAGGGAAATTCAAGGACTAATTGCCCATCAACATAATTCAACAACAGCATTATGTTACCTGAACAAGCTCTCATTTTAATGTCTGGATATGAAAGCTGCACTCACATCCAGCATTATGCCTTTTCCCAGTTTTGTGTTGTCATAATTGTTTTTAATTAAATGCAAAGCTTTTATTGTAAAACTTTAAAAAGAAGCCATTAACAGCTTTGTGATGTCCTGATATCGTTGACTCACAGGTTCCAGACAGAGCTGGGTTATGACTTTCTGGAGATCCACGACGGACCAAACCTCCTGTCTCCTCTGGTTGGCTCCTTTAACGGCACCCAGGTTCCCCAGTTCCTGTTCAGCAGCAGTAATTTCCTTTATCTGCTGTTTACCACCGATAACAGCCGATCAAATGCTGGCTTCAAAATATTATATGAAAGTAAGTGAGAAACAAAAACAGCATGTTTATGCATATACACATATGCATTTGTAGATACAAAGCTGACTGTAAAATATTGTCCTCCGTGTCGTGCCTTCTGCAGATAAGAATAATATGCATTGACTTTATGCACAGAACATAACAGCAGGTGTGCAGGTTGTCAGAACACAACATTACACTTGTAGCCCACCGGACGCAGTTTCACAAGCTGGCCTCATGTGAAGTCGTTACCTGTAAAAAACAAAGAACCGTGGCCATGCAGCATGATGCTTCATGCAATGACTCAAACCATCTGTGACTTTTAGATTATGCGCCTCAGCAAAACTAAGCAAAACCTATTCTTTATCCACATTCATACCATTTAATCATCTAATCCTTCCTTTTTTCCAGGCGTCACCGTGGACAGCTACTCGTGCCTGGACCCTGGTATCCCAGTCAATGGTATCCGGTACGGGCAGGATTTCTCCATCGGGTCCACAGTATCATTCGGTTGTGATTCTGGCTACAGACTCAGCCATGAGGAGCCGCTAGTGTGTGAGAAGAACCACTGGTGGAGCCACCCCTTACCGACATGTGATGGTAAATACCCTATTCATTTCTCTATATTATACATGATTTTGTTGTAGGATCGATCAAATATTATATCGTCATCGTCAGGTTTGTACAATGTATTGGCAGATGTAAAAAGAAAGAAAAAAAAAAGAGAGAGAGAGCCATTACTCACCAAACCTTATAACGTTACAGTGTCTGATGTAGTTTTATTTTTTACATGCATTATTATAAGATCACTTTCTTTACCAGTGCATTCAGTGCAACATGACATTTCATCTAGATGTGGTCGCACATATTGACATGACATGACACAAGGTCAGTACCTGCCAGTAACTGTGCACTAATATTTATTTATCTTACAAGAGAGTTTTGTTCCAAGATGAATGATCCACATCTCAAAAATGACATTCCTTCTTACTGAATAATACATTTAATTTAAGCAGTTTTTTTTTATAGATGAAAAGTAAGAAGAAGATCTTTTTTCAGAGACTTGACCCGAAACATGTTTTAGTCAAAAATAGATTTTATGGCTGATCTATTAAAAAAAAAAAATCAGCTGTGGTGCCTGCCATCCCTGTATGGGGAGCTGAGTCACATAGAACATGTTGTTCTGCGACAAAACCACTGGTTGAATCACACACACACACACACACACACACACACACACACTTGGGTGTACGTTGGGGCAATTTGCAATGAAGGCTGCTGTGGCTGATAGGGGATGATTTGAGGAGAAGATTAGAGATCTGTCGGCATGTACAGTGTCTGTGTGTGTGTGTGTGTGTGTGTGTGTGTGTGTGTGTGTGTGTGTGTGATGCGGTGCCTTTATCCATGTGCCTCCTGTCACCTCCTCTCCTGTGTGAACCGTGAACACAGGAAGGTTTGAGGTAAGGTTGACGAGAGCCTGTGTTGGCTGTCACCTCCTCTCTCTTCTCTCTCTCAAATCAAGGAGTGGGGGAGTTGGGGGGGTACAAGGGGTAGCAGAGGAGAGAAGGGGATCTCTCTCTCTCTCTCTCTCTCTCTCTCTCTCTCTTCTCTCTCTCTCATTCCAATCATGGGGGAGCCAGAGAGGAGGGAGGAAGGAGAGATGTGGCACTGCTGCTTCAGTGTTGTGGCCGCTCGCTTGGTGCGGCTTGTTGGCTTATTCGCTTGTTAACCACATTTGAATTGCACAGTTCCCGGGACTGGCAGTGTTTTCCTCCGAGGAGGCAGTTTGAGCATATAAACATCAAGTATGCTGCCTGGAATCTGCGGGCTGAATGCCATTAGACTGTGTTTACACAGTATGTAAAAATAAGAATATAGGAACTATTTGCTGCTGCGGTCGGTAAGAAATGGTCCATCCTGATGATTGACAACGAGTATGTGATGAATTCTAGCAAGACAGCACCACAGGCAGCGACTCGGCCCAGGGAAATGTTGCAGAAATCAAATGTTGCTCATAATGAAGAGATTTCTAGGTTTTGAACAAAAATAGTGTTTTCTTCAGTGATGAATTGAAATTAATCAAAGATAGATTCAAATTACTTTGTGCATCCAAAGATTGATGTTTTAAAGGAATCACTCAGCCCAACTTCATTCAGCAGACGGAGCTGGAGAAAAAAGGTGAGATGGAAGGAGGTTTTAAAGAAAGATGGAGAGAGAGATACTGGCAGAGATAGAGATGTAATGCAGTGTTTCAAACTCACATCGCTCAGCATTCAACATTAAGAGCTTCCTGGCAGAAAGGTATTAATATTTAATGGTGCTATGTGTGTGCTCATGCAAGCTTTTGTGCACAAGTGTGTGTGTGTCAGGCTGAGTGTACAGTGTGTGAGTGTGTGTGTGTGCATGTGCGTGCCTGCTTGCATCTGTGTTATTTGGAAGTATTCTCACTTCTCACCCTTGTTTTGAGGGATGCTGATAAAAACCGTGGTGGCTGAGAGTGAAGATGCTGATGCTCTGCTGTGGTTTGAGCACATTTTCAGTGTCTGACTTGCCTGTTTTATGTGGCTGTAGTGGAGGTCACCATTGCAGAGGGTCTGTACAGATTGTGGTCTGGGCCGCAGTTCTCGGAGTTGGTGGTTCTCAGCTTCCACTGAACTGGCTAATTATCCAAGGAAACTTCAGCAGAAGTTTCAGGTTTGACCTTCTCCCAGGTGCTTTGCCACCGTTGCGCTTTTGAGGTAGTGTTATGGCATCTTATAGGTTCATTGTAAGAGAAAATGACAGGCCGGTCGGCCAACTGTAAGATGAACCAACTGGAGCGAGCAGAAATGAGGCACCTTGTAACACATGCATGCATTAGTATGCATGGAATGAGCAACAGATTTTTCCAAGCTTTTCCGAGGACCTGGTCTCAACTCTGAGCATCTCCATGCGAGCACAGGTTTCTTACTGCATAACAATGTGCACGGCTGAAACATGAGCAGAACTTGCAGGGTCATCCTGAGGCCATACCGAGAGCTTCAAAATGTTGTAAGCAGAAGATGATTTGTTAATTTTTAATCGAGGGGGCGGCCCTAACCCCTCACCCTACAGTAAGAACTACTGTATCTCTCTAGTCAGGTCTCTCCTAAAATATTTAGTTACAGATGTGGCTTCATCTGTGGGTTGTTGTTTCAGCAACACAGACGCTACTTAATGACCAAAGAAATATAATAGGAATATTATAGGAACACAACAAGCAGCAGTGTGTCTCTATTATCCTCTTGCTCTTCTGTGACTACACATTGTTACTTGTTACTTTGATCATGAAGGAGACTCTTCTCTACAGAGTATATAGGCTACAATATTGTGTAGAACTGAGTATTTATACAACCCAGATTCTAATTGATCTCAAAAAGGATTAGCAAATTATTACATTCTGTTTTATGGACACAGCGTCCCAACTTTTGCGGAATCAGGGTTGTGGTATATAGTTTCAAGAAAGATATAGATTCGAGACGAAACTGGCAGAAGAGCAGGACTGAGAGTCCGTCTGCCACATGAACAGCGCCATGGATTTATCAATACACAGCACAGTTAGGCTACTGATGTTTCAGAGCTGTGGTCGGGCCATAGATTCTAACTTGCACAAACCACAGTCAGATAAAGGATCAATAAGGAAGACTAGACTAAACAACCCGTCTGCTCATGCACTCTCTCTGCGACTCGGAGATGTGGAGGGGGGATGATAGGTAAACAAGGGGGATGCATTTTGGTTGTTTTACTAACAAGGTAGATGACATACCCCCTCACCCCCCCTCAAATTGCCTACTGGTTTTAACTAGTCTCTAAGAAGCATTTGCACTACTTCACTGCCCTGATTATCACTGCTTTGAATCACTTGAAATCAAACTGTATTAACGGAAAAAAATATTTCAGAAACAAAAGACATTTTACAGTTCTTGCACATTATGCAACTATTGCACAGCATTAATGTTGGAAAACTAGCTTAAATAATATCCGAGCATTGTTTTTCTTGGGATTCTCATTTCGTGTCTCATTTTTCTGCCTCAAAACAATTTGGAGCCCAGAGACTGTACATCCCAAAGCAACAAAATCTTGCAAATAGGTTTTAAATTCTCCCACACTTCTCAGGAAGAGAGTACACTTATTGTCCAGATGGTCACTTGTTATATAACAAGCAACTTTGCATTTAGCCAGTATTTCAAATTCCTCCATTAACTTTGTTTCTCTCTACTTTTTTCTCACATCCTTTGGCTCGCAACATATCCACTCCATATGTTTTTGACTTTGAGTTGGTTGGCTATTAATGCAGACAACAACGCGGTTAGACTTTTTAAGTTACGAATGTTCAACAGCAGACAAAAGTCCAAATATGCATTTACAGTGTGTGGCACTGAAATGCGATTTATCAAGTTTAATCATTAAGCAGCTGTGAGGACACACTGGAAGTCGTGATAAGTCACTGCAATGTGCAAGATACTTAATTAGCAGCATGAATTTTGAAGGTTGAGCTAATTATGTCTGTGCTGTTTATTCTGCTAAAGAGAAGAATTATCATTGAGTCCATTAAACTATTCATGCACCATGTGACAGCACCTACAGAGTGACCTACAAGTGGAAGTGATTTAGACGTCCGGAGAAAGCTCCTCTGAACCCCGAGTGTTACCCTAATTGTGCGAACGTGTCACGCTTTCATCGTGCAGAGGACGGCGGTCACTGACGCCGCCGCCGCCACAGGTTCCACCTACGGCAGATGTGTTGAAGACTTGTCTTCTGTATGCAACACACTGTCACAAAGTGAAGCAACTAAAAATAAGCTTGCACGATTCAAATCCCGGCAATTAAAGTGATGCATTTCTTTAAACTGAAAAATAAGTTTTAGTTCATCTCTCAGCATTATTATATACTGTCGACACATATGAGGAATGACTCGAATCACCTATGCAGTTAATCACTGTCAGCCGCTGGTTACTTTCAGGGACAATAAACTATATCAACAGCAAATAATCCATTATTTATAATTCCAGTGTGTGGTTGGATTTTACATTATTTATGTCATTATTTTATGTCTGTGCAACTGTGGGAGGAATAAATCAGAAAACACAAATTTTGCAGCTGTCAGTGCATGCAGACCTTTCTACCCACAAGTTTTAGAGGATCTCTCTCTCTCTCTCTCTCTCTATCTGTCTACTCCCCCCTCTCACAGCGTTTATGTGTGGGTATGTGTGTGTGTGTGTACTGTAGAAGTGGTATTAAAGGTCCACAGGGGAAACATTATCTGTTTTAGCATTCAACAGTCTGATGCTAACCTTCTCTCTGCCTCCGTCCCCTGTCTCTGTGAATCTCTCTCTGCCTCCCTCTCTCTCTCCCGCTCTGTCTCCCTCAATCCATCCAGCTCTATGTGGCGGAGATGTTAGAGGTCCCTGGGGAACCATCCTTAGTCCCGGCTATCCAGACAGCTACCCTTCATCTCTCAACTGTACCTGGACTGTTGAAGTCAGCCACGGGAAAGGCAAGAGACACAC
Source organism: Holacanthus passer (assembly GCA_025331565.1). NCBI lineage: Eukaryota > Metazoa > Chordata > Actinopteri > Pomacanthidae > Holacanthus > Holacanthus passer. Next base: position 6,673,051 of record JAFREQ010000002.1, on the reverse strand, counting down.
ACACACACACGCACACACACACACACATTCACACTCCTTAATACAGAGAGACAGAGCGAGAGACAGCAGCAAGTCGCTCACTCTAGTTCAGTGCAGCTCCTGTTGTACTACAACTACAAACTTGCATCGCATTGGATTCTTTGTGTTTTTTTATGCAGCATTTTCACAGAAGCATGTTTGTAGCTTTAGTTGGTGCATACATGCAGAGAAAACACCAGTAATGTCATATATTTTGCAACCTGCCGTGATGTTATCGATGCTGCATTTGCATCCTGCTGCAGTCACGCTGTAAAATGATACTGATAATAACTGTGGGAATATTGATGAGCTGAGAGTGAAACTAACTTTTCTCCCTCTGTTGTCTGTGTGTGTCTGACAGGAGTCCAGTTTCAGTTTAATTCTTTTCACCTAGAGGACCAACACGACTACCTCCTCGTTACCGAGAACGGGAGTTTCCTCCAGCCGCTGGCTCGCCTGACCGGCAACGAGTTGCCTAGCAACATCAATGCCGGTCTCTATGGCAACTTCAAAGCCCAGCTCCGATTCATCTCTGACTTTTCCATCTCATACGAGGGCTTCAACATAACTTTCTCTGGTAATTTACTTCAACTATTATACTGCAACAAGGGCTGTTTAGTCAATTCAAGAGGTGGATTGTTCTCTTATACTGGAACAACACACACATCAAGTTCATGGAGGGAGGATGCAAGACTCCACAGTAAATAACAGTAATGGCTTCTCTCTAAAAAGAAGAGAGCACAGCAACATGTCTACCGGAATTAAGACAATTACAGTCTCCTAAAATGTATTGTGGTAAATTATCAGGCTGAGCTTTACTTCAGGTTGTAAAGTTACAAAAGAAATGTCGTTAAGATCATTTATATACCAACTTATCACAAAATAATAAAACAAGATTAAAACTAAAAGACCAGGGGCAGCTCCAGAGGGTGGCCTGAAATCTCATTGGCCGCCCCCATTATCCTATGATCATTATCCCTAACTATGATTGGCTGTCTGCCCAGTGAGAGGCCTGACCTTAGTTTAAACCAAAACTGCTAAACAAGAAGTGAGCCTTGAGCTACTTTTTAAAAGCATCAAATGTTAAGGTCTGTTATGTATCTTATGTGCCTCAGTGCAAAGTTATTTCTAGTTTCACCTCCTTAGAAAATATAGTGTGAAGTAACTCTTCAAAGCTACAAATGATCTTCACAAAGGGAAGCATGTACAGTGCAAAGAAATGGGATCCAAAACAGAGCCTTGAGGAACACCACAAGTCAGATTCACTGGGGTCTGACCCCAGAAATACCCACCCACTGCCTACATATGCCATCTGTCAGCATTATCAACAGTGTCAAACATTGCACTGATAGCCAGCAAAACCAAACTTCTCTATCACTGTGTATCATTGTGTCTTGGACATTTTGATCAAAGCTGTTTCAGTGGAGCGCAAACCGACAGCAGCTATGACTGAAAATTGTCAAGAATACTATGTGCATCCAAGCTTTAAATGGGAATTTAGAAACAGGCCTATAGTTTGTTATCAGTACTATTTTAGACGGACTCCTGAGACATTTTGTTGACTTGAAAGAAATATGTTTTGTCCTACATGGCTACATGACACAGCCTCACAACACAAAAACTGTTGCTGTTTTCAGTGACTGTTTAGCTCTCACTCTCCCTGTAAAAGGAGATATTTCACCACTGGCATCGAGGACTCCCCATAAAACCTTGAGAATAGCTCATGAAAAAAACCTTATCAGAGGCAAGAGGTTATACAGCATTAAACTGAATGTAATCCGGCATTAAATAACACAAGATGATGTCGATTAAGGCCACACAGCCTCAACGGTGGTGATCAGAGAATGTGCACAAATCGCAAATGCTGTTCCAAACATAGTCATGTTTCATCACCAACACCCTCATCTAAATTAAGGAAAGTGTTCAGGGGCCGAGTCCAAGGCTGCATCTGCCCCTCATAAATCCAGATTCTTTGCCTAACTGCCCTTTCATTGCTCTCTCATTGACTCTTAATAAAGGAGCACTTGAATCCGAGTCTACAATCAGGGATGTTGTGCCGCGTCCCAGATGGCAAAAGCTGAGGCTCAGAATGTAACACATGGGAGGTGTCACCAGAGATGTGACTTGCCAATCTCAACACGCTCAACAGGCTGTGTCATCCCACAGCACACTCTGACATACACATCACATCATCAGTCTTAGCCTGCTGAAAATAAATCTCCTGCTGTACCGATGCTGAACAGGAAATCAGCGAGTGCAATCGAGGACACGGCGGAGTCGCATCAGGCTCACAACTTTTGCACCATGATAGATTGTGGCCGTGAGGCATTTGCATGTTATTGCAGGTTTTATTTTAGATAGCAGGGTTGATCTTGCTGGATTTTGAGAGTGATGGATATTGATTTGTTGATTTAACACCATTAGTAGAGGACACTCTAATTTACACTCTAATCTCATCACCTCCCACTTACTCTTATGGCACTTATACAACACTCAGCAAAACTGAGTGTTGCTTGAAACATCACGGAAAAAAGTACACGTTTTAATTGATTCACTGATATTATCCATCACTAGTTCTTGAGCTAGAAGCGTACAAAGGGCAGATTTCAGAGTGCTTGTGAGTGTGTATATTTAATGTTTATTCATGTATATGTTGTATGATAATTTCAATTTATTTTCTGCAGAATACACATTGGAGCCATGCGAGGACCCTGGGATGCCTCGGTTCGGCAGGAGAAACGGCTACAGTTTCGGCGTCGGAGACACTTTGTCATTTTCCTGCAATATGGGATATCGCCTAGAGGGTGCGCCAGAGTTAATCTGCCTGGGTGGAGGGCGAAGGATGTGGAGCGCTCCTCTACCAAGATGTGTCGGTATGTGGGACTGTTACTGCCGACATTTGTGGCTGTTGAGCTGCCAAGAAAAGTTTCTAAAGACATGAAAACATTTGATATTTATATATTGTGTACATACGTATGTCATTAATATACATTGTGCCTCACTGCAATTACTGAAAACGCTGGCCTGCCGAGAAAAGAAAATGCCTTTAGCTTGAGGTTCTTTGCAAACACAGAAATATTTTCCTACATTGTGACATGCAAGAAAAAATAGAAGTGAATGCTTATGCTTTTATAAATGTGGGCAGCTTCAGTTCAAAAGCCAGCCAATGCACAAGGCCACCTTTGTTGACGTTTTCAAGATGGAGAAGGACATGACACAACACGAAAGTAAATGAAGTGACTCAAAAAACTTTTTTTTTTGGATAGTTTAGAATAGAAAAAGAATGTATTCGGTTTTTCTGGTTTCACCTCACTTTCACCTTTAATGTACATCTGCCCTTGATTCTGAAGTTCTTTTTATCAACTGTAAAACGAAGGAATGAAGGAATTGGTATATGAAGGAAACAGTATAAAAAGCCACATTTGTACATGCCATATTTCACTTACTGGAAGAACAATAAATGTCAGTGATATTTCTATGAGTTGAGTCACCCGTGGGCTGAGAGTTTTGGCCTGTTCACAATCCTGTATCCCCCCTTGTAATTATGAAATTCATAATCAATTATCAGAAATATGACTCTGAACTGGAACATTTTAGGAGTTTCACACAGAATAACATTAAAAGAAGACATATATAAATATACTCTATATAATATATGAGGTTTATGAATAAAGACCTTTTGGACAAAAAAAATGCCAAAGCAGGATTTGACAGATGTTATCTTAAATATTTCCATCCTGTATCTCGAGTGGGGAATTTACATTAATTCTGAGAAGATGATCAGATGAGGCAGAACATAGTCTTCTGTTATGATCCAGATGTACAGTCAATTTATGCATCACATTTACTTCTAGCCCATAATGATGGAACGGAAGCAGGCTGTCAACTACAATCTTAAAAGCAGCCAACATAAACATGCATTTCTCCTGTATCAATAATTAATCAATGTACAGAGGCTAAAACAAAAAGGACCTAAAGGGAAAATCACTCGGTTTTTGAAAACGTGATGACAACATATTTGAAGATGGACTGTCACACACACAATCCAAGTAAGCATAATGCAAAAAGAAAAGAGATAAAATGATGTCTGAGATCCATAGGTATAAATTTCAGCTCTGTTTGCCTCCTGTCCCTGCCTTTGTATTGGTATTTGTTCGCTGTTCTCTGGTCATTATCCTTGACCACTACACCGGTATTACAGTTGTTCCCTGGGCACCACAGAAGGTCTGACCTACTGTCTCTCAATAGTTAGAATAAGTCTAATGCAGAACATGAATTTACACACAAGAATCAATACCCTGTGCTCATAAATTCAGCTTCTTTGTAGGCAAGAAATGTGTAAAATGAGATTTGATTTGGGCGCAGATGTAGAATCAATAGAGGGCAATAATTACAGCAAAACAGACAATGCTGAATGTTTCTGCACTGGATTGTTTTCAGCAGCGCTATGAGAAGCGTGGGACTGTACAAGGGCAGAGACACAGATATTAAGCATCCAGTTCTAGTAAAAGAGAAGATACAGAAAATAACTTCTTAATTTTAGATCCCTGGTGAGAATATTTTACACACCGATCTTATTTTCAGCTATGCGAGATGTTTGCAGGGCCAGTGTTTACACCTTTGGCTCCGTGACATCGACGTGCAAAGACTGATAATGCAAAGAGGTGGGAGTGGTGTTGCGCTCCAGCATTCTGTCGTGTAATGCAGTTTGCTATATTTAGATTTGTTACAGATAGATAAATAGATAATTTATTATCATCCGTTTGAGGAAATGTGTTTCCGCAGCTTGAACATGCATAAGAAGATCAATCAATAAAATGCAAGAACATAGCCTCAAGGAACACAATACTCATGCTGCTGGTTGAGAGCACCTCTTACTGTACTCTGTTTTTACAGATCAGAGAACTTTATCTGCAGCTAGATGGGAGTAGAGTGAAGCATGAGGTCGGGGGGTGGCTGGGATTATGTTGTATGGTGAGTTCTTTGCATGCAATGGCAGTTTCAGTGAGGCCTGGGAGGTTGGGAGGATGGAAATCAATGATGTTAGAGGCATTGTGGATAATTTTGTTCATGTAATTTGTAATGAAGTTCCTGTTAGTGACAGCGAGCTTCCGGATGAGGTCGAACCTCTGTTAATGGATGTCGGTAGTGAAATGATCAAAGCTGAGTTTATTGACAAAGGTGATTTCCGAGCCACCGTCTCAACTGGTTCACTGTTGCTGGAGATGTGGTAGTGGTAGGTACTGGGTTTATTGTGGGTTTCGGAGTGAAGTGTGAAAGACCATGACTGAGTTATTGTCCTTAAGAAGTGTAAAAAATTATATAAGGGGCTCAGAACACAGCCTTGGGGCACTCTGATGATGGTGGTTGATCTAGAGGTACCCTGACCACTTGGAGCCTGGTAATGAAGAAACTGTGCACCCAGCAGATGAGAGGATGGTGGAGTTTGCTGACCATCTTGTCACTCTGGATGGTGTTTAAGTTAAAATCAATGAGTAGAACCCTGAATCAGAGGAGTCCAAGTAGTGAAGGAGGATATGGAGGACCCATGCCACAACATCCTCCGTCCATGTTTGGCTTCATACGCAAACTATTGGGGATCTAGTTCCTATGTGTTGCATAGCTGCTTGTACTGTACTGTTTTCTAATGTCTTAGCTATGGAAACCTTTGCTTGTTTGATTGCATTTGTTGCTTTAGTGGTGTGCACAAACCATGGTCGTGTTTTTTGGTGATTTGCATTAAATAAGAGAAATACTTTGCAGGTTTAATGTATTGCTTCGATGGCATGTGTTTGTGATTTTGCATGAAGCTTGCTTTACCTCCCCCTTTGTCCAGAAGGGAGTTGGAGCGGTGCAAAAGGCGTGTCTTTGCTCTTTCCAAAAATCAAATGCGCCTTTGGCTTATTTTTTTTTCTACTCTTCTATTATTCCTGGACATTATCTTCTATTTAGCACTTTTGCCAAGGGAAAGAAGACAGAGTCAGGAGGGAGAGGTGGAGAAAAGGGAACTCGGGAGAAGCAGAGGAGGAAGGTTGATTGAAGTGGAGGGGGGTAAAGGAGGCACTATTCATAGAGAGGGAGAGCGAGAGTGAGGGAGTTAAAGAGGGAGAGGGTGGAGAGGTAATTTTCTAAATGGAAACTGTAGCAGCGTGATTTATTGACGATATGACAGCTGTAATATGACTATTACACCAGTAGAGACACTGAGAGGGGGAGAGAAGGAGGGAATAAGAGAGGAAAGGGACATGGACACTGTAGATAGAGGGCACATGTGAGAAGTGCAGAGAGCAGGTATCTTTAGGTAAATTAGTTTCTGAGTTTTACTACCTGCTCCTTCTCCTCAGTGGAAGTGGATGGCTGACTATACAGCTGTTTAAAAGGGTTATTAAATTGCACGCACACATTCACACAAGCACACATTAGACGTCTTCATCCATTTATAGGAAAAAAAAGGGAATCATCATCATCTATAAGAAGGAAAAATCTTTTCACTCTGAGGACACTCTGTGTTCTCTGGAACTGCTCATACTAAGGACAAAAACTTTTATACTGCAGGACCAAACTGCAGAAGGGAAGCAACATTTTCGTCAAATGAAGGTTTATATTTTCTGTGGCATAACAAATGTAACACATCCTCATACCTAAACAACTGAATAGACCAACATATGAGAGCACCAGCAACAGGCCTACCGACCTTCATCTTATCGACCGTTGTCATCACACGGCTAACGTTGTGAAACAGCTGCAGTTTGGTTAGGTTTAGCCAGCAAAGCTTCTTGAAACTGTTGAAATTTCTGCAGCTGCGCTAGTCAAAACACAGGGAATAGGATCCAAAATGCAGACACCAAGGGCAGAAAACAAACAGGCAGGAATCAAAAGTCTACAAACATGCAAAGTCTAAGAAAATGAGCAAAAATTCCCCAAAGTCCAAAAGAACATGAGGAATAAACTGGGAATGGCTGGAACGCCTGACACAAGGTACAAGAGCGAACTTGCAAAGAGAGAGGGGACACGCAGACCAAATACACTATGAGGTGAGGATAACAGATGAAATGAATAATCCGTCATCACAATGGTGGAAAAAAAGCACAAAGGCAGGAAGTAAAGACAACAAACACACCTGAACAACGACTTTTTCAAAATAAAACTGGAAATAGCCAAACTGAAAATCCAAAACCACATCAGGGAAAGATTGTAGTTTGGGTCAAAATAGGTATGTTAGATGTAACTTAACTAACATTATGTATGTACATAAGTTAAGTACATTACATAAGTTGAAATATGTCAATGGTGACTTCTGGTTTCACATGGGACACAAACAGGAGTGTCCTGGGTGAAAGTCTTGGTATGTTTGATCCATCCGACCACCCTGCCTTCCTCCCCCATATGCAGACTTTCTCGCCCTTTTTACTACATTACCTGACTCGCTCCTTTGCTCCTATTATAATTACTGCAGCAACTAGAGGGCGCTACCTAACAATAAATGTAGATATGGATCGTAATACACTGTTTGTACAGACGACTATGCAGCCAAATTCCCATAACAGAAATCTTAAGAATCAAACTGTCTGTATAACATATGTTTTTTAATCCTCTTCCTTCTGTATTTGTCACCAGCGGAGTGCGGCTCTTCAGTTATCAACAATGAAGGGATCCTTCTCTCTCCAAACTATCCAATGAACTACGACAACAACCACGAGTGCATCTACAGCATCCAGGTAACAAGTGAATATTCATGGGAGTTAATAACTGTCTTCAAACGTTTGTGAGTACATGTTTACTTTGTTGTAAATCTAATGTGGATTTCGTGTTTACTTTAGGTGCAGGCTGGGAAAGGCATCAACATCTCTGCTCGAACCTTTCATCTCGCCCAAGGGGATATACTCAAGGTAAACACACATGCACACACAGTGATTCATCTGTCATTCCTCCTGACTTCCTCTGATATCTGTATCACTGATCACTGACGATAAAGAAAAACCCTGTCAAGGCAGTGAAAACTAAATTGCTCGTCACTGGTCGGTCATTACGTTGTGTTTGTTTACAGATTTATGATGGTAAAGACAACACAGCCCATGTTCTTGGAGCGTTCACGGGATCGTCCATGTTGGGCCTGACGCTGATCTCCACTTCAAACCATCTCTGGCTGGAATTTTACAGCGATGCCGAAAGTACAGGGGAAGGATTCAAACTGGTCTACTCGAGTAAGTGCACACAGCGAACCAGTATAAACCTACACACAAGCAAAAGCTCAATCTTCTATTATGACCAAGAATATATTGTACAGTATAAAAGAAACCACCACCACACTTCTGGCTGCAGCCTTAAGACTCCCAATCTTTTTAATAGCTCTGAGTGAAAGTATTTTTATAAATTGCACAAATATAACTAAAAAAGAATAACACAAATCACTTCAGTGTAAATGAACATGTATAATTAAACATTATGCTAATGCGCTATAAAAAGATTAAATAACTTTTAACGTTTTAATATGAACAAATCAACAAGTGTGTATTAATCTGAAAAAGAAAATGGCCATAAATTAACAAAAGAATTAAAATGCATTGAAATGTTAACTTTTAACTGATCTGAAGTTGGAAAAAAAAAAGCCATCGCATTACCTTATAATTATAATAATTATTTGGGGAAAAGGGCCACAAACACATTCTGCAGCACATTAGTTAGTTGGACTGTTTGGTAGCTTGTTGTTATTAACTTACAATAACTAAGATCTGCTTCAAGTGTGCTTGGCTTTTAGTTACATGCTTTCAAATTAGTTAACCCCGGAGTGGACAATGACAGCACTGGAGAATAAAGCCACTTGGGATGAGAATCACATCACTTCAGCAATTAACAGCCACGTGACAGCCGTACTAATTCCTGACGAATGTGACACGTACGTGCTGAATCAATTCAACTCTAAACGGTTCTCATTTGTGAAACCATCAAAGAAGTGAGTGTAAATTGCACCACTGAGATGATCACAAGGAGCTTGTCACGTTTGATTAACAAAGCTTTCACAGATCTCTGATTTCAGCGCAGGATCGGGTGTTAAAAGGTGCGTTCTGATGTTCATCAAAGCACGCCCACGTTTGCCAATGCCCTCCTAGATGCATAGTTGGAATTAGAAAATCTAATTGTTTAAATGGAGTCATGCAGGATAATTTGCAAAGCTCTTTAGTTGTATCCGCTGTGAGAGGAGAGCAGAGCATTACTTACATACTCCTCTGCAGCTTCCTTGTGCTGATGCATGTAGAAGTTAGTTTGCCATACAAACATAAACGTTGGTTAAGAGAATATTGCAGCAGGATTTCCTGTTTGCAGAAATGAATACTACTCAATGCCTCATGTTTGATATGAAGGCTGGAATTCAATAAAACATGGTGCATTATGGGTTATTTTCTTATACATGTCTAACATACAGAGAACAATTTCAGATGGGCACCTGTTCACACTCGATGTCAGGATGATGGCATATGTGCCAAATGGTAAAAGTACAGCTTTGCAAATTGCCATTTTTAAGGATTTAGACATGCACCTCCTGCAGTCTTCCAGGAGATAACTCAAATCCTGGCGCACCTCGTCTTCCAGGTAATACCGTAGATCAAATCCTGGTTAAGGTCTTATAAGGATAAGCTATTTATATACCTCTTCATATCCCGCTCTGCAAAATTGTGCACATGAATAAACAGCATTTTCTAAATATTACCATGGAAACTGAGCTTAGACAGACTGTGAAAAACAACATTAAATTGGATAAGGTGTATACATGCGCCAGTAACGCTCCTCATATTGGTATGTCTCATGTATCTTTTCCTATTTTTTCTTTTTTTTTTTTATTAAATCAGGATGAGAGCTTAACAGGATGTGTGATCTCAGCAAGCTCATAAACAGAATACTTGAGTGTGCCAGATATTAAGGGAATATTGCTGCGCATCTTAACAACACTAATTCAGTTTTCTCCAGTGGGTGTTCGATGTCCCTTAGCGAGTATTTTAAAAAGTACACACTGTAAAGATGTTATCTCTTCCCCTCTAGGTTTTGAGTTGTCTCATTGTGAGGACCCGGGCGTGCCTCAGTTTGGCTTCAAGGTCAACGACCAAGGCCACTTCTCTGGGAGCAGCATCACATACAGATGCGAGCCCGGATACACTCTGCACGGGGCGTCCACGCTGAAGTGTATGACAGGAGAGAGGAGAGCCTGGGATAACCCTCTGCCTTCGTGTATCGGTACGTCCCTTGCTACGTTTAAAAGAGGTCGCACACAGATGCATACAGACGCACAAAGACATGCGCACACACAATTACAGGCTGAACCTTGAATAACGCTCTTTAATAAGCTTGAGAGGAAAGGTGAGGAGGGTTCATTGTTGCTTTGGCTTTCATATTGTGCTGTGCAGAATGCATCATCCATAACACTTCTGCAGGCTTCAGTTAATGTTTGTTGCTATTCAGTTATTGGCGTCATTTTAAAACAGCCTTTTCTCATATTTGCACGAGGCGAAAATCAAGAGCAGGAAATATTCAGTGAGTAAATATCAATGTAATTAGACCCTTTGTCTCTTTTGGGTGTTTTTTTTTTTCTCTCAAGCCTGATTATGACATCAAGCTGGAACATCTAAGTAACCCAGCACGGACACCTTTTAAGTCGCAGGAAGCATTATTGTACATGTCTCGCTCTGCAGAGTCACTTACTGTTGCATGCGAAGACATTCATTCGATAATCTGAAAAGAAAGCAGGTGGAGACCAATTTCCTTCAGAATGGCCGTCTTGATTTTCTCGTGAGATCACACACTGCGGTAGTTTTAAAGTCTCAATGAAAAGCCTATTTATTCGGGACAATTTACCACCTGGACTCCCTCTGCCCCATCGATCCATTCCCTTTCCTGCAGTGGGTGATTTGCTCTCTGTTCCCGGAGACTGGCCTCTTGATCCCCCAATGCTCTTCTTTCTATCCAAACATACTCAAACACACCCGGATCCAAACTTTTTTTTTTTTTTTTTACACTATATGCATTGCTGTGCTTGTTTTTAACCTTGATTTATGTCATTCATACTTAGCTAAGTGACAAACCTGAATTCTTTCATAAGAACAATTTTAATCCATTTGGTTTTGCCTGTGTGAAATTAGTGGAAAGCAACTTTCCAAATGTTCTATTATAACATCATTGCATTTTTAATTCATTTTTCAGGGCTTGAAGCTGATGGGAAAATACAAACCACAGCTCTGAATATTGATGTCAACAAGTCAATAATAGTCTTTTACTAGCGAAGGGACGCACAGAAACAGACACAAGTTCATCAGCATATTGATGTATGGTGCCTAAAATGCTTTGATTTGAATATTATTTGGAGACATTTTCAGGCCTCCCCAGTAGATATTTGCTTGAATGATTGCGTTCTCTAATTAAACCCAAACAAATGTGCAGCCTATACAGAGTGACACACAAAATGGCTGCTGCAGCTGTGCCCCAGATGGGAGCTATAAGCATAACAGCAAGCCCGATGTTTTAAGGACCTTTCTTCCTCCATCGCCGCCTGTGAACTTTCTGATTTTGGATTCAGCTTAATAAGTCTCTCTCCTTCTCACTATCAATAATGAAAGACTCATAAAACCAGTGGCTGATATTCTCTGACTTTATATTTTAGCAGTGACACGCTTTGACCTCAGCTAACCCCCAGTCTTAATATTATATTGCTTCTTATTATTACTGTTTCCTTCTTTACCCCCCTCGATTCTCTCCATCTTCTTTTCTCTTTTGCCTCTTCTCCTCTCTTTTTCCCACCGTCCCAACTCTTGATATTGCTGCTATTACTCGAGATAATATATTCCAGTGACGAAGGCGGGGGAGCCTGAGGGAGGAGGATCATGGGGAGGGGAGAGGAAGCAGAGAGGGGATGGAGATTGTGAAAATATATAACCGAGAGAGACAAAGAGAGAAGGGGGAATTGTTTCTGTTATATAATCTGCGGTGGTTTCTTTAGGGATGAATGCAGGATCAGCACTTTGCCTCTTCTTCTTCTTCTTCTTCTCTTCCTTGAGAACGACAAACAGAAAGAGAGTTAGCTTCTTTCTCAATCCATTTGCCTCTGTGGTGATTGTTTAATCATTGCTCAGCGGCTACTGAGGCGCACCAAGTGGATCTGATTGCCTTTATAAACAGTTGTCACGGGCAGATAACCGGTCATACATCACACACACACACACATCAGCGGCCCATTTGTTTGCATGAGACATTTGCGTGGGTTCGTATGTCGGGACATTTTAAATCGTCTCTCACCTGTGTGTGTGATTCCTGTAGCGGAGTGTGGAGGTCGTTTTAAAGGCGAGTCTTCAGGGAGGATTCTTTCCCCCGGTTACCCTTTTCCTTATGACAATAATCTGCGCTGCACCTGGACCATCGAAGTGGACTCTGGAAACATTGTGAGGTAATGCAGACCACCCAGAACCTCCCCATTAGTAAAGTTCGAAATAACACTGTCATTAATTTAAGCCTCTACTTTTCAATGAAAAATCTCTTTATATGTGATTATTTATGATGTGTGGAAAACAGCGTGCATCCTCAAGGCCTCATCTGAAACTGCAGCTCTGTTGAACTATATACTGAACATTTTCCTTTACACCATAAGCGTATTGTAAACAGAGATGCTCGTAAAAGCACTATTTAGAAATGATAACTCAGTTAAATTAGCACAGGGCAGTTGTTGTGAAAGTTCTCCTGAACCTGTAACAAGTGATTAGAGTATAGTAATAACAACATGAAATGATTGCATATATTAATTAGGATGAAAATGAGCTCATGAGCTTCCTTTATATTAAATCACCAATCATAATAAGTCGTCAACCTCCAAATATTATAGCTATTCTCATAATAGTCTCGAGTCATTAGTTGTTGGTCTCACACAAAGAAAACCATTATGAAGTTCTAAAAGTTTGGACTTTGAGAAAATGCTTCTCTGATTTAATGGAAAAGATCATTTTTACAATGCTGATAATACTTTATTATTTTCACGCGAATTTCAGTCTTCAGTTCTTGTCCTTCGACACGGAGGCCAGCCACGACATGCTGAAGGTTTGGGACGGACCACCTGAGAATGAAATGTCCTTGGCAGAGCTCAGCGGGTCTTTGCTACCCGAGGGAATCCACTCCACTCTGAACACTGTCACTGTTCAGTTCGAGACCGATTTCTACATCAGCAAGTCAGGATTCGCCATTCAGTTCTCCAGTGAGTAACATCCAGAACTTATGTATTAAATAAGGACCAATAATGTCAAAGTTTCTCTATCAATCTGAATATATTTTTTCTAGTGGATCTGAATTTCACTAAAAAACATTTTAGATACTTTAAATAGTCCTGATTTTATGCACTGATTTTATGCACTGAGTTAATATCCTGTGTGACACACATTTTCCTAATTGCTCTCCCCTCTTTCACCTCCGCTGCCTCTCCTCTCTCCCCCTCTCTGTCTCTCCGTGTCCAGGCTCAGTAGCTACAGCCTGCAGGGACCCAGGTGTGCCGATGAACGGCAGTCGTAGTGGAGATGGCCGTGAGCCGGGGGATTCGGTGTCCTTCCAGTGTGACCCAGGATACGAGCTCCAGGGGGACGACAAAATCACCTGTATACAAGTGGATAACAGATACTACTGGCAGCCCAGCCCGCCTGTCTGCATAGGTTAGAATCCAGCTTCCATATATTTATAGGGACGTGCAATAGATGTAGCGCATACACAACTACACTTGTTTAGAGCTCAGTGCTTTGCTCAAGGACACGTCTGTGAATGACTTATAAGAGGACGGTGTAAAAAAGATAATGTTTAGTTGACACTTAATACAGTATTTCATTTCCCTCCTCTCTCCATACTGCTAAATTGAAATCATTTTTTCATTCTGTTCTAGAGAATACTCACATTATATGGTATTTTATTAAATTTAATATATATCTTTGCCTTTGTTCTCATTATAGCTCCTTGTGGAGGAAACCTAACTGGCTCCAGTGGATTTATACTGTCTCCGAACTATCCACATCCCTACCCTCACTCCAAGGATTGCGACTGGCTCATTGCTGTCAACTCTGACTACGTCCTGTCGCTGGCCTTCATCAGGTTAACCTGCTTTATTGCTTTATCAATCAAACCCACTTGCTTTTAGAATTAATATTATCCAGGTTTGCTGAGCACAAATTTCCTTTTTCACAAATGGCTGTAACTGATAAGAAAGACAGTATTCTCAGTTGCAGTCGACCTTTTTTTGAGGATTGAGGAGATCATCAAAACCATTAGTGTTCATCTTTTGGCAGGAATGAATGTCTGTGTGCTGCATTTTAGGCTCTTTAGTGCTGGTGAAAGAAAATTACAACTCAGTATCTTATTATAAAAGGCTTGTAACTGCCAGGCTTCTTTTTGTTTATTTCACAACATACACTCAGCTTTGATCAAAAAAACAGTCAGCTCCTGTTTTTTTTCTACTCTATAAGAGCTTGAAAACCATTTGGGACCATGACACTGTTGTTCTAAAAGTGGAAACTTTAACTTCTACCATTGTGTTCTGAAAACGCTCTTAAAATATGCTAAGCTGACATCACTCTCAGGAACTTTCTGCATGTTTTCTACTATAAAAAAACAACCCAAAATAACAATGTTCCTGGTGGAAACTCAATCCGAAAATGTCAGCGATGACTCTTTTCCCTTGTTCCCCACGTCTGCTTCCCTCACCCTCTCGTCCCTATCTGGGTTTTTCATCTATCTGCAGTTTCAACATCGAGCCGAACTACGACTTCCTGTACATCTACGACGGTCCAGACAGCAACAGTCCTCTGATCGGTAGCTTCCAGGACAGCAAGCTCCCAGAGCGGATAGAGAGCAGTTCAAATACAATGCATTTAGCGTTTCGCAGCGATGGGTCTGTTTCTTACACTGGCTTTCACCTGGAATACAAAGGTAAAATATACTAATAGTATCATCCTCATAGACTGTGTTGTGCTTCGTGCTGGAAGAGCTTCTAAATTAAAAAAAGGACTGCAAGAGTCAAACACATACTTTGCATTCTTGGGGTGATTTAAATTTGTTTGAAAATATTTGCAGCCGAGGGATTTCAAAAACAGCAGGCGCAAAAACCACTCTGGTATGATAAGTGAATACATCTGCAATATAATCACGATTAAGCGAAAGCAGCAACTCGTCACTTATTTTGCATTCGCCATCTAATGGTTTTTATCTTGAACTAGATGTCACCTCGAAATAGACTCAACACATGTACGTCTGTTTTCCAGTGAAAAGAGATTAAAAACAGACACAAATTCCAACTGGGAGCGTTTTATCGCCACCTTGTAACTGTCAATTGTCGAAAAATAATTTTAATATACTCTGCTTGATTTAATTGCACCAGGGGCTGTTTTCTGTCTTATCTGTTTTTCATAGGCAAGGTAACTTGGGAAACCACTCTTTAAGGTCTACATACTTAAAGTGACAATGCTGTCTCCTGCGATGACAGGATGTCTCCGGAATGTGTTTGGAAATATTTAATTTTCACATCGAACAAAGAAAAACTAAACACTCAATGCAGATGTATTTGCAATTCAGTCTCTCACACTCGTGACGGTGCGTATCTTGCTGATTTTAAGATGAAAAGGAATGATTGCTCTTGCCATAAAGTCCCTGTTGGATTCATGTTCAAATAGTCTGTCAAAGGGGTGAGTTTCAGCCACTCGCACAAAAGAATCAACACCGGCTTCATGTGGACACAGGAATTAAGTCTTAAGTTAATGCGGGGTGGCCACTAATCTTTCAGGACGAGGGGGAAGCCATAATTTAGAAGGTTCATGCAGCATTCAGAAGCTGAGGGATGAAGTTATGGTTCTTGCTCCATCGTTGTCGACGGCAGCTAAGTCAAACAGACTGTTAAAAAGGCCAACGAAATGCCTGCCTCATTTGATTATGGCAGGGGACGTGGTTATTATTAATTAGACTTATTATTTATGTGCGCTTGTCGCTTTTTCTTTGTCTCATCCTCTCTATCTCTTTCTCACTTGTTCTATTTCTCTCTGTCCAGCCAAGCTGAGGGAATCGTGTTTCGACCCAGGTGTGGTCCTGAATGGGACCAGGCTGGGATCTGATTATAAACTTGGCTCTACTGTCACCTTCTATTGTGAGGCCGGATACGTTTTACAGGTAACAAAGAGAGGATGGATGGAAGAATGGATGGATGGGAGGATGGATGGATGGATGGATGAGTGGGTGAATGGATGGGTCAGAGGGGTGGGCGATTGGTTTGACGGTTGTTGACTTCGTGGGTCAGTTGGTCAGATAGATGGTTGGGTTGTTTGTTGGTTGCTTGTTTGGTTGGATGGATGGATGGTCCGTTGGTTGGTTGTTTGGTTGGTTGGTTGTTTGCTTTGTTGGTTGTTTGGACGGATGAGTGGATGGGTGGTTGATTGGTTGGATTGTCAGTTGGTTCTTGATTGGTTAGATGGTTGCTTGGTTCCTTTGATGGGTGGCTGCTTGCTTATTTGCTTGATTTGTTGGATGGATGGATGGTTGGTTTGTCAGTTGATTGCCTAAGTGGTTGGTTGGATGGATGGTGGATGGGTGGTTGATTGGTCAACTTGTTGGTTGATTGGTTAACTGGTTGATTGGTTGGTTGGAAGGATGGATGGTTGGGTAAGTGGATTGTTGCTTGGTTTATTTATTCTTACATTTTTACATAAAAATCTTGTTTTTGTTTTTTGTTTGTTTTTTTCTTTAGGGCTATTCCACCCTGACCTGCAGTATGGGCGATGATGGCAGACCTGGGTGGAACAGGGCGTTGCCTAGTTGTCAAGGTAGCGAACACTAAAACACAAACTCACCCAACCCAACTTCAACTTATTTAAGTTCAACAATGTGTTATTTTTGGCCATATGCACCTCCATGCTTCTCTTTATGTGTTTGCACATGTGTATGTTCTGTGTCCAGCTCCCTGCGGAAGTCGTTCTACAGGATCAGAAGGGACTGTTTTGTCTCCAAACTTCCCCAGAAACTATACCTCTGGACAGACCTGTGTCTACTCTATTTCTGTACCCAGAGAGTTTGGTAAGTTTATCCACTAACACACACAGAATACTGCACATGTGCGATCAGGGTGAATAATTTCAATCCAAGAGTATTTCACAAGATTACATACAGTGTAATGAATCTACTGGGTTTGCTAGAGTGAAAACT
This sequence comes from Holacanthus passer, assembly GCA_025331565.1. Classification (NCBI taxonomy): domain Eukaryota; kingdom Metazoa; phylum Chordata; class Actinopteri; family Pomacanthidae; genus Holacanthus; species Holacanthus passer. Next base: position 6,655,834 of record JAFREQ010000002.1, on the reverse strand, counting down.
GCCCTGCGAAATGTCAGTATTACAGGAATCTTTACCCTGAAAAAGAAAGCAAGTGCATGCCGCTCTGAAGTGTAGGTGAAGAGACAACAGTGGAGAATGAAACCTGTGATCACACTTCTCTTTGACATACAGTATATCCTCCTATTGCTCTTTTACTCAGCGAAACAAAGTGACATTAAATCTTGTTTGATTTCTTTTAATGAGGAAGCCCCCTGAAGGAGCCCCCTCTTCTGTATTTAACCACTGAAAATCTAGTTGAGACATCACACATGATCAAAAGACTGGCTGGTCATTCATTTGATTCCAGGTCAGGGTTTCATCATTAAAGTGACATTAAAAGATGAGGCTGATTTTTATCTTGCCACATTTGATCGGTGCTCCTTAAGTCAGACATAAATGACATATCGTAAAGATGAGGATATTGTAGAGACATTAAATGAGGCTGTGTTGGAAATCTGGAAATCCCTCATTTTCTCACGCACATTTAGTTCCTCTCTCTCTCTGGCTGGAGGGGGCGATCAAGAAGAAATCACTAATTATAGTCAGTAATGTTGTCCGTTGCAATATATAATATCAGTAACATTTCCAGTTAATGTTGAACGTCTTTAGAATAAATGGTTAAATTTTCAATTTAATCAAATTTGAATTAAGTGTTATCAGCACATCACTATCATTATCATCATTGAAGTTAATTCTTGATCTTGGAAATAGTAGATTGACAAAACAGTCCCAACTCAAGGTCCAATAACAAGCTTTTTCTGGAGCTTTCAGCTGTATCATATGTCTTCATGAGCAATTAGAGTTTGCTCACTTGTCCTGGAAATGGACTGGTTGACAGTCAAGCCCAGCAGCTTTTATGATTTCATCTTACTTTTAGGAGTTTTCCTCTATGTTGGCAAAAATAAATAAAAATTAGCATAGAAGTGTATTTTGGACCTTGGAAATAGTTTGACGCTGCCTTCGTCAGCAGATAGTATTAAAAAGCTAGTAAGTGGATGTTCGGTTGGGATCGTGTTGTCAAAGTATCAATATCATTACATTTTCAAGACGAGCAAATTTATTTTTATTTGTGTCTCCATTACGACAGCACACATTGACATCTAAATTATTGGTTGACTGACTATTCGAATGACAGACTCATTGGGTCGGACTTGAGCTTTTACAAACAATCAGTAATTGGTGGATATGATGTCCAATTATGCCCCGTGGCGTTATGAATAAATAGCAGCTTTCCCTGAGGCTGTTGATGGTTGCTGTCTCATTATATTTGCGCAGCAGCTTTTTTGGAGTGTCAGCTCCATGTAGACGTTTTGACTGAGAGGAGCTAACATTTGGTTGGCCTACATATTGTGTAAGACACACAGACACCCTCTCAGAACCTCCCACACAGAGCAAGAGGCAGACATTGTGTTGTCAAGCTGCAGTGCTGAAGCTTTGTGCCATACCCACATTTGTTAAGCAGCTGTCATTATCAAAAAATATAGAAAAGTGTGTGTATGATCTTACAGCAATTGAAGGTTGCAAGCTCAAGGTTGCAGTTTCAGAACTTTGTGATGATGAGAAATCAAACTGCTGGACTTTCACCATTCATGCAAATGGCTCCTTCAGTTTTAACACCAGGTGGGGGGGAAACCCTCGGCGTTCATCCCCGCTGAGATGCAACGCCTCCTGTCGAACGAGGACGTCGCTGAGGACACCCACTCAGGTGGCTCATCGGGAGGCACGGCAGCTCCACGGGATCGATGCCCAGGTTTTCCCCCCATCTGATGCCAAGAGCTGAAGGAGCCTTTCAAATGAACAGCGAAACATTTCAGTCATTTGATAACAAGTCTAGTGGATTGATTTAAACATTGCTGCTGGCGTGTTACAACCTGGACGACTGAACAGAGTCCAGCTGTATGTGACTGCAGTGCAGAGGGATTTCATTTTCTTTGTGTGTGTCTGCATTAGTATGTTTTTCTTTGTCGTCTCAGTATGAGTGAAATCCTCTGTGATATCTAAAACCATGTAGTCCCTGCGTGCAGTCAAGCTTTATGAGTCCGTGTGTGAATGTTGGTGCATGTGTGTCTCGGTGCTTGAAATCTGTGCTGTGTTGAAACGGGTTCAGCTGCGAACTCCTCCACCTGCTCTGCGGTATGTCAGTATTACAGCGAGGAATGATGGAAACCTTAATCACTCTGATTTCCTGAAAATCTATACACAGTGGGAGCTTTTAAGCGTTTCTGCTGACAGGCAGGATCTTGTCATTCCTTATAACCACTCAGCAGCAGCCTGCTCTTATGCACACCCTCATGTTTGGCCATGACATGTAAGATATTAGAGGTTATATTCACCTTCCTGATAGTCCTTCTTGCTGATTTTGTTTTGTTGTCAGATTCAACAGCAATTGAAAATCCACCGTTTTGTTTCCGTCCTCTATCGTTTGTCATTATTCGAACATGAAATGAGGATTTGCATGAAAGCGGACGGGCTCTCTTTTGTGAGTCAGAGCAAAGCTTCAGCAAAATGCGTATCATGCCTTCAAAGAACTCCGCAGAGAGAAACAGCCTTGTACAAAGTGACCAGTGACCTTCTTATAGCCAAATATCCTTGGCAATGTTCAGATTTAATCCTTTACACCTCAGCCTTAGGGGCCAGAGAGAGAGTGAGGAAGGGAGAGATGGAGAGATGATGTGTGTGTGTGTGTGTGTGTGTGTGTGTGTGTGTGTGTAATCAGAGCTTCACTGAGGCTGAAATAAATGTAATTTATTCTAAAGGACATTATTTCTTTATGCTGCACGCAAACAAATTTTCATTTATGCAACAACACTTTTAGATCCGCATCTTAAGGAGACTCATGATTGACTTGGAGACACAGTGATCAACAGAGACAGAGAGAATTGTGCTACTTTGAGCAAATACGAGGTCTCAGGCCTCGAGGGGGGCGTTCAATGCTCCCTGCCACCGCAGCTGTTCTGTAAAATTCATGGTTTAGCAGAGGAATCTCCAGCTATTATATGGGAGGTCTGGGCTCGATATCTGGCCACTGCAGCAGGCGTTTCACCTTCCATCATATTGAAACAGAGTAAAACACAGGTTCTGGGACATGAATTTGACAGGTTTTCACTTGTGTCTGCTTGTAATACTGTACAGACAGACAGAAAAGCATCTTGCACTACTGGCATATGTCGACAAATGTAAGTCAGTTTTTGTCCAACGCCAGCATCGATATGGCTGATAGACTGCAGCCAGCCGACGAGGGGAGGGTCAGACAAGTGCATGATGAAGATGAGGTGATGTTTTGATTGTTAAGTGTCCTGATGTGTAATTTTGTGCCAGCAGTTGGCTTCAAATGGAAGTTGACACTGCAGCTTAATAAAATTTAAATTAGGTGTTCCAGGTTAATTCTATCATTGGAAGGTCAGGCACAGACGGTGGCGTGGAATAATAATTTGCAACAATTCAAGCGTGGTTAACTCATCTCTTTATTTTTTTTGTCCCTTTTCTATCTTCAGTCCTCTTTGGTCAGTTTGTGTTATTCCAGACGTCGCTAAATGATGTGGTGGAAATCTACGATGGACCCACCCAACAAAACACGCTGCTGTCTTCTCTGTCTGGGTCGCACTCTGGTGAGGATGGATGGATGGATGGATGGATGGATGGATGGATGGATGGATGGATGGATGGATAGACAGACTAACTTCATCTTTCTCTCTGATCTTGCCTTTCTTTGTTTCTCTCTAGGCGAGTCACTCCCTCTGAGTACAGGAAACCAGATCACGATAAAGTTCACCACCGTGGGACCAGAAACTGCAAAAGGATTTCACTTCGTCTACCAAGGTCAGCCAATCACAAGTAGCCAAAATTATTATTTAAATTATCCTTATTGCTATTTGTAGTTGAAGTAGTAGTAGTTTTCTTGCAACATGAGTATAACCAGAATCATTATTTTAAGACAAACAAATTTGATTTTACAGGATTAAGGATGAATGTTCACATTGAAAGTTTTATGCAAATGTTCCCATTTTTCAGTAATTGTATTTTGCAAAGTGGCCATTTTAGTTTATCTTTGTTATTTATGTGTTTAACCTTTATTTAACTAGAAAGGCCACATTGAGACCAAACATATTTTTTTTTTTAATATCATGGCCAGGCTGGGCAGTAATAACTTTACATTTAGTATTCCTATTCCTAATGGTTGTGGCCTTTCTTATTTCTGCAGCTGTACCCAGGACCAGTTCCACCCAGTGCAGTTCAGTCCCTGAGCCTCGCTTTGGGAAACGTCTGGGTAATGACTTTGCGGTCGGCTCCTTGGTGCAGTTTGAGTGCAACCCCGGTTACGTCCTGCACGGCTCCACTGCCATACGGTGCGAGAGCGTACCGGACAACCTGGCACAGTGGAACGACACCCTGCCGACATGCATAGGTAAATATGAATCCAGAAATAATGCAGAAGATGCATTATCAACAAAAACAAATACAGACGTCAATGTGGCCAGACCTTCAGCCTAACTATCCCCAAGCTGCGATTCAGTCCTCGGGCTCTTTGGTCTTCTCCTCTGCAGGGAAAAGAGATGGTACAACCGACTTTCTCTTCTCCTGTTACTTTCAGACAAAGTGTTGTTTTAACCTCTGCCTCTCTCTCCTCTCCGCTCTCGCTCAGTTCCCTGCGGGGGCGTGCTGACCTCTCGTCGCGGGACCATCCTTTCGCCTGGATACCCAGAGCCCTACGACAACAACCAGAACTGTGTGTGGAAGGTCTCTGTTCCAGAAGGGGCTGGAATACAGGTAATACCCGTCACACCCGCTGCTTCCTGGCTGACCTATGTATCATTGGCTTAAAAGCTGAGCAGGCAGGATGTCAAGGAAGATAAGATATTATTAGAAGGATGAATGGATGGATGGTTTGCGAGAGAGGGAATAACTAGATAGAATCTAATCGAGAGAGATAATGCCTGATTGCGTGTAAGCTAAACCGCTCTCACGGACAAATACAAAGGCAAAGATGCCTCTGACACAAAATGGAGGCTGTTGCAAATATTTGACAGACGCCTCAGAGCATTTAGTTTCTCTTTAAATATTACAGGACATCACATCAAGCACGCATGCGTTCTGTATCATTTGACTTTCAGCCTCGTCTCACGTCTCCTTTCATGTCGTTTGACACTTTCATTTAACATATACAGCAATGAACAGACATCATGTGTTTTACTTTCTTTTTGATGCTTGTTATTGAAGAAAATGAAACAAGAGCTAACAAGAACAAACTCTGTCTTTCTCTTCCTCTTTATCTGTCTCTCCAGATACAAGTTGTGAGTTTTGCCACTGAGCATAACTGGGACTCTTTGGATTTTTACGACGGTGCCGACAACCACGCACCAAGACTGGGCAGCTACTCTGGTAAACGGCTTTTCAACTATTTTTGATAGCGTCACGTATATCATGGTCATTCTTGCCAAAAAATCAATTAGCAAATAACAGTGATTAAGTATTAAGAGTATGAATTAGCAAATAGGAAACATATACAATTATCTTGGTGTATAACCCTGATTGCAAAAATATGGGGAGCTGTGCAAAACGTACTGAAAAGCAGGATGCGATCATTTGCAAACAACCTGTGTTTACTGACAACAAATTGTTCCCGAGTCCATGTAGTAATCTCCTTTATACAGTCCTCTGTTTGACAAAGTGGTGAACCTCTCTCCATCCTTGCTTTCCAGGATGAACCTTTCATACCCAATCATGATACTATCACCTGTTACCAATGAACCTGTTTACCTGTGGACTGATCCAAACAGGTGTTTTTGGATCAGTCCACAACTTTCACAGTCTTTTGTTGCTCCTGTCCAAACTAGTTTGAAACATGTTGCTTCACATTCAGAATAAGCAGATATTTGCAAAAATCAATGAAGTGCAGCTCGATCTGAACTGGTTTCAGTCTCCCAGCAGGAGCTGAGGAACACACCCACTGACACCTGCTTATTTGTCTGCGATTACTCGAAAGACACGAGAATTTTTTTTGCCGCATAGCTAATTGATCCTCTTACACTCTAATTCTCTACTAGGAATAGATTTTCCCAAAGTAACACATGACGTGATGTGTCAAACACACTGATTCCAAAACAATACAATTATTCATATTTTTAAATGCTCCCAAAATTTAACTGCACAATGTCATCAGCTCCACCCTTGAGTCAACTTTAATGAGAATAGCAGCTTCATTCCAGCTCCATTTAAGTCACGGTAATGATGGTATTTACTTCTGATTACCAACAATAAAACAATCACATAAGACATAAAAACCCTAATTACATATTTTACATTGATTTATTGCTATGATCAAGCTGAATAGTATAAAAACTCATTTTACTGCTCTGTTTTGTTGCTCTTCATGACTGTTATGTCTTTTGTAGCAAGTATTTCAAATCCAGATAATGTGTGAAAACTGAAACAGAAAACTAGACTATTGATATATATTTTTATGTTTTATTACTCGTACATGCTAGAGGAAGAAAGTTTTAACTCTCTTCTCCTCTTTTCCTATTGAAAAAAAATATTAAAAATTGTGTAATTCAAGTAGCTGTTCAAGGAGGAGTCAACATCTTCTGAGGATAATGATCCTGATTTTATGGGTGCAAAGTCTAGTTGATATCTTTGTGACAAACTGGATAATAGATTATATTGTGAGCAATCAAATGACCATGACAGTGACATACTTCCATTAAAGAAAATCATTAATGAGTAAATACCTGTGGGGTGGTGATAATTTTTCTTTTACTGGTTAATTACAACTGTTAATTAATACTGTCATACACCCCAAAACAACTCTCATGGTTAAATCCATGCAGTTCATTATTCACCATCATTCATCATTTAGTATTAACGGGGAAAAAAAATCATTTTTTATTTTTCCGTTATGTTAATGAATGAGATTTTCTCTTGGATGTGACCAGCAGGGGGGCGGCAGACTGTTCAAAAATGCTGCTAATTAATTCCCTTCACAACAGGCAGTCAATAACATGCATTGGCCTAATTCACTGTTCATTCAGAGGAATGTGTCTGTAACTTTGATACGTTCACACCTGCCACTGAACAAAAGACAGCATGTAAATATACAGGTGTACTGAGACAAGGCCTCCGCTCACTGGCCTCTGAGAGAATATGAAACTCCACAAGTGGTTGATATTAGAAAATACTTTTATCACTGCGTCTTCAAATAAGTCAAGACATTTCCACTGAAAAAGAGATTAGAGTCGGTTAATATTTCTTTACATTAAAGTGCATCATTGATTAGGTTATGGTGAAGGGCCCTGACAGAATCACGCTGTTGCGCCAGCTTTGCTTCAGCGGCGTCGTAGCGCTTTTTCACTTTGTGCTTTGCCTCGCCACGCTAAGTAGGTCAAGTCAACATTTTGAAAGTGGTTTCAAATAAAACAGATGTCTCATATAAAAGTAATTCCCCTCTCCCTCCTTGGAGAACACTTCACAAACAAAAAAAAGTGAAAATGTAGGTTTGGGAGGCCTTTGTTGTTTCCTTTGCTGACAGATAGCTAAGATCATTTGTTTTCAAGCCTCAGTTGAAAAATGAAAAAATGTGATCGTGGTCCTCTGTTGTTGTCTTCCTCTCTCCCGGCTCTCAGGCACCACCATCCCCCCGCTCCTGAATAGTACATCTAACAACCTCTATCTCAGCTTCAGCTCGGATATTAGTGTCTCAGCTGCTGGTTTTCACCTGGAATATACAGGTAACGTATTTGTCTCGTACACAGCTTCATCTGCACATGTATGCGCAATGATGACTGAAACTTTTATATATCTTTTCAGCTATTGGTCTGGAGTCATGTCCAGAGCCTCAGACTCCAAGCTACGGAATAAGGCAAGGAGACAGATTTATGGTGGGAGACGTCGTGCAGTTTTCATGTGAACAAGGATACTCTCTTCAGGTAAAGCTACGAGTTATGTGTGTATATACTGTTTGTCTGTCTGCACAGATTTAGACACTGATACTCTACTAGTTGCAGTTGTTTAATGTAAACCAACTGATATGTGTATGTAATCATTATGGATGGATGCACAACTTTTCTGATGTGCTGCAGTTCACTCTTTTCATCCCCTGGCTGCACAAACCAAGAACTATTTAAAGTGTGAATCAGAAGGAAACCCCGCTCTCGGCTGGTTTTCCCAGCTCTTGCTAAACATACAACTCTGGTGTGTTTGCACAACTCCTGAATAATGTATGTAGCCGGTGTGGTCTGCCCAATCTCTGTGCAGTATACAACCCAAATGGAAGTTTGCCTTCCTCATGCTTAATATGCAGCTCGGCCTCAGTTGTTATTACAAAGCATGAATATTATTGTTTAGTATTTTTAAGCTAATTATCCAAAGGTTATCTGTGGTGATTTACCAGCTGTTTATGATAATAGATCGTGGTTACTTTTGCATTTCTAGGGCAATGCTCATATCACCTGCATGCCTGGCCCTGTGAGAAGATGGAACTACCCTGTACCACTATGTCTTGGTAGGTGTTCTCATGCACTACATACACATACACACACACACGCATGAAATCCAGCCTGGATGCACCGAGACGCGTGCGAAACTTCAGTGCTGCAGAAATGATGCAAGAGGTCTCCATCGCCTACCCTGACTCTCCGGAAAATAAGCCGTTTGATCAATTTACTGTTCTGTGATGAGCTGATTATTTAGTATTCTGTGCAGAATATGATTAAGCTTTTAAACTGATGCAAAGCTAAGTCAGACTCTGCCATATAAACATGCAGAGAGTGCCAGATCATCAGCATGCACTGAGGCAAACTAGAGGAAACAAGAGGACGCGCGCACACACACATCTACTTGCACAATGGTAATTTATTCAGGAAGGGTATTTATTAAAGACTCTGAATGTTAATGCTGGATTCAAAATGATGCAGAATGTCAGGTTGAAGGTACTCAGGTGTCCAGCCAGTAGCAGTATGTCTGCTGTAGTCAGCGAGGTCGGCCGCCTGATTTTGATGTGTTGCTTTCAACACTGAACCACTGTTTCCCTTTTATTCTCTTTCTGGGTTATGTGTGTGTGTGTGTGTGTGTGTGTGTGTGTGTGTGTGTTTGTGTGTGTGTGTGTGTTCAGCCCAGTGTGGTGGCTCTATGACAGATGTAAGTGGAGTGATTCTAAGTCCTGGCTACCCCGGCAATTACCCAAGTGGATTAGACTGCACATGGACAGTCAACTTACCTGTCGGCTTCGGTAAGTAACACTGTCAACTTTAGAGTGTGTGTGTGTGTGTGTGTGGTTCTCTCTCAGTTTGTTTGCGTGTCTGTGCTCTCTGTTTGTCTGTTTCTGCCTCCCCCTTCATATATCTATTTTATTCATTGACTGATTTTTCCAATTACTCCCTCACTCCATCAGCGTCGGTGGCCTTTATCCACTTTGCCGACGAGCGGCTGCAGATGAAGCATCTACAAATGCTTTTACTGCCGGCCTCCCTCTCAGTCAAGCTTTGCTGATTGCCATAAATGTCATAAGCTCGGTATTTTTCCTCAGGTATCCATCTCCAGTTTTTGAACTTCTCCACCGAAGCGATCCACGATTACTTAGAGATCCGCAGTGGAACGCTGGAGACGGGCTCGGTCATCGACCGGTTCAGCGGCCCGGCCGTCCCCAAGCCGCTGTTCAGCACCACCCACCAGACCAGCTTCTTCTTCCACAGTGACTATTCACAGAACAAACCAGGCTTCCACATCACATATCAAGGTAAATGTTCAACCCAAATTTATTCAATTCAGTTTTTTAGTACAGCACCAAATCAAGCAGATCTCAGGGTACTTTTCATATAGAGCCGGTTCGGACGATACTCTTTGTTCCATCTTGTGTCTGTGCCTTTTCTGAAAACAGCAACACTCGCCAATATGGAAACTTGGTCCATATATTTATACAGCAGTTTACTAAATTACACATTTATTAACTTTCAGATAACAAAATAAAATGTTTCTTTACTCCTCAATCGCTTGCCAAAAAATGACAGGGTACACGCAAGCCCCCATTTCTGGATTAGTTTCAGTGATGAGACGAGTTTCAAATTTATTCTGACACTAAAAAGGTTTTGAGCGGTCTTATACTTATTATGACAAATCTTGTAGATAGCCTAATTTGCTACAGCTAATTCCATTAGTGTGCAAATTACAGTGGCTGATGAATAATACCTTTTTATCTCATGACAGGAGCACAGCCAGAGTGTTTTAAAACAGGACTATTATTGCTGCTAATGTTTGTCTTTCTCAGTCACATGTCTTTCTTCAGCCTTGCGAACGCCTGACTCTTGTAACTTTGGCTGTGAAAAGTCACTACGACTAAAACATTTAAATGGCAGACTGTCAGATTTAATTTGGAAGTATTTTGGCAACAACAAAAGAACAAGTGCGAACTTCAGCGGTGCATGATGCCCTTGTCAAAAACGTACTAATCTTAATTTATATCCTGAAGTCGGCAGCTGTTGTTTTTTGTCTGCGTTTCATATTTCAGTGTTATTTTGGCTTTTAGATTGCAGGAGGTCTTCATCTTAAACATGCCAGAGGGTTTCTGAGTTAGTGTTTTGAAATCTGGGTGAAAATGTTTGAAACAACTTTTAAACATAATGAAAAGATCATTTAATGTTCTCAGAGTTCAGGGTCGAGTGCCGTTCGTTCGGCAGCTGCAGCTGGTGGTTGAGATCTTTACTGATCTATTTTGTAGCAGTGGCCAGAAAATCATCGCTGTTGTATTATCAATTTGTTATTTCTACATTGTGATGTTTTTTTCCTAACTGGACTATCTGCTAGATTTATTATACTGAATGATGATTAGTTAATCAGTGAGTGGATGTATTTATCATCTCTTTTTTAAGAATGATTTTAGTTTTTAAACCAAGTGGAAGCTCAATTACAGTAAAGATGTTCTGCTGCTCTTGTCCATTAATAAACCACTCCTGCATTGTTCCTACTGTCCTTGACTAATCTGGGTTATTGTCTCTGAAGCCTACCAACTGCAGAGTTGCCCAGACCCTCGGCCATTTCGAAACGGCATCGTGATTGGCACAGATTTCAGCGTCGGGATGACGGTGTCGTTTGAATGTCTGCCTGGATATTCTCTGATCGGAGAGGCTTCGCTCACATGTTTACATGGAATCAGCAGGAACTGGAATCACCCTCTGCCACGATGTGAAGGTAAAGCAGAAGGTCATCCCTCCGTCTGCTCCTGTGTCACAATGATTGTGTCTGTTTCAATGCATAGTGTTTTTCTTTGGTCTGAGAGGTTTCATATGTTTACTCAACGTTGCCTCATGCTGTTGAAGTATTATTCCATTAATGACCCGGTAAGCTGTATACATTATTTTATTCATACCTGCCACAATATTTTCATATAAGAGAAAGAAGAAGCTGTGTCAGGCATAATTTCATTTAATGATAAAATGTCACCACTGGATAACAAGTGGTGAAATTATAGAATTAAATGATATTATTATAACTTAATGACAATGCTGCACAGTAATCCAATTATTATTATTATTATTATCATTTTAAGGCTACACTTTAGAGCAGGGACCACTTTTGCAAAATGACAGGAGGCCAGTTAATAAACAACCAGTAATAATATTTATCAGATATAATGAATAAACTTTGAAAGGCCCATAACTTTCTTTGAAATTCTTTATTTTCAAATTCACTTAACCTATTGGCATGTTTTAATGCATTTTATAGCTACAGCTGCATTTTAGTCAGAAATGATTTGGTTACATTTGAGTTTATATAACATCAACCATAGTTGGAACCTCTTCCATCATACAATCACTCAAATGTTGAAATGATTCAAGCATAAATCATAAACATAAACGTCATAAAAGGGTGAAGCAAATGAACCTCTTTAGTGTGAAATACACATTTGTGGGATCTCTGCGTAACTTTTGCTTCTCTTCAGCTAATAGTTGTCTTCCCCTGCAAAGCTCAAAGTCTAATCCCTCTGCACTTTACACAACCTGAAAGATGCTCACACACAAATCTCTCTTATGAGAAATCTGACTGATCTCATCATACAAAACTGGAATATCTGTCCCTCTGTACAGCCCTGACTAACTGGCATAAACAAACAAAAAATGGCCAGTGTGAACTAATTTATTTTTATTGTGAATTAGAAAATGGTCTACACCCTGTGACTATAAGTTGAGTGTCACTACTTTATCCAGCCTGTCAGCCATGATGAGCAGCTCCCGAGGAATACCTGCGCCGCAGAACTGAAATAAAACTGTAATGACAATTTATTAAAGGTATTAAAGGTGTTATCCAGTGGTCATTACTTGACTGATTGAGACGTGTCCTCTCTCAGTCATCCAGGCAGTTACTTAAGAGTAAGACTAATTTGCTTGTAATTTATTAAAGGTAATTCTGTTAATATTCTACCTCGCAGCTCTCTGTGGCGGCAACATCACGTCGTTAAATGGGACCATTTACTCTCCTGGACACCCGGAGGAATACCCCAACTTCCAGGACTGCGTGTGGAGCGTTCGAGTTCCTCCCGGACATGGGATTTACATCAACTTTACTGTACTGAGCACTGAGCCCATATATGACTACATCACCGTGTGGTAAGTTTATTTTCTTATTTTCCCACTTCTTTTCTGACACCATTGATCCTCATTATGGTTCCCTTCTCACCAATCTTTTTCTGCTTCATCAAGACCTATTTTACCAAGAAGTAATCTTTTTTTTCCCTTCATTTTCACATTTAATTTGTGCCGCATATTTGGAGAACGTCTGCTACACATACACACACTTTCTCTTTCGCACAGGATGTCATGCTCCTTAACGTCCTTTCAGAGCTGGCCACTAATTGGCTAAATTCCTGCAAGGGTTACTAAGACTACAGACATCTCTCCTTGAATATAAAGCTGCTCTGACATAATTTCCTTCTTGTCGTGTTTTACCAGTCTCTCTTTACCCATAAGCCTCTCTCTCCTTCCCTTTCCGCCACACACTATCTCCAAGTCTCAGTCGGTCTTATTTGTTATAACCATCCATCTTTCTCTCCCGACCTGCCTGGCCTTGGCTTCTCTCTATTTTTGAGGAGAGCAGCCATTGGTAACAGCAGACGCTTTGTCAGTGCAGGTGTTTAAATGATGCTTAGACGCCGTCGTTTTCAGGTACAAGGTGGCAGCGGAACCACAAATAAACCGTACAATCTATTTCTATTGCCGTGTCTCTGCCCTCCTATAGCTAAAGCCCGTCTCCTATAAATAGACGGCAGGGTGCAGCATCAGTTCAGAAACGTCACATGGCGTTCAGACATGGAGAGGCAGGGAAAACTCAACAACAGCAGGGTAAGACATGGTGTGCCGCTGATACAGTCCCTTGCAAATTATGTATTTTTAGACCAACGCAGAAGGACCAAATGTCTGTCTGGTACTTTTGTTGGCCTGTCATGATGTAAGCACTGTCAACCCTCCAGAGCTGCAGGTTTGGCTGTTTCCACAGCCCTCTGGAGACTCTATAGAAATTATAACGAAAAACCTTTTTATCTATCGAGAAAGTCTGGCAACACGGTGTACCTTTTCCCAACAAGGACCTGGGTGACCCACAAGTGTCCAACACCGACTATATCAAATAATTACTTTGACAGTCTCCTTCCTCCAGAGAAAGACAGGTGCACCAAGAAAATGAACACTGTCAGGTAAAAAACAGTGCTCTCATTCTCCACCAGGACGAATGATCCCATTACGTGACTCTAGGTCAGTTGCAATGATCTACTGCTATTTGCCCGAATTGCCGGTTAAGTCAAGCTTACTTTTGGGAGAACTTTATTTTATGGGGTTTTGAATTTAGATGAAAATAAAAATGTAAGGGTTCAAAGCTAAATGCACCACCTAATGTTTCAGGCTCCGTTTGTGGCCAACAACAGTCTGAATGTTTATGTCACTCAACAGCTAACCACAGATAAAAGGACTTTTTTAACTTATCTATTACTACATTGATTATTTTTTTGATTAGCCCTTTCTCTGCACACTCCAAATTACTAGTTAACTTAACATACTAGGTTATGAATGAGCGATCAATTAATTAACTGTTTACTCGATAAAATGTGAGACAATAGTCAAAAAAAAAATTCACAAAAGCCTATAAGATGACGTCCGACCAATGATCCAAAACATGAATGCTAATACACAACAATCAAGTCCTCAATTTCAGAAGCTAGAACCAGAAAATATTTGCTTGATAATTGAAAATTAACCAGCTTAATTTTCTGCCAATCAACTAATCCATTTATCAATTAATTGTTGCTGTCACTCATCAAAATGCTCCTAGATACTATATGACAGTCATAAAAATGTAAAAGCTTGTTGGATATCTGCACACACTTGACATTGGAGATCCTCTTTTCTTTAGATGCACATCACAGCTTTTTATTTCCTGCAAATGCTATTAAGTGCACCAGCTTGTTTCATCAGCCGTTGGAGCATGGCTTATTTACTGTATAGATGTCTTTAGTGCATAAATCTAGCTCATAACTCCAACATGCAGCCCGTCTCTCTCGCAGCAAACACCACAACGCTGTCGAGCCATGTGCCGTCCACCCACAGCCGACACTGTCAATTCCATGAATTGGTCGCACAGCAGGTCCCCGACCCTGCTGTCAGTCGGAAAAGCGAAAAGAACTGCTGAACTCACACAAAGCCAAGACGGCAAACACACACGAAAAAAAACACTCACAATCTCGGTCGCGCAGCCACAAAAGTTGGTTTCCTGTCGAGAGCACAGTGTCAGTGGCAAAGGTGTGATTTTCACAGCGGTCTCCACAGTCCAGAGCCAAGTGGCCTGACAGTCAGTTAGTCTGCTAATTGGTCTCACGCTGGGAGGCTTACTACAGCATCTCGCCGCAGGAATTATCATATATGTCACAGATGTTACCAGGTGTTGTTCTGCCTCATCCACTAAAGCCTTCCTCGCGCTGTATACGTCGCCATAATGTGCTCATAAATGTTAGCGAGTGTTAGCATCAGCAATAATCAGCGGCGGAGAGCGATGAACGAAATGGCTCTGATGGCTGCGAAGCGCTCGACGTGAATCAGAGAAGAGGATGATTCCTTACATAACCTGACAGGTATAATTGGCCTCATCCAAAAACACTTAACAGCAGGAAATAATCATTTCATTTAACTTCATGATGATACTTCTTAATCACTGATAATGACCCCGCTATTGGTTGGTTCCAGTCTGACAGCTGGTGGCTCTGGCATTAAAGATGAAATATGCTCGCAACATTGTACAGAGAGTCTGACCCGCCAGTTGACAGATCACTTCCTGTCTGCCTTCTGTGGTAATTGTGTAACTTTTCATGAATGCCAGGCTGATATTAGTCCACAACAGGATTCGCATTTGTTATTCTTATGGACTGACGACAGATCAGTCAATATTTATGAGCGTCCCAAAGCGGGAAGAAGAGAGTCGGGGCTTTAAACTGTGTTGTTATCGAGAGACAAAAAGTGGCTGCTCTTTAGTAGGCAAACCGGATTCTGAGTTCGTGGAGGTTTCCATATCGAAATGAGCTTCGTGACATTGTAGTTTGAATTGTTTTGAGAGGGAAGATGAGCCGTGCACAATCGCTCCAGGCGCCGGCGCTTTACACACAATGTCCGACTCCATTGGCAGTCAATGGAGCAGCTCCACGTTTTGTCTCATAAATATCGTCGAGTCTCTTCTATCTTTGTTTCTAGCCTCGGAGAAACCATTTCCTGGTCACAAATAGCCATTCAACTGTCAGATATGACTGCAATAACTTATTCAAATTATGTTTTAGCTTGACTCTTCCCTCCCGTTGTTCTATAAAGAAAGTCCATTCATTTATAGGTCTCTAAGCACCCTCTTTGTAACACAAGCTTTCTCTGTGTGTGTGTGTGTGTGTGTGTGTGTGTGTGTGTGTGTGTGTGTGTTTTTGTAGGGACGGCCCAGACCAATCATCTCCTCAGATTGGCCAGTTTAGTGGGAACACAGCTTTGGAGTCCGTCTACTCGACCTCCAACATCATCCTCATCAAATTCCACTCCGACTTCTCTGGCGCCGGCTTCTTTGTCTTAAGCTACCATGGTAAGACGGTAACAACATTATCAATCGGGGCAAGAAGCAAGTGATCATATAAATGTACTGCACACAGTGACATCATTTGATTGTGTTTCTTCAGTTTGAAAATGCCATTCTCGTTTAGCGTCGTCTCTGCTTTGTCGTCCTGTCATGCAGTCATTAGCCATAGCTGCTTTGATGGCATTGATCTGTTTGTTGTGTTACAATCTCTTCAACTCGCTTCCTTTGACTCATTCTGACTCACGAAGTTTGGTCTTCCACCACAACTCTCCGACTGAAACCGGCGTCACAGCCTCTCACAGTAATGATATATTAGTCACAGTGGAGCTATTGATAGTTCTCACATTATGAATCGAGTTGATATTGTCTGCGGGAAGGTGCTCTTTCGAGTTATCGACCACTTTGGACTCAACATGCCTTCGCTTTTATCAATCTGATTTCATCTTTGAGTGCGCCGAGGCATTTTTGAATGTTACCCGGCAATGTGTACATCCAGCTACTTTAAGTGACAGCAGATGCAAATGAGTCACACAAGAGTAAAGCAAAGTCTGTGATGTGTGATTCACTTTTGGGTGGGAGTGAAGTACTCTTTTCACATTTGCTGAATCATAGAAAATGTTGACCAGTTGTTCAAATACATTCCTAAACACTTAGATCAGTGATCAGTTTAAGATAAGATGATGACCAGGATTATCAATGATATGTTCAATATAAATGTTGCTATTGGAAGCTTGCACAAAGGCTTCGAGCAGCAGAATGTTTGACACAAGTGACAGGATGAGTTTCTTGCATAAAGCACCTTTTTGCTTTGTGTCAATGTGCAGTAGCTTTGCTGTTGTTGGAAGGAAAGCAGCTTTGCACAAGTTCAGTTTGTTCTTAATTTTTCAACTTACCCTTGTGTGAGAAACATGAATCCTGTCTTGTCATAATTGTTTACCTCCAGTCATAATTAGCTTTGTTCTAAAGAATTGCCATCAGATTGAGAGACTTTGTTGCTTTAACTTTAAACCACATGAGAAAAAGTTGATACAGACTAAAGAAAAAAACAACTTTTTCATTTTCTAATAACTTTTGAAACATTTTCATTGTCATGCAAATAAAGCATGATTGAAAAGGAAAAAGTAAACCTGTAGTTTGTTCAATAAAACAATTAGAGTCATGAAAGAGAGTGATTTTCATGAAACAATTACCTCATGAAGGATTGCACATTAGTAAGTCTCTCTCTGCACAATAGCCCGACATTGAAATGTTGCCGTCGAACACACAAACAGCCACCTCCCTTCCCTCCGCAGAGTTGTGCAGATTATATTTTTTGCTGGTCCTGAGCTGCTCCTTCTCCATGTCAAAACTGTCTCCGACATTCAGTTTTTCATTTCATTTCAATCTTTTCGCCGTGGTCCTTCAGTGCACTTAGATTTCCCTTTGTTTTCAACCGCCGTTTAAGATGAAAAACCTCCCCGGTCGCCCTTTTTTTCTCGTCTCGCCTGTCTGCCTGCAAACATCAATCTTCAGACTCTTTGGCCCCTGTCTTTTCATCGACTGTCATGTCAACATGTTTATGTCAAATTATCCTGTTTTTACATCACTTCTCAATTTGAGGATTTGAAGAATTACATAATCCTTTACATGCTGACCACATTAACTCATATCATTAAAACAGCAGCTAAAATGTCCAAGTGATAATGTGTCATCTTTTGTTGAAGGAAGTTTGAAACAGGATTCTTTTACTTATTTTTTTTGGAAAGAAAAACACCTGCATATAGGTCGTATAGTAACTTGCATACATGTAGGAAACCCTGATGTTAACGAGCAGGGTAGTTCATAATTATTATAATAATGAGCTTGTCTAACATTCAGATATACTGTAGTAGTTTATATTGAACAGATTTTTTTTTATTAGTGTATTTATAGTAGGTATGTTTCACATGTCACCATAGCCAGATGTTGTATTTACATTCATTTCTGCCATCATGTGGAAACCTTGTAGTTAATTCCCCAGTGTTCACTTAAACTTGGTTTCTGAAGTTTGAGAGAAGACTTTCAGATGAATCTCATGAGCTCTTGACTGCCATCATAATAAACTGTCATCAAACCAGATTTTTTTTTTTTTCTTAAACGTTTTATTTTGGCAGCACGAGGTTTTCACCAGAGAGTAAATGCTGCTTTTATTCCTCATCCTCGTCAGAAATGTTCCTGGAAAACTGCCTTTTTGGGTGAAGTTTTAATTTGACAGAATGGTTTCTAATGAGTCTAACTGTAACGTACCCTTCACAACACAGTTCATGATTCCTTGTCTGACTCCTGCACACAAACACACACATTACATATACAGCACATATCTTCCCTCGCCCTCGTGAAGTTTGCTTCTTCTCTAAAGTTTCTGTTCGCTCTTTAATGAAAACACATCAAGTTGTTTGCAGGCTTTCCTTTTTCAGATAAGATGTCAGGTTGTTAATGAATTTCTGTTGGCAGGTTTTAACAGTCAGCTGTCACACTCGCACAGGAACGGCAACATCTGATGGATTCAAGTTTATTTTCAGATTCGGCTTTATTGGAGGATGCACGGTGGAGAGTGACAGGGGAAGATGGAGAAGAGGGAGACGGGGTGACAGTGGTTGTTAGCATTATTGTCGATTGTCAATTTGGTTTTATTAGACAGGAAAACAGGAAAGACTGGTTTGACTGAGAGGTGGGTAAGTAGGATGCTCTGTTTGATAGTGTGGAGATGACTCAAATCCCTGGTTAATAAATAAAAAAAGAAAAAGCGTCATCCTTTCTGCAGGAGCTCGTCAGAATGAGGGATAAGTTTCCACTTTTCTTCAGCGTCCTTCAATGACGCAACCAAAATCCAGAATGTCACCGTTTGCATCTGAAACAGCTGCTAAAGTGCAGTTTTGGTTTGAAATGCCACATAAACCCCCAAAGGAAGCATCAATCCACTGTTTGGGGATGTTTATCTGTGTCATTGTCCTTCTATTTGTTTATCTCTGGGTCAAGGTTCTGAATGCCAACGCTTCCGTGCAGAGGCGAGGGCCGTACAGCGGTGGATAATGTTGTCATAGACGCCGGACCGGGAAAGCCGATGTGACATGAATGTGGAAGTAGATATAAAAAAAAAAAAAAAAAAAAAAAACGGTCTCGGAGCTTAGCGAGATCAATGGCTGCTCACAGCGAACCTCTCCTCTCGCGCACACACAAACACACACATGCACACGCACACGCAGACCACAGGGCTTTGATATGCATGAGAGCAGCAGATACTATTGGCAGGTCTCATTTTCATAGTCAATTTCATCCTGACTTATAGCTCTCAGCCCGTCCTTCCTCCCTCTCTCACCCATAGTCTCCCTCCTCTGTGTCTGTCTGTATTCTCTCTCGCTCTCTGTTAGTGAGTGATCTATGCTCATGCAGTAATATTGATTACAGCCTTTAGCGCAGTAGCTGTGAAGTCAGTTCCTTTTTATGAGTCGAGGCGGTGCTGTATCTGTGTGTCCACTCTGTGTTTTTGGTCCCATGCTTTGCTGGTCTGATCGCCCGAACTGCAAAAGTGAAAAAGTCAAACTGAAAGATTAAATAAGACAATGTGAAAAACAGGTTGTGTCATAAAAATTACATTTGTTACATTTGAGTTACATTTGAAACATTAATAGAAAACGAAGTGATTTTGGAACAACTGGAAAGATTTTTACCGGCTTTGACCAACCCAGGTTAGATTTACCGACCACACTTCCTCTCACACATTCTTATATAATTGTCCTCTCTGCTCTCCTCTGCTGTGTCTCTTCTCCAAGCCTACCAATTAAGGGTTTGCCAGCCTCCTCCAGAAGTGCCCAACGCTGTCATGCTGATGGAGGACGGCGAGCTGGAGATAGGTGAGCTTCCTGTCTGCCTGCAATGTGTCATGACATGTCAATTTGATGGAGGAAGCAAACTAACATGAGAACAAATATCATCTTCTCCATTAAGGATATCATACTTTTTCCATGCAATACTTCAAAATTCAGATTTTTGTGTTTTTTTATTCATTTATGTTTTGTTTGTGTTTGTACAATGTATATGTATACATATATAGTTGGTCAAGGTGAAAGTGATATTAACTATTTTATATACAGTTAGTACATAAAATGCATCATCTTCATAAGATCAAATTTTTTCTCTGTCTTGATTTGTAAAGTAACTAGTAACTAGAGCAGCTGTCAAACAAATGTAGTGGAGTAGAAAGTACAGTATTTTCCCCTGAAATGTGGTGGAGGAGAAGTAAGAAGTCAAATTTGCGCTGAAGTACAAAACTTGAGTAAATGTACTTAGTTACAATCAACAGTATTGTTTACTTCTCTCTGCCTTGACTTTTTCTAACCACTTTGCTGATACCTACTGATTTTTTGCGTCCAGGTGACATCATCAGGTACAGATGCCATCCTGGATTCTCATTGGTTGGCAGCGAGATTCTAACATGTCGCCTCGGAGAAAGACTACAGATGGATGCACCTCCGCCGACATGCCAAGGTGTGTGTACGTCACTGCAATGACAATTCAATTGATACTGACATTATAACAAAAATAGTTTGCGCTCATTTAACAAAACATTTCCCTCCCTTCATTTTCTGTCCACAGTCCAATGTCCTGCGCATGATGTGCGATATGACTCATCAGGCGTCATCCTGAGCCCCGGCTGGCCAGAGAGCTACCCCAACCTCCAGATGTGCTCCTGGAGCGTCACAGTAGAGAAAGGATACAACGTCACCATTACCTTTGAAAGTTTCCACACTGAGAGAGAGTTTGACGTGTTGGAGATTTTTGATGGTAAAAAAAAAAAAAAAAACACACTCAAAAGCACAACACTGACATAAGTGCATTATTTGTTCAGACTCAGACAAACACTCTCTCTCAAAGGTATAAAAGTTAAACTTGATCATCATGGGAAAACTGGACACACACTTTTAGCCGCAAAGTACAAAGTACCAAAATAGAACAAATCATAGTTTGTCCTTCATGTCTCTCTTTCTTTCTCTGACGATCTCTCTCAGGTCCAACAGCCAACAGTCCCACTCTGGCCACGCTGAGTGGCGACCTGCCCACGCCCTTTAACCTCACAACCTCTGGTCACCAGTTCCTGGTCCGCTGGTCTTCAGACCACGGCACAAACAAGAAAGGCTTCAAAATTCGCTATGTTGGTGAGTACCAAAGTATGTATCCCAACTTTATTTTACTACTACTTTATACTATCATACTGCATGGAAATAAGGACAGAGGTGGACCGAGACAGACAGAAAGACAGAGGGACGTTAAAGTTGTGCCAATATATAGATCAGAATTTGTACAACACATGTGCAAAAATTGAGGAAGTTTCTTAATTTGTGATTTTGAAGAAAGTGGATGAAACAAGTAAATTCACAGTATCATTAACTTCATGTCTTCAGCTTACTTTTCTACCTCACTTCTGTCTGTCTCCTAAAGCAGTTTACTCTATTGCATTATGGGTTAGTTCTTTATCATTCAGGAAAGGCCTGATGAGCACAGATGCTCTTTTACAACAATCTTTACATTTAGACTGTCTTGCACCTGCACCTGCTAAGTATAACTTTAGGCTGTTGGCCATTAAGCACTTGGGTAATGAGGCTTGAGCGCTTTATTCAAGGGCACTTTTTGACAGTTAGGGGGGAGGAGACAGTATTACCTGTTTAGTTTGTGTTTTCACTTCATGCCATCCAGTCGGGCGGCTGCTGCCTCTTTAACCTTTAAAACACCACTGTTCTGTATGATGAATTATGCGCTCAATAATAACAGGAAAGCCTCCCAGGACTCTCTCACTCAGTAGCCTTCTTTCCTAGCTGTGATTAATGCGAGCATTTGCAAGGATTGTTAAGCACTTGCTGTAAGCCGACTAATATCACGGTTCAGCTTCATTAATGTTTTTTTTTTTTTCTGACTTGCACAATCAGGCCAGTATATGACAACATGCTCAGTGTGAGAAAACAAAATATGCTCAGTTTTTAATTACGAAGAAATAATGAAGTTATAATGAAAGTTTTCTTATCATTGACTCATGGCAACTTAGTTTGTTTTGAAAAAAGAAACTTTATAATTATAACAAGATAAGTTAGTATTTCACTGTAAAATTGTGCAATTAAAATCAGCAGTTTAATGTTATCAATTTTAAAAATACTATTAAGAACTTGCACTGGATTTAACGAGAGCTGGCTGTTTTGCCGACATTGCCGGTTCAGTGATACCAGCCTTTTCTGTGGCCATCAACTTTCAACTTTTAGTGCTTTTACTACTAAGCTGTGTCAGAGAGCTTTAATTAGAAACCATTGGCAAACTGTGTAAACCATCGCTGGCACAGATTCTGTATTTTCAACGCAAGGACAGTGAAAGGAACAAAACTCCCTTAGTTACTCTTAAGTGGTCACTTTGATTCAAAGATGATGATGCCAGGCCGGTGGAAGACCAGAGGGACATATAACAGACTTATCACTCATAAACAAGGCTGGTTAAGAACTTATTTTTGGGCCAATTTAGTTTCAGACCAGGCAGCTTGCCCGAGTCAACATTTATCTGAAGGCCTGCTAATCTTTATATGCTATGACTGAAGAACATAATGAAACTACCAGTAACTTGTCATATGGGATCATTGTACAAGGACCTATATCTGGATACAGAGACTCTACAGCATGCCAGTAATCTCTGAATAAATATAAACAGACTTGGAGTCTTAGATAATGCTTCGCTCTTGCTTTACCTGCAGCTGCCAGTATTGTCAGGAGGAAAGGATTAATGATTCTTGGTGTAAGAATATTTCATGTTGCACACAGGCATTGATGACATTGTGGGCAGTGTGGTCAGGTACTGTCTGACATCTACAGTAACTCTACTCATTGATTGTTCGATCCAAACGCTCTGCAGAGACACACTTATGATTTGTTTTGTTAGGGTTCATACAGCTTGTTGGATAGATCCTAATCACCTTCATGGTCGTTAATATTTCTGCTCACGGAACTTTTTGTTTAGTTTGGCCCAACAGGTGTTTTCAGATATTGTACTTGCAGTGATGACATCCTGTCTCCTAATAACACTCTTTAAAATAAACAGTCGAAGCCAAAGATGTGCTCAGTAAAATTATAATTCACTCATAAACATGATGCATTTGCTATTAGTCAATTTTAGCTTGGCCTCCTTTGTGAGCCATAAATACAGTATTGACTCATATAAATGAAAGTGTCAGCAAATCATCACAATTTCATGACCCCAGACTGTAATGTTTGATTGCAGTACTGTTAATGGTTATAATATATGTAGACCTGCATGCAGGCATAAATTCTTTGTTAATGATGCGAGGTTCAGATCAGTTTTATTGATCTACTAGATTAAGTCACAGTATTGCACAATATTATGGTAACAACATAGAACTGTACTTTTTTATTGTCATGAAATAGTAGTTTATAATAGTCAAAGTACGAAAGCTTTGATACTGACTACTGCTGCCATGTGCCTTGATGTTAATTTTGGGTTTGTTTTAACTTTCTTCTCTCTGTTTTAGTGGCAGTCAACCACCGTATGTGAAGTCATTCAAATCTTAGTTTTGTATATTGTGTTTCCTCCACTCTAGCCCTGTACTGCTCCACCCCAGACTCCCCGCTCCACGGCTCCATCTCCTCTCAGAGCGGCGGCCACGTTAACAGCGTGGTGCGCTGGGCTTGCGACCGTGGCTTCCGTCTCATAGGCAACGCCACAGCCACCTGCCGCCGCACGCCGCTCGGCTATCATGCCTGGGACTCTCCCGTACCTGCGTGTCAAGGTGTGCTTGTTTGTCTGTGTGTAGGATGTAGTTCTATATGTGTTGTCTGTTCATTAGAATAAAAAACATTTCCAGATTCTGTTTAAGCTTGAAAAGGGTGTAAATAAGTGCACGTCTGAGCAAAAAATAATGAAAATTGCAGTTTGTATTTATTGAGCTAATGGCCTCAATAAATTTGACAATAATTTAAGTTGTCGCTAACTTGCCTTGTAGGAAATGACTCACACTGATAGAATTGCCAAAACTAAAAGATGTAGGTTGCAGCAGAAAAAGTTCATCCTTGAAAAACCTTGAAAACTTTTTGTCTCTGCTTTAAGCACAATTTATTCTCTTTGCACCAGTGCGCACATATCCCACATTCAAGTGAATAAAATGCCTGATGCATTGTTCATATGATGGCGTGAATACCACATATAATTATTGCCCACTTGATAAAAGAAGTAAAATGACTATTATTTTCACATTAGTGCTTTTTCTTTCTCTTGTCTGTGTCTCTGTGTCTCCCCTGTGTATTTTTAGAATATACTCCAAAGCAGACACAAAGCCCTGATGAGATTTTTGCGTTGTACCTACTATTGTCTAATCCCACACATCAAACAAGGAGGCGCAGCTCGTAGCCAGTATTGACAGAAAGTCAAATGAAGGATGTATAGCAGATTGTCGACACTGTGTAATTACACGGTGCGGTGCTCTACAAACCAGTCTATTTAAAACCACTGTGGACTGTGGAGCAGCATGTTCGGGCGGATGGATGTGTTTTGTTAAAACTGATTGGAACCGGAGATCAAGCATCTCCTGATTGTATATTTTTAGTTTGATAGCTTCATTGAATTCAATGTGCCAGCTTGTTTACAAATACTGTATATGATGCACTGCGGTGGCTTTGAATCCGCAGACGTGTTTCAGACAAAGTGCACATCAAACCTTCCTACCTGACAGACATAAGTGTGCATTAGGGCATCTGTGTGTGTGCCTGTCTGCTCGCTGTCTTCTTAACCAGCGTGTTTCTGTCCTCCCCCCAGCCGTCTCATGCGGGGCACCCAAAGCTCCCATAAACGGCGGCGTTTTAACAGCTGACTACTCCGTCGGAACAAGAGTTTCCTATTTCTGTAACGATGGCTACAGACTGTCCAGCAAAGAGCTGACGTCAGCCATCTGTCAGCCCGATGGAACGTGGAGCAACCACAACAAGATACCACGATGCTCTGGTTGGTAACACATAGATATCAGAGGGATAGTGACAATATAAATCTGATGAATGTGGACATAAAAGCACAAATGCAAATGATTGTATATACCAGACTCCAGTGACATTGTCAATGCCATGAAAATTAAATAATCCATTTCTAGTTTAGAAACATATAATTACTGCTAAGAGTGGCAGCTATTTTTTTAAGTCATTGTTATTTAAATTGAGTCATTATTATGCATCTGCGAGATATTTTACAGTGGCTTGGCCCCACTCTCATCCGGCTAATTACTATCTGACACCATTTTAAAATGCTAATTGTGTGTGTGTGTGTTCTTTTTTTAAATGTTAACAAACTTCGCTCTCCGTCCGTCTCTGCAGTGGTGGTTTGTCCCAGCATCGGGTCGTTTTCTTTAGAGCACGGCCGCTGGAGGATCGTCAACGGATCGCACTACGAGTACAGGACACGCATCGTGTTCACCTGCGACCCCGGGTACTACAGATTAGGCCCCGCCCACATCCAGTGCTTACCCAATGGCATGTGGAGCTGGAGAAACGAGAGGCCGCACTGCCAGGGTGAGGAATGAAGATATTTAAATATGTAGGCAAATACATGTAGTCAGATCCTAATGCACCAACTGAAGTCATGCAAACTTTTTGTATTTACACACCATTTACTGTGGCTAATAATGGGAACCATGTTCTTTTGATATATTTAATAAAAACAATGGGTTACATGGACATGTTAATCAGCAAGATTTTGTCGCTGTTTGCCTCAGCTTCATATTTAACAGACATTTGAGTTCTATCGATCAACTCATCTCTCAGCTCTTTGCCACAAAAGTGAATGAGAAAATGTTGCAGAACTATTCCTTTAAAGGCAAACCAAGCGCCCACAGCATTTTATGTACTGGTTAATATTTTAAGTCTGCAAGTTTGTGAGCCATGAATGCAAGAATGGAGGCAGCCTGACAGGACCATCTGCATTTATAGTATGACCTGTCTGCATAAGAGTTGCTAGAGTAAAAAATGTAATTGAATTGTTGTACATTACATGTGGAGGCTACCATTGCAGCAGACTTGAGTTTCACACGATGGAAGAGCAGCGAGCTTTGTGACAGCTGAAGTCAGTAAGGACCAAATCATAGTTTACATAAGTATGCAAACACAATTGACATGCATGACTATAAAAGCTTGTCATTTCAAATGAGTATTTTTTTGAGGACAGGGTTAAATTGTGTTCATTGAATAATTTAGCTGTACTGCTAATTTTATTAAATCTAATAATGACTGGGCTGCTTTACAAAGAGACTGTGTTGTTCTTCCAATCCATGCTCTAACCTGAAAGAGTTGCCCTGACATTTTTTCCTCATGTGTTGTTTTTCTTCTGGGGATTCCTTGACATTTTGAATCAATGTTATTTTTTACTTTAAAGAATTCTGTGACATTTGAAAATGTACTGTTTTTTCCTTCACCACTCATTTCTGTAGCACCCCCCCCCCAATAATGGCACCAAATTTGTGTGACAAATAGCCCGCCAGCGTTGGTAACGTTCCTCATTGAAACCGATGAGCTCGACGAGCCACTCAAATTAACTTGGCACTAAATTGGTGCACAACTGCTTTCAAATTGCTTGTGTCTGGCTGTGTTGTTTCAGTTATTTCCTGCGGTGAGCTGCCATCTCCACCCAATGGGAAGAAGATTGGTACTCAGACGTCGTTTGGTGCTACGGCCATCTTTACCTGCGATGCCGGCTTCATGCTGGTGGGGTCAGCTGTCAGAGAGTGCCTGTCGTCCGGGCTTTGGAGTGGAACGGAAACACGATGTTTAGGTATATAACTACTGGAGCTACTAATGCAGAGTATATATTACAGTATATCTAGACACTGGATGGCATTTTCTGACTTATATTCAAGGCTGAGGACAGATACTGCATGTTAACGTCGACCTTTAGAAAGTTTCAGAGTCAATCTAATGAGGACAGGTATGAAATGTAGGTGCTGTATGTACCCTCTCGTCTGGCTGCACAGCTGCTTCCCCCCCGGCCTCGTCCACCTCACAGACCAGACCATCACGAGTGAGCTTCTGCATTCAGTCTGAATGTTTTTTGTGTATATATAGCCAGCTACTTTCTTCTGTCAGCGTGCCAGCCAGAGGTAACAGATGTTATGACACAGCGCTGTCACTTCTCCATGAAGCCTCAGTAAGAAACACCGCTTCCCAGAATACTTCACAGACTGAGGGGGATATGAGATGCAATTTATAAATGAAAGGTTCAATGAAACTTAACCTAGACTGATGAGGAGGCATCATTCTGTCAGAAAATAAATAAAGCGAGCGCCAAAAAAAAAAGTGCTATAAACAGCATTTTCATTCAGTAACTTTTCTTATTATCCTTCAAAACAAAATTGGCTTAACTGTACTTGTTTTGTTTGTTTAAAATGTGAGCCTGTGCAGTTATTTTTGCTGTTTGCAGTCATTGTAATTAAAGCTGATTTTGTAAAATGACCCTATTACGGTCAGTCAAAGGCGTTTAAGTGTGGCAAGAAAAGACAGAAAAAGACACGGGATTCTCTTGTGGAAGAGCTCACTTTTGAGCTTTGTGTTGCCAGATTTCTACCCGAAACTAAAACATTTGATGATCTGAGACCTTGATTTCTCTTCACAGCTAACTGTTATGCTTTATTGTATTCATTATTTGAATATTCTTCTGATGTTTTATTGTGGGGTCTTTTCAAAGTGTGTTGAAACCATGTGAAAACTTGAGAAAACAAGTTGCCTGTTCTGTAAGTAACATCCTAACTTTCTGCAACATATTCAAGAAAGTAAAGTGTGACTCACTTGAGTTCTGCCCTTTAACTCTGGTAATCAACACCTCAAAGACAATGTGAAATGACAGAGGTGATATTCGTCAACCTTTTCTCTTCTCATTCCCTCCCGCTTCCCTGGCTTTCTGTGAAATTGTTAGCGTTGGCTGATATCAGGGACACAGTGCAGGTTTTTATCTGCTATAAAGAATAAGATCAATACTCAATCCAAACTCTCAGAGAACAGAAAACACACATTTCCTCCCCGCTTTGTTAAATGCTTTTAAAAACATCTTGCATTAGCAATGTGCAGTCAGTCAGACCTCTGGGAATTAATCTGATCATGGTGGAAAGAGATT
This sequence comes from Holacanthus passer, assembly GCA_025331565.1. Lineage (NCBI taxonomy): Eukaryota > Metazoa > Chordata > Actinopteri > Pomacanthidae > Holacanthus > Holacanthus passer. Next base: position 6,627,601 of record JAFREQ010000002.1, on the reverse strand, counting down.
CCTGTTTCCTGTGGTTCCGGGTAAAGTCAGATTCTTTAAAAACACAGAGACGTCTTCATTTGACATTTAGATGTTTTTGACACAGCTGCAGAAATGTTGTAGGGGGCATCTGACCATCTGAGCCTTCGCTGTGAACAGGTGATCCAATTTATGACTGATGTTTTGTGAAGACAGAGCACTTCGGCTTTTATGTTTCATGGTGTGGGTTTGCTCAGAGTCACATCTCTCATACACGGAATAAACCAGGTTTCAAGCTGCAGTCACCTCGTTTTACACACCCGCAAAAGGTTTCAGCAGGTGTTTAAAATTTTAATGTCCCACACAGAGACCACAAACAATCTCCTAAGCCGAGGAGATGTGCAGCCCTCAGGGTTTGTTTAAAACTCCCAGGCCTGATTAAAATGTTACTGTTTTGCTGATATTGTCTTTGCACCCCTGAAAATAACCCAGAGAACCCATCTCATGGGGACAATAAGGCCGCACGGTGTGGTATCATTTTGAAATATGTGCATATCTCCAGGACCAGAGCCAGCTCACTCTTGGTCACAGCAAAAGTCAGTAAAAGCAAGTGAATTAAGATAAAAACAGGAAAATGTGTTTAAAAATTCTAAATGACAAATGTTGCAAACATGAGGTTGATGCAAGATGTTGATTATGTCTGTTAAATAAAGGAGAGTCAAGAGCTGGAATATTAGGAAAACTTAGTTACAGATACAAGAATAGTGGGTTTAGATTCTAGACCAAGTAATGAATGACATTTAAGGACACGATGACTCAGTGCTCTGTGTCTCTGTGTCTTTCAGCTGGTCACTGTGGGATCCCAGAAGGCATCGTGAACGGCCAGGTGATCGGCGAGAACTTCGGATACCGTGACACGGTCGTCTATCAATGTCTGCCTGGCTTTCGACTAATAGGCTCATCGGTTCGAATCTGTCTCCAAGACAACCAGTGGTCTGGACAGTTGCCCGTCTGTATATGTAAGGAACACACACGTTTACCTCTAATTAGATTCACCTTAACTAAGAAAGAAACCCAAAGCCTCTCTACACATATCTGTCTCCTCGACATCTTGTGGTTTTGGCCGATGCTTGTCTTTTCACATATTGTGCACACCCACATGCAGACTGCTTTAGTCTAACACACACTCACATCTCTGTACATGCTATATCTGCTGATCTGCTTATTCAGAGGCCTGGTCAAATGGACAGTTTGTGGGTAAACAGTCTGGACACATTTTTCTCCAAAGTGAAGCTTTGGATGAACGATAAGAATCTTGGTAATTAAATTTAAATTTATTCGCTCCTTTTAAATAGTACAGGTATGTTCGGGGGAGAGTCAGCTTAATCAGAAACCTATGAGCCTGAAATATTCATTAACAACAGTGTAGCTACCCTTAACCTTGTTTATGAACAGAGCACTGAGGTCTCCACCAGGGGAGTTCGTCTGGCAGAGCTGATAAACCCCAGTCAAATTTCATTCAAGGGTGGAAAAGTCCAAATTGAAAATGGGAAATAAAAGCATTTAGAATAAACCTTTTTGTTCAAGGGTGGTTCCATATTGAGCAAAGCCGCATAAGGTTTGTATTTTGAGAAATATCTCTTTGTTAATGAATTCACCCAAATAGTCCTAAGGCTGTGCAGATTCACACCGGCAGCCTTATACAAAGTGCCAGAGGGCCCGACTGCAAGCGCGGTCTGGATGAGATAAATAAATAGGCTTGAGGATAAAGTGGAAAGGCTCTGACGTGTCCAGGCTACTGTGAAAATCTTCTAAAATTGGTCACTTGCTGTGAGCGTCCCGAATGTTTTTAGGCAGCAACTGGGCACATTTAAGTGGTGATGATGAGCGCCGTCTCAAGCCAACTATACAGCTGCCTTTTCCCCAAAGAGACGGCCTGTTTGTTCTCTAAATTAGAAGCATGTTGAAGACGGAGGTGACGCAGTGTCTGCATTTCTGGGGGCATGAAAGGTACTTTTATTTCCTCTGACTCTGACCCTTAGGTTCAGTATAGGGACTCTTTATCAGATAGTGTTTCTATGTATGTGCATGCAGTTGTGTCTGTGTGGTTCAGACAGAGTGTGTATCTGTATATCTAGTGTTTCTGTGCTATGGTGTTTTTATTGGGGTTATTCATGCAGGAGTTATTGAGGGAAATCATTTTACAGCCAAATTATACTGTAATTATGGAGATGAGAGGCTCTTGTTTAGAGACACAAACACAGAATGATGATGAGACTGTGATGTGTGTCTGTGCGTGTGTGTGTGTGTGTGCGTGTGTGTAGCTGTAGGGCATGCTGATGGTGTCAGATAAATTTGTATCTTAGGCAAGCAAACAAACTTCTGATTCTCACTGATCAAGTGAAAAAAAAGACCTTGGCTCCTTCCCTGTCTCCCCTGTCTTCTCTCGTCTTCATCATCCCTCCTCTTCTCTCCTCACCTCAGTTGGTTTTTTCTCCTCTTTCCTCTCGTCTTCTCCTCCTCTAGCACCCTCTCTCCTGCACTACTCTTCGGTTTTCTCCTCTTCCTTGTTCACTTTCCCACCCACCCTGTTTGTGTCTTTCTTTTAATTCAGTCTCCTCCTCTCTTCCTCCTCCTTCTCTTCCTCCTTCCTGTAAAGCAGTAGGTTTTTTTGGGGGTGGGCTTGAGAGGGGCTGGCAGTGACTGTAACCTGTCTGTTTACACAAACATCAAAACACTGTCGTCAGCACAACAAAGACCGGGGACACACACAAACTTCTAAGTAGCCCCGGCGAATGAAGTTAACAAGATGAATAATTATGACGCACAATGGCAAACAGAGGACACTCAGTGCGAACGCTGAAGATGGCGAGGCTTAATATTTCCAAAATAATTACCCTAAATTGGGATACCAGCGATGTCACCTCGGTCATCTGGCGTTCTCATAAATATTTATGAACGACTGGAGGAAAGGCAAAGTTGTTCAGTCCTAATCTGTGCTTCTTGTGGGTTTTTTTCTCGAGAACGACGCGGCCTCTGATTTTCATGTCTGGTTTAGATCATATCTCTTTGTGGCTTTCACATCAAAGAGAAATTTTACTGAATTGGATTTTGGTAATTTAATAAGAAACGAGAGAGCAATGGGTTCTGAAAAGCCAAAACATTTATCTAAATCACATCAGCGGTCAGCTGAAGTACTGAAGCGCTGCTGGGGCAGACTACTGAAATACTCATCCAGGACACAGACGCAACTAAATCGGAGACAAATAACTCCCTATACTGCTTGTCCACATAAAAAAGGACTCATTGTAAGTCCAGCAATGGCCAGTCAAATTTTATGTGCTGTGAGTTAGATGATGCTTTTTGAATGTGATCGTGCAATTTTTTTTTTCTTATTGTCAACGACCCCATGAAAATCCCTAAACCAGCATTAAATTCATCCTGCTAACAAGTGATGATAAAACCAGATATAGTTTAATCTTTTTTTGCCATAAACCTCTATTGCTGTCAAAAAACTATTAAGAACGCCTCACTGCATTGAGCGACATCTTGCTTACAATTTATTTTGACTCAGTCCCACAAACTCACCGTCCTGCTGCCATAAGTACTAAAGCACCAAATGTGTATTAATCTACATCTGAAAATGCTGCATATACTCTTTGAATAACATTTAATAAAACTTACAGCGCCCATCTGTTTTGCGAAATTACTTAGCTGCTTTGAAAAATGGAACTATATATTTATGACCCATTTTTTTTAGAGATTTATGTCTTCAATGCGAACAGATGGACTTGGAACAGACAGGGTATGAAAGTCAGACGGTATTAAGAGCCGGACTAACGCTCCGTTCGCACATACACACTCAAAAAGTGGCAGCCTCTCACCAGCTTGAAGCTTGCGGGTGTTTAGTGTTAAGCACATAATTTTCACACTCAGCTGTAGTTGGACAGTTACTTTCTCATGTTGCTAAAGTGCACCGGCGCACGACTAAGTAGTTCATTTGCAGAGCGATGCATCGTCTCCTGGTTCCTGTAGCTCATTAAGCTTATATTACGTTGAATAGTTGTTTCTTGTCCCACATTTGTTTGAAGTGCTTGCAGCTGTGAATAGCTGCCTGTCGCTCCTCTAGTGTTTGAATCTGTGAGTGTGATCATTGTCTGTTCCATTGCATTTAATATTAATAAAATTAGCTAATGCGTTCTCAACAACCTCAGCCTGCATTTATAATAAATGTAATAATAAATCTGTATGTATCTACGTGTACTCAGAATTCACACTGTCTTCCCTGCAGCGATAAGTTGTGGCCATCCTGGAAGTCCAATATACGGCCGCACGGTGGGAAACGGCTTCAACCTCAACGACGTGGTCAGCTTCGTTTGTAACCGGGGTTATGAAATGGAGGGGCCCGCACGTGCTCAGTGCCAGGCCAACCGCCAGTGGAGCCACCCGCCCCCAACGTGTAAAGGTGGGGAGAAAAGTTAAGTGTATTCACCCCTAACCTTATTTACCCCAAACCTTTAAAACCACCTCTTATCTTTATTTATCCTTACTTCCTTTTCTCCAGAGCAGCCATCCTCATTCACGCCTCCCCTTTTCATTTCACCTCAATTCTACCTCTAACTTTATTCAACTTAAACCTCTCTTCCATCATAACCTGAAAGCTCATTTTAACTTCTACAGAGAAGATACTTTCCTTTTTAAAAAAAATCACTCTCTTTCCTTAATTTAATGAAGTTTCGAGGTAGATTTATTACTCGACATCCCTCTAACCGTCTCCTGGCTCCAGCCTCATGAATAGAAACTTTTTTTTTTTGTTTTCAGTGAAACATAAATCTCAGGCCCTGATTGCTCTCTAACAATCGCGGCAACAAGGGCTAGTTTCGCTCACATGGGTTTGTACACAAGCTATCGGCGTCCTGCCCAGTTTACAGAATGCAGTGCCAGTGAATAGTGTAAAATATAAAATGCAATGTAATGATGACAAGCCAATACACTGCATGGGTGCTGGATCCAGAACACACAAACATATCTTCATCATAGCATCGCATAACATTTGCCACCGAATCAGTTCCTCCCTCTTCACCACAACCTCCTCGTTATTCCCTATATTATTTCACAGAGCTGATCCCAGTGCAAAACGCTGGGAAAAGGACAAGGGGGGACAGAAATGACCCTCTCTGGTTCATGCCAAATAACACATGCTTTTCTATATCTCTTTCTGTGTATGTGTGTGTGTGTGTCCGTCTCTGTGTCTCTCTGTGTATAGTGGTCAATTGCTCTGATCCAGGTATCCCAGCCAACTCCATCCGACAGAGTAAAATAGAGCATGGGAACTTTACCTTCGGCACCGTGGTTTTCTACGACTGTAACCCGGGATATTACCTGTTCGGATCACCTGTGCTGACCTGTCAACCTACTGGACAGTGGGACAAACCCCTACCTGAATGTATAGGTTAGTTTGATCCTTTCTGTCTTTATAACCTGACAGTGAATGGGACAGATGACTGTTTGCTCATTACTGATACTATTTCTGTCAAGCTTTCCATTATCCTGTCTTGAGTCTTAAATATGCACTTGTTGGCTTGATATAAAATATTGTGCTAAGAACTGCTGCTGATGAAGTGAATGCATTTTTTTTTTCATTTCATTGTAGAGGTCGTAAGATCAGACTGATCTTGCATAAACCTGGTGTCTGCTTAATTTGCATACTTGTTTGAATGTTTGCACTTTAAATCTTACAAGAGAAAAAAAGTCTTTTAGGATGAGAACTAACCGATGTGTTTAGCAAATGTCAAACTAAATGCTAATAGCTCCCTCACAGTGAAGAGAACTACACAGTGGATGGTCTAGTCGTGGGCTTTTTTTAAAAAAATCTGTAATCCCACAAACTAATGTACTTAGTTAATTATGTATAAAGTCAGACACTCAGTTAGTCCTGTAGGTAGTATGCTAGATAGTTACACATGCTGAAGATTGCAGCTCACAATAGATCAAATGTTTAATTCATTGCAAGAGTTCCATCAATTTCAGAAAGCACTGTGTCGTTCTCTTTCCTGTATCTGTCTCATTCCCACCTATATCTTTTAGTTTCTGGATCTGTGCCTCTAGCTTTTGACAGTGACCACTTCTCGCAAAGCTGAGTCGAGCCGAAACGAGCTGTCCGTCCTTCCTTCATCTCTCCGCCTCTCACACCCTCTCTCTCTCTTTCTCTGGGTCTCTAGTCGTAGATTGTGGTCATCCCGGCTCTCCGCCTAACGGTGTGCTGAGTGGAGATAAGTTTACATTTGGTTCAACGGCTCGATACTCCTGTCTGGGCGGAAGGCAGCTGAAAGGAGAATCATCCAGGACTTGTCAGCTCAATGGGATGTGGAGCGCCCCCATGCCCTTCTGCTCTGGTAACCATTTTAACCTCTATTGAATATACAGACTTCTAAGTCCACCCTATCAGTAAAGGAGATGGATAGATAGGAGTTGTAGATGAAAGGCGAGACGACTAAAACTTGTAGACTCAACAGAGTGTGGAGCACTTCATGCCTTTACATCCTGCAGCCGCCCTTTCTTAACCCTTCTGCACTCAGTCGAAGGGATAATGGGAGGGATGGATGGACAGATAGACGGCCAGGCTGGTGCATGAAAAGAGAATATATCAGTATCTGTCTGTTAAAGGGGCTGTGGAGCATAACCTCCCCCTCCAGCCACATCCACCTCGGCCCTGGACCCTGAAACATTTTTGTTCTGGTGATCTCATTTTATTTGTTCCCCTCTTTGAGAAGGAAAGTTTGAACGATTTATTATTTAACTCCTGAGAAATACTGTGAACTGAAGAATGAAAATGGATAAATGCAACAATGACTGTATTCCTGAGCTACTACAACACTTAAATACAATACAATTTAAGTATAAGTTTCTTGTGCGCTTTCTCATGCATTAGCTAATCTTTTCTTTACATAGTGAGTGCGTTTAACACATTATCATGTAGTGTAGATGCACAACTATCACTGCTCCACAAAGTGCTTCACACAAGCATATTTCCTCCCTGCTGGATTTACTGTATATGCATATCTCACCACTTATTGAGCTAGATTGTCTCTCTAGACAGAAAGCCTGCTTACCTTCCATCATGTATAAACAAACCGTCTAAGTTATATGGTTCTCAGTTGGCTGGCTGGGGGCATGATTACGGCTCTCCAGGCTGAGAGGCTCCCAGCTGCTGCTTATATAACAAACTGACTGAAGACACATTCCAGACGAGTTGACAAAGAATAGCCTACATTGTTATTTACAGCAATTGCCTGGGGGAGACGCAGGGTGAGGGAGGGTAATAGTTTATAAAGCAGTGATTCATGGTTTTTACCTGGCAGGTCTGTTCCGGAGCCCTGCAGAGATAAGAGTTCAGCCCACAGTAGAAGTGCTGCGGCCGCAATTCTGCTCCGTGACTGTTGATAAGCAAATGGCATTTCTGATGTAATGTTGCTTCTGTTATAATATAATATTCATTTTACCCAAGTAGGTACAGTGGTTATCAAATCACATTTTTTTGGACATGTCTGTTTGAGCCATTTGTACACAGTACTGCCAGACCTGGGCATGAGTCAGGCTTCACAAAAGTGAGGATTTAGGATTTGATTTGTGCTTGAATGCTGTGACCTATTTGAGACTTGACTCCCAAAAACTTGAGATTCAAAAGCAAAAACACTCAAGTGTCAATTTTCTCCCTGGTAAAATTTGATAAAAATAGAAAAAAAAGGAACCCGAAGGTCACGAGCAGACTTTGCATAGCTGCACAACTTTAATATTTATTTATTAGGCCCATGCAAATAAAAACAGCTTTGGAAGCAAAATGTTAAAATTCTGCTTCACTGTTTTTGTCAGCACTTGCAATTTGTTTCTGAAGACTTGGGACCTGACTTGACATTTAAGGTTTGATTTTTTTCAGTTGAATTCTACTTGCCTCAAAATCTTTAAAGGAATAGTTCAACATTACGGGAAATACGTTTAATCGTTTTCTGAGAAGAAAGAGAATTGATAGCACTCTAATGTCTGTCCATTAAATATGAAGCTACAGTCAGGAGGCTTAGCTGAGCACAAACACTGGAAACAGTAGGAAACAGGAAACGATGCTCTGCCAATGGTAAAGCAAAATCGAACACCGAACAGCAGAGATAAAACTCACCAATTAACACATTCTGTTTCATTTTTCTGTATAAAAACATAAATTTAATAATAACCAGCTGTGGTGTTACAGGGCCTTGTGGGACTCCAGGAAGTCCTAACCCCCCCCGTAAAATTTGGAGTCTATCAATCAAAATGACAACAAAAGACGTAGTTTGATGACGTGGTGAACTAGCGTGGGATCATGGGATTTCATGAGTTGTCATTGCAAAACAACCACCATTAGTGTAGACAATTCCTTTAATCTTTAGTTATGGTAGAACTGCTGCTTGAAAACGATACTTTATAAGAAACTACATCACTGTTTCATTTGTCCTCCCAGCCCGCCCTACTCGACCACCGACAGCACGTCCCTGGATCAGGCGAGCGCGAATGTTATAGCCTTGTAGTTCTTCTCATCAGGCTTTATGAGAACTTCTGCAAACCTGAGCAAAGGAGCTTCAGCTCAGTAACCCATGAATTTACCCAAGCCAGAGTGCAGCCAAAATCTTTCTATCAGATAGACGCTCACGTGTGTGTGTGTGTGTGTGTGTGTGTGTGTGTGTGTTCAGATGAATGCTTGTGTGACCGATTAGTGGTTGTTCCAAAGTCACCTGAGGGAAACGACAGAGATTAGTTTTCACAACGCTCTGTCCCACAAACCTGCACACACACACACACACACACACACACACACACACACACACACACACTTGCACCAGTGACATCAGGTAGATTGGTTGTTCTCCCTGTTGAGACCAGATACACCTGAGGGTACATGCTGGCTTTGGAGTTTCTGTGTGTGTGTGTGTGTGTGTGTGTGTGTGTGTGTGTGTGTGTGTGTGTGTGTGTGTGTGTGTGAACGTGAGCGTGAACGTGAGCGTGAGCATCCCATGGGAGCTGTGTAGATGGCAGTGTACTGTCTCTGAAGGTGTATGTGTGTCTGTGTCTGTATTTGATCTGTTCCCAATATTCAGGAAAAAAAAACATCATTCATCCTGTTATAGTCCATTTGTTCACATTTCCCGGCTTTTAAAGACAAATAACGGCAACACAATGCGATAAAATCTTATTTATTTACATCTGAGAAACGCTGTCTGAAATCCTGAGGCATTACAAAAGACGTTATATCATTATATGTTGTGTCTGTGGTATGTGTAAGCTCAATTTAGCGGCAAGCCTCTAGACATTTGCAGCATAGTACAAACAGAGCCGGTGTGGAATTAGGTTATTTGTCAAAAGAATCGTAAAAACATTGCAGACGCATTTGGGAAATTCTTCAGGTAGTTGTTTATAACACAAAGTGTTTTGTCGCACACATTGAATTAATGGTCAGTAATACATGTGAATGATGTGAGTGAATGTATAATTGCAGTGAAAATGGATGCAATGAAAATTCGACAACATTTCAATGCACACATAAGCCAATGCAAATTTTAAAACATTAACAAAATAATGGTTTAATAGGCAATAGTGTCCAGAAGTGTGTGGGTGACAATGTGTTTGTCTGGGTCTGTACATGTGTGTGTGACAAAGTGTGTGTTTTATGTGTGTGTGTGTGTGTGTTCCCAGGAGCGTGCTCTGTCTGTCAGAGAGAATTTGCTGACCAGGCAGCTCTACAAGGGCAGAACGAGGATCACACACACACACACACACACACACTGCCACCCACCTACCCATCAACACACACACACACACATACGTATAAACTCGTAAGGCAAGCATATGCCCCTCATCATCAACATATGTGTGCAGTCGACTTCTTTTCCTAAGCATCCATTTCATACTTGAGTAACCTGAGAATGTGATTCATATTAAAAATGGAAGCAAATATTCACCTCAGACTGCGGAGTTCACTTGCTGCCTCAGTAACTTTCTCCGTACAGCTGATAAATTTCAATTATTCTTTAGATAATTTTGCTCATTCTCCCTCCTCTCTTCTCAATTTGGATTTTTAATTAAATCAATTTAAAGTCATTTTAAGGTTTGAAATACACTCAGAAGATGGAGCTGGTGTGCGGAGATTCCAAGTCTTCTCGTTGCAAAGTCGTGGACCAAACTTTGTCTCCTCTCTGTCTGTAGGTGACACAGCTGGTTCCTGTGGCGATCCTGGCATTCCCTCCCATGGTTCGAGGGAACAGACGGATTTCAGGATCCGCTCCAAGGTTCACTTCAGCTGCTCCGAGGGCTACGATCTGATTGGTTCTTCAGAGAGGATGTGCTTCCCTAACGGAACCTGGTCCGGCACGCAGCCCTTCTGCAAACGTAGGACGATTCTTTGACTCACTCTGAAACACTTTGACGCTCGTGCACAATGTCCTCAAATAACCATGGTCACAGAGCTGAAGCTCATTGAGATGCACGAGGCCTTCTCCCTCTCATTCTCTCATTTCCCCCCCCAGCTGTCCAGTGTGGTAACCCTGGCACTCCCAGTAATGGCAGAGTGTTTCGTTTGGATGGAACAACATTTTCTCACTCTGTAATCTACTCCTGCATGGACGGCTACCTGCTCACCGGCGCCACCACCAGGCAGTGTCAGGCCAACGGGACATGGTCAGGAGCACAGCCCAACTGCACCAGTAAGTTGTGTATTGAGAGATAGACTGATGGATCAATTTATGGATACTACTTTAACAATATCTGATGCTCCATATGCAAATACAGCTCTCTGCTAAAGAGCAGACTGCCGGCTTTATGTATTACTTCCTATATATAATCAGAGTCTTAAATCCTTGCTGTGCAGTGACGTCAAGTCTTCAACCCATAAACATCTCCAAAGTCCTGATGTGTGATTATAAGTTTCCCTTTCCAGCCTTTTGCGACCCTGTTTTATGCCTGCTTTTAAATTATTCTGCGACAGGATGGGGTTTGAGTAATGAAATCAGCCTCAAATCTTCACGCTCCCGCTACAGACTTTATAGGGTGACATGAATAACCTTGATTGTTGTTTACTTTAGCTAATTTGCTTTTTGAACTCTGTGGGGAAAAGTCGCGAGAGTAAATAACCATAAAGTATAACATTCTGTTCCCGTATGAAATGTGACAGAAGCCATGGTTGAACAAGTGTTAATCAGCGCTGCATGTTACGCGGGCTACAAAACCTGCATGTGAGAGATGAATGCAACAACGAGAGCGGCGTATAACACTAACAATTAACATGCAGCTTACTCGCTAACAAAATACCTTGTTAAGCACATTTCTACATTGTGTCCCAAGGTGAAATTCACTTACCTTGGGACCCCACATGAAAAGAGTTGTCGCAGTTTTTTAATGTTTTCCAATTTTCAGTGACATTCCTGACTTTAATGCACTGTGCAGAGAAATTAGCTTTGAAATTTCCAGCAGTACGGAACAAAGAAGATAGAAATGCTGAGAAACCAAATTTCTTCAATATGGGGTCCTGGAAAGAAAAAAGTTTTTAAGAATCCCCCGACTTAAAGGAAATAGCTTTTACAGTAGATTACGCTACATCTATTAACGGGCATGACAGTATCTGGGGTGGGTTTAAAAGCATTTAAACTGCCTATTAGACTATGAAGGACAGAGCTTTATAAGTGCAGTCAGGGGAATCCTAATGCGCCCTAAAAGAGTCCCAGGACAACCTCAGCCATTTTTAATATCACTGTTGTTTCATTCATGAGAAGCGAAGCCCATAACTGAATCTGAAGAGATCATACGGGCCGATCAAAGATTCGCCACCCACTGTGATCCAGAAATTAAAATTACAGATAAGTACACAGGCTTAGTTGTAATAGATATATACGCAGTTCCAGGTGAGCTTTGATCGCAGCAACTTTGTTTACACAGGATTCTTGAAACGCAATCATGAACTTTACCAGTCAATGTATGACTGTGTAAAATGTAAATAGTCTTTATCTTTCTCTTTATCTCTCCTTGTCATTTAATTTACCTGTGTAAAAGAGCCAATAAGTGAGAGTTATAAGCAAATTAAAATTCCAGTCGTCCCATGCATGACATGGCCTGTAACACGATATCAATCTCAATCCTGTCTCTTCCCCCTCCAACCCCACTTGTCCACCTTCACAGTGATAAACTGCGGGGATCCAGGTGTGCCAGCTAACGGCCTCCGCTACGGCGAGGACTTCACGATTGGCCAGAACGTCTCCTTCCAGTGCCAACCAGGATACAGGATGGAGGAGGATGGATCGCCTGTGAGGACCTGCACCCAGAATGGGACGTGGAGTGGCAACATGCCCATATGTACAGGTAAACCTCTGAAAACAGTTCTTATATGCTGCTATTGTAACAACGAAGATAAATATATGCAGATATGATGGACGGGTACAATTCTATGTTGCCATGTTTTATTAAATGCAATAAATTCTTCTTATTGATTAATTCTTTCATTAGATGTGTGGTACATCATACAGTATAGTCATCATACAGTAATCATATTAATGCTTACTTGTACAGAGGATGTTACTGATCTAGAAACGTTTAACCGTGAGCTCTGAATCCAAAATAATTCCTTGTGTAATCATAGCTATATAAAGATTGACACAGCCAATTCTGCCTCTGGGAGGAAAATCAAGAAACACAAACAAATTTGGATGATATGAGTCACATGTAACATCTTGTACTTGCTGTGATTAGTTTCGACTGTATCTGTTACTGAACTTGATTGACTGAACTTGACACTTTTCAAGAAGACTGTGTCTTTCCGTAGCTGAAATCAACGATCCAATCCAGAGAGATCAAAGTGGGAGCGTTTCAGTTTCAGTGAATGGATGTGAACAAATATTACATTAGTTACTACATTAGTTATCAAAAGGAGAGTTTTACTGTTTTTCCCACTTTCACAGAGTCAGAAACTAATAAAAGTCTTCGGACAGACCTTTTTTACGTATTTGTTTTAGTCTGAAGTTATGTTGTTATGACTCAATTGTTGAGTGTCCATAGGATAAAATCACATAATCATGATCCCATATGCATCCAGTACTGAGCAAAACTAAGCAAGTAAACTGGGGGGGAGATGAGGAGGTGCCTTTTTCCAAGCTTTGTCTGAGGGGAGGCCACAGTCTGAGTCTTTAAAACCCCCTGATCCAATCAATCAGCCTCCCTCTCCCTCCAGCGAACAGACAATCCACAGGATGGTGACTGAAACAGCAGCATCACCTGCGGCTGTTTCTCTTTCTGAACGCCTTCCTCTCTCTGTCCCGCAGCGGTGACCTGCCCGGCTCCCCCTGCCATCAGTAACGGGGTACTGCAGGGCAGTGACTTTGAATGGGGCAGCAGTGTGAGCTACACATGCTCACCTGGATATGAGCTCTCATTCCCAGCGGTCCTGACCTGTGTGGCCAATGGCACCTGGAGCGGCATGCTCCCACAGTGCTTACGTAAGTATACACGCACACTCACACACATAACACTACACATACTTTTGCACACAAGCACTAGGCCTCCCAGGCACACACACACACACACACACACACATTGCTTCTTATTATTCTTTACCAGCCATTACTTACAATTGGAAGCAGAAATCTACATTTGTCCTTGAGTGTTCTTGTCAGCAATGTGAGCCCCACATACTGAATTGAAATTTTGTTTGTGTGTGTGCAGCCAAGTTTTGTGGTGACCCAGGCACTCCAGTCGGTGGTTTCAGAGAGGGACGAAGTTTCATATACCAATCAGAAGTGTCCTTCACTTGTGCGCCACCTCTCATTCTGGTCGGTACAGCAACCAGACTTTGTGAAAGTGACGGTACCTGGAGCGGCACGCAGCCACGCTGTATCGGTAAGTTTAAACCTGGGGCATGCAGTTTTTTTTTCTTTGGCCAATCACAATTCATTTCAGAGAGAGGTCACTCCTATTGGCTGTTCTACAAATGCCGATACACGTGTACGCCCCTTCACGTGGTCAAAGCCTGATTCAATGGCAGCAACTTGAAACCTGCAACTTGTGATAAATTTCCAAGACCTCCTGTGCCTACAAGGTGTATAGTACAAAACACACACAGAGCTTCAGGCTCATTATATTTGATGCCATGACATTTGGCGAAGCTCGCGCCACAGAGCGGACCCTAAGAGGCATGAGGGTTCACAGAGCGACTGACTCCTGCTGCTGCCGTTCAAACTTGTGGGTTTGGTGGGAGGAGCTGAGCCGAGTGATAAGAGGCAGCAGAGAGAGGAGAGAAAGATTTTACATAGGTTTGGCCTCCTGCAGCTTTAATCACTTATGTTCTTCTTATTGACCAGGGAGGCCATTACATAAATGAAAAATACTGTCTGAATAGTTTTTCTACAAAACCCTGTTTTCATTTGCCAAAATGTTAAATGCTGCATAAACACAAGCAGCTACACAAGAACTTGAAATTAATGTCGCCCGTAATTGGCAAAAATGTGATTTAAATCATTATCGATCTGATGAGAGAACAAATAAACAAGACCATGACCAGATATTAAACGCCAGCTTTTGTTATAGTTTTCACTACTTTGAGCTACAGATAAATTTAGTCAGCACCAAAAAATGTTTGTAAAAAATGTAAGTATCCCATGACTGTTTGAAATCCCCCTGAAAGATTTGAAACTCAGCTCCAGGTCTTAGTCAACCAACCTAAAAAATACAAAATGTTGGCAGCATTTCTGAATAAATTCACAGGATAGGAAAGTTCCCCAGTATTATGCTCTTCAACTAAGTCTCCAGTTTATTGATTGAAGATTTTACTGATTACTTCCTAATAGTTCCTGACTGTGTCCTCTATCATTCATCCCCACACGAGCTGGAGCGCAGCCTGTTATCCTCGGGCTAGAGCGTCTCACCAACTTCAAACTCTGGGTTAAAATTAAAAAGGTGGCAATGTTCGTCCCAGCAGAGCTGCAAGACTTTAGTATGATGAACTCAGGAGGTAAAATAAGCATCTGCTTAAATAACATATCGAAGCATAATATCACAGACTTGTTTTTAATGTTGTCCCATTGCTGCACATATGTTCTTTTTTTGATTCATGTTATTTTTGTTTGTTGTTATTTTATGTGTTTACTTCCCTGAATATCTGTGTGGGTTTGTAACTTATGAAAGACATCATTTAGCTTATGCTAGCCTGCCAGTTTATTATGACTGGTTTGTGGCTCACCGGGGAGCCTTGACTGGTGTCTGATATTCTCCTGCCTAATGATCACGGCAATTAATGGCCCATCATTTCAGAGACGACAGCCACATTTCAGTTTACTTATGAGTCTGCCGTGCCACGCAGCAACTACTGTTCTGTCAAAGTTAAACTTACATAGGCTCATTGGAATAATAATCAATAGTGACTGGAGGCTCGTCTGAGACAATCTTGTAAATGAAAAAGGCGCCTGAGGAGGACAAGCCTTAAAAGATTCCTTTGATCCTTCCAAACTGGCAACTCTTTCTTATGACACTGCTGCTGTTTTCACTGTTAGATACAATCATTGTCTTAGATGTCCTGCATTTTGCATACAGTTACTTTTAAAGGCAGTGAATATTGCAGCCTTATGTGTCATTGGCTTTAGCTTCGACTAAAATTGTGGATCGGCCTGTAGAATTTAAAAATGATTTTCCGCCTAAAGATAAGTTGGTTTTACTATTACTGTGAATACCAAGTAAACATATATAATATGTAAGTATAAGTATGTATAATTATCAATTAATTGTGAATTAATACAGGTCACATGTCCATTAAACAGGAGCTAGATTGGCAACCCTGATGGTGTGGCTGCCACATTATTGGTGGTTATTCAATAAAATCTGTTTTGCAGAACTATTCTATAATGGAGTGACGCCTGTGAGCTACTTCAGTCAACTCGAGATTCACTGCTACAGACACATGAGCCACTCTCCACAATCATCTACCAAACACACCCTCCCAATTTAGTTGCCTTTTTAATCTGCTATTTCCCGTCTCTGCCTTTGATCTGTCGGTGCTGCCTGTTGGTTCAGCCCCACCACCAACCCAGAATCCACCTGCAGGCTCCGGCTACAGGTTCAAGATGTTTGCTTATCACCCAATATCTCTATGTAAACATAACAGTGGGGGGTGATGAGGTCGGAGCCTGGACAGCAAGCTGCTATAATAAACATATCAAACATGACTTTTCTGGCTGCTATACTATACTAGGAAGTAAAGTTCAGAAAATGATTACTTTCCTTTGAAGATATCAGTTTAATACATAATGTGTTTGCACTAATAAACCTAGTGAAATGTCCCATACATTAGTGCATCTGTGACACATTTAGTCCAAGTTCCAACTTCTTAAACCATTTATATTCAATGAGTGATGTCTAAAAACTTGGAAGCCCTTTTCATAAACTACAGAGAAAGCCGCAGCTCATGAGGGAGACAACACCACTACAGGCTCTAACTTACAGTATTTAATATAAGGCTTCCAGAAACGGGCGTCCACATCCGACTTCAAACAAACTGCTGCTCTCTGGGGGATTAAGAAGAAAATGAGAAGGGATATTCAGCACACATTACAAATGGTCCCACTGGGTCAGCTCAGCACCGCATGTGAAGTCCGGAGCACCACTTCACATGTCTGATTCTGAGCAGGTGCTCAAACATCAAGTGTGATGAATTGTAGTAAATGAGAGCTTTGGTAATGCAGACACTTGACTTTTTGTTCCTTCGCGATAAGGAATGCACACAGCACTTTACAGCTGCTAAAAAGTCGAATGTTCCCTGCGATATAGACGACCTAAAAATAGAGGGCTCGCTCTGAAGTGTTACTTGATTGATGTAAAGACTTAATCTATAACTCCTGCAAAGGAAGGAGCAAAAGTGTGAAGGAGAATCTTTATATGTATTTTGATTCTGTTTTTAAATCTGAGACCGTGAAACACACACGAGCATCCACACAAACATAAGGTGACTCAGTGCTGCTTTATTTTTTCCTATGATGGAAGTGAAGTGTGTGTGTGTGTGTGTGTGTGCGCGCGCCTGGGTGATTTATTAGTGTGTGATTGCAGCTGTATGTTAGTGTGTGCTGTGTATTACTATGTGACTGAAACAGAATGAGTTTGGAGCTGAAGCAGCCTGCTCTTTAAATAAGACAGACGAGGGAGGAGGGGTGGTGGCGGGGGGGGCGAGTGGGCAGAGAGAGATACAGTGACATGGAGGGATAGAAAGAGAGAGGAAGAAAGCAGTTAGAGAAAGAGAGGGCAGAGGTGTAGGGAGAGAGAGGGGGCAGTTAGAGAGGTACAGGAAGAGAGAGGGAGGTAGAGGGGAGAGAGAGAGAGAGAGAGAAGTGGAGAGTGAATCTGTCATTTCGGAAGCTGTATTGAATCGAGCTCTGCGTCAGGATGTGCTCTACATGCTGATGTTCCTGCCACACACACACACACACACACACACACGCACTCAAAGGCGGCCCTGCTTCGTTTTCTGATAAAGCACTACTGCCCCCTGCTGTCCTGATGGGGGCACATGCCCTGCTGTTACCATGACAACAGAGGAGAGGAGACTTGAGAGAGGACATATGATGCTACTGCTAATTTATCTTTCCTTTAGATTTTGCGTGTAACTACTCACACGCTCTGTGCTGTTCTGTTTCAGAGCCGACCAAGACCAGCTGTGATAACCCCGGCACGCCACGCTACGGCTCCTTAAACCGGACCTACGGCTTCAAGGTAAAACAGCTGTACTGACAAACTCTAAAGCTCCCTTCCCACCCAAGTTCACAACTGCTGTACAAGCCCAAATGCAAAAAAGTTGGGATGTGTGTAAAACATAAGTAAAACATACTGTCATCATTTCCTAATCCTTTTTGACATATACTCACTTGAAAACAGTACAAAGACAATATATTTAATGTTATCATTGATAATGATTCTGAATTTGATGGCAAACATGTTTCAAACAAGTTGGGACAGGAGCAACAAAAGACTGTGAAAGTTGTGGACTGATCCAAAAACATCTGTTTGGATCAGTCCACAGGTAAACAGGTTCATTGGTAACAGGTGATAGTATCATGATTGGGTATGAAAGGTTCATCCTGAAAAGACTCAGTCGTTCACAAGCAAGGATGGAGAGAGGTTCAACACTTTAGGAGTCCAAACCTTCCTCCCATTGAGAATGTGTGGCCCAAGATAAGTTGTTTTGTGCTTCATGCTGAGCAAATAAAGTCGTTTAGCAAAAAGAATGGGAAAGAGTTTCACCTTCAAAACCTAAACAAACAATGTCCTCAGTTCCCAAACACTTACTCAGTGTTAAAAGAAAAGTAACACAGTGGTAAACAACTTTTTTGGGAACATGTTGCAGCATCAAATTCAGAATGTGCATGTAGTTACAAAAACAAACAAACAAACAAAAACAATCAGTTTGAGCATCTTTGTACTTTTTTCAATTGAGTACAAAGCAAAAGGGATTTGCAAATTATTTCATCCTGGGTTTTTTTTACATTTTACCCGTCATCCCAACTTTTGTGACATCAAGGCTATAAATACATCATCTACTCTGAAGGTATTCAGAAAATGTTTAAACTCTCTTTGTCTTTGTCTGTGTGCGTTTTTGTCTCTCTTTCTCTCTCCACAGGTGGGGAGCGTGGTGTCATTTCAGTGCCAGCCGGGACATCTGATTCAGGGTTCTTCCTCTAGAACCTGCCAGCCTGATCTGACGTGGAGCGGAACGCAGCCCGAGTGCATACGTAGGAAACATGCATCCTATCAACTTGTTTACTTATCGCCCATCCTCTGTCTGTCAGACTCTGACTCCAGTTCTTCTCCACCCTCCAGCTCATGCCTGTAAGCAGCCGGAGAGCCCGCTCCATGTGGACGTGGTGGGGATGGATCTGCCTGGATTTGGCTACACCCTGGTGTACAGCTGTCAGCATGGCTACTTCCTGGCGGGAGGTTCTGAACACAGAGTCTGTAAGAGCGACGGCACTTGGACGGGAAAGATGCCTATATGTCGAGGTGAAAAAACCATCTACTATATATGTGAATGTCATATCTTTATATCTCTCCAGTGCACTTGATTGAAGGTCCAGAAAAAGTGAAGTGTGAGTGAACAGGTAGGAGGGTTGAGTGTGTCTTGCTCAAGGACACTTCAGCACACACACCTGACCATCTGGAGCAGGGTGACATTTCTGGTGGGCTGGTCGCTGGTCTGGCAGCTCAGATGAGAAAGATAATACACTCTTTCATACTTGATTAGATTAGCCTGGTCAGGTCCTTACAGGTCATTTCATGAGTCCATTTTTCTCCTCCCCCGTCAATTTTACTACTCGCACAGAGGTAACAGTGACAGACTGATGGTGTTGTCTTGGTTACCAAGTTCCCAAAATGTGTGTTAAGTATAGTGTGTGTTTCCATACATAAAATCCCAGCTTCAATAGAAGAACTTGGTTGAATCTTTAATAGCACATATTGCTTTTTATACATATTATGAGAAGTGGCTTGATGCCAGAGTGGGTTAAATTTCAAGGCCTTTGTTTGTGTTTTTGTTGTTTTGTTGTATTCCAGTCCACCATGCCTTCTTGTATGAACAACATGTTAGCTAATGCAGTGACCTATTGACCCTTTATCTCACCTTCAATATACTACTATAGAATAAGGTGTTTTTAGTTGCTGTTCTGGAGCTTTCAGTCATATCACACAATCTTCAGCAGAGGGAGTTTGCCCCGCTGGGATGGAACTATAGATCAAAGGTCCACTTTTCTGAGAACTTTAAGAACTTTTTGCTCATAGTGGTTTAAAAGCTGAGATTGAAGGCGCCTTCCTGACCTTGGAAAGAGTTGTAGACAAAATCTCACCACAAAGTCTTTTTAGGAGCTGTATGCAGCTTTTATCAAAGAATCTTCCATCAGTACTATTACAAATAGCAAGATGTAGATTTCCCAATATGTACTTGCTGATTTACAAATGTTCCTTTGCGCATTAGAAATGCTCGAGCTAGCTAACTTTTTTGTATCAAGAAATGTTAACAGATGAAGTCATGAAACCACCTTTGTGCAGGGAAAAACTGCAAGCGTCAACTCGGTGGAAATCACTCCACCAAGGCCTGAACCCTCTTGCCCTGAGGTGGCCTTTAAAATTGGAGCACTCTCTGATCCAATTTGAGATTCTGGGATAAATACCCTCTCCCTTTTCTTGCCTTTACTCGGCGGCAACAATGGCTGCATCTTGAAGCGACGATGGAAGCTGCTCTGAATGGTCAAAGTGTCTTAAGGCCGCTTTTAAAAGGATCTAATATGCGCTGCAATTATTGGTCGTGAACTCTATTTGCATCGCTCTGCCTACAAATAACCATTAAAGAGGTTTATTTTAGGCGACCCTTCTCAACACACCTCGCACTCATTATACGCATGTGTGACTAATAGTGACTGATGCTGCATTCTAATTTGGTAATTTGGTCATATAAAGTGCACTCTCCCCTACTTAAAACTAGTGTCTTATATCAGCTGATGAGTTAAACAAGAGGCAAACCGAAACATTTGAATATCCTTCTGTGACCCTCCTGCTCTGCTCATGTGTGTTAATAAGACATTATCCTTCACCCTCTTTCTTGTGTGTGCAGCTGGAGAGAAGAAGAAACCAGTGAAACCAGCGACAGGAACCCCCAGCCCCAAACTAAACGGTCAGTTCTATTACTTTTTATTCCAGTGCAGTCCTGTCACACCTCGTCTTGATATTTCTTATCTACTCTATTTTGCTCGGCTTGTTTTTTGTCCACTGTAGTTTAATAAATTCTTGCTCTGCTCCTTTGCACACTGTTCCTCAGCCTTGTCCTTCTTGTGTTCTTGTCGATTTTATTGTACTGTACCGCTTCCCATCGTAAATAATTTATTTTTCCTCACTGCACATGGAAAAGTAAATTAGCTGCTGTGATGTTCTGCTTTTCTCTTGTGCTATTGCTTTGTTCACGTCTCTGTTTTTCAGACATACTCTGTTTAGATTTGTTCTGTTCTGTTATAATTTAATAACTCTTTGCTTCTCATTGCACATGAAAGAGTTCCTACAGCTACTTTATGCAAAAGTTCCTGTAGCTATCAAAGCAGGAAACAGCCCTTAAATCTGAGACTGTGCATAAAGCCTTGCATTGAGTTTTTTTCCAACATAGAATTATAACTGTTGAACCTCAGCTTCTGTGTATCTACATATTGACTCTATGTAAAACCAATTAGGAACATGCGAAAGCCAATTTCTCCACAACAACGTTTGATCCTGTATGTTTTCTTCTGCAACATGTTTATGTGATTTAACTACACTGGAGAATATCTAAGATCTCTCTGAAAAATAAAGCATGTCTAGAGTAGAAAGAAGGAAAACAGCAGAAACAAGCACTTGCTTCTCTTTTGTACCTGCATATGGTTGTCATGTAGTTATCATCTGGTGTTTGATCAATTAGCTGCTTTTAGCTTTGACACTTTAGACTGTTAGAAATAAAGTCTAATAGACAAAATACCTGTTTTGTTCTCATCTGGTTTACTCTATTCTATTATGTTCTATTCTATTCTTGTCTGTCCTGTTCTATTCTATTTTATTCTGTTCTATTCTCATCAGTCCTGTTCTATTCTGTCCTATTCTATTCTATTATGTTCTGTTCTATTCTGTTCTCTTCTCTTCTAATCTGTTCTGATCTCTTTATCCTCTCTAGTTCCAGACGATGTCTTTGCTCCTAACTACATATGGAAAGGTTCTTATAATTACCGTGGGAGGAAGCAGCCGATGACACTGAGCATCACCAGCTTCAACTCCACAACAGGGAGAGTCAACGTTTCCCTCAGCAATGGCAACATGGACCTGCTCCTGTCAGGCACGTCTTGTGGATAATTACACATTGTATATCACATATAGTAACTGTGATTTTACAAGTCATGTCACGATCAAACTGTATGACTGTATGTTACTAACTAAATAAACATAACATGAAGCTCCCACCATCAACACATTCACTGAGCCTCTTTGAATCATTTGAGCTGTTTTCTAATGTGGTCTCCATTTCACTACTTTCCTAGAGCTACAATCCCTCTTTCTAATGTTGTTACTGCATTACCCCACCAAAAAAATTTACACATACACATATTCACACAGAGACCTCCCAGCATCCTACAACAGCGTCAGCAGGGGGTTAAGACCCTATTAAAATACAAATCCTGTTGAAGCTAGGATTGGTTTCTGGAGTAGCAGAGATCACAAACACTGTATCGCAAAACCACGCAGCTATCAGACTTTTAACATGCGTCTTGTGGCTTAAAGGAGCAGCTTTAGATCAATAACAGCTAAAGCTCGCTCAGACATTTTTTTTTTTTTAAATGTCAAGTTTTTCTAAGCACTGCACTTAAAGGAGGAGTTCAACATATTGGAAAGCGTGTTTTGTTTATATCTTGTTGTTCAACCCGTACACAAAGGGACTTGTGATTTATTGAACATTGATTTTATTTTATGCTGCAATCAGGCTTTTAGTCATTCTCGCATCTTTGCAATTTCCAGTTTAACACGAGACATTAAATGATCTGTATTCTGTATCCTGTCCTCTGCAGGAGTGTATAAGGCTTCTGAGGCCAGGCTGTTACTGCTGATGTACCAGGTGAACTACGTGAACCAGGGAAACCAGCTCAAAGACTCGGCCATCTCTCCAGCCAAAATCATAGACGACTCCTGGACCATGGATGGATTCGTAAGTATCACTGGATATAGAGCAATCAGCCTAATTAGATTCAGTCGAGCTGGATTAATTTAGAAGGGTTAACATGCAATGTCACATAATAAACGCTTCTCATTGTAGTTAATCAAAAATACAAGACAGTTTTAGTGCACGAACCTCTTTTTGTGAAGGCGTTTTATTGCAGTGCTGTTAATTATAATAGACAAATACAGGTCAGTCAGAGTGAGACATTTCGCTGCTCTGAACGTGGCCTAACAATAAGTTCATTTAGAAGTTAATTTGTCATCTTATTTGTCCAGATAATCATTACAAAATACCGCATAATATGAAACTGTCTAAACGCTGTGGTCATCTGCTCAACATTCACATTCACCATCATGTACCTGCAGAGTAAAAACTCAGCTCATGACCTTAAATATAACAGCAGAAACACATATTAATTTTCTTGAACTCAATCAACAGCTTGCCTACATCTAATGGTATTTGTCAGTCAAGTATTTAATTAGTATGTGGTAGCACTTTATTTAAAGGGATGTGCACACCTGTCATGAGCATGAAGAAGTCTTTATGACTGTTTATGATTGTTTTCATTAGGTGTCAGTTTTTAATGTAAAGTTTGACACGTCTTTGCTATGACAACTTGACATGATCAAAGCAAGTCATAAATGCCACAGTAGGCCTAAGGATCAAACTTAAAGACAGATATTTAGCCTTATATGTTAACATTACATTAAACTGTCATGCATGGTTGGTTTTGACATTGACTGTCATGAGACCATTATAACTGTGTCATGATTCTTTTTCTCTTGATCTCATCGACAGTGGTACAATTAAAGTGTCATTAAGTTTTATTACACCATCAAATGCTTTTGTCAGGGTGTCATGAATAATTTCCTTGACCTCAAGTACAGAGGTACAATTTGAACTTGTCATTAAGATGTCATTGAATATTACAAGGAAAGTTTGACCACAGAGAATACAGTGACTTTACCACGAGATTTTCGGAGCTTCCTGATGGACAGTTCCTTGTTGCTACTCCGCTAGTCTTGTCCAGCTTTGCATTAAATGACATAATTGACAGAATGACACTTTATGACAAATAAACATTCATAAAGACTCCTTCATGTTCATGACAGGTATCGAGTCAGGTTGTGTTGGTGTCATGTCTAATGCAAACCCCTTGAAATAAAGTTCAGAACTATATCTTACCATACAACACTATTAAAATATATCTCCCATGTTTTCATCCTTTTCTTTCATGTCCTCTCCAGGTATCAGCGGAGCCTGACGGTTCTAGCTACGTGTTCCAGGGTTTCATTCAGGGAAAAGACTACGGACAGTTTGGACTGCAGAGACTGGGTAATGCTCTCTTTAGTAACAGCACCAAACACTGAATTCTTGTAAGTCAGTTTTGACCATAAACGCTAAATGTAAAAATCTGATATAGTACATGCATGAACCTCAGTAATGGAGGAAGCTTCTCTTTGCTGGAAACAGTGACCTCATTGCTCACGCTGAGTCAGCCTTGCAGTGGATATTACCAGCGTCCCTGCCACAGATATGACATACTGAACACTACTACTACAACTACTTACAATATAAAGGGCAGCTAGTACAAGACTTTATTTCAAGCATGGAACAAGCCCTAACTCCCTTCATCATGTCAGCCAGTCTAATTGTGTGGACACGACATTTCCTTGTTTGCCACAGGTCTGAATATGTCAGAGAGTCAGAACTCGTCACCCCCTCAGCTTGGTACCAACAGCAGTTCTGTGGCTATCGCTATTCTGGTGCCTTTCTTCGCTCTGATATTCACCGGCTTTGGCTTCTATCTCTACAAACAAAGGTATGTGCTTAACAAAAACAACAACACCTGAATACGTCCTATTTAAGTGTATTTCTGTTCATATCAGCAACAGAAAATAACACGTTCCTGTCACTGCATTGTCGCTTCACCTCTTGTTTTTTTAAATTTTTTTTTATTGTCATACAAAATGTAGAACGTCATTGTTAACATTTGAAGAAGCTGTCTGATTGATGAAAACAGTACCTGCCTCGGTGGTTTCTGTTGTTGAGGTGCTAAGAGACGAGTCAAGTCATTGTCTATTGCAAACTGTTCTGCAAAATACTTCTGTTTAGGAGGTGTTAAATTGGATTTCTCAGAGATATGATTTAAGCACAATTGACTGGTGTTCGCATTGTTAACAGATGCAAATGACTTCTGTTCTGCTGCTAATATGTCCCAAAAAAAAAAAAAAAAGCTTGCAGAAGGAATTAGTTTTGGATGGGCTGATTGGAATCTCACAAGGCTTCCCTAAAAGCACAGTGCTCTCTCTAATCCTTCTTAAAGCTTGTTTACTATGCCTCTACTCCCAAGACTGAATACACTATTGTCCACTGGCAACCCAGTGGAGTTAATATTACTAGATAATTAGGATAATTTTATCATTCTAACGGTGTATTTATACTTTTTTTTTTTTTTTTTTTTTTTTTACAGAACCACACCAAAAACACAGTACACAGGCTGCTCAGTCCATGAAAACAACAACGGCCAGGCTGCCTTCGAGAACCCCATGTACAACACCAACGCCAAGGCTGTGGAGGGGAAGGCTGTTCGATTCGATCCGAATCTAAATACTGTCTGCACCATGGTCTGAGGATGGATTATCCTCATTTGAACTTAATGACTCAGATATCTAATGGGACCACAATTGGTGCGAGGCTGTGGAGGGGGAAGCCGTACGCTTCGACTCAAACCTCAACATCGTCGGCAATGTGGGTCTTACTCATTGATTACAAAAGACCCTCGGTCCCGGTTCAGAAACCTAACGTCCCCAAGCAGTCGGGAAAAGTGTCCACTTGAAACCAAAACCCAGCGTCAGTTCCTTTTCAGCATTTTGTATCCACAAATGAAGCAAATGTGAACACAAAATGTCTGCTACCTTTGACGGATGCAACACAGCGTGAACTCACAGTGAGGATGCAACCCAACGGAAAACTATACCTACTATTATCCGTCTCTAACCCCAAGACTCAGCTGGTCATGGATAGTTTATAATTTGATTCCAATCCAGACACAACCATTATACTCCAACCTCTTATTTAACCCCGCTCACTGTCTTTAATACCAGTAGTAACGATTAAGCCATGACCTGCTTGTCTGATATCATGACATGTTAACACAACCCAGTGCCAAATTTTGTATTTCACGCAGAGCTTTGTGGAGAAGGACCCACTCCCAGCTCTGCGTCCATTAGTCCTTGCCTGGAGACCGAGAGAGAGCGAGAGCACATTATCAGTGCTCCGGCCGTGGTTATACATCATGGAGATAAACTGCACTACAAAAATGGGTTGATTTCATTTGTTGTCTCTCCAACTGTACTGAACAAATCCTTACTGTGAGGAACACAGAAGCAAAATGGCCGCAGATGGGGACACGTGACACGAAGGGGATGTCACAGACGACACTGTGAAGCAAAGCGACCTGTTTCTAAATATCTGGGTTCGATGACTGACAGTAAAAGACGCTGTCACCAGCAGACCATCAGTAAACCAGACTGACTAGTTGTGAATAGGAGCCTATTTCTAAAACGACCACGGAATACAACACACTTGCAACCAGACAGGACAACCAGAGGCTGGTGTTACTAGTCTCTTGTCTTTTTCTATTAAAATGGAATCTAAAATGCTAGCGGACAGTAGCAAAAGTTGCTTTGAAAAGAGACTAAACTCTTAAGCAAAGGATAAGGGCAGCCCTGGAGATGGAGCTATAATCCTAACTGAACTGGGATTAGAGCAAAGCAAAAGTTAGAGGAGTCTAAAGGGGAGCCGGCGCTAAGAGAACAGATGAGAAGAGACGGACTCATCGAATGGATAAACTGCTCCTTCCCATCCAGTGGATAAGAGAGAGGAGGCAGAGGAGATGGAGACAACCCCTGACTGAACTGGAAGCAGAGTGAGGGAGTCCTCAAGAGAACACACGAGATCTTAAAATCCTAACGCAAGCCAATCAGAGCCTGTCTAACCTGAAATCAACTGCTGAGAGAGGTCGGCCTTCGCTCCACGTAATGAATCCGATCAGACGGGATACGGCCTCAAGGAGAGACGTTCCTGATCCTGTGAATTTTAAATGGGTTGTGATGAGAAAGATGCTGAATGGATACAGAGGACTCTGACGGACTTACAAAGAAAAAAGACTTTGAGAAACAGAGAAAGCTCTGGCACTAAAGCACATTTTACAGGAACATTACCTGTCTACCCACGGAGAGACGGACTAACGCAGGGACAGATAGAAAGGTTAGAGGGAGAACTGACAGGATGAGTGACAGACAGAAAAGATGACAGGTACACACGCTAACAGAAATCTGGAGAGACAGGACGACAGGGGAGCAGACGGATGGTATTAACAGCTAGACACACGAGGGGATAGACAGGTTCAAGCAGCGTCTTAAGACTGTTGCGTCCATTGTCTCCGCTCCACAGACAGGCTTAAAGACGAATTAACAGGCTTACAGAGGGACAGACAGGCTGATAGACGGGAGACACGTTGACAGACAGGCTAAAAGAAAGACAAACAGGGTTGCAGCCCTACGATTGTGGACGCGGTTCCACTGTAATTCTGCACTCTGCGAGTGCTTATCTTCTTTCTTTGTTATTGCTGCAGAATCTTCTGATCTGTAAATCTATTGCATATATATTCGGGAGCATTCACCACCTATATTTTTGTGCTATATATTTACCACAGGGGAGGGGCTGAAGGGGAAAGACGGATTATAGCAGAGTTTTTAGGGAAAAAAAAAGGAAATAAAATATCAGAATAAAAGATGTTACAACTATGTGCTGTTCACAGAAGTCACAAACAGTATTTTGGTTGCTTTGTAACATGGAATTGGTTTTATTTTCATTTCTGGTGTAATGTGAAGTTCCTCTCATCGCTGTCTTTTCCCACTGAGGCAAATCATGAGTGTCAGTGGTATTGTTGTCGTCATTATTGTCGAGATGATGCAAGGTTTGCCAGCAACAATCATGATCTTTAAAGTCAATGTTCCGTCGAAGATTCATCACAGAGGGCAGATTTCCTAAGCCGTTAATGGATGGAGTTTGTGCTGTGGCCAAATACAAATACATACACGTCCTCCGTAACGGTCACCATTGTGACATTTTGATGATCTGCTTGAACGTTTTCGACCCTAACTGGTGATACGATGCCACAGAGATTTGCACATCAAAACTCTGAACTGATGTCGTTTTTTGCGCAGCAGTTCAGAGAGATCAACAAACTCAGTGTCTCCCGGCTCTGAAAGGAACACGTTTGATTACACACGGCCAAAACTGTAGCTCTGACTCTGGCAGACGTTAATGTCAATGTGCATCGTCTCTCACAATCACGATAAAAAAAAATATTATTAATAATATTGGTGATAATTGCTGGTGAACTGCCCAACATGTAGTTTGTGGATGATGGCCTCCTGTACGTGCAAGATGTTTCGACCCATGTAGAACATTTGTGTTGTACATGCCGGTTCATGTTTGTATTTTTATACACTGAGGATTCAAAAGTAAAAAGGATGGATTTGAGTTTGGAAGAGTGACTTTTAGGATGTTTTCAGTGGGTTTGTTTGTGATTCTAGTTCTTATTTAGTTGCAAAATATACAGTTGTTCATAAAACCTCTAAGACAAGATCTGTAAACCTTAAAGGATCATAACATAAGTTCAACTCCAGGTTTTGCATCACTGAGTCTTGGTTTCTCCTAAAGATGTCTTTGGCCTCTCAAATCAATACTGAAATGATCCCATGAATTCTGTTTTAGGCTTTTTCTTTTAAATTTAATTCGCACTTGTACTAAAATCCACATCAATTATAAAGTGGTTTTAAGTTGTTTTCTTTTTTTAAAAAGTTTGTACTACCTTTGGCACTTGCTAAGTATCATGCACACACGAGATTTTAATGGCAGTGCTTTGCGTGTGGACATTGCATTTCAAAAGCTAAAAAGGCCTTGAATGTCACTTCTTTCAGAAACACTGAAGATGAACTTAAGATTTCAAGTTGACAGTTGAGTAAATTCAAAACACATAACGAAGGCCACTGAGATTCAATACTTCCCCTTTGCTATTATTCATTTTTATTTCATAAAAATATAGCCTTATAATCTCAGCTCAATGTTCCTTGGCTGGTAGCTATTTCTCAAATCTGATCTGCCACCTACTCTATTACATTTTGTGCAGCTGGCAACCTTCACTGTGTTTAGCCCCTGCGAGCCACTGGAGGTTGTTGTTGCACATGTTGTTGGCCTTTCTGATGGTTTCATGTGCCGTCGATGAACCACTGCTGAGAGAAGAGACGTTTGATTTTTGTGTGAATCCATGCATTAGCTCCCATCCAGTACTGTCATTTTATAAGGGTTGGGCCTGAAAATGCACCATGTACCGTAACTATACTAATTGGTCCCCACATGAAAACAGGAATACATGTATCAAGGAGCATGTTTTTCAGCTTTTGGTGCCCTTTTTTAGATTTAAAACTGAATTCAGTGAGGTCCCACACATGATGAATACCAGTCCTTTTTAATGAGTCTGGGTGTCAGGGTGAGCGAAAACATCTGCTTTGTTTTAAGGACCCCCGCTGTCCTGACCACAGGCACCGACAGCAACCAGCTGACAGTAAACTCCTTTCAAAGTCATCATTGGTTTCAAAGCAACGGTAGCTGCGGCCTCCTTGTTTGTCAATGCTGCGACCGTCCTGCGCCGCATCGCTACAGTGACATATTTCTTCTTACAGTTCGGATTGATTGTTGCTGCTGTTGTCGTTGTTGTTGCTGTTGTTGTTGTTTTCTCGGTATGGATCTGACACAGTGCCTACCAAAAACCATGGGACCCTCCCTGTCATCTACATGCACATTCAAACACACACACGTGATCTTTCAAACACACACATGCACACACACACACACACACACACACACACACACACACACACACTGCTCCAGCCCTCCCCTTCATCAGAAGTCATTTTTTTCTAAGCTTCAGTCTATTTTGCCACAAGCTTTTCCTACTGACTGACCGCAATAAGACCCATGTGATTTGAAAGACTTAAAGCTGTTCCTGCCTGGGGACATTGGAAATATTCACCATTTGAGAAAAAAAAACAGATGAAATATAGAATAAAAAAGTGTTTTGTACAGAAATATATTTTTATGATGAAATTATTTGTAAAATGTATGAATCTATTATGTAAATTTTCAATGCAATGTAAGATTAAAAAAGGCTAATTGCTTTTGTAAAAAAAAAAGTCTTCCTTTGTCGTCTTTTTACCTTAAATGTCTCTCTGTGAACTGAGATGTTGTAACTGCTTTGACTGATACAAATGAAACCTCATATAACACCTGAACATGTCATTTGTGAAGATCGTACATCACAGTCACAGATTTCAAATATATTAAGTAAAGTCGTGCGTGAACGTAAAAGTTGCTTTAGGCTCAATGGAAAACTAGTTTCAAAGTCAGTGAGAGCCTTACAGGGGGAAATGCTGCAGGCACAAAGTGTATAGTAATATATATAAATACAGTCTTGCTATCTCACCTTGAGATGAACTCCCTGAACTTCTTCCATTCATTCACAGCTGAAGTCTTATCACTCGGAAATACAACAGTATTTCTGCTGCTGAACCTGTGATTGCTGCTCTGACTTTGTGCGACGGAAGCAGGTAATGGGAAAGTGCAGAGTTTCATGTAGAACTGTATTTCAAGCCCTGCAGATTTTTTTTTATAGCATGTCTATATTTTTGCAAGCGCTCGTGTGCAAACCCATCAATGAATGAATTATGCTTACCTGTATCCACGTTGTTGTATATTTATAGACAGAATGTTTTAGTCTGACGTTGAACTTGTTCTACTATTTAAATTCTGTGACTTATATCTCAAGCAATCACTAACTGGGTCATTAACAGGTAAGATAATTGATTGTAATGCTGAACACACGCTTTAATGAGTGTTGAATGCACAACTTAAAATGTACTAAATGTGGCCCATTTTTTAAAATACAGTAACACATATCACAGAGTTACAGTTGAAATGAAAACTGTTTATGACTTAGGTCTGTTTACATCAATATAAATGCTCTGAGCTCACCTGATAGCTCCCTGAATAATACAGCAGGTTCAACAGGCAATGCATAAAATTGTGCTAAATAATTCCGGCACCTGCTTATTTAAAAATATATCTATATGAGCCAGTGGCTGCTCTGTTTGTCTCAGAAATACAGTCATGCTTTACCCTCTTTAGTTAACAAGCCAGTTCAATACCTGCCAGCTTTTCTCTTCCACCTTTGAAACGCATCATTTCTTGTGCATGCATGCATCATTTTCTGTGTGATCCTGTGCACACACTGCTGGCACATGAGGAAGGAAGGAGAGCTCCAACCAATTATATCCACCACAGAGAAGTTCTTACGGAACAGAAAGGAAGTAAATGGCTGCAAAATGCCTGAAAGAAAAAGCATCAAAAAAATGTATTTTTATGTGATAATGGTGAGAAATAACACTGGTTGTTGTGGCATTTGAGCTACAAAATGTTTCTCAGATCAACAAGGGAAGCAGACAGCTGAGGTCACATTCGGATAAAGTGTTAATTAACTTGGTTTTTACATCTTTAAGATGAGAGATCTGGACAGAAGCTTCACGTTCTATAATGAGGAACAACTTCAATAAGAAGAAGCCCTGTTTGACCTTTACTGACCTCTGTTGGAGGCCAGTGGGAATTACATAAACACTGACTTTTCTCCTGTTGTTCCAGTTCTCTGAGTCCAGTTTGTAATGGACTCAGTTTGACAATGTGGATGAGAAGAGTGATTTTACTTAAGGTTTAATAAAGACACCTGTTAAGAAGGCTTAATAAACCATGCAATATTACTCTCCATCCATAATATAGGTCCACAATAAATCCAAAACACACACATTGACCTGTTAAAAGGGTTAGCAGCAGTTAAACAGTAAAAAGAACAAATAAACAGGCTAAAAAAAAGAAGATATGAACAAATTTACATGGCTTATTTACAGTTGCAGATATGGATATGAAGTATGAAATATAGTATATATGACCAGTATATACACTATGGGCCTGGATTGAAATAGGAAATGAGAGCTTGACCTATAGGATTAAATATGGAATATTAAATATTAAATACTAAATACAGAATATTGCACATTGAATTGGGTGATGTATTGCACAGTGAGTGGAACTGACATAAAAAAAAGAGTATTGCACAAATGTACTGATAAGTGGTGTATGGTCTATAGGGAGCAGTACTGGTTGTACAGTCTGACAGCTGCAGGAAGGAAAGACCTGCGATATCGCTCCTTCACACACTGTGGGTGAAGCAGTCTGTCGCTGAAGGAGCTCTCCAGAGCTGTTGAAGTGTCCTGCAGGGGGTGGGAGTCACTCTCCAACATGGATGACAGCTTAGCCATCATCCTCCTCTCTCCCACCACCCCCCACTGGGTCCAGGGGGCAACCCAGTGCAGAGCTGGCCTTCTTGATCAGTTTGTCCAGTCTCTTCCTGTCCGCAGCCGAAATGCTGCCGCCCCAGCAAGCTACTCCATAGAAAATGGCTGATGCCACGACAGAGTTGTAGAAGGTCTTCAGGAACGCCCCTTGCACTCCAAAAGACCTCAGTCTCCTGAGCAGATAGAGTCTGCTCTGACCTTCTGTGTAAAATTACAATTTAAAATTACATCTGACCTGCTGTGTTTTTGTATAACGCAATTTTATTATTATGATTGTTATTTGATTTTATTATTTTTTTATAGGATAGACAGGTTCCTTTCAGTATCTGTAGCTTTTGATTGCACAGTCTTCATCAACATGGACAAAAGCCCTGAAAGTGCTCAGTAAAAAAAACAAATTAATTGATTAAAAATAATCATCTAAACATCTAACAAACATATCTGCAGAAGAAGATCATGTGATTTGATAGAAATTTTCAGAGCAGCAACTAAAGTGCAATAACTTCATGCTCATTTTAAACAATGCCAGAAAAAACACTGAATAAAAATAAGAAGACATAATTTCCATTAATTGGTTGAAGGTTCAGTCACCTGGTGGATGACTGAAACACACCTGTGGCAGCAGGTCAGGTGACTTTCAGAGCAGCAATTTTGAACTGCAACACAATGGTGACGACAGGGATGTTTGTTTTTTGAGTTGGATTTGACAGAAACGGTGGATAAACACATGGAAATAAAGTCGCTTCCAGGTGGATGGAGCTTGTTTCTCAACAGGACCTTTCGTCTAAATGGTGAGTCGGTTCTGACTTTTCTTTTAGTTGCTGCTTGTTGTTAATGTCTTGAGTTTGAACAGTTTCATTGTTGCTCCATGTGGTTGAATTAGCTGCTGGTTCACTGCTTGATTGTTTAAAACGTGTTTGGCTGCTGTTTGGGCTTTTTTTTGTCTTGGTATAAGTATCAGAAGTAAAAGTAACCCGCTCATTATGCAGAGTGGACCCTGTCAACATTTCAAGGTTGTAGCTGGTTGAGATGGAGCAAATGCTAATTCCTCTTTAGACTGTGTATTTGTATATATGAAGGCCCTGCACACCTGCGGTCCATTTGTGCTTGATTGACACATTTCTCATCCTCTTGTTGGTTCTGTTGTGTTTGCTCATGCTGTTATTGCTCTTTGTCTTATCATCATCACATAAAACCTGACTATAATATAATGACAATAGTCTAACATGGAGCTGGTGGAGGGACAGAAAATTTGTGTCTTTTGATTGTTGGTCAGAAATGATATTTACTATGATATGAGTAGAGAGACTTGGGTTTGATCACTTGCTGGTTTGCAGGTGAGCTACTTGCAGTTGCTTTTTGCTTTCTATTGTGTTTGCCTCATATGGCCACTAGATGGAGGTAGCTGAGCAGGTCAGTCTGCAGAACGCTTGTGTTGTCTGCAAGATGCTTTACATTAATGGAACAGAAATGATGACGCAAAATGAACATTTAAGCTTTAGTCACAATACTCTTTGACTCCAGACAACAGGAGAGGCTTTTTTTTTTTAAATGTGACCTAGAATTAAAACATGTTTTTTTTGTTGTTGTTTTTGAAATTCAGCTTTTATAAACTAATAGGCAGTGTGGTTTCACCAGAGTCTGGATGAAGATCGACACTTTTTATCTTTCTGTCCAACTGGAGCAATGTGACCCGTTTTCTATTCTCCACTCCAGATATGAGTGAGTGAGTTTTTAAAATCGAGATTGAGGAAAGTTGAGTGAAAAAAGAGCATGTACACATGATGAGAAGAACAGTGTTGGTAATACTGTCAGTGTTTGACCAAAGCAATCGCTCTTGATTTTTGTTTGGCTTAACTGTTTGTGATCAGTAGATGGAGCCAGCTGACCTGTGAAACTGTGTTGGCGGCCTTCACAATGTGCTACAGTGTTACTGTGTAAATACTGTCACTGTATTTAAGTACTTTGAAAAGACCATGACAACAATAGTTGGAATATGTTGTCCAACAGAAATACCTGCAATGTAATTTATCCAAATTTAAAACATTCTCATCAGTTATTGAATCCTATTCATTAAAACTTAAATGATATGATTCCCTTATTTTAGATTTACTTTGCTGAGCACATTTCAGTGTCCTTAATCTCAAATGTGGCCATTGTGCCACAAATGACCTCTGCACTGTTACCCAACATGCATTTGCTTGTACTGAGCAGGGGAGATCAGTAGATGGCGCCAGCAAACCTCTGAATTGTTTTGCCAGTGTCGCACCATGCAGCTTTAAGGTGAAGGCATCGGTAATGAAAAGTTTGTCTTTTGGATGTTTGAATTATGAATACAATCACTATACACATTACTACAAATCTATTTTTACTCAGCATGTCCGAACAAAAATTAATAAATGACGCATAAAAACCTAAGTGTTATGGAGGATGGGAAAAGCCAGATGATGTCAGGTTTTTATAAAGCTTTCTTAAGAAAATGTGAGTTACTGAAATATAAGTTATAAATATTAAAAATAAAATAAGAAATAACCTGTATTAAAGGACTTCTTTATTAAATCCTTTTGAATCAAAGTAGAGCTGGATGATGACACTTATTGTAAAATGTGTGTAAACAGACATTCACCTGCGTAGGTGAAGCATGTCGCCATTTCCCCCAATTTTTTATATAAATGTCCAAGTGTTTTTTCCAGCTTTCTCTGGTCTGATATGTGCATGTGGAGTGGATTTTTATTGGCCACATGTCGTCAGTAGATGGAGCTTGATGACCTTTGATACTTGAGATTCCCGTACCTGAGTCTAAAACATCAACAGACGGTGTTGCTGAACTTTCCTGCTTGCCTCTTAGATGAAGCACACTTTCATTTCTCACTCAGGTAATGATGAGAGAGGAGAGACCAACAGAGAAGAAAACGCCTTGAGTGATGCAAATGAATTTGCTCCTTTCTTGTTCCAATCTTTCTGCAAATGCGGATCAAAATAGAAATTACAAAGAGAAAGTAGTTTGCTTAATCAGTGTTACCAAGAATGAACTTTTTCACCTTGCTTCAAATCGTTCTGATTCTGCCCTCCGCCTGGCTGCGACCGCGAGGGGACAAAGAAGAACGTTCAGCCCGCTGTGCGTTAGTCAAACTGGGACAAGCCGAGGCTGCGGGGTCCGTGGGAAAAGATAATGATGCAGTGAAGCTCCTCGAGAAGTCCTTTCGCGTATGAAGCCCTCGCGCAGCCACGTGAGCGCAGAGGAGAGTGTGTCGAGAGGGTAATTGCAACAAAGACAAAGACAGAGGCCGTAATTTGTCCCCACTGCCGCACTAATGGAGAGAAAAGGTGGTTCGGGATCAGGTTAACGGATTTCAAGGATGGTTTCGCTTTTAGCATTTTTGTTGAAATAGGAAATTTAAACAAAAAATACGGATGAATTATTGCAACCTGCTCAAAGTAGTAAATGCAAAAGACATAGATCTTAATCATTGTATTTTAAGAAGCTTTCCCTCCTTCATCACCATCTCTTGCAGCTCCTCTCACTGGCTCTCAAACAGTGTGTGTGCCAAATATATAACACATAGAGTCAAACATAAAAAAATATGACATGTTTTTCTTTTTTCACTGCTTGCGTTGTCTCTCATCTCTTGTAATCGTTGAAGGATCCTCTGTGCTTTCTTTGCGTCTGCTTCCTGTATTTTCTCTTGCAGGATCCTGGAATCTCAGCTTTCCTCTTTGTTCTTTCTTTCTCAGCGTAAGAACTAGACTGAATAAAAACATACATGCTAACACAAACACACCTTCATACCCCAAAAGAATTGATGTGAATTGCTGATATGAACACTTGGAAAATCAGGTGAATTGTTTTTTTGGTTATTCAAACAAAAAAACAAC
Source organism: Holacanthus passer (assembly GCA_025331565.1). NCBI lineage: Eukaryota > Metazoa > Chordata > Actinopteri > Pomacanthidae > Holacanthus > Holacanthus passer. The sequence goes on along the minus strand of JAFREQ010000002.1, from coordinate 6,591,526 downwards.
GCGCACTTATAGATTTTTGTTTGAATCACTTTAAAGTGAAAATTTGAAACCATCGCCGTTTAAACGCTCATCACTTTTCATTCTTTTACAAACCGTCAATTTTTTTTTTTTTCATATTTATTTTTTCATCCTCTCATTTGAAACCGGAGTTTCTGAACTGTTTCTTTCCCTCCGCCGTCCTCCTCCTGTGACAGAAAGCTTTCCCAGATTTCTCCAGCTTTCGACCACTCTCCAATCAATCCGGGATTAGGCTTGATTACATGGATGCCCCTTTGGGACGCTTTATTTCAATGAATTAGTTGAGTGAATGAACAGAACTGCAACAGAACGGTATTTTGTACCAGCCACATAAATTATGCATCGTCTGTGGATATCAACCAGCCTTGATCATCTTTTTTATGGTTTGCATTCAGAGTGAGAGAAATTGTTAATTGCCAGCCTTGTCACATATAATCTCGGCTGTGTTTGATGTACAATAGTGGTGCAGTCTATACGTTGGTTATTTATTTATGTGGCGATGGAGATGCTGTGTGTGATGAAATGGAGACCTAGATAAAATGTTTGTGTGCTGCTTTACACCATATGGTTATTGCTGGAATCATGCAAAGCTGAGCAAATAAGAAAATTCATTGATGGCACAGAAACCAGGGACCTTCTCCTTTTAATAACACACAGATCTCATATGGTGTTTTTAAGCATCTTATGTTTCATTCTCTTTCCGTGCCGCATCGTGTTCACAACTGTGCTTTAAGATCAAGAAATAAATGCGCAGCAGAGGACAAAAAAACCCAGCACTTTTCAATCCTAAAGAAAATCCTCCTCACTTCCAGTTGGATTCGAGGGGCTTTATAATAAGCAATAAGTGGTGTTAATGCGTTCTGATTCGAGCTGACCACACAGATACGGTCGTGTTCATGGCACTGAGGAAGGTGTAAATAGAGCTTCATGGCTGGATAGTTAATAGCTGAGGATGGCACAAAAGCAGTTACACAAACACACATATTTTCCCCCAGATGGAAATAATTTCACTCAGGGCGTAATTAAATTCACACGCATTCCTGAGTTATTATTAAAAGCATACGACCGGTGAAATATGATTGACAGAGGCGCATAAATCTGTGATCAGCGTGCCCCGAGTATCCAGTGAATCCGAGCGCTTGGAATATTTAAAAATGCAAATTGCATGCAACAATTTGCATATGGCAGTATTTAAAACCAGTGTCCTTGCCTAAAGAGGGGTTTGTAGTCGACAAAGAGAGGGATTATGGGCGGACACCCACCCGTGTTTTGATGGCGGCGTCATTGGTCAAGTCAGATTTCTGTAAACAAAGGGCGACTCAACAGGCTCGATGGCGTTTTCAGTCAAACATCTACAGTGCATTGAAGTATTACATGTATATTATCACGTGGCTTAGAGGCTTTTGCAATAATATAATCCTCATCTGTGCCCTTGAAATGAGAAAAACCAAGGATATGAGAGACTTATGTTGTTTAGATGCTTAAGCAAACTGTCTTTTTACATGTGCTGTCTCTCCCCGTCCTGACCAGTACAATAGATAGATACTTCTCATCACCAGAGGTAATCGATTAGCATGACATGCTCAGCCATGTCCTACAGCGAGGGGCTACAATGTTAGATTAAACGCCGGCCAGATCCTCATCAGGAAAAAAAAATCAATGGTTGTTGTTAAGGGCGAATAGTGTCCGAGGGGGGTGGGGGGTGGAGGGTTGGAGAGTCACTTTACATGGCGTGTCCTGGGCTGTTTGCACGGTGGCGCCTGCTCGTATTGACCTGGATAGGAAGGGTAAGAAGGAGAGAGGGAGAATTTGTCGCCACAGTTCTCCTTCACTCCAAAGTCCCCGTTCACTTCCACTGACTTTGGATTTCTTCCTCATGATCGGACAGTTTTTACTTCAGCAGAGGAGCGAAGACGTTGAGTGGAAGCTCAACCGAATTTAAGCATGTGAATATATATTTCCTGGACTTTTACTTTTTCTATTTTTTACCAATATACAGAAACTACCTTTAGAAACCAAAAGCAAATACAACACAACAAGCACATGATATTGAATATTGTTAAAGCATTTTGTGTTAACTGTTTTACTGCAAAAGTGCTTTATACTGATGCAGTGATAAATGTATTTAGCCTAATTTTCAAGTGTTATTTAAAAATGTTCTTACTTTGTCCTTTTTTTTACACATAAATCAGTCCCATCTAAAAAACATTTTTCACTAGAGTTTATTGAGTAATGGGAGTCTATAGGCATGAAAACATACAGCGTGCCGCCTGCTGTGCTTAACATCAGACACATTTATCAGTGTTTTGGTGAACTCATTAGAATATTATTTATTTACTTTGTTGCGGGGGAAAAAGGGTGTGGTTTTCTCATTTAAACACTAACGAGATTTTGTTGTTATTTCTTTTATGGAACGAGAAATTTAAACTCCTCTCATACCTGCTGCTTCTTTTGAGAATTGACCAACACTTTCTTTGTCTTCTAGATGTTGAATTGCAGCTTTTTCATATATTGTGATTTATTATTATTATTAGTCTGAAAAGATTAAGAAGGATCAATTAAGAATTCTTGCAGCGACTGACTAACTAACTAAGATCATGAAATATATGATCATCATATACTTGAAATTTATCTTAAAGACATTTTAAAGTAAAATGACTCACACGGTTTCTCTACTACTGAAGGCAACTTACAACTGTGGACATTCAGTCAACAACACATTTGGCCATTGCTTCAGCTGTATTATCTTAATGGACATTCATGGTACAAACATCCATTTCAAAGTCACTAGTATTGGACACATTCTGGACTTTGGGTTTCCAGTTGTTACTTCGGCCCTTGAACACAACTCCTTGAACTGGGCTTTGTAGAACTCAAATAATGTTTTCATGACTTGACCTTTAAAATGATTTATAACTGATTTTGTCAGATAGTTTTTAAAACTGATTCCAGTTTGACCTCCAGTTTAAAAACCCGTCGTAAAACTTTGGTCGACAGTGTTTTTCATTCAGTCGGGTTCGCGGTGACGTCTCGCTGATGAAAAACACGTATTAATTTTGTTGTCGTTGTTGTTGTTGTTGCTCAGAAGCTGATCCAATCATCTGCAATTTACTTTTGGTTTCCCACCATTAACGCCCCTAATGCAAGTAAAAGCCTGTTGAGTCCTCCCAGACCACACTGAGCAGAGTGACATTTCTGGTCTGGCATGTGTGAGGATAGTCTCCCGCAGCTCCACTGTTTTGAACACATGCGTCATGCGTAGCTGCTGCTCGGTACCGCCTGTCATAATGTTGTGTCATTTCGGGAGGTCGACACAGCTAGCTGGGAAGCACTAATTAGGTAGCATTAAAACTAAATAAACACAAAAAAATTCACTAGTATTACTCAGTGGCTTCGTCTGCACCAATGGAGTGCGAGCCGTTCTTCAGTCAATACTTCAAGCATGTTTGTTCCTGTAGCTTTTAAAATAACAATGTGGGAGAATTAGGAAGAAGAATTTTTTTTTTTTTAATGGGTGTGTTTGCTTTTTTTTTTTTTTTTTTGTCCATTTTGCCTTTGCCAGGCAGAACCGCTGTCCACACAACAAAATGAACATCAGTAGGAAGAGAACAAAGACGACCGCAAATCAAAAAGCTTTATTGCTGATGACATCAAAAACTTCAGCAGCGGCAGGTTTTTTTTTTTTTTTTGCTCTACAGGAATTATATGGACGTCTGGTGATGCACTGATAGTGTTGACCATATTTATACATGACAAATAAGAAAAAAGTTTTCTCAGAACCTCTGGAAGCAGTAAAATATGAACTAAATTTGAATTCCCTCAGGCGTCCAACAGCAGCTGTGGAGCATCTCTGACACACCGCGTAAGGAGTGTGTTTAACCGTGAATGCATCGTTTAGAGAAACACTAAACATTTTTAACATCAATGTATGAAATTCAACACAATGAAGCAATTAATTGGCAATTTAACAGATTTAGTCCAAATATTCATTGTCACACAAAATCACATTTGCAGTGCAGCTCAGGTGCAAATGTAGAAATTTTGCTCACTTGAAATACTGAATGTCTTTGAAATCCAGCTTGCAGACACCATCATGAAACAGACCTGCCTGCCACCTGTGTGAATGTACCTGGATGGATGAAGCTTTGTGATACACATTGTTTATCAGTATCTTTCTTTTAGTCTTTTAGGCGCGTTGTGTCAAAACTATGCTTTAAAATTCAATCCATATTTTCCTTTCTTGCCTCGTCCTGACTGGCCCACGTGACAACATTAAAATACCCGGTCGAAGGCAATAATTTCAATAAACCCTGGAAGAAAAAAAAAAAATTTAGGATTTCTGACCCTCTGCTATAGCTCTGCTTTAAGGCCGTCACACTCTCACACGTATCAGCACCTAGTAAGAAAATAGTGGAAAAATGGTCTCATCACCTCACAATGTATTTCCCTCCACACACCTCACACCCTCTCGACTCCACGACTCTCAAGGACAAAGAGGGAATGACTTCACTGTTTTGCTGGTGTGTGTCTTGTGTTTCTGGGGCAACAGGGAGATTATTACTGCAGCGAGAGCCCTAGGTGCTGCTGGTGATGCCAGATAATTATGCACAAACAAACGAACCTCCAGAAAAGGTGCGCTGCCAACACTCTCAGGCCCTATCGAATGGCAGAGAGGGGAACCAATAAGAGAGCAAAATACACTTTATGCATAATGGCAATTTTAAATTAGGGGTGAAAAAATGTACGACAAAATTATTGAGGCTTGGGCATGTTTTCCTTTTTTTTCTTCTTTTGAAAATAAGCATTGGGTTAAAGGTTGTTCGTTGCAAGCTGTGTGCACCATTCTCCATTATTACAGATACATTCATCAGTTAGGTGTCAGGTGTCTTTACAAGATAAGATCAACATACAGTTTAAAACTATGATTTTATATGACATAAACCTTTTTACATTATGCCTCCAAATGAATGACAACTGTAAACTTACTTTTTTTTACATTATCACTATTTTGTGTCTTTTGAAACTTGTAGAATTTGTTCAGCCGTTTAACTGTTTATATTCAAACCACATTAATTCAGATGTTTTTCCAAAATAAAAATAGAATATCTGTTGTTCAGCAAACACAAAGTAACACATTAGACCCAGAGATGCAATTTTCCCAAAGAATGAAAAAAATGTTTTCCAATTATACTTTATTTTTAAAACACAGGGTTTTGCTCAGTGTTTATTGTTGAGACCGGCTGTAATTTATTCATTTATGCAGCCGGGCAAATTCAAAACAAAGAAATAATACATTACAGTAATATAGAGCCAAAGTGCTTCATGTAACTCGTACGAATGATAAAAATAAGAACGATAAAGAGCTGCTCAGGGTTTGAGTCATCAAAATATTCAGATACAATATTGCATTTATTTTTAAATGTCTGCTTGATTTAATGTAATCTAAAGCAGAAAAAAAATCTGCCATTTGCCTTTTTCATGCTTTTACTGGCAATTAAGGTCTCACAGTACGCAAGAAGTGTTTAAACCTGTGAGTCAACTGAAACTGCTGTGAAGTGCTTGTTAACAAGTGATTTATGAGTCTGGCTTATTACTGGGAGATTTCATTGATTTGTGGAAATTGCTCACCCCGGCTATTATGTGCTTTTCACAGTAGAAGTCGGAAGGTTGGTCAAAACTGATTTACTTAATGCTTAATGACTTTTGTTATAAATCTGCAGCCGCAAACACACGGAGGGGCTCCGTGGTGGAGGTGGGGGGAAGATGCACTCACACATCCACGCAAACAGACAGTAGAGAGAGTTTGAAACACCCTGAAGAAAAAAACTTAAAATCATCTCCCTCTTCTCAGTACCCTGCAGTCTGCACCCTCCAATTTCCCTCGCCGACTTCATGCTTGCTTTGTCCAGAAAAACTCTTCCCCTTCATCGTAGCGTGGGGGGATCTCCAGATAAACCAAACGATAGGCGGAGAAGGACCCGCTGGGGTGTGGGATTGCTTGTAGAGAAGCGCCCGAGCGCTCGTCTGCAGGATTTGTTTGACTCGGGTAATTGAAAGTGTTTTAAACTATTATAGCAACTGGAGGGCTTGTTTAACTGTCGAGCTGCCAGTCAAGCGGGTGGGCCAAAAGCCCGAGCCCGTCAAGGCCTGTCAGTCAATGGAAACGAGAAGTGTCGGCTTAATGGATTTCTCCACACCGCTCCGTCTGCGCACCCAGCAGAGCCGGGAGGGAGGGGAGGGGAGGGGGGGGGAAAAAAATAAAAATCAATGCATTGTCATGTGTGAGTGTGTGAGCCATCAAACGACCAGGTGGATTGGAACTGTATTTGCCTTGTGTCGATGTTGAGATGCAATACTCGGAGTGAGCAGGAGGTGTTGGTTTGAGTGCCTGTGTGTGTGTTTTTTTGTGCCTGTGTGTGTGTGTGTATGCCTCAGCTGTATCTCTTACACCAGTCTGCTTTTGTGTGTGTTAGCTTGTGTGTGTGTGTGTTAACGTGTGTGTGTGTGTGTGTGTGTGTGTGTGTGCAGTTGCCTAAGAGGAGCAGGCTTTCGGAGACAGACAGACGTTCTCCCGCTGTCTCCAGGGGCTTTTGTTGTGATTTGAGGTGTAAGAGGGGTCACATCACCCTCAAAACAAGTTTGCTTTTCTCCGTCGTCTCTCCACAGGTGAAAAACTGCCTTTTCTGCCTGTTTCTGCTGTGGTTTTCCCAACGTACACTCATCAATACAGACAGACAGTGCTCACTATTACTGGCCCAGCGAACCAGGTGTGTTTTTGTTATCTACCTTTTATCTGCTGAAACAATCAACCTTTTCGTTGGTTGACTGAAAATTAATAACTATTTTGAAGTCATTTCTGTTTTCTAGCAAAATGCTCAACGTTCATCTGCTTTCAGCTTCTTTTGCTTCTCTCTTTTTCTGTTTTCTTCGTTTCTGTTTTCTGAAGCAGACAGCTGTATATATTTGGACAAAATAAGACATTTGAAGACGTCACCTTGGGTTGTGGACATTTTTTTTTACAATTTTCTGACATTTTATAGACCAAACGATTAATCTAGAAAATACTTGGCAGAAGAATTATCTGCAGCTCTAGAGATACTCGAGCTATTAATACTAATAATTTTCATTATTTACCTCATTGAGCAACTTGTTTTCTGTAAACTTTTGATAAAATATTCTATATGCTGTCAGAGAACTCTTGAAAAACGCCCCTCACAGTCTCCAATATACCAGGTTGTCTTCATATATATCATTTTCTCTGATCGACAGTTCAGAAGCTAAAGATTTTCAATTATAAAAAAAAAAGAGAAAAGCAGCAAATCCTCACATTTGAGAAGCTGGAAAGAATAACACAAGTCAAATGATTAGTTTAGTCACTTCCTGTTTGTCTCCTCATTGTTTCAGCACTATTTATCCATGTTCATGTTTATATTAGAGAAGTTTCCTCTCTCCCCATCTGAAATGACCAGATAGAAGCTTTTGTGCACGGTGGAAACGGCAGCTGTGTGTGTTTGACGCCAACGTCACAAAGTATTGGTGCTTTAAAGACACTATTACCAGAGGCCATTTCTGCCTGACACCGCTCTGAATGATTGCACTCATTAGTAGCACTGATATGTGTTACTAACCACAGAAATATGAAATGGAAACCACAGGCAAGCAGACAAAAACATCTCACATTTAACCATTTGCTTTTGGTCTTTAACAGTAATTTCCCTTAACTTGCTGTCTAATCTGAACCCGTGTGTGAACAGGAGAAAGGGGCTCGGCTGATGGATGTCTTTCCAGTATTGCTACAAGGCGCAGACACAACACAACGAAAGCATTCACACGCAGACACTTTGCACACGGCGCGTCACAGATATATTTATTTTATCATTTCTGGTCTCGGTGGCAGCGAAAGGCTGTCGTGGCACGTACCTTCGCTTCATCTCAATACCACCTTGTGTGATTTATAGCCGGCAGATCCGGCTGCAGCGCCATCATTTTTAACCGCCCCGTCTTTTATCTCCGCCAAATGATCGTATTAACCACCGCCAAAGACTAACACAAGGCAGAAGGAGATGTCTGTGTTGAGCTAAACCAGACTACCCTCTGAAAGGCATCAAATCATTTCACCATGTTGAGAGCAAAAAGTGGTAATTACTTGTAATTGGGGCGTCAAATTTTTCTCTCGCTTGTCCCTCTTTTGCTAAATTGGATGATTTCCTCTTTTTTTTCTTCTGGAGGGATGATAGATACCTCAGAAACTTTGAGGGGGAGCAAAATTGAAAACAGTTTTTCTTCCATTTGAAATGTATCATTGTTAGCGTTCCTCCCTTTCACATGCTCTCACACACTATGTTTTCTTTTACGTGTGAACGCTCTCTGCAGCTCTTTCTCTCTTTATGTGACCACGTGTTAGAACGGACACGCGTGCTCTTTGCTGTTTGTTTGCATCCATCTCTGCAAGGCCAAAAAACACTACAGTGTTTCCACGAGCCTCCATCGACAGGATGCTTATGAGCAATAACACGGCTAAATATTTGCAAAGCCGAGTGGACAAAGCTGTGCGCACTTCATACTTGCAGGATGCTTCATAGATCAGTTGGCAACTTGGTGCAAATCCTGTCTTTACAGTGTTTTGTGTTTGAATCAGAATCATTTATTTTGTTGCTTTTCCTCATGAATATTTTCATTATTGATTAATCTTCATTTGTTGAATGATTATTCATGCAGCCTATAAAATTGGAGAAAATTCAAATTGCATATTTCGTCCAAATAAAAGATTAGAATAATTTAAAAAAAGAAATTTTCAATGCTATTAAAAGAGGTATTTCTTACATTTAAGAAGCTTGAACTAACAAATATTTGCAATTCATTTTTTTGACAGATGACTCAAACGATTAATTGATGATCAACATTATGTCCCATCAATTCCCTGTAGGTTGACTAATTGATTAATCAACCAATCATCACAGCCTTTTTCGAACCTCCTCTTCTCTCTATTTTCTAACATTTGAACACTAACAAACTCTAAAATAATCACAGCTCAAGTGGAGGATCAGCACAACTCGATGAAACAAGACTCCGCAAACATGTTGTGCTAGTGGTAACACTTTGTACCAATAATCCAAGTTCTGTCTGAGCGATGCAGACGATGGCCAACAGAAATTTTTAATTAAGTCAAACAACTTATTATAACGCACAAACAGATGGTTTGGAATTTGCAATGCATGAAATGTACATAAACATTTGTAATTACTGCAAATACGTCCATGTTCTAACACACACATAAATAATCAAATTAACAGGATTTTGTGAGGGAACTTGCTCTTTTCCAAAAACGCAGGACTCAAATAATTGCAGTATTGCTTAGTGTAAAAGAAAATGAGTAAAAAAAAAAAAAAAAAAAAAAAGGGAAGGAATGTGTGGCAAAATGAAAACAAGGGAGTAAGACAGCCAAAGATTTGACATAGTGCTGGAGGAGTATTTCCTTCTTGTCTGACTGAATCAAGTAGTGGTGTCTCAGCAATATTTTAATCGCGCTCTAGCGTGGAGTCGCTGTTGTTACAGTCCTCCATGTGTGTTCTTTCACACACACACACACACACACACACACATGCATATTAACATGGAGAGGACTTGAACAACCGACCTTGTGTAACGCTTTTAGATCATAAAGCTGCAGCGAGAGGCCGACAGTCTCCTCTGGTGTTAAACTAATAGTAAAGAACACAGAGGTTCCACACTGAGTAATCCAATTTGACCTTGTCTGTGAGATGATGGTCCGTTGAATAACATTCTTCTATGTACGACTCTGGCAGAACATCTCATGACCCACTTTTAGGGTCTCGGCTCATCGGCTGAAAAACACTGTTCAATGATGTTCAGGGAATAAAAGCGAAAGGAAAAAACTCAACTTTGTAAAAGATTTATCTCATGTAGGATCCTCTTTGCAAAGACATGTTCAAAACAACAAAGTGAAAACCCCCCCTTTAGAGAAAATGTGAATCGCTCTGTATATATGATACGTCTGCGTCTCTCACTCTTCATATGCTCGGCCTCACTTTTTCCTCACACTGTATGACTGTGTGAGGCTCAGGGTAGAGAGCTCGCCGTGTCCTGCCAGCAGCGGAGACATCAAAAGGGGCCGTTTGGCAGAAGTTGGGGGGCCTGCACACATTGGATTGCGGCAGGAATAACACAGAGTGAGATGTTATTATTACAAGGCTGATTTAGGACTATTACTGGAGAAGCTCTGTGGGGGTTTCGCTGCTAACCACCCTGACGCACGCACACACACATAAAGCACACATCATTTACATGTGGACCTCAGTGGCGCACATTCATGAGGACAACTTAGAAAACACACACGACAACATGGCTCATGGAGGAAATGCTGCAACACACACACACACACACACACACACACAGGAGGGAGACAGATTTGTACACTCGGAAGGGAGGGAGGGAGGGTGTGAGGTTGTCTGACGGCGAGTAAATCACATGTGACAGAGCCCGAACTCGGCCGAGGTGTGTCTCCTGACGTGGTGTGATGGGGCGCGCCCTAATGCATTACTGTCCACCAGGGCTTTGTGCATGCGGACGCTCCATATGTGTGCGTGTGCGCAGGCGAGCGTGTGTCTGCGTACGCGTGTGTGTTTGCGTATGCATCTGGGTCCTCTTTACCGCGATGTTGTGAGCAGCCAATCATTTCTTCCAGTCTAATTAGCACACATGTAAATTCAGGCTAACCGTGGAGCTCATCCAGGGACAACCAACTGCGACATGGCAACTGCTCACTGTGGGGGGGGGGTTGACTGTGTGTGTGTGTGTGTGTGTGTCTGTGTGTGTGGTTTACACAAGATAATACAAGTGTAAGAGGGGTGTCCACCACTGGTGGCCAGTCTGTGTTGGACCCCCTGCTGCCACTCACTGTTTGACCCTGTTCAGGCCACGATCACCACCAGCAGCAGCCGCCAAGCAGATTTCACTTTTGCTAATTCAGACGTACGAGACACAGACCAGCAGTTGCAAAAGATAATAAACTTGGGTTGGGTCAGGGTGAAACGTTTTGGTGACAGTATGATGCAGGCTTCACTGCTCCAATGTCAAATTCTACACTCAAGCAGTTTGACTTCAAGGCTGCCAAATAATTTTTCGATGAACCTTTGTTGTTGTTGTTTGGTCCATTTAATGATTTATCCAGCTATAAGAAACAGCACAGTTCTTCTTTATCAGACACTGTTGAGGACACACAACTGCAAACAGAGGTTGGGGTGGGTACGTATCACACCTGATGTAACAAGACAGTGTTTCCTCGTCGGCACCTGGGGGAGGGGCAGGAAAGGATGGAGGGGCGCTGGATCAGAGGGGATAACGACAGGAAGAATAAACACATGAATAAATAACAGCAAAAGGCAAACAGAGCCCAGCCATCAGTCCGATTTGGCCGAGCCTCGTCGCTCGCTTGTTCACTCACAGCTGGGAAATTCACGGTAACTTGGTTTGGTCGAGGAGGGGGGGGAAAAAGTGTCTCCCAAACATTGGACTCACCTCGATGTCGGCGGCCAAATGCATGTGGCAGATGTCAGCGTTCAGATTTTTTTTTCTCCCTGTAGTGTTGGACTGCGGCAAGAAAGGAGCTGTGAGAGTGTGTGTGCGCGTTTGTGCACGTACTGTGTGTTTATTTGTGAGTGTATATATGTGTGATGGGTGTGAAAGAGATCAGAAAAGGACAAACAAAAGAGAAAATGATATAATTACAACTAAGCGTGTTTGCAGCTGAAAATCAGTTCACAAAGGAAAGAAGCTGACGTGGTGGTGAAAACCCTGAAAGTTTGTTTGTGTAAGCACTGAATTAAGTTGAGGTGTTAATGTAAGTGTACAGTTAGCGCTGATGATAGATAGATAGATGTACTTTATTTGTCCCAAACTGGAGAAATTCCTTCATGATGATGATGGTGAAGTGCTGAAAGGAGTTGAAGATTCAGCTGAAGTCGCCAAAGCGAAGATCAGACGAAAGCAGACGAGGTGTCACTTAAACAATAAGATGTGATGAAAGTGGTGAAAGAGGAAGAGTAAAAAATGGTTCAAATGTAAGCTTGATTCAGAATTATATTTAATTAGTTTACATCATTTCTAAAATTTGGGACTTATAGTAAAAAATATGTGACCTCCCTTTATAAAAAATTCCACAAATTAGATTTTTTATTTTTTTTTATTGAGCTGTTTTTACTAAAATATTGTAATGCTAACTATCAACTGAAGAAGTATTGGGACTCAAACTATCAGTTTGCCTTCAAAATTTGCAATTTGCACTTGGTCGGTAAAATGGTACGAGCGCAGATGAAGTGCACGGTATAAAGACAATAGTGAGATGTCTCTGTCTTGAATTTAAGTTTCTTTGTTATATGAAGGGAGATGTGCAGCAGGTTTAATCATCTTCAAACCTGTAGATCCTGATTTTTTTTTTTTTTGTATTACAGATGTACAAAATGTGTGTGTGTGTGTGTGTGTGTGTTAACATTCACTCACAAGTTAGCAGAAACAAGTTTTTTTTTTTTTTTTTTTTTCAGGATCCACCCGACAGTTCAGGCTCTTGTATGTAACTCCCAGAGGAGAGCTATAGGGATCTTTTCTCTGGGCCTATCTGTGCACACAAGCAGTAATAAATACACGTCTTATGTGTGTGTGTGTGTGTGTGTGTCTGTGTCTGTGTCTGCATGGCTGACTCAAAACCGACCCTTTGAAGTGAAGTAACGATGAGGGGAAGTTAATTACGTCCCATTATGCAGGCTGGGCGCGACCATGCACCAGTTAAGGCCATGTTTTTCCCTTTAATTAACTAGAAAGCCAAGCGCTCGCCTGTCAGGAAGCTGCTAAAAGAGCATTTCAGAGGAAGAAACCCTCGGGGCGCTGATGAGAGGGCGCTAGGACTGGCCACATGTTAATGGCGAGGTGTTAGCATCTTAAACCGCGTTATCACTCGTCGGTCTCAGTAGTCTTGTGGAAATGTGCAAAGGGAGATCTCGGGGACGGTCTCCAGGGGAAAACCGGCAAAGCTCCTTGACTTTGAGAGTTGATGCTTCAGCACTACAAAGTCTACAGGACTGGGGGAAGTTAAGGAACTTTTTTAACTGCTTAAAAAAGAGCCGAAAGTGCCCGAGCGGTAACTTCTTAATTAGAAAGTCCCTCGGATGGCTTGTGGATATGGAGCCAAACTGGAGAACTTTCGAACCTTGATTATCATCTCCAGCCTCAGCGCGACTCCCAGGTTAAAAATCGCCTCCATCAAAGCCGCCGCTGGAAAAATTCACACATGAAGGAAGTAAACAAATTTTTAAAAGTTTCAGTCATCAATGTATTTACCCATGTAGATATGTGACATTTTTTGAAGAACTTCATTTAAAGAGGGAAAATATATTTTTATATTTATTTTAGAATATTTTTAAATATTCAGATTTTAAAAAGAGCGTTCACATAAACAAATATATCAAAGGTTCAGAATAAATGTGAAACTGATGCCCGGGCGCCATAATGTCTAAAGATGTATAACGAGGTCAGACTCAAAAGTTTGGAGAGGAAAAACAAGATTTCCGAAGGTGTGATGAAATTGAAAAGATGAGGCTTATCTGTGTATTACATCTGTGTGTTACACAGCATCAGAGTTACTTTTTGTTTTATACTCATCTATTGCAATAGCCGTTTTTGTTTGTTTGTTTGTTTGTTTTGTAAGAGCTTTTCAGAGTAGCATGATGATCGAGTGGAGTGTAAAATGACCAATACCAGGTCAATGATTTACCTGTTTCAGGAAGTACAGGACAAAAAAGTTGTTTGCCTTTTCCCACTTACTATCAGTATAATATAAAAACAAGAAATAATACATCAAGAAATTAACATCTTTACATTTTTTGTCTTGTTGATGGTCGCCCACCCAGAGCCCAGTTCTGCTCAAGGTTTCCGCCTGTTGACAGAGAGTTTTTCCTCACTACTGTCACAAAGTGCTTACTCATGATGGAAATTGCTGGGTCTCTATAAATAATATTATATAGTATAGAGTATGGTTAGATGTGTTCTGTATAAAAAGTGCCCTGAGACGTCTTCTGTTGTGATTTGGCGTTATATAAATAAAACTTTTCCAATCAACAGTTCAATTTCTAAGCATTACTGATTTTAGTGAAAGGAGCAATTCCTGCCAAGAAGAATCTTGTAGATGGTTTTATTTTACTTCTTTATCTTTCGCTTTAAAATGTGGTGTAATTTATGTTTTTGTGGTTTACATTATCACGTCAACACAAGTCAATTGTAAGCACGATTATACTGAATGTGCATCATTCTGCTAACATTGCTGAGCGAGTGGACACGAGCTGTTGTGTATTTGATCATCTCATTTACTAACCTGCCATCGTTTCAGTTAAGGTTGGAAATAAAGCTGCCGGGAAATAGAGAAATCAAACCCTCCAATGCGTCGACCATCTTGCAGATTAAAAGCAATTTGCAATCTTTAGCAGGCAGCAGCTGAACATGTTATTTTGAGCCCCTTGTTGAAACTTCAGTGTTCAGTGATAGTTTCCATGACTGTAATTGAGCATTGTTTGCCATGTTCCCTCACAGAATACACACAAGCAGGCCTTGTAATGTCGGTCGCTGGAGGAATGACACGATCGCAGAGGATGAACTTGTCAGGTTCTCCTGCTGCAGGTAACTCAAACCAGCACTGCAGTGGCTTTAATTGGTGTGTGTCTGTCTTTCCTGCGCTCAGTAGGATGGAGATGGTTGCGGGGACGCCTGTTTTCAAGACGAGCAATTAGACATAAAGTGAAAGCATGAAATATGATGATTACCGCTCCACAAAAGGCATATTTATCGGATTGAGAAGATAGACTGTTTTTCTGCCAGAGCTGTTGTGTTGGTCACTTTGTTCACCCGGCTCGTGCTGTGTGACGATTCTCAGTCCCGCAGGCCTGAAGTTGTCTCTTCCATTTTCCTGACTTCTGATATAATGTCTGAAATCCATCTATGATTTTTGAGGGTTCGTTACAAGTGTAATATCTCTTGGCAGTTTCCCACAAACACTGTGTATTTTTCTTTGCTCAAGTTTTATCTTGAAGAATAAACCTTCAACTTAACACCACTTTTAATGATGGACACAGTCAAATCACTGATGAGTGTTTTCATGCTAACTCATCAGTTCTTGTATTCAATGCTTACCGGCCCCGGGTCATTATATAAATGAAGGATGTTTTCACCAACACATGTACCATGCTTAAGATGAATACATAACTCACTAAGCCTTCATGCAAGGAGGTTAATTATCATGATCCACACATGCAAGTGGTGCCAATATACAATACTGTGCACTACCAAAGGGTGGTGCTAACCACAAACTGAATTAAACCTCTGTTACACACACACACTTTTAATGTATGTGACCACAATAAAACATATATGGATTTCACATTCATATACATTTTAGATGCATTGTCTGATATTTTTATACTGTAGCAGCAGCAGTTTTAGCTCATGCCACTGTACACACACACACACACACACCCTTTTCTCACTCTCTCCACACATATTGACCGGTCTGGGGGTCAATGACTGTGCAGATGACAACTGAGTTGTTATTAATGGCCACTGCATTCCAATATATCCGTATCTGTGCTGGGAAAATGGTGTGTAGGCTGCCCACACTCCTTCCCCCCACACTGGGCTCCAGCTGTCTGGCTCCAGTGTGTAAAAAGATCCAGCACCGTCTCTCTTTTTTATCCTCTCATAACCTCTTAAAACCAGGGAAAAGCAGGGGAGATCAATAATAAAAATGCTCCTGGAAGTGTCCAACTAGTTGATGAATGTTACAGGAAGTCACGACAATACAAAGCATTTATTAAGCGTTGTGCACGCTCCAGCGAGCGGAGGAAAAGTGCATTTCAAAGGAGCAACACAATTTTATTACGTGAAATTATTTTCAGGAGGAACCACTCACTTCCAGTTCAGTAAGTTCTCTGTTTGCTCTCGCATTATTCTGTGTTAGGAAACCCAGTAAATGAATCAAAGCGAAGCCAACGGTGGCAGCGGAAATCAGGGCAGCATTTGATTGTGGATAAAAGAAGAAGAGTGAAGAAGGAGGCTTCACACACCGTCCGTTCACTCCGGCCAGACGTTTTGTTCTCAGCACTCACAACGTGGCCTCTTATATCTCATGGCACCAACCCCCCCTTTCATCTGATCATCTGTAACCATTATGTTGTTTTTCGCACTTCTCCATCCTCTGGTGACTGTCGGGACGGCCGAGGCCCCGTCGCCACCCTGACTGCCTCAGGAATCATCAGGCTGGTGGCAGTGCATCCTTCTCCCTCTCAGTTTCATCTTTACTAATGGACTAATCTTTATCTGCTCACGCCACGCTTTGTGTGGATACTTCATTTTTATTGTCTGTGCTCATGAAATTAAAATTAAGGCCTAATTAGAGCCTTTATGGTTTGACGATGCAGTTTATCTGGTGCTTGTAAGGAAACGAACATATCTGTCAAAGAGATCAATTCTTGTGTACTAAACAATACAAAGTATGTTCCTATTAATCAAAACTTTTAGTTAATCGATTAGTAGATCGGCAGCAGATTAATTGGCTCTGTTAACTGATTGTTTGAGTCATTCATCATGCAAAGACATCAAATAGTCTCTGGTTGTCAAATGATTTTTTTTTTTTTCACGAGTTTTGGACAGTTGGTTATGTGAAAAATTTCCATCACTGTGACCTCTGGTGAATTTTACTAAGATTTTCCACTAAATGATTAATCAAGAAAAAATTATTGGCAGTTAATCCATAGTGACCATCATTGTTACATTCAGCCCTAGTTCCTAATTTCTAATCTTTACTGTGAAATTTTACTTCAAAATTTTCCGGGAACACTGCGTCACATTGGTTCGGATGTGTAGTAAAAGATAGAGGTAAATCGCGCAGTTAAACACCCTTGTGGTGAAGATCAGGGATTGTTCCTTATTTCTCATCCCCTCTTCTTCTTCTTTCTTTCACAAACACAGAGAGAGAGTCCACAGCATCTATTTCTTTGAAGGATACCAAATTAGTCTGCAGCAACAGAACTATTATCAGTTTCACCCTTCTTCGTTATCAATCACATTCTCATTTAAAGCATCTTCTTTGGATCCTCTCTCTCCTTTACAGCCTGCTCTTCCTTTCACCTCTCCATCTTGGTCTATTCTCCCTGATCCTCCTGTCCTGTCTCCATTTCCCGCCTCACTCTCTCAATCCTCCATCCTCCCCCTCGCCCTCGGTCTCTTCCACCCCTCTCTGTCTGTCTCTCTCTCCGGATGGGTTCCGGCTGTTGAGCTGGTCGGGGCTGGTGGCTGGTGTGACGGCTCGGCTGTCTGGTGTCGCGTGCGATCAGGGCGGACGTCGCGCGGCGAGGACGATCGGAGCTGAGCGCCTCCGCCTCACCGCGGGTCACCTTTCACGGGCAATTAGTGTCGGAGCAGAGGCGCGCTCGCCGCTTGTCGGCCCCGCTTATTGTGAAGATCAACGGCAATCAGTCTCCACACTCCACTCTGCACTCGCTCCTTTCACATCTCTGCCTCCAACCCTCACTCTCTCTTCGCCCTGTCTTTGTTTGTTGCCTCTCTATCTCTTTGAGTTTTCCCCCGATGTGCTTTTGCAGCTCTCCGGCTAATGGCTGCTGTCTGGCAATATGTTACCCGACTGCTCGGCTCCCTCTTCATTATACACTTCTCTTGAACTGAAATCATATAATGCTATGAAGACGCTCCTCTTCCTCCTCGCCGCACAATATTTAATTCACTTCGTCTTCAGCTGACTGTGCAGGAAGCTCACTGTGTTTTATCCTCTCAAGGACTTCTCTCCATCGTTCTTGTTGTTTTACTCTCACATCATCAATCTGGGGGCATCCCCAAGTCAAAGGTTTCTGTTTCCACCAAGCGATCCCACATTGAGGCCGCAAGCGTCTTCAGACCGCAACGTTTCAAAGTCATAAACTCTTCCTGATGCAGTAGCGCTCCAGAATCCGAGATTTCATTACTTATGAAGGCCGGTCTAAGTTTACTGGAGGTCAATGGCAGCGGTGTGGTTAAACAATTTCACAAAACTAGAGCTGCACCAATATATTCGCTTATCACAGATGTATCAGTATCAGCGTGAAGTAGATGTCGGCCAGTAAATAATGGAAAATTGCAGTCAAGAAATGCAAGAGATATTTTTTAGATAATAAAGAAACAGTGACACATGATGCAGTTTTACACCAACAAGCACTGATATGTTAATGGTTCAACTGTGAAATGTGAAGCTGAATCTTTATCTTGGTCACATTTCTTCAATTAACTTTATTTTGGATTCTGTAAATTTCTTTATGTTCACATTTAACTATTACCATGTGATATTTCTTGAACTTTGATATTTGTTTTGGCCCTAAAAATGAAGTAAAGATATATAGAAAACAGCATATTTTATAGTGTAGATGCTGCTAAACTAGTAAACAAACTACTTGACTTAAACATTATATCTCAAAGGCCTTTCAAGAGGCTTCACACTTCAGAAAGATAATTATCATCTCAGGTGCTTTTCTTGCATTTTCTGAAACTTTAAATATCTCATTATGTTGTGATTTGTTTGCGACTGGCAGCTGAGCTTGCTTCAGTATTTGCTGTGTCCACATCCAGACTTCAAGGTTGTGAGAGTCTGCACGAACTGAAAGCTATTTTTCACCAGAGATGATCCATGTCATTGTGTAACCACAGGCCTGGTGTGAGTGTGTGTGTGTGTGTGTGTGTGAGTGTACGTGTGTGTACATTGCCCGCAGTTGACTTTGTGCAAGCAAAAGTGGAAATCTTGGATGACACTGTGGTGCTGTTTTGTCAAGGCCAGTAGAAGATCCTGATCTGAGAATGACCTTTTCACATTCATGTGGGCATATTTGTTTGAATAATGAGTTGTTCTTGTATGCAAACGGGCACATAAATCTGTTTTTAAAAGCCAACGTTTATGAAGTCTCTCAGAATCAGTGCACCAAATATTGTTGAATTCATGAGCTTTTTTGGGGGGACATTTACTCCTGTGGCTTTGCTCTTGAAATAAATTGGTCCTGTAAGTAATTTCATGAGCAAAAGAACACAAAAATTACAATAACATTTTTTATGGACATATGTGCCTAACGTTGATGCCGTTGTTTGTGAGCGCGGCTTGATATATCCTTGCATATAAATCTTGCCATTTAATAGGTGACGGCCTTCTCTAATCAGCATGAGTTTGCTCAATAGTTTCCTTCTTCATTTAGTTTGTTAGTTTAGTTTACTGGTAGGTCAGTAGGACATGCAATAGGTCAAGCTGTGAGTTTTAGGGGGACCCTCTGCTGGACCACAAGGCAAACTACTTCAGTCTGTTGCATTTATAGAGTGTAAATTTTTCAACTCGAAGAGATCATTAAAGTTTGAATATTGATTTTTTTTTTTTCCCCCACCTTTGAACAAAAGTTTGAATTTTGAATAAAATGTGACTGTGGTATAGGCTTAGAGGTATCACTGTTGCTTTTGTGTGGTGTGTGTTTGCAGTGTCTGACATGTATTCGTGCAAACAATGAGAACGGTGAAATACCACAGGGAATGTCTTGGTCAATGTTAAATAGTCTTTGTGAGCCTACACTTGTGTAATATATACATTTGAGTGTAAGAAACTTAAAGACATAATGTGAAACCAGTGCTTAGCCATGCTGACTGTGTATTGTCAAAAGACAGTGGTGTGTAAATACATGTGTGAGACTCTTGGTGTACTGGTCTCATCTTTGTGCTGCTTCTTTCATTTCATAGTTTCAGTCTCCTTTTGCCTGAAATTTTGTTTCTCCCATTAAGCCTCAAATCTGATTTGATATAAATTCATATTCTTAAACTTTCTGCATCGAAGCACGCACACAAACGGTTAAGCAGTATTTCCGTATTCTTGATCAAAGCGCTTCTTTCAATATCTGCCTCGTAAGCAGGCCTTGTTGTGATGAATGTCTGAGCCACCTCAGGATGTTTAAATACTGCACGTTGCTATGTAGGTGACATAAAAGGTTTTTCTTCCTCATCAGGACTTTTGCAGACAGCTCTAGAAAGCTGTTAAAAACAAACCAGCGGATCGGGCTGAATGCACGGCGCGTGTTGTGTACAGATGCGTGCAGATATAGCAGCAATAGTAAGCGTGGTTCTTAATATATATAGTGCCCTCCATACATACATTATCCTGTGAATTTAGAGCGCTTGTGCTGTAACATTTCTGCCATATTGTAACGCCCACTTTGCCACATTCAGCTGTAAACACAGAAGAGGAAAAAAAAAATCAAGAAATAAAGGGCAGGCTCATTTGCATATGGGGGCTTCATTAGATAAAGCTAAGGACAGCAAAGAGTGCATCTTCAGCCACGGTGATGAATAGCTGCTGCATCGCAAAGTCGCCTCAAAGTAGTCTCGTCGTAACCCTCATTTGCATCGGTGCCTTATTTTTTATATATTTATTAACTCACTTAATGGTGGACACTTACCGTTATTCCCGTGTCCTCTCGAAGAACCTCTGCCTGTGTTCTGCAATTTAAATAGGCTACTTTTGATGGCGTTAGAGAGGCTGTGATTTATAAAAAGGCAAGTCAGTTGTGATGATAATGACGATCAGGAACCGAAAACCGTGCGGAATAGGTGTTAATTACGTGATGTTTTAATGGAGAGCCGCTGGTGCATAAATTAGAAGCTTAGATTTCATCACAAGAGATGTTTTCCTCTGAAAACTTTCATTCATAAGTTGTACAGTTAACTATGAAGATGTCAAATGGTAGGATCCCACTGTAAGACCTCAATATGATGATTTGGGAAATTGGCCCAACCAAACCAAAACTATTACAATGAAGATGTTAACAAGCTCATGTTAAGCAGGTTTAATGTCCACCATCTTAGTTTAGGATAATTGGCACTAAACACAAAGTACAGTTGAGGAATGTCTCTTTTCTTTTATCCTGAGGGGATAAATGTGCAAGTCAAATTTCAAATCCATCCAATAATTATCAAGATATTTCACTCAAAGCCACAAATGTGGATATTTCACTGTGGAAAAAAGGGATGGATGAACATAATTTTTTTGTTTGTTTTTTTAACCAGTCAGACAAAATCAGTGGTTACTGACTAAGCCATTCACCTCCTACAGCTTAAGACAGTGTTATGTCATTTATGCTTAAAATGGCTTATGTGATTTCTTTCAAACCAGAGTTTTGATTTAAAAACAACTAATTGTTCCGCCCTTTCAATATTAGATTCACTCAACTATTTTTAGCTTCACATACGTCTTTAAACATACACAGTCCTCATTTCGCTTGACAGCAGTACAGGTTAAAACATGTTAAATGAGTTAAGTGATAAGTGTGTAATTATACTTCTGTAGTCATACTCCTCAGTGAGGCCTCATCAAACGCGATTGTGACTTATTCCCTCTGTCGTGATCAGAGGAAGCTTCAATTATCACCTTGAAATCCAACCTCCAACTCTCTGACTCTTTGATGGTAGAACTATTTGCTAAATCCAGGAAGAGCCAGAGAAAAATTGAACCTCATCACGAAGGTGAAAGATATCAAAGTCTGCCTTTTTAACAGGTGATCAGTGCTGAAGTCAAATTCCACAGGAATCTGAAGCTCGTGCGTTTGGGACTTCATATCTATTTTTTGTTTGAAAAAATGAAGCTGCCCTCCAAGAAAAAGTAAACAGTAAACATGCTAAATAAATCATATTTTTCTTTCTTCCATTCCTCCCTCTCTTTTTACCCTCTCTCTTTTTTTATTATTTATTTTTTTATAAATGGACCCATGGGCGGTAGCGTCTCCCAGGCCTCATGCCACGCTGTCTTTTGAACGCAAACCTATGCGGATGGGCCTTGAACGGCTGTTTCATCTAGTCATCCAGGGCCTGACGAGATTTGACTGGTCCAGTCCCAAGTGAGTCCTGCATCTCAGCAGCTCGCCATCACCCTCCATAAACAAACCGGGGCCCAAACAATGTCAGATGTTGGCTCGCGTTCGTTCTGGGAGGCGGGCGGGGATAGGGAGGGGGAAATAAACAAAAATAAAAAATGAAAAAAAAAAATCAAGGGATCATGTACTGAAACTAAAAAATTCTCAAGCGGATTGTTTCCGCCCTTTTAAAACTCAAATTAGTGATGATAGTTTGAGCTGAATTTGCTGACACACTGATGCAGTTTTATTCTTATCTCTCTTTCTCTTTGTTGCTGGTGATGTTTTAGCAGTTTTAATGTTCCAAGATTTATTGACTGTCTTCACACAGGGAGTCTGTTGCCTGGAAAGCTCTTCATTTTTGTATCAGCATATTAAAGCTCTCAATAAGAAGCTGCCAAACATTTTGTCTCCACGATAACATAAAAAAATGCTTTGAACTGTCTCATTTTCAAGTTCACATGTTTGTGGCCGCTCGACTCAAAAGAGTTGAGCACTGAATTGACAAATCAGGAAACTTCATCAAACTGAAATCCAGTATTAACATGATAAAGCAGTCATTCTTATTGATTTGCCCATAAGAGCTGAAACAATAATTATCAATTTAATAATCAATTTTAACGCATTTTTAAGCCAAAATACCAAATACATGTGATTTAGTTCTTAGATTCTAGGTTTTCTATGATAATAAGCTGAAAATGTTTGGCTGTTTGACAGTTGTCAGACAAAACAAGATATTTAAATATTTCATCTTGGACCCTGGGAATTTGTGATTTTTCAATATTTTTTGACACAATTATTTGCTAAATGGACGTTATTCAGCAGATTCATTGATATGATATTAGTTCCCATCCTAATGTCCTCGATGGCAACCAGGAGGAGATTGCAAAGTTGGAAAGGGATGGCAAAATATCTGCTGGTAGATACATGTATTGTATTTGGCAGTAGACAGTAGAGATGTGACAGAAAGTATGCAGAGACATAGTGGACATGCAACCAGGACGTCTCACATATCTCCTAATCTTGTCCAGTGTCTTGAGTGAGACTGTGCTTGGCTGAAATAGCCAATATCACACACACACACACACACACACACACACACACACACACACATGTCTCACAACACCAGCATTCAGGTTTCTCTTCATTGTACCCAAGACTGAAGCTAAGCCAGCCTTCAGGACTGCAGTGCTCTAAATCTTAAGTCTTTTTTGAAAGGAGGAGGAGGAGAAAAAAAAAAATCTTCCTAAGAGCTCGCAGGCAGGACTTTTAATTTCTATTCCCGGGCGCTGATTTATTTGATTTTTGAGGAAGTTTTGCTAAGCGGGCTAATGAGAAGCACAGTGCTGCTGAATGATTTAGTAGGGAGATGGAGCACATACAGAGAGAAAGTCTAAAGACAAATTCTCTTTATATTCCCTAATTGGTGAGAGGAAGAAGGAGGTAGTTTAGCAATAAAAAATGACAATTAAAAGAGGGTTGCTTACTCTACTTGTGCCGTATGTTTCACAATTAGAGCAAAAACAGCAACAGTGAATCATGTCTTTAAAATGGTTTTATGGGAAACTTAAAAAAAACAAAAACAAAAAACAAACATAAACAAACTGGTTCTACATTTGGACTCAAACCAACCAGCTCCACCAACTGTTTGACGTCTGGTCAGTGGCAGAAAGTGAAGCTCAAGTTGCCGACATCTGGAGGTCTGTCACATTCAAAACCTGCCAATAGGAAAAAGCTCATATTGGGCACTTGGGTAAAACATGAATGGATTTTCATTATATGGGCTTTTCATAGGTGTTTTTTTCCAAAGGTTATGAGTCTATTTTAATCTCAAGCGTATGGGTTGGGCCTGCAACTGGGCCACATGTTCTCAAGGAAAAAAATAGGACGACGTTCTCTCACCATGAAAGGATTATGTCTTAGAAATAGATGAGCAAAAAGATTGTGATTGGTGGAGGATGGATGGAGTTTTCAACTGTTAATGACGCTTAACTTTTGGTAGGGTTTGTTATTTAACCATAATAAACCAAAATGGTTTTAACCCAGGTAAAGTTGGAATCTCAGAACTCGCCAGATTGTGCACAGTCATGCAAGATCTCTCTCTCTTCTGGTGTGGCAGCTTCCACCTGATGCTCAAAGTCACATTTTAAGTCACTTCCACTTCAGAAAAGCGATGATTCAAGCCATATTAATCTGGAAACGTTGCAGAGGACACGTTTGTCTTCTACTCAAAGGAAACTGTAAAATATATGGGGAAACTGACGAATCTCCCTCTAAACAGAAGCCCATTTGTTTGTTTTTGAGATATTTGCATCACTTGTTGCTCTAAAACTCCTTAAATCCTTAAGTGGCCAATAGATTTTTTCTTATTAATAAAAAAATAATAAAAATGTCTGTGCAGGTGGCGCGAGTTTTGGCCAGTGTTCCATACATGCAGAGGAAATTGAGACGGCCTGTTTGCCATTAGGTTAGTGTATGTAAGACGGGCGATTCTCAAAACAGGTTTTGATTGTAAGTGGATTTGCTGTTCTTGTAAATACGAACTTTGACCCCTTACAAGTGTAGCGGAAGGAGGATTAGGCTCATGTTTATTCAGCATGTGTAACAGCCCCTGGGACAAATCACGCTCAAGAGTGGCTGTCGCCCCTGGAGACTGAGAGAACCACCTAAGGGTGTGGAGCTAAATATGGAAATTGCAAGACATGCTCCAATATGCATATTCACTAATGTGCGGTTCCTCAAAATAAAAACAGGCTCCTTGTTCGCATTATCCACCCCTCCGTCTGTCTCCTGCAAATTCCACAGTGTGCAAATGTAAAGCTGCCATTATCTCAGGCGTGTTTCATTAATATAAATAAACCCAAGTCGTGTCTTTCCTCAAATTTCATCCATTTCTGTTCGGCCTGTGCGGAGTGACTGAGAGCCGTGTCTTTGCTTTTTCTTGTCTGCCTACCACAATGCTCTGTTTGCTCAGGTCTGCTTAACTGCAGCTGATGTTGTCACTGTTAATATGGGTTTGTATTCAATCATCCTGTCAGCTTCTGAGAGGCGTGTGAGTGACAGATTTAAGAGGCAGTCGAACTGGGGGCTAAACTCAAGGAGGGCAGTCTCTTTCCTGCGAACGTAAGATCTCCGACAGACGGGCGTTAGCTGCCGAAAGTTAGACAACGCCGTCTGGTCCAGTAAACGCATTGACAGTGATCAACAAAGAAGTGTTGTCTTACCTTTTTTTTTTTTTTTTTTTAAATCGTCTTCCTGCGGTCTCAAAGATCAACTGCTCAGTTTTTTTGGTTTTTTTTTTTCTCGCTGCGTTCGTCAAATGTTCGCTGTCGTTTTGGTGTGTAAAGCTGTTTAAGTAAATGAGATTTCCCAAAGAGCTGTGTTCGCAGAGAAGCACTCAAAGTGATATTGACATGTTGTCAAGCTGGTGCCTCTCTCTGAGGACGTCTCGGGTTGTTGACGGGCCTGAGCTGCGATCATGATTTTTTCCCCTACTGCTGTTGAGTAATTTCAGCTTGTCTCCCAGAAATGATTTGTTGCTCCTATTTTTAGTCCAAACTCCAATCTTCCTCAGTCAAGTCAGTCAGAAGTTGTCTAGAAAACACCTGCTGTGAAGTTCCTCGGAGATCGCCTGTCTAAAATCTGGCCAGTCGAGGATTTGTTGATTGAGCTGAAAATGATGATCATGACGGGGAGATTAAGAGGGAGGCAAGGTGAGGTGAGGCTTGTTATTTGGAAATTTGACTGAAAGATTGGTGAAAGATTTCTTGCTGTTCAGTGATCTTTAAGCACAACCCTTGTCTTTCTGCTGTAAGCAGATATTGAGAGTATCCTCCGCGGGTCTGGCTCGGGGGAATAGCAGAACAGAGTGAAGGTGCCCGACAACACTTTGAAATGCTGAGCTCAGAAATTAGGTTATCACTCAAAACACAAGCAGCGGTTCCTCGAGGAAGAGATGCTCAGTCATTCAATATACCTGTGTTTGTCCTGGCGAGTCAGTGGGTGGAAACAGGCACCTACAATACAACATACTGTTACTGTCAATGCCAGGTGCCAGGTGACCCTTCAATGTGTGTCATGCTTTCCTTTTCTTTTTTCTGTCTCATTTATCTGCTTAACATCCATATGTTGATGCAATTTAATCTGAATTCCTTAACAGTTAACATTAAACACTGATTGTCCCCATATGAAGATGCTCTGTCAACCATCATATTGCTTGTGGTATCTATATTCAACTATGACCTCATTTTGGTCATTAGGTCAGAAGATGTTGATGCATTGAGCTTTGTCAATGTTTCAGAAATTACAGTTACGAGCCTGATGGAGGTGTTATCATTTCATTTCAAAATGATATTGCACCACTGGATTGATTTTGATTACCTTAGTGGACATATGTTAGCCTACGTACACCCCCAGTTGAAATGGAGCAGTGTTAGCATTTGTAATTGAGGTTTGCGAAGCATGCAAGTCCAGTTTTCACTCTCCTTTCAGCTCTGTTTTGGTCTCCACCAACTCCTTGTCTGGTTGTCATTTGCTGCTGGGCAGGTAGTGTGCAGCAGATTTCACCTTTCACATACACCAAATGTTTTGATGTATGATTCATTTTGATCCATGCAGCTTTGAATAAAAAACAACCAGCGCATGCACAGGGCAAGCATATTTGCATTCTTATGTCACATCACGCACAAGTGCATGCAAAATAAAATATTAGCAGAGTCGTGTGCTTTGGTAGATGAAAATGGCTTTGTGGAATATTTTTCAAAAACTAAAATGGGGCTCCAAGACACGCCCAAGGCTGCCCGTACTGGTTGCTGACTCTGTCACGGATCTATATGGGAATCATGTGATAACAAAGTAGGAGTAGTTTTCAGTATGAAAAAGATGTATTGCCTTCATGTTGCAGCTACCCTGAGGATGAAGCTGCGCAGTCAGAGCCCTGCAAGGTTGAGCGGTCGAGGTCATCAGGCAGCTGTGTGACATATTGTTGTGATGTTGGGCGGTATGGGCACCTCGTGGGCCTTCACCCCCACATCTTACTCATCCCCTCTTGAAACACATGAGGCCAGACTAGCTCAGATGAGGAGCTTGTGGCTGTTGACCATAAAAAGAACATCAGGGCAATGAGCCACAAAGAAAAGACGGGAATGTGAGAGAAGGGTGGTGGAGAATAGGGAGGTGGTGGAAGATGGAAATAAAAGAGGAGAACAGGTTGGCGAACGACTAAGATGAAAGGGAGAGACTAGAGCAAAGGGTAGAATAAAGAAGAGCAGTGCAAGGAATAAGGCGAAGAGAGATGGAGAAGGAGAAAGAGAGATTGTGCGCTTTGGGCCAAATGGGAGCTACACTGCTCCAGCTGTGACCATAAAACAGCAGGTGGATGCCATCATTAGGCCTGGCAGATAAAGCAGAAATCCCCGAGTCCCAGCTCTCTTGATGTGTCTCTCTTGGCGCCAGGCGCTCATCCACTCCAGGATCACGCATTGATGCCATGACATAAAACATGACTGTGGAAAGACGAGGAAAAGCCATCGAGTTTAAGAATGACTCAACTTCAATTTAGTGCATTTAATGTGACTCACAACCAGTTTTTCAAGACGAGAAGAGTTTTCTGTTGGTAGTTATTGAGGTGCTGATTGTGGACTTGTATTCAAAGTTATTATCCGGGAATTTCAGTTTTCGTTTAAATTGAATTCAGGACTAATTGAAATTATGTGCACAAACATATGTGTTCTGTTCTTGTGTTGTTAAATGTCGCTCTAATATATAGACAAGTTGACTAACAAGAAGGTTTTACAGTTTCTGACCTTATTATACTTTTTCCCATTCAGTAAGACATAATTTTCCAATTGCAATATTTTGTTCTTTCAACAACGTATGACATTTTCTGCATGTTTGATTTGGAATCTGTTACTGTATTTGTAAAAAAAAAAAAAAAAGACAAGAAAGCAGTTTCGATCTTCTGTATTTTCTCTTCTTCTTTGCTCTTCTTTTGTGCATCCTATTCCACCTGATGACCATTTTACACGCATGACTTTCACTGATTCAGCCAGGTTTTTACATTTTTACATATCTATAAACAGAACTTCAACTTGTCCCTCAGCTCCGGTCTTTTAATCAGGATGTAATTCTGTACTGCGTTATTATCTGCAATGTTTGCATTACCGCTCGTCCGTCCCCTCTCCTCTCCTCCTGCTTTCTTGTTCGGTGTAAGCTGGTGCAAGAGTTTGGAATTTAGCTGGGAGTGTACCTAAGAGCTGTCGTCTGGGATGATAGTTTGATGGCAGATGAGAGCTGCCATTGCAGCAGCCTCCAGGTGCCCTCGGGGCTAAATGGATGGCTGCAACATGGCACTTTTAGAAGGTGCTTCTTCTCTCTGATTTGTCTTCACTAGCTGTGTTTTTCCTGCCATTAGCAGACATGTCTATTTGGGATGCATCAGTCTTTTAAACTTTCTGTGTCCCAACTTCTCACCGACTTTCACTGGTAATATTTCCACCCATACATCCACAGACAAAACCCTGATAGGAAATAAAGTTAAGCTGTTTGGAAGAACAAAAAAAAAAAACTCTTTTAGTTCCCCTCGTCCTCATTTAAGAGATGACTGACGTGTTTGAAATTGCTCAACTCTTTTATACAATATATTCATTCAATTAAACTATTGCAGACAGGAGAAACTTGTTAAATTGAAATCTACTCAATCAGTGCTAACAACCACTCACTGCGAATCGCTGTGATGTGGATGATCTTCCTGATTCTGTTGTTTGGGCTTTGGCAGCTCCTGATGCATCTTTTGAGTTTTTGATTGGTCTTTCGCCGGAGTTCAGTCTTTTACCCTCTGTGGCCTCAGCAGGGAGCGAAGTGGTGTGCGGAAGCATGTCATCCCCTGATTTCCTTTTAAAAAGCCGACCCTGATGCTTTTAAATGCATCATCAAGGCAATGGGCTGTCCAAGTCGGTTACAAGTTAACCAAATAAACACTGACAATGAAATTAATAATGCATATTGTTTGCGAATGCCTCAGCTGGATGATTTGACTGATGTATGCAAGGATGGTAATTTATTGAAAGTAAATTCATGTAATTGTGCAGCGGAACTTGATGAAGCAAAAGAAGGTGTCAGCACGGCTTCCATCATCATCAGAAGAAAGAAATCATTAAAGAGCAAAAACAAATCCAACTTCAAAGGACGGTGCAGAACAAACACTTATTTTATGGATGTGTTTCATTTAGACCAAAGTTCAGAACGGCTGTTATGGTAAATATGTCAGATTTGTTGTTGGTTGTTTGTGGATGTGATAGTTTTGGTTTATTTATTTTTCTCCCGGTCCACAGGGATGTAAACACTCACTCTGCACATATCAAAGTAGTCAGTGTAAATTTAATTTGAAGATGAGGAGGAACAAGAGCTAAAATGTAGTTGTCACTGTTGAGACATATTTCCGGGATGAGGAGCTCAGCCGACGAGACAATCCCAGCGCCCAACTTGGTAAAAATAGTTTACAACCAAACTGTCATTATAATAATTACGATGTCAGCAAAATGACATGATGTGAAAATGATGCATGTGGCTCACTGGTTTCAAGAAGCAAAGTGACAAACTCATTTTCAGTGTCATACCAGGAAGTACTGGTCTGTACTTTCAGAAGAGAGTGTGTGCAGTTTGAGAATTCATTTTTAATTGTGTATTTATTCTACGTTGGTTGAGTTAAATATAAAGTGAGCCTTTGCTGACCTTTGGGCTCCTTTATGTCTTTATCCCAAGATATCCTTTCAGTACAAAAATGACTTAGACCACGGTGGCCCACTTGCACGCTCCACCACTTTTCCAAGCAAGGAAACACAGTTTGCATAATCTGCTTGAAATTCATTTTCATGCATTTGAGCGCTTGAAGATTCAACCATCACTAAAGCGTAAGTCATGCAAGAGAGCCAATAAAAAGAAAGTCAATGGTCAGAGTTGTCATATTGACATTCAAGGAGTTGATTCACACCATCAACTCATGCATTGAGTAACATGGCAGAATACAATCCACCTGAAAAGGGTGGAGTCTATAGCTATCTAACTTTATCTAGTTAAGACGAAAAGGGAGCACAGCATACTTTCATCCATCATTCACTCTTCTGATCTTTCCTTCATTTGTGATAGATTTGCAAGGAAACATTGCAAAGTCAACTTGTCAAACTCAGCCAGCTTGTTCATGACACTGTGAGACATTTAATTGCTCCTTTGTCGACTCTGTGGTCGACCATCTTTGCTTGATGCTACAACTACTTAACTTTATATGGATATTGTAAACTGGGTAACGCAGAGGTTTTAAGTGATTTTACACCAGCAAGTCAAAAAATAGAAAACATAAGCCACAGCTACACAAACATGTCTGGAGTTGATGCCATCACTGAGGTTTGTACCTGTGATATTTAATCCATCATCCCAATAATCTAAATGAAATGCACATGTTTCTATGTGTGTTTGCGTGCAGTCGCCCTTGCCTTTCTGAAAGTGCTGCGTCTTCCTCCCGGTAGACTATAAATGACTCTTTACATATCAGCCGGTGACAAACGGCAAACAACTCACTCAGAACTTTGCTCGTATCTTCACTCACATCAAAATGGCCTATTTCTGAAAGGGCCTGTCAGACAGAATGTGACAATTGATGTTGAATATTAATAAAGTGCACCATATGTTCCAGAAAAAAAAAAATACTATCCATGCATTATTAAATGTGATTCGCTGTGTCAGCCGTTAATTAATGCTTGTTAAAACATAATAAAAGAATGAGATGTTGGACATGATTAAAGAAATTGAAGTTTGTTGTAAACACAGAAATCATATAAAGGGTAATGAGATAAGAGAGAATAAATTATTGTCAGTGAGTGTCTTTTACATTCTTTGTGGGCTCTGTGGTAAGACAGCTACTTCTGATTGATATGGGGTCTTTGTTGTAACTAATTTGAATATATGAATCGTTTGCATATTAAACATTGCGGTGTTTAAAAAAGCTTATGATGCCGCTGTATGACTGTGTGTCAGTCTATATCTGCGTCTGAGTTGCAGCGGGTTGTTGAGGGCAGCTCCAGCAGGCAGAGATACGCCGGACGGCTTCTTTGCTTTCTATCGGATCATATTCATAAAGGATAGAGGGAGCTTTGAAAGGAGGATGTTTAAACTGTCAAACATGCTGAACCGTAAACTTTCAAGCATGTTACGTGCACTAGATAGTGTTTGCATTCAGTGGTCTGCTTTAGTAAAAATGTGGGTGAGTGAACAGTTGGATGTGCTGCAATTCATGCTTTGCAGGAAACGTGACATAATCTGGATTTTGCTCTGCAGGAGGCGGCTTCTTTCGATCCAGTTTTGTCATCATTTCAGGAGATTGTCTTTTTTTCAGGGTCAATTGAATATAAGTACTTCATTGCTTTTATTGTAAATTAACTGGTTACAAAGATCTTTGAGAAGGATGTGCCGACGTGTATATCTAGTGTCATGTGCTCCTGCTGTGTCTTATCAATACATTTTTTATGGACTGATGTTTGTCATACAATTATTAGAACTGTGTCGTTCACAGCTTCCGCCCAGTTACTGTACAGTCCCTGCAAAGCAGCAAACCCATATATCACTCATTATGAAACGTCACGTCAAGTTTCTTTGACCTGCAAGACTCATCCTATAATGCCTTTATTCATCCTCCGTAATGTGAAAACAGAAATACAGTGAGTGTCCTGGTTATAGTTCAATGATAAAATCCTTCCACACCAAGGAAGGTCTGTGTCATCTGAAAAGTCAATCACACAGGACGCCATCTGGTTCAAGAGTAGTTTATTTGACTTCAGAAGTTGAGAGAGCGAAACCAAAACAAGTTGCTCTGCTCTCCATTTCCATCAACCCTCTCTTTTTCCATCACAGTTCGTTTTGTATTTTGGTCATTTTGACACAACACAAATTAAGTTTACAGCTTGCTATGTTGTTATCCTGCATTTCACGGTGTACAATGACACAGCAGTGCAGTGATTCGACGGACAAAATGAGATTTGACTCTGCACTGACGATCTGAATCTTCGCCACGTAGGGGACAGCTTCTTGCGCATATTCAGTATTTAGGTGTTGAACCAATTTTAACTCATCTCAACCTGAGCTGCTATACAGTATGTTTGATGAATAGCTTGTTGGGACAAAGTATAAAGAAACGATAATTAATAAGCTGAGCCTTCACACATGATAGCGTGACTCGGCCGACAATGCAAGCCAGTCACAACTGAAGCGACTGGTCTCCAAATCCAAATCCAGATTCACCATGTTCCTCTGTCAGATGAAGAATCAGACGAGACGAGGGAAAAGCAGAATCACCCATCAGTTTCTCTTCTCTGTCTTTTGGCGTGTTAATTTGATTTCAAACCGCCAAACATGGTGTCATGCTTTTCTGACAGGGCCTTGGGAGAGAGTTTATCTCATCATTAATTAAGTATCATATTTCCCTACATGCTGCCTGTGCTTAATTAGGAAGAGGGGGTCATTTTGGAGGGCTTATTAACTGGAACAAATTTGTTAAAGGAAGGAGACCGAGACAGATAAAAGAGAGAGGGAGCGAGGGGAGAGGAGCGCCTCTGGGTTCAGCCGTCCCTGACAAGGCTTGGCTTTCGTGATTGATAACTGCACCAGTCACGGCTCGAGTCAAACTGGGAGAGATGGAGCAACTGGGGGAGAGACAGAGGGGAAGAGAGGAAATGTGGGAGGAAGGAGAAGGCGAGGGGGTTGTGGTGGGGGGGGCTGGGGAGGAAATGATTGGAGACATATGCTAGCTCTCAAGCAAGATAGAGTTAGACAGAGAGGAGGGAGATGTAGGACGGAGAGGGAGGGACAGTGAGATATGAAAACAAAGAGAGAAAGGGAGAGAAGGGAGATGGTGGAGATTGATTGCAGCGCTGGGCCACGTCACAGAGACTTTATTTATCGTATCCACCATTCCCCTGGTATTTTTAGAATGCAAGATGGCAACTGAGCATTATGTCAGCGCAACATCGCCACTAAATTGTGCATCATTTTATTGTCTTAACTTTATGCTTGCACCGCTGCGTGTTTGCGCGGTCGAAGCCAGCGGCGCCAGATCCGAGGGTGACGCTGTTTCCCGTTTCCCTAATTCGCTGCGACAGAATGGGTTTGGCCAAGCCGGATAAAACAACAGATGTTTCGCTCGAATGTGACACCCAGGTTTGCCAAAAAAATTCCCAGCGGTGGCGCATGTGTCTGGAGCTGACCTAGCACGAGTTTTGGCAAACGGGGAACAGCAGGGGGACGACATGAGTTTCAGGGACAAAAGACTCGCCATCAGAAGTGACGAGACTTTGAAAACTCAACCTGTAAAATCCCCAAATTTTAATTATATACAGTGAAGTAACCATTACTTAATTGTTAGCCATCTTCAGAGGAGAGGTCACATGCAATAATTTCACTTTTTGCAAGATATTTGGAAACATTAATCCACAAAGAGACTCTTTTGTGGATTAATTGTAAAACTATCGGTGGCGGGAATTCAGCCTTTTTGGGGGAGGGCCTGGTATGAAAGAAGAGTTTTAGCGCTGGCT
The DNA here is from genome assembly GCA_025331565.1 of Holacanthus passer. Taxonomy (NCBI): domain Eukaryota; kingdom Metazoa; phylum Chordata; class Actinopteri; family Pomacanthidae; genus Holacanthus; species Holacanthus passer. The sequence goes on along the minus strand of JAFREQ010000002.1, from coordinate 6,557,949 downwards.
TTCATTCGACAAGTTAAAAGGAAAAATGTGTTCTCGCTCAGAATAGATTGGGGAGGAATTTACTCTTGACACAGCTTTTGTATCCTCCCCAATGCTGAATTCTTTAAACATGTTTAATACCATGACGTGTCACAATATTATTCTTTACTACAGAACCAATTTATAGTCATGGGGGTGGGGACAGATCTAAGTATTGGATAGATCGATAGATAGATAGATAGATAGATAGATAGATAGATGCATGTATTAGTTACATACAAACTTACAGTATAACTCCAACATATGCCGTAGATGTGAGGGCAAGAGTAAGATTTTCATGTTGGTGACAAAAGTTTTTTCAGGTGAAAGATTTTGCAAGGAAACCCCTCACACGCCAAGTTTCCCTTCTCTTTTCAAACACAACCAGGCAGGTCTCGAGTAGCAACTTGTCAGCGAATCAAATTTTCCAGCACAGCATTTTTGTTCCTTTTCAAACAAAAGAAAAAAAAAACAACAACAACAAAAAACAGATGGCGCTGATAACTAGCATCGTTATTATTGAATTTAGAGACAAACTTTATTAGTCTGAGCAACATTATCACTTTGCCGCAGCGAAAACTTCTGAGAGCCATTAAATCTTGAGTGGACCGTCTTTGAAGGCGGGGGCAAACGCCGCTGCCGTTGATTGACAGGGTTGGCCTTGCCTTAATAGAACATAATTGGGCAATTTTGAAGGGTCTCTGAAAAATGACCAAATAATAACACGACTTATCTTGAGACTTGTTTTCTCAGATAATTGTGTAAAAAGCATCTGGCACACCATTAGTTCCATTTTCACATTAGAATAATAATCCTTTCGAACTAATAAACTCACTCAAACGTCTGTGCTTGGGTGGTGGGGACCGTGGAAGGGGTAAATACTGTATGTTCCACCGAGAGAGTGTGTAGAAAAGGTAATTTGGAGGCAGGAGGAACAATAACAAGATGGAGACTTTTTTTCCACCCTTCATATTTCGAAGTCGTATGTCAGCTACTCCGGCCGTGACGTTTTCAGTTCTTAAATGCTAGAATGAATTTATTACCGTTCATCAATCAATTCTAATCTTATTTTAAAATCAATCAGTGATCCATTTAGATCAATGCATCATGTATTTGAACAATAAAATTTTCCTTTCTAAATGTCACAGCATTATGAAAATATTCTTTATACTGGCTGAAAATACAATGAGTGCTTCAGTCTGATGAATCAATTCTTTTTTTTAAAAATCAATTACCGGTGTTAATTGAGCTGCAGACAAATTTTCCTGCAAGTACCAAAGTATGTTCCCAGACAAAAAAACACCCAGGTCTTGTACTTTGTCCTGCCTTCGTACCTTTCATGTGCAAAACAATAACGATCCCCAAGGGGCCTGTTATTGTTTGGGTCTTTCTTCCAATGAGAGATTGCACCAATATCACGTCTCAAATTAAAGGATAATTAAAAAATGTTATTTCAAAGTTATTGCCGTCCATAAAACTTTGATTAGGCAAACATTAGCCGCATTAGGGCTTAATGGCCATTGCCCCTGTGATTACAACAACAATTTTATGTACTGCACAAAGCATATGAAGAAATGAATAATTAAGAATGCAGGGGGAAAAAAAGGGGTTTTTAAACAGCAATAACGTAGCTTAATGTTGGGTTGTTTTTAAGAAGCGCTTGCGGTAGGTGAAATGAGTCTGTGTGAGTCGAACAGCAATATTCTCAGAAGCCACAGTTTGTCGCAGGATGACAACAAAGGTTTGGTTTCCATCGACACAAGACACAAACCTTCAACCGGTAAATTATTTTTCAGATTCTTACAGGAAGAAAACTTTCAGACTTTAGGTTTATTTATTTTTTCCTGATATATTGAACTTGAGCAAAAAGATAAACATTAGAGCAACTTTATCAGTGTATGTCAGATCTTAGCAACATTAAGGAATATTTTCTGCTTCTCTTCTGAATTCTCTCACCATAAGTTTTATAAGTTCTGATAAAAGGTAAACTTATGCAATGAGCCTGCAACTGACCATCGTTCTCATAAGCAATCAATCACATAATAATTCAGGCTATGAAATAGTAGTTTTAGCAAGTTTCAGTCAACAAAAACTAGAGACATTTCATTTCCACATTCCACTTTTTTTGCACACACATTTTTCCCTGCATTTTTACTTTTACCTTTGTCGAAACATTTTGAGGCCACAGCTCTTGGTACAGTTAACTTGGTCAGAGTGTTTGTGTCTATCGCAAGAAAAGGCTCTGCATTACTTTGCTTAATTGGAGATGAGACTAAAACATTGAATCTCTAGAAGAAGATTTCAATGGTTGACTGCGGATATTAATCCTGGAATTTACTCTTTCCTTCCAATAGCATAATGAAAGTGACTTTATCGCTACATCCACAGCACCTGATGTTACGTTAACTTACCTTTTTTAATAGCTTTATATGTAGGTTTGCTGCCTGCATGGTTTTGTAATGTTTCCCAGCTGTTTTGTTGCAGCTTCTTCTCTCATTCTTGGTGGATTGTACAAGGGTTTCGTCCTTTGGTCTGTTTCTCCCAAGAACTACCATCATCAGGTAGCGTAGACAGTGATAGATACTGTTTTACTGATCATGGCAGGGCTATGGCGTGTGATTCTGCAGATGCATGCAGCTCACTGAATGAGATATTAAAACAGTAATTATAGTTTTTTTTGTCCATTTGTCAGTTTTTTTTTATTAAAGAAAAATGTGATGCTTTTCGTCATACTTCACTTTCAGAGGTGACATTGCGTCTAGTGAGTCTCATTTTCATCATGAACAACTGTCAACAAATATTTTTGTCCTAGTTTTTGTTGATGAAATTATGACTGCTCGAAGGCCAAGATGGCATCTTTTGTTGTCTTGTTTTGTTTGTTTGCAAAACTCAATGTAATTCAATTTCCAATAATATAAAACCAGGTAAAGTAGCAAATCATCACATTGGAGAAGCATTTTTGTTTGATAAGTGACCTAAAGGATTAATTAATCGTAAAATGTTTAGCCAATTGATTTTCTGTTGATCGAGTAATCGATTGATCAGCTAACCATTTCAGGGCTTCATGTTGAAATCATCAGGTTCCTTTTTGACCCTACACACAAGTAAGAATGACCACATGATGAATAATATCAGCTGCACATGTTTGTCAGCGTTGGATAAATGTGTTTCATTTGATGCCGTAATAAAACCTAATGTTAGCAGAAAGGGGCAAAAATAAATTTCATGTCACATAACACAAATGTTTCCGAAGCTTAAACACAACTTACGTCCCCAGTAACCGTGATAATCAAGCTGTGTTTGTCACTTTGCTCCCAGAGATTTACAAGCAGGCTCTGGTGAAATGAGATGAGTCGTTAGCGCCTAAGGTACTGTTAAATTCAATAAACATTCCAGCCATTTTCATAAAACCAGTTTATGGCAGTCTTGCACCATATGCTTCCTTCCCCTCCCTCCGTCTCTGCCAAAGGTTCAGCATGCAGAAGAGGCTCAGGCTTCGCTCGCCCTGTGCACCACTGTTTATGTTTCTGATAGTATTTACGAGCTGTGTCACACCAACGTAAAGCTGTGGATTAACATTTATTACTGTGACGATATTGCCAATCCATCTCTGGGCACGTCTCAAAACAGGAGGGAAGGGTTTGGTTTTTTTTTTTTATTAGACGAGCAGGGATGAGCTCTTTAACAGGGAGGGAAAAATAATTACAGGTTAGTTGGATTAGTGAGTCTGAAATTAACTTTTTGTCCCATCAGCCAGGGGGACTGGTGGATGGAAAAAGACACCAGAGAAGCATATTTTTACCAGCCAAAACATATGCATATTGGGTATAACTTCAGTATTTAATTATTTAAAAGATGCTGCAGTAAAACCACTTGAAATTTACTATTCATTACTTACTAAATATCACATACTTGGGGACCTATTGTACAGTTTGCTGACAACAATTTGAGTAGATTTTTTTATGGGATTTTTGAAATATATCTATGTGCAGTGTCCAATGTAAAAAAAAAAAAAAAAAAAAAAAAAAAAAAGATTTCCCCACTGGCCCACTTGGCCAGTAGATCAGATTTTTACTGGCCCCTTGTATATTTCCACTGACTTGAGAATCCCAAAGTTAAGCTCTGAAAAACTAGTAAAAGGAGCCTTTGAGCTTAGATTAGTTTCTAACACCACCTTTTGCCAAAGGTTGGGAATGGACTTGCTCAAGTATATTCAATATGTTAATTTGTGAGTGTTTACATACATGTGCTCTTTGACTGGAAAAGGTTAACAATGGTGAAAATAAAAAGGTTGTGTTCATTTTTGTTAGTTCTGGTTAGTTTTGAGATCGATTTCACAATATAACATGATGATGACAGTTACTTGATTCAAGTCTCCCAGAATATAAAAGCTGTTGTTCACCACAGGCCACAAAACATTTGAGCCAGTGTTCATTCAAATATTGACAGATTTTTGTAATCTTGTGATCATTCGGATCGACAAAGTCAAATGTCGAACTTTAAAAAAATGAACAAGCTTTTCTTTAAACAGTTCAAGCTGAGCCACACTTTGCCATGTTGCCTTTGTCCAAGTAAAGCCTGGCTCTAATTTCCAGTTTTCCACACTGTAATCTGCAATGGAGGGAAATAGTCATTTTCTTTGTGCCCATGTTGGAATGCATTATTAATTGTGCTTTCATGTTTCCTCATGACGCTAATAAAGCAACAATGCTCTTCCAAATCACCTGAAAAATGAGTCCAAGGACAACGGGCATTGCATGGGAAAGGCGTGGCTGTCCACTTTGAGAAACGACGGGACTCAACAACCAAGATTAATGGAACTCAGATGGCTTTTAATTAGTGCAGCTGTGCTCATTAATTATCTGCCCACAACACAAATGTTTTTATATTTGGGGAAAGTGTTGATTTATTTGATTTTGTTTGCCAGTGGATCTAGATGAATGGCTCTTCGTTTTAAATTTTGCCAGCGCTAAAGGGAAAGGAGAGCAGAGGAAGTGTCCCCCAGTTAGCCAGTCTGTCGCTGACATAATGTAATGGATGATGGTGTGTAATATGACAGCAATCGCGAACATAAAGAGCAGTTGTCTGATCATGATCGGAGTAGCACAGACTTTTCACTGATTTGTATAAGTACTGGTTTTCCTCTGTGGTTTTATCTCAGCCACTTTATAAGAAATTGATATCAAACTTGTGTCACTCCTTCTGCAGCTGAATGAGAAGTAAAGTCAAAATGAGGCTGAATCTCCTTTTATTCTTTTTCAAGTTCAATATCTCAAACAACAGAAAGACAAATTGGCTTTGGTTTATGTGCAGCAATTACATAAGGAAACAAGCAAACTTTATTTATATAGCACAGACGTAACAAGTGAGCAAAGTAAAAGTTAGAAGATAAAGAAATGGGTTTTGTGATGCTTTGAAAAGAGATGCTCAGTTTGGCTTCTCAGACTTTGAGAGCTTACTTGGAAAAGGAAATCAGGTTGAAGCCACAGGTGAGGTTTTATCCACACCTGAGATTTCTGTCATGTGACTAAGGCAAGTGATATTTTCCCCTGAGCCATGTAAACACCCAGATTCAGGTTGTTTTCGGCAGAGTTCAATGCAAGTATCCAGCATGAATCTATGTTGTTTTCATGTAATGTCCTCACAAAGGTCCACATTTGATTCAAATAAGATCAGCTTTTCTTCCTCATATGACCAATAACTTCAAGAACACAAGCAAGAAATCTGCGATAACTGAAGCTGAACATGCTGGATTTGACCTAAACACTATTATGTACACATCATGTACAATATCTATGTTAATAGCTCTTAAAAGATATGAATGAGAGTTGGTAGAGAAATAGTGACAGAGAGTTTTATACTATACAAATATCTATTTAGGTCAAATCTGTGATCCAACCAGAACAGGGCTGTTTTAAGGTAAAGACATGTATTGATAGAAGATGTCATAAATGTACAGATGGTCATGTTAGTGATGCTGGCCTGTAAAAGCTGGTGTTTGAACCTGAAACTAGTATTAATAGATTTCCTTTACGAAATGTTTTTAAAGTTAATGAGTTGCATTATATGGTGGCACGTTTAAATCATCTTACAACCATTTGGTAGATTTTGTTTTGATGTGTTTGTAGATGTGGCTGATTCTGTTTCGCCTTTTCCACCTAATTCAAAACCTTTCAGCTCATTAGACGTCATGATGAACAAATATTCCGTCTTCTGTTTTCTGTCCTTTCTTTCTCCCTCACCCGCTCGCTCCCCTCCCCTCACCCCCCAGTTTCATTTTTTCCTCATGGCAGCAGTAAATTTCTTTGAAACATTCATCTGAACATGAATGAGGAAAACGCAATGGCAAGAGCAGAAATTAAAATTTCATTATTTACTGCGCTCGAGTTTGGGAACGCAATTAGTATCTGCACTGTGTGGCCCAGGGATATTTACTGCTTTGGCCTCTCCTTCCTTTATTGTGGTGTTTCTTTCATCCCGTCTCGCAGACTGTGATGCTATCACTTGCTCATTACCTCTAGCAGTCTGAGACACAGCGGACAATTACACCATTTCCGAGGGTCCAGCATGTGAACTTGAGGATGGACAGAGATGATACATCATGCAATGATTGCATTTCAAGACACTGGTGGGAGAAATGCAATCATTTTCACCACATAGAAGGTAATTTAAAAAGTAAATATACAAAGGTTTTTTTTAGAAGAAAGCACAATTTGCTCCTCAGTTTGAGATGTGCAATCTTCCATAGATCAACATATAAGTTTAAAGGCAAAATATGTTATATTTTGTACATCATAAAAACACCGGGCCTTAATGCAGCTTCCATGTATTTGGTGGTATAAATCAAAGAACCAAAGACAAGAACATTTTTTTAAATTGACAATATGATTCCATTCTACAAGTAGGAGAGTATACACATAAAATAAAATTAAAAAACCAGCAACAGATGAAGAAAAGAAAAACAGGATTTTGTTGGCTGTATTTCACATTTGTCTAAAGAGCTGGACCCAAATAAGCACCAGCATCTGCTCTGAATCAGGTTAGAGAAACTTTCTATGTTCATGTTTCTATGATCCATCCAAAAAATTACCACAGCTGTTTGTCAAGTCAGTGCAAGTAATTAAAATTCTCCTCGTCATTGATCTTTGGTTTCTACTTTTTAAGTTTTATATGTAAAGTATGGGCAAGGTTTTAACGTGAAATGTGCTATTACACGTATGTATTTACATACATATTCACAGTGTTATTTAATAAGAGGGAAGTACCTGTTTTTTATGATAAAGCACCAGCAGCCAACAAAACAAAATGAAACCTTATTTACATACAACATTCCCTAAGCCACCGCTTTTCTCATATATGCAATTAAGGGCAAAGCTGCAAGTGTTAATTTGCTTGATCTGCACTTCTCACAAAAGACCACCAACAACAATAAGAACTGCTGGGTTTTATATTCATTTCTGGTTAACAAACACTTCCTTGAATGGGGACGCTGTTGTTTTTCCTCTCACTTTTTTTTTTTTTTCCCTCCAGTCCCCCCCGTTCCTAGACGTAACGTGCATACGAACGCTGGAGCCTGTCGGATATAGGAGATCAGACGGATCGCAGCGGGGGATCAAAGGGAGCTATCTGATCTCGTAAAATAACATTAAAACCCGTTGCCTCATTCCAAGACACCGCGTATTGATCACAGAGGAGACAAGCAGGAGTGTTTGGTACTAAATAAAAACCGGTGGCTGACGTGAATCAGGAAATCTGCGCATGCTGGGGGTCATTAAAATTGCATGGCGCTCTATGTATTCCGCAAACAATTGCACGGTTAACTCGAGGGCACAAAGGAGGAAAACAAGAGGGAGCGTGTTCTCGTGATCGCTTCCTCGCATCCCTCCCACCTCCACGAAAAAAAATCCCCCATCCTCCTCAGCCCGTTCACCCTTCATTGTATTTATTTCCATTTGTTGATGGCGCCATTTTCAATAAGTGCGTAAGACAATAGGCAGGCGAAGTATCAGTAAAAATAACCCTCCTGTCAAGGCTGCAGGGTTGGTTGCTCCTCGCTCGCTGTATTGCAACTAGGTATGTGGAGTGATTTGATTATACCGTGCGGGTGGCGCCGTTGTTACCCAGTTTGACTAATAAGTACTTTTCAAACCTGCCCCTCTCCTTCCCATTCAGCAGGAGTGCTTCGGTTTCTCTAGGAGTTAACCTTCACACACTATCATTACTGTCACTCTCGGCTGAAACTTCACAGAGCCGCTGGCTTTCCGCAGTGTGTGTGCGTGCGTGCGTGCGCCGGAGTTGAAACTCACCGTTTGTCTTTAATTCCTCTCAATTACAGGTTCCCCCTGATGTTGAAGCCGGCTGTTTCTGTGAACTGTTTCTAACAATTTGTCTTATAAACGTGAAAGCAGCCTTTTAGATTTAAAATGTGAGTATATTATTTTTCGTTTTAGCTCTTCAACTCCGTCGATGGGTTCGTCTACAGAAACTCGCAGCCGAGCTCTGTTCAAACCCTCAGAACTTTCTTTGAATTCTAATGAAGATCCCAAAGTTATGGAAGATACTTCAGATGCATGGCTGAAGTTTGAGGAAAGGTGCATAACATGATGGACAAGACATCTTAAACATTTCCTGTTAATGTATTCAGTCCTTTTTATTTTGAATATTAGACTTGTGCTGATGCTTCAGTTAAGTTTTGCACAAACAGATATTGAATATATACTGTCTGTCATTGTCATTAATGGAGGTGCAGCTGATCACAAAAGTCACAGTTCAGATTGTATCATGTTTCTAAGTCACAGATCAGGTCATTTTTAGATCAGACCCCCAGTAAAGGGGCACAGCTAACACATCTGATTGGTTACACATCACGAGTAATAGTCTATCAACACTGAAGGCTGCTCTCGTGTCGAGTGTGTCGAAGGGAAGGCAGCAGGTATTTCTAAAGTTACAATAAGCATCCAAGTCAACCCAATCATTTATTTTTTGCATTGCAATGTAGCGCAAAATTTTCTTTAATGAGATAACTGAAAATAAGCTGAATCAGTGAGAGAACTGTGTACAATCAATCAGTTGATGCTAAAAGCTGAGGGATGTAACCAAGTCAATTTGCTTTCATCAGAAGCACCTTAACAAGCTTAAAGCCTAAATGACACTATACAACCTGCAAATACGAGTCAAAGGCCAATAGTGTTAGCTCAAGATGTGACAGATGCTCTCTCCAATGAAGTGTACAGTGTTATCCTGAAATGGATGAAAACAACAAGGGATGATGGAGCTGCATACATCCTTATAGAACAGCTTAATATTTCCCAACATTATGCTATTTACAACACTTTTTGACTTAAAAATACCTTTTTAATGAAAATCCAGTTCACGTGGCTAATATAAATGGGTTGTATAATGTAAGTAGCATATCTGTATTTATCCCTGGTTTCACTTCTGCAGTTACAAAAATGACTGAGTGATCTCCTAAGTTTGGTTTCCAGATGCTTCCTTGACCTCTCCCGTGCAGCCAGGTGTAGACGAGTATTTCTCTTATGTGGGTCTCTCAGGGCTTCACACTACCTGAAAAATTCATACCATAATTCCCCCATGCGCCATGTGTTACCTAAAGCAGAACACATATAATAAGTGTAGGTGTCCCAGTTGTTGCAAGTTGGAAGAAAATGTTCATGTGCAAACTGAAATTTATGTCTTAGTTCCACATGTTTTTTTTGTGAATCTGGATGGCTGTTATACATTGGTACCGTGTCAGTGGATAAAATATGCTGTCAGTGGATATAAAGGCTGAACCTGTCGAGGAATATTTCCAAAGTGAATCTGACTGGGCAATAATAAAGTCGACTTTACAATTGCAAATAATGCAGTTCTCTTAAGAACATTTCTCCACAGTAAACACAAAAGACAATATGAAAGGAGATGTTTAAATGCATCCAATTGAAAAACCTGTGGTCTTCTTTAAAAATGACCAGCATGGATCTTCTTCAGTGTTTGAATTTCATGAGATGAGAACAGTTAGGAATGCAACACATAGAGGACCATTGTTTTCTTATGGTAGGCCAAGTCAGGCAGATGCTCCTCTCATGTGATACAGTCTATGTTTTCCTGATCTTGTTTTATCAAAAAGGTTAAACCATTTTGAACTTTCTGACAGTCGCAACACTCACACAAATCCATTTTTCTTTTTTAAATTTGGATGCATCACATTTTTGCATCATTTAGTAGTCTTACTCATTCCTTCAAACAATCGCTTATACAGGAAAGCACATCCACAAAGCTACATCTACGTCCATGTTTGAGTGGCCTTGTGACGCCTAAAGTTAACTGGAGGTTCTTTTATTTGGTAAATGACAGTCAGGGCGAGACTGATGTCACACCAGCTTGACCTGTTCATGCACTCTGTCAGGACACTGTGCAACTACTGAGTGATTGACTGCTTATGCTTTAACGGAGAAACTGCAGACTGTAAAAATCCAGACTTGCCATATATGTTGTGATTAATGTTGTCAAGAAATTGGCATTGGATTGGAGCGACGTCGGTTTAGTTCAGCCTGGCGACGTAGTGATAAAAGTAGTAGATAAAAGTTTATGTAAAATCAAGTTGGCATCGCTCATAAATGTCTTTTTTCTTATCTTAATTTCTGTAGTTCTCAGTATTTTAAACACCTCCGTTCCCTCCTTCTCCTTCTTCCACAGTATCAATCATTTCTCCCTTTCCTCGTATTCCTCGTTCCCCCTCTCTTTCCACAGTATGTGTCATTATCCATCCAGTGTGACTTCACCCATCCTGCCCTCTGGTGACACGGCCTGCCCTTGTTAAGTGGCTCCAGTCTCTCTCCTCGTTTACAGGTGAAATCTATTCTCACACACAGGCCTCAAGGGCCTAACTGGACTGTAACAGAATTTCTCCAGCCCCGCTGGGCCCCAACCACAAAGCTGAGAATAAATGGCTGAGGTGCCAGGGCTGGACAGAAAAATCAATGCCTGTTTATACAGACATGACAGACCCGGCGCCCAAGCAATTCTCCTGCTTGCTTCTCTAGACGCCGTGTTATACTGTTTTTTTTTTTCTTCCTCCTCTCTCTCCTTGGTCGCACTCTCTCCTCTGCTGAGGATAAAATGTGTGCCCTCTTGAGAGGATGGAACAGTAGGTGATGCGCTGTGGCCATTTTGTCCTCAATTTGTTCTCACCGTGTGTTGAAGTATTGCGTGGGGGTCAACTGAATGCTTTTGTTAGGCCGACTGTCACGCAAACTGTTCACGCTGAGCAGATGTTATGCGGACGGGCCAGGGTCACGTGTTAGAGTAGGATACCGTTTCTCAACCACTGGGTCAAGTGTTCAGCAGGGATATGTTGACAGGGTCACATAGTAGACATGTTCCTCTTAGAACCGTTCATCAAGGTTTTCATTTTCTGTAGAAGACGCGATGAACTGAACTGAGGATGGGAAACAGGAAACGGTTCCATTTGACAATCAGTTCCAAATTGTCCAGTCCATCATAATCGTGTGCCTCCAAGCTTATCAATTCCTCTTATTGATGCTGATGTGTTTTTCTCATTGCAAAACAACGATGTCAAACTTATGCATCTGCATTGCTGGAAACTTGCAACGAAGGAGTCAACATAGCACCTCGCAGGCTTTTGTCTTAGGAGAAAACCTCATTGAAAATGTGTGCTGTGCAAATATTCTCCCATTTCATCCATTCTGATGTTGATGATCATGATGATCGACTGTTGTTACAGCTAACTCTGAGGCTACAGCCAGCTGGACTCGCCCATCAGCTCCCAGCTGATTATACTGTTTCTACACTGTGTTCAAATAGTTGTGCTGGTGCTCGGAACATGTGGATGCCTCCTCTTTTCCACACAGAAAATTCATCAGGACTCAATAAGGGAATTGATAAAGAATTGGACCCATAAGCAGAATCAATAATGGGATTGGTATCAATAAAGTCTTATCATCTCCCATCTCCAAACTGAACTGGTTCAACTGCTGTTCTTAGAGCAATGACCCTTAAGTTTTCCGACCTTTTCAGTCTGATTATTCTTTACTTTTGTATGTTGCTCTTATTAGACAGTTGATAGTGTAGTATAGATAGTATGCAACCAAGGTGGAAAGCAGCTCAGGATAATGTGGACACGATGTATGTGTTACCAGGACCAAGACCTTTTTATTACTGTTGTCTGGTTCAGAATTAAGTACTGAAGTATAACATTCAGGGATTTTTGACCCCTGTTTAGACCTGGAATTGTTTTTTTTTCCCAGATAATAAAGATTTACCATAACTGCATGTTTACACATTTGAGTACAAATGTGCTTTTAGCAGCTACACATAAATCCCATTAAAGCTGAAACAATTAGATTGGATTTTAGTCGTTAGCTTCTCAAATGTTTTTCTTCTCTCTCCTTTTGTTTTCTTATCTTTCCATGCAGTAATGTGCATCTTTCATTACACAGAAATGCCGTTTTTTTGCAGAACTAGTCAGTATCTTTTGCCTTATTCTTTTTTCATTGATTTTTTTCGTCTTTGATTATATCTTCGTTCATGCTTCTGTGTGCACATGCACGTGTGTGTCTGTGTGTGTGATACACGGGCTTTGTGCATGCGTGTGTCTGTGTGTGACTCTCAAGGGGAGGTAGCACCGCACTTGTAACTCATTCTGATTTATGCCCCCTGTCTAAATAAAAACATAAATCACGGCACCTGCCACAGAAGTCACTCTCGCAGTGGTCGAGCTCGTCCGGCTCTGTTCTGGGTTGCGCTGTTGCGCCCCAATGACAGAAACACAATTGATTCCCTCATTGCATCAATTTGTCGCCTAATCTGGTGATATGTTGATAAATTTTACTGCTTTGTCAATTAATTTTCCTGAAAAATGGGCCTGGCCGTGGTGGACACATCAATACTGAGGCAGTGGAAATATCGGTGACAAAATTAAGTGATAAAATTAATTGCCCCCTATCCCGTCTTGTGAAAACATAACTAATGAGGGAGGCAATTATAGTTGCATGTGGTCTCCTTCGGGAAAGATGGAGGGGGTGTTTGAAAAAAGACTTCTATGGTAATTAGACAAGTGGGAGAAGAAGGATCTTGGGAAAATGGTCATCTGAAATACAGGGTGACTTGAGAAATATAGCACGGCGGATGGATGTTTGTTTCAGCTCACAGTCACTACTGATGTAAAGGACAAACAAATGGAGGAAGCCTTTCAAACAAGAACATAAGTCAAATCAAATGATGGTTAATTCCTGCTGCGTTGTGACGAATGTCTGTGAGACATGTTGACTTCCAGACAAATGTCGTTGTCACTGTTTCGTCGCCTAACAACTCTGTGTTGACTTTGATGCATGTAGTTGGGTTTTTTTTTCATCATTTGAATCTTGTAGAGTTGTGACATGAATTAGGAAAAGACATTGGTGTCATTGTTTTCTAGAGGGGACAGGACGGGTTTGTTAGCAGGTTAGTTAAGCCCCGTTATTCCCTGAAGGATAACATGAACGTCGTGCTTTATTTCAGCGTCAGCAACGTGTCAGTTATCTGCAACAGAAGTTGATCAGCGAGCGAGTCATTTGTTTGACACGCTGTACGAGATGTCATACGTTTCATGAATCAGGAGGGAGACTGATTCTTTGGTTCAAGTTTAAAGAGTTTGTTATAGATTTAATGTAGTCCATCGTCCCAATGGGAATGCAAATCACAGTCTCAGGCGTCTCGGTCAGTTGTCAAGGTGTTTAAATCACGCGGAGTATAAATAATGATGTTGCTGCAAATATCACCACCAAAGAATGTTGCATCCTGATAATACGCGTTTGCACATATGACAGTATTTCCATAGGCTTTATGTTAAGCAAGCAGGATGAACAGAATATATTAAACACTACTGATTTCTACATCTTATCTTTACTTTTCTTGCTGTTAATTAGCTAATTGTTTAGTGTCAATTGTAGATTAATACAAGATGTGTATTTTAGATATTTGATAACTGTAAATATTTCAAGCAGGTGGATCATAAAATAACAGCCTATATTAAGGATTGATCCTTTATCTTGAAACCTGACCCTAAAATGTCACAGTTTGCGTGGAATTTCTGGTCCTTTACTTCGTAGCAGCTTAAGAGCTTTTAAAGACGATATCACAGCACACTGGGGAAACATTAAGGGAAAGTATGTTAGGAAGGAGAGTTCATTTTAAAAGACTCTTGTGCCCACAAACAACCTGGAAAGAGACTCTGAAGAGCAGCAACATCATTAATACATTCATTAGAAACAGGTTAAGCTATTGGAGAGCTTTTTGAAGGCCCAGGATAGGCAACATGGGAGGCGCATTAATGTCTTATAATCACAAATTCTGGGCTGCTGCTGTTCCTGTGCTTTGTCCAGGGTAATGAGAGCCCTCCATCAAACAAACTCACTGTGCAAAGGCGTCGTTTCTCAAAGGGGCTTTCCCCAAAGAGTGAGAGGCTGTGATCTCCTAAACATTTGCTTACTTAGGCGACCTCACATGTTAAAATGTTAAGGTCGTGAATTTTCTACCAACCTGAGGATCCAGCATTTTCAATCTGTGAAACATACAAAAACAGGGTGGTTGTGTTTTTTTCTTTATTTAATATGCATTTTGAGGTGTGTTCATACTCCAGAGGAGATTAAGCCTCTGAATGTTGATTAACAAAACCTGGAAGGAGGAACCTGGGTGGAGGAAAGAACTTGTGCATATGTGAATCTTTTGTCACAAAATGCTCTTCCATCCCATCAGCAACAGGTGGCGTTTGGCTCGTGCACAGGACGAACAACGTAATGTTTTAACATCCGTGAGACCTCCGAGATTTGAGGTTGCTCTGTTTCTGTTTGATAGGTGGAAACATTAGTTTTTCAATGTCTTGCTAGTATAACGTTTGTGATGCGTGGGATTCATGTGTCAGGCAATGGTACTTGCCCACAAACAACTTTTCTAATTTGCCAAGATGTTGTTCTTTGCTGTGTAGTATAAGTATGAGTATGTATGTGTATTGTTGTCTGGAGGTGGTGAAACCGTCTCGTCCTTTCTGCATGTTTGCTGAGCTTCATGAATTTGGGGGGTGCAGCTTCTGAAAGGTGTATTCGTTTGGGCACCCCACCTTTCAGGTAGTCTTGGGCAGACTATTTTTAAGTCATATTTTTATTCCATTGTGTGTAAAGATTGCAGAAAAACAGGAAAATCTTAACTGCGTTGTATATGGTTGAGCTCGACAGGAAGCTGTGTATACCTCTGACTATTATCAGTTTATTCCTTTCTTTGAAAGGAGAGGAAGAAATGTGCATGTCAAGCAAGAGACAGAGTCGACTCTCCTAAAGGATTAAGCAGAGGCTGCCATTAAGAATAGGTGTCTGTTTTAAATATGAATCAGCCCCTTCTAGTTCAAGTTGTTAACTAAATAATTCAGTAACGGGGGGATGCATTATCGACTTGATGCAAATGTGATATGAGTGGAAATCAGGATGTGTGACTGAGATGATAATTGATATGATAATGGAGTTTGGAAAAGATGGGACAATAGCAACAAATAATGAAAAGCTAAATAAAAGATGGGGCTAAAACTGTTAGCGCAGCTGACTGACACGCTAGAGCCGCTTCACTGAGACAGCAGCGGCGGTGGCGGGGGGGGTGAGAGGCGAAACCAGCTGCTCGAGACACTTGGAGCACTCGTGCAGCCACTCGCGAGTCGTGCAATGGTGAGCAAATGAGAAAATGTTGAAACGCGCTCTCTCGTCGTAGGGCATCAACTCTCAAAGTGCGCGAAACGGCTGCCCTCTTACCCTCTGCATCTTTAACATCACCAACTTTTTGATGTGCGTGCGATTAGGTTCACAATGGAGGCCAGTATCATTAATGAGATCAAAAACTTCTGCTATCAGACACAGCTGATGTGGCCCTCAACTCTGCCGGAGATATCAGCTCCTCTTTCACTCCTTTTTCCCCTTCCCCTCGGCATGGGAATAAAGGGATGAAAAAGACGATGGTGTGTGTATGTGTGTGTGGAGGGGAGGAGGAGGGGGGGGGCGCTGCATAAAAACTGCTCAAGTGCAGAGAGCAGCCCCATCTGGAAGACATCGGACCTAAATGAAGTTGTACAAAACCATTCCATTGATAATAAAGCTAATTTTTATGGCTCTGACAAGTATGTAATTATGTGCAGTGGTGCTTTTCAGATTTTATCACAGTCAATAAACTACCACGCTAATTTCATTCCTGTTTTGACATATTTACATGGAAATATTCGATTTGGGGGGAATTAGAGGCCTTGAAAGCCGCTGATAGATGGCTTTTAATGATCTGTGACCCCCGGCCTGTGGGCTCATCTGTTTGTCGGCCCATCGATCTCACGGGAGATGTGCTTGGTGTTCTGATCTCTTTAGACAGAGTGCCATCCAGACAGTGCTGGCCCAATAAGCCCTGAACGCTAGACCCTTTTTTTCTTGTTGGCTGATTTGTCAAGCCTGCTGATCTGGAAAGATTAAGCGGAAATAGATGTTTAAGTGCTCCTTTTTATCTGTTATTTATACATCATAGATATCATCAATGCACATTTTTACTGACCGGCCTGACAGTTTAGGATGCTTTCATATTCTGTCCACGTGAAACTCTGCTGCTGTGTACTTTCTTCAAACTCATGCCCAAACACACACACACACACACACCAAAGAGGTCATGGTCCAGTTGACCCATCTTCAGCCTAGTGGTGCAGATAAAGTACAGCTGGCCTCACTGACCAGACTCATCCTGTTCAGAGAACGCCACAGGGGTCACCAGTGATGACAAGGTCTGCTTATGGAAGGTGGGAATTGGTGTCAAAAGTGGGAACTGCTGCCCCGTCCTCTTGCAGCGAAGCACGTACAGCGTCTCACAGGAGGGGAGCTCGTGTCATAAAAAGTCCATCAAAAGCACCAGTAATTACCCAGGAAATTGACAGTGAAATTGAAAAAGTTTGTGGCCACGAAGACGGGCCCTTCCCCAACCTGCTCCACCCCGAGATTCCTGTTGTGTGACAGCGGCACTTTTTGCTGTGCTGTCCCCGACACCTGAGCAAAAACATCGGCTCATTACAATGTTGTGCTAGAATAAATTTCATTGTCACACTTTATGTCTCTAAATTCATTGGTCACTCCATTCAAATAGGTGTCCTGGTGCAAATCCAGCTGTTGCCTCTTTGCACACCAGCCTTTACACGGTGGTCTTTCATCTTTCAAAATAATCAAAAAAATAAATCCCCCCAGTTTGGATTGGCTCTTAGATTTGCAAATTAGGAGAATCTGCAGGTTCTGGAAACATCTTTTCTGATTTTCCATTGAATTTTTTTTATGTTATCCTCAGCATCACTCTGTAGAAATACTGGAGGCTCAACAACATCAATCCTGTAATTTTATTTTACATCCACCACTTTTAATTATTTCATCCTTGATTTCATCATGTTTTTTGCATCTCTTTGACAATCCAGATCGCTCTTGATACTACAGTACCCATAAGCCTCAGCTGGTGTTGCTATAAAGAAAACAGACTGCCCCCCCGAAGAAAAACCATCAGCCATTTCAGAAAATACTTCAAAATTAAGCAGTAACTAGAAATGTAACTAATTACTTTTTCAAATCAAGTATGTGACAATTATGTTAAATCTAAATGGATTGTTACTTTTGTCTTAAGTGAAAATTGTGACAAATGCAGCCTATTCACCAGATTTACAGAAATTTTAAGAGCTCATAACTCACCCTACTGGAACACTGTGTTCCCAGAATGCAGGGTTACTTGCGGTTCCTCGAGTCTCTGACAGTAGAAGTGGGAACCAGAGGCTTCAGCTATCAAGCTCCTGTGAAACTAGATCACAGTCTGGGTTCAGGAGGCTGACACCTCTTCCACATTTAAGAGTAGGCTTAAAACTTGCCTCTTTGATAAAGCTTGTAATTCTCACCTAGTTATGCTGCTATAAGCCTAGACTGCCAGGAGATTTCCCATGATGCACTGAGCTCCCCTCTCCACCTCTCTCTCTCTCTCTCCATATGTCCTCTCCTGTAGTTTTATGCTTTCTCATCTCGCCCCTTTCTTGTTCTCTCTCAACCCAACCAGTCGAGCCTGGTTCTGCTCGAGGTTTCTGCTGTTAAAAGGAAGTTTTTCCTCATCTGTATCACCACATGCTTGCTCGAAAGTATAGCTCGATGATCGGCAACCAGAGAGCAATCATTGAGTAAATTCTGTCTGCAGTTGTGGCACCTTTGTCCGATCTTTTGGTACAAAGACTGTAATTTCATATTTTTTTATATATGTAGATTTTGGAATAAAATCAGAATTAAAATTATTGGATTATGATTGATTTTCCTCTTTCCTCAAAACATAAAATCTTTAAGGATATAAATAAATACAGGCTTAAAAATGTTAAAAAGTAATTTTTCAATTTGCAAATAAACAGCACAATGGTATTCAAGACGCTGAAGATTTCACAGCATTCAAAATAAGGTGAATTTTCCGGGGGGCTCACGGTGCTTCAAGCATTTGACTCCAGCCCGATAAAGACGAGGGAGACACATGAGTACATTATAATGCAGCTTGTCAATAGTAATGAAATTGTGACATGTTCAAGAACGGCCATGCGCGAGGAGGCTGCATTGTTCTTCTGATTTTAATGCCAATCTCCATAATCAAGATGAAACCACACACTGCCAAAACTGGCATAATACAGGCGCTCGCCGATGAGTGATTGATTGAATATGAAATAATGAGGGTTTTCTGGTGCTCTACTGGTCATCTAAAATTCTGAATACAAATCAAATGGAAATTTTATGCAATGAGATGTATTAATGGGATCCTGGCAGCGTTTTAAGCTCTTAATGTACAGCAATAAGCAACATAGGTTGTCTCAGGGAGATGAACAGTTGTTTCTGTTGATAGGCCATTTTAGTGCATTACTGTCAAAATAATGCATGTGTGTCTGCATATATTTCGAGGCCTTGGTGAGCTTAACTTTGGACAATTACAAGACGACCAGTTTTTGCGTGCACGGATTTCCCTTTTAAACTAGTAAATGATGGTTATTGACTGTGCCATTAACGCTGCTAAAGTAATTGTAAAAAGTTGTTTCCAGCAGTGACTTGATCAATGATTCAGTCGGCCCCTCCACACTTAAAGCCTGAACCATTTGCCTACACAGAATATTACAAGTATTGTCTCTCATTACGTTTTCTTTGTAAAACAGCAACATTTTAGTGATAACATCTTGATTTATTGAGTTGTACAAGAATCCTACAGCAACAAATTACTGCATGCTGTTATTTAAAACTGACAGAGAAAATACTGTTGAGGGTTTTTTTTCTTCTTCTTTTTTTTTTTTTTTTTTGATGCATTTATTTTACACAGTCATTGACCACAAGGAGCAAACACCAAAAGGCAAACTGAGGCACAGAGATTTGGACGTCGCTCTGTTTGCTTCATTCCACTGATGTTAAGTGATATTTACAGATTGTGGCCAGCAAAATTGCATATTAGATGCCCAATTAACATTTTTGTTGCCCAGGGCGTCGTGGAGTATATCGCAGATGGTGGGAGAGGCTACTGTCAGGTCCCCATGTTGCGGTCGTGTGTTATGGTTCCCGTGCAGCGAGGAAAAATGTAACATGGGCGGGAAGGACGAACCCCTCATCATGTGATTAGTGTCCTCGTTAATCTGTCTGCTTTCATTTAAATCTCATCTAAACGTCCGAGCAATTAAATTGACTTAAGTGGCATAATATTGTTGTGATTGCAAAATGGAGTGTCATGTGTACCAGCTCCTGTCTGTAAGAGGCGTGGCCACCATACAGTTTAATCACAGGATCAAAATGGAGGACGTCATGCATTGAAAAAAATACCTGTGTCATTTAGAAATATAGATATATAATCAATCTCTGAGTACTTTTTACTTGTGGCTGAGAAGAAAACCCAGTGGAAGGTATTAAACATGATGATGTTTTCCTGCGCCACAATGCTTCTTCTTCTTGTTTGTTTGTTTCAGAAAGCATTTGTTGGGCTGCTGAATTTTTAACGTAAATACATAAATATGAATTATGCATCAAAAGGATTGAATGCTGCTCTCTCTGTTATGCCTGTTTGTGCAACGTACAGATCGTCTGCATTGAAGGGGCAGAGCGAATAAACAAGCAGGTACCTGTTCACATGGGTGGAGAAAGTCTCATATTGACACGCAACAAAAAAAAGTCATCTGTATTTAAGTGTACGAAGTTGTTTCTGAATAGAAAATGACTCTATTCTTTGTTTGACTATTTCATGTGTGCAGCGTGAAAGGGACATCCTGTACAATTCAGACATTCAGACAATGTCCAGAAAATCTAAAATCTCCAATTTAAACCACACAGCCTTCGTCTTCTGACACGGATATAATGTGGTGTAGATTTCAATAACATGACAACACAGATTAAGAGAAGAGACAGTCTCATCTTGTTTGTTCCTGTCACACACAGTAGCGAACATTCACTGATATGGACTGAACTGTCTTAAGGGCATAAGAATCATTAATTTCAAACAGACCCATGCACAACATGCGGGCAGTCATGCTCCATTTACAAAATGTATTGCAGACCATAGTTAGTTGGAATGAGATTTTTTAATTGTTTCTGGCTTTTGCAGACATGTTTTGTTCACCCCAGTTTTTACTTTTAATTGTATTGTCTTTTCAGTACTTTCCCTACATGAGCTGTAAATTAGTTATCCTGCACCAATTGACACTTTTAAAGCTGTGACATAATTTTACCAGATGCACATTTTTTTGTATCATTTTTTTTTTTCAAAGTGATTCCTCATCCTCTTCTTGGTTATAGATGCAGTGCACTCACTCGTCCTCCGTAATATTTCTTAGTGCATCCGCTCTTTATGATACTGACGTAGGCTGACTCTTAAATACTCTTTTATGCATGTTTTATGAGTGTGGCGATTACAGCAATTCCACTTCTGAGCCAGTTGTGTGCCAGTGATCTCAAAGGATGTATTCTCTTCCCAGACTTTACCTCAGCATGACACTGAAGGAGAGTCAAGCATTTAAACAGGGACTGATTTTTTTTTTTTCTTTTCCTTACAATCTGATCATGTGGGATTCAGAATGTTTTGCATCAGAAATTGCAAGTTTATTATTTGAGTTTCAGTTTACAGAAATGATTTCACCTCCATGAATTATAATTAATCGAGATCATCATTTACTTATTATTCAATCACTTCTGTGAATGTTGCCAAAACAAAAACTGTAGTATTTTGCAAAATAATACTCCATTACCATCATTAAGTTTTATACATCATGTTGTGATAATATTAACATGATACCCACATTTGCAATTTCAGTCCAAGTAATGTAACAACCCTCCCACAAAACACCAGCTTAATTGAACAGTTGGTGTTAAACTGTATCTGAAATTGTTTTGAGGTCCAGATATATTGGAGTTTGACTTTAGCTACTCGAAACTAGGAACCGTAGAAACCTCAAAACCTTGTTTGCGCTATTGTGTTACTTGCTGGACAGAGGTTATGTTAATTTACACAACTTTATTCTGCACAAATTTATTCAAAAAAGGCAAATGTGTCCCCAAGAATTTTACCAAACAAAGAGAAAGGCTGCACATGTTCGGGAAGATGCAGACTATATGATTCCTTCTGCAGCCAAGTTTAGTTTTCTGTCACAGCACAGTCTGAGTGAAGACTACAGTTTTAGCCTCCACATGTACATACTGCTGCAGTAATATTATAATGAGCTCACTGTAGTTTATAACAGATCTCTTGACGGCAGACAAGTAGAAACTTGGACTGTGGAACTGTTCAAACTGCAGCCGACCAAAATTTTGGACAAGTCAATAAAAACCACCAGTTGTCCGAGAGCCAGGTCCTTCAGGCAATTAGTGACCCCCCCTCAAACCACAAGCCAATCTGGCAGAAATTCAGGCCAATTCTAAAATTAGTCCGGGGTGACCAATTCATGGCTAAAATCCAGTGTAATCTGTGGAGTCTTAACTGTGTTTGGGAGGGTTGTCGTGCACAGCCCTCACACCAAAAGCATCATCATTTCATCTAGTTGAAAGCTTTCAGGTATGCATTTGTGTTTACGCTTACCTACTGTACATCTGTATCTGCAAGTAAGTTCATCTTCGATGCATTTAGGAATAACAGAGAACAATTTTTGTTCATGTTTCCAGACGACAAAATTGCATGCGGCTCCATTTACTTAGTGTGGCGTACTGCTCGCTCAAGCCTCCGCATTTGGGTGCAAACTGAAAGTTATTTAACAAGTTTTGATTGAATAAAAGAATCAAATATAAAATCATAACGAGTTGTAATTGTAAAAAGATTAGCAAGATAGATAGTGCCTTAACCTGTGTGTGATTGTGTCCTGTCAAGATAGCACTTGAACGTCCTGGTGAGAAGCAAATGATTTCTGATGGCCATCCGGGCTTTTCTCCTCTTTGAAAAGCCCAGATCAAATAGGCTCACTCTTGTCAGTGCCGAAGCGGGAGAGCTTCCCATATGAACAAACGATTGATTGACAGGTACACATAGGCTGGCTTTTTAATTTCCGCACCTCGCTTCAAATTAAACCTCCACCTGGGATAAAAGCATAGGCTATCCGGCATCGAGAACTCTCAAATGATGGGAAATGGAAATTTTGATTAGCAAAGGACGGGGGGGGATTTTCATTCTGCTGGATCTCCCAATAGTGCTGATGGTTGACATTTTTTTTCAAGCAGATAAAATAGTGATGACAAATGTCTTTTTAGGGATTTTGTCAGTATTAGTCAAACTGATAAAACACCTATGGTTTGGAATGAAGTAGTGCCATTTTATACAGCTGTGATCTTACAAATATATATATGACGTATTAGTCACATAGTGGACGTATTAAAGCTAAAAGTAATACACGAGAAAAAGTTATGTGATGTCGAAAAATGCTGCAGCATAAAGATTATACTTTCCCAAAGATTACAATTAAAATATGTTTTATTTCACAGTAATTTCTTACCCAGATTTGAAATGTTTCCCAGCACACGACAATACACACACAACTTTTAAATCAGTCCGATGCAGCAAAGAATAAATCGTGAGCGTCGCCACTCTGTTCTAAAACATACATTTCCTTAAACAGCTGTTTGTTGTGTTGGCCTCTGCATGTGTGACAAGACCGAATAGCCACCAGAGAGTAATAGTAAATGTGCAGCTGCTTTTATTGTGTGTTTTTTATGAGACAACATACATTAAACCCGCTGTAGCTGCAGTAAATAAAGCGTGTTGTAAAACTGCGTTCGTGAAAGAGCTTGTAAACATAAACAGCCACAATGAGGTCAACATCAAAGTAATTGTAATGCTGTATGAGCAATGAAATACAACTTAATGCTTCAGGACAAAATGGCTTCGCGGTGTACCTGAAGAGGCTGCAGCCCACAGTAGTCAGGACTGAAAGAAATGTGTGGTGGCTGGGAAAACTATGTCTAACACTTGCTGTTTGTGGTGGCTTTATCTTGCAGTGAGACAGCCTCTTACATTATATCCATCTCTTTAAAAGCACCAGACTCCTTTGACAAAAAGGTTGCCAGGTCTGCGTGTATGTGTACATATACGCTATTTAGGTGGTCATAAATTTTATTTCAATTATGGATGTGTTTCTATAGATTTTATTAATGTAATTTGCATGCATAATAGATCAAACCAACCAGTGGACAAAAAAAAAAAAAAATCATCCTGCAGCAACATTTAAAAAGTAGCCCAATTCTGTGGAAAAACAGCGGGCCTGGCAACCCTGCTGGGCGAGGCTAGATGTAAACAAATGATCCATGCTGCAGTGCATGCCAGAAAAGCAAATGGAGAAGTTTGTGACAGGACCTACAGGTAAACGTACAGCAGACGATGAATGCACCTCCCGTTGGTATTGTTGAGTTGAGCTGTCACTTTTAAAGCTTCCACTCTTAAAAGTGATTTGTTCAGTTCTGTATTAATTATTACAGAAAATGCTTCAAATAAATTCTATAGAGCATGCAATAGTGTGCATAGACTTTGTCTGTCTGTGTTTATGCGGGTGCATGTAAGGAGGGGGCCCGAAAATATTTTTATCTCCCAAAGGGGGGCCCTGCAGAAAAAGTCTGGGAACCACTGAGTTAATGTGTTTGTGTTATTTGGTGACTTTAGTGTTTTAACACTTCAACAAGCCTCATGCCGACAAATCATTTGTCACTCAAATTCTCACTGTTTACGTCCAATGCAAACTGTCAGTGCCGATGCAGGAAATGCTGTCCTCTTTATGTCGAGAGGCAGAAATGGAACAGTTTTTAGTTTGATAAATTTCTCTTCATAAAATTAATGGAACACATCCAATTGGAAACATTCAAATGTTGAAATTGTCCAGCTTTCTTAGGATTTGTACACAACAGTTTTGAGGAGCAAAACTTTTTCCAACTCTCTCTTATTTATCAAGATGTTACCCGAAAGCCAACCCTCTGCGAGCGAACACATATTATAATGTACAGCTGACGCGTATTGAAGCTTATTGATTAATGTTTTAAAGCCAGAATCCACTTAGCCGCTCGAGATGCGCCTCAGAAAAAGTTACACTTTTGCAGCGAGATCAAGGAACTCAAACATTTGATTTGCAGCAACTTACTTCAATTTATTCGCGGAGACAGAAATGACAGCCAACTTTGAGATTCCTTTTACTGATCACGTTTCATTATGTTTGGCAAAAAGGGCCTGCGCCATTACCATGAGTAATATCATAAGTTATGAATGAGGCAAACGGCAAATGGCATAACACATCAACACTCAGGGCATCAGCGCTCATTTGGAGCCGTTTGAGTGTCACTGCACACTACATAGGCCGAGACAGCATTAAACAGAGAGCAAAATGAGCTTGACGTACACTTCTCTGCCTTCAACATGACTTCATTTCATAATGTGACGCCGGCCTCGCTGCAACCCAACTCATGTCAGGCTGTTACGGACCATCCGGCTTCGTGCGCACACACAAACACACACACACACACACACACATAGTCGGATAATCAGTGGAAAAGTTGACTTGGCCCCATCAGCATCAGATGTTTTGTTTCCTTCAAGCACGTTGTAAGGATTAACACATAAAAGGAAGTAAAGGCCGTGGTCTGTCATGAGCACTGTAGGGGGATTTGTGGATCATTATATGAGCTGCTCGCTAACATGAGGCTTTATGGAGAAAGCTGGGCCCCCCTGCCAGGGAACTTAGTCAAGGGGCTGAAAAAGTTTTGTCATTTGATGTTGAACATTTTGTCATTAGCAGCCGTCTTTTATGATTAACAGCGTTGGCCCTCTGGTTCACCCCTCTCTGCTCGCTTCGCTGAACTCTTTCAACCTCCTGATGTTGGGCCGTATCACTTACGAGTTCCTATAGCCTGAGACGGCTCAGTCAACATTAACAAGTATGAAAAACTTCCCAACATGACACTTTCCTTTTTTTCTCACTTTTTTTTTTTTTTGTGAGTGAATTTAAGAGCAAGTGGAGCAGAATGGGACAGAACAGTCGTGTCAGAACAAATTCCAATATTTGACTTGAGTATGAATATAAAAAAGACGCGTTGTTTACCAAACGGCTCACAGGATCATTTATTGATTTGAGGTGAAACCTTAGCAGCGCCTCACGTGATGAAAGAATACAGCCAGTCCGATGATGAGACGACTAGTCCTCAACATCTGAAAGGGAGGTTTGAAAGATATTTGGCTCCTATTCATCTGAGCAAAAGACGCAGGAAAAGTGTGTTTTTATCAAATATCCAAATTATTTCTTTTATGATGATCCACATACAGAATTCAATCCCACAGCATTTACTCATTTGTGTTTTTATTTCCTTAAATGCTTTTTCTTAATTAAAAAGAATCACGCCCACTTTAATGCGAGAGATGTGTTAAAAGTGTTGAATTGCAATTCAAGTAGACCCAATCTTAGCCTTTCAGTAAACTTAATTATTAGGAGTGCTATTTAGCCATTATCCAAGAGTTGAGACAATGACACAAATTAAGATTTTTATTTCAAATTAGGAAAAGTAAAACGAACAATAGTAGATTAACATTTCAGCATCGGTGGTGAATGAACCTCGTTTAGGTGAATCGTTGAGTACAACATTTTCTGACTCAGTCACAAACAGATATGCATGCACACAAATCCATTCACATCCACAAATATTCTTGTTGCATTCTGCTGATTGTTTTTGATAAATGTCATTATTGATTGCAGGACAGAACAGAACAGGCCTGCATATGTTGTTGGGAATACAAATGCACGACAATTGGTCTGGGCACTGGTATTGGCACAGTCAAAAGAAATACCTTCTAGCAATAAGTGGGAGGCAGGATCCTACAATTAACTCTCCATGACCTAATTAATAGTGTAAGAAAGCCACTCAAACGAGATTACACTGAAAGGAAGCTCTGCAAAGGGGGAAGCTCATTCACACTTCTGTGAGGTGTATAAAATGAATTTCAGGTGAAGAGATGAAGGTTGAATTTTACCTTTTTAGAAATAAATCTTATTTCTTCCAAGTAAAACATTTTCACATGGGCTTGTGGTGAGGGTAACAGCTCAGTGCCTCCACATGTAAAATTGCTTCATCCCAGTTCTTTTTGAAGAAGATGAAACATTAGCTGCAATGGTGAATATGCATATTACTTCATTTTAGATCTCTTGATTAGTTACCAGAGATTCGGCTGCAGTGTCTCCATGACTTAAACATTGATGTGTCATTAGGAGAAAACAAAAAGAGCAAACTAATTGCATTTTCCTTCTCTGAAATGATGGTTTGAAGCAGACATTTCCTTCTGTTGCTTGGCAAGTAGTCACCTGCAAAGCTTACCAATCACTGTGAGTGGCAGTTCTCAAGTCAGAGAGTCTAATTTCTGTCTGTTTTTGATTGGTTTGTCAGCTTTTATCTAGGGACCCTATTTGGTACATTTTCTTACCCTGAAAGGACATGTCTGTCAAGATGACTGACAGGCCTCAGGCCCTGTGTGGAAAAGCAATGATTCCCAGCAGCTCTCTCGCAACTGTCCTCTGGAAAAGTGTAAATCAAACCCAGTTATCCACAAATGATGCACAGTTCATTGTCAAAAGGCTGCGGGTGTCTTTTAGAAAGGTTCTATATTAAGTTTGTGCATTCAGTCATTCAATACCAACATCTTATATTTTAGATTTTAGAATGCTGATATGTCCTCCACATGGCCACGTCTTTATTCCCATCTTTGTTTTTAGTTGACAGATAGATTGAGTTGATTAAAATGGGAACTAATTACAAAAAAGGATATATTCCCTGTTCTAAAAATACCTCTGGGGGACCTATGTCACACTTAGAAATGAGGTAAAGGTGTTAAAAAGGTGTAAAAATATTGCTCCGATATAGATTCATAACAAGTTGGTTTGTTAATCCAACAAACCAAAGCACTTTTCTATAATGGGGAAAACTGGCTAATGAGAACAATCAGTAGAAAATGATTTCGTTGTTGTTGTTGTTGATTATGACACTAAATGAAAATCCGGAGGATCTTCAAAGTGATCAATACCAAATATGTATATTTTCATGGAAATCCATCCAATAGTTGTTTGAGCCACTTCACTCAAAAACACAAATATCAATCTGCTAATTGTGCTGGAGCAAAAGTCAAGGGATCAACAAAGTCGACAGGATTCATCCTCTGGGGACCAAGAATGTATCTACAGTTATATGTCAATCCATCTGATAGTTGTTGAGATATTTCAGTCTGAACTAAAGTGGTCGAATGATCAACTGTGAATGTGTCCATTCTGATGTGAAAGGCCTTGTTTTCAGTCATTAAGTCGTTTGTGGTTTTAGTCGTTGTCGTGAAGGTCATGTCACTTTCTACTGTATATGTTTGGCTTTGTTATGTCTCCACCGTGTTATGTCTCATGTCTGTTGTAACAAGCTCAGCAAAGCTGTTCATTAGTGATCTCGTAGGATCATTAACACAGTGACACTGTTGAACCTTGCTGTTAACATAAAGCGTCCAAGGTGAACTGCTGCACGGCGCTCGATTTCAATTAGTATGTTGCTCGACTTGGATTCGGGACTGGAATTGGAGCATGCATCAGCGAATGAATTTACTTGGACACCTTGAGACAGATGAGACAGTCAATGCATTGAATTCCATTGTGTTCTTGGCAAACGCGGCACTCGGAGCACAGCTTGCCACTATTTGTGTAACTTCTGAACTAAGCCTAACATTCTCGCACACATTGCACCTAAGTAATTAGTTCCAGTTTGCATTCTTAAATCATGGCCGTTTACTCTAGAAGACAGTCCAGATGTGATTCATCATAAGGAGCACGGCCAACTCCACTGATCAAAGAGTGTTTACAGGTCTCGGGGAGCACAGCTGCATATGTGAAAGAAGCTGTATGGAGCCTTTTGTGGCTACAGAGGGAGCAAAATCTAATAACTTGCCTCAAGTGATGTCACTAGAGTCGGTGTTAGTTGGGGCTGACAAGTTTTAAAAATTAAAAAAATCTGGAGGTGTGTAGCTACTTCTGTAGCCTGCTCGTCTCAGTGCAACAATCAATACTTGATATAGTGGCTACAGGTTTTGATCAATCAGAGTCTGTTATCGGCTAATTAACGGTTCAAGAATCAGTTCAATTGAACGCATATTTAAACTGAATTACTGAGTGAGATTTCGGTATTTCACAGCTGCAGTGATCTCATGGTTTGATCACCATTGCTTGTCCCAGTGTGCATGGAGTGAAAATGACATCACAGCTTTTGTAAGTTAAGTGACCGTTTAGTGCAAAACTACAAAACTGCTCTTCTTCTCCTCATTTTCCTGCAGGTCAATACTAACCTGACTTTAGAGATTCATTTTAACCGAACTGATTCAACAGCGGACTGGGTGACAGGCCGGGTGTGGACCAAATGGTGTTTATTGCCTGGACATTCTTATCTGAAAATATGCAAAACTGCTCACTAAATGCCTTAAATGAGGTTTTTAATTAGCCTTCAAACAATTAAACAATTACAGGCCTGTCATGAGAACACGCTAACCAGAGCAGAATATCGCGTCCTAACGCAAGCATTTTTAAAAAGCGTACATATCTCAGCCACCCCGCGTCTGTCGATGTGTGTATTTTGTGGCTGTATGTTTGAATACATCACAAATGAACATTTGAATGCTGAGTGTATTACTGTTCTTAGAAACACAGACGAGAGAATCTGCCAATGAGCTCCTTTTGGAAACGTGTGCATCTTTGTGTACCTGTGTGTATGTGTGGTCTATCACTGTGCGTGTGTGTGTGTGTGTGTGTGTGTGTGTGTGTGTGTGTGTGTGTGTGTGTGTGTGTGTGTGTGTCCTCAAGCGGCAGGAGAGGACGTTCTTCAGTGTGACCCACAGCTCCACAGGGCTTTATCTCTGCCGGTGTTCCACATTATTGATAGCTGCAGTGATATTGACAGGCGATGTGGTGGTAGGAAAGGGAAAATAGGAGTTTGATATGACATATTGTGCTTCTCAGCAGGTCCCATAAATAACTTTGACACGTTTTTGTATGCATGGGAAGGCCTCTGATTCAGCCTCCCATAAAAAATAAACTTCTATTATGGAATGTATTTGTCAAGTGGTGCAGTGATGGATGGACTAGTGTTTAGCCCTTGGCAGGTGGATGGGAACCGCCACAGCAAGCAGCAGCAAAGGCTTGTGGGGAGGATTTGCTAAGCAACTGTGGGTGGGAGGGTGGAGGGGTGTCGGTGCAATTATTCAGCATGAAAGGGGGATCATTTCAGCACCTGCTTTCTCTTTCCCATCATGCATTATTGCGACAGGATATTTTCCTCTTGTGTGGTGACAGCAGAGTAGATGAGAAAGCGGTAGCCAACACGAATGCGGCAATGTGAAGATACAGTTAATTGATCGATCGGACTGTGAATCAGTGGTTTCAAGGACCCTCCGATGGGGTCACCAGATAAATCTAAGAGGTCATGAAACGAATCAAAAACATATTTTACTGCACAAATCTATGTATATTGTTCAGACTTTTCTTTAATTGTTTGCTATTTTCTTGTGACAAACTTAAACTTTGGTGTTAGAAATCACCTTAAGTATTCTGCGCATTCATAACAGTCTTGATCTTGCAGTTTACTTGTTGCAGTGACTGTGTATAAGACGCATGCATGTGCTTGCATTTTGCATCACAGCATTGCTGCTTTTGTTGTCTTCAACGAGACAGTGAAAGGAGAACAACATCCCACATGCCCCCTTAAGCCGTTCTTGCTTAGTGTCATTGATTCGTTTTTCCGCCTTAGGGCCCCACTGGGCATGTTGATTTTCATTTCATGACTTCATCTTCCGCGGTCATGAAGACGTCTTGACACACATGGAAAAACATGCACGCAGCCACACTAAAAACGTGCATCTCATTCTACATACGCTGGTAGATTTTAAAACATTGCTTCTTCTTGTGCACAGTCTTTTTGTAGGTTGATGATGTGGAGTTACCAGGACAGGGTAGAAATCGCTTCTTCTGCAAGTCTATAATCCCTCTAATGATACAATATTTTTGCATAAAGCTTTAAAGTCATTAGCTCTGTTTGGTCAGTAAGTTTGCAATAACATCAGTAACTATTGATTATAGATGATTTGTACAAGGTTGCTCCAGCTAATTGTTGTTTTTGTCCTTCGCCAGAGGCAATAACAGAAAATAAGACAAAAAATAAAAGCAGCCATGTTAGCAGCTCTGTGAGGCTGCACTTCGGCTTTGAACTAAATGTGACCATCGCAGTGGTAAAGCTAAGATGCTGATGTTGAGCAGGTGGGATTTACCATGAGGAACATTTCCTAATCGCCACCAAACACAATGTAGAGCTCAGGGTGATGGGGATGTCAGTAGTTTAGCAGCTCTTTAGTCAAACAAATATTTTTTGTGACATGATGGTGCTAGAAAAAAGTTAAATAATCACAATTCATCCTTTGGGGACCAATGGACCAAATTGCACAGCAATCCATTCAGTAGCTGTTGAGATATTTCAGCAGAACCAAAAATGTCAACCAGCTGGTGGCACAAGAGGAAAAGTCACATATCGCCAAAATAATTTGATTAATCCTGTACTGAGCTTGAATATATGCACAAAACTTTATTGTAATCCAATTATGTATTTAAAAGTGCAAGGAGTCAGTTCTATTAGATGGTGATGGGGGGATGGATTACAAGCCTCCAGTATATGGAACAAATGCACTCAGACTATGTATAGAGTCCAGTGGTGCAGTAATAGACTGTTTTATTGTCTCTCAATTGTTGACATTTGACACTACGAGGCCCCCAGCATTACTTGTGTACATCAGGACAAACCGTCCTCTGCACACCCTTATCATATAAATGGCTCACTACTATTACCTCCACTTACATCCACAGCAATCAGATGATATAAAAATCAGCTAAATCTGTGCGGAGGGACTCCTTTTTGAGCAGTCGCCCGTGAACTTGCTGAACCAGAAAGCGTGTGATGGAGAACACTTAGACCCTCTCATCCATTTCACATTTGTTCCAATCAATTATTGAAGTAGACAGCCAATTACAAATGAGAGGATTTGAGTGCCCGGCTTTCGTTTCTCCAAAGGCTTGCATTAAATGTCTCTTGGTGGTGAATAATTGGCGCGATTAATTTACTGTTGGGCGCAAGAGGTGTTTTCATCTGTCCGTCGGCAAACGACCCTCCCTTATATGATTTAAAGTATTAAGATCAGGGGAGGGGGGGGGTTAGGCTCGTCAGCGAGCTATAACAGGTTGAGATGAAGTTTTAATTGTGTTTTGATCCATGCGATTACATATAGCATTCTAGTTTTTAATCTGCAATTACCTCCTTCTTTGTACCCCTAATTGGGACGGTTGAGTAGCATTGCATGCAAATGAGGAGAGTTGTAAAGGAGTTGAGTGGGGGAAAAAAATGCATCTGCCATTTGATGTATTCATGCTATAGTGATGAAATGTGGACTTATTTTTTCATCTTCCCGTTCGCCATTGATTACTCTCACAATGTGTTTAATTTGATTTTAATTTGGCACATTGACGGCGAAGTAATTTATCTGTCTGCGCTGAATGACGGGCCGTAACAGACTGACATTCCACGTTGACGCTGGATAATTTCCAGTTCACCACTCATCAAGAACACCCACACGATAATGAAAAGCTTGAAAAGCGTCGCGATGAAACATTAGATCTCTCCTCAGTCACAATGAAGCTTGAAGAGATGCAGTAGAAAGGCCCTCATATCTCTATTGAACCCCCTGCTATTAATACAGGAGGCAGGCAAGAGGTGGAACATTTCTAAATGTGGAGTAATCTCTTTAGAAAACCGTTCTGTCCTTGCTTTAATCATAATCCGAATTAGAAGGCCAAACAGGTAGAGGACAGAGATGGCAAACTCTTGGGCTGGCGAGCCCTCCCCCATTATCAAGGGAAGCACAGGTGCGCAAGGTCAGCACCCGTTTTCTCTGGAGACTCCCTTAAGGGTAAATGTGGCTATGATGGAACAGAGTGGCAACAGAGCAGACGAGACGGCCGCTGCAGGCCCGCGGCACTCAATCACTCTCCCGGTCCCACAATAGAGCTCCATATCACCGGCTCCCAACAGACTGCCAGCAACCATCAGTCCACCTGCTAACTTCAGGATTTAGACCTCGCAGCTTGTGCGTCTGCGGCCGAGCTAATTCGCGTAATATGCAGTCTTTTTATTGCCTCTTAAAAATGAACAGTATCGGTGTTTGAGTTTTTATCCTGTGCAGCGTGAATGAGAATGATCAGTCTCACATTTATGCTCAAATTCATCTCTTTGCAGTTTATCTATGAAGTCACTGATAGGAGATGATGTTATTAGCCGTTGCTAAATAGAGCTACACTCACAGAGGTTCAGCAGGTGGGACCAAACCTCATCGCTTCACAAGTAGGCGACATTTTTTCTGCATGTTATTGTGGACCTTTGTTCGCAGACGTCATCCAAATCAGATCCAAAGTTCTGCTTAAGCTGCTGTTCAAGTCTGTGCAGTCATTTCTTACACAGCTCATTCTTAAAAAGTGAGGCGTCTTCCACAGGTTTATTATCCATAGATGAATAAAAATGAGAATCTACATCAGGGTGTGACATACACGTTTACAAAAACACTACAGCTCCCATGAAAATGTCCAACACATCTATGATATCCACCAACTTTTTTCACCTTTTTCTGTCCTGCTGTTAATACACATGTCTGAAATCGCTGCAGCCAGACGTTCAACCTGTGATCGTCAAGGGGTTATGGGAAATATTCCATATATTAAATACACACAAATACTAAATTAACAACAGCATTAGATTGTATATTTCTTTTTAAAATATTGTACTTGCAGACTTTAGAGTGAACTAAAAGACATACTCAAGTACGGCTATGCCCACCCCACCTTAGTGTCTGTGTTATCTACTACAGATCTGCTGAAGCATGTACACACACACAAATGCGCACGAGGGAAATACTCCATCATGAAACTATTCATTTTTTTGTAGATCTATGCGGCTTAGAAATGTATTTGACCACAAAAGTCCTGAAAGATTTATTGATATTTCATGAATGTTGATGCATTTAGTGGCCAAAGAAAGAGCAGGACAATATGTAAGAAACTGAAAAACAGTGGTAGCCTGTTTCTTGTGCATGTTCTCATTTTAAAGTGAAATGTGAAGAATCCCATTTTCCCAATGAGACAGAAGGCGGGAGTCCATCCTGTCAATCCCGAGCTACCAAAGCCTGGAGGAGTGTGAGGCTGTCATTCCTTGTGTTGGGTTGAAACTTGGAAATATAGTCTGATTTGTTTAACCACCAATAGGTTGCACCTGAGTTTCTGAAAAAAGCTTTTCTGCATCTGGTATCAAAGCAATAGCACAGAGGCAAGAACTAATAGGACTCTCTCTTTAGGATTAATTAGATAAGCTCCTTTTATATTCTACTTTTCATTTTAATCCTCAACAACTAGAATGTGCTGGATAATAGAAACTCAAATCAGTGTAGAGTGTTTTCGTATGTGGGCACCTCTGTCTCATGTCATTCAGGCTCACAGGTTGAAAGAGTGCGATACGTGCAACACATGCAAGGCTCCGCATGCAGATGTGACACCATATGTCTTCATTTGACGGAGGGTTGACTCTCTGTCGGAATCACATCATGCTAATTTAAAAATGTTGGTCCCTACATGGACCATGAGCAAAATCAGACATCTCTTTGTATTGCATGCGTGCAGTAAGATCTATTGTCTGACCTCACCACGCCTCCGCCCTCCACCATCGCAAGACGTACGCACACACACGCTACATCGACCCTCGCCGACTTGTTTTATTCACATCCCTGAATCCGACTCCGCTAGTATTCAATCATTTTGATTAAAAGACTGATTTTGTCCTGAAACTGTGCAGGAGTTTGGAGCCCAACCAGCCAATGACATTTGAGGATTCATATATTTTCATAAACTTTTAACAATGTCAATGGGACATGTCTTCAATCTTAGCCTCACGATGGCAAAGGCACTCAATCTTTCTTTAGCTCTCGACAGAACATTTGAATATGAGCATAGGATTATTAATGTGACAGTTCATTGGGGAGGCATCATGGGGAGATACAGGAGGAGAGGGCTCTTCTGCAGGTAGGCTGTGAAAGGGAAGTGCATAATGTTTGCTTCAGATGTGCTTTGGGCACGTTTTTCCTGAAACCCTCATCATGACAGCTTGATCAGTAATATGTATGTATCATGCAATATGTTGACAATCATTTTCCTTCATAATAAATTGCGCAGTTCAGACGAGCAGTGATAGTCTGAGTGAACATTGTAGAGAAAAACTTCACCTTTAAGAAATCCAAAACACAAGACACAGATTAATACTCAGAGGACATTGATGTTGCTTTTTAATGATTTCTCTCTTTTGAACAATATTAAATATCATTATTAAAATGGGAAAATACCTACACCGAGTCTCATGTTGGCTATTATTACCTTTAATCCAGTATGTTGTTGAAGGACTCGGATCAGGGCAAAAGAAAAACTTGATTCTCTATTTAAAGCTCACCATCTTCAAAAATGACATATCAAGGAAATTTACAGTGATTTAAACATCAATCGTCTCTGTTTAGCTTTAATTGTTGATATCATAGTGAACAGTCTGTAGACTAAAGTACAAACTAGTTATAACCAATAATGTTGCTTTAAAGAGTCACCGTCTTTTTGATAATGTTTATTGAGTGTTTAATTGTGGTTATGAATTGTTCAGACTTGTCTTATAATTTACAACTGTAGACGTGTTCTCTCTTCAGGACTGGCTGAATTTCAGGTTTTCTTTGCCATTGTTCAAACGAGCACAGTCGTTCTTTGCTGCATTATCGTCAGACGTAATTCCTAAATCGAGAATAACAAGTCCACCTTTTTCACAGCTGTATTCCTCAACTCCCTCCAGCACAACTCGCTCATCTATTGTGTTCCACTTTGTATCTTATTCTTCCATTCAGCAAGTTTCTGGTCTCTACTTCCATCTGTTTGTTTCCTCCTGCACAGTTTCCTACCTCTCCACCTCCTGCCTCCCATCTCTTTCCTCCTCCCTCTCTTTATTCTCGTGTATCACGGCTTTCTTGTCATCAGAATGAATTGAATTTGTCCCCTTCAGTGCAAACAACAATAGACAGAGTGGGGACCTTCAGGAAAACAAATCGCCACCTCCTGTCCCTGTTGGGGATTGGGATGTACTGTATGTGTGTCTGTGCACGTGTATTGCTGATGAGGCTGAGGGGGCAGATGAGGAACAGGCCTATGCCAAAGAGGCACCCAGGGTCATTTATTAACATGTCATCCTCGCAGTGTCTGTTGAACCAGCAAGAGATCCAGACAAATGATGTTAATAATATTAAGAAGCCCTGTGGTGAGACTAGGAGGTCTGCACTCTGGTCCGTGCTCGGCACCTGATGCTTCTTATTAAAATAAAAAGGTGATAAGTTAATGTCTGCAGCGCTGTATGTAGCAATGCAAAGACCTTCAAATTAAGATTGTATGTGCTTAAAATAGCTGCTTCTTTCCCCTCTCCTCCTTCCTTTTATGTATATTTCTTCCTGTGTGCCTTAAGGCGTTTGTACCAGGACAGTCTGTAGGTGAACTCCAGAAAAAGTCCTCCTTGCTCTATATACAATAGTCGTGTCAAAAGCTCAAATTAAAGGTTCATGCAACTTTAAAGGATAGACTCGGTGACGAGAGCCTAAAATGCCAATGATCCATGACCAGACACTCCATCACCTCGGGAGGGATGACTAACCCAGCGAGTGTGACGCATCCACATTCAAGGGCACTCCTCATATCCTCATTGCACATGATGAAATATGCATCGTTCAGCCGTCCTGGAATCTCATGTGGGCCCGTGATTTGTTCAACCATTGTCGTAGTTATAAACACCGGGTCACTTAAACAGGTGGAATTTTTCAAAGTCAAACGTGTTTTTCTTTAAGTCCCAGCAGTCATGCCGACACCTCCACCCGAGACCCTCGGAGGTGCTGGGGCATATTGTTGGTAAATGTAGTGGGGTGGGTTTTGCCACTATGTTTGCAGATGTCAACTAATGTCAATAATCTCAGGAACCTTCGAATGTTACTATCAGTTTTACTTTCAAACCTCCAGTTCTCAGGAACTAATTTAGTTAGTAATAATGAAATCCATAAAAAATTGTATTAACTCCAGATTGTCATGTGTTTAATAGAGCCTGACCGATGTATATCAACATGGCTGATGTTATCAGCTACCTTCAGCTTATGACAGTGACTTTATGTATATTCTGACCAATAAGTAACATTAAATTTCAGCAGAGAAATTCCAAAAATGTGTTTAAAGAAATCTAGAA
This sequence comes from Holacanthus passer, assembly GCA_025331565.1. Taxonomy (NCBI): domain Eukaryota; kingdom Metazoa; phylum Chordata; class Actinopteri; family Pomacanthidae; genus Holacanthus; species Holacanthus passer. The sequence continues at coordinate 6,521,026 of JAFREQ010000002.1, read as the reverse complement.
TAAGTGTTACTGTTATTTTAGTTATATAGTAAAATGGTAGTTTGCTGCAAAGCTTTATGAACAAACTGTCCTTTATGGCATTATAAATCTGTACAGCATGAAATAATGTGTATGTTAAAAAAAAAAAGAAAACATATGCAGGACTACAAAACACAGCACATATCCGGTACTGTTGTTCATTTACAGTAGATGCATCAGAGGGATTCCAACAAGAGCACGATGTTTTGTTTGCATTTACATTTTAGATTTCACCTGCATTTATTGCATGTCATATTAATTGAGTATATTAAACAATACAGTATAATAAACAAAATTATCCAACATTATTTATGGACTATAATTTCACTATAACCTCGCTGGAGGTTTGTTAATATATTTTAAATCCTAACCCTCGTTGACCACGAGAGAAACAAAGGATGAACAGAATCAGGTGATTAATGACTGAGCTGAGTGAATCTCTGCAGAAAGTTCAGCTTGGTGGAATTAATAAAATGCTCAAACACGTGACTAGCTTTCAATAGTCTTCACATTCACAACTTGTATCGTTGACTGGAGTCAGTCGCTTTCATGCAGCATCCATAATCGTATCATACAATAGCATTTTGTAAAGGGGGCAAGCTCGCACCTAATTCTCACATAATAGCCTCATTGACAACGTAGTAATTCAACCTTAGTACATGACCAGCGGAGGTCTGTTGCAGGCATTCAGACCACAAGAATATTCCTTTTATAACCACATTTAATTAATTGCAGAGGAAAGGAAGACACAAAGACAAAATGGCTCGGCTTTAATTGGCTTGACCGAACATTTTCATTACAGAGAGGGTATATCTCTCTCAGACAGTTTCAAAGACCAAACTTGGTCTTTTCAGGAATTATTGTGCTTTATGGCAGTGCGGGTGATTTGTTCCCATTTTATGCATGAAATAAATGGAAAAGGAACAAGTGGAGAAATACAATATCTGTCACTGCAAAGGTTTGCAATAATGTAAGGTAACTTAAGACTATTCATTTTGCTGTTTTATACAGTATATTTAAGAATTTATAAGAGTTACATTTTTTATCATGATACAGTTGTAGTAGATCTGCCATCAGTGTTTTGGTATGTGCCCTGTATATGTGCATTACATTATAGAACAGTAAAACTCAAATGCACGCTGTTTAATTTATACGCCATAAGACAATCTAATAGTTAACTGCTGTTTCATATGTACAGTATATCCACATAATTCACCAGTGTCAATTGCCATCGCTTTTTGGCATCATAGGCAGGCTGGATATAAAGGAAGGTGTAGCTGCCTTAATGTGCTGCTTTGTCTTTGTGCATATGCTCAAAGCTTTATCAGATATCCGTTTAATTTATTAGGTAAAAGAGCCTGGTGAATCTGCTTTTTCCCGAGGCATCCCGAGCGAATTTAGCATCCCATTAGCTGCTACATTTTACAGCTGTCATTCAGATTTACCTGTGGTTATGAGCAAATACACTACAGCGCTATTGTAAGCCTCATCCCAGAGCAATAAACTGTATGTTCATGCAAATTCAGAGCCGTTCAATGGTGATTATGATAAGTGCGGTAATCTCCTTATCTCATCACAGTCTCTTTGGTTACTAAAATGTGCTATGAAATGCATCAATACACACAGAAATTGAGCAAAACTGCAACTAATGCCACAATCTTTCTCCCTCATGTTTCCCTTCCAACATTATGCTGATGGTGTGGAACTACACCCACTACATCAATCACAAAGTTGGAATCTGCTAAAAGTGCAGTTACCGGTGCAGTTATTTTATCGCAGATGCAGAAGAAATGTGTAAGCCTTGTTTCACACTTGTTTTACCAGCTGGCTGCTTTAGATTTTCCATACAGCCTCGACGATGACAAATATTTGCACGCCCTTTTCGCCCGGTCAGAGGGATCCTTTGTCGAGAGCTGGTCAGACGCAAGAAAGAAAGCGACAACAGCCAATCTGCCCGGCAACAAATGATCAATATTTTATACCATTTCATGTGACCAACTTTATATTTAATAACCTGTCAGTCAATGCTAATTACACAGTGAAGCAGCTCAAACCTGCTGTTGCAACAAAAGCTGATGATACATTCTGTTATTCGCTAGTAAGGCTCTCTGTGACCCCCGTGACCTTGCAATAAATCACACCTTTCCCTCAATATACGACCAGATATCTGTTCCATCATCTGTGCAAGGACACTGGCTACAATAGCAGCAGAGTGGCAGACGCAATAAATATTATTTAAGGACTCAACATGTCACCTGTAAATACCCATAAATGCCATTACCTCACTTCATAGCATGTAGCCATAAACAAGTGATGAATAGAGTCTTCCAGTGCATCAGTACAACAGGTTTCTAAGAGCCCATTGATTTTGGATTTGAGAGTGTGTGTTAGCGTTGAGCACTTACGGCAACTTGCTGACAGTACAGCAAACGCTCCCACAAAAGCTATTAGCGCCTTGTTAATGCTTTCAAAGCCTTTTCACACGAGCCAAGGTCACATATTCTTCTCAGTTCTGTCACGTGTCACAAACAGTCTGAGATTATATAAATGAAAACATGCTGAGATGGGAGGGGGGGAAAAAAAATAGAAAAGTTTTGTGGTTAATTATGCCACGTAATTCAATTTTGATTAATAATTAATGTCTCCTTTCCTAACTAAATATCTATAATTAATCAACAAGTCATAGCAAGAGAGTGGGCTAATTGGTTTGAAAACACAAACCTGAATACTTAATTCATAGAGGAGGTTGACATCGCTAATTGCAGGAGTAATCAAAGCTCCACCCTTTGGGATTTGACGAAGAGATTGGTAAATGGGGGTTAGCGTGATCCTTCATAGCATTATCGTGACAGCTCCATTTATAACTAGATGAATATCACCAATGACAAAAACAGTAAATGGCAAAAGCCTTTGTGCATTAGGCTGTCTGAATGATAAACTCCACTGATGGAACCGTTCGAGGAGTTTCACTTAAGACGAGCTTCGAACTGTTTTACTCAAGTCTCTTCAGCCGCGTGCAATCAGTGTAACGTCTCCGCTGATGTGTGAACACCTGTGTGTGTGTGTGTGTGTGTGTGAAGGGAAAAGATTCAAGCAACAGCAAGGTGAGAGAAAGAGATGTGTGTGATGGAAGAAAGGCATGTTAAAGGATGCAGCTGGTGAGGTGCTTTATTTCATCTACCTAAACCGAACAATGGATTTATCCCACTAACAAGTATTGCCTGCGTAGCCAAAGCCTAAAACAGGATGTTTCACTATATGATGGGTAATGACCAACAAGCTTCTGCCACGTTCTTTCTTTTATCAATTATTTGGCATCTGAAGTTTTCTTTCTGTTAAATTCACTTTTTCCCATTTTGTAGCCATCCACTAATGATGATGCATTCACAGGTAGGTTTAACCCTTTTTTTTCCTTTATTGTTAATAGATCACACTTCATCTTTCATGTGACAAAATCAAAATAGATTGCACTTCCTACACACAAATTAAAATCTCCATGCCAATCCAATCCACCCCTCAAAAAAGGAGGACTGTGCCATCTCTCTCTGACACACCAAGGAGCCAACATACTGTTCTTTACTAAGTTCCTGAAGAGTCCAGCAAGACTCAGATTCTTCCCACACACAGGTTTTGCTCAAATAAACAAAAGGAAGAAGAAACTAACAATAATGATCAAAAAAGCAGAAGGAAAAAAAACCCATGCAAATGCGATACTAGATTGTGAGTACAACATCTTAAAATAAAAAGCATAAATCAGTTTGCCCTGGATCAAAATCTGCTTATCGAGCATCCCCTCACATTTGTAATAATCTGCAAGTCCTCAGAACCAAACATTTGTGATAATTGATCGAGCTGAAAGGGAGGATTTAAGAGTAACTATTGAGCCTGTAACTTAATATTTGTGGCCCATTTGTGAAGATGTAAGTGTTCAGCAGGAATGAACAGGCCTGGGCCTCAGACCACAGACAGGGCTGGGAAGTTGGAAAGTATTAAGAGACGAAACTGATGATGACATTCGTTTTGATATTTTCATCGGATCTGTTGACAGTATGAAAAATACACAATAATAGCAGACTAATGACAGAAAGCTATTTGACAGTTATAACATCTGTCCACTACACTTTTTAATAATGTAATGTGTAACAGCACTGCTAAAAGTTACCGGACAGTTGAAGTCACACCTCTGCGGCACATTTAAAATTTTAAGATTACAAACTTTACTGCTGTCTCTGCTTTTTCAGGACCATCCCAAAGTTTCCCTCCAGAGCAGCTTTACGACCTATTCAGACAAGTGTGTGTGTGTGTGTGTGTGTAAAGTATCTGTTAACACATGACTTCTGTTAATGGCTAATTTGCACTGGATAAGTGTCTCCCAAATTCCAGAGATGGGAGTGTCATACTCCATTTATGCACTGTCATCACACTTAAAACCTACCATCCGTTGCACGTATCCTCAGATAGGGACGCGTCGGAGTATTAACGTGGCTGCAAACAAAGAAAGCTGCACAGACCGGAGCTGAGGCTGCAGGTGCGATCTCAGTCTGAGGTGAAAGCTGCTTTCAGGTGCAGCCTGACCCGAAGTCACAGGTTTAGAAAGAGATGTGCAGACGTTTGCCACCAATGCACTAATAAAGATTTGTGCTTGAGGCTGCATTTTCTGGACATTCTGTAATTTCTATTAACGCGGCTGCACACAGTCAAAAACTTATAGATCACAATGCCTCATCCTTTTCATTACATGCCATGTTGTCCTTGACGTGACATTGTTCCTTCATTCTCTTCTTTTGTGTCAATTTCTGCTTTAATTGGACATCTATTTTTGTCACCAAACAAGATTTATTACCAGCATACAGGTGAGAGTGAACTTGGCTGAAATTAGAATACTCTTTGTCCATGACATGGGCACATCCGTGGAGGGGCTGCAACCTTGTAGGTTGTTCCCTGCTGAAGGGGAAGCTGTGTATGTGTGTGTGTGTTGGAGACATATATATATATATATATATATACTGTATATGTAAGGAGACTGAAAACTTGAGAGGAAGTCAGAGTGTGGGAATGTACGTGAGGGATTTTCTGAGTTTAAGGGACACTTCACTGATGCGTCTCCACTGGCCTGAATTCACCGTTGGGGTGGTTCATCTGCTTAGCGGTGTCACCTTCAGTACCTGGCGAGGTTTGACTCATTGTTAATGCACTGTAGCAGCACCATGATATGCTAACATCACGTGCTTTAATGCTTCTGATGAATAATAATTAGCTTGTGAGGGTTGGCATTAAAAATAAGATACTCAAACAGTCGTACATGGTCAATAAGCATCTAACACCAAATCATCAACCTACTTCTATTCTAGATGATATTTTTTACAGATTGTATGGTTTTTTTTTACAGTGTGAAATGTGCAATTTTCCGTCATGCACTGTCATTGTCTATATTAAAGCCAATAAGTAACAAAAATGCAGTAAACAAAAAAAATATGTTTAAGGTCCGTTTGAGTAGTTTGTTGCACTCTCCGTCTCCGTTTTCTGTCCCTGCTCTCTACAGTCTCAACCAAATAAAAGCCGGTGCTAAAAAACAATCTTTAAAAATGTCCATTTCCTTCTCAATCAGACTCAATGGGAGCTTTCCTTCATGCTGTCCATCATTTCTCGGCTTGAATACAGTCTGGAGCGCCACACGGGGGTTAAGGGGCTAATTTCGGTAATTGATTGTAAGTGTTGTATGACAGCTCCCCCGATGCTGGTGAACATGTGTGACGTGGGCACTTAAAGGCCCGCTCACCGGCAGCCGGAGATTGATCCGTCTGATCGATAGCCTGGTCGGTGCACGTGGAGGGCGTCTCAGAGAGGGTTCGCGTCCGGTGCTAATGGTGAGCGGCATGTGTGTGGGTTTCCTGCTGGTGTAATTATTCTCAGTGCTTAATGCTTTAGTGGCCAGTAAACCTCGAGGTGTCTGGATTTTTTTTTTTTTTCTTTGAATGTCTTGCAGCAATGAAATGCTCGCGGAGGCCAAAATAAGGAAGGCTGCTATTCCGTTTGGAAATTGGTTTTATTAATGCAACTTAAAACCAGCTCACTTTCTGCTGTCTTGTTTACGACCTGTAGCCTTCTATCAGAGCTGCGAAAGGAGTTGATAAGGAGAGAGCATGGTATTACAATGGAACATAACGTGGTCGCAGTATAACCATTAATCTCCCTATCTACCCTTTCTCCACCCCACCTCACACACACGTTACCCGTTTGACCATTTCCCATCACTGGCAACTTCAGGAGCATCGGATTACAGAAAAAAACAACAAAAAAAACCTCAGCCTTCGTCACAGCTGAGGCTCGCGCTCGCCAAGTTGGCAGGCGTCTGCGACGGGCATCGTTCGAATGTGTCCGCTCTGATATTTCCCCTCTATCTCCCATGACCTGATAATGTGAACCCTCTAATGAAGCTATTGTGTTCCTGTCCAAAGCCATTGTCTTCCAGAGGGAACTTTCTTTTCTCTCTCCGACACGCGCTGCTCTCGGTGATGAGGCGCACCTGTAATGGCCACATCTCTCTGTCTTCTGTCTCTGCTCCCTTTCTTTCCTTTTCTCGGCCTTCTCAATTTCGGTCAGTTTTCCACTATCTACATAGGCAATTTATTTTCTCTCTCTCTCTCTCTCTCTCTCTCTCTGTGCTCCCTTTTATTTTTGTAATAGCAAATGTGCAAATTGAGATGCGATAATATGATTCCAAGAAATACAATGGAAAACCTAACAAAAACAATACCAAATATCCGTGAAGTTATATTGATTGAAGGTATTAATGAACTCCAGGATCCTAATTTCGACATTCTATAAACATTCATCCTTGAACAATTTTCAAAATACATTAATCCAGTATTGAAAAAATCCTGTGGTGACAAATTTAACAATATTTTTGATGGATGACTCCTGATCCATTATTGACGCATTTTTTCACATACTTGTGATCACAATAGTCCTGTCTATTCTTTATTTGCTCAGCTTTCTTGTCCTTGTTCCTAACTGTGATGTCATTGAGACAGTTGGCCAAAACTCTGATTGTGATAACCAGTATGATTTGGCTGATAAGTTCAGATACATCTGTGCTTGTCAGAAATTTAGTCTGTAATTATCTCATCCTACCAGACAAGTTCTGACTAACTCTGATTGGGGTTGTAAAAAAAGGGGATAATCAAACCTTTAATCCAATGTTCTCCTAAATGCTTCCAACTGTACAACAATACAATCAAAAGATTTTCGATTAAATAAGACAACCTGTGTGAAAAATGCTGCTCTGTGACAATTATTTTATGAATTAGGAACTGGTGTTACTGAGGACTGGAGCAATTTCAAGTTCATTGCACATGAACTGATCCTTTTTGTCAGAAGATAGAAAAAGATATTTGGATTTTGCACCATTTATCCAGCACTAAAGCTCATCTGAGTCTGTGTCTGTGATGCTGTTGTATTGTATATCTCCTTTTGCTTGCGTTGATCATTGTGTGCTGAACTCCACGAGGAAAGAAAACACATGTGAAACTGATTTACATTCACGCCTAACACACCTGTCACAGATTGAACCGGCTGCTCACACTGGTGTTTAAATGTCATATCCCACTACGTTCCCCCTGACGAAGGCAGAGATGTTTTTTTTTCTTCACCCGCTGAAAAAATACAACGCGGGAGCGCGGACGAGCGTGCGACTGCCTTCTTTCATTTTTCATTTCCTTATGTAAACATTGTTGTGTTGTGAGGAATATCGCTTTTCTTGGATGTGAGAGTAAATTTTTCTTTCATGCCAAGATTTCCTGAAACTCATACCAAGAGTGACACACTCACGGCGCGCTCGCAGACAGTGAGAGCCGAGCAGCGAAGACACCTTTGATGAAACGAGCTAAAGAGCCTTTGATGTTGTGCGAGTTTATGAGGCTGATTCCAGCTGCTTTATGCTCTTCAAGGCCGTCCTCCTACGGCCTCTCCCACCAAATTAGAAATGGCACCTGTACACCTCCCTTATTCTTAAACAATCAGCACTTCCTGTTTTCCTCTTGTTTGTCTACCACATAACATATTTGTTCCATTATGTGCAGCACACTGAAGGGCTTGTAGGAAATTGAGTCGTGGCAACGAGAGAAGCACATTGATGAATATTGTGGGGAAAAAAAAAACAAACGCGCTGCAAAGTCCTAGATAAGCAATTTGTAATTTAATTGCGCACATTTAAATGGAACCAAAAATTTGTGTCCAGCCTCAAAAAGACCTGGAAACATACTGAACTGAGCTGGACCAGTCAATTACTTGAAAGCTGTGACCCGGACTCATGCAGAACTGAGAAATGTTGGACCCGAACTCGGTGTGAGAGACACAGAACTGATCCGCACTGATTTCACAACTGATTGCTATTAACATGTTAACGTTAATTTACAAGTTGTCAAAACAAAACTGTGTTTTTTCTAATGAAACATTAGTGGCATCCGCCCCTGTGTTTGACCATGACAATATGTCCATCTCATGCCAAGAAAGTTGGTCCAGGGTTTCTGTTATTCCACTCGTGCTGATTGAAACACCATGGCTAATATCGTCCTCATTTCATTTTAAAAGTACATGCAGTTTTTCGAAGTAAGACGGTTGTAAAGTATCCTTTTTTACTTATAATTTCTTTAATAAGCACATTCAATGGATCCTCATCAAGAATGTTTATTTTATGGTGTATGTAAAAAAAAAAATCTACAACAATGCATATGTTCATGTTTTGGATGTAAGAACTGTCGAATAAATGCAGTAAAGTAAACAGTACAGTATTTGTATGTAAGTATGAAGTAGCTTAAAAAATTACACTAATTGAGTAAATATGTTTAATTACTTTTCACCACTGATTATTTGTTATGGTCTGTTTACATTATTTCAGCCGTGATCTGAGGTTGCTTCGATCATTATGTCTAATAATGTATGCTATTAGTCAAGTATGACAGTATATCGTCACATCTTAAGATCTGATATGTATTTTTGAATGTATAAGCTCTGATACAGGTTTTTCCATGTTACTTAGCCTCCGTTGTTGTTTGCTGCTATAAAGATGCACAGCAGCACAACAAAGTGCACACAAGTGTTGGAGCGTTTTATATTTTTCAGGTGTGCCTGTTTATGATGAAGCCACTACAGAAGCCTCATACTATCAGGAAACAGCTGTCCAGCTCTAATCTTTTTATGAGCGATATGCTGTTTTTAATGAAAGCCCTCGCAGCTCTCCACAATCAGCAAGCCATATCAGAGCTTATATTTCATCCTGCTATTGTGATGTCATCACCGGGCGCAGGCATAATACATAATTCCCCGTGTTATGACAAACTGCGGCCTCGGGCCAGAGAGGTATATGAACGCTTTCGGGCCCCATGTCAAGTCCGTGCCATTTGTGCTGGAATAATCGCTCTGGGCTTGTTGGTGGATCATAAGAAATAAGGTCTGGCATCAAACAACAAATAGGTCAGGGCTATTTGAATAAAAAGTGAAGAAGTCAAATGAATGGCTTTACAGTCGTTCACATGGCTGTATTCTGCCTTTTTCCTTCTCATAACATTCAAATATCCGTCTACACTTTATTGCACACACACAAATTTAGTGCTGAAAATATTAGTAGTACTGCGATGATGATAAGAACAGTGATTTATCTTCTTTGTGTTCAGGTGATACTGGTTAACATTTTCTTGTGTTTTTTTTTTTTTAATTGTTTGATTGATGAAAAATAAGAATTATTACAAACTGAGAACTAATCGTGCAGCCAATAGCAAGTGACGTTCAGCTGTTTCAGAGTTTTAGGAATATAAGTAACACTGGCAATAACAAAATCCATAGAAAGATCACAAATAAAAATGAATTGATCCCACTAGCAAGTACTACCTGTGTAGCCAAAGCATTATGTGGCTTATTCCTGTGTGCAGAGACGTCCATTTAAAACACATCACTGAGCTCCATCATTACCATGAATCCATGTAGTTTATTTTTGAGTTAATGCCACATAAACTAATCAGAAGCTGCATATACTTACTAGCACAACAAATATGTATTAATCCACAACTGAAAATAATCCCACGCAACTCCACCATTTAGTCCTGAAATGTTTCCTCAAAAATTATTGAGTCCTTTTTAAAAAGACTTTAAAGATTTACGTAAGAACAAATTGGTCTTTGTTGATAATAAACAAAATATAGATGTATGTACGTCAGACATACGTTAGACTTTAAATCTGTTGCATAAGATTTCTCAGGTCTATTTGGTCATATTGGCAAACCCCAACTTGGCTAATTCATGTTGCATGTAGATTCCTTATAACTGACAAAAGCACAAAGGCAGATGGTGGCTCCAGAGACCCAGACTCTTTGCTGCTGTTTACAGTCAGCCGACCCCAACCTCCACTCTCTCCCAACCCCAAAAATCTTTATCTGCTACATGATGCATGAAAGCACACTGTCTTCTCATACAACTTTACCTGACCCCTGACCCCATCTGCACAGATGCAATATGACCCCGCCGCCACCATCCATTTTGGCCTGTGGAGTAGATTCAATGAATTTTTATTATGCTGCATGTGTATGTCACTCGGTTTGGCTCTTTCTTTTGAGCCTCATTGCCACCGGTGTGTCTCGAAAACACATCACTAACCGAAATGAAGATGTTGAGCCGTTGCAGGCGACGTCTTTAATTTTATATTATGTCTTTGGACTCTTCTGAAATCTGCAGAAATCTGCACACTAAACAGCCCATATTGAGTTTGTTTGTTTGTTTGTTTTTGACTTAAAATGACAATTCCAACAGGATTGTGACAGGCAGATTTCCAACCATACTTCCTGGCAGACTAGAGTGTAGATGGACATTTGAATTCCTGTCTTTTATAAATTTTGGCCATCTCGGTTGACAATTTGGCACCGACGCTCGTAAAAAAACCTTGCATGTGTTCACATTTGTTCTTTCCAACAAATTCCGCCTATTCTGCTGATATTTTGGAGGCTCGGCACTGTTTGCTGAGTTCCACTAGTTTTGAAAAATTTTCTATAACCAGAGGAACTTTCAATTTCATTTTTGTTTTCAAATTTTGAATTCACAACTTCGGGGATGTGTTGACGGACTGCCTGTCAGTCTGCGCCACAGAGAGATGTCTGTGTTCGTCTGCCTTAGTCAGTGTCTCTCTTTTCGTTCCCCTCAGGAGCCTCTCAAATTGTCAGTGCCAGACAACAACTATATGTTCCCCAGGGGGAGCCCAAATATCTTGGGAATCGGGCGTCATTTAGCCTGTAAGAGCCTTTTTCCTTTCCCTGACACTTTGTATTGCCTTTTATTTCCCCCCTCTCTTCTTCCCTCTCCATCCTCTCAACCGTACAAACATTCAATCTCATTTGCCTCTCTTTGATTTCACCTCAGGTGGTCTCATTCATTCTTCCTCCAACCTCCTCACCTCCCAGCCCATCTTATTGATCAGTTTTTAATCTTTTGGTGTCTTATTGGACAATGACACATTACCGAACACAGGGCAGGGCTACAGCTAATGATTACTTTTGTAATCGATTAAGATCCCGGTATTGATATTTTTACTTTCATTGATCTTTTAAGCTATGAAGTATCAAACTTGATCTTGTTCTTTTTTCTCACTCAAATCTTATGTCATTTTCTGTTCTCTTCTTATTTCTGCAGTGAAAAAAAAAATTCAAGTTCCATCATTAAAGTAATTTGGAGATTAATGTTCCTACATGTTTTTGTTTGCTATAATACAACCAGAAGTCAATTTTCTGTAATGATATTCTTACTTTACTCTAAATGCAAAAAGTTACTGTAAAGTTAAGGGAGCATTATTTGTTCAGAAATATTATTCATCAGGACAGTTCGTTCCAATATTTAATATCTTTGGGCTGTGATTTGACAGATGTCATGATCAGTCAACCAGGTTTAAATAATCAGGGATGAACAGACACAAAATGATAGAAATCATGTATATGATCTTGGATGCACAGTAAAGTGATTGTCCCCTTTACAATTCATGGCCATTGTGTTTTGGGAATGAAAGCATTTATATTCCCTCCTCGCTGTCAGGTCCCAAACTGGTACATTGCATTACTGTCATAGATGACAGGGCTAACGCACAGATAAGGACGTAGTACTGTAACATGATGCTGTGTGTGCACTTCCTGTGTTTATATATATTACTGTACTTATGTTGAGAGTCCCAGAGATAAGATGCACAAGGCTGTGTTTTAACGGCACAATCACAATGTGCGCAAGGTCACTGAAGATTTGTTTGTGCTCATCCACGTGCAAAATGTTGAATGAAGTAAATCATATAAATTCTCAGCCAATCACATCCTTCAACTCATCCCTTCTTTAAGTCGTGTCATTTGGAGCGGCTCACAACAAAAAAATTGATCACCAAATGGACAGCAGATACCAGACCATCTTCTCCTGGAAAATGATATTGTTGTCTGGGAGGTGGGAGTGCCAGAGCTTGTATATATGGCATCCAAATACGCAGCCAAATGCAGATGGCGTGCCAATGTTTTTGGATGAGGATCTGGAGAAAAGGTTCCTAGGAATGTTTAGTGAAATAATAGAGAAGAGAGGGATTTTTCAAAGGGTGCTCGAGAAGTCAGCTTTATCTCAGCTGCCAAAGATTTGAATCAGTTGAAGTGGGAGGAGAAAAAAAGTTAGAACCAACTCGTCTGATGTGCACAGGAGCAAAACAAACCTGGGACTGGATTGAGCATAATTTCATGTATGTGTGTGTTTGTGTTGTGGGGCGTGTGTTCATTTATGCATGCACATAAAGTGATTGGTTGCCATTGAAACAAAGCTATTAATATCCACAAAGGACAATTTGTTTGTCAAAGGTGCGTGTGTTATATCCCCGCACATCTTGTTTTAATTTAGATATGAATGCGTGTGTAATACATTCATACATGCCCCTCGCATACGTGTGTGTGTGTGTGTGTGAGAGAGGGAGAAAAGCAACAGCTGTCAGGATGTGATGACTCAATTTCTTGACAAGACTGGCACTGGGCAGTCATTTGGAAACTGAAGGAGATACTGGCTGATGAGGAACTGCCACTGCCTATTAATTCAAGCAAAGAGGTTTCGTCTGTCTTATCTTGAGTGTGAGGAGAGAGCTGTTCTGTTGCTGCTGTAGGTGCACATGATTTAGCTCATCAATTTGCCTCTGATCGACAGTATTCAGTATTTCTTTTGGTATTAAATTTGCATCTCCCAGGAAGAAGAAACTTTTGATAAATCTATAACCTTTTACTATTATACTAAAATTCTACATGAAAAAAGTTGGGACGCTGTGTAAAACATAAATAAAACAGAATGTGATAATTTGCTAATCCTTTTTGACCTAGACTCAATTTGACAGTACAAAGACAAAAGATTTAATGTTCAATCTCATCAGCTTCATTGATTTCTGTAAATAGATGCTTATTGTGAGTTTGATGGCAGCAACATGTTTCAAACAATTTGGGACAGGAGCAACAAAAGACTGTGAAAGTTGTGGACTGATCCAAAAACACCTGTTTGGATCATTCCACAGGTAAACAGGTTCATTGGTAACAGGTGATAGTATCATGATTGGGTATGAAAGGTTCATCCTGGAAAGACTCAGTCGTTCACAAGCGAGGATGGAGAGAGGTTCAACATTTTGTCAAACACATGATTGTATAAAAAATATTAACACATGGGCTCGGTGACACTTTGTAAAACTGTTGTCAGTAAACAGTGTAGTTTCGCTTATTGACAATATGCAAGTATTTAATAGTAACTGTGATTATTAAATTATGATGACACTCCACTTATGTCGTACATATAACTTTAAAAAGTTGCTGTTTAAAGTTTGCACTTTTTCACAAAGAAGGGAGAATTGACAGCATTTAATACCAATAGTGACATGTTGTGACAGCAGAATAAAGTATCACAACATCCAAACACCTTCTTCAGTATGATCCCTTTATATCATCCATCTGTATTGTTCAGTGCTTTCCATCACCCAAACATCCAAAACCTTACATATACGGTTGATGTTGTCGATGGTTTAATTTCTTTTTCTATCTGTGCTGCAAATACAGTTTGTCCACTTATCAACCGGGGAAAAGAAAAACACAGCACCAAACAAGAAATAGGGGCAGAAATATAAGCTACCAGGAGAGACTGTGTGACTTTATGTACAGTATGTGAATATACTGTAACTCTGGAGAGATCTGAGTCAAGGTCATTCGCTGGACATAATAGTGTCCTCTGCAGCTTATCTTCACTCAATCCCTGTATCACAACTGACAGAGAGAAAATAACCGCACTCTGTGTACAGTGCAACACACACACACACACACACACACAAGCACACTAATCTATTCCCTATGAGATATAGATAACCCCAGAAACCACAGGTAACACACAAACAAATCACAAGAAGTTCACTTTATCAGCAGCCAAAGGAGACCTGGCAACCTGTCTCCTCGCTATTGTTAATCGTTCTCTCGCTCTCTCTCCAGCCTCCATCTGTCTTTCCCCCTTTTCTTCCTCCCATGATCTCTCTCTCCTCCCTTTCCTCCCACTTCCTCTCTCCCTCTCTCACTCTTTCCTTGAAGCCCGCAATTTAATAACCTCAAGTGCTGTCAGAAGAGGCATTGAAAAATGGCTTCTATAAAACATAACGGCCTTAATCAGAGTGCGCCGAGGATTCTCCCTGCTGCCGCTGATTTCGCTCCCCATCCCTCCACGCTCCCCCCCCCCCAATCCCCGCCTCTAATGAATTAATGTTGAAATATGCAGGGGCTCAGTAGTCATTAGATGTGCGCCGTGAGACGTGATTTAAGATGGCTGCCTTTATGTGTCTGCCAGGCAAGATGGAGCGGGACGGGCCTGGCTGGACAGTGATTGTCTTGGCTGACTGAGTCAAAAGTGCTTTAAAGACCGCTCCTCAGTGAGGGTGATGCCACAGAAGTGTTTCCAACCGAGCGTTGCTGTTGTGTGGTTTTGTTTCTTATAAAATATGGAAAACAAGGGACGTGCTTCAAATTTCAGGAATGGTGAATGTGAACGTGGCCTTATGTCAAGGGGACACAGATGTGGGCTGATAAGTTCAGGAGATTCACGTCTTTTATCCGCTGGTTTAGTATAACATGCTTTGGCTATGATGTGGTGTTCAGTGATGATGTGTTCCCACCAGAGGTTAACTGCTCTGACCTGTAATAGTCCTGGTAGCAGCGTCGACCTGTGTCATCATAGTAAACGTGTCTTGGATCATGCACTATTGGCTTCTACAGAGAAATGCACATGAAAACGGAGTTTCATCTCATTATCATTCATTTGGAGTCATGCGTCTGGTCGACGGATGAATCAATATTCTGTCTTTTGTAGCTCTATTTTTGGTCTTCACCAACTCCTGTGACTACATATCCAGCTCCTTTAGCTGCTGCTAAATGCTCAACTGTGTTCTCCAGCTTGTTGTTTGTCTGATGTTTGGTTCAGATCAGACACTTATCAGATAACCATGGCATATTATGGTAACAGCTCCCTGCCGCTGTCGGGGAACTGCCACTGTTTTTTGTGAGGAAGCAATAGGAAGTGTTAACAAAGTTATCAAGGTTAGAAATAAAATTGGTCTATATATAGATTTGAGTAGTTTTTGGTATAGTCTGATATGATCTAATGTAGCTACTATAAACTGGTGCAGCTACATTTTTGTTTTGCCACCATCAAGACCTTTGATGATTTTAGGTGATGAAACAATCGATAATCAATTAATAATTTCAGTAATCTTCCAAACAAATATGCCAGTCCTTCTCTGGTTTGAGCCTCTCAACATGAATTTTGCTGTCATTTTTGGCTCCTGCATTAATAAATGGAATATTTGGGGGGTTGAATTGATCAGGTAAAATAAAAACAATAGATATTGTATTATTGATTAAATGACCAATCAAAAAACAATCAGCACATTAATCAGTAATGAAGATAATTGTTAGTTGCAGCAGTATTCATGGAACAGCAAAATATCAAGTACTAAATCAAGTATCCCAACCATATGGAAATGTGAAATTACAGTGATGGAGAACATGTTCTTTCAATCTACAGTTGTTTATTGGAACATTTTCTTGGTTTTATTTTGCCTTATACATTTAACAGTGAACCATCTTTCATTCTTTGTTGTTTCCATTAGGTGTCATACATACTTGTTGTCTCATGTTGCAAACATGGTAATGGCAATAAATTAATATTATAATATGATCTCAATGAGGAACCTTAAAGTGCAAATGCTCATACATCACACCAGCGAGTGCTACAGAATTCATAAAATCTTTACTTCAACACAGGCCTTACCATCAAACACTCTTCAGACATGTATTAAAAAAGGAACATCAAAGTGAAGATGCTGTAACTTTTCTGAACATTTTTTGACAATGTTTCATTACTGCTGGGCAGGTCTATAATCTATTTCCTTTGAGACTTCCTTCTTAAGTCGAGATCACACAATTATGAGATCTCTCATTCTGACGGCGGGGCGGAAATTAATTAATAAATAAACACTGCATTTTTACATTCATCAACATGCGGTAAGAATAGCTCTAATTATCACAGGTGAATTAACACTTTCATTTTTGTGTCAAAAAATTAATTGTATCCCTTAACAGCTATTCCCAGGGGGAAGTTAAAGAAGAGAATGGGCAAGGTAAAAGGAGAAAAAAAACACAACAGTGCAGACCACCAGGAGTGCTAATTGCTGCTTTCAAAGCCTTGCATCAGTGTTACCGTCTTTCCACAGGAGTGTACAGTGTCCCACAGAGAGATGCCGTAGGTGGAACCTTGTTACAAATACACCAATGTCAAGTCTTGATCTTCAGGACCTGGCAGGGAAATTCTCTTCATTTTCACTTAACCAGGCAGGTTGACCGAGAACAAGCCGCATTTAGCTCGAATTAACTATTGAGTTGAGTGAGACTTAAAGGTGTATGTGTGGTAATTATTGCACGCCATGTATGAATCTAGATTTTGGAGGTGGTGCACAATGTACATGCACAGGTAGATCCTGACTTAGACGACAATGTGCAAGAAAGAAAGTATTGATTTTGTGATTCAGTTTTCATCACACTAAAATCTCCTTTCAAGCTGTTTGAACTGTTAGTAGAGATGCAACTAATGATTATTTTCACTATTGATTAATCTGTCATAATCAAAGTTTTCAGAATTCAGAGCTCCCAAAGCCCAAGGTGATGCCTTCATACTGCTTGTTTTGTCCAACCAAACCAAAACAGACTCAAATGTTATATCTCATAAAGCAGAGAAAGGCAGCAAATCTTCACATGCGAGAAGCTGGGAGAAGGGAATGTTTGGCATTTTATTGAAAAGTGATTCAGTTAATCGATTTTCAGAATAGTTGCAAATTAATTTTATATCGATCTTCTAATCAATTAATGGACTAATTGTTTCAGCTCTTTTGTTAAGCAATGTTCTTGTTTGATAAATCCATTTTTCAGAGGAGGATTTCGACAAAACGGGCGGACTCGCTAACCTTTTTTGCCTGAGTGTATATCCGTTCTTCCGACTGACAGAACGGCTGAGCGGTCGCGTCCTGTCTGTGTCCTTAACTCTCTTCTCATTTTGTGTGTTAATGTCTGAGTGAACATCCCTGTGCCTGAGCTGTGACTGAATGACAGAATGAGTGTGAGCGAATGCGGGGATCACTTCATGCATGTGTACTGCGTGCATGTGTGGTCAACCCACCGGTGAATACCACTGCATTAGCAAGGCCATTAGCACATTTAGCTGTCTGTAGGGCCCGAGTGTTAGTGACACGTTTGGGTCCCTCCTCCACTTAGGCACCGTGTTTGATGGACAGGACTGACATGCCAGGTGACAGTAATGTCACTGTGTGGCAGCAAGCAGTGCCACTGCTCTGGAGCACGTGACATGAGGTTTGTTGCTATTCCATCTAAGAAGAAATTTCTCTCTATATATAATTTTTTTTATACATCAGCCAGGTTATATTATTACTGTAACATTTAAGCAATAATAACACAAGAGGGAGATATACTGTGTCGTGCAATATGAGCACTGCTGTGTTTATTCAAGGCCAGTTTTTGTACTGAGATTTACATTGATCAGTTGCAGTTGGCACAATGAGATGGCGTAATTTAAAGAAAACTTGTAGAAACATGGTGGAAATATGGCATTTATATTTCTTTCATTCAGTCATGTGAGGAAGGTTATAGTCTCCTCGTCACTCGGCACTGATGTTTTTCATCCGTCGCCATCTTTCATCTTTCTTTCCGTCTGTCGTCATCTTTCGTCTCTTCAGTGGATGAAGTCGTTCTTTTTTTTTTGTACGTCTTGATTAATTCACTGAGTCTGTTTCCATTGACTTCAGCCAAGTGTTTAACCTTTTTGCAGTTGGTTTTGGTCTTTGCATGAGATTTACTGACATTTTGCAGAAATTATTATCTTGAGTTTATTTAGGCTGCCTGGTCATTTTAAGACCTGTAACTGATGCTGACAAATGCCAAATATTGTCAGATCTTCTTTCATCATATATGTTAAATAACCAGCATGTTTTAGAAAAGCACTCATTTTCAAACTGTTCTGTATCGACAAACAATGCCGATAATGGCTAAGTACAGTACCTGTAAAGAGAACAACTGAGATGATAATTGCCCTGGTTTTATGTACAAGCTGACGTGTAAATTGAGAAAATATATTTTATGCTGTCACTGTCAGACGAATCCGTAAGCGTAAATCCAAATGCGGTTGATGTGAAGTGCTCCTCAATCTCGCCTCAATATACTGCACACTGTCAGTTCACCATAAATGAGGCCATTTGATGAGCTAAGTTTGGACACAAGAGCCTAATGGCGGCATTAAAGAGGAGACCTGGGAGAATAGATGGCCGGACATCACTCACTTTAATCACCTGTTTCATTATTCAGTGGATGGGTGCCACCTGGTCATACATGAAGGGTGTCAATGGGATCCGGGGTCTGAAGACGAGCGAGACCGTCCTAAAGGGGAGCTGTGGGGAGTCCGGTCCAGGGAAAGCTCTTTATTTTCAGCCGAGGCAGGAGCACATTTGTCTGGCTCAGCGACTGCGCTTTTTGAAAGATAGGAAATAAAAGAAATTGATTATATCTGTGTTGGTCCGATTCATCTTTGGAAATTAGGTCATTTTTTTATCTGCTTCAGTGGAGATTGCATCATTATGATGAAAATCCAAAGAAATTGTGTTCACAGGGGTTGGAAGGTGCAGCAGTATTACAATCTGTTACTTCAAGTTCTGCTTTACTTTGGGTTTTTTTAGCTGATTGAATGATTGGGGGCAGCCAGATGCAAGCTGGAGTCCTACTTGGGTCTGAATCTGGATCGCTTTTTTTTTTTCTATATCAGATTACGTGTGCAACAAAGTGGTTAGAACTATGTTGCATATTTCTATATAGAACAGAGTAAATTACAAAATTGAAGAAACAATATCAAAATGAATTTAAAAAAGAATAGACTCTGGCTTCCCTTAAAGATTCCTCGTGCTTGTGGACAGTTCACCTCAGCTTTGGTTGTTACGTTGAAGGACACATGAGCAAAACTGACCTCAGCTCCGGTTTGAACATTCGAAAGGTTGAAAGGATACAGGAAGGGTAACCCATGTCTATAGGATGATACACACTCTCGAATCTCAATGCAGTCCTGCCGTCCACTTTTCACAGGCGCGCACCACAGAGGAGATAAGAGAGAGAATAAGCTGTCAGTGGGCCGAGTTCGCCGGTCCCCTCTATATTCTTCACATTACTACAGAGGGAACAATGTGTCTGCAGTGGCAGGTGGCCATAGTTCATAATGTGCTGATGCTGACCAAGTGTCAGTTTGATCCATGGGATTGGTGAGTGGGACGGGGCTGTGGCTCCTGAATCCTTAAGCAAGCAACTGTGTGGTGCTCCTATGGGGACGGTCGTAGACATGATACAGATGAGACCGGCAACTATCTGCCTAATGGCAGACAGATACAAGGCAGAGAGAGGGGTGTGGGGGGAGATGAAGAGGGAGGGAGACAGTAGGCAGGACAGATGAAGGGTTGAATATCACGTTTGGAAAAGGCACGAAGGCAGATAGTGCACTTGTCATTTGGTGTTATTTGTCATCACAGGCCTGTAACTCTGAAACTAATGTACTGTATCTGTCGCACAAACAGTAAATGTAAATGTGTGCAGGCCGTTCTGTTTTAGGGACAGTCGTAACGCTTGATGTTGTGTGTTGGAACGGACTGCTGACACCAAAGATTTGCCTCATAAAACAGTTCCTCCATTTGGTGGTTAGAAAGTAAACAAAGTCCTCAACACTTTTCTGCCTGTGTTGTTACTGATGTATGTGATAGTGCATGATGGGATATCCTGATAGATGATGATATGAGATGGAGATGAAGAGTCCCACAATGCAACATAGAGTGTTTTTTTGTTTTCACTGATTGCAATTGAAATATTTGTTGAATAGGAAAATGTTGATTGTACATTTTTTGACAACATATTAGAGACCAATCACGTCACAGAAAAAATTCCAACTGATCGTATAGCAGTCTTTTACCCCATTTACTGAAATAGGCAAAGCAATATTGGATGAGTTTGCTAAAGACGCCACGTGCTATTGTTTTGGTTTTAAAAGTTCATTGTTAGCAGGTCACAAGACCTCGATCACATGGTGACATTTTGGCTACTTAAAGCTCCATTTGGCCACAAAGTCGATGACACAGTCACACATGGAGTTCAGTGCAAAGCAGGTTAGTGTTCTTAAATCTTAAACTCAGTTTCAAAGAAGACAGGAAACACTGAGTGTATCACCTGGAACATAGACAATAATGCACAATTCATATTCATTTTTCAGGTGCTGCATTTACTAGTAGGAAATGTTACGCTTATGAGAATAAACTCAACAGCATTGACTTTATTATATATCATACATTGATATTAACTGATATGAAAAAAATGTTCATATTGCTCAAACCCTAATCCAAAGTTACTTTTGCTTGAAGCATTCGTTGTGTTGCTGCAGTTTAATGTCCCTTCACCAATGATTTAGAGCAATGTTAAACTGTTGACTGGACTGTTTGAGGTGTCCTAATATTTCACTGGACACCTAGCAGCCAATCAGAAACAAGTATTTTCTGTAGCCATGGCGTGAGACACAATAGTATTTTAGTACCAGTAGTTCAGGCAGCAGATGTGTGTGGGTCTGTGTGCAGCTTTTAAAATACATATTTGAACATCACGTTGTGGATTTGTAGAAGTGGATTTGATTGGACCGCAGCAGCCGAGGTAGAGAGATGTACTCCACGTCTGACACGAATAAACTCAACTTTGGAGGGACATAGTTAGGACACAGTTGTTTACACACACACACACACACACTCCTCGAGGCAGGTTTTGCAGTGAGCGATGAGCCGAGCGTGATCAAAGCAACAAAGCACAGCAGAAGAGACACACACACACACACACACACACACATGTCTCGAAAAAAAAAAAAAAAGTACAACTCACACACACATCGACAGAGCTACTTTATCAGTCTCAGGATCTGACTCAACAGCATTTACATATTCAACAAACTGTCACATCCACAAATGCACTCTGCGGCCCTCGGCGTTTGTTTGAAATACATTAATTTATGAAGAGATGAGTGAAATATTTACACAGTGACAGTATATTCGTGTCACCTAAACAATGCATGTGATAAGCTGCGATATGTGGCCGCACGTCTGTGGATTTAATAAAACGTTCTTGTGTGCGATGCAAAACGCATTGAGTATTTTTAGTTGTTAATCTGATGGTAGATTAGAGAGCAAGGACAAAAAAATGATGATCAGGTTAAATTTTTTAACTGAGATAAATGTGCTCTTAATGAATTTGTGTGCAGGTATGTTTCTTAACACAGTTTGCTAATGTCTGGATTTACCCTCCACAACATCTCTGACCCCGGCTCATCTTCCTCCATTGTCCCTCCCTCCTCTTTCATTTCCAAATACTCCCTCCTTCTCTCTCTCTCTCTCTCTCTCTCCGTCTCTTTTGGTCTTCCTCTGCAATTTATTGCGCGGGGCAGGCAGACAGCAGAGAAACCTCCCTGTATGGAACGATCTGTCATCTCAACATTATCATCCAAACACACCGCCTTCCATATTGTGCTACAAGGGCTTGGGCAAATTGCTATTTTTATGGGACATGATAAAGGAAATGCTGCCTTATGTTCACATTTTTTACTGCCCAATGTTAGAGCGGGACGTGCCATGATTCACTATATTGGAAACTACAGACGGGTGACGAATTAAAGGAAAAGCCAACACAAGGTGTCTCAGTAAGGTGTAGGGCCAACACGTGCCACCAGAACAGCTTCAGTGCACTTTGGCATTAATTCTGCAAGTCTCTGGAGGTCGACTGGAGGAATGAACACCATTCTTCCAAAAGATATAACTCATTCGGTGTTTTGGTGATCGCAGTAGAGTCGGTCCAATATCTCTCATAGGTGTTCAATCTGAAATGGCATGAAATCTGATTCACGTCATTTTCATTCTCATAAAACCATTCCTTGACCCCTTGTGTCCTACGGATGGGGGCATTGTCATCCTGGAGGAGACCACTTCCATCAGGACAGTAATGTTTCATCATATGATAAAGGGGATAACTCAGAACAACTTTCTACTGTTTTGCAGTGACCCTTCTCGCTGAGGAGACAAGTGGACCCAAACAATGTCAGCAAAACACCTCCAACAGCATAACAGAAGCACCAGACCCCCCTCACTGTCGGGGTCAAGCATTCAGGCCTATACTGTTCTCTTGGTGTACCTCACACATGCACTCGCCCACTTGTTGAGAATACGTTAAAGGATGACTCATCTGACCATATCATTTTTTTCCACATCTCTGTAGACCAGTGCGTCTGGTTTTTGCGCCACTGACCTGTCAAATGTGCATTCATCTTTATAATGAGGGGTTTATGTTCTGCAACCCTCCTATAATATCCCTCTCTGTGCAATTGGCGACAGCCTTTTCTCGCTGGCGCTGTTGATCAGTTGCGTTTTTCCTTACATATCACACTCATGCACGAGCATCACGGCCATCAAATGTGACGTCACCCACAATTTGGGACTCTATTTACTGATGTCTTTCCCATAGATCTACATCACTTTAGTCACACAGGCCAGTTGTGACTGAAGCTGCCGCCATCCCAACATTTCTCTCTTTCTCTTCCTCTTGCCATCTTGATACAGAATCCGAATCAACTGGGCCCACTCAGCGTTTTTGCTGCCACGGAGCATGATTGGATGTTAATTGCTTAATTGCACCATGCAGTGCACCTGTGTGGAAGCATCTGCATTCGTTATGTTCCTCCACTCGTTTATTCAGGTTTTTCCTTTAATTTGTCACCCGTCTGCGGTTTGTGTAGCGTGGGAGCGTGCGTGTCTGTTGCTGGGCGGTTGAAGGAGATAAAAACGAACATGAATATTGTTGTAAATGATTCAATAGATCCTCGAGTCATGTCAGTCATAATAGCAACGAGGAGCGTGAGTCTCGCACGGTTGGTTTAAATTAGAGGGGGAAAAAAAAATCAAGAGTGATGGATTAATCTCAGTTACAAATGGCAACGCTACTGTATATGGAAGATGTTTAATCTCGGTTTCAAATAGAACACACATATATAAATGCGTTTCTAATCTATTTGGGTCAACGGCTGGTTCTCGTAAATCAAAAAGTTGAAAAGCCAGAAAGGGTAAAAGGGCAAAATAAAATGTGAGAGAGAGAAAAAAAAAAACAAATTTAAAGGCAAAAGGCAAACCTATTACCATGTTCTGTGGGGAAGACGAGTGCATGTTGACTTCATCTGTCTGCTCTCTCTTCTCCTCTCTCTTCTCCTCTCCTGTCTTTTTCTCGCCTTCAATCCTTCTCTCCCCGAGCCCTCGGCGTGCCTGACAGCCAGCGCCGCACCAAACTGACAGGCCCTCAAACCGTGGCCAAGAAAGCGAGCATTAATTAAGTCATTGCCGGACTGTAATTTCCTTGAGAAGTAAAAAAATTTCCTCACACGCGAAAAGGTTACCAAGACCTTTTCTGTGTCAAAATTACCATGCGTCATGAATATTAATGCGCTTAATGAAGACAACCTTTGGTTCATCAAGAATGTTCCACTAGCAGGTGCCAAGCTGATAAACTCACTCGGTGAAGGCTGTGTTTTTTTTTTTCTTCTTCTTTCAGTTTTTCTCTATCTCTTTCTTCTTTTTCCAGTTTTATGTCAGCTCCTCAGAGAGTCAGTTATTTAAATCAACATCTTCCTATCAGAATTTACTGACTCACATGAAAACACACACACATCTAAACATCTTTTCCTCTCATTCGCTCGTCCTTGGGAGTGTGTTTTTCAGGCTGGTCGTCAGAAATGTTGATTTTAAAATGTTTGTCTCTCGGTCTGTGTCATAGGGCGCGTGTGAAAACGGGTTTGGTTAAATTTGGTTAAAATAAATGTGCTGTTTCTTTTAGCTGCGTTAGTTCGGTGGAGCCTGTTTGCAAGCCGATTATATCCTGTCTTAAACATATTTCAGACGACCTTTCATTGTAAGAAATCCTTATCCTTGAATGTTTAAATACTGAAAAACACCAATGGAAATCGTTACATGTTCTTTGATTTTTAAGCAGTTTGGGTCAGACAAAATGCCTGAAAGCAGCTCAAAGCAAAGCATAATGGAAGTGTGATGCCTTGGTTTAGCTCAATGACAAATAATGTATAGTATGACGTCATCTTGCATCATCAATGTAGCCCGTCATAGTTTGTGCTCATGAGCACATGAAAAGTCCAATAAAATGTCTTGTATTTATTGGCTGAAAACCACTAACCAACTTGTATTTTGTGCACAAAATTCACAGACAAGTTTGGTGCCGTCAGAAAACACATGAAACATCCGGTGGTTTCTATTCTCTCGAGCCTCTTACAGCGCTGACATGCAATAAGTATGTTCAATAAAACAGACACCGATTGTTATAATCAGTCTCTTATGTGGGAAAAATGCTTTCTTAAGTTCAACCAAAGCTAATATGAAATCTGGGCACATCCCTCCATCACAGCACAGTGAGGAAACACAGACCAGGGAAACACAACATGAAAACAGGAAAGACAGTAAATTTGCACAACTTGTCTGATTTGGCTGATACAGCCTCATATTATGCATCTCTGCACAGAGCAAAGATTGTGTATTAGTGGAATTAATTGAGCTATTACCTGTGAACTATTACTTTTAGCTTATAGGTTTGCCAGATAATTAAGGAAAATAATGTTTGATGCATTTTTTACAAGAACTGCACTATGCCTGTCTGGACTATGATGTCTTGAGTGTCACTATCGATTTGCATAACAAATCCAATGGATGATCTTTCCCATCTCATGTAAAAGGGTTTTAAAGGCCTCATATACAGCAGATTTTGCACCGATAGAATTTTTGCCATGAGTGTCTTCTAGATTAAGTTTACAAGGCCGAAAACGAGATTTGTTGATTCACATTAAAGTTGACTGCGATGTTAACTTCATACCTTCACATACAGTAGAACCAGTACATGACCAGAACCAGTACATTTATCATACTGGCTTTCAGCGGCCAGCATCACATTAATTCTCAGTTTTACACACTGATTTTGAAAACAGCACTGATTTGTAAACAGCGATGGCGACATTATACCGAGCGAGAACCAGTCGCCAAGTGTCAGTGATGGAGCCTTTGATCTCTCTGCGGCGTGGATGAGCTGCCCCTCTGCTCCTCCTCCTCCTCCTCCTCCTCCTCTTCTGCCACACCGCTGCCTATTATTTCCGTTGTGTAATTGAGATGCAGAAACATTGACAGAACTCATTTACTGCGATGGAGAACTGTGTAATGTGGAAGGGAACACAGATTATTACATCAACACGCGCACACACAAAAGCGGGCGGACACACACATGTTGGTAAAAGAGAATGTAATTTGGCACCATGTTTGAAGAGCCTCTTCAATTGTTCTGCCAGGATTTGCGCTCATGGTCTCGTGTAGCTGGGGAGGCAGAGGTTAGCGAAGGTGAGGCCGCATCGGGCGATTGCTTCCTGCACCGTCGGAGTGTGTGCTCAGGTGTTTATTATGAGGATGGCGCATCAGCATGGCTGCGAGTGAAAAGCTATTGAAATGGGATTGCACTGTTGTCTGGTGCTCTCATTATGCCAACAAATCACGCACTTAAACAAGGAAATGAAACAGCAAACTAAAATCTAAAAGGTTTATCTGTGTCAAAATACTAAGAAATCTCTCGAGTCTTCTTTTTTTTTTTTTTTTGCCCATTCTTCCCGCATCAGGACGACAAAGAAAGGTGGTTCATCCTCTTGAGACAAAGGACCTCACTCGCACACGTGTGGACACACTCTGAAACACACACACGCTCACACACACACAGAGGAGCACCGAGGTCTGCTGTCATACACCTCTCATTAATTCCTACCTGTCAGCCGGCTCCCCCTACCGTATCGGCCCCCCGAAAGGTGACAGCTTTCCAATGACTGACAAAGGCTCTTTAGGTGATACAGAAGATCCCTAGCAACTGCCGGCTTCTGTAAAGTGCCCCTCAAATGTCACTTTTGCTGCTCTGAGACGTGCGCACACACACACCCACACATAGTATTTTTAAAACAGAGGCCTGCTCTCAAGTCTTCAACCATCTTTGACATCCAGCGGCTATGGATGTCACAGAGGCCTCAGCTCTTAAAGCTTTTAACATCCGAGAGAGATGGCGTTGTTTGACAGTGCTATTGGTGGATGCTATTGTTGCGTGTCGCCCCCCCCCTCCGCCCTCCCTCCCCCGAGTGCATTGGATTTGCTTGTTTTTTCTGTTGTAAGAGGCAGATAAGGAAGAGGGAGAAACAGAACCAAACTTTCCCTCTGTGTCCATTCAGCTGTCAGGCGTTGAGTGGCAACGGCGAGCAATATTGGTGTCGGCCCGCGCCGAAGGGAAGGGGTCAAGTACATAGAAATGTTGGCTTCTCGTATTGACGTCGTTCAGCTGTCGAGGCTGATTCCAGAGTGCAATCTTACCTGTATCCAGTGTTATCTGTGCTTTAGAGCTGGTAATAGTGGGCAGAGACGTGTGAAATGTTTGAGTGTGGTAAAACTTCACACCTGGGGAAGGAAGAGGGAGGAGGTGCTTCTTCTTCAGGACCCTCAAGCTTTGTGTTGCACAAATACATTGTTCTGATACGCATAGATAATGCACTCTGAACAGATAAAGAAATTACAGATCCATCCACATTTCTGCAGTAATGTTCATCAGCCATCAGCGCCATACACCATCCACCTGTTTCCTGATTTGAATTTACCACAAGAGTGACACCACTTCTTCTCAAAGTCTAAACACACAGACGTCATACACACCTACAATTCACTGTCTACGCCTCTGATGTCCATCGACTGTAGGCGTCCATTACTCTGTTCACAAATCATATAAAGTGCCATACCTGAAACAGAAAGCCTTGAACAAGCAGAGTCCAACCTTGTTGAAGCCACTTGTCTCTCATTTTAGTCATATCCTTCAGGCCATCAGTTTTCTGATGCTTACATGGGACCGGGTCGTGGTGGAAGCAGGCAAAAAAAAAAGGTCGTCCAGACTTCCTTAGCAATGTTTTCTACCTCCTCCGGGGAGATCCGAAGGTGGTCCCAGGCCAGATGAGATATATCCATCATGATCTACCCCGTCTTCTACCAGTTGGACATGCCTGAAAACTTGCACAACACGGTGCCAATGAGGCGTCCTGATCAGATGCCTGAGCCAAATTTTAGCAATATGCTTTATTAAAGCAAACTATATATTTGAACTTTCTCATTGCGATTTATTAACTGACCCAGAAGCGGCATGATTAAAAAGTAGTAAACAACCTAGCGGCTTAAAACATCAGCAGGAGGGCTGGTTACGCGTCTGGAGCTAAAAAACTTTCTGTGTTTTAAATTTCGTAATGATGTAGTTAAGGAAAGCATCGGCTTTACACTGGTTGCTGCAGTTCGAGACAGGAAGTGTGTGTGTGTGAGGAAGAGAGAGGGAGCTTATCAAATTACCAAGTACTGCACACTGTGACTCAAATGAAAATCACAACAGGGTTTCACTGCTTCAAGAACAAAAGCCTTTGGTCTGTTTACACGTTCAACCAAACCAAACTGGATGGTTTTGCAGATGGAAAAGTGCTGCTGTGTAACTCAGATGCTTATTGAATTTTCTGGCTCTGCCCATGTTTAAAATGGACACGTTTGTGCTACAGCAAGTAGCGTTCAAGATGCCCTTTATCACAGGCCATTCAGAGTAATGAACGTATATATGATAGTGGCACAAGACTGATTACAATCTGATGTGTGGATCTTTATTATCGCAATCACCTCGTCAGACAT
The DNA here is from genome assembly GCA_025331565.1 of Holacanthus passer. Lineage (NCBI taxonomy): Eukaryota > Metazoa > Chordata > Actinopteri > Pomacanthidae > Holacanthus > Holacanthus passer. Next base: position 6,492,585 of record JAFREQ010000002.1, on the reverse strand, counting down.
TAACCGCTTTTAAGAGCATGTAAAACAACTCCGATGAGTCTCGTCTCCCCTCACATGAAAATCTTTTGAGAAGAAAAAGATGAAGAAAAGCAAGCGATGTTAAGATATGAAAAAAAAAAAGTGCCCCAGAAACCAATTATCACAAGAAATGGAGCAAAATGATTTCACATTCTTCTGCTCGCAGAGGATGTCGTGCAGGTTTAAATTAACTCCATCAGTAAACCAGATGATTACATTCAGTAAACAAGCGCGATGTGACGAGGGCTCAGAGCAAACAGCCACCTTCTTTATGCACCCACGATTGTGTTTCCTACATCTGAATGCAAATAGACTGAACGTGCAGGTACGGATTTGTAAGACTGACGAGTGTAGTGTCTGCTTTATGCACTGAATCACACTGACCTTCTATTATTTCTCAAATATTCTTGGTGGAAATAATAATCTCTTGACCTGACGACAATATCTACAAGAATGTTTTCAGCTTAACTTAAACTAAGGGGAAGTATCAGTTATAATACCATTGTTAATTTAACCTCTGTTAAACTTTTAGAGGTCATTCATAAAAGGTGAACGTCTGATAATAAGATGAGAGCATTTGCATCATCTCGTCATCTTCTGAAATATTTTCTTACAACGTGCTTTATCTTCTCGTATCTCCTCATTCATTTTGGTTCCAAGGCGATTCTCAGCTTTGGAGTCAATAAATTTGACCTTTGAACCTTGTTGCAACGTTCCTTCACTTTTACATTCTCCGAGACCAAGCGACTGTCACCCCTCTGCAGAGAATATACGGCTCAGGGATCCCTGCAGATATTAATTATATAACCTATCGTAGCATGCCTCCAAAGTTCACGGTGCATGAAAAACTTAATATGCATGGCCTTCACCTTTACAGGCTCATAAAATTGTAAAATTGTGCTTAATTTTTTTTTATATAATATGACAGAGATAATTTATTAAGAGCGGCATATGTTAATAGGACCCTACATGGGTGAGACTTTAAAAAGTTGGGTTTGATGTCCACTCACACAGCCACTGAAAGGTCAATAATATTTTTTAATACGGCTCTAATGATATTCATGTTCTTAGTCTCCACTTTTAAATTGGACTTTGTGGATAGCGGTGGAATTAATACGACTGTATTTTGAGAAATTCGGCGTTTGTGTGTCTGTGTGTGTGTGTGAAATACGTTGTCATGATCAAGGTATTGCTGTGATTACGATCCATGATTTAATGAGATGACCTGTGTGAGTGGACAATACCTGCGCCAGAGGTGGTCCACCAATATGGTTGAGCAGGCAGTCAAAGGGTTAAAAATGTTAACAAAAAAAATGAACCAGAATGTCAAAGTAACACCGCTTATTTTCTTAATTTACAATCAGGTCAAATTTAATAAGAATATATATTTAAGTATATGCTTTTATTTTCAGTTTGTGTATTTGTTGATCGTGCCTCACTTTTCTGTTTGACCTATATCTTCACTGTGCCATCTGTGCGAAGCTAAGCTGAATATGAGAGAAAGGTGAAATGGCCACTTTTAAAAACACGCATCAGCTGGAGCGATGAAGTCGGGGGCCGTGCGCGTTCTCAGACCGGGCCGGGTCTGGCAGCTCTGCCTACTACTTGATTACGCCACTCTGACAACCCGGCAGCCTGGTAAGGTCAGGCCCTACAGAGTGTCAGAGAGGTGGGATGATGATGTATCTCTCTGATGACTCCGTTTTTCACCTCTTGACTTTGTTGTTTTTCTCCTTTGCGTCAGTGTCAACTTTTCGCCCATCTGCTGGGGACGTGTCTCCCATCAGAGCTGGACAGTCAAACTGTTAACCCTGTGTGTGCCGGCAGCAGAGCAGCGCAAACGTTTCTCCACGGTTTTTCGTCATACTGAGTAAAATATTTCAAATCTGGATAAGTGAAAGTTAGAAATTGTCGCATTTTTGCTTCATTTGATGTCAAATACAAAACATATTTTAGTCATATTTATAGAGAATTTTGCTTCAAAATCAGCAACATGAGGTTTTTGTGACAAATTCCACTGGCTGATGTTTGTTAGGAGCCTCAATTTACCTGCATTGTGCAAGATGATCAGACTTTTTCCCTGAATGTGTTGCAATATTTTCACATGCTGCGGTCATCCCTCTGCCATATGCTGACCCGAAGGCATCATTTAGAGACATGAAATGCTTGTTTCACACCAAGAGGACATAGTTTTCAGGAGGCAGTGCACAGAATGAGTCACAGCGCATCCAGTAATATTACAAAGAGGTTAACAGGGATGCTACTAGCTTAATAATTCCTCTTCAGTTATTATTACTCATTCATTGCTGAACAAATCTGTGTGCCGTGATTTAAAGGAATATGAACAATCGCATATACATCCTCTGACTCTGATCTTTTCTGCCATGCTTGAGATTTTTTTGTGCAAATCCCACGAGAGAATTGTGGAATAGAGTTGGATAACTGTGAATTCAGATGTGCACAAAATTGAGGGTTTTTTTGCAACAGTGAAATTGATCATAGCTTCGTATCCTGTTAATGACAAAATCTAATTGAATGTGCACCGTGCAGGTAAAAGTACTCAGGGTCAAAGTTCAGTTTATTTGAACTTGCTGCTGCAAAATGTGGTGGTGGGCAGTGTACATCACTATGGCTCACGCAGATGCTCTCTCCATTGTGTGCGATGTCACACTTGTGCATTTGGCGTGAAAGCCCTGTTGTGATGCAACACAAATGCTCATGTTGTGCCACCTCAACCTTGTGTTCTGTCCAAAAATCAAAAACTGCATCTCGTCTCATTGTTTATCTTTCCCACATTACGACAACATTTATTTCAGTGGTGTGTATTACCTCTATTTTTATTTTTCATAATAGCGTCACCATATTCATCAAATGACCGTCATTTTATTTTAGAATGAATCAACATGCAAAGACAGAGCTTCCTGGTTTTATGGCTGCACAGCGTAAACAGTTGCATTTATTAAGTCACACACGCTGCATTTTTATCACACAAACAAAGAGATGCATCTTTCTCCGGGATGATATCAGGTGGCTTGTAGTGACAACAGCCGCTGCGATCCGGACGTCTCGCCCTGAGCCACTCGTCCTGTGTGCTGCTCCCTCCGCACAGACGTCTCTTGTTGTTAGCGTGTAATAGTGGATATTTCACCTGATAATGCTGCAGACGTGGCTGGAGGTCAGGGAACCGGCTATTCTTAGCGTGACCTCGGTCGTATTCTCCGTTATGTCTGAAAACAAATGGATATGAAACTCAAATCGCAAAATGTGAGTGTGAACTGCGGGATAAAAACTTAAACCTCTGTATTTGTCACATAATGTGACTCAGGGCGACACAATAGGATGCTGCTCTGCCAGATTTCTCTCTTTTCCCTCTTGGTGTATGTCTGCGTCAGCGTCTCTGTATGAACAACGGGGAGGGAGGGAAGAAGCTCGTGTTATGTGTGTATGTCATGGTGTGTGTGTGCGTGTGCTCAGGTGGCAGATACCCTAGGTAAATCATTTCAGATCCATTTATTCAGAAGCCTGTGTGCAGACGACACCTGCACAACGCTGCCAAAGAAGTGCCACGATGTCAGCGACTTCGTTTGCAGCTCTGACCCCCCCCCTCGGCCAGCGTGTGTGTGTGAATGTGTTTGTGTGTAAGCATGTATATGCTGTGTCTTTATTTGCGTGTGGTAGCCTTCTGTGTCTTTATGTTAGGTAGCTCGGCTGAACGTCTTATTCAGAGGGAGAAATAACAGCAGGGGGAAGCTCTTCCGTCATCTGAACGGCTGCGTTATTGCCGTGCTGCTTTCAATGATTCCTGCTTTAAATCTAGCTTCTCTCCCGAGGATGAGTAGTTAATTTAATTACTCTAATGAACAAACCGATGCTAAAAAGGAGGATTCTTTGGTTCTTAAATAGCAAATTAATTTTCAAAACGGCCGAGATAAAAATTAATGGTATTTTTAGTCCGGATGAATTTATATTTTTTGATATGACAGCTGTCTTAATCTGTGTTCAAAATGAGCTCGTTTGCGTGTGTCATTTGGGCGCTGACAGTCAGTTGTGACAGTTGTAAAGTGTTCTTGAAAAAGGCGCGCGACGTGGACACTCAAGGCAGCCAGACGAAAGATTTGCAGGCTGTGATGTCTGTGTGTCAAATTACTTATCTCGCTAAGCATATGCTGGCACTTCAGAATCATATACTTCAAACCGGCAGCCTTCAAAAGCGTCAAAACGGACTTTCTTATTCAGCACATCAGTCATGTAGCCACCAGCAAAATGAGCTGAGATGTCATTTGCACTCAACAAAAAGCTTCCGGAGACATTTAAAGACACTCTTGATGACTGTTTCAATTTGGAGAGACTGTTAATGATATCGTCTCGCCTGCCTTTTTCTTGAAGATACAAGTGAACGACAAAGAGCACTTAGATGTGCACTTCAGCTTAAGCTTTGCCAATTATTAATTTGAATCCTGAAGACAATTAGTAAATCACTACGGCACCCATTATCCAGCTGTTGCCCTGGATTTCAGGATTTTTGAAGTGCGAGCCAATCTCGGGGTCAATTTAGTCTGCCACTAATGACAAAACATAAAATAATGATTCTCTCTATCACGCTGTCACACATGTTCTGTGACAATAACAGAGCCCTCTTTTGTGTGATGAGCCTGAAATAAAAATACAAATAGCACTGACCTAATAATAGAGAAAACAACAGAAATATCTTTACCAAACACTTGCTTCAGTTTTCTTTTGTTTGAACCCTCCTCTTTACACCTCAACACACACACACACACACACACACACTGACGCATGGATGCAACACACCAGTCCTTGAGCTCCGAGCAAATATCCCACTTGGCTTGTGCTGTTCCAAGTGTTGGAGAGGGTTAAACTATTTCATTGCACTAATTGGCCAGTGTCATTCCTGACGTTTGGATAAACAGCGGAAAAGAGGGAAAGCTGAGACAAATGATGGCTAATTAAACTGGCGAGTGTGTATGTGTGTGTGTGTGTGTGTGTTTGAATAGAGAGAAACCAGCTGACAAAAAAATGGAGTGACGAAACACCCAGCTTGACAAAAGCAACAACTACTTCTTGCCACGGAAACTTAACACGAAGAGAGAAAAAAAATCTACTTTCTACTTTCTTTGAAATCCTCAACTTCTCTCTAATTGGGTTTCATTCAGCGCTGACTGAGAGAGAAGAGGAAACAATGATTGGACGCGTTTTACTTACAGTATTTTTGGCACGAGCAAGCAATTTTAAGTTTGAACTAGAAGCGTTGCATTTTGGCAATTTCCTATATCGAATGCGAATTTTCATTAAAAAGCAAAGCATATATTTAAACCTTTCTCCCAAGTTCTCCCCGGCCTCCACTGCTGCAAGTGATCTGATAAAGCTCAGATGAAATACTCATCTTAAAGGAGGGAGAAAAAGGGAAGATAGAGAGAAAGTAGAGGAAGCTCTTAAAATGAGCTGAGGCATGTCTGAACTCCGACCCATGGGGGACATTTGTTTTCAGAGGTAGCGTGTTGGCCTACCACATCATCCCCAGGGGAGAGATCCTCCTCGCCATTTCTCTGCTCCTCTGCACCTCGCGTTACAGCCTCTCTCTCTCTCTGTCTCTGTCTGACTCACACACATAAACACACACACACATACAATCCCCCAAACCGCCGCCCAACCCCCCACCTCGCCTTTTCTCGCATTTGACCACTTGTCAAGGGATGTTTATGGGCCATTGTTTGCAGTGCTGATGATCATTGTCACCGGTTGATTCCATTACCCATAGTCCTCTGATGGATGGGGCCTACCCTGACGTCCACTGATATGGGTGTCCTTGACCACTGGGGCAGACGCAATGAACGGAGGGGGCAGCGGGGCGGAGAGCTGGATCTTCTATTTTTGTTTTATTCAGTAGAAACAACGTACGATACTGTTCAAATTAATTCAAGGTGCTCGACGCAATGAGGCCAAAAATCTTTCAAGCAAATTTCTGAAATGCGAGCAAAATAAATTGTGAATTAGTGTGTGATATTTGATTGATTTGAATGTTATTATTCCAAATTATTTTGCAGCCTGGCCATGAACTTGACAACATTCACAGGAAAAACAATCAAGTCCTCTCAGCTAAATGACAAAAAATGTGGGTTGTAACAATCCTTTAGAGCGACAGAAGCGTTTCCTGATCTGACGCCACTATCGGCAGGATGATTTGTCTGGACCAGTTACAAATGACTGTGAAAACATAAACTTGTTTTATGATGTGACAGCACTATGGTTAAGGCTTGGTTTGGTTCAGGGATCATGGTTTGGGTTCAAATGATTTGCTGAGTTTAAGGGAGCTTCATCATCCTGTTAGCCCTGATCGTGGTCATGCTTAAGGGAAACCAACATTGACGACATAAGGAAACAGGAACCAAATAGCTGTCTCACATATTAGTCTGACTTTTTGCTGACTTCTAAACGTCACCTGATTTCCTCCTTTGCTTCCGCCATAATTACTACACTTGCTAAAGGACTTTGTCACTTCAGTCTAAACATGTCGTTTTGGGGCTGAACCCACTGATTCTGTGGTTTTTCTTGGTACCAGTACCAGTGACAGCATATGTGGTTTCCTGCCACGCAGGCAGAAGGAAAACAATCCAATAAACAGTACAAAATACTACCAACCTGCAGTATTCATACAAGTCCAAGCATTCAATTTAAGAATGAGTGCAAAAGATGCAATACAGCTACAAACAATACACATAATTAGCTGAGACCCATTAACTCTCATATGTCATGGTGCTTGTTTCATTGGTGTTAAATTAGATTCCATGTTTTATTTTTAAATCAAGATATTTGTCTCTGTGTTTAGTTTTTGAAAGATTTACGCAACAACAAAGTATATTTGAGAAAAATTTGTTTCCATGAGCTTTTACTGCATCTTCTCTTTTCCGCTATGTCACTTTTCCCACCTCCGTTAAGCATAAAAACTTCTCGGGCAATATTTTGGCTTTATTCATATTGCCGGTTTTTCCACTCATTGTTTTTTTTATACCTAAACTAAAAATGCACATAAAAGCCCAGATGGATGTAAAGCTACCTAATGACAGTCTTTATCTATAGGTTCAAGCAATCAATACATTTGTACAAACATAAATAACCCAGTTAAGGTTTAAGGCATTTACGCTGCTTTCTTATCACAACACAGGTTTATATTAGTTGTTTAATGTCGAGAGTGATGTCAGGTAGCCTATAACATTAATAGGAAAACCAACGTTTAAAGGACTCATCCCCACACATGACTTCAGACAAACCACTCTCCATTCACTCTATTGATAAAGAGCTGAAATGACGAGAGGAAGGATGTGTAATCGCACTCTGTTAATCGACTTTTACATCCTCTGATTACGACCTTAATTCACGTAATGTAACTTAAAGAGTTAACATGACAGATGTAGTCGCTTGTGCTGCTTTCCTCTGGTCTTAATCACATTATTACAGTGCATGTAAACACACAGAGGGGTTGCTCGCCGTCCGGCCTCCTGCGGTGCTCGAGTGTCACAACATTACTTGAACGTTTCTCCACCATCTCATTGAATTAGCGCTCCTCGACTCTCTAAAACAGATGAGCTTGAAGTGAAGGAGTCGTTCAGAAGCCGCACATCACGAGCAGACAACCGCAATTACTGACGGGAGAAGACGGGCTGGGATTTAACCGGGGCGAGGCCGCGATGTAGTGTCAGTGAAGGATTGGTCGCGGTGTCGGCCGACGGGGGATGAAGCAGTGTTGATAGCTAAAACATTTACAGCGGCTCCGGCTCTCGCCATTTTTCACAGAGCCGCGGCGCCATTGATCAGGATGATATCTGGCGGAGGGGAACGTGTAGTTAAAGGCACATGTTTAACAAGCTTCTCCAGCATTTCCCCAAAAATTGTCACCTAAAGACTTTCCATTATTATTCTGAACAAAGACAGAGTCGTTTTCAAGCCCTCGCATCTGTCTTTTGTCAACCCGTCCTCACTGGGCAGATTACTTCTCTTATAAAACAGCCATCCTGGATCAGACAAAATATTGTTCTCAGATAGAAACAAGGCCACTTTGCTGCACTTTGAGGGAGAAATTAGCCCCATTTTGTTTAAGTGTCTTAATGATAGCGGAGTTAAACCGTTGCTGCAGCTTTCAAATTCGTCCTCGTTCTTCTGAGACGCCAACGTGCGAAGAAGCAGGAAAACCCGAGCCTCCAATAAAACTAACATTAATGGCGTTGCGGTATGCAAAGCTATGCTAATTTTATGCACACTGTCAACCTACATAGTGGCCGTTCTTCATTCGTTTCAAAAGATACGACTGCAATTAGACGACAATTGATTGAAATCATTTGCGTTTTATGATTCGGTTACTTTTGAGAGCTGACAGCGTGTTGTTCAATTCACTGACAGTATATTTTCACTGCACGCGGAGATTAACTGCTATTATTGACCCTGATGCAAACCAACGGGTAATACATTTCAAACAAACTACTCACTATCTGGCTGATTTGCATGTGGTGTGTCATTTACCATATTCCCTGATTACCTAATGATTTATGCTTTAATATAATGCACAGGGGCCTTTCAAAGCAATGCCTTACCTTTACAGTGACTTAACATGTCGGAGACAGAGAAAAATTGAAATGATAGTTTAAGGGCTGCGGGGAAAAGAGAAGTCTTATCAGTTAAGACTTGCTTTGTATGTAGGATTTTTTTTTCCCATCTCTCCTTGGAAGGCAGGGGTGCAGTTGATGAATTCTTAAGCAGATCTCGCTGATAATTGTATTTCATAACTGTCATGCAGAGAGGGACTGTCCGCTGAGAAGCTATTTGTGTCACTGCATCTCTCTCCCTCTCTGTCTCTCGCTCTCTCTCTCTCTCTCTCTCCGCAGCCTCTTCAATAAAACTCAAATCACGACAGAGATTGTTAAGTCTACCTCCAAGATTATTAAATCCAAATGGAGAATTTATGGGTGACACTTCATAACAATTAATCTGAGATGCTTGATTAATAAAGTTCACCCCCCCTCCTTTTTCCTCCTCCTCCTCCTCCTCCTCGTTCTCCTCTCTCTTCACCCTCCCCATCACTAAAGTTGTCCTGTTTGAGTGGGATGAAGGAGGAGGGGAACAGACAGGATGGTTGTCAGAGACGACATGAGTGTCATTCTTTTTGATTAATGGAGCATTGTGACCCCGCCCCTAACCCTCCTTCTTTCCCAGCATGCCCACTCTCACCTCTGCAAAGCCCCCCCCTCCCCCAAATAACAGGTAAAAATAGATGTGGGCCAAGTTATGCTCTCCATTTGGATTCAAGGTAGACATCATGTGATGGAAGGCGAAGTGAGGAAGGGAAGAAAGAAATGTGGAACGATGGAAAGAGTGAAAAGAAAGAGAGAGATGTGGAAGGAAGGAGAAACACATTGTGGATTGAAGGAAAGGAAGAAATGTGGAAAAAAGGAAAGAAAGACATGTGGAAGGAAACAAAGAAAGAAAAAAATGGAAGGAAAAAAAGAAATGTGGAACGATGGGAAGAGAGAAAAGAAAGAGAGACCAAATGTGGAACGAAGGAAAAACACATTGTGGATTGAAGGAAAGAACTTGGGTCTTTGGAAGGAAGGAAAGAAAGATATGTGGAAGGAGAGAAGGAAAGGAAAAATGGAAGGAAAAAAAGAAATGTGGAACGATGGAAAGGGAGAACAAAATGTGGAAGGAAGGAAAAACACATTGTGGATTGAGGGAAGGAACTTGGGTCTTTGGAAGGAAGGAAAGAAAGAAATGTAGAAGGATGGAAAGAGAGAAAAGAAAGAAAGAGACCAAATGTGGAACGAAGGAGGAACATATTGTGGATTGAAGGAAAGAAAAAAATGTGGACTGAAGGAAAAGAGAGAGAAAGAAAGAAAAGAGAGAAAGAAATGTGGAAAGACGGGAAGAAAGAAAGGAATGAAATGAAAGAAAGCTAGAGGTGTAGGGAGACGATGAAGAAAAAAGAAATAGGAAGAAAGATGGAGAAAAGAGAGAATTGATTGCAAAAACGAGAGTAATGAGAGAAGCTAAGAAAGAGGTAAAGAAATAACAAACCAAAGAAATGAATAATGGAGGCTAGAAAACGGGAAAAGCACAGAGAGAGAGAGAGAGAGAGAGAGAGAGGAGGCAGAAAGACAGATTTTTGGAGAATGTCACCTACCTAACCTTGTCACCATGTTAAGTCAGCTGTGATTAATTAGTTGAGTGAGACTGAGCAATTAGGTCAGGAGTTTGGGTGTGTGTGAGTACAAATGTGTGTGTGTGTGTTCATGCACAACTTTTTTTTTCTCCATCAAGATCCTTTTCATTAACAAACAACACAGCATATGAAACAAATGTTATTTTTTTGCTTCCCTTACTCACGAGGAAAGAAGAAAGAAAGAAGACAAATATCAGTGAATAAATAGATTCATAATTGGAAATAAATAAATAATTTATGGGTTGAACATGAAGAAGAAATAGCAACAACAATAAATAGATTGATAAATAAAAGGTGTGATGCTTCCATCTGCTGCAAAAGAGGTTAAAAATGGCGGCCAGAGCGTTTCTGGATTGATCCTTTAATGCAATCTTTTCTAATTAAACCTATTTCATGACCTCATTAACCTAATGTCTCTATACTAGTAGCAGCAGCTCCTTCCATTTCAAACAGAATCATATTGGCCTGAAACAAACCTCAACAAATGCTGACTGTTCTTAACATGTATATTTTTGAGGAATTGTTAAAGCTGGATTTCCAAAAGTCGTGTTCCTGTCTGCGTCGGTCACACGTCTGTTCTTATCTCACACAATCTCGATGAACTGAACGGCTGCGTGTTTAAGACAGATTGAGGATGAGTCGACTCTGTGTATTATTTAAGGCCTAAACTCATCTGGGATTTGTTCGTTTGCATCTTCCTCACATTTATTTTTAAGCCGAGCACAACTTTTTTTTTTTTTTTTTTTTTTGAAAGTCTGAATGTACGACCGGTTTGATATGCGACTTGCATTTGAATTCCATGTCAAATCTGAATTTACATCAAAATGCAAATTCATAAAGCTGTCACATACTCACGGTTTTTGCTTGGCTTGCAATAAAGGAAACCAAGAGGGGTAAAATTAAGTGTTTTTAAAAAAGAGGCCCTGTGGTGTGTTATCGCAGAAATGTGGCTCTAGATTCCTTTGAAAGAGTTTGAGGATAAGAAAACCCTCAGACAAATCCTTGAACCAGTAAAGGCTTACAAAAGATCATATTTAACAATGATGGCTATATATTTTCCTTTTTGCAATTAAAGAGTCCCTCTGTGTAATTTAATGCTTCTTTTCAAGTGTCGGGTCCCCTGAGACTTGGCCTGTAGCTATGCCATCGCTCTTGGTGATTATCATTAATGAATGTCGGCGAGGACCATCCCTCAATGTGACTAGGGAGGAAACACAAGCCCTAATTAAAGGTTCCTATTCATAAATATATGCCTCAAACTGCACGGATCGACATGCGCTGTGCACACAAGTCATTTTAATGTCAGAAAAGCACCTTTTTTAAGAGCGTTTCCTCCCTTTAATGTACAGCGTGCCAGCGGCGATGACAGAGTTTTGCAGCCGAAAGCCTGCAGCAAGGGATCTGTGCGATTTGAGATTTGAATTTGAGGAATAAAGCCGAAGATTAGGACGCACTAAATTGACACGATAACAAAATAGCTCCACTGCGAACTCGCTGCATAACCGAACATTATGAGACAGTTTCTGCATCTAATCCTCAAGAGACTGTTAAAGGTTATAGGGAGCTCCTCGTGTTGAGAAGTCACACTGTGCATGGAAACCTCTATGTGGGAAATGGAAATATTTACAAAATGAAAACGTTTAACTGATTACAGGATGTCACCGAGGAGGAAAATAATCCTCATTTGCTTGTGTTCTCTCCTAAAAAGTAATTTTAATCATTTTAATTGCTCCAAATGCAGACTGACAACGACTCTCATAAACGCTAGCGGTCGCATTGTCACATCAGTTTCCCAGACAAAGCTACTGGTAATTGTTATGTGAAGAAGATCATGTTAACATTGAGGATAATATTGAGTCTGTCTTGAGTATTTTTTTTTTTCTCACAGGGACTCAAAGAATCTCGTTGGGAAGAGAAAAAAAAAAGGAGCTTGGTGAGACAAACATTTGGCTGCTTCTCTCTCCTCCTTAATGGCTGAAAAATGCTAATTGGAGTGCACGTGTCAAAGAAAACAAAAGGCGAGGGAGGAGGAGAGGGAAGGAGCGTGCGTGTCAGAAAGGCTGGTATTTTGAGACGAGTCACTTTCTTTAGCCCGACTTTTAGCGAGGGTGCTCCAGGAAGCAGGAAATCTCAGATGGAGTTCTGCATGTTGTAATGTAACGAAGCTTTAAAAGAAGAAAAAAAAAAAACACATAACAGAAGAAATGCTTTCTGATGCTCTGTATATATTCTGCTGAACAATTATTTCACCGTCCGCGTAAACAAGCTGAATTTGCTTCCTCGCCTCTTCCTGTAAAACAACGTCCTCGAATCCCTGCGAGACTCCAATCCTTTAATAAACTTGCATCTGTCACCGCTGCGCAGCATTTTCATCACATCCTTCGTCCAAACTGACAAAATCCAAAAAGCTCAGATGGGGATTACAAACCTTTAATTGCATTGTCAAAACTACAGCAACACTTTTTTTTTTTTTTTTTAAAGTCTACACATTAAACAAGTCGTGTAAAAGTAAATCTCTATAAAATATCAAAAACCCTGCTCTCTCTCTCCCTCCATACTCACACTTGGCATTTTAATTATGCAGTCTTATCTGATAGATGTAGAGATATAGCTCATGTCAAAGTTAGAGCCTCTTCTTTATTAATTTTTTATTATATATTCTTATATTCAGGCTGTCAATGAGTGTCTGGAATCTGATAGGACCCATCATTGATTGAAGATTAGTCAAGATTATGAAAAGAGGCATTATCATAAGCTGTGAGCCTTCATCATTCCAAATGTTAACTTCTTTGAATGACACCGAGGGAAAAAGATTACGCTTTCATTTCAGTCCACCGAGGATAAGTTTAGGAGTCCGGCTGCTGCACAACTAATGTTAAGAAAAAAAAAAAAAAGGAGAGGTTTGTCAGAAAGCACATCACGGAGACGTTAAACAGCACAGACCCCTGACAGCAAATTTGTGGTGCACTAGTCATACTCGCACGCCGGAGGAGCCCATACCTTTTGACATGAGAGGTTTATGGCAGCAAAATAGCTCGTGCGGTTAGCCACAGGCCAAAATCTGCAATACAACATTAATTATTTATGAATATTAAGAGGTAGGCATTAAATTCTTGGTTCATGTCATCATGATTTTTGTTGCTTCGCCATGAGCGTGATAATAGAAAAACGTATCCTTGAAGGTAAATGAAACGTGTCAGTTTTAGCAAATAAAGCGTGTTGGCAACTTTTTGAATTTTATTTATGCAGAAAAAGTGCAAAAACTTCTCTTTACCTCACAGCAAACACTTCCACTCAAACTGATTTTCAGCTTGTTTACCGGCGTCAAACACGGATGGCGAATGAATTAAATCACGCTCCGGTGTGTGGCTCCAACACACTTTATATCATTTTAGTGTGGACTGAGTGCGTTCTCAAAAAGTACGAGGATCATGTGACGCTCTCTGTGGTCGTGGTGCTGGTGATAAATCTGGGGCAGCAGAAGGACAGAAAAGGCAAAGAGGCAGAAACAGGAACATGAGATGAAGGTAATAATTGTAGTGGTGTTGCGTTACAGGACGTTTTTAAAGCTGCATATTTTTCTGTGTCACACGTTTGCGAGTAGCACATGTGCGAAGGAATTCAACACAACGTGGACACACAGACCTCGAGGCGTCGTGACTTTGGTTTTATTTGTTTATTTTTAAAATACTGCTCATTAGATTTTGCAAATAATTTCCACAATTATTAGGCGGCACACAGATGAAAATGTAGCTCTGTGGGAATTGTAATATGCTGAAATGTGTGTTACAGTCGATAAACATGATTTATATTTTACAGATTATTAGTGACGTTTCACTCACAAGAAAACTTATCAATAACACTTAAGATGCGATGAGTAATGGTGGCACATCATTCCCAATATTTAGTTTTATTTCTATATGTGAATCACAAAATCATATTCAAAGTTCCAATGTGAGTAGTTTTTGGTCTTGATGGACTTTTTCAAACAAGGTCCCTCACCTGATTTGACAGCCTGCAGGACTCACCACGATCCACCGGATCTTTCAAACAGCTTCTCTTCAGATGATAATGTCAGACCTAGAAAAAAAAAAAAAAGGAAAGAGACAAAGGAAAATGGAGAATAATGTATGTAAATATACACGACGACTACGTGTTCTCACTCGAATAACATCTCGCAGAAGAGAAGGAAACAGGACGACGTGTCATCACGCTGTCACTGAGCCACAGGATGAGGAAGAGGGGCTTCATGTGTACAAGTTGGGGGTGGTGGGAAACAACTGTTTGTGTGTTTCAGCTTTTGTCGTACATGAACACGGACACGGGTGGCGGCGTCACGGGTTGTGTAACAACTGTAGCAAGCATTTTAAAAGACAGTCTGTTGGCTGTAAAGTTGAAATAATACCTGTGATTTTCAGGGAGGTCTAGTGCCAATTGATGGAAGTAATTCTAAAATGAAAGCCCAACTGTTGTCCGTGTGTGTGTGTGTGTGTGTGTGTGTTTTAGCAGAGGGCTATAATTCATCTTTGGAGTCATAAACACACATCGAATGACGCACATGGACATAAAATGTGTCTGCTTCCAGAGAGGTTGTGTATATGGCATGTAAAGAAATGAGGGATGAAGAAGAAAAGAGGAAAATGAAGTGAATGAAAATTTAGAATTTTTCCTACAACAAGAGAAATTTGAACATAGTAAACGCAAACTTTGCCATATTAAGATGAAAATTCGAGTGTGCTCGCCTTCTGAATAAGTCTCGCTCTCGCACTCATATGTCAATGTATGGATGGTTTCTGCCCCTGCCTCTTGAACCACATGTCCCCCCCTGCTGGCCCAGGATCAGATCCTGCACCAGCTTCTGTTCTGTGTCTCTGCCCCCTGGAAATCTTCAGCCTTTAGAGCCAGAAATGATGCTTTAGTCACTGAGCTAACAGCAAAAAATTAAAATTATTGCGTCAGTTTATACTGTATATTTGTGAGAGAAGATTTTAATCATACATTTTTCTGAATAAACATATTTATTTCTTATTCTGGTTTATACTGTTTTGAATCACTTAAACCAGTAAATGTAAAAAATTGCTCAGAAACTGTGAAGCAGTTTGTGAAATTACAGCAAACATTTTTTTTTAATGTTTTGGATTTGCTGATGCAGTAATAGCTCTCTCAACACAGTCCTGCACTGTACAATCATGCTGCATTTACCTCACTGAAGAGCAAACTGAAGCAGTTTCCTTCATATCCAACAACAGCATTCATAATTATTTTAAAGTGAGACAACAGAGGATAAAACATAAGGCGTTAAATCTGGAGCCAAAAATGTATTATGTGATATTTACTTAGCATTTTAAACATTTTTTTTTAATTTGCATCTCAAAGACGAGGAGAGATAATGTCTGAGCTGCAGCCCTCCTGCCTGTCTGTCTGTCTGTCTGTCTGTCTGTCTGCACACTTTGGGATGGACATATCAGTGACGTAGCTCTGCTCCATCAATCAGCGGCCAGGCAGGCTTTGACAGACAGGGACAGACAGATGTTGGGGCGGTACTTGCTATTTCTTTTACCCCATAACAGGCGACCTCAGACACCTTCTGTGTGCAGATTATCTGTGATTTCCAGGCAGGCAGAGGCTCAGAAACACCCTCAGTGCTGTGCGTAAAGAGGAGGAGACGCTTTTTCTTTGATGACCTGATCACTGTGAGGGGAAAAATGCACAAACTCACCAGATGAGTGGAAGCAGGACTGGGTTGATGCTTTGCAGAAAGTTTGTAATCCAGTGAGGTTGTAGCCCGAGCTGGAGCCGGTGTCCTGGGGTGAGGAATCCAATCCGAGCATCCATCCATGTTGTGATCTGCACCTTCTTATCACTCAGTAATAAAAAAAACTTTTTTCCTCTTCTTCTTCTTCTTCTTCACCATCCTCTCCAGCAGACTGTGCAGTAAACGGATCTATCATGTGAGACCACATTGGCCCACTTGTGCGCCCTTTATAAACACTTTATGGTGGATAATAGTTAGGACGCAGTGTAGGCTATTAATGGAGCCTCTGGTGGATGCAGAGCCCCTCCCCTTCACCACAAGCCTCACTAAAAAGGTGGAACGAATCGATCCGCAGCCTCCTTTGTCCCACTAAAGAGGTCACCCAAGACATCCGCATGTGAGCAAACTTTGCGCAAAGTCCTCATCTGCACTGCGCACTCGAGACTGTGTGCACAAGTTTGCGTCCATGTTGAGCTGAAGTGTCATAAAATTATGGGGGAAAATTGATATAGTGTCATTTGCATTATGATCACAATCAAGATTAAGATGAGGCTTAATCCCAAAAATCAGTCCAGCCTGATTTTGTTTAGTATAAATTAACATTATCCTCCTTTTGATTTCATATGCACATGCTGTTTTTTTTATCCATATATTTATTTGCATATTTTTGTTAATTAAAAAGCAGGAAGTGGATTATTGCTATTGTGCATGAAAATCCTCACCTTATAATATGACTATAGAATTTGAGTGAAACCAAAGCTCAGTTAGATTTTTAGAAATTTCACACACACACACACACAACTTCTTTTTTGTAGGCACCTCTTATTGTAAAAAAAAATTTCAAGTTTCCAAATGGGCCACTCGCATGTTGACGCGTACATCTCCCGGAACGTGCGCGCGTGCGTGTGTGTGTATATGTATGTGCAAAGCAAAAAAAAAAAAAAAAATGAAAGCCATCCCGGGGAACAATTAGAGGCGCGGATTGACAGGTGGGCTCTGACTGTCAGGGTGACGCTTGTCGGAGGGGTGGAGTAAAGGAGAGGCCGGAGAGGCAGCTGGATGCGTCTGTCTGTCAGTGGGGAAGCTGTCTGGACGCGCCGCGCATCACCAAAGTGCGCACATTTGACTGCGGAGGACGCGGCTTGCGCTCGCTTAGAATAAATCGCAATAACAAAAAAACCAAAATCAGGGGGGGACAGTAAAGCTCAGTGTGCGGCTCGGAGGGAGGGCCTGCTGGGTGTGATTTGGCATGAGTTTCTGAGGAAATCCAAGTGTCCGTGTTGACAATCGGACGGCGCGTTATGTGAGTATTTCATTATCCGAGAGGGGTGTTTTCAGGGGGAGGTGTGTGTGTGTGTGTGTGTATGTGAGCTGATGCACACACACTTGACTGATTGACACACACACACACACACAGCCCGGCTAACGTGTCACTCTTTCCTCTCTTTTCTCCCCCACCTCATCTCCTCCACGAAGACGCCGGAGAGAGGAGCCAGGAGCGCGGCGCTTGGAGACGGACGCAGGGAGCCGGAGAGAGAGAGCGAGAGAGAGAGAGGCGCAGTTTTGGTCTCCGGATCCAAACAAGAGGAGCCTGGTTTTCCGGACTTTTGCTGTGATTAGAGGTAGGAAATAGTCCGGTTAGGGGTGGGGACTTGTTTTTGATGGAAAGGCGGCGGCAGCTGTCCATAACCTCCCTCCTTGGGTAGACTGATCCTGCGCGGAGCTTCCTTCCAGTTTCCAGCCGCCCTGCCTGCGATGAGTTTGTGTGATCTGCAGAAGTTAATGGACGACCCCCCTTGTGCATTACACTATCAGTAACCTTCATTTTCCTACCGGACATAAAATGATGAGCAGAGACTGAGAACTCATCTTGCATCCTCAGAAATAAGACTTGTGCAAGACAGGGATCCGCACTTTCATTCCAGCCTGAAGAGAGACAAGAGAGCTGCTGCTGGCTTTCATTTCCTCCCCCCTCCTCCTCCTCCTCCTCCACCACCAACACCACCACCACCACCTCCCTTCTCTTTGCACCGGTTTCCTCTCCAGCGCGTCCGCTATTTCTGATCTCTGCATGAAAAGTCAGGCGGAAAGTCTTGCAGCAGCATGCCGAGGAGAAAGCAGCAAGCGCCGCGGCGGTCAGCAGGTAAGCCCCGGCTCTTCCACCCAACACCCCCTCCTCCTCATCATCACACACACACACACACACACACACACACACCCCTCCCTCACGCACAGTCAGGTTAATCAAGCAGGAATCAGACTATGCAGACAAGTTTGCGCACAGGCCTGGTGCAGGACAGCTCATAGACAGCCAGTGTGGAGCAAAGCAAATATCAAGTCTTGCCTGCATGTGCATAGTTTTCCAGCATCCCATAATAAGTTGATTTCTGCTCATTTAAGTGTTTGACTGGCGACTGCATTGTTTCTTTTACGCACCCGAGCGTCGGTGCCAAAATCGTGCCTCCGTGAGAAATAAGCTGATCCTCCAACCAAAGCATCCAAGTTCTCCAAAACAAAGCTCATCTTATCTCATTCTCACAGGCCAGCGTGCTTGATGTGTTTGGTGCCAAAAGACAGAAAGCAGAGTGTCGTGTTTCCAGCTCTGGGGTTGCCATCCTCGATTTGATGCTTGATTGATCGCCTGTCATGCGACTTTGCCTTTGATCCATTCATTCCTGATAAACATCAGTAAATCATTCAGCATGGAGACACGCATGCGCCCGGCAGCTGGACTCCCTCAAAGGAGAACTTTTTTTTTTTTGCCCCCACTGAGGAAGCAAAGAAAAGACAAATTGAAAGAAAAGTTCTCAAGCGGGATAAATACTTTGAGATTAATACCAGAGGGGGAGGGAAGCAGGGGGAGGGGGAGGGGGTGCTGGGGCATGGAGAGATCACAGGGAGGCATCTCCTGCAGGAGTAACCCTGAGACCCTGCAGGGTGGAGAGAGGTTGCATCTGATGGTCACTGCAAGATTTTGACTTCATCTTTGAGAACAAGGAAGTAAATATTTGCCAAACATGATGAGGAGATAAAGTGTGTAAAATCACTACATCACAAACTTGTAATATTACTGGCACCAATACGTGATGTAAAAATCCAGTTTTCTGATTCATATTAAATGCAGCATGCAAATTATGCAAAAGTATTTCAGCATGTTTTTAAATGGGACTTTGTAATGATACCTATTTAACAAGCTTTTTTTGTTGTTGTTGTTTGTTTTGAGCCAGAGTAAATAATTGCACATTTTCTGAGAAATCCTCCGCCACAGTTTCCGTTTCCGCCCCCACACGCTGCCTCTCGACAGCCGTGCCTCCATGTTGCCGTTAAGTTGACCAGACGTGAACTGTTCTGAGAGAGAATCGCATGTTTGCCCGAATCCATTTGATGTCCCTGGGAGATGTGTGTGATTGACATGCATTTTCAAATGACGAGTTGAGGAGGGTGTGTGGGGGGGGGGGAGGTTGAAGAAGAGGAGCCTTTGAAGTCGGTGCAGTAATGACCAAAGCCGAATAAAACAGCTGTAGAATGTTAAGCAGGCGGTGGAAATGTGAGGTTAAGCAGACTTAATCAAGGTTGTGACAGAAAGACTTTGAACTCGGTGGGGCTGTAATTTCTAATTGACGCGAGGCTTTAGTGATGGATGGAGAGAAATGTGTTTGAAGAGGCTGCACGGGGGGAAATGAGCGGCGTCAGTTTATACCTCTGCCACAAATAGTGCTGAAATCCCCAAAAGAGTGGGTTTTTTTTAAAAAGTGTTGGTTTTCCTGTTTTCCAGCCTCTTCTGGTCAGCCGAGCTCTGAAGTGGCCCCATTCCGGCTCAGCTTTTGAATATTGATTTAATTGTCTGTTTTTGTGACAGACGCATACATCACAGGCAGTAATGGTCAATCCCAGCTTGGCAGGCTTTGTCTCTGCATTATTTCCAGTGCATGACATATGGTCAATCCACAAACTTTAACACCTCCACTGATGTGTGTGTGCGCGCGACTGCTTCCTCTCTGAAATGTGTGTGCACACCTATAAACGCAAGGCTATTTTTACAATGCATTACCAGATATTTCCACAACCTCGATTTGTCACTTTGGAGTTTGCACTAAAACAAAATGTTGCATACGCTCCTCAGAGAGAGAGAGAGAGAGAGAGAGAGAGAGAGGCTTCAATGGCTCTTTGTATGCCATTTCAAATGGGCTCTGTTTCATCAGTCACAGTGATGATTTTAGACCCTGTAATGGCGCTGTACCCTATCTAGTTTATGACCAGTGACAATACATCAGTGTTCTTTCATTTGGAACCGCATTACTGCATCTGTTAGTTTTGGCACTTGAGTTCAGTGCAGTGCAATTTGAGCAGCAGAGACTTTTGCTGCAGTCATTTGTCGTCATTTTCAGTTGTTTTTTTTTTTTTTTGTCTCCTCACACTCTGAAGTGCAGTTGTGTTGAGGTGTTTCTCGCAGGACCTCAAGTAATAAATGAAAGGCAAGCAATGCGGTAATATGAAGTAATGATGATGAGAACACAGGAGGAGGTGAAAACATGAACGGTGTTGCGACTTTGAGCAAGTTCCTCTTTTTGTTATGAATTTTATTATTATTTATGTGGAACTCATGTTGACCATTGCACAACACAGCAACAGCAAAGTGTAAAACTAATGTCATTGTGCCAGTGTTGCCTTTGATTATGTGCAATTGAAGTTAGCACTGAAACGATTAGTGGGATCGTCCTAAAATTTATCACCAACAATTCTGATAATCAATCATTTACATCATCATTTACTAACATTCTCAGATGTGAGGATTTGCTGCTTGTTTCTGTTTAATATCGCCATAAATTTTGGATTCTTTTGAATCGTTGTGACAAAACAAGCAATGTGAAGATCCAGATGAGGGATGTGGCAACTTTTAAAACACTTTCAGTATTTTGTGACATTTTATAGACCATCAGAATCAAAAACAATCGGTAGTTGCAGCTCTGATTGAAGTGCTGTGATAAATGGATTTACTTTAGAGTTTGACAGTAATCAGCACCTATTTTTATCGCTGCTGAAAGAAAACTGTGCAATGACATCAGTTGGCATCAGCAGCATTATCAAGATATATATGGCAACACCCTGTACACATTACAGCTAGATCACCAGTGATTAGTTTAATTAGTAGATATGGGATATTGTGTATAAGATAGACAAAGAAGCCGTCGTTCTGTGTTTGCCTTGATACCGAGGTCACACTTTTGATCGCTGTTGGAAAATTAATGGTATTGCTGCACGTCTGCTCCTGCTTTTAGTTTGCCAGCCGCAATATCTTAAATCAAACACTGTCACTCTAAGTAATGAATCTGTCAACTAATCATTCAACATGCCAGTGTGATTACAGTGTGACACAGTGTTAAATTTATTCCACAGGAGTTAAAAAGGTCTAGTTGCGGAAAAAAATATCCTTTTTTTATTACCTGTCGTGACCAAAAAAAAAAAAAAAAAAAAAAATCATTTCGTTTTACAGAGCGACACAGAGGAAGAGGCGGAGCAACCCACAGTGGGATCCACCAGGATGCAACGACGTCTTTCCACTCGTGTACTGTTCTTAGGCTGAATTAGGCGTCTGAAATCCCCTCAGTTTCCTTTCACTCCGAGATGTTCAAGTTGAGAAACATTTGATCCTGTGCTGGATTCTCATCTCCGCTGACAGCAGAGAGCAGCAGCTTCTGGACTGACAGAATTAGCGCAGGTCATGAGGAAAGTGAGAGGAAGTGACACGCTGTGAATGCTGTCAAACATGACCGCGTGGAAGCGTGTTCCTCCATGGCTGAAGACGGTAATTAGTTCGCCTTTGTCTGCTCTCTTGATAGAAACGTTGGCTGGATCTGGCCACTCACACCCCGATGCCACTAATTAAAAAGTTTAGCGCTCTGAACATAAATCAAGCATTCAGGTTACAGTGAGAGATGCCGTTAATTTCTTTAATATGTCTGATTCAGTGTCTCCAATAAACGGACTTCAGAGCTACGTTTTAATGATCTGTCTGTATAGCTTAGCTCAGCACATGTTTAATTAAAGCAGCCTGCAACATGTCCAGAAGCCACAATGAGGCACACACTGATTGAACAGGATGCACAGACACTTCCTTGCCTCGCGAGCTTCTCCACTGACATCGGCGGCTGCCTTCGACTCTCCTAAACACATATACTGCCTCCATCGCTACCCCAACGCAAAAGGAGTCTCTTAATTATGACTTGAGGGTGGGCGGGCGGGGGAGAAGTTGAGCTTCCCTTCTTCCCGACGGCATCGTTAGCCGTGGTCCCTAATTATCCAGGTAGCTGACGGATCAGTGACAGGGCCCCACCGATTAATGCTTACAAATTCAGCAAGGTGTCAAGTCTGCAAGCTGCCTTGATATAATCAACTCAGTGTTAGCCACTTCTCATATACGCACCCCCTTCCCCCCCCCTCAGTTGTTGCAGTGTAAAAGTCAACAGCAGAGGTTGCTTGCAGTGTGACAAATGTGAAGCCGGACACAAACACCCCTGTAATGAGGTTGGATGCACACTTACAAGCTCTCACTGTAAATAGACAGTATATGCAATGCAGGTGGTTTTGAGTAGCTGAAGAATAGGTGTAGCTGAACATATGTGGCTTGCATCGAATGCGAGAGATTTTCTTAATACGTTCCCTCTGATCTTTCCGGTAACAGCTTTTTGGCTTGTTTGACAGAACAGGAACAAAGTTCTAAGCCGAGCAGCATTAATACATTTTGTTGTTGTTACTTTGCATTGTGTTTCCTCTGCAGAAATTTAGCTCACGGCACCTGTCAACTAAGAAGCCAGCATCTTGGAAAACTTGTGTTGGTTTTTATCGGGATGCTTCTGATAAAGTATTTAATGACATTTGTCAGGAGTTGAAGCTGCGCTGGGAGAAAAAAAAAAATTATGTTATTTGAAGTGAAAAGTCTGTAGATGAGAACAGAGCACGTCGGTGTGTTTGTGTGAGTGTGTGTGCGTGAGTCTGCATCACTGAGCAAGATGAGATGTGTGTGTGTGTGTGTGTGTGTGAAATATTCTGATCCTGTGATAAGGCAGTGTGTGTAAAGTGTCATTAACAGGTGACATTGACTGAAGGAGTCAGTGGATATATTTGCTATCCCACACTCCGCTACACCCGCACTTTGATTTGCATGTGGTGTCAGAGCCAGTAGGCCTCCAGGAAATCAAAGACACACACTAATACGCACACTCGCACAGCTAACGCTCTCTGTCCTCATCTTCGTGGAGGTTAAGTGACAAATGAAGATCGATGGCTGCTCTTATGGAAAAGAGAGGGTCGAATTGAAAATATGTGGGAATTAGGCTTCGCCAGCAGGGTGACGATGTAAAGGCATTCAGCGCTGCAGCCGCGAGGTAAAACTATCCCAGAGCTTAATGAGGTTCAGAGGAAGCAGGAAAACCTGGATTTTCACTCAAGCGCGACACGAGGAGCCTTGACAAAGAAGCAAAGAAAACAAGGTCATTTTTACGGGAATGCAACTCACGAGCATCCTCGCTCTTAAATACATCCTGCTTGTATTTATTGTCTCTGATTTTTTTTTTTTTTTTTACAGCGTGTCTGTTTTCCATTCGCAGACATACTTTGGCTTCGGTTCAAAACAGCTGCACAACAAAAGCCACAATGTACAGTGGGGATGTGAAATAATAACAGGAATAGTAACAAGAATGAAATCATGCACATGAATGTCCTTGAGGGATTTAAGGCACCGGTGGCTGATAATTGCAAAGCACACGCACTGTATTGGCAAACTTTTCCTGCTGATTGAGTGAAACAGCCAGTTGGGTGAAAGGAGAAGAGGATGAAAACACAGGCAGGACTTTGTAAAATACATTCTATCGATCGCTTTGCACGTATACGCTCGCTTAAAAGTCATTCACCCTTGCATCCACAACTAACATATGGATTTCACAAAGCCTGGCCTTCAGGATTTACAGACAGGGCTGCGACTATTTTCATTATCGTTCTCTTCTTCATTAATTGATGATTGTTTTGTCAACAGAATGTCAGAATATATAGTAAAAAAAAACGCTTGTTAATTTAATTTATTAATGAATTTAGCATCATGTTTGACAAAGAAAAGCATCAAGTCCTCATATTTGAGAAGCTGAAAACAAAAACAGTGTTCAATTTTTAAAATAGTTTCCGATTCATTTTCCTGACTAATCGATTAATCGACTAATAGTTGCAGCTCTATTTAGGGATTTAACACAACCAGTTCTTTATTTTCCACATTAAGAAACTGAGAGTTCCACTTAATAGGCTCAACTTCAGGAAACTAGGCTCGAAGCTGCACACGTTGGTCTGCTCTCACTATTTATTTAGGCTCTAGCAAAGCAGCAAAGAATTGTGGGCAATCAGACACCCAAAGTGGGCCAGCTGCGTTCGCTTCTTCACACACACGCTGGACTGATAATAACTAATAATTCAAGCCGTTTAAGAATCAGACGAAGGAAGACAAAGTGTGGAGAAAAGGGAAGAAACATGCAGACAGGAAAGAGGGAAAATCACAAGTCATGATTTAAGGCGAGAAGACGGGAGGTCCGGAGTACACTCAGAGGTCAGCGTGTACTCAGGGGAGCCGCCTCCAGTCCAGAGTGTGTTTTCTCTCTGTGCTATGTTGCTTTCTTATATTTTTTCTCCTTTGGCATCCAGCAGCCTTCTATGTCTGTGTGCATGTTGGACCAATTCCAGTAGTAATGTTAGATCAGTGTATGTATTGTGTGTGTGTCCTTGCATGATTGATGCACTGTACGCCGCACACGCCGCTGTGATCGAATTTGTCCAAGGCCGAAAAGACTCTGCCCTGATTCGGATATGCTGTTTTTGCTCGTGTGATCTCAGAAATTACTCAGCATCTTCTTCTTTTTGTTTCAATTGATGTATTAGAAATTGCCACTGAGGCTGTGCTCGTTGCAGTAATCACAGTAATCATGGCGGAGATAAGGCTTGGAGATACATGGCCACCAAAGACTTCCTCTAAGTGCTTCGTTCTATTGAATCCTTTCCTCCCTCATATCACTTGAGTCGAGGGCTCAGTCAGTTAAGCCAAGATTGAAAAAACTTCGAGTCGACATTAAAAAAGCGGCGTTGTTGAGGTGAGCACGTTGCCGTTACAGGACTCAACTCTGATGTTGTGTTGCTTCTGTTAACCCGGCCTTGAACATCTGGGTTGAAGCAGGGTGGGTAAAGAGAGGGTGTGGGCGAGGGGAGGGAGACAACAGAGGGAGAGAAAAAGAGGCTGTGAAGAAAAGGTATTAAAAGTGACAGATGAACAGGACTTGGATAGACGTTCTCCTGCAGCAGCTGTGACTGCTGCCAGCGCTCTGACAGGTGTCAATTAAGAATTACTGCCTAGGCCCTGTAGTCATTTTTTCCTGCCCAGCTGTCTGTCTGCGTGCCTTTTTGAGAAATAACACTTTACCCTTGTCACTGCTTTAGCGCTTAGGAGCGGTCGCCCCAGAAAATGAGTGCATGGCGGGCACGCTAATCGATAACCAGTGTATTAGCAATTATTTTGCCCATTGATTTACGGTGGGGCTGCGACTCCCACTGTGTTGTTGTTAGCTGCTGATTACATGTGGCTTTGCTGTGCTGCAGACACGCACACCAACACATGCTTTGCTGTTGCCAGGTAGTCTATCCTTAAATGCTAAATGCACATGCAGAAACACTTCAGATAATGAAGAATAGTTAAATATCATAATTTGTCTTTTTCAGACAGTTGAATAATGTTTATGTTAAATAATTTTCAGGCTCAAAGTCTGTGTAATTCATGTTTTCTGGTATGAAATGAAGCCACTCACCATCCCATAATCCCACCTACTAGTCACTTTATAGGTTAAAGATAATTTAATAGGTCATTAAATAAAAGGAAATACAATGTTTTGGCTACAGATGCACCAAACCGATCCTAATCAGGGCCTATACTGACCCATTTAAGTGGATCAGGTATCGACCAGACTCTTAAAAAAAAAGTGTTTCTGCTATCAGTATAGGTTGCGTCATCATTTCTGTGGCCTCATGTTACCTCACATAAAATGATCCCAATGAATCCCACAGTGTGTTTAGTTCTTTGAATTGGTAAATGGAGAGAAAAGGTTGAACATGTTCAACTAGTTTTAGCGTTGTCAGCTTTCTATTGACCTCAATTCTTTAACTTAAAACAAATGAATTGGAAAGTTCCTATCGATCTGAATGGGGAACGCTGACATGCTAACAATGTGTACGATTTACAGGAAGGTTTGAAACAACTGTCTGGTGAAGAGAAATAAGAGTCTTCAAGGCACAAACTACCGCAGTACTTTTTGCCTGAATATTGTGTCTCAGCAGAAATTCCATTAAAGTTCAGATCGGGAAAATGAAAACTTTGTAATGAAGAGTTGCATCAATTCTTCACGCCAAACTATAAAGCAAGCCTAAAACTGCTGGAGGCTTACGAATAGAATTAGTGTATTTTGTTTATGTTTTTTTTTTTTTTTTTTGTGGCTGGTTATGGGCTCAAATATGTACACACATGATAACTGTGCACTGTTGGTGTTTGGAATATAATCCCCCGGTAAACATCAGGAGAATATTAACATTCATTAAACATATGCAAACTAAGCAGCAGCTTGTGGTAAAGTTTCTTTTTTTTTTTTTTTTTGCCTTCCTGCCTCTAAAGAAGAGGCCTTGGTTGTAGAGCAAGAACCAGTATATCATGAGAAGAAAGGCGCTTGTTTTTATTACACGGAGTCTGATAAAAGCTGGCCTCAGCATATCCGAAGAGCAGTCGGTGCAAGTGGACAGAAGTCAGGGGGGCGGAAATTTCTCTCCCCATAGGAGTGTTTATTTAACTGATAAGGTGAGTTGAGAAGCAATGAATATCATTTTTTGGACACTAGTTTACTGCAGATAAGCCATCTGGGAACGGATACAGTTAACAGATGACACTTTGTCCTTGAGAGCGGACGTCGGGGAAGGTCATGCTGCAGCCTGGTGTAGTGCCATCTCTCTCTCCTCCCCTCACCTCTTCATCTTTATCTCCCTCCCTCTCTCTCTCTCTCTCCTCGTTTTTTTGGGATTACTGGCCCCCTCTCTCTTCCTCCCCTGTAAGCCTTTTCTCATCTTCCTATCTGTCATCAATCTCTATCTTACTGACTCAATTCTCCTCTACCCTGCTCGTATTTTCTTTCATCTTCCTCCCTGTCTCTCGCCCTCATCTATCGCTCTCGCTCTCTCTCGCCGGATGCTCAACAGTCAGTGAACTGGTTACAAGAACATGAACTCGACGTCTGAAAAGGAGAGCGTAATACCCTTTCAGGCCCACTGGCCTTGTTCTCATATTTCAAGAACCTCTTTTTTTTCCACGCCCAACAGTCTGATTCCAGCGACATCCTGCAGACACACTTCTGCCTCTTAAAAAAACCCCAATAGGTCACAGGGCAGTTCAGTTTTGTGTCATCGTCTTTGAAGTCTTAATGCATGACAGTCACATGTTTTCCAAGAGCCATTTTCATTCCCATTAACCGCACAGTTATCCATAAAGCACGTTGCACAGGACAAGAATCAAAGCGTATTTTGTTGTCGAGTTTAGTTTGAGCCTTTCATTCAAAAGAAACCCATTGACCACAGTTTGCTCGGGGGTTACACAAAGTAATCACTTAACAGTTGTCGGCTTGATGGGCAGTTGAAAGGGGATATAATGTCTCGGGATCAGTTCAACAACACCACATGCTTCCCCCCCCCCCTTCCTAAAAAATTCCTCCCAAATCTTCCCTGAGCCGCCGTGTTGTCTCAGACAGTGACAGTCGCAGGGGGGCAGAAGCTCAGCTCTAAGTCGTCTGTCTCCCAGAGAACAGCGGGAGGCCTCTTGTACGCCCGAATGTCTCGTCTCGTCACTCAGTCCCTCACACAGAGAAACCAACTCTGCCTGCCTGCCGAACTCGCCAGGCCACCTGAGCATCTGTTTCTGATCACCTGTCTCTGTTTGTGTCTACGTCTGTCTGTTGACCCAACTGTCGGCCTGTTTACTTGTCTGTCTCTGGTCCATCTGCCTCCGCGATGGTACACGATGACAGAGCTGCCTCCACGTCAAACTAACTACCCTGAAAACATTTTGACATTGAATAATGTTTGTTTGATAGTCTGCATCAACACTGAAGGTTTGTTGTATATACAGTGTAACTGCTAGTGGAATGTAACTAATTACATTTACTCAAGTACTGTAATTCAGTGCAGTTTCTTCTCTCATGTCACTGTGGCCTGAGTTGGACACTTCTTACTGACACTCCATTAAAATTTAACTACTAATACAAGTGATCACGTCATGTTTACAGTTCATTTAATGGTTGAGTCTTAAGTTTCTTTCTAGCTGCATTTCATCTATTTACTTCAGCTTTGTCTTTACCAGAGTCGCCGGTGATTTAGGCATTCACAAGGCTGGTTTTGCAAGGATATACAGTTGGTCCTGAGTCAGCAAAATCATCATCAATACTGTTAACACATCTGGCAACATACTTCCATCCTTCACAATAAGATAATATGCATCCACCTCTCCAAATTATGTGATAAAGGCTTAAATAGCACAGTGAAAGTACAGGCACACTTTTAAAGAGGAAAGAGAAACTTCAAATGTGACTTGACATCAAAGTCACTTTCGCACAGTAATTAGACGTGTAAATGTTTGTGTACACATATGAAATTTGACATGTAGATTTGTAAATATGTATAATTTACGTGCCATTGCAGTTCGATGACGATCGGCAATAACAATCCCTAAGAAAGGGAGGGAAGCCAGTGGACACTCCAGGAAGTAGTTCTCCTACAACCTCCTTCCATTTTTGTGCGATTAAGCAAACAAGATATAACATGTCAATTATTGAGGTGGATTATTAAACACAGTTTTCAGTCATTATGCTAAGCTAACCAGGTTCATATTTACTGTACCATGAACATTCAGTGCTTGGTTGTGCTTGTTGGTGATTGTAGCTTAATACCATCCATGAAAGTCTTCTGGATCCTGTTTAACTGGTTCAATAATGTCCATTTAGTCGTATTTGCTTCCACCTCCTGTCTTACCTTACACTTTGGGCATTTGCTCCATCACCTTTGTGAAAGTCTGTGCAATGTATCTGCCATCTTGTTGAATACTTACAGTATATTTGGAATCTGTCTGGCATTTCATTTAAAGTCCAAGAATGGCCGCATTCCCAGTGTGTATGAGTCATTTCTAGGTGAGTGCGACACACTTTTTTTAACTCAACTAATCTGTTTTTCCTCTCCATCTTCTCAGTTTGTCTCCTTTTCTGCCTCGCCTCATCTTAAAATTCTCTCGTTTAACAATAACCACTGACAGATGTCAGGAAACAGAAAATGAGCAGAGAGAAACTTATTCCATAGACACTGTAATGGAAGTGATGACTCATTAACAATATTTACATCTAACTTGGCAGGAACCATCAGCTAAAAAATATAGTTTACTGAAAACATGCTTGGTCACTGATAATTTATAGTACGGCTGCAAGTCTCTTTATACATCATTATCTTTTTATATGATCAATTTCTTTGCAGATTATTTTCTTCAATATTCAATTAATCATTGGTCTGTAAAATGTTGGAAATAATGAAAAATGGCCATCACAACTTACTGAAGCCCAAACGTGATGCCGACAGATGAATTCACTTCCACCATCATTTATTAGCAAACCAGAAGTGTACAAACTGATTGGTTAAAGTTTAGATTACATGTCAACGTGACTTCTCATATTAACTCATGAGTGTGAGAAACAGGAGCTCAGTGTTTGCGATTAGAGTCCAGCGTGCAAGAGACTGTAAAACGACAACCGCATAATCAACAACCATGTTGATTCATCTTGTTAAGTTTATTTCATAAGAAGAACCAGACAATATCCGTAACCTTAAGTTCCTTTTGTGCGCACAGGAGAAGAATGTGCATGTCAGGATTGGTTAATTAAACTTGGTCAAACTAAACAAGATCAAGGAGCGTAGTGGCTCGCACTGATTAACATCGAGTTTATCGAGCTCAGTCAATTACCTCGTTACACTCACTCCACCAGTGGCTCCTCCAATAGTGAGAATACCTTAAATACCAGTTTGCAAAAGGACTTTTGTGCCTCAATACTGAATTGAAAGTTTTTTAGAAGTTATTGCAAATGCTCGCAAAATGAAGCACATGACTGGACGGGCCTGTCTGAATGGAAGTCTTACCCATATTCGTAGGACGCCTCAAAATTATGGTTGGACATTTTTAGCCTGGCGGTGGGAGACAGTGGAGCTACTGTGGAAGCGGCGCTGATGGCACAATCCTGAGCGGGTGAAAATGCTGCACCCCTCCTCTCGATATTTGGGATCTATTATGTATGGAGGAGCTGAGTGTCTACATGACCGGGGCCAGAGAGCTAGACAGGACCGAGCTGAGGCGCTATTGTGTGTGTGTGAGTGAGTGTGTGTGTGTGTGTGTGTGAGGAGGGGCATAAAGGGGTGAAAAAAGAGGAGAAAAAGAGAGTGACAGCAGACAAAAAAGAACCAGGGAGGAAAGAGGGGGGAGAGGGATGAGGGAGTGGAAAAAGAGGAGGCGAAGCAACAGAGGAGTGAAAGAGAAATGACTTGAGGGGTTGAGGGATGGAGAGAGAGAGGTGAATAAAGAGAGAGAGAGAAAAGTATCAAGGCAATGGGGGAGAAGAAAAAAAGAGAGAGAGAGAGTGAAAGCAGTTGGATAGTGGAGGGAAGAGAGAGGGGAGGATGTCACCCATGGCTGCCACTCATCACTCACAGCTTAATGACGCTGTTTTTTTTTTTTTTTTTTTCTCCCGCTTCTTTTCCGTGGAAGAGGGGTGGGGGAGGGAGTTCAGCCGGCGCCCAATCAAACGGGGTCATACAGAGTTCACATCGTTCAGGTGGGATCGTCCTCCGCCTGGGGAAATGTTTGTGTGCAGCCGGAAGGATCGTCTGGACCTGGAGACAGTTTAGCGAGGACGTCTTGAGACAACAATTCATTCTGATTTGAAGGATCGACCTTTTTTGTGTTTTAGTTAAGGTGCAAATGTCTTGTGCAAAGTTTGTGTTCATGTGTTTTCATGTGTGTATGTTTCAAGCATGTGTGTTTGTTTTCAAGAAAAACCGCTCCGGCTGTCTGTTGCTTCCTTCTGGGATTGGCCTGATTCCCGTTCCTGCACTGGAGTTTTGATTCAGTTTGTGTTTGTGTGTGTGTGTGTGTTATGTGGGTGTGTGTGCTCAGCTCCACTTGTCCTCTCACTCATTCCCGTTTCTGGGAAGCATCAGCCGTTTAAAACTCAAACGGCAGGATTTTTTTTTTTTTTTTTTCCCCTTCGCTCTCCTCCTCGCACCAAATTTGGGGAACAGCTGGGGCGGCCATGACGATGATTTGTCTCCCTCTGCCCGTCCGCCTGACAGGTTGAGAACATGCACACACACACACACACACTTGGGGAGACACACACACACGATTAAACATGCACTCAGTATCACAGACAGACAGGCACAAACACACATACCCCTTATAAGAGGCCATGTTCTCAGGGTGCTGCCAAAACACTCTGATTTCCTTTAGCCTGGGCGGCCATACATCAGCTCGGGGCCTCCCAGCCCGGATGGCAGGGGCTGACAGAATGACATGTGTCATTTATCAAACGAGGGGCGCCAGGCCTCAGGAAAAGAACAGACCGCCGCGTGACAAAGCCCCCCGAGAGCTCTCCTCCACTCGCAGCGAGAGAGTGTGTCATGGGATAGACACTGACAAATCTGCGGAGATAGAGCACACACGGATACACACAAGCAGAAGAAACACACACCGAGAGACGCTTCCAGCACAGGTACAAACACACTTTATATCCAAGCTGCGTTGCGGCTAAAGAAAGAAAAGTCTTATAAAGAGCTCAAGTGAAGCAAAAAAAAATATATTTTCTGGATTTTGAACATGCTGGCACC
Source organism: Holacanthus passer (assembly GCA_025331565.1). Lineage (NCBI taxonomy): Eukaryota > Metazoa > Chordata > Actinopteri > Pomacanthidae > Holacanthus > Holacanthus passer. Next base: position 6,460,606 of record JAFREQ010000002.1, on the reverse strand, counting down.
GGAGCTACAAACACACATACCCACACATACGCCCACATGTATGTTTCCCTTGCAGCCAGAGAAGCCGCAGCCAAAGCTTCTCCTGTTGCCAGCAGCAGGCCTGTCTGTGTGCCCGTCCTTCTTAATGAACGGTCACTGGCTGCCGAAAGGAACTCTCTTACTTGGCAGCGCCGCTCCATCTCCTTCCTTTCATATCCATGCCACCGCATACTCACAATATCCCCCTTTTCTCCTTCATTATGTGTCGCCCTCCTCTTCATTCCTTTCCTCTTCCCTCTCTCTCTCTCTGTCTCTCCCCCCCTCCCCTCCCCTTCCACCCCCGTTTACTCTTTCCATAGCCTGTTCATTTGTCTTCATAAGCCTAATTTATTTTCTCTGCCAGATGCAAGCTGACAGCCATCAGTCTCTCTCCCACACACACTGACGCATGCACACACACCTGACCTCCCGGCATGCGGGCGAACGCACCGACGTACACGAACGCACACAGCTCTTTTCTCGCTTTTTGTTCATTTGCTCCGTCTTTATTACACACACAGCCTGTATTACCTCACGCTGCTCTGAGGTCAGCTCTGCAGTCACATACCCTCTGTTTTACCCCTGTCCTCCACCCCCTCCAACCCCAAAACCCTCCCATTAACATTACTGAAGATGGATGTGTCTTCATAGCCGAGATTGATTGCGGATATAGAGTTATGGTGCCATTTATGTGTGTGCGTGTGTGTGTTAGTGTTAGATGGAGGACACTCTGGGAGGCGGCGTTGGGAGCTGAAATGTGAGGGAGGCAGGCTTTTCTCTCGTTTCCAGAACCTTCCAGCCGTTAGTTGTCTGTCCGCAGTCTGATATTGTGCTCTGTTGAAGGATTGCTTCCTCTCTTCCTGCCTCTCTCTCCGACTGCGAAGCTGTTCATAGCCATTGTACACACACATACACACACACACACACACACACACACATAACAGACGCAATTAGACTGAGATGGCTACTGATACTAGTCCACTTTGAGGAACCCAGTACATAATTTACTGACTTTCTCCAGGGACCCTTTTTCAGCCCCTAATCCCTCCTCCCTCCTATCATTTCTTCTTTTGTCACTTTATTGCCATGGTCATCAGGAAAGGGGGAAAAAAAAAACTCCACACAAGCACACACACACACACACTCCAAACTGCTGTGTGGTTCAAGCTTATGCTTTTGTTATATTTTTTTTTCCGACGCCCCTATGCTATTCATCAGGTTTTAAATCCTAAACTAGTGTTGAAATGAAACAGTAGAACTTTGTCTAATGGAGCGCCAGACTTCAGCACTAACTCGTCACTCGAGCGGGCAGAATGAAAAAGAAAATGTGGCGATGCATAAAGGATAATGGTTTTGATGGGGCACAATCGCTGGAATTTCCCTGGTGACACATGCAGTTAAAAGCACTAAAATGTTTGGGGACGTTCGGTTGTCCTGAGCAGCCTCCTGCCCGCAGGGTTTGCGGTTCTAATTAATTTCCCTGAAGTGACTTTATGGTTTTTAAAGTTCTGATTTCTTTGTCTGTCTTTGTTTATGTTGGGAAAGGGATGTGAGTCAGGCCTCTGAGGTCCTGTTCTCACAAAGTCCTCTGCATTCTTGTGTTCAGGCTTGTGTTGCATATCTGGTGTTTGGTTTGTTTTTGAATGTCTTGCCGAGAAGTAGATGAGGGTGGAGAGGAGGTGATGAAATGTTTTGATCCAGAAAGACGAAGTGATGTGTGTCTGTGCGTGCGTGTGTGTGTGTGTGTGTGTGTGTGTGTGTGCCATCCTACCAACTCCTTAGTAGTTTTAAGGTCACACCAGCAAACTTTGCAGCTAAATTCCTTCATTCTGTAAATTCACTTGCAGGGGTCCAAGTGAATCTGCACCATTTTTTTGCGTCCGCTTCAACTTTGGTGAACTTGACATGTGAATTTGCACCGTTGACAAATAGCAAACCGCCTTGACAGTGCTGACCTTTGAGAGTCCAAAATGGAGGAAGCTAACATCGCTCAGGATTTCAGACACATGTGATACAGAATTTGATTTTACATATGTGGGTTTTTAATCAACTGTGTGAACTTATTTTCCCATGAGGGACTGAGCTAATGAGTTATCAAGCTCACAATCTCTTTTTTTCTTCCCTTTTCAATAAAACTCTTTATTGAGTGAAATTATGTAAAATCTAAAAAGAAATTCCAGAGGGACTAAACAGTCTATTGCAGACAAGATCGAAAGAAAACTTAAGAGCTATGGTGACTGAACATGTTCCCAGTGATTATCACCAACTTCACCAAATTTTGCGAAGATGCATGGTTGAATTTCATTGTGCCATTTTCTGGTGTGAGTGGGTCTTTCCGGAGAGTAAAGGATCACATTCGTAAAACTCTGTGCCTACATCTGTGCATGTATTTTTTCTCTCTGTCTCTCTTTTTCCTTCTCTATGTTTTGTTCCTCAGCAGTGTACAAAGTGGATGGCCTCTGTGAATTGAGGGGAGGTCTGACAGCGTGGAGAAGGTTGATTGATGGCTTATTGTGCAACCAGACTCAGCTAGACCGAACTGGTTAGGTTGTGACCCCGTTTTAGCCCTGTGCCCTCTCATTCTCTTCCTTTTTTTAGTCTCACCAATTTTTTTATGTATCTACCTCTCACTGTCTCACACACACACACACACACACACACACAGAGCGAATGAATTTGCACGTATGCTCGTCCTGTAAACACACTTCCTCTTTGTGCTTCTTCTCCTTCACCCCCCCTCCCACCGTCTTCTTTGCTGCACTAAACTCATCATTGTTGCCATCATTCATTCTTGGCTGTTTCCTTTCTTCCTTCCTCGGCCCGTTTTGTTTTCTTTGTCGCTCCTCCTTCAGGACAGGTTTTTGTCCCATGAGTGAGTTCATCAGGTTTCATTTTTACAGCCCCTATTCATTCAATCTGAAACGCTGGTCAATCTTGAAAAAAAAAAAAAAAAAAAAACCCTAATAGAGAAATTTGGCTTTTCTGAATTTAGGGGTCACCAACTAGTTCTTGCCAGCTGAAGAATCTATTCACGGCTACAAATTTACGAGAGACAAAGTTAGCCTCAACAGCAGGCACACAGGCTTAAACTGTGGTTCAGCCTGTTTTTGCCTACAATGATTTTCTGCTTCTATTCTCCACACAACCATAGTGATTTATGGTAATTATCCATCTTTGGGGTCATCCATCAACTGGTTGTTGCTAGGCAATGGGAGCAGCTGTTGTTTAGTCAGAGGAAGCTCCACTGTCAGGGGCAATGCAGGTGAATTCAAAAGACGGCATCTATGAAGAACGGATGAAACCGCGTTGTTCTGGTAGTTGTCATTCAGTCCCGATTCAAATAGAATAGGGGGTCGTGTTACAGACCCCTTTGATTTTTGATTCTTTTTTATAATTAAAGATGTTCACAGTGCAGCCAAAGTGTAAAGCTCTCACAATGCAGACATTTAAATCTTTACATGCAAACAATGTGTGCACGACAAAAATCATATGGATAGAAAAGAAAGTGACAATATTTGCTCTGAAAGAATCTGTTTAACAAATGACATCTGTCTGATGCAGCCTACGTTGAATCAGTGCTTGGCGTTGGTTGAGTAAATCTCACTCACATCATCTTTAATTAGCATTAGTAATGCTTTATCTGTACTTTGCCCGAGAACAAACCAGATGGTTTGAATTGTCTGCGCAGCACCAGAGCAATGTTCGATCGCTGGGTGTGGGGGAGTTTGGCAGGAAAGTTGAGCAGAAAAAGGGGGCTGGAATCTGCGGTGCCGATGATCTAATGGCTGTTGTTTCATCTCAGAACAAGCAGGCACTGACAGTTCAGGGAAAAGGTGATTTATAGACCACAGTCACTGTCACGGCGTGTCAAAACTGGCTCACGGGAGATCTGAACAAGCAGGGGCAGAAAGCGAAAGAAAGGAAAAAGAAGAAGGAGAAACCTGCAAAGACCTGGGAATTATTTTTCTTTAGAGAAAATAGCTGCAGTTCTCCACATTAGTTTCATTCTTACATCTCTGATCTTTTCACTGAGCAGATATCGTTCGGTCTCTCTGATTCACACATGCTGCACTCGTAGTGGCCTAATGAAGCTGAGCCAGAGGTAAAATGCCTATGTGACCCATTTAAAAAAGGCTATTACCATAATATGAGTTCAAGTAATTGCAAATTACTTGGAACATATGTGAAAGCCCTCAGGACTGTCAAAAAGTTTAGGAAAAGGTAATTTAACTTAATTTATCTTTCATAAAGAATCCAGAGCGGCAATGCAAACTCTTAACAGAGAGAAAATGTAAAATGTTGTCTGCCAGCGTGAAGAGCAGACTGCGCTGGCTGTTTTGTTTTCCCCGACCGGAAAGACTCAGGGAAGCTGAGAAGGTGGATTTGTACAACACATGAGCTATTAGAAGCCCCGGAGCTATTGTGCCATATGGTGGACTATTCCATGTGGGTTAGGGGAGGGTGGGGGCCAGGGTGGGGGGGCTGGTAGGTAGGCTCTTACATGTCTGGTCAAGCAAATTATGACTAATGCATGGTTTCCTTATCATATATAGCGTTGTGCTGTTGTTGTTGGGAGGTGATGGTGATGGAAAACACCTGAATGTAACCCTGCAAAGCTCCAGTCACGTGAAAGACAAAAAGGGAACCTTATTGATCTTGATATTTTATTTTATAATTTGGATGACAGTGTTGGTCTCAAATGATCCAACATCTGTAGAAGTGGGTGACACTTTATAATACAGCCCATGATTTACAGTGTACTTGTGTTGTATGAATGAGGTACTTACTGGTTCTTACTTAAGTGTAGGAGCAGAGGAAGAAAACAAGACTATGTGGAACGAGGGAGGAACAATTAGGCATTTTAGAGGAAAGGTAAAATAAATTATGCTCTATTTATTTTATTCATTTTGATGAACAGTACTGGGAAACAAAATACTTCAGCTATGATAGTATATTATAACTATACATACATGTAATTACTTTATATCTCCTCAGATAATCAGTGTGTTGACACCATTTTTCCCAAAGTCTTTTCCAGTGCTGTTCCCAAATAAGGATAGTTTATTAAACCTTTCTTCCAAATTGTTATTCTCTTGTTCGTAGCCCGGTTCAGGTACTTATAAGTACTCTTTTTGGCACCTGATTCATACAACGAAATTCCACTGTAAAGCAGGGCTGTGTTATAAAGTGTCGCCCAGAATTGTATGAAAAGCTCTGTTAGTTTGGAGACTGTTTGCCCGAGTGTGCGTCGTCTGCAGCGAAGTCCAAAGAGAGTGTCAGGTCCTATGAAACCACAGCCGATAGAAGAGGACGGGAGAGAGCAGAGAGAGACAGAGATTGCCTGACATACTAAGCATTACCATAATTGGCTTTTCTACATGATAGGACAGAGGAAATAATAATGTCATTTTATTTACAGCCTTCTCTCCGCCGAAACACGCACACACTCATGCACGCCGTACAGGTCAATGACACACACTGATCAGGCCTGTCCAAAGCCATCAGAGGTGAGTGGCAGGGAATAGAGGGGCCGGTGACAAAGCGAAACGGGAGAGAGAAATAAGACTGCCACGCCAGAGCTCCCATTTTGAAGGGCCGCTAAACGGTGCGAGGGAGCCTTCGCCGGCCGCCCCGCTCCGAAGGCAGCGCTCGGCCACGCAGGGAAAATCAGCAGGGTGAAAGCTGGCGGAATTGGACATTAGCACTGCAAATGAGAGGCAGGATTGCCCTCTTCTCCGAGACAACATGAATAAATGAAGAGGGTTTAGAGGGGAAAGTGTGTGTTTTGTGTGTGGGGGCTGTATGAAGCAGATAGAGGGGGGGGACAGAGTTGTGTGGATTGTGCCAGTGCTGTGTCACACTCAAGTTATCTCACCCTGTCTGTGTTATCTCGTAGGACTGGTCAGGAAGTCTGACACCAACCAAGTGCTGGATTTGTCAGTGTAATAAAAACGTTTTGTAAAATTGTGTGCTGTTGGACAGTCAGAGTCCAACTTGGGTGAATTTAAATTGGGCACAGTTATGTGTGTGTAATGTGTGTGTCCAGGCAAACTTAGGGCTGGCTGCTGTTTGGACTTTTAGATACTAGTCCGATGCCAGGACAGTACTTTTTTGGATACCTCACTTTGAGGACATGAATCCATCATTCATTTTTTTTAAAAAAATGTGAAATGTCTTAACAAAAGCAGTCGGAAATTATGATTTAAATCAGTAAATATTTGATGAGAGAATTAAAAAACAACGTTCAGTGGCAACTTTTGGTCCTTGACAGTTTGTCATCATTGCCATGGACACATTTCATTTGGTATCGGCAAGTATTGATACCAAGGCCGAGTCCTTGTCTGTGTTCGTGTTTGCATGATCAATGTGTGTTACATGTTTAGTAGCAAGGAAATAATTTTCCTGTTTTCTCAACTCAGTCACATTTGTTCTTTCAAATGTGCACAAAAAGCAAGGTGTTGTGTGTGTTTGCACGTGTGGACCTCACACAGCTTCCTGCCTTGGGGGAGGGATGTAGTTTTGTGGAGAGGTATGTGTGTGTGTGTGAGTGTGAGAGAGAGACTGGGGGGGGGGTGTCCTACTGTGGTGTCACCTGTCTGCAGCAGGAAATCCTGGACTCTGGGCACAACAATAGTGACAGGCTCCTCTCCAGACGCAGATGGCTTCGCTTTCCCCCCGCCAGCCACATTGCATCCCCGCATGCACCTGACACACTGTGTGACACTTGACACACACACACACACACACACAAGCGATCGGCCACACCTATCTTACATGCACATACAAACTCGCACACATGGCAGAAATTTCACCGCGTTCTCTCTCCTGATATCTCGGACTTTGTTTGTTGGATGCTGTTTAACTTGTTTCCCTGTCGTGTTTTTTTTTTTCTGTGAGGCGCACACAGACACACACACACACACACAGACACACACACACACCTCTTGTTCGCTGGCCTAAACACATCTTTTCTCCTCTCTTTTCAAAACTTCCCCTCTTTTCCCTATCCTCCCTGACAGCACAAAGTGGGCTTACGTTTTTGACTGACAACCACAACAGACACCTCTCCCCCTCTCCTCCTCCCCTCCACCCCCATTTTAATCCCCTCCCTATCCCTCTCTCCCTCCCTCCCCTCTTCCTCTTTTGTTCTGAGTGACGCTCGAAAGCCGCCGTGTCAGCATCTTTTCCATCTCTGATTGCCTTATTAGCCGGCGGTGGCACCCGCAGCTTTTCTGACACAGATGGTGAAGGAGGAGGCTCGAGCAGAGGGAGAAAAAAAAATGGCTGACTTGTGTTTGTTGTTGTTACTTTCCCCTCCCACCTCCTCTCGGGCTTGTTTGCGTGGACACTGACACCTCGGGCTGACACTGACACACTCCTGACACTGATGCCTGTCAAGGCAACATACGGAGGATGGCGGGGAAAGACTAGAATTTAGTGTTACTGTGCTTTCTGTGTGTGAATGTGTGTGTGTGTGTGTGTGTTTTGTACCGCTGTCAGGTTTCTCTCACTTTGTCAGCTAAGCTGCTTTGTCTTTAATTACTCTCACCACATTGACTTTGAATGGGTTCGGTTTTGCATTTATTTCAATACAGTGGGCTGCATCGTGATAGGTTAAAAGAAAGCCGTGCAGCTGCTTTTGCAAAAGGTTAAAATCTACTAATTTAGTGACGAACTCAAGTGAATGATTTCAGTGTAGCCTGTGTATAATTAAGAGCTTACAGTTCAGAGCAAAACCAGCACAGGAATAGTTTAATTAGGAAGAGGAAGGTTGTACGTAGAGCATGTATGTTCTGTCTCTCTCACACACACACACACACACACCTTCACACACACACATACAAGGCAGAGAGTTGCAGCTGTTGGACCTCCAGCTTTTCCCAGGCAGCAGTAACTGGCACCTCACAAACATCAGGTATTATGTCCATTCCGATTATGGGATAGAGAGCTACATGCTGTTTGAAGCTGACAGCACATCTGCCTCCTCACTGGAGACTCATTCTGGCACCTCAGACAAGCATCTTACGAGGAATGGATTGGGGGAGCTGCCTTAGCATATTTAACCCTCTATTTCTCCCTCTCCCTGCCTCTCTCTAATGTTTCTCTCTTAATCTGCTTCCCCGATCGTGTGTAAACCTTTTCATCTTTCTACTTTTATAGGATAGTTTCTTATATGTTTTATCTCTGTCATCTGGAGTTTAAAAGGAATTATTATTCAGATTTTATCATTTTTGAAACAAATGATTTGTGAAAAATCGTAGAGAGCGGGCAGCCATTTTCCATTGATGCTATAAATCTCTTTCTGTTCTTTTAAAATGGCACACTTGAAGCTGTGAGTACTCAGGGAGCATAGGCAGTAACAACACAGCTTGTCATGTCCACTGGCCGTTTCCTCGCCTCACGCTGTGAGGACTTCCACAGCCAATGCCAAGTTGACTCCAGCCAACCATGGCTTGGCAAGGCTGACGCAGCTGGCATCTTCCTCCACTATCTCTTACTTGTGAATCCATAGTACGTGTGGCATGTTGGATGAGTGGAGTAAATCAGATTCAGGAGTAGATCTATGGTTGCTATACAGTAAAATAGACAATGAAATACTCTGCTCAGACATTGTGGTTGGAGGCTTCTCTGGCATTTCAATTTGTTGATGAGTAAAAAGGTTTTATATTTGATGAATATACTGAAATATTTGTCTATATGCAGTAAATTCTTATTCAGTGTTACCACTCAGGATATACACACCAAAGTGAGTCTTTAACACAGACATGAATGAGGCATATTTTCATTTTCCCTCTTATCAATTAATCGCGAAGAGACAAAAATGTCTTAATTTCTATAGAGAGAGCAAATGAGGAGGGAGGAGTCATAAATGCAGGTATCAAAAAACAGGAGCACTTTGGATCTAAGGATATATCATCACTGATGAAGTCAGACTTGTACTTTGTGATCAGTAAATCATACCCAAAAAATACCAAGGAAAACTGCTTTGCAAAAATTGAAAAGGCTTTAATAAATGGACTTTGGTGTTTCAAACACACAGTCTTCATCAGGGCATCTAAAGACAAGTGGCAGCTAACAGATATATCTTGTGTCTTCATTCCTATTGTGAAGTAACATATCTCACCACATGATAATAAGTATCCTCTGTACTCTGAGGATTTGCTTTGTGTATAATTTGAGGTTTTGCTTGTTTTTTAGTTTTTGAACTAAGCAGAAACGTTTCCGTAGCTCGTCTCTGCTCTCTACCCTTGCTGAGCTCCAGTGTTCAATAGCTTCATTAGGCAGTGCAGTGAAGAGGACTATCTGTCATTGTCAAGATATGGATGTTTGCCACTTTATTATCACAAACGTGTGTCCTCTGCTGGGACTATTGACAAAAATCTCTTTAGGATTACTGCACATACCACCTTCAGATAGTAAGGGTGGTAGATGCATAATTGGTGTCATTCTATCTTATCAAAAATATATGTATGTATCTAATGTCACTTTTCCCCTTTTGTTTTCCAGCTTATGGACCTGAGGATGAATTTAAAGTGGATAAGACTGATGAAGAGGAACATCTGCAAGATGACGGCCTTTCCCTGGATGGTCAAGATGCAGACTATCTTTTCAATGATGACGAGGATGCAAAAGATCATTACAGCTGCCAAAACTCTCCACTCAGCAATGGCACCAACCCAGACGCTGGGTACGCCTCTCCACTCAGCACCACCAGTGATCAACTGGTGGACCTTAAGACCACGTCCTCCTTCAGTGATCAGGACAAGGTAAAGGAGAAGCTCGGGGAGAGCCCAGAGTCCATCAATGGCCTCTCGCTACAGGACAGTCTGGCACAAATGAAAGCCGTCTATGCAAACCTGATATCTGACGCCTCCTGGTCCAGCATTGCTCTGGACATGCTTAAAAGTAAACAAGGGAACAATTACGCAGCTAGCAACGGCAATGGGAGCAATCACAAAGGGAGCAATGGGTTCCTGAACAGTCACAGCCCAGGCAACATCCATTTGAAGAGCAGATGTAGCACTAGCAATGCCTCAGCCACTACTAATGTTACCACCAGCAGTACAACCACCAGAACAGTGTCAAGCAACAGCAACAGTGGCACCAGTGTGAGCTCTAGCAGCACAGGAGGATTAGCCTATGACTGGCACCAGGCAGCGTTGGCCAAAACCCTACAGCATACCCCATACCAGCTCCTTCCTGAGCCAAGCCTATTCAGCACCGTGCAGCTTTACAGGCAAAACAATAAGCTCTATGGCCCTGTGTTCACAGGTGCCAGCAAGTTCAGGTGCAAGGACTGTAGTGCAGCGTATGACACTTTGGTTGGCCTGACGGTGCATATGAATGAGACAGGCCACTACCGTGATGACAATAAGGACACCGAGGATGATCGAAGCAAGAAGTGGTCCAAGCCACGTAAGCGTTCTCTGATGGAGATGGAGGGCAAAGAAGATGCCCAGAAAGTTCTCAAATGCATGTATTGCGGCCACTCTTTTGAATCCTTGCAAGACCTCAGTGTTCACATGATCAAAACAAAACACTATCAGAAAGTGCCTCTAAAAGAACCAATGCCAGCCCTCACCTCAAAGCTAGTACCCCCCACCAAAAAAAGAGCATTTCAAGACTTGATGTCCCCGAGCTCGCCTGAGTCCGTCTCCTCTGGCATACTCCTGGGAGAGTCTCCCAAAGACCAAAAAGTGGCCAATCCTTACGTCACTCCAAACAATCGATACGGTTACCAAAATGGTGCCAGTTACACTTGGCAGTTTGAGGCACGCAAGGCACAAATTCTAAAATGCATGGAATGTGGCAGTTCACATGACACCTTGCAACAACTGACAGCCCACATGATGGTCACGGGGCACTTTCTCAAAGTGACCAATTCAGCCTCTAAAAAGGGTAAGCAGTTAGTTTTCGATCCTGTCGTTGAGGAGAAAATCCAGTCAATTCCTCTGCCGCCGACTACCACGCGACTCCCAGCACCCAATGGGAAGTCGCAACCTGACTCCCCAGTGCGGCCTGCTAGCCCTGATGAGGAAAACGAAGAAAAGAAAGATGAAGAGACAGAGGAAGAGAAAATGGAAGCCAGGGAGCCAGAGAAAAAAATAAAAGAGGAGAAAGAAGACCCCCCTGAGAAAGGTGATAAACGTGGGAAGGCCAGATCTTACCAATATCTGAGAGAAGAAGACTTGGAAGAGTCACCTAAAGGTGGCTTGGACATCCTAAAGTCTTTAGAGAATACAGTTTCGAGTGCAATTAGCAAGGCTCAAACAGGCACACCAACTTGGGGTGGATATCCCAGCATTCATGCTGCCTATCAGCTCCATGGATCCCTGAAGTCTACCTTGCCGTCATGTGCACAGGTTCAACCGTTGTTCAGCAGCAACAGTTTGAAGGTATTGTCCTCTGATTTAGGAACTCTGATCCATTCACCAAATAGCCCCTCTCCACCTCCAAGTCACAAGAGCAATGTGTTGGCCATGGAGGAGCTAGTTGAGAAAGTGACAGGGAAAACTTCAGTAAAAAATGAAAAAGAGGAAAAACCTGTAGAAAATAAGTGCAGGTCTGCAAAGTCTCCACTGCCAAATGCCAAGGACAAACAGGCTTCCCCTAATGCAGAAAGCCTCTCAAAGGCAGTGAAAAATACTGCAGTAGAGACCCAGAGTGAGTCGAGAGGCAAAGAAGGAGAGCAGACGGAGAGTCAAGTAGAGACACAGATAAAGAGTGAAGTTGATTCACCAAAAAGGCCCATTAGCAATGGCTGCAATAACCTGAGCATCATCACAGATCACTCGCCTGAACAACCACTTGTCAACCCTCTCAGTGCTTTGCAGTCTATCATGAACAACCACCTGGGGAAAGCAGCAAAAGTGGCCACCCCCTTCATAGACCCCTTCGCAATGCTTTATAAGATCAACAGCAACTCTGCGCAGATGAAGTCAGCAGAGCCTGTGAGTCAGAACCACCATGATGATGATCAACCAATGGATTTGACAAAATCCAAAAACACCAATGGAAGTGCACCCAAGGGTATTTCTACTTCAAACAACAATGACAGCGTAAACAACAGCAAACCAGTTTTCAAAAATTTCCCTCAGTCGTCATCTCCGCCTCTTCGGGAGAATGCCTTGATGGATATTTCCGACATGGTAAAGAATCTGACGGGCCGTTTGACACCAAAGTCTACGACCCCTTCTTCTATTTCTGAAAAGTCAGACATTGATGGCTGTACCTTTGAGGACAGCTTGGAGGAGCTGTCTCCCATCCAAAGACGGAAAGGCCGACAGTCGAACTGGAATCCCCAGCACCTCCTGATTCTCCAGGCCCAGTTTGCCTCTAGTCTTCGGGAGACTCCTGATGGAAAGTTTGTTATTAGTGACCTGGGACCCCAGGAACGGGTCCACATCTGTAAATTCACTGGTCTCTCCATGACTACTATCTCACATTGGCTGGCCAATGTAAAATACCAGTTAAAGAGGACAGGGGGCACAAAATTCCTAAAAAATATTGACTCTGGTCAACCTCTGTTTTTGTGCAGTGACTGTGCTTCCCAGTTCAGGACTCCCTCCTCCTACATTCACCATTTGGAGTCCCACCTTGGGTTTACCCTGAAGGACCTCTCAAAGCTTTCTATAGATTTAATAGAACAGCAAGCAGTGAGCAGAATAGAGGACAAGACTTTCAGTTCCTCTGGACTTACAGAAGAAGACACTGGCTCAATATATCAGTGCAAACTGTGCAATCGGACATTTGTGAGTAAACATGCAATCAAATTGCACCTTTGCAAAACACACGGAAAATCACCAGAGGACCATCTTATCTTTGTGAAAGAGTTGGAAAAGTTTGACAAACAATGAAGATGAAGCTCATAGCATGACAGATTACTGTTGCACTAAAACTCTAAGCTACAATCTGTCATAACAGATAGTGCCACAACTGTATTGAGCATTGTTATGACACATATTAAAATGAACACATGGTAGCTTTAATACCACATACTGTAATTATTCAGTTGTCCATAAATGGCAGGGCCTTGCATTGCAGAGGCTCAAAGCTACGTTTTAAAAGTTGAATTTCTGGTGACATAAACGTACCAAATTGGTGCAGCAGCCCTGGCACTATGTAGTCACTGACTTATTGTTGCTTTCCTAATGCACTGCATCTTATCTGAGCCTTTGGGAAAAGTCCATCTGTTGTTTGAAAACTGGACCATGCTCTTATTTTGATCACTGATTTTGAATGACTTTTTTAAGATAAATATATTTCAACACAACTTGCATATTATTTATGAGACAGTCTGTGCATGTTTTTATGTAAAACAGTGAGCATATTGTGTCTAATGAAATTTCAACCATGAGAAAACGGATCCCTGTTTAACTAAATTGCGGATATAGATGTTTATATGAAGGTATATGGTTCTAAAAGTAGCCATGTGAAAGATGATGTTGAGATGATTTCAGCACTTTAAGGAAGTGTAAATTGATGAAGAAATGTATGGGTAAAAAATGACAACACATCACCCTTTTGAGTTTGAATTCCCTTGATCAACATGGCAATTTTTGGGGGACTGACTATAATATTCTTTTGTATTTGCCATTAAATAACAGAAATTGTTACAAAATGTTTAGAATATTTGTTTCTCTAGTAAAATATTATTTCCTGGTTGTTTCAACATGTACAGTATTTGCGTTAGTAGGCTACCAATTTTATTATTGTGAAGCTACAGTTGTAAAATTAATGAAGTTGAAAACTTATTGTATGAATAATCAGCAAGTATGTATACATGTATGTCAGCATATCTTGCTCTTTACAGTTCAACATTATTTGTACTGTGTGCATTTTTATAATGTTATTTTCTAGACAAATGTATAAAACTACAGAATATTGTTGGACCACAACGTCCTTTTTCAGTGCAAAGTAGGTCCTTCAATGTGGTTTACATAAAATGACAGAACTTTACAGGCATCTGCTCCGATGCATGGTACTGTACATACCATTGAAAAAAAAAATAAATTCCCACCCACTGATAGATTTCCAGGTTTTATCATCAACCTAATTATTCAGAATGGCATTCTTTTATTCCTCAGTTGTAAAAATAAACTCCATGTCCTGGATTAAACCAGTGTTGTTTGAGTGATTTTGGGAGACTTTGAAATCCAGTCAGATGCAGCAAAGACTGAATTTGAACCACAGAATTATCCTGCACACTTTTGCCAATATTGTTTCAATATTTTTTGTTCTCTTGTCTTTCATTTAAATGATTATTTTTATTTATTAGACTTTAAACAGGACAACTTAAATCACATTTTCTAAAGTAAATAAGATTCAAAGAAAGGGGGTCGAGCTTGAACGACTCAGAGCGCTTTGGGGGGATGAACACTCGTCTCAAATCCGGCATTCACCCCTTCCCATTTTTCAGGCAGCATTCATTGTGATGTACCAACAGAGCCACCTTCTTGGCTGCCTTAATTGGGGCAAACACAGCGACAGCCACATCAAATCCCCTAAATTTTTGTCCTCAAAGGGGCCTTGCTGCAGCTCGCTCTGGATCATTTCCAGATCCCACTGAGGGAGCAGCAGCTTTCCCACTGTGAGCCACAGCTCTTCTTAATCTGAGCAACTTCCATTAGAAGTGCAGCGTGTTTGAAACCGTGTCCCCTGCAACAGGTTTCAAAGATCCTCCCCACTCGAATCACCCTGCTGGGTCATGATCTCCGACTCTGAGGGAGCTTGAGTCCCTTGGGTGAGGATGATAGCAGCCCCTCGTTGCTTTGTAAGGGATAGCAAGAGGCTGAATAGGGGAAGCAAACTGCAGGTTTTGAATTCACTGCTGTGCCACTGAATGAAAGCTGAGGAGGGAGGGAGGGAGGCGAGCCAGCTCAGAGCTCAAAAGAATGATCCACGTCCTTCGGCTGACACATTCAATTTACAACATCACCTAACTAGCGGAGGCTTATTCATGAGTATGGAGAATTTAAAATCAACACTGAAAATTGACACTTTACAAAAACAAACAAACCTTTAATTTTAACCTAAAGTGAAGTGTCTTAACAGAGGTTATGTGCCACAATATTTCTTGCAAAGACTCTTTCTGGAGTCCTGTTGTCACTGCGAATGCCAGCAACAGCCGTAACCGGAAGCATTACGATTTTTAGGTTTCCGTCCGTCCGTACTTACGTCATGAGTGCAATATCTCAGGAACGTTTTGAGGGAATTTCTTCAGATTTGGCACAAACGCCCATTTGGACTTGGGGATGAACATTTCACCCAAATATCTAATAGGACAAAATGATGAAGTGATGACGTTTTATATCTTAAAGATCAAAGGTCAACTTCATTGTGACTCCATAATGTTCTGCAAAAACACTTTTCTGACCATTATTCAACAGCTTAACTGAGGAACAGAAAGGGAGATTGTGACTATATTTTGCATTTGGTCAGATACTGAATTGGTGACACTAATCTTGGTTGCCCACCTTGAAACTGTGCTGAATATGTCTTCTTCTGATCTTCTGTGCTGCTGGGTTGAAGATGTGTGTGAAGCATCCACATTTTACAATTTTGAGCATCTTTGCAGCAACATGCACATATGTGAGGCATTGTGGTCCATCTCAAGCTCGCTGGTTTTGCTGATATTGAGCTTCAGGTGATTGTCGTTGCACCATGTGATGAAGCTCTCTATCAGTCATCTGTCCTCCTCTGTAAAAATAGTCTCTAAGTGAAGTCTCTCACTGGAAATTATTCACTGGAATCACACGTGTAAATATAGTGATATCTTCCATTTCACCAAAAAAATGCCTTTAATGAAATTCTTTCAAAGTCGTAATGACATATATGAGTCTGGACATACATGTAAAACATGTAAACTGGATGGAGGTATAAAACCATGAGGTGGTAATTCTAGTTTTCAGATACAATGACTTAATTACTGACCTTTTGACACAGGTAGGCTAGCTGTTTCCCCCTGTTTCCAGTCTTTATGCTAAGCTAAGCTAACTGGTATCTGGCTGCAGCTGATTCCCAAAATGTTGAACTATTCCTTTTAGCCGGTTTCCATCTTTACATTGATTTGTTCCAGTTACAGTAACGTACTTGCGACAAGAACAAAGTCAATTCTGCAAAGTTTATGTAGCATTAATGAATAAGCAAAATGTTTCCGCTTTCACTTTTATATTTGCATATTTCTTTTACCACATGGCACCTTGTTGGCATGACATGTTTTCATATAGTGTTAAATGCATGTGAGGTTTTCAATTCAGACCCCATGATGAGCCCCAAATCAGAGAATGTGTATGAGCAGTTTCAAATAGAGACATAATCCCTGTGAAAAAGTGAATAAAACATTGTCATAAAAAAACAGGATTTGACTTTATGGTTTAACACAGAGCTCAGCTTTATAGTTCAGCGAGTGAGACACCTGATAAAAGAGGCCATGGCATGTCTCCACCGAAGGTATTTAAGTCGACATGCTCCCACCCCACGCAGCTCTTGAACACTAGCCTGAGGCATTTTTCCCAAGAAACAATAGAGTTCCAGTGCCTCACAGCGTGATCTGTGTGGCAGGGAAACATAAGAGGCAGCAGGGAGAAAGAGAGAAGAGTTGCATACAATCGAAGTCACACATGATAAACGACAACATGCAGGAGCTTAATGTACAGAAAGTTAACGAATGTGAGCAGAAAGGACGTGAAGCAAATTGGAAAGACCCCTCAGCTTCTTTAATAACTGTCTGTATAAAGACACATTTAAGTTAAGAAATCCTGCAATCAACATTTTACAATTTATGTATTTAAAGATGGAACTTTCTCTGCAAATTTTTCTCGTAGGTTTTATCAAAATGTGCTACAGTGCTTGAATCTTGCAGTGAACTCAGCAGATAATGTACATTTTAATATTGGAGCAACACATATTTGGTTCATTCTTTTTATCGAGAAGTTGAGCTAACCTGAACCAAGTAGCTCAGCTTTGTCGGTTAAAAAAAACACATGCGGTTTATACGTATATTTTTATGTGTATCAGTGCATGCATACGTTCCCTGAGTAGTCTTGAATCTGTAAGTTGACTAATCACTAAAATGCTTCATTATTTTAGTGATGGATTCTTATGTTTAAAATAGTAAAAACGTGTTTTTTTCTGATTACAGTTCAAAAAATCCTCCCACTTTTTTAAATATCATTATGAAATTAATACTTTAAATCACTTTTGGCTGTTAGTCAGACTATGTGAGGAATCTTTTGGCTTGAGTTGTCTATGATGGGCAACTGTAATTTATATATATTTAAAAACTAAACAACTGTTTAGATTTAGATTAGTAATCTATTACTCAGTATAGAAAACAATTGACTGACAGCTCAGCAAATGTAATCAAAGACGAATGAAGTCAAACTTTGAAGACATACACATTCAACACCTTTAAATACAGGATTTAATTTGTTTAATTTAACTGCTTTTGTAAAGTAACTCCATCGATGTATCTGTATTCAGGATCAGTCAATACATCTTCTATGATGTTGTAAACATGCAGCCATAGACATGCTTCACACATGGTCTCTAAAACAAGCCAATCTTTGTCTTGTCACAACAGATACGAAAGCTCCACACACGACTTTGCCAGACAGTCAATGCTTTGTTTGTTCTCTCGCGACTCTTGTTTGCTTTAAAGCAAACACAAAATAAATTGGCTCCATGTCATCACCATTACCAGGTGAGCAGAGGCTCACGAGACAGCAGCACAAATCTGATGTTAAACAAAAGGGTGTTTATGACAAGAGGCGTCGTGATGCAGCCTGTTATCCATTTATAATAATCAAAATGGAAAGCTTGGAGTCGCAGTGAGCTGTTCTGCTACTGAGCAGCAACATCTGTACATCCATGAAGTATTACATGTCAGCGAGATGCAGACGACGGTGCAGCCAGTGTTTGAATTCTTGTGACATGCGTATCAGGTGTACTCATGCCGACAGCAAGGATTCGGTGAATTAACCCCGCGCTCTCCGGTCCCCCTTGCCGCCTTCTGGGCAACCTTCTGTTGATCACAGCTCTGTACGACAAGACTCGGCTTACAAAACACATGTGCTCTCTGGAGGGGAGAATATCTCGAAGCATCCCTCTCCTCTGCAGTCATGTGACTGAGCCGGAGCCGCTCAGCAAAATGCTTTCATGCATTTTTCATGCATTTCAATAGTTAGTCTGGTTTTTTGTTCTCTTGCTAAAACAAAGAGTGATTCCAGGAATGAGGGGACACGATGACGTTAAGGTTTCTTCAAAGCAATTGGTTATCGTGGAAATGGCATGTACATTTCTGTATTCTTAGGAGAGTGTTAACTTTATATCAAAAGATACTCACCTAATATTTATTTAAAAATTCAAAAAACATCAGCTGATGGAGCACCGAGCTCCAAGGGTTAACGTAGCCTGAGAGGGAAACACAGGGCAAAATCACAAGGCTACAAAGTCGACTCGTTGGCTGCTATTGTTTCCCTCTATTTGGTAGTAATGTTGCTATATATGTTGGTAATCAATCAATAAATGTGTATAATAAACTTGTTAATAAATGGATTTATCCTTCAGTCCATTCAGTCAACGAAATTTTTCACAACTCGAAGGTTCTTATCATTTGCTCATAACTGATCTATAAAGCTTTAGTAAATGATTAATCATTAATCAGTTCTAATTTGTTTTAATGAGTGTCTTATTAGAAAAAAAATTGTACTGGATTAGAAAAAGTGAGAGGTGACGCTTGAAAACCCAAAGACCAATTTACAAGGGCATGAAACATTTCTTGACCTTTCACCTGGATCTGTCCATTCAGCTCTTATAATACTCATCATTGTTCTTTCTAAATAAGCATTTTTCTTCATAACAGCTTAATTATTTTATCGTCAGTGTCAATAATATTTGGATTTTTTTTTGTGTTCATACCCTTGTTTATCAGTGCAAACGATCACTTGATCCCAGATGATGACTCCACCTTGATGGTGTCTGAAGTTGTAAGGCGTCAATCACAAGTGAACCCAGTCGTTTCTCACATAACAAATAAATATACCTGAGGTGGCAGACTCATTTCTTTCAGCTGCAGCCATTGTGACAGCAAAACAATATAGCACCTTAAATTTTTATAAAAACATTAAGCCTCAAAACAGGATTTTGAAGAGAAGCTGAAGGTTTGAAATCACCCGAGACATCTCATCATGGACAGAGAGTTCAATCCGATCGCTTGTTGACACGTTTGTCCCCGCTGAGCTCTGCAGGCAGTCAGAACCATCTTGTAAAGTGTTGTGTACCTGTCAGGAATGAGCCTTGTTTTGGAAGATACAGACGACATAATTCATCAGGCCGAGGGAGAGGCTCTTGAAGAATGGAGAAGTGACAAAGTCGATTCTTTCGAGAATAATGACGGCTGCCAGCGTGCTGAATGGATGAAGTGTCTTTTAGGATCTATCAACTGCTTTTTTTTTTCCCATCACCGTAAAGCCCACAGGTGTGATGTGAAGCACCGTCACTGTTGTGTCAAACTATGTGAAATATTGAGACATTTATATATTTGTGAGGGTGTCATTTTTAGGTGGATACCACAATTTCACTATATTATTATTTCATTTATTTAATCAGTGGAGTGGATCTACTGCAAAAAAAAATAGGCACGCAAAAAGAAAGCACTTTAATTAAACATTCCCAGTTTTTCCCAGTTTTTCATAACCAGAAAACAGGTTATACTGTGTACTATTTCAGATGAGCTACAGCTTTAAAAATGCTTTTTATTTTATGTCATTAACAATCTGATTCTGAGTCAACTCTTGTGAAAGAAGTGAAATCTCTGGAAAAAAAAATGTTTTCGCAGGAAAATCTTGGGGCAGCAGGATGTGTGTCTGTGTGTTTAATAACGGACTCTGCGTGGTCTTATTGGAGTTCGGATATGTGCTATTTAGGACCTAAGAAAAGGTAAATAGGTTACACTCATGGTGCTGTGGTTCCTCTCGCAAATTCCTCATTATTTTGAACTATTCCTGGTATTGGTTGCCAGGTTTGAATGTCAAATGTCGTATTTATTTCATGTTGAGCTGCGCAAAAGAAACCACTGTCATGCGGTCGGGTTTAGACCCTTGGACAGTGTGACGAGTCTCATTCACATTCTGTCCAAACCTGACATCATTTGCATGAGAATAAGCCCAAACTCTGCAAACGTGACACGTCCCAGACAAGGGATCACAACTTGGCTGTCATATTAGGCCGGTAAATTCAGGTGACACGGATCCTGTGTCCTCATCTGGGCCAACCTGACAGTGGTTCATGTTCCCTGCTGTCTTTTTCTGAGGGGCTTTGTGAGGGAGGGGTTGCTTTTAATCAGCATGACGAACCCTGCCACCCCCCTGCACGCACACACACACATCCTCACACTGACACACATATGTGAGAGTGGGCATATGCTGAGGGGCAGTGGGCTGGCCGCTGTGCCATCATTAGTCCAAGCCTACACGGCAAGCTTCTGACACATGTCGAAGGAGCTTCATTCGACCTACAGAAGGTGCATCCGCATTATGCAAAGGTAGCAGTGTCTTTATGTGCAGCACTACTGTCAGAGGCTTGAAGGAGGAACTGAGGAAGGAAGTGCAGGGGCCCGAGGGGGAGGGAGGGGGGAGGAACAGACATGGAGAGGGAGAAGCTGAGAATCAATAAGAGAAGTGGAGGAATCTGTTTTAAGTCATAATTATGAGCTGCAAAGTCGTATTTTTTACATAAATGAAAAATTGGATGATTTCACTTGTTTCTGATTCAACAACATTCTTGAATCTAGTATTTGAAGGTATTGTATTTACAGCAAGTAAAATGATCCATGCTTCTTAAATGTGTTCTTGCTGTAGAAGATTTCTGGACTGGATTTTAGACCGAGGCCTCTGTTGCTGCGGTGCTGCAGCGAGAGGCTTTGTGGTGGCGAAGTGGCATTTTTCTCTCACCTGTGCCCTCTGGCATTTTGATGAATCACTCTGAATTGGACTGTGTTCAAGTTGGAGGCACAGTAGGACATGTGTCAGTAATGATCAAGTGCTGCAGTGCTGCACCATTAGTGTCATGAACTACACGACACCTGCCTGCTCAGACCAGTGAAAAGTGCACAGTGGTGTGTTTATTTGGTATATTTTGTGTTTTAGCGTGTGAAGGACTCCTGCTGTATTGTTTCCTGACTCTCATGGTACCTTTGATAGGATCTCTTTAGCAGGAAAATATTAGCTTTTTAATTCTAATTTTTTGCATATGTGTCTGTGACGTTTATAACTGTCTGTGGAATTTTCATTGAATTTCTTCATTTCATATGACCAAATATTAATTTCCTATGATCTGAAAAACAGTGGTTGAATGCAATGCCGCTTAAATGTAATTTGTTTTTCATTCTGCACATGCACGGATGGCCCAGTGTGCTGAGCGCACCTTTAGTGTCTTCAACTATGGGCTAAACTTTGCATCACTTTCAAATAATTCACAAGTAAAGAATATATCTTCTTGTCTTTTATAGTTTGCAAATGTCACTGCACAATATGCAAACACTGTCCCGTAAAAGTTCTCTCTTAATGCACACTTTAAAGGTAGCTACTACATGCGGTTATTTCCCTACTGTTCTGTTTACTTTGTACAAATGAATCATTGGCTCAAAGAGAACATTGCTTATTGAAATATCATCTTAAAAATAAGTGCCTTAAAGGGCGGACTTAAAGGTTAACCGCCATCCCATCTGATGCATGCTCTCGGGCCCAAATGTTCTCGTCACGTACGGACATGGAGGTAAAAGTTTGAAGGAGTCGTAAATTATCATGTCATCTGTGCCCCTCTTCCCTGGGCTTTGAACGGCCGCTCAAAGACTTGCACGTCTTTAAGAGATGTGTTAATAGAGGAACCAACAATCCACTTAATGCCCAAAGTGAAGGGTAGAGTCATTTTTACAAGTCCAGAGATGAGATTCTGCTTTCATTGCCCACGTCAGTACGATGATTTAGTACCAGGCCCTGCCAGTCCTTTGTCACTTGGGCACTGCAATCTTTCTCTGTCAGTTGCCAGGGGGGAGGACTGAGATTCAGTTTTTCCAATAACGCTAAATGCATCGCCAACAGCGCATGGTCCAATAGCTCATGAATATGAATATACATATAAATAGACAAGTTGAGGAGGCGGATGGATGTTGGCCTGTCACTTTTGCCTTGCCTAACATCTCCACTGAGGGTAAGTTGTGTCCTGGATCCACAGCAGAAGCAGCTTGCTGCAAAGTCAGGCTTTCACTCAGGCTCCCTCTCTCTCTCTCTCTCTTTCTCAGTTAAAGACACTGCATGTATCGCCGTTTTATTTTCCAGCCCCAAATTAAGTCGCTATCATTAGCATGAGTTTGACATCTCTTTAATGAACAGTTATCCAACAATCACGATCACAGTCGGAAGAGAGCGACAGAAAAATGACAGGGGGGCGGTGGAGGAGCGGCAGCACGGTGACAAGTGTGGACTTTGCACTAAACTGTATGAATATGATGAGTTAGTTTGATGAGCCAAACACACCCAAACAGCTGTTTAATACAGCGAGCCGTCTGCATCTGGGAAGATCTAATCTGAGAGCATTACAACTCAGCTAAGAGATTGAATTTGAGATCCTTATCTCGTGACTTAAAAGAGTAACTCCACTGTATTACAGCTTGGCTCTTATTGGCTGGATTGCAGCAAAGTGGGGGTCAGGCCCACAAACACAACAGTCTGTGCCTGACTTACTGATGATCCACATGCGATCGACATCATTAATTTGTGCATAAGTGGAAACACTGAAAATTCAGAACACCCGAAATATCACAAAAATGTTTTTACACTTAGCTGAGGGGGAAAAGTTGGGGTATTGTGAAAAAAACAAAACGCAAGAAAGTTCAAAGTAAACAAACTTACATGAAACGTGTGACTTAAACATCCTTTACGTTGCTGCATTGCTGTTGTGGTCTGGCACCAACATGACACAAATGCTATGTTTTCATCACTTTTTCCACATTATTTCCACTGTTAAATGACATATTGTCATTGCCTCATTGACACCTGACTGGAGAAATAGCGCCACCAACCTTTATCTCGATACACTCAGCTCCAAATTTTCTCATAATAGTATTGGACAGAAACGCACATTATCTTGCATTTTCTGGAAATTCTGTTTATGCTACATTTGGATGGATAGTTATAAAAGTTATAAACCCAAGTTCTAACAAGCCCGAAGTTTGTTAGAAGTTTCTTAAATCATGACACCTGTCCAACCCTATGTATCCCCAAAAGCTGTAGCAGAATGTCATTGGCTGAATGAAAGGAGAAGTCCTCTGAAGGTCCCATAAAGAGGTATGGGAGTCATCTTTGTTGGATGGACTATAAAGGCTTGATTTGAAGCCCTTCAAACAACTTTGTTCAGTGTAATGTAATACAGTCAAATCCAGACCCACACTCCAAATTCCACATTTATCTTCTCAAAAACTGATGAAGTACTGTCAGCTGACCTTTGCCAGGAAGCTCTTTGAAAAATGCGCACATTAATTTCATACTTGGTTCAAAAGCTATGCTCGAGGAATTCAGACAGCTAGATACCTTGCAAACTGCAGAAAAAAATACTCTGATTCTCTGAAGATCACCTCTTTAAATCCTTTATTGCATTGGAGATGTTCTTCTCTTTTTAAAACAACTCCATCCTGTAAATAAAAGAGGAACTTTATTGTGAAGTTTATCTGTTGAGAACCGTTCGAAGCTTTTGGTTGGAGTATTCCTCCGGTGAAAATACACATATTGCTCTTGTCATACCTGTCCAGCACACAATGCACGGAGTAGCTCAGCTTTGTTTGTCAAGACACTCACCAAACTCAGCTCTCCAACTCCTGGTTTAACTCCCACACTGTCACTATCTGGCTCGCTTCTCCACCGCCGTGGGAGTATTAACGCGTGACATCTACAACGGCCTTAACACAACACGCCGAGATTGAGTTCCTCGCGCTGCCTATACGAGCCTCTTCTTACCTTCACTCTGAGTTAAGCCAACCCCACTGCTGGGAAAGAGATGTGACAAAACCAGGGGGAAGGGAAGTGGAAAATAAGGCAGAGCCAAAGCCGAGCTGCCACTCACTGACAGGCGTTTTGACAATCATAGGCTGTCATCACTTTCTGATCAGACCTGTCAGCAAGAAATGCGGCAACAAGACAGCGCTGCAGAAAGATGTCCCCCCCCCCCTTCCTTACTGTACACACACACAGATATTCAGAGTTGTGTTATTGATGTACACACACATCACACCGAGACATGCAAACACATCAAACATGTCAGAAAGTGCTACGTACAGGCCCTAAGAATAAAACAGGTTTGGTTACACGGTACACAGTGAATTGGCTGCTCCTTCTGCCGGTGCTGCAGGGATATCCCAAATAAACCCAAAAAAAAGGCAGCATGCAGCGGCTTTGCAGACTGACAGCTGATGGAGGAAAGGTATTTTTGATGCGACTGGAAAATTAATGTCAGCGTTGAGCAAATCAACTCCCATGCATCTGTGCAGCTTTGTCACAGAAGAAATCTTTAATTGAGATTAAGGAGTCAAATGCAAAAAGTGACCAAAAGAATCGAAACGTAGCCGAAACAGACCGAGTCGTGCAAAATTACTGCCAGCAGATCCAATTATTATTCTTTGTCCAAACAGAGGAAAACAAGAAACAGAGGAATGAAATAACATCTGTCATGTCATCTGAGTCTAACTGCCAGTCAGAGGAGCCAAGCTGCCATCTGCGCGAAGAATGGAAATAAAAGGGGATCTCGAAAGCTTTATTTGTTTGAATTCTTTAAAGAGGTGGGAGGATATTGTCTCCATTGCTTCGACGTGTTTAAAGAGATATCGGGTGGATTTTTGAGTAATATTGTTTTTGATAAGCTTTTAAGCTTTAATCTGAGTTTGTTTTATCTAATATTAGCTGCTGCGTGTAAAGTGACCTAAATTTCCTGTTTCAAGCTCGCAGATTTAATCACTTTTGTCCGAACAGAATTAGACGAGGATGCGAAACGAGGCTCATCTGATTATTACTACATTTAAATTGCTTAAAAAATATAACGCATTTTACAATTGCAGCATGGGGTCAACATTTTTTTATTAATTTAACTTACATATTTGAAGTACTGTATATAATATATTGAACCTGATTTTTTTTTTTTTTTTTTTTTCAAAGTTGTTGAAGTGCTGGTAACAAAAAGTCAAACTGTTCTTACTTATTTAATCCTCTTCCTCGTCCTGTGGGACATAAATTACATAAAGCAAGACACCTGATGTTCAGCTGTGAGACAGTGTCTCTCGTCTTTGCTGTCTTTGCCTGTTTAGCAGTAGGTATCAACATGTTAAGAGTCCATCATCACACCACTGTGCCTTTTTGAAACATGACATCAAGAGAGTCTCCAGTACGTGTTGTCTGTTTATTTGTGTGCTGCTGCTGTTTCTGTCCGACCGCTCTGTTCGTTAGCCGTACGTCTGTCACAGCCGATGATCATTACGACACTAACCGGCACCAGAGCTGGAAAATGGCTCCGCAGCTCTGAGAGACATCAGAGAGTCTTGAGTGGCAGCTGTCAGCTTCCCCCAAATATGACGTCTGAAATGAAACAACACTGACACACTAGTCCCGCCTTTCTTAAGTGCTTTTGTCAATGAATAAAACACAACAAGTTATTACGTTTTTGATGCAGGAGATGCTCTAATCTTTCATTTTTATGCTTGAAATGACGACTGAATTAAACTTGAATTATTATATCGTAAATGTAACATATATTTGCAGCACATGATATCAGTGCAAATCAAGTGCAGGCCGAGATTCAGTCTTTTATTAGAAAAAACATTTTACATTATGATTTGTGGTACCAACTGTAAAATAGATTATTTCTGCAACCATGTTATACAATTTCTAACACTGACAATCTGAGCGGTACGATTTAGGTCTTGTATTGTCATGAGGCACCAATAGAGTTTCCTGATCAGTTTGATGGAAATGTGTGAACTAAACCTATAACACATCCTTTATTTTTCTCACTTGTCTCATTTTCTGTAAACCATACTGCATTTTTATTTTTTTTTTTAAGATTTAAACCCTGGGTGACGTGAATGAGATTCAGACAGAAGTGGTGCTCAATCAAAAACACATAGGAAAACAATATTTGCAACACGGAGCCATGTTGTTATTTTATGTTTTATAACCTTAAATATGATTTTTTTTCTTGCAGCCCTTGTACAATTTCTACTGTCACTTTTCTGCCTCTTTATTCTTTTGTGTCCAGTGTTGCATTGTTCCCCGGCTGATCTGGTCATTTGCATGACCTCAACCTGGTTTAGAATCCAACATGGAGCTTTTCACTCTTTCAGTCTTTGCACTATATAATGTAGAACAGCTAGTGGAGATTAAATAGAGAGCAAATGTCCCACTAGATGTTAACAGCTATAGGAAAGAGAGAAAATGAAATCAGCAGTAATGAGTTTGCAGTTTGAGTGTATCAGAATTTGAGAACTAGACTACTGGTGTTAGAAGAAGCCAAAGTGTATTAGGCTTTGTGCAAACTGGGCAGGGCAAGATTTCAGTGCATTAAGTGTTTAGACACATCAAAGGAGTCTCCAAGAAAAAGACTCATCAGCTGAGAGGAAAGGCAGGATCCTCGTCAGAGCTCTTATATTGTTGTGGGCAAGTTCAGGTGTAGGCCTACGTCAAAGTTTTCTTTGTGACTGACCTGCCATGAAAAACATGACGCTCTCATGTTAAATTATAAGTGAGATTATGCAGTATGTTTACTCAGAAAAAGTGTTCGCCCTTACATATGTTTTCTTATACGTTGTCCTGTTCTGCAGCTCTATAGTGGAAAAATTGTCTTTTCACTTCAAATCAACCGATTCTTCCTGCAAACTTCACATAATTAGAAGCATCTTTTCCAGGAGCCGCCATCCTGCCTCGACAAACAGCATCCCGAACCACTTTTTTTTTTTCATCCACACACCCTCAATCCTGCAAAGTCTCCTGAACACCATTGTCCTCCAGGATAATTATGACAAGAGAAACGAGGGAACAAGGAGGGACGGGACGGTCGAGGCTGTGGCAGGCGAGGACCAACGGGGACGTCTTCGCTGTCACCCTCTGAAGACACCGGCAGAAAATAAACAACAAACAAGACAACACAACACACGAGGATGATCTAAATCAGGGCTGCAGCAACAGCTTCCTGTCCTGAAGTGTTTGTCTTGTTTTTGTTCCTCACACTAACGGCTAAACAAACAAACACGGCTCCCACAACCTCGTGAGTGACTGTTAGCCTTCATCATGTTTTTTTTTTTTTTTTTTTTTTTTTCTTTTCCAGCTCTTTTCCTCCCACTCAGACATCACTCCGACACACATCAGTGTTGTGTAACTTCCCCGCTGTTTGATGAACCCGTGTTAAGTGCGCGGCAGCTGAGGACGTGTTTGTGGCGGCTCTGGGTGTCAAGGTGTTTGCAGATATTAAGTGATTGTTACTCGCAGACTAATTAAAAAGGTGCATTTCAAAAGCAGTAAATGAATATGTAAATGGTCCGCGTGTGCGCCTCGTTTTTTTTTTTGTTGTTGTTTTTTTTTTTTTCTGAAGTGATGATAACAATGTGGCTCTAAGCTCTTCTCTTAACTGTAATTTTCTTGATCCACCGTGACAAACAAACAGAAACGATAATCCTATTATATTTTTAATGGCACAGTTTTGTTTTCTTCAGGCAGCCTGTGAGAGATGTTGTTTTTTTGTCTGCACTGTTTTCTTCGGCGTCACTGACAGAACTTGAAATCAATTTTCAGCCATTTCTGTTTCAGTCTACGCAGTTTTTCGGCTAATTCCCGCTGCTTTTTGTCTCCATTGTTGTGATGTGTGTACGTCGTTGTACCGGTCAACTAAAGCGAGCACTTTTCTTCTCCAGGGCAGAATTTACATTAAGTAGCTTAGCATCACTCCGGGTTATTTTATGCTGCCATTTTTCATTACTGTGGGAAAGATACGTCCATTTGTTGTGGAGGGTTTTCCAAACATTGACGTTTGGAATATTCCGCTGTCTCTCTCATTAAAGCGTTTGAATTAATGTCTCCTCAGTGAAATGTTGTGGTGTTTTATCCCCATGATGCACTTTGCTTTATGGGCCTCAAACATAACAGGAATGTGTTGTGTACTTGCGGCTGACAAGAAAGTCAAACCAAATATAATTCAACCGCTTCCCATCGCTATACATTAGAGGCAGGAATAAGCCATCTGTAATAGTGGTGGAGTCATAATTTACATTTTTGAGCCTGTACAGACCGTAAATGATCTACTTATACCACAGCTCTGTCTCAAATGTGTATACGTCATATTAGAGGCCCATGATTTTTGTGTGTGCGCAAAGTGTTCAAATTTAGTGTGTAATGTTTGAATATGCTCACTAAAATGTGTGTGTTGAGTCAGGACACATAGTCAAAGCATCAGCCCATAGAAGAAACAGCAAAATTAAATGAAAAGTTAAGCAAAATAAATGATCTACTCGAAGTCATGAAATGATAATCAGAAAAGTACCTACATCATTTAAACCCAAATAATATTAATTGCTTATTAAATTATAATTGAAACCTTTCTTCTTTATGTTGAAAAGTCACTTTTTTGTTTATTCAACTGACCAGCTTTACACTGACTTCTAACATTTTACAGGAGCACTTCATTTGGATTAATTAATTGGTGGTTTAATAATTGTAATTAAACACTGTCTCTGTTCCACAGACTCAAATCACATAATCATGATCTCACTGGCATCCAGGATTTGAGCAAAACCAAGCATGTAAACTAACACTTTTCATTCTTGTCTGAAGGGAGGCTCACAGTCTCGGACGTTGGGAACATACAAAAGGCGCTTTCAACCTCATTGCATGGTCTTCATCAGCAGTTGCTCATGATGATCGTGGCTGAATGTTCTGCAACAAGCTCAAGTGGACCTTGAGTGGAGTCGTCAGTGTTTCCAAAGTCAAGACGCGGTCGAACTCCAAAATGCCGTCGCTATTCGTCAGTGCTTTTTCCCTGAACAACTTTTCAACACAAGCGACAGAGACGCCGTATGCGCGTCTCTCTCCTCCAAGCAGGTTTTGACAGTCGCCCCTCAGCATGCCAAGTTCATACAAATGGCCACTCATGTTTGCATTCAGCAGCACCAGTCACAGCTGCTCGGACGTCTTGACAGGCCCGTCTAGAGTTCAGCCACCCTGTCTGCGTTGACAGCTTCTGCTATTAAGGACACCAGCAGTCCACGGCTTCCCACTGAGCCACTGACTGGTTTAGAGAACACAGCGTGTGAGAGTGTTTTCCTTCTTCTAAACTCCTTCTTAAACAACGTGAAACCTGAGCGCAGCAATAATGTTTTGCTTTATTGATCGTTATAGGGTTGTTTTCGATCCGCAGAGAGGTCAGAGGTCACGACTGGATGAAGGATACTGCAGCAAGTAAAGAGAAACTCCGACATGACGGCTCCTTCAGATGTGGTAACCTCTAGTGCATTTGAGTGTGGTGTGTGTGTGTGTGTGTGTGTGTGTGTGTGTTAAGCCCTAGAAACTGGAAACAGAGCATAAATGTCAACGCTATAAGCAGGATACCTTCAACTTTGACTGCCTATTTTTTCTTGATGACAACCAATGGCATATTCATTTCCTAACTAATACCTGAACTAAATACTTTATTCCTCTTCAACTCCAAAGGCTTGTAAACGTGTTAGCATTATGTTTTCTATGCCATGCGCCCTAATCAGTGAATAATAGTCTCAATTTTTTTTTTCCGACTTGAATAAACAGAGCTGAGTGCTTATGCCGACAATGTAAGAGTTTTCATTTGAAAATGTTTTACCTTCTCCTCTGGCGATGAAGAAAAGTCAACTTGTAATTATTGTGGAAGTGTTTGTTTGAATCTTAGTCGACAGAGGTATTTAAGAGTCTGAGCCAAATCCTCATGCAGTCTCCCTTGAACCCGACAGAAGACACCGAGACCCCTTTAATCTTGGCGGTAATGCACTGACAAGCTCTTCTGACGCACCTTTCATTTGAAATGTTTTAATGTCTCTTCACATTCTGCTCCTGTCGTCTCCCTCTCCTTTGCTTCTTCAGTCTCCTCGCCCCTCTTTCTGGAGGTAGGCCTTGTCAAACATATTTAAAAAAAAGGAAGCTTGAACTAACTTCTGAGGAACATCAGTCCAGCTTTAATCAGAATTTTAGCGCGGCTTTTTGGAGAAGTTCATTTATTAAAGTGATGGCATTTGTAACATCCTGCACCTGCTCCTGTTCTTTCGTTCCCAAGGGAGGACAAACCCAGTCACTCCCGGTTTGATCCTTTGGAAGCTGCCATGTACAGTATTGTGTGTATCCTACTAGCAGCCAGACCTGGGGCTCAGCATGGACAGATTATGAGACAATGGACTTCTTGGCACAGACATGTAAAAAGCCCTATGAGGTCTCTTACATAGTAGCAACTGACTTTGTGGTTGTTTTGCATTTTTTTTTGTAGTTGCTTTTTATTTCTCTGTCTTCGTTTTGTGCCTTTTTTGTGATCAGTCTCTTTATGGTTGTTTTCTTACCTTTGCCTCTTTTTGTTGTCTTTTTGTGTCTAGCTGTATTTTGTAGTATGCATCTTTCTGTACTTTTGTGTCCAGTGCCCCTGGGCCTGTGCCTGGTAGGCCCACTCAGTAATCCATCGAAGGGACCAAGGGTCAGGGGACTGGGGGTTTTTGTGATGCACGACCTCATTTCTAGATGAAGGTCTGGCATTGCTTTGATGCAACGCAGCCAAAGATTTACCACAGTTTCCATTTCCAGCATGTATCTACCCAAGAGGCTTATCATATAGGAGTGTGATAATGGCTTTTGTTTGGCCGTTACAATCTTCTGTCTGTTTCCAGTTATACTTTTATGAAAGGCTCCGCACAGTAAGAAGCTTTGAAGAGGATTAGTTTGTTCTATGATGAAACTACGAGCAAAGGCAAGTTTCAAGGTTGTAGTAGTAAAACTGTAAAAAGGACCTGTAACATTATTTACCTGTCTGTGTTTCCTCCCTGTGGCAACATAATGGACTTTTTAAACAGCCACCCTTAATCTCATGCACTTTGTTGATTGGAGCTTCTTAATTGTCTGTATCTTTTCAGACATCAGACGTGTGTAAGAGGATTGAAATGCTTCTCATACTGTACTTTTGAAACTGATTTGTCTTAATACCAAACTAGACAGGAGAACGATGTTGAGGGCTGTTTAGCTGAAGGTATGAGGGGTTATGGGATTGAAACTGTCCAGCGTCCCACTGTGTCCACCACAGGGGTGCACGACTTACCATATGGAGACGAATTCAGATGTTTGCATGCTTGAGCTGAAGCACATCGCAGTATTATAGCGTTAAGTAAAGTGTATTAAGAGTGTGAATAGCTGTAAGGAGACCTGAGATGCAGGTGTATACCCTGCAGCTGCAACATACCTGGGTTCATTCACCCTTTCACTCTCCACTGTATGACAAATATTATCTCTCTCACTCTCTCAGTAATGCTTTTTTTTACAGGCCTTCAAATTCTGTATACTTTTTCACCAATTTCCAAAGTTTCCTATAAAGAAAGAAATTGAAATGAATTAATACTTACTTGAGTTTAAACTTTTCTTTCAAGGGCATTGCTATTTTTTTTTTTATTAATATTGATGCCAAATCACTTAGTACTTTCCAGGAAACTATCCAGGACATTATGCCTATTTACTGGAAATAATTATCTTATATTAGTAGTATATATTAATTTTCTTCTTGTGATGTAAAACTACAGAAAAAGACTGACTTACTAAATGGCTAAATTAAACAAACTGGGTGACCGGTATGATATCAAAATATAGCTACGATTTTTTGTGTTCTGGTTTACCAAATGTTCACAAAAATATTTACCAGCACATCCTTCCCTTTTAAGAAGAAAAGTTAAATCTGTGAGTATTTATATGCACAATAGTTTATCTGTTGGTGTCCTTGCTCTTAGAAAGCAAAACACAACTGATTCGAAGCCTTTAATAATGCAGATGAAAGTTATTCAAACAAGGTTTTTACAGTGCTTTGCCTTGAGAAGTAAGAAACATAAAATTCTATGTCCTTAAGAGAAATAATGATTGTGGTGCTGATATCATTTGTTGACCATCACAGGCCATAACCTCTTGGCCTCCTCTGCAAACACACATAAACACGAATGCACAAATACACACACACACACACACATACACACGCACTCTCGCACGCATCATTAATGTGTTTCACTTCAAAGTCTTGGCAATTTTCTGATGACATTCACACTCCTCCAGGGTCAAACAACATCTCACTGCCTCCGTATCAATTATTAAATATTTTAAGCAGCATCCCGCCTCCACCTCCGTCACCCCCTCGAGACCGATGCCGTTATCATTTTTGTCAGAGTCAGTTTCCATCTGCATTTGTCATCCCCGCACACATTTACGAGTTATCAATCGCTGTGTCAGGATGCAAAATAACTGATGTTCTTCGGGGCGGGATTGGATGGGACTATCTCGGGCTTTCAATCAATGCATATTCTCTCTCTCTCTCTCTCTCCCCTCCTGTGCCACCACTCCCTCATAAATCTCAAAGCATTGTGGGACTGTAATGTATTTGTGGGGGGTGGAGGCTCGGGCCGTGGGTGCAGATGGGGTGGGGGGTCTGGGTGACAGAAGCAGTAGTTATATTATCAAACATTACACCTTAGGGCGAACACGGTATCAAGGGCTTTCAGACTGTGTAAGCTCGGCACGGTGGCAAAGGAGGAGGCACGACTACAGCACGCAGGACAAGAAGGGATTACTTTCTGTCGTCCATAAATCAACTCTCCAGCTAAACTAATCTTTCTGGCTGGATGGCAGAGTAAATACTCAGGGTATAGGGATGTAATGTGTGCTTGATGCATCTGGTTATGGCTGCCTGGCTGCACGCAGGAAGGGTGAGAGGCTCTCCGCCAGCAGTTACAAGTTTGTTAATGTACACTTTCCTGCCTGCTATATATCCTCTATCTTGTTTCAGATGATTGTGGTGGGTCGGCCAGCTGCACGGGCTGATAGTGTGTGTGTGTGCGTGTGTGTGTGTACAGATGTGCTCGCGTGTCGTGTCCTGTTACTGGAATATTGGGAAAAGGGAATAATTAACAGAGCCAAATAAAGAATTTAAGCCTGTCTAATGAGCGCTTTTGTCAGTCAGTTGACAAGGCAGGCAGATGACTGGATGATGATGAATGAAATTTAAGTCGTTTATGGAAATGAAACTCGTCATGTAGTTGATGAAAGTGCCAGTTTTTTTTACATTAATCCTTATTAAGTTATCGCAACACATCATTAATGGGAAAAATGGTCAAACTAATGAGTGACATACAGCACATATGCATAAATGAATAATGTTCAGCATTAGATAATGATCTTTTTATTTACTTTTTATTATAAAGCACATTTAGGTAACGAAAAAATCAAATTCCCTTGCTTTTGACATTTTGTTCTTGCTGAGAGTTAGATGACAGGATCACTATCACTCTAATGTCTGTCTGATAAATACTTAAGACCAGCAACAGGGTTCTGTCGAAAGGTAGAAAAATCCACCCACCAGCGCCTTTAAAGCTCAGTAATTAACACGATAAACCCGTGTTTACAAAAAACAAAAAAGTATCTCCCTGAACTCCCAATTTACTTTTTAGTGCACCATATTTACTGTCTGCCATTTTATTGAAGTGTCTAAATTCTGATTGTGTAACTTTATAGTGCCCTCAAAAATTCCACAATGGAATAAAAACAGTTGTGTCCCTGGCATGTAAGCTGCTGCCAACAGTCCCACAATGCATTGCTCCGCATTTTATAGATGCAAAAATGACCATTGAGCAACTCTACTGCTGTAAGTCATGATTCGAAATGACGACAATCGAGCTGAAATATCAATTTACTGTCACTATTAAATAAACTATTCAGTGTCTTTTATACAAGGATTAGTGAATGCGAGAACAAGGTAATTGTTTCAGCCTATTTCTTGTCTTGTCTTTATGCTGAGTTTAGACAACAATCTCTTGGCTGTAGCCTCACAGTGAACGAACAAACAGTGGTCTCAATTTTCTCATCTAACTCTCTGCAAGAAAGCAACAATTTCCCAAAACGGTTTCTTTAAAACCAACATTTAATACAAGATGAGTTTCCCAGAAATTTGTTATTTTAAATTCAGGTAACTCTCTATAGTTATATGTGATTATTGATATAGGTCATTTAAAATAATTCGTCACAAAGATAAACTGATGTCACATTGTGTTAATGTTAGTTTGGTGGATTCTTGATTTTTGATGTCTGCATTGTATTATCAATGACATACTGTCGCATGTCTGAAATATGAAAATGTGTTCAGTTTTTATTTGTGGCCAAAAACAATCAACAACAAACAAAATGGCAAAAATGCAAAAGTAAGTCCTTTAACTTATTTAAATTTATGCACTAATGAGTCTGTGATGTGTAAAGTATTTAAACTATAATACAGTCGTTTTTATTACATTTAAAAGAAAATCAGACTTCTCAGCTTTTCCTTCCAGTCTGCTTTATGATGACCTGAACTTCTAAAACCTCCTCAGCTGTTTGACAGATGGTTACACAGTGGTAAAGAATGAGGGCATTACCGTGCGAGGATACAGTAGCGCACAGTACACGAGGCTCCTTAATGTTCGAGCGGTAGGAGGGGCAACGTAATGAGAAGCCGAGCCGGGTCTTCACAGAAGCAATTTAAGTTCAAATCAGACCTCGGGGAAACAAAGAAAGCCCCGGCGACATGTAGCCTGCTCAGAGTAAATCACCTCTTACATTGTGTCTGGCCTCACCTGATAACTTGGTAGGTTTTTACATTTCCCTTTGAAAAGGATTTTGTCAGTCAGGTTGAGGACACCGCTGGGGCCTCAGGACCTAAATGACTGTTTGAAATTGCAACGCGGACAATTGTGCATCATTTCATTCACTCCCTGCGGAAAACAATAATTGATCCAGAAGATGCAAAAATGACTATGAAATTTTAACGAGGCATGTTTTTGTTGGAAATGAGCTGAACAGATGCGTTTTACTCTCTCTTGTTCAGTGTTGCTGCAAATTCTCACTGAACCAAAGCAGAGTTACATCTCGTGTCAGATTGGAGGTAGGAGTAGAGCTGAAAAACGAAATTAGTCTGTGACTATTTTGATTATTAATTAATCATATTTCAAGCAGAAAAAGCCCAAAGTTTGCAGGTTTCAGCCTCTCAGTTGTGTGGATGTTCAGTTTTTCTTGTCTTACATGATAGTGAACTAAACATTTTTGGATTTTAGACTTTTGGTTAAATGTCACCATAATTTAGTTGAAGATTAATCAAGATTGATTGGCAGATTAACTGATAACAAAAATGATTTCTAATAAAACAGGATTGTCTATTCTTCAGTTTTTAAATGTTTATATTCTAGTTTTCTTTTCTCAACTTAGGGCAAACATTATTTCGTACATATCTTTAATGTATTTTCTTTAACTGCCTCTTTCTGGTGTTAGTTTCGCACGTTAGCATGCAAACACTTGCAAATTAGGACAAAACAAGTACAATGGAGACTGATGGGAATGTCATTTTGGCCAAAAGCCAACATGCTTTATTTAAATTTGACCTCTTGATCATGCTAGAGGAAACATCAGGGCATCATGAACGTCAATAAAATCCATCTTGTCCAGGACATAAACGTCTGTATCAAAAATTTCTTGACAATCCATTCAACAGTTAATGAGATATTTCACTTTAAACCACCAACATCCACCTCATCATGGCGCTAGAGGAAGAGTCAGAGGGTCACCAACATCCTTAAGAATTATGATCTGGGGATGATGAATGTTTGTGCAAAATTTCACTCATTCATCCATTAGTTGTTGAGATACGTCAGTCTGGACAAAAGTGACCAAAGCAGACATTAGAAATGTCTATTTACAATACTGGACGCTCCTGAATGCAACATTTACTTCAACTGTGAGGTGATTTTATAGCTCAGAATACATTAAAGTGATAAAACAGGCCAGACCGTAACTACGTCTCCAGAACACCGAGGTCAGACAAAGCACACAGTGAAACCCTAATAGGATCAGTTGACCTTCCTCGTGAACGCTAACGTGCATTCAGCTCCTTTTCACTCCAGCAAACAGAGCTGTTTGTTTGTATGTCGGCTTCCATGTGTCTGAACACCGCTGCCCAGATCCAGCTGGCCAGTCGCAATATTGCATTATTCATAAAACATAAACACGCAAAATGGATTCCACTGGTCCACTCCCCACCAAAGTCAGAAGATTAATGAGTCACTCTTTAGGTTATAATTCAAAGTTCATCCTCACATACATCATATTTTGAAGCACATAGATTATAAGAGAGAGAACATTTATCAAATGACAGGGCATACACAAGCTCTCCTGCACACACACACACACACAGAGGACTCCTGTCTTCTCCTACGCACACACACACACACACAATTTGTTTTACCACCAGGCCCCACCAGAGTGAACCTCCTCCTTCACATCCAGTTATTCTAATTTTATTCAGACACATCTCCTCTGAAGCATTAAAGTGCCGTTTGCACAAACAGATGAGAGATAATAGTCTAAGAAACTGGTCATTCCTATACTCTGCTGCCCTGTGAGAGCAAGAAAGATGATAATCATTCATCACAATAATCAAACCATGAGACACATGCAGGGTTTCATGCAGCTTCCTGCAGCATCTGACTACAGAAAATGGTACTTTTAAGAACGCAAGAACAAGCGAGCTGCAGTTTTGCCTGTGGAAGAATTTCAAATAAAACACTATGTATTGATTCTAGTATAAAACTTCACCTTATTTTGAAAACATACCGTATAGAGGATTTTTCCTATATTCTATAGTTTGTAAGCTTCTCCTTTCTTGTGTCTTTTATAACATTTGCAATCCATGTTAGCAGCTATTCACATATATACAGAATGCGTTTATCTTAATGTCAGTATAAATAATTGTTCCTTATGATTTGTTTTTTTTTATATTGTCTC
Source organism: Holacanthus passer (assembly GCA_025331565.1). Taxonomy (NCBI): domain Eukaryota; kingdom Metazoa; phylum Chordata; class Actinopteri; family Pomacanthidae; genus Holacanthus; species Holacanthus passer. The sequence goes on along the minus strand of JAFREQ010000002.1, from coordinate 6,423,494 downwards.
TTATGCTGGCATTTTAAATGACTATCTAGTTCATTTTTGTGAGACATTCACATAAAGGCACATTTGTTAAAGGAATAGTTCAACTCCCATTTTGGACTCTCGTGTCTGTACAGTTCATATCAAGCTACAGTCTGTAGATGATTAGCTTAGCTTAGCATAAAAACAGGAGACAGGAGGCAGCAGTGAGTTTGGGCCCGTCCAGTGTCCAGCTCGTTTCCTGGCATCTTCAAGAAATAGTCTGGTACATGAACCCTCATAAAACCACAACGTGACATTTTCACACTTTGGTTTTAGTTCGGATTAAGCAAACAAGATATAATGTGTTAATTCTTGAGATTTAGAGATACTGAAAGGTGGATTTTATCACCTTTGGACAAAGCCAGACTAGGTGTTTCTAGTGTTTATGCTAAGCTAAGTTAGCTCACTTCATATTTATTGTGCAGACATGAGAATGATTTAAGTGCAGCAAAATGTTGAACTATTTGTTGCATCTACTCAGTATATTTAGAGCAAACTACTTTAAATATAGCAGCATCATTTACAAAAATCACATTTGTAAAAGATGCATTTACTGTATATTTTTTGCAACAAAACTCAAAAGTGGCAGCATTGAGAGAAAAACCCCGACAGTGACAGTCACATTTATGGCCTGTATAAACACGCGTGAAACAGACGAGAAAGGGATGGCAGGCTCATCAAAAATAATTCATCCCAGAATACAAATCTGGTACATTGGATTAACTGCTGGTCACAAATGAAACACAGACTTCATCAACTTTCCAGCAATTTGTACTGACAGCTGATAACCTCTCAAACATCCCAGCAAACATTAACCCTGCCCCTCAAAATGATCGACTGTATTATGTCCTAATCTTCCCTCAAATACTTGATAAGAAAGGCTAATTTGAGTGCTGATGGAGTCGAGAATACAGCTGAAGCTCAAGAATAAATACAGATATCGTATCATAATCACAAAGAGGCCTGACTGCACACATTTAGAAACAAATTGGCCTCTTCACAAGTCCAATCACAGTTTTAGAGAGTTGATGCCGGCAGATTGAATTCTCTCTAAATTGGCATGGCAATGTCACAGATGCCACTTCAAATGAGGTTTGAACATATATTCATTCTGTAGCTCATTGGCTCATGTTAATCCTCTCCATTTGCCACTTGTCAGAGGCAAGTGTCATTTAGCGTCGCCGTCATCTCGCAGTTCTTCAGCCTTTCAGCAACTCACACAAGACGTGTCAGTCTTTCAATCAGGCAAAGAGGTCTCAGATCAGCTTAAACTTCTCTGGCCACTGATTAGATAATAATTTATGCCAGAAATGGATCCAATTTGGCAAAATATGACGGCTTTGTAGAATGATTTATGGCTCCAAAGTTGGTGGTGTGTGGATGTAGTTTACAAATCCACACACAGATATAACAAGCAGCATTTGCAACTGAGCGTCCTCGCTGGCCTGTACTGTTCAAAATGCACACGAGCACGTTGCCACCCTGCAGTGGAGGCAAATCTACTGTGATTGAAAGCTCCACAACAGCTACTAAATGGACGTTGAGGTGAGATTGTTTGGTCAACTGCTGTTTTAAAGGTCAAGAATGAACTCAGAAGCTCAACTTTTGAACCAGCATGGAGGAGAAAATCTGAAAGGGCTGAGAAAAATGGAAATTTTAACATTTAGAATTTCATGGCTGCTAAACAGAGAGAGGCACTGCATTGTGGGATTAGTAAAAAAAATAATGTGCTTTCAATGAACAGTACTTGAAACTTGTTGAGGGCACCACATACTGTAGAGCGTACATTCAGATTCAGACAGTAAAAAAATATGTGATATGATTGAAAGCTTGTATACGGCTACTAAACAGACGTTGAGGAGAAATTCTCGCGTCCTGTCTCAGAGAAATTTTAAGCTCAGTTTTTGAGCTAACATGGACAAGAAGTCTTTGACGTGCTGAGAAGAAAATTGAAATTTTTACCGTTTACATATTCATGACCCATGATCCAGGCAACTCAATCTACTGATGAAGACCAGGTATGAAGGCTCCAGAAATAACAGATGCCAAATATATTTTATTGTCAATCTTCTATTTGGTATTTATGATACATGTTTATTGATATGCACCAAAACACTAAGGCAAATTCCTGGTATGTGAAAACCTGAACTGATTCTGATTCTGAACAGCTTCTACTTGGACCTTGAGGTGAGATTGTTTTGTCAACTACTCTCTGTTTATTCACTTGACCAACAACAGCATTACAGTGAACAATCTCTCATCCAACATCACACCTGCATCTGCTTTTGATCCCCATCATGACACTTATTATGGAGCTGAGCAGCTCCACTGAAAGGCTCCGGGGAGGCAGGTGAGACTGATGGACAGTACAACCAAGCCAAACAACATGAAACACATCATGAAACATAAACACACTTGGGGATTTATCATCATCTTCATAAAAGTAACACTGTGAAGCATCTTAACAAATCTCAAACCTGCATCTGCGTCAGAGCTTCAACACGCATGTGACAAACCCTCCTGACTGCAGCATAAATCAAACGCACCCTCAGCTGCAGGCGGTCTATTTAAACCTGCCAAAGCCCCGCCCACTTTTTTTTTCACCGTGCTGCTCACCTGCGGGACCAGGTGAGCTCAATTTCCCGGGGAAACTGCTGTAAACTCGTTTCACTGTTCATTTAACAAGTTTAGAGGAAACTTGTCTGCAAACATTTGGATCATCTCACTTCAGGTTTGCTTTGCGAAGGAAATGATGTGAAAACAGATGATGGCCTTGTTGAACAAAAACGGAAGTGGAGTTTTTCCCCTCCTGTTGCAAACTGGGATCAGATCATCACATGGGGTTTCCTCTGCAGCTTCACTTCATCAAGGTAGGTGTTTGCTGTTTATGTCAACATGCATATTGTGAGTTGTTGCTGCTTCTGTCTGTGTGCAATGTCCAATATGTGCTGGGTGACTAAGATTATTTTCCTTTGCTCGTTGTTTGGCAGCTGCATTATGTTGCCTACATGCTCTTGATTTGTTGTTGAATGAAAACTCACATTTGAGCATTTATATTTAATGGGTTGAGTTGGTGTGTGATTTATTTCCTCCTTGTTTGCTGCTCTTATTTTGGAGTTTCCTATTGGCTCAATGCAAACTTGCATCTCTAGTAGAGGGTGAAATTATATGTTGCTTTTAGGGATGTAATTGTTTCGCACCAATGACAATATCTGAAGCTCATTTTTTTTTTTTTTTGCCTTGATTCTGTCCATTTTCTCCACCTCTTGTTCAGTGATGCATTACATGAACATTTGAACCCAAGGCATGTGTCAGCTTGCTTTATTATTCTTCCTACATCTGACTGATGAGCTCCTCATCTGCTCTTCATGCTGCTGCTGCTAAACTATCTCATTTCCAATCTTCTGGCTGTGTTTGCATGTACTCATGGTCACCTGCTGCTTGTTTGGAGTTTGTTAAACCCATAAATGTTTTGCTGATGTGCCTTCGCCTGCTGCTACATACTGTCAATTGCTGGTTGAAGATGTTCCAGTGTCAGTTTACGAAACAGTGGTTGGAGGTGTTGTGTTGGAAAATCGCCACATGATCCAGATAGATAGTAGATTATACATAATAGTTGGCGTTGGAGTTGATGCAGGATCCAATATTTTATTATGGTCATTCAGCCTCTTCTGTGCTGAGTTTGCTGTATTTGTGTTGGACTATGAGATAAATATTACATGCACAAATATACATTTTCCACATAGTAAAAAGGTTTCACATGAGCTGAAAGACAAAATAACGCTCAAGCTTTTCTTTGCTTCTCACTCATGTATCTCTTCTTTTATCTATTTGCAGTTTATGTAATGGACGGTTGAATCAATCTCGTGCACTGGAACCAGAGAACGACTCATGCAAACTGAAATTCATAAATGTTTAGTACGTTGCCTCAATGAACAAACCAAACAATCAAGTTGTCAACAATCCTCACATTTTCGGTCTGATTCATTTTTCCTCAGTGTTGTGAGAACAAAAGCAGTTGGCAGCTTCCTGTTAACTTTCCAAATGATGATTTTTTTTTTTTTTTTTGGTCACATCCCAGGATGAGACATCACAAAACACAAAACTGTTCAGTTTGGCTGTAAACTTTATTTTCTTCACTCTCAGCACGAGACAATAAACACACAACCACGGATCATATTTCCTGCTGTTACAAACAAATCCATGTTGCTCTAACGCTAATTGTTAAATTTGAGCTTGTTTATTCAGCCTGCTCAGTGAAAAACCTTTGTCAACGCTTTCCTTGGTCTCTCTTTTTTTTTTTTTCTGCTCCTCAGTTCCCTTGAGGAGCATTGTGGGTAGGTCATATGATCTCGCACGACTCATCAGCTTCCCTTTGATGAACAAACGAGAAGTCCTGTGCCCTTTGAAGGATTTTTTTGTGTGGCACGTTAAGGCAATTAATGCGTATGTGAAAAGGCAAAGCGAGAATAGATGAGAAACGGTGACGAGGAAAATGAGAGGAGTCAGAGTGGAGGGACAGAGGAGAGAGAGAGACAGAGAGAGAGAGAGAGAGGCTGTGGTTTCAAGCTTCATCACCTCTTTCCAGGTGTCTCTGCCCGCATGATTTCATCTGTGAACTGCAATCAACTTCCTTAATGAAATAAGTAATTAACATATTATAATTGTGCTACAGTTTGATTCGACAGAAATCATTTTCCATATCTAATTCTATGCTAATTTAATCTGTTCCTCGCTCGCCAACATGACCTTTTGTGATTAAGTTTCATGGCAGATTTCTTCTGTGCTCCTGTGCGACTCTATGCATCGGAGGGATTTTATTTAAGAGAGTGAAAACGTACAGATTTCACTATATTACAGCAGATGATGAAACCGTTTTTGTGGAGACGGAGCGGGGAAATGAAGTGGCTGAGTTTCTCTGTACGTTGAATATTATCTCCTCCGCTGAGTGTACATTAATCAAATGGTGGATTAGCATGAGGTTGGGATGCAGTGATATGATGTGCTGGATCTGTATTCGTGCAGATTCTGACCTTATTAAGCAGGTCAGGTTTGGCCACGTTACACAATACACATGTTTTCATCAGTTTCATAGGATCCAGTGTTACTACTATCAGTTACATTCATTCTGTCACGTCGCCACTGAATAGTAAAGTAGTAAACACACCAGTATGTGCTTCACACATGTTCGGCCTTTACAGTGAAACCCAGAGTTTTGACAGTGCCACTCTTGGTTTGCTAATGTTAGCAAAAGCTGAGGAAAATTAAAATTAAAAAGGAAAAAATATGCTTTTGTCTATAGGTTGTGGATTAAAATATCTAATCCCAGGCACAAAAACAGGCAAAGTCCAATGTATTTTCTCACTATATAGTTCATATGTATAATGCACTGGCTCATATTTATTTAAGTTTTTAATGAGACACTTGAAGAAGATGATGATGAAGATGTGTTTTCTGCTTTTTGCCAGGAAGTCATTTCGGAATTTTGTGGATTAAATAAATGTTTAACAAGTTTGATAAAGAGTGAGAACAGTAAAGCTTAATAAGGGCAAGCTTTTAGCAGCTGGAGTAAAAAAAAAAAGCAATAGAGGAGATATTTTGTTTAGCTTCTTGTTTTTGGATGTTCAAAACAGGAAGGAGGAAGAAATGGATGTGTTTTCTGCAGTCAGGTCAAGATATGGTAAAAATTTCAGACTGTCCTGCCGAGAAAAATGGCTGCTGTTTACTTCCCATTTCATACCAACAGTCAGGGTTGGTTCCTTTTAAGTATGACCATGATCATTTCCTAAACATGAACAAGTATTTTTTATCTTTCTATCTAAAAGTAAGCGTTTGCCTAAACCTGGCCAAACCTTAACCAGAGCTGTGTAAGATCATAGATTATTTAATTTTATTTTTTTTGTGTGTGGATACACTATGACAATGCAATCTCAGAAATCTCAAAAACAATAAAATGCATTAGTGCACGAACATCAACGTTACAGCTTCACGTCACCTCACAGGTGGATTATCCCAGTAATTTCCACACTGTGAGGTAGCGTGATAATGAAGATGTTGAATTTGGGGGAAACAAGAGCTCGGGTATCTGAATCAGTGTCATAGAGAAAGTTAGATTGAGGCACAGTAAATTGTTTGTCATGAGCTGCTGTTGGACGACAGGATTCATTTTATTGTTAGTTCAATTCCAGCTCATGTTATGTTGCGTTAGCGTTTCTTTACTGACTTACTTTCTATAGTAGCAGGAAATGTCAGAACAAAAAAATCTCCAAAAGAACAGTTTCATTATTGATACAAGTGTAAAAAACACAAGCAGTAATCTGACTACACGTGAAATATTCTCAGAGTCCCCGGCCTCTTTAAGTCCACTCCGCCTGGCTGAGATTCAAACTCATCAGACTCGGTCCTCTCCAAGAAAAACAAGCTGCCTTTAGCTATCAACACACTAGCAATCACACTCATGAGAGACCGTAGTTATGATGATCACATGAGACTCCGGCTATCATGATCACAAGTTTTCATGTTCGGGAGATTTACCCTCCAGAAAGAGCGAAATAAATATCATTTTACGTAATTACAAAAGGTCAAGCAGTCTGTGAGGGATGCAGGAAGTGGAGAGGAAGTAATCAGAGCAGCAGTCTGGCATTAGGAAGACTGACAGAATATGTGCCAGCCAGTAACGAGACAGCGTATTGCAGAGGTTCTTGTTTTTGCTCTATGATGGCTCCGAGGCCTCGGGGTGCGCTGACAACATTACCATACTCTTCACCTCCTATACACAATACTCATGTCATCATCGCCTTGGTGTGGCGTCGCCCATTTGAGACTTGACACTGTTGCTATTTTAGAGTGTCACTTAAGGTTTCAGGCATGAGCTTATTAGTTCAATCAGACTCAGCGCCGATGCTTAGTGTGTGCCAACTTAAAATCAAATCGGAGCATGTTGCACTTGAATGCCAACTTCTCCCCGCGTGGCTCTTCCAGTTAAGTGTAAAATTTGATTTCTTAGACTGGAAGGTGGTTTACGGCAGCGACTGTGACGGATTTGAGAGGAGGCTTTTAATTTAATGTTCCGTTGTTCGAGGGGGGAAAGTGCTGCTTTTTTAGGTGCGTTTTTACAGTTAAGAGGAGATTGAGGAGGCTTTGAGGTGATATTCATATTACCGAGGTCTGCTGTTGTCATGTGCAGTCGCAGTGTCCATTTTGATTTTGATTTGTGTCTGCTCACAGTTATTCCCTTGGGATTTCCTTTACTGCCACAATATTTCCTTTCATCTTCCCCATTTCTCACTCTCCACTTTTCTGCACAGCCGAGTCAGCCGCCACCACAATCACCGCCTGGCTATTGATTCTCATGTGAATACGTACCGAGCCAAACAACTGAGGTGAAAATATGAAAATAGATTTGTTTTGTGACTCAGGCAATAAGCTCGAATCTGCAGGCACATGGTGTGTTTTTTTTTTCTTCTACTGAATATCTGCAACATGATTTACTGTATGTTATGCACCAATTGCTTTAAACTTGAACTTTGAACAACTGGAATATAAAACGGAACAAGGCATAATTGCAGCAAATGGACTTTAACAATTTGATAATCAACATTTTGGAAATGAGTTTTCAGAAATTTCCAAACATGCCAGAAACCCACATGATCATTTGATATAAAAACATACATCGAGACGTTCCTCAGGCCTTTATGTTCCAGCCCGACATCTCACCAGGTCAAGATTGATATGACAGATGTAGAAGAAAGATTTCAGCCGTTTTCACGGTAAAATCTTGGAGCTCTTGTCGTCAAGTTTTTGTCTCTTCCCTGTACATGTGAGGGACAAAATAATAGCACACCAAACTCAGGCTGGCCGCTAATGATGGTTTTCTTTATCCATTAATCTGCCAATTATTTCCTCAATTCATTAAGTCTCAAAGAAAATGATGAACAAGGCTCCACAGTAAAATGTATTGTTTTGTCCAATGAACTTTTCAAACCCCAAATATACTCTATGCCTCTAAACATGTAAAACAGAGAAATATTTATAATATTCACAAAAGCAAATATTCAGTTTAGAAGCTCTAACTAGGGATTTGAAAATATTGAAATGACTAATCAATTCAAAATAGTTGCTATTATTTTCTGTCGATTGATTAATTAACTGAATGTTTCAGCTCTACAAACAAAATATGAAAAGGCACATAGGGATGTGATGGCAACTAAAAACCATTTCTGTCTAATATTTTGTAACAAGAGCGAATTCGTAATGTGTAAATTAATCAAAATCTTCGTCTTTGGTTTCATTTTATTTGAGTCTTGTTTAAAAGCGAAGTCTAAAACTGTGGTGGTTATAGCTCACCGTCTGCAAGTCTTCAATGTCTCTAAGTAGAAAAGCATCTGCCAAATAAACATATTGTAACATAATCTAATATTTTCATTGTGTTGTTTTTCTCTGCGTCAGCGAGAGATCTGCAGCATAGATGGAGTTATTTGGACGGTTGTGTCTGTTTATTTTAATCAGATTCTGCAGAACAGTACAGCACAGTACGCCAGATAAAATTTTTATACTACCGGGCTTAAGCTCTTGATTTCGATGCATGGTGATGCAGACATGGTGTAAAATGCATTGCCTCCATTATCTTGACTTTATTTTCAATTTTCATTATTGGCAATGAAAGAAAAACCCGGTAGAAGCCAACAGGCCAATCAGCATTTGTCAACAGCAGGAAGATCCTCTCCAGCCAAGTGCAAATGTTTGTCTGTTTCACGCCGTCATACAGGTAGATGTTTCAAAAAATCTGTCCCTTTATTGAACAGAATATTTCTTCCCTCTGAACGATCCCCAGCGTTGAAAATGTAAAATATTGAACCATAGAAAGTGAAATATAAAAAGAAAGATGTTACTCACACACATAAGGAAAATGTTGTTTCAGCTCATTTACAACCTTTTAAATTTCCTCTGCTAATGGGTCACTCCATTTTTAAGAGCGCTTTAAGAAAAGATGGATAGATCTGGATACAGGGAAAGATCCATTATATGGATGACATGTAAACAACATCGAGGCAGAAAAAATAGCATGTTTGGCCTCTCGTGTCAAAACGATCAACATCTCATCACTGAACTTGATGTTGATTGTGATTGTGAAAAGTGCTTTGATAGATTCATGCAGTTTCTCCAACGTGTCAGAGCTGAGAACTGTAAATATCTTCTCATTCACACTCGAGATGAACGTGTTGGCATCAATCAAGCAACATGTTCACATCAGTGACAACATGTTGCAACATGTGACATGTGAGTGATCAAGAAAACAAAGTGTTTATGAACGTATATACATTTATGTGGGCATGCGTACTGTGGCCCAGGGAGCTCACAGCGGTGCAAGTTCAGAAAATATAAACGTGAATAAACAAATGAAGCAAATGAAGAAAACATCTTCACCTTCATTTTCATTTAGGATAAAAATGCTGCAAAAAGAGAAAATGCAACCAAATGCAGAAACATCCTGTAAATACTGAAACTGTTTCCAGAGGACACCAAAAAGCGATGAACCCATCTCGGACACACTTGTTGCTGCCGTGCGATTGCTGTTGTTGGCTTTTTTTTTGGAGGGATGTCTATGTATGTCAGTGTTCATTACTTTTCAGTCTCCCCTGGAAACGGTTTCTGTTGTTGTCTATGCAACTTGCAGTGTTTCTGTATTTGTGTTGTCAAATTGATAAAGATGTTTTCTTGATTTGCTGGTGTTTGGTCTATTTGCATTTGTGATGTGCTGTGTTCAGCTCTCAGGGCCAACATATGCAAAAAAACACTGAAGAACGTTACTTTAAATTTCACATGTTACTGCAGCAAAGTTAATAATTTTTCTCAAATGTGTTGAGCACTCATTCATTCACTAATGTGGGCTCATCACTTTGAGTTACTTTTAGATCAGCTGGCCCGGAAATCTGAACACAGATGGATCAGAAATATGACTAGATAGATTTTTCTTATTTTTAGGTTGTTAGCAATAAGGAGTTATTATATAATCATTAGAAAGTAAATAGGATATTTATGCCCAGATTATTATTATATTCCAAATAATAACCTATTTTTACCTTTTGACTGATTGTGATAACTCCAGTGTAGGTATCCTTTCCTGTGTGTGTGTGTGTGTGTGTGTGTGTGTGTGTACATGTTTATGTTTGTGTCTAAGAAGAGGAATAGAGCTCAAGGTTGGCATGACACAAGCTTGTTTTTCTGCCCAGCCCTCAATCACACAACAGCCCCATGAAAAGACAATAATGCTGGAGAATCATCCTCCTCTCTCTCTCTCTCTCTCTCTCTCTCTCTCCCTCTCCCTCTCCCTCTCCCTCCCCTGCAGTGTGTGTGAGTGGTATCCATCTGTCAGTTGTCAGTGCCAGGGAGTGATACAGAGAGCTGTCACTTCTCGTCAGCCTGCATTGGTGAGGCCTTTTGCAGCTGCCCTGCCTGACTCGGGGCCAGAGGAAGTGTGTGCGTGTTTGTGTGTGTGTGTGTGTGTGTGTGTGTGTGTGTGTGAGAGAGAGAGACAAGACAGGATCGAGGAGCAGAAAGAGAGAAGGGTATTCAGGGGGCAGTAAAGCAATTAAACTGGAGACAATTGAAGGAAAGCTGGACAGAGATTGGAACCAGCGCAGGACACACAACAGACTGTAAATATCACATTACCTTAATGTGTTCAGCACTGTATCACAATGTGCTCCACAGGACATGAGGTCATCCATGACTTTTATCAGCCTCTGTTGGTGACCAGCAGGAACTGCAACAACATTTGGACATACTCTGCCTCCCTGTATGTGTCTGTACAACCCTCGAATAGGAACACAAACAGAATCAAACATCATTTCAGAGGTTGTCAAAATGCAGTTTAATACAGCACTGAAAGTCAGTAAACTCACCGTGGTGTGAGGTACGTTTGTTTAATGCCATACACAACAGATGGAGGAGCTTATGACTCATAAGAAGTTCTGCGGAGAAGATGCTCATAAACAAGTTGAAAGTGCAAGTAAACACATGACAATGCTCACAAATGGTATATTGTGGTGCAGTGATCCGAACACATGATCAAGTCCTTCTTCTTGGTTGTGCAAATGTATATGTAGTGCATTGCTGACATAATCACCCCTGGCTTCCTCTCAATATTACAAAGGAGCTAATGTATTAATGGACCGACAGAAAGTGATAGCACTCTGAATAAATGCTGTACATTCATGCACTGAATCTATTAGATAACAGAGACGCATAATTCTATTATAAACTGATGTACAGAGTCACAGCGACAGACATTATACCAGTGATTTCCTGTCTTAGGCCTATAGCAATCACAAAGGAGGGAAAGAAGATTGAGTTTTTAAGCTTTGAGAAAGTGAAAGATTGAAACTATGGGACCAGTGGAAGCAAACTTAGGCCCTGTTTCCACCGCAGGAACTTTTCCCAGGGACTAGGAACCTAATTTAATACATTTCCACTGCAGGAATCAGGATCTAAATCAAATTCTGGGGACATTATTTTGCAAGAGAAAGCGACAGATGGACCAACGATGAAATCCAGGACTAGGTCGAGAGCAAAAAAAAACAGCCGTCACTTTTTTTATACGTCACTGGATTGATTTACTAATCTTCGACCGCAGTGGAAACACAGACAAAAGAAGAGCTGAAGGAACCTTTTTAGTTGAAAATTTGTTCCTGGGACTAAAAGTTCCAGCTACTTTTGGTGGCAAACAAACTAAGATCTCTTTTAGCGCCTTCCTGTTTGTGGTTTCACGACATTTGAAGAACCATGAAGATTAGGTGGAAGTAGTCCAAAGATGAATATAAAAAACGGCGTCATCCTCCTGTTCTTTTATATATTTACTGTTGCACGACTCTAAAGTTTGTGTTGGATGCATTAAAAGCATTCACTTCAAATTTGACCTTTTTAGAAAGTGACTCACTCAAAATACAAAATTCTTCCTCAGTTTTTACATTAAAGCATCCATGAAAACCCTGAAACAATTCGCCCTCATGTATCTATTCTATACTGAGCTTGAAGGAGCAGTAAGTAAATCCAAGCCTCATAGCTGCTGAGTGGATAGGGCACGCTTTGTATTATGAGCCAGGCAAGACAACAAACAACAGTAGCATACACGCACTAGAAAACAATAATCGTCTTTGAGTGTTCAACATCCATCAGTGACTCGTCAACATCACCATCTCTCCTCAAACAGCTGCATGACTCGACGATATTTATAATTTACTCCGAAATATGTTCACCAGTCGAAAGTGAACAAAGTTAGCTGTGTGTGTGTGTTTTCCTCTGACGCAAATCCGATATGTGGGGCACGAAATTAAAACAGGGTCTTTTTCATCATGTGTGTCATTAAAATATCTTCACATGCTTCATGAAGAAACATCCAAAGCTGTTTTCTTGTGCCACAGAAAGGCTGTAAAATCATGTGAACAGGCAACATGAATACTTTCATAATGAGAAATTTGTTTTTGTACATCACTGCTGACAGGATACTGATTATTAATAACGTGATTATTGATTATTACATGCATGACAGTAGATCAATATTAATCTGCTACTTCTTAGTATTAAGTGTTAATTTAATCTTCATGTGATCTGATCTCATTTTATGAAACTTTCGCTTTCTGAACAGCTGTTGACTTATACACAAGTGACCACTAAGTGCTTGCGGGCTTTTTTTTACATGTTAGACCCTTTCAGTTCAGTAATTATTTTGGAAGCTTTCTCAAGTGAATCATCGTCACCTTCTCATCAAGACAAATGTGTTTGTTTACAAGGACCTAATAATGATCACAAGTGAACGGCTCCGACTCAGTGTGAAGTTATTTATTTTACCCTCTGACGTCAGTGAATATTTCTCTCCCGGCCTTTCAGAGGAGGCGACCTTCAGGAACATTGAAATGAAAAAGCATGACGAGTCCTTTACAGAGCCGAGCCTTCTCTATCTTTCATCTTTCTGTTGAGTCATTTCGAATAAGTCGATGAAGAAACAAAGATAAACTACAGCTGCTCTGGCTTTGGTATTGATAGCAATACAGTTAAAAACCACTTAAATTGATCTGCAGTATCTCTGAGAGTGTGTGTGTGTGTGTTTTCAGAGAGAGAAATGCTCAGTGTTTCCTTTAGTTAAAGAGCAACTGAATTCACAAATAAGTCTTCAGATGGCACAACTGCAGCTCTTCCCTGCTAAAGAGCGACTCGTGTTGTCATCCTCCGTCCTTTCTCCTTTTTTGTCAAATTAGGATGACTAATTTGGCAACATGATTGCCACCTTCAGCCACGCCGTAATTCAGAACGGAGCTATTATAGCGAACATTTCGGGAGAAAAATGTCCACATTCAGGCAAAGTGCAGACTCAGCAGAGTTTATGAATCATTTGGTAACACTACATGAACACAGTGAGAGCACCTGAGTTTTACAGCCAGAACTCGGCGCCGTGATGAATAACGTGTATCAGGGGAGAAATGTCAGTTTATTGTGCAATACCTCGAAACGGTATGTTCAGCAGCATTTCACAGCGAGGCCAAAAGGACATCTCCGACAGTAAGACGTGACAGGCGTTGCTTTCTGTTTATTTATGAAGCTCTTAATGGCAACGTGCCGTCATACTTCACCTCCTTATTAAATTGGTCCCATAGTCGCTACTTGACCTGTTCAAGTGATTCCCACATGTAAACACTTAATTTTGGGAAATTACTTTTAGTTTTTGTGCTGCACACGCTTTTACAGCATACATTAAAGCACAAGTGTACATATCGGTCAATTTAAAACCGTGATTGCAAACTAGTCCACTCTTGAATGTAATCATGTTCTGTTGTTGTTTGTTTTCTTGTTAATTACGCATTTTTATCCTGTTTTGCATGACCTCAATGATTCTTCGATATTTAAATAAAAGTTGAGTGAATTTGCAGGAAATGTGCAATCAATACACAATTTTGCGTCATTTTGAGCCAAAGTTAACAAATAAACGTAGATTTTATGGTTGATTGTGTAACATGTGTCAACATAATTCATCGCTGAACTTAGCTGGTTGATGGAAAATGCAGCAGATTGAGCACAAGTCATCTGTTTCCGTGTTGTTTTTCTCATGTTAAAAAAGAGAGGTAGAAATGACAAATCAACTTCGATGTTTCAAATCACTTCGGTGGGCTCCGTTGAAAGATTTGTAGTCGCTGACCATGTAGTTTTTTCGCTTTCTTTTTTCTAAGCTAAGCGATGTTCTCAGTCACCAGTGAGAAGCTTCACTGCTAGAAGCTCCTTATTCAGTCAGCGATGGTGATAATTCAGTCTAGTTGCTTCAGTTTAAAGATTCATCCGTACATGTACTGAATACTGAATACTTTTACTGTACTTTACAATATTACAGGATCATTTAGCTTGTCAATTAGTTTAAATCCTTAAAAACATTTGAATTGTCAAGCACTAGAGCTCATTCTTCAGACAGAGTAGCCTGACAAAGCAAAATAAAAAAAAATCTTAACTCAAGTTTTGCTTACTGTCTTTTTATGGAGCTTTCAACCACATCTCTCGGTCTGCAGATTAAAGTTACTAAGTGAGGAAAACTCAAAAAAGTGAAACCTTGAATCTTAATTTTTTCATACAAATTGGTTCAGAAAACTAAAACTGAGTCTTTAGATTCAGCTGGAATGCAAAAGGATCATTTCATGCTTTTATTCTGTAGCTGACAGGAAATGATGGATCATGAGGATGAAAACAAAGGACTCAAACTGAGGATGCAGCAATTAATGATCGTCTCAACTATTAACACCAGAGCGTCCCATGGTATCAAGATGTGATGTAAAAAAATGTAAAGTTGCTATAATAAAAAGTCTGGTTGACGTCTGAACACATCTAATCTTATAGTCTGGCCTAGTGTTACTTTATATACTGTCTTAACATTTCTCTGATCCTTGTATGTCTCTAAGCATCTGTGTGTATTTTGTGTGTGTGCGCCCGATACGTGGCATTAGCAAGATAAATAAAAATCAAATGCTGTTTCGAGACAAGAAAAAACATTGCAAACCTTTAAGAAAACTCTCTTCAAAGCCTCACAACCAAAGCTCGAAAATTCCTTCCCGGGGCATCAGCGAAATCAAAAACAACAAACGTCTCACTTAGGCTCCTGTTTAGTTACTCAAATGTTGTTTTTCCTGCTCAAAAGCAGCTCCGCTCACACACAAGAAAGTTTCAAAGCACCGTCACATTTACACCCCCTGTATGAGTGTATGAGGTTTTGTCTTTCTCATCTCGGCGCGCTCAAGGCAGACACATGCGGAGCCTGTTTTTTCTGCGATGTGGATTTGTGACAAAAAGGTGGGCAAATTGTGACAAATTACTTTACCCTGAAGTTACCTCGTCTTTGTTGGGCTGCACCAGAAAGGATTTCATCTGAGTTGATTATTAGCTACAGTCGTTTTTATGCCACGCCGTGTTGCAACATTTACATTAAACCATCTCATCTTGATGGATATAACCAGCATAAAATATAGAGCAAAGGTCACGATATTTAAATGTTCTCAAGCTACAGGGGAGCTGTGTGGACTGTAGTTTGTTTCAGCGATGGAGGAAAACGTTTCAGATGCTGGTGGTGGTTGTTTGCGGATGGGGGAGGTTTTCCGAGCCTGTTTCTGACAATGCCTCCGCACCACCCAGGAGAGAGAGACAGACAGAGGGAGAGATGTGAGCAGCTCTTGCCCTATATAGAAGTCCCTGTGGGAAGGGTTGAGAATCTTTGATTCTCTTTGAGTAGGCATTTTGTCATGTTTTATATCGTTCATCTAATAAAACACAAGTCCTTGACTAAAGACTTGGACTCCCTCCGGACATCTGCTACATGGGCAGCGATTGTTTGCCTTAGACGTGCTCCTCCGTCTCTTCCCACATCAGCAATTACTTAATGCACTGTTTACTGCATCAACATGCTCATTTACTGTACGTAGGAAGGTTTGATGCTCACGTCAATGATGTTTAACCGTGAGAGAATTTCTTCTTTAAAGCTCGGCCCAGCTCTTTTTTAGCAAGTTGTTCTCAGGCAAGAGTGGTTAAAAAAATGGTAGAATAAGTTCAGAAAAAGCTTTTTAATATTAGTCTGCTGTTGATGATATTTGGGGGTAAAATAAAATATAAAATGAGACATTAAAACTTTCTGATTCTTTCTGATCTGATGATGGTGCTAGAGTCAGAGGATCATCAAAGTCATTACAAATTGTCCTGAGGGAACGTGATCGTCAGTCAATTTCACAGCAACTCACAAATTGCAACCTCATGGTGGCGCTAGATGAAAAGCTGTGGACACATTTGAGTCTGGACCAAAGTGGTGCACTGACCGACTCCCTCACACCAAGATGCACAGATCAGTCTCCTACATCCACAGATAAGCTTGCGTTTAAGAAATGGACAGGTCGGCCGTTTAATTTCATATAATTCACATATTATTTTCAAAAACCCAACTCAACATCCCATCATGTGACCGTTATCGTCTGAATTATTCTGCTAGCCTCCATGTTTTATCACACAGATGAATTAAACAGAAGCAAATCATCCTGCAAGCAAATCAATACCTGCATCACATTTTTTTGCTTTGTACTAATTAGGACACATTTAAGCGACTACAAATGTGAAGCTGTTATCCTGCAGCAGGTAAATCCGCAACACCAAAGTTTTTGCCCACGGCCGTCTCACAACCACTCAGGCATTTTAAAAGCTGAGCGAAGGGGGAGTTTTATTGTTAAGTGGGCTTGGACACAGTAAAGAGCCAAGAGCCGGTGTTTAACAGCACTATTAACAGAGAGATGGGAGATCGATACAGCGAGGTAGAGAGGAGGCGCATCTCTGTCACCGTGATGTGTTATTAGTGGCCGACAGTGGAGGGATCTGGCTTCTCTCCAGCTCCTGGGCCTTGTCGTGTACTTTGCTCCACAGCAATTAAACCAAAACCCCTCTTTCCACTCTGGGCTACAGATTCAAAGCCTGTAAATAACCATTTCATAAATTACAAAAGCATTAACGAGTGTCGAGCACACGGGGAGATCTAACAAATAATACCTCTACCTGAGAGCTTTATTTTGGCACCGTCGAGATAATATCATCGGAGCCTTTTAACAGCTGCAGAATGTGACTGAGAGATAGTCAGCTCTCATAGTCAGCTTTATTTTGCAACAGATGCTATTGCTCATATTGTTTCTTTCACACGTCTGACCAATGCATCTCTGCTCCAGAGTTGTCGCGATGTGAAATAGCGCAGTGTTATGGGGTAAAGCAGGCTTACTGTACATTTAGAAAGGCTCACATGTTGTCCTAAATAAATGATAAGTGCTTCAGGAAGCTGGATAATATCTGCAGATCCACTCTTATGAATAGAAACCTTGTTTTTCCAGCAGGGTTAGAGGCAAACAAACTCCTGCACTGTTTGAGTGAGTGCTTGATGAAAGTTAGATGGAATCGCTGAAAACGTTGTTACATTTTGCCTGTCGTGAATTTCCCTGTTGTGGGACGAATAAAGGTTTATCTTATCTTATCTTATGAGAGTTCTAATTGCAATGACAGCTTACGACAACAGCTGTCTAATTTTCTGGGAATCCTGCATGATGCCAGGTCAGGAGAAGGAAAATCAGAAGCTTCCAACTGACTCAATACAAACTAAATTGCAAACAAACACAGAATTTGTCTTTTTTTTTAAAAAGACATAAAATAATCAAGAATACTCAGTGGAGCAAGTGGCATGATTAGTTTTGATAAAACTGCAGAGATACCACAACAAAATAGTCACGGCCTGTTAACTTGCACAAAAGGAGCAAAGAAGCTCGAGTAAATAAGATTAAGCTCCATTATGTTTAAAGGCAAATGTAAAAATGAGCTCACTCTTTCCACAGATCTTCTCTAAAAGTATTAAAATTGTCCCAAACTTTGAGTCCATTTATAACTCTGTGTTGGAAACTGTGACACAACAACTGGTGTTCTGCTTTCTTCAGTGTCACAGTCCCTCGATTATCTGCTGTCCCTGACTTTAAGAACTGATCCCAGCTGCTCTCCTTTCTCACTTTTTCAGAAACTGCTGAAGGAAGCACAATAAGTAATGTGTTGGAAGATGGTGAATTACACAACATCACAGTTCAAGAGCAGGATGAATTTAATTTCCAAACCGGTTCACACTCACCTCAGGTCGCTGAGACTCAGGCAGGTTTACATGACAACCACGCACTTTATTTATACTCGTTTATATATAGTTGCACATAATTGTTTTCCAAAAGTTACACATGGACCTTTAGGTGTGATGGCGTCTTGTGAGGTGCAATGAGGTGCTTCATCGAACTACAGTAATCACGTACTATCATCATTCGTCGTCTTTTTCATTTCCAAAATATGTTTTGCAAAACTGTTAAGATTGTCTTTGAGATATTTTTATGTATTCATGCAGTGTAGAGACAACTTCAGATCAAAATAAATGCAATCTTTAAAAAGTGGAAAGGGGCTGTAATTTGAATAAACTCAGTCTTATGGCTAAATGCGTGATTTTTGTTTTCACCGAAGTTGTTGAGTTTGCTCTTCTTTCATCATAAAGAGTGTTTTTTACAACTGAATGAGTAAAGGAGAAAATAGGCTTAGCTCTGATGGGTGATGCTCCACTGTCAACATGAATCAAAATACACCAAAATGTTGTTTGAAAAATAAGAAATTGTTAACAGATTTTATACTGTATGTAGTTTATTTTGAGTGAATCTTACATTCACCATCCTTCTGCTGTCAATATGCACTCAATATGTTTCCAACAGTGATTAGTACAGTGACCTGAGTTCATCTTGTATGTTGGCTGCAAATTATAAGCGATTAGTAGAAACCAGCTGGTCAAAGTCCAAAACCAGTGATGGAAGAAGTTCAGATACTTTAGTGAAGTAAAAGTATCGATACCACACTGTGAAAATACTCTACTACAAGTAAAAGTACTACATTCAAAACTGACTATTTACCTCAGTAAAAGTATGTAAACTAAATGTACATAAAATATCAACACTTATGCATTATTCAGAAATGCTCGCTGTCAGTGTTTTACTATTATATATGATGTTTCTGGATTAATAATTCTCCTGCATTAATGTGTATGTTGCATTTTCCTGCTGTAGATATTTAACATTGAGCTCATTTGAACTGCTTTATATGCTGTTGGGTAATTTAACATCCAGCAATGCATCATATTCGATAAGATCATCATACATCATATATATTTTTAGGACCGATTTAAGCTTGAACAAGACATAATATCCAACAGAACACATTCTTCATTTTTGGTTTCAGCAAGTGTGATTATCAGTGCGATTTACATTAATATCTGATGACTCAACTTCAAAGCAGCTGAGTGGATTAAACTTGGATTTATTTTATGCATCTTTGTCACCAAATTGCATGATATTGACTTTTGCCAACAGACTCTATTTAACAACATGTAAGTGATGGATGCTGGAGGTCTGGGACGCCTGTCTGGGTTTGATGTCTTTGTGTGGGACTCTGAGCCTTTTTGGACCATCAGTATTTTTAATGGATTGTTCAGACTGTGTGTGTGTGTGTGTGTGTGTGTGGCAGCAGTGTATTAGATAAAACATAAGGCTGTAAAATGGTTTTAACCTCGCAGTAGCATTACGCAACAAATCATTGGATTTTGTCTGTTTGTTGTTAGTGTTTTACCATATTAAAGGCGTCTCCATTGATTTTTTTTTTTTTTCCCTTCTTCTTTAAAAGTGTGTTGTATCTCAGTGTGCGGTTACGGCTGGAGTTTGTCCTCCAGATGTCTCTGTGAACTCCAGATGCTCTCGAACGCCGCTTCATACAACCATCCTTCTTCATTCCCACTAACAATTAGGTAATGAAATATTGATTTTTAGTTAGATTCATATTGATGCTATTAGCTTTGCATTGATAAATCACTTATGCTGGGAGCCAGAGCAGGAAGACATTACTGTGTGTTAATCTGATGGATATGCATTCTTCTTCCTGCACGTCTCTCTCTACCTGGACTGTCACACTTCATCTTTGTTGGCTTTAAAGCAGGTTCATAACGATGCTTTGACAAACTTCTTTTTCTCTATACTTAAGGCCTCATTCTTGGTTGTATTGCAAAAATTACTTAACTTGATATTCTCCAAATATTTCTTTCAATAAATAAATAACTAACCAGGCTGTAGCCCTGATGCAGGTGGGAATCACATCTTTGACCCTGGCAGCTTTAATGCCATGCTCCAACAACTGAGCTATACAGAACAACATTTCCAGTCACCTACTGTGACTGCTGGGAAATCTCCTTATCACCGGTGTCCACCTGTCTGAGGCGGCGCTCAGTATTTTAGCCCGCTGTCTAGTCATTACTGTCACAGTGGGGCCTCGCTATCTGAAACTGAGACACTGCAAACAAATAAAAAATATTTTTTATTTGGAAATATAACTACATGCACAACTTAAGAAAGCAAATACAGATCTTTGGATATACATAATTTAAGAAAAATATATACGACTGGTGTTTGATGGAAGAAAATAGTGTCGTACATTTAAAGAAAGACACTAGTGTTTCCTCATGTTTTTTTGCTTTTGACTCCTTAAAGCAATAACAGAGAGAGTTGAGAGTGATTTTTTACCATCTTAGTTATTTTAGTTATTTTTACCACCTAGTTTAGTCTGGAAGCAAAAACTAAGAAGGATTTTGTGGAACAGGTTTCCTCATCCTTGTTTATCTGAAAAACCAAAATAATTTGACATGACTTGAGATCATGTCGCGACCCCTGATGGGTATAAGAAATATGTCACAGAAATAATTCTGTGCTTTCACTGATCACATTAATGTCACTATAGTGGTGGTGTAAACTAACTCTAATTGTTATTTTACAGCCGAGTCCTAAACCAACTAACTTTAACTTTTCTCATCCTGAAGTAGAGTCAGATTTTTAGAAATACCGAGGCTTCAGGTTCCAATCCCCCCTCGCACAACTCCACCCACACATGAAGTTTCTGACAAGCCACTTGCCAAACTCTGTGGAACTTGAACTTTTTAAGAAAATCACCATTTTTATTGATTCCAAATTTAGGTTAATTTACATAATTGATTTACTCAACTGTTCATTTTATTTGCTTGGTGATTTCTTTGTATTTGAATTTCATTTTAATGTTTTGTTGCCTTAAAAAAACTGGAATTTGGTCCCCCCAAAAAAAGAGATCAGAAACTGCTTTAAAAAGAACTTTTATATGTGTGTAGAATGTCAACTCATTTTCATGTAATGACACAAATTTCCAGGAATATTGCCATGAGCATGTCAACACCTTAACTTCAAACTACTTATACTTTCACATTTAGCCAAAACTAAAATTCAAATTCTGACTCATCTCCTAAACCTGACTTCTAACCTTTAAACCACCTTGTTAAAAAAGTAAAGAGCCTCTCCCAAAATAAAGTCACTTTGCAGCACTGTTTTCACTTGTTAAGGTATAAAGCTCAGACTGATTCTCACAAGGACAGCAACACACACACACACACACAGAGTCAGTCCTGACAGCTGTCACTCCAATCGGCCACCGGTCCATCTCCCCCTCCTCTGCTCGACATCAGCCAGGCGTTTCCCTGTCAGACGACATATGCCTCTGCGTTTCCACTGCTCCGAGCCTCCTGACAGTATCCACTCCCTCAGACCCCGTGGCCGGCTCCGACTCTCAGCCCCTGTTGCTGGTGGCACTGAGAACATGATCTCTGATGTCTCTCAGGCAGCTAACTGATGCTGTCACTGCACCAAGATATAACACGAGCCGCTGACAAACGCATTGTGACAAGGACATACAGGCGCACCAGTGTGTGCACGCAGACACATGCACACAGTCGCACAAGTGCTCGTTGCCCTGTCGATGTGCAAGACAACAGTTGCTGCGAGTACAACCTTTATCCAGTATTTATTTTCTCCTCCGGGTTTAAGCAACCAGAGAAAGGTCAGCTGCACATATGTTGACAGTCACAAAAAATACTAGAATTCAAATGCTTTTCTGGGACTTGGTGACTTTTTTTCTGTTGTTCCTTGTTCTAAACCTCATCCACTCGACACATTTAATTGTTGCGCGTGGATGTTTGAGATTCACCACATGTGATAATGTCTCAGTCGTTCCTGCAGGCAATGAGCTGTATGATGACGAAAAGAAAGGCCTCATTCATGGTTTGAAGCTTTGTCTTTGTTCTGTGTCAAGCAGCTTATAGAGGAAGTTTAGGGGAAGCATTTTAATGGGTTAGTGGTTTGAAAGATTATAAGAAATACAGTATGATGCCACATGAAGAAGGGGCATAACCAGCAAGTAAAATAACAAGGCATGAGGGTGACATTTGTAACAAAGCAGCTCCTCTATTTGTTGACATTGCCCGCCATCTACTGGTAGGAACTGTAAACTGCACCAAGGATATTATCATTATATTAGTAGTAGTAGTGGTATTACTAGTGTTGTTGTTCTTGTTGTAGCAGCAGACACAGTAGTGAGAAATAAGATACACAACAAGATACAGACAATCACACACATCTCAAAAATGTCCAAAATTAAAAGTTTCAACTTATCCAATTAAAAGTTGGTAATTCATTCTATTTATTTGATGCAAAGTAGTGTAAGTGATCATCAGTATTTGCTTGTGGAGTATCAAGAGCAATTCAGTCGTGAACTCTGCTCTGACGACCTGTAGTTTTAAATTTGAGAAAAGATGTGATATACCGAGGCGGCTTTAGTACGATAATAGTGTGTAGCTCTTCATAAATAACACAGTGATGAGTTCAGTATTTCTTGCCTGTAATGAAACACAGTGATAAACAGCATCAAGTTGTTTTAAGGTGGAATGAGCTTATTTGGCACAGATGTACCATTTGTTTGAAAGCAAAGCATGAAGATATAGTACGAGCTAGTTTTCTTTACTTATTTAAAAGTTATTAGAAGTAAGTTTAAAGTTGCTTATTTAAACTTATTTTTACTTTATTTTTAATCAAGATTTTGAGCAAATAATTCTCATGGACTGTCTTTATAAAAGCGTCTCGATTCTACTGAAGTTATCATTTACAGTAAAGTGTGATGGCTAAACATAATCTACAAAAAAGGCTTATTTCAGTTTGTGTTGTGGTTCACAGCCTTTTTGACGTTTGACCCCACAAAATGAAGCAACGTGTACGCTTCAACCAGAGTGGATGTCGTACTCAGATTTGTATATTTGACATGTTTAGGTGCCTTGAAATGTACAATTACCCATATATATATATTAGAAAAAAAGGCTGAGGATCAGAATCTGAGTGTGTGTGGTGATAATGACAACTGCACTATTATAGTGTAAATCTACACTGACCAACTTTATTTGTATATTTTTACAGTCAGACAAAATGTGGAACTGGTGAAAATAGAAATTCTGATACCAACGTAACAATTAACTATGAAACATGTTTACATAGTCACAAAAATGAACCCAGTGAGAGCTCGACTTGAAGCTTTAGGTTTGCATAAAAGTTCAGACTTGCATAAAAATCTCACTGTTTCCTGTCTGTCCTCCCCTGCTCATCTGTCTGCAGCAGCATCTTTGCAGACAGCTGTTAGATCACAGGCTCAATAAAACCTCCTGCAGGAGCATCACTCCCTGCTGAACCTGCACTCTGACCTCAAAAAAAATCTTTTTTTTAAAAACATTTTCTGCTGTTACTACAAATATCAAGTACTCGTGAGTGTCAAAATTCCACTCTTAGCAAACAAAAAAGACCATTAAATAAAACAATCATTTACAATATTTATCAAAAAAAAACAGCTTTCCACACAGATCAAAGTCAACAGTCCAGTAATAAATTATGTATTCTCAAGATCTCCCAAGAATTCATAAGTTGATGGCTTTTTTTTTTTGTCAAATGCATAGACTATTTCTCTATGGGAGATGAATACGCTGAACTAAAATATAAACATACTAAACAAACCTGCAAACAGAAAACACATGAAAACAAATTGAGAACGAGGTGAATTTAAAAAAAATAAAATAAAATTTGCAGTGTTTTCAGTAGCGTGACTGATGGATGTTCAGTCAGGGCCATGTCAGTAGACTGTCATTGCTACTGTCATTGCTACGGTTTCTAAAAATCACAGCATTAAATTGCTACATCACTAGCACAATGTGAAATGAGTGCGGATGTTTACACCATCTTTCTGACAGGAGAAAAAAAGGACAAATTATAGCGTTTACATTTCAAATTAAAGAGTTATAAAGCAGGACACCACATTTCATTGTTGACTGGTTATTTTGACACCTGGTTTAAAGCAGACTGGCTGCAACGATGGCCACAGATTTAGGTGTGTTTCTCTGGTTTTCTCGCATGAATTGACTGTCCATTCTTGACCTTAGGATTGGCAACAGCTACGGGTTTGCCATGGAGCTACTGTTTGA
Source organism: Holacanthus passer (assembly GCA_025331565.1). Classification (NCBI taxonomy): domain Eukaryota; kingdom Metazoa; phylum Chordata; class Actinopteri; family Pomacanthidae; genus Holacanthus; species Holacanthus passer. The sequence goes on along the minus strand of JAFREQ010000002.1, from coordinate 6,399,046 downwards.
CCTGGATTTAAAACCTCGGACAAAAAGACAAGGATTGAATGGTTCCCTAGCTGCTGAAGATTTTACATTTAATTGTCAAATTTGCAGCTGTAAACTGGAGGTGAGCAGTTTGATAACTTGGTCAACACCACCGCAGGTTGTAGATGAAGATAGAAGAGTATACTGTATAGTGATCATGAATCCCAATTGTCTGGGTTATGATGCTCATGGTCTGTCAAATGTATGGCAAGGTTTTGTAGTATTTGCATTAAAGGTGTATAACAAGTAAATATTTTTGCCAGCTATTTGAGTTGTGATTGTGGGCTGAAGAGCTTTTAGATCACAACATCCAATGTGAGAATAAAATGACCAGTGCATCTTGTTTCTCTACATGTGTGGGAGCTAATGAGCTAATAATGCTAAAGCCTGGATTCTGCTCAGACTGAACTCCAATTAAACTGTCCCATAGTTCCTTACAGCAAGATCGCGTTTACTTTAAGTTGAAAACTGTGGAAGTGAACCTCTGCAGGTTTAACTAAAAAGAAACAGTGACCAAGAACTTTACTCGGTTCTTCTGAATTTAGCAGCACTATACTTGACAAATGTCTGCTCTCAGATAACGATTTGAATAATTCTGTGACGATATTATTTAGCTTAAGTTTATATTTAACAGTAACAGTTTAACTAACCTTACAAGCTTGTAGTCTCCATACAAAACAACAAACTGAAACATATAACAACATAAAATGTTTATGGAGGTAAAAGTAAATTATTCAAGTCACAGCTTACTCTCTGAAATTTTGTTTCTGGTGGCATCAAGTCTTAAAATGCATAAGATCTAATGTTTGTCTTGCTTGGATCTCTCCAGCTAGAGCACATTTTTCACTGTGGGCCTATAGTCAATATAATGTCCTCTTCATCTTTGTAAACGTAGCTTCACATTTCATGTCCACCTAGTTTGTTCTTCTAAGTGTTTATTTTTACAATAAGCTCAAACAGTCCTATCTCATTTCCACCTCTTCATGTGTGTTTTGGAACCTAAGATATCTACACTCTTAACAAACAAAAAGCATGCAAAAACACTTCAAATTAAACAACCATGTTACAAAATAATAAGTCCACCTCATTGCTTTGCATACATATATTGTGCATTATCCAGTGCCTCTGTCCTTCAGGAGTTATGGCTGGTTCCTTTAAAGAACAGCAGGCCTCTTTGTTCAGTAGTATCGTGCAGGCTGGAGGCCAAAAGGAACACAATGTGTGATCATGTTCCTTTATGAAGAGACCCTGAGGAGGAAGTGGAGCGGCTGTTCGTCTGCAGGAGACAAGTGTGAGGCACATCAGTTAGACCTTATGTGTGTGTGAAGAATATATATGCACATAGTCAATCTGTCAACAGAAAATCATTCAGTTTCTTAATAACATCAAATTTACTTGCAATCATTTTTTGTTTTTTCTTCTTTTATTTTGTTCATGACAACCACCCAGTTATCGTTCAATAACAACATGTATTTTCAAGTATCAATTTGTGAGAAACGCATTTGAATTGAATGAATTGTGTTAATTATTATGGCTTTTAACTGATAATACTAATAATTGAAATAATATATTTACATTTATTTTGTGATATTTGATTCATTCAGTGTCCTGGTTTGTGCTTGTACTTTTAGGATAGTCTGCTTGGTTTATTTTGCTTTTTGTTTGCAAGAGGTTGTTCCCCTCAGGATACAACATGCCCTGCAAATATATATTTTTACACTGTGGATGAATTGAATTGTTCAATCCATTCTAAACTAACTTGCTTTAATAATGACAAAACAACAAGCATTAGTTGTTTGTTGCAAAATGAGATGTGCATTTTAGCGAAACTGGCTAAAATTTTTATTCAGCGTATAAGGAATAATGATGACCTACTCTTTTAGTTGTTTACTGACATATTTCGGTGCAAAGCTTTTAGTGTTATTGTCCTTAATGACAGACCATATAAATATACCTAACCAGTTTTGGTGTGTACAGTATGTGTTAATAGCTCTACACCTGGGTGATAATCAAATGTCTGATGTTGTTGAGTAGAGGCCCTGTCACACTATGCTGTGATATTTTATGCAGTAGCTACTGTATTAGTTGACCTACAAGGTCTCACAAAGAGGCTTCAAGTGGTGGAATATGCGCATATTATGAACAGAGTGAAGCTGGTGCCTTCTTTAAAATTAAAGATCAGAAGACACACATGTAAAACCATGAAAATAAAAAGATCTTTAATAATTTGTCAACTATTATAGCAAAAATTATGTTGCAGTATTACTGGTTAACATCCTCCACAGTGTTATCCATATTGGTTTTATCTGATGTGTAATTCCTCACCCCTACAGACTGAGATATTGCCCATCTCTAGTGTCTAAAAAGTTGCCCACATATTACTCCAGGGGAAAGAGGAAGAAAGCAAGAACAGTTGTAGGTAGCATCAGGGTAGGCCTGACTGACAGGCTGATGACACACCATATGGAGATGCTGGGCGAGTTTTACCCTGAGGGGGACAACAATGTTTTTTTATTATGCGTTTGCCTCGTCCCTGTCAGCCTCTCTTACGAAAACAAGAAGGAAGAGACAGCCAGGTTGTGGAAGTTGACAGCCACACACGCAAACACACGAAAATACGCAGACGCACAAGTGCACGGAAATGACACGTTGTATTCAGATACAGACAAGGTAGAGACAAGAGAAGAGGCACACACGGTCGGTGAAGATGCACTGAGCATACTTGTGAGGGAGAGAAGGACTTTTATCCTGTTCTTAATTTTCCAAAGTGACGGATCAGGTTTGCAGTCAACTGACTATAGAGTTATTTATTTTAGTTTAATTGTAATTAAGGCAAAATCTCTGATGCAAACAAAAGCACTGCCGCACCACAGACTGACTGTTTAGTACATGGACATGCAGTAGATGACAAAATATAACTTCATGCATCTCATCTAGTAATCAATTTTGTACATGTTAGGAGCCACACTCATTTAATGTAAGGAATTTGTGTGTAATTGCATCTAAGCTGTTTTTGGGCTGAAGGTTAATGTTTTTTTTTTTTGTTACAGTTTTTATGTTGTTGGTGAAGGTGGTCTTTACTCCTAAATTGTAAAACACTGATGGTATATATATTTCAATTATGATTATGACTGATGATGATAATGACTTTAGAAATTAAAATGATTTGTTTTATTTAAATGTAAAACTTCTCAATTATACCAATAAATATATCCATAATATATATCCATTTTTGTATTTAAATCTAAAACTACAATATCAGTTGCTGTAAAGAAAACATACTTGTTTGGAAGCTTCAGAGGTGGAATGGACTTCTTTTCCAAAATTTCCATTTAACTGCAACAGTGCTGTAAAAATAAAAGAATAAAAATTGTACGTAAACATCAGCTGTCAGCTTTAAATCTGTTCTGTCCTCCATCTTGAACAAATCATTATTCAGTTATTCCATTTCTGGTAAATTACACAAAAAAACAGCTCCTCCTCACCTTGTGGATCAATCCTGGGATCAACAAACCCCCAGTGCTGGTAAAGAGCAGCCAGATCGTGGGGACTGTAGTTTTTCAGGAGACTCAAAATATCAATGTCCATTGGCATTTCTCCTGTTGATTCATTCTTTCCCTGAGCAAAACGAAGTGGTTCTAAATATGCTTTGTGACCCCACATGTTCATGGCAGCCCACAGATCAGGACCCTTGGGACCTGAGGAGGAGTCACATGACTGCCTGCGGGGATGGGGTCTATCTGCAGCTGCGTTGGATGAAGTCCCACTGTGATTTCTGGCCAACATAAAACCCAAACCCTCCTGTGGGAAGTTTGCCTCCACTGCAGCTCTGTGGCCTCTGTGTTTGGGGCTGCTTGTAGGCTGGAAACTCGGGGCACTCTTGCCGTGCACAGTACTGCTCGATGAAGTAGCCTGGGCACTGGAGCTTTTACTACCTCCCTCCTCTGCCCGCTTATGTTCACCAGACTTCTTTTGAGGTAGGAGTCCCATCCTCCCACTAGACTGTGTCCCATCTGAGGAGCGCGAGTCCTTTGACTGCTGCTTGGACTTTGGGACACCTGATTGGGTCTTGGGGGCTGAGTGTTTGCTGCTGCTGCTGCTGCTGTGGGTTGCTAGACCTGGAGGCTGTGTGCGCTGAGTTCTTGGAGCAGGTAAAGCAGGGCAGTCCTTGCCTTCGAGGAACGGTGGAGGCCCTGTTCGTCTCCACTGGGTGGCGCCTGCCTTTAAACTCTTGGGGGTGGAAGTGCATGGTGCCCACTTAGGTGCCATGGAGCTGCTGCCATCCACCCTGTGTGCGACCCGCTGGTGGATCCACAGCACTTCAGGGTAGTTGGTAGTGTGGGCGCAGTATGGGCATTGATGTCTCACCAGACCCTCTGTTTTTATTTTATAATTTACAGTACCGTCTCCTTCACTTATGGGCAATGAAGACAGATTGAGGAGACTTCCAGTTTCATTAGTTGTATGTCCCTGCCCTTTGACCTCAGTGTCATTAGACTTTTCTGTCTTAATGATTGACTCTGCTGAGCCATGGCCAGGCGGACCTGTGTAAGGATTCCAGTATGGCTGACTGAGCAACACACTCCTGTTTCTGAGGTAGTCCATGTATCTTGAGGCTTTGGAACCACTTTGGCTAATGTTGTCCAAATTGGTGCTGTGTTTGCTGTAGGGACCCAGGAAGCCCTGGTGGTGCCTGTGCACGTGAGACCTGAGTAGTGAGGCGTCGACAGTGTGGAAATCACAGTGCTCACAGAAGTATGGTTTTTTATCTGTAGGTAAGAACAGAAGCAATTTAGGAACATCCGTAGAACTCAAGTGTTGTGTCAGTGGCAGTGATTGCCACTTATATTGAATGTTAAATACTTTACATTAAATAAGTTAATTTCGCAATAATTCCCAGTGACTGTTACCTTTATCGTTCTGTTTTCTTGTGCTGATTAAACAAAAAATTCAAATGACTTTCAAACTGATAAAGAACACTTTGTTATATTTTCCAATATACAAATGGTCTTGCAAAAAATTGTATCTGCTCTCTCAGTACAGCTGTTTCAAGTGTGCAAATAAATCACATTAAGAGATCACTGCGAGCATTTTAAAATTACCAGAGCTTTGACTAACAAAACAGTTACTTCTTATTGCTGTGTATTCATGAGTTATAGCCAACAAAATATTCATTTAGCTATTTAAAACATTTTCAATCAAACTTTATATGTCAAAATATAATTTGTATGTTAAAATCTTCTGAAACGTAGGGAAGAAAACTCAAGACTCACTGTCTTTGTACAAACAAGAGCAATTACAGTTGCTGTAATTCAATTATAAATTCACTAGAGGTCTCCCTTTTCCACAGTACAGTGTTGTATTCTAACTGCTTTTTACACCCAACACAGTAACAGTTTAGCTTACCTTACAGCAATATCAGAAAGAGGTGTTTGTTCTGTCTATACTGAGGCCACAGCAGTTTTTAATCAGAAAAAGTGGCAGGTCTACAAACATGACCTTTGATACCTTAGTTTAAACAAAAAGGATGCAATATTCAATACAAAGCAACTGTCCTCAGCACAAACTTGAGCCTGGTAATTGATTCCCATTTTGAAGGGAGTCTGAACTATTGTCCAAACTACAGCATAGATATTGCAGTGGTGTGTAGAGTGTGTATCTTACCCTCGTGGTCTTGGCTCCTGACGTTGTTGCTCTGTTTAGGTGTGAATTGAACATCTTTGACATTCTTCGTCTGCAGTGCCTCATAAAACGCATGACCAAGTCCGTTCAAGAGAATACGATCCTTCTGGCCAATCCTCCTGTCACCACCTTTAGTCTGAGCCAAACCTTTTGATGTTTGATCAAGGCCTGTGTCACCCTTGATCTTCTTAATGTTGGAGCTGGACGTGTCAATTTGCTTCCTCTTTTTCTCCTGCTTCAGGGGAACGTACTCGCCCTTTTCTGTATCGTATGCTACCTCAGCGTCTGCTAGCCTCTCCTCCCATCCCAGACATTTCTCCGTGACCTCCACGAGTCGTCCCCTCGTGGCCAATTGCCACGCTTGGTAGCTACAAACAGGATCCAGCTCTGGAATTCGCCTGCCCAGGCTCTTTTCCTCAGATGTTTCCCTCTGTCCAACACATGTGAGGTTCAAGCTTTCCAAAAAATGCCTCTTAGCAATGTGCGGCTCAGAGGCTTCAGTATCTTCCTGTGGTGGATTTTGTGTCTGAGTGCGGCTGTGGTTCAGTTTATGTAGCTTTTCATGTATTCGCAGTGTCTTGCGGTCTGAGAAGAAGTTACCACAGCCGGCACAGAGCTCATAGAGGCACTCTTCGTTTGTCAGCGATGCTGGGTCCTGAGGAACTCCATTGATGGTGGCAGGCGGCTCATTGCTTTTGCCACCTCTTAGCTGGGCTTTGACCCGGTGAATGCGCATATGACTTTGGAGGAACCACGCCTGGCGGAAACGGCGTCCACAAATGCGGCAGCCATGATCCTGGGAGCTGCGGTGCCTTTTCATGTGGGTTTTAAGGAGTAGTACCTGAGGGAAAACCTGGCCACAAATGCTGCAGGTGCAGGACCCAGCATCGGCCTCATCAGCCACCTCAACGCCATCTTTACCCTTGACTTTTTTCTTGGTTCCTTTCTTCTTCACCTTCCCGTTGACATTATGAGCTTTCTCAGATGTGCTGACGACTTCAGGAGGATCAGGTGTCTCAGCCTTATCTTTCTGCTCTTGATCTCCATTCCCGTCCTTGTCGCTGAGGTTATGGCTAAACAAGCCCAGTTTATGGCTTCGAATGTGGGCCTTCAGACTGCCCTTCTGAGCCGTCCTGTGCTCACAGTACGGACACTTGTACGGCTTCTCCCGTGTGTGTCTTCTCATGTGCTGGGACAGAGAGCTGAGAAGAGGAAAGCTGCGGCCACACACCCCACAGGTGTGGCCAGAGGTGGCATTTTCCTCTGTCTCTGCCTTTATATTAGCTGTGGGTTTTTGTGATACATCCTCCCTCTCTTCTGTCTCCATTACTCTTCCTGGAGCACCAGTACGTCAAAAACCACAGCTGTGTAATAAATCCCCTTACTATGCAAAGTTTATCTTACAAGAGTTAGTGAGTTCTCAGAATGGGCATCAAAAACTTGCAGAACATCACAGCTTTAGTTTCCATCCTGACTTTTGGAGAGATGTTCTTTATCAAGTTGCATACTGTTTGGGCAATACCTGAAAATAGAAAAAGAATTTTAAATTACCTTTGTGATAATTACACTTGTGATCCATAATATTATCATTCTTAAGAGGAGCAGAGAATAATACAGTTAAGTCATCATTTTTAATAATTAGAAGTTTCAGAACGATTATTAGATCATGATTAAAACACATTCTCATGTATGAGAAGTTTAGATAAGATAAATACTGCCCCCTTTCCTTGGGCTTAGCATCACTGCATCACAGAATATTCATCTTCAGTTTGACTTGTCATTAAACATTAAAGTACATTAAACAAAAGAAATGAAGAAAAAATCCAATATTCATGCATTTAACAGTACAAACTTACAGGGCCAATAAAACACCCACTACAAACACTACAGGTTGTCATGCCTATAATGTTTAAAGTCAACTTTAGAATTCAGAATAGTCAATTAACTAGTAGAATAACAAAGTCAAACATCAGTGCTTATGTTAGCTTGTTGCCTTATAAATCCTGCATACAAACAGAGATTTGAGAAATTACTGATTTAGTTACTTTAAATTTCATTAAATTCTGTGATAATGTGATTATGTGAAATTATGGACCCTGATGACCCGGTTTAGTAGTAAGATAAAATCTACAGATTTCAGATAAGCAGAAGTGTCTTACATGTACGGTAGTTTCACTCAGTATGTGTGAAACCCACAAACCATGGACTAAGAGAGGTAGCCCACTGAGGCAGTTTGTATCACACAGATTTTAGAATAACCTTTGTCCCTTAGTGGATGAGCGACGCCTGTCTGTGCGTATTAGAGCGCGGGTCAGTGTCTCAGCATGCGTGTATGTGTTGGTCCTTTGGTTTCCTATGCCTAAATTGAGTGTGTGAGGCGAAGCATGAAGAGATGTATTCATTCCTGGCCAACCGGGATGAACCCGGAGGGGCAGTCCACTCTAATTCACGATCAATAATCCATTATCAACAAACTTCATTTTAGAAGCTCACATACAGGCAAACACACAGCCCTGATTCTGGGGTAAGTGCTGATGTAAGATTGTGGGTAAATGTAACAAGGGACATTTCTAAATATTACTGTTTAAATTATGGGAGAAATGTCACAGAATTAAACCTTCAGAAATGTGAGGCCAATGATCTCAGCAGCCAGGGAGATAAATTTGGTATATGAGGCTGTAATAGTTCTGAGAAATCAATTTAAAACTAGAACAAAACCATCTAGGAACAGAACAGGTATTTGTTGTATGTGAAACATACAACAGGCGCAGGCAAGGTCTGATGTGGTTAAACATGTTCCTCAGACAAACTTGACTATTTGTTAGCTTGTTAATAGTGAAAGAAAGTACTCTGTGGCATACAGCCAGCCAGGCAGTCAAAAGAAAAACCTGCTATTGTGTCGGCCGCACCAGAACTGTCACATCGCCTCATGTCTGGCCCTCCACCCCTCATTGGGGGGTCGAGAGAGGTATTGTTAAAGCAAAGAGGCCTGGGCCTACACGTCACTGTCTTCAAATACATGTCTGGGCAAAGAGGCAGGACAAAAGACGACTCTTGTTTGCCTTGTCAGTCTTTTGAATGTGAGGAAAAACTAGGTGCACGTACACATAAAGGCTAGAAAAAGAGATCGACTCTGGTATGATTTTTCAGGGGATGAGGTTGTCTGTCTAATTATCTGTATCTGCATCCACGGTCGCATCTGTCTGCATGCATGCCTGCCCGCCCGCTCGCGGTCATGTGTGCTGATCCACTCACGCTGGAATGGGTGTTGTATGCGGACCATGGGAGGAGTTTAGGAGGTTTTTCCGGACGTGGCAGGTGTTTGGTAGGCAGACGCCGTCAGATTAGTGCACGGGCAATGTGGCACACTGTCTCCAAGAGGGGGGAGGATGTGCAAGAGAAACTGGAGGGTGGCAATTAAGGGGTTAAGGTTAAGGCAAATGCAATGAGTTAACACAATGGGGATAAAGTCAGAGAGCTGAGGGCAACAGATGGGAATAAACAGGCCATCAGTATGGAGTTAGCTGCCTCTACAGTATGAGCTTATGCCTTTGTCAAAGCAGCCTACATGCTCAGTGTGTGCTATACATTTGCGAATACAATCTCCTGCTTTTGCTCAATCATGCAAGAAATCTGTGTTAAACAAGGAATATCGTTTCCTGAATTTTTACATTTTTTAACAACAAAAATCAATCTAAAAGAAAATCATTTCTTTTCCCCCTCTCTGTACGTCACTATCTTTTCCACCTCTTCTGCTTTCATCCAATAAATACTGAGAGGCCTTTGGAGGATCTGTAAAGTAATGCAGATAGCCAAACATGTTGCTCCAGGGCTTCACTCATTTCTTTTAGAATCCCTCGCTCCCCTTTTCTCCTCTCTTTTCTTTGGCAGATGAATAGGCATGTCCAGTCAGCTGTCCTCGCATTGATTCATCCTGACGTCCCAACCAGCTCAGCACAAACTCCCTATGGTCAGAGCACTGATGCTGAGAGCCCTGTGTGCTGTGCTGTGCTGTGATGTGTGTGTGTGCATGAAAATATCCACTGTCGGTGTTTCCAAAGTGTGTGCACTGCCTGTGTGTCGGGTTGCTGCACCGAATCTGTGGGTGTAATTTCCTGCCGGGATCTGGAAATAGCATTTCCCCTGAATTTACTTTGCAAGATACTAAAGCATCAAGCACCAAAATACCTCAAATACCTTCTCTTTTTGTAAGTGAGACATGTCCACTCACTGCTAATCTGTGCAAAATTCTGCAACTGTAGACTGGTAGAAGCAAGTATGTGTGAACCCCATGACTGTGCATGTATATGTGCCTGTGTGCGAGTGTGTGTGTATGTGCTGAAGTCATCCAAATATTCTCAACAACCAGCAACAAGCCTGTGCCAACATACCCCTGACTGGAGATAGCATGTGACTGTCCTTATGCTAGTGTTCAAAGCCATAGTCACTCACTAAGCCTCAGCTCGCATCTACTGTTTTGTGTCCAATAATCCTGTCTGTTTCCACCACCTGCAAACACAACTGAGGCATAAAACACAACTAATATACAAACTGGAGTAAATGTAGTCTAAATACAAAGGGAGGATATTTTCAAAGAATTTTTCCTTAATCTTCATTCAAGTCCTTTTAGCTTTCCTAAAACACAGAAACCCGTCTGCTGCTGGAAATGCACTCATGCACAAAATCAAGTTGAAGTGTTAGTTTTCTTTTTAAAACATTGTGTCCGCTATTAGATAATTATAGGAAATTCTAAAATCCTAAGAATGGCAAAGTCAAGTTCCTTGAGGCTGTGTGTTTTAAAAAAATAATGGCATACTGAGTCACTGCAAAAGAAACTATAGTTTAACTGATTCCTAATATTCTAGTTGAATGTGTTTCTGGTTACAATTTGCACTATGCAATGCATGATTACTATATATTTTAAAGCAATTTACCAGCACTGTATACTGTGTACATTTCCTTATTGGTCGGTGGATGTACTGACAGATTCAGTTGTGTGACAATAGCTGTCTGTTACAATGACAATGATACAAATAACATTTGGACCCGACTTTCAAAATATGCAAATCTAAGAACCCATTTATGACATTTATGCATTTAAAGGTAAATTGCTCCAAAAATTAAATAATTTGGGTATTACTGTAAATGTTTCATATTCAAAATCTGAAGCACATTAAGCATTTATCTAGCTTGCAAAGTTACTGAATCTAAAGGATCACTAACACCTGAGCAACTTTCTGAAATGTGCAGAAATCCTTCATTTTTCACTAAGTCATACTGAAAGTCATTCTCTTTATGAATTAAAAGTCAAAGACCAAACAGTCACTGATACTAAACACCTGGACAGAATGATGCTCCAGCAAAGGAGAAAAACAGTTTTCTTATTTCTTTCCTTGTGTTCTGAGGCAAGTGTGCAGAAAACGTATTCTCTGCTGATTCACTGCTGATGCAGTTGAAGATGACTCCTTCCAGATGCAGGGGAGTCAACACACGCTCCCAGGTGCTTGCATGAGATGACGTGGTTAATGACTATGCAACACAAGTTAGCATGCTCAATGTTCAGGTCTGATGCACCGTACAGCCAGCAAAATGAGCTTCTGTTTTAAGCTCACAAAAATGACAGTATAACTCAAATAATGATCATACTGTCAAGGATATAGAGCCCTGTGACCACAAAATAACCAAATCAGAGCAAGGTGCTAAAAAAAGAAACTGAAAATGAGCCATAGAAAGTGATGTCACCCCCATCACAACCAATGTCACACGGGCTGACAGTATAATGAAAACAATATGATTTGACTGACACTAACATACCTCAACACAACCTGGTACTGTTGTATAACTTGGGTATAACTCACAGATAGCATTCAAGACCAAACCCTGTTCCTAGAATGATTTAGCTGCATGAACAACAGTGAAGCGGCACAGTACTGTGGGCGAACAGCCTAATGTACCTAGGAGATTAGACAGCCATGAGCTCAACAGTCACAAGCACGGACAAACTTGCGCACATTGGTACCCATCCCCCTCCTTGTCCAACCCTCCACTCGGTTACACAACATATACAGGGATTACTCTTCATAGCATGAGATGAGCTGCTCGATGAGTGGCCTTTTATCGTGGATGCCCCTTAGTGCTATGATGCACACACGGGGAAGGGGAGCTGTCAAAGAGAAGAGAGAGATCCTTGGCAGAGATTGTACCTGTTGTGGAAATGTGAACAGTCACTCTAACAAATGCACAAGATGAGATGTCATGCACGAGCCCAAATGCAGATGTCAAAAACTAGCTGAACAATGCCACTGAGAGCAGAAAGGCAAAGATGAAGAGATGTGATTTCTAGAGGTGTTTTCAAATGACTCTTCTAATTGTGGTTTTGATTATTGATGTTAATTTATCTGCTGTGGTAGGTCTGAGGATCCACTATGGACCCACTCTCTTTTCAGTGTGGATTGGCTAGTGTGGGAGACACTGGAGTATAATCTGCTGGCATTAACTTGCTCTCTAAAAAAAGCACTCTCGACAGGGATTAGATTATCATGGCAAGGTCAGCTCAGACTCGCTCTGACTGTCTCCCTTTATGTCTCCCTATCACTCTGCTTTCTGTCTTTCCCTCTATCAGCTCTCCTGTCATCTTTTGTTCGACCCGCTACCTCTGCCAGGTGAAAATGTTAACACAGTCGTTCATTTCAGTCTCACCTAAATATAGATCACTCTGCCAACGCAACAGAAAACATAACAGATTAACACAGATTAAATATACAGGCCATTATGGTACAGTGTCCTCCTCCAAAGCTAGAAGCCACGGAAAACTGACTTTACCCACACTGTGTTAGATTAAAGTCAGATTAGAGTAAGAAACAATCGCGCTCATATGGTTTGACCTGGGAAATGAGACTCTGACAGTCGTACTTCGTGTGTTGTCAATGGAGCAACTTGAGGATTAAAACCTTGATGACACCCTCAGTTTGAGTAAAGTCCTTTGTTTTGGCTTTGAAAGAGTATTGTTGGCACAAGAGCTGCAGTTTATGATTATTTTCGTTATCTGTTAATCTGCAGATTCTTTTCTCAATTATTTAGTTAATCGTTTGTTCTAGAAAACATTAGAGAATGGTGAAAAGCTGACTTATTGTTATTGTTTCCAATTGATCTTACTTTTGGGCGACTATTAAATGAATCCAGCTACTGTTTCAGCTTTGCATGGCAATAAAGTGTTGAGCCTACCGAATCTTGAATTTTGCATGGTTGTAGATCAAATAACACTAGAAATTGCTTCTTAACCATTTTGATCTATTGCAAAATGTCGTTTAGTCTTAATGTGGGCTTTGACCTACTGTGGTCTCAAACAACTTAATACAAATGTTTTCTGAAATATTGATGAAAAAAACAAAGCACAGAGTCAAAAGCACAGTATAATATACCTCTGTACAATTATGCAGTAGTTAGTGATTTAAGTGTTTATACATCTCCTCTGTTATTTGAATAAGAATCTGGTATTGATTTAGCTAAATGCCAAAACTTAACACTTGATGATTTTTAAAAAAAGAATTGATCATTTCAATAAACCTAAATCTCATGTCTAAGAATGGGATTGCTCTTTTGTCATATGCAGATCTTTATCACTGAACAAGATCACATTTCTCAAATTACAAAGGTGATGTTGATTTGTAGTACAGAGCGACATGTGTGTAATTTCCTGCTATGATTATGGTAAGGATTGAAGGGTAAGGCGATACCTGCTTAGCGATTTTACCCTGGAGCAGAAGAATGACAGCTGGCAGCAGGGTCTGGATTAGGTTTCCCATAGGGGTATTGCATCTTTTACACCACCGCTTCTTTGGAGTAGAATGGGCCGATAGTAACCTGACTCCCTCAGACCCATCCAATCTCGTCTCCCTCTGTCTCAATGGGGCCAAGCAGAAGGGATCTGTGGACGCCTTACTCATCCCTCCCATCTTCCATCTGGACATTTTGCCAGTGTTTGCACTCCAGTTCCTCCACTGGAGACTTAAAGGGCAAGTTCTTTTTTTCCCAATATCCTCTCTGAGTTATCACAAAACCCAGTCAATACCTTTTCCACTAATATATTGTTGTGGTTTCCGAGATGTTAACAAGTTCATAAGTGGAGATGAATGCTGCTCTGCATTAAACCAGTGCTTTCCTTTAATTGGACTACAATACACCTCATAAAAAGTAGTACTTCAATAAAAAATGGCAGAGACATTGAAGTAGATCCTACAGAAATGTTTTTCATTTTAAAGACATATTGAGTTATGCAGTGATTAGCTTTTCACAGGATGTATTGACAAATCTTAACATAACTGTGGAAACCACTTATATGGCTCAAAAAGCTTGGGACAGAATCATTCCTATACAAATGCTGTTCATACATGACAACATATGGATTTTTTTCTTTACTCCCATGATATTGCACTTAGCTTTGCACTAACATGTCCTTCCTGCTGGCTACCTGAGGCTGCTGCTGTGTGCCCATTGACGTGACGGGAAAAAGAAAGTCACCAAGGCAGAAATGTCTATAAATGCAAATTTGAAATCTCGGGAGGGTTAATTTCGCTTTTCAGACGTTGAAGTAATGTGTTTTCTTACTTGAGGACTCGTTGACTAGTTTAAAATTTAAACTTCCGTTGAAACATCAGGGAAATTAGTGACGAGGAACATCCCTATTTACAATGACATAACAGAAAAAAACACAAATATTCATGTTTAAAAAGCTGAAACTAGTGGATTTTGTTAAGACAGACTAACTGTTTCAGCTAATTAATTCAATTTTCATCCCATGGCCTGATAGAGCAGCTAGGTAAATCCTTGTTGTTGTTTCAAAAGATATTTTTAGGTGTGCTTCCATTCCCATCTGTTTACATGTAGTCACTTTAAATGGTTTCATATTTTGGTGCCCAAGGTCCAGGTAGCCTGAACAACACACCCCATGCAGACAAACACAACATGAGAGAGACAGCTAGCATATGTTTAAATTACACTGAGTCCAGTATGTGGTCCATGCTCTGCTGTTAGGTTGTAACATCAGAGAGGATGCACACTCAGCAAGAATGGGCACACACACCATTTTAGAGGCAGATCCTCATATTTTGCAGATTTGTGACCCTGTGCAGTTACATTTAAGTGTTACTGCTTTGAACATGATATATTAAGTATTGAACCTGCTCAGGTGCTTTTTTGTAACTTTCATTTTGATCACAAAAAGAGCTGCAGACAAGACCAAAACAGGTGTAACAACAAGGTTAATACAGTTAATAGGTAATAACAGTTAAATGCTTTATAATTAGAGAAACAAAATTACGTTTTTGCAGCATTGGCAGCAAGTGATGACATGCTGAATTTTTTGAAGAGGAGAGTAATTTTTTTACTAATACAGTTAATTGCTGTTTCTCGGCTTGACTTGGCCTTTTCAAACAGTGAGAAAACACATGTTAAAAATTTTTAAAAAGAAGTTATATTTTGGATGAGGGCCATTTGCACATGCTTCACAAGGCATTCACGTGCATCAACAGCACAATGACTTTGACCTGTTTTGATCCACCTTCTTTTCTTCCCTGGGCTTTTCTACCATCACTATTTCCTCTCCTTTAAACTCGTTTTAAGACTCAAAATGTAATTTGCTGGAGTCAGTCATCTCAACAATGTGTTGTGGTTATTTTTGAGTTTAACATGCTTTCTAACAGACACTCTTACAGTAGTCCCATTATGAGTTTGGCACTGTCCATTTGATTATTTTATGAAGCCATATTTTTGTTTCCATTTACTCCAGATTAAGGACAGCAAAATGTTTCAGGCCATTGTCACACGAGGGAGCTGCCCAAAGTGGAGATGGCCTTACCCCTCACATCTTCCTGTCTGCTCTGTCTGTACCCCTCCCCCCTTCCAGCAACAAGCCCCTGTCCAGACCCCAGTCTCCTGACCTAATCTGGATGATTAAATCATTTTTCTTTAGCACAAATTTTGTCCCCCCGCTACTCTTGTCTGGTAGTCGCCGCACACCCTCCCCTATTGATCGTCATACTGAGGAGATTACCCTAATAGCTGGGATTACCTCCCCACATGTTGGTTGGCCACATGCAGGGGGGGAGGGGGGGTGCATGTTGTGCATGATGTGCAAGTGTATGGAAGGAGGGCGGGAGGGGTGGAGGAGTAACAAATAGACAATCTGGGTTTGTTTATTGTCTTTGAATACTGGAACATAAAAGAGCTACAACCTCTATCATGTCTCACTGCCTGTGGGATGGAATTAAACTTTTCCTCAGCCCACAAAACAGTTTTTAACAGTGATGATCAGTCATGAGACAACAGCTTTTTATCAGCAGGGCAGACAAACACCCTGAAGACCTATTTGACACATATTTGTCCTCTCATGCTCATTAACCCAACTCACCCTGGCTCTAAAGGACATCACCTTACAATGCTAGGGATGATAAACAATTAGTTGAATGATGAATTGACAGCCAACAATTTGTTATAGCAGGTTAAGTTATCAAGCAAAAATCCTTTGATTGTGGCTTATCAAATGTGAGGATTTGCTGCTTTTCTCTATCTTATGTCATTATAACCGTATTGTCTTTTAGTTCTATACTGTTGGATGGAGAAAACAAGCAATTTAAAGATGCTAGCTTTGGGAACTTGTGCCATTATTGTGGTAAACCTATCAAATCTTGAACACTGCAAGGCTGTAGATCAAATAACAGAAGAGAAATTGCTTAATTCAGCATGGCTCCTTTTTTGATCTATTGCGATAAGGTCACTTCAGCTTAATGTGGGCTTTGACTGGCTGTGGTCTCAAACAATTTATCATAAATACCATATGGAAATATTAATTAATAAAACAGCAAATTATAAAGTACAGGGTCAAAAGCGCAGTATAATATACCTCTGTGTGATATAAGATAAGAGTGTTAAGACATTTCTTCTGTGTGATGTCAATAAGAGATTATCGATTTTAGCCAAATCCCAAAACTTAATGCTTGATGTTTTTTTTAAATAATAATTGATCACTTCATTAAACCTACAGCAAAATCTAATGTTTAATCTCTTTTGTGATATGCAGATCTTCATCACTGCACATATATATTATACTGAACTATCCATGAAAGTATAATAAGCAGTATAATATACCTGCTATAATATTTTTGAGTGTTTACATTTCTCCTCTGTGATTTGGGCAAGAATCTTAATACTTAACTTAATACTTGATGTTTTTATAAGTAAGAATTGATCATTTTAGGTTTCAAGTCTAAGAATGGGATAGCTCTTTTGTGATAAGCAGATCTTTATCATTGCATATATATATATATATATATGTATATTATACTGAAAATTAAAATTATTCAGTACAGGGTCACAGGTGCAGTATAATATACCTGCTATAATACTGTAGTTGAGTGTTTACATGGCTCCTCTATGATTTGGGGAAGAATCTTAATACTTAAAGCTTGATGTTCTTGATCATTTCATTAAACCTACAGCAAAGTCTATGAATGGGATTGCTCTTTTGTGATATACAGATCATTATCACTACATATATAGATACTGAAACATCCATGAAAAATGCATGTGTTTCCCACTATTTCCTGACTTTTTACAGCCTATAGGATGAATCAATAACAGTTGCAGCCCTTGTCTTTGCTGATAACAATAAGTCATCCACATGTTTCCCAGCAGCTCAGCTCAGTCTGTTTGAGTTTGCAGCCTCTGAGAAGTGTCAGCAGACAGAAATCAAGATGTTTGACCCACAGAGAGATGAAGACAGGAGAGAGGCTGGAGGCCATTCAGACATACAGAGAAAAGGAATTCCGTTAATCCGCCGCTGATCCGGTACAATGGCAGCCTTGTTGTCTGTCCCGTTTCAGCTCACTTACACAAGTTTGACTGTGCTGATGTTCAAGATAAAAGCCCGATAACGATGAGGATGATAATGGAGGTTGTTCGCGTCAGGACTTAACCGTGTTTTACTGTGACATCCATGTTTGTGACTAACTAACCGACGGGATGTTGGAGCTAACTTTCGCTAACACAAACTCCCAAAAAACACGACAAACACTCTCCTTAAAAAAACGCCTCTAGAGACGACCATTTTTAAAAACGCATCTTTTATTAGTTAGGCTCCGGTTCTTACCTTTAAAGGCGTTTAACGGCAGGTCGCTCCTGGAGGAATCTCATCACAGATAAACGGAGGAAGAGAAAAAAAAAACAATGGCGCTTAACAGATTTCTCCGTTTTCTGTCAGTTGTGGCTTCAAGCGTCGGTTCTTCGCAGAGATGAAACTTCGCTGTGTTTCAATCACAGTGGTGCACCTGAACCGCAGTCCCGTCCTCCTTCCTCCTCCTCCCTCCTCCTCCTCCTCTTCCTCCTCCCTCCTCCTCAGCAGCAGCGTCGCTCGGGACGTGAGTGACGCGAGACATCACGTTGTTAACGTTAATAACAAGGGGCGCGCGCTCGCGCTCTCTTTATCTGAGCTTCACTTTGATTCACGTTTATGTCATTTTTATTATGTGAAAATATCAAGGTGAATGTACTCAAACAATAGATACACAATCACTAATATGAATGTAATTAAACTTTAGAGAAATTACATCCATATTTTTAAAAAAACACAAATATTCATATATAAAAAGTTACAACTAGATAAGTTTGAATAGAAAAGTGAATGTGGTGAATATATTCTAACAAGAGCCTCTAATTAAGATAAGATATTCCTTTATTAGTCCCATACAGTGTTACAGCAGCAAGATAAATAGGTAAACAATATAAACAAAAGAAGTATAAAAAAGTATTAACAATCTAGCTCGAGTAAAAAGTATTAACAGTTAACTAGAATAAAAAGTATCAACAATTTAACTACAATAGAAAGTATTAACACTTTAACTATGATAAAACTATTGACAGTTTAACTATAAGAAATATACAAGTATTAACAGTTCAAACCAGGCTTGAAGGTATTGACAAATTAACGAGAAATATGAGAACAATATATACACTATACTGATATAGTTTAAAAGGATGAATTAAAGTGCAATGCAATGAAATGAAATTAACTATTACACAGAATGAGATGTTGCACAGAATGAAATATTGTACAGTAATGATCCAAGAGATGAAATATTGCACAGAATATTTAATGACATAAAGTGACATAAAAATGAGTATTGCATAGTGTAGTGATAGTATTAGGTGTGTGGTCTACTGGGAGCAGTGCTGGTTGTACGGTCTGACAGCTGCAGGAAGGAAAGACCTGCGATATCGCTCCTTCACACACTTTGGGTGAAGCAGTCTGTCGCTGAAGGAGCTCTCCAGTGCTGATAAAGTGATTGGTGGGCTTCAATCACAAGTATAAATTCAATTAAACCTCATGTGTAAGTAAAATAACTTTGACCATATTACAAACGACATATGACATTGCTTCAGTTTCATGTAACTACTCATGGCTCATGTATAAAAATGATAATAATTAATAGATTTTGTTTATGGGCCCTTATTGCATTTTCAGTTTAAGCTTTGATTTCCAAGTCATGTGTTTAGTCAGTCTATAAAGCTACATGTTCATTTTATTGGTGCAAAAATCGTTATAGTGGCACAAATTCATTTTTTATGTGGATTTTGGTTTGGTCTGCTTTAGACAGTTGCAGATGTGTTACTGTCATCAGGATCAGAATGATCTGTTTGTACTTTACAAGCTCCTACAACACGATATCTAACAATAACACAGTGGCAACAGCAACTAAAGTCATAATTTATAAAAAATACAGTAGTGGCAAACAAAAAGTCTCTTTTATCGATGCACAGCAGGTTGCTTGTCATCGATGCTGTTGTTCATAATCTAATTTTACAAAGGAAGGTTTTGCTTTTTTTGCATGATCTGTTTCTTCCCTGAACGACTTCTCCCTCTGTCATGAAGCAAATGGACTTGTGTTGCTTGTTGTTAGATCAGATGTTTGTCACCAGAGGGCTCAATTTAAGAGACATGTGCTGGAGGGAGCTGTTTCCAGGCCTCCTCCTTTTCTTGACACAGTGAAGCACTGTCTTCTCATTTCACAAAGGGTGGCGACAAAGCCACATGGTTACTGTTCATTTACTCTCCTCATAGACCTCCATGTTCCCCCGTGGCACGACTTGGCCAGCATGAATTCAAGTATATAATTCATCTATTGAAGAGATGCACCTGGTGAACAGCTGATTGGTATTTTGCAGAAGGCAATCCTGCTGTAAATTTATGACACCAGTGAGTTTGAATAAGGATATTTCACTAAATTACCATATTTGTCTTATTTTTTTTAGTAGTTTGTGGACATATCATCTTATTAGAGTCATTTATGAGAGAAAAATACAAGTATAACCATATATGAGAAAGCATCTGGATATAAAGATTGTCTTTGGGGCTTTTTTGTATCAACTATAATATTCTATATAGTTGAATTTAGGTATTACTAAAGGATTTATAGCATCTGTATAGCACCGTGGATTTCCCCATTGTGGGACAATTTTATCTTATCTTATCACCTGACTCTGTTTCACACAAAATTTGAATTATAAAAGAATTTCTCGTGGGGAAGCATAGTTTTCTGACAGGGAAGGGTCAAACAAGTTGGGACGTTACTACATGGGCTTGGGAACACTTTGTAAATTTGTTGTTAGTGAACACAGTTTGTTTGCAAATGAATGGTTTCAGTTACGTTTTACACTGCGCCCCATTTTGGAATCAGGGTAATAATTAATGTAATTACTGTTAGTACTATATTACTTTAGGTAAAAAATTCCTCAATCTGTTGCTGACCAAACAATGCAATCAATTCTCATATTCCTGCAGCAGCATGTAACAACATTAATATACATATGGAGCATTGTTTTAAGGAAAAATTAGTTATGGACACTCTGTGAAGGTAGAACTTTTCTCATCCGCAGAAAACATCTTGTTATAAATAGAAAGTAGAAAAGTTTCAGACAGTGTGCAGGATCCTGTCTTTATTATAGCAGAATTAAAGTAAAAGGGAAACATCAGGTAGAAATTAACGTGTTGTTTCTGCAGCACGTTGCTGGCCATGAAAACACTGAGGCAGCGCTGCATGTTTTGTTCAGTTAGCTTATGAAGATGGCTCAGTTTAGACAGAGCAGCATTAATCAACTTCCCCACTCTTCCGCCTATTCTAAGCTAATCTCATTTAGTCATTCACTGCTGATGTTCTTTCCACTATCAGCGATTCATGATGAAGAGTCATCTCTGCGGCTCAATCTAATCTTGAAGCAATGCCCCAGATATAAATGGGGGGAAAAAACAAATTGGCTTTGCTTCACTTTTATTTTCTGTCAAAGTCTTGTCATTTTTTTTCACCTGTAAGGTCTTTAACACCACCGTCAATGTGTTAAGCACATTGTTACTTGCAGCCTCTGTGCAAAAACCTAGTTGTATAGTTGTATGTGCTCTTCTGTATATTCATGCAGAAGCAAACAACAGTAAGCAACAAAAGTGTAAATGTTGATCCTGAACTGGATTCGAGGATTTGTGAATTTCCCCACTGTGGGACGAATAAAGGTTTATCTTATCTTATCTTAATTTGAGACTAAACAACACATTTTGGTAAAAAATCTTATAAACATGGTTGGTTGAATAATGAAAGTTTTGATTTTCAGTTGAAAAATATTAAGAAAATGGCAGCAGTAGTAAAAATCCCAAAAAAATAAATACGCACCTAATTGGTCGTTTTCTTCTTTATTCATTCATTTATATATGCAGCTCTCTGGTATGTAATGTACAAAACAATTCACAAATAGCTAAAATCACAAAGGAAAACAGCAAGAATAAACGTTCACAAAACAACAGATAAGCAGTAAGAAAGAAAGGTCAAGAGAGCAAGACAAGACTTCACAATCTTTTTATCAGAAGTTTGTGAATTCTGGGTCCAGATCTGCATCAAAGTACACAGTGATGGATGATCAGGCTGTTTAGCTGATGGAACTGTAGCATATCTCCTGAATCTCCTTGAAACTGCATGATGACTATGTGTCCAGTTGGGTAAAATTTGGGCAATGTGATTAAAAAAAAAAAAAAATTCTTGGGGTTCAGGACTCACGACTTAAAATGTGAAGCGAATTTGTATCTTCATTAAAAACTAATAAAACACTTGTTGCTTTGTCTAATTTCCAAATTTGAGCGATTGCAGTGTTTTCTCTTTTGGGTGTTTTCCCCCCTGAGGGGATTTCCAGTTTGAATATGCAGAACGATAATAACGATGGGGTGGAGCATGAATTCAGGGTGGGTGACATCCACATTGTTGTTGTTGTCTGCCTTCGAGATATTTCCATGTTGCGCAGCAGAGCTGGTGGCTTCAAGAAAACTTACTGTTGAAACCTGAAAATTGACCTCCTCTATGAGATCCAGGTGAGATTTTCTTCTACATATAACTATGAATATACGTATAGAAATTTGAAAGAGTTAAAACTGAATCAGCAGCACAATAAAAAAAGCTTAAACAGGTACATTGAATCTATTTAGTTTACTGTTTTATGTCTGACAGTAGTTAGATCTCTGGTAGATCTCTCTGTAACTTTATTTAAAGAGTTTAGATCTTGATGCACTGTTGTCCATCACAAGGTTAGAAATAAATGGAAACATGAATTATTTTGGGTCTGAGGGAGAAAAAGACCCCAAACTACGGTATTTGGCACATTTTGCTTGAAGTTAATCACTTGATGTGATTTATACTCATTTTTGATTCAGAAATGTACCTGCAGAAATACAGTGTTTGACATTTAAGCAAACATTTCATTCATCACTGTTGAATAATTAATTTCAAACCTAATTTCTACTCTTTAGAATGTACTAGTCTATTTGCTTCCCGTCACTTATTGCTCACAAATATAGTAACTGCGCTGCACGTTTTCAGATGATATAGATGCACAGTTAAAATGAACGTACAAGACCACCTTATGACTCTCAAGATGTGAGGAGAAATTAAACAAACTGATTGACTTAATTTCTTGGAAAAAAGGACGAAAAAATGTACAATTTTGTTATTGAGACGTGACCGAAGAGACACACATATCTGTGCATCTTCAGAATCACACAGGTTTAATCAGACTGATCCTTATAGTCTTTTTTTATTCAAATGCTAATCACATAACTGCTGACAGACTTTTTATTTCACATTGTGTCTAAAACTCACATTTTCAGAGGTTTTATCTGCTTTGTTTTAATAAATGAGGAATATCATGTCTTATCTGGTAGATAATATTTATAATGAAAGTTGTAACAAATCAAACATTTATATTGTTTCTGCTGTATAATTATAAATTATTACACAACACACTTGGTTTTGGTTTGCCATAAAATTTTTCCTTGATTATAATAGATGATATAGATGTAGATTATATGATTAAAAAGAGAGTCTTGAAAACCTTTGACAGGATTTTCCACTTCAAAGGATGAAAATCTTTATCTTTTTAAAAATCTTTATTCATATTTCTTCCCAGAACTTTCTTTGAGTTCTAAAAAATTGAACTCCCTGGGTAACACTTTAGTGTAATTTGTTTGTCTGACAAGGCTAATGTACTTATTTACTCATGAACGGCCGCGCCTATTATGTCATAATCATTTCCTCTTTCCTCGCAGGGATTGATGACCGTCATCTAATAAACAGACAACTTACATTTTTAGTTCATTATTGGCACAAGGAGAACAAGCGGAAACATCTCAAATAATAGCTGGACGACCTTAACCCTCAGCGGGATTGTCTTCAGGGTAGCAACATGTCAGACACTGACTTCAAGAGACTCGAGCTCTTCAGCAACATCCTGAATAGCTGCGGCATCGGCCCACCCTGTAACAACTCCCACCTGATCCTCGACAACGCGAGCATCGACGGCGGGCTGGAGATTCTCGACGACGGAGCCCCCTGGCTAAGAGTAGTCATCTCTGTGGTGTACTTTGTTGTGGCTACAGCAGGAGTGTTGGGGAACTTGTTGGTGATGTTCCTCCTGTATTCCACTCACACCATCACCACAGGCACCATCAATTTCTTTGTGTTCAACTTAGCTCTGGCTCACTTGCTCTTCTCCCTGGCCTTGCCGTTTTGGGCCGTAGACATTGCACTGGACTACAGCTGGCCTTTTGGCTTGGCCACCTGCAAGGCTGTGTCCTTACTCACTGGGCTCAATGTCTTCGCCAGCTGCTTCTTCCTGACAGCTATGAGTCTGACCCGGTACTGCTACGTGGCCACCGCTCTCAAACCCAGTGCATCCCTCTGCAGACGATCTTGCACCTCTCCCGTGGCCACAGCTTTCATCTGGACTGCGGCGCTCATAGCGGCGGCCCCCCGAGCCATGTTTGCTGACCTGAGACGTGTGGGCAGTGGCAACGACACAGCGTGCCTGCTCCGTTTCCCAGATGGTACGGCCTGGCTTGGAATAAACCAGCTCCTGCGAGTGGTGCTGGGATTTCTGCTGCCCTACGCCATCATCACCCTGTCCTACCTGCTTCTGCTGCGCTTCCTCTGTCGGCACAAACTGAGGGGCAGCGGCTCTCGGCGAAAGGCCGATATTTCAAAGTCTGTGGCGGTGGTGGTGCTTTCATTCTGCGCCTGCTGGTTCCCGTACAACATCCTCACACTTTGGAGCGTCCTGATCCAACTTGACATTGTCGACATCAGCCCGTCATTCTACTTGGCTCAAACGTACTTTTTCCCTCTGGCCAACTGCTTGGCTTTCACCAGCAGCTGCTTCAACCCTGTCATCTATTGCCTGGTGAGAAAAGAGTATCGCGTGGCTCTCCACAATGTGCTCTTCAGGTTGAGCCTCACCATCATGGTCAAGATGCCCTTTGGCATTCCATCTGAGGAGGGGTCAGGACAAGCTGTGCAGCTGGCTATTCCACTCAATAACATGTACAGCAAGATAACCCAAAGCGACACAAGGAGATATGCACCTCTGTCAACTCTGCCAA
This sequence comes from Holacanthus passer, assembly GCA_025331565.1. Taxonomy (NCBI): domain Eukaryota; kingdom Metazoa; phylum Chordata; class Actinopteri; family Pomacanthidae; genus Holacanthus; species Holacanthus passer. Next base: position 6,374,385 of record JAFREQ010000002.1, on the reverse strand, counting down.
CAGTAGTGTCCACCCTGTAAAGCCATAACACACATATACAGCTATACTTCAGTTTTATGTAACAAGTTGATTGTGTGTTTTCCTCTAAGGATGTACAGTATGTACACTTCACATGTGTTGTGAATAAGCTGCATCTTAAGCTCACCTAAGCTTTTGTGGGTCTGTATTTTACAGTTCTAGCTGTCTGGGCACAACTTGCTCATTCATGTGCAGTTTGGAAGAGTTAACATGGCTGCACTGTAGGTCTTGATTGTGGTTGTCTCGTCCAGGTGTGAACACATTTTTGTCATTTATGCGAAAGGAATTAATAAATAAAATTGTTCCTAACCTGAACTTTTTACTACTTGTGTTTTTTGCATGCCACACAGTCTCGTAACAAGTTTGCACTATATCATTTGCCTTAAACATGCAATAAATTCCTAAATAAATTATTAATATTTTGTATTTTAATCAAGGTTTTTTGTGACTACATTGTCTTTCCTGCCCTGAGGACACCTGCTGCAGTTCAATGCTTATTATATTCTTTAACTTGAAACTTTAAAGAAAAAATCTTTAGGATTTTTGTTTAAATAAATGTCTGTTAATTCACTCTCTGAATGAGGTAACACAACAGTGATTCAGCCTATGAAAGCCCTTGTGTTTGCAGTGTTATTACCTGGGCGTCTGTGGCAACATTTCTGACAAAAACTACAAGCAGTGCACAGATAACGACACATTTTCCATCACCCAGCAGTGGTTGGTCCACCAGAGAGAGTAGGCGGAGTTAACACAACAGATGCTTTTCAGCTCACCTGTTTTTTTTCTGGTCTCTGCAGGCATTGCAAGTAAACTGATAATTTGGCCAAACAAGCAAAGAAAAGATCAACGAACGATTAAACTTCAAAAATGTGCGAATCCAAAGATATCACACAAGCAACATTTTTGGGATCTTTGGGAAGTGAGGTGCAAAAGCACACATGTAATTACAGCTTATGGTCATAGGTGCTGCCAAAGAAAACTGTTACTTTAATGCACTTTAACTTAAAATGGATTTTCAAGCAGTTTACAAATAAGGCATAAAACTGTGCTGCATATAACAGCAGTAATATTTGAAATACATGCAAGTTTCTAACTCCAAACTGGTTTTGTCACAAAGTTCATCAGAGCAATAAAGACAAACAATCGGAAGTAAATAATGAACAACAGTGATCTCAGATTAGATTAAAATGGAACGCTAAGTTAGAAAAAGTAGTAGTATAGTAGGAGGATGGAAGATCGACACTAAAGGGAACTTGTAGGTCAAAATAAAAAAATATTGATATGCAGGCCCTTAAAAGTAATCATTCTTAAATGAATTAATAAATTAGTTTGATAATTTAGTAAATTTTTTAATAAATTTAGTGACAATAGCTGATTTAACTTTTTACGAGAGAAGAGTGCTTTTCTTTCATTTTAATATTTCACCCAAATTGTGGGAAACAGGCTTAATGATGGTTATTTTATGCAAATCAGAATAAACCAAGATGTACCTTCTGTCTCAAGGGTTTGAATACTGTTTCGATAAAGTGGGCAAAGTGGACCAAATAACACTATCGACTTATTTTGCTACAACAAATGGTCAAAACTGTCAGATTAAAGACTTAATGTCTGCAGAAATTGCTGTATATTGCTGGTGAATTCCTACATAAAATATGTTACAAATGTAATTTTTGTTACAGAACAGTCTGAAATAATATAATTTAACATTAAAAATGTAAAAATACTGTATGATATTGTGGAAAATCCGCTCCTGCTGCCAATAAACCACAAGATGGCGGTGTTGATCAACTTTTAAACCTGAATGAGGCTCAAACTGATCCCACATATATTAATACACACATCCTTCAGAGTTGACGTCTCTTAATTCCTCTATGGATTATTGGATCTGATCAAGTGTCACAATATTCTTACAGTCTTATAAAACTACTCCTTTCAGCCTTTGAATGCAGAATAAGAATCCAGAATCCATCGAGGTGTATTTGACAAATTTAAAGAAGAACATAGCAGAATCCAACATGTAAAGCAGACATAACAGTCGACTGAGCATAAATACATCACAAGCATACATGACTCGTCAAAGGAGTGTGATGGTGACTGTGAAAAAGCTGTGAAAGTGATTCTTGCAGAGTGTCAGGCAGGTGGTTGTCTGCAGTCCTCTGGCATCATGCAGATCTCTGATGGAGAGCAGCTGACATCCCACAACCCGCTCAGCCGTTCAAATGGCACAAGAGCGTGCTAAGGCAGGTTGCGATGAGTGGCGTGAGAGGATGGAGCATGATTGGTTGGAGGAGCGTTGTTTGGTGGTGTATCTTCACTGGATTGGACCACCTCTCCATTATTTGTGGGAGGACGAGCAGTGGAGGCCTGCGGAAGTCAACCAACATGTTGAGAGCGTTAAAATCAGCAGATTGTGCAGCCGACAAGCTGGGGAGAGTTCGACTGAGGGATCACTGCTGGTACTGGTATGTAGCAGGCAGAAAGCGAGGGAGACAGACATGTGACAGATTGGGCCTGAGGCGAGGCCTACCTCGAGCTGGACGAGGCCGGTTTGGAGGGGCTTCAGGATGATTGTGCTGGATATGAAACTGAGATCCACAAACAGTATTTTGGGACGTAAAAGCCAGAGCTGTCAAAGTATTCCAGGACAAAGGTGAAACATTATAATTAACCTCAACATTTGAAGAAGTATTATTGGATTTTTTTTTTTTTGGCCGTTTGAGGGCAGCAGAACAAGCTGAAAACACAACATCTGGCATTTAATATTATTCTTATCTTTTAAAGCTGAAATGGTGAACGTGTTAGCACAAACAGCTTCCTGTTTACACATCCAGCATGCGAGACTTGCACCTTACGCCTCCTCCACAATGATTGACAGACTGAAGATGCTGTGAGCCTGTTTTCTCTTAGATTCTTCATCACAAATTACGTAAGGAGCTACCATATACATGTAATGATACACAATCTTCAATCCAAAGAAAACTTTAGATATTATTTAACTTCCTGTCTTCGCAGAATTAAATGCAAAGCCAGGTGCTTGTGTACCATTCTTGCAGTCAAATTTTAAAAAATGCTAAAGTAACTCACTTGGGTACTTAAAATAAAAGCTCTTCAGTTAGGGATTTATTAGTTTATTTAAATCACTCGGAAAAATCACCTGAAAAATGAATACATTCCCTTTGTTCAAACAAAACAAATCATATCAATCAAGTATACTTACACTAATAATAATAATTACAAGCGCAATCATACCTACAATAACTACCATTGTAAATAAAACTACCAACATTAAACATCCACCATACAACATCAGGGGGACTGGAGGGTATGGCTTATCCATGGGGCATGGCTTATTTCAAAAGAAATGTCAAGTAAATTAAGGTATTACATCCAGTAGGCCCAATTCAAGTCAGAAATCCCACCAACTATATATTTGTGACACAGTAGATCAATTGTGCAGAATAATAGCTGCCAAGAAAAATACTTTGTTTCATTCCAAAATGCTATACATCCATTTTAGAAACATAAATATGTTATTAGATGTTAAATACCCTTATTCAAAATATACAAGATATCTCATTTCTTTTATTAGGTCCTGCTTTAGCTGCAGCAAAGCGGCAGTTCTACTCCCTTGGGTCAACAAAGGTTCATACATCCTCTAAAATGCTGTGATTCTGTAAACATAAAGCACTTCTTCAACACTATTTTAAATCATATTCCTCGCCAAGTTTTATTACACTGGAGCATTTGTCATGTTTTTTTCTTCATTTGGACCAAGAAAATGCAGCTCTTGTTCCCTTTTTATGTAACAAATAATACAAGAGATAGGTGTAAATTAAACTATTTATATGGATGAGATGAGGGCCAGGAACCAACCAAAATAAAAGCACAGTAGTTGCCTAAGCACAGACGCCTCGTTTCATGTGCTTTTTGAGTCGTATTTAGCTTTAGTGGTCGCTCGCCAAAGATTGCGCGTCAATATTTTTGTGCATTTGGCATCGAAGATATCAAAAGTTTTGTGTTAGCAACATCTCTGTGTTCCTTCTAACACCTGAGAGTCTGACGAATACCTGGAACACGATCAATCTCATCCTGTAATTGAAAGGAGATTTGTATGCATGTAATGGTAACGGCACTTAAATACAACAGGATAAACCTTAGAAATGGCCCTGTGATGGTAAAAGTTATATATAAGAAATCCTAAAATAGCAATGAACAAGCAACTGGAAAATAAAGCCTGACTTTGTGTTTGGTTAGAAAGAAATGTTTTGTTAGCTTTGTGTCTTAAATAAATAGGTTTTCTAGCCATGAGGAATAAAGTATCCTCTCAGGTTGTGGTATAAAGCACAATAAGGATCCTTAATTCCAACAGATGGGAGAGATGAGGGCACGATTTCAGAGGTAGCACACTGTACCACTGCAGCTAATACAGAGAGAGTTTCAAGAATACATGGGTATATCATATATTTTTTATGTCTTTATAAACATGTCAGATTATGGATTGCAGCTTCTCATAAAATGAAAACAGAAGTGCAGTATAACATTTCAAAATACTGTATTGCAACGCCAAGGCCAAATAAATAAACGCATATTTTCAAAAGAAGATTACTTAAAACTGCAATCCAGTATTGTTGAAAGCACCACTGCTATTTTGGTTACACAAACATAGGCGAGATATTTTAAGAATTTGTCTTATTATTCCACAGAACGGAAATGTGCTATGCTGGGAAATTATGCAGCTCTCATCCCATGAACGCAGTCACACCATAGCACTGTAGTTTCTGGATTGCAGCATTAAGAGTTAATAATATAAGAATCAGTTTTTTACCACAAGTTTCAACATGCCTGAAGGCCTACCCTTGATTTTGAATACATTTTACATATAAGAATAAATATACATTAAGCTATTTTATACATTTCTGGTAACATAAACATATAACTTTGTATCATTGATATTTATCTTGAAAGAAAATGTCTTTTTAAAGGCAAGAGGTTAAGATAAATTATATCAACCATGAAATTTGTAATATAAATGATTCTGACTAACGTACAGAGTTAACCAACACACTGCTTATTAATTCATCACCTGACTACAAAAAAAGGACATTTAATATACAAAGTTTACAAGTTTTTTTGTATTGGCATTGTTATTTTGGGCCCTGTGGCACAGACTGTAAGGCAGTCATATCCTATGCACATATACTACTTAATCCCTGCTCTTTATTGTTCTGTTGTTTTCACTGTCTCTCTTTTCGTTAGTCTGCGATTTCACTTCGTTTCTCTCGATACTTTCGCGTTGTATAATGCAAAAGGCCGAATGCCACTCTCTTCTGAAAAAAACGGAAGAGTCAGCAGGTTGGATAAAAAAAAAGATGCCTTCCGATGAGAAAGCCATGTTTTGTTTTGTTTTTTTTACATTAGAATAATATCTGACAACAAATCGACTTACTCGTCCTCGCATTTAAAAAGCACATGCAGAGCTGTTGCACATCTATGCTTCAGAAACATTAAACACAACAGATGAGTAATTCACTACTTGCTATAATATGAGTCGTTTCCAGTTGCACATAATGTTTATAATCATAGTTATTTAAATTTATTCATACGGCACTTTTCAAACCAATGTTACAAAGTGCTGTACAACAAAACATGAAAGGGCAAAAAAGATAAATAATGAAAATGGTGCTGACCATGATTTTTCTTTTTAGATTTTCAGGTTGACTCATTCCTTTGAGGCTTGGTTAGTTTAGGGCGGTTCTCTCAGATGTAACTGTTCATGAGACAAGCATTCATAAGAAACTGTTGTGAACGTGTCTTAAAGAGGATGTTAAAAAGATATGTTTTCCCTAAAAGGGGGAGGGGCACGCCAGTAATTTAGTATTGTGTTTTCTTTAAATTGAAGGCCTTTATAAAAAGAATGATCTAGCAGCTGAGGCAGATATTCGGACCCTTAGATCCCATTTACACCTGGTAGTAAAATGCCATCTGTGTCTGAATGTCCTCGCTGGATAAAGGAAAACCACGTGTAAAAGCAAAGTTTGAATGCACAGAGAACGATTTGTGATTGGAATGTGATGAGATCAGCCCGACCATATCTGCAGGGGGTCGTGCTCACATCGTGATCGAATCTCAGCCAGGTGTAAAATATATCCATACAGTGTGACCGTGCTTTGAAGGGAAACTCTGACTCGACCTACTAAATTAATCTGCCAACCAAAAACTAGTATTGGCTTGCAAGTCTTCCCTTACATGATTTGATGATTGATTTCCCATAATTCCTTGGGATGCACCATGTTTATTTGTCCACTAGTCTCGTCTGGCTAATTTGCATATTGAGATCCAGAGATTAATACCAGGTGTAAATGAGTAGCCCCATGGGTCAGTTTGTCATCATCCACATACAGATTGCAAGCTCATGCCAGGTGTAAATGGGGTTTTAGTCCGTAGCATGAGGCAAGTTCCAAAATGCTGGATCCTACATTTCTAATAATGCAATCAATAGCATCTTTTCTCCAGCCCCATGTCTGTCAAATTCCACACCTCCAGTTTGTAGCCCCAGACTTTGTGTTATAAAATTTGGAGTCCGAGCCCAAACTGAGATATTATTTCCTCAAACTTGATAAAGCTCCTCCAGAACCACAGAAGACATGATAAAACTACGCTCCTGAACTGTGTAAAAAAAAAAAAAAAATTTAAAATGCCCCGTTTAAATTCAATAATTTCTTACATTTTCATTTAATTTTTACTTTTACATCAGGTCTTTATGACTATGATTTATTTATGAAGCACTTTGTATCACTGTTTTGAAATGTCATATCTTCTTTATTATGATTATGATTATTAAAAAGTGAACAAAACACATTATAATCTCAGATTATTTTTGTAAAGTATTTCCATTATTAAAAAGGTTTAGTAGTTTTAAGAAATATCTCTTCTATACACTGAAAGTCAAGTTAAGTTGTTCTGGCTTTACACTGTGTGCCGAAGGAAAACGTAACCAAAGAGAAGATTTGGATTGTACGTTATTTAAAGCAGTTAGTCGATTGTTGGATTTGTTTGGCATCTGTTCAGATGGGATGGCTGTACTATAAAAGATGCAAAAATCATAATGATGACTACCTTTGCAGTGAGAATATGTTACTAAATGATTTGATCAGAATCAAATAGTATTATAGGTCTTTGCTTGGGCCCTGTATCCGAGGATCATAGATGGCCAGTGATTAAACAACAAGCTTGTTGTTTGTCACAGGCGTCACCATGTGGGGATATTGTGCTTGTAAAAAGCCTTTTCTACATTTTGTCTGCAGCCACTTAAGTGAGAAGCAAGAGTGCTGCTTGTAGCGGGGGAAAATCACGAATCCATCTTCATCCCCAGTGTTTTACACATCTCTTCTCACTTCTTCCGATTAAATAAAGAAACTCATTAGGTTTAGTATTGCCATTGTTGTGGCATTGGCTTATATTTCAGTCAAAATGTGCAGAAGATTCACTGCACACATTGGTCCTCACGCTAATCTGATTGTCAAGTTCTGGTTCAGGCAAAGTTTGAATATGTGCAAAGTTTTTTTTTTAAGAACGTTGTGATATGAAGCCTCCAGTGGATCCACTGCAGAGCTTCTCTTCATGGGTTTTTGTAGGCGATACTGAATTGGTCTTCTTACACCCGAGTGACCATCATGAATTCTGGTCACATGGGTATTGACAGTCAGGATCCTGGGTGGCCACCATAGACCTGGCTGATAGACTGAAGGGAGAGAAAACAGGTGAAATTACAACTTATCACCATTTACAGCTTCACGAGGCGCAAGTTTAAAGAAATAGTTTGACGATTTGTGAAATAATATTATTTACTTTCTTGTATGATCTTGGATGAGACGATCACTCTCCAAAACACCACTCCTGTGTTTGTATGGTAAATATGTGGCTGGAGCCAGCACCTGTTTAGCTTAGCTTAGCATAAATACTGGATACAGGGGGAACAAGCTAGTCTTGCTCTGTCCAAAGGTAATAAAATATGCCTATGGAGGGGATGATTGTGTTAACTGCTGAACTGTAGTTCACAAACCGCATTGTCACATAATTCCCCCTCCGATGTCCTGGTGGGCCGAGGCAGTGTGGATGAGATGATTTATGGTGTCATCTGTGGATCTGCTGGAGCAGTACACAAACTTCAGAGGTGGCGAGGTGATGATATCTTTGATGAGCCTCTCAGAGCATTTCAGAGCTGTCGGCTGGTAGTCATCCAGGCAACTGGTATGAGGTTTCTTGGAGACAACGACCGTTGTTGACAGTTTGAAGCATGCAGGAATAATGTACCAGGAGGAAGGTGTTGAGTTCTTCAGCCAGAGAGATGGCTGCAGTCACCGTCCCGAAAGAGGTCATTTTGTAGTTCATTACTCTCCATAGTCCCTGCCAGAAGCGTCTGGAATTTATTCATTTAATTATGATTAATTTAATTCAATTGTGATTCCAGTTTCTTCCAGTAGCTTGGCCTCCTTCACTGTTCTACAGACATTGTAAGATGCCGCTTTGAATTCATCCATGTTCCCATTTGCAAGACCAGTGGTGAATGCGGCTGTGCAGGCCATCAGCGTGTCAGATCCACCAGTGGCTTCTGATTGGGAAAAGTCTCGATGGTCACCTTAAGAACAAAATCGCCCACTAATTTCCCAATAAGTCCCACAACAGTGTCTGTAAACACATAGATGGCATCATGGGAGCTGCACCTAAACATCACAGAGCATCCTGTAGAGGGGCCTCTGATTGGTCAGGGCCGCGTGTTGTTTAAACTTCAGTGTGGAGAGACTGCACTTTGTACCCGTCCTTGTACTGTGTATAATTAGCAATGTTAAAATCCCCAGCCACAATGGTTAAAGCTAGGCTTAAGCTAGGTTTATGCTTGACTCGATGTCCCTGGCACAAGGATGTACAGGCCAAAAATCATCATCTTGCCTTGAGCGCGAAGGTTCTGCAAATTGTTGCAGCACTTGGTCTTCATTTCAAGATAGAAGAGTTCGATGTAGACTGGCATCTTTATGATCCTTCAGTGAGAGAGTCCATGAGGTGAACTGAGAGGGACTACGGTGGCTGGATGGCATGGTCTGGTACTGAGGGGGTCAGCCATGTTTCCATAAGGCAGAGGATGTTACAGTCCTGTATGTCTCGCTGAGAATGGACAAGCACCATCTTGCTGCCAATAACCCCAGAGTAAAAGCTCAAATTACCATTTTCACTCTTCAGTTTTTGTACTAAATCTTGGCACCAACCTTTGGACTGAGCTAGGCTAGCAGTTTCCTCTATTTCCTGGCTACAGACACATATTTACCATTACAGACTTGCAAGTGGTTTCAATCTCATCTGACTCTCAACAAGAAAGCAGGTAGGCGTATTTCCCACAATGTCGAACTATTCCTTTAAATCTTAATTCTTTTGCCATTTGAACAAGACTCTCCCAATCTGAAGGAATAGCAATTCTCAACACTTACTGCGACCTCTTTAATGGGACTCATCATCAGAGTGTTGTTTTTATAGCTATGACTGTAATTGGAGCCAAAATTGTAAATTAAACACTGCAGCCCAATTTAGTGTCTAGTAAAACAGTTTCATTTTGGCAAAGCAGGATTAGACGTCTATTCGTTTAAGAAATCTTGCGTAAAAATAATTACAATCTCGGAACAGACCCAGTGAAGAAAAACTTCTATATATGGCCTGAGTTTCCAAAAGGCAAGTTTGTCCATTTGCTCTTGATATTGACAGCTGAAAGAAGGTGACAGTGTATTTCAAGGATAGCAAATGTTGTTTCTCTTGAGTTATTCTGGCGTAAACACACACACACACACACACACACACACACACACACACAGCCTCTTCACCTGCGTCACAATCCAGCCCACATGGTGCATTCACAAAGCTGCAGCCCTGCAGAATTACCGTGACGCTGCTGGTGAGTCACAGTCAAGGTTTTCTAATGATGAATGCGTTCTGTGGTGTAATAATAATCTTTTTGTGGTAAATAAAATTTAGTTTCAGCGTTGACGACTTGCTATTCCCTCAGAGGCAAACTAGATTAACCCCTGTACATAAATTTAAGCTCCATCCAGCTCTTGACTTTTAGGATCAGCGCTGTTTTCATTCTCCCTTCAGGCGTGTGCAGTAAATGGTGAAATGTTATTTCAGATGTGACATAAACGTACTTTTGAAAGATGGGAATAGGTGAAGTGCATGACAGCCGCAAACTTTTCCCCTGCACTGGCCTTGGCAAATGCTTTGGATATGATGTAAGAATGATGCAAACTGTTTTAGGACATGACTGGTTTAGCAAATAGGGATGATAAAAGACGTAGACACAGGCACAAACCTGGTCTGTGAGGATTCGAGGCTTAATATCAGGAATGGCACCCCCTCTCAGCTCATCTTCCACAGCCATGAGTCTGACAACAGGGAAATAGAAACAAACATACCGGTTGACAAAAATAGAATTATGAAGCCGGTGTTCTTCAAATTTACTGCAGGATTATGTGGCCATATGATGATATTAAGGTCTTGACATGTTTCTGGGTACATTCAGCTATCCTCAGAGCTTCCTGAAGCTGAATCCGAACAGTTCAGACAGTTCAAATTCAGCTGTTCAGATACAGAACTTGTGAAATGAGTGTGTGCAGGATAGTTACGTGAGCACCCATCTTTTGTTCCACGAAACATTTCCTTCAAGTACATTTCTTCTAGAAGCTGCAGTCAGAATTAGGCTGGCTTGGTTTCTTCTGTCCTTCAGTCAAGTGACTTAAATGAAGTAAAACCAATTCCTATGAATTTGAGACTAAACCTCATGAAGTGTTTCTTATTAAGTATGAGCCTGAATGGGTATGATTTTCAGTGTTAGGTGTGATATTTAAATGAGCTAGATTTAAAGGAATAGTTCCATATTTTGGGAAATACACTTATTTGCTTTCTTTCTGAAAAGTGGATGAGAAGATGTGCATTAAAGGTACCCTGTGGAGTTTTTGACCACGACTGCTGATGCAGGGTAATGTGTTGATGAGTGCGTCCCTTTCAATTTCATGTTCTACTTGCATGTTTCATCCAAACGTTTTCAGACAATCTGCAAAAGAAAATGCAAATGAATGTGTGTTTCCATCCACTACTGTTTGCGACTATCGGGAGTTGGTTCATGGACATAAACAGTTGGTGGCACCATTGCAGAAGAAGAGAATGCAACAAGATGGTGTAATTAAAAGAGTGCCAGTCAAACCTCAAATGGTGGAAAACAATGTAGAAAACATAATGGAAATAATGGAAATGTTTGTGGCATGTATTAATTTGAGGTTATGTATTAATGTTAAGTGTTAATGTCTCCTCATCGCTGCACACAGATCTGATGTTTTCATCCGCTGGTATTTTTAGTGAAGCTTGAGTAACATTTATGTCTCATGCTTCATGTAAGTCATGATTTATTCACCAAGTCTGTTTCCATTGCATTTCTTTTTTCAGTTTTTTTTAATGCACAAATTAATAACGTGCATAAAACAGGTGGAGGGAAACACACATAATGATGCACATTCATGGACTTGGGATAACATGCATGGACTTAAGTAACACAATACAAACTCATATGTCAATATAAACTGTGTTTGTTCACAAAAAATCCACAGGGTACCTCAAATATGGAGCTAAAGCCAGGAGGTAATTGGCTTAACTTAGCATAAAGACTATCAACACCTCGACAGCGCACTAATTTACATTTGTGGTTTCAGGGGGAGTTATTAGGACAGAGCCAGGCTAGCAGTTTCCCCCCGCTTCCAGTGTTTATGCTAAGCTATGCTAATTGCCTCCTCCAGCACAGATGTGAGAGTGGTATCTATCTCCTCATTTAACTTTGAGCAAGAAAGCAAATAAGCATATTGACCAAAATGTCAAACTATTTCTTATAGAATGGATACATATGACATCATGCAAGTTGTATTTCAGTTTCAACTTTTACTTAATCGTATTTTGTTAATATTTTGAGAAAGGTGTTAAAGTTTTTGATTAAGACTGGCATTTTATACTTCTTCCTTTATTTAGCACAGATGTGTTCCTGTGTCTGATTGCATCAGACCAAAAACATGCCTTTAAATGGAGGCAATTTCTTTAAAAAAAAAAAAAAAAAAAAAAAAAAAAAAAAAAGCCATCTCTTGTAACCACCTTCACTTTGCATGAAATTTCCCCGTAGTTGTGGGTCATTACTTTTATGAATCATTTTGTTGTAGCACTCAAACATTTGCTTTTACAGGAAAGTGAGTAGCATCACAGCTCATGATATAGGGCATGAATTGAAAAAAAAAGATAGTGGATTTTAAGCTTTACAAAGAAGCTTGTTTTACGATTATTCTTCATCAACTTGGTGGTGACTTCTGTGTGACAAATTTGATGAAATAAAAAGCCAAGCAGTAACTGGCACAGCCTCATTTCTGCCAGCTCTCGTTCAACCTGAACACTAATCACCTGCTGATGATGCCTTTGATTTGAGAGTCCTTCTCCATTTGCTGCTGCTTTAGTCGGCGCTCGCTGTCTTCCAGCCGGTTCTGATACTGCTGTAGGATCTTGTTTGTCTGCTGTTCCTGTGTCATAAGTCTCTGCTCGTATTCTTCAAGCTTGCGATGAGACATCTTCAGCCGCTCCTTCAGTGAATGTATCTCTTCTTCATACTCTTTTACCTGAAATGAAAATAGAGTAATTTCTTGTATTCTCTAAACAAATGTTAAGACTTCCCAGGAAGCAAGTGAGTTTAAGTTTAGAAAAATATATATGCTGACCCTTTCTAGTCGTGACTCATCCATGCTCTTTGAGTATTCTTTCAGCTGGCCCTCACGGTCCGGCCGCAGGCTCTCGATGTCAGCAGAGAGATGAGGCATGTTGGACACCCAGGCGACTGTCCGCTCATTGAGGGCCGGGGTGTTCAAGGTCGACTGAGAACCCTGGAACAACAACAACACAGGTCAGTCACACTTTAAATTCAGGACTTTAAGTTAGAAATGTCTTGATATTTGATTTTTGCTGAATTTTCCAGTAGAATGAAACCTCTCTCTGGACTGACATGAGTCAGTATAGCACACTGAATTATAAAGTGAGGACCTAAAGAACTTTCAAGCTTGAGCGGATCGGATTATAAACATTTTTTCAACACAGTTTCGGAACTCCACTTTACATAAAAGGTAGTAAAGCTGACCTGTTTATTGCCTGGTTTGAGCAGATGCTGCTGCGGCGGCTGCAGTTGTGACTGTTGAGACTTCTTGGTGTTTTTTGTGGGCGTGTCGGTCGACCCCTCTGCGGCTGCTGTCGGACCCTGGTTCTCTTTGGCCGAGCTCGTCTGGTACGGGAGCCCGGGAGCCGGACTGTCCGTCACCGACAGCTGCGCATCCTGTTGTTGCTGCTGCGCTTGTTGTTGCTGCTGTTGTTGCTGTTGCACTTGCTGCTGCTGACTTTGGCGCTGTTTCGGCTGACTGCCGCTGAAGTTTGTGTCGGAGGAGTCGAGGAGGAGGTTCCTGCTCTGCGGGCGAACCTTCGGAGGTGTGGCGGTGGCTGAAGCGTTAATGGACCGCTGTGACTTGAGGTGTTGCCCTTGGGGCAATGGATGTCTGGCGGACAGGATGAACTGTAGTTGGTGGTGTGGCCAAAGAGGCAGGAGTGCCCGTCCCAGTGGCTGTCTGAGATGCGACTCCCATCAGGTGCTGCTGCTGGAGAGACTCCTGAGAGGAGAGAATAAGATGACAAAGAGGAAATTAAGCAAATGTGTAGAATTTGAATATATCCAACTTTGATGCCCTCCAGTGGTAAAATCCAATAAGACACAAAGGACAGACAGCAGTGCACATGGCTACTCCTCCACAAATTTGACCCAAGGACACTAAGATGAATTAAAGAAACATTCATTGCACAAATTTTTTTTTTTTTTTTTTTTTAGCAGATTGGCTCATTTTTCTACCAACAAAAACACATTCCATGTGAATCATTTGAAAGATGCTATAATGACAAAGGTTTCCACACACAGTGACATGAGTATGGATCGACAGAAAGAGATGGTTGGAAAGGCAACCTTTCACCACCAAGACCATTCAAAGTGCTTTACATAAGACAGAAAAAGGCATTAAACTATTAAAAAGATGTTGTCAAAAGATACATAAAAGTAGGATTTAAAAGGAGTAAAATAAAATAGAAGAAAAACCTGAACTGAGTGCAACATATGAATGGAATAGTCGTAGTAGAATAAAAAGCGGTGGCAAAATTTTGAGCCTCGGTTCAAAAGAACTGGGAGTTGGAGCAGACCTCAGGCTTTCTGGGTTTGTTCCAGATATGTGGTGCATAAAAACTGAATGCTGATGTTTTGTTTTGACTCTGGGGACAGTGAGCAGACCTGTCCCAGTTGACCTGAGAGGTCTGGATGGTCAGAAATGTGTTTTAGCCTTAAACCATTTAGTGCTGGATGGATGGAAGGTTGGAAGGAAGGAAGAAAGGATGGATGGATGGATGGATGGATGGATGGATGGCTACTGTGCTGACACACCGTCTGTATAAATAAACAGGAGGCTTGTGATGTTTGTTCCATTAAGGCCCACACAGCAGGACAGAAATAGCTCAAGACTACATGGCTGTATCATTTATTACTTTACTTTTACACAGACATGCTGTGGTAATTTTATCAATGCAATAGATCAGCACCATCGAGTTATAGTTTCAATAACGGCTGTTCCAGAAAATACAAAAATCTTACTCAACTCCATCAAACGTGACAGTTTAATTAAAGTTTATAATTTGGGTTCCCGTGTGTTTTAAACAAGTTTGATAGTAATTATAGTTATAATAATCGTATATGTAAAAAACCTTTCTCCCAATCTGCTTTTACTGGATATGCTCCGACAGTTTAACATCTACATCCGGGAGATCTGAGTCTGATCTGCGGTGCACACAGGGTTAAAGTATGTATAATATGATGATATGTGTAGTATCAACAGTTATGACACTCTTTTTCTGCTCTGTTGACCGTCAGCTAGTTTTCAGCCCTGTTGAAACAAGGACACACGGTATGATTGATGTCAAGCACCCTACACATTTCGGCAGAGCAGACCAGTGAACGATCCGGCTTCAGCGGGCCGTCTGTATCGTAGCGAGTGTCCCTCAAAAGTGCTCTCACATCACTGTTAGATTTGCATATTCTGCTGCTCGTGAGAGGACGGAAGCTTTGTTCTGCAACCTGTCAATCAGTCTGTGCACAGTGGAAACAAAAGGACAAGCAGGATTTGATGAACTGCAAGAGCTAATCTGATTCAGGATGTGAACACATGCAGGCATTTTTGGTTGCTCAGTTGAGGTGTTGAAATGACAAGGTTTGTTTGGCAAATTGGCTTGAAGTAAGAAAAAAACGATCCTTGTCTTGAAGCAGCTACAAGGAGGCTTTAACTGGTTGTGTAACAGTCTTGATGTAATACTGATGACTCTATATGACCTACATAACGTGACCATTAGCGGAAAGATTAGCTATTTCTATATCATTATTCTTAACGCCTGTCACTGGGTCTGGGAAATCAGAAGAAACGATTTACGGCACACAGACCGGAAGAGTCTGTGTTTACATTCCCCAAGCAAAGTTTCACAGTGAGTAGTGTGTTAGTCATATTTTGTGGTTATGGCTGATACTGGGGTAGGATCGCAGAAGATAAAAGCAATAGAAAAATGCTAAAAGGTAAAGTGATAGAGGTCAGACGAAAACATGAGTAAACCTTGGTTGGTAACAGTACTACTTTGATTCACCATTGTCAGTTACAGTTATTAATCTTCCATAGCCACAAATAGATCTCTATGTATCCTGCAAACAGCAGTGTTTAAAAAAGAAAAATAGCATTATTAAGTTGCATCTTTCTTTCCCTTCCTTCCAAAACAGATGCACACGCAAGCCGCATCAAGATCTTTACGACACAAGGCGGTGGTGCTCATGGTAAATGTAGTCTTCAGTCCGGGTGACACTATGCTTTCGTCCACAGGGGCCGCCAAAAGCAACACAAAATGTAAGTTCCTTGTAGAAGAAAACTGAAAAATGTATTCTTGGCCATAACTGTCCTCATCACATCTGTAGATCCAGTATTGCTAATATAAATGTGTTTATATTGAATTTGATTGATTGCTATAGAGTAAATGAGGGGAATAAGCCTGGAGATCCACTGATATATACGGCATATTAGAAGAGAGTCAGTCCAAAAAAAACTACAGAGACAAATATATGTATACTGTGACAAGTCTGACAGCCAATGTAGATAGATAGAGAGATGGTTAGAGATCACTGCTACAGATACAAGTGAACACAACAGAGTGAGCAACAGAGATGAATAACAGTCTGTGAGAACAGCACATTCTCCACCTGGTGGTGCTCTTTAAAATACAATACCAGTCTGGCTATTCAGCTCCAGTTCAGTATAAATATGGAGACCAATTTCTGTCCTGATAGAAGTGGTTATACACTCATTATTAATAAGCTGAGAGATGAAGTGTGGTTACAAATTTAGGTTCACAACCATGTCAGTTACCTCTTTGCCTATAAAATGGCATTTAACAAAATATTCAATTCTAGATTTCCTCAGAAAAGTGTTGTATGCATAAATATAATTGTAGGCACTAAACAGCTAAGGTTTCTTTTATACTATGGGAGTCATCTCTATAGATTGCACACACCTTGTCTCCTATGTTCATGTGAGATTTGCAGATATTTAAAAAATATATCTTTTTCTTAGGTGCAAAGAAAAATATTGCTGCATGTGCAAGAGTGAAGATAAGTGAGAGATTCCTACCTGCACCTGCAGTGACAGCTGGTGCCAGGCGTAGTCGTTGCTCTGATTCTGCCGGGTGAAATCATCACTGTAACTGTGTGAGTGGACAATGCTGGGCTGCACCAGACTGCTCTGTGACCGCAGGCCGGACAAGTCCTCGCTGCGGGAGAAGGCATTGTTGCCAAAGGCCGGCTGATAGTCGTGGTGGCCGTTCTCGGGCTCAGGGGCGAGGAGGAGAGGAGGGGGATGAGGCTGAGACTGAGCCGGGG
Source organism: Holacanthus passer (assembly GCA_025331565.1). Taxonomy (NCBI): domain Eukaryota; kingdom Metazoa; phylum Chordata; class Actinopteri; family Pomacanthidae; genus Holacanthus; species Holacanthus passer. The sequence goes on along the minus strand of JAFREQ010000002.1, from coordinate 6,357,308 downwards.
AGTTCTGAGCAGCCAGATGGAATAGAGGATTCTGGAAAGACAGGGGGAAGTGCATGGCCGCTGCTGCCTGCTGCTGCTGTTGAGAGATGGATTCGGTGGGACCCCCTATGTGGCCCATCTGGCTCAGCCTCAAACCGGAGCCCGCCGAGCCCGCCGGCATATGTCCTCCCATACGAAGAGGACCGCAGAGGTTCCCGAAGCTGTGGCCCAGGCCCGCGATGGAGGCTTGAGAGGAGGTGAGCATGTCTCCCACAGAGTTCAGGTTGGAAATGCTGTTCATGCGGGAGTCCTGAAGGTCCATCATGGACACGCTTTTATTCACACTATGGACCTGAGAGAAACAACACAAACATTGTTCATGACGAAGAAAATACGCATACGTTTTACTCCATTTCTGAATGTACAGTGAATGTGTGTATTTTTAGTTTTAATGTAGCTGTCATATATAGTTTTATTGACGCCGTTAGACAGCTAAATGCATTTACATAGTTATACGCTAGATCAATATTTTACTTGTGCATGTATTGTTTGGTTCCATTTTAGCTTATCTTCTGATCTTTTTTTAAAAACTCTAATTACATTCTTTTTTACTGCCTTGTTTTTCTTTTATATCTTGTTTTAATGCCTTATATTCTCTTTTATGTCTAAAGTGCTGTATAAATTACCTTGCCTTGCCATGTCTTACCTTACTGGATCTTTTACGTCATAACCAATTAATTTGAAAATCAAAATGTCTTCGGTTGGTATAATCTGTGAGACCAGGGCTGTGGCGACGCTGGCTTAATGTCATTTTTAGCTTTTGAATTTTTTCGGAAAATCTTACATTGCAAACCAAATGTAATGAAATTGAAAGTCAGACTTGAAATTAGCTTCGATGATTTAATAATCACTAAAATTCTGTTTTTATGATCTCTATATCAGAGTCACTTCAGGTTATATTATTTTCTAATGAAAATACGCTAGCAATTTGTTTATGGTATTTTATAAAAATGTAAGTCGTACTTGCAGAGAAGGTTTAAAAAGCTACAGAAGTAAGACATAAGTCAGCAAACAGAACCGGAGTGACATGAAACCATTACGTGACTATTTCACTTCGTACCTTGGGATCAGGTTCGGTGATGTCCGAGCTGCTTGTGCAGTACGCGGGGCTGGATCGAGCCAGCGGTGGGCGGGTCACGTAGAATACCTCCCTCGACGAGCGGAGGTCTCGTTCTGCGTGACGCCTCATGTTCAGATTGGACGAGAGGGATTCTACAGCTGAGACTCCAGTCGTAGGGGATGGCAGGCGAGAGATGTCTATCGAACTGCAGATACACAACAGAAAGATTTGTTGCTTATTAACACTGTCTCATGTATTTTACACGTGATTCTTAATTCATTTAATTTTAAGCAATGTACATGGGAGAGAAATAAAAGCGCAAGCACAGGAAAGGTGGTCACAAATGGGAATTTTTTTCTGTCCTAATGGTTTTTGCAGGATTTTTTTATGCCTTAATGAAACAATGGTCAGTAGAGAGTTGGGAAAGAAAGAAGAGAACAGCTATGATTAAAGTACCTGGTCAGTGCCTTAAATCTCAGGGCTAGTAGTTCCCAACCTTTTTGCTTGTGACCCCTTAATATAAGATGATATCTCCTTGCAACTCCTCATCTTTGCTCACATTGTTGTTGTGAGGCTTTACAAATATTAGAGAAAAATCAGACATGGACACATTTTTATTCATCAATTTTTTTTCTCATTTCGCAATTATCTCATGACCCACTAGGCAATTATCTCATGACCCACTAGGTTCATCCCACGTCACCTTGTAGGAATCCTAATTCAGGTTGGGAACCACTACCCTAAAAGGCCACCAGGACGCCCATGTCTCACTTGCCCTTTTAAAACCTAACAGGGTTTTAAAATAAGAACAAGAATGAACAGGAAGAGAACAGAGATAAATGACTAACTTAAAAAAAACAATGCCAGCATCATTCCTTTGCTATTTTCATTTCATAATGGAACGTGTGAAGAATCCAAATTCTTCTGCACACTGTCAATCATTTGTACTTCCAGTCAAGAATTTTGATCCCACCCATGATTTTATGGTATGCAAGAACTACACGTATTATTATGTAACTGTTGCATAATGAAACATGTGAAAAGCCAGTGAGGAGAAGGCGTGACTCCATCCTGTCAGTCACTCGTAGCCTGATACCTCTGGGGTCAGACCTGCGAGGATTGGCAGGTGTGTGTTTCCTTCTGTTGGTTTGATTTTTCCAGACGTTTGATCTCTGTCCTCTCACACCTGCCTGCAGCACATTTAAATCATTCTCATTCAGTTGCATGTTTGCTGCTGCAGATTTTGTTCCAAGAGACTAGTGCTCGGTAGGAGGGATTTATAATAGGTAAAGCACAAAATAGGTGCAATGGAGATCTCTGATATTACCGCTGTTTTTCTCTTACTTAAAGAGGTCTTAGTTAAACAGTTAGGCTGTAATGAGAGCAACTGTCTCTTGACAATAACAGAGGGCTGAAATGAATTAAAACACAGACGAAAGAGGTTTGGGTTAGAGAGTCTAGGAACAGATGGTGCTGGCAATTACTGATTGATAAAATACTTAAAAAGCCTGAAGAGGTGCATTAGCATTATGGGCTCTTAGAAACACACCAGTGTTTTGTTTTAATCGACCGAATTCTCACTTATTATGTATTCTTAGCCTTTTTATGTGTTACTGTTAATTACACCCATGTGAAAGGGTAATTCCTCTGTTTATATGCAATTGGTGCACATTTGCAATTATGACCATTAAAATTGTCTCGATAAACTTCAAATGTAAAAGCATTCGCACAACCCGTCTTGGTGCGCAGTCAACGGGAGCACACTCTTTGAGGACACGCAAATCCAATTTCATGAGCAGAAATGATAACAAGAATAATATAGACCAAAGGAAACCGTGAGAATATACCTGTTTAAGTCGCGCATCATAAGGCTTTGGAAGTCAGAGGACATGAGACGATTGAAAGATGGCCGTGAGAAGAGTCTGTCCTTCGGTCGGTCTGGCTGGTGATTTGTAGGCATGTGGAGCTGCGGGTTCCTCAGGGCGACGCTGATGTCGTTCAGCAGCCGTGGTAGGGGTCCAAGTTTTAGAATAGCATCCTGCAGCATGAAAAGGTTTTTTTTTTTAAATCAAGAAAATCTAAAGCTCACATGTCTTATTTGCACCAGGGAACATTTTATTCACATTGGTGTAACAGTCCGGGCAACTTGGGGGGAGGGCAAGATGTTAAAAAAAAAGGGTAGTATGTAGAACGTGAAACTGACTACATCATGTACTGATGACCTACTTTAGTTCAAAGTCATTATCCTGTTGTTAAGGGCTGACGGGGAAGCATGAGGAAAGATGAATCACAGGCAGATGGTGCCAAGTTCTAGGTAGTTACTGCAAAAATAGCCTGCGATCGTCAATTATTATTTAATGTTATCATTGTGATCATAAATACATGTGATCTGATTTGATCCACTGGATAGGTGTCAACACTGATTCTGACCTTACTGAGCGAACTGGGTGTCAACCTGAAGGCACCAATTCACACTAAATCCTTTTTCTCGTTACTGTTGTCATATGTTTCAGTTGTCAGTTACATTCATTCAGCAGATAACTAACATTAACTCTAAATAAAATTAAATGCATTTTAATGTGAAGAACGTACTGACAGCACCTTTCAGGGTTAGCTAACATTACCAAAAAATAATTCTATGTAGTTCATTGTCATTCTTGTCTTTTTAACAGAAGACTAGAGGCAAGTGAGAAAAAAAAAAATTCTGGTGATCCACTTTCTGATATGAATCGTTTTCTCTCCAGTGTTAATGACTTAAGAACAAGTGACAAAAAAAGGATATAATAATTTTTGTGTTTGTTGTTGTAATACTCATTTTGGCCACATGAGGCTGAAGCGCAACTGCTAAACTGCTTTTTTTTTAAACTGCTTTTTTTTCACCTGTTCTCACATATGAAAAAACTTTGACAATGATCCTGGTAAAACTTTCTTTTCACCTGTCAAAACCTTTTTTTTTTCACCTGTTCGTAAGTCATAAACACAGGAAAGATTTAGATCAGACTTATCTCACTTGCCTCTCAGGGTTTCTGTATGTAACACACGCATGACACATATATAATTTGGGGATAAAGAGTGCATGGTACTGGATCTGTATCGGCAGGGAAAGTTATTTTATCATTTATTATATAACTTATTTTAGGTGTCTAAATCTGTATCAGGAGAGAAAAGGTTGGATCGATACGTCCCTGATAATGCAACCCAGCAGCAGATTTTCAATGGGCCAGTACTTGTTTGTGCCCCAGGGGTTGGAAACCTCGGATGTACACAGTATGATTCACTTATTCATTCATAAAACACTGAACTTGTTTTTCATCTCTTTCACTGTACACAACGACCAAAAAGCAATAACTATAGTACAATTTCAATGAATGAGCAGCGCAATAGCGTTTAACATTAAAGTATTCATTTCACCATAGTTTTAATGGAGTTCAAATAATATTCAATCTGTGTCTGTGTGATAGAAAAACTGCAGGACTTCATTTTCACAAAACTCTAGATTCTTCAGTTAGAGAGAGAAATCACATTAGATGTTTAATTTAATGTTCCAGTAGCTCATCGTCTTATTCCACCTACCTTGCTGAGCTGGCCCATTACTTCCCACAGTAAGCTGTGGAGCATGGACAATTCTCTGCCGAGGTCAATGTAGCCCTCAAACCCTCCGGCGTTTCCTCCGGTGTCCATGTTGGAAATCTCATAAAGAAACTGCTGCATGGAGCCCCACTCCATCTCCAGGAACTCGTTCATGAAATACATGTATTCCTCCTTGGGTCCAAATCTGCAGAGGCAATAATGACGGATACATGAAGACAGAGAAGATGGAAACATACAGTGCATCATGGCTTATAGTTCAGAAGTGTCATATATTGTATATATAAATTATGTTTAAATGCCCATTTTGATCATAGTCAAGATTTGATATTTAAAACCTGGTCACTCAAATCCCTGTTTACATAATTCTAACAGTACCCAAGTTTCTGACAGATGTTTACATGCTAAAATACAAAAAGCCAATCATAACTGGGATGCTAGTGAAGTTGATTTTTTTTTTAAAATTATGTAACTTAAAGTCTGCTTAGTTGCTTTCAACAGCATCTCACATCCCTCATCAGCATATGGAGGTGACTAACTTCTCATCATGTGGCTCAATTACATAATTTCAGTCATGCAGAAACAGGTGGGGGTACGTGAGGGGGAGAATGTAACCGTTGTCTCTTTTCAAAGTGTTTGGCATTAGATGTGAATGGCCTCTTTCATATTTTTCCAGCCAAGTGGCGCCCCGAGAAATTCCCAAATTCTGACTTGATGTTGTCAAAATACTTTAGACCAAAACTCAAATATATAACATTTTCTCTGATACAGACCAAAGAAAAGCAGCAAATCCTCTCGTTGGAGAAGCAAGAACCATGTTTTGAATTTTTCGTCGATGCATAACTCACAAGAACTGACTGTTAAAATTGGCTATTAAAATTGGTGATTGCTTCCCCATCAATTAACCTTGAGTTAATATTACGTTATCAAAATACAACACAGGCCTAAGACAATGTAAAGCATTAAGCTCACCTTAAAAATCGCCTATTAAACTGCCACAAAACTTTTGATAACTTAATTATACTTGCCTATTTAAGTCAGTAGAATTGTTTTAATATTCCACAAACTGTCAGTAAAGAGCCGGGAGCGAGGGAAGGAATAAATGTTTCTCAGCCTTGGAGCTCACTGTGGGTGAGTAACAGCTTCTACCCTCACAGTTCGAGCCTCTATTTCCGGGATGTTACTCTGTGACATGCATCCCACCTCGCACAAGCGTCAGCGTCTACAAATCTAAAAATGAACCGACTCAGAAGAATGTAATGTCCTAGCTGGTGTATGAGGACGGGCGATGGCAGAGACTCACTTGCTGAAGCTGGCCAGGTTCTGCATCACCTTGGCTATGAGCGTGAGCGTGCGGGACGTGCGTTCGGCCGGGTACTCCTGCATTAGGTTGAACAGGGAGGGCGACATGATGGCTGGGCACATGAAGCGAAGAAACAGGGAGGAACTGATGAGGCTGTCTGCGAGATCCTCTCTTCCACGCTCAGCACATCTGGCTCTCCATGAGGCGAAAACTTCCTTCAGCTCCCGGGGAAATATGCTGAAACAAGAAAATGATTTTACTGCCCACTGTCAAGGAGAACAGCAAGATATAATACAGCAGCTCTTAGGAAATGTGCAAGGTCAGGAGACTAAAACATATGGAAAGTTATTGGACCGTACTCTGTTCAGGATGGACAACATGCATATGAAAACATTTCTGAAGCTGTTTCACATGATGTTGATAATTTTACTGAGACAAAAAAACACCTGAATGGTGTAAAATTTAAAAATATTTTTTCCCCCCCAGATTCTGTTTCAATACAAAAGTTTTTGTATGTTTTGGTTTCCAATCTTTTTCAGCTGACTTTTGTCCCTTGGCTGGCGTAGAGGTGTGGGATCAACAGAGAGGGGGCGTGGGATTGTGAATTACAGCATAACACTGACAAATGAGACCTTTACTCAGTCATGCTGCCTTCAGGGAATGTGGGAACGGGGAAAGGTTAGAAATATTAAAGTTATGGTGTGGACCGAAATAGATGCCAATCCAAGAGTTGCACTTTAGACCCTACACCACACCATCAATACAGACACAAGCATGCAGTTTCTTGAGGGGTTTGAGGAAAAACTGACCAGAGAGAGTTGATAATCTTGCAGAGTAACAGCTCACAACACATGCGAAGGTTGGCTTGATGGTCGGCGAGGACTGACGGCGGGACGCGCATGGGATCCACCTCGCAGTTCTCCTCAGACTCGTATAAGGCTCGAATGAAGTCACCTGCAAGTTGTAGATCACACTGTCATTATGTTTCCCAGAATACATCAATATATAAAGAGTTCAGCTTTGCTTTAACAGATGGATCAGGAGGACACAGTTGCACACACTGTATGCTGATGTCATTTTTCCTCTTAGAAGGAATAGAATAAGAAAATTTTTTCACTAAGGTACAGATCATTATTTCAGTATATAAAAATGTTAAGATGAGCTAAAATGTGAATTACCAATTTGTTTACCAAGTGGTTGTTTGGAGGAAGTCAATATTAAAACTTCAAAATATCAGTGTAAAATATACAGAATTCGTAATAAATGGGATAAAACATAAAGAATGATTGGTGTGTCTTCCTTGTTATTACAGTAAAGTGGATTTTGTGCATCAGGAAAAACCTCAACTCAGCTGGTCCAACTATTATTTTTATATCATATAAGAAAGTAAAACAATGAATGCATTTCATGATCATGTTCTAACTTTTGTCATTTCTGCTTAAATACCAGTGTTTGGATAAAGAAAGATTTTATATTGTTACTTTGGAGACAAGATCTTTTGTCACTAGGAAAGACAAAGCAAAGCAGACATTTCAAACTGAAACCATGAAAACAACATAACCAAACGATAAATAAAGGTTTTTCAATTTAAATTTCATTTTTATGAATTTGTGGAATTTATGTGAATAAATTATTTAATCATTTATCCTTTCATTTTATTTCATACACATTTCCTTTCCAATTTAAAAATATTTTTCTCTCTGTTATTAAAGCACAGTTCCTGTATGTTGATGTTTGTTGATGATGACATTTAGACAGTTCTACATTGACTAGTATTTCTAAAAACACTGCTACCACAATAAAACAAGAGTAATTTGGGAAAATGTCACAGATATATCAGAAATGTAGATCAAACCATCTCAGAATTAAACAATGCTGGAATAGCCTTATCTGACATGCTTCATCAAAATATTTAATTGCTTTGAGCTCCAGATACTTATTCATTTCATTTAGGCAGCTGGAGAGAAGTGCAGTGAGGTTCATCTACACAGCCTTACCTATAGCATCCTTGAGGTATCTGTGACCTATCAGTTTGAGGTACTCTTCCACAGCCTTTGTAGCTAGCGTGTTCTCACGAAAGATCAAGTGCTCCCGGTCCATGAATCGATCCACCTCACACATGGCCATGTCAGACAGGAACTCCTGAGAAGAGATTACATTTTCAGTTCAGCAGAGCGCGTACGAAAAGCAAACAGCGCTTATCGCAAAGACACAAACCTACAGCTCACACAGAGAGCTGAGAGACGTAAACAGCATGATATATAGAAAAATAATATGTCAGGTGACATTTGACCCCTTGTTTACCTTTGTCTTCCCCGTGCTTTGCAGGATGTGCACCAGAGCGAAGGCCACCTCTTCTTTGCTTTTCACACTCAGCAGCGGCTCCAGAACTGCACACAGTGTTCGGTAGTTGTTGGTAATGTACTCAGCAAACTCCTTGTACAGCTCCATCGGGAGGATGTTCATTGTCTGGTAGCGAGACTTGACACGTAGTGAGGCGTTGATCACTTTGGCACTTCCGACGCCACCGCTTTTGGCCAAGACACTGGACTGTATCACCGGGTACCACTGTTCGACGAACTGCCGGCCTGTGATGCTGGAGATGGGGATGCTGACAAGGCCAAGATATGTGCTTTTCTCCTGGATTACCAAGCAAAACAACATTTTTTTTAAATTTTATTTTTAATATTTATAGCACGATGGAATATGCTATTTTTTTAATCAATGCAGACTATACTACCTTGCGTCTTTTTTTGTCAGTTTCCTTGTAGAGGTGCAAACGAAGGCTACGAATGGTAGGCAAATTGTTGAACTCAAAATGCTCGCCCCAGAAGACGGTGTCAGTCCGGGGTTTGCTGGTGGTGCGTGCGTACAGCATGTCATCCAGACACAGCTCACAATAGTAGCGTTTCTTAGCCGGGAGGTCTCGAGCTTCGATGATCCACAACTTGAGCACATTGTCCACCCGTCTGCTGTTGTCCTGAAAACGAAACGAGGAGTTCTGTTACTGCATTATAACAGTCCTTAATCACATCAGTTCTTGGTGTTACACCTGGACCTTCCGATGAAATAGCAGGTCACCAGGTGTCAGATCAGTCAATTGTGATTTAAAATGAAAAAATCTATTGTATCTACCTTGTTCGGTTTGACAGCTCGTTGCAAATTCTCAATCCACTTGTCTCTCTCTGAAGCTGATCGGCAGGCAAAACATTTTGTCCCTGAACTGGTGGTCACCTGCAGACAAAAATTCAAGTTTGAGTGTATTCATTATTATAAGGCTAGAAATAACAAATATTTAATGATCAATTAATCTGAATGTTTTTCCTGATTAATCAGTTAGCCCAGGGTGATGTCTTAAAATTACTCGTTTTGTCCATAATTCAATAATGGAAAACAGCAAATTCCTACAGTCGATAAGCTGGAACCAGAATCTCTTGATATACAAGACAAAGATGATCAATTGATTAAAAACTGTTGCCTATTAACTTTTTCCTTTTAGCGGAAATTCCTTTAAAAAACTAGGTCACTAATATGCTCTCTTTATTTCTTCTTATTTCTTTATTTCTGCAGGTGACACCAGGGAGAATAAAAAGGTTACACAACATAACACACCTCAAAGCAGTACTCTTGTCCTAAAATGCTAGAGTGGACAGGTTTGATTATGGCCTCTTCATCCAAAACTAGGTCCAAAGCCTCTGCAGCACTGCTTGGAGAAAGTAGGGATTCATGGGAGTGGGATTCTTTGAAGCTCTGCATCAATCGTGTCCTGGTGAGAGAGGAAGAAGAAGGGATTTATTTACTTTCAGAATTCAGTTAATCATTGGTCAACAACCCGGAAAGGTTTTCATTTAACAAAAAAATGAGTCACTCCTGCAATTTCTGTTTTTTTTTTTAGACCTGATCCTTTTATAATGAGTTTATGGAAAAGTTAAGACCACCAGATTTTCAGTTCTGGCGTTTGCAGTTTGGTCTGTTGACTCGACACATGTGACTCATGCTGCATGTTAGGAAATTTCCCACAGTGACTCAGTTCATCTGGAAATGCAATTTCCTGTAAATGCACAAGAATTTAAATGTAAACCTAATGTTGGTATTGTGAGAAAATGTCAACTCAGAGAAGTGGTTCAGTGGGGCCAGTCTGCAGAAATCCTGGAGTGCAGTTGTGAAAAGGTACAGAAGATTATGTCTGATCATAGGGTAACCTTTAGAGGAGGGCAGATCTATCCAGAAGAGGAGAAGTGGTGGTGGATGAGGAAGCAAAAAGGTGAGTCAAAGCGGCCTCTCGGGCGAAGCGAGGTCAATAGGCCAATTGGAAAAAAAAATACAGCGAGGAAAACATTTCGCTCCGGGAGTCAGAAGAGAAGACGGATCCCCCTCTCGTGTCTGTACACTAGAGCTAAATGTGAAGCCAGCAGGGGATTAGCTTAGCTTAGCATAAAGGCTGGGAGCAAGCCTGGTTCCATCCAAAGGTATAAAAATATAAATTCCCAAAATGCAAAGCTTTGAAGATGCTGTAAACTGAAAATGTGGAGTTTATCTGCACTGTAAAGCTGGAAGTAGCCCAATGCATCATAGTCATAGCAGCAGTTCAACATTTTGGGAAATTTGGAGTTGGATGAGTTGGATAAGAAGATCGCCACTCTCGTATTTGTCTGTTAAACATAGCTTATCTTAGCTTAGCATAAAGACTGGAAACATGGGTAGACAATTAGCTCTAATAACATGTTATATCTCATTTGTTTAATCCATATAGCACCTTTGTGTAAAAATGGTTTTACAGGGGGTTACATGCTGGACTATCTTTTCTAACTTAAGGCATTATGAAGAAGAATAAATTCAAAATTTGGACTTTATCTCCTCTGAAAAAGTGTAGCTAGAATTCTGCATCATTGTTAATTTAATAGTTTGACATTTTGGGAAATATGCTGAGAGTTTTGCAGAGAAGATTGATGCCTCTTACATATATATCATTTCATATTTGTCTGTTAAATATGAAGCTACAGACAGGAGACGGTTATCTTAACATTAAGACTAGAAGTCAGGGAAAACAGGGAGTCTGGTTCTATAGGAATATAGACATAAAATCAGCTCACAAATTAATATGATGTGTTATTTTATGGGGGGTGGAATAAGGCAGACTCTTTTTTTCTCTTTGGATAATGAAAAGGAAAATGTTGAATTAGTCCTTTAAGATTTTTTTGAACTAGTTTTGCAGAATGAACTGAGAATGTGGGATTCGTCTGCCCTGCAAATCTGGAGCTCGCACGCTGCATTATTAACGGGGGCTGAGAACATAAGAGAGAAAATGAGGGGAAAAATGAAAAAGCAGCAGCTTCTGAAGAAACACCTGATAATTATGCAGCAAACGAGGAAGCACTCATTTAAGGCCATGTTTAATGTCGACGAGAGGTGCAAGCGAATCGTCTCGTCTGAGGAGCCGACGGTGCCATCGCAGAACGAAGTACATGAAAAATGCTTTGGTAAACCGACTTGGCAGTGGAGGCAGAGCAGCTGCGTTGGAAAGCTAGAGTGTGAAGTTGGACGCCGAGGATTTATAGCAAAGTCAACTTAACACTACTGAGTGAATTAAGTGTGTGTGGGCAGAACTCAAAGCAGGCTGTGAAGGCAGCTGTCTGAGGCAGCGGTGGGAGCTGGAGAACGGCTGTGGTTAGAGGGGAGAGCACACTGACTGAGGCACAAAGTCCCTTTAACCCCAACACCATTAAGCTACCCCCACCACCTCCTTCAGCGCTGCCTCCACAGAACCCCTTGGGTTAATATATAATTCATTTTAACATTTGATCTGGTTTCTGCACTGGTGCTCATCCTGCATTTCAGAACAAAGGATTTCTACAACCCTCGCTAAACGACACATTTCACATCTCCGAGCATCGGACATCCACACCTGCCCTAAAAATGTCTATTATGCGTCTCCTGTGGCGGGAGGAAAGTGTACCGTCAGCATTAGATTTTTACTTTCTGCCTCTCCCTCTCTACGTCTTTACATTTCCCATATGTGCGTCGTGACTGGATTGTGTGAGGACTGCATAAAATTTTGATCACAATGCAAGCAAGAATCTTCTGGGACGTGACCTCCTGTCTGAATACAAAACAAGAGAGAGCTGCCTTTGGAGCTGCGAGCTATCACATCCTGACACGACCACATATCAGAATTCACACCGACATGATAAATGTACGCGTAATATAATTTTAGCAATTTTGCGAGGATGTCCATATTTGACCGAAATAACCTTCACGGCAGTTTTAGAAAGTTTTAGTGTTGTGCACTGATGAAAAGAGGAAAACCTGTAAATTAACTGCAAACCACAAATTCATTTTAATAGGTAAGATTAATAGGTTTTGATCCTTGTTAGATCTTTGTCAAAGGATGATAAACATTTTTAAACAATTAATTAAAAAAAATAGTATTAATAATATTACTTTTTAAACATATATTCAAATAAATTCTGGTTTGGAGTCAGCACCTTCCAACACACCCACCTTCTACTGTTCTTCTGTTGTTCAGACATAAAATGAACTTGACTAACCAACATTTTTCTTACATGCAGTGATAATGTGTCCTCCACAATCTATCGACTTTTTAGCGCCTTCGCTTGGCAAATCAATTTCGCATTCACTCGCAACACGTCACAGATCTGACGGCAGCATTGCGGTGATGGGATCAATTGTTTTGTAGTGCTGCTATTAATATCAATCAAATGAATATCTTCAGTCACTGCCTGCGAGCTCTGGAAAAAGCACAAGCCATCTGTGAATGTATCACCAAAGGCAATGTCCTTCATTCAGCAGGGCTACGCTTTTGTCAGAGCGGTTGATAAGAAGCCACAATTCAGGTGAAGAGTGTAAGGTGGGCTCCTCGGGCAGTTTGAGATTTATCCACATTCTGCTTCAGCCACATAAAAACACAAGTGGCTCTAAAAACACAGCAAAGCAAGGATTAAACTTCCCCTCACGCAAATGTTAATGTTGGCATGTGAGCATATCATGTGAGTATGAATCTTAAAGTACAGCTGAGGCTGATGGGAAATCACTGGTTTTAGAGGCATCTTGTCGTGAAGTGTTGGACTAGCGGACAGTTTGATTTGGTGCTGGATGAAAAGTCAGGGGACCATTAAGGTCATCTGGGGACTCTTAACATCTACGATTTTCAAGGACAGCCTGTTAAATCAAGACCATGTAACTAAACAGTGGCCAGCGAGGCCACAAGTAGCAATTTTCACAGCAGAAACACTGACATGTCACAGCAGGAGAAGCACATGTGTAATTAAAACCATTCACAATGGCTCCATTTAAGTATCCCAATAAACAAACTCCTAAGTGGAATCCAATCATAATGAATGATACTATTTACACCCGCGATTTTCCTAAGACAATAAGTGAAAATGCTGTCGTGAAAAATGTCTATTTGCAGGATGAGGGCTCATTGGATTTCACTACAAGATTCTCATCAACCAGATGCTTTAAAGACATGGTGAAATGAAAAATACATTTTCCAAACTCCAATCCCGTGTTAATTGTTCATTTCTCTCGTGTTATATCCTAATTTTTTTTTTTTTTTTTTTTTTTAAATGCTTCTATTTTTTCCCAAGTAAAGCAGGTGACTGTTTGGATTTCAGCTGCCAAATTTTTTTTTACATTTCCAAAAAAAAATAAAAAATGGATGAGGTCTAATTTAATCAATTAACTTATCCTCCTACTCCTGATCTAATTAACAAAACCCTGCCCACAAACTCTGCTTCACTCAAAATGAAAACGTTCTAACCTTTGTTCCAATACGTCTTTAAAGACATCAACATTACGTGACCTGAGAGGGTGAATAGAACGGGACCATAAGTGGAAAATAAAGACAGGAAACTGACTCATTAATGCCAGTTACATGGAAATATCCAGCTAAAGTTTGCACATTTGCTAACATCAGCCACCATAATGTAGTGGATGATACCAGAACTAAGTAGGACTTGGTCAAAACCCCGAAGTTTATTACAATGAGCAAGGTTGCGTTTCAGTGCTTGTGAGTCAGTCTTTTGAAAGGAAGAATGTGATATTTCTTCTTTCAAAAATTACTTCGCCTCACTTTCAATAGTTTTCAAGTTATTTCAGTGTGAGCCAAAGTGTTGGGCTGACGGACTGAGATCGTACTTCGTAGAGCTGAATGTGAGGCTAAAAATACATGATACAAGCATGACACAATAAGAACATAAAAATTGTCATAAATCTCATCAGCACAGTAACAACTGAAACATTCCGCTTTAATACAGTGACTATAATTACACATGCTATAGCCTACTATACATTAGAATCACAGTGCACAATCAACCGGCAACCTTGAAGCCAGGTATCGAGGTTAGCAACGTTCTAGCTGCTTAAAAAGAAACGCAGCCTTCAGCAGGAGAAGTGAAAAGGTTTCCAAGGTAAGTGGGAGCAAACCCACCGAGCGCACAAAGCGGCACATCAGCCATCCGAGCAAGAACAGATTCGATTGTCGATGGTTGAGTTGTGTTCAAAGCTTAAAGCTGCTCCTAATCTGTGCATTTTTATGTTACATGTACTGTGTATGTTATCTTTATGTTAAGGAAACTCACAATGAGGCCTGACATTTGTGGAGCATTGGTTGTACCGCTCTCTTTTTCCCCACTTTCTTCTTATGCGGGTTTACACTGTCTAAAAATAAAGATTACAAAAAATATCCCTAAATCAATCTAAAAAAAATCTTTATGGTCTCTGGTTCTTTCTGAGTGGAGTTAGCGTATTCTCCTCGGGTTTGTGTGGGTTTCCGCTGAGTGCTCCAGCTTCCTCCCACAGTCCAAGAACATGATCCAAAAGGAACACAGAATCCACACTGTAATTATTTTTATGCTTTATTTTGTCTCCTGATTATAGATGATTGCCAGATCAGAAATCTACACATTTTTACCTACTGCTCATGAGAAGACACTTCAGCTCTAAGATGATAATTCTTTTGTAATAATAAGAAAACAATTTAAAATGCTATGATCACAAGGAAAGGCTCATCGCTAGGAATATATTTGTTAGACCTGAACTGGCAACCTGTCCACAGTGTTTTCCTGGCTTTTGCCCAACACATGCTGGGACAGGCTCCAACCCTGCACGTGACACTGAATTAAAAACAGTTGCTATTACCTCAAATTATGTGAAGGCTTTATACAGTAAAGGTCACTCACCGCTCTTGGTCAGCACTGCGAAACCGAGGCAAAATCATCTGTCTGAAGCTGCTCGTCCGGTCGAGTTTGGGTTGACTTTTGGCCCTCTTGATGGATCCCTTCAACCTTCGATTGAGAAAACTCTGAGGATTCATTAAGGGAAAATAGAGAAAAAAATACAGTTCATAACAAGCGACAAGAATCTCCCAACTGTTTGAATATAATGTATGAAAATTCGTCAATGAAAGTGTAAACTCTCTCCAAGCGTCACATTCCCTAGTTAGAATTTACAACAACTGAGTGGGCCCAAAAAATGTGTATGTGTTTTCTATGTGAGCAGAAAGCTTGCATATGTCAAACACTTGCATCAGGAGAGTGTGACAGACCTTAATTGTACTCACCGGCTGTCTGAAGGGCTGTGGGGTGGCATTGGGAGGAGTTTCCATGCTTGACTGTCTTACAGAGGCAAAACTTGCCCTGCGAGATTGGTCTATGAGAAAACAGCAGACATTCACTCATTACAGCCAGTCAACAAATGCAGGTGTTCAATTTCCTAAATGTATTATGTTAATTAATATGAAACTGTTTTTGTCTCTTTTTGAGTTTTTTCCCGCATTTGAATCCAGATCAAAATACTTAATAAATAAAATATATCATGCTGACTTTTGGATTATGCCAAAATGCTGTGAATATTAGGATTTTTGACGATAAACTGTGCAAACTGTCGGTGAGTCAGACTAATTGGCTGCTGCGTTATGACCATTTAAATTCATCATGGTGCTGTAGAGCTGTTGCTGAGTAAAATTTCCATCAAATTTTGCAAGATTGCTCGGAGTTTTTCTGTGTTTGTGCTCATCTAAATTAGGTAGCAATTACACAATGCGTTCAACAATTATGAGAATTAGATGTCAAATGGGTCACGCCTACTTTGGCAGCCAGTAACAGGAAATTAGTATGGAATCAGAAAACGAAAAATGAATAAATTTGTGAGCTTATCCAAATATATTTTGCACCAAATTTGGTGAAGAATGGATAAAATGTGAAAGAGGGGTGTTAAAACAAAATGGACAAATTGTTAAGTAACAGTTGCACAAGCAGCAGAGTCACATTGAGTTTGATTGACAATTAACAGTGCAGGCTTCAAAAGCGCCCGGACGCACTTGTAAGATTTTAAAACAAAACGAGAACATGAATATTACAGATTTGATGATGCAATAACAAAATGTCCTTTGGTGGAATAAGGAATAAAACGCACAGTCCAATTTTAGATGATTACTTCATTTGGGGTCTAACAGCTCAACAGAATATGTTACATCCTTTTTCCTGTTAGTTCTTCAAGTAATATTTGTTGATGTTATTGTTACATAATGACTGAGAAGTACAATATGTTGCAGCCTTTATGAGGTCAAACCCTCAGTAAATTTTCAGTCAGTTAAGAGGGACATTTTATCACATTTCTACAAGTTATTACAGTATCTTATTCATAGCTTGTGTCGTTGCCTTGCAGCTGTTTTGGTCGCATATGGAAAAGGAAACAGCATTCAAAGACAAACACATAATAATAACAGACAAGCTATCGGCACATCCACAATGCAAAACGGTAGGTGTTAGTAAAGCTCACCAGCACGGACAGACAGCTACAGCCTCCAAATAACCACAAATAACAACACTGTGACAGTTTGAGAGACACTTCATCGCCCTTGCATGGGAAACTTTTGTAACCAAGGTCAGTGGAAAATGACGCAAAACTCGCTTTCAGAATATATTGGACCCCTATATAGTGGAGAGAAGTTAAATGCTCTAATGAGTCATCCCTCTTGAACCCGTTTGTCTTTGTCTGACTTGTGCAAACTCTGGAACATGGTGGTGGATCTATAAAAGTATAGACGGCTGTCTGTGGGGAATCGGATGTGAGGCTTTCTCTACATGACTGTGTGTTGGCTAAGAAAGACGAGGCCCAATGCACAGCAGCAGAATACTCCACACGTATCTCCAAAATTCTTCTCTCTCCTTACAAACAACAACTGCACGAAACAAAGGCAAAGTGCGATGCAAACGCAAGAGGGATTTTATAAACAGCAGAATGAAGACAAATTCACCCCGTGTCACTCAAAACATTATCTAAATTTCCTCCCTATTTCCTTTCCTTCCTATGGAAAAATTGTCCAATTTCCTCTCATGGTTTCAGACCCATGAATCGTAGCCCACATGTCCAATTTGTTCAACTATTTAAATAGATCTGGTATTGTTCACACTGATTGCTGTTTCCCACGTTAGAGAAATTGACCAATCAGAGTTTAGTAGGCGGGATTAAGACTTGTTACTTCCTACAATGAGATTGAGATGAGATTGACGCCGCCGCCACATGTTGCTGTAAGTCGAGTTACAGAACTGACGTCTCTTCTATTAACATATTTCTTTGATCAACGTGAAAAACGTTCTTGGCGCATGAAGCATGTCTGAAGGAAAAACATGGCCCTCGCTCGAAGCCAAAGACAAGCTTTTAGCCTTGGATGTAAAATAAAGCCACATTCTATTTCATATTCATGCATTTGTTAGGATTCAAGCAGGTTGTGCAATCAAGATCACACATCATACATTTGAGCCTTTGAAGTGTGGCATAACATGTCTCTGATTCATCCATAGGTTGCTCTCTTAAAGCTAAAAAAACGTGACTATGTCTCATGTCGATATTCATCCTGCTCCTTTATTTTTGTCTGCGATTGATCTGTGGGAGCAAAAAAAAAAAAAAGTGTTTTTTTTAGAAATTACCCATTACCCAAACGAGCTGTTTTTTTCCCTCTGCCACAGAGAATCAAGACCCTCTGTCATCCTATGATTTCCTCGCTCCCAAAGCCTGTAAATAGGCTCCTCTCCAGTTTCTATTCTGAATCCCAGCTAATTGTTTGGTATCCATGGAAACAACTCCAAGGGCTTCTACTTGAACTGTAGAAGATATTTGCACACAACTGCACAATAAAGACGATGAAAAACACTAAGTTACACACAGCGAAACACCGTGCAGGGGTGAACCGATCGGACCTATCGGCCGCACGCGAGGGGGGGAATATTTCTTCTGTGTGTTGTGTTGGGGCAGAGCTGCGGCGAACTGATCGAATGACCTCACACAGGAACATTTAGCGTGTTCCCAGTTTGTCACATTGCTGCTGCTAAAACAAGTCACCTGCATCGTGTGGGGCTCAAAGTAAACGTGACATATTAAAACACATGGATGTGTTCGCATGGGCTATTCTGAATGTAAATTGCTGTCAGGATGGAGTGTGTGGGTGGCAACAGCCTCCAGCTAACTGTGATACAGAGGGAGAGAAAGACAGAAAGAGGAAGACTGTGAGTGGGTGTTGGAGAAACATACTCAACCTTTAGCATATATCTCTCTATTAATATACATTTGGAAACTTTGCCTTTTTAAATAAATTGAAATCAATCGATTTTTCACCTGATAGATTTTTCTTGTTATCGAAAAAAATATGTGCAGTATAATATGGAAAAAATATAGTGCCATAAAAATAAGTATGTAAGAGAACAAGAAAAATAAATGTGGAATATAAACAGGAATACATTAATTAAATTAAGTAAATAAAAAATATAAAGACAAATAAATAAATGTTTATATATAATATTCTTCTTCTTTATATTTTTAATTTGCATTCTTTTCCCTATTGCTTCTGCTATTCCCTGAAGGGTCTAGCAGTCAATCAACTGGCTTTGGGCGGGCCTTCCTGTCCAGGCTGAGTAGTCAGATGCTGCACATATGAATAATTAGTCAACAATATAACAATCTTAGGTTTACACAGGACACAAACCCTGTGTTTGACCACACTACATCACCTGACTTCCTAATACCTTTCTGCCAGAAAGCTTTCTGGCAGAAAGATATCTTGGTATTGCGTGTTTTGTGTCACTTCCTCTCAGAATAAATGCATTAAGAAACTGCTAAAACAGTAGCCTACACCATGACAGTTAGCATGTATTATATAAACTATATAGGATTAGTAATGAATTATGGATTTGGGACACAGCATAAATTAACATGCTGATGTTTAGCAGGTTTAATGCTTATCATGGTCACCATCTTGGTTTGGGTGTTAACATTGTGCTAAATAGTGCTCAAGCCAATGTACAGCTGAGGATGATGCAAATGTCATTTTCTTTGCTGGTATTTTGTAATGCCCCAAAGTATATATACCCCAATTTGTACCCAGACAAATTGAAATTATGACCTGATGATGTTTCATTCATCATCAGGTCATAATTTCAATTTGTCTGAGTTAGAGGCTCACCAAAGTTATTACAACTTATCCTGAGGGGGATGTTCATGTCTGTACCAAATCTATCCAATGGACATTTCACGCAGAACCACAAATATCAACCTCACAGCGGTGCTAGACGAAAAGTCAGGAAATCACCAGAGTGATTAGCAACTATCGTCGGGGGACAATGAATGTCTGCACAAAATTTCATGCCAAGTTGAGATATTTCAGTCTGGATGAAAGTGGCAGACAAACCATCACTCAGTATCTGAAATCGGTATCTGATGAGAGAAAATTGGATTTGTGCATCCCTAACCACAACGCAGTCCTAACTCGTGCCTGTTCGTTGGCTTGCAGACGAACTTTATCAAAAAGACAAGCTCAAGATTCAACGTGAACAAGTTTTCACACATATTACCAAAAAAACTGTTAACAGCCACACACAGTTTCATTTGTTCTGAAAGTTATTTCAAAGTTTGACTGTGTCCTCTCAAGTGATGGAGGACACAACTATGACTGCATGGCCCGAGTTCCCACAGAGAATACAGCTGGGGCAGTATATAGATGTCAAGGTGGTAAGTTGGTATATATAGTATAGTGATTTTGCAAGCTGCCGCTGAATACAAACATAATGCAGAAAATTATTATGCTTATATCATGTATTTAAACACCTAAAGTCAAGCCAATAGATTTATAAGCTTTTAGTATGGACATTAAATCATGAATGCATTAAAGAGACACAGTTTTAAATGACAATTATGTCAAGATGGAAGGCCAATCTGCAGAGACAAAAGCATCTCTGATCATTTGCATTTTCACTCATAATGAGAATCTGCATTATTTATTTTTCGAGGTAGTGTGCTCTCTGTCAGGTGTCGTATTCAGTCTCTTCAGTGTTATGAGGGCTTCACGATTTACATCTCTAGGATTCAATAATTGTGGGCGGGAGATGAGCCTTTTGAGAAAATTGAGTGAGCTGGATGTTATTGTGACTGTCCACAGAGGTGATGGTGCAGTCCAGTTTGTCTTGGAGGGACAGACACACACACGATCTCGTTATGTGTGGTCTGGAGCATCTGACAACAAGGAGCCTCTGTGACTCACAGACGGGCCTGCTGGGGCAGATGTCACATTCATGTCATATGGAAGTATCCGTAATTGCCACATTCCGACGAGTAAATACCGTTCATGTCAACAACCAACTCGTAATTATGGCTGGGAATTTGCTATTTTTCCAACAGCTCCAACATGTCTTTAACATAAGTCAATACATGTCATGGTATAAAAAATAAATTCAAATTTAATGCCTGCGATCGTGCACACTGTTTACTTTACTGCAAAATCTGCCCGTCATAAAAACGCAGTTGAGTATTGGTGAAAATATTATCAAATTAATGCAAATTTATTATAAATAATTGACACCCATGTATCGCAGCACACTTTCTGCAACCGATAACACGAGGCTGAGGCAAAGAAGAAGGTAACTTCACATATCAGCAACCTTGTCTGTGTTTTTGGCTGCACACCAATTTCTCTGAGGATAAATAAAGTTCCAGCTTATCTGTCCTGTTTTCTGCCAGCTCAAAATTTCTACTGTATGTGCTGTATTTATTTGTATTGCTGTTTGTATTAAAATGTGTATTTTCAATTGTTTGTACAATTCTAGACAACTGAAGGCATTTTATGATGCAGTTCATACGTTATAAATATATGTGATTTTCCATGTGATTGATCACTGCTTTAAAGTAATGGTTCTATTTGCTGCAGGTCACAAAATCACGTGTGTTATGTAACAGTTAACAGCTCATCACAGGTGTGTGATGATGTATACGATGGCCAATAATCATTGCAGTACAGAAAAACCAATGTTTGACGTGATTTACTTTAGTTTATTTTTCAACTGTAACATGTTCCACTCAGGATGAACAACTTCAGAAATGTTTTTTTTGTGTGCGTGAAAACAAACATGATTGGTCTGTTAGACTGTGTTAATCAAATATTGATTTCTGCCTCAGAAATCCAGTAACAGTGGGGCTATAATCACTACTGTATACAACATTTTTAGACTTTATTTTTTCACACTTAATGCTAAGCAGCACTGGTGTGACTTCACCACACTTTAAAATGACGAGAGGTCCAATTTATAATATCAAAACATTTTTTTTTACTCCTAATGGCACCGAGGCAATAAAGAGTTTCGATTTTACGTCCCCAGGCTTTGCGATATCCTCACACACTTCTTCTGCCTGAAGTGAATTTTGTTTTTGCTGTTTATACCAAATCTTCTTTTTTTCATTTAGGAAATTACATGCAGAGTTGCTTTATTATGCTATCGACTGATTCTGGTGCCTGTCGTTGCTCTTAAATTCTTCCAGGAAACAATCTACAATCTCATAATTCGCTCCTCTAGACCAAGAAAATAAACCAAAATTTAGGAAGATCTGTGACGTTGTCTTGTACTTCATGAGCGTCTCTTTTTTGCTGAATACATTTTTATATAATAAAGGGAGCATATATAACCTAAAACAGGGTGTCAAGTCACTCTTTAAGTCATCAAGAACTTATAGATAGAACAATGTGAGAAAATGTGTTTTTAATTTAGGTGAATTGACACTTTAAGCCAACACTTAACTAACGTTTGTTAAAGAAAATCAATGCCAACTGCCAAAGTACGTTGGGTCAAAGATGGTTTATACGCCATCATAAATTCATCACAGCATCACAGCGGCTGAAAAAGCACCGACAGTGCAAATGCGTGTAGAAAGTTAAGGCCGTTCATTAACGGTGAGCTGTCCAAACAATCAGCCTGCATGACTGACAAGCAAAACCTTGCTGGATCAACCTCGTGGCTCTTTGACAAGCCGGCAGCATCGCCCCAGGAGGTTTGACACGGTTTAAGTGCGAGGAGTGATTTACAAAACTAAGAATGACATTGGAGATGCCGGGCACTCAGACACATGCTGCTTGGATTTAGCATTTAGAGAATCAGCTGCTTGATGGAATAAACTCTCGTCTTGAGATGCTTTTAAACGCAAGGTGAATAAACACCGGGGCTGTTGTTTAACGCAACTCCCATTTGAGTGAGGTTGCAAAGTTGGAGGAGTTAACATTTTCAAACTAGCTCTAATATGAGCCAAACACTGAAAAGATACTGGCGTTAAAAAGATGCTTACATAGAAAAAAAAAAAAAGTCGGGCTGTTGGGTTTACGCTAAGAAAAGTTGGGCAAAAAAGGGACAAGTGACACTTCTGACTGCGTTCAGAGCTATGTTTAGAAACAGCACTGTAATCAAGTAAATGTGAAATGCACAGAGGAGGTAGAGCTACAGGATTTGAAAGCAGAGGTGGGAGGAGGGGTTGAGGAAGCAGGGGCAGTGTGGGCGTGAGGGAGCCACGGGAAAGAACCTGAGATCGGCTCGAAAACTGGCAGATATTTTTGGAGGAGCAGAAAGGAAAGCGACTCGCAAACGTTCCGCGATGTAACGGCGATTTCTCAAGGCCGTGAGACGGGTTTTTTAGGACGCGAATACCTTTTTCGAGCAGAGGAAGGCATAAGAACAGTAATCTAAATAAACAATCTGAAGTTGCTCTCCATCACGCGTGATTTCCAGCATTCCCGTCTCTCTCCTGCCCGTGTGTGTGTGTGTGTGTGTGTGTGTGTGTTAGCCAAGGGGAGTGTGGCCTAGTTACCATAGGAACATGTTTGCAGCCTGTGCACCGCTCTCTCCGTCAAACCACCTTCATTTTTACTAATGTATTTAGAAGCATTATTCTGCACTGTGCTTGTAAATGAGCGGGCCAAAATTAAACAGCAGGAAATTGAGAAAAAGAAATCAGAGATCAAGCAGCAATTTGAAGCTCTTCACACCGACTGTACTGAGATACTTCTGTACTATCTCGCCGCACATAACACAGTTCAAAATGAGGTGATTCTCCACTAAGAATTCCCCTACAACATGAACCGCCCTCCTGTTTGTTTCTTCCTAACATCACTCTGTAGGTCTTGTTTGAAATGAAACAACAGCTTTACATGTCGCGCTAACTAACAAGAAAATTATTTCTCTTCCCGTCCCTGGAGGGAGCAGAAATGGCTGCTTTCATCTGGGGAAGCAAAGAGAGCATAGAGGAGGAAGACTCGGAGTGTATCAAAGCTGGAGTAAAAAGGCAAATGGCGCTATCAAACCTAGAGGATGTCAAAATAAAACTCTGGGAGTGTGACAAAGCAGGGCTCAGAGGGTGAGTGATGCTCCGGTGGAGGATTGAGTGGTGAAAAATCCTTAATATATTGAGGTACTTTTGTAAAGCTTTATAGTGCTGAAAAGGGACTGGAAAGCCATGGCAGAGGAAAGAGAGCAGAATGGCACAGCTGAGGCTGGAGTGCATGTGAAACCTTACATTATAGTGGCAACAGCGGTGTCGATGGATTTCAGAGAAAACAGCGGATTGAAGGGGGAACATATAAAAACATATATAACAGAGAAAAATCTTGTTGGACCACGACAGACTGGAGAAGAGGCTGTGAGAGGTACAGTTGACAGAAGTGAAAAGTAGACTTCCACCAGTGTGGGGCTAAACTGACTCACTTGGGGTTAAAACTCCAGGTCCGCCACAGCAAACCTCCGCTTGACCAACCAACCCAAACTGACTCTGATGCGGCAGCCACGTCTTTGAAGATGTGTCCATGCAGCTATATGGCACACACACAAGTAAAGGTTTTCTTTATGATTGATGGACCAAAAGAGACAACAACAATGTACAACACAAGAAAAATTACAATTATTAAGCATGAAAATAAAGGATAAGGGAAATTAACCAAAGATGAAAACAAAACTGTATAATTTTCGTTCACAAATCAAACAAGGAGAAATGTGATTTCCAGCTACAATTTTGGTTTGGAATAAGAAATAAAGGGGCAACTTGGGAAATAAGTTTTTTCAATCTTGCAGTAGGTGGAATATTTTTTCATCTAAATTGTTAATTGATAATTCTGGGGGAAAAAAAACTTAAAAACAGCAGTAAGTGTTATTAAATGACCATCTGGGATTATAGAGTTTTATCTTTCATGAAAACAAAGCTGTTCAAATCAAGTGCAATAAAGGACAGGCACAATCTGAGGCTACTGCAGAGCATGTTAACACACAAACTTTACTGTCTTCTCAAATTCACTCCTCACAAAAACACAAAACAATTGCAGGCCACAGTAAATTATATACTTGTATTAGGGGCATGGTTCAACTTATCATAGCTGCCCTTTATAGCCTGAATGTCATGATGCTGCTTAACCACAAGCTGTTATTATGATTAATTGATAAGCATTCCTTCCAACACGTCAGCGTTTAATTCCCATGTTTTCTTTCCCTTGTCATGTTGGGGAAACGGTCACAAAGCAGCCAATACACATGGAAAACATTAATTTGATTATTCTCTCGTGACAGGGGATATGTCATCTTAAATAGAGCCTGTCGAGGGTCGTGACATCCATTTACCTTACACGTAACTGTTGGTCACAGCTGTACGAGATGCTAACTAGTCAGGCTGCCCACTTCACTGAGAAATCTGAGGTGGCTAACTTTATTGTGGGAACAGATTAAGAGGAGGAGGTTATGAGAAGAGGTGTGTTGGGCAGTTCTGCAAGAGAAAACAGATGAGTATTATGAGGTAGAACGTTGTTACACTGTGTTAAGTCAGAACTGAGGCTTGGGATGGAGAAGAATCACCAGAAGGGTAAAAATATCTTGTGTTTTCTCTCTTGGGCCGCTGATAAAAAAAAAATGAGGATGGGAAAGAAATTCATGGCCCGAGGCAAAGGAAAACAATTTGAGAAGATTGCAGGACAGGAGCTCACTGACAAGGGTTCCTGCTTTTTTTTTTTTTTTTTTTTTTTTTGTTAGAGAACGTTCAAACAGGCTGTCAAAGCCTTTCTGTCCTTGGCAGCGAGAGAAAGCCCCCTCCACGCGTTGCATTGAAGATGGCTGAAGAGCAGCAGAATTATGACGGAAACTTGGTGTTGGAGTAGAATCAGCTCTTTGCCGGCTGTCGAGCTCCCGGCTGACAACTGTGGCAGAGCTGCAAGGAGTCCAGATTGTCAACAGTTTATGGGGAAACCAAAAAGATTAATAGACGTTCATGGCTCTCTATTTCAGCTAAACTAAAGCAATTCCATGACGAGATCTGTGAGATAGTTCACGTCTTTATAGGCATTTCATATGGAGGAGGACGAGGAAATCCTGCGAGGGGCAATGAGTCAGAGTGAGCCGGACTTATCTTGTTATATCAAGTGAGCAGCCTCAGACATTTTATTAACTGAAGCTCTTCTCTCTCCACTGCATTATGGGTCTTTTTTTGTTAAGATGGGGAACTGTATTCAAGAGCCTGCAGTGCAATATAATGGGCAGTAAAGATAGTGGCCTCTAATCATACCTGTGCTACATTACAGAGTGTCCAAACATCAAGTACATCTTCTGTTTTTGCCAGCTGAGATGGAAGAAAACTGTCACAGCAGAGAAACCCACGCAGGCATATCTTGATTTTTCATCTATTCATCTGATACGCACACACAGAAGTCCAATGAAAGTGGGACACTTTTTGGCAAATGTTATTTTAGCTGTAACACAAATGTATTCACACCGCTTCTGCTTCAGTAAGTGAAATTAAAGAATGAGCTCTTAATATCTACTTTGCAGATCCCAGCTCCCAGAAACCCTCCCCTGCAGGCTGTGCAGGTGTTCAATGTGCAACACCCAGAGATAGCTAATTAGCAAACTACAGGTATCAGTGAAATCAGTGCAGAATGGCAAGAAAGTCTGGCCAACTAATGCCAATCAAGCAGGTCTTTACACTGACTTCGCCTTTTGGGGGCTTTGCAGGAAGCTAATTTAAAATTCTCTTCAAAATAAATTATATGAATAAATAATATTCTACCCAGTGTGGGGCACCAGGTGTCACATGCTGCATTTTGTGCCGTGATATTACAGGTAATGTGATATCCATTATTATGTGTACAAAATGCATCTGGCATGTGGGACAAAATGAACTATTGTGACACCCGGGAGCATTTTAACACACGTGACACCTCAGCTTTCAACAGCTTTGTGCCAATTAGCTGACATTTCATGCAAATAATGCAGTTAAAATGTAAGATTTAAATGCAAATTACATGGCACTAGTGAGAAAACTGCCTTCATGCATATTTATTGACTAAAACACATATCTACCGTTACTAGGTAAATTCTGCATGTGAAACTTAAGGCCTCACATCCGGCAAAGAGCAGGGTGCATAATCAGAATTTGAGGAAACCCTCCATAAATTGTCTAATCAAACATGCTTCAGGCCAACGCTAGAAGAGGGGGGTACTTTTGTGCCCAATTCCTCAAACAGCCTACACATTTTTAGGAAAATGAACAAAATGAACTGGTCAAACTATTCCTAAATCACATAAAAGATGCACTTCAGAGGCATGAGCTAAATGCATAAAATGATTAGGCAGATATTAAATTCTCTACCTGTGCGCTGATGTCCCACTTTCACTGAACTCACCACTGTGTCATCAGAGGTCATTCGGCCTGCAATGCATCAACTTAAAAACTCAGCAAGACCCTGAAGCTGAACCTGAACACAGGTCACCTGAGTAAAGCTGGTGAGTCTCACAGTTGTATGAACAGCTGGTATAAACCCCGGTGCCTGTGTTTGGAAAGAATAGTCAGGCTGTAAGGTGGACGACCAGCTTTAACATCTCAATCAGTGTCACCAACGCTTCACTGTGAGATTGAATAGTTAAAACACAGCAAGTGTCACAAGAAGTATGTCACTTTACTTTACACCCACACATGTGTACAGCACTTACCCAAAAAAACAGGACTTCCTTGCGATGAAATCTTGATAACTTAGTTACATCTGTGGATGCGGACTGAATCCGGCCGGCTTCCAGGGCACTTGGGAAGGTGCTGAGGTTCCAGGTGTACTTGATTTTTGGGACAAAGGTAGAATCAGTTTGTGCAGACCTGAGAGACGGTTTCCAAATAAAAGGCCAGTGTCGTCCTCTTTGACAGACAGTTGTATTTGAATCATCAGGGCCAATTTTGCTGTGTTCAACGTGGGCAGCTCCTCCTGTTCTCGCCTATGCTGCAAGTGTGTCCATACATGCCTCGGTCAGGTGTGAAGGCTCTGGTGGGGGAAAAGCGTGAAGCTGGCTGTCACAGGGGTCCCGTCACCTTCAGCTCAGTCCATCACCGAAGCCAAAGCTCGCCTGTCAGCTCTGGTGTGCAGCTCAGCAGCTCTCCTCTGCTTCTGCTCCCTCTCTTCTTCCTCTGCTCCCTGTCCTCCAACTCTATTGCAATCCAGGAACTGAGATGTGATCCCAATGCAGCTTCCTCGGTAATAAAGACAATCTCTTCTGAGGATGGTTTTTGTCATCTTAAATGTTTGCTCTGGGCACATGTGACTTCAAACAGCCCCTGCGTCGCTTTATGATGTGGGGATGGTGTGAACTCCTCTCAGCACGTTTGGTGTGTGGATCCACAGAAGCCAATCAGTTCGTCATTGATCACTCCTATGTGCATTTAAAAGCCTCTGCACAAATGCACGACACAATGAAAGGGTGCAACATTAATCATGCTGATATTAAAATGTGCATGATTACCAACTCTGAGCTGCACACTGAAAACGCACAGAAATAAACATCCCAAAAATATTTAAAGGCGAGATCCAGAAGACGAGCATCTGAGCAACATCTGATTCGTGCACATTTGTTTTCTGCTCCTCGCTTCAAGCTCGGCTGATTTAATCTTGGAAAGCGTCTGCAGACGTCCCCATAATCCAGCAGGAGGTGGGGTGGATGGATGGACGGATGAGAGAGAGAGAGAGCGAGACAGAGAGAGAGAAGGAGGAGGAGGAGAAGGAGGGGGGGATGGATCCGGTGCGTCCTCTGCGCTCCTGCAGCCCGTCACACCTAATTTTGATTTTCACGGAAAAAAAAAAAAAAAAAAAAAAAAAAAGGTGCCGATCGGTGAAGTCTCTCCCTCGAGGGCGGAGATAGTGCGTAAGATAGACAGAAACAGAAACCAACGCCTCCAAAGGCAGCAGAGTCCGCCCCAATCTCTGGAGTTTGGAGCATCCGAAAATAAAAGCCGCCCACTGCGCCCAGTAATTAAGATGGGAACGAGGATCACAACAAAGTTCATTGAAGTGACTTATTGCGCATGCGCGCTGGGTCTAATATCTCAGAGTCAAGCAGGGATGATGCACTTTTAATAAAGTTTGCACACACCTGAAAAATGCATGAACTTATTTTTAGCCCAGGTGGTGCTTTTAATAGTTTTAGGGAGCATATTTCATGTGCACAACATTTTAATAAGATCTCAGCAGCTGCAAGGTGTGGAAACATATGGGGGAGAAACAACAGCTTATTCTGTGTCAGCTGGTCATTGGTACTACAAATTTCTGGTAACAAGATCCCCAGAGGCCCCCCCTCCGAAAAGCCCCAGATTCACTGTGCACAAATTGGATGCTGGTCACATAATTGTACCTTTGTTTGTGGCCATAAGAGTCAAAGGATCTTTATTATTTCAGACATGATGTATCATCGTACATTAATTTGTCATATTTAGAGGAGACTAGAGGAAGAGATAAAAGGTTCAGATTGTTGTCTATCTTAATACACTACATGCTCATATGTACATTGAAATGTTAGTGATCATTGTAATCGATTCTGAAATATGACTGAGCAACAGAGCAACAGAGACAGAGATGCAAACACGATATCTATGCTATAAAGTAATCCACCAGAAATGGTGCTTGCATGTATTTGATTGGCCAATGCAGCACCTTGTCAGATCACATTGCTGCCAAAGTTTAGCTGGGATCAACTTTTTTGTCGGACGATCCAAAAATGTTCTCCTGCAACCCCCCTGCATTAACACTCCTGCTGCACAATCGCACATGCAAATGAACGAGCTAATGCAGAGCTAAAGCCTCAGACTTATGCAGCGTTCCAGACGACTCCAAACTCGAAAATTTCCAAAAAGTACTATGTCAGTTCAGTCCATGTCAGTTTGTAGCGGCTTTCTGTTACCAAATTACAATCGACAAGCCCAAATTGAGAAAACCCTGATGACATCACCGGGGTTAGTTTCCCAAACTCCCACCAGAGCCACAGAAAAAAATATGCAAGTGTAATACAAGGCAGGTAAATTCATTCTTGTGTATAAAAACAGAGGAGTCGGTCGAGGATAATATCAGGACAAAAAGGCAAAGGGAACAATCAACATTCACCCCTGGGTCAAATGACTCTGCAGTGGTCACAGGTATTCATCAGCTTCAGCTCTTATCGGCAGTGATGAAAACATGACACGTGGGCGGACGCGCAGATTTTTGCTTTGTGATTTTGATTTGTTTCTTTGCAGTCTGGGAACAAGGTGCAATGACAAAACCAATCAGCCTTGAGTTTGAAAGACAGACTGAAGTAAACAATATAAAAACATAATCGCCGTAACATTGTCACTGGCCTCCATGCTGCTTTCTACTGTTTCCTGTTTTCTGGTAATGGGAAGGGAGTCAATCGCCTTTTTACCAACCTAAAAATAAAATTGCATATATGCACTGATTTTGGTGTAAATATTTTATGAGTTAGCCAAATGAAGCAGGTATCTTCCAATGTAACAGTCTATAAAAATTCCCTCTTTGTGTTTGGACAGTGTTTCCTTGCTGAGCTGCAGCGAAGGTACTGTAACACAAAAAGTCAATTTTGAACTAAAAACTTTAGAAGATATTTAATTCAAATCAAATATAGATGTGGAATAATGAGAAAACCTAATAACTCTTCCAATGTACATATGGGCATGTAATGTTTTAAGGCCGACGTGAAAAAATGTGAACCTCTCCTTTAAGGTTGTGTTTAGAAGAAACCCAATAGTCTGTGCACGGGGGGGAATCAAAGTCTGTGGGTGACTCATTTGTATTTTAATAGTCTGTAATCAGTTTTATTCTGGTCACTGAAAAAAAAATGCCAGGCAGTCCAACAAACGCTGTCCATATACTGTAGGTGCAGACGTGTGGAGGCACCAGCAATTGTTCTGCTTCAAAGCATTTTTATTTCGATATTTTCTGCTACTGTATGTAAACATGTTACATAAATGTGTACTGCTAATTGTTAAATCCTGAATGTGTCATAGATCATTTCGTGGGCATATAGAAAGAAGGCGTTACATAAATCCTAGATAAAGAAGGTGTATCCTGGTTATTTTGTTTTTAATCCCCTGTCTCTATATCACAAACATGACGCTGGTGGTAAAATGGTAAGGAAACTAAGATGCGCGTAATGATAACCTTTTCCCTATGTAAATAATCCTCTGAATGAATCATTAAGGGTTGGATCTGTTAAAAATACACAACAAAGAGGATAAACCCACTGCATTAAAACAGAACAGAGATTAACATTTGTTTGTCGTCACAGTCATGTTTATAGACTCTGTTTATAGACATGGCTGCACTTTACTTTTTATAAAAATGTTAAATACAGCACAGTCACTCAAATGATTTTTCTGCCTGCCATCTTTTTTTATCTTCCTCATATAAACTGGAGTTTGCTCAGCATTTACTGCGGTCGTCTTATCGGGATTTAAAGTGTATCACAGCTGCATCGATCAAAAAAGGGGGAAAGTATAGGAAGCAAGAAAAGATTTGATGGGCCTGGATGGAGTGAAGCAAACCTCAGTGATGTTCCTGAATGTCAAAGACTAACTTGGGACACAGGACAGCACATGCAGTCTTCAAAAATACACAAAACAGTACAAACTGGAAATGACACATCTCCACTCTTTCACTCTCAATCTTCACACGCGCACACACACACACACACACACACACACACACACACACACACACACACACACATCTCCATGGAAACTGATAAAAGAATAGCTGGTCCGCAAAAAGAAGCGATTGACAAAGCATGTACAAGAACTTGGATGGTCAACAAGAAACAAATTTATGGAATGAAGAAAGATCCAAGAGGATTTGCGGGATCTGAACAACCAGAACTGCCATCAGTCATAAAATAGGAAGAAAATGATAATGAACCTTGCTATAATACTCATGTAAACCTCTTGAATCCACACAGAGCAGAGCCTAAAATGCTCTCAACCTCAATTTAACTTTCTGTCAGTTTGCTGGCTTAATGACAGGCTGTGCACGTAATGCAAGCGTGTGGTTCAAACTGAGAAACGGCTCGATGCGACGAAGCAAAAACCCGGCGGAATGCAAAAAAAAAAAAAAAAAAAACCCCAGAGAGATTTGAGCGAATATGAAGGAATGAAAGTTAGGCGGATGTTGCAGATAGCAGAACAGAGAGGGTGGGCAACAGGAGAGGGGAGAGGACAAGGGAAGGAGTACAGCAGAGTACAGCACAGAGTACAGCACAGTACACCACCTACACTCGTCGCCATGGCAACTACCACACTAGAACGAGTGATAATGCAGTTCTCTGTCTTCCTGGTCTGAAAACTGTTCAATTGGTACCATATGCACTATGCAGCATGTGGGAGACAAAGCTTTCAGTATCCTGTTGTTGCAGATCATATGTGAAATGTTATGATTCTAAAAAACTACATATTTTGACTGCACATGTTACATTTATCTACAAACCAAAGACCTTGGCTTAGCCACCGAATTCATCATCATCATCATCATCATCGCTTTAAGGGAAAACTTGTTATTTTTGAATTAATGTGTCAGGTTTTTTTTCTTCGCCAAAGCAAGTGGCACACTGTGTGGGCAGCAGTTGCTTTCAAAGAACAAGTATTGAGGTTGATAGAATTGAAAGGGCATGATAAAATAAACGCCTTTTTCTCAATCTAGTTCCTGCTGCTGCTGGTGTGAATGTAAAGTGACACCATAACAACTCAAAAGCATTATATGTGGTTTTGTGCAGCATGTTTTTTTTTCAAATCTGTATCCTCAAAAAGTGAAGATGCCAGCGTGTTTAATACAGTTTGACCTGGGGCGTCACTGTGTACAATGTGTGCTAAATTGTATATCTTACCCATAAAAAGGATAGTGAAAATATTTGAGACAATGTGTCTTTGCTACACCCACCACTCCTTTTTTTAGCCACCCTTCCTTGGGCCTTTCATCCTATTCTGGACTCAGTTCTCCAAACCGCTTGTTCAAGTGCCAAAGCAGCACAGAAAGCTGCTGTTAGTTTAACTAACCACCAAAAAAAAAAAAAATTTTTGTGGTTTGTTTACATCAGTCTGATGGGATTTTCTTTGTCTGCTCTTCTGTCACTCGATCTTAATTTGTTAGGCAGACTGTCGTGATTAATACAAAGACAATGAGTCTGTCTGTCACTGTCAGCTCAACATATGACAAATACAGAGCAAAGAAGATCGGTCGTCGGACGGCCCACCAGGAAAAACTTCCAGATGGCCGATCCGCCTCTGCTCTTCACTTCACCAGCATAGTTTGTGTCATGACAGAGAGCAGCTGACTGCCTGACAAGTGAAGTAGATGTGATCCTTATTCCTGTTGTCATTTCAGCAGCCCGGTTTGTCACAGGAACTTCGACCTCACCACCAAAGGCGCAGTCCTCAATTTAAATGTGGAATTTAATTTAATAGCCTAACAAAAGATTTACATATTACTTTTCTGGCGAGATGCCGTTTGATTAATCAAATTAAGTTTTGCAGCTCTACAGCAATTATTTTCTCAATTAACATTTTGTTCTATGAAAACAGGAAAATGGTGGAAGCATGCTGAAGCATTACAATTTCCCAAAATGCCATTTAATGTCTTTAAATTGCTTTTTTTTGAACAGTCAAAAAACAAAGTTGTTCAATTCTAATTATTATAATCATTCAGATTAACAAAATTGTTACCTGTTACATTTCTGCCAGTGGACTAATCCATCAACTAACTACTAATTTCACCTCTAAATCTAACTCCATATTAGTCAGTTCATCCTGGATGCTACATCAAGTTGAAAAAAAAAAATATCTTGTCCATCACCCATCAAAACACCCTGGTTCAGGGAAGATGAGATCATGAAAAATGCATTTTCTTGTTCCACTTCTTTAATCAAAGACCAACTGACAGGTCAAGAACTCACTGAAGCTTGAGCTTTGTTGCGTCAACGGCCTGTGTTTTTTATGACACAGAACAAAGACGCGGTTGGCTGCATGGCGAGATGCTCTGCTCAACATCATCAGGACATTACAGGAACAGCAGGAGAAAATCCGCTTGAGTGCAACATGATCCTTTTGGCAGCAACGTCAAAACAGAATTTTGGGGGCTTTCATGCAAAGGTAAAATTTCTGCCTGAACCATCTGCTGCGGGCTAAACTGACATGAAGGCAGACTCAGCAGGATTTGCACCTGAAACTCCAAAGGAATTCAAGGTCGGCTTCACCAGTCAGCCATGACGCCGTCATCCTCATCGATCATGTTCCCGACTGAAGCATGAAAGTCAAGCTGTCACGCTGCAGCTGAAAAACAAACTCATGTTTACCAACAATGGAAATAACGTGAAAAGGTGCAATTGTATTTCAGAAACATAATTTTTACCCTTGAATATTTTAAGTGATTAAATCTGGGCAACTAAACATTTACATTATTTTTGTTCCCCAGAGGGTTTTTTTATGTAACAGACTGGTTGAGATGGCCAACAGCTACAGGATGCTGTGCAGGGGAGCGATTCTCGTTCAGTGTGTGAGGGGTCAAAGGTGTCCACGCTAGTCAAGCACTCAGTGGTGTTCAGGGCGACTCTGTTGTTCTGTTATTGTGCCCTGAGAGAATAAATATAGAAAACCTCATTTACGGTCCTTGAGGGATCAACACAGCGGCATTGTTCGCTGTGACACCCGAGACTGGAGTTCAAAATGTTTTCTGTTATTAACCACGAACAGAAATAATGTCTTTTATAATAGAGTCACGACCAGCTCGAACAAAATGTAACAAAATGCTAGTTTTTCAGCTGTCTGGCTTATTTAGGTACTATAATGTGGATTATTTGGCTGGCGTTATTCGGATGGATTGTCCTATTCATTAAGGCAGTGAGCAATGGAAATGTGAATTAAAATCTAATATCAGAGCAAACATTAAAAAATAAAGAAAAGGGACATTAACAGTAGATGTTTGCTGTCAACAAAAAAGCTAACTCTTATATTTTTGATCATATTAATGATTATGAATTGGAATTTAGCAATGACACCAGCAGGGAGAAACTAAAGTTTTGATTGCTTTGATCAAACTGTCAATGACTTGCTAGATACAAGCTGGAAATGAAACTTCTCCTGGGAACAAAACTATCTCAATAAGAACAAATGTGAAATAAAGGCTTTTAAAACCAAATATGAAATTTAGCCATTTCTCTTCCGAGTAAACCAAGCATAAACTAGTTTTGATTACACACTGTATGTGTAGATTCAGGGTGGATTTGAAGTTGTGAAGGGCATTACAGATGAAATTAATTTTAATATGATGAGCACAGGGTGATACACACTGTAATTCTAAAAGACTGATGGTCATGTTTTAGTCTGCTGTTCCACAATGGTCCTTTCAGTGTAGCTGTTGTTTCACTGATTGATGTTTGTGATATAAACTAGAGGTCATAGAAATAGTAAATGTGAATTATTCCAAATTTCAAATATTTATTTTTGTTGAGAAATATGTACATTTGTAGAAACCAAATATCTTGACAGTAAAAAAAAAGGCATTTCATTTAAGAAAAAAATAAAAAAGCTGCCAATGTGTAGATGGAGACCTACTTTGCTTCCAAAGACAACCTGTAGTTTTTCATCCAATCAACTTGGGTTTGTTATGGTATTTATGTACTAAATGAATTTCTCTACACAGACATCACAAGTAAGACTTTTTTGCAGGGGGAAAGCAGTAGCAGATATGGTTGTGCTAATGTATGTTTTTAACTAAGCTTATTTACTTCTTCTTATCTTATGTTGTCCAGTGAACAGAAGAACTGAAAATATTTGCATTTGTCCATAACTGCTTCAACAACTGTAACGTATAAATCACATTGACTACTGAATCCCAACACATCTGCCACTTTTAACAAATTTCCGGTGTCAAGGACCCTTTGTATGGATGGAGACAAAAAGAGAAAGAGATTGTTTGAAGAAAAGGTATTTTCCCCATGGTGGTGGACAGCAACTGGTTGTAGTCTTTACTCATGTCACTCTATCAAGTCACTAATACCTGAACAAATTCCTTTAAAAAAAATAACCAAAGACCTACGTATTTCCCAAAATCTTTTAAAAACGAATCTATGTTCCCACAGCACTCTGTTTGACAAGCATTTTCTGCCGGGCACCCTTCGTTGCGGAGGAGTCAAGTCCTGTCACCCCTCCCGAAGTGTTTGGAAATCCATGAGCAGCAACGTATTTACGGTATGCTTCTCGGATGATGCGGAAGGCCCGCGTGTTAGCATAAGGTATGTCAGTGACTGGGTCTCTGTACAGTGCGGCCTTATGGGTGACAGGACAAACCTCCTGAACGGGCAGCTGAGGACTTGACTGGGCACTGTGTGGAAAGGCTGCCTCGAAAGCTTCGTCGTCGCTGAAAGTTATATAAGTACGGGAGCACAGGCCTCCAGCAGGCTGCTGGGAAGGTGTGGTGGGATTCTGTGGTGTAGTCTGAGGGACATCCTGATCCAACCTTTGGAAAATGGGAAAATGACAAAAATTTGTATTTTTACACAAACACAAATGTATTGTTGGTATATGTAATATTTACCTTTTTGGCACATGTATTTCCTCTTCAATGTTTCTTTTTATCTTAACTTTTGTTGTGGTCAAATTGTTGTCAAATGCCATTATTACTAATCATGAACATATAATGCTTTTGTATATAACAGTCTAAACAGGAAACAAATTATTTCTGAAGCCAATTAAATCATGTAAAACATCATACATACCCTTCAACATCCACATTTTCTTCTTTTAGAACTGAGTGAGAGACTAGTGGCATCAGGACTGAATGGTAACGGATGGTTGGTCCTTCAAAACGTCGCTTCTTGTGGACTTGTTTCTTCTTGTCCGCCTCCAGACGTTCATAGTTCTCTACACACAGAAAATAAAATGAATGGGGGCATCCATATTTTAAGTGTATGGTCATTAAGTCAAAACACTTGAGACAATAGATATTGGTAAATTCATATTAACTACTAATTTATTAACAGCAATCACCAGTAAAATTATTCATTACATGATATTAATATTAGTAGATTTTAATCATGATACAATATTTACTAGGATTTTTGTGCATCTCTTTGCCAAACAGATAGGTAACATAGATTTACATACTGAATAAAGCTAGTGACATCTGTTCCAACACAAAATCAACTTGTTTCTATTTATACTGTAACCACCAACAAACACATCACTCATGTTTCACATAGTCATGATTCCTTTTTCATGGATTGACACTTTCACAGCTGTTGGAGAGTTTATGGATCTAATACAGCAACTACATCAGGCCTAATGTCTGTGAAGAGGAAATACTGCTAAAATTACTGTAATGTTAATGATCCTTAGGTTTATTAAATTGGTTAACAGTATACTGACTATTTCTATTTTCATTTATTTTCCATACATGCAATCTGTACATTCTAGTTAAGACAGGAAATTCAGGAAGCAAATCTCTCTTTACATTTGAGTAACCTGACCAAAGTGTTCTTACCTAAAGATCGAATGTTGATCTCAGCTGTTATTTTGGCCTCAGCCAGCAGTTCTTCCTGGGTAAGGGGTCGGTCACGATGAGCACCTCTCCGTCTCCGAGGGGCATCCTGACGCTCCTGCAAGCGCAGGTTGGTCTTTCTGGTATGTTCACTGGTGGACTGTCGCACAGACTTCCGAGCTAAAGAATGATTAAGAAATACAGCTCAAAAAATCTTTAAGATGAAAAATCCTCTAAAAATTTTTCATAAGATAAATATTAAAAGTGTGTAAACAATTTAAGTGAGGTGTTAGTGTGTAGGCATTTGGTTTGTGTTCATCTTACTCTCGCCAAAATCTTGGAATTCTTGTGGAATTCTCCTCTTGAGCTCCACTTTAGCTTTCTCAGTCTTCTTCTGTTCTTCAGAGGGTCTTTTAGGTTTGGGTTTTGCCACCTTTATAGGTTCCTTGGATTAAACAAACACAAAACACCTATTAACAGCAAATCTATTTCATACATTTATGATGAACCAGCAAAACAAGTACAAACTTTTCTAAATGAAAGTTAGAAATGTCTGCTTGTAACCATAATGTAACAAATTCCAATTCCACAAGCCAGATAAAAGTGAGCAATTATGCTTTCTGCTCCCTCAGCTACTGTTCAGAGGATGGCATTTGGCAGCCAAAAGCTCCAGTGGAGCTGCAGAGCAGGAATAGTAAAAAGAAGCTTTTTTTTAATGAAAGTAAATGAGGCTTATGCTGTATGCTGTGCATATATGCTTAGGAATTAATTAACAGGATTAATGTTGGGATAAAAAACAGCTGGCAGGAAAATGGCAGTAAATTTGGTTTTAAAAGACAAATTAACAGTTGCCCTGTTCATGTTGTCACCAAAAATAATCCTACGTCACAAGAACACATCATTTTATTCTGCATTGTCATTTAAAAGGTCTCACAGGTGTGGATGTAGACTAATGAATTAATGCAGAAGCTTGATTCCACGTCTGAAAGCTCCTGTTTGTCGCTACCTTATAAGCTTTTGTGACAACACGACTTTTCCTCCGAGGTGCATCCTCCTCCTGGTCGCTGTCTGGCTCGTCACCCTCATCGATGTCAAAGTCGCTGTCCACTTCATCCTCTGTGTCTGAATGTTCTCCGTGATACTCGTCATCTCCTGATTCCTGAAAACAAATAAAAGGGCATAAATTAGCCAACAATACATGATATACAAAGAATAGATTACCTGTTGATGCAACAATCTTCAGAATACACCCTGGAGTCAGTTTGGTAAACTGAATTTCCTCTGCGGTTTTGCGATGTTGTATTCAGACTTTGATGATGTTTATACAGTTGACTTATCACAATGTCAGTGGAGCCAAGTTCTGTTAAATTCTTCTTAAGCTATGAGATTTAGAGAGGGAAAATCTCTCCTGTACAACAATTGGGTTTATTTTCAATTCAGATGCTCTTGCTATTCACACTCATTCGTTCCTAGATCTACAACACAAACACATAGAGAGAGGCAGCTCTCTGTATGTGTTTGTGTTGACACCAAGTAAATCCCAAGGTGATACAGCGATCGGGCTCACAGAGTGTTTTTACAAGGGGTAGACAAAATAATACCAACACCTTATGTGCAAAAATATAAACTGATGGAACTTCATCATAGTCACAAACAAAAATGTGGGTCATTTTAAGCGAAATGCTAATTAGCAGCAGTTTTTAAAAGAGTCTTGGAAATCTGTATTCTAATATGAGTTTTTAAAGCCGCATGAGACAACTATTAAAGCTCTAAGGAAGAAAGCTAATCTGTTCTTAACTACTAAGTGCATAGATCAGAAAAAACCTGCAAAGGTATTTAACTGCGATATGAAAACCATGACGACATATGTAAACACAGACAAACCATGGTGACAAAAACCAACATCGGTCACAAGTTGAAAATAATTGACAGACATTTAAAGTCAGCTTTGCCCTCAAATTAAAGTATGTGCACAGGCATGGGTATACTGTTACACAGCGGAGACGAATGAGGCGTCACAGGATGTGCTTGTGATTTTTTTTTCCTAGTTACTCTTGTCATCCTCAGCTGAGACTAACATCAGAACAGCCAGAACAGCCGCTGCCAAATCCCCCCACACAAGTGGACCCTTGAACCAGCAGCTGTTTGAGGAAAATTAGCTAGACTGCAAATTGAGGATACAAATCAGCATCTTAAAATGTAAGTCTTAAATTAAGTGGCTGCAATATCAAATAATAGCATGTAATGTTCTGACACACAATGTACTGTACCTTGAAGCGTTTATAGCTTTACTTTGAGTGTGAGGCAGAAAAGGATGGCAATAAAATCCAGTCTTCACAAATTTGTTAGATGTTAAGGTGGACTGGGCCAGGATATTTTATCATGCTCACAGTTTTGGACATTGGCAGGATGGTTTTGATGACCAGAGCTGCTGCATTAACTACAAGAATGATGACAGTCAAATTGGCATATCTTCGAACACTGATGTACATGAACATCAAGCAGGGCCATGAATGAAATATATATTGGGGGGAACATCCTTTTCGCCTCCAGTGAGTGAAACACCTATAGGCAATGACTTCAGGCATTTTCAGTGGTGTAACTTGGCACCTGGGTAAGCTTGTCATCATTAAAATAGATCATAAGAATGTGATGTTTACTGCAACTTCAGCAATATCTTTACCTTCCCTTCAACACACAGCTGCACTCTCTCACTGGAGCAGCTCCAATCTCTTTTACCTGTTTGAAGTACCGTAGCCTTCACAGACTATTGTTACAACAATGAGTGAGATTACAGAACGAGCACCATTGTAAATTAATTTAACTCTAACCCTGCTTTTGTGTTTTGTGATCTGTTGCACCCCTAATCAATGTCAAACACTATACTGTCTCTCTATTAAATTACATTCAAATGTATTAAAAAGTGGAACACTACAATATAATATGAGTGTTAGGTGGTCTATATCACCATCGACTGTGAGGCAGATTTGTTCTGTCCAATGTTGATTCCATGGCTATGGCCTTGACATCCACTCAGTTACTAGTCTATTCGGTACAACTAGCTAGAAATAATACCAAAAAAAACCTTGTAAATAATCCAACCTCGAGAAGATATAGTGTTAAAAATGTTGAAACTGTTTCAGAGAGGCACTGCTTCCACTTTATGGTTGAATTGGCAGCATTATACTGTGTGCTGGTGTTTCTTTAGATATGAGGTACCTCTTAAATATTTGACCAACTTTAAAACGACATGTTTAGTTATAAATAATGCATGATCTTGACCTGTGAAGTCAATTGTATTTTTCTTCTTGTGGCTGGATCAGCTCAGGCAGTAGGTCCATTAATTGATGTGTCTATCAACAGAAATTTCCAATATTGGTACAATTTAAATAGTTTTAGTAGCTGGTTACTTCTATGATTTGTCATACAAACATTAAATACATGGGCTTTTGGCTGCCTGACAGATTAGGACAGATTAGGACTG
Organism: Holacanthus passer; assembly: GCA_025331565.1. NCBI lineage: Eukaryota > Metazoa > Chordata > Actinopteri > Pomacanthidae > Holacanthus > Holacanthus passer. The sequence goes on along the minus strand of JAFREQ010000002.1, from coordinate 6,316,699 downwards.
GTCATGCTAACTAAGTAAATAATCAATCGATTAAAAAAAGGTTGCTTAGGAAGATGAAGGTATTATTCAGGTAACATTGTGCAGAATAATGAACTAATCTGATTTTGTAGCCTGTGATAACCTGTGGTGAACTTCTGCGTACAATTAGAAATAATTAACTACTCACTTATAGTCAGTTAATGCCACTGCCTAATACCATTCAATCTGACAGTGTGTCCCTCCAGGGTAATACTGAAAATAAATGGTTTAATCAAACAGAGATTTAAACCAGCTATTCAAGAGACCAACAAGTTAGCTGGACGCTAATGCTAACTCAGCATCTCTCTCTTTTCTATCAGGTCGGTTACTCACATCATTGAAGCCTCCATACGTGGTCTTGTAGAATTCATCCTCTTCTTCAGCATCCAGTAACTTTGACATGCGGTTACCTGCAGTCTTTCGGGGTTCTCGTCCAACTACCAGACTCATGACTGCAATTTCAAAACAATGCTAACTTAGCTAACGTGTGGGTACCAAGCTAAACTTCACCGTTACAGGCTGATATGAGGGACCTCTTTTAAGTCGTCGTTACTCTCTAGACTTATTCAATCACCTGCTCGTGTCCATTTTTATTTAAGTAATGAATAGGCTTTAAATTCACACTCGAAATTGTTCCTTATTAGTAACACAAGCTAAGTACAAAGCTAACCGCTAACTGTAGCCGCCGCAGCTTGCTAACCAACAGATCCGGGTCAGTTCATGTACTTCCGGGTTACAGTTCAAAGTGAACTGTTCAAAATAAAACTGCTCTTAATGTTTATACAATTTGACTTGATAAGGTTTTACTAATCATTAATCCATTCACAGTCATACCTGAGCTTCTGAGCCATTTGGTTAATATGTTTAACATGATGCCACACAATGTTTGATACTGTGGAGTTGGTGCCTGACACTAATTTATGTATTATGATGTAAACAGCATGAATATGATGAATTTCCTTGTGACAGTTGTGAGAATATTTTCATTTTTAAGTCTTGTTTGTTGTCTTGGTTCAGAAGATATTAAGGTTGTAATATCATTCGCCTATTCTTTTACTTTAACCTCATTGTTTGTGGTGGCAGGTAACAGTTATTTAGTGTTAAAATAAATTATTTATTTAACCTGTTTGTCAGACACTAACAGCAAACACAGCTCCACTCACTGGTAAATGCCACAGATCACTATTACAGATTTACCCAAAGTTTATATTAAGATTTGTCTAAAAGGTTTAGGTAGGACTAAACTTAAGGAACTGAAGAAGCTTCTTTTGAAACTTTTTCAAGCATCTACAATGACGTCCAGCTGCTGTCAATTCAACCCTTATTTGCCTACAGCTGCTGTCGACCCATGTGGCGCCTCCTTTGCTGCTGTAGTATGTATTTTAAGTGTTATGTGACTTTCTGAGGGGATGTGAAACTTCACCTCAAAAATCTGCAAAGTGAAAACACAAAGCAAGCACAATACTTACTGGAAGAAATGTTTATTTTTTTGCTTGCTTGTTTTGTTTTTCATTTTTTGCACCAAGAACCAATGAATAAACACATGAAAAATACAAAATGTACATTATTAAAAGCTGAATAAGCCACTTTTAGAAGCAAATGCATGAAATGCTTTATTGGGGAATTAACACACATCCATTAAAGAATGAGCACAGCAGTAAATGTGACAATATTAGAATGCATATATATATAACATATATGATCAAATTTAAGTAGAGACATGCCATATAGATGCAAATGTACATTCACTTAAAGGTACAATATGTACGAATGTGAAGCAATTTACATGTATTGTGTATCGCTTTGTTTTGCCATCTTAAAGAAGAGACCTTCACAGACTCTCTCAGTTTCTTTAACAACCTCTGGACTGATTTCTATGTAAGGGGCTCAAGATGTTTTTCCAGTGGTCCAAATAAATTCAGAAAAACTATCACGGATACTAACATTATACCAAATATGATTGTAATTCATTTCCCTGCATTCATTTCAGTGTGTTAGCAAACACGAGCAACAGGATGCTTAGTGAAGTTTATTTAACAGCCGCCAATGTCACTAATTAAAAGGATTTTCTTTAAGTTCCACATAGCATCTTTAATAATAATTCCTATTATATTTTAATTATCTCATGACTACTATCTGAGATTCCATAATAATTATTTCAAATAAAAGTTTACTATTTCATCTGTTCTTTAGCAGCCACATGAACAAACCCAACAAATAAACCATGAGATTAGTTAGACAGACAAGTTTGTAAAAAACTAATTTCCTGCACATTCTCTGTACCGAGTTCTTAAATTGTTTCTATATATAAACATCAACAAGGACAATGTAAGCGACAAGCAGTGAAATGAATAATTTACATCTCTACATATCACATGCATGATGCTCATTTAATATTGCTTGCTTTGGCTGCTTTACATTCAGGCCTTGTTATAGTGGAGCTTCTGTCTCATAAAAGAGACAGACACGAGAGATAAAGCTAATCAATGATGTCTTGTTAGATGTTCCTAAAATTTAACTTAAAATCTTCTTAATGTCCAACTTATACAGAACAATTTACTGTATTTCTTGCCTTATTCAGGTTTGCACAACATAAGCAATCGCTAACATGCTCACATTTACATAATTAATCAACAGTCAGCCTCTGTTAGACATGTTAACATGTTCTAAAATTCAATTACTTCTGTCAAGAAAGTTTTACATAAACTCTCAAGTGAAACAGGCTTTTTACTTATTGAGTCATATTAGTTTCATGGTGAACCTGCTTGTCTCCATATAGTTGCCTGTCCCTCCTTTACTACTTGACATGGCGCTTCTTGGCACGTATGCTATCGTGGCCGTGTGCTTGATTTGTCCTTTGCTCTTACTCCAGAAGAACATGAAAACAAAGCATATGCTCACAGAGCTGAAAAATGAGAAGAACCCAATGGTTACTGCTATCAGTAATGTCTTGACGTCAAATGGGAGGTTCTGACTTCCATCCACACCTGGAGGGGCAGACGGAAAGGCGAACCAACCTTTGAGACGAAAGGGGTTTTTAGAAGATGATGGAAAGGCTCGGACGCGCAGACTGACAGGCAGGCTGTTATTCCCCGCCGCATTAGATGCCACGCAGAGATAAGTACCGCTGTCTTGAGGTTGAGCGTAGCGAACCTCCAGCGAACCATTCGAGAGAGCCCTTATTCTACCGATGGGTGATAAAGGTTTTAGCTGTGGGTTTAGCCAGGTGACAGATGGCAGAGGGTCACCTTCCGCATTGCAGTAAAACACCACCGTGTGTCCCTGATCTACTCTCACTTCTTGAGGTTTGGGGTTCAGAATACGAGGCTGCCGACACGTGAGCAGGCCTGGGACCTCAGCTTGAGTGAAGTCTAGAAAACTCCAGTCCTGAAACTGGATAGAGGTAGTGCAAGTCGGTCGATTTCCACCAAAGTCCAGATACTGTCGTCTTCGCACCACCCACAGCAAACGGCAGTCGCATGCTAGTGGGTTGTTATCAAGTCCCAGAGTTTTTAGGGTGTCCACTGAATGAAAAGCTCCCTCCTCGAGCGTGTTGAGAAGGTTTCTAGACACATTCAGCACTTTCAAATGTGTCAAACCCCTGAATGCTCCGATTTCAATGCGTACCAATGATCCCCCCACCAGATGGAGCTCTTGGAGCCGGAGCAAGTCTCCAAGCAGGTTCCCATGAATGTAGGCGATTGGATTAAAAGACAGGTCAAGGTATACTAGATATACAAGATGATGCAAAGGGATGTATGGGACAGCGCTGAGTTTAGAGTGTCTAATGGTGAGGGATGTAAGATTTAGACCAAAGAGACTGTTTCCTGACAGGGTTTCCAGCCAGGGGCAACCAGAAACGACGAGTTCCTTGAGATGCTCTAGATGACGGAAAGAGTAGTTTGGCAGCGTGGTGAGGCCCAGTCGGTGAAAAATGAAGACTTCTCAGCCCACCAAGCTGTGCGAGCGCCTCTGTTGGCACAACAGTGAGGTTGAAGCCATCTAGCTGCAGCTCTTGCAGACTTGCTAAGCCAGTAAAAGCTTGGTGAGAGATAAAAACGATGTCATTACCTGCTGCTTTAATAAACTGCAGGGCGGCCAAGTCACGGAAAGTAAAATCTAGAAAAACAAGGATCTCATTACTGCTTATGTCCAATAGCTTCAGTTTTGACAGACCAGCAAACGCTCCTACAGGAATGATCTTCAGGTGATTGCGAGCAAGACGCAGCGTTATCAGACTCTGCAAGCCGAGAAAAGCTTCCACTTCAATTATCACCATAATATTGTCGCTCAAATCCAAGTCTAAAAGTTGCGTCAAAGTCTGGAACTGCTGATGCACCAGAGTCTTGATCTTATTATGTGTTAAGTTTAGTAGTTTAGTGTCTTGCGGGAGAGCGTTGGGCACGGTGGTGAATTGGCCTACAGAGCAGTTCACCTCCAGCAGCATGGTGTTGCAGCGGCAGGACTGCGGACACGGCTGGCGTGTTTCAGATGTTAATGTCACCGCCGCTGCCAACAGGTAAAGAGCTCCCCAGCACAGCCACTGGTGGACGGCAATCCCCTCGAACATCTGGTGGCCTGCCTGCATGAGACAGAGAGAGATGGATGTGAAAAGACTGACGTCAGTGGAAATGGAGGAAGCATGACCTTCTGCAACACAAGTGCAAAAAATTGAGAGTGTTAAGATGTTAAAACTGGAAGGAACAGGAAGTAGATTTTCATAACCAGAGAGCTGCTGATGGAGGGTGCTGTCTTCATACTTCAGACTTGCAAATAGTGAAGAAAAAATAAGACAGAAAGCAAAGGAGGATGTAGCCAAATGTTGTCAGATGGTGGTGCTGAATCATCTCAGTCAAACTGTGAATGTCAATGATTTCAGTTTATATTTATGGTGTTTACAGTACTGCAATAATCCAGGATGATACAAGGTAAGAGCTTTGTCATCCATCCTGGAACAGGCTCCTGCAAATTTTCAGACAAGCCAAATTATCTTTAAAAAGCAGCTAAAAGCTCATTTGTCTTTGCTGACTTTGTAGGGGTTGTAGTCAGGGTCTGCACTTAATTATGCTTTTTATATAATTTTTTCTCTCTTTTTCATCTCCCTCTCTTACCTTTTCTTCTACCTCGAAAGCATTTAGTAGCTTCTATTTTAAAAGTGTTACATAAATAAAGTTTTCTTTCTCGCTTCCTCCTTTAACAGTGAGGCCATGTTTACACTTAACCTCTTTCTTGCAATTTAAAACTGCATGAAATCAGAAGGAATCAAATTATCATATAATAATTTCATATAAGGGAGGTGGACATTAGAAACCTATAAACTCTACTTTTAAAACATTAATTCTCTGACCTCTATTAGACCAAAATAAACTGCAGTTCAATCAGCAGAGCTTTTCTCCTACTATAATACTTTGCAAGTCATCCCTCAATCTTTTAACTGTTGAGTGTTAACTGACCAATATTTACATCTTCACAACACAGACTGACTGAAAAGCTGCTTCCAGTGTTCCTGTGTGGATCAGTCTTGTTTGTCCAGAAAGTACAAAGACGAATAGTCTGTCTGGCTGCTGTTGTAGAGCGAAGCCATTTCATCACCCATCCAAGAGGCTTCAGTCCTGGGGATAGTTTTACTTCAACTTGACAGCTCGACTAGGAATGAATAAATATAAAAAAACAAGAACAGGTTGTCAATGCACCCTGTTTTTTTGTTCTATTAATGTTATTTGAAAGCCGAAATAGGGAGAACATGTAAACCTGCACAACACGAGGCATCACACAGAGCCACTCAATTATCTGTCAGTCCACAATTATTGTAAACATCGTCTCTCTCTGGGCAAATTATAATGTCAGGGGACCACATATTCCTTGGCATTTATTCATTCAATAGTTTGTATTTTGTTTATTTAGATACTGTCGTTATTGAGGAAGCAGAATGCAGGCTGATTTGAAAGACTTTTCTTTTTTACATTTTTGTTTTTTGTTTTGCAACTTGTAAGCTTTGCAGACTCTTTTAACTGCATATAAATTTTCAAAAATGCAGCAGCAACATATTGGGAAAAAAATTTGGTGGCCTTTGAGGTTCAATATTACTCAAAGCTAATAGATTTTGTTTTAGAACAAAACTTTACACTTCAACTTTACAGGATTTATTTTTTTACTTGGTGACAGGCAAATAAAGAGAGGCCAAGATCCTACTGCTTTTATCTTGATCTATTTTTTTTATCGTTCATAATTTCCTGTCAGTTGCAACATGCAAGATAGGCAATATGAAACTTTGTAGTTCTCACATGCTCACAATTGGTCCATTTAATACTTTGAAAGGTCATAACTCACATATTTCTTGTAATATCAATATTTGTCCTAAAATATGACCACTTTTTTTTTTAAACCTTTGATCTTCTGTCTTTGAGGCACCACACAACAGCAATGTTTGGCTGCAGCAAAAGTGAGAACAAAGTCAAAACAAAAAAAATTTTAATTAAAAAAACGTGCATTATGAGGTTGCAACCGCAGTGAATAAAACTGTAAAATACATTTCCACTCACATTAAAAACAGTAGCAGAGTAGCTGTGTGCGGGTCAAGGGGTTAATTAAGTGGCAAAGATGTACATGTGAATAGATGGGTTGCCACTACATACCAAAGCTCTCACTTATATGAACCATTGCTAAATCCACCACAAGGGGGCAGCAAAAGCAAAAATATGTTTCTGTACACTATGTCCTGGTCTAATGGTTTTGTAACACTGTAAATGGTACGAATGGCCCAGGTACAGTCAAATTTCTCAGAATAATCACAATATAACTCAATTTGATTTAAGCAATTTAAACTGGCATGTCGTACGAACATGTAAACAGACATCATTGCTTTTAACATGAAAACAAAAATGTGAGGTAGCAAACCAACTGTAAGCCTGTAAAAATGACTAAGGGATCAGCTCATCAAAAAATGTGTGACTTGCTGAAACGCACTATTTAAATTGCCAAGAGGGTGCTGAAAAAAAAAAAACACCATCAAGTGTGATGCCACCCGCAGTTCTGGCAGCTTTCCTCACATGTTGTTGTGCTGAAGGATGCAACACTATAGAGCATGTGAGAAGAGGGCTGGAGAGAGAAAGACGAGGACCAGTTTCTCTAACGTTTGTGATGTTTTTTTTGCAGGTTTCTAAATGCAAAATATAAAAGAAAGCATGCTCAATCAAGCTTTGTTGTATTTCTAAGAGTCCCTGCATGATGTGACACTTAAATTATTGGATTTGCAAACTTAGAGGACACCTTGAAACCTTTGAAACTTCACCTAGAAAGTGTAATATTCAAATTATCAGCATGCAAGGGTGAATCAGGGTGAAATCTGTCCGACTGTGTTTGAGATCGTATCTTTAAAGGAGGTAATTATCTTGACACAGTCGTGGATGTGGAGCTGGGGAACACTGTATAGTCTGATGACAGCAGCTCCCCAGAGAGGTGAAAGATGCAGGCTGACTCCTCCTGAACTCCTCTGAGAGCGCACATGCTAGAGAATGAAAATAGTGTACAAAGGTGAAATCACAGTTATTTACCGTGGCCTAACAACTTCAAGAGCTCAAATACAACGGATTGTACTATAAAAGGCTGTGAATTATAGTAATCTTGTCGGGGGGAAAAAAGAAAATCAAGTATTGCAACTCACCGTCTCTTCAGTCTGGAGGGCTTGTCATTGTGATAGCTCCATTCTCACAATTTTGTAGCAGAAAAAAAAAAACCCACAAGAGTGCATTTGCAAGTGTTTTTTTGTTGTTGTTGTTGTTCTGAAATGGTCTCTGGATGAATTGTTGATACAAGCAAAGAGAATTCAAAGAGCAGAGTGCATCTTTTGGTCTTTCAGATCCATCTCAAGGATACGTCCAAATGAAACCTGCAGTGTGAGAGAGACAGACACGTTAGAAGAGAGCTTCATCCTCCCATTCTCAAATACTCAACCTCCGGAGGAAGCTCGTCGCTGCGGCTCAGTTCCCCTGTTGCTTCGCTGTCCTCATGGCAACAACAACCTGGCTCTGGACGCGCGGGTGCTCGGTGCATGCTGGGGGATTATATGCACTAGCTCCTGGACTGCATCCAACACGCTGCACTGGATGACAGGAGGCAGGCACAGGTCAGCCAAATGCAGAGATTTAGGAGCAACAGCAGATGGGAATGAATTCAAGCACTGACACTTATCATATCTATCAGCTCTCTTGTCATCTGAAAGTTTCACCAACACACATTAACTATTAACCATTTACCTGTAAAATACATCTTGTTATGCTGCAAAACTCCATCATAACTACTCTTTTAGTACAAAATGAAGCCCTAACATCATATCATCATATTTCTGTCAAGTCTTATGTTACTGAGACTAATTTATGAAAACTTTCTGAATCAAAGTTGACATTCAGAAATCACACATCAGGAACTGTATTGCTGTGAGTGATAATGATAATTGTCTAAGGCAAGGCAAGTTTCTACATATGGCAACAACAACATTCACAGTGCTGTAAATAAGACAGAAAAGAGATTAAGACAAAAAAAAAAAGCAAATATAAAAAGACACAAAAAAATTGTATTTTTTCAAAAAATTCAGTTTAAAAATAAGCAAAAAATTAATCAGTCAGAAAAAGTTACAACGCAAATTTAGTGCAGACAAGATATGAATGACTCTGCCCAAATTTAAATTAATCAAATTTAAAGCTAAATATCATAAATGAGTGAGGTAAACCTGAGTAATTAAGGATGCAATGGGTACAGTAAGGTTACAGTATATAGGTCTGACATGGTTTAAATCAGTTCATTTTAACAGCAGGTGGCATTTCATACATTTTATTACAACTGATGTCATTAACAAGCTCCAACAATCAATAAGGTTATCGATAAATGATCAAACTACAATCCGTGTAAACATCCTTGTGTTCTTCAGTGGTCTCTCTTCTGTGATCTCTTACAATTACAGAACATATCAGCTGATTCAATTCAAAATTTGCATTATAATTCATCTATATCAAGTCTCAACAATAAGAGGTAGGCAGTGACATCTTCTCTGATGCATTTCAAATTTGCTGACTCTTTGACAAGAAAAGATTGACTTTGTTTTCTTTTCCCCTTTTTGACTGAACAATCTCTCATCTCATTCCACATCCCCAAAAACTTCAATAATTGACTTTGGGCCTCATAAATAAAATGAGTTTCAGTTAATTTGTCCTGTTAATTATATTCTTTCAAACGACCTGTTCCTGTTATTTAATTAGCAAACACTCAATTCAGATTGAGTGTGAGTTAAAAAAAAAATAAAGATCAGGTGTTTGAGAAGACGTGCCTGCCTCTCTGCTCAGCTGCAGGATTATGATGAGGGGGTATTGACATAAAAGGTGCGTGATCACCACAGAAGAAGAGCCGGTGCTGAGTCAGGACCTTACCATCTGGTAGCTCAGGGAACCTGCATTCATCAGCGAATCTCCGTCCAACCCCGGATTCAGGGAGAGAAAACCAGTGATGGATGCCAGTTACAGCTTTGGCCAAATGCTAATTGCATAATATCCTCCTGTCTTTTCACCATCATATTGTTTCGTCATTGCTGCTCCCTGTAGTTTTGACTGCTGTGAGGTTTCTGGGTAATTCTCTCTTTTGAAGTATTTTTGGGACATTTTTTTGTCCCAAAAGTCAGATAGAGTACAGAAAAAGGGGGGGAGGGAGAGATGAGGGGAGGCTTTGCAACAAAAGGCGTTCAGTCAACTTTTAACAAATATTGCAATTAGTCAGCTTTTTAACATAAAAGTTCTGCATTTGGGGAAACACACCATTTGCTTTCTTACCATGAGTTACGATACAAGATTGATGCCACAGAGTGAAATAGCTCAACTGGCTCAGTCAGGTAACACAATTAAAATACCAGCACCTCCAAAGCTCACTAATTATCTTACTATCAAGCTGTACAAAATCCAAAGTCTAAAAACAACATGCTGTGGTTTTACAAGGGTTATGTGCCAGACTATTTCTTGGCTGGGTGCAGTAACCTCCTGAAGTCTCTGCTGTTTTGCCAGGCCTGCCTCAAAGTGATGACAAGACACTGCTGGGGGCCAAGAAACAAGTATGCAATCTCATTTTTATAATATTGTTAAATTTCCCCAACAGTGGTTTATTTATCAGAAACAAGAACTCGCATGAAATAGGACTGCAGCAATTTGCATGCAAAAAAGATTTATGCAAATAAAAAAAACATCTTTTTCCGACGTTAATAAATGCATTCTATGTTGTTTTTGTTGCTGTTTATTTGTTCGTTTTCCAGTATGTGTTAACATATGCAAACAGCTGCAAACACGAGGCCCAGGGGAGGAGGTTCACACCAAAGAAGCAAACTGAAGGAGACATTGTTTTTCACACTTTAAGCTTCGCACCACAACCTCTTGAGCAAACAGGAACTTTTGAGCAAGAATTCACAAGGATGTACAAGCAGCACACGTTAGCCAAGAGGAAACCAAAGCTTAAACCAACCCCGACCTCCCGTCCATAAAACCTGTTAGTCCTCATTTATAAAACCAGTTTGTCTGAATGAGAAGAGCCTTGATGGTGTGAAGTTCCTTTTACTCTCGTCATAAACTCTGAAAAGCCTGACATCATTTACCTAGTAAACATGGTTCCTTTTTTTTGCTTCGGCCATGTGTCAATGTCAAACATAATTCAGTGCTGAAGTGATTAATGCTGAACTAGAAAATTTCTCATCAGTGGTTTCATTTCTATCAATTTATCACAGTTTCATAATCACAAATCAACCAAGGATTTGCCAAATAATTCCTCAATTCATCACTAAACTTTTTTGTCTGCATTTTCTTCCAACAGCAGTATCACGTAACTTCTGTCACTTCTTCCTCTGATACTGGAAGGGTATTTTGAGCCACTGCTGCTGGTTGTGATTAGATTCACATGACAAGCCCAGAAAGCAGATGCACTGAAAAACAGAATAGAAAAAGCAACAGCGTGTGTACGAGGAAACTCTACTTCCTCTTGTGAGCGTGAAGAGTCTGTGGAGCGTTACGAACGGCTGCACTTTCTAACGAAGGAACTCTGCTGATTATTGAACGACAAGGTAAATGCAAACTTGAAATGAATTAGGCTGAACATTGGACAAGCAGGTAAGTTGAAAACGCGAGATGGTGGCAGGCTGATGTTTGAGCCGGGGTGGAGGGAATATCCAGGGGTTGCGGAGGGAATCCCAGTGATGTGAGCTGGTGAGACGTGTGAGGCAAAACCTGGCAGGCAAACAAAGCTAAGAAGGCAGCTAAGGTGTTGTTTGGAGCGAGAAGCCAGACAGTGAATGGCCGTCAGTGCTGGGGTCCTGTTGTGAGATGGTGATTGCTGGATGACAGACAGGCGTGCTGATCCCAGATGATGGGCTGCAGAAAGATGGAGGGCAAGAGAGGAGGGGGGGGGGGGGCAAAGACAGACAAGACACACCAAGCACACACCACCTCTCAGACTGAAAAGACAGAATAACAGGCATGCAGGTGTGACAGACGAGGGGTCGTGACACTTCTTCTCTGTAGTTGCATGCATTTAGACTGGTTGATATTCTGAGCGGAGATCAAACGCTTGTCAAAGCTAATGGCCATATTGTGTGGAATAGGCTATAAGAAGGTAGAAAGGATTTGCGGAGAAAGAAGCTCAGAGATTACAGCGACACAGGTTTGAACTTCTTCTTTTTGAGGTGAAGAAATCTTTAGAAACAGCCTGATGCATTTCGAATTCTTTTTTAGCTTTCACATCAAGGTCTTACAGGCTGTACCTTGCTCTCTATGGCTGTGCGCTATGAATGTGTTTAATCTTGAATTCAGGATGTCATGATGTGGTTTCAGACTGGCTGAGCTGTGTGCACATAAACACTTTAACAGTCTTGTTAAGGTTAATGTGTATATGTAAATATATTATAGCGAGGAAAGATTTGACATGAAAGCTGTTCAGCTTGTCGATGCCTGTTTTTGCTGATGCTATCAGAGAATTTACATTTCACAGTTAAGCAGAAAAGCTTTCATTTACATGTTTCTTAATTAATGGATTAATAAGGTACAGGGCTGCATCTACCACTGAGGTCTTGTCCTCAGTATTTCATGTGGAAATTTGGGGATTTAATCAACCTCGGAAAGTTTATATTCTACAACACTACTCTATAACACTTTGTGGATATTTTACTGGCTAACTCCTGTATTTTTTTTCTGGTATATATTTTTCAATAAATTTAAATTTGACTAGTTAAAGACCAACAAAAATAGATTTAAGATGTCCTGACCAGACTTTTATTTGTCTGTGTGCAAAGGACAGACTCATAACCTCGGTTTTAGTTCAAAATCCTTGTTTTGTCTAACCAACAATCAAAAACCTAAAGACACAGAAGACAAAAAAAGGGCCAAATCCTCACAAGGGAAAAGGTGGAACTAAAAATGACTAAGAAAATAATCGTCAACTAACTGATCAGTCGACTAATTGTTTCAGTTCAAGTAAGAATTCAACGAGGGTCATATCTGTTCCTATAATGTGACCAGTTTTCTTTCTTTTCTCCTCTGCAGGATGCACAGTTTGTGCGTCGTGTTGCTTTTGGCCTTTCTGGTCCTCGGCCACTCTTCGTCTGCCTTACATAAAGTGTGGGAAGAGTGGAAAATCAGACATCGCAAGGTTTATGATAATCAGGTGGGATTGTGAAAACCTTCATTTCTCTCTCTGTCATCGTACATTTTGCATATATGGAATGAAAAAGTTCAAGAGTTCAAAGTTAAAGATGGCACATTTCTTTATTATTTTAAGCAAGAATACAAATCTTGTATAAAATGTTGGAAAAAAATGTTTCATCTTTAACTCTACGCCTTCTGGAAATCAGGTCGTTTTTTGCTCAACTATTCACAGTAACAGAAATGTTGACCAGGGGTACCCAAACATTTGCATGACATTGTGTATATATGTATTTATGTACAGACATACCATCAGATCGTTGAGTCGGTGTTTGTGTTTCAGACTGAGCTCGTTTTCAGGAGAACGGTGTGGGAGAAGAACATGCAGCTGGTGTTGAGACACAACCTGGAGGCCTCAGCAGGAAAACACAGCTTCTCACTGGGACTCAATCATCTGGCTGACATGGTAGGAATCAAATGTTTTCAGTATCCGGCTCAGATAACAGGCTGTCGAAACAACAAAGACATGTCTTTAGTCTCGGTCCGGAAGAATTCATCAGTAACATTACAATGGCTTTAATGCACATGAACAAAACTGCCCAGGATTGTATGAAAGCATGAATATAGATTTGGACATGCAGATAATTGACTGAGATAAATCCAAAGCAATAATTCCACTAATTACCAAAATGATGCACACATGACTCATCATCTTTAGATCCTGTGGTATTAGCTTGCATCATTATAAACAATAACCCAGGAAGGTTTAAATGAGAAAAACAGACAGTATATTGTTGCTTAGCTGTGGGTTGAAGTGGGTGTGAACTTTACAGTTTAAAGACCTGTCCTCAAACTTGGGCAGCTAAGTCAGTCAGAAAGAAAACAATGATTAAATGTAAACCTAGAAAAATAAAAGTCAATCTTCACATTAATCGCATCTGTTTGTGGAAAAACTTTTTTGTACTGTTTTATCTATTACTTTTTGAGCTGCAAGTTGAACATTCCTGTGCAGATTTGGTGACACATTAACATAACTGCTTTTTTTTTTTTTTTTTTTTTTTGCTGTTTCTCATCACTTTGTAAGCAACAAAGTAGATAACTGCCTTTATTTTGCTCTATGAATCTTCTGCAATTACATGACTAGCGGCGCATCCCATGACTCACAACTCACTGAAGAAGCCTTATGCTGACAATTAAAGACCCCTCTGTAGTATGACAGAAGAAAAACAATCAGCCAAGATTGAAAAAAGTCAAGATCAAAAATTTGCTATCAAAGAGTGGAGTGCATTAATCTCGCCACTGTTTATAGGGCAGAAATGTATGAGAGAGACCTCTGGTGGATACAAACTGCATGACTGAACAACAGTCCTCATTATGTCACATAACTGGCTCCTTTCCCTCCCAGGACCTGTGCAGACATACATGCATGACATTGTAACCTGTGAATCCCTGTGTAAAGCGAAACTCACACTCATTGACCTCTGCTGGTGCGAGACCAACGCTGTTAATCTGCATTTAAACCTGCACCCTCCGTGGCTTAATTTAAACCCCAACCTATAGAACAGCTCTAATCTCCCTTTATACAATCTGATTAATTTAATCCAGTGTGGCTGGGAAGCACATCTGGTAAGGCTAATAAAGTTACGTAGAGGGATATATGTACGTGCAAACTGGTATATAAAAAGGGGAAGAAGTGAGATGCTGAATGTGATGTGGCATCATAATGGATTTAGAAACAGTGTGATCTTTGTGCTAAAGGTAGAAGTTTAAACTTGATAACAATCGGAGGAAGTTGTGGTTAATGTTATGATCGTTTGCTGGTGCCGCTGACACCGTGTGCAAAATAAAAACTTCTTCCAAACATGTGAGACTAAAACTATTTCTAAATAGGGTCATAGCCTGGCGGGGGAGTGGGAGGGTGGAGGAATCATAAATGATCAGCAGCTTGTTTCAGTGCAAAAACCTTTGACAGGAACTCTCAGAAGAGGTGACATGAATTTGTAGCACACTGAAATGCTGACATGTATTTTACTTAAACTGCTGTAAATACACAAAATTGCAATGTGAAATGTGCTTAAAGTTACTAAGAGCACTGAGCATTAAGAGTTTGTTAACATCTTGTGCATTTCACATATTTATCAGCCCCCTTTTCTATTAAGACAGCTGAAGAAATCAACGAGAAGCTGAACGGCCTGAAGCTGGAGGAACCTATTCATTTCAACGGTACTTATAAGGAAGCGAGTGGCTTATCGATGCCTCAGAGTGTGGACTGGAGGAAGGACGGCCTGGTCAGTCCAGTCCAAAACCAGGTGAGACCATCATTTAACCCACGGAAAAGAGAACGATCTAATGGATAATCAGTGCCAATAAACTCGCTTTGTTTCAGGGGTTGTGTGGGTCCTGCTGGGCCTTCAGCTCTCTGGGAGCTCTCGAGGGCCAGATGAAGAAGCGGACGGGCGTCCTCGTCCCCCTGAGCCCACAGAACCTGGTGGACTGCAGCACCAACGACGGCAACCTCGGCTGCAGAGGAGGATTCATCTCTAAATCCTACAGCTACATCATCCGCAACGGAGGCGTGGACTCGGAGAGCTTCTACCCCTACGAGCACAAGGTCAGCGTCAACACGGCTGGAGACAGCGTTATTGTTAAATTCACTGATGGGGTTGTTATAGAAAGAGTGACCCGACATACAAATGTTCTTCTTCCCAGTTTGTCAGCTTATACGTTTCTTTCTCCTTTGATTGTTGTTTCTTTTCTTCATGTTTCTTCATTTCTTTCTTCTTTGTTTATTTGTGTGTTGTTTCTTGTTGCCTTGTTTGTTTGTGTTATGTTTGTTTGCTTGTTTGTTTCTTGCTCATATCATTTTTATTTCTTTGTTTTTGGCCCCATTTTTTTCTTGTTGTTTCCTTACTCTTCCTTACTTGCTCACTTTTTTCTTTGTTACATCCTTCTCTCACTTCCTTCTTTACTTTCTTACTCACTTCATCATATTTTGCAGCTGGAAATGTGAAGTGAAGTGATATTAATTTCAGTTTTCACATTAATATCTCCACCCTATATCATCAGTATATAATGTGATTCCATGAATAATGTACATAATATACCGTGTAATATTTTATATTTATTAAACTATACAAAATCAAGATGCGTAACTTCCAGAAAATGCTTTAAGACAAAAAACACATATAGCATGCATAATATTTAACAGCTTGATTAAATAGTGATATATTTAATGATCTATTTGTAGAACGGGAAGTGTCGGTATTCAGTCAAGGGAAAGGCCGGATATTGCTCTAATTTCCACATCCTCCCACGAGGAGACGAGAAGGCTCTGCAGTCTGTGGTGGCGTCAGTGGGACCAGTGGCTGTGGCCGTGAACGCCATGCTGCCATCTTTCCATCTCTACAGAGGAGGTGAGGCCGGAGGCGTCTCAGTGTGAGGATGATGATGCAGAGACAGGTCAACTGATGAGTGTTGGTTTTATACTGAAGCTGTGAACCCACTCATGGTTAAACATGGTTTGCTCTGTTGAAATATTGTCACTCAATGCATTTGTGCAGTTGTGATATTTATGTTTATTCAAAGTGTGAAAATTAGACTTTTGAGTTAAGATGAGTAAAAGGAGTCTACCACACTTGTGTGTATATTTTACCATTAAATAAATTCTTGATTGCATTTTTAAATTTAATAGGATTTGATCTTTAGAAGATTCTACTCTAGATTATATTATGCTACATGTATTCTCTCAACCATTATTATTAACCTTATGCATCTTGCAGGTTTATACAACGTCCCCAGCTGCAACCCAAAGTTCATAAATCACGCTGTCCTGGTTGTGGGCTATGGCACAGACAGAGGACAAGACTTCTGGCTTGTGAAAAACAGGTGAGTTTGTCTCTTCACTTGTAAAATGTGTTATCCCACACGTGACCAGTATCAAATATTAAATGTGAGTGGTTTTATGATTCCAGTTGGGGAACTGCGTGGGGAGAGGAAGGCTTCATTCGAATTGCCAGAAACAAGAAGAATCTCTGTGGCATTGCCAGCTTTGCCGTCTATCCCACGCTGTGAAAATGGGACCTGTCACTTGAATCATTTTGAGAGATTTTGGGTTATTTCATTTATTTATTTAATATCAGAGACCTGCTGTTTGATCTTTAATAACAAAACTGTTGACATTGTCCTGAAAGTCAAAAATAACTTGTCAGAAAAGAAATTTTGCACTGATGTTTGGATTTTTTTTTAATGAATACTTGAAATGACTTTAAATGATTAAAAGATTGCTTGCTTTTTACTTTTAAAATGTCTTGGTAATTTTATATATCATATAGGTTCTACGCTGTATTTTACATATTTGAATATTAATATTGGCTTAGCTTTCAGTCTGTTTCACTGTAAACCTAACTTAATGATAGTGGAAGAATATGAAATACCTCTTATCTGCCTGTTAAGAAGTTTGACATGGGAATTACATATTATGATTATTATCATTGTTAGCAGTAGTAGATATTCTTGCAGTAGTGGTATTTTATTATTAAATAAAGTTAGATAGGAGGACCTTGGTAGTCCAGTAGCTACCATGCTGGTTCGATTCAAGCCTGTGACCTTTGTTGCAGGTCATCCCACTCGAACTCGTCTGCTTCCTGCCTGCTGAAAGAAATGGCAAAACTAAACGACTAAAACAACTAACTGATTGACAAATGTTGGTCTGGTTAATCCGTTAAAAGTACTTTGCACAGCCACTTCCCTGAGCTTTTCTATGGAGCCTTCTGGGACTGTCAGGACTTGACTTTACAGAGCTTCATAAGGCTTTTAATGTTTAGCCAGATGCAACTTTACTGTTTTGGTTCCCTCTCATTGATCTCACATTAGTGTCAGCCAGCTGTTTTCAGTGAAATAGCTCTGAAAAACCACAGTTCACTACCTGCTTAAACAACATCAGACAGACACAGACAGGAACTAGCTGGTGAATATGGTGGAGCAAGTTCCAAGAGTTGGTTGAAACCAAAAACAGAGTTACAAGCAGAGACTTACATTCATCAGGTGGACAGACTCCAAAGGTTGCTCCATAACAGCAGGATGCGTAAAGAAGCATCGGTTTGTTAACAAGTTCACCATATCAACTTATGATATGTCAGTGTTGTGCTTGTTTCTGCTGCCCCGAAGTGGCCGAAAATGCATGGTGATGAATAAGACTTTAGATTGAGCCTGGATTTTCCCCTTTGATCAGCTCAGGTTGGTCATATTTAAGCATCTCTGTCATCTGGAGGATGATAACTTTTCAGCACTAGCTTCGGTTCCTCCTGATTATCTCTCTCATATAGCTAAACATCCACAGAGGGCCACCTGGTTGTTCTGTCCTCCTCTATATAATTTCTAACATGCACATACATTTCTTCATCTATAAACTTTTGCATAAACAATTTGACCACTCACCGTATGCCTTGACTGATTTTCATGCTTGTACAAATATCTTAAACATGCACTTTACTGATGAGTCAGGGTTTATTTCCACTTCTAAATGTTAATGAGGATCAGCTGCTGGTGTCCACTGAAAGCTGCGGCAGTTGTCCAATCAAAGCCATGAGCCAGGCCTTAAGTCTGACGCAGGACACTTACAAATCATTTGTTTCCACTGATGCCCGTCTCGTGACTTCTTCTTTTCCTACATCCAGAAATGTTTCGGAGCCTGCTTCTCGCCGTTCTATGTGGCTTTGCAGCGGCCGTTATCAATTCAGACCTGGACCGACACTGGGAGCTATGGAAGAAGATGCATAATAAAATCTATTCTCACCAGGTGAAGTCTTTTGTCACTTTTAACAACTGTTTTAGTTTAAGTGTAACAGTGTATGAATATGTGACATCAATGTGCATTCAGCTGTGAATTAAACTAATAGTAAATTCACACTAAATTTGACTTTTGAAGAAAATCTCTACATGCTGTATACCAATAAATCACATTTTAAATCTTCCCCTGTTGGTACCTGTGATGAATACATTGACTGTTATGTATCACATGTGGTTAAAGATAACGCTGTGTTTCCAGATTGAGGAGTTAGGTCGCAGGCGCATATGGGAAGAAAACTTGGAAATGATTAATGTCCATAACCTGGAAACCTCCCTGGGCTTACACACCTATGAACTGGCAATGAACCACCTGGGAGACCTGGTGAGTGGGTTTCTTTCATTAAACCAGTGTAGCCTCAAAGCCATGCCAACAAACAAATGCACGTGGATGGTTTTTAACGGCTACATGAATTTTGCTACCTTGACAAATTGACACATTAAAGTGCAGAGAGAACTGATTTGTTTTTCATTTGTAGACCACTGATGAGATCTCTGGCATGCTGACTGGCACCATTGTGCCCTCTGACCTGGAGAGGGGTCCTTCAAAGTTTGACTGGGTCAATATGTCTCTTCCACCATCGCTGGACTTGAGGGATGAAGGTCTGGTAACTGAGGTTAAAATGCAGGTGAGATCATTGTAGGTCATACCCCAACGTCTCTGTACACATCAGGACTAGTTGTCTTTGTAGCTGTAGTTTAAGAAGATCCAGTCTGTTTAATCAAAGTGTAATGTTTTTTGATCTCTTAGGGTTCTTGTGGTTCTTGTTGGGCCTTCAGTGCAGTTGGCGCTCTGGAGGGGCAACTGAAGAAGTCCACAGGTGTCCTCATGTCCCTCAGTCCTCAGAACCTGGTGGACTGTTCGCTAAAATTCGGAAACCACGGGTGCAACGGTGGCTTCATGACAAACGCTTTCCAATACGTCATTAAAAACCAAGGCATAGATTCTGAGGCAGCCTACCCCTATGTCGGCAAGGTGAGCTTCAGAGACTATGGTCCATTACATGTGTTAAAGTTTCTTGTCTACTGTGGTTTAAAGATTAACTCCCTTTGCACATCACTTTCTTTTCAGCGTGGTCAATGCAAGTATAACGCAAAATATCGGGCTGCTAACTGCTCCGGCTATGGCTTCCTACCAGAGGGAGATGAATCTGCACTGAAGGAAGCTCTGGCCGACATCGGCCCTATATCTGTAGCAATTGATGCCTCCAGGCCAAAGTTTGTCTTCTACCGTCACGGTGAGTAGTGATGGCGTCATATCTTTTTAAAGTAACAAGTTTAATTTTAGTTGGATGTAAGGAAGTGAGTTCTTTACCGCCTCAGATCTGTCTGGTTTCAACCAGAGTTCAGTTTTGCTTTCTACACCTGTCTGTGGCTCCACAGGTGTGTACAGAGACCACACATGCACCCACGATGTGAACCATGGCGTGCTGGCTGTGGGCTACGGCACAGAGAGGGGACACGACTACTGGCTGGTCAAAAACAGGTGACATTCACCATGAATTTTGAACTACAGGAATATTATTTGCAATTTCCATGTCAACTTATTTTGTTTATTTATGGTTGGGTTTTATGATATATTTTCTTTCATTGCAGCTGGGGTGTAAACTACGGTGATGAAGGCTACATCAAGATGGCTCGAAACAGACACAACCAGTGTGGCATTGCTCTCTATGCCTGTTTCCCCATCATGTGATTGAGAGATGGCCCAATTTGTACTTCTCAACAGTAGTTTGGACATTATTTTAAATAAACTGTTTGAGCCACAATTTGTGAATTTTTTTTTTTTTTAAGTGGAATGTTTATTAGTCCATAGGAGTACTGGAACCCTGTGATAAGTGATGTTTGTAATTATATAAAACCAAATGGTCAAGTCCTTTAGCCTGGTGACTACTTCTGGAATAGAAAATCAGGTCAGCCAGTTTACTATGTAAGAATGTAGCTCTGCTCAAAGGAAGGAGTTCTTCTCAGTTATGAGTAACACATCTGAAGTCTAAAGAACGAATAAACCACCAGACAAGTTGGCTGCAGGAAGTAGCCTGTGCAACACTAGCAACTCTACTTCTGCTTGTGATTCAAAACAAGATCTACTTGTGAATCTCTATCAAAGGTTGGATTTCTATGAATTGTGAATTTAGTTGCTTTCTTTCATAGAAGATTTTGTTTATGTCAACTTAGAAGCCTGAACTACACAGTATTACACAAAAGGATCAATCTTCCAATTCGTACTGGGTAAAAGATCCAGTCCTCACTCTGTGCAAAAAAAATAGGTATCTTTTGAAAATGTAACACACCTACAGTGAGGAAAAAGCAACGTTTCAGATCTGACTTCTTTTATCCAACCCCTGTATTATTGCAGCCTTTTAATTTGCCCTGTGACCTCTTCCAGGGGTCAAACCCCCAGATTGGGAACCACTGCACAAGTTAACAGCAGAAATGGTGTTACAAGGCTGCACTACTGGCACAGCAAACCAGTAACTTTCCAATCTAAGCTTCAGATGTGTGAACAAAATGGCTGAAGCTTCCTTGACCGAGATGCTGCATCCCTGCCAACATTACTGCGCTTTTACAGCTCGCAGTCACTGAGCTAACGTAGTGAAGACATTTGAAGAAAATTCAACATTGACTTCATACTAATGCAAACCATGACATTGGTTTTCTTTCAAGTTTTATTTCCATTATGATTTATCATTTTCTTCATAGAACTGGATAAATGGCACAAAAGTGCAAATCCCAGTATAATGAACAACTCTCACATAAAATAAATACAGCACCTTTTCAGCATCACTAAAATATTCTCAATATCCAGAAGTAATAAATACTGAATTTACCAAGATTTTCAGTCTTCATTTACAAAACACAAAGACAACACACAATAGATTTTTGTGTCATATTGAACTTTTTTTGGAATTGTTTTCCTTGATCTTTTGTTCCACAAATTCCAAACTTGCACATACAAACATCTACAGTTTCTACACACAGTACATTGATTTTTTTTTTTAAATTGAACTCACATTTAGAGTAGAACTTTTATCATTTAATAAACAGGTCAGAGTCAAACTAAAGAAAACGCAAACAAAAACTCCTTCAGTCCAAACTACAGCGAAGGATTCTCGCAGTTCTTCGCAGATGGAGGAGTTGTTTTCTGGCATGGGTCGGCCCTTTTTCAGGATCGGTTCAGGACTGTGCTCTTAAGAGTTGAGAGGACAGAAACCATGCCATAAAAAATCCTCCATCCTTTTATCAGACTGCCGTCATTAAGGGAAGTCTTCGGACTGGTGTTCGCTTTATTTTGACAGCATCTCATATCACTGCTGTCATCATAGATAAAACTCAAACCAGCGACCCTTTTTGATCATTTGTACATATATATAGAGAGTGAAAATTCTACACATAGTAACATTAAATAGTAAACTTTTACATTTTGGACAGGAGCTTCAATTTGACAGAGGGGGCTCTTTTGATGAGTTAAACCGTGGTCCATTTGGATTTAAATCTGACTTCCTGTTTCTCCAGAATTGGGGAAAGCCTCCACTTTATTGCTTACACTTCCCCCTTTTAAACAGACTCACGTGGACAAACGTGTCAAATTGTACTTTTTGCACATAGTTTATGCACATTTTTTGGCTCCCTTTGCCTAAGTGTATTGCCCTTTTCCGGCCGTATCTTGTACCTCTGCGACAAGATGAATTGCACGATTACAAGCGTCCTCCTCAGAAGTTCAGGCATATATATAAAAAAAGAGTTACCTGGGTCCAAGGTAAACAAGGAGCACAGTCACCACTAACTTACTTTCAGAACACTTACTCAAGTTTCACCAATTTTAACCCCACTTTGATTAAGAACAATCACTGCAAGCAACAAATCTATGTCATCATACAACAATGAAAACACTAGTTCTTGCTTTAGACAAAAACAGCTGGCATACAGGACGTCCAAGAAGTCAGACAATACGATACAAACATGCGTCACGATCGGTTGAATACAGAAGGATTCGGGGGTGAAGTCTTCCTTGTGAATTTAAGATGTGATCCTTTTCCTTTTTCTAAACAGACAACAGGCCGCACGTTATCTCCGCTACGCTTTGATGGGATTTGTTTAAAAGACTGAACCGTATCAGCAAAAGAGCACCCGAGTCTATTATGAAGAACAAAACGTTAAATTCTATACTGCATATATTGCATTAGGTTGCTTTTTTCTTCTTCTCATAGTGTAAATATATTTCCGTGGTCCCCAACTGAGCTGTAATCATCACAGGGATGAAAACACCGCAACAGAGAAAAGTAGAAAAATATGTGACAGACGATTTAGAGTCAGCTTCTACATGCACACACACACATATATGCATACATACATCTGCACATGAAGACACATCCAAACAGTCTCCCTAACATGAACGAGACAGGACACATTTGTTCATAAATACACACAAGACTTTGTAGACAAACAGAGACTTGATCCTTAGAACATAATCTAGATTTGACACCAATAATTCGACATTTTGGGAAATTAGTCTCATTTGCTTTCTTGATGAGAGTTTAATGAAAAGACATGATGCACAGAGTGAGAGTGCTATCAATCTTCTCATCTGACTCTCAGCAAGGAAGTGAACAAGCGGTTTCATCACAATGTCGAATTATTCTTTTAAAGTCTCTCTCTCACACACACACACACAAAAAGTTCAAGAGGTCAGACCAAGTCCCACAGCTGAGATAATATCCACTAATCTTCTGAAGTGTGTGTTTTTGAGTTACATTATCAGTCTCCTCTGGGGGAGAGAGGCTCACCCACAGACACCAAAGCCTTTAATGTCCTGAACACACACACACACACACACACACTCACACACACACGATCCAGAGGACGTCTTTAGGTCAAATAACACACTCTACTGGGCAGCAGCAACACCCATGTACTCACTCACTGATTGTCAGCACACATCGATGTACACCTTTGGAGAAATGGTACCGAAGTAGTGATATGTATAAAAAATGGAATTCAATTAGCTTTTCTTCAAAGTGATTGTTTCCAATTTAGATCAACGTCACAATAGGTAATTTTTTCATTGTACCTTTCAGTGTTATCCTTAGGGAGGGTTAAGCGGTGTCATACAGGAACACAGCTGATGCAGTGAAGGAACGACAGGAACAGGATTTGTAATCTCTGTTTTTCCTTTGTGCTGCACTGTCTGATCAATAGGACTTGTTATTTCTACCGATTCTTTCGGCCCTGTTTAATTTGTGCTTATGAGTGTAATGAAGTCAGACCGTGACTTTTAAGAGGTATTAACACAATTTTATGAAAGGATGCTGCTGTGATTGTATGCATGGACCCGAACAGAAAATGACAAAATTACTTTGACACAAAAATGTTAAGTCAAGGTTTCTTTTATAACTCTATGAACACTGCTAATTAAGCCAGAGAGATGTGGTTGAAATCTCTGCAAACGCTAATAAATGGACCTTGACTTAAGATTTTTATTATCCAACTACTGTTCTGAGATCAAGAATGAACTTTCACACTTAATCAAATGACTTGTTTTGTGTATTTTTAAATGAAGGCTAATGTATCTATGCATATGGGATAGAGCTGTAATGTTAGAAAACTATCCTATACGTAAAATAATTTGGTCTTTAGTGGGGCTCAAACATAAATCCAGCTGTAAACGTGGTCTAAATATTTCACCACACCTGAGCTACTGCATTAGTTAAATTAGCCAAAGACATTCTGCTGTTTGATCGGTAAAATCTATGTCTATGTGGCTGCAGTGATTTGCATGGAATGACGGCGTTTAAACGAAGAAAATCTGACATTTTCTCTCGTCTCATGTAACGAAGACACACAAGCAATCCCACACAAACACTCATCCAACTAATTTAGGCAAATATCACACTGAAGTATCTGCTCTCACATTTAGCACTTGACCAAAATCCGTCCCACAGACGTTCCTGTGTCGCAGGCACGAGCATCATCACACTGCCGCAGCTGCATGGTTCAACAACAGGGAGGGAATAAAAGAGTTCAACACTGGACACCGAGGAGCTGGATCAAACTAGTCCCATTTACAACAGAGAATCCTGTGAAATGCATCTTCACATGTCTGTGTTTTTGAGGCTGTAAGTTGAGGAGCAGACTTGATTTGTGCAGGGACAAAGAAAAAATCTTATTCTCTGTCTCTGAATAATTCAAGCCTCACTGGAATGTTTTAACATTATTTGGTAGAAAATAAGAGCTCTCAGCAGGTCTGGCTTCAGTAGAAGGCAGAGGTCAAGGGTCGTGGGTGTTTTTTTTTGGATGAAAATATATTCACCCTGAAATTCTTTGGAAGATTTCCACAAAGGAAAACTTTTCATCAAACACAAGCATCAGTCTAAATGGAAATGTGAAGTGAATTTTAGCGGCAACGTCACAGCAAATTAAAAAGCAGCACTGAAAGCCAGTCACTGAGGTCGAGGACAGACGAGAAAACTGCAATCATATTTTAAAAAAATTGACCACATACACTGAATAAATCTTTTCCCCCATAAATGGCTTTTGTCAGTCTCTCTTCATTTGACATCTCTGTTTTCTCAATTGATATCGTAGATCTGTGGGCCAGTGAGAGAAAACTCTCAGAAATTAAAATCTAACATTACTGCACACCAGTTTGTACTGCTTCACCCTGTGCATATTACACTTTTAAAAGATGTTTTTAGTACCTGACAGCTGAAAGATGTAGTTATCAGACACAGCTATCTATTTCTACATCTGTGTGCTCTTCTCTTGATCACTGTGGCTCTGAATTGAATGATGCAATCCATGTTTCAAAGGATTCTGGGCTTACAATGGGGATGGCAGTCTGTTGGTGTGTGACGGGCAGCGCTGAAGCTCTCAGGGATGTTCGGGCTCTAGTTGTCAAACACACACTCCAGCTGTGCTCTGCTGCCCGCTGCTGGTCGTTTGGTTTACTGCAACACTTGGCCTCGTGTTTCGGGCAACTTTGTTGCAAGGAAACTACCTGCAGCGAGCGCACCGGCAGCAAATAGGATGGGTACGGCCTTGGTGATGCCCACAAATGACTGGAAGATGCTGATGCCCAGGACGGCCGCCAGCTTACAGAGAGCGTTCAGGAAGCCGAACGCTGTGGTCCTGAACACAAGAAGAAGAAGGAAAAACACAATCACAGTGAGGAGTTTCAGCAGCTGATATAAAGAGGAGGATTTTAACCACACTGACAATTTATTCCATACTTAAATATTTGCATTCAGTGTGCCTAATTTCTGTGTTTGAACATGCTTAGTTTTCTTTTATTACACCTTCTCTGTTGCAATTTGTAGTACAGATGAGTTGAAATGTAAAAACATGTAATCTTCACAAATTTGTGCTTTTGATGGTACTACTGGTAGAAGTACTGAGTAGTTGTTTATTCTGTCATGTCATTTTTTACTCTCACAGACTCTTCTTATGATAATCTAACTAGAAGGATCTCTTTTGATGAAGTCAGTAAATCATCATTAAAACAGTCTCAAGTAAATATTGCAAACAAAACCTTTCTTCTTTAGACAGACCATTAAAACCTACCTGTTTCTAAAACTAATGTAGAATGATCAAACATAACAGTGCTCACAGAGATAGGGTCAAACCGGGGTCCAAAAAAAGCAGCACCACAGGGGTCAAAAACAAGGAAGAATCACCTCATGTGTTGAACCTTTGGGTAAATTTATTTCCAGCCAACAGGCTGACAAATCTGCTGCCACGTTTCGGCCTGAAGCCTCCATCAGATCATGTATGACAGCAGTAAGCTCTATTTTTAAAAGGACACATCATGTGATCACCAATCAACAGAAACAACCTGACCTGTACGCCTGCAGGCAGATCCTCCACTCCACACAAAAAAGAAAAAAGAAATGAAAGATAATTAAATCAAATATAAATTAAAATGAAAAAATGAATGAAGAGAAGTTAAAATAAATACATAAATATTGTCAGGAAAACATGGGAATAAGTAATAAAACCCAATACTGCATTTTCACCACTGACTCGTCGCAATTTCACAGTTAAAGACAGGATCACCAATTAAAAACAGTCACGTTACCTTTTATCCGAGGGGTAGAGCTCCACTGTTATCACATCCAGGGCGTTCCACGAGGCGATGCTGATGCCACCAAACAGGCACAAGAGTGCGATCATCCCCGACTCGCTGTTGCCGAACATCAGGAAGAAACAGCTGACACAAGATATGACGCTGGATCCCGCTGGAGAGAGAGAGGGATGAAATTGCTTTAAGTTAATTAGCCTCAATGGCCACAAGCGAATTATCCGCATTGATTAGATTGACTTACCCAGCATCCTCAAACGCCCAATTTTGTCCATTAATAGAGCCGACACGATGTTGCCAGGCAGCACTGCCAACGTGCCGAGGAAGTTGACAAAGTATATCATGTAGGCATTGTTGAAGTCGTCGCTGAAGTCGAGCATGCAGCCCTCTTTGTTGTGGAGAAACGTGCTGTTGACCAGTTTACAGTTGACAAACCTGTATTTGAACAAATCTGATGAAAGAGAAGGAGAGAAGGGGAGATAAAGAAGTGTTAGGGCTCTGTAATACTGAATTTTAGAAATGTGAAATTCATGCATACTTGAGGGACAAAAATGCATTTCCACTGGGGATTCATTTTCAAATGTCAACGTTTTCTGCCAAAATGCAGATGAGAGAAGAGATGAGTTGTTGCAAAACTGCCAAAACGCTGATAAACCCAGGCCTATTTTCAGAGGATGTTGCAATATGTTGATGTTGATGTGCAACATGCCGCCTCAGTGGAAGAAGGAGACATGGAGAGCGTATTATCAATAATTAAATAATGTAATCTATGTTTTTATTCATAGTTTGTTTCCTCCTAAAAGATGCTGGAAGTAAAGTCAATCAGGCAGTAAAGGACAACGCTCTTTCTATTGGAGTACAGATACAGTACAGAGCAGGTTGGAGATTAAACACAATCCTGATTCCAAAAAAGTTGGAACATGGTGCAAAACATGAACAACAACAGGATGCAATCATTACCAAACGAACTGTGTTCACTGACAACAGTTTTACAAAGTGTTCCTGAGCCCATGTAGTAATCTCCTTTATACAATCATGTGTTTGACAAAGTGTTGAACCTCTCTCCATCCTCGCTTGTGAACGACTGAGTCTTTCCAGGATGAACCTTTCATACCCAATCATGATACTATCACCTGTTACCAGTGAACCTGTTTATCTGTGGAATGATCCAAACAGGTGTTTTTGGATCAGTCCACAACTTTCACAGTCTTTTGTTGCTCCTGTCCCAACTTGTTTGAAACGTGTTGCTGCCATCAAATTCTGAATAACCAGATATTTACAAAAATCAATGAAGTTGATGAGGTCAAACATTAAATATATTGTCTTTATACTGTTTTCATTTGAGAAGGATTAGCAAATGATCACATTCTGTTTTACGTATGTTTTACACAGAGTCCCAACTTTTTTGCAATCACGGTTGCACCAAGATTTATAATTTTTTTGTTATACTCTCATTATTATGGAAAGAATTTTTATTTTTAGGTTTGAAGAACATCTGACTTCATTGTGTCCTCCCCCACTTCTGAAACCAAGCCTACAGTGCGGACTTGCATAAATAGTTCCTTTTCCTAAAGCATGGAAAGAGGAGATTGAATGATCTCTCAACAAAAGAAACCAGGACATTTGCACAGCTGCCACACAACCAGTCCTCTGTCAACGGCTGTTTTTAATCAAAATTCCTTTCAGGCAAAGACTAAACATAAAAACAGCATCCATCACTGTGGACTTTTTAAAATAAATAACTGGGAAAAAATAGAAAAGGTCAGGAGAAGTTGCACTGTCTATCAAAACCAGTTTTCCTTGAGGTTACAAACTCTGTTATTCTCTGTTCATACTTTGCTGCCTTCAGCCGCACAAACTACACGATCACATTTTCTGATGACACTGGCGAAATTGCTTCCATGCCGATAACCTGTAACAGCTTTATTAAAGGGAGTCAGGCATAAAAGTGCTGAATGATCATAAAGTTTTAGATGCATAAGTGACATAAACATAAAAGAATGCATGGTTGGCTTCGGGGATGAGAAGATACTGCTGCTGTAAAAGCTGCAGTGGAAGTGAAGATGTCGAGGTTTAAGCCTTGTGTTTGCAGAGGAACAGCTTCTCCACTTTCTCAGGCAGAATTGATTGAAAGCACAGGCAGAAATCAAAACCACACAGCACATGCCCACATTTGCTGTGTGACAGCTTCCACATAAACAAATGGAGATTTAAATGAAACATTCACATATGAATGAGATATACAAGATCGTTTACAGGTGACAAAACAAAAGAAAGATCAAAGGGCATGAAATAAACGACGTCATCTTGCCTTATGTCAAGTTGTGTCGAAGGAGAGTTTGGTTCTGATTATCCAATTAACATATTCTTAGATCTGTTTATTCTTAATCATGGAGCTCTGTTTCAAAGCTAACCCATCTGCTCTCCGCTGTGAAAAAGGTCTGGGCTGGATTTGTTAACCCTGCTGCAGGAATACGAGCAACAGTGTTTCTGTGGTAGCAGTCCCGCTCAACTTCGATTTTCACTTCAGGTTGCAGTAAAATTCATGTTTATTCTCAGATTATTCATGTTTTAATTTGTTGTTTCATTTTTTTGTTTTTGCCAAGCAACTGTGTAATAAATGTATAGTGGTCATTACAAAAAGTTTATGGTAAGAGTAATTCAGACTAGTGCAGAGCAAATTTTATGTGTCTTCAAAGCTGCACTAATCAATATTTCCATACTAACAATCGATCAGCTATGTGTAACGTTAAAGAAGACGCTCACCAAGACCATGATTGCCGGATGTGTAAATAGACATTTGTTTGCTTACATGCACATTAAATGAATAATTACTTGCAGCCTTAATTGAAACTCCCTCGTGATACTGTACTGACTGTCCAGCTTGGTGCGCATCACTGCTGAATTTCCATTCATACTTACCTGTGTTATAGAACAAACTTGCAATGAAGGTGCAGTTCCTGAAGAAGGTGTGTGTGGAGGTGATGTCCTCAAAGTAGCACTCCTCAAACACGGAGTCTTCAAACACCATGGACTTCATCTTCAGGTTGAGGAACCTGGCGAACAAGTCACAGGTTCTTAGTTTTGTATTGAATATTTTACAAATGTTCTGTTGTATTATTCTAGTGTTTTATTGTTGATTTAAAAGATTAATATGTAAATCTGATTATAACGATGACTAATCCACCTCTGTTTAACTACTACAATTGCCCAGGAACAAAAGCTGCAGCTCACAAAACACTTACTTGTCATTGAAGTAGTGTCCCTGGCGGTGAACTTGGTTTTCCAGGGTGAAATTAAAAGTGACATGCTCCACTCGCTCCTTAGTGAAGGTCTTTGTGCGTGATTCATATTCCTGCTTCTGGATGTACTTGATCATGTCTGGGAACCACACTGTCAGACCATAGTAGCTGCAAAATGTTTAGAGTGAGGACAGATGAAATAAGCCTAAAAAGTGAATGTGAATTGACCATCTGGCAAAAGTTAAAGAGTTTACCTGAAAGACATGGTGAACCAAACAGCCATGAGCATGAAAGTGGTCCGTTTATATTCTGGGCTGAAGCAGGCAAGAATGTTATTCCGTATCTGCAACATGTGAACAAGAAAACACACAGCTTTTGATAAAGAAACCAGATTTAAACTCCTCATAAAACACATTTTGCATGTGCACACAATGCATATGCTTTTATTTTAATCTGATGATGTTGTGATATTTCACTTTATATTTCTGAGCTATGACATGCAACTTGTAGAGCTAAAATTAAGTTAATAATTAGACTCAGAAATATCCTCCTTCAAAAGATCTTGCATGTGAAACTACATCTTTACAGCCTCAACTTAAGAGTGGAGGCTTTTCAGTAGACATTAAGCTGGTGGTGCTGCAGCAGATTCAGAAGAAAATGGAGGGTGTAGGCGTGTAGCAGAACGTAGGCGGAATGCAAATTAAAATCAGGCACAAAGCTGGTAAAGTTTCTGCCCGCAGCAGCACTGCTTCAACAATGTGCAACACAATGGCACAAGTCAAACACAAACATAATCGATGCAAAAAAAAAATATTACCAGAGCAAATGCACATTATTTGTTTGAGTTCAATTTTTGAAAAACAAGAGCAGAAAGTCTGTGTGTGGATATGGCTGAAATTAACCTGTAAAAATGTGTGGATTTTCCATTTAATTCACTCATTATCTCAGACATACAGAAGGTCAAGAAGTCAAAATAATTAATAAAAAAAATATGGCATTTTAAACCTCTTAGCTACTCTTGTACTTGCTGCCACCTACGCCTCCATCCACACTGTCTGTGTCCACCGATGCCAGCTCCACTGAGGCCTTTAAAGGGCATGCCCCAAGCTGCAAAAGGCCTCAGCCTCATACTCTGGTGCAATAACTGTAAGACTGCATTTTTAAAGAGGCAGTGATCTCCGATATGATTTCAGCCGTCTTATATTTCATGCTTTTAAAACTTGGTTACAGTTGTCTGCACAACAACAAATCTCTTCGTTGTTAAAGCAAAGCCCAGATTAATGAAATGACACACACTGCATATGAATTATACTGTTAACCAAAGGAGGCTTTTACATCTTCACTTCACTCACCTGTTGGGTGAGGCTCATAATCTTCAGTCTGTAGCGCTGCCAGACGGGAGTATCAGTGCCAGTGTCCACCAACTCATCCATCTGTTTCACAGTCTTAATTGTGGTGACCTTGGATGAAAAAGAGAGAGTCGTGCCTTCAGCCAGACGTCAGGAATTCAATACTGACGGTAACCGCAAAGTTTCCTACAACTACTACATGTGGCATTTCTGAAAAGGATTCCTGAAACTTGTCAACTTGTATGGCTAAAATATAGCGTTTGCAAAATGCTAAGTGTTGTACCCTTAACCACTTAATGTTTTTTTCTTCAGCATTTTAATTTGGAAACAGATAGATTAATAGCTTATTTAGATTTTTGGAAGTAAAAATCTAATTGGTCAGCAGCTAATTTCTTGTCTATGTACCAGATAGAAAACAATTAGAAAAGTCACACAGCTGTGATCCCAAGTAAAAATGGTTCAAGCTGTCTTGATTAGAGTGACCAGTGACCTTTGCTGCATGCCATTCCTCATGTCTCTCTCCATGTCATCTCTCTGCTGTCGGCTATCTAATAAAGGCATCATGCCCACAAGCCTTATTTAAAAAGTACATATGGATTGCCTGTTGTGAAGATGTTCAATGACTTTAAAGGAAGCTTTGGTTGTGAGCTTAATATAACAATAGTTTGTCAGAGACACTCACAGAAAACACCCTCTCTGGGTATCCCTTTGCTCTCATGTTAGTGTCGTGAACTTGCTTCAGAATCATCCAGCCTTCGTCATGTTTGCCGTTCTGTTTGGAAAAAAAAAAGGAAATGTCATGCTGTGCATAACAAACCTATGATTTCTATGTATTTATTCGCATTATCTTAAACATTTAGAAGAAGAGGTTATCTTTACTCAAGACACTTTACACAAGTCACATTTGACTTTGGGTATTATGTTAGTAACAACTCATATGCGAGTAAAAACAGCCAATACTGTCAAGTGTCAAGAACATCTGCTGACCTCTAAGTAGAAGCGTGGGCTCTCTGGCATGGCACTGAGGGCAGCGATGGCTGCAACACAAGGAAATGCGCACACTAACACAAACACACGCCAGCTATGGAACTGATATGCTGAACCCATCTGGAAACTCCATCCTGAGGAGACGAAAAACAAACCAGCACAAAGAAATGAGCTCACACCTCACATGAATATGAATTAAATCAATAGCAGATAAGGTCAGACAATAAATCTTTATAAAGCATTGGAATATATTTAATTTGACGTGACACCGAATGAACCGTGTTCTTATTTTTCCTCCCTCCAGGGCAGTCAGAGGTCAGCCACAGTGCAGCGACTCTGGGAAGATGCTTGCTAACAAACATCCTGCATTTTACAAAACCAGCTCGCTCTGCTGCCAAACTTGAAGCTGAAAATTATGTGTTAACACTTTGCTTGCTGCATGATCATGAGCATGAACATTGCAGATGTAGTAAACTATAACCTAATAAATTCAAGGACAAATTACTGTACTCACCATAATGTGGGATTATAGCCCAGGCCATGGCAGATGCATATATTCCTCCAATCATCCAGAACATGCAGAGCCAGCTGAGGTGTTCACCACGCTTCTCTTGGGCCAGAAATTCAGAATAGTAGGAAAACACGATGGGAATTGAGCCACCGATCCTGCAGAGATAAGAAACCAGCTGAGCCCAGAGTTGAACTGTGTTGAGATGCAGACAAAGTTTAGGCTGCCAGATTAACTTTATACAAGAGGCACCACAGCTTGAATCTCCAACCTTTAATTAACTGCACTGGTCATTTTGCTTGGTCACTAAAGCATTAACATTATTTGCTTGCAATAGTCCAACACCATGGTGCAAAACTAACTCACAGAAGCTCTGTGGGAAACTGATTTCACCACAAATGGATTTCAGCATGTCAATTTGCCACCTCACCAAACTAAACCAGAGAAACTGCTGTTTTTAACAAAGTAAAGACTCTTAAGTGTTCAGAAATTTTACGATTTGCTGGGACACAATGAAGTGTGAAAATCTATAATTAATAAGTATTCTTCTACTCAAAATGCTGCTGTGCAGATGTAAAACATAGTACAGCTAAAGCGACTGACAAATCAGATCAGAAAAAATAACCCTGATGAAAAAAATATGTATATACAGTATTTTTCAATTTACCCGACACCTGAGAGGAGCCGGCAAAACAGAAAGGTGCTGTAGCCCTGGACGAAGGAGGAGAAGAAGGAGAAGATACTATTGATGGAGAGAGAGATGAGAAGAGACTGCCGGCGGCCTATCCGATCAGCCAGAGCCCCCCAGAGGAAAGCTCCAACCATCATCCCAAAATACACAATCAGACCTGTGGAGAGAGCAAAGGAAATTAAACTATTACAAACGTGACTACAAAATGTCAGTGTCTGTTGTAACAAATGATTTGAGACTTTTCTAATAAATATTTACTACTACAGATAAAAGTCTGTCCTGTCTTTGTTATTTCTGCTGTACCCTTTATTTCTGTGAGATTATGGGATTTGAAGGTTCATGGTTTCCTCTGCTGACAACTGGCCTCGAAAGTCAGGCAGACAACACATTTTATTTTATTTCATTATTTTTCTTATTGCCAACAAATCCCACGAAACCACCAAAATCAATAATAAGTTAGTTCGCCTCTCAGCCCCAAGCTCGGTTTCAACTGAAGGTCACAAATATATTGTTTCATTTTCTTCAGCAAACATTACTCAAACAGGAGTAAATAATGTATTTGTTCAGGGCTATTTTCAGGCAAAGATTAATACAAATTTGTGATGGGAGTAATAACTCATTCTTTGGGGGAAGGCGGCCGTGTCCCCCCGAGATGTGCAGAAGACATTTTGATAAATATGTCCTCCTTCTTTGAACGCTGTTAAGGGATCTGTTGAATTGAAGTTCATTATTTTAGAGATGGTCTGGGGTGAGAAAAAAACTTCGGCCTCCATATTGCTGCCTCTCTTTGGGTTTCTCACTTCACTAAAAAGCACACTGGTGATCCTGGATAGCCAGTATCATAAAATTGGAATCGCCTGTCTCTGTTAACACTGGGGCTTCCAGTTACGAGCAGAGGAGGCGGGTTGTTAACCACCATGTTACAAGCCACATAATCAGAACTATGAACGAGGTATTGAGATAAAATGGTCGGGTGACAGTTCCTGCAGGAAAAATCGGTTCCAGCGACAATTAAACGTGACAATAAACAAGTAACATAAAAATGCATCGAGACGCAGCCAAAGCACAACCTGTACCACAGAAGGAGGAGACACAATCACCAGTGAAAGAGTCTTACCCAGCATGCTCTTGTTAGGTTCAGACAGGCACATGTCCTTCTCAGCGCTGGGCAGGACGAACCCGACTACGAAGATCTCCACGCCATCTGCCATGAGCGCCAGCCCCAGCACAAAGTACAGGGTCCACTGGAACTTCCCGTGACCACACTCTTGTAAAATGGTCTCGTACTGTTGAGCCAGCTCCTCCTGGTCCTTCCTCCTCTCTGCCTCGGACACTCCGATATCTCTGAACTGCTGAGCGCCGGCCCTCACCGAGCCCGGGCCTCCAGCCAGGCTGCCTTTGCCTGAATCAGCCCTGGGAATTCCCTGGTACTCGCCCTCGTAGATTTCGTCATCCTCGTCGTGACCCTCTGTGGAGTCACTGTGGCCTCCCTCATCGTCGTTGGCCGCCTGGCTGTCTCCGCGGTAGTAGCCTCCATCCTGGCTTCCCTGCATGGGGTAGTCATCATCATCATCCTCTTCAAAGCGACTGTAGGAGCGCTTGCTGTACTCATCGCTCACCCGATCCACTGAACGGCCGACCTTCTTGGATGCTTGCCGCTTGACTTCTTTGGCAATGTCTTTGGCACCTTTTATGAATGCAGTCCGGTTTTGGTAACCGTCCTCCATTTTAAAGAGGGTCGGAGGATGCAAAAGCGGTCAACGATTTAAAGGAGAGGCCACCTGAACGTGCTGGGACTTCAGTTTGTTCAGGATACACCTCAGATTTGAACAATGACTCCCAGTTCACTTGACTTTTCTTATGTCTGGTGAGAAAATGGAAATATAAATTAGCCAAGCTTATGTTTCTTTCATAATTATTAGGGCATATAGTGATAGGTTTCAAAGAGAGGCATTTGATGGGAGCTACACAAGCATCACCACATTTTTGGTGATTCATTACAATCGATGTGTTACTGAACGGGTCTCGGTCTGTACCCAGAAGGCCTCTGTCCGAATAATGAAGTCATATTCTTGTTGGCAAGTCAATCAATGAAGTGCACAACCACTACAAAGAAATGCAACGAGAAAAAAATGATCATAAACAGACACAAAATTATTACAAAGAGTCACAAAGTAACCATCAACAGACACAAAACAACCACAAAGAGACAGAAAATTACTATAAAAATCTGTTAAGTGAAAGAAATGCAAAACAACCACAAAATGACAGAGGTGCAAAGACACTATGAAAAAATGCAAAGACCACAAACAGAGACAAAACGACCACAGAGACAGAAAATGACTACAAAGATATAGGACTTCCAGATGCATGTATGATAATATATGAACAGATAAAAAAACACAAATCTATACATCTGTGCGTATACATAGGTTCATTCAGCTTTAACCAGCCTTTAATAATGTGTTTACAGACTACACCTGTTGCATTTCCATATCTGCCCGGCATGTGTTCGCTGCTGAGTCACAGATGGGCCTGAGCAGTAATTACAGAACAAGGCATCAAGCCTTGAGTAGTGACAGTGATTTTTAATGGATGTTTCTTGGTGCGGAAATGCCCTAAATGCCTCAGTTCACGTTGACGGAGAAGAGCTACAGGACGTGACCATGACTCTGATGTAACGCGACTGAGATAATGCTCAACAGGATCAGACACTAGTTTGGACTAAAAGAACATCACTGTGAGGCTGTCGCCGCTTATGTCGTCATCCCATAACGTCCCACATATGAACACATTATCAACACATATTAAGACGTCTTCGTTATTTCAAAGACTCACAATATCCTTCACTACAATGTGAGTTTGTTTATAGTTTAAGTGATTAAATGTCTGATTAAAAGGTTTGAAAATAATTTACAATATTGGAGAAGTAATAAAAAACAAATAAAGCATGCTTCTGGGATTAATCAAATAAAGTCGTGATGGTCCTTAATTGAAAAAGTGAACAGTTGCTGATTTAGAGGAGCTGTGTGCTAAAACAAATGAGGCTTGAAATTGAGAAAAAGATGCCAGAAAATTGATGTCCATTTCACCTGTGCACTGCAGTATCACATCTCCTCTAGAAAAAAAGGAACATTTACAAGGCACAGACTCGTGTAGTTCACTGACGATACCCACATCCATATGCTCTGGTATTAAGACACTGTGTGCTTTGGGTCGCCGCGCAATAAAACAACATGTCACTTTGATTTTGTGGTGCGGTGAAACAACAGACACACAATGAGAGACATCACCGCAACGCTCGCTTTGACCCCTGTTTCAAAAACGAGGCCTGACAGGTAATAACGGGCTGACAGAGCTTTAAATGTCTGCCAGGTTTACAGTATATAAAAGGGCCAAACACAGAAATATTGAGGTCAAGGGTCAGAATCTTTTGACGAGCCATAAAAAGAAACCTGAAATTAAATAGTATTGTGGTGGTATTAAGTTTGTTTTCTTCAGTCCTTCATCCTCATTCTGTTCAGGAATATTTTCTGTAAATTGTATCTGTACATGATGGTCTAATTGCTACTTCAAAGCCTTCTCCACACTCCCACAATATCAGATCCCTTCATTATATTTTTATTTCTTTTAATATATTATTGCACCGAAACCAGTCAAATTACTAGAAACAGCTTTAAAACCCAAATGTGCAATTACAGATGGACAAAACTGTTCTTTCCAAATTAACAACAAAATACTGAGTACATGAGAAATATGAACTAACATGTATGTATCTTCAACTTCAATCACACAGGTCTGTGCTAGTTGCTTTAAAGGACAACATTATAATAGTAGGCATGTTTAAAACAATCTGTATACTAAATCAAACACGTTTGATTTGTTTATGTTAACGTCATCTCCAAGAACAGATTCTTCACTGTCAGCGTGATGAGCAGATTTACTGGCACCGATCAGAGGAACCCCACAGGCCTGGTCAGCCAGGCTAAACTGTGGGACTCTAACCTAATAATATCTCCAGCACTCACAGGCCTGTAATCACTCTCCTTAACAAACATAAGCACACAAGCCTGCGTGAAATAAAACAGGCATATGGAGAGTAAACAACAAGACAACAGCTGCTTTTAAAGCCCCTGCACACACATGGTTTACCTGCACGGGTGTTTTCAGGTGTTGTGGCTCACTGGGACACTTGACTAGAATGAAGCCATTGTTAATGTTATTAGTAACACCTGTGCTTTTCCTGTGTGTGTCTGCTGTGAGTAAAGGTTAAAGGTGAGGTTTTTTTGCACCTGTTAGGCTGGGACAACTTACATCTTCATGACTCTCGATAGTTTGGTCATAATTCCAGCTGGAGCTGCTGTTTTTGGATAAATGTAAAACGTGCCACAACATACTATTATGAATGAAGCACATCATCATTTTTTTTATGAAAATAAAATGCAAAAATTACTATTCCCACTAAAATTGTGACTCATATCACAATATCACAACGCAACATAAGATTTCCTACTGACTAACATGCAGGCTGAAGCTACAGTTTACTCTGCCTATACCATTTTTTAAACATATTTAACATCAAAAAGTAACAACAGACCATTTTTACACTCTTCGTACTAAAACCAATGTGCATCGTTTAACAGAAATACAAACACTAATCCCTTTGTTAGACCCTTTCTTTATGAATATATCCATCAACTTATACTGGATTTCTGTCATTTGCTTTGGGTCTTAAATGCTTAAGTTGTAGATAGATAGATAGATAGATAGATAGATACTACTGAATCCTTTATGCAACAGGTAACAGATGCACTCATTCCACTCTCAAATTTATGCCTTTTTCACAAAGAACCTGTGACTGCAAAGAAAGTGTAAATGCAAACACTCATCAGACTCAAACAAAGGCTTTAAGCCCATGCTGATTTCTTCCCTGTTGTCAAGTTGTCAGCATCCCTACAGCTCCATGCAGCCTGCAACACACAGCCCTGTCAGTGGAAAAGAGCAGGCAGCTCGGAGGATGAGGGGGGGATGGATATTATTGCTCCCTGGTTTGAGCTGAGCCCTTTTATTTTTTCTTTCTTTCTCTCTTTATTTTCCTCCCCCCTTTGCAAAAATCAATGGGCATCAGTTTACCACTTCCTTGCAAGGCCAAGCCGGGCAGATAGCCATCACATCACATGCAGTTTATTTAGGCACTGGGAGATTTCAATCAGCCCTGAAGTGTTGTGATGCATAATCTGGACACCTGAAGGCAACATTAACAAGAGGCACAGAAATTAGAAAAAGGCCTCATATAATGCTTATTTGGGTTTATTTCTAATAGGGTTATAATATTTGTGCAGAGGGATGCAGAGGATTAGATTTTTGCTGAAGGGGCAGCAAAAAATGTGAATTCTAGAGTCGTATTAAATATGAGCAAATGTAAGCCTCCAGTCCAGCTACAATGGTCTTCATTGATGTTAAGAAAAAAAGGCCTTGTCGCTATCAGGCCAATTTACACAGCTCACAAATAGGCCGGATTTAAAAAAACACAAATCTGTCACAAATAGCAGCCGATTGTCTGCTCGCATGCATCTGCGCTCATTCTTAGAAATCACAGCAGCTCGTCACGACTCGGATCAGATTATAGATCAGGCCCGATTCACAAAATCGATCTTAATTGCTGTGTGAAGCAAACGGTTGCAGAACACGCCCATCGTCTCCTGCTCGTGATGTCTTAATGCATGAAGAAAATAAAACGAGACTTACAGATATATTATTATTTACATTGTATCCCAGCTCACCTTTATTCCTGCGATGTGGTCCCTCTTCAGATGGTGATGAGGAGGATGAGGAGGAGGATGAGGATGATGATGCGTACGAGGCTGTTGCTGTGAACCGAGTGATGATGCTGTGCGGTTTGGAGGAGAGAAGCCCACGCCATCCACACACACTCAGCAGTGATGTGCAGGGGTCCCCTCCCCCCATGTAAAACCCTCACATTAACGCCTTCATATCTGGAGGGGTTTGGCGCATATCTGCACCCAATCTACGCCTATTTCCTGCACTTTAGTCCAGTTTTGCAAGGGCTCTTGCACATTTAAACTCATGCAATTTCATTTTTTTCCCCACTCCAAAACCAACTGAGTGATGATATCTTTGTACATAAATGTTAATTCATATCAAATACACACTGTATACGAGTATCTTAGCACGCATGCGCGCACAAACACCTTATTTCAAACACCTGCTTTCTGCTTCTTACAAATGGATGATTGCGTGCACACATGAATATCAAATTGTGCGCACGGGAAACACACACGTGCAAGCACACCTGACTCCTGTTGCCATGTCAACCACCTGCCATATTCAGATCCCTTCTGCAGCGTCAAAGACCTGCTACTAAGAAACGTGAGCTTTCCTTCACAGTATGATGACAACTTCACTGTAACGTTCAAATAAAATCTCTGTAATCACAGAAATGTAATTTTATTTGTCACAGTCATTAGTTGTGTTGCAGTGAAATCAAAGATGCTCTATCACGCAACACGCGACACTGGACACTTCCTATTTCGGAGGTGGGCGCGGTCGGAAGTGTTGTGAAAGTCTTATGTATGAATGAAAGTAGAGGAGTTGTGGATAAAACAAAACAACACAACAGTAGATACATAGAAAATTTTATGTTTGCGTCTTATTTTGCCACATTTTTTTTAGTTTTAGAGCATCTGTGGAAGTGATATCTGTGTTACCAGTTCTCGCGAGAGTGTGTTGCTGAGACTGAGGCAGATCTCGAACAAAGTAAATTTTCTCCGGATTCGTTTGTCTGAATAATGACATTTTAGTGTCAGATTGTTCACAAGATATGTGGCGTGTGAAAAATAGGTCCAATGTTGACACTGGTGACTAGAGGCCTAAAAACATCAGTCGTAATCTGTGTTCACGTTCATTTCTCCCGTTGAGTCTCCAGAAGGGGCGGGGCTGTGGCGAAAATCACGTGACACAGATACAGGAAATGGCTCTGCTGAGATGCTGAATACTCTTGAACTCAGAAAAATCTTTTGTACCTCATCAGTTTCAATTTGGGGGAAGCATTGGAGAAAAACAAACAGCCCATGATCCAGGTCTTTATCCTGATAGTAGTAGTAGTCTGTACAGTTTAAAAATACTCTTAAGTAACATTACTGCATTTGTGTTACTAAAGTAGGTATTATTTAAAAATTAAAAATTAGAAGTGCAGAATGGTGAATTTACACCTAGATTGAATTTCATCAGATCTAGGCGCAGTACATAAGTGCTTCATGTACAAAAGTTCTTTATGTATAAACTGTCAGGCCAAAACATCCACCTCCGCACAAGACATAAGTGAAAAAAGCTTATTGCCTTGGCATTGACCTAAAGAGGGCTTCTTCTTCTGCTATAACTGCAGATGAATCAGTTTTTGTTGAACAGATAAAGTAAAGCAAATCATTAGACTTTAATCCATAAAGTAGGGACCATAGAGTTATACATGTGGGTGAGAAGGAAGGAAAAACATTCCAAAACATGTACTAAAAACTTTATTTGTCAAAACGTATTCATCTGTACAATGGCCCAAAAAAAGACAACGAACAAAAAAACAGGTGGTCAAATTATTCTCACTATTACAAACTTGAATTGAGCTTAAGATGTTTAAAAAAGAAAAAAAAAGCTAAATGAGAGCTTGTTTCAGCAGTCTGAGACAGATTACGG
Source organism: Holacanthus passer (assembly GCA_025331565.1). Classification (NCBI taxonomy): domain Eukaryota; kingdom Metazoa; phylum Chordata; class Actinopteri; family Pomacanthidae; genus Holacanthus; species Holacanthus passer. The sequence goes on along the minus strand of JAFREQ010000002.1, from coordinate 6,275,614 downwards.
TGGCATTGGTGCTCTCATAGGAACGCGAGGCGGAACACCGGGGGGCCTTGGAGGCATTGGAGGTCCCCTCTGGAAGCCAAAAGGAGGAGGACGAGGAGCACCATAGCCAGGTGGGGGCATGGGAGGAGGACCTCTCATACCTGGAGGCACAGGCGGGCCTGAGAAAGAGGGAAAGAGGGTCATAATGTGATAAAACGTTTTCATTTGATTATATGCTCTCACCAAAGCCAAAGCTAATCACAGTAAAGAGTATTTCAGCAGTCTAAACAAGAATCATATGCAGGTCAGAGTTATGGTGAAAAATGGCCAGTTTGGAGACTCTGAATTATAACAAAGCCTCTTGTGATTTTCCAGATCAGGGTAAAAAAGCTTTGTTTAAACGCAGTGACCATCTCCAAAACTCTCAATCAGTCGTCAAGACTTGTCTCATCCATGTCTTGTCCAATCTAGGACCACCTTTGTTGATAGAAGAGGTAGTCATGGCAAGCAGGGTATGTGTTTATACTACAAATCATTAATTGTATTTTGCTGTATAACACAGATATACAGAGGTAAGGCCATCGGTTATTGTTTTATAAACAATACTGCTTTGAGGCATTTTCCGTTCACATAACAGACATAACAGAGGTATAATTTGTAAGCTGAGGAGATTTATTTGACAACAAAGATTTGAGGACATGCCACAGTGCTTACCCATGGGAGGTCCGTACGGTGCTCTGGGTGGCATGCCCATAGGCGGGGGTGGGGGCATGCCAGGAGGTGGCGGTGCCCGTGCTTGATTTGATCCCGGGGGAGCAGGAGGTGGAGGCACCATGCCAGGAGGAGCAGGAGGGGGCATTGGCATCTGAGGCATACCTGTGTAACACGAACAATTAAGTCTGCAGGCAGCTTGAACAAGGGACTAGTCTTGAGCACTGCAGCATCTTATGAAAACCAAAGAACATCAAAACAGCCATTTATGGTCAACAGTGCAAGACAATGAGGCGCAAAAAAATGTATAGGCTGTTTTTTTTTTTATCTGACTGATTTTGTCATCTTTTTCAGTATATTTTTGCATAACTCCCCACTTGCAGCCACTGTGAAAACATTTTAATCTTAAACAAACTATTACCTGGGTGCATGTTGCCAGGAGGGAATGGTGGTGGTCCTGGTGGAGGCCCACCACCGCCAGCCTGTGGGCCTGGTGCCCCTGCATTTGGAGGCATGGGCATGGAAGGGGGCATTGCTGGAGGCATTGATCCAGGAGGAGGAACAGGGGGGAAACCAGGGGGTGGCATGCCTGCACAGAAACAAGTTATATTTACAAATTAGTTTGTCATTTTCTACTAGTACACGAAATCAGACGATCAGTTAAATATTCAAGTCATCTTAATCATTGTTCTATTTTTTTATTTCATTAGTATCTCATAAAAGGGGCTCATTTCCAGCTGTCATGTTCACATCACCCAAGATTAAAAAATAATGTCATTATCACATAGTGATATAAGATGCATGACTCAGAGCAGCATATTTACATTCCCTACAGGACTCTAGTTCATCTTGTTTGCTGGTAATGAAACCTGTAATCTACCCTCATGGCACTTAACACATTCGACTACTCAATCTGTAACCATTAAATCAGAGGCAGATATGCTGTATATGGAAAATGATGGGGTATTACAAGAGCAACACGCTAACACCACCAAGAAAACTGATTGTTGTATTAGAATTAGTGTCTTTACACCATGGCAGGATTAGTTTGCTTCAGAAATTGTATCCTTTACATAGGTGGAAGATTTTCACATCAGCGTTGTGAGTTTGTAGCTAGTTTTCACATTTTAGAGTGAATCATGTATGAATGACAGAGGGAAATGTATCAGTTAAAGGCACAAAGGCAACCGAGCTAGTAGCACAACTCCATTTTGCTTGTGTGTCAAACCATACAGACATACACTAAACTCTGTAAGTGTCAGTAACCTGCAATCATCATCTATTAAGTTATTATTAATGGAGTCTTTCCAAGTTTGCTGATGAATAGTGGTTAAAAACAGCCACAGAACATCCTATATGTTTTAACACCTACCCTCTGTATCCAAAGTATTTCCTTCATACCTGGCATGGGCATCCCAGATCCCAGAGCAGTTAGGACCGGTGTTGGAGCGCTGGGTGGTGGCGGAGCATCTGCAAACAGCTGATGAGGCCGGTCTGCCTGGGAGAGAGGGTTTTGTGCAGCCAGGAGTCGCTCAGCAGCTGAGCCCATGTCTTTCTCCTTTGGAATCCTTCTTGAAGGCGTAGGACACTGTGATGGGCCTGTTACAGAGGTACTGGCCATTCATGGCCTCAATGGCGGCATCTGAGGCGTCAAAGCTTGCAAAATTGATGAAAGCATAACCCTTGGAGTTGCCAGTGTCTGGGTCTCGCATGATCTTTGGCGTCTGGAGGATCACGCCAAAGGCACTGAATGTGTCGTAGAGCAGTTTCTCGTCAATCTCTGGGTCCAGATTACCAATGAAGATGTTAGCACCCACATCCAGGTTTTTGTTGTGCGCAGAGGCCTTATTAACACGAATTGGTTTGCCATAGAGCTTTATCATATTCATGATTTTGATGGCATAGTCAGCATCCTCTTCACTAAGGAACTCCACAAAGCCGTAACCTGAGAAGGAGTGAGAAAAGTTACATGATTGTTATTCATCTGTAAAAGAGATTCTTACAGATGCAAAACATTAACAAAGTGTTTTTATCTCCCTTGGTTATCATAGTTTTAGAGAATATTAGCTGATGCTCACCTTGATGTTGGCCAGTGACCCTGTCTTTGGGCATGTGTGTGTTGACCACAGGTCCAGCCTGCAGGAAAAGCTCCCATAGTAACGGCTCTGACACTTTCTCATCCAAGCCGCCAACATACACAGTGGCGTCTAAAAATATAGATAAGAATAAAAAAATTAATATGATATAGAAAATATCTTAGATAGCCAAATGTTACATGGATTTCAGTTAAGTCAAAATACAAAGAAATTGAGATGCTTAACATCTGGTTACTACTGAATTACCATATATGATGTAAAAATACCAAATATCTGCTCACAAAGGTGACATATTGCTTGTTGTTCTTTGTTTCAAATAATTTAAAATGGAATACTCTGTACTGGAAATTCTCTTTGAAGTCTGGGGACCTGTGATGGAGATTTGTCTTTTTCTTTTACATTTTGAGTACATGAAATGAAAGGACACTGTTCATTAACTGAAAATAAGTGGGTTAGCTTTCAGCCTTTGCACACACACACAATATATATATATACTATGGTGAAATACCCTATAAAGGTAATAGCTGGAGGATAGAACATCAATTTTATAAAATATCAAAACAATAATACTAAGTAAGTAACCATGAGACGTTCATATGGTGTTTATATGGTAGACTTTTCTAAAATGCAGTATTGGGACCAAACCATAAAGCTTTCTGACTTTTGATAGTTCATACTGAAGTTAACAATACTTGTGTTAGTTAACAACAGCTAACAGTGATATTTTCTACAGGCCACATCCCTCATCCCCGGCTTATCAAATGCTGTGTAAAAGCACAAGGAACATTAGTACAATGGGATAAAAGTGTGATCATTTGTTTAGTCAACATGATCGGCCAGTTCCACCAGACTCTATGCTAGCTTGCTATGCTAACTTTAGCTGTTAGCCAACAGGTCGTACCTCTGGTTCTAATAAGCAAACAACAGTCGGCACACTTCACATCAATTAAAATTAACGCTACACATGGGCTCCAATGTAGGAAGAAAGTAATATACCTTAAAGTAAAGATAATTTGAATGAATGGTTAAAATAGCGGCAAGTCAAGCTAACGACAACTGAGCACTTCCATGTGATTGACCGGTTGTTTATCACAAACTATTCGCAAACCAGACAGCCAGCGACAATCACAAGAAGAATGTGAGCTGTTTGAAGTGTAACCAGCAAGTAGACTCAAAAGTGACTCAAACAAAACAATGAAACAGTTAGTTTAATGATGCTTTTACCTTGATTTCTTTCTGAAATTGGTCCCGCTGCCATGTTGAATGAACAACGCAGGACAGGCGTCCTTAACTGAGGCCCCGCCTCTTCCTGTTACGTACCGGAGGCGGAAGTAAAATAAAATATTATTTTTAAAAAGCAATTCTTAAGAATAGTCAGGGATTAATGTTACATTATGAATTCGATATGTCATCAAATACAAAACATCATTTTATTTAATTAAAAATCATTTTGAAATGGAACCACGTGTACTCATAATATTAATGTGTATTTACTGAAACAATTACAAAGATCCTATTAATCCTTTTTTCAAGCCTTTTTTCATTTTCATTTCTAAAATGTTTGTGCTACTATTTCATTAGTGCAAAATTACCACCATTAAACCATTACAAATGATTATTTATTTACTTGATCTGAGTTATGAAGGTTCAATTGTTCACCCTTGTACTAAGCAGTGAAATAAGTAACATGACAAATTAATAAAACATTTGTATGAGCCAATTTATTACATCATATAAATCTACTAAAAGTATAAACATTGAATACAAAATGCTCATAGAAAATACAGACAATAAGGGTCTCAAGGAACACTTTTATAAAACAATACTGTATAGAATATGAAACATATAAAAACGAAACTTATTCAACACATCATGCATCAAAGCCAAAAGATGAAAAGCCCAAGGGTTTGTTTTTTTATAAAATGGATAGCAAAAAAATATATTGTTTATAAAAGCCTTCACTGATAATGATCATAAAGAAAGGTCAAAGGCATTTGTAAGAAGAGAACTCTGAGATTAATGGTTTGTGGTCAAAAATCACACATATAATAAGCATCTAAATTAGAAGAAAAATGCACAAAATACACAATTCAAGATCTCCTCACTCCTGTAGCCAGCTCATTTAAATACTTGTAGAGTTATTCTCAATAACAAACAAACATTTCAGCTTTAGCATGAGTGCACTGGCAGGACATTGTGTTCTGGAAATTAGTTCACGGGACGATACAATCACTGATGAATTCAGAAAACGTATCTGCAGATGAGGATTCTGGGATTAGGAGTAAACAAATATGGAAAAGAAAATGTGAGAGCTGCAGAACTGTGAGGTCAAAGTGTTTGTTGTATCAGTTCAAAGGTATGTTTTAACTTTTCAGTATTTACTAAAGAGGGCTGCAAAATTACATAGAAACATTTTCTTACTTGTGCTGCACGCATATTTTGCAAGCTGAGTACCAAACAAAGAATATATCATGATAATAAATGTATACCAAACGTAGTAAGATTTAATAAATCCTTCATAATCAAATGTCATGTAACATAATTAAGGAACAGTTTGACATTCTGGGAAATATACTTATTCACTCTCTGGTGGAGAGTTAGGTGAAAAGTTCAGTACCACTCTCACATCTATACTGTAAATATTATGCTACCATGAGTAACGGGTTAGCCGGGGACTCCAGGAAGTTACTGGCCCCAATCCAGAAATAGATTAGTCCTGCTCACAACCCCCTGTAAAAAGGGAAAGTTTTACACTTTGGTCTTTGTACAGCCTAAACAAATGAGATATAACATTTGAAGTAGTAAGCATTATGGGTGCTGGTAGACAGATTTTGCCGGCTGTAGCCTTACATTTAATGCAAAGATATGAGAGTGGTACCTATCTTTTTGTCTAACTCGCTGCCACTGAGCAAATAAGCACATTTCCCAAAATAGCAAACTATTCCTTTAAGGTACTGTAACAGTAAAATAGCATGTAATCTATAATTTTACATTTACATGAAATGACAAAAAACATCATAAAGCAGAGTAGAACATCCTTTAAAGACCTCATTAATTGAAATGAAACTTTTATAGTTTTTTTACACGTCAAACTGCTGCATGCTACCAATTTTATAAAGGCACAATAATCCCTGGAATAAAATAATAATTGGTTCCATCTCTGCTTCTTTGTTTTCTATTTGCTGCCTCCTCAAATTTAGTGTAATCAGTTTCTGCTGTTGATAATCCAGCATTCAGCAGGGAGACGGGCCCTCCTGCTGTTTAACTTGCTGAAACCACAGCCCACGTTTCCTTTCAACCGGAGCCACACGCAATCAATTAAACTCTCACTTCCATTACATGGGGTCTTTAAAAGGCTACTCACTGAAATGCCTTCATCCTTATAATGTATTCAATACATTTTAGATAGATAGAGAAAAATAAAGATATCACATTTACAGTATAAACGAAATCAGGTCCTTCAACATAAAAATATTCCAAAAGGTGATAAGTGCGTGTTACATACTTTGTTTTTAGCCCATGAACACATACTAGCACTGCTAACAAACAAATTCTGCTTCCAGTATGTCAAAAAAAAACAGAAACCACGAGCGCTGGTACTGTTTTCTACTGACTGCAATGACTCACACATGATGAATCAGCCTGTTAAAACCCTCAATTCATTTTTTGGCCTTCACATTTCATCCCCGACCACCACTGTGTGGCTGTCCGTTGTTTCTGCTAGATGACGCACATGACAAACACAATCTGTATCACAAGTCTAAATGTTAAACAGCATCGCTTTGCAGATCCTTTAGTTGATAGCACACTGAAAATATACATTCAGCTAGTGTCATGATCACCGAGCATACAATGAACACTAAAATAGTCAAAAGCCTTCACAAACACAAAAAAAAGAAAACATAGTGATGGTTCACTATGTGATTTTTCAAAAACCTGAGCTGCTGTCAGAGCAATCAGTCACCTGCTGACATCTTCGCAAAGTACCCTCAAATTATTGCATGAGCCAATACAGTAAGTTCATATCAATGTTAACTTGAATTCGTGAATACTTCAATTATTTGAGGATGCAATTTCCACATATTTACACTATATTCTCATTACCACCCATTATGGAAGGGTTGTTAGGTTTTGTGGTGATATTTCATTAATGGACGCAGGGTACTTGCCATCAAGGTTTAAAGACCCATACATTTTACCACCTTCACTTGCCAGAGTCCAAAATACTATATGCAAGTAAATACACTCAAAACATGAAAGACATAAACTTCAGAAAGATCCATACTTTGAATAAATGTGTTTGTTTGGTTTGATGAGTCATATAAATTTATGTCCCGTACATTCACTGATGAAAGGCAGTTTTTGTTTCGGTAGGTCGAGTAAACACAGTATGAAATGATGAAAAAACATGTAAACCTCAGTCAGCTGGTATGCCAAGCATGTTTACAGGTATTTTAAAAAAAGAACTGTTATCCTGTAATCACTAGGCACAAAGAGGTAACGGCTATAGCGGTAGGTGTTTGTTTATAGACGGATGTGCATACTGTAAGTCAAGGCCTGATTACCTGGTCCCCATGACAAAACACAAGATACAAAACCTAAAAGTTCAGATGATATCACCTGTATATCTATGACGTGATCAATACCAGGAATCCTACGGAGTGTGAAGGCATGTTTCCACAATGGACGGTAGGTTTAGTGCGAGGGCAGGGTGGCAGTGTTGGCTGCACTGAGTTGGCCCACAGCTAACATCAGGATGTCTTTCTTCTCTTTGTAAAAACGCAGTTCTCTGCCCGCCAGCCTGGCATCCTCCAGTTCTCGCTCTGTCGACGCCATCTCCTGCGCAATGGTGCCCGCTACGCTCTGTTCTCGGTTCACCCAGTCGGCAGCCATCTGAGTGCGCATGTCGTCATCCAAAGCCCGGTGGGAATAGTGAGCCAGAACTTCCTGCAAATAAAATATGTTGAGGAATATCAAAGAGGGGAAGTTAAGGTCTTGCCAACTCAAGATCTAGTAAGGCTTCAGTAAGTCTTTGGCCATGGCTGGCAAAATTCTCAAGTAAAGGATATGAAGCATCATATTTCCAAATGGAAGTTCAGATGCACCAATATTGGCAGAGTAATACTGATCTTATTAAGAAGACTGGGTATCTGCCAGACACATTAAATCCATCTTTGTCAGGGTCATTCTAAAATTCAGTTTTTCCGCAATCAGTTACAGTACATTCATTTAATCGCAGAGCACTGCCAACTCAGTTTTTAGCACCACAGCAAACCTTCCCTCATGGTACCTCATGTAAAATCGATCCCACTGAATTCCATGCAGTGTAAAGTGTAAATGTGGTGAAAAGAAAGCGCTGGATATCGGTACATGATATCTGAGTAGAGGTATTGGACTTTGTATTGTAAAAAAGTCAAATTTGTGCCTCCCTATTTTGAAGGAACAAACTGTAATGCAACTGGAGATCGTTGTTAAAATCCATCTTTTCTGTAGCCTGCGTTACAATTTTCTTCAGCAGTGACCTTATTTTCCAGCTCACCGCTGCTCTCTTGCAATGCTCCCACTCGTGGTGAGAAGAGAAAAAATGTTTAATCTGTCTGGACCAGTCATGCCATGTAGGGTAAGATTTAACACAGTTTGTTTGTTTAGGAAACTTGATGAAAATTGATGAAAACTACTACTGTACTAGGATAATTGAACCCATCTGTGAGATGATTGGCAGTACCTGTCGGGAACACTGTCTTTCTCTCATGGCTTTGAGGCTCCCGTTCCAGTGCAGAAGCTGGAACACTGTCATCAGCTCCTGAAACACAAACACAGCCAAGCCAGCAACAATAAGGGATCAAACTCGCTCCAGAACACTGAAGCAGTTCAGTATTGCAAACCGTGCATTTTTCCTTCAGACTTCATATTTCCAATTAGGGTTAAGGTGTTCTAATGTCAACCTCCATAAAAACTCCTGTATGATGAAGGTGTAAGAGCTACATCTCTTTAAAAACGCTTATTTGGTCTCTATCTTTGTAACATTGTAAGTATGCACAGCCAAGCTCAACACATTCAAAACTTTTTAAGCCATACTGTCCCATGCTATGTTCACACTGTCCCGGTGCGTCTGCGTAGCTTAAAATGCAACTTAACATGACACAGACATTCCTGACATTTATGCACCTGAAACTCCAGCATGGATTTTCCTTTGTTGGACTCAAGCATGAACCGAAATGCCCCAATTCCTGTGTTGGGATTGTCAGCCTCTTCTCTGTTTCCCTGTAAACAAAACAAGTGGTTAGTGTTAGTGTGCTGCATTGGCCCAAACAACAGTTTGACAAATATTGGATTTCTGGGGTAAATATTATGATGACAAAATGATGAGGATGTGAAAAGAGGATTTACAAAGTGTTCCTGAGTCCATGTACTAATCTCCTTTATACAATCATGTGTTTGACAAAGTGTTGAACCTCTCTCCATCCTTGCTTGTGAACGACTGAGTCTTTCCAGGATGAACCTTTCATACCCAATCATGATACTATCACCTGTTACCAATGAACCTGTTTACCTGGGGAATGATCCAAACAGGTGTTTTTGGATCAGTCCACAACTTTCACAGTCTTTTGTTGCTCCTGTCCCAACTTGTTTGAAACATGTTGCTGCATCAAATTCAGAATAAGCAGGTCAAACATTAAATATATTGTCTTTGTACTGTTTTCAATTGAGTGGATGTCAAAAAGTATTAGTAAATGACATTCTGTTTTATTTCCATTTTACACACAGTCCAAACTTTTTTGGAATTTGGATTGTATATGTGTTGTATGCAGTATGAAACACTTTTGGTAGGAAGTTGCCAGAAATAATAATATCTGACAAATGTCTCCTTGAGGAAAGATTTTCCAGAGATTTAGTGTGGTGGTTTACGATACAGTAAATTTTACATGGAGGCCATATTGTATAAAGTGTGACATTTTAGGAGGCAATTCAAGGCAAAGCAATCTTTCTTAATTATCTTTTCACAGAGTCAAATATTGGTATGCATTGTGTACACAAATTAAGTACTGTACAACACAGTTGTGAATTTCCCCACTGAGGGACGAATAAAGGAATATCTTACTTCCACATGTGTCTTACACATGTGTCCTTTTCTGTTTACGGTTTGATTCAGTGTTGTGATATACTGCACACAGACAGATTTATTATACGTAACTTACATTAAAGGAGGCCAGAGCCTCGCTGACGCTCTTCTCAATGAAGTCGTCTGTGATGCGGCGAGAGGGATGTTCATTGAAAACAGAGTTCATCAGGGCAATCTTGGCAGCGCTGCGTCTTGCCTCGGCCTTGGTGGGACAGAACTGTCAAACAGTGAAGAGGACACGCATTAGCAGCCAGATACAATCAGAAATACTGATATACAGTCAAAACGTTAAAGGCAGCCAGTGTTTATACGGAGTAAAGTTAGCAACAGTGTGCTCACTCCTTAATTTGCTGTCTTGTGGTCTTGTGTTTGCATCCATATTTGGTATGTTGTGGTTGCAACTACATTGGAATTTTGCAAGCTTGCAACAAGAATGAACATTTTTTCTTACATTAATCGTACAGTATGAAAGAGTTCTCACATTCATTGATGTCCAAATCAATGAAAATGCCTGTTATCGTGCTAAGAAAATGCAGATACTGTACCTGGAAACTTCCGAAGCAGCTGCCTCCTGGAAGACTAACATAGCAGACATATGGAGGACTGTTGGAAGGGACCATTTCATAAACAACTAGAGCTCCATTGCGCAGGTCGGCCCCTCTGGTCAGCTTCATCTGCCAAAACTCCTGTAAAGCTTCCACCACGTTCACTGGAGTGCACAGAAATAAAAGTAGCCCGTCACATTGTGAAAAACCAACACTTTCTTTTATCATTTATCCTACTCACATAAAAATATTCTGGTGTCTAGAAATCTGAATGCTTTTTGGCGAGTTTGCATTTAAAGTGCCATTAGTTAGTGGCTGTGCTCTGCAACATCCTCTCCACACAAAGATGGAAATGGTGGGGGGAAGGTCATCGCAAGGATGCCAAAGGCTTTTCCTGAAAATATTTAGGTGGCTGCTTAGAGGAAATTCTGCATCACCTCGGAGGAGCTGCTTAAAGAAACACACACTTTATGTGCCCATGTGAGAAAGTCACATTCCTGCCCTTCAAAAGGGAAAAACAACAAAGAAAAGCAGTAAAATCTGTGGCTGAGTCACAAATGATTATTCATTATCCAGGGCTTCTAAACTTCTGTTACCTCTCAGCTCTTTCCTGCTGAGCTCTCACTGTTTGAACACAGACAGCCTGCTTCTCGCTCTCGCACTGAGTCTGGAGCCTGATCACAACGTTTTAAGGCTGCAGTTTCGCAACTATTGAGTCCTCTGTAAACAAGCCGAGATATATTCTGACATCAGACGTACAAATCCCTAAACTGCAATCCAAATAATTCTGTTAAGCTCTCTCAGTGTGCAGAAGTAAAATGCTCTCTATAAACTGTTCTCTTGCTGTTAGCCAATTATAAAGTAGTAGCTTATGTGCTATTAAAAACAGGACTGTTTCTCTCTGTGATTTTACGTTCACAACAAATAGATATGAATCCATATGCTTCATCATACATATCAAAAGTTAACTTAGGCTGGTGCTGGATGTATAAATCAGGGGATGTACACTATATGGTTTCCATTACCCGGAAATGCCGACTAGCTTCCATAAATCAGGGACAAAGTTATTTTTGTGCATCTAAACGGTTCAGGACAGTGATAAGACAATGCATTTTGGTTTGTTTTTATCAGTCTTGTCCTGAAATATAAGGCAGAGACAGACAGGAAATATTGGGAGATAATGGAGGATAACATGTGACAATGGTGCTGGCCCAGACTCAAACCCACAATGCAGCAGCGGCATCAATCTGCACATATCTGATAAATGTGCCACAGGGAAAAGGAAAAAAGGAAAAAATATTGAATAAATTATCACTGACAGAATGACTTGACTTTGTCTTAATAGTGTTTTAATGCAAATTAAAGCCTTTTAATTCCCTGGTGATTGAATAATTATAAGCAGTGGAAATACAGAAAACTGAAATTACAGGATAAAGGAGGGAAATAATTATTTCCAAATGCCAAAATATGACACGTGTGTTTTTCTGCAAATGTGATAATTTACCTAACACCGAGACCAAATCACAAAATTGGAGCAACATTAAGGCAAAAACACAGCCCTGATTAAACAGTCTTCGTGGTGCTGCCAATGTTGAAGGTGTTAAGTAGCCTAAAGGGGATAGAGGAGGGAAGAGGCGTTAGTCAGAGAGCACGGAGGGACAATCTTTTGGAAATAAATCCTATTAGCACCGAACAGGAACATTTGTATTGGCTCCAACTGCCAACATAGGAGCAGCTTTTTGTTAGTTTTAAGCATAGCTATTGTCTGTGTGCTGTAGTGATGAATACAAAGATTAAAAAGGTGGGCAAACTGTGACCACCAGGAGATTATCAGGATCAATATGAGCACAATAAATTCTATTTTTAAAAAGGTGGGGGTTTTTTCTATGAATGTATACATCCTGGTACTTCTGGTACTGGATAACACAAACATTTTGGTGATCTCTAAAAATACGTATAAGCTCTATTTTGCTCAATACAAAGTGCCTGATTTTTACCATCAACATCTTTAATATTGGCAGGATGTAAAGCTGCATTTGCTTTGTTATCCAACATATAGTCCACAGTTTACATTATTGTACCATGTCCAATATCAAACAGGATTAATTCAATGTGGCTAAATTATAGGTATAATAGTTCATTGTTGGTAAATGTAATCCTCCAGACTGTGGCACTTAATCCTATAATGAAGTGACTGAAGCCAAGGTTATTTTACATCTAAGTAAATAACAAAGGAAAACTTTGAATTGTAGAAACATTATGGTGACATTGCATGGGATGAAAATGACCACAGGACAGGGTTAAACAATGTAAAGTGTGTGTATATAAACACTGTAGTCCAACATGAGTATTACAGGAATGTAGCATGTGTTTTTTTTTCTTAATCCACTTCCAAACAAATGGCGCAGCTACAAGAGACACATCCTCAAAACTCCCCAAGTTAGGACACAATCAGCCTCATTATCTCCACATTAAACTGCACATTTCCACCCCTGGATGTTACCTCTTCCATAACCCTGCGTGTGTTTGGCGAAGCTGCGGACCACCGCCTCCACCGCCTCCTTCAGCACCGCCGGGTTCCCCGGGTTACAGTGGCCGGCAGCCCCCGCTCCCAGCCCGGCGCCGCCGTACAGGCTGTGGAGCTGCAGCGGGGGAGGCGGCGGGGGAGGCCCGGAGGAGGCTGCCAGGGAGGCCGGGGAGGGCAGCAGCGGCGCGATGGGCACCGTCACCCCGGGCCGGAGCGAGGAGCGGAGGGTCCCGGTGGGTCCGGAGCCGAAGCCGATCCCCGGCTGCAGCCGCGGAGGGCGGATACTGTCCGGGAGGACGTTAGATTCCATTGTCCCGACGTAACGTCTGAGAGGTGCCGGTCTGGAGGAAATCTACACCGAGCAGCCCGACGGATGGAGGCTGGAAAGGCTGTCTGAAGGCTGGGTGAACAAAGTATCTGCTGGCTTTTGTCGATCGGGGCTGAAATCAGAAGTTATCCGATGTTCAGTCGACCCACATCAGCCTGCTGGTCCTCAGGCTCCCGATTAGACTGCGGGGCTGTCACTCAGCTGCTGCCTTCACGGCCCAGCGGATTCCACAGCTTCTCACCGTCACACCTGCATTTTCACACGTTTACGCCGTCGTTTCACTGGATTAGCTTTCATTTACTACAGCCTACATAATGGATGGAGGATTTTCAGTATCAATTAAATGTGCTTTAATTTGTATGGTGATATTTTTTGTTATTTATTATGCTGCATTTTCTCTGCAATTTTTCTGTTGATCTTCCTGTAATGCTGTAAATATACTAAAGCCCTTTGATGCAAATTTGAAATTTTGTGTAAGTATATACAAGCAAAACTATTATTTATCTATAAGAGACAATAGTAACCTCGACTTTGACTGACATTGATTCTATTAGGCTATTAATCTCTAATGCAAACCAATCTGCTACTGCAAATTTTTTTTTTGTTTTTATTGACATTAGGTTAAAGTCAACTCTATTGTCATTTTTGAGTAAGAAAAATGTTAGTGGTGTTAATTGACTTGCATTACATTAAAAGGTGTTTCTTAATGTTTTATGCAGGATGGCAGATTATGAGGAAAATCACCATTTACTGATGGAAGATGTAGTGCCACTAGGAAAAAAAATATACAATGAATATTACAGCTGGCAGCTACTTACTAGAAAGTGTCTGATAGGTACTTGTTTGTCCTTTAATATTTCAGAAATTTCAAAAACTGTACAAGATGTATTTTAGTTTACTTATTGCCAACAATGTAATAGTTTACACGCCTTTAAAATAGTCAAATGGCACAGAAGTTGTGCTGTAATAGCTGAACAAAAAATGGAAAGTCCTAAGTGCACGTTTATATATATTATCTTCTTCAGTGTATAGTTTGAACATGTGCATGCTGTTGTGGTATTTTCAGACATTTTCTCTTGCACGTGAAGGCAGCAGTGGAAAGCCAGAGAAAATCAAGACAAGAAATCTGAGCCTCCTCTGTTCTCCTCTGGCACCAACAGAGTACAACTACAGTGTGGCTTTACAGCTCCAGCTCTGCAGCCTCAAGCATGTGATTAAAACTTGGCAGTGGAGGAACTCAGTTTACTCGATAAGAGGGCGAAAACAATGATGATCCTTCTCTGAAAACAGTGAAACAGATGATGCAAGTTTGAAGCAGCTGGGTTTAACTTTGTCTCAGTGGACCACCAACTTTGTGCAGAACAAAGAGCTGAGGAGGAAATGGGACCTCCTCTTGTGCTTCCTAAATGTTTTTTTTTTCATGGCTTTCTGGAGCTTGGGTAATTCTTCATTCTTTCTGTGGTCTGGTATTAGGCCAGAGGAGTTCAGAGGAGGAACTGGAGCATGTGAATATATGTTTTTTCAAGCTGAATCTGCAAAAACAATCTTTTAACAAATTCAAGTAGAGAGAGGGACTGTGAGAATCTCGCAGAAGCCGAGAGAAAAAGTCTTAAATCTGACGCTTGAGATGTGGCCTGTTTACTGCAGAGTAAACACACAACAGAGAGGAAAATCAACAAGGTCATATATCACAACTGTAATGAGTGTTTGGCTCACTGGAGGGCGTGCTCTCATTTCATTACCTCAGTTAATAACCTCAGCTATGCAGCTCAGTGAGGTTTGGACATTGATGCTGCTCATGCTTAGTTCCTATATATAAGCTGTTGTGTGTTGTGCCACTGACACAGGATCTAGATTTAACCAGGCCAGACTCCATGATGGATCCAACTTCAATGCAGGAGGCTTCAAAGTAAACCAAAGCTATTAGTCCGAAAGGGATCATCTGAACAAAATACTGCATATGCTGAATTTCCCCCAGATTTTTCTCATCATTTCTTCCTCTCATTGTTGATCAAATTAATACTATTTTAACTAACAGCGGTCCTAAACATGGTTTGTTCATCGCAGTGAGCTGACCTGAAATAACAGAAAACATTTGCTCATGTATAAATTTGAGGTGCTTATCTTGATTATTTTCCATTTTGTGCTGAGTGATTTTGTGTGAGTTCCAGTTCCAAAAAGACACTTCCCCTCTAAACTTCACACATGGTTTCAATTAAATGACTGAAGCCAAAATAAGTCACATTACCCAATATTTCACAAAAAGCAAAGATGAGAGAAAACTTCCAAAAGAAAATTCTGTGGAGCAGGAATTTGTTTTTTCTTCTGTCGCACCCCATCAATCATCTAACCCACCCTTTATCTTGATTTATCTCGTGACCGCCTTGAATGGGGGGAACACAAGACTAAATAACCAAACTGTATATAAAGTATTTAAACAGGCTGCTTACATGTTGATGCATCAGTAACAATCCAATCATGTTATATATAATAATATATCACTACTTCTGCAGAAAGAGTACTTTGACTTTTGATACTTTACATACATTTTGCTGATAATACTTCAGTGCTTTTACTGAAGTAGTTTGAATACTTTATAGGACTTCAACTTACATTAAAGTACCAGTACTTTACTCCACTAAAGGGTGTGAATACTTCTTCCACCACTGTTCTACTTTTTTCCACCTTGACCAGCCAAAACATTAAAATGCTGCTTTCATGCTCCTGCAACAACAATAATAATCCAGCAATATTACTTCGCAGTTACAGTGTATAATAACACTCTGAAAGGGGCAGATCTGTATAATGAGTACTTTTTCTTTTGATACCACCAAGTGCATTTTCTGATAATATTTATGTTTTCTCATTTTTTCCTATCAAAAACTGTTCTTACCACCACTTCCTGCCACAACATATTTATGTAGCATTTATGTAGGTCTATGTCATCCTTGCATGCCTTACATACCACAGTAAAGATGGTTCCATGTCTGGAGCTCTTTTTTCATTTTTAGAGGCGTAAACACCCTGTTTCCACCAGGAGAGTCCAGGCCAACGGTGAACAGACTCTGGACAGAGAGAATAATCTCTGGTTGAAAACATTCCCACATCTGGTTTTGATCTAAGCTTTACAGTCAAAATCAGACTTTTAAAACTTCAGGACTTTCCCACTTGATGAGCAGAGACTCGCAGGATTGTCGTTCAAGTTTTATTAAACAGCTTGTGTTATTTATGTCCACTGTTCACATATTTTCCCTATATTTCCATTTCCTACATCTTGAATTGTTTATTACTGAATGTGGTGGAATGGGGTTGAGAACTAATTATTTTACAACAACCATAAAGATAGACTGGTAGCAGTAACACCCTGTTGGACGTAAACCAAAGGTGGAAGGTTTACATCCACATGAATGAGCGTCAAACAAAGGACAGCTGACTGAGATATTTCTAGAGACAATATTGGTTTAAAAACTCGTTTCCTCTTTAGAAAATAGCTTTCAAACCTGTAATTTCTGCATCTGTCCAATAAATTAAGACTAATAAATGTTAAAAATCAGAATCAAGGGGCAGACATAAACCTTCACAATTAAAGGTCAAGATAGTAAGTAAGTAGAAAATAAGACTAAGAGACTGGACAAAATGAAATGTGGAACTGCTGATGGTGCTAAACAAAAAGTCATGAGACTCAACCAATGACCAAAGTGATTACAATTCATCCAGAGGGGGAAGTAAATATCCAACGTTCATTGCAATCCATCCAATAGCTAGTTGACACACTTCACTAAATACCATATGCCAACCTGCTGGTAGCAATGGATGAAAAGTCAGGAGATCATCAAAGTCATTAGGATTTATCCTCTGGGAACC
Source organism: Holacanthus passer (assembly GCA_025331565.1). Taxonomy (NCBI): domain Eukaryota; kingdom Metazoa; phylum Chordata; class Actinopteri; family Pomacanthidae; genus Holacanthus; species Holacanthus passer. The sequence goes on along the minus strand of JAFREQ010000002.1, from coordinate 6,258,441 downwards.
ATGAATGTCTGAACAAAATGTTGTGCCAGTCCATTTAACAGTGGTGAGATTTCAGTCAGTCACAAGCAAGAAACAAGAAAGATTACTTTGATTTAATGGTGATAAACTTACAATTTACTCTCTAATACAATCAAATTAACTTTTTTATTTAATGTTTTTTTTTCCTTGGGGTAGGTACACAGCATTGATCACTGATACAGGACACAGTATTCGTAACCTAGTTTGTGAGTGGACCTTAAACACAGATCACTATTTAACAACACAGGGCACTTCAGTCAATCAATCAGGGCCCAGCAGTACTATAAAAAACAATAAAAAACACCTACAAAAAGTTTTATGTAATACTACTACTACTATTACAACTACTACTACTAATAATAATAATAATTATAGAAGAAGAAGAATTTCATCACAACCACAACAGTCAAATGAAATACAAAATGACACAGGCGTAAAAAGGGTCATTCTGTCATTTATCTGGTCTGTTATCATCATATCTGTTGAAGCTGATGTGGCAACAATATCTATATGGTTCCCCCACATGTTTTGCCACTATCATGTTGATGATGTTACCGGTGATTAAGTGTTTCATGTAATCAATACGATAAGATGCACACTCATGTTGGACAGTCAGCAGAGGGACTGTTGGACTTTGGTTGAGTTTGCCCAGGTGGCAGATTGAGCAGCAAGGGTCAGCACTGCGAGTCCCTTACCGTCACAAACATCCAATAATGTTTTGTGTCTTTATCTTGTCCAATCACATTCGCAACGCAAAGGGGCTGCATCACTGTGCTGGACTATAAGAGGTGTGAGGGTCCTGCAGGAAGGCACCATTCGGTCCAATTCTCCTGCCGTACAGGTGAGTTCAGCTCCTTTCATCTCACTTTCTTATGGGCTTATACTGCATTTGATACACTGAGACAAATTCTTCTTGAAGGTAAAGCTACCGATTGTTTCTAAACTTGAGGCTGAAATGTACCTTTTTCAAGGTAAAATCGCTATGAGATTTAATCAACTGAAGTTAACAAGATTGTATTTGAGCACATTTGAAAGGAAAACAGAAAAATCACCAGCTATGTGTTGAGTTGCTTCTGTTTATGAATTAGTCGTGTTTATATTTTAAGTTTTCAATGCTATACTTCTACGCAAGTTTGTGGCTTAATCCCTCATAGAATTTAATACCTTTATTTGTAGTTTGTGAACAATAATTGAATCTTGAATCTAAATTCTAAAATATTTATTTAATATCTTAAATGGGACAAAGAATGCTCCCCCACAGTTGGGGTGTGGTATAAAAAAGTCAAATTCCAGAAATAAAAATCCTTTAATAAATATGGGTTGCATGATTAAAATGCAACAATGTGTATTGGGACACTTTCTTTAGGGTGTCACATCTTAAAGCCACTAGAGATGTACTGATAGTAAAAAAATATATTGGGTATAGCAGTTTGAAAAGCAATCTATAAGCACCTATATTTGAACAAAGAGGTTCATTCCTGACCTTAGGAACACCTATCTTCCAAACTCAAGGTTCACTTACTAGCCTTTTACTGGAGTTATTGACATAACATCTCCGATAAGCCAGATAAGGTTTACAAGTTAATGAGTGGGGGTTTGGACAAACACGCGGTGACTAAAAAATATTTATTTTACTAGCCTACTACGCAACAAAAAGCCAGACTGGGATTCCTAGAACTACTTTTTATCAGTGAGTCATCTGATTGAGCAACAGGAGGCCTTCCTACGCTCAGCTTCTGAAAAACAATTATGAAACATCTTCGATCCAGAGTTGTCATTTGATTTTGAAACTTTAAAATTGTCAGGGTAGTATATGCTGTTGTCCCCAAAAGTGAAAGGTAAACTCAGGCATAATGGCAAAAAAGGATGGTACTTTCAGTCAGCATACAGGATAATTCAATAATGTTTGTTTTTGCAGGTCCTCTGAATTCAGCAGCCATGAAATTCTCCCTCATTGCAGCCGTCGTCGTGCTCGCTCTGGCACAAGGTACAGGGCGACCTTCACATGATTACTTCTAAGTTCAAAAGTGAAGTGATTCAAAGTGAAAAACCTACTTGCTTATTTTTTGTCTTTGGAAACCCACAGGAAGCTTCGCACAAGATGCTACTGATCTTGAAAGGCTCGGTCAGTACTTTGAGGAGATGAAGGACAAAATGACCACAGAGCTGACTGAGCTGCTTCGCAGCCAGGACCTGACAAGCCAGGCTCAGTGAGTACAGTGAACCCCTGACACCCCAACCTCCACACACACAGTCAAGGTTTAGTCATGACTCACGTTCATGATAATTAAAATCGACTGAACCTTGTACGTTGTTAAATGTCAACAAGCTGTAACTTCTGCTTCTAATTTGAAGTACTTGTACATTTCCATTTATGCTACTTCATACTTACCTAATATTTTACATACACACATGCATATGATTAGTGTATATGATTCATTATTTTATATTGAACGACCAAGCATTATATGAAGTATTTGCTTCACATTAACCAGCTACAACAGTAACATACATATGCATCAGTAATAATAATTTAATAAATTGTTCAATAGTCACAGGGACTATGTTTTTGCATTAGGAGTACTTTTAATTTTGATAATTTGAGTCCATTTTGTTGTTGAAACTGAGTATTTTCATATTGTGGTATTGCGACTTTTACTTTAAATTATTTGAATACTTTTTCCATCACTGTTAAATGCCTGTCAGTAATCATGTAGGACGTTTTTTTCTGACTTTAATACATTATAACGCAGGTAAAAATAAAACTATTGCAGAATTTAGCACTGGATTGTAAGTATGTAAATATAAATGAGTAAAGGGAATACGGAAATTTATCTCACAGAACCCCTTGTACCAACTCTGACTACCACTACTTTGCAAGCACAAGAAATTAAAATTTGACCAGTATTGCAGAAGCCCAGGACGCAGGCTACTAACAGAGGCTGCAGTATAATGAGCAGGTCAAACTATTTCTGGCTTTTCTATACAGTGTTTCACCGTGTTCTTCCCCACAGGAACCTCCAGACCCAGCTGGAGCCCCTGGCCACTCAGATCCAGGACCAGCTGAAGACAGTCGTTGCCAATGTCGAGGAGCAGATCAAGCCCATGGCTGCCAGCGTGCAGACTCAGGTCCAGCCCATGGTTGAGAAGCTCCAGAGGCAGATGGAGGCCATCTTCCAGTCTCTGACAGACCAGGCCAGGGCCATTGGCAACTAAATTGTCCTTCCAAAAGATGCAAATGTGTCTCCATTCCACCATCTTCTCTGTCGAGGACCGAGTTAACAGAGCTACTTGCATTTGATGGCTGGCCTGAAAGTGCAGGCAGAAGTACAACAGCCAAAGATGTGTTTCAGTAATTGCCGACGTTGACATTATCATCTGTCTCAACGCACAATTAAAACTTGAAACACAACCTCACAGTGTCAATTTCATTTTGTGTGTGTATGATGAGTGTTTATTTTTGACCACTTTACCACTGCAGTTCAAAAACTACAATTTGGGAACTCTTACCACAATCAAGTTGGCACAACCCCAGTTACAAAAAAGTTGGGACGTGGTGCAAAACATACATAAAGACAGAATGCAATCATTTGCAAATGAACTGCATTTACTGATAACAGTTTTAAGAGGTGTTCCTGAGCCCATGTAGTAATGTCCTTCATACAATTGTGTGTTTGATAAAGTGGTGAACCTCAGCCCCTCCTTGCTTGTTGAGGATTACATGTAAAAAAGGATTAACAAATTATCACATTTTGTTTTGTTTTACACAGCATCCCGACTTTTTTTGGAATCAGGGTTCAGACTTATTCTGACTATCTGTAATTTCACCAACAGCCAACAACAGACACACCAATTATTTTATTAGGTTTTATTCAAGCAAGCAAAGGTCAAGGGAAATTTCACAATAACAGGCCTCTACAGCCCAAACATTCAAACACTTAAAATGGATAAAATGGCATAAAGGAACGCTTTCAATCTTATTTTGTCACAGAATTTTCCTCTAAAACCCCTCAGAAATTGTTCATTTTCTATTTTGACTTTTTACTCTTTTTTTGTTGTATTTTCTCTTTTTAACTCCGCAAACCAGGTCTGGTGTTTGTGTTCATTTCAGGCCTGACTGGAGACTTGTTTCCATTGGTTTTTTTTTAATATATTATTTGACTTCTTTTTACTTTGTTTTATGTATTTTCAACTTTTTCACTGTTAAATTCTTTTCTCTGTCGGTGAAGCTAGTCTCTCAAGGGCCCCCACTCCTGTGAATATAAAAAACAAACACAATCAGTGATATCAGTTTTTAACCCTGATTGGAACACAATTTGTAAATAATAATCAAATTCACGCTCCACTTTCATTTCTCCATCAACAAGCACTTCTTAAAAAAAACAAAAAAACACCAGTGATGTGGTAAACCTGGACTGTATTTGTAGAAATGAACTTTAAGTGGGAATAAGGCTCGTAGATGAGTATAATGTACAAGTTGACGGGTGACTTCAATGTATAAGAAGAAAGGTCATCTTGAGGAGCCATAATCTCCTGACAACACTGGCCTCTCCTTGTTAAAGCAGCTCTAGAAAACTAGTTGTACCTTGGATTCAGACACTTGGGACACCAGCTGAGTTTGTCACAGTCTTCTGGGCGGCCTCCTTGGCCTGGTGGGCCTGAAGCACAGCCACTGCCTCATCCACCTAAAAAGAAAATGGTTTAAAGTCAGTAAAACCACAACACCATCTGAAAGTACCCACAAGGTCTTGAGTCTTATAAATAAAGCACTCTCTGCACTTCCCTGTCCTTTCAATATTAAGCCCTGGTGAACTCTTGTCAATACTGATGAACTGAAGTACTGACCTTCGAGCGGAGAGACTCTGGGGACTCGAGCATGTGGAGCAGCTCTGAGTTGTCAATCTCCAGCAACATGCCGGTGATCTTTCCTGCCAGGCTTGGGTGCATGTTCTGGATCAGTGGAAACAGACGCTCACCTAGAGGAGTAACATTGAAAGAGGATTTAAGACAGGATGTAATTAACATTTGCCAAGGGCCAATTACTGAGACAATACCATGTAAATAGCTGCATACTAGGCATAGTGAGGGTATGGTTTTCTTAGCTGGGGATAGAACTGGTATTGTCCACAAACCCAGGGGATGAATGCTATGTCAAGCTAAAATGGTATATAGTCATGAAGAGGCATTGCTGACACTTACCCAGCATCTGCTTCTGTTCCTGTGGTGGAGCAGCAGCCAGCATGGAAGCAGTCAGAGGTTCCTGTCCCTGAACATGGACAGCAGGCTGAGGGGAGGGACACAGGAAAATAAAAGTCAGAAAAATTTGAACGTTAAATCTAAATTCAACTGTCTCACATGGAGGGCAGAGTGGGTCAATAAGTCAGGTTCAACAAAAAATGTGCACTAAAAATGTGCACTCCTACCTGCTGCATGGTAACTTGTGGCTGAGCAGTCATGTGTTGCTGGGTATTGCGGACTCCAGCGGCATACTTGTACTGAGGGACTCCACGCACAGGAGCGGATGCTGCAGCGGCTGCGGTGGCTGGTCGGGGCCCCATGGTCTGAGCTGCTCCAAGACAAGTCAACATGGAGACAGAAACATCAACACAAAGAGAAGTAGCAGCCATTCAGTTGAACTGTATTCACAGTGCAGTTACACAGACTATAAGTAAAGGTGACTGACCGACACGCTGGGTGGACATCATGCGTGGCACCTGGGAGGCAGGTCGCATGGCACCGAAGGTCTGAGGGCGCGGTGCTGAGGGACGCATGGCACCAGGCATGTTCTGGAAGTCTGAATACACAAAAACACAGTGGTTTCACATACAAGTACTGTATTTGTTTGCAGATTTTGTTTCACCATGTCTTAATATGCCTTTAAAATTACAATAATTATACACAATGATGGAATGACACCTTAAAATGGGCGAGACACTCACGTTGTGGCCGGACACCTTGGGTGGCCCAGCGTGGGCTCGGACGGAGTTGGGCCATCTGCCCAGCAGCTGGGTAGTAAGCAGCACGGTTCTGGGCCTGAGGTATGGCTGTCATGAAGTAGCCAGAGGGCGGGGCTGGCTGGTAGGGGTTGATGACTGGGTTTGGCACTGCACGCACACTGGCCATGCGCTGCATGTACTGGTTGGTCAGGTGGGCTTGACGTTCCTCTTTGCGCTGAGCCAGGGCTACATACAACGGCTTGGTAGCTACAATGCGTCCATTCATTTCCGTCACCGCCTTAGTGGCCTCCTCTGGGGACGAGAAGCAGACAAAGCCAAAGCCTTTGCTGCGACCGCCCTCCATCATAACCTGAGAGTGAAATGGAACCAAAGAATGAATGTGGACACTGATAAAGAGTACAGGCACAGGTAAATGAAAGCGGTTTTGCATCATCTGGTAATTACAGAAGATAAGTAAACAGCTGAGGTCCCACCTTGGCACTGGTTATGGTGCCAAAGGGTGAGAACTCCTTTCGCAGACGTTCATCGTCAATTCCATCATCAAGGTTTTTCACGTACAAGTTGACACCCTAAAAACAAGACAAAAGTAGAATTAGAATTTTGTACTTTCTTTTGAAACACGACATATCAGGCATGGACTGAACATGTCCCTTTATAGTTTATTTTATGCTCTTGTCTGTAGTACATATTTATCCCCAGAATCCATGATGAAAAAATGTGGGGCCCATGAACTACAAAGTCACTGTTGCAGCCATTTTGGCCAGTGCAACCTACTAAGGAGGGAGCACTGAATTTGACAAAGCTGCAGTCTTTCTTTCTATGCGTCACCGGACACTATGACTAAAGGTAATGAGGTAACAGGAATCTGTCAAACTCTGTGGCATTATTTTGTGACTTTGCATTATAAAAGGAAATGGACCTGGTAGCGAGTCATGCGGTCTTGTTTCATTTGCTCAAATTTGCGCTTGAGCTCTGTCTGGCGCTCCACCTTCTTCTGGGCACGGCCAACGTAGATCAGCTTGCCGTTCAGCTCCTTCCCATTCATCTCATCCACTGCCTGTAGCCAACAGGAAAACTAAATCAACCCAGGGGCAGAAAATTGTGGACGTTTCCAGGACGTCACCAGAAAATTGCTGGCACGACTCTTACCTTCTGGGCATCTTCGTGCCTCTCAAAGCTGACGAACCCGAAGCCTCGAGACTTTCCGTTGTCATCCGTCATGACACGGATACTCATGGCATTCCCTAGTCAACAGAGAGAGGAACCTTTAGTGACTATATTTTGCCCAGTAATGTTTTACTGCAGGATCAAATCACTGTATATGTAAGCACAGGAGCAGACTAAAAAGCTGACAACACCCTGACTGACCATATTTATTGAAGAGTTCTCTCAGCTTCTCATCATCCATGTCTTCACCAAAGTTTTTAACGTAGACATTTGTAAACTCCTTGGCTCGGGCACCCAGCTCAGCCTCGCGCTCTTTGCGAGATTTGAAGCGACCCACAAATCTGTGTTGAAATGGTCATTTAACAGAATTTTAATACATATCATCTACATTAATTACAGGAATAATAAAACTGGTTTTGCTCATTACAACTGTAAAGCCAATTTTCTGTTTGGTAAACTGTAGGAGCTACTTCAGCATCATCAAGCTTACTCTAAGTATTATTACACACTGTAGAACTCATGCCGTCAAGAAACATTGACTGAAGCTGCTGAAAGTGTTCAAGCATCATTGTGTAACCTTCACACTTCAGTCAAACCAGGTGTAATATTAATTCAACACCGGGTGTTTTTTCCCCCATTTCACACATTAGTAGACACCAAAACAGTTTAAAACTACTGCAAACATTCACTTACACTTTTCGGTCATTGAGCAGCATGCCATTCATTTTCTCAATGGCTCGTTCGGCTGCCTCCTGAGTCTCAAAATGCACAAAGCCGTAGCCTTTAGAGCCATTCTCGTCACAAACCACCTTAGAGGAAGAAGACACATGCTGCTTTTAAGTCACACACACATGCAGTAACAGTGCATTAAACTTGAACTGTCCGAAATGTTTGCCTCCTCTCTTAAACTGACTTGAAATTGCATTGGGAAACAAGCTAGGTTCAGAACGTCTTCAACTGCATGCCTGTAAAATCTTATCTCCCATTTCTGTTGGTTACCCATGAATATAATTTGCTGCAGAGCTGTTATGGGAAACAGTTTACATACAGTGCATTTCTAATATTAATGGAAATAAGTCCATTGTTTGGTTTAAGGGCACAGGGAAACTGAACCAAACTCTATCCAATACTCATGTCATCTTGTGACAATTCCCATATATCTGCAGGGTGGTTAATCTGTTAGTGCAAACAACTCTAGGATTTTACAAAGCACACACATGCAAATAATGCCTGCACTCACAATGCTACACCACAACAATGGTGGCTGACCATCCCCCCTTCAGGTGAGAGACAAGAAGGGGGAGTCAGCCACTAGTCTTTTACCTTGCATGACAGGATGTTGCCAAAAGCCGAGAAGGTGTCGTACAGAGCCTTGTTGTCGATGGACTTGTCAAGATTTTTGATAAAGATGTTTCCCACGCCGCTTTTTCTCAGTGACGGATCACGCTGGGACCACATGATGCGCACAGGCCGCCCCTTGATCACATCAAAGTTCATGGTGTCCAGCGCACGCTCGGCTGAGGGAGCGCAGGAATAGGGGTTAGGTCATTAAATATATGTCAAGTTTCAAGTGCCAGATATGACAGCATGTGTAAACAGTGGGGTTGTAAGTCTTGAGGGGGGTTTCTAGTGTTTAAGGGCTCTTTGGAAACTGAATGACAGAAAAACTGGATCTTCAAGTTTCTTCCCAGGAGAAACCAATTTCTAAAGAAAAAAATGGTTCACACTCCATGTTGTCAAGACAAAAGTAGTATTAACTTTGTGTTTTCTTCTGAAAATACTACATATTAGGCAGGAACAATCAAATGTCAAATCAATGGACTAAAAATGTCCCTTCGTTTATTTTATGCTCTTGTCTGTAGTACATATTTATCCCCAGAATCCATGATGAAAAAATGTGGGGCCCATGAACTACAAAGTCACTGTTGCAGCCATTTTGGCCAGTGCAACCTACTAAGGAGGAAGCACTGAATTTGACAAAGCTGCGGTGTTTCAATATGCTTGACCAAACAATATGACTGAAGGATATAAGGTGACTGGAAGCGGCTGTCAGACTATGACACATTATTCTCCCCAGAACATTTCTCAAGTAAAAGATGGTCCATCATCCGTGCTGTGACTGTGCTTAAACATTTTTACATGCATTAGTCCTAAGGGTATCAGCTTCCTTTTAGTCCGTTCCTCCAGCGCAGCTTGAAAGTAGATGGTACTGCATTCATCTGCTTCTCCTGGTCTAGCGTTTCAAACTGGGCACTTCTGGTCACAAGTATGTCAGCACAACTGCATTAGCAACCTGGCACCTTGCCAACTAAGACCAGTACGAATTTCAGAAACTTTAAGAAACTGAACAGATTTGACAGTTTGTTCTACAGATAAATTGGGGGGTAACCTTACATCAGCTGTAATATTTGGGGCTACAATGAACAATTATTTTCATGATTCTTCTTTGATTGACTAATAGTTTGATATGGAAAATGAAAAATATCAAAAAATGCTTATTAAAATTTCCCAGAGCCCAATGACATAATCATATTGCAATTTTTTTCTTCTGACATCATAACCCCATAATATTCAACACACCATCATAAAATAGTAGGAAAACCAGCAAATACTCATATTTTTGGGGCATTTTCACTGAAAAAAATGACTTAAACTCTAATCAATTAACTTGTCGTCACTCGACTAATCAATACATCAAATAGTAGTTTTGTATTAAACCACTATGGCTTATGATATTAATGAATTTAGAGGATTTTTGCATCAATATAAAGGTAGTATTTGTCAGGATTGTAATTCCCTATATGAGAATACAAAAAGACAAGTTTTTCAATAGAGTTTGAGAAAATGCACCAAATCACATTATATATTGATAACATTACCAGTATATGGCCTCCACCCCTACATATTAACTGACTATTAGAGCAAAACTCTGAGCAGAATATATCTCAGTAAAAACACAGAAACACACCCATGAGAACCAGAACCAGATGCAGACCTTTGCTCTTATCAAGGGAACACAGAAAATATTTTGGGCAGGGTAGATTTGGCTTCTAGTGACATGACATATTCTAACATTTTTAGGAGTTGACATACTTTATGACATTATGACAACAACACAAAGTGGCATCGTCCTGGTTAGATGTAGAGAAACTGCAGAGTCAGCACTTCAGGCTTAACGGTCAGGGGTGTTGTCCTGACAGATGAAAAGGCTTTGAGTGCTCAGCTGGCAGTTAGCAACCTAGCTGGCTAGCTAGCAGCCCCACGGCTACACGAGCGGGGTGGGCAGGGCGGACATGGCGCTTCTCCGCTCCGCCACTGCTGGGAGGTTCAAGCGAGGAGACCCGACCGACAACATGTCGGCCGCAGTCACGTGTAGTGCTGAAGCGTTCACCTGTCATGTAAAACTCACTATTTCTGACACATTTCAGCGGGTGTTTTGAGAAGCTACTCACCGTCCGCCGGCTGTTGGAAGTTGACATAAGCGTATCCGAGTGAGCGCCGGGTGATCATGTCCCTGCAGACCCGGATCGACAGGATGGCTCCAGCTGGGCTGAATTTCTCATACAGCATGGCCTCGGTCACATCTTGATGCAGATCCCCGACGTACAGGGAGGCCATGGGGTAACTGGGAGCACTGGGGTTCATCTTTTTCGCTAACAAAAAAAAAAATGTACTCAAACGAAGCTAAAAGTTTTCCGACGTTATGAATTCGTGGTTTTAACTGCCGCCGGCGTCACGTCAGTTCTGGGGACGTTAGCAGCCGTTTGCTTGTCAGTTGATGCGAGTGAAAATTAAAAGATGAATATGTTAAAACGACACACGGGCGGCTGCTAATGGGATTAAAACTGTCATTCAAAGCTGACACACAACGATAAAAGCAGAAATCTAACGTTACTTGGCCTGAAGCATGAACACGTCGACTGACAGTTTAACGTTAGGCAGCCCCTTCTTTCTATTTACCGTCCAGTCCTCGGGTGTCTACTCCAGCTTCACCGACTTGTTACAAAAAGAAATAAATGATTTTTTGTTTTTTTTATGTTTTGAGATTTTTTTTGTTTTTTTATTTTTTTATAGAATGTGTGCCGAGCGAGCTCCGGAGCACACGCGCACTCACACAGCACTAACAGCCGGGGTTGAGGGGGAGGAAGCACCGGGAAGTTGTCGCTTATATACTACTGGGCGCGTCACCCGAATTGACCAATCAGGTTGCGGTATACTTGAAAAAACGTCAACAAAGGGGCGTTGACCGCAAAACTGTACGCATGATGATGAAATCATGAAAAAACGTGTTGTTAACGGTTGAAATTGACTTATTCTGTTGATCACAGTGCTCTATTGTTTAGTTTTGAACTCCTCCTGGACTGAAGTTAGCATCTGGAAGCAATGCCTATAATCACACAACCATCCGAACTCAATAACCTAGAGTACCTGGAATCTCATGGGCTGGTCATGCCTCAGGTATGACATTCCTCATTTGAGTATATAATCATTCAGAAAATGTGATTTACACCCTATGCAAAACCATTACACTTAAGATTTCTCCTTCATACACAAGTGTGGTGTTCAGCCTTCATGTAGCATATAGTGTAAGGAGTCTTATCAGCTGCTATCAGAGTGAGAATAAAAAAAGACAGAGCCACATTACTCAATCAAGAGATTTGTTTTTGTCATTAAAGGCCATTAATCACTGTGCTCTGTTGTTTAGTTTTGCTGTATGGGAATGACTTCAATTCCTCCTGGACTGCAAAGGTTAGGATCTGGAAGCGATGCCCATAATCGCACAACCATCCGAGCTAAATAACCTAGAGTACCTGGAATCTCATGGGCTGGTCATGTCTCAGGTGTGACATTCTTCATTTGTTAATAGTGTGTGGTCATTCAGCAAATGCATGATTGCATTCTATACAAAACCATTACACATAAAATATACCATTTATGTAGCATATGCTGGGGTGTGACTCCAGGAGTCTTATCAGCTGCTACCAGAGTGAGAATAAAATACAGAGCCACATCACTCACTTGACAAGATTTGTTTTTGTCTCTAAAGGACATTGATCAAAGCTAAATTGCTCACAAATGTCACAAATGAAATGAGCCTACTGACTGAAGACTGGCCCCTTAACATTGTATAATATAATAGGCTTACTATTGCTTATAAATATGAGGTTAATAGCATTGTGATTATGATCTGCTTGGCTGTGAAGAGGAATAGATTTGAGTTTGAGATTTATTCAAAAATCAAATAAAGACTTGGCACCTAGCCATCTATCATTGTGAGTCAAGGCTTTTGTCTTAGCAGGGTTGGGTAAATCATTTTTACATTTGTGTAGGGATAGATTAAGAAAAAAGATTTGATCAGTCAAGCTTAAAATGAGCATATGTCATTTTCTCTGCACCTCATGGTACATCTGCATGCATCACAACATGGCCCTTTACAGCCATCACTATCAGCAGAGGGCAGTGTTGTTAGTGAAAAACATGCTTCTGTCTACACAAGTAGACAGCCCATTTCAAGGTGCATTACTTCTGAGTTTAAATTTTGCAACCTAATCCATGATTTTAATTTCACCTTAACCAAGGGAGGTAATGAAAATAAAGCTTTTTACTCAGTAAGCTAAAGTATTTCATCATCTCACTGGTCTTTCAGCAGTACAGCAAAGTCTCATGCAAGCAAGTCTAAATTTGTGTGTAGGCCCATAATATGGCTAATGATTAGTGTATTTGTTTTAACATATCAATATTGTGAAGCTGTAATTACACCATATCTTACTTTCAAATTCGTCGTTTAAGATTGAGTTTTTGCTTCAGGACAGATTAAGTCATGAGGGTGCAAAGGGTCTTTTGGCTTCAACAAACTGTTTATTTCATAAGGTTATAAATCAAAGGTGTCTCACATACCAGTCTAGATATGAGAGATAATAGGTAGTTGTAACTTTAAACCTGCCACTGTTCTGTTCTGGGCTGTGTATTCAAAGCAATTTACTAGCAACCACTTAAATATGACGGCCTCCATTTTTTTTAGCTTTAATATTACCACATTCTCAAATCACTGTGAGGATATCTCAGTGTGAGCAGCCAACACGACTCCCAGCTGGCACGGTAAATAGTGGCAGACCAAGCTGATGAACTAACAGTGGCCCAATACAGATTCTCATAGGCGTTAATATTTTGTAAATATGTACAGAAAGCAAACACACATTGAGCACAGCACGCTTGATTTTAATGTTTTAATTCCACTTACATGAAAGCACATAACCAAATAACGTACTCAGAGTGTAACTTGCAAATTCTGAATCCTGCATCCCATCTTTTTAAAACCAAGATACTGTAATTAGAAGAAACTGGCACTACTTTGTAACTACTAAATGTTCATAATGTAGCTTTCTACCAAGTTACTTTAATAATCAGTTTATATTTATCATTGTTTTAGTTTGTTGTTTCACAATGTTCTTTCAAAGAAGGTAAATGTTACTTTAAACCACCCTGGTTGAAGCTAAATCCTAAGCAAAAATTGCCAGTTTCAAAGCACGGCTAACCCTCACACCATACTACTGAGAACCACATACATTCCAGGAGTCAAATCAAGAGTCAAAGGGAATAAAATACACAAAAAGAAAATACAAAACACCTGAATAGAAAAGAGTAGAAAGCCACATAAAAGCACATGGCAAAAGTATCCTCTGCACTGCTTAAAGATAAAATATCAAAAGTTACAGTATCGAACCATTTTGTCAAGTTGTTCATTTTATCTTAGGCTGTCTATACCTTGTCATGTGTTATGGAAAATTGCAGGAAATTAGTCTACACATTTCACTGAGAGTGAAAAGATGTCAGTAAAATGGAATGTAATCCTCTCAACAAAACTATCAACCAAAGTTTAACTACAGTTTTCACAAAGTGGCCATTCATTCAGAAAACCTTTCCTACGTCCGAACGCACATAGAACCCACTGAGCCGTGATGCATGTATCATCCATAAAAACACTACCTGCTACACTGGACACTGACAGGGCAGGATGGATACAAGCAATGTGGTAATATTTACCAAGGTAAATTCTGCCATCTATATGATCACTGCTATTGTCAGATGAGACCTAAACTTTTGTGGATTCAGACCACTGTGACCATTTTTTTTTTTTTTTTTTTTACAGTTTACGTGCTTCAAAGGAGATTTGTAGACCCAAGTGTCACAAAGACTGTAAATGTTAAGTTCAAGTAAAAACATAGAAATTATCAAAATTACAGTTCGAGGTTTTTTGTTTGTGTTTTCCTGCAACAGCTGCAGTTTGCTACAGTGAATAAGGTTAAAGAGCATGGGGCTGATTTGGACCTAAAGGAGGGATTTCATCTGGACTAAACCATGGACAAAAAACAAAATAAAAAAATAAACATCCACTGGTTCACACAATGAGTAATTTTCAAAAAAAAAAAAAAAAAAAAAAAAAAAAGATCTATTCCATTCTTTTCTCTGTGGAGGTGCTCATACAATTAACACACACACACACTTCAATGTATCTGCACACACATACTGTACTTTACACATTGTGAGTGGAGTGTAAACATACATATCTGTGCATGTATGTGCAAACACAACCACACACACAACTTAGGCTGGTGAGAGGTAAAAAATGTGTGTTTTTGTTTTTTTTTTCTGACGTTCAGTTCTTCTCAGCTACCGGCTCCGTCTCCTCTCCCTCACCCTCGCCTTCACCCTGGTTGTCTGACATCCACAGCTGCAATAAAGCAAGGGATAGTGGGATTAGTGCACACCAAGAAGCATGGGAAAACCCTTTGCATCTCAAATATTTAGTCGAGTCTGACGAGGAATGTGAAACTTAATAAAACCAGTATAGAGCTAAGGGACAGCAGAAAGTGGAGTATAAGACACAGCTGACATGCAGGGAGATGAAGACAAGACACTCACTGTCAGATTGTCACGGAGCAGCTGCATGATCAAGGTGCTGTCTTTGTAGGAGTCACTGTTCAGGGAATCCAGCATGGCAATGGCATCATCAAAGGCCTGGAGGAGAGAGAGACGGTCATCAATTCCTCCAAAAGCAGTTTGTAGGTGAATGTTAATTCACCAACAGGAGACAGATACAGATGGGGCAATGGCAATTATTTGAATACAATCAGCAAGGAGCCATTAATAGGGTTTATAGGTTTCAAGATAAAAGGGGACATTTGTGCTGTCTTGATAAAATTTTAATCGTGAAAAAAGACCATAACAATCACAGTATACAGAATTAGTCAAAATGATGTCTTTTTGTGCAACAACTCAAGTCTCTCTCCAAGATTTTTAAGTATGATGGAGGAAGTTAACCTGTCTGTGCAAAGTGTGTAACAGAAATATTCAACTGAAACACCAAGGTTCTTTTAATGGTTGTGACAACACTGTGATAGCACAGCCCCATAGGTCCATTCTTTGGGATAGCCTTGCAACTTTTGCAACTGATACTACAACCCAGTGTGTGCGCTTAATTGGTTTATTTTTTTCAGTACACCTGTGCATAATAAAACAGCAATTAAAGTCGACAAAAAAGAGTTAAGGTACTTAAGGTATATTGGAAACAGAAAGAACAGCAACATAAAGCCATTACCAAAAGAATATAAATTATGTTGGAGTACTATGTTTTCATTTTAAAAAGGTATCATGAAAGTGTCAAGAACTGTAAATGAAAAGACTACACTATACATTAAAGTTAGCTTGGCTATAAAATCCACACTGGTAACTCTATAGCTTTGGATTTACTATAAAGACATAAGTGATGTCAATCTGCTCATCTAACTTAAGTATTTCACACAATGTTGAACTACTCCTTTAATTTCAAGGCCATTTTCAATTGTAATATTCTATAAAGGCCAAACATTACTGGGAACAGAGTTGTTGTTAATGTTATTAGTAACACTTTTCCTACAATGACAAGTCAAAATGCCTGCTGTGAAAAAGGCCTACATCATTCATCTTGCATGCAGATGGGTACAGAGAGTGGAGCAGGAGTCTCAGTCATAAAAATGTAAGCCTTTGCTTTCAAGTAAACTTATTTGTTATAGACCACCAGAATCATGTCAACCTCATATTATACTGTTCACCAGAATCAGGACAAGTCATCTTTTAGAGGATAAAAAAAATGGAGACAAAACAGATCAACAGAAATACTAATGTGAGAAGAGAACGGCTCTTACCGACTTGGCCAGTTTACAGGCCTCATCAGGTGAGTTGACAATCTCGTAGAAGAAGACGGAGAAGTTCAGAGCGAGGCCTAGGCGGATGGGATGTGTAGCCGCCATTTCATTTTTGCTGATATCAAAGGCGTTCTGATAGGCCTCTTGTGAGTTTTTGATGATTTCTACACATAGGAAGACAGACCAGTCAGGAAGCAGATATTTCAATTGGGAAAACAAATATAATGGATTTACCATGGAGATAAAATGATTGCCATGATCCCGTTGCCATGACAACTCAGCAGCAGCCTTCGCCTGCTATTCGGCTGACAGTTGTAGGTCAAGGATGAGGAGGGTGTCAGTTTTCGGCCATAAACAAAACCTGAAGCAAGCCTGGTCTCATCTTCAAGAGGATTTCTAAGGACCATTAATCAACACACATTCATCCCATCCTCCAACAGATGCATGACTACGGCCATAGAAACAAAAAGGGATGGATCTCACAGCAGTGTTTTTAACAGTAGGTGGCACAACAATTTTTTTTTTCAAATGTTTGATGCGTCTTGCGTGCTGCTAATGAACCCAGAGCACAATGATCTCCTTGTGCCGTCTGATTACCTCAAGTGATTGAAGAGATGGACAGAGGGGCTATTAATGTATAAACGACAACAACAATGATGACGACAACAACAACAACAAAACGTTCTCCAAAATGAGTGCAACTGTTCTTCTTTACTTACCCGGCTTATTGCCGTCAGAGGCCACCTCAGCCAGATAGCGGTAGTAGTCTCCCTTCATCTTCAGGTAGAAGACTTTGCTGTCAGCCTGCGAGGCGTTGGGGATCAGATGTTCATCAAGCAGGAGCTGCAAATCAAAGTGTGCAACATTAGTGTTTAACTCAACACATCACTGAACTAGCAGTCATAAGTCAACACAATTTTGACAGTATTTGGAGCGGTAGTATTCAACCTGAACCCTGAGTAAGTTTTCCCACTGGTCAATTAAGTTGTGTCAACATCGGTGTAATTGTTTACACCGGATATTTTTTAGGAGACAAGATAGTTCTTCTGAAACGGCCAGCTGGGAGTGCTTGAGAGCACTTTGGAGGCACAGCATTTTTTCAGCTGAGGCGGTGCTATGGTTGCTAAGGAATATCCTCTGACTATCATACTGTTATTGTGGTGGTCCAGGGATGTCATCTGGTACAGACACAGATACTCAGAGAGCAGCAGTATCATTTCCTTCTCCACTGTTGTTGTTGTTCAGCACTTATACATGTGACGGTTAGTCTTTGTGGTGTTCTTCCTGCCCCTCCTCTACTGTGATGGGTAAAAAGTGACTGACAATCGCAGTGTTTTACCCAAAAATGTGCTGTTTTGGTGGACACACTCGCTTACTCTAAATCTGACTTCTGCTACTCTGCGCTGCAACTCTGCTGCTGCTAATGTATGGAACAGACACTTTCAGTTTATAATTGTAGCATCCTTTGTCCAACTACGTATTGATAACATGCTTAGTATTGTTTTTTATTCCATGAGTGTGGGCACTGACATGTGAAAAAAATAATTAAATGGATTTTAGAGGTTGTATCCTAGTGTGATTTCAAAGAGTATTGGTTAGCTTTATCATAAAAAAAACAGAGCTTCTATAAAAAAATTATTATAAAAAATACCAGCATATACTATTGCTCTGATACAACTTGCAACCTGCACACCCTACTCAAAATGTGTAAGATGAAGTTTGCGTTTGTGGAATTAAATGAGAGTGAAAGAAACTAATTGTGGAGAAGGTTTGAAGAGGACGGCAAACTTTTAAAAAAAAATGAGGAAGCAGCAGTGAATGTGCAAATACAGGATGTATCCAAGTTATCCAAATACTAATGTTCTTCCGCATGATATTCGAACATCTGTTGGGGCAGGTAGCCTTCATTTGGTTAAAGCATTGCTTGTCTACGGGGTGGGATGATTTCAAACATGAAGTGTTAGCTAGACTCATAGACATATTGTGAATGTCCCAGCACAGCAAGGCACAACACTGTCACAATCACTATACTATATGTGTATTTATGCATATCATTGAATACATTATTAATATGTTCATAGAGATTAATTGTGACTCAAGCAAAGCAATATCAAGCTAGACAAGCCGTTTTATGGTCAGAACCACAATGTGACGAATACATTTGAATTGTACTCACAAATTAGCAGTTTAATTAATTAGCTGAAGTTTGACCCTCTCCTCATTAGATCCATATAGCATTTACATAGGCACCATGGCCAACCAATAGGTGTCACTAGTGCAGTGTCAAAGGCATGATCCCTCACTGGCTTCCCATTGAAAAACATTATTCTGCGTACCCATCACATGGATGGCAGAAAATCTTTCCCCCAGTCTGTTTCTGTGTTGTGTGGCCAACTACACATGTCCATTAGTTTGTAAGTGTGTTCCTCTCTCTGCCCCTCCCTTCTGGTTCTGCATGTCCCATAGACTTTACATTGTGATCATGTCACACGCATGCTCTGGGAAAAAAATGACAAATATAAACCTTCAACGCCACCTGAATTTTTTGTTGCACCTCTCATTGTCTTCCCATCCATCAGTCTCAATTCAAACATTTACTCTCTTTACTTCCTTCCACCTACCCACCCCCTTTACCCCTCTCCACTGTCTCTGCTTCTTACCAGTACTTCTTTGCAGATTTCGTTCAGCTCCTTCTCAATGATTGCCTTGTATTCCTTGGCCATTTCAGTCTTCCCACTGTCATCAGATTTGAGCTCCATGCTGGACACCACCCTCCAGGAGGACCTCCTAGCCCCCACCACATTCTTGTAGGCAACAGAGAGCAGGTTGCGCTCCTCGTTACTGAGCTCTGAGCCTTCCTCTGTAACAGCCTTCATGGCTGCAGCCATGTCATCGTAGCGCTCAGCCTGCTCAGCCAGTTTGGCTTTCTGTACCTGGTCCTCCTTCTCTGTCATGGCTCCTGGGTGGGCTAAGGAAGGAAGGACAGAGGAGAGGGAGTCAGGAAGGGCAAAACAAAGGGGACAGGAGACGGATTAGGAAGACAGAAGAGAGAGCGTTGGGGGAGGGCAGGAACAGGGAGAGGAAGAGAGGAGCAACATGATGGGAAAGGGGGGAGGGATTTAATCATTTAACTTGAATGAAGGAGAACTACAGTGCATGTAAACATGTTGCCATTCCTGCCTAACTTGATTTCTCAAAGAAACCTGGTTTCTGGTATGCATGTAATTGTACATTTGAACATGCAAAAAAAAAAAAAAAAATCAATCAGTCAACAGGGAGGACAAAAAAAGTAAATACTGAGACTATTGTCTAATATAGTTTGCAAATATTACATAGACAAAAAGTCCATGTCATGCAAAACACTTGGTACATTGAATCACATTAAGTATCACATTATTTTCCATTCTCCATTCAAATGAATGTTAGTATCACAATGCTTACTTCAATAATAAGTGTGTCTTGGGTGTGTGCAGCTTTTTAAAGTGTTTTTTGGATTTCAACCAGCTTGGCTCATCTGCACTCATGGACTGGCACAGACTTGATTCACACTGGTGACTAAACTCACTTGGCATTCAAGTTTTTAGAAACACAACAAGAGAAAGTGGTTATACTGATAGGTGACAAATTAAAGAAAAAACCAACATGAAGTGTCGCAGTAAGGTGTTGGGCCAACACGTGCCACCAGAACAGCTTCAGCGCAACTTGGCATTGATTCTGCAAGTCTCTGAAGGTCTACTGGAGGAATGAACACCATTCTTCCAAAAGATATTCATTTGGTGTTTTGGTAACCACAGTGCAGAGCACTATCGGTTCAAAATCTCCCATAGGTGTTTAAATTGAGTTGAGATCTGGTGACTCCGAAGGACGTAGTATATGAGTCACATAATTTTCATTCTCATAAAACCATTCCTTGACCCCTTGTGTCCTACGGATGGGGGCATTGTCATCCTGGAGGAGACCACTTCCATCAGAAAAGTAATGTTTCATCATATGATAAAGGGGATAACTCAGAACAACTTTCTACTGTTTTGCAGTGACCCTTCTCGCTGAGGAGACAAGTGGACCCAAACAATGTCA
Organism: Holacanthus passer; assembly: GCA_025331565.1. NCBI lineage: Eukaryota > Metazoa > Chordata > Actinopteri > Pomacanthidae > Holacanthus > Holacanthus passer. The sequence continues at coordinate 6,238,037 of JAFREQ010000002.1, read as the reverse complement.
GCAAAACACCTCCAACAGCATAACAGAAGCACCAGACCCCCCTCACTGTTGGGGTCAAGCATTCAGGCCTGTACTGTTCTCTTGGTGTACCTCACACATGCACTCGCCCACTTGTTGAGAATACGGTGAAGGATGACTCATCTGACCGTATCATTTTTTCCCACATCTCTGTAGACCAGTGCGTCTGGTTTTTGCGCCACTGACCTGTCAAATGTGCATTCATCTTTATAATGAGGGGTTTATGCACTACAACCCTCCTATAATATCCCTCTCTGTGCAATTGTCGACGGCCTTTTCTTGCTGACACAGTCTGATCACGTCCTGCATTGACAATCTCAGTCACCTGAGGAAGAGTTGCTCTTCTGTTTTTCCCTTACATATCGCACTAACACAGAGTGTCACAGTCATCAAATTCGCATAGATCTAAATACAGATGTCACTTTAATCACTGTTCCAATTGAAACATGGGCCAGTTGAGGAGTTTTTATGACTGAAGATCCTGCCATCTGTGCCCCAACAATACACCCATCTTTCATAGTCACTTAAATCTCTTCTTCTTGCCATCTTGACACAGAATCAGAATCAACTGGGCCTGCTCAGCATTTTTAAACATGCCACAGAGCATGACTGAATGTTAATAGCTTAATTGTACCATGCAGTGCACCTGTGTGGAAACATCTGCATGATGGATTAAACACATCAAACAAAGTGTGGTTGCAGTAAGGCCACAATACTAAAAAATAGAAAGCTCCAATAGGGTAGCTGCAAATGGTTTTCATTATCATTTTGGGTTGCTTTATTTACGAAAGCAACATATCCATTTTGTGAAATGTAAATGCACAATGTAATATAAAATTATATAAAATACTAAAAAATAGACATCATAATTTACAGTTTACCAAGGTGACCTATTCCAGACAACAGATTATTTACTACACTTGTTTCGTCTACAAAATGTCACCAGATAGAGAAAGAGGTCCATCACAATTTCAACTGTCGTCTTCAAATTGCATGTTTTTTTTCTCTGACCAACAGTCCAAACCCCCTTATAATCAGGCAACTATCACAAGGAAAAGTAAAATCCTCACATTGAAACCAGCGAACATTTGCATTTCTCCTTGATGAAGGACATTAATTGCTTATCAGAATAGTTGAAGTTTAATTTTTCAATTGATCGACTCAATCACCTGATCATTTCAGCTGTATGTTACAAAATTAAAAACAAATTATTGGCTCTATATGAGCTTAAATACAGGAGTAAGTCTAATGTAATGAAACAGCTTTTATGATAACGCAGATGAAACAAAACTATACAGTATCTGATCAAATAGTGTCAGTATTGGTCTTGATCTGATCAGACTCCAGATTACACCCAATTCACTAACTACTACCCAGCTAAGAGCTTTTACAATTTCCTCGCTTCATCTCAGGGTAACTGCAGGACTGTTGCAGGGCATAAACATTATATAAATAAAATAATTTGCAAATGATTGCTTACCAGATGCTTTGGTTAAAATCCTAAATCTATGTGACCAGCTTCAAAATCACTCGACCACTGAGGCAGATCTGCCAGACACCTGCACCCTACTGAGGAATGTCGGCCACCCAGTTTCACCTCACACACACCTGCCCACCAAGCTCCTGCTGTGTACGACAAGGGTACAAAGCATCAAAAATACCCTTCCTGTAACATCTGGGTTTATGATTTCAATTGTGTAACGAGGGGGAAAACGCGTGATAACGGTGCTGATGTGCGGATGAGAGCTAAGAATGGTGTCATTTAAACAGGAATGAAAGGAGCTAGCTTACTTCAGTCCACAGTGAACGCCCTTTTTCGCTTCCCGGAAAACACACGAGAGCTGTTGATTTGGCGAGGATTAAGCATTCAATTTAGGTAGTTTCACGTACAAAAGCTAATTTTACACACACGAAAGCTGCTTTTTATACAGCGAGAGGAATAAATAGATGCGTTAAAGTGCAGCAGTGCTTCCCCATTCACTGAAGCGCCGAACAATGACTGAGCAGCGGCGAATCACTGGCTTCCTCTTACAGCCCCATAAGCGATTCATGCAGCATTAAAACGCTCCCCGAAATCACACAGAGCGAATTTAACGCTTTTACCGTCGAAAATGGCGCCGATGATGAGCAGTAAATAAATGCATACTAACCTGTGAGGGTCGTTTAGACGCTGTTGTTCCTGATTCACGGCCGCACAGCTGATGATAGCTCCCGCTCATCCACGGGGTTTCCCTCCAATCAAAGACCCAGCAGCAGGGTCGCGCAGGGACGGATGACGTCAGACCCGAGTTGCCGAGGCGACCGGAATTTTACAGGCACAGTTTTTAAAAACTCTCGTAGTTTTAAAGGTTTATCAAGAGTTTCTGTTGCGTAGATTGCAAACAACTGTATGTTATTCTGATTTTTTTAAATTATAAATCACCAAAATAATGCATAAAGAAGCAGTATTTGTGTCTCAATTTGGTTCGATGACCCTTTTTATTCTCTGATGTAAATCTACAGTTTTACTGTTGTTATATTGAATGAAAAATGTCCCATGAGCTCCTGGGAAATGTAGTTGAATTCTATCTCAGGCATGACGAAAGGGAGATAAAGTTTTACTACTATAGTAATATAGTGGCAGACACCGGTGTCTCTTAAAGAAGGAGCAGAAAACTGCATCCAGGTTCAGCCTTACAAAAAGAATCATGAAAAAAGTCCTTTATATAAAAAATTTTAAGGCTAAGGGAACGGAATCGACCCCGGAAGTAGGGCGGAACTGGTTCGAAGTGACCTTCCTCCGATCCGATCCGTACATCCTGCCTATATAAATACTACTACTACACTACTACTAATAATAATAATAGCTTTATTTATACAGCACTTATCTAAAAACAATGTTTACAAAGTACTTCACATATAATAAAACCCGAAAACAGCAACAATAAAATAAAAGGTAATATATGAGACAAACAGACTTTACTAAGTGTGAGTTGAGAAATAATTTTTTTAAAAAGCGTATGACGGACCAGGGTTAGGTATGTCTTTTCAATTCCGTTTCCATATTGTTACATGTGGAAAATAAATGAAAAATTATGGCTATTTGTTTCCCCTGAGAGCTCCATACACACACATAGTAAATTCACCAAAGTGAGATGACCTTTCATTGATGGTAACAATGAGCATTATCATGAAATTAATGTTAAAAGCTGTTTTGACCTATCATTAATCTCTGCAGTGGGTAAATTTAGGCTCCTAAAACTTTGAAACCTACTCTTGCCCGGTAAAGAGATGATACTCAGCGCCTTACAGTAAATCTACATTGTAGATTTGTTTAGGCTGAAGTACATTTGCTCGTCCCACAGGCTTGATAGGCAGTTTCATCAGAATGCCCCCTTACCAGTCCAGCCACCATCCCTGCATATCTAGCTCCGCTAGTCCTGCAAATAGCCCGTAATTAGTCCCTCTGATAATCATGTACCTTGACCTGTCTTACAAAAGTTGGTTGTTGTTTTTTTTTTAATGCTTTCAATATGAAGTTGTGTGTGATTGTAAGGGTGCAGGCAAATCTCTGGGGCACCATCTTAACAATCTTTCTTCACTGGGCATAAATTATGTGGAAAAGTTTTAGATGCTATAGAAGTTTTATTGGCGAGTAGGACTAGAAGAACTAGACAAACAGTGATGGGGGGTAGAGAAATTACAACACCATTTGTTTCTGGCACATTTACTACAACCTGCAGCTGAGGTAGATGCAATATATAGGTGAATGAAAGTGATGTTCACCTAAATGTTCTCCTTATGAAAACATAGGTCCCGGAAGCTCCACCCAGTGTCTACCTCAGACATCACTAGAAGTATGATTAGCTATACCAGCAAAAACATGCTGTAGAAAATTGCACAATAATCAGGTTTTCAGCAGGGTGTGCCTTGGCCATTCGCTTTTGGGTGTGGTTTTGAGTTGCGTTGAAGCTGGCAAGCAGATTGCAAAGGATTTATGTACCGACTTAGAAACACAAATTTTGCACACAGATAGAAATGATAATGATATAGCAGTAATGGTGCTATAGAGAACCCTGAGTTGTTTTGCTGACAAGAAAAAAGCATTTAAATAGTTGCTCATAATATAGTCTAAATGAACTGTAGATGTTTTAAGACACTGGCACATATAGCCAAAAACATCTTTTATCACTAATACAATGAGAGCAGTCTCTGGTTTGCAGCTGTTTTTAATCTCTTCAAACTGAGATGGAAATAGATGATCTATAGCCGGTGGGAATCTAATTAATTCCTTCACCTAATTAAGACAACTAATTCATTTTGTGCAAGTGCCCCCCTTTTTCCTGTCAATCCTGAGTTTGAATCCAATCGCACAGGACATAGCAGACAAAGGAGATCAAGCAGATGTGTGCGTTTGTATGAATGACCATGTGTTGTTTTTTTCATTCACAAGTTTACAGATGGGAAGGAAGGAGGTGGACTATGTGTGAGCAGACAGAGGAACAATGTGGGCTATGAAACATTTAGTCGAGCTGCTCACACCATTAAAAAAAACAGGCAGCATGGCACTGGATTTGATATGAGTACTCATAATAAATGGAAAAATATTTTTTTCTCTGGCTCAGTTATGACAAAGAGAATTCATTTTATGACCTTTAGAGACTCTGAATACAAGCCAAGCTTGTAACACCAGTAAACGCAATGCTGTGTTTTTTTTCCTTGTCTCTATGGCAAGACAACACATCTTTTCAGTCACTGTGTTGATCTGATGCGTGTCATGGCTGGAGAAAAGGAGTGACAGGAAATGAGTGCTTTTTGTGGTGAAAAAGAGTCAAAGCCATAATTTTCAGATGGTCGAGTGACTAATGGGTTCAGACAGGATTCATTGTTTTTGTTGATTAGACTCACACAGTGGTGCAGTTTGAGTCATTTCCTGTTGTGAGCAGTTTGGCTGATACAAGGCTTTTATGACAGCTGGTATCAGGTTCCACATTGCACCGCTGATAAATTTGTTTCATTACAATTTGAATATCCGTTTCAGATTTGACACTGGTGTTCTTGTTTGTCTATTTTCTTTGTGTCATCCTTCTCCTGTTCAGAACTGTTAACTGTAACCTTACATTAACTTCTGTTTCGCAATCTAGCCCTAAGAGAAACCTGAGAAACAAGAGGCCACAATGTAAAATTGCTGCTAATGTTGATGCTAATGTATAAGGCTTCATTTCCTGTACATTAGCGGATGTTTTCCTAAAAAGTGTTAAAATCCCCAAGTGCAGCAAATATACAACCTTTAATGAACTTTCTTTAGTTAGTTAGTTAGTTAGTTAGAGCAATATGACGTCCCAGTTATTGAACTATTCTGAATTATAATTACCTAATGCGTAATACAGTATCTCCAAGTCTGTCCTCTAGGAACTCATCATTATCTAATAGTTAATAAGTATCTGTGAATTGAAATCGAGTTGTTCCTGATTAACTGTGAATCAGCCGCTGAGCAGCGGCAGACAGGGAGGATGCTTTCTAATAACATTATATATGCAAAGACACAATGTACTATTTGTTTGATTATGTGTCCTACAAAACACAATTTGGTAGTTTGTCAACAGAACCACTTACAAGAAAAAAAAAACACACATACAACAAAGTAAAATTTAATAAAATGCTATAATACATCATTGGAGTATACATTCATTTTCCAAGCGTACAAATGTTGCTGACAAGCCCCCATAAAATTTTATTAATTGACAATTCATGTAGCAGCTTGGATGACCCAACATGAAATTATGATTAGCTCGATGACAGATTGCAGTAGAACATGGCAGACAGCACTGTGGAGGAATTCCATATTTAACAAATGATAAAACTCTGAGCTGAGAAAACTGAGAGAGAAATGTCACAGCCTCCTTTTGAATCAATACTCAAAGCACTAATAAAATATATGAGGTCACATTTGTCATTGCCTTGGCTGCAGCAAACTTAAAATCAGAATTCTACCCCCCAAGCCAAATCAGGGCTTTGTTTAAGGACACTCTATGTGTTTACCTCACGTGGCGTGTTAGCTATAAAGGTTTAATTAGACAATCGATTCATCAAAGCTTCAGATAAAGAGATACAAGAGCTAGCAGCAAGACATATTCCTATGTGCACAACACCTCAGGGCAGTGAGGAGTCTGTTCTGAGAATGAAGGAGAAATATTCATTCACCACTTGGATTGTTTCTGGATCGTACAGGTCTTCAGTGGCCCTGAAATCTAAAGTGGCATTTGGGTTTAGCCCTGTGTGTAATTGAACACAAGCGAAAAAGGACTAAATGGGAGAAAGCATGAAGATAACTGCTTCATGTCGGTTACGTCAAATCATCCATTGCTGTCAGACTGAGACAAGTGCAGAGTTGGTGCAGGACCTTGAAGACCTTTTGAGGAAGGTTTGGTATCTAGGCTGACTGTTTATGCCTCCACTCCCTCTAACTCAGGGGGCAGAGGGGATTTCGGGTGCTTGCTCTCGAAGTGCTGCTTGAAGGTTTTTGGGTCAGGCATCTGGGACTGCGGAAGGGGACAACACATCCCATGTTAGAAATTAAGAAAATGGCAAAAGCCTTGTATTTGGTTGACTGAATGCCTTTTCACATCCTGAGTCAGGTTTTGGCTTCTGGTGTGTCAGAGTTGAGACTTTGTACTCACCCTACATACAAGGCAGGTGAACACTAGTGCTGCCTTGGCTGCCGTCTTTTGATCATGACCCTTGGCCTTCTTTATCTCAGCCTGTTTCTTGGCATTTTTCTGCTGAGACTGAATCTTCTGGTGCCCACGTGCCATTCTGGCAAAGCCTAAACACAAGGAAACAAGGACAAAGGACTTAATGTTTACAGATAAACTTTTTATTATTGTTGATACATATCTACCACAAACAAGTGTGTGAGTAAAAACCCTTAACAGTACTTTAAGGGCCCACAGAGACCGTCACAAATTTCGGTCAACGACACAGGCAATTCTCTAATTTCGTTTCATCAGTCTTTTGCAGGGACAATTTTTATAAGCAGTTAACAGTTTAGTGGATATAAACACATGGTAAAAAGCAAGCAAAGAACTGAGAACTGCCAGTCAGTCAGCCTCAGGCAAAGTAAACAAGATAAAGTTTAACCGGAACTGAAATGCAGGTGCCACAGGGCCATAAAACCTTGTCTTACAAGAGGGTAGGAGTAATTATTTTCAAGAAAGACATTTCAGAATGGGGGAAACTAAACATGAGAAACACTTTGCTTAGTGACTCTATAGGAGCCGATTCCAGGAAGAAAGATTAGAGTTCACTGGATAATTCTGCTGAAAACCTGCTGCCGTCATCATTCTGACACATGGACTATTGTTAAAAAAAAGTTTCCCAGTTCTTAGTTTTAATCAGCAAAGACAACAAAACAGTTTCTTGGAACAGGACCAGCTCTTACAGGTTATTCTACGTGTTCAAATGCAATTTTTTTTGGAGGGAGTGGTATCAGGGAGGGAAAGAAGTCCCAACTTGCCCTCACAACTATTTAAATACGGGTGAAAAAGTTCCTCCAGTCCCACATGTACTACACGGAGGACACTTCCTTGTTAAAGGTTAAGGCGGATGAAGGTAAAGGTTGGTCTGTCTCAGTCCATAACTACAATGAGGTCCCCTAAGATTGCAAACATACTACTAGGTGGCCACATTAACCCTTTAAAGGGCAATAATGCAGCACCCACCTTAAGACCCTTAACAGTTTATAAGTGGTGCATATTCCCAAATTACCACAGTCTGATTGAGAGGGTGAAGGGGCAGTTGCCAACTTTGCCCTGTTGGTAATCCAGCCTTGCTTTTCTAGCAACTCCTATAAATAGTATGGTGTTAGTCAGCAATGTATTCAGTGTTAACTAGCTTTGGTTAGCTTGTGAAAAAATCTAATTGGCACTCAGTATTAGTTAATTTGTGACAACACCATATGTTGGCTGGCTAGTTTGACTGGTTCTTAGAGCTTAAGGAATAAAATCCAAAGGTAATATAAGTCATTTCAGTCATATGATTCTTCAGATGTAGGGATAATGGGAGAATATAGCAGAATTAGTTATTAGTAGTTTTTTTTTTAAATCTGAGGTTTCATGTCATCTCCACCTCTCAGTTTACTGTTTGGACAAGTCCTCCTGGAGACAAACTAGTTCACATAACACAGTACATAAGGCTCATCGTCATCGAGGTCACATCAGTTTGTTTCCCCCTCATTAATCCTGCTTTTAGCCGGAGTTGCAGGTGACTCTCAGCTGTAACGTGGGTTAGCTTACATGCTAACCTCAGCCTACTCTGGCTATCTGGATAGCTAGCCGGCTAACCGTGTGATGAATATCTCCTTCAGCTTGTAAACAGCGTTAACCAGGAGAAATATCATCGATTTGTTCTAGCTTATAAAAGCTTAAAATGACAGCAGTTCTTACCTCTTAAAAACCAGAGTACGTGTCGTTTGCTGGAGGCACAAACTCAAGTGTGACAGCTGCTCAGTTCACAGACAGCTGAAGGCTAATGCTGCATTCAAGGACAACTGCAAGATTCTGCTTTAATAGTAATTATACAGTTTCACGGGTAAACGAACTTGTACTAACTTTTTTCAACAGTTAACCAGCTTGAAAGATAAAAGTTACATCTGTCAGCAACAGCAAACTGGGATGTAATTTTAGTGAGGGACAGGATAACACAAATAACATACCAATATTATTGCTGTGATCATTCCCAGAAGAGGTGATGTAATCTTGTTTATATTGTCAAACATGCTGCTTTTGCCAAATGTAGGGAGATATCTGTCTGCCTCACGGAAAAATACGAGGAAGTACGTTGGGATGTTTCTATCTTTACGATTATAGCAGGAAACCGTGAACGCACCAGCATGGCTGCTGATTAAAGTCAACATGCTGAAGATACGTGATGTTGGTAAAGTCGCCCCCATGTGGCAGAGTCTGGTTAGTGCACAGCCAAACTAGGAAATCAAGATATTCAGAAACAGATAAGAAGAATTATATCAAGCTTAATGTAATTAGGACAAGGAAGTGAATCAACCATTAAAATACAAGATGTTTTTAATCAAATAATACATGGTTTCATTATTTGTTTGGAATTAGGACGTGAAAGAGTTTTCCCATCTATTTGTTTGAGTTATGAGTATTCACACATTTAGCTTAGCCTTGAAAAGATGCAGTGTGCTTGGAATTAAAAGTTTAAAAAAAGATTGTGTGCAAAAATGTCTGATCATGCTTAATTTTCTTTAAAAAAAAGTATCTAATAAACCTCTCACTTGTCACACTTGCAAATGTGTTTTGTGTTGTCTGTCAGATTATTTGCTGAGCCTTTTGTACCTGACAATATTCTCTATTACCTTTGGTTTTCAGATGAATATTTCTAGTGTTTATCGGTATACAGTGTATGTAGCACCAAAACACTTCACAAAACTAGTTGTGTGCTGTTTAGTGATTAAAGAGCTGTTCCCTCTAAGCAACACTAGGGGGCAGGTATGGGGGACTTACTGTATGTTTCAACGTGTGTGTTTTATGGGAGACGTCAGTGAAACATCAGGGTTAAATCACGCTGTGATGCACCATCAGTATCCACATCATGTCCCTGTTGGGCGTCACAGAGAGACCATGAAATCTCCAACACACCCACGACAACCTGAACACAACACTGATGCACTTCAAGTAAAAGTGATGATTGTACCATTCAAATCGCTGAATTCTAATAGAATCAATCTTAAATTAAACACTTGTACTGCTGGTGCATTTATTAGCATCTATTTATAATCACAGCTACAGTATACAAACACTGCTGCAGCGTCCCCTGTACAGACAGACAGATAATGTGGGTCATGGGACGACATTAGATATTTATCTTTTGCATCTGTGACTGTAGTTTTGCAACAATGGAGCTGTTCATCTCCGCTGAGCATTTGACTAAATTCAGCTAATATGTAAATGCAGTGCAACTCTAGTTATCCCATGATGAAAACATCCCGTCGCCAAAGACCAAAATATCACTCAGTCTGAAAGTCGTGAAATCATAGTTTTTATTTGTCTAATTGTGAGTTGCATTCATTTTTTAGAAAAAAATGTATTTGTTATTTATTAGAAAGCAAAGTCTGACAAACAGTTATTACAGCACTCATTCCTGTTGGAAATCTTCCCAACAGTTCAGTGTCATGACTTTCTTAAGAGAAATTTTATCATTGTGAGAAAAGTCTCCAGCCAGGCATTGTGTCCCCCCTCCACCTTCCTGCCCCCCCAACCATCATAAGAAAAGAGAGACAATCCTTTCAGTCTTTTGTGAAAGGGGGAAATATCTCTCAAGAGAGAAGGGTGTGATTATGCTTTCAGAAGGGGGGCAAAAAAGTAAAAGAAAGAAGGGGGGAAAAATGACAAAAGCCACACATTGCTCAAGTTCCCCCACCCTGGAGGTTGTTGTGCAGGGACTTGCTAGCTTAGGTTTGGGGTGAGGTTGTCCAGCCTTAGGGCTTGTGTGAAAGCAAATCTTCCAGGTGTCAGCTATTCAATAGTGGAGGAGAATATTATCTGCCCGTCCATTGTGCGTATGAATAAGCAGGGGTTTGCCGCAGACAGCCTGAGATTTTTTTTCCCATTTGGGTCCTTTCCTCCCGCCACAAGGGCTTTCAGGTTCACTCTCAGCTCAGCAGTTATTTCTGAGGGATCCTGTAGTTGTAAATTATCTTTTAGCTAGTATATTTCTCCCTGTATGACCACATATAGGGTCAGCTCAGGAGGTTAAGCCAGGGTCAAGAAAGATGCATCTCAGGGTCGAGACCACATTGCTTCGCACAGAGAAGGAGAACCAGTGTCAGTCAGTGTGACCTCCATGTTTCTCTGGAGGCTGTTGAGGGAAGAGGAAGTTGGATTTCATCTTCCCCATTGGCCACTTCCTCTCCCTGCTCCCACCCTCATGCTTTCCCTTTTTTTTTCCAAACCAACAGGTTTTGCCACAGTCCACTGCTGCTGCTCCGCCATGACATGCCACAATGTTGCCAGACCAGTCAGGCCGTACGCAAGCCATGACACAGTCACAACACATCCACATGCTGGTAACTTTCACTGCTGCCTTTAGAGGCCTTGTAGCACGTGGCTTGATTGACACATATAGGACACACATACACATACACACATACAGGGTTTGTTGGAGCATTTAACAGCAGTGTTTTTACAGAGTATTTTGGGAAATAAACACATTTTCAGAAATGAAACAAAACTTAAAACCAAACTGAGTGCTTTTTTCTGCAAATGCATTTGTTCATTGTTTTATTAAAACTGACCCTGAGACGCCTGAGAAATCACATCAACAGGGCAAACCGTGCCTGGGGGAAAAAAGTTAATTTCTTACCTCAACACACACACACACATGCTCATACATCTGAAGGAGAGGTGAGGTCTTTTGTCGGGCAGACATAAGCCGGTCAGACAGAGGCTGATTGTGAAGGTGGTGACAGCACTCATGAACCTCACTAACAGCAGCAGCTCTCTGATATTTGGACTAACTGTGACTGTTAGTGAATGGAGTCAACAGCAATGGAATAAACGTCAGTTTTAACACAGATGTTAAGGAATTTCTTATTTAGACAATACAAGGTTGGTAGGAATGAGAATAACATGTTTATAACCATTTTAAATACCCTTAAAATAAATTGTGTTTATTTGTGCCCCCTTTGCTTTTGAGCATGATGTTTTTTCTTCTCAGATTTTTTTCATTCAAAGATTTTAATTCCTGAAGAAAAAATCTGCATATATTTTTCTTTCTTATCCCTTTACTCATCGGCAACTGTTTTGAGGACCCTTTGGGATGTTCCTGAACCCGAGGTTGGTAACAACTGCTCTAAAATGTGCTTGATTGTATCTATTAATTCAAACACACAGATGACAGATGACAAATCAAAGGAAAAAAACGTGAATAAATTACTGGTAAAAGAGTGCAAATGCCTCCATAGATGATGCTTCACAAAATGGTTTGATGTGTAGGAAAATGGTGCTATGGCTTTCACAGTCACCAGATCTCAACCCAAATTAAATCACCAAAATGAAGAAAACATCTCTTGGAAGAATGGTGTTCATCCCTCCAGTCGAGTTAAGGTCAATGGCAAGAAGCTGGTCTGGTGGCTAAGAAATTTCACATTGGTTTTCCCTTCATTTTATCCTCTATTTCTACAACGAGGTGAATATTTTCCTGTTGTTTATCTGTTTAAATGGCCTGTTAATCTATTAAACTACTCTACTTCATCTCTCACCTACCTCCTCTTCCTCCATCCCAACATCCTGTTTTCACTGCTGTCCATCTGGAGGACAACACGTCCACCCCCCCCCTACACAACTCTCTGTCTCTGCCTCAGCTGTAAGTTTCTGCGCTCCAACAGACAGACTCAGACACCTAATCCTGGCCAAGTCCAGACAAGCTGCTTCTCCCTGCGAAAAAACTCCTGGTATGTAGGATACATCATTCACCTCTCTCTCACAGTGGGACACACACACAGAGGAAGGTATTCTGTGGCTCCTGGCCCCTGACTTTCCTGTCTTGCCCGTGCCTGCTTGTGGCGGCTTGTACGGTAGCCTTCGCACTGTTTCATCTGTCACACTTCCACATGGCAGACATTCCAGCCGGGAGAAGTAGGGAAAGGAACTGATAAGAGAAAAGCTTTTATATATCCATTGTTTTAATTAATTCGAGACAAACACACGCCTCACTTTGTTTTCTGAGGAGAGTTAATGATTCATGAACAGATTTTGCAACAGGGCGCAGACATGTAAAAGCCCCCACCCCTCTTTACAGCCACATCGTTCCTAGTTGTTGTGAGTCTCTTTATGGTAGTTTTGCGTCTTTGTGGTAATTTTGCATCTCTTTGTAGTTGTTCTGTATCTTTTAATGGGAGTTTTATGTCTCTCTGTTGTTTTAAAACTGCTCCATAGTTGTTTTTCATCTCTTTGTGGTCATTTTATGTCTCCGTGTGGTGGTGTTGCGTCTCTTTCTGGTCGTTTTGTGTGTCTTTGTGGTCATTTTGCATGTCGTTGTGATGTTGCGTCTCTTTGTGGTTGTTTTTTGCATCTTTGGAAGAGATGTCGAAACAGATGCTTTGGGCACAGACCCAAGGAGCTGAGCTGTGCCCAGTAAACCCACTAAGTAATGCGTCCACGTTCATGGGACAAATTGGTAATAAAGTTGAACAGAAATATGCTTGGAATAAATCAACTACTCGTCTTTTTTCTTTCCTACTTCAAATGAGGTTTTACGTCCCTCTTACTCCTTTGTCATTCTGCTGTTCATCTGTGTGTGTGTGTGTGTGTTATTGGGAGAAAAAGACTCCACCTGTATTTATCCAGCAGTTCCATTTAAACACACAAACAGAAACTCAGCAAAGGCCCAGGTGCTCTGTAAAACAAATTAGACAAGGGAGGATAGTGATCATCCACAGGACACGCAAACACATGCTTGTTTCTCATGCATGCACACGCACAACACCACTGACGGTTTAACTGACTCTGAAACGTAATTTTTAAATTTCCATACAAAAGCACCTGCAGGCATTCATAAGCAAAAGACCCACATTTTGTCATGTAAACACCTTCATAAGACACCACACCAGATTGGAAATTACATCTCAAATGTTTCTGAAAATTCAAATGATGGTGCTTGTCTTTTCTGTTTGTATGTAACTAAAATGCGGCACTGGTGGAAGAAGTACTCAAATTTGCTAATCTTATTTCTTTTGTGAAAGATTTGAGAGTTTTATTTCTTTGGGTCTTGAGCACTTACTTAAATGAATCTTTTTAGTGGAACTCAACAAACATTTGAGCTGTGACAATGGATCGCAACTATGCTTATATGCTATTAATATAAAGTCTTAATCTTTAAAGTAACTAGTAACTACAGCTGTCAAACAGATGTGGAAGAATAAAAGTACAATATCTGCAAGTACCACAAATTAAAGTACTCAAAATTGTACTTAAGTACAGTGCATCTACTAATTTGAATTGTGTTTCATGATTTTGCTGAATTGAACCCAATGGTTTCCTTATGACCAGACAAGTCAATAAAAAGCTCCTGAAGATGAACCAACATTGATCACAACCCCTGTTGTCTGTACTAATATGAGACGTTATACATCATCTACTAACATGCACTAATAATCAAGTACAGCATTTGCATGCAATTTATTTGTAGTCATAATAATCAAGTTTTTAGTTTATGTTCAATTTCTGGTTTAGATTGCATTGCTTTTAAGAAAGATGCATCCAACAATAATTAAAACATCAAAAAGGGGAAAAGGGGACTATTTAGGGTCAGTGGTCACAAATTGTTGCTCCAGCATTGTATGAGACACACACACACACATTGTTTGCTCTGGCAGGGTAATCCCAAACACTGGGATCTCCTAATACAATGGCTTCATTAAGGGGGACAATGGCATTGTGTCAGCTAATGACAGGGCTCCTCCCTGCCTTCTGTCTGCTCTGAGATTACCTGAGACACACACACACACACACACACACACACAGAGAGAGAGAGAGAGAGAGAGAGAGAGAGAGAGAGATGAGTAATTATGAAAATTTACAGGGGGAAAAGGTTAAATCTGTGGCTGTGGGAGGAAGAAAACATATGGATGTGTGTCAGTCTGTGCAGTCATGCATCAAGTCTTTCTATTGCAACAACTTTTAATACTCGTTTTTTTAATGTCTTACTTTGTAGAATAAAATAAAATCTAAAGGCAGAGACGTTTTCTACACTCAAAAACATAGCAGTTACCTGTGTTTCCCCGTTCTGTGTCATTATGGTGCCTTCAATGCAGTCTTTTCGTCCTGCAGGTGAAGGTGGGCCTCTACCTGCCTATCTGGCCAATCAGGGCGCAGCTTCCCTCCGCGGCAGCCAATCAGCGGCAGACTCGCCCTCACCTTCAATTCTTTTTCACAGTGAAAGAATTTCAAGGCAAAGTTGACCCGCTGCCATTGAAGCAAGCCAAGGCAAATATCCTAATGCACGGCAGCAGGATGTGTTGATATAAGTCACAAGCTGCAAATTGAATAGAAAAGAGGAGCAGGGTGATTATTGGCTGCCGGCGGACTCACCTGGCAGGTGAGGTGGAGGGACGGTGAGAGAAGAAGAGGGGCAGGGAGAAAAGAAGCGGGGCGAGAAAAAGTCGACTTACCTGTAGCCCAACTTCTGGCAGCTCACTCTCTCTATTACCTGCTCCGACTTGAAAGTCCAGTTTCACAAGGAAGAAGAATTGTAGAGGAAGCAAAATATGTCACAGGAGACAGACAAGTAAGTGATCGAGCCTGCTGAGAGGATGTTTGATCATTTCCACACTTTTTTTCCCCAACTGTTTTCTTTTTGCTCACTAATTAAAAGAAAGTGTTTTGAAGTGTGGATTAAGCTGCATTAGAGGATGAAATGAATGTCACTTTGTGTTTGTGCTTTCGTAATTTGTGACTCAATATTAAAACTTTTTCTCCTGGAGGAAAAGTTGTCAGGTCAAGCTGGTGTCGTGGATTTTGTTAAGAGCTGAATTCGCCATTTTTGACTGATGGAAAAGCCTCCAAAGTGCAAGATCTGGATTTTCTAAACACTTTCACATCTTTGGTTGAAAATAGATTTTGAGCTCTACTTTTGCATTGCATTGCATTTTCCCATGTTTTAGGCCTGAAGTGCTCGATGGTTGTGTTGTTGATGGTTGTGAATGAGGACAGTTTGTGTTGCCTGCTGGCCTCTTGTGTTGTTTTGTAACCTCCAGAAACTCCTTTGTTTATATTGAAGAAGAAATTATAGCCTTTGTGCTTCAGTCAAAACTACTTCTATGACAATCAGAAAAGCATTTGTATAACTTTTTATAAGGAGGGATTGAAAATATTTCTGCTCTTAATTGTTAATATTTAATATGTATCTGACAAAACAATCAAAATATCACAGAGGATCTAATGTGTTTTAGTTTGATGAGATCCCATCAATAATTTAATAATATAAAATCTCTTTTTGATTATCTTAATACAGTTATAAATGAGAATAAATGTATTATTAATAATTTAAAATTCTGATGCCATTTGCCTGTATTATTATCCAAATAGGGCAGTGATTCCTATCATCACTCATTATTTTCACTATTATTATTGTTGTTGTGTTTGTGACATTGATGCATTTGTTTGTATTTAAATATAAAGCAGCCAAATGTCCCTAAAGCCTCTAAATGTGGTTGCTTGTGGCAGATTTTTTCAGTCACTCTGCAGCGTAAACAACAACAACTTGCTACCGCTATTGTGACACACAGTTGTAATATTTTGTCCACCAGAGTTGTTCAAATCATAAACACCACCTACCTTTATACCTGCATGTCAGCTCTCTACCTGCAGGCCTGATTGTCATGACAAGGTGGAAGATCAATAAAAGGAAAAACACTTTGATTGGCAGCTGTATTAACAGTTTATCAACTGACATGCACAGCTGCCAAAGCGTAGCTCGAAATATCTAAGAAAGAACTTTTACAACTGTGATTCTATAAGGCGGAGATAATAAGACAGCTCCATCCTGGGTCCTGTTTGTTCCTGCCTCTTTTCTACCATTACATCATTTTCTATAAAGGTTTACGTCAGTATGGCATCAGAGATTAGAGGCGGGACAAGTGGGTTTGTGTAATTTGGCAGGTAGATCTGGCAGACAGGAATTCACCCCGATTAGAGAAACCACAATCATGAAACAAATTAGTTATTTCGTGTTGTTTATCTGTTATTTGCGTTTCCAATGCATACACTAGATTTCACTGCAAAGATTAGTCCTGATTGGCGTTTCCTATTGATGTCAATTAAACAATGTCAGTTTGATTCAAGCGCCAGCAAATGAACAACAGCAGAAAAAATAAACTTCTATCAGGCTACAACATTATAAATGACTACTTCCGAGACTTTTTCAGGAAGGTGTGGCCTTACACTGATCCCATTCATTGTACAACATTTTCTAAGTGCAAGTTGACACATTCAGAGCTGCTCTTCAAAGAGGTGTTGTCACAACACTGTGTGTTTAACTGGTCTGTGATCTCGACTTAAGTGGGCCTAAAGAGTACAGAGACAAACCCATGTACACACACAAGGCATGAAAAGGGCTGTAGTGTCAATTTTTCATCATCAGTTAATCCACACTTTATTCATTAGCTCTTGATCATTTATTTGATATAGTAAATATATACAGAGTAATGGCAAATGACCAGATCTTAAGCAAAAAAAACACAGACGAAAGCAAGCAAATTTTTAGCACTTGTGGAGCTAAAACCAGCAGATTCATTTATCTAATCTCTTGATTGAAAATGTTGTGTCCGT
Organism: Holacanthus passer; assembly: GCA_025331565.1. Lineage (NCBI taxonomy): Eukaryota > Metazoa > Chordata > Actinopteri > Pomacanthidae > Holacanthus > Holacanthus passer. Next base: position 6,220,692 of record JAFREQ010000002.1, on the reverse strand, counting down.
CAGTAAACGTCTGGTGGTGGTGGTCCCCAACGAGAGCTCCTTCCCTGCCGTGCGGCGGGCCTACACCAGCGAGGATGAGGCATGGAGGTCGTACCTGGAGAACCCGCTGACAGCCGCCACTAAGGCCATGATGAGCATCAACGGGGACGAGGACAGCGCCAACGCCCTGGGCCTGCTCTACGACTACTACAAGGTCCGGAAAAATAGTCCGATCTGAAATGGAGATGATTGAAGAAGACAACGTTTGTAATGTTCAGTTTACTAAAGATGAAGCTGAGCAGCAGCAATCAGTCGAATGGTCCATTTGTAGATTGACAGATAATTAAACAGCAAATATTTTCATTCAATTGAATGATGCTGTTTTTATACCAGATTTTTTTCCTTTCAAGGACATTAAGTAAAGCATTTTCATGAGACTTGCTTTTAAGTAAGAGGTGTAAAAATTGAACTTGAAATATTTGGATGTTGCACGGTTCCTTTCTCAGCTGAATTACTTCAGACATAAACTGCAGGTTCAACAAAAAACCTGGAGGACTGGATCAAATACGTCTTTATAGCAATAATTATTCAGCTGAGCAGTTCACAGACTAATTTAATAATGTGAATTTATCATTTAATAGCATATTTATTTAAACTTCTAGCCAATTAAACTGTCTAAAATTAATATGCTTGCATCATTATATTGCTCAGCGCAAGTCCAACAAATGAATTCACGACACAATGATTATTATGTCACCACATTTCTAACTGCACTAATGCTAAAAATACATTGTACTGTGGTAAACAGGCTTTTCATCAAACATGATGAATCATGGCGACACAAGTCACCTTCTGATTTTCTATAGCATCTTCAGGAATAAAAAGACAGACATAAAACAAACTTTTGCTTCCAGGTGCCTAAAGAAAAGAGGCTTCTGCAAGTTCCCAAAGTGGCTGAAATGACAGAAGAGCCGGAGAAGAGGTCAGTGAATTCTCTCAGTGTCTCGCTCACGGTTGCACATGTACAGACAGAAAGATGTAGAAAAAATGCTAAACATGTAGCTGCCAGCAGACGTTTACCAGCAATGTGTGGAATTAAATCCTGGTGCTGAGTTTCATATGAAAACATTTCAGTTTTATTAGGAACTGAAACACGATTTTCCATAACATTATGAAATTATGATTATGATGTGTACTGAAGATAATAGTGATACAAGACAAATACTTCTTGTGTGCATGTGTGCAAACATCATGGATGAGTGAGTCTTGAAGCAGCGATACTGAATGAAGGCTGGACTGAGACCAATACAATCCTGCTGATCCCTGCAGAAAAAAAAAGAGAAAGTACAAAAGATTTAATGATATGACGTGTCTCTGCTTTTGGAACCAAAACCTTTTATCTACAAAAAACGTCACCCGTATTCTCACCTGTATCAGCCAGTGCCAATACTGACATGCGGTTCAGTGTTGAATAAAAGCAGGTGTAAAACAGGTTTTCAGACATGCCGATTTGAAAATAGTTAAAGCTGACACGTGGAGTTTTCTTGTAACTGAATAAATGTTTTGTTTCCATTTCGCCAAAACTCACTGTGCGTATCCCTGAGGTCTAATGGACATGTTGAAATCCTGCATTGTTTGCATCCATGTCTACTTGCTTACATTGTTCTTCTTCCGTGTCCTTGTTGGCGCTTTGCTGCATTTCTTGTGTGTTAAAACCACCTGTCGATCCGTGGAACAGTGTGAAACCATTGGCAGAGTTGTGTATTGCTTAGTTTAGTTTTTAGTTTTTTCCACCTGCTGATCACACAAAGTAAAACGTCAAACCTTTGAGGTCTTGTCTGTCTTAATTTGAGTGATCCAAAATCATCACACAACAACATCACAAATGCATCTGTTCTTCTTTTTTTATCACTTCATTACCCTAAAATCAGCATATCCAAAAAGCTTAACCTGTTTCACTGCTTCTATGTAAAATGGACATCAGTGTTAGTTCTGTGTTGAATTTGTCGATCATGTTCATGTTCATGTGAGGTAGGACAGAGAGCTTCTTGACCAAATCAGCATCTACTTCTATTCCAACCATATTTTTGTTCAGGACTACATTGCAGAGCACCCCCAGCAGCCAAAGTGAGGTGGAGACAGTGGACAACCGCGTTCAGGTCCTCAAATCTGTTCCCGTCAACCTGTCACTGAACACCGAGCACCAGGAGGCCAAACGGGACCAGTTCAGCGGCTCGACCGGGGCGGGGGCGCCGTCGGGGGACGGAGGTTTGCCGGCCGTGGCCGTGGTGAAGGCCGAGATGTACGCGCCCGTCTTCATGACGGGAACGGGGCTTCACTATAGGGTAGAAGGGGACGAGTCGGCGAGGGTGGTCTACGAACAGAGTCCGTATGCGGTGACCACCGTCAGTCACAGCTCGTGTGTGAAAGAAGACCAGCAGAGTCCTCCTGACAGCCCGTATGAAGAGGAGAGAGACGGGGTGAGAAGAAATGTTGTGGTCAGAGCAGATACTGTGTTATAACAGTAAAGGAAAAATACACCCTGTAACAGTGGTTTCCAACCTGGATTGGTCACAAGATCAATCTGAGGGGTTGTGAGATAACTTAAGAGGGAATGAAAAAGATATTTCACCTGCACAAAATCATCTTTATTTCTCTAACTTTTTAAAATAATTCCTCTGGAAAATCTGGTCACTTTTACTCTGTCAGTTCTTTAGAAATGACTCAAATTCAGAAACTCAAAGTCAATTTGGCAAAACTAACTTTTTAAACTGATCTTGACGTAGACATATTGAATCCATGACAAGAGGTCACTAGTAGACAAAGAAAATTGGTATTGGTCTTTGCATTTCTGGATCTGATATGTTGATGCCATATTTTTTTTTTCATTACTGCAGATAAAAGTCATAATGTAGAAAATGTTAGATATTTTAGTGTCAGTCGATTTTTTGAAAGATTAAAATCAAATGACTGCTTCTGTCGTGACTCATTCGCAGAATGCAGAAACGAGATATGTTTTGCCTTGAGAAAAGGGCTCAGCTCTCACTTTTTCTCAACTGGAAAAACTTGCTCTTTTGCTGTTGTTATTCTGTTGCTATTATCTCCTCCGTCTGCACGTACAGTACAAACCACAGCTGAATGAACAATCAGGCAGCTGCAGACAGATGTAAGACAGATTAATGGGAACACTAAAAAGGGAAATTACAGCACAAGAAGACTGAATGTCACATTTAACACTACATGTGAAGTTGTGTAATGGTACGTGAAGACAAATGTTTAAATTTGATTTGCTGAGAGCCCAAAGGTTGATTACCTGAACAGGAATCTACAGGTAGTTGTTGAATTTGTTCCCTGTTTGCCTGAGATCTCCATGTTGTCACTCTGATCTGTATTTATGATAATACTGTTGCTGAAGCGCCGTTTTTTTTTTTCTCATTCACAGCATTGTTTAACCAGTTCCTCTCAGGCTAAATGAACATTGTGCCCAAATAATTTCCTCTTTCTGTGCGTTTTCTGTGTTCTCAACAGAAGTACCACACACCTTCCTCTCTGGCTACAGATGACTTCTTATTTCACCAGGAGGGAGTGTAAGTCACTCAGAATACAATCACAATTATTCATGAATGTTACAGTGTGAATTTTCAAATATGCACCTTTTTGAAATTGCTGAAACCGACCTGAAGCAATCCAGAGAGTGTGCAAAAGTGTGTGTTGTTGTACCCGCATCCCGCCTTGTTATGTCTAATCACATGTCATTCTCTGTGTGTGTGTGTTTTGTGTGTATAGTGACAGCTTCCAGTACACGCTGGATGCCACTCGCTCGCTGCGTCAGAAGCAGGGCGAGGGGCCGATGACCTACCTGAACAAAGGCCAGTTCTACGCCGTGACGCTCAACGAGCTCAGCGCCAACAAACGCCTGCGTCACCCCATCAGCAAAGTCCGGGTGAGCTGATCGATTCCGTGTCACGTCTTTATCTTCAACGTCCATTTTGTCAGATTTTGCTACTTCATGTCGCCACTTGTTTTGATTCAGCTGTAGTTTATTTTTTTACCCAGGGAAAAGCGACAGAGGATCATCACCCAACTCTGCAGTTCCTCTCTGCTTCTTTCAGCTCATTGTTTTGATTTTATTGCCCTCAACGTTTCTGGTTCAGTTTCCAATGCAGCTGTTTCAGTGATAAAGCTCTGATAAACCCATTGTCCAGCACTAAACAGCTGAAAGACAAAGTTAGTGTCTAGCTGGTGAACATAGTGGAGACAGATATTTCCGAAGTTGATAGAGACAAAAAAAAAAACGCTAAAACAGAATCAATACTGACAACATGACTCCCAAAGAAGGAAGTGGCTGAGAGGACAACAGATCAAAAGATGATTCTGGTTTTATTTTACAACTTTATTTTTATGTTTCTGGCCAACTAATTGTTATTATTCTGACATTTTACTATCCAGAGTAATTGCTGAGATTTGGGAACGCAGCAACATCATCGTCCTGCAGGTCTGATCATGAGGGGTCAGACGATCAGACAGGTTGCCAGATCATTTACAGTAAATCTTTTTATTTGGAGTTTAAATTGAAAGTCAGTGCGCTCAAAACGTTGGTAATAACCCTTCATTACACAGCAAACTATGTGCAGATAAACTACAGCGAGAGCAGTAAGCAAAATCAGTCTGTAAACTGTGAAATTGATGTTTACACTGGATTGTTTGGATCTTGGTTGCCTTTATTTTCTTCTCCAAATAAATCCAGCTCATCGAGAAGTTTAAAATGTAAACGACTGCTCCTGTTTTTTTACCATGTCAGACTTCTATTTTGCAATGTTGCTTCGTTGCCTAATCGCAGAAATGAACTTGGGTAGTGCAAACTATTATTATCATCGTTAAAGGACATCACAGGAGACAAGAATCTGATTTTGGTCCATCCTGTAAGGTTACAATCCGAAAAGCTTAGACCCAAACACAGGCCCTGGTTTAGCTGAATCTCCTTGATCTTAAACTTGACCATCTTTGGGTGGAGATTCATTGTCTTGTTCTCCTCCTCAGAGTGTGATCATGGTGGTGTTCAGCGAAGACAAGAACCGAGACGAGCAGCTTAAATACTGGAAGTACTGGCACTCTCGGCAGCACACGGCCAAACAGAGAGTCTTAGACATCGGTAAGACTCACCGCTTTTTCCATTTGTTTGTATGTGGACAAATTCTTCAGCGATAAAATGAATCAAAACACATGAGCCAAAAGACAATGACAGATTTATGTAATTTCAAATGGAATGCGCTCGGCTAATAAACAAGGCATGACCAAACCGAGAGCAAACAAGCCCCCACCCAACTGTCTGCCTGAGGCTGTTCAGCTGCCCACCATCAGACACACACACACCTGAATCTCTTAATGTCTAGGTGTTGCTGGGACACACAACATAAATCCTCTAATCTCCCCGACATTGCCTGCGAAATTGAGCAAAACACCGATGTGAGAAAAAAAAAAAAAAAAAAAATCAACGTGACGAACTTTCTCTCTCGCCGCGTTTCCCACGGATGTGAGCTGCCGATCCGAAGCCTCGTACTTGTATCTTAAGACTTTTGACCTTTTGTCTGCCATTTGTTTTTTGGCTGACGGATTTGAATTTGAACCAAGCTTTTCTACGCCTTGTTGAATGAGTGTGAGAAGCTTGTAGGCGGTTTGCGTTTGACAAGCTCGGGCCTGCTAACCAGGCAGAGATTCAGAGGTATGTGGGAGACCAGGGGTGGATGGGCGACACACATACACACACCTATACGCAGCTTGTTGGGACAGGGAGAGGAATGCTAGCCACACTGCTACCTTGGCTGGTTTTGGTCTGTTGAAAGTAATTCTTGCCCAATTTAGATCTTCATCTTAATTCCTATATTTACATGAACCAAGACAAATCAGCCTACAATTCACACGCATCTTTATGGCCAATCAGAAGATAAACATGCGCCTTTGTGAGATGGTTATCGAGGGCAGGAATAAGAAAAATACAAAATCAGCTTCACAAAATTAAGTTTTGTTTTTTCTGAAACATTTCCTTGAAATACATGCATGTAAAACTTTTCTGAGCAAGGAAAATCACTCTTTGGCAGAAGCTATTCAAAGGAATAGTATGTGAATTTCTGAAATACGCAATTTGCTTTCTTGCAGAGTTAGATGAGAAGAAAGAACTGTCATGTTTTTCTATTAAGTATGAAGCTACATAACAACTTCCTTTATTCCTTTTCCAGTAGTTTTTGTGTTCATCATTTATATTAGGGTTGTAACTTATTTGATTATTTTCATCATTGATTAATCTGTGAATTATTTGGTTTGATTTGGTTTGGTCGATAAAATGTCAGTGAAAAATGCCCATCACACTTACCCAAAGCCCAAGTTGACAGATTCAAATTGCCAAAGCAACATATTTAATTCAGTATAATATCATTAAATAGAAGCTGGAGTCTTGTCTTTTCAACCCTAATGTGCTGTATGTGAGTGCAGTGCTGTGATTTAAGTGGAGAATCTCCTCTCACAAAGCTGTGTAGGTCGAATGACAGACCCCTCCACCCTCGCTCCTCAGAGTCAAGTCGGCCTGTAGCTGGATGCAGCTGTAACCTGAAGCTGTCCAGAGAGCTGATTTGAATAGCGGTGGAGGGTTTGTCGAGAGGGGGGGGGTTCATCGTGCCCCTGGGCCGTGTCACAGAATGGATCATTTGAATAGGGTTATTGAACGGAGGATATAAGATAAGCATGTTGCTGCCTGCCCTGCTGCTTTGTGCACCTGCTAAAGAACCAGGAAGTGTCGCTGTGATGGCGGTCAGGATGATGGAGGAGGTCGGAGGTCAGTGAAAAAGATGGGGGGGGATGTGGTCGGAGATGTGACCAACAGAATTGTTGTAGGATGAGCTGCTTCTCCAAAGACGTTCCGTCCAAATCATGTCTGAAAACATGAGCCTTTGTCTTTGTATTTAAACAATATTACATATCCCTTCTCTCCTTGATGGTACAGATTTCATTCTGCCTTCCAGTGGGGCCATTTGGAATAACTGCAAATACTTTTTGATTTCCATTGTGGTCAGACCAGTCCTGTTTGAGCAAAACCCGACCCTAAGGCTGAAATCATCTGTCTTTTCCTTATTGTCAACAAATCCTGGGAAAAAAAATCTCCAAGCCTGTTTGTTCCTACTGAAGATGTAAATCTTTATATTAACCAGATCACATATATAGTTTCATTGTTAAAGTAATTTCCTAATACAGCTGGGCACTGTAGTTTTTAGCAAACGTTACTCAAACAGGAGTAAAAGGTGTGATTTGTTGGGGACTATTTTCAGTGGCGAATTAATACCCATTTTAGTTTTAGTAATTACTGTAGCAGGACGATGTATGTGGGATTGATTCTTGATCAATGCCGGTTTCTAAGCTGATTTAAATCAGACTTTGCTTGGACCACTGATGTAAATCATCTCTGGAATGTTACACTCCCTTAAACAAACACTGCTGGTGCTTAAAATCGGCTTTTGACATGTTGACAACTGCTTATCTCCAAAATCTTGCTTTCTCAGGAAGATCACAGTCACTTGTTGCTTGCCACTGGATTTCGTTTTCATTCAATAAAATCACAAAGTGCATACAGTATGATCCTATTTCCACAGCATACCATTGTACCCAATGCCTCACATTTAAAGTCCGTCCGGTTTCTAGTCACATGGGTCAACAAAAGGCAGCCGATGCACTCACCTGACCGGCTTTTAATATGGTCCTCAGAGCCAGATAGCCTCCTGTGTTTCCTCCTACTGCCTTTGAAGCCTCTGAGAGTTTGTTTGCCCAAACAGATAAGGGTTTATCTTATAAAATTGAAGCGTGCCATTTGGTTGCTTATCTTAACAAGCAATAGCTACCTGGTTATGTCATTTATTGACCACTTTTGACTCTGTATGGAGTTTCTATTTCAGAGGGGACATATTATATGTTTTTATGTCAGAAATGACATGCGAAGGCTGTTGTGATTGCAGAGATAAACCATGCCCCTGTTTGTCCTCACAGCCGATTACAAGGAGAGCTTCAACACGATCGGCAACATCGAAGAAATCGCCTACAACGCCATCTCCTTCACCTGGGACGTGAATGAAGAGGCCAAGGTACAAAACACAATGTACAGGTTTCAGGACATAAATGTCACTATAATTTTCCCAGAAAGCAGTCCTACTATATTTACTCTGGCTGGAGGCGTGTTGGAGATGTCAAAAAGCAGCAGGACAGGTTTTTTGTGCTGATTTAAGTATTGGCAAACAAGAACGCTCGCTTGACAAAATAACCGGTTTTTGACCGTGATGCACACATCCGACTTGTAGATATCACCAACACTCAAGACATCCCCTAAAAAATGGTCAATTAAATCACCAACATTGTGCTATTTTAGGAGAAATAAAGTAAAGTAGCTCAGTTGCATCGACTGGTATGTTTTCAAATGTCCCTCATAAACCTGTGTGCTGTTGTGTACTTTTGCTCTGTTTGTCTTCTTTGTCTTTGTGAAGCCCACTCCTTTGTGGCCACTCCTTAGATGGAGCCACGTCACTGTTTGAACTCCAGAGGCCCCCAAGGGCCAACACACACCAATCCCCGTCCCCACCCTCTGTTGTTTGTTTTGCCCTCATTTCTGTGTGAATGCGACTCACTATGTGTGTGTGTGTGTGTGTGTGTGTGAGTCAGTCTCTGTTTGTGTGTGTTATGTGGCTCTTTCATTGTAATGGCTGCCCGAGGACAAAGACGTTGCTGGAGGAAATCCAAAGCGCACTTCTCTGGGCCAATATTGACTCTTTCTCTCTCTACATCTTTCCCTCTCTTTTACTTAGTCTGAGTGTGACGATTGAGCCTAAATACATCAGGAACAGGTGTAGTGTAATGCCCAGGTAGTTTATTGCACATATTTCTTCTGTTGAATCAAGTAAGAAAGAATTATTCAAAATGTCTTCAACAATTTCTACAAAGGAAAGTTGGCAAAGTTTAAAAATGAATAGCCTAAATGAGATAGATCAGGTTTATTTTGGAGGGCTTTTCAGATGTAATAAAAGCTTGTTAATGCTTATTTTATGTCTCAGGTGAAGTAGGAAAAGCAGTGCGACTCCTTGAAAAACTGTTTACCTGTAAAGTAAATAATAGTAACCAGCTTTCAAGGATGACTATAAACAAAGAAGAGACACTCCAATTGATGCTAGATTAAAAATATTTAAAGTGCCCATAATGTGGTCTATGCCAGAGCTCAGAATATACAGTGGAAGTTCTGTACTGTAATTTTCTAACAAGGCCCCTTGTTAGACTCAACAAGTTGTGGTTTCATGGTGACAACTTTTGCATAGACCCTAAATAGTATCTGAACCAGGTTAAACATATGTTCTCATTCATCATCAGTGATTTTTGTGCCCAATTCATCTTCCCACACATTCTTGACTCGGGTCAATGGAAAAAAATAAGTTGTAAATATTGGAAGTGGTATTTGTTAGGGAGATACTTATGAGATGATGACTTGGCTCATAACACAATGCTAAAGTTCAAGAAGGTCATAAAAATCAAATATGCAGAGAGAAGACTATACTCTTCGTTTAAGTATTTCATGAATAAGTCAAGCTTTCAGTCACTGGACCTTCATCAGGGTACATCCCAGTTCTTATAAGAGCATCAAATAGAGCCACGTGTGATTTATAATACAAATATGCATTGGACAAATGTAGCTCTCGAGGTCGAAATACATAGAAATCTGTAGATGAATATGGAATTAAATACAGAAAGAGTACACTGTTATGTTACTGCAAAAACCCTGCAGTCTGTATCGAATGTAAGCAGTGGCTGCATGTTTATTAAAGGGTCATTCTGCCAAAATAAACCACAAAACGAGACAGTTACTCACTAATCCCTAGTGCTTTGTAACCATGCAGGTACATGTAGTTTTGATTTCTATCCACTGGGATTTTTAGATATCTGAAACTTCTGCCGCCAACCAAACGCAACAAAGGTGAAAGGAATTTTGTTTGTGTTTTTCAGAACATTGAAAAAAAAAAAAAGCTCTCAACAGTCATGTATCTCTCCAGAGATGCAGAGATGGATGATTCCTGGCCCTGCCTGTAGATATTGAATTTGAACTATGCCTTCAGCGAAAAAGCATTTGAAATATTAGACTTTAAAGCAGGGATACTGTTTTTTGCACAGGGGTCACTTTTGCAAAATGACAGTTCATAAACAAACATTAGCAGATAAAATGATTGAACATTAAAAGGCCCATAACTTTCTTGTAAATTCTTTATTTTCAAATTAACTGACTTACTAACTAAATTAACTTGGTACAAGGATTGACACCAGGTCTATCAGATATTAAATAGCTGCTACTGCATTTTAGTTGTAAATGATTTGGATAACTTTCCGGATAACTTTTGCTCCTCTTCAGATAATAGTTGTCTTCCCCTGCAAATCTCACCATCTGATCCTACAGCACTTTGCGCAGTCTGAAAGGCCGTCACACAAAGATCAACCTTCTCTCAGGTTTTCCATTTTGTATTCAGGTCCACGCCGTTTAAGGACTGGCTTCTATTTGCGCTTGTCAGTATTTAAGTTGAGGATGTTTTGCTGTGTACAAAAGAATGAGAACTTTCCTCATTACAGTTTAAACTGATTTATATAAACTTCTCTTCTCCCTCCCTCTCACCTGTGTCCCAGATCTTCATCACAGTCAACTGTCTCAGTACAGACTTCTCCTCTCAGAAGGGGGTCAAGGGTCTTCCTCTGATGATCCAGATCGACACATACAGCTACAACAACCGCAGCAACAAGCCGCTGCACAGGGCCTACTCACAGATCAAGGTCTTCTGTGACAAGGTGAGAAATCACTTCCCTCTGTATCACTCATGAGGATCCGGTCTGGAAGAGTTTCATCATTTTGTCAGTAAATAAATGTCCATTGAAGGGAACCATTTGTACACTGGTATTGTGATGAGGCTTTTTGCTCCCTGTTGTCGTCATGAAAAGTTTTTTGAGTGGATTCAAATGTAGCATCATAAAGGAGGAATCTTGCTCAGTTGTGTAGAGGGCTGCAGCTGATGGTTATTTTCATTATCGATTATTCTGCGTCGAAGATAATTTCATTCATAAAAATGGCAGAAAACAGGTAGGTGATGGTCCTGGAGCACAAGGAGAGAGCAAGTTAAGAAAATCACAGATAAGTCAGGAACACTAGGGAAGAGCTGGTGTTTTGCTCCCAAACAGCAATGTGGTGATGAGTGTTTGAGAAGCAGGGGTAGATATACTGCAGGTTGATTGGCTGATGAGAGGCAGGTGAGCAAACTGGAGAGATGAGCTGATCGTATGCAGGTGTGTAGGTAGCCCCATGGCATGAGGAGGAGCCACGCCCACACCAGGACATAGAGACAAATATACAGACAGAAAGCCGGGGGCATAGAAAACATAAGGAGGGGCACATGGAAGCACTAGGAATCTTCAGGGGAGCCAGTCAGAGTCACAACATAATTCATATTTCACATATTTTGCATTGCAATTTATTTTGACTCCTTCCTCCAGCAGTTTGCACATGAATAAAATGAATTACACTAGACAGAAAAATCAAACTACAGATGCATTAATGTCATTTTTCTTTGGCAATAATGCATTTTCTGGAGATATTAAAGCTGTCCTTAAATAAAGCTTCACCAGATGCAGTTGTGTCATGTTCACAGATTTGAATGTTAATTTGCTGCTTTCAGATTTATTGTCAGTTTTCTGGATGCATGCGACAATAATGTGATTTTATGAAGTTTGCGTTTTTACCTGCAATCTTTCTAAGATGTGTTGAGCTTTGCAATAAAGTGAAAATGCTGCAGTATATATTGTAAATGTGTTACAGGAAGTGTGTTTGACAGCACAGTATTCAGGTGTGTAGGTGGAACGAGGGAGTTAAATCATGACATCAGTCCTCCCTCTAGTGGTCTCACCTGCACAGTGAGACTCCACATACACCTGCACACACACACACACCATATAATAAAAAAAACAACTTTCAAGCCAGAGGCGCCCACTTGATTATCTGACAGTTGAGATGTTTCTCTCAATCAAAAATGATGTAGTGATTTATCATTTTGTGTTCAATATGTTTTTGTCTGTTGTTTTTTCTCAGGGAGCCGAGAGGAAAATAAGAGACGAGGAGAGAAAACTGTTCCGCAAGAAGTCAAAAGGTTCGAGCTGCATGAAAAATCTCTGTATAATTTCAGCATCAAAACCAGAGAAAGTATAGATCCATAGTGAGAACTGGAAAGGGACAAAACGTTGTTTACATGAAAACACGTCGAATACATCTCCCTCTCCCGCTTGTAAATAATTGTCACTACAAGATATTTATGCGTGCTGTTCTTTTCTAAATCTTATTCTCCACTGGTGTCCAGGAAAAGATGGAGGTGTAGGCGTGATAACCGTTCCCAAGAAGTCCGACACCACGTATTTCAAGACCATGACCGACCTGGAGGCTCAGCCCGTGCTCTTCATCCCTGACGTTCACTTTGGCAACCTGCAGAGGGCCGGACAGGTAGATCACCTCTACACACATGGCTCTCCGGAAACAACAGTGAAAGAACTTGTTTTCCTTATCAGAGTTCATCTGCTGAAAGGTGAAATTGGAGCCACGGCTTCGTTTCAGAATGACCTGGTGGCGACTTATTTAAGTACCATTTTGAGCTACCTCACTTTCCATTTTCTGCTACTTTCTACCTAATTGACAGATAAAGTTACCAGCTACTTTTCAGTATTTGGCATTTCAGACGTCTAAGTGTTGTTCAGTTCCCCCAAAGTGAGATTAACTCCTCAGATGGTTTTATTTAAATAACTGTTTGATGCCTGAAGAGGTCTTCAATGTTGCACAAAAAAGCAATAAAATAGAGAAAATACACAAATTTGTGTAGCACCTTTATTTTTTTCTACTTTCTTACCCCAGTTATTATTGCATGACCCTTCAGATTCATCCTATGGCCATTTGGAGGGGCCCCTAGATTGGGACTAAATCACCCACTTTAACAGGATATAAAGTATTTTAAACTAGCTGCACCTCGACCAGCTACAATAATACAATGCTACAATATTGAATCATGTTATATATGATAAATATTTCAATCACAGCGGCCATTTTTATTAGTGCATAAAACTTACAAACTTGCATTAATACTTCTGCTTCATTTCCAGGTGTTTACCTTCAACACGGAGGAGATCGAGAGAGAAGGGTGAGCGTGTTTTCATTTCCATCAGGTCGCAAAAATACAAAGCATGCAAATAAAAGCAACACATACGGCCGAAATGCATGTAACCACAAATGCAAACACAGCGCATCGGTGTATGGCTTGTGACACGTGTTCGTGTGTTTTCAGGAGCGTGCTGGTGAAGAGGATGTTCAGGCCGTCAGATGAAGATCTGTGTCCGTCACCTCACAAACAGATTAAAGAGGAGACGCACAAGAGAGGTAGACAAGAGATGGCTGCATCCTCTTCTGTGTGTGTCACTCTTTCTTTTCTATCTCCTTTAAATGACTTCAAGAAATCGATGTTGCAGGACGCAGAACTGAGAATATCTGAAATCTGAAATTGTAGTTTGTCAAACCAAACCTGATCGAGTTCAGCTCAGTCCCTATTCAGGGTTGACTATCAGTTTTAGTTTGATTGGCTTCTAAGGCCATTTTTATTGCAAAAATATTAAACACATTCTACTTACAGCTTCTCAGATGCCAGGATCAGCTGCTTGTCTCCAATTGAAACCATTTTAAATCAGACATAGTTTGCAGCGCAAGTTAAGACTATTTCTGTGATTAATTGATGCATTATTTTGTTTATTTAAAATGTCAAAAAAAATCCCACGGTGATGTCTTCAAACTGCTTGTCTTGTCTAAAAAAATAAAATACCCAGGAGATATAAAATAGACCCTTACATTTCAGATACTGGAATCAAGGACCGTGTTTGATAAAATTATGACAAATGACAACAGGAAAATGATTTTCAAAATTGATTATTGTCAGTAAATGAATTGTTTTGAGTTTTCTGTATTTGGCCTTTGTTGAGGTTTTTTGGCAATAAGCAGTTAAAAGAAAAAACAAATATTACTTTATAATGAAAATACATATTCATAAGTAACCAAACCAGTGTTCCAGACCAAAGTCACATTCCTTAGACAGTGATTATGACAAACACCCAAAGCAAAGTCTGACAGTCTAATATTCACGTTTCTTAAAGTGATGCTCTGTATACAGTATATGCTCCATACACAGGTGTATAAATTATATAACCTAATACTGCGGCTAACAGGTGAAAGTTTATTCCTCCTCCTCTCTCTGCAGTGCTGTTGTACGTAAGAAAGGAGACAGACGAGGTGTTTGACGCTCTGATGCTGAAGTCTCCCACGCTCAGAGGCCTGATGGATGCTGTGAGTGATGCATTTCACATCGCATGTGAAAGTGAGAGTCAAAGGCACAATTTGTTTGCAGCAGAGCACCTGTTTAGAAACTGCTTCCATTTGTCATGTGTAGATATCGGAGAAGTACGGCGTGCCCACTGAGAGGATAGCCAAAGTATACAAGAAAAGCAAAAAAGGGTGAGTGGTGCCGGAAGCAGTTTTAGGCCTATTTGAAGCCTCACGCTTTGCACATGAATCTTAAAGTGTCTTTCGTGTCAGGATCCTGGTCAACATGGACGACAACATCATCGAGCATTACTCCAACGAAGACACCTTCATCCTCAACATGGAGAGCTACGCGGACGCCTACAAGATCACGCTGACAGAGATCTGACAGCTCGTCAGCGGAGAGACAAAAAAGAGATGCTGTGACTGCTGGTTGGCTGAAATCAACGAGGCTGCTACCGATCGGCTGATAAGCTGACTGACAGTATTGGAGACGGTCCATTGGTGGCGCTGCTCTGACGCGCTGAGGTCGACACACCTGATCCCTCTCTGACACTATGAAGCAAGTCGTACTTTCTGTGCAGGAGAAGGACACAAAATAAAAAGAGGACATTATAGAATTTCTTATGAACTGGTTATATTTACTTCCTCATCATACTCATCCTCTGTGTTGTGAGGTGAAATGATGGAGAACAGAGTCTCCACAGTTTTTATTGTATAAAAGAATTTGTACTTTTATTCGCTGTACAGTTTTTTTTTTTTGCCAAATAACACATCAGGAGTAGCCTCATGAAATGCCTGATGCGCTGTATGTAGCCGCAGCTTGAATTAGTCGGTCCTGAGTAACTTAGCAGCTTCTTGCATGACAGTTTTTGTTAGTTGTGTTATTATTTATTAACGCTTTTAATGACGATGTTTTGTATTTCTTCAGCAATTTATCCAAGAATTTCAAGTACTTTACATTTCAGTGACTTTTTTTTTCATAGTCACCCTCTTAAAGAGTACTCAAGAAGTTTTTAAATCTCTTATTTTTCAGCCATGTCGTACTATTCACATGTCAACAAATAGTGTTTATCTGTAGGACCTAACACTGTAAACAAGTTCTGAGGGGGGACAAATGGCACTTGGTTGTTGTGTAGATCTCATGTGCTTGGCTGTGTTGAAAAATGAATAAAGATGTAAACATAGACGTGTTATTTTTGGAGTCCAAAGCCAAAAACAGTGAGCATGAAAGGCAACTTAACTTCACCTGAATTCCACCAAGATAGATAGATAGATAGGACAATCATCCATTTTCCCATTTTGTCTTTATTTGAATAACAAAATGGATATCCTACACAGAACACATAATGCATGTTAACAATACAAAATCTACAAAATGATACAGTGACAAAGTTTTTTTGTTCGACAGGTAACAACTGTACAGTATAAATGGATACAATACTGTGTTTTTTTCTTTTATTTAGTTCACCTATATTTGGCACTTGACCACAAGATGCTATTGATGTGAAATGTGGGACTGAAGTACCTGATCGCCTACTTGAAATGTGCAGAAAAGCCCAGAGAATTTATCACAACTGTTGTCTTCACCAAAGTCATCATTCATCTGCCTGTGTTGTATCTCATGGTGTTTTCAGACCAGCAGGGAGAGGCAGATAAATTAAGCAGAATGGGAGCAGTAAAGAGCTTTCAGTAAATCCTGCAAAAACACAGTGGGGTTTGGTGGATGTTGTTATTATTCGCCACATCAGCGTTTTGTTCTGCGAGTTGCGTTTGTTGCTGTGTGTGATAATAATATCTGTAATCTCCATTGTCACAGCAGCGCTCAAACTGTCTTAGTATTACAGTTGGATTTGAAATAAATTCGGTACAGACGAGGAACAAAGTGTGCACATTCAAGAGAGTTGCACAAAAACTGACATTTGCAGATGTTGTAGATGCCATTTGAAGACCGTTAACATTTTTACGCACAGTAGAAGAAAAACGTACTGACTGCAAATGTTTACTGGCTTCCTGGGAAATATGTCAGTAATTGAAGGGGATGATCAAACGGAGATCTGCAGCTATTTTCTCTCGCAATGTAGCAGTGGATATGCAAAGCTGAATGATAGCAACATGTGTGGTCCTCTCCTTTTTAACCTCTCTATCATAAATATGAGTGAATATACTGTACAACTTTCTTTCATATCATATTTGTCAAGTAAAAGAAAATAAAATGTCATCAATCGTCACATTCCAATAAGTTATACGTCAAAATTTTAAAGTGAATTTCTTCCATTGCGGCAAATCGCCACAATGTTATCACAGAGTAAAAGAATATATAAGTACACACTATATATTCATATAACATCTAACTCTTTTTTTTTTTTCTTTTTTTGCCGATACACTTGATGAATCATAGTTGAAGAAATAAAATAATCACAGCTCGGCTTATACGCATATGTCAAGTTCTTGTATTGATCAGTAAAATGTGTATTTATGTGAAGTATGTGTAGATTTGTGTGCGTGTTTGTGTGTGTGTGTGTGTGTGTGGACACAGAACTTGGCATAAAAAGTCACTTTCAAAAGAACAGATGGTTGTGATCTGTAGTCAAAATGTTCCCCTTCATTTAGAAATCTGAGTGAGTTTTGGTTTGATGTAACATTCCTCCAAAATATACATTAAAAAAATCATCTTTATCCTTTCTAACACTAAATTTCCCAGATCTCCTGTCTACGTTATCCATACTGTAAGCTGTGAACACTTGTAGTCCCAGACTCACATACTTCATTCCAGTGTTAACATGGAGTTCGACTGCAATACTTTGTAAAGATCTGTCCGTCATCACACAACAACCCGAGTAAAGAGAACATGATTTCCTTTAAATAAGGAACAACGCTTTCAAATAAAAGAAATAAAAGAATAAAAAGAAACAGCGAACTTGGATTCGGCTCAATGTACGTCACGAATCTGTTGGATTATCCTCGCTGGCCGCCTTCTCAGACAGAGATAGCACAGCTTTGATTCAGTGTTTAACAAGTCTTTGATGGGATTTCAGTCCTTTAGGTTATAATTGTACCGTGTATGAGACCCATGCTGTCTGTAGCTTTTGACCAGGCATAGAGGCACATGTACAGTATGTGCATGTGAGCATCTGAAAGAGTATATATGTGTCAGGCTTTTGGTATTTGTAGTATGTACAGTTGCGTGTGCGTGTGTGTGTGTGTGCATGTGTCTCCATAGCTCAAGTGATCAAATGTCAACAATCTCAGGTGGGTCAGCTGGGAGAGATTCTGAAAATTTGTTAAATTAATTGAACTGCAATGGAAACTGCAAAGTCCAGTTTTCTACTGCCCAGCACTGCTGGGATCGCACTGAAGCAGCCGGACAATGGAGGGGTCGTTCTTCGCTCCCTCAACAAACTCTTCAAGGGACAGTTTACCTGAGAGACAGAAACACAGAAAGAGAGACATTAGAGTTACTAGAGTTTATTGGTTAATTGCTTTGTATATTTGATGCAGACGATCTAAGCTGATCAAAAATGAGAGGAAAGGAAAAAGTTCTGATATCTTCCCCAATGTGATGTGACAGTTATTTTACCAGATCTTTTAAATAATATCCATACCAAGACGTTAGTTATTTCATTTATTCAAATGGCTTCAAATTAGACCAGAGTGCATCTAGACAATTTGAGGAGATTTGCCAGATTTTTGGCTTCTTGTTATTTAACTGGGGGATTTTGAGCAGCTTGTGATCATTTGGGTTTTTTTTTTTAATACTATTTGGGTGGTTTCCCATGATGAAAAGGTTAGGCTATAATTCAATAAATAGGCACATATTCTCCTCTGTGTGGTACGAGTATGAAGAGTTATGACATTCAGTGTAACATTATCCGCAGAGACCAGAGCCAAATTGGGGTCTTTTATAAGAGCTGGGCTGGTTTCGAGACTCTGATCGGGCTGTTTTGTGTCAGTCAAACCTGCCAAAATTGGATTTGATTAGGCCGGCCTTCCGAGAATAGATTTCCAAAGTTAGTCTTAGCTACTGTTTCAACAGTGCAGCAGAGTGAAACGCAGACTGAGGAAGGCTTACCATCTCGATTTGTGTCCATCTGCCTGAAAATCTTGTCTGTGCGTTTCTCAGGTGTTGACTCATCCTCTGGCATCTTCATCACAGAGGAAACCATCTTGTAAATAGCCTGAAGACAGAAGGAACAGAGAGGGAGAAATCATTAACAGAACTATTAGTATGGACTCTTACTAGAACAGACAAATTAAAGCTTCTTCTGACTGCATCTGTGAAAACAGTTGCTTTGGAGAGTTAAGTCACTTAAACAACACTGTCTCCTTGAATAACCTCCTTCGATGAAAGTTTTAACTATATAAAAGTGGATGCAGTAAATTTTGAAATCATAGATATCTTGTATGACACCAATGATAAGGACAGCCATAAAGAGCATAAAGTCTAGTCACATTTCATATCAGACATTCTGGCCAGAAGTAGTCTGACTGCAAGGTTGTATGAAGCAATGTTGCATCAGCTGGATCGCTGCAAAGTGCAGGGGAAAAAAACATCTCAGTGAAATATATACACCCATCAATCAACTTATCTCTTCTGGGAGGAAGAGAGATAAAGGATTATTCATTTATGTTTGGTTCTGGGGCTTGATTTGACTGCACTGAAACAAACAGGAAGTAATCGTGTGCAAAAGCTGAAGTTGAATAGATGATAAATCGAGAAAAATGAATGCGTTTCCCTCACTGTTTATGTTTCCTGAGATACTTAAAGCGGAGACTGTTAGTATTTATTAATATTGCTGCAAACATTTGTTTTTCAAACTGTCACGCTGGCACCATAATACTTCACTGTCTTCATTCCTCTCCTGTCATTCCTTTAATCTCTCTATTAAACACCTTAACCTTGGAACGTGTGAAACAGTTTGTTGGATCATCTGTCCAAACAGCAATGCACCAGGAAAGCTGTGTACATCTGTCTCCATCTCACACACACACACACTTACACCTCTGAGATAGTGATTACAGCTGCGGGTATCAATTATTCTCATTATCAGTTAGTTAGCAAATTGATTTGTTTTAATTAGTTGTTCAAACACTTAATCTATAACATGAAACAGGTCTAACCAACAGCCACAAAATCTAAAGTGTTTAATTACATTTGATGATAAGAAATAAGCAGCTCCTAGCTTTTGGGAAGAGGTAATCAGCAAATGTTTGGCACCGGTAGTAGATAAATGAATCATTAATTCTAATAAATTAAATTTGTGTTGAGCAAATAATCAATTTATCAAGTAATTTGCATTAATGGGACAGTGGGTGTTTTTTGGCAGGGTAAGATAAAAAAATATCTTAAAGCCATGTTATTATTATTATGTTGCCAATTTGACAGCTGTAGCTGACTGAGATAACTTTATAAAAAGGTCACACAATCAACAATCAGCAAAAAATGTGCAGTAAAAGTGATGTTGCACTGCAGCTGAAACAATTAGTAGATTAAAGCAATTGAGAGAAGATTAATTAATTGAAACAATTCAGTGAGCAAACATGCCCTGTTAGAGCTTCTCGCATGTGTGGATTTGTTGCCTTTTGAAATTTGAAGGTGTCGCTCTGAATTCTAGGTAATTGTGACGGACATTTTTTTTTACTTCTTTTCATGGATGTAAATAATAGGGATGCTGAGAGGCTGCAGCACCTCCTAAAATCAGGCAAAACCTAATGTATGTTTTCCCCTTTTTACAGGGAGATATCAGTGTAGCACACCAGCATTTGTGCCAGGAAAGAGGTTTTACTTTCTTTTCATCTCCTAATTATCAGTATGTGAAATCTATTTATAATTGTCCCTGCAAAGTGATGCGACTCGCAGCAGGTCAGAGCTTCTCTGTTGCTCATGAACACATTGAGGTGTTTTGGAGAGTTTTTCAAGTGACACCAAAGACATCAGGGCACTGATCATCCTGTTATACAGACAGGAGTTGAATCAGCTACAGCTAGAGAATGTGAGTTAACTGTAATTACTGCCAACACTGACTGAATGTGCATCAGTGCCTGTGTATACACTTGTCTCCTGCATGTAACGGCTGTGTCCTCACTTCCCTGTGTTATTAGAAACTATTATAAACATCTATCGCCCACATGCACGTGCAGTTTTACTCCCTCACCACCTCCCTGCAGTTTTTATGCTTGACTTCAGTGTTGTCTGTGTAGCTGCTTTGTTTGCAGTCTCTAAAACATTCTCAAGTTGGTGTAAAATATTACTACCAACTATTAGATATGAATTGTCCTGCTCATTAAAATGAATGCATTTTACACAGACACACTGTAGATAAAACACCACTGACTTGGAGAATGGGATTACACATACTTTGGCACTCTGCTCAATTTAGCACCATGATGTGTGATGTAACAACATGTGTAAGGGATTGGCAGTGTGTGTGTGTGTGTGTGTGTGTGTCTGAAGCTCTGACAGAAGTCTGAACCATTTATCCAATAAGACGAGGAGCCTGTGTGAGAGTATTTGTTGTAAAGCAGCCTTGGAGCTGCTGAGGAGACGATGGGGGGGACTGCTCTTCCGAGAACCGCACACTTGCTGGATGTAGTGCTGAGTCAATATGACGATCAGAGGAGGGCCGCTCCCGTCTAGAAATACACCACAGCCAAGTCTTATTTAGAGCTGTCTGAGGGTCTGAGAGGAACTGCTGGTTTCTAAAATTACACAGCAGCTGGTTTTCCTGCTGTGGGCAGTCAAATGGTGCAGAATACAGAAGCAGATGGATATATGATGTAGCAGCTGGTGTGGATGGCTGAGCAAAATGTTGCTTCACTGCAGGAGTAGTTATAGGACCAGGGAATATGGTGTTACCATGATGGCATGCAACGGCCACTGAAAGTCTGAGGGCTATATAAAGCTAAAGGAGGGAAGGAAACAAAGATGGAGGGAACCAAAACAGACACAGGCCAAAAACAAAACAATAAACCCACCGTTACAATCTCCAGCATCTCTGCCTTGCTAATGTATCCATTCCCGTCCAGGTCGTACATACTGAACGCCCACTTCAGCTTCTGGTCCAGTCGACCACGCGAGGTCACACTCAGGGCAATGATGAACTCCCTGAAGTCTATAGTCCCGTCTCCATTGGCGTCAAATGTGCGAAAGACGTGCTCGGCGAACTTGGAGGCGTCTCCATATGGGAAGAAGTTGGCGTAGATCTTCTTGAACTCCTCCATGGAGAGCGCGCCGCTGGGGCAGTCCCGCAAGAAGCCCTTGTACCACTCGGTGATCTCGTGCTCGGTGAAGTCCGTGTTCTCCATCAGGTCCTGCATGACATCGGGACGGAGCTTGCTGTTCTGTTTGCCCATGGTCGCTGCTTCTGTTGAGGCTGTGGGTGATTTGAGGGCGATTTAGACTGCTGACAGCGAGGAGGAAAAAAAGACAGAGAGACAGAAAAAGGTTGTTAGAAATAATCTGAAATGACCTTGAGCCTTTTTGATACAAGAGGGGGAGTGAAGACAGAGGAGGAGGGACAGCGATATAAAAATTTACAGTCTTAACGCACTTTCACATATTAAAAGACGGGAATAGCTTCTCTTCGCAGGAGTAGGCAGCAGTTTCAGCTGTTAAAATAAACAACTTTTGCATTTCTTAAAGACATAAAAAATATAGTTTAAACCTGCAAAAACTGACTTTTTGTCCACTTGGGACACTTTTGTTCACCTGCTAAAAATGAGGTTGGTGAAAGAAGAGAGCAAACCAAAAAAAAAAACCCATTAAACTTGCAGGACACAAGACCAAAAAAGTGAGCTGAGAGACAGTAAAACGCATCATGGAGGTGCTGAGTCAGGTGACAATTTTCTGAGGGTGTGTCACTGCGAGCAACCCCCTTCACATTGCATATAGTCACTAGATCCATTGTTAAGACAAAAAAATGTTTTGACTGATTGGAGCAGCTTTAAACTTAATGTGTGGGCCCATCACCCACCAACTAAACTGCTTATGAAACAAGATGGTTCAGGATCTACTCGACATAACACCTCTGCTAAAAACCCTGTACACTGAGAGTTTTGTGATGTCAAAGTGCCCTAACATCATGTGAACTTGAGCTGTTATCCCGAAGAGCTGTTATTGAAACTTGGGTAGAAGTGTTATCAGATCCTGAGACGTCAACGTCAACCGTTTCGAAACTGGCTTCTCTCAACTCATGACTTCTAAAAGGGAAAACTGTAACTGCTGAAAATACGTAAAAGCACATGAAGTATTTAGTTATTCTTCATCATCACTTTATTCAAGCTTCACCGTCTCATTTAATTTGTAGTTTGTTGACAGTTCAGCGACACCTTAAAGATTTAAGATATAACTGTGCCTATCTTCATTTTCTCTGTGGCTTTTTCATGAGACACGTTATCATATAAGCAACGACGAGATGAAGATGAAAAGAAAACCAGGGAGATATAGTGGAGTATGTGGTCTTGTGCACATGCATAGCAAAGTTTTCTCCCATGCACCTGTGACACAAGACCACCACATGTTTTCATGGTGCACAACCACCACCGATACAGACAGTGTAAAGCAGACAGACTGTTGATCAACCCAATGCATGCAAAAAAATATCTGTGCACTGCAGATGCACCTTCCATTTCCTGCAGGAACTACAATGCTGACGCTTCAGAATACACATGCACATCTTCTGTATTAATAGTTGAGATAGCTTAATGACCTAGTTTAGGTTTTGTTGAGCCGTTTGAGATAAAAACCTGCAGAAAAAGACACTACATAGTTGCAAACCTCAAGTGTGACTGAATGAGCCTACATGCATGTTAGCCACAGAGCTAATCCAACTTGGTGTGCCTGACTAAAAACCGCACTCCTCTGTAACGAATGAGTCGCTGCAAAAAGTGAACAAGGAGTCCTAACACTCACTCTGCGGTTCATCATCTGACCCTGCAGCTAATGTCCTTAGTACTTTCCCCTGTCGGACCACGAGCTGCTGCTGCTACTGAGCTCTCCAGGCTAAAGACAAGAGGGAAGCTATTCTAAACTCAGCTGAGGATAATGAAGAGATAAAAACAACAATGTCAGGTCAGGCCAAAGCAAATGACTGTACAGGTCGCTCTTACCAGGAAGTAAAGATGTGTCACCTCTGTGTTTCCAGTAAATGTTGGTGTCTTTCCTTATTTTGTTCAAAGAGCTAAAGTATGAAAGAGATAGTTCAGAAAAAGCAAGGAAACAAATAACTAAATATACCTTGTGTAAGCATTTCAGCATCTTCTGACCCTTACAGCGCTCATACGGGCACATGCTTTAATTTGGCTGTCAAACTAAAAATCACTGCATGCAAATGTAGACGGTTTACAATCCCATTTGATTTGTCTAAAGTTCCCTCTTTCAGCCGATCCATTAATAAATCAAGACTGACTGAAAAGATTAAATGAATGAATGAAAAGTGCAACTACAGTGACAGCAGCGCACAAGAGGTTTCTGGAAACATGACCGTTCTACGCAAATTAATTTAGCAATTTTGCATTTTAAGTGAAACTGTGTGATTATTAGAATTGTGTGGATGCGGCTGCAGTTTGAATTAAAAAGCCTGCATTTTCATTTGTTTTGTTAATTGCTAATGCAAGGACTCTGTCTTTGTCACCCTTTATTTCACACTCACATGTTCCATAGACAGCCAGCTATAATCCTTTAATTAACACAGAGTAAACAATGGGCTCTAGCAATGTGGCAGCCACCTCTAATGAGTTCCCTGCTGTTACCTATAATTCACTTCAATGCTAGCGTGAGAAGGAGATTAACACCTGTTTACACACTCATCACTAGGGATGGGAATTGATAAGACTTTATTGATACCGACGCTGTTATTGATTCTGCTTATCGGTCTGATTCTTTAGCAATTCCATTATTGAGTCCTGATCAATATTCCGTGTGGAAAAAAGAACATTTCCAGTGTTAATGCAACTGTTTCATTTAGAACTGGTCAGGTTTTCTTAGTTACAGGGATTTAAGCTTATGTTGTATAGAAAGACATTTCAACATATTGCTGGTGTTTCACCCGTACTTAAAATTTCATCATTTTACACGACACATAAGTTTGATGGCGCTGTTTTGCAACAACAGAAAAAGATGTCGGCCCCGATAGAAAGAAATGATAAGCTGGAAGGCATATGATTTCGATGGATTAGACAATTCGGAACCCGTTCTGAATTTCCATCCTGGAACAAAACACAGCAGCAGCTACACAGCAGAGGTCCAATGTGAAGTGCTCATATACAGGATGAAATGTGTCTGACTTTGAATTAGACAGCAGCAAACAGTCTAGACCTGAGAGGGGCAGCGTGGAGACTGAATACAACATTAAAGCATAAGATATCAACTGCTATTACAGACAAACAATAAACTGATGCAGGGACACTGTGTGCATGTTTAAGAGCTGCATCAATATTTCAAATTAATCAATTAGCTGATTGAATTTGTAAAAATTAGGGTTTGGATTAGGGATTGTTAGTTGGACAAGACATTTACTGACATCACCATATGTTTCACTGTTTTCTGAAGTTACACACACAGATGTTTTCAGTTATTTTACCTGATTAAATCTCCTCTCAGGACCATGCATGATAGGTCTTTTCACAGCAGACATTTTGATTCGTCATATCCACAAAAAAGCACAGGTGTGACAAATAATATTAACGCGGCTATGGTCCATTTAAGTGTCCCAGTAAGTCATTTCAGTGAGCCAGCATGCACATTACCAGGAGCCAGGGGTTGAAGCACATAAATGAACTGTGTTGTTATTATACCATTTACACTTGTGCTTTTCCTACTGACATATCAAAAGGTCTACTGTAAAAAGACATCTGTTTCATCTTGAACAGAGGTCTGATCAGTAAAACACCAAACACTCCTGCAGGTGTGTTTGGCCATAAAAAATCATTGGTAATATGTTTTTCTCTAAGATTGTTAGTGAAAGGCAAAAATAAGCCCTCAGTCTGTAAACTGAAGTATTAGTGTTCCTATTTTTGGCAGATTGCAAAACTAAAACAAGCCAACAAAAAGAGTCTGCTGATTTTACAACTGAATGTGGTACTTCTTCAATTAGATTTGCCATATGACCATGTTAAATTTGTCTTCTCCTGTATTCAACTTTATTGTCCCAGAGGGGAAACACAGAATGCACACAGAGCTGAGCCCAAAACTACAACAAAACAAAAAACTTAAAATATATGACATAAATAAATAAAACCTGAGCTAAAACTCGGCATGTAAAATCACAAAACACAGTGAATGTGAAATGTTTCATCTATATTGCCACTAGAAGACAACAATCTGACATTTTGCTGCATGCAATGGTTGATCAAATTTATGAGCTCTCAGTGGAAGTGGATGCATTTTAGAAAGCCTCACCACAACCAATTTAAGTTCTTATATCTGTCACTCAAAGTCTAAATGCCACCAGACATAAAAATGCAGTGACCTGAGAATCAGCAAACAACATCTGTCATTTATTTGTGCCCAATCTTCAATTTTGGCTTCAGTTTATCCTCGTCTCTAAAATTTGAAGCCCAACTGAAATTACATTTAGTCATCCCTTTTTTGTAATCAGTGAGGACCACACCAGCACTGAAGTGACATTTGCAGGTATTCTCATGTGCTGTTTAATGTGCTGTGCTCCTTATATATGGTCCATCGAACAGACACATGATTAAGGAAGGAGGATACAAAACAACATAACCATCATTTTTCCACCTCGTGTATGTGTGAGAAACCTTCCTTATCTTACCACAAGCCTGATTGACAATAAATCATATCTGTACAGAACATCTCAGGACCCAAAGCCAAACCAGTCAATTTACCCTACACATACACACACACTTGTACTTGGATACTCGTGATGACCTTGATAGACATAATTCATTCTCCGGCCTTATCCTAACCTGAACCTTAAAACCAAGTCTGAACCTTCAAACAGTCCTTTGAAGCTTTGACGACTGGACAAAATGTCCTCACTTTCCCAAAATGTTGTTGTTAGAACATTGACTTCCATTCATTGTGGACAGCTCAACCCAAACCTTAACCCTTCAATTTACGCACAACCCTTAATCTAACCTCAACTCACACCTTACCAATTATAACCCGAATCAAAAAACCAAGTCTGAACCTTCAAAAAGCAGTCTAGACCCTTGGGGACGTCCATTTTGTCCCCCAAGGTGACAGGAAGTCCGCATGGGTTGGTGTGCACTCATGTTAAATTCTCCACCGTGATATAACGACAAAAACAAACAAGCGCACACACACACACACATACACACACACACACACACACACACACACACACACACACACACACACACACACACACACACACACACACATTTAGCCGATCTGCACATCGATGTCATCCTGACCTCCTTCATTTCATTTCATTCATGAACTCCTTCATTGTCTGATGTGGTGATCGGACAAACCGCCACATACTGTGCAATCTGCATTTTAATTGATTAATGGATTGTGAAGCGTCTCCATGATTATTGGGGCTGCGTTGTCATGGCGACTGACCCGTACAATCACTCCTGCTTTTGGCAGAGAGAAAAGAAAACATATTAGTTTACACAGAGCCTTTGATTGAATGGCAATTTAATGACACTTTCTGCACAGACTTGTTTGGTTAATTGTTTGCTTTTAGCTGCCGTCCTAATCACACAGACTGCTTTCAGCCAGACTTTTTACACATTAATGTGGAGGAAGAGAGACGACTAAAATTTTTCTCTGCCGCTTTGTCTAAATGAGGAAGGGAAGGTTAATAAGTGCTGTTCTTAGCAGGTTTACAACAACAACAACAACATGAGTTAGAGGATATATTCAGTCAGAAGTCTGACATATATTCACCTGTAATAGATTACATTTATAGATTTATAATAGATTAGATGATTTTATCTGATTAATTGCTTGTGTCGTCTAAACAAATGCTTCCCAGGTTACCTTCAAATTATTTGTTCTTGTCTCACTAACTCTCTAAAACTTAATGACTTAAAGTAAAATAGTTAGTTTTCTGACTGTTGACTAATATGTGTTTTAATGCCAAATCTACATTAATTATAGTTACTAATAGTGTGAATTATGGTATGTTTCTGACTCACACTTAAAAAATAGTATTTCCTTACTTACTACTAATCAAATAAATATATAAAAATATTCCCTGGTTCCAGCTTCTCACATCTAAAGAACTGTTGCCTTTCTTTCTCATGCATATTGGTAAACTGAATATCTTTAGGTTTTACAATTTATCACCTCGGACTGGAAAATTAAAAATACTATTTTTCACCATTTTCTGACCTTTCAATGGAAAAACATAAATCAACAGATTAAAAATCATTAAAATAAGCATTAGTTGCAGGTCTAATGTGTTGTATAAACCAATCTTTGTCTCAAGCTGGATGCTCTGGAATTACTACCAACCAACTATTTCACTCATTTAAAACATCCTGCTAGTTTTATACAACTGGGCGTAGTTTCTGTGTGGAGTTTGCATGTTACTCCTTGTGGGTTTTCATTTCCTCCAACAGTCAACAGACATGCAGGTGAGGTACATTTTCACTGTTGACAACTCCTTTCAATAACTGGAAACCTATTAGAATAGGCAAATTAGCAAAAGTCTTCCTGTCCCTTAGGTTTCCTCTGTAACACTTGACTTTGAGTTCCCCTATTAAAAATAAACATTTATTAAATAGCTATAACACATTATAATGTAGTTGTGAGCAGATATAAGGCATTTTTAAGTGTTTATTAATGTACAGTAATTGTCAACAATCAACTTCTCCTATGAAAACATATTTTGTGATTCATTATTTGTTTATACACCAACAGTTATAGTTGGTGACACATTCATTAATAAACACTTACAATTACATTATAGTGTGTAATAAAGATGTATTAAAATAAAGTGTCACCTTTTCCCATCTCTTCCAACACTGGACCTCGTCCCTCCCTCTCCTGACTGAAGTTTTCAGTGTATTTAAAAGCAGAAATGACGGGATGAGAGTTCAGACCTCCACTGAACATCCCTTCAACAAGTCACCCTAAGAACTCGGCTATTTCGGGCTTTCAGAGATCACTGCCTACAATTAACTGTTAAGACTCTTACCTGCTGCTGGCAGACCTTTGATGGCACTGTTACATAACGGAGGCTTTGTCAAGTGGACAGGTCACATGGTAAAGTTTCTACCATCTCCTGAGGTCGAGACGGGCGAGTGAACACCAGTGGCTGGTTTAACCTTCTGAGCGTGTCTGAGAGGAGAACGGGCCTGAGATAGAGCCAATGACCTCAGCCTGCGCAGGTATTAGCCAGCAGAGAACAGGCTGTCACTTTCAGTGTCTAATGACACCATCAGCACACACAAGATCAACCTGCTGGGCTTTGTGAGAGATTTAACTCCTAAGACCAACAACAAGTCCTGCTGCATCACACTGGTACTCAACTAAGTGAGGACAACATCATGACACAACATCGTGAGTGGAGACGAAAAGCAGAGAGAAGCTTCTCGGGGCAAATATCCTCTGATCTGACAACTGAAAGCAGCACCAAAAAACACTGTTTTCCTTAAGATGAATATCATATAAATGGTACTCAATTAGAGACAAATGCAATAAAACAAGCATTTAGTGCTGCCAGAATATACCGAAGCTAATATACTGAATATGTTTCAACCCTATGTTCCATTTAAATTATGTACAGTAAGTATGCAAAAACAATTATTTTCATTATTGATTAATTTGTAGATTATTTTCTTAGTAAATTGCACGGTCCACAGCATGTCAGAAAATAAAGTAAAAATGCCCCAAAGTGACTGCTTTATTTTCGATCATCAATAAAGTTGCAGTGTCATTTTCTGTTCAATGAGTAATCAACTTATCATTTCAGATTTAATATTGATACTATTGAAACTATAAGTCAGTACATTATTGATTGTTGAAGTCAATTCTATCTAGGTCAAATATTCATTGGTTCCAGCTTAAAAAACATGAATATGTTCTTGTTTTCTTATTCTTCCATGACAGTAAAATGAATATAGTTGGGTTTTGGGCTGTTGGTCACACAAAACAAGTAAAATGAATAAGTCAACTTCAACACTGAGAAATTGTGATGACATTTATAATTGATTGGTTAATCAAGAAACAAATCAACAGATTAATCGATAAATAATCATTAGTTTTAAGTAAACAAGCCTAAGAATGGTTGACTCAATGTTGCTGCTTGAATCAAAGGTCCTCCACACGGCATTCATCCCAGAACATCTTGTTGCCCACTTATGTAACAGGCAGAAACCTCCATATATATCCTGCAGGTAAATCTTAACCCAAGAGTCCCACAGATAATCCAAGAACAGAGAGAGCAGAGGAGAGAGCTGGGTGGAGACCGACGGGGAGCCAGCGTGAATGAAAGAGAGCCGATCACAGATAGTGAGTCTATGAATGATACATTCATAATGCAATATGATCCGTCTGTGACCGGGCTGCAGATCTGAGGGCAGCCATTCTCCACGGGCAAACAATTATTCGACCTGCAGGATCTGCAGCCTGATATTCACACACAGCTGAAAATTAAATAACCATGTTTCATCTCAGCTCTGATTAGATATTAAAAGCGACAACTTTCTCCATCTCAGTTTAGACAGGTTTAGTCAGGGACAAATTGGAACAACCGGAGAGATTTGATTTCAGGCTACGTTCCACACAGACACATGATTTTGAGGATTGCAAAACCACAACTGCGCTCTTTCTTCTCTGCTATTTAAATGAGTAATTTATCAGTAATTCTGTCTGCGTCGTCTGTGTTTGATTACCACAGTCCAACAACAAGTTTGCAGCAGCGTGGCGAGCAGTTTAGGACCAAAACATCTGTTGCCATTTATGCTGGTTAAAACTGTTTATATGTGGTTCTTGGGTCTGCAAAAAGACAGCCCCTTATAAATTCTCTGATGCGTGATCTAAGATCAACATTAAAGCCAAAAACCATAATATTTTTGTCATCTGCATGGAGAGGTCACCCACTCACTCACTCCATGCAATCTGCTTTAAACAGCTCTGTAATGATATATTGTGAATAGTTATATTTTTGGTTTTGTGAAGGGCCTTTTTCTCAAGCCGCTGCACCACACTTGTCAATGTCAGAGGGATGGAGCTGCTCATATTCCAAAAAGGGAGGGAAACAAAGCAGCTAGCAGGTCTACAACGCTTCTGCAAACTTGTTTCATATCCTTTCAGTTTCTTCCGGAGCATTTCATCCTCACTGGGAACACATACTGTCAAACAGAACGGCAGAGCCTCGTAAGGCCTCACGTGTAACCTTTACTTTTAATTCAAAAGATCATCATTGTCATTAAAATTCAGTTACGTACAGTGCCAGAGGACAAAAACAGACATGGAATTAAACGTGCTACTAAGACTAGTGAGCTCCTACAGCATATCAAAGACTTTTTGCAGCTCAGGCTTCATCTACTGCTGCTTATGAGCAACTGAAAGTTCCACCTACAGTGTGATGAACATCAGCACATCAAAATCAAAAAACAACCGAAACTAGCCTCAAGTGTTGTAGGCAGCCGAACACAGAAAGCTTGTACAGTAAGTGCTATGAAAACTGTAAAGACTTACAAATGAATAAAATGAGCCATCCCTTTCATAAGTCTGGCATGTAAGAGGTGGCGGCTTGCCGGTTTTTCACTCGTGACATTTTGGCTCAAATTTTACGAGATCTAAAAGCGACGACCCGGAGCTCTCCTCCTCATCGACACACCATATACCCTCAAACCGTCTCTAAACGTCTTCTGGTTACAGCCCCCTTTGCGATCACATGTCTGATCAGCAGAACATTTCAAACCAACCATCAAATGCTGCTGCAGAATGGCATAGCTGCGGGAGCAACCTTGCTCATGTTACAAGTATCGTGACGAGCGCTGTTCAGTGTAGCGTGCTTTAGTGGCTCCTTGAATATCTGACTGCAACTCTATCTCCTGTGTCATTTAGTGTAAGGTCAGAGCTGGTCCACTGTTGGTCCAACCTGTACCAGAGTCTGGGGGAACCAACATCTTCAGCAGAAGGTTTGTTCTGTCGCTGTCAAGAAAACAGGACTTACAGCAATGGACAACTGCAACAAAGTCAAAGTGTTTGCAAAATGCTTAGAAAATGCTAAGATATAAATGTTAGACTGTGCAACAACTAAAAGTGAAAGTAATTTTGCTGATTTGGAAACTTAAATTACACCTTTTCAAAATAAACTAAATGAAAAATGTTAAAGATCAAGACCAATGAAGCAAATTGTATTTACTCCAATTCGACCAATGAGGCCCATGTCATAGTTCTCTGATTGTTTCAACAGTCTCGTGAAACAAACAACATCCAGTTTCGAGCTGAAGTACTTAGTCGATAAATCGATAGCCACAAAATTAATTGACATTCTCTTGTTTCATTTTTGTGGCTGTCGGTCAGATGAAATAAGCCATTTGAAGACATCACCTTAGGCTGTGGGAAGTTGAGATGACCATTTTTTCGCAATTTGACATTTCGTAGACTAAATGATTAATGGAGAAAATAATCCACAGGTTAATTGATAATGAAAATAATATTAATTTCAGCCCTAATCCAGTTTTGCAGCTTCCTCCTAAAGAGTGCAAATATAACACAAAAAGACAAACTAATAATAGCCACCACTTCCTCTGATATCCTCTAAGGTTGTGTTTATTGCAGTAACACCTTTATTACTGCCTCTACCTGTCATTTCAATGGGCATCAGCAGGATCTGAATATTGGTGAACGCTTCAAAACATCTGGATCTGCAACTCAAACACAAATGCTCAGAAAAGCACCAAGTGAGCTATGAGTTTGAAGCACATTTTTAAAAACAGTGCCCTTGATAATATTTTAAACCATTTCTTTCCTTCTCTACATGTTGTTCAAAATCCCATCCTGCCTTTGAGAAACCTGAGGCAGCAACTTCATCATAATGCAGCACACATGAGCTCCCATTGTCAGCCGGAGAGCTTCGTGCGTCAAGGCGCTGCAGAAAACCACAATCATGACAGAGAAGCCATTATGAGGGAGCGAATGAGAACAAGATAAAAAAGTGTCACTGACAACGACTGCAAGAAGGCAGGCAGCGCTGCAGAACAGACTCAGGATTGGACAAACACACACACACACGCCACCACTCACACACTCGCAGCAAATTGTCACTGATTGCACGAGAAGGGTGCTGTTTACTTTGCACTGAATATCTAAATGTGCCTCTCTCTGAAACAGCCTGTTGTAAAGACAAAGGCTGCAGAGATGGAAATGTCAATCTGTCCGATGACTAAACAACTCCCACCACCCTCTGCCAGTGATCTGCTGCACAGCATGTGTGAGATGTGGCTTTCCATCCAAAATATTATCTGTGTGACAGGCTGGAATCTCTTTTCTTTATCTCAGCATCTGAAGCTCTATCTTCCTCCTTCAGTTTAATCCCCTCATCCTTGCTTTCTCCCAATCACTTTCGCCGTCCGCTTCCTCTAAAAAGGTCTAATTCAATTCAAAAGAGCACCGACTGCCGCCCAGACGAGCATAAGTACAGAGGATGCTGCCAGTGTGGTCACTCTGGCCCATAACAAACCCGCAAGACACCCACGCTGATGAAAATAGAACATCTGTTCAAATTTAGTGTACATATGTAAGAGTTCAGCATCTTGAAATGTTTGCGGGGATGCTTTTGACACCAAGGGGGCTATTATCTCGACTCCACCCTTGTGTCAGCACCTCCACAGGTCTTTAAATTTTCTTTCTATGTTGTGTTGTGCTGCTTGAGGTGGGAGGAGGAGCTGAACAGCATGTTTCACTTCAGTTTCGATTCAAATTTACTAAAAACATATCAAACGCTTGGTAGCCACAGAGCTTCAAAGATAGCAAGTCGAGATGTCATTTCAGAGCGTGTATGTAGTAGTTTTCCATTTTCTCTGTGTGAGTGAACCTATTTCCTCTCATTTCCTGCATCTGTGTTTTTCAGTTGAGACAAATAACTTTACATTTATTTTTCTCATTCAGTGTCCAGTCATGTCTTGTCACATCTTCACCCTCTCTGATCACTTCGTCAACACCTCACAGGGACCACCAGAGGAAATTCAGCCATGACAGGTTCTTGTTTACATACCACATCAAAACCAAACCAATGGCACTCAATTACCACAAGCCACCAGCCAAAGAAAGTAAATTTGCACAAGGCCAGTGAGGTCTCTTAATTCTACAAGCCACTTTGAAAAGGCAGCAAGCTTGTCTTCAGTCCTTTAATCCTCAGTCTTACTTTGGCTGCTTGACTGTCTGATGGAAACCTGAAACCAGTATGGTTCAGCGATAAAGCAATTTCATGTAGGGTTGCAACTAAAGACTATTTTTCATTATTGACTAGTTTGTCAAATATTTTTGTTTAATTATTTAGTCTATACACTGTAAATCATAAAGGATAAATACATCCTCCCATCTGAGAAGATGGAACAAATGAATGTTTGTTTGTTTAAATATTTTAACAATATTTTTATAAATTATTTAACTAATTGCTTCAGCACTACCTGTTTGATATGGTACTCACATTGAATATGTTTGGGTTTGGTGGTTGGATAAAACTATGAATATCTTACCTTGGGATCAGGGAAATTGTGATGGACACCCGCCCCCCTCCTCCTCTTTTGACATTTATAGATGAAACAATCAATTAAAAAAATAATAAAGTCAGAATGACTGAATATAAATAGTTATTTTATGCTTTAGTACAAAGCACGTTTGAAATGTTAAAATTTTCATTTAACATATCCCGTAACTCAGCATTTTTGTTTCTGACATTATATAGAAAAGTAAATGACAGATTAACTGATAACTGTTACTTTCAGCCCTAAAAACAAGAAAAAGCTACAAATCACCTGTAAGAAGCCGTGATCTGCAAATGTTTGACATTTGTGGCTTGATAAATCACTTAAACGATTAACAGTTGATCAAAATCATTGATGTTTCATTTTCTGTCAGCTATTTGATCTTTTCATCATCTATCTACTCTCTTGCTTTCCCCCTTTCTTTCAGAATTTTTGAGAACTATTGATGCATTGAAGCAACCAAGACCTTCAGCTTATTGAAGTGAAAACTCATCTCAATGCTCCTGTGCTGTTACTGTACATTGACTTCGTAAAGAGCTGCAACAACTAGTCCATTAATCGATTAGTTGATTGAAAGAAAATTGCCATCTATTTTGATGAAAATGTCAAACATCTGTTAGTTCCAGCTTCTTAATTGTAAGGATTTGCTGCTTTTGTCATTTATGATAGTAAATGAAAAGTCCTTAGGTTTTTTTGTTGTTGTTGTTTACTGTTGGTTGGCAATTTGAAGACATGACTTTAGGCTCTGGGAAATTGTGATGAGCAACATTTTTTTTGACATAGACTTAATGAAAATAAGCATTAGTTGCAGCCCAGAATGAGTCAGTATCACCCACTGTAGCAAAGACATTCATTCACAGCAAAACAAACACTTCAACTCACTTGTCAAGGTAAAGCACCAGCAGTCCTATAATGCTCCTCTGCTCTCTCCTGCTTTAATCCAGACTGACTGATGTGTATTTGCTGAAATGAGATACCCTTCCTCTCTCAGCCTTGTGTGCTGGCAGAGCTCCTTTTTCACTTCCTGTCCTCCCTCATGCTACAATGAAACATGGAGTAAAAGACAACAAACGCATCTCGGGCTCTTTCTCCTTTAGGACAGAAGAAGCAGATCATCCGATTAGAAATCTGGGTGAAGCTTTATCCTCTGCTAGCATCTCGTAATACTGCTGCTCTTGCAAAGTTATGGGTATAAGACACACAGACATGTTAGTAAGAGTTGGTCCAACCTGTAAATTCATCTCACCTGAGCTGCAACAAGAAAAAAAAAGTAGCAATAAGCGGAAGATTAGCCACAACTTACCTCGCTTTTAAGTCGCTGTGGAGGCCTGTTAAAGTCTCTCTAATAGTCCATTACCTCTCGAAAAGTTTCAGAGACGACAGCAGAGGAGCAACAGGTCTCAGGAGCCGCACAGGAGCAGGACTTTTACCGGTTGCTCTCAGTCCAAACTGTGTTAAAGCTGCTTCCTGAGCCGCTGCACAGACTCAGCCCCGAAGCCTCCCCCTCCCCGTGACGTCAGCGCCGCCCGTCACGTGGTCCGGCGGCGGCCAATGGGGAAGCCGCGCCGTCCTACCAGTGACAATCAGGCACCTGGGCGCGTGAAGGTACCTGTTTTGTACATAATGAATTCATGAAGACATTATTTTTGAATATAAACTTAAGTTCAAGTTGTGAGAGGCAGTTTCTAAATGTATAATGTTTATGTTTTTAAATATATTTTAGGAATGTGAATAAAATGTAATGCTTTCTTATTTTTATTTATTATATAGTTTCTTCTGTATTCACTGTATTTATTATATATATTTCTCTTCATAGCTTTAATATGATTTGTGATTTATAGTGTACATTTAGCCCCTTTGTGCCCTGAGGAGCAATACAGTGTTTTATTTACTTACTTACACTGTCTTCTTCAGAAGATGGAGTTTACTTATATTCATTATAAATATTTCTAGTAATAACAATTTATCAGGTTGTTGCTTATAGGAAAGAACCAATAAAACCCTTTGAAGCAGCATGTCTAATATTTCAAAAGCTTAAAATGGAAAAACACTAGCGGGTGCATGTGTCCTTAGCTTTCACTAAATTCTTCTATAGAATAATGCAGTTTAATGCAAATGTAATTTCATGCAAATGCAATTTCTAACCACCGTTTTGCATGCATTATGGGAGTCCTATCTGCATTGCTGTTTTTCCCTAATGAGGGGTATTTGCAACCTAGTCCTTTGCAGGGTTCAAATTATAAAGATAAGCAACTGTAGACTTCATTTTAAGCTCTTTACATTAAAAAATGTCCTTGGACTTTCTTTGCATTCCCTTACATTACCTCCACTTGATACGTAATAAGCTTACTTGTTTCTGGGTATTGCACGATGATGATGATGAGAGAGATTATGATGATGATAACCACCATGCGTTTGCTGTGGCTCGGGACAGGTGTTCCCATGCAGGCACATTGGGAGCCATACTTTGCCTAAGATGATTAGTGGAAGTCAAAGCCACGGGGCTTATTCAGTCGGTGTTCCAGGGAGCATTTTCTTAATGGCCTTATAAAGTACACTGAGAACCCTTTGCTTCTGTTGAGTCAGCAAAATCCTAACCACGCTGGCAGACTGAATGACTGGCTGCATTCAAAAACTAAACATAAAAGATGAGTTTTAAACATCTGAAAAACATTAATGACACATGCATGCAGGCATCTTAGCTTCTGTGAGATAAAATTTCATGTTGCACGTCTCTTTGCAGTGTTTAAATGAATGGCTAACAATGTCAAAATACCTAATGTATACAGGAGTCATATCAGCAGTGGTGCATTCAGAACTAATGTCCCTTGAAGTTCTGATGGTAAATTATCTTATATAAACCCTGACATTATCATACCTGGAGGTTTAGTGATCTAAGATGCATGCATGCATGCATACAACAATGGCAACACATGAAACGTCAAACTAAGGCCAGAATGTCATGCTGCAACACTATTAAAGAAATTACATCTTCAAAACAATACTGTGTAGAGTGCAATGCGATCTGTGATCATAATCAGTCCACAATAATATAAGAATCTCATAAAACCTCACATTTATAAATACTGGTTTTATCCTGTTGTCTCAGTTATGGAATCTTTATGTACTAATTATAATTACAAATAGATGACCTACAGGTTTTAAACAATGATGCAAATATTTAAAAGATACAAAACAGATACAAAACTTACGAAACGTCAATAAATCGTTTTTTAGTGAGTGTATAAATATCATGAATCTCTGACGCCTGCCAATGCAGCTTCAGGGTGAGTAATCCAGCATAATGGCAGCATTGTTGGACACTGTAATGCACTGAGTCTCTGTCGTTGGCTTTAACCAGCGGACAACATTGTTATTCACTCTTAACAGACGTGAGAGCTCATCAGTGAGTTTGACCCTGAGGGAGAGTCGCCGAGTACTGTGGAGCGAGCACTGCAACCTCTGACTAATAGGTTTGCATAACATTGATCTGACTGTCCACTGAAGAGCAATCCCCAACTCTGCACCCATCCACACACACACACACACACACACACACACACACACACATCTATATGAACTAGTGAGGCTTGGTCTGCCACAGCTCAAACGCCAAGGAGAGCCACCTTCTAAATCAGCCGGCCCCATGGCTCTACACGGGCTCCATCATTAGGTAACAGCGGCTTTAGAGACTCAGCTAAGTAGCCGGTGCTAGAGGAGCAACGGCCTCTTCTCACTGATTATCTGTTACCTAACCAGAAGGAGCTATCCTTGTGCTGCCCTGAGCCTGCTGGGGAGCGTGGCCAAAGTTTCGAGGTGAACCAAGCTCTCTGGCAGCCATCCCCTCACTGAGGACGGGGATCTTATTGAGAAAAGGCCCCTAAAGTAACTCAATTCAAACTTCATCACATCATAATATCATCATATTTTTTCTGTTTCTGTTTCTCCTGTTGCTGCAACACTATTGTGATATTATTGATCCAATGTAAGAGTGGTTATAGATGTCAAGTATATGCCAAAGGTGTCCCCTGTATCAACAGACAAAGCATGGATCACTGGACACCAGAGCGAGCAGGTGATCCTCCAGCAGTCAGAGAACAAGACCGGCTCTGCAGAGTCGACCTGTGCGTCATGAGCAGCAGACTAAAGCTCATGCTGACTGGATTACCGAGCAGATGAACTTATTCTCAACCAGGACATGCTGAGAGTTGCGTGTTGAGCCTCTTCAGAACCATTAGAGAGGGACACAGGTGTGAACTGTGTCTCTGAGAGGTCTCCGCAAGACAACAGCACCTGCAGGGGAGTGGAAATCCTCTGATCGTGTCCAGGAACAGCCCAGGGACAAAAGAGGCAGAGGCCTGAGTCGTTGAAGACATGGGCTTGTCCTGCAGATGTCCCCGAACGAGTTGAGCAGGCTGAGTGTCCACATGGTTCATGGTGAAAGAGTTGGAGGGCAGATGATGGGTCAAACGTGAAAACGGTGGCAAATACGTGCAAACAGAAAAGGCTGATGTGGACAAATAGATGTATCCTGTGGTTTCCCCGTACACCAGGGCCAAGACTGAAACATACTGCATACTTATTAATGCCAGTTCTAAAAAGAGACAAAAGACAGAAAGTAAGAAAATAGACTTTGCAAGATTGTGATAAGATGTGCTAAAAAGTAACATTTTCCCATCAATGTCAAACAATGTTCCAGTAGAAAAGAAAACAATTTCAAATTGAAAACAACTTGATGAAATTTCTATAAAAAATAAATGCCAACATCCTTCCTCATTGTTAAAATCAATGCATTTACGTAATTTTGAAGTACTTCCATTTCTACCCCACTACATTTCAGAGGGAATTATTTCTACTCTATTACATTTATCTGTCCACTATAGTTTCTAGGTACTTTTCAAAATAACACGTAAATTGTATGATAGATAGTATATAAAACATTATGCATTGTTACAAACTACCCACAATGAATAAAGCTGTTCAAATTAGCTTCACCTCCACCAACTACAACATTAAAATGCTGCTCAGACATTAATGCAGCCATATTAATAATTAAATGACATGATATATGATCACATAAAAGTCACAGAGGCTCTTTATACATCATGAATACTTTGTATACTTTATGCTCATTTTACTGAATACTTTTGTACCTTAAGTCATTTTAACTATAATATCTCCTTCCACTGCTGTACAAGACCTGGAAATATGATTAATGCTGGGAGAGTTGATTACAGACACAGAACTGTGCAGGATTGTAGATATAAAATTAAAAGAAAATGCAAACATCCCAAACAAAGCACTGAATAGGATTCAAATTAACGAATCATTTGATTTTCTAAATGTTGGTAAATATCATTAATTGTGTGCATTAACCTGCATCAGCTGATTCTTTACAGATCACTTTTATTATTTTGCCTCTGGACATGAATAGCTTTACATATGGAATATAGCATGTATTGAATTCTCTCCTGTCCTTGTTTTGCTGCAATTTACTACTGCCTGAAAATACAAGAAAGTAGATATGACACCGTGGCATTAACACCATTGATAAAACCTACAGCAAAGTCATCTGCATTGTTTTGGAGTTTTATTTTTATCTGCTCAGAGTGAGTGAAAGCAGAGGGAAAAGCAACTACACCTTGACTTCAAAGAGCTCTGTGGTGCCGATAAGCTGAGTCAGGATGAGGCTGTGGACTCACGTCAGCGATCTATTATAGAGAGGCAGAGTTTACTTAGGGGATTTTTTCACTTAGTGTCTCCTCCGTGCTGTGCCGTGACAGCTGTGACACCGCAGGTCAGCTATAAGTCCTCACCTGTCTGCAAACATGAGACCAGCACATGCAACAGAAAATCAGTTCTGCAGCACTGAGCCGTGATGTGAAGTGTTTATTAGGAGGGCTGGTGTTGAAAATGACACAAATATCTTGAAGAAATATGCGATGCATTTGCCTTAAAATACAACAAAACCCTTTCCTTTGTCCTCCTTATGAGACATGGATCGTGCTTCCATATTCATTGATCGATCAGAGAAAAGCATTGTCCACAAGATCCAAAATGCTGTGTGATGGAGCAGAGACATAATTGCTGTGTCTACCACATGACTAAGCACTTTGCTAAAAGGCCTCCTGCTGTCAGATGTGGCGGCAGATGGAAGTGGAGCTTGGCCGGAGAGCTGAACTGAGCTTAATGAAAGCCTAAATGACTCCTGGCCAGTGCAGATAGAGGGAGGAAGAAGGTTGCAGCCTCAGATACATGGAGGAGAGACAGAGAGAAGGGATCAGGAGGGGGTGGATGAGAAGAAATGGAGAGCTGAAAGTTCGGAGGAGTGTCCAGGTGATGGGAAGAGGTGAAGATGAATAACAGGCGCAAGTGTGGAGGAGGAGGAGGAGGAGGAGGAGGAGAGGGAGGGATGAGGAGCTGAAGGGAGGAGAGGCAGAGAAGATACTTTAAAGTGGTGAGATTATGCAACAGTGAAAAGCAGGTAAGCTGCTGATCTGCAGCTGCCTTGCACACATGGCCGTCCCTGATGCTCTGATGGCTTGTTGCAGGAACACACACACTCACACACACACACACATAGACAATTACATCACATAACTCCTTATAGTCAACTTTTACATGTTGAAGTGGAAGCTGCATTTAAGCTGCGAGTCTCTCTTCTCTTCTCTGCCTGTATTTTGAGATAATTTGAGTGAAAACTACTACTACTAACAGCTACAACTTTAACTCTCCTAATTTCCTGCAGAATTACTGTTTCCACAATGTTTACGAAATGAAAATAAGAAAAGACATTACACTGAAGTGATTCAGCAAATCCCTCTTATGTTTTTAAATCTCACAATGGAAATACATATTAACACAGAATGATTCATGAAAAGTTCAAATAAATTTCTGTACAAACAACTAAAATAAATGTTGTAGTTCTTCGTTAAGAGGCTTCTCTAATCTTTTGCTGAAAGATTTTTTTTTTTAACTTTTAAAACTTCAGGCTTTTTTTCTTTGCTCTTGTGAAATACAAGATACCTTTACATCTCCAGGCGTGTAAAAGCCTTTTTGATGAAACATATGAACTAAAATTCTGTTAATGGGTCCCAAAGAATAGACCACATGCCAAACAGGTTGTGAACTGCTCATCTTACACAGTGTTGCTGATTCTTTTGATATGCTATTGCAAAACATTTAAGGTGGTTGAGGATGCGCATCCCACACAAAAGAAGCAGCATTAGTGCAGGCAGGTTATGTGGGCTGTGAGCACAAAGCTGGAGGAGCCTGAGCAGCAGCTTTCAAGACTTTCAGCACTGATAAATCC
Organism: Holacanthus passer; assembly: GCA_025331565.1. Classification (NCBI taxonomy): domain Eukaryota; kingdom Metazoa; phylum Chordata; class Actinopteri; family Pomacanthidae; genus Holacanthus; species Holacanthus passer. Next base: position 6,179,335 of record JAFREQ010000002.1, on the reverse strand, counting down.
ATTCAAACACATGTGGAGTCACAGTGCTGGCAGATAGACACACAGCTTAATGAAACACTGCCATCTAGTGGCCACATGTTCAAAGGTTATTTGTGGCCTGGTTGAAGTACTTTAGGCTCTTAAATAGGTGACATTAAAAAGGTTTGTTATGATTGAAGTGTTATTAAAACCTTCAAGAGCTTATCTACCTTGTCAGCTGGAAGATTGACATTTTCAGAGCCTCCTGCAAAGTCTCAAAGATGTGCACACACGATTCTTAATATGACAACTTTATATGTGGTGACAGAATAAATATGACGAGTTGTTCTTTTTCTCCTTCTGTCATTTTATAACTAGTGTTTTAAAAAGTACTGTTTAACAAAGTTTTCTTACTTTCTGACTCGTGGTTGGATAAATGTTTGCTGCACAGTGGCTTGGTGAGCTGGATGATATCGTCAAAAGGCAAAGACAAGCAGTTAGTTGTGTCTTCAATGCAAATAAATATTTACTTTTATGGAAATCACTCACGTTAATTTAAGCACATTTTGTTCTCCTGCATGTTGTTATCATTATTGTTATAATTTGCATGTATATCTTTGTTTTTCATATTACTCCAACCTGCAACATCCTGCTAGTTGGTGCATTTTGTTTTTCCTGTGCTGTTTTCCTCCTGTCATTTCAGCTCACTCGTGCCCTTGTGTGTCGTCCCGCCTTCCTGATTATCCTCACCTGTATCTCATTACTCAACTGCCATCATTTTGCCAACAACCAATCTTTCATATATACCTCCTTGTTTTTCTTGCTACTTTGCCAGATTGTCTTTATTTAACCTTGCTTGTTCATCTATGGCGAACATTTTTTTCCTAGTGTTTGTCCTGATGGTTTTTCACTTGGAAACCTGGAACTGTTTACCTTGATCTGATTTACCACCTGTTTACAACCACCTGCTTTGTCTTTTTGAATTTTACCCCATGTCCTGTGTGGTTCTCTGAGTCTTTGTTTCCCCAGATTTGTCACACATCCTTTCATAATATACAGATCTCACATTATCTCAAACTTTTTCCAAATCATGTTGATGCAAGAATCCATCATTTTTGCACTTACTTAGTCGTTTATTTTGTTGGTTAACTGCCAGTTTGCATGCTCTTCCAATTACATGCTCCTCTAATTCTAATTATTATTTGCTGCTACAGTTGATTAACTTCCCCTTTGAGGATAATTAGTTTCCTCAAATCAGAATCTTCCACTGAATTGAAGACAACAATAAGCAGAAAAGGAAAAGGTAGTAAACTAAAAATGATCAACAAACTAAACTTCTATGAACCCAGAACAGCTTTTTCTTTTTCGTGTACTGTCCCTTTATGGGTGGTAGGGAGGTTTCTGATCATTGGCCGCTGTGTTCAGTCTTGTGCAACACTATCCGAAAGCTTTTGCCAACCTCCTCACTGTGCTTAATGAATTCCTCCTCTCTTCTCTCCTCTGCATGCTGGTTGTAGATGGCCCTCTGTGCTGCTTTTAAGCTTCTCAAGTTAACTAAAGCAAACGTAAAGTCAAACATTTTCAAAGAGCTGCTGAAAATCTTCCTTTTAACCCCCAGTTTCTTCTCATACATCAAGAAACAGCAGGGTTGAGAAAAACTCCTCAGGTTCCAGCTGAAGGTGAGAACGAAACATTAAGTGAAATTAAATGTCATTTAGAATATTTCACTACTAAAATACATAAAATATTTTTGGATCATTTGGTGCATTTTCCTTTTTTGTTTAGTTGACCCACAAGTTTCTGGTTAATCATTTATTCATAGCTATTAGACCTGTGGACTTTTCACTGTTTCCTTTGCTTCCTTCTGTTTTATGTTGAACCTCTTGAAGATTCAGTGATTATTGATGAATAATTTGTCATCCAGCTGTACAGATAATCTTTACTGCTGGGTTTATAAAACTCTATATTGACAATATTGTGAACTCACCAGTCAGAATGCAAAGTGTCCGCTATGTCCAGTATATGAGGAGACTGTGGGGTCCAACACAACCACACCGGTTTCTTAAAGTGGCACACATGCACAGATCTGCACACCAACTGCAACACAAAAAGGTATTGTACAATTTGAAATTTACAGTTTAGGCGTTTAGCAGATGCCACATTCAAGGGGCTTATCATGAGAGTATTTGGGGGGAGATGCAGGATAAAAACTTTGGTTAGTATAAAGAAACAGGGTTGGGTGAAGTCCATTCTTTAGTCTTAGTTTAGTTTTACCTTAATTGTCAAACTCAAGTTAGACATTAAACAAGACTGTGAGCAGGTTTGGAGACCAACCTTCAGGTGTGAGTGCTCATTAAGTTAAATTGAAACTCTCTCTGAGAACTAATAAAATACGCTGTTATATAAATGTATCAGCTTGATGAGTTATGAGAATATTTATATTTATTATATTATTATATATATTTATATTTATATTTGAAAATTATGAAAATACGAGCCTGCCACGATATGGACATTTCAAAATGTATATTTTCTCCAGTAATGAAACCAAAGTTGATTCATTTTAAGATTTTTTTTAATGAAATGTTTTTTCTGCAACATGATGTAATGTCTGTTTTTTTTGTACTGAATATAATATTTCTCTAACAAACAGTTTGTCATTCGGGCAGAGAATTTGAGTTTTGGGGCAAATATGAACAAAACATCACTGTTATAACCTAAACAGTTGAAATTGATTAGTTTGAAACACTGGAAACTATTATTACTATTACTGTTATCACTCTATTAGGAGAGGTAGTAGTAGTAGTGTTGGAGAGGGGGAGGTGCTCTTATTTTGAAATCCTGCACAGTCCCTAAGTAGTTCTTCCTGCTTCAAGCGCAGAAGGGACCCGGAACAAGGAACACTTGTGAGTGCTGTCTGGTCCTTTATACTGAATTTCTCACTACTTGTATGTAACCTTTAGATTTTAAATGTGACAGTTTGACAGTTGACAAATGACAGGTTATTCATTTATTCTGTGTAACTCATGAGAGTAATCTGAGTAACCAGGTTTAACATCAGGTCCTGATTTTGACACCAGTTACACCAATGTAATGCAATTGCAACCCCCCCGCCAGAAAATGGCAAACTTTTGCATTTAAGCCCCTATTTCATCCATTTATAACATGTTTCAGTTGATACAGTACAAATCTGGAATTAATTAAATGACCACAAAAATTCCCTACCTCATAGTTTAACTGGAGCCTTTGGGGCCCCCTGAGGGTCTGAGGGGGCCTGGCCTTGGCCCTGTTAGTAATCCAGCCTTGTAGAAAATTGCATTACTGTTCCTTTCGGACCCACTAAACCAAGCACCAAAACTGAAAATAATCCAGCTGTAAAATAAAAATGACACCAACACTGAGTCAAGATGCCCCTCTGACACTGGGTCAGGTTGATCCAGTAATGTGTTGGTGCTATATTAACCTCACAATTATGTGCCAATTATTAGCAAAGTGTTTTTTTTAGTGTACTTCATCCCTGCCTGCTGTTGGATATAACATAAAAACACAAGTGTTTGAGTCTGTTTTAGCTTCTGTGTTTCACCCCTCCAGATCATGGAGGACAACAAGCCGTGGGCTCTGATCTCTGAGGTGGGCGAGCAGGGTTACATCAACGAGGTTGTTGACATCATGACCCAACACTTCCAGATCATCTGTCACAAAGACTTCCTTCAAAACCCCCTGCTGCACGGCCCTAAAATCCAGGCCGTGTTTATGTGGAACTGCTGTCCTGCAGCCGAGCCTTCGCTGCTCTCGGCTCTTCCCTCGCTGAAGGTGGTCGCCAACGCAGGAGTGGGCATCGACCACCTGGATGTGCCGTACATCAACAGCCTGGGAGTGAAGGTGACCAACACGCCCGGTGTGGTGAGCGACGCCACCGCAGATATCGCACTGGGTCTGCTCCTGGCATCGGCTCGGAAGATAGTTGAAAGTGAGTGAAGTCAAATCAGTTTTATTTATATTGTTATAAAACAGAAATTTGTATATAAGACCCTAACAGTATATAAGACACTTAAGGTCAAAGGTTAACTGAATCCTTACAATTACAAAACCAAGAGCTTTGAGATCATGTGTGACAAAAAAAAGGGCACATTTGTATCTTTCTAGGCCTTTAAATTTTCCTTGATTCTTCCAATCATATTTTATCTCACAGATAAATCATGTCCTGCTTTTCAGTTTACACTTTGGGTTTCATCAACTCGTTTTTTAACTCGTTAATGTACAGAAGAGACAATAGTCAATACAATGACAGAAAAAATGTTTGATGGGCTTTTGGTCTTGTTTTTTCATAGGCCACCAAATAGCTGTGGACCCCAAGACCACCCATATTCCTCAAAGCCTGATAGGATTTGAAGTCTCGGGGTCGACAATGGGGATTATTGGAATGGGACACATTGGCTGCAAAATCGCTCAGAGAGGCAAAGGGTTTGATATGAAGATCCTGTATCATAACAGGAGCAGGAGGTAAATGCTGGATGACAAATTAATTAATTTGGTAAGTTAAGAAATGTTCAGCTTCATCTTTTCTCCTTCTTGCTCTTCAGGAGTGTTGAAGAGGAAAAGGCTGTTGGGGCGACTTATTGTAAAAACATAGACGACCTGCTGAAAGAGTCAGACTTTGTCGTGCTGGCCGTCAACCTTACCCCTGAAACCACAGGTCTGATCAGCCACAGAGAGCTGTCCCTGATGAAACCCACAGCAACACTGGTCAACATCAGCAGAGGTGAGAGTCATGTGTTTGTTGGACCGGAGTGATCCTGGTTAAAGAATTACAAAAGTTCAGTTATACCGAAACTCTGATCTTGAATCTCATTTATTTTCACGCCTCAGGTCTGGTTGTGGACCAGGATGCTTTAGTCAAAGCTCTGCAGGATGGAACGATTCGTGCGGCAGCGTTAGACGTGACTCACCCTGAACCTTTACCAAGGTCTCACCACACTCAACCAGACTCACAATCGTTTTTCATTTTAGTGAGATTAGATAACTTTTGAAAGAAGAACAGCCACATTCTTCCTTTTTGAATTGAACATTTGGACTCGTGCTCAGTTCAGTACACGCAGGACTTTTGCAACTGCAGTCTTATTTTAGACCAAATTTGTCGTGTACTTGAGTCAATTCACAGACTTTATGACTCCTCTCTGCTCCACTACTTCTCAGTGATGACCACTGCCGAGCAAAAGTAACAAAGTCAAGCTTTAGATGGTTAAACATTAACCTTTTCACATCAATAGAGCAACAGAGCAACATGTGAGCACTGACACACAAGTTAGTAGTGTTGGTGTCCTTTATCTCATTGTTTTGGTTTGTGGCCACCAGCTCTGTGCTGTAGCAGGCAGCTGATCTCAGGGAAAAACCTACTGTCCACTACCTGTCCAGGCAGACAGACACAGACAGACAGATAAGAAATAATAGTCAAAGGAAGCATAGTTTAATAACCAACCAACTCCTTGCTGGCTCCTAACAACTCCTCTTCTTCTTCTTGTGCAGGGATCATCCTCTCCTCAGCCTTCCTAATGTGCTGATCACTCCCCACGTTGGCACCAACACTTACACTACAATAAGAAGGATGGTACTGAAAATGACAGAAAATGCTCTGGCTGTACTGAAAGGCCAAACTATTCCCAATGAAGTCAAACCAAAATGATGAATGATGTTATTCTACTGCAAGTTGAAATACTTTTCATAACTTAGTTTTAGTTGTATGGTTGTTGTGTCTCATGTTCTGCCATTACTGCAACGACTATTATAAACATGATAATTTATATGAACCAATGTATTCATTAGCAAATGTTTAATATCACTAGTCCGTAACTAAATGTTGGTATGAAAGTAGATGATGATTAAAGTTGAAGCGTAGTCTTATGACTTTTTTGATTGAACAACTGTTACATTAAAATACAAAGTTTATGAACAAAAAAAGATAAAGCTACTTCCAATTTTTCACCTTTCACACTTGACTTTCATTGCTTCCATGAATGTTTAACTTGATTATACAATAGTGCAACATCTCTGATGGATTTTCTTCCCAGCAATATCACTGCACTGCCAACTTCTTGTTATTAATGACTGACGAAGGAGTGAAGAAATCTTGCTGTCTATTAAAATGTAGCCATATTATTGTCACAAGATTGGAGTTATTTTACTTTCTGGGCATTTCCACTGCACAGTGATTTACTCAATTTAAGTCAGACTAAATGTGGATATTATGCAAAATATAAATAAGAAAAATATGTTGCATCAGTGTTTCATAATCTTTGGTTTATCATTTGCATAGGCAATAAATATTGTGTGGTTTTATAGCATTCATATTTTTTCATGACTTTCATCTCAAACAGTATATCTTAATTATTTTTTTTATCTATACGATTCTTTTATTCTTTCATTTATGTGTTTTTATCTGTATCATTTTACAACTAAATTTAGTGTGTTGTAAAAGTAGTATTAGTATCTTCAATGTTATGTTTCTGTTTAAGATTCCACTGTTCTTAAATGGATTTGCAGATCTCTAATACGCACGAAATCTTTGCGGAGCTTCTGTTCGACCGTAAATATTCCTGATTATAATAGAAACTCCGAAAAGAGGTTTTCAAATATATAGCCAGTATAGAGGCATATGTACAGATAAACATCGATTGTGATAATCTGTATAGACCTTTACGTAATATTTTTTTCCAAAATAAAGCGTAACTGATGTTTTTATTTCAGGCTCTAACATCAGGTACTAAAGCCGCTACGTCATCGACAAGCGACGTCGGCTGAGAGTCCAGAAGGTCCCAAATACAAGGCATGAAAATAGAAGTAAAAACCGCCGGAAGATTATAATTTTGGATCATAGTCATAATAATTTTCATTTTAAATTTCTTTCTCAGTATCAGTTTATCTCCGTGTGTTTGCCAACAAACCAACATCATGTTCATCTCTTCACAAAACTCGCCGCCCTGCTTCAAAGATTTCACGCTCGTCATGGTGAGAAACACATTTGCAGCTTGTGGTTTCACTTTGACAGAGTTACCCGTTAATGTTATCGCTGCCTTTATAATGTGTGTTTTTACCAGAAAGTCAGTGCTTCGGTTTCATTTTAGACTCTTATCTGACTCATGCCATATCAAATGTTATAACATTAACAGTTTGTTGGCTGAAGGTGGGGTTTAATGTAGTTTGTCTTTTATCTGCTTTAAACAAAACGTACAATGGAAATTGGTATAAAAATACAGAGTCCTGCAGAGAGAACAGTTTTAATCTAATGGGAACACCATCAAGTGCAAGTTATGTCAGAAATATTTAACCCAGAATCACAGATTTGCAGTGGTGGAGGAAGTATTCACATCCTTTACTTAAGTAAAAGTACCAATACCTTAAAATATTCAATTACAAATAAAAGTACTGAATTGTGGAGGTAAAAGTACTCAATGAAGAAAATGGCTCTTGTCACTGTTGTACTATTAGATTATTAATAGTCATACAGTAATATGTAAGCATTATTTTCATTATAGATTAATCAGCTGATATTTATCTCCATTAATTGATTATTTGGTTTGTGTAACATCAGTAAATAGCACCAAGCTAAAGGTGACACCTTCAAAAAGCTTGTTCTGCCCAACCAATAGTTTGGACATAAAAATAATTCAGTTTACTGTAAAAAAAAAAAACAACCAAAATCATTAATTGCTCTTCACTGTTGTTTTTTCTCCCTCCAGCCAGCAGTAGCTGTTGGTAATGTGGGTCAGCTGGCTGTCGACCTCATGGTGTCCACCCTCAACATGAGCAGAGTGGGCTACATCCACACAGACTGCCTCATCCCCATGGCTGGAAACAACCCGTACGCTACCTGCAAAGAGGATGCTGAGGAGCTGCACACCCCTGCAGAAGGTACCGTCTGATACCGTTGACTTGGACCTTTGGGTCTGATTATTTGGCTGCTTGGACCTATGAAGTATGTTTTTTATTAGACTGACACTGAGGGCCTGTTTGAGGTTCTTTGTAGGCTGTTAAATTCTGCTAATCTAACTAAGGCTAACTTTATTTTTTTCAAGGAAAGTATGGTTTGCTAGTCTGAATGTGAAGTAAAACATGATGTGATCTGTGCTGAAACTTATTAGTGTCAAATATGTTGTAATGTTTGATAATCAGTGCCATATCTCTTCCCAGTCTCTCGTCCTACTCTACTCTCTACATTTTCTTTAAGTAATTAATTGTTAGGGACTAAAATGAAAACTGAATTAATTTTTACAGGATGTCAGCAGTGTAATTTGTAACTGCTGTGAAGTTAACCCCCCAGCACACATTCAACAATCTAATTCTCAATGGATCTGTCAACCTTTTCTCCTCAACAGTTTACACGGCAGCAGAACTGAAGCTGGCAGTTCTTCAAATCAGGGCGCCAATTATTCAGGTAAAATCACGGTCTGTGTCATGAGCATGAGTTGATACCTTTTGTATTTAATTTTTTTGTGATCGAAAGTGCTCTGACATGAAAGAAGGTGAGATGAAGATTACTGCTTGTCTTGTTTTATCAATCACAAACCACCCAAAGAAGTGTTTTTTGAGTTTGTGGCGTCCCCTTTTAATGGTATAATCTATTTTTTTGCTGCAACATGCTTTAAGAGAGCATGAACTACATCTTTATCTGTCATGATTATGTAGTTTGTGTTTCCATGGACCTGGAATAAAATTGGCATCAATGTATTTATAGCTCTAACCTTTGTTTCAATTGCAGAAAAAATCCAAAAAGTTCAGTCAGCTGCTCGTGTCTTGGATCAAAGCCAGCGGGTTCTCCAGGACTGTAGTTCTGTCCAGCAGCCATGCCTACCAGAGGGACGACCAACAGATGCAAGGGTACCTAACCACGTACTTCACATCATTGCTGCCTTTCTTTGCCTTTGCTGTTTACAATCATGTCTACTCACAAATATGTGTCCGTGTCAGCACTCCTCTGAGGTACCTGGTCACCCCGTCCCTGTTGAAGGCAAGTGCGGACGCGTTGAAAGAGCTCGGTTGGAGGGAGATGGAGCGAGTGCCGGCCTTCCCAGGACTGACAGATGCCAACGCAGAGCCACGCCTCTACATCCCTGGAGGAGGCATAACCAAAGGGCTGTACACAGACAGGTAGAGAGAGCTGCATCAGCCTGCAGGCAGATTCATAGAGATCTGGCTGTTGAGGCTCTTTTCAGAAGTTCAAATCAGTTATTTTTACATAGCAAAGTTTAAGAAGTTAAAAATAGAGTTGTAGCTGCTCTTCCTCTATGAGACGTGAGTCATGGTTCTATGTAATTAACCAATTACAACAACAAACTGTGATGACTAGGAACCACCAACTACTTTTTATGATACAGAATCTTTCTTATAATTCTGAAAATATCTATATTGTTTCTAATAATTACAGTTACATCATTCTGTGTATCTACTACTAGATGTCAACTTCAATGTGGCTGTAAAACCTGCAGAATAACTGATTATCTTATACATGATAACAAAACACAAAATATTTTTTAAATTGATTAATAAATAACAGGTGTTTACCGGGCTTTTTTTCATGTGTCTAATGTTCAGTTGTGCAGAGGATCTCCCACTGGCTGTGCTGCTGCTCTTCTGTTCAGAGGGCGACAACATCCCAGATGCCTTCACGCTCGTCAACCACCTCAACGACTGGCTCCACCTGCTGGACAATCCTGTAAGTGACCAACTTGAGCAGACAGCCTCGGTGCACTTTTACAGAGCCATTTGTCTCTTATTCTTTTCAGCATGGAAAGAAAATGTCCTTGCTAAAGTTTTCTGTAATAGTGAACATGCTTAGTTTGATTCAATACAAATCACTTTCTTCTACAGTTCAATTTGTGGCTTAATTATACATTTCAAATCATGGTTTTCATACTTTCACATTTCAGAGCCAAAAGCACAACACATGGAAGGTCCCAACTTCTTGGAGTCTTCTGTTTGGCAGTGGCATCCCTCCAGCACTCTTCTGATACACTCATACTTAGTTTTTGCTTTTGTTAGCTCATAATTAACTTCTGAGGTATGCAGCAAAGTCAAAGCACCAAAAATGTTTTCTTTGGCATCTGTGCTGTCCAGACATGACATCTTTCCATTTTTCAGACGGTTGCGAATTCACCGGAGTCACATCTGGTTAGTGAAGAGGATGATTTTTTTTGTCCTACATTCATTACAGTTTACTTTATTTTTATAATAATCTTTAAATGTACAATTATTATATGATGTCCAGGAATTGACCCAAACCTGCACTTCTCGAATACTATTTCCTGATATTACAGAATTTAAATATTTTTTTTCCAATAAAAGATTGTTCCAAGAATCTAGTGGGAATTTAACTAAAATAATAAAGACTTTGATTGTGTTCCTCTCACTGGACCCTGCCTCCGCCTGCCTAACTGAAAGAGGTTGGCCAGGTGCCACACTGTATTCCTGGCAGTCCCGCCTCTCTGAAATTTGATTCCTTTGTACAACATGTTACAACAGCTTACATAGTGGCAACAACAAGCCGTAATCTCGATTCATACTTTGACCTTGTAAAACTGTTTTGCCAAGTATGTGGTTTCCTTTTCTGTCTGTGTGATTGTTTTGGGTGGTTTCAGTGCAGCCTGGTTGTGGGAATGTAATGTCCTGACAGCATTTTTAAAGAGAAGACGTAAGAGAACCATAAAATGAAGGGTTGGCTATGAGAAAGACAATGTGAAGAATACAGCTGGCCCTAAAAGTAAATTAAAAATATTATTAATCGAGCCATTAACAAATCTTAAAAACTGAAAAACAGTTAAGGGGGATTCTGAAGGTATTTTCTTTGAAATACACATTTGAAAGTCAGATGAGAGTATCTTCTCATCTGACTTTCTCAAAATAATACATTATAGCTTTCAATTACATCCTTTGAAATAAAGGTGCAGCTTATGACAAATCAACTGACAGGTTTATGGTAAAATAAGAGAAGTGCAAAGACAGTTTTTTATGTAAACTAGATAATACCAGTTTTATTTGTAGATAACACTCTAAGAGAAAGAGAAACTTAAGACAAATTCATTTCAAAAGGAGAACAAGTCGTCAAATCAGCTTTTCTACTGAATTCAAATCTGTAACACTGTGGTTTGTCTTGTTTTTTTTTTTTACAAGCAAAAATATGTCTTTTTACACACATCTTTTTAAAAAGAACACTATGTACATCATGGAAACATAACATGCCACTGAATTTCTCATGTAGGAGGAGGCAGTGCTTTTCATTTAACCAACCCCCCATCGCTGTGAAAAACTTCAAGTAATTTCTTATAAAAAATAGAACGCTTTTATTTTCCCCTCTGAAAAAAGGTTTTCTAAAAATACACATATGAACAGCATTACAAATTGGCAATGCATAGCCCCTATTATCGGTCTTAATTTCAAAGATGCAAAGAAGCATAATAGATTGACAAAGCTGCAAATAATAATGTTAAAGCAAAATAAACTGATTCTCAGACTCCAGAAGCAGCGCAGTCTGTGGTTGAGGTGTGACCTGGGGATAAAGCGCTGGTGTGTTTCTCTCTTCAAAGAATGTCGAAGTGTCTGCTGTAAACAGTTTGGAGAGGATCAGGAGACGCGGGGAAGCTGTGAGGTGGAGGACTGATGCGTATGTGGGAGTGACATGCTGCTAACGGGAAGAAGAGGGAGGTGTGTGGTGGCTGAATAATGCCACTGGGCTGAGACAAAAAAAAAAAAAAAGTGATGAAGAGAGGAGAGCTGGCTGTAGAGGTGGAGGTGAGGAAGAGTGGTTTGGAGTCGAGGAAGAAGGACACAGAGGTTGGGAGAGAGCTGGAGGAGTTCCCTGCCGATGTTGGCTTTGAAGCCAGACCTGTGGTTCGCGTTGCCGCAGGTGGAGGTGGTTAGCAGTCACTGGTTTTCGCCCTGTCACAAGACATAAAGTATTTAAAGAGTTTGAACTCAAACGGTTTTCTACCAGAGTGTCAGTGAAGCTCAAGATGTAAAATCCAGTTAGCAAGTTAAAAGTTTACAAAACCACAGAGAGCAGGAAACAAAAGGGAGGTTTGCTCGACTGCTAGCAGCAGCTGAGGCATGATACAGTGTCTCGGATCACTTTGATCAAACCAACATTAGATTGATTATCAATGCAAAGCAGTTATCATGTTTAAGAAGCAACATGTCACACTCTGTTCAGATGTTCTTAGCTATTAATTTAATTTTCAAGAACATTTGCATTTGGTTATTGCAGAGCATTAGAACACATCATTAGATTTGATTATCTGTGAGCTAAAGTAAGACTCATTCCCGGATGATGCAGAAGGGTTTTGAAGATAAGAGCAGGGCTGAAACAATAAGTCTATGAATCGATTAGTTGATGAAAAGAAAATTCATCTGCATAACTTTGATCACTGATTATTCATTTAGGACAGCTATTAAGCAAAAATACCAAATATTCTCTGCTTCATTTTTCCTTTGACCTCATTGTAACCTGATTATCTTTGGGTTTCGGTCGGTTGGTTGGACAAAAAAAAAAAAGACTTTCAAAGATGTAATCTTGGGTTTTGGGAACTTGAGATGAACACTGTGACCTACTGTGCTGCCACAGTCAAAATCAGCCAGGGTAAAAGGTTATGTAGACATGGGAATCTGTTAAATCCAGTGTCGCAGATGCTGCCCAGCTGTTTGGCATTAGATGTAGTATACAGTATATGCGCTGCTATGCTTTTTACTGCTAAAACCTACTCACAACAGTATGAATATGAAATTTCACTTGATTGGTGAAACAATTAGTTAATGAGAGAAACTTATTTAGAATCTATTTTGATTATCAAATTGTTGTCCACAACATTTCCTCATTACAGCCTCTTCATTCTGAGGATTTACAGCTTTTCCTGGCTTTCTATAGACCAAACTGATTAAATCAACAGATAAATTGATAATGAAAATAATTGTATTGCAGCCCTAAATATCTATTTTGATAAACAACAAAACCTTTTGATTGTTCAACAGTCTTCCAGCCTATTTAATCAACAAAGGCCCTCACAGACCTGACCAGAAATCTGGTGAAATTCAAACATCTAAACTTCCATTCAAACTTTAACAAGGCCAAGACACAACTGATGCAGTTTACAACCAACAAACACAATTATGAACACTGCCATGCTAAGGTCCTGAAAAAAAAACTTTAAGACCTCATGAAACAACTGCAGCAAAACCATAAGAGCATGCAACAAATCTTTCGGAGCCTCAGCTCATTTGGTGATGGACTGACAGCTTCAACCAAAACAAGACATTACTTCATCAATAATTCTATTCTCTGTCTCTTACTTGCAACTAACTAACTTTTATGTGCAAAGCGGTGGTTTAGTGAAGTGAAAACTTTAGTGGCTATTGGTTATAACACTGGCTTTCTCAGTAACATTTGACAAGACTGAACAGACAGATAAAAAGATGCCACAAAATTTGAATCTATGACGCATGGTATAAATTAGCACCTTGCATTATTCCAACTCAACCTGACATTTCAGAGCTTCAACAACCATAAACCACAAATGTACACACATACACACACACACGCCATGCTCATGTGCAGCCAAAATTAACACAACTCCAAACCACAGGAGCCAAGCAAATCATGAAAACAAGAACAAAACCTCAAGAAAAACACAAACACAGCAGACACCACACACACAGGAACACACACACACCTCCATGTACAAGAGTGGGCGTTGTTTTTAAAAGCTGTGGGTAAACTTCGTCCTCTAAATGTGCTCTTCGTGGTTGTTGTTGCTGTCGCAGAGGGGGGTAAAGATACACTGCCCCCCACTGGACAGGCCAGCTCTTGTCATGTGCAGCAAATGCAGCCCAGACTGTCCGAGAAGAACCACAACAGTAGAGTGAGACCACGTCAGAAATGGTGCAGTTTGGGCCCAATTACTGGAACAACACTGACATGTCACACAACAAAGGAAGGCTTCTCAGAAATGACTTAGTGAGCCATTTTTGGAGGTACACAGTCATCAGAAAGAAGTGCTTCATCAGGTCTAATTCTCCCACCTTTATGAGAACATCAAATAGATGTCAGTGGTTCATTCATACTAAATGACTGAGAATGTTGAGAGAAAATTTAGTCATGCACTGGGAAAGCCTGTCTGGATTCTCTTTTGGGGTTAAAAGAAACGATGCTCAAAGTGACTCATGTTTCCTCCAGGGCATCTCTTTTACATCACACGCTTTTCCTTTCTGTCTAAAGGAAACTAGAAAACCAGAAGGCATGTAGAATAATGCCAGTCTGCAGAATCTCCCATTATGGAACAACGTTATAAAGGGATTGCACCAACTCTGGCTCTTTTCTTAACAACTATGATGGATTATATTCTGACAGTCTGATACATATATGTACTGTATGCATATCACATTATAGTGAGTAATATACAAAAGTGGAATTGTGATGGTCCATGACAAATTATCTTGACTTCATGCTTTGTGTGTGAATAATAAGAGGTGGTTTCAGCCAAAAGATGTAATCACCTTTTTCTCTTCTTCTCTGAGTCATTTGTCCTGGGTTTGCTTTGGGGTGTCTTGGTTGTGCCTGATTTGGAGATACTGTCTTCTCTGCGTCGTTTGCTGTATAAAAAAGGAAGGAAATGGTCGAACAGCTGTGTGTCAAAAACGAACCATCCCTTTCAAAGGATATGTTCGGTAATATTCTTCATTATTCATTTCACCTTTCTCATTCAGAAAATGTGTACTTTTTTTTATTTCATTAGCCAATCACCAATAACCTATTCAGATCATTTATCAACTGATTATGACCTATGGCCAATTGGTGTATGCTTCTTATATCTGGGTGTACTGACTGTGTTGTGCTGCCGTCCAGCTCCTGTTCCTTGCAGGGAGACTGTGCAGGTACTTTGCTGTCCTGTCTGTAGTCTCCTCCCTCCTCCTGCTGACCTCCCCGTTGGTTGCCGTTGCATCTCTCTGTCGGACACCTGGCCTGAGGCTGAGTTGATGGGGGAGACTCTGATGTTGGCTCCTGATCTTCCCTGGACAATTCCTGCCACCGGTTCTACACAGGGAGAAGAACAGTAAACAAAAAAATGTGAGAGAAATAAATTTAGACTTTAAAATGCGTTTGCAAAGCAGGCCACCATAAATCAATGGCCATTTTGTTTACAAAATGATATGATGGAGTGATGTTCTCGCCAAACTCCTGTGAGTGACACGAAAAGGAGCTGCCAAACCAGAACTATTAGTCTAATTATGCAAGATTAAAACAGCACCAACAACATCAACAAACTAAAAATGCACTGTGGCTTGATGCATGCAAATCACTGCTCTGTCAAGTATTCAGGACATTGGCAAGAACAAAATACTAGACAGAACAAGAAAAATCATTCTCCTATGAGTGCTCCTTTAAAGGAAGGGTGAGGCAGAGAAAAACAATATGAAAGAATCAGTTTCAGCCTCTAAGTTTCAGCCTCACTGACGAGAACAGTGATTGTGATTGGATCACTTTAAAAGGTAAGGACCTTGTGATATATGAAGGAAAAGAGACAAGTGGGTGAAACAAACTGACGTATATCTAAAAAGCAACACTATCAAAAGACAAAAGACAAAAATATTCGCATTTGTTGGCCAATGGTTTTCCAGTGTGAGGTTATAAAATTGACCTGAATGTGAACCACTGTCCAGGCTATGGTGTAAAATGGTGCACTGCATGTAAAGGATAGATTACATTTTGACATTAGTTTTTAAACTGCTTGGAGTGCATCAGTTAGTCAATTTGTCTTATTCCCAGCTTCAAGGTACAATGTAAATGTGTATTTGTTTGTTTTTCTCTACCACTTTGCACCAGAAAAACATGAAACAAAACGTCATTAAGGTTTCAATAGCGAATACTCTTCTCCTACTACAAACTAATACACCTCTGTCTTTCTCTCATATATGTTTCCCCTCTGTAGGGCTCAGTAACATTTTATGATATGTTTCCATTCAGTAAACAATCTCATAGACTTCTATCCCTGGATAATGTTTGGCCCTGGTCAGACAAGTCTGGTGATAAGTTGGGAGAGTACAGTAGTCTTGTTTCATCTACATCCTACAGATTTACCTTGTTCAGCCAACCGTGTCTGATGCAAATCAACCTCAAGCAAATAAGTTGAAAGGAAACTCTACATGATGCTATCTTGTAAATAATCCTTTAGGCTGGAATATATCTTTAATTTGAAAAGCTGTTCACACTGTGGCTCTCTTGCTGATGTTTATTCCCCTTCATTTGCAGTATGTGGATTTACTGTATGTGTAGTACAGAATAGTAAGTATGAAATATCAATCACCAGGTCACTGTTGTGTTTTTCAGCATTTTAATATTTATGGTGTATTCATTCTAATTAGACACTCAACTTAATTCACCATTCTGCTGTAACAGTTTTAAAACTGTTCCTCTCCTTACATGATAAATTTAGCCTGTCTAACACAAACTGAAATCCACTGAAAGACAACAATATCATTTATCTGTTGGGTTAATCTTAATGTTTTCAGGAGAAACAGGACACAGTGGAGTCTCCGGTTTTACAACCTACCAAGACAAACAGAGTGGAAAAGTAGTGAAACAGAATTGGTCATGGTGTGTGAGGTGCACGTACCTGTACAGAGGAGTCCCCCATTATGTACTTGGCTCCTTCGAGGACAGCCATGTAGGAGAAGCGCAGCTGGTCAGGGGTCTGGATCAGGCCCATACGGTACTTCCTCATGTCCAACAGGATGCTTTTGATGTCCACTGATGAGGGGTCTTTCCTCTTGTCCATCTGGATATGACAGCAATGTGAATTAGCTCTGCTGACCAAGATGAACCCCCTAATCTCTCATTTGTTGGTTTAAGCCTGACACATTCTAGGGTTGTTGGAACAAAATTCGGGAGTGGAATATAAATTCAAATAGTCAAGAAGTTACTACTAATCAAATGCTGAAATTACTATTCCAATGTGTATAATTTTTTTTTTAAATAAATGTGATGGCTAATGCTCCCACCCTTCTCACCTCTACCTACCTGCATGTGAAAAAGAAATGCTTTTGTCACGCCTGATAATTTCTGAATCACAATGTCACATTCAATGTGCTAACATTAACACAGCGGCAGTCTGTGACAGTGAGTACAGTGCAACAGTTTTGAGATGAAATGCTGTATCTGACCTTTTACAGTACCCCATTTTCCTTTGATCTGGCTTTTCTACCTCTGCATCATCATGTTTTCATGTGTTTCCCAGCACACCAAGAAAACAATGTTGCATTTAAGCTGTGGGTTGTACATAACCACATAAAAGTTACTTCTTTTTTTTGTTGTTGTTGTTGAAGGTGTTTTTCTTCAGTTCTGAACCAGGAATCAGTCAGAAAATAGGTTTGTTTAAACTTGTATATAAAACAAGTCAGAGGCTTCAATCAGGAAACTGACTGGTACAAAAATGAAAAACTTTGATATAATTATTTACAGAAAAAGTGCTGATGAGACAAATTAACTAGACTAAGTGATTCAGCCCAGAAAAAAAGGTCACTGTTCATTTTTTGTTTCATATGACAAAATGGAATGACTAATAGAATCACTAATTTCATGGTTAAAAGTGACTTTTAATAAAAAGGTAAGATTATGTCTATGAACTGTCTGGCTAAGGCAGCTTTTTAAAGACTTGTCTTACTTACACAAGTATATATACTCAGTCAGAGCTCCTGTAGAACAAGGAGGCAGGACTTACCAAAACCATGCATGTGTCAACCAATGAAAACGTCCCTGAGCGTCCGATTCCAGCACTGCAGTGCACCACAGCCGGCCCGTGATCCACCCCCAACGCTCCTGACTCCCGCACTTTGAAGAGGAAGTTTAGGAAGGATGCCGGGGACTCTGGGACACCAAAATCAGGCCACGTGGTGTAATGAAAGTGGTAGATCTCTCTCTTCTCTCCTGTCTGTGAAGGCAAACAAACAGAGGCCTCATAAGCAGGTAAAAAAAAAAAAAAAAAAAACACCCATCTATTTATGTGAAGTGAGTCTGTCAGTGCTGATTTTGATCACTTCTGCGTGAAGTGACAATGTTATTCAGTAGTGCTTGATAGTTAAGAACTAAGCAAACATTTCCAACAGTTTCAGTTTCAATTCGTGCTATAAACCAGGTTCTGAAACATAACACACAAAAACAGCAAGTCATTACTTGTGTACTTATTTCTTGTGCTTATTTTTCTTGTGATCACCTTGGCAGTAAATGTTTGGTTGTTGATAGTTTTCATTGTGTTTTTGAAAAATGTGTGTTAATTTCTGAATATAAAAAAAAACAGGTGAGTGATGGATTACAGAAAACACTAAAATTTAGATGAAAAGCAGATTTTAAAATTTTCTCCAGAGCTACATATTACAAAAACTTGATGGATGTATGGGAAGAGAAAACTCTGGTAAAAATCAGTGAAACAGAAATCAGTGAGCCTT
The DNA here is from genome assembly GCA_025331565.1 of Holacanthus passer. Classification (NCBI taxonomy): domain Eukaryota; kingdom Metazoa; phylum Chordata; class Actinopteri; family Pomacanthidae; genus Holacanthus; species Holacanthus passer. The sequence continues at coordinate 6,160,897 of JAFREQ010000002.1, read as the reverse complement.
AGTAATGAACAGGAATGTTTTCAGTTCTAAGTAGCCTCAGACAACACAAGTCCATGTGATGCATCTAGGTTAGACACCCCTAAACAATTTCAGTTCTCCATTGCCACCTTCCCCTTGTACTAAATAATAACTCAGCCTACACCAATATTTTGCAGCTCCAACACTCTGGTGGTGTAGTAAGACTTGGTGTCTTCTGACAACAGTGTGACCAAGAAACGTGTGTCCCTGAAGGCCATCTCCCTCTCCTCAGCTGTTGGCCAGTACTGGGCACACTTTTCCTGTCAGAGGAGGAAAAAAAAGATACAAACCTGGTTAGAAATGACAAATATGTTAAAACACCTGACAAAGAAATGCACCTGATAAAAAGCAGATGCTATCTGACCGGCCAGGTTGTCCTTGAGATAAAGCAGCTGACGACTAACAGGAGAGCAGTTTGGCATTGAGAGGAAAGCTGGATGATAAATTAAATAATGCCCTCAATTTTTTAATGTCTTTGTTTTCTCTCTCTCCCCACACAAACCTGCATATTTACCCAGTCACACTAATGCATACAGTACATATTACACTTCCTTCATACACTTTTCACAGCAAAATATATACAAATATAAAATAGCAATATGTTGCTCTGCCATTAACATAAACATGTAGACCAAACTATTTTGAGCCATCAAACATATTGTATCACAGCCTTGTTGTGTATCTCTGTCGGTCTAATTTAGGTCAGCTTATTCATTATGTCACACTGCACTAATAAAAAAAAATACCCACAAAATTCTAACAATGGTTAAAAACTTGTATTAGGCAATATTCAATTTTTCATATGTATTTTGTTTTACGGTTTTTCTCATGTATTACTTTTGGAATTTTTTATTTTTGTGACTATAGTCCTTATACCACACAGTAACTATACTGCACCATTATGTTATCAATCCAAAAAAATGACAGGAATGAATTCTGGACAAAGTAACAGGTTCGACTACAAAATATGCATCAATATACTTTTTAAAAAAAAAAAATATTTTACTTCCTTTCTCTTTATACAAGTATTATAATATTTTAAATGCTTTTACTTCCATCTTTGTTTTGTGAACAACTGAATCTAGCTCAGACACTTAAGATGAGAAGCCTAGCTCAATTCCAAAACAACTGCTGATCTTTTATTGCTTAAAGTATGAATATTATTCAGGGAATAGCAAGTCATCAGGAAGTACTACAGTCAAATACTAGTAATGTGATAAGATATTCCCTTCTTCGTCCCACAACAGGGAAATTTCCAGTGTACAACAGCAAAGAGGATCGAGTACACAAATCATAAATAAGGGATAAAAACAAGAAGTATAAGTATTAATAAATTAAAAGGAGAACTACATGAAATATGGGAACAATATATACACCATAGACAGGACAGTTGAGTTAAAGATTAGATGAAATAAAATATTGCATAGTGAATGAAATATCGCACAGTGACATTCAAATCTAATCATACGGTATTTTCTTAGTAAACAGACAATGGCCAGAACTGTTGAGGATAAGTCTATTACGCAACCTTCCCTCTGCAGGATTGGAGTGCTGGCCTAAATAAAAGATCCTTGCGAGGTTAATAATATCTGTGGACTAGGTGCTCTTTATCTTCTATTTCCAAGAAAACAGTCAGTGAGTGAATCTCATGAGCGAGATCCAGTCCAGCTGCTTTACTGAGAAAGAGAGAGATCACTGCTGCTCTGCCTGAGAGAGTGTGTTAGTCTCTGTGTTAGTGTGTGTGTGTTAGTGTGTGTGTATTTAATCGGCACATCGTAGGATCACTGGATTAAAAAGAGTTGAGAGGTTGGGCCACATCCCAGTTCCTCACATATATCTGTGAACACGCTATCCAAACACTGAATTCCAGTTATTCTGCTGACAGGAGAGTGAGGCTTCACAGTGGGCCATTTACACAGAAATCAAGACTAATTCAACACGTTGCATTACTTACTTCACACACAGCAGGCTGCAAACTTTGGCAAAGCGTGTGTTGCCATCTCTGTGATCTGTTCAGTATTTCTGCAAGCTGTGTGTGGGTGTGTACACGCCAGACAAAAGGACAGATGTCAAACCAAACAATATGTTGTCTTTTTATGATCGTGTACTTACTGAACCTTTCTCGATGACCCTGTTGAGCATGATGACCGCCTTGGTCTTCTGCTCCCAAATCATGAGCCAAAAGTGGCCACAAGTGTTCCTGAGGGGACCCTGTGGACAGCAAACACACTTTGATCAGTTACATGGCAAGAGTCCAGTAGGACAGTCATTTTTGATGGAAATATATCTTTAAAGCACTAACAACAACATCAGATCCACCAAATATATAAACTAAGCAACTGGCATGTGATAACTACAATATGCAAAAGAGATTTGCAGAATGATAACAAGAATTTACTTAAAAGGTCAACACTGCTAAAAGGTTATGATGTGGTTAAGCTGAGAAAACTGTACTCTGTCAACTGCAATATCTTTAAATAAGACATAAGACACTTTATTTGTCATCATAAATGTACAATAAAATTATGTTTGGTAACTCTCAGAGACCAGCAGCAAAAGAAAACAAGATTAAAAAAAACAAGATAAAGATTACAAGGTTATATCCTCTATCTATATATAATAAATAAAGGCACTTGGATGAGGCGCAGTAGTGCAGTATAAAAATGTATTGCAGAACAGAGTAGATAGTTCAAATAATACAGAGACATGTGAGCATAGAAGTAGTTTACTCTATCTGTATAGAATACATAAAAGGCACCTACACATGGCAGGTAAACCATAACAGTTTAGTATAACAGGGATGTCATGATGAATGAGGTACTACTGTTGTAGGTACTACAACACTGATATGACATAACATATGGCATGCATGAATGTTGATTAATCTATCACTATATTCTCTACCACCAAGTTGGTAGAGAGCTGAGTGATAGTAAGATTTTTTCCACATAAACACAAGCTGTCTCAAAACCACACACCCACTCCTGCAGTTAATATCACACAGCGATGCAGAAACTTTATTCGTCATTAAATGATTTGATAAACCAAACTAGCACTACTTATCAGTGACACTCAGTCATGTAAACGTATATACACATAATTCAGTGTGCAGTCTGGAAAATGAAACTGACCTGCTCTGCCAATCAGCTTTGAGAGCAGACACACATATTTACTCTTCTGGCAGCCATAAGCTTTCTGATAACACTAACTGACTGACTTCTATTAACGGAACTGATCCACCGTTTACGCAAAGGCAATGGCAAGAATCTTCATAAATAAGAATTTATGGTGTGCTGTAAGTACCATATATTACAGTCCCTAAATTGTCCTAAACATTTTTGCAGTTTTGTTAGTTTAGTAGTGAACTGTTTTGAGCTTAATGATAAGTCAATTAATTAGTAATTTGACAGAAATTCATCTGCAACCATTTTGATAACAGATTACTTTTTAAAGGAATAACAAAAAAAATGCAAATAAACGTGGTTCAAAATCATGAGGGTTGGAAAAAGCAAGCAGTCTGAGGGTCTCACATTAGGTTGGGTTAAGGTTGTAATCAGCCTTTTTTTAATAAAACATTTTACGGCATTTTATAGGTCAAGTGATTTGACAGTTAAACTTAAAGACTTGGCAGATAGGAATGATTGTTATTACTGGAATAAAAAGCCTTGGACTTGCCTGAGTCAATATGTAGCTTCTCTGGGCTTCCTCCATGACTACCAGACTTGCATTGATGTAGTCATTTTCGGTGTTCTCCAGCTTCACTCGACTGTGATCAACTGCAGGCAGCGTGAGAGACAAAATTATTTGGGCATCAATTGAGAGACATAGTTAAAGGTTTTAGTGAAAGTACACACTGTAAAGACTGGACCTCCCACAAATGTTCACCTACATGGACTGACATCTCTGTATCTGTTACGGTTGCGATTCTCTGGATACTTTGCCACTTTGTAGGAGCACTCGTGGGACTGATTCCTGATTTCCTGAAAACAAAAGAAATACTGTTCAGAGACATCTTGGCACACTGACAGGGGCTCAAGCCAACCACGGCTTTTTACCACACTTGATATGAGAGCAGCAAAGCAGGAAACCCATGACATCCTATCTGGAAAGTATTTAACTCACAACACTGTTATTTTCAGCAATAAACATTTTACAACTTATCACAATAAGATCCTGCTGTGCTGAATAAACCTGTAGAGCTGAGAAAAAAAGAACAAGTTGTACATGATGTAACTAAGCTAATAACAGTGAGCCTCAACCACATGGACACTTGTGATACTTATGACTAAGCTTACGGTCACATTTACGTTGTCATATTAGAGCGTTGTAATGTAGAAAAAATGAAAAAAAAAAACTTTAAAAGGTCAAAACCCATGAAAACTGGAGGAAACTATCGATGAACAGCCCAGATATCGGATATTTGATTAGATAGCCGGACTGTTAGCTTGCTAAATTAAATGCGCGCTTCCAGTGCTGACTATTTACGTTAGCTTGATGCTAACTATGCTAACAGACTTACGAGGTACAGTTTGTGCCACCGGCCCTCCGAGTCTATGTCTTCAAACTCCTGGTCCATGTTCACTGTGGCAGCGCCAGGCTAATGTAGTCAAGGTAAGTGTAGTTAGCTGTCCGACTATCTACCTCATTACTTTATTCGGGTTAGAGAGGCTTTTGGTCAAAGAAGTGTTACTTCCCTCCGCCAACGGGCCAAATGTTTGTCCGTTGTCTCTCCGCTGCAGTTGACATCTGAAAAAAGTGGCGGGTGCGCATGCGCCAGGGGAGGTCCTCCAGGAGCTGTCAAAGCAAACGCCGCAAAGATTTTCAGTGAATGAACGAGATGTTCAACAATAAATTGCTCAGTCTAAAGCACCAATTCTGAGAGTAAATGTATAACATTAATGTAACTTTATGTTATGTTACGTATATACGTTTTACACCCATTTATAAATGTTTTTTTTTAATTTGGAGGAAGTTCTTGAGCATTAATTAATTTGACAGTCTTTGCTATGATGTTCAGGTTCAGAGATGCTCCAGATCACATTTTTACTATTATTCAATTAATCATTTGGTCTAGAAATATTAAAAAAAAAAATCCAAAAAAAATTATTTTTATGATTTTCCAGCTTCATGAGGTTGTCATCTGAAATGGTGTTCTAACAGTCTTGAGGGAGTTCCCACTTGTACTGAACACTTGCTGGCTGCTTTTCCTCCACTCTTCAGTCCAAATCATCCCAAAACTATCTTAACAGGTTTAGGTTGAGTGATTGTTGAGGCCAGGTCATCTGATGCAGCTCTCCTTCACTCTCCTTCAAATATCCATCACATAGCCTGGAGGCATCTCACAAAGACACAGTGGCTGGAACCAAACATTTCAAATTTGGTCTAATGTCCATTCCTCGTGTTTCTTGACCCAAGCAATTCTCTTCTTCTTGTTGGTCTCACTCAGTCCTCAGAGGTCCTCATGAAAGCCAATCATCAGAGTGTTTGATGGTTTTGACTGCACTTAAGGATACATTCAAAGTTCTTCAAATTTTCTGGATTGACCAATTGTCCTCACTTCATTGAGCCTTAATATGGATTACTACATTAGTTGAATAATGCTATTTACTGTGTATCAACACTTCTTCTGCACAACACAACAAATAGTCTCAAACACATCAAGAAGGCAAGAAATTTCACTAATTAACTTTTGACAAGGCACACCTGTAGTTGGAAAACCATTTCAAGGTGACTATCCCATGAAGCTGATTAAGATAATGCCAGTAATGTGCAAAGCTTTTATCAAGGCAAAAGGTGGCTACTTTGTAGAATCTAAAATGTAAAACACAGTACTTAGTTTACAACTTAGTTTAACACTTTTTTGTTCACTACATAATTCCATATATTATTTCATAGTTTTGATGGATTCAGTACTAATGCACAATGTAAAAAATAATAAAAACACATTGAATAAGAACCTGCGTCCAAACTTTTGACTGGTACTGTATTACAGCAAATTTCACAACTTAATTCATCCAAAGTGTAGAATAATTTTATATTTTTTACAGAAAAGAAAACACTCAACAATAACATCATCTGTACAATTTCACTTTGTTAAACAACACAATAAGACAAAGAAACATGATGCTCATTGTGCTGGACAAAGAACACTTCAGTAATCTGATTCTTATGGGACTGATTACAGGCCAACACAGAGGTCAAAAGCAGCGTTTCTAATGTTACAGAGCTGCTGCAGATTTCCCTTTTCAGCTAAGACAGGTCCACCTGAATGCCACAACTACTGGTTCAACCAACTGGGCGTCTAGTTCCGTTACATTTATTTTGCTTTTTGAAGCAGATTACAGGTAACAGAGACGAGATGAGAAAATGCCTCATGAGATTGTCTGCTTGATTATATGGTAGACAGGTTTGAACGTGTCTGAAACATAAAGACACCTACAGTGATGTGATGATCCCCCCATAGATTAATAATCAGCATGCAACAACCTTGTTTGGGCACGTGTGGTCGAAAACCCACGGGACATTATTTTAAACTGAATTAAGATCAGAATCCAAAGAGATTCAAGTAATCTAATATATGATACTGAATTGTGTGGAAATGATGCATGAGACACTTGGAATATTTAAAATGATCATTATCTGGCTACAAAAGGCAACTTTAATGTGAATAGTACAGTGTGAGTGTGTGTGTGTGTATTAATCAGGTAAGGAACACGTCAAAATTTGGGGACAAAAAGCAGCTTCCCATAAGGTTAAAAAAAAAAGATTTTATGACACTTAGTTATTAGTTAAGATCACAGCCAGGATTAAGTTAAAGTTAGGGCTAGTGTTGGAGTTATGAATATAATATGCATAAATAAGGTTGGACTAAATCTCTAAGGAATGAATTCAGCCTTTGCAATATCCCTATAAAGAGTGAAAACAAGGAGTACGTGTATGTGTACATATACTATAATGTCCTCAGGTGATGGAGGGATTGAGTGTCTGAGAAAAGTACCGTACTTTGGCCACAGGGTGGCAGTATTTCCTCCGTTAGATAAACACGGACTGGGACTGACAACGTGTCAAGATAACGGCTGCAACCAGGAGGAAATGTTCCGATAGAGCAATTTGGTTTAGAAATAAGAGCACACAGCAGACGAATCGCATTTTTTTAGAGAAATTTGATAGTAATAGTATAATGTGTGTTTTAGTTTTTAATTTGTAGCTTTTGGGATTTTCTTCATGGCAGATAGTTTTGGTATATTGATTGTACTTCCAAAACCCAAAGTTGTTAGGTGTTGATTTAATTGTAGAGTATGTTATTTCACACATAAAATATGAAAAACATACCCCAAATATCTAGTTTTTGACAGATTGCCATTTTCTTAATTTCCAGTAGTGGAGACTAACTCTCGCACATTTATTCAAGTGCTGTACAGGTGCATATCTGAAGTACTTATACTTTACTTATTTATTTTCATTTGATGCTACTTTAAACTTATTTATGTAATCCACTAGCTTTCAGATGGACATATTTTTGCTCCATTGCATTTATTTCACTATACTGTATACTATAGTTTATATTTACTTTAAAGATATTGTAATTCAAAGCATAGGATCAGTTTATGAAATAAACTAAAAGTAATAATAATAGCAATATACAGGAATATAACACTCTAAAAAGGGCCTGCATGCTTTCACTTTTACTTTTACTTTAAGGTATATTTCATTGTTAATATTAATTTTACCTTTAGTTAAATGAAATTTTAAATGAATTATTTTTAACAGTAATGGAGTATTTTTACAGTTATTCCATTTTTAAGTACGTAAGAATATAATCACTTCATTCGCTGCTGGCTAAAGCTTTTATTGTGAAAAACAAACATTTCCTCCCGGAAGTGTGAATGTTTTTGTAGCTGTTTTGTTCTTCGGCTTGACGATAACTCTCAGACTCACTCGGGGAATGTAGCTCAAATGTAGCTCGACTGTCCTGCGAAGTTTTCTGCAACACATTTTACAACCAGGGCTGATGGAGAGATGGAGACAGCGGTGTACACGTCTGTTGTGAAGTAAAGACAGAGCAAGGGAAAATAAACGGTGAGTGTAATGATGATCTTTACAGGCAGAACTGTGTAACATTTTGTTCGTATAACAGATCAGAACTTCCTCCTCTTCGACGCTGACGAGAAGCTAACAGTTTTTAGCTTCGTTAGCTTGTAAATTCCCCTCGTTAAACTCCAGAAAGCCTCCGCTGGCACCGAATAAAGTTTTATGATCGTTAAGATTAGTCACTTATACAAACCATATTGTCGATTTAACTGTGTGTCGAGTGAGCAAACAGCTTAGCTCAGCCAGTCAGCAACTCTTTGAGCGATTAAAGTTGGGCTACGTTAGCTTCCTGCTAGCCAAATCTGATTTGGTTAGCTAGCAGGCTAACGCTGGTTAGCCAGGTGGAAAGTGTAAACAGAATCTGGTCCTTGCTGTGCCGATCGTCAGATGTCACATATGTTACCTTTTTTTATTCTTCTGATTATTGTAATGTAATGTTACTACTACTTGTAAAACAATTTCTGTTAAAGCTACTGTGGGTTTGTTGGGTTTTCTGGATGCGGACTAACGTTATCTTAATATCCCCATTTCGGTACTTAGTTTATAGTCACGGTTCATGGCTTTCAAAGACGTGTTCACACATTTGTTTTAGCTTTAATCCCTGGAACAGATCCAGAAAACTATAGTCTTGTTTACTCTACACTTATGCTTCATCCATAACTTATAAGCCATTTGGACTGATGAGTGTAACATTAGTGAAAAGGTTGGTTTATTTCGTTACCAGTACCTTTGCTGTAAAGTCATGATTCAGGATTAGAGTTAATTTTTTCAAGCTTTACCATGTTAAATGCACTGATCATTGATCCAAGTGTAGTCAATGAATAGGTCCTATGTGTGTCCTATGTTAAACTTGTTTAGTTCACGTTTTACATGAAGTGATCTTCATTTACAGCTAAGTTTCTGTTTGAGTGTGATTGTGACTTGATTGTGCAATGATGTGAAGGAAGTACATTTCCTCGAGTACTCTAAATAAGTCCAATTCTAAGTAACTTGTACTTAACTGAAGTATTTGAATTTTACGCTACTTTATACTTCCTGTCAGACTTTTTACTCTACTACATTTATCTGACAACTGTTGTTATTTTACAGATTTGGATTTTTAAAAAAAAAAACCCAATAATGATCACATGAAACACAATGCATTTCTATACAATGAGTTAAGACGTCTGACAGAGTGTAAAATAAAGCTTTAAATGCTGCTTGTACGTCAGTGCATCAATAGTAATGATCATAATTCAATAGAACATATAAAAAAGTAGTATTGACAGAGCCTATTTTGGTATGTAATGAGAACTTTTACACATTTTATTACTGATGATATTTACAGGCCTTTACTTAAGTAAGCTTTGTAATGCATGACTTTTACTTGCAACATAGTATTTTTGAATTGTAGTATTGCTACTTTTACTTAAGACAAAGGTCTGAATACTTCCACCACCACTGGCAACTTGTTCTTAAACATCAGCATGGTTCAATAAATTGAAATTCTCTCCTACAAAGTCTTTCTGGTGTCACTTATTAGCACAGTCAACAATCTTTGATGAATAGATAGCAGGTCAGTTGCTGGGTACACTCCTTTCTTATTTACTGTGTGACTTTTATAGCATGCAAGCTAAATTAATCCAAGCCATCTTCCCTGGAACTTTCTGTCAGTGAGTCATAGAGCTTTGTTTTCTCCTAATGGCCTGTTGCTGGTTAAGTTCAATTCACTCTCAGACTGCTGATTGTAAACTGAAAGAAACTGTTTATGCGCCGAAGTTTGGTAACTTTTTGGGACCCTTGTGTTTGTTGAAATGACATAACCTCAAACTCATGTCTTGCCATGACTCAGTGACCCGTCAGTGGCATTTCTCACCACCGATCCAAGTGATGTGTTTTCAATTTTAGAGCCAGACAATACATTTTCAAACCGTGTATTGTTCTTATACGCAAATATTGACATGTTAGGTTATTTTTAAGCATATTCCATTGTTTTAGAGCCAAGGGTTATGTCTTAAAGCCCATATTTTAGCATTTTACATAATGCAGCTGTTTCTTGCACCATCACCCTTATTTGTAAAAAGTCTTGAGTAAGACAAAATTCTTGAGTCTGATCTTGGATAAGGTTGCCTGACCTAAATTTTCCAGGCTGTTGTGACGAAGACAAGATTATGAGCATACTTAATGTTGCAAATAATTTCAGCAGTATTTTAGGTCTGCTATGTGACAGTCCTGTTTCTTCTCTCTAGACAAAAATCTATTTAACTGGCAGAAATTCATGCCTTCAGTCACACATTCAAATATGTCATCAGCAGAGTCTTGTGCTCTGTTTTAAAGCATCTTTCATCAAACAGACGTAACCCTTTACATGCTTGTCCTTGTAATATTACCGCTTTCATTCGCAACACCAGCATTTTCCCCAAAATCTTACTAGTGGGAATGTTTCTCTAAATATTTATCCCTGCAATGGCACTGAACATTTCAGGGATAGAGTGCATGTGTGAAAGGAGCTTTTGGATATCTGCTGATTGTCACCCCTCTATCATTGGTGCAAATGTGACATTGACTGACTGACAGAGACAGACAAGCCCATGAGCTGATCAAGGCAAACATTCGCTTTTTTTTAAACTAATGTCTCTTATCTGCAAGCATAGACACCTACCTTGACTTTAACTTTGATGAATGAAATACTTGATGAATGAGCTAGCAAATATTTGTGCACCAGGCTCGGATAGCGAGCACATTAGCATAGTTTTTGACTGCAAAGGATGGCTTTTCTAGTTTCAGGTGGCCTTTGTGTGTTTTGTTATGTTGAACCAATAAGAGGAAGTATTATCGCAGCCTGTGGTTATCTTGGTATTCCTGTTTATCCGGGGGTAATTCCAAAGAATTCTGTGGATGCAGATAAGATAAACTAATCTGGAAATTTTATTGATGTCAGTAAAGATGGACAGATAGGCTTCTAAGGCAAGTGTACTTAAATAAGGTCGAAAAGCTAAAACAGTCTAGCTAAATTTAAAGCAGTCAAATCAGTGCATCCGTGGCTTTGGTTGAATACTGAGCCACATCACTGCTGGTAAATTGTGAATAGCTGTTGGTGTCTGTTTCCTCCTTCTTTGTAACACAGAATGTAACCGAGCTGTCTTCCCCCATCACACCACCCATCTGCTTCCTTGCCCCTGCTGTTTGGGGTGAAAAGACTTAAGCAGAAAAGGCAGACACTGAGGAGACTGTCATGGAATGAAGTGATTGGAAGATGCATGATGTACAGGATTGATGGAGTGGATTTACCCAATACCACCTATTCTGTCCCCATGTGAAACTGAATTTAATCCAACATTTGGTTTCAGCCACAGATGGTGGTGAGTGATGACTAAAAGACTCATAACAATCTTCGTTCTCGGTAATTATCTTCACCATAATAAGACACCACGTACGCCTCAGGTAACGCATTCCCTCTTTAGCTCCTGCAGGAGTTCAGATTGGTAGACCTGCAGCAGGCATACATTATTCAGCATGTCTTCTTCACTAAGTTAGCCTGCATGGTTTAGAGGGGAGCTTAACTGTGCGAATGGAGAGGAAGGGGCACAGGTTCACAAACTGAAGTCCTCTGAGGAGCACCTCAGGACAGCCTCACCTCTTTTATCAAGTTCAGCATAGAGAAAGGTCGAGAAGAAGTCATCATTGTTTAACCATTGCCTAATGCCGAGTTCACACTACAGGACTGTGGCCCAGATTTTCCACTTGCAGACAGTTTTTGGAGCTTGCCAACAAAAGTCCCAAGATCAAAGGCAAATTAGTTACCCGATACCCCTCAGAAGCGGAAAGATATCGAGCAGGTTAAATATCTGGTTGTGTCAGGAGCCATGCAATGAGCCAGAGCCAAGGAGAGCATACATCGGCACAGGTAACGTTAATGCATCAATCTGCAGTAATGCACCAGCAAAGACAGGGAAGAATAAGACTTCTTGCAAATGAATGCATAAATGCAGTGAGCTTTGCAAATGTTTTATGTGGAAGGAAATACACTCATCATGTTTGTTAAACCTCAGGAACACACACAGTGTGTTTTGGTGAGCAACATCATAAGTAATCAGAACTTTTGTTCGTTTACAAGAAAACTCCACATGGCACCTTTTAAAGGCTCTCTGTAGAAAAAAGGATGTGCTCCTCTGGTGAAGGCTCATAGCTGCACATGTGGCTTCTATTGTAGCTCGAGCCCACTGTGTGGGCTGCGTGGCAATTTTTGTGCCGTTGCCACAGTCAAGATTGTAGTTTACGTGATGACCAGAGACCCAGAAATACTAGTGGGAAAAACTCTTTGCAGAGAAATCAAGCTGCCATTGAAATGAATGGGCAGCAATGTTTAGACTCATACAAAACATCCACAGTGTGGCTCTTCCACTTTATGATCCTTATAAGAACCCCACCGGTGACGTAGATGTCCCTCTATATAGTAGGCAAATGGTATATCCCCTTCTGCAGCTGGGTCAAACACAAGCCATCTATATTTGCTGTCTCCTTGTGGTGCTGAATGGAGGAATGGGAAAATAATACAACTCATGTTTAAATCGCTTTTGGACAAGAGGAACTGTTTTTTAACATCTTGCTACCTAATCGTTACATCCCCAGTTGCGTCTTACAAGTTTTGATGACACTGTTGCCTCATTACAGTGTACCAGATACAGCGGAAAAGTACCTTGTCCAACTGGCTGTAAATCAGACTGTTTAGTAAATTGTGCTGAAAGCAGCCACAGAGGCCATCACTCCAGTGTCTCCTGTCCCCACTCTCTGGTGAATGTCAGGCATTATTATTATACTTTGGCTGGCAGATAATAGACTAAATAGAGATTCATTAAGCTACAGGATTATTTCAGTGTCCAGCTGACAGAAAGTTGGCTTGCACCTGATGAATGCTGGACAGTCTAACAATAACAGAGAGATGTCCTGTACAGCAATGACACTTTGAAAAAAGCTGAAATGTCTCATTTCAATGGGGTAGGTAAACGAGTAGCTTTTCCATAGAGTTTGTCATCCAGCGTCTGGGCTGTTCCTCCGATCGGAGCCGTAATAACTGAATGCATTGTCACAATCAGGAAGTCTGTCCTCCCGCTGGAATGTCACAGGATATTAGTGTTCATGATTAATGCTTTGAGTCACTTGTGTCCAGTGTTGGAAGCTGATCATTGTATGTGGGATTTCTTTGAAGGCAGGCATAGGCTACCAAACTGGCAATATTCCAGGAAGTTTACATCCTCTATAGTTAAATTTACACTTCAGCATTGAGAAACACAGCATCCTTTTCTTCTCAATACCTTACTGATGACCTAAAGCCAACCCAGACTTAAATACTTACAAATATTTTCAATCAATATTACATCAACTGTTGATGTAAGGAAATCATACGGTTACTCACAGCAACTGCAAACAGGGCTGAAAGGGAAAGTAACATTGCTAACGGCTCCACGGTGGAGGAGTTGGTTCCAAATATGGGAGTGTCTTGCTAGTGTGGAAGTGGCTTGGTTACAAAAGATCAGATGTACAACAAACCACTGTGATATGTAAGAAGTGGAAGAAGGCTGTAATAGCAAAAGGAGGCAATACAACAAACTTATTTCACTACCTCAAGCGCAAGGAGAGCAAGAAGAGCTCAACGGCTATTGTGAGTTTTAAACCAAAAATGAAGTTTAGTATTTTGTCATAGAAGACAGAAATACTCTGAAATATTATTTTAGGGCCATATAGTTGAGAGTACTATGTGGATGGTGTGTACCTCCAGAAATCGAGAAGCAGATTAGAAACAAGCAAAAGTCCAATAACAATGCACAGGAAGTGCTAAGTATATATCTTTATAACAACACCATTTTAGATGTTGATGTAAAATACTTCATGTGGCCACTATATTCGTATCCTCAAATTATCCAGTGTCAGTATGGCTTGTAATCTAAAGAGACATGCTCATTTTTAGCAACTTACTGTTGCTTCCTTCTTTTCACATGCTACACAGTGAACCGGGGTTACACGAGTCACCTCAAGTTTCTGCCTAGTACACTTAACTGAGCCGCTGTTCTTCTATTTACTTTGGAAACAATAGAAGCACTGCGCAGCAACCTTAACACGAATACTCAGGAAAGGATGTTTCTTTGGGAGAGAGCCATGTTCTGTTTATAGCTTATTAATAGTCCGAAACGTATTTATGAAAGAGGGTTTGACGTGCCAGTGTGCAGTCTCAGACCTGTAATATAAAATGCTCCATTGCAATTTGGTTATGCACCTAATTGTCTCTTTGTAAAATTACAGGCAATGGAAACCTGGATTTCTTTTTGTTTATTGCAATGCAGGAGCCAACATGTTATTGCTTGTGGTCTGAAGGGCCATACTTGTTAAAACCATTACCACTACAGCCCCAGGTGACACTTTTTCTTACTGTTTTTTCCCCCATCCATCTTGACACACATATTATAGCACAATTCTCAAAAAGTCTCATTGACGATGTATGGACCTGCCCCCAGTAGACAACCACATATTTATATCATATTACAGTGATAATCATGGTTTAGCATCAGCTGGTGCAAACTCAGTGATTTCTTTTAAGAGTTGACGGAAGGTTGAAACCGTTTATTCTGCAGCGGTAGGCTTCCTGCCCCGGGGTTGTCTCAGGAACTGGGACACCATCCCAGTGTGTGAGCCGCGGTTGCATGTGGTTGTCCCCGGGCCACAGAACTTGAATACATGCATGTGCGTACACACACACAAACACAAACACACACACTGGCCGCAGTCACATGGAAAGTCCCACTTACTCTTGGTACAGTGCCGAGGCAGGCTTTTCCAGTTTAATTACGCCTTGGGAGCGTAATTTCACATTGACTTGTGGGTTGCTTGAAATTGCTCCTCTGTCTTGTTAAAATTTCCTCTCGCTCACGTGACTTGGTTAGTTGACCCAATACGTCATCGGGCTTTGTTACGATGTGGAATTATAGTGTTAGGACGTTACTTTAGCCAGCACCAGATGAGCCTCATGGTGGAAGTTATCTTCATGGTCACTAGTTAGAAAACCATTTTCTATTTTTGTTGATCCATGACACAATTCAGTTTTGACATAGTCAAGGATGGCTCTGGAAATTTCATCATAAAAAGTCTTCAGCAGTTTCTATTTAAAGACCATTCTACCTCATTAAATTGAGTATTTGAGTTTCCACATGTACAGATTTGACCTAAAATGAAGCTTTGACACTTTTTTAACTCTGTTCAGGTGACGGTGTTGTGCCATGTCACCAAATTCAGCACGGTCTGTCTTTGTATCAGTGGCATCATTTCCCTGACGCTCCAAACAAAATTGTGTGATCTGTTGTCTCACGTCACCTCACATCATCTCATCTCACGTTACCCGCCGGTGTTGTGTGTGGCTTAAATTTCAGATGTCACATGCAGGCTTTGGTTTTTAATTGTGACTCTTAAACTTTCAGCACCACCAATTAAAACACATTATTCTTTACAACTTGGCTGCAGTGCTAATGGCTTGATGAGAGGCAATTATGGTTTAGGCTTTAAAAAAAAATCTCATTTATTTTTAGTGACAATTCAGCATATGGGTTAACTTTACATTAAATGTACTTGTACGTTGCAATCAGCTAAATGTGGCTGCTTAGTAAAATCTAGTCCTCCACACCCATGTTTGTTAGTTATTTTGTTTTTTTTCTCAGAAAGTGTATTTTGAGAGACACTCAAATTTGTTGTACTGCCTGCTAAATATAGAATTGATGAATTACCTCAGAGATACTTCATTGTCCTCTTATCAGCATGTCCCACCTGCCATTCAACCTGAAGGTATGTTTTTCTTGTGTCATGCTGCTGTCTGAGAATCAGCAGTTATTACCTGTTATTACCTTTATATCACAGTGTCGCCTTTAAAGAGGTAAAATGAGTCTGTGTTTACACTGCCCATATTTTATAGCACTCTAATTGTACTACAAATAAGGCGTGTGGCGTAGACCTATACTAAACACGTGAAGGAAAAATAATCAAAAATAATCTGGTTCATACTGGGTCGATTGCCTAGAATTTGTCAGTTAGAAAAAAAAAAAGGTTCTAGTATTTGGCAATTTAATATGAATTTTCAAAGCAAGATGAGACATCAGTGAATTATTTGTGCAAATTTCAGAGAAAGCATTTAGTCTGTCATGGAAAAAGTCTAATAGCAACATAACAAAACAACCGCTGACGTCAAAGAAGCCAAAAACCGTCAGCTCTGCATCACAACTAGCTCCATAATACAAGCATAGTCATTGTTGATAGGCTGTTTATTAATGATTAATTCGTCGAGCTGTGCCTGTGACCTGTTCTCTGCTGAATTGTGTCCAATTTAGTCTTCTGCATGCATCTTCACAGTCAAACTTACTGACACCAAAAGTTTACAAAGGTTCAGGCCTTTGCACACAGCTCATCTTTAGGCTCGAGGGTTGATTGTTTTCTCTCTAGATCTCTTTGTCCAGTGTGCGTAAGTGGACTTAAGTGTTGTCACTGACCTGCAGGTTTACATTAACAAGGTCACTTAAGACAGTAAGCTTCATACTTTTCCATCATGAGACCTTCCCTGCAGGGTGTAGGCAATACTGAGATGCATTGCAGTTTGCTCCCGGCATCAAGCAGCCTCTCAAATGCACATTGAGTGGCCACTTGTGATGAGATTTCTGCTTTCCACTTCACATTTTTCTGTCGGAAACAGACTGAAAAAAAAAACACCCATTTGTGCCTGTCCATATCCAGTTAGAGAGGTTTTGTGTCTTTTGTACCTCAGCTTTGAAACCTTGTCTGAGTTATTTGGCATAGAAAAATCTACTTCGTTTAAGAGCTTTGAGTTAGAATTACATTTGCAGTGCACAGCACAGGTTGGAGGCTGGGCTCACATCCCAGACCACCTTCAAAATATGACCTGAGTCTGTGTTTTAGGTGCATTCAGACCTATTTTTAGAGTCATTGACTTGTGATCAAATCACCTAAGATGCATTTTGGTAGCAGAATTAATTCAATTTATTATATATGGTTGATAGGGAGGAAGAAGGAGAGTCAGTATCTAAACACAGGCACCAGACTGAATCTGGTCTCTGGCTTTAAAACTTTCCTCCAACACTAAAGCAGCTGTAGTAAAACTTTACTGCTGCCTGCAGGTCATCTTGAGGGGAGGAAAACCACAGCCAGTCAGACCAAGGTTTCTAGGTTATGAGAATGAGTGTTTGCACTTTGCTGTCCCAGTTGAGATTCGCAGCGGGCTTGTTAATTAGTCACCTTTTGGCTCCCTCTGGAATTTTCCTGAAATTAGTCCCTAATGACAAACACACACAAACACAAGAGCATACAGAAGCAGAGGGAAATCGTCCTTTGTTCTCCATGTTGCCTATTTGGTATTATGATTTAGGGTTTTACACACATACGGAAAGTTGTTCAAATTAGGGCTGCCCCTTAAAAGTCGAATCATTGCATTTTTTTTAGCTGTGCCATTGCACATGGAGCGTTACAGGCTATAAACTTTACAAACCAAGTCTTGCCTCAAAATGATCTTACCACAAATGCATGAGGCAGAGCAGCGCAGTGGGTGTGTGTTGGCTGCTCTCATGCTCTCAGTTCTGGTGCTGACTGTCAATGAAGTCAGCTGAACTACTATATGCTGCTATAGTTTATTTCTCACATTCGTAGGTTTGTTAGTTTGAAGTGTCGACTCTGAAAATCTTGATTCAGGGACAGCCCCCATTCAGATTCCCAAAGTTAAATTAAAGACAGATACAGTCTCTTACCCAGAGCACAGAATGTGTTTGTTGAAATAATGACTGACATTATTTCATAATGTCAGTCGTTTGTCTGCAGCACTGCATTTTGTTGTTCTCCAAATTAGAGAGAGAGTTAGACAAATTTGAGGACATAGTAAATTAAACATGACATTTCACCACTTAAGCTGAGAACACCACATGATTTTAAAACCATATTATGATTTGGCTTATGGTTGCTGATTTAAAAGATGTGTTGTAGATTTTGAACTGGTCTGCAAAAACAAAGGATAGGTCACCTTGGAAAATCTACAGATTTTGTCTTTCAGACTGCAATGGTTTAGCATTCAAATCTCTAATTTCTGATGTTAATTTAATGTTAGTCAGCATTTTGATGTTTTACAAATGGAATGTTGGTTTTATTGTTGCTCAGAGAGAAACAGCACATTCACACTCATTTTGTTCTGCTCCTTCCACTAGTTGGTCTTTTTAAGAATCAGATTAAGGCAGAGATGTTTATCCAAATATGTAAATGTATTTGTTGGTTTGCGTTCGGTCAGCTTTTGAAGCTCACATAGCACCACACCCACAAACTTTTCAGAATGAGATTTGCTTCCCATTACTTGAAGATCTCGAGTAAGTTATTTGTGTCGATGTGTGTCGACAAGACAGAATCATGAGAATCAAATGTACTTCTACTTGTTCTTGTTTGGTTTTGTGTAGCATCGCCCTCAAACAACTGTCCTTCACGTCCACTACAAGTGAACTTAAAATGCTGCTCTCACAGATGATGAGCTTGGCTTTAGTTGTTCACACTGTGTAAAAGTGCATGTGGAAGCATTTGAGGCAAGGTGTGGCTGCTCTAGGGGCACACTGACACAGCTGTGGCTGCCTCTGAGATCTGCGATGGGAAAAATACAGGATTTTGTCTTGTTTTGCCTACACATGACTAATGCACACTCCAGGGAAAGCTTGCAGTCATTTTATGTAAGTGGTCTCACATGCACTAACACACATACACAGAGGACACGCCTGAAAATATGCCTTAAGCCTGCCAGAAAACTCCTAATTATCAAAGGGATGGTCTTTGGGACTGTGAGACTAGTGAGAGCCTCAATGATAGCTGTCTTGTCTTAGATTTTGACGTATTTTTTTTACTGTATCTCCAGTTGATTGGTTCTTATGCATCCTGAGCAACACACCACTACATTGCAATACCAAATGCTTCTGTTTTTGCCGCAGAGCATTAAAAGTTAATGCATTCAGCTTTGGTCCTGTACCTGATTTTCTGTTTTTTTTCTGTCTCTGTCAGGTTGGTGTCCTACATCTGAACATCTGCATCTCATCACTGTGATTCAAACCAGGGACAGACTACGCCACGGACTTCCCGACCTCTTATACCAGCCTCCAGCCACTATGTCCTAGCTAACAACAGCCAAGCCCCCTCCCCTGACCATACTGTCCCTTAAACCCCAGTCCCTCCGTCCATCTTCCCCCCTCTCCCTATCCCTCAGCTCCTCTCCTGATGTGGTGATTTCTGGCCATAGCACCAGCGACGCCCCTTCTGGCGTGATGAGTAGCTTGCACCAGCAGCATCATGGCAGCACAGGCTCAGAGCGAGACCTTCACTCTGCTGCCTCCTCTGTTAGCCTCCCTTCAGTTAGAAAGACCCCTAAGAAGCGCCGTCTGTCCCTCCACTCACTCTTCGGCCGAAGGCGCCGGCCTGACCGCGACCCTAAGCGCAAGTCCAGGGCTCTGCAGACCAGTGCTGGAGTGGACGGCATCGTCAGCACCGAAAATGTCCAGCCGGAGACTTTGCATGATAAAACTTCTGCGCAGTCCGCACTGGGCGCAGCATCGACTTCATCAGTGTCGGGTTCTTCATCAGAGCTGCTAGAGTGCCCTCTGTGCCTATTGCGACATGCACGTGAGCGCTTCCCAGACATCATGACCTGTCACCACCGCTCCTGCGCCGACTGCCTCAGACAGTATCTCCGCATCGAGATCTCGGAGTCTCGAGTCAACATCTGCTGCCCCGAGTGCTCGGAGCGCTTCAACCCCCATGACATCCGGTTGATCCTGGGGGACCGGGCCCTCATGGAGAAGTACGAGGAGTTCATGCTGAGGAGGTGGCTGGTGGCTGAACCTGACTGCCGCTGGTGCCCTGCCCCTGACTGCGGGTAAGAACAAGAGTTGAGGGATTACACAGTGAATAACACATTAGGACAACCTGTTCGTTCCATAAAATATGATTTATTTTGAAGTCATAAAACAATGACATTGTCAGGTGTAACTCAAGGGTAGGAATGAATTTGAAATATTTTTCATATTAAGTGTTTTCCACCTGACATTTAAGGCAACAAAGCACACTCAAATTTACAGGGTCTAATTTAGCCAGTTTCAAGCATGTGAGATTATTTCCACATAAACCACAACTCATATTTAATATTTTTAAATAAACTATTTCAGTTACCTGAGATGTGCCTGATGATTTGTACTTCTGATATAACAAATACACCAGTCCCAAAATAACATCGTAAGCAGCTACATCAAGGAAACTTGAAGGCTGTAATCTGGCCTTTTGAAGTTCACCCCAGCTTCTGCATTGATGCCGGAGTTATAAATAACTCGTAGCAGCAATAGACCTATTTATTTTGTCAGCTGAAAAAGACGTGCGCAAGTGATGATGATGTCCGTTGTTATGAGACAGTACCTGTCATTTTTCCAACCACATAATGGTCTGTAGAGGGACTCATATACAGCACATCCCAAAACCAGTATGAATAATATTTTATAATGTTTTTGTTGTGTAAATGTTCCAAGTCATTAGGTTTTTTTGTTGCCCATTTTATTTACAGAAAGTCTAATCATCACCATCATCATCTTACTGCCATCATATTTTTTTTTTTACTGTTAAACATTTTGTGCAACAACTATGAGACTGCAACACCAGAAATATGAAAGAGAACCACACAGAATAAAACAATAACACTGTAAAGCAATGAAGAACATAGAAAAGTAAAAACAATCCAGGTTAAAAACAACGTTTAAATGACCAAGTGGATAAAAACAAAACTTCCACGTATTGAATTTGTTTATTCAGCTATGTTAATTATTAGCTTGAGGCCAAGATGGCGTTCTGCAAACTTCAGTCCATTCCTTCAGGCACTGCTCAAAAAAGATGTTATTGAAACTGTTTTTCTGGTTTCCCCTCTTTCACGAGGAGGTGACAGTGTAGGTGAGGGTCAGGTCAGGGTCTTGTATGTTTGGAGCTGGTAGGTGATTCAACAGTTTGCTCACAGAGGCCTGAATGGAGGTGAACATTATGGTCTGTGTGCTTGCTGGGTCACCCTGCTTTACCTTGTTGTTTAGTACACCTTTAGGCCATGACTACCATGCACACAGCATAATCAAAAGTACTCATCTGCATTTGTGGTAGCCTGTATTTTTTTTACATGTTTTTTTGCTGATGCAGATTCTGGCAGGCGTGATTTAAACAAAACTATTGATGTATAGCGGTTCCATAGTTTTGGAGCAGCTACTAACCCACATTCCCTGCATTCAGTTATGATTGTTAGCTTAGTTTTGGGTTCAGTAATGGCTTTACCCTTCACTCTCTCTTGGCTTTGTTGCATCAACACTGCTGACCCTGTCTGTGGGAATAATGGCTCTTTCATGAGCTTTTTTTTTTCAGCTCTTTTTGCTCTCATCATCTAATCATGTAAGCTCTGGCTCACTGTCACACTCTCCACTGGTTGATGCTGTCACTTTTTATTGTTCTTTAATTATGCTCTCTAAGTTATTGGGCTGTGTTGGTCAGCTCAGCAGTCGGGTTTTATCAAAGATAAGAGACGAATTGTTTTTCTTAATGCAAGTCTTGACTTAAAGTGGTGTCACACATAGTTCAATGCACATATTCTGTAGGGTTTTTGTAATTTGTGCAACTGAAGTTGAAAAGTTAAAACGATGAGTCAAAACTGAACAGGAATGCAATTGGTAGACTGTGTTTTTACACTGAAATGTATAGTAATACCAAAAGGTCCATTTGGAAGGTCTCCTATCCACTTTATGACTTTTACACCATTTGCCATCAGTTTGCCTCACTGAGGTGTTAGTGGAGACTGTCTGGAAACTGTCTAGACTGAATGCCCTGTAGGTAGGTATATGGTGCCCACACACAATACTACTACTCTGTGTGCATCAGTTTATAGGTAAACATTTAAAAAAAAAAAAAAAAGCATTGTGAAATGAGGTCTCGACAAGTACATGTGTGTTTGTTTTTGTCATCTGACACCATAGGACACAAAACCACTCATTTTCTATCTCTACTCCAGGCTGTTTACTTTTTTCTGTCCATTTCGTCCTACTTTTCCATCTTCCAGTTCGTGGGAAACAGACTGAGCACTTTTTGTTTATCTCCCTTTTTTCCTCTTATTTGGTCTATATAACATCAAAAAACAGTGGAAAAATCCTCAGTGCCCAAGGTGATGTCCACAAATGTCTTGTTTTGTCAGAAAAACAGACTAAGTTGCTCACAGCTGACTTTGAGCAAAATAGTCCTTTTGCATAACTTCCACTTTCTTCACAACCGTTGCCACTGTTGCCTCTCTAGTATCAGATGATGTGAGCATGTCAATTGGATTGAATATCTCATCTTGACCAAGATCTTGACTGAGTGAACAGCTGTGTATATCAACAGGCATGGTATGTGTATCAGCTGATGCCACAACTTACTTAGCTTTGATCATTTTCAAGGAATTTGTGCTGAACTGAATAAGCAGCTCTGTCTTGCTGAGAATCACAGAATTACATTTCTAAAAAATATTATGGTGCGTGTTTTGAGTGTTTGTTTTGATCAACTGAGGGTTTCATACAAGCTGCAAACTCATGCTTGGATCATTTACACTGGACCTTTATGCATTTGCACATAGTGATGTCCAGTAGAGACACTGTCCAGTGTTTGTTTTTCCTTACCATTTGTTTCTAATGTTCCCATGATGACCCAACTATAGGATGCTGAATGGCTGGAACAGTCTCAGGGTTTAACTGAGGTTCTCATACATGTACTTACATTATTAATAGGCCAGGTGCTCTGCTCTGATTCTACTGTATCTAAGCTCTTCCTTATTAATGTCTAATCTTATCTATACCACAAAGGGAGACAAGTAGGTTTATGAGTCAACGAATGAGCGGAAACAGTTGCTACAATTAATTTGATTATTTCCTCAAATAATAACGCCATTAATTTCAGACAGTAATTGTGTGGGTTATAAATGACTGCTGCGACAGTTAGTCATATTAGATTTGCATGTTTATAATAAAACAGTTGTTGGACTTTGCTCGGTCCTGTCATGTAGTTTTCAATAATGGCTCTGAAATTGACCATTGTAATGATTGGTGAGGGATACTATGGTGACATGCAGCCATGCAGAACTGATTGAGGCAGTACTGATTTATTGTAACAGAGCTCATTGGTGGAATCATCATGGAAAGTCAGCTAATTTCCTATGTTTATTTAACAAACACTTCTCGAAGTGACAGATTGACGATGTAAATAGCAGCAGTGTACACTATGACTGTATTGGATTTTGTATTTAAACAGTCTGGAAATTGCTCCTTGGTTTTTACCCACTCTAGTTTCATACTCCTGCTCTACTTGTAAGCTTCTCACTTTAGCCCTGCTGACCCCTAGTGTTAAGCTAAACCACTACATCCATGCTCTCCAACCAGTGAATCTAACCACCATTTTGACTGTTTTTTTTTTTTCTGTCTCAGTTACGCAGTCATTGCGTTTGGCTGTGCCAGCTGCCCAAAGATCACCTGTGGGCGTGAGGGCTGCGGGACAGAGTTCTGCTACCACTGCAAACAGCTGTGGCATCCCAACCAGACATGTGACACAGCTCGGCAGCAAAGGGCCCAAACCTTCCGCCTGAGGAGTTTCAGGTCCTCCTCCCTCAGCTACAGCCAAGAGAGTGGAGCCGCAGGTAATATACAAATACACACACCTCTACCTTCAGCACACCCATCGCCTTTTTTAGACTCATGCTCGTACTCCTACACAGATGAATTCACAGTATACAATACACACTGTAAATATTCACCAAAACTACTGTATGTAAAATACCTTTCATGCTTTCCCTCATTCCATGTCCACTAGGTGATGACATCAAGCCGTGCCCTCGCTGTGCTGCTTACATCATCAAGATGAATGATGGGAGCTGTAATCACATGACCTGCGCTGTCTGTGGCTGCGAGTTTTGCTGGCTCTGCATGAAGGAGATCTCTGACCTGCACTATTTAAGGTGAGACAAACGTACAGTAGAAAAAAGTGCTTATCTGCAATCAGTAGTTTCTACAGTTGTGTTTTCCCTCCTGTTGGAGAGAGGGCATTTTGACTTTGTTTGAGAGCCAACAGTGTATAGAGATGGGAAATGTGGAGAGACTGGAGTTTGACATGCAAGAAAGGTCCCCAGCAGGAATTTAACCATAGACAGTGTGGTTGTGCTTTTAATTTCAGTTTTGTTTGAGTGTGAAGTTGATAGTAGTTTGACAAAATAATCTTAAATCAATTATAAGATGCCTCCAGAACTGTCAACTGTAAAGTTTTTTATTTTGTTTTTTTCCAAAGAACTGAAATTGAAAAAACATCATACTGTTCCTACTTTTCAGCCCTAGTTTGAGTTGTTATGATAACCATGATACACACACTCACATTATCTCTCTGCCTGCATTGACCACCCTGTTTCCTCTCTCTCTCTAATCCTCACAGTCCTTCTGGCTGTACCTTCTGGGGGAAGAAGCCCTGGAGCAGAAAGAAGAAGATCCTCTGGCAGCTCGGCACGTTGGTGGGTGCGCCTGTGGGCATCGCCCTGATAGCCGGCATTGCCATCCCTGCCATGATCATTGGCATCCCAGTTTATGTGGGGAGAAAGGTGAGTGCTGATGCCAGACAGCTGAGGAATAGTATAGATTCATGGTGGCCAAAACTAACAGTTTATTCAGATAGAGGGAAAGTATAATGGGAGGCAGCTAGAAGACAGGCAGTAGTGGTACAGTTGTAGTTTAAGGGATTAGATGTTAAAGGTAATTAACAATGATCTCCCTCTTCAGATCCATAATCGCTATGAGGGCAAGGACATCTCTAAACACAAGAGGAACTTGGTAATAGCTGGTGGTGTGACGCTGTCTGTAATCGTGTCGCCTGTGGTTGCAGCAGTAACTGTTGGTAAGAAAGTGGTTTTTTTCTCTTTTCACTTTCGTTCCTTTGCCATCTGTTTCTCAACAACATTTGAATTATTTAAAAGGTTTCTTTGGTGGGTCACTGGTATAAAAACGTCATTCAGGGTTTGAAAATTGAACATATGTCACATGCCTCTTGTCCTTCTGCTGTTTACAGTGTTTGGAAATGAATATAGTATATACTATGTACAGTTTATTATTGAACCTCAATAAAGCTTCTACTGTGTAAGTGTGTGTTTACATTGTGTCGTGCAGGCATTGGCGTCCCCATTATGCTGGCTTACGTGTATGGAGTTGTCCCGATCTCACTGTGCCGGAGTGGGGGCTGTGGAGTGTCTGCTGGCAATGGCAAAGGGGTGCGAATTGAGTTTGATGACGAAAATGACAACATAGGCAGCGGAGCGGCAGCCACAGGTGAGCATCTCTAACTGACAGAAAAAAAGAAATTTTAAGTTCACAAGTAAATACCAGCAGCTTCTTCTAGCAAGCACAACAACAAGGGGTTGTTGTACCTGTGTGTACTGGCACATTTGTGTTTATGGAACTCTTGTTTGGCTTGCAGAAGTACATCTACACCTGCCAGTGCCTTTGTGTGTACATATAGATTATTCATAGCCCATGAAGTGCCAAAACAGTTGATGGGAGACAAGTATTTGAGGTGTGTGATGGTGTGAAATGACTGGCGCAGTGTCAGTAGTTTTTCCTGTCAGTGTGTGTTTGTCACTTTCTGACGGCTGACGGCTGTGTGAGGTCGAGCACAACGTGCTTTCCCAGGAGGCCTTTAGGGAGACGGATTATATTTCTCACAGCTTCTGTCAACACTGCCAATGATAATTATGAATCCAAATGACAGCAGATGACAAAGCTTTGACCTTTCCAGGAACATAAGGTGTGAGACTTGATGACACGTATTCACACCAAAGAATCATCATCTGTTGTTACAGGACGAATTAAAGCCTTTAAAAGTCAGTAAAGTCATTGATATAACTTTAGAGGAATAAACCTAAGGCTTCTGACATGTTTTTCTTTTTTTTGTTGTTGGTATCCAGGGCCACTGGCCCCAATTCTTCTTCGTGACTAAAACGATAATTCCTCCCTCATCTTTTTTAACTTATTTCTTTTTTTGGTTTCTTCAAGCCAAATAGTTCTTTCCTTAACAGAAATGATGTGCCCGACACTGTAAATTAATAGAATCGCACTTCCTGTTCCCCTTAGACACAACCTCAGTGGCTGAGACTCGGCTCAACAATCCCAGCCTCGGAGACGGAGCGAGCGTCGGCGGCCTGACGGGCCTGAGCCTCAGTGTCAGTGGGAGCCACATGGAGCGCTGCGGCATGAGCTCCACTCAGCGGGACAACATGAGCGACAACGCCAGCACCACAGCCCTCGCTGGGACCAGCATCACCGGCAGCCTCTCTGGCAGCTGCTACAACAGGTAATAGACTGGACCTGGATGATCTTTGCATTGCTATAAATGTGAGAGTAAATGAGAAAATTGTACTATTTCAGAAGCAAGGAGTGTTCATTTAATGCTTGTGTTTTCTCAATTTGCATGTTTCATATATACTTTATTATTTTTGAGCAAGAATGTGGTAGTGCATTTTCATTAGTTTGAAATAATAAATCCGCTTTAATTGATACATTTCATGGTGTTGACTTGGAAAATCTTCTTCTTTCATTTGTATCTTTGAATTTGTGACTCATCGAGATTTGAATTATTTTATATTTTGTGTCAATTGTCATTTCCAGGATGGAGGTGCAGGCTGATGTGCAGAAGGAGCGCTGCAGCCTGAGCGGAGAGTCGGCCACCGTCAGTCTCGGGACAATCAGTGACAACGCAAGTACTAAAGCCATGGCAGGATCCATCCTCAATGCATACATGCCTCTGGAAAGGTCAGTCATCAGAGCTTACTCATCCTACGTGTTTCTGACCTATTTTTGAAAGAAAAGAAATCCCTGTCCTAGTTTTTCTGGTACCTTCTGGTCATTGTGCGTGCTTATCAGTGTTCATTGTACCGCATGCTTTCTGCTTTAGTAGAAAATGTTGGCAGCACATAAAAACAAATTGAGGGGGAATTAACGATTTCTCTTGTCATTTGGTTACTTGAGTTATTTATGGAATTGTTTGGTCTGTTGTTGGAAGTAGAAGTAGTTGATTCTTAATAAACATGCAAGTGAATATGCATGTTACATGACAAAGATAACTGAAATGATTTGTGCTTTTACTGTTAGTTAATTTTGAGTGATTTTATTTTGCAGAGACAATAGTCTGGAAGTTCAGGCAGACATGGAGTCCAAACAGGAGAAGGTGAGGCACTGCAGTGCCAGCAGCAGCCTGGACGAAGCCAGCTGTAGCAGTAGCACCGCCGGTCTTAAAGGTGCTAGTGGTGGCACGTGCACATGCTCCTGCACGTCCGCCTGCTGCTGTGCACAGCACGACAACCACTGCTGCCCCTCATCTCCCTGGTCAAAGGAACCCTCAACTTCAGGGGGCAAGAAGAGCAAAGGAAAGCTGTGGAAAAGAGCCAGCAGCAGCAGCAGCAAAGGAGAAACTAAAATTAACGAGACACGTGGAGATATGGATGCTCAGCTCCTGGAGCAGCGCAGCACCAACTCCTCTGAGTTTGATTCACCGTCTCTGAGCGGCAGCCTGCCCTCAGTGGCCGACTCGCACTGTAGCCACTTCTCATCAGAGCTCAGCTGCTCAGACCCGGAGACCTCACGACCAGCTCTTCCACCCAGCTCTGCCCCAATGGACAGTCATCCCTCCGCCACATTCAGTGACGTCACCATCACACCAATGCCCGAGGTGGAGCACGACCGCCTGGAGCATTACCCACCTCAGAGTAGCCACGCAGCCTTCACCCGACGCCTGCTATCATCATCTCCACCTGCTTCACCAAAAGAGGGGAGCAGTGGGACGTTTCTGTACATCAGCGAGGAGGGCGGAGGCGACATTGCAGACATAGAGCCGGAGAAAGACGAGAAAATAAAAGAGACTACCAAAAACACTGCCGCACAGCCTGTAAGCCCGACAAGGAAGCGCTGCATACAGACAGATATCTAAAGGAACTCTTTTTTTGGGTGTTGGCGGTGTTACCACTGCTAGCTCAATTAGCCTTATCACCTAATTTCACTCTTGAGTGAACCTGGTGGTGAAGTTAGAGGCTGCAAATTTAAGTCTAATTATATTTTTATCTGATGTGGATGCAGGTATATAATGTGAATGTCAGTCGAGACAGTGACAAAGAGGGTCAAGGTCCAAGTTGGAAAGAGATTTTGTGAACACAGGAGCACAGTAAAGTCAGAGCAGGTGAGGTGGTTCTGTTCTTTTGTGACGGAACAAACAGCCATGTGTGAACCAGATGTTTCAGCCAGGTAGAGTTGAATGTATGTGGACAGGTGTAAAGTACGTTATCAGGGTGGTGCGATACTGCAGAAGGCCCATCCAGCTATAATGATGATCTGCAAAGTGTGACCCCGAATGATTTTCTGAATCCAGGCTCAGCATCTCGTTCGTAATGCTTACAAAAAGCAGAACTGATAAAAGCTGGATAGGAAGAATTTAAAATTCTCAATAGTAAGTTGAGCTGCTATTTTAAAGCCTAAACTGATTCTCCATCATGACATTGCAAATATCTGGTTTTCTCTGGGGGTTTGGAAATGAATCAGGGATGGATATGTCATCACTGTGGTCCACCACTGTGCCACCAGTTCATTCTGTGACTTAAAATGGCATGAGAAACACCACAGCTATAGGATTGTGAACCTAAGAGGGACCAGTCCATATAGTAGCAAAGTTTATTTTTCCATAATCATCTACAAGAAAAAATATTATTGTTGCTTTTTGTTTAAAATGTGACTCCTGTTTTTTGTGCTTTGTCTATGCTTATTTTTATTTTCCATTTTGGGAAAGTTGGTTTTAATGTTGAAGCCCTGTGTTGGGTCCAAACTTTTTAGTATAATCGGGCGAAACAACTGCTGTCTTTCTTCCTTTTTAAAAATATGGTGGATTTAAGACAGTTGCCATCTTGCATCAATTCACCTTCACAAAGCCCGTCTCTGCTCTGGTGAAAAACAGCTTTTTGTGGTTGCACCTGTGCAGATGTAACCAAGTTTGTCACTGCAGTTTTTAGTATCTCATGGAATTATGTGAGGTATATTACACAAATGTAAATATTAAACCGAAGAGAGAAAACAGAAGAACCCAATTTTTAAATTTTAAACTGTAGCATTTCTTAAGATTTATAGGGTTGTTTTAGTAATCAGTCACTAAAACTGGAACGTCAACCAAACAATGTATTTGCAATAAGAAGCTCTGATATACTTAAAGGTGCAATGAGAAAGTCCTCTTGTGTACTTTGAGTACATATATCTGTAAGTGATTTAATATTCAGTAGTGGATTCCTGACGATAATGGGTTAAAGTTTTGATTCTCCCTCAGTAATATCCAAATCAAAATATAATGTTTGGTTCAGAGCTTTGGGCGTATTTTAACTACAATGGGTTTTAAGTTGTTCTCTTAAATCCTTGCAAATGATTAATGCAAATAATTTTATATTTGTTGGACCCACAGTGCCTTTTTGGGGGAAAGTCCTTTGTATAGTGTTTTTATTTTCATTTCCTCATTCTGTATGTCTTCAAATGATAAACATAAAAATCATGAGAGAATGAAATCTGTTAAATACTCACCTCCCCTGAGTGCTAATTCTAGCTCTCACACTCGCTTGTTTAGCCTACCAAAGACTGCTCTCAGGCCAGACTACAACACTTGACAGAAGTGCTAGCTAATGGAGCTGATGATCCCTGGGTGATTTACCTTTTGAAGTCTACTCTAATACATGAGGTCAAAAAATATCGTCTGCAGATCGGAAAAGTCATTGCAATACAGCGTTGGAGTTAACCCAATTTTTAGGCAGTACTTTAAATCTCAAGACCAAAATGTCTTTTGTTATCCCCCTAAAGTAGCCAAAGTCAGTTCACCTGTGTTTTCGGCCAGCTCCTGTTGACAGTAAAACCCTGTTTATCCAAAGCGATCAGCATTTAGAGCATCAGATGTTGTGTTCAGCAGCTGTTGTGAATTTTCAGCCTGACCACAGATTAGTCTGCTGGGATGTCAACCAGCCGAGCCCAGCGTGAGCTGTCTGGGAGTAAAGGCTTGGTCATCAGTGAAGCTGTGTTGTTGACTAAAAGGTTTCAGTGCACCTCAAAAGCCTCCAGCTCCAGGATATTCCCACCCTGTTTATATTCCTTCTGTTTGAAACGCCTGTTAAATTCCTGTGACTTTTATATTATTATTTGAAGACGAGTGCCAGGTCTATTTTCTAACTTGGTCAAAAGAAGCTTATGCTATTTGAAAAAGTATATATTCCGTAATTATTTGCTTTATAATGTGCATGTGAATGCATATCCTTAAACAATAAAACTCTCAATCAAGCTTGTTGTGTGTTTAATTTCACTTCAATCATGGATCCCTGTAGTCAACTACACTTTATACTATGTTTTCCTTTGGCTGCACATCCAGTTTCTCCTTGTATTCAAGTTAATGAAGTTGTAGAAACAACGCCAGGTTAAAGCATCCATGTAGCAGTTTATTATTTACATTTGCATTCAAACTATTTACATACAGTACATGCTCTTTACATTCCATGAAGCAACGCTACAAGCCTCACATTGAGTGTTTTCAATTAGTTGAGATTTTTTATGCTTTGATTCAGACAATAGAAGCAAAAATGGTAAAATAAGATTGGACAAAGTGTATTAATACATTAGAACCTCAAACTATGAAGTAAAAGTTGTGGCACATTGTGTTATACAAAGATTTACATGTTTGTGTGTGTGTGTGTCATGGGGCAGACATGGGATATTTAAAACAATTATTGAAAGGCCTTGCTCACACCCACACAAGTGTTTTCAGTTATTCTGGTTAATTAGGCCTCTGCTCCTAAGAGTGACAAAAGTCTGGTGTGTTCCGACAGGTGAGAAAATGCAAACAGGTGAGTCAGGTAGCTGTCAATAAAGCTGTGTCTGTACACATCCACACAGACCTGAAGGGAGCTCCAATTAGGCAAATAAAGTGGAAACACCTGGGTATGTGCACCATGTGTGGCCTTTAAAAATGTGGGACAAAGGTCTGGATGTACACTTAAAGATCTCATGGAGAGCCAAATAATGAGGTGAGTTTATTTAACCTTTCATGTTGTCTTTGACTGTGAGAACAAGTGGGTAAAAGTTAAGTGTATTCATTTGGAGATACTCAGTCAGGTTTTCTTATGGTGAAGGTCAAAAGACTAGTTCATCAGGCTGGACTGTTTGGGGTCATATCTGTCGCCCTCGCCCCTATTTTTAATGTGTTTTGACTGTTTAATGCAAAGTATATTTGATCTTTGTTGAATGGATGCTGTGAGAGAGTAGGAACAGAGGAAACAAAAAAAAAAAAACAGGCATCCTTGTCTACTTGTCATCAAAAAGTCACAGAGGATGCATTAGGAAACTTATTCAAACTTAAATATGGTACACCTATTCACACACACATACACACAGTCATCTTGGTTACATTCAAATTTGAACCTGAGCCCTACAACAAGTCTTACAGTACATGATTAAATAACCTGTATCACTAACTTCAGTAGCTGGATGTTTACTAAATCGATTAAGTGACCATTTTTAATTAACATGACTGAAACACTGAACTCAGGATATTTTTTTATTTTAACTGGTAAATCATTTTACCATCTTGAATTATAGTAACACCTCACTTTAGATGGTTTGTAGAAATGTTTTACAGTAAGTTGTTGGCTTATCTTTCTAAGTAGCAGCTGTAATGATAATACATGTAAACAATGACAAATGTCTTGGAATAGCTGAAACTCTGAATCCATAAAGACTCAACCAGATCTTTTTAAATTCCTCCTCTCTACATCTAATACAGTTGAGTTGAATCAGCCTCTGTCCGTGCTTTTGTCATGAGTTCAGTGAACCATTTTGTAACCAAACACAACCTCTAACACAAATCAAAATAGAACTTTGAATCTTGGCGTATTTCATCCTAACTGTGGTAGAAATCTCAATAAGGCACACATAATACACTCTTACTTTCCCTGTGTTACACCACCATATAACAGCCCTCTGCAGCCTGTTACACAAGTCTGTATGTACAGTACATTACATCATAATATGAATGATTTATAGTGCAAGCAGGTCACGAGTACCTTGACATTAGCCTTTTTAAATAAAGCTGCCCATTATGTAAGGTTGTGTACTCAGGAGCTATGGTGTGGTTTGCACACGTTGCAGATGGTGCAGAGCTGAAAGAGGGCTGGTCGTCCAAGGAGCCTGTCCCAGGAGTTAATGCCAGTCATTTCCATTTTACAAGTCTGACTTACAACAGTTGATGGCTTTAAAAGTCCCTTTCCTCCATAACTGTGGCAGTACAGTATGTGTCCATACCTGTTTTGTTCCTCTGCCTCTATATTGCTCCACAAACATCAAACCTGGAGGAAATTGGAAAAAGTAAGTCTCTTGGTAATTGGAAAATTCACTTATATACTAAATCCTTGACATATACTCAAGGTTTCTACTATCTTATGATGATAATTTTAATTTCTTATATGTAATGTCAAAACAGTCAAGAGTTTCATTTATTTCAGTTTCATTTTTTGAAATTAGTAATATCTCTTTGATGCAAATAAGTACAAAAATCTAAAAGGAAGTCATTAAATCTGAAATAAAAATGACATGAATTTAATTTGTCAATCATTTTGAGATGAGTAAATAGGACAAATGTTTAGGTGAATAACATCTCTGCTGAACTAAATTATGAAAATAACACACAGTCTTTGGTTTGACGTGGAGGTTGTTCCACAACATGGTTTGATTACCAAAACCTTGGTTTTCAAATAATAGATTTAGTTTTTTATATTTATATATTTCAAATCTCTGTTGTCAAGAACCACTGAATTATGTCTGGAAGAGGGTTGTATGCATATGGACAATATTTTACCCTTGGTGTGTGTGCAGTGCTGTCCATCAGACTCTGTCTCAGCAAGCCTGTCACCACCTCAAGCTCCTGCTCGGCCTCCCGAACGTTGGGGTCCAGCTGGAGGACTTCCTGGAGGTCAGTGCTGGCTGACAGGTAGTCCTAACATAGATAAACACACACAGTAAAAGAAATAAAGATAAATTATTATCAATACATAGATGCACAAACGCCTTCAACTGCTTCAATAGAATGGATGTGTGTGTTTATGGCACCTGTAAACCCTTATGAGCCAGGGCTCGTCTGTAAAAAGCTTTCTTGTTGCTCGGCTCCAGCTGCAGCGCGGAGTCACAGTCCTGTTTGGCCTCTTCAAAGCGATTCAGTTTCAGGAAGCAAATGGCTCTAATGAGGAATAGAAAAGAGGACAGAAATCAGAGACGAATCAGAGAGCACGTCAATTTCTGCCGCTCATGAAAGTTATACATTGGAGAGATTGGACTGGTATTGCTCAGCCAGGGTTTTATGGTTGGTAATTATTTATGCTCCAATCTGCAAGCAAATTAGGCCTGCAGAAGAAATATACAAAAGACTGTGAAAGTTGTGGACTGATCCAAAAACACCTGTTTGGATCATTCCACAGGTAAACAGGTTCATTGGTAACAGGTGATAGTATCATGATTGAGTATGAAAGGTTCATCCTGGAAAGACTCAGTCGCTCACATGCAAGGATGGAGAGAGGTTCAACACTTTACTACATGGGCTCAGGAGGGCTTTGTAAAACTGTAGTTTGCAAGTGATTGCATTCGGCTTTCATTCAGACTGGAGTTGACACAAAGATGATCATGTGGTGCCCTCTGCTGTTTTTCCTATCATATTGTCCTTAAAGTAGCCAGTTTCAGAATCAGCATCATGTTACATCTTAAACTCTGGGAGAAGCTGAAAACAGGCTGTTTTTCTTATAGAAACTTTTTAGAGAGACATGGTTCTCACGGCCACCTGACGAGCATATCATGATCTTACAGAATATGACGCTTTGCTGTCAGGTTCTGAATGTGTATCCTGTCGTTTCATGAATACCTGTTTGTGTAGAGAGCACATTCTTCAGGTTTTAGAGTGAGACATTCACTGTACTTCTGCAGAGCCTCCTGGAAGTGGCCTTTCTTCACCAGATCATTGCCTTCCTGTTTCAGTAAAGTACAGCGGGCCTCTTTTCTTCTGACTGTTGGCAGAAATATGCAATTTAGCAAAAAAAATCAATACTGAAACAGGTGAAAGATGAAACAGTACAATGTGACTGTTGTATTAAAATGACTTCTTCCTGACCTTAACTAGACTTTCTGAAATGTTTTTTTAGTGGACTGATGACTTCAGTGTCAGTGCAGGTTATTGATGTGTTCCACATGTCAGGATAGACTGTATTGACTTTTTCTTGTGTTTCAAGGAGCTTTTCTCATCAGTTCAGCGTATAAAGTTTTTCAGGAGTCATCAATGGATCCATCAGGCTGTCAGCAGCAGTCTGAATGGATCAGACTCCTGCTTACTGAGCTCTCTGCTGTGCTGAGAAAGTAACTCCATCTAATGACTTGGGGGAAATGAATGAATACATACACAGGCACAAGGAGGGGAAAGATAACTGGTTCAGCAAGGCTGGAAATCCACACTTTGCATGTACATGTAGCATCAGTTATTTTCCTGTGGCTGAGAAGTCAATACATGTCCTGTTGATAGTTTTGCACCTGTCTTCACTTTTGTCCCAAAAACTGCTCTGTAGCTGAGAAACTAAATCAATAAGCAAAGCAGCAGTATTCTCGATCAATTACCCCAGCAGCTGATAAAAACATGTTTTAATGTAACACTTAAAACAAGGGAATTTCAGACATACTGTACTGTTAACAAGAAATTTATTTTGAGTACCAAAACAACCATCTGTTAATCTCTTATGTTAATTTTTGTGGACAGTCAAGACATGCAACAGTATGATATCAGTTCTTTCCAGAGAAGAAGAATACTTGCAAGTGTCAAGAGAGTGAGAAAATTTTCAATATCAACGTCAGCAACATCTCAACCACAGAGCAGCGCTAAATGATCTGTGGCTATTTAAAGCACGGTGCTCTCTCACATCAGTTTCACACAGGAGAGTAAAAAAACAACAAACAATCTCATTTTATAAAAGCAGCCAGTCAAGAAGTATTTTGAGTTTGAAGCTCAAGATTGTAATAGTTTATTGTGTTAACACATTGGATCAGATCAGTGAGTGGATTTTCTTCTATTTCAATTTCAAACAAACTATCACAGAGGGGAAGTTTATATATCAAGTTGATGCAAAGTCAAAGTGAATCGTCCAGAACTGCTGTTCTACATAAATGAAGGCTGCTTTGCTTTGAATTGCCACAATGACACAAGTGTGATTGTGATTGTCAAGTGTGAACTGGTTTGGATGACTACAGATAGAGAGAGCGATGGTGTAAATGATAGTGAATGTAAGTCTCAGGCTGAGGAAATACAATCATATGCGTGTCACACTCACAACACAACCATGTATTGCACTGACTTACTGAATTCAATGAAGCAAACAAAATGATTACCAAACTATTATTTTAGAGTCTTTTATCACAACTGTGGAAGCTGATTAAAAAACAGGATTTACCAGTAAATATGAAATGTTAAACACTGAAGTTGAGCCACTTCCCATCTGTAACCCCAGCAACAGCAGTGTGCTATTCTGAGATTAGCTCCTTTCTGTCTCTGATGTAGTCATGTGTCTATATGCGTATGTGTACGTGTGTGTAGACTGTCTTTATTGTCAGTTCTAAACATATACAGCTGGTACAAAGCGAAAACCAAACAACGTTCCTCCGGAACTGTGGTACTACACTGAACAACAGAACAGAGAGTCTACAGAACAAGAGGCAACATAAATCTACATAAGATGACACAAAGTGCACGTGAGCAACCACGTACAAAACATGCACAATGACTAAGACAGTGTGTCTGTGCAGGTCGGGTTCTTTATCTGTGTAGGATTTAAAACCTGTGGATGGAAATTGTATGTAGTGCATGCAAATAAAGCTATTTTTTTTGCTCATTTTTATAGGCTTTTTACTCCACTACATGCTGCATTACTACATTTAAATATATTTGAATGAATATATGATACATGTGGAGCCTTCTGGTCTGTGTGAGCAGCAGCAGCCTACAGGAAACCTGACCTGGATTGTTCCATTACAGCAGCACTACACTCTGTGGATCGCCTTCCCACTGCATTATTGATGATCCACCCAGACACACACACACATATACTTGTACTACTATACCTACGAGGACCCACGTTGATGTAAAGCATTACCTGGCACTTTACCCTAACCCTATTCTAAATGTCATTCCAACCTAACTCTCAAAACCAAGTCTGAACCTTCAAACAGCCCCTTGATGTTGTGAGGACCGGCCAAAATGTCCTCACTTTCCAAAAATGTCCTCACGCTGTTGGTTAAAAAAATGTTCTAGTCCTCACTGTGTAGCAGGCACAAGTACATACACACTATCTCTCAGCAGGAGTAGGCAAAAAAAAAAAACAACAAACAACAACAATTTTATCCAGATAGAAAGAAAAAACATTAAGGTGCCAGATTGCTTTTATGAACATGTGTCCTAATGTGTGAATGGTTGAGAGGAAAAACTAGGAGAATACATATACCTTTAGCACATGGTTGTATTTAAAATGCACCATTTTGCAATTAACATAACCTTAGTTAAGAGGAAGTGATGTCACTGACCTTCCTCCTGTGCAGCCCTGGCGGCTCGAGCTTGAGCCACTTCAGCACTGACCGGTTTCTCTCTGTGTTGCTGCTGGACAGACAGAGGGACGACGGGAATCTCTGGCAGTTTCTCTCTCCATCCGGGCCCATCCTGCTCAATGAGCATCTTGGTGATTCTGGCAGAGAGTATAAGACACAGTATAAGCATGAAAAGTGTTTTGTAATTAGTTTAATTAAAGCTGCAACCACTACGGGGTTTGTGGGCCTCACTGTGATGCTAAAAGGAGATTAAACCTTAGAGGGACTGATAGGACAGTTTAATGCCAATGTGAAAAGTGCAAGTGAAAAAATGTACATGTATTCAGTCAGTATTCAATTTAAGTCGACAACAGGTAAGGTGATAACATTTTTGCAGTTCTTCATCATAGAAAGAAAAGAACAGGTGTTACTAATAACATGAACAGTGGATCAGTTCTATTCAAGTATCCCAGTAAGTCATGATAGTGCGACAGTGAGCCAACATGCACAATACCAGGACCCTGACACTGAGGCAGCTAAATAGAAATCAGACATCAGTAATAATATTATTTACACCTGTGGTTTTCTGACTGTGTCCTTTGTGAATAAGGGCCCATCGAGCATGTCTTGTTCTCACCTGTGTAAACCAGAGCAGAGATCTGATCAGCCAGAGTGACAACACCTGTGTGGGTGGACCACAGGTGTGTCGGCTCTTCTAATTCTAAGCATATTTCAAGTCTGTGTATTTAGACTGGAGAAAGTTAGATTAGAATAAGCACCAAATAAATGTGCTAAAAGACCATCCTGATCTACGTCCTTCCAGCCCCACAATCAGCACACATTTTTCTTTCATCCTGTCTGTTTTATAGACCAGTAGTTCTCTAGCATCATCCCAAACAAATACAGCAATTGATCACAAGAGGAGCTCGTCAGTGATATCAGCTTCCTCAGTCTCTTCAACTCTTATTAAATACAAGATACCAAATATACTGCATGGCACACTGGGGGAAAAGAGTATAAATTGATGCACACGACATCTGGGTATTTTCATCTGATGCTATAAAGGCAGCCATGGAAACAATGGTGTCAACAAACATTTAGAAAAATGGTTTATCTTCAACACCATTTCTTGAAAATGCTTTAGTTTCATATGTTTCAGCTGACCTGTGGACGCTGTCGTGAGCCGCCTGCACCCCAGTGTCTATCTGCAGGACGGTCTTATAATCCACGTAGGCCTTTCTGTAGTGCTCCAGTGACTCATGGGCCATAGCTCTGCGCAGCAGGGGCTTCAAGGAGTAGGGCTGCAGCTCCAAAGCCCTAAGAGGATCAGAGAGAGGATCAAACTGTCTACACCTGCACACAGTGTCACAGCTTTAACTGGGCTGATCTGTAGCTCTCCATTCAGAAACATGTGAGGGAGTATTTTACTATGGACTGAGAGAATCCGGTCACAAAGTGTGTTTAGATTATAAGGGTCAGCTAATAGTAAAACTAAAGCTGAATAAAAAAATCATGAAAAGATTATGTGAAAAAATAACATAGCTTTATGGAAAAGCTGACATGAAAATATCATGCCTGCCACCAAAACAAGATTTAGGCAATATCTCTGGTTCAATCTTTTTTAAACTGGTCATTGTGAGCCTGCCAATGTCTCAGGAGTGCAAGGCTAAATAGGCAGAGTGCTCTTTTAATGGACACATAAACAAGTACAATGGATGTCTGCAAATGATCACACAGCAAGACACACAGAACACAGAACACACATGCACAGAGCTGACACTTGTCACGTACCTGGTACAGTCCTGTATGCAGTCTGTGCTGTTCCCATCTTTCAGGTAACAGGCTGCTCTGTTGGAGTGGAGAATACAGACGTCTTCTGGACTATCAACACCTGCAGGGGAACAACCACAACACACGTATCTGAAAGACTGGACACTGAAAGAACACACCAATCATCTTCAGATCTTCATCATGTTCAGAACAGCTCTTTTTGTCCTTTTCTGTACTTTGTGGCCTCGAGAGATCCAGACCAAGGAGAAAAAAGGACAAGAGAGATGGCTCAGTTTAAAGAGCAGACTGCCCAGAGATGCTGAGGGGGTGAATGGTAGACAGATAAATAAATGTGCTGTCAGTCCCTCTGGTCCAGTCATTTTAATCTCTGTCCTTTCTCCTCTGAGCCTCCGCTGCACTCCACTGCCAGCAGAGCATTGGTCCTCATTTGCTGCTTCACTGCCCCAATACTGATGTCAACAGTGCTGGTACTACTCTATATGTATCTATGTTTAAAAACCACACATTGTTTTCAGTTCTTTCCTTTGAGGGTCTCTCTGTTACACCTGCTATGACATTAGGTCTAATCTTTCCAAGCCTGTCTTCAGTGCTGCAGAAAAAAAAAACTATCCCTCTTGCCGGCTATGAGAGTAAAAGTTGGCCGAGTGCTCTTAAAGGTGCAGCATGACATTCAATCTTACCTAAAAGCCCCATGCACTAGCACATGACTCCTGTCTACAGTCAGTGGTGTTGTCTTGTGCCAACACTTAGCCGCGTTCATACATCACCAGTGTCAACATGTCTCAGCTGCTGTTTTTGGATGTTTGATCTAAAAACTTGTTATAACTAGTTCACCAAGGTGTCAGATCTGAAAGGTGACCTGTGCTCATCATGTAGGATGTAGGGTGGCAGTGCAGGTGCTTATTTTGTGACTAGAGAAAATTGTGCAGCATGACAAGCACAAGCATTATGCATTCAAAACTGACATGGATACTGTGGATTGTGGAGCTAAACGACACTCTGAGTCAACTTATATCTGATACCCGTATGAGGGCTAGTACACAGATCCTAGAAGAGGCTTTCAGAGTCTCTGTGCCATTGATCTGTTGTTTTAAAACAGGTATGAATAAATAAAGTATAAGGCTCAGTATTCAGTAATATTATTATTGTAGTTTTGACTCTGTTAGTCCTTACAAAAGCTCAGACAATTTGTTGATTAATCAGCAACAATTTTGAATCAATCAAATTCAATTTTATTTATTTAACACCAAATCAAAGTTACCTCATCAAACAATCCAATAAACAACTGCATGATTATGCAAATAGTCAGAATCATCAAATGATCAAACAACTGCTTGGAAAAAATGGTGTCTCAAAGGTGAATTTTTGCTGGTTCTCTTCATCCTCTATGATTGTAAACTGAATATTTTTTTTAGGTTCTAGACCTCTAGTTGGACAAAACAAGCATTTTGAATACTCGATCTGTGTTTTAGGAAATCGGGAGGGGCATTTTTCAAAATTAATTTCTGACACTTTATGGACCAAACTATTGACTGAGAAAATAACTGTTGCAGATTTACTCCATACTGTAATTTGCTGTGACATACATGAAGCTCTCATGTGGCATGCAACTGTTACTGGTACTAACAATGTCAATTCAGGTTGTTCAAGATTTTTTCTTGGTACTATGTTTGTCAGATTTAACAATACAGATTGTCTTTTACAGATCCAAGTTTCTCTTTGGATTAAATACTCATCACGATATGAATTGTCTAAGACAGATCTTGCCCACCTGCTTCAGCACATCCATCAATGGCCTGTGTGTACTTCTCCAAGGCATCCCCAAACTGGCCATGCTTGAATAGGTGGTTCCCTTCATTCTTGAGCCGGGCCAGGTGAGGAGGAAGGGCCCCAGCAGGGGCGTCCAGGTAACTTGTGTCCACTGCAGGGCTGCCCTTCTCCTCTTGTCCACCTGCAGGGCTGTTTTCCACCTTCTCTGGAGCTCTGTGAGTATGGGGCTTTTCCACGCCGCCTCCATCCCGGCTTCTTGTCCCGCTCCCTGCTGCGGCCTGATCCGGTCTACCTCCCCCTCCTCTGCTGCCTGGGGGTTTCTCCTGTGCGTTCCCCATAGCTGCACTCCCTCTGCAGTGTGCTGAACTCTTCCTCCCTCCCTGCCTCTCCCTCTCACAGAGCTGCAGCTACATCTGTGCCTGGCTGGGGATTTCTGCTGGACACACCCCCTGGATTATACGTCATGTGTGATGTCGCTGATGGGGAGGGGGCACCATGATGCAGTGCTGCAGTAGGACAGATCTGATGGGAGAGCCTCAGATTAGACTTCAGAGCAAAGGACTCTAGTGGCTGGACTGATGTAGAAAAAACAGGAATACAAACAGAAACATGAAAAAAATGAATGAAGAAATGGATAATGCAGACTAAGAGAAACAACAAAATTTGAATTAGTTAACAGGAAAACAACCAATTTTTATATCATATATTTTTATTTAATTTTGTTTAATGCTTTTTATTCCTTTTTATCAAGTGAAATCACCAAATACATGCAATACTTATACTCTCACAAACATAAGAGTTGCTTTTTTCATTTCATCATAACTGAATACTTGGGGGTTTTCACTGAATGCATTTTAACAAGTCAAAGTAGAAAAGGCACAGGTGTAAATAATAAATCAATAATTCAGTTTCAGGGTCCTGGTATTGTGCATGCTGGCTCACTGTCACGACTTGACACCAGTTAATGTTAATATAACACGTGCTATCCTACTGTGACAAGTCAAAATGTCTGCTGTGAAAAAAAGCCTGTTGTGGGAAGAATGAGAAATGAATAATTTGTGATGAGCATGACATTTGGTTTAATTTTTTTCCCCCACACTTTATAGATTTAAAGTTTTTTTGTCAAGGCTTATTATTGAGCTTTGCATGTGCTGGTAGAAGGACTTTATTATCTTTGGATGGAACCAGGTTAACTGTTTCATATCAAGCCTTTATGCAAAGCTACATGGCTGCAGGTTAAAGTCTTTTATTTACCATACAGACATAAGAGCAGCATCAATACGCTAATGCTGTTAATTTGTTAATTAATTTATTTTTTACCATAATGAGAGAGCTTATAAAAAATGAAAGTAAATGAATAGACGAACTTGTACAAGAATTGAGAAATTAGCTTTTACAAAACAAAATTTCCCAATTCATTTTCCTGTACTCATCTAGACATTACCATTCAAAGACGATAATTAATAAAAATAGACAATGAAAAAAAACAGTCACGGTCAGTAAAAATAATTTTTTAATAAACCAAAACTTTCGTCCATCACTCTTGGGCACAAAAGCACTATTTGTGTTGACATGACGATCGTGAGCCTGGAGGTCCATTTACTTGCATTGTCATACCCTAAAAAAATTGCACAAAACGATAATCAAAACTGCTGCTCTTCCCTTTGGCATCTCTCTTCATCTGGCATCAAAAACGACCACTGAAATCAAAGAGTCAAGGAAATATACATGCATATGGTACTGAATTCATTCATATGATTTATAATAAAAATTGCCATCAGATAATATTTAATTAATTCATCCATATTAGGATTAGTAGTTAGTCCTCAATATCAAGTAATAGGTGTTAGTTCTTAATGTCAGTTCAGGAGCTTTGTTTTCACTAGTAATACAGAAATATATTTCATATATGATAATCTGAGAAAAAAACTCAAAGCTTCCTTTCCACATACAACTAAAATTCAACAATTATAATGATTAGGAAATTACCTCAAATGTTACAACATACAGATCAAGTTTCCTGCAGTCACCCATTACACACAAATAATTGAACACACACACACACACACACACACACACACACTGAAGGATACATCTCTTTGTTCTCTTCTTGTACATGATCCTGTAGCCGCACTCTCTGCATCGGATTGGATCACGTGCCTTTATTTCATTTTCAGTGTGACATTCTGCAAGTAAAGACATAAAGAAGAATTACAAAAAACACTACCCTTAAATAAAGACTGATACACAATTTACAACAGAATATGTCATTTTTCTTTTTATGCTGTAGCTCAGAATGGTATTGGATATGCAGTGCTGAAATTTTGATTGAAATTTATGTGAAATTATCTACCATATCACTCTTTGTAGTATAACATATGTGTTGCATATTTATATCACTTTTGTGATGTCCTGTAATTCAGTGTGGTCACAATAACGAACACTTCATTCAATTACTCATTGTATAAAACCAATGCTATTTGCTCATGGTATTCATTCTTGCCTGTAGAAACCGAAGAATACATAATGAGAGTAATACTGTTAATCAGTGCTACTAAAACTGATTTGAAGTACTAACAGGACTACTGTTGAATCAGTTCTGCTAGAACTGTCTAATTATATTGTAAGAAAGGGTAACAGAAAGACACAAAATAGAAGTGATTATATTGGCACTAATCACCAAAAACACACGTAGTTATGATGGCACTAATAGAAGATGACAAAGCAGCAGCAGCATGAGTCACATTAGAGCATAAAGTTAGGTTTGGTCGGTAGCATCATTAGCATTAGCAACGTTAGTAACTGACTGAACTTCACAAAACACAAACCGCACTGTACCTCCACATATGTAGATCATAGGCTGCTGTTTGGGCGGTTGGAGATCCTTCTGTTGATCCATTTTTGTTTCTACAAAATACAAGAGAAGCAATGTTGACTCAATCTCATCTGTATCGTAGCCGCATGCTAATACAGAAACAGCATAGTGGTACGTACAACACAACCGGTAATTCTAGTGAACAATAAAAGTTTTAATAAAATCTCAAAATGCAGTATAAACAATGTGAATAAAAAGTAGACAAAACTAAAAGCTACAAATAAGACATCTCACCAGTTTTATGCGCTAATGTTCGCTGCTTACCTCTCTTTCGAGTCAGCGCACATGCGTACAACCCTCGTGCGTTTCAAAGCAAAGCAAAGGTTTGTGATTGGTCAGAAGATACTCCGTCATATGGTTTTGTTTTGCGCCGGCCCGACAGGAGGCGCTGTGGAAAATTGTATCCCCAAAATGTCCATCATCTGACGAACCCTCAGCTGGTCATCTACTAGTTTTTGACAACAACGACTCTGTCGACAATGTTCACATCTTGACCCTGAAACTGCCATAACTTACTATCAGCCTACTTCCTTTTATTCTGTTAAGTTATCCATCATGGAGCCGTCGGCACCCAAAAGGTTTGTGAACACCCGCCTGGTTTCAAACGTGCTTGAGAGCTATTGACTAGCTAGCTAAAAGGCTAACGTAGGCGGTAGCTGTCGTTCAGCTAGCGGATGCTAACTTAGTTAGCTTTACCGGGTTTCTATCAAACTTTCTGCTCAGTTAAGATGAGTTCACGGTTTTAAAGGTTACACTTGACCAATATCACAAGCCACGTGTTTAAGCCTCTGGTGGTTTTCTAGTCTTCTTCGTTGTTGGGTAGCTGTTATTGGTAACTTCGTTAGGGCATTTTAGGGAGCACATTATTTCGACACACTAATGCATTATGTGTGAATTGAAACAATCTCTCCCCTGTCCGTAAAACGAATAACTATCTTTGATAACCATTTTATTAATCGGAGCCATGGTGATACATATGTACACACCACAGGAGCTAATCTGTTTGAGGAGCAACTTTAGCCTGACGGGGAGAAAGAGCTGGGCGATATGGTGTCAGTAACATGAT
Organism: Holacanthus passer; assembly: GCA_025331565.1. Lineage (NCBI taxonomy): Eukaryota > Metazoa > Chordata > Actinopteri > Pomacanthidae > Holacanthus > Holacanthus passer. Next base: position 6,116,553 of record JAFREQ010000002.1, on the reverse strand, counting down.
ATATCTTAAGAGTTTTTCTCTTCCTAATTGCCCAACTTTACTGTTAGGTAGGTACAAGGTATAAGATTATGGCCGTAGTGTAAGATTGTTTTAATAATCTGTTGGTCTGTCAATAATTTTCTTTATTAATAGATTGCTTAGTGTAGTCTAAAGTATTAGAAAGTAGTAAAAACTTAGCTGTCACAATATCACAGAGTCCAAGATGATGTCTTCAGAGGGCTTTGTCTGTTTGACTAACATTCTAAAACCCAAATATATTACATTTTATTTTATTTATTTTATTTAAATTTACAATGATATCAAACACAGAAAAGCAGCAAATCCTCACATTTCGGAAAGTGGAACCAGCAAATGTGAGCACTTTTGCTAGATAAGATAAAAGATTAATCAGTTATGAAAGTAGTAGTTTTCCATCAACCACCTTAACTATAAATTTCAACCTACTTTTGATTCCAGATACTCCTATGCTTTTGGTTTGTTTTTTTTTGTTTCAGTTTCTCTACTAGTTTTTACTTACTCTATTACACTGAGGTTGCAATTGATTTGTTCCATTTCCACAGCAAGCTGAAAAAGCTGAGTGAGGACAGTTTGACCAAACAACCAGAGGAAGTTTTTGATGTTCTAGAAAAACTTGGTGAAGGGTAAGTTGTTTTTGTCACGACTAACCATTTCCACTTTTGTGCCATTGACTGAATATATTTTGAGTTAATCAGACACAGCAGTCTGTACTTTTTAAGATGGGCCGCTTTTGTTGTGTTGTGCTTTATTACTGTCATTTATAGAATGCACTCTGGACATATTGTGACTTAACATTTGCATGTGTGTTTAGTTCCTATGGCAGCGTGTTTAAAGCCATCCATAAGGAGTCAGGCCAGGTGGTGGCCATCAAACAGGTTCCTGTGGAGTCTGATCTGCAGGAGATCATCAAGGAGATTTCCATCATGCAGCAGTGTGACAGGTTAGAAGAAAACACAGCTTTCTGCAAACCTCCAAAATCACTACATAGATTAGCCGAAATATCCTTATTGTCCTCTTCAAGCAAGCATCATATTTGCATCTGTAGTTCACTTTGCTCTAAGTTAGATGTTTGATTTAACAGCAGTGGTGCCATTGGCTGCTACAACTCTCTAATGTCGTGACCTACATGAGTTTTCTCACTTCTGCTGTTTTTCTTCTAAACGAAACTTTGTCTTCTCCTTTGAAAACCACTCTGTTTGGCATTTCCTCCTAGCCCTTATGTAGTGAAGTACTATGGCAGCTACTTCAAGAACACAGACCTGTGGATTGTCATGGAGTACTGTGGAGCCGGCTCTGTCTCTGACATCATCAGACTGCGCAACAAAACGGTGGGTGCTTGCAGAGAATTACAGTCTTTTGTGTCTGTCTGGGTGTGTGCATGCATGTGTGGCAGTACACAACTGTTAGTGGTTCACAAATGATCAGAGTTTCCTCATTTACACTTGGATCTTATTTCATCCCCATGTTTTCTCTTTCATCACATCAGTTGACAGAGGATGAGATTGCCACGATCCTGAAGTCGACGCTGAAGGGTCTTGAATACCTTCATTTCATGAGGAAGATCCATCGAGACATCAAGGCAGGAAACATCCTACTCAACACTGAGGGACATGCCAAACTTGCCGACTTTGGAGTTGCTGGACAACTAACGGTAACATTATATCAGAGTTTGTACTAGTAACTGCAAAGTGAATGTTGTCATCAAACATCCACTTGGAATGTGTAATCTTTCACTGATTTTGTGAATCCATATAAGCCAAGTTGAAAACTTGAAGTTCATAATGATGATACCAGCATTGTTTTATCTCTGAAGGACACCATGGCAAAGAGAAACACCGTGATCGGTACTCCATTCTGGATGGCCCCAGAGGTGATCCAGGAGATTGGCTACAACTGTGTGGCTGACATCTGGTCCCTGGGGATCACGTCCATAGAAATGGCAGAGGGCAAACCTCCTTACGCCGACATCCATCCCATGAGAGTGAGTGTAAACATGCTTTGTTGAAGAAGAAGGTGCTTAGACACAACCCTTTAGCTTTGAAGCAGGGATTGGTAGAAATTTTGGATTTGAAGTACCTAAAGCTGACATGATATCTTGTGGGGGTTTTTCTTTATTGTCTCAACTGACCTTTTGAAACCTCTTTGTGTTCCTCCAGGCTATCTTCATGATCCCCACCAACCCTCCTCCAACATTCAGGAAGCCGGAGCTTTGGTCAGACGAGTTCACAGACTTTGTAAAGAAGTGTCTGGTCAAGAATCCAGAACAGAGAGCAACTGCCACACAGCTCCTACAGGTTGGAGGAAGAAAGGACACACAAACACACACACACACGCATACAGATAAAATCTTTTAAGAGCAGAACATGAACACCTGGGGTGAACAAAATAACATGGATGCTTCGTTTGTGTTGACACTGTCAGAGAGCCATTGAGGCTTTAAACCTTACCACAAAACACTCTTTGTTCTTTTGAATGTCCAGCACCCATTCATCAGCCAGGCCAAGCCAGTCACAATCCTGAGAGACCTGATAACTGAGGCCATGGAGATGAAAGCCAAGAGGCAGCAGGAGCAGCAGAGGGAGTTGGAGGAGGACGACGACAACTCTGTACGTATGCTGACATGTCAATAATTAAATTTGTGTTAAAGCAACCACTAGATTTGACTTGACTTGATTAGATGGCTGTATGATCAAATGCCTTGTGTCATACAGGAGGAAGAGACCGAGGTGGACTCTCACACTATGGTGAAGTCAGGCTCAGAGGGAGCAGGAACCATGCGGGCCACCAGCACCATGAGTGATGGGGCGCAGACCATGATTGAACATGGCAGCACCATGCTAGAGTCAGACCTGGGCACTATGGTTATCAACAGTGATGATGATGAAGAGGAGGAGGAAGACCAGAGATCCATGAGAAGTGAGCTAACATGTGGCGTTAACTCAGTTATGGGGAGAAATGCTAAAACCTCAAAAACAAAGTAGTCATTAAAGAGCCTTCAAAAGAATCCAGTTTAAGAATTGTTACTGTGATAGGTGTTTCGTTCAAGAGCTGAAACACAACTCTGCCTCCTCCACAGGGCATGCCACCCCCCAGCAGCCGATGCGTCCGTCCTTCATGGACTACTTTGACAAGCAGGACTCAAACAAGGCAGCCCAGCAGCAGGAGAACTACAACCACAACCAGCCACAGGAGCAGCCCGGCTACCACATCCAGTCCAAGAACGTCTTCCCTGACAACTGGAAGGTGCCTCAGGATGGAGACTTTGACTTTGTGAGTAACATCTTCCATGAGCATGTGATGGTACTGCTGTAATTAATGGGGTATGACTTAAAGGAATATATACCAGTTCTTCAGTGGTAAACATAGCAAAAAAGGAAGCAGTTCTTACAGTATTATCCACAACAAGACACTAAATATGACTCATCCCCCTCGGCTTTGTTGTTTGTCTGTCTTTCTCCTTGTGTGCTGTCACCCAGCTGAAGAACCTGGACTTTGAGGAGTTGCAGATGCGCCTGAGTGCCTTGGATCCCATGATGGAGCGGGAGATTGAGGAACTCAGGCAGCGCTACACCGCTAAACGGCAGCCCATCCTTGATGCTATGGATGCCAAGAAGAGACGACAACAGAACTTCTGAGTTCTCCTCTTTGTCGTCTTCTCCCTCTGGTTTTGGTTTCCCAAAGCCACCGTCACCACAAAACTTCTTCCCATTGACTCAGAGGAACTAAGATGACCTTATTGTCTTTGTTGGAAGCCCACTGCTGTTCTGGCTGACTGCTAACTGGCCTCTAAATGAAGTTGGATGCTTCTTTTACTGGGTGACATCCATTTTGGCTCCTGGGATCTACACTTGTATGCCTTGTTTCTACACTACAGTATGTCTAGATGCTGTTCTGCCATTTTAGATCATATATTTGTTTCAATGGTTCCTGTAAAGCTACTTTCCCATAAATGATGCTCAGGACTACGGCCAAAGAAAGAACTGAGGCGTGGCGATTATACATCTGAAACTCACAAAATGAATTTCCCCTTTTTCAAATCCAGACAACCCTCGGGGAACCACCAACACATAAGGAAGCCTAGCCTGGCAGTAGCAGCAGTTTAATCACCAGGTCAATGACACATGGTCTTTTTTCCTCAGACTTTTCACCTTCTGTGTAAATATAATATAGAGCCTGGTTTGGAAATACCTGCAACAAAAAGCTGTGGAAGCTTGTCCATGACCAAAGACAATCAAGATGATGTTGATCAAGTTGAGAATGCCTTAAAATATTTGAAACCTGGTTTTCAGAATAAGCAGTGTAACAAAACAAGTCGCCAGATGGTTCAGTCCATTCCCTCACATGGAGTTGGAAATGAACTGGAAAGCTGCAAGAATGACAGAAATCATGTGGACGGAGAAGAGTTTTTGCATGTTTTCAATTGCTGGTGGATCTGAAAATTCTAAACTTATTTCATTAGTCTTAATCATTTATTTAATTTTGTTGTTTCCAAGTATGATTTTCTGGGCTTCTTTAAGCATTGAGTGCACTGTCTATATTGACAGACTACACACGTCCTAGTGCCTCATAACACACCTGTCCCAGTTCTATCACTCCCTGAGTACACATTTACCCAATGTTCTTTATGAACTTAAAATCAGAGCTTTTTAAAAAACAGAGCTGGCACTGAAATTCATTCCTAAGTTTTAATTTAAAAAATCATTTCCATACAAGCAGAAGCATTCCTACATACTGTATGACTTTTATGTTTATGTCCCTGGAGTCTTTTAAAAACCCTGTAGATTTGTTTGAGTTTTTTGTTTTCTATAATTGTTGCACATTACGATTGACTAAGTAAGGATTACATTTAAACCACATGCAGATCATCATGAGACAGCAATAGACATTAGAAGACATTAACAGTATAGCGCTCAGTGAAGAATACCACATAGCACAGTCATCTAAACCGTTAACCATTTTATGGCTGTATTGTCCAAGAAAATCAAGTTAAGATAAGATTGACTGATACTATACACTTGAGAAAAACAGAGCCACGGCATCAGACACACATCTAATAACTGAATTTCAGACTAAGTTTTAAAATTGCATTAAGATTTTTACCATTAGATTTCCCTCCAGTTTATATCTACTGTATGTTTCAGCAATATTGTGTGAGAATGTGCAGGGGTTTTTTTTACCTACAAGAGCAATGTCAATGAATTAATGAAGGAGTGAAGATATGCTCAGTCATGCTGCGTGCGTGCAGTGATCGAATGCCATGCCTAAATTTAAACATAGAAAAATATAATCTAAAAATATAAGTATTGGTTGTTAGATTCTCAGCTCTCAAAAATCCAATGTTTATTTCACCTTTTTAAATATTTAATTGAAAACTCTTAGAAACAACCTAACAACATATTTAGTCTCTTTATGAAGGAACCAAACTGCTCCATTGTGGTTGTAGTTTACTTTGTCTTTGTTGACCGTATTGACCCTTTGAATGAATTATGGCTGTCTTTAAATGCATGTACAATATACTTGGAGGTTGCTGTTACATATGAATGTTAATATGCAGTCTTATGGTGGTTCTGCCATCATTACTGCATATTTATCAATCATTTTAATACCATAATCTAAAACCACACTGTCTTCTATCTCATCTGATGGACAGTGTGACCAAACTGAGCTGACATTAGAAAACCTGAATCCAAATTTCAATCAGTACTATCTCAGCTTTTGGGAATGATCATGTCTGTATGTTTGTTTGTGTTTTTTTTTTTTGTTTCTTTCTTTTTCTTCCTAAATGCAGGCAAACCTGTTCTGTCACAGAAGTCATTAACATTCTTGCCATGAATTATTTTCATAAATTTAGTCTGCAGTACATTGGCAACTTACATGCAAGCATTCACACTTTATTTATTTAACATGTTTAAAACCCTTTTGTGACACTGGTTTAAATATGATAGATGATTTGGCTGTTAATAGTTTTGCCCTTCAAATATATGTGGCTTGATTTCTGCGTGTTTTGGACTATGCATGTTTATAATTATGTTTGCTATTTAGTGGAATGCTATTGTATTAACTGCACAGGTAAGAGTACTGTTAATATCAAAGCTGGATTATCCGCTTTAACAAAAAAACTTGCTCTGTACAAAAAAAACAAACCAGTTTGAAATATGACATTACGGAGAATCTGCCATAATATGTATCTGAAATCAATTTTTGATATATAGCTATATGATTTTATTTCCATTTATTTCACTGTTATTTCCACTATATAATGACTTGAGGGTGTAGAGTGGAATGTAAGCATTTATGTTTGAACCACTTAATTTATTATCTTTTCTTTGTAATACTTTATAAAGTTTTGAAAAGGTGCAAGAAATAATAAAAGTTTAGTTAACCATAACTACAGTGTCATGTTTTTATCTAATCTTGGACTCTATAAGTGGAGACTTGAACCTCAGGGTTGGAGTCATGAGTTGGGGGCACCTGTCGTACCGTAACTCTCCCACAGGGGGCGCATGTATTTTTGTTTGCACGCTATTTCAAATGAAGCGCCTCTCAAAATGCGCCCATTGACAGACATTACGGTAAACTTTACGACAGCAGCTGGTCATTTTTCTACAAGTTGCACGGCCAATTCCTTCATTGACAGTCAGTCTGTGGCGTGGAAAGATTTGGAGAAAAACATGTCTGCCCTCAACAGAAGGATTGTTAACACTCCATCAGCTCCGGCTGCCATTGGTCCATACAGGTAATGAAACTTTTAAAACAAATATGCACTATTTTTCATCTTTAGTGACACGTGGGCTGCAGAAGCTGGTGTAAAAATAAATAGTATATTAAATAGAAAATGACAGTAAATGTTTGAATGAATGCAAACCTCCAAAACAGTGCAATATTTGACAAGGGGAGGGTCTTAGTGTACATTGAACCCACCTGCCCTGACCCCGTATATAAAGAGTCAAGGTTGAACTTTTAGCGGAGCAGGAGAAGCAGCTGCAGAGTAGAAATCTCACACACAGCAGATTGAAATGGCAACTATTCGTCGACAAACCCCCTACACACCAAAAGCTCCTGTCAGACAGGGGATATACAGGTGAGAGTGAATGGTCTGCTCTGTCTGCACTTGTTTTTGTTCTCTAATTATTTGATTATAATTCATAGATGTGATCAGACATAAATACAGGAACATGGCATGTTTGCTTAGTTTAATTCAATCTGAGTTTCACATGTTGAGGCGTGTTTCTGCTCGGACCAATCAGCTGCCAGTGGGCGGAGCTAAGTCTGATTTGACTGGCCTCTAAGATAAGATAAGATAAGATAAACCTTTATTCGTCCCTCAGTGGGGAAATTTGCAATTAATCATATTTTGATTAAATGAAAAACTCATATCAGCAAGGTTGTGAAGCCTTTGTTAACTTGTCTTGTCATAACATTTGACTTGATAATGAACCACAAAAACAGACTGTGCAACAGTGAAGGTTTCAGGATGTCATTGACCAGCTGTGACCAAATGTCACTGAGATATTTAAAGTGCAGATACAGCTTCTTTAGAAGGCTTTTTAGTAATGTTCAACTCAAATAGAGAGATTATTTTGTATCTTTGGTACTACAGCATTGACATGATGAAACTTCAGTCATGAGTGAGAAAAATAAGACATCATGCATTTATTAATTACTGTATAAATCAGATTAAGAGAGTGGGCGCATACACCAAAATGTCCAGGTTGAAGTGTGAAATGAAAAGTGTTTCTCTCACATGAAATTAAGTGTCCAGGTCTAAGTAGTGTATTTGTGTGTGTGTGTCATCCTCAGCCAGTCGGTGGTTGTGGACAGAACAATGTACATCTCTGGTCAGCTGGGGATGGACGTGGCCACTGGTCAGCTGGTAGATGGAGGAGTACAGGCCCAGGCCAAGAAGGTGAGGCTCACAGGGACTGATGATGATGATGATGATGATGATGACCATATTTGAACATCAAATGACGGGACCTTCCTCTCATCCCTCAGGCTCTCGTCAATATGGGGGAGATCCTTAAGGCTGCTGGCTGTGACTACACCAATGGTGAGACCTCAGCACTTTCAGACTACTCAATTACTTATATTTTATATGATTTGAATGTTCAAACATAACAAACTCTCTGACGGAGTAAACTCTTTGATTTCAGTGGTGAAGACGACTGTGCTGCTCGCTGATATAAATGACTTTAACAGCGTCAACGAGGTCTACAAAACATGTAAGACTTTGTTTTTCATTTCTAAGTCAGGGCCTTTCATTTCCTGCTAGAAAGCAGATTATAATGGAAAATGATATATGTGCAATTTAATTGAATTGATAAAATGTACCACATGTTTTCCTCTTATTTTTATATTCTTCTAAACATATAAATGCAGCCACACGGGGGCAGGTTTTAACCATGATTGAGGTAGCCAAGCTGCTGGTAAATCAATGGCCAGTCCAGTCACTTAAACAGGCAACCTCTCTTTACATAAGAATCAGTGTTGTAGTCCCAAGTCACTTTTTGTCATGTGACTGGGATGTGGGCTCATTTTATCAGTGTGGAGGGCATTTCATTGGCTTGTTTCCTCCTCATCACTTTCTTCTCTGTAGAGTGTTTCAAATTGGAGTTTTGGGGTTGTGATTAAAGAGGTGGCTCTTTCAACTGTGCTCGCGATGGATTTTGTGCAGCCAAACATTAATTTATGTTCCAGGGCGTCACTTGACTTTTAGCGTTACTGTGGACTTTGTTTAATATAATGTCATGTAATGAAATTATATGTCGATCAATATAAAAAGGCTATTATAACTTGATTTATTAAATTCAAATTTAAAGGATGCATTATAAAATGTTAAACAATCCTTAGACTTGCCAATTAATAATTTTATTTTCTCATTCTGTTTTTAAATTAATGTGTATTTTAATTTAAAAATGGAATTGCATAATATATTTTTTGTGTATGTGTATCATATTCCATATCCTGTTTCCATATGCTATCCAATTGCAGTTTCCGTGTCATCATTGTGCTAGATTATAGGCAGCTTGCTTTAATTGAAAGTGCAAATAGTGTTCCTCCTAAAAATGAAATGAAATCCAGTGCACATTTTACTAATAGATTACAATTAAACACTGTAAAAAGTCTGTAAATATTCAAGAGCCTCGCTCCAGGATCCATACATGTGTTACTATAAGGGGATGCGGCCTCGTATTTCACTGACTTCTCTCAGAAAACGCCTGCTGACAGGTGTAGCAGTCACCTGACAGACAGGCTCACTCAGCCCTTCTTCTGCTGTATGAATGCAGCCTCCTCTCACAGGCTGCTCAGTCTGGGCATTTCCTCGTGGATCACAACAGACAGGTGTAATGGAAGCTGCAGCGCCCAGTGAGTTGTAAATGGACACCGCTGCGCCCGCACACAGATGTAACCCAACCCTCCCAGCAGGCTTTGCTGCGTGGGCCATTGACTCGGGTATAGGCCTACCTCCTTCCTGACTTTACTCAACCCTAAACCACAAGCGGGGAACTTTCCCTGACCCTGATGAGAGGGACAAGCCCAATGGATTTTTTACAGCGTGTGCTTCAAGTATCAAATGAATCAAAAAATCAAATTATCTGTTGCATTATATGTTTTGTAATGTAAATGGTTTCCCTCCAGTTTTCACCAGTCACTTCCCTGCCAGAGCTGCCTACCAAGTCGCTGCTCTCCCCAGAGTAAGTACAAAGCAAACCTTTGCACCAATATAGACCTGTAGTACCCTGTAGAACATGTAGTTCATATACATCAATACACACGTAGTGATGGAGATTCATAGTAGCTCGGGTTTCTTCATTTCATCATCCATGTGTATGGAGTGTAAAAATGTATGATGACCCTGGTCACACTGAAATATCTCAGCAACTTTTAGATGGGTCACCATGATATTTTTTATAGACATTCATGGACCCCAGAGGATAAATCCTACTGAGTTTGGTGATCCTACAATGTTTCTTTAGCACCACCTGCAAGTTGACATGTTTGTGTTTTGTGTGAAATATCAAATATTGTTTGGATTACCATAAGATTCTGTACAGACATTCATGTCCACATCAGGATGAATTTTAATAACTTTGATGATCCTCTGACTTTTTATCTAGCACCACCATCAGGTCAAAATCCTTATTGTCCAGTATTTTGGTTTATAACCAAATACCTGCAAAACTACTTACATCAGCCTGAGCTGTAGTGTGTTTAGTGCTAATTGCCTTTAAGTACAACCTCTTAGAGCCTGGCTGTATGCCAGGCTACGTATACAGAGACTCTTAGTCTCATTGGATGGTATTGCATTGTAGTATTCCTGTTACCCACATTGCTTCCTTTCCCATGTCTTCAGTGTCTCTTATCTCCTTCTCTTCAGGGTGGACTGGTAGAAATTGAGGCGATTGCTGTTCTCGGTCCTCTCTCAAACTCCTGATTCGCCGGCCACATCACAAACAAGTTGTGACCATCAAGTGACCTTATGGTTGTACAGCAGAAGTGTTATTGTATTTCCAGATGACTCATGAAAGACCAAACTAGGATCCTGTTATTTTCCACTGTAGCTGGTTGATGGCACAACTATTTTCAGTATGATAGAATTTTAGATTAAATGCTGCACATAGTTTACCAGCATTTGGTTTGTGGCTAATGGTAATTTCACACCTGACATCCTGTACATGAAACATAATGATGGATTGGGATTGTATCTGTACAGGTCTAACATTCCCTGGTCACAGTGGCCAGATTCAGGGTCAAATCAGCTTCCTCTTGGACTGTGTCTGGTTTAGTCTTCTGTTTTGTTCTTTCAGAGAAATTTCATAGCACATTTAAAAAAAACTAATCACTAATAAAAAATGCAGTAAAGCTTCTGATCCTAGAATCTTTTTTCACCCTGAAACTCACATCCAAAATAGAGTTTTAATCCTGCATTAAGATTTCAAAGAAAGTACATGTATTAAATGTCGTTATTAAGGTGGTATTTTTTTTTAATTTTTTGACAGTTCATAGCTTATCACAGATTTCAGTTTGTCTTCCCAGAGAGAAATCATGATGCATCAGAAATAAAGAAAAAAGGTCTCACATGCACTCTTCATCTCATTCATGCTCATCAGAAACTTATTTATGTTTAAAATCACTTGGACCAAAATCACTTAAAGTATCAGCTCTTCATATTCATTACAAACATGTTCATAAAATCAAAGCCTGCTACCTGAAAAAGAATTTTTTTTTATATAAATCAAATATATTTTGGCTTTGGTTTTCTTAGAATTTTAATTTTGTAGGAAAGTAGAGACTCTTAGATTCAAGACATATATGATGCTTCAGAACATCTGCTATTATAAATTTCTATACGGATAATAAATAGAGATTTCAAGTTATTCTCTGAAAACACACCCGCTAAATGCTGTAGGACTCTGTCTATATACAGTTTAGCAGAAATTGCAGCCATACACCATCATGAGGAGGATTAAGAAGGCACAGTGATGACTGAGGAACCCTGAATGAAAGTGGATATCACAGGGTCTGCATCTTGGCAACGAGGTGATGTCTTTCGCACACGCAAACACACACACACGCACATACTTTCACTCATGCATTAACAAACATGGTAGGACACCTCCAACAAACTAATCTGTGCAGTCATTCACGTTGGACTTCACTCACTGGGAGCTGGAAACAAAAAGGAGGGGAAACGTGTTAGGGTTGGCGGAGATTCAGGGGTTTTCAAAGTCTGAGACTGTGGGCCTCTTCTCAGACAAAGCTTGGAAAAAAAGGCGCCCCTCATCCCCCCTTCCTTCACTTGCTTATTTTTGCTCAGTTCCTTGATTCCTATAGGATCATGATTATGTGATTTTAGCTCGTAGACATTCGATAATTGAGCCAAGAAAGCCTTATATTGCTGTTTGACATAAGTTCAGGCTACAGCAAATATACAAAAAGGTCTGTCCTAAGGCATTTATTAGTTTCTGACTCTGGGAAAGTGGGAAAACAGTAAAAATCCCCTAAAACTACTGCATCTCTGAACTATTTCTTTAACCAAATCACACACATTTAGGCCATTCTATGTGATCTCTATTGATATCTAATGAAACAACTAATTGTTTAATCAGTCACTTTCACTTGCATTATATAACGTTGTGTTGTCATTACTGCTCTCTCACCTGGTGCCTCCTCTGTTTTGGGCTCTGATTCAGCCGGTGTGGCCTCTGCTTTCTCTGTTTAGAAGGAAAAGACAGATTAATACATACAATGCTGTGAACACTAGCAATACAATTCTATTCAAGTCAAGCCAATTTTATATCTACAGCCCAATTTAAAAATTTGCCTCAAGGGGCTTTACAGTCTGTACAGCACACGACAAGTTCTAGCCATAGATCCTTGATTCGGAAAAAGGAAAAACTCCCCTAAAAAACAAACTTTAAAGGTGAAAAATAGAAGAAACCTCCACAGGTTTGGGCTGCAGCAGAAATCTCAAAACTCAAAAAATCCAGGTCACTAACAACAAAAACCTGAATTATTTAGCCTATTATAATTAATCCAATGGTGTGAAATCACGTCGGTGACGAGGAGACACATTTACATCCATTCACGCTGCGATACACTTTTCTATCAAAGGCGTGTGATCGCAGACGATGTCCACCAAACTCATCTCAACGCTGACCACTGACAGATTCAGAAGTGGATGAGCTGCCATGTCCGCTCTGCTAATGTGACACTCGATCCTCTCTCTCCATTGGCTGTGAAACGGAGGCATCGTTCATGGCCAGTGGAAGCCCTATATGTGTTGGCATGCTCTAGTTTCTCTGGGGATTCAGATTGCACTTTAATGAGACCATGGTGACAACAAAGTGTTAGCAACACACACACACACACACACACACACACACACTGGCCGTCCAAACAGGGCAGTGGTCAAGCTTGAACTGAGGGTGAGTCAAGTTGGACACCAAAGGGGGTCAAGATCAAGTGAAGACAGAGGTCAAGGAGTGACTGACTGTTTCTTTGACTTTCTTTGGTGAAAAATCTACAAATCTGTATTTTTAAATCAATTTGGTGACAGTGTTAAACAGTCAGGTAAACAGCTTGTGCTTATATCATATTGTATGTATGACTTAAGTGTGAGAATTTAACGATTCATGCAGGAGAATCACTAAGTCTCATAGTTTCCATTCTCACGGAAGGTATGGGTAAACTACAACAATAGAAAAATCTTATCTTTGGAACGATGCAGTAATCTAAGGACGCAATGTACTGTGTTTCTCCAAATGCATAAGTGCACAGTGTAATGGCTTTGCTGCCTTGTCCATCTTTCGTTCTGCTTTACACTCATAGACACTTTGCATTAGACAAAGAGGAAAATGAAGAGCTGACCTCATGAACGTGTTGGCTACTTGTCATTTGCATCATGAAGCTGTAAGTGAACTGATAGCAGTAAGTGTAATGCTGCACTGTGCCACGCTGCTCCCTGCTGAGCACTTCCATGTATAGATAATCATTTGGAGGCAAGTGTGCAGAGAGATTATCACTGTGCAGACCTGCAGTCGCTCCGAAGTGCTCTCTTGGAATTTAGAGACGGGATTCTACCACACACTTTTTATACATCCTACACATACAGTATACACTGCCAGGGGAAAGACATGTTCTAAATACATTTTCAAACAATTTCTTCTTTTATTACTCATTCTGTCTTAAAAGTGTCATGACAGATTCTTGAATACTAACTAAACAATGCGTGACTTATAAACACATTCCTGTGGCCACCCCCAGCGTGTTCATTAAAGGCCAAAGTCATGTCTGTGTGTTGTTGGAAACCACCTGGTTACCTCCATTGCAGTGGGACTGTGGAGGATCTAGGGAAAGACCGAAGTGACATTATGTTCTTGGGCGCTGTAACAGTCCGAGTTCATTGGGTCACTATGCATGTTGGCGGCGCAGTGCTCAGGTTACTGCTGGTCAATGGGAACAATTGTACATCTTGTCTCTAATAGGTCCCCCCTCCGTCGATGGGACACATAAATATTGTGACTATTGTTTTCTAGCTATTGTAATGTAACAGCTTTATATCACCAGTTTCACAGGTATAGATGTTCTGAATGTTAAAAAGACTGATTAACATACACAGCTCCATCCTTGTCAGCTATAACTTTATAAGTGTTCAGTTGGTGTGATAGATGTCACAAGACTCACTAGACAGTCATTGTGTTAGGAGATTAGGAGAAAGGTGTAATTTGCATGGAAAATAAAGCTCACATGGAAAATGAGCACATGCTTAGAGCCTTGGAAGGGCTCAGCTGGTCATTTTGCAGAGACAAAGTGGGGCAGGTCAGGTAAAGATGTTCATAGAAAAACTGAATCCATAGAGTATGTTTGTCTGCAGCTCACATCCTACAAAGATATTTGGGAGTCCTAAAAATGTGATGGACAAATGTCTGACAACGTGTCATTGACTTGTCACTGTGCTGTTTTTGACTCCAGCCTACCTTGCTCAGGAGCTGCAGCTGCAGGCTCTGAGGAGCTCGCCGCTGTCTCCGCGCTGCTGTCTGCTGCTGCTGCCGGAGCTTCAGCAGGTGCTGCCGCCTCTGCAGGTGGACTGGCTGCAGCCGGCTGAGGCTCCTCCCCTGCAGGTGGAGCTGCAGCGGTGCTGTCTGCAGATGTTGCAGCTGCAGCAGGTTCATCTGCAGGCTTAGCATCGCCGCCCTGAGCTGGTGTCTGGTCTGGAATAGTTTCACTGTCCTCAGCTACTTTCCCATTCTCATTGGCTGCCCCTGTCAGGAACACAAGTATTAACACGGCCTGTGATGCAAACATCCAAAAGACCATTTGAAGATATCAAACTAATATAAAAATAAAACTAGTTAAAATTTCTGTAAATCTACTACGGCTGCAGTGAAATCTACAGAATTCATGAATCACTCAATCATGTATTCTTCTTGACAATTTGATTGAAAATCAATCACACCTGTTTTAATATGTTGCAGTATATTTTTTAAAAAAAGTCAAGCATTACTTATATTGTTGCTGTTCATAATATTAAGATTGAGAAGACAAAATTTTTGAATGTAATAAAGTAATGTGTTAAATTCTTACCTCAGTAACAGCTTATAATGTGATGACCTTTATAACAGAATGGGACACAGTATGACACCAGGGTCAAGCATAAAGGTAGTATTTCATTTCACTGGGGTTACTTTTGTTGAACATGTGCCTCTAATGATACTGTTCTGTCTGCTTTGGGTAAAAAATGTCCTCACATGTATCTATGACATATGTTAAAGTCTCTCACTTCATGTCATCTCTTTCCAAATATTGCTTCCATTTTTAAGTTCACTTTCTGTTTCTGTTGCCAACGTGATGTCCACAGAGTTGAGTTAACAAGTAACAAATATTATGGGTGCCATGCGACCATATGACACTGAAAACAACTTGTCAAACACTATTCATTTATAGAAATTATGCAGACTTAGACTTTACAGAATGCTCACACGGTATGAGTATCTGTGGCAAAAAAAAGCCATTGCATTTCATAAGTTTAGAAGAGAATTGATTTTAAAAAATGATGCTAGTGTTAAAATAAGAGTTTTAGGCAGGCAAAATGTCTCCTACCATCCAGGGATTAAACTAAAAAAAAGAGCGACAAGGGTGTGTGCTCTTCTCTAAAAACAGAATCGAGCTTGATCCAATATTCCTTCTTGAAATAAGTGGGAAAAGAATGAAACCTATGTTGCTGCTACTTGCCACAGATCACTGGGCAGAGAGACTTTCACTGACAAAGAGTTAGAAGCACAAAGGGTTAATGATTATGTGCATTGTTGTTAATAACCGTTAACAACCTAATACTGCACTCATCTCTATGAACAGGTTGCTATGTGTTTAGTGAGCTTGTATATCGCTTCCTTGTAGACCTTTTTTTTCTGAAGGATTTGCATTGCAGGTATTTGCATGGATCAGAGAAGTCTTGACTGTCGACCTTCTGTGTTTGTATACCTGAGATGTCTTTCCCAACATTTTAGGGAAATTTCGCATGATATTTGTCACCATCTTTTCCTAAGATTATATACTTTAAATGTTTTTGATAAAAATCTTCAGCCCGCCAGTAGGATTTATAATATTATATTAGATACTTTTTTGTCTTATCAATGATGAATGACTACATCCAGTTTGTCAGATGAAAGATGCTGACACAGGAGCGACACCCTTAGAGTTTAAACCAACAAGTTGTAAGAAACAAATGAACACAGGGTTAATAAATTTCCTCCTTCATCTTTCTTACTTGTTTTCTTCGTGACAAGTAAGTGAAGCACGTGAGCCATATGCAAATACAGAATAAGAAAATTGAGAAATTTCCATCTTTAAGATGATTATAACAGGAACATGTCTGTGTTCACTGTCATTCAGTTGATAAACCTGAAGAGCGTGAAGCTTTGCCATCATCAGCTAACAACAATGATGAAATACTTTATTGAGAGTCATAGGGAGGTCAGAGGTCAGAGTCAGCTGCAGGACATGAGGTTAAACACACCTTAGCAGGCTCAGAGGGAGTTTCTTAGTTTACTATATGACTAATTCTTTTCTCTAAATTTATTTCAGTGTACTCAGACGTGTCTCCATGCTTTCATTGCACTAATTGGCATGTGAGGGACACTTGTTCAGAGGAGGCCTAGTGAATCTTTTACCAGTTTTTCACTTAGTTATTCTTTGAGCTATTGAATGCGTAACCTGGACGAACTGCAGACAAAGTCAAATTATTGTAATCACACAGATTTGGTGAAAATAAGCATTTGTCGGTCTCAGAAGGTGAACTACATTTGTCCTACACATATTTATAAGTTTCTCCTCTTCCTTAACACAGCTAAATGCAAACACAGGATCCAGTGTTGGTGTTTTAGTTTGAAACGTGTGCTAGTTTGCACCACAGCCGGGCCATCTCTGACCCACTACAACAAAGGAGTGTCCAAGGTGGCTTCTCCATTTCCTATTGAAACTGTAGCCTGTCACCAAATCTGCTTTCATGCCACTGTCTCTCTCGGTGAGGACAGAGCCAGAAGCCACTGTTAAATAATCTCAATAAACTTTCCCATCCTTTCACTGTGGAGCTCTGTCTCACTAAAACAAAAGCTATCAAATACACTGATGATCATTTGCATGTAGACTGAGTCCTCCTTATCAGAGCCGTGTTCACAACAGTGCAATTAAACGCAGCCCTATTTGGAGATGGCAGTGAACCTCTTTGATGACACCATTTCCACCAACATGTTACAGGGCTATTTGTAGTATCTACCAAAATAAAATAACCATCATACAATCATTTATAGACATCATCTGAGTGGTTTCATTACAGAAAATTGATATTTTCAGATATGTTACAGCCATTAAAATCTGTAAAGTGAAACCAGGGATGGTGGCTGGCTGCTTCAAAGTTTAGTGATATGTAATTTCCCACTATGCCAAAAAACATGTTACTGTTATTTTGCATGCAAATTATAAAACTAGAGAATGTCAAAGTTATTTTTGGATAGGAAATTACTGCTTTCAGTGCACTGGTGACAATATGTCATTATCTTGACAGCAGTATTTTTAGTTACTAGCAGAATACTAAAACCATGTTTTGTGTTTGGCCACTTAAAATATGCTTGTAATGAAAACGACCTGGATGTATACACCACACGTTATCTGGATTTTGCACACATCTCATACACATATTAATATAAATATAAAGCTGTGTGCTTCACCTGTTGTGCTGGCTCCGTTGCTCTCCTCAGGTTTAGCACTGGGTCGAGTTGTGTCCACGGCTGAAGTTTGGGAACTGGTGGAGCATCCCATCCTGCCCTGCGCTCATAGAAGACTGGATGGTTCACTTCAGAGTCAACAGGTGAGGACAGGCTGGAGCTGCACTGATGACGTCGTGCATAAATGTCGTCTCTGCAAATGGAGAAGACTCAAAACTACAGACAGGTGGAGAAACACGAACACGGGTCGGCCGTCAAATTCCTTTAGTCCCGTGCGTAATTACACATCATGGCGCTTCCTCCAAGAACGCGTCCAGGTGTTTGTGTCTTGGCCACGCAGGTGAAATGCGTGCTTTTGTTGTGTACTGTAACTCAGGCTGTTTCCAGGAGGCTGGCCCAGGGACTAAAATACATTATTCAGTCAGCGGTCACCTCTTGGGGCGGGGAAAGTGAACCAGATGTATTTTCAAACCAACCCCCAGAACCACTGCCCACGTGCCCTTGAGTAACATCCTAATGTATATTGCAAGTGTGGAAGTGGAATGTTTGATAAATTACCTGCTCTGCTCTGTGATAGAAGAAGTATTGAGATCCAAAATGTAGCACTACCCCACAATAAAAATACTCTATTAAAAGTAAAAGTCCTGCATTTATAAAATCACCAACAAAAGTACAATTATTATTATTAATATAAGATAAGATAAACCTTTATTCGTCCCACAGTGGGGAAATTTGCAAAGTATATATAATAATTAATATAATAATAATAATAATAATAATAATAATAATTAACAAAAGTATTACCAGCAAAATGTACTTAGATATAAAAGTAAGTACCCAGAGTGTTTTACTGTGTTGTTATTTTTGATGCATTAATGTATTAGTAGCATTTTAATGTTATAGTTGGTTTATATGGGACCAGCTTAGTACACTTTATATACCCATTAGTAGTTTAATCTATAACAGTGCATTATATTCTAAAAATGACCATGTTTTGTGAGTAAAATTGATTAATGGGAATAAAAGCTTTAAATGTGACAGAAATCAATAATTTTTGTTGCATATTTAATAGCTTATTATTAGCTTTCGTCACTATATGCGTGGGTCTGTGGATCTGTCTTGTTTGTTGTATTTCTTTTACTTTATTTTGCAATTTACAAATACTTTCTTTTATTTACTTCTGTAAATGTTGCTTAAATGCATTAACGGACAAAAACTGCATCCTGTTCTGTACATTTGTTTCCATTTACATATACTTTAATCCTCATATGCGTCATTGATTTAAAATCCCTGTACCAACAGCAATGTATGCGCAGAACTCGTTTGCGCAGGCTCACCGACAGATAGCGGCGCAATGCACGATGGGACTTCCTTTCTCTCCGAGGCCATATTGGAGTTAACTCACAGTAAGACGAGCTCTCAGTTTTTAAGATAAAAAATCGCCGGGATTTCTTCATTGTAGCATTTTTCTCCCATCATAAACTTAACGCCGGTCTTCTCCTCCTCTCCTCTTGCCCGCAGGTTGGCCGGTCCGGACTAAACCGCAAAAATGGTGGCCGCAAAGAAGACGGTGAGTGTCGTGGGCTCGGCCCGCTGTGGACACGCTGCTCCGGGCTGCCGCTTCACGTGTTTGTGTCCGGGCCTGCTAGCTAGCACTGTAGCTCTGTGTACAAACGTGTTAATGCACCCAACATTTACACTCTTGTTGAATTATCATGGATGTATATATTTAAAGCACATATGTGGGTTGTCCTTCCATTAGTGCCGTCCATCCATCTGTTTGACGTCGGCTATGTGAAGTGCGGCTAATGCTAATATGCTAAAACTAACAGCAACAAAATGCCAGTAACATGGCAACAATTTCTACCAATGTACGTTAACAACATATTTGATATTCAGACTTCCTTGTCTTTTTTGTTGTTATAACTTCATTAATATTACATTATATTGCTGTTTTTGTGAGTACAACGTTTGAAAAGTGGTCTAAGTTAGCCATGTAGCTTGTGTGTCACTAACTTGAGTATGTTTCCATACCTGTGTGTGTGTTCAGAAAAAGTCCATGGAGTCCATCAACTCCCGTCTCCAGCTGGTGATGAAGAGTGGAAAATACGTCCTGGGCTACAAACAGTCCCAGAAGATGATCCGTCAGGGAAAAGCCAAGCTGGTTATCCTGGCCAACAACTGCCCAGCTCTCAGGTATATGAAGAGAACCAGTAAATTCACAAATGTTCTCTGAAATAATCATTTCTACTCTAAGTTGTTGTAAGAGAGTAGTTACATTGAGAGCTATGTGACTTTTCTATAGCTTGTTTGTAACAACAACCTGTAGACAGATGGTTGACAGAGCTGTTAACAGGATCATAATATATCCACTGTAATAGGAACAAAATGAATATGGCATCAATTTCTGTTGCCGGTCAAAGTATGATATCAATAATATAAATGCTATAACTTAATTAGTACACTGCATTCACAGTATGGCATACCTATGCAGAATGTTAAATGCATAAACTGATGCTTGCATTGCCATGCCAAAGATTTCAGAGATTAGTTAAAATCTTTGCAGCTACTATCAAGTTTTTAAAATCAGTTGACCACATTTATCTGCTCAGACTGTGTTTCACAGGTTAGGATGCAATGATACAGATGTTGTGAAGCACAGCAGGTGTGAAAGACTTAATTAGGTTATAAATTGTCTGGCTGGCCACTGAATTTTTGTATTAATACAAACTTATCTATAATAACATTTCTGTACAATTGGTAGACATCAGGCCTGGGGCTTCTAGAGTAGCATGACTTCTTAGCATCTTTTTGGGAGTTTTTGTTTGGTCCATTGTCAAATTTACTGTATTTCTATATGTTGCTTTGACTCATATTTTCCTTTGTCTCTGTGCTGTCCAGGAAATCTGAGATTGAGTACTATGCCATGCTGGCCAAGACTGGTGTCCACCACTACAGTGGAAACAACATTGAGCTCGGCACAGCCTGCGGCAAATACTACAGGGTGTGCACACTGGCAATTATTGACCCTGGTGAGTTCCTGCCTTTTGTATTGGACAACATCTACTGTATGGTGTGATTGATTCCCAAGCTTTTCCTCTGTCTTAAATGTTGAGCTTGTTCTTTGGCCAGTTCATGATAGAATGAACCCATAGTGAAATATTTAATGGACTAATGAGTTTCTGACACAGGCTTTTGCCAGACACTGTCAAAACTTTGTCAAAACAATAACTTGTTAAAAATTCGATTTGACACAATCTCGATGCAGCTCAACAAATCAAAGTGCAAAGATGTCTCCAATTACCTTAGTTATTAAAATATATTGGCTCACTGCTCACTGGGGTTTGTTAAAACTTTGCTTGTATGTATTTTTTACCTCACGCCACTTGGTTTTCTCTGCGAATTTCTGCGCCTGTTGGACCTGCTGATCAAAGTGGTCCACTGCAGAACTAGTGGTTCGCTAGATGAAAGCCACTTGGAGCACTTTGTTGAACTGTCAGGGCTTTCTGGCCAGTTTATAAATGCTCTGTTGGCAACATTTATTCTCTTGCCAACTTTGTCTTTCTACTGCATATGTGGCATTTTTTGTTTTGATGAACTGACTTTTTTTTTTGTTTTCCTCTTCAGGCGATTCTGACATCATCAGGAGCATGCCAGATCAGCAGCAGCCAGCTCAGTAGAACTGTTCCCCCACCTTATTGTTATAAATAAAATCGGTGTAAACAGTATATGCTGCTGTCCTTTAATTTCTGATCAATATAACCTGCCTAAAGAAACAGTATGTTATTCCTGCATGTGTCCACCAGAGAGCACCAGCATGCCCTGGTTTTCTCAGATCAGGTTTCCCTCATTGATATTTTTAACGTCTGTTTGAGGGATTTCCTGGTGTCTCTGCGGAGCTGTTTACAATGAGACTGTCGACACGGAAATAATTCTGGAAAACCACAGTTGATCGTTCTTTAGAGACTTGTGTAACAAAGGATAACATCTGAGTCTGTAAATGATGATCCGCCCAACTGACTACTCATCACTGCGTTGATGTTAAAATTACGCAACAGCTGATCTTTGAGAATATTTTTTTCTCACTTACATAAACCTTGGGGATGACTGTCTGCTGTATTAGCTGCAGCCTGTTGACTGTAATCGAGTAAGGACACTCAGGGGATTTAAAGACTTTAGAGGGTGATTGCCACCCGTCACACATACCATTGATATCCTCTTACTTCAGTGTGTGAATGTACTGCTCAATACTAAGGCCAAGAACAAAGTGGCTCACTGTTCACCAACGCATAAAAAAAAAACTAATTGAGAAGTTGAGTTAACATTTGAAGCCATCATAAACAGACTGATGACCAAAGTTGTCTCAGTCCATGACTGCTATTAAATGCTCATGTAGTCACTGTATAGCTCAGCTGGTGAAACGAGTATAATTTCCACTTTTGAGCTATATTTTAAATTGTGCAATATTTTTCTGAATTCATAATGGTGCACATCAAAGTAATCACTATATGGAAAGCAGCTCATATAGTTTTTGGATGTTATCTTTAAAAAGTCATGTTGAATGTTAAGTTAAGCTACTCAAAGATGACACCCATCTGTACATGTTTCTTTGTAATAGATCATAAGGTTTATTTCAAGTAATTTAATCTTCACTTCTAATTGGTGGCGTTTTCTATTTAAATACTCAGCTTGAATGCATCAACTATCTTATGTTACAACCACTGCAGCACTTGGGGAAACGCTATTATATGTTGGACATTTGTTGGCTGTGGAAGATCCAGTGGGTTGAAAGGCATGTTGCAGCTCCTGCCAACTTCAGTGGCCTATATAGATCTATATAAGTTACATATGTAACACTAGCTCGCTGAAGTGCCGTTTGGTAGCATAGGTGGATAAAGTATAAGCCTTTCATCTGTCCACTGTTGATGGACATCAAACCAAGCTTGATGTAGGTCTTGTTGAGCAGCAGCCATCAGTACAGTGATACTTAATAATAGCATATATGTATACATGTTTTTAAGCAAGGTTCAAGTTCAAATCTACTGAAAAGACCTTATCAAGTTGCAGTACACATTACATTATTGGGAAATGTAGGATCCAGTATTTTTGTAGCTTGACCCAGACTAAGGAGTCAGGATGTTTTACCCTCTGCTGCTTCAATTGCAAATATAATGGCTAATATGAATGTTTGCAGTAAATGCAGTGATATGGAAGAACAGTAATACCTGAAAACCAACTGCAGGCAAATGTCATCTCGAGTCATTGAAAGGTAAAACTCATGAACAGGCAAAATATGATATTGTACGGTAACCCCATCCCATAGATGTCAAGATCAAATGTCATTGTTTTTGGCCGAAGTTTGAAACTCTGGCCTTACAGGCGGGCCAGTGCATCTACCCAGAGACAGAGATATAAGCCGTCCGTCATCCATCCAGTGCTTTGGCCCAGTTTTTCCACTCGCTGCCTCCCTAAGCCGTTTTTTTGAATCCCAATTAAATCGAATGAAATCATCCCAGATGATCTGTTTCACGTGCGGCAGATGCACCGTACTGAATGAGGACAATATCTAAAGAGGTTGCAGAATAAGTTTTGAATTAACGAGTGGAAACAATCTACCAGAAATAGAACTTGCAGCTTGTTAGTGGCCATACAGCATCCTCCAGCACTTTGCACTTTTGGGCTACTGTATTTCCTATTCTGTCACATTTTAGCTGATCTCAAATGAATTTCTTTGCTCAGGGACTCATTTATCTCCAGTTATGTAGAATTAAGACATTTAAATACAAACCAATCAAAAACCGAACACAAGGCAGCAGATTGTCAGGCCATGATGGTCACGGGAATAAACTCAGTATTGAACATTTCTCACAATAGGCGCATCAACTGGATGGTATGTGACATCAGTTACACCTCAGTGGACATTTACTGGGTGCTTCTCACACACATTACGGATCATAAACTTGCGACAGGCCAATATCACGACAGACAGAAAAATACAGTTGCAGTTTTACATACTTAGAATGCATTTAGTTGGTGGACTTGAAATCTACATAATATATCTGTAATTTTTTTATTCATATCCTCATAAATATTGTATGTAGTTATTTTGACTGTCTGCTGTAGGGTAAAATGTACTGGAGGATGTGAATGCTATCCAGGCCATACAAAATCTGCTCAAAGATTTTGTTAAACCACTGTTTGGCTCTTGTGTCCTATTTCAAAAATACCTCCCTCTTTTTGAAGCTCATGTCAGTGTACAAGCCTCTATCTGCTTCCAACAAGCATTTTAGCAAGAAAAAAAGACAGAATGTGACCCACTTGTTTGTGTTTTTTCCCCCCCCACTGCCCCGTCCCAGTGGCAGAAAGTAGGTGAGCGTGTCTGTCTGGTAGCCTACTGTCAGACTCAAGGTAATGCCAGCCTCCATTTTGATGCAGGCGGGTAAATCCTTCCTGATCTGCCAGCTTGTTCATCCCCACTGAGGGAAACTGGATTTCTGAGGCCGGCGGGATGCAGGCACATCAGCAGGACACTCATTTTCTGAACAGTCATAATTCTGGAAACTGCCTTTATGGAATTAGTGGCTGGTTGTATGTGCAGAGAAAGTGCACAATTTGTCTGAACTGTGTACGACTTATTTCTTTTGAATGAGAGAATATGATAAATGTAATGTTTAAAATCCCACTTTAGATACCGCATACTGACATTCACACAAACAACAGCTCCATGCCCTCAAACAGGCAAAAGCATCTTAACATGGGAAAAGCACAGGTGTAACTAATATAATTAACGATGGCTGAATTTCATTCAGCTGCTTGAAGGATCCAGGTCCTGGTGCATGTTGGAGCAATTGTTAATGTTATTAGTTACACCTGTGTCAAAGTGTTTGCTGTGAACAGATCTTGTTGCAGAACATTTTTAAAGCAGCTCTTTATCTTGGTGATGTTGAATTTATATTACTTGGTAGAATGCCAACAGAAACAAGAAGATGGAGGAGATTAATTTTATTATCAGGAACAAATGTGCCTGACCTGAAGCAAAACAATCTAATCCAATCTAATAACAATCAAAAATTTTATGTGAACAATTAAAAAAAAAAATTGTACACTGAAAAGAATTTGGCTAATTTAAATTGAATTTTACTTCTACACAAACTGTTTAAATGTATATAAATTACTAATACTATATATTTATGATGATACTAAATCCAAACAAACCATTAGACTAAATAAATAAATCAAGCAGGAGACACTGATTGATTTTGCTTTTTATTATTCAGAATTGAAGACATGAGCTCATGCAGATCCAACAAGATGTGTGTGAATAGAAAGCAATGGAGAACAGTCTTGAAGTGATTCTAATAAAGAGCGAAAGATCAGCCATCCACTGGTCCAGATGCTGTACAAGCCTTTTTTCTCCAACCCTGTATGACTCAGCTGAAACTCTCCTTTGATCACATTAGAATCTGTCAGCTTTTCAGTCCCATCACACAATGTGAATATTGATCTGTTTATGTCATGTTTTCGAGCTTGTGTCATCCAGCGAAGGATGGCTGCTCATATTAGAACCACTTAGCTACAGCGTAACGCGGTAAAGATGAACAAAACACAAACACATCAGTTCTCGGTGAACTCAGGCTGACTTTAAAGTGCAATTTCATTTTCAGCTTTGTTGGATTTGCAAAAGCAATGGTCATAATTCACACAAGGACAATGATGAAGGGGCCAACGAAGGGCTACAGTATCAACTACAGTATTAGAATCAAATGGAGTACTACTTCATTGTACGAATATTTCCACTGTTGCATAGTCTGAATGACAAAAAATGTAACTCTGATTCAAGGTTTTTCTGTTGGTAGCAAACACTACTTAGGAATTATTGGAAAAATGGGATTAGGTATATCTAATATGGTTTGTTCCATTATAATGTCTCAACTTATTGCCTAAATAATTCCAGGCAAAAGACAAGCATCTAGCTCCTCTAGCTTCTTATTTTGTATATTGATTTTGTGCTACTATGCTACGCTAAATCAACACTTTAGACTCCCATCCATGGTTAATTTCAAAAAGGTCACCAGCACAGGAAATATCTTAACATGATATCACTGCATGTGCAAAAGAAATGTTACCACATAGAAAGGATCTAGGAGTTACATCAGAGCCCTCAGGCAAGCACACACACACATACACACACATACAGTTTCTGCATGTACAGCAGCATGTCACGCCGTCTTTATAGGAAAATGCCCTCAGTCCAGCTAAGTTAGCTCAACTAAAAAGATCAGATTATACACCATGATCCATGTAAAAAAAAAAAAAAAAAAAAAGCAATCAAGACACAGACGATGCTGTTGCAGCTGCAGCATGACGGGAAAACAAGACAAACATCTTCACTGAAACATTTTCACACACTAATGTTTACACATTTTAGATTTTACAGTTTGTGTATTGCCATTTTGGATGTGAACCTGTAATGTAAGAATGTGTAAAACATGTATGTTTGTGATAAGTGCTTCACTGGATGAACACATTAATGCCAGTCTCTTTACTTTTGAGATCTTTGCTCAGACAGAAAACAGACAGGAAGGCAAACTTGAATATTGTGGTGGAAATCGATGGGTGAACAAGGTTTTCACTGGCAGTCGATGGATCACAGGTTCACAGACAGCGTGTTACATGGATACAAAAGGAAGACGTAGTTGTTATTGGTCAAGGAACCTTTATCAATATGATTTCCTGCAGGACAAGCTACATCAGTACACGGATGATATTTTATCACAACAGGACAACCTTTCACTGCTCACTTCATTTTCTTTCAGTTTTCCCTGTTATACAAAAAAGTCATACAAAAATACCTCAACATTACATTCAATGAAGGAATTTGTCAATTTCTGAAAAAAGTGCTCTTGCATAACTGATCATGTACAATATGTCGCTTTCCTTCTCACTCTCTCTGTCGCTATCTCTCTTCAGGTAGTTTGTTTCTAGACAAAGACCACGAGGGAGATTCACAGTATTGGGGGTTAACAATTGGTGGCCAGACTGGTGCACGTTTCACTCATGAAAAAGTGCAACTTAAGTTGGGACAGAGTGTTCAGGGTGTGCAAGAGTTTAGATGCTGCCAGGGGACAGCAGCTGCCAAGAGGGAAGGATGGTGATGGTGGTGGTGGTTGGGAGTGGATGAAGTGCGATGCTGTCCTTGGAGGAGGACAGAGGAGACGAGAGGGGAGGAAAATACGTCACAACCAGAGGTGGAGTTTGCAGGGGAAAGAGTTGATGGCAATACTGGCTCAGGATCAGCCTAAACTAATCTAAGGCTGGCAGGAATCCAAGCTGAAACCAGCCTCTAAGACATTGTTTGGTCTTGTTTTTCAACATGTTCCAGCCAGCGTCAGGGTCCTACTGTTGGAGGGAGATGTGGTGGGTGTTGGGGGTTGTGTGGGGTATATGATCCAGCAGCGAGGACGTCTCTCATGCCTCCATATACTGTGGCGGGGGCTCCTTTGGTGGTATGGCAATGGCCTCCTCGTACGGTGGCAGCAGAACCTGAAACGCAGAAGGAAAACCAAAAAGGTGGCTCAGTCCGAATGCACACCTCAAATATAGAAACTACTTGGGATTCAGAGACTTAAAATTAAATTTATAACTACTGAAAGAAAAAAAAAACACATTCTTCCTCTTACAAATGAAAAGTCGAATTCATAAGCAATAAAATACACCATGAATTAATTCAACACACTCAGAGGTTTGCTGATACACCATGCTCTGTCTAGTATGACCAGTTGCTTTCGGTGGCTAATGTTAACTAATTTGAGTAAACTTCATTTAGTGATTGCTGACGTTACTGAGTTCTTTTCTTGACTTCATGTTTCTTGAAGCCACAGAGGTAGCTGTTAGGTAAAAGTTATACGTCTCACTTTAAGCTGTGTCTGAAAGAACTGCCAGATTTTGCACACTTAATAAAAAGAGATATAAAAAAATTATTTTGCATTGTCACTACTGCTGACAGTCATTTCACATTCATAAAAGCAGTGTCTGTGTCACAGTTACAACTATTTTAAATTCAGCTGGGCAATTTTTGAGGAAATTACAATACATAGTACAGAAATTTAGACAATATGAAGACACTCAAATAAAATGGTGGACAGAGAATATAGCACATTATATAGTAAACAGGAAGTGATTTCAAACAGCCTTAGTAACAAGTTTCTTCTCCATCTTTCAAACTCTTTATTCCATCCCTACAGAAGGCATTACTAACATCTACACACATCCATGTGCTTCAGTGGCCAGATTGCCTTCTCTCCATCCGAGGTCTTTCTCTGTAAATGGTGTTATAAAACCAGCACTGCTGCTAATTCAGTGAGGGAGAGAGTGAGAGAGAGAGGGAATATGCTCTGAGGGGATGGAATTGTGAAACAGGGAGGCCCGGCGAACACATCACAGGGAGGATTTGAAATGAAGCGGACAAGCAGACAATTATGTAACATGTCCAGAAGAACAGAGGAGGACGGACACAGATATATAGAGGGGGAGGAGGAGGAGGGGGGGATGACCCTTGTGCATTTTAATGGCATTTATATAAAAGCACGGCAGATAAGCAGCTGGGTACTTGATGTTCGAGGCAATAAAAAGCCATTTAGACACACTGTCGGCTTTCTGATAGTAAAAATAGATGGAGCGCTCTATTCATTCAACTCCGTGTGTGGAGAGAGGAAATGCAGTGATAAAAACATGCCGTCACTTTTCAGGCTTTTAACCTCCGTAAAACATGTGCCACAAATATGTGTTGCACTTAAATACTATTTGTTCCCTGATTCTTCTCTAATTAAAATTCAAACAGCTTGTGCGGTGGCCTTCACATTGACCTAATTACCTTTGTTGTTTGCTTCATTTTGGTTTGCGTATTCTTGGTTTCCTAACTAATTTGAATAAAGATTTGGTTTTCAAGTATACATGTATCTTTATTTGTATTTATTTATTACATTTAATGTTTAATAGACTATACATATGTGACATTTGTGTGAAGATTATGTCCTCAGGAGGAATGAATTCACTCCGGGCAGAGAGCCACAGACAAGGCAGGGAAGTCGGACACTACAGTGAGACGAACAAACGTATTGTTGTTTTTGGTGTTTACAGATTTGTTGGAAATGAAAAAGAAAAGTATAGAATAACGTCAGCCATGACTTTTAATTATACACAAATATAACAAATTCCAACCTGCTTACCCAAACAAATTTGCATAAGTGATTGAGAGAGTGTTTTCATGCCTGTTTTTATTTTTTTTGCCCTCCATCATATCTGTAGGGAACAAAACTGACTGACTGGCATATATCCAATATTTGCTGAAAGGCCATCTGATACACAATATGACATCAGACCCTGCTGGATTAGCTCCTGCATGTAAAGCCTGTTTCATAAGGTGACAAACGTCAGCAGTGCGAACCGGGGCCACGACAACAACAAGGACAAGGTGACAGATAGATGAGGTGCTACGTATTGAGACGACTGCGGGGTGTGAGACAGATTAATGTCTTATGTATCAGGATGGAGGATTACAGACAAACAGACAAATGGAAACCATGACTATGCTAAAGCCTCTCAGAAACCCTATGAGTCAACACTGAGGAGGACAAGTTGGATTGACGACACCCGGCTCTGCGCAGCCAGCCAATCACACCTCGGGATGACCTACAGCACCTACTGTACTGCTACCCACAGCACCAATGTCACTTCACTGACTGTCAGACAGTAAAGAGATAAACTGCATGGTGTCAGCACTGAGAGTCTGGACCCTGGACATTTTCACTGTACTGTCTACGCTGTTCTACCATTGACTACAATACACTGTAAACTATTACAAAGAAAAAATTAGGTGATTATTACTATAATTTACTTCAAAGTTCTGTTCAACTGGTGATTTGAAATGCAGCTCCTAAAGTGATATGATTTTAATATCCGTCAACAATTATTTTTCATGCATCACCTTAAATGAGTCTTAATTTCTTTCTTATCTTAATATTAAGCAAATCCTGTAACTAACTGCAGGTTCTTGTTTCTCTCATTAGTGTGCCATTTCTAATTTGACTATAACTAATTAAGGGTTTAAAAAACTACACATAGCATCTCCACCTTTACACGTAAGTAGGAACTGTGACATGACAGCTATTCTATTTACTTCATACAGTAAGTTATGGTGATTTTAAAGCAGGACCTCATTAACCCAAACCTCTTGGAAATGTGAAACGGCTTTGTGACCACAATATACAGAGACACATGATAAAATACTTTCAGAAAATACCTTTTCCAATTTTATTTAATTGCAGATTTTTTTTTTTGCAGAATGTAAATAAAGAGATTTCAACAGATGATACGCTACACACATGCTCTGATATTTGTCTTTTCTTTTATTGAAATGGTACTTTTCCATCCTCAGTAATGTGGCATCTATGATGGGGATAACAGTCCAGTTTTCTGAGTATCTTAATTAAGAAATTATTTTCCCACCCTGAACTGCAGGTAGATCAGTCCCATCTACCTGTTTCACATGGATGCGTCTAACCTCACAAGTCTGAGGTTGAGGTTAATGAGGGTGTTAAGAGAATTTTGCATCTACTTTTAAAAATAAAATATATCTGTTTAATTGTCAGGTTCTAAACTGCTACTCTAAGCACAATTCAAGCTATATAATCATAATCATGTACTGCCTCAAATCCTTACCTTGTACATTTAGAGGTATCAACTCACTGAACTGCAATAACATAAAAAATAAATATAATCTATATTTTAGTGTAGGTCAATGAAACCTGACAGATGCTGTGCCTAGCATTTGATATGCAAGTTAATGTGCCTTTATTGATATTATCATTACTTTATATAATAAAAGCTTGTAAGCGAATGGTTAAAAAAAAAAAAAAAAAAATCAATACTGCACAAATGCAATTATATTTATGAGCCTATGTCCTTGAGGTGAGTGGCTGGAGGGTGGAAGTGAGGACTCACCGTGGTGTCGTTGGTGGTGACATAAACCAGAACCTCCGTGGTGCCTCTGCCACTCACATATCTGTAGCAGTTCCACACACAGCCAATAAGGTAGGCCTGTCCCCATGGAGGTGAAAAAAAAGAACACAAAATGACCTTTAACAACATTGTCTCCACTTTTCATTATTACTGATGCTGTTTGATATGATCTCATCCATTCATCAAGGTTAAGGGATGACAGTGGCAGTGATGCATCATATCACATATGATACAGACTGTGACATATCATGTAACACATAACTCAACCCAGGTGTACAAACGTAAGATACTTTCATGTGTGGGTATTTTCCTGAACAATGTCGCCCTTCTTGGTCTTCTACCGACATTTTAGCCAAGGCAACTCATCAGGCATCTCTAGCCCTCAGTAAGGCTACGGTAGCACCAGGGTTTAGGTTTGTCTGACTTGGCAGAAGAACAGGAGGTTCATTGTGTATATGTGTGAGTAGCCTGCTGAGTCGGTACTTCTGCCAGCAGTAAGCGCAACCGACCAACCAGGAAACCAGGCTGCCTGCTAGCCAATCACTTTACCATCTGCTGAGTTGACCTCCTCGCTGTGATACTGACTCAAAACTGAGCTATGCACCACAGTATTGTATGCACAATTGTACCTTTAAAACGACATGCGACTCACAATGACAATATAGCTCACAGTAGTACAGAGCCATTGCAACTCATTATTTTGACCATACAAAATAGTGCATTTTGTTGTTGTCTTTTAAGGTAAAACCCTACATTACTACCCAGGTTCCATTTTTTGTTTGTTCTGTCCTTGACTTCAAAATACCAATTTTGTTTGCTGGGAAAATAACACTTAAAATGAAAATGTAATGTCATGGGCTCACAGTAAGCATTGCTACGAAGTCTGAGTTTTTCCATTTTTCCCATATGCTTTCTATGTCATGCTGTCTCCA
The DNA here is from genome assembly GCA_025331565.1 of Holacanthus passer. Classification (NCBI taxonomy): domain Eukaryota; kingdom Metazoa; phylum Chordata; class Actinopteri; family Pomacanthidae; genus Holacanthus; species Holacanthus passer. The sequence goes on along the minus strand of JAFREQ010000002.1, from coordinate 6,084,857 downwards.
TCTTTTTATTTATCTAACCCTCAATGTCTCTCTCATCTGCCACATCCTTCTCTCTTCACTCTCCAGCTTTCCTTCTTCCTGCCTGTCTGTATCTGTCATTTACGCCAAGTGCAGTCAAGTGGAGGATGTTGGCTTCAGCAGGAACTTTAGCAGGTGTTTCCTCTGTGCTGAGAACTGAATGCGTCCTTGAGGTTTTAGATGTGCCCTTTTCCAGAGAACTGACTCAACTATCGTCACTACAGTAGTCATATACTATATGTGCAGCCCACCAATAAAACTGGGGCTCTATTATTTAGCTTTACAAATTTCAAGATTGTATTAATGTTTCTAGCAACCACGCAGCTACAGTTGACCTTAATTGCTGACATCTAAAGCAATAACTAGTTCAACTACCCCATATACTAAAACATGACATTTATGACTCTTCGCTCTGTAAGTCCAGTAGTGGATCTTCCAGTGGCTGCTTCCTATCATAAAACCCCAGCTCTGACTTTGGATATCTGCCACGAATATTTCCGATCTGAGCTTAGAGGAGAAACAACGTGATTTGATTGTACAGATGACTGCAACTTCATGTCCCATCTCGTCCCAGAGCCCCAGAGCATTGCTGCGCCTGGAGAGTCATCCATGCATTAAGGGGAAATTAGCTTGACAGGAGTTGGTTTCCTGTTGTCCCTGACCCGCTGCTCCCTGACTGTGTGATAATCTCATGAAAAACATTGATAATGTTCACACTGGCAGATTCATTATACATGCCATATGGTTCATATTGCATGAGATGTGCACAGTGTGACACTTAATACCCTTAATCACGTTGCAATATCTCTAAAAAGGCAAATCTACAGGGAACAAATGTTCAGTGAGTGTGTGCCATCTGTAACAACTTATTGCATACATCATTATATTTTAGAGGTATAACTTTTTCTGTGTGTTTGTTCAGTTTTCAACACCACAACCAAAAAATACCAAAGCAAAGTAGACTGGGAGAACTTGCAGTGATACAGAGACTTCATACCTTGAAGGAGAGGATGCAGCCAATGAAGAGGAGGACTGCAAAAACTAGGCACATGTTGTTGGTGGACATGATGTCCTCTTTGTAAGGGAATGTCCCTGGCTGGAAAGGAGAGAGAGAGGTAGAGAGTGTGAAACAAAAATCAGTGAAGCAAAATGTAAGAAAGAAAGTGAGAAAGTGTCTTTTTACAAATTAACATCTGACAAAACTTGACCTCTCAGTCCACAACAACCAAGGACTTCAAAATGGACACCTAATCTACATAACTAAGACCTGTGTTATGCCTGGGTGACCTGTTTTCACTGAATGCCTCCTCTTTAGCAGTGTTACTCAACAGATGAAGTACTAACCTCTGAATCTGCCTTGTCATTAAGCAGTTATCACAAACTTAGTTTAAAAGCAGTGAACTATTCCTTGATTTCAAATGTTTTTATTGCAGCTATTACCAAAATTACAAAGCAAAAAGAAGTCCACAGTTAAAAAAGAAGAAGGCATTTGGGTTGGAAGGGTTCTCACCAGCTGCTGGAGGTAGTCCTGCACTGTGTTGGGATAAACCACCACGCTAATGGCTACCAGTGTGTTAAGGGCAAAGTCAAAGATTTGGTAGCAGAAGAATGGAATGATCCAAGCTGCGTGTTGCTGTGTGGGAGAGATTGAGAACAGATGAAAAAACTCAGAGGAAAGCCAGGCTATTTCTCAGATTCAGATGTCTGTTTGAATATCATTTATATTGGTTATTTGTTTACCTTGTAAGCACCATATGTTGCCATGCCACATATAAGAATCATGAGTAGGGATATTGCGGTGGCTATGCAGATATCTGTGGAAACACAAACAGAACAAAGTGAGAACAGATAATCTAGATTACCAGTGAATTCACTGGAACCGTCGAATCCACTGACGTAATCCAAATGTCTCTATGAGGACGTGGATTTTTTCAAAATAAAGCACCTTAAGTAACCTCAGTATTTTTAGCACCCAATCTGCCTTGGACAAAACATGATCAGCACGTGGGTAATTGTTATGCAAGAGGTGCTAAATTTTCCTAAATGTAACACCCCTCTCGCATTACAGCTGTGAAAACTGACTGATGAAACACTTCACTGTACTATCACTGTAGCGCATTAACTAACGAGGATCCACTGACATCAAGTTAATATATCTGCATGTGTGCTGCTTGGTAAAAGGGATCCCACATCACTATGCAGTATTGGCAGTTATTGAACTTGGTATTCAAAAACAGTACTGGCTGTGAAACGGTGGAATCAATGCATCCCTGTAGTCAGCATTGTCAGTATGAAAACCTAATTTCCATTTCTTTACAAAATACAAACTCACAAAAAATAAATGCTACTTCTATATATCACCATGATTGTTAGTGAGTCCTTACACTCAGCAACAATGATTAATATACTACAGATACTGTGAAATGATGATACACTTCCATCTTAATCACTTGCCACACACATTAGACACAGACACACATACTAAACTGTGTATAAACAATCCATGCATACATAAATGCCACCCATGACCCCACATCTGAGCTTTCAATTCAAAATTCTCTGTGAACAATCACAGTGACGTTGACCACAGCTGCCTATTACAAAACCACAACGCCAGCTTTTCTCCATCCTTTTCCATCATTTCACAATCTGACTGATGCTGCACGAGCAACAACGCTACGCGAGAGGGACTTGGTCAAGATGGCTGTTCTAATCCGATGAAGAATTAGAGCAGTCGTTTTTAATCAGAGTAGCCAGTGACAGAGTCTGTGGTGTTCCAGAGGCAACTGTGATGATGATAGCTGCTGGAGGGGGAAGCACTGAAAATACACATGCACTCTTGATTTGTTCTTTATGGAGCTGAGCCTACTCAGCTATGTCTGTGCTGAGAGCAGCATTATGGGAAAATAAGCAGTGGGCAGAAAGGAGAGGGGATTTTTAGAGCTGTAGAAACACATGGGACTATATGGACAGGCTGTTGGCACTCACATCGCTGGGCGATACAGCCAAATAATATTGTTAGAGAGCCATGAAACTTAATATTCTCTGGGTATTGAGTTATTGGAATATTTTGATATAGCTTCAATCTTGTCTGTTTTCTGTTAAACTCTGTTCAAATAAAATTGAATCTTCTTTATAGTTGACAACAAGAATAATTACATGTGCAAATACTGAATTACATTTTAGGAAATTTAAGATTTTCTGTAAACGTAAACAAGGGATCATTGAGGACATCTAATCCAATACATACCACGTCAGATATATAACGATGAGGGGATTAGTTGCACTCACTTGCATCGTCCATGACATCAATGTCGGTCCCCAGCTCAGAACTGGTAAGGTGGTAGCGGTATTGAACTGGGTCATTGAGAGCTGACAACAAGATGAGTAAGACCACCGCATTGATGAGCTGTGGGGGGAAATGAAGATCAATATTAATATTAAATTTCATGGTGAAGTTATGCCATTTTTACATTCATGGTTTAACCTTCAAATCTATTAGACAGATCGAGGCTTTTCTCGGTGTCGGATTAAGCAACTCAAATGGAAAAGCAATTACATGTGAGGTAAAGGATTAGATAACTTGTTTTTTGCATTTCATATATTTCATATATATTTCATACATTTATGTTGATTAGGGCCACAACTTGCTTTTATTTATTTTTATTAAGTGTTCCACTGATTATTTTTCTAAATATCATCTTTGAAATGCTAGAAAATAATCAAAAATACCAGTCAAAAGTTCAAGGCAGCATCTTCAAATAATTCAGCCAACAGTTCAAAATCTAAAGACATTTAATTTACAGTAATATAAAATGGAGACAATCCTCACATGTAACCTGCTAGACATGATTACCTGATTATCAAAATTTAGTACAGCACCTGTCCAAACAGCATGATAAGAAATAAACGACCTTTTTAGTCACATTTTTCACTTTATAGCAAAACACATTATGGAAGCAACATGATTTGGTTGTGTTTTCTGGCCTTGGCTCGATTTGACCACATATAGTTGATCAGTAAAAGGGTCAAACAGAGACAGGGACTAAGGCTTTGTAAAGGTCAGAGATTTACAGGCTTACTGAAGTCATGTTATTTTAAAACTTCAGGTGTCTAAAAACAGAAACAAGCTCTATTTTAAACCGCCACAAATGTAGAACAAATGAAACAGGTTGCTAATGTTATTAAAGTGTTAGCTTAGAAGAAAGAGGCTAAAAACTGAGCTTATATATGCTTATATTTAATTAACAAATATCTACATAGCTTTAAGTTGAAGAGATGTTTTCTTTCTAATCATAATTCTAACAATGTATTTTAATTCAATACATTATTTTACAAAGCGAGGACATCCTGAAAATCAAACACGAAAAACAAATGAAAAACAGCAGTCGCTTGCTAACTTAGCTTAGCTGTAAAAACTCAACGACACTTCACAGCAAATATTCCTCATATTTAATCACATTTGTAGACATTTTGGGTCAGATATTTAATTAAAAATGTGACTTACCATGTACCATATTCCCAGAATAATGGTGCCTGTCCGTACATGGCAGCAAAGGCAGCAGCTCGTCGAGTACCACCGGTCCCACGGCGAAATCATTATTTCTCCTGCTGTGGATTTCAGGCTATTTCATGAATGCAGCCGAAAACGAGTAATTCGAGACTACTACGTCCTAAAGATGAGGAATGGTTCAGCTCCCCGATGCTGAGACGAGAAACATCCAGCGTATGTTGGAAACGACGTTTCCGCAAGTGGAGTCCTGACAAACAGAGAGACGTTAATCTGGCTCATCCCGGAGTCACGTGACCAGGGCAGCCTCCTCCTGACCAACATCCAGTGATGGATGCAACATGATTTATAACCACGCAAGGAATGATTCACACACACGCTTTCACCAGCGCAAGCAGATTTTTAAAGATGTTTGCACTAGTGACAGTTATATTTTGGGTGAAGCTGATGATTAATTCTCCTCCACACAGCCCACATGGACAGTCCGCACATATGAGCTCAGTATTGTGCAAGTATTTGTGGAAGACTTCTATTTGTAAGCCAAGATAAAACACAGCTGTTACAATATAATCAATAAAAAGATGGATTGAACTAAGATTTGTATCAGAACATTAAGAACAGTTTCCCTGAACACCATCTATGCATTTGGTGTTTATATATTCTGTTTAAGGTATGGTGTGATTTCCTTTCTGTTTCTGTTGTTGACTTAAATTTTCCAAGGGCCGCAAGATGATTTCGGCAAATGTCGCCTTGAACATGCCCTGTCAACATTACCTGACAGTTTTTGGTTGTCTCCAGTGATTAAGCACATATAAAAAACCACAAGTCACTACAGACCTTAAACATAGCACTTAACCTGTCAAGAACTTAACATGGAAGTGGGTTACTTTCCTGGGGCCCCAGAGCTCCAGTGTGGCAATTTGATTTGTAGTAATTTGATCAAGTGTAATTTTGTTTGTTCAGGAAAATGCACTACCGATGCATTAACATGATAGGGGTCTTCAAGCCAGTGCTGCTTTTACTTGATCATGAGACCTTGTATTGAAGAACGGCCCTATATCAAAATGTAGTCATCATTTTTGCTCCAGGGCCCCTTAACAGGTTAATCTGGTTGTGTTCCAATGCAGCAGTTTGAAACTAAATAAAATGACATTTTATTACAATGTTAGAACAAGAAACAAGTCTTCATTTCCTGTCAGTTTGTCCCTCCGTCTGTGCAAAGATCCTGGATCAAGCCTGACAGATGGGCCAGTGACCACAGCTCTAAGCTCTGGTGGGTGGACCGCATCATCGTCACATTAGGGGATTTTCCTCTCCCGCCATGACTTAATACTGACCAGACTGCAGCCTCTTTAAATGCTGGAATGCAATTTGAAGTGGAAAATCTCAAACTGATGGTCCACTTTTCCAGGCCTTTAAGATTTTCCATACAACAGTCACAGAGCGTGTTTAAAATATCAAACAGAAGTACTCCTGTATGTGCAAGCGAGAGCTCTGACATAATGACCGTAAATACAAAACCTCATAATCTCTTTTTCTCAGACCTGCTGGAGAATGATACAAACCCAAAGCCAGTGTTTGGGTGAATTCATTTGTTAGTTTGGTCGTATAATGTTGCCACGCTCCACTGACTTGTTTCAGGATATGTAAAGCCGGTGGAATCCAGACACAGGGACTTTGGATGGATCTTTTTTTAAAACAGCATTAGCGTGTGATTTTCATAGCAGGGCTTTGAGCAACTGCAGTATCATCCATTAGAGAGTGACCTTCACTATTAATATATCTGCCTTTCATACAGACAAACAAGAAAAATAAGTACAACAATCCTCTGGTAGGGAAGAATAAAAAAAAAAAAAAAAACGTGATATCCCTCTGAAGTGAAGGTGAATGGACAGCGAGCCAGAGATTGTGAGAGATTAAAAGCTGGTAAATCCCAAATGAACCGAGAGATAAGGGATGGAGAGACTGATGAGACGAAGGAGGTCAGGCTGTGTAAGCGTGCCATGCGACTGCCTCGCCACATTGACTGGGGCAGCAGTTTGGCCCTGGGATGGTCACTGCAACCAGAGCCTATCATGGGCCAGGCTACTGACACAGATTTGCACCATGGCATATAGTGAATCCTCATTGTATTAATCACATATTTGAGATTAGTTTGACAGGAAACATGAAAACAAGATGCCAGTGGACAAGGAGAAAGCACTACTTTCTACCATCAGTATTGCTTGAGTAGAATTCTGCTGAATAAATATGCTTCCAGTTCATACTCACTAGGTTATTTTGGCATAAATAACATGATTAAAAGTGGTAAAATCATCAGTAATTCATCAGGATTAAAACTGATTTCATTAAATTTAACTGGCTAGTTCTGGTTTATGATTTACTTATTGTCTTAGTACAGACTAAGTATTGTAAGTACTGTAGCTCCCCCACAATCTGGATGTAGTCACTTTTTTTTAAATTATTATTTTTCCCCTGTTTTCTGAAGATATAATAGCTCCAAAGATGTCGAAAAAGAAGGAAGAAAAAAGAAAGAAGACACCTGCTGTTGTGTTACTTGAAGCTTTAAGCCTCTAATAAAAAAAACAAAACTATGAAAACCACAGTTTACTAAATTATCCTTAGAAACAAAAGCATTTTTATGACAATGTGATATCAAGCAAGTCTCATTTATTTTTCATTTTTACCAAACAAACATAGAAATATCATTTGTATCTCCTCATTAAACAAAATCATTCACATAACCATTTTCTAGAGACAAGTATATAAATACATTGATTAAATCCATCTTAATCATCAGTAAAAATTAAACCAAAAAAAAAGGGGCGCCTGAAGCCACAGTGACAAATCATTTTGTTCTATCAGGTCTACCAACACCAGCTGATCAACACCTTGAAGCACTAAGGCTCTTTGCCTACCGACAACAGACTCCTGTTAATGTCAGCTAAAGTAGGGGTCCACAAAAAAGCTGCAACTTGTCTCATTTAAAAAAGCTATAACAGTATATACAGAGTGGTACTCCAGGACCAAGTACTAACAGTTAAAGCAAGAAATTGTTCATGTACACAAGTACTATTATCAAAGTCATGCAAGATGAAATTAATTTCTGACATCAAAACTTGCAATTGGATGGAAACTATAAAAAAGGATGCCAATGCACTTTCTATACAACTACAGGTTAAGGCAATGGAATTAAATTCCTTTCGTATAAGTGTAATTGTGTGTGTGTGTGTGTCTTGTTTAAAACCAACTCTGATGTGGAATTAAAGCTGCTCCATATCATATGTCTATGTATGTCTTCATTCTCAATTTGTCCAAAAAAATCCCCCCATCATACATTCTGGAAGTCAGATACAAACCAAAAATTTACACATTTCACATTCCGCAAAAAGGTAGTAAAAAAAAAAATCATCGACATCAAAAGGAACTCAATACAGCCTTTTTGCACAGTGCAATCACAGAACTGGAAAAAGCCCTTACAATCTGTACATATGGCATGGCTTTTTCTAGCACAAAAACTGAAAGAAAAATGTAAAAAAAAAAAAAATCAGAGAGCAGAAGGGACAATCAAGTCTGTATAAAATCAACGCACAGCCTATTCAGATAAAGACAGACAAACTCAGAATGATAAAAGTAGAGGGACAACACTTAATAGTGCTACTGTTGTATGGGATAATTCCACTACTCCTTTACGCCACACTACAGCGCCTCCTGGTGGTTTAGACCAGTCACTTTCTACACAACAGGGGGAATCCAGAATCAGTTTAGAACATCCAGATTTTTAAAAATTATCTGATCTGATCCACAATTAAGGAACCAGGTACTTTTCAGCTGTCAGTGCTGCAATCATGTTTTGAACAAAATATGACTAAACACTGCTTCAGTGTCTTTCTATGTCTCACAGCTCTGAAGCTCAGGCAGCAGTGTATTCAACCATATTTCAGCAAAACAATGAATGTTCGAACCATACAATCACAAGGGTGGACAGTGAAGAGAAGGAGTATTACTCTGCAGGAGTTGTTGTGGAGAAGTTTAAATAGCCGAGATACTTTTTTCCTGCTGCGAAACTTCCCACCACTGTAACCAACATAGAATTCAACCTGCCCACAGCTGCCATTCTTCATGAAGGAGTTTTATACTCAAAGGAGAGACTTTTGGGAAATATCACTTTAAAGGACAGGCAAACCTATCTTAACATAACACTCACACGTGTTTTGTGCATTGAAAGGGTTATAGGTTGCTGTAAACATTTCTGCTGCCCATACTGGCCGTGTAATGATACCTTAACAGACATCAACACTGTAATTGGGTACAAAATGCATTTTACTCAAAAAGTGCAGTCATGAGTTCACCCAAAATTTAATTGATTGGAGTCTTCAGCAGTCTGAGAATAGCCAAATCAGGGTGTTTCTTTGTCCTGGCAATTTGTTGTCAGGATTCTGTCAGAGCAACAAACCTACATGTGACTGCCAGGAGTTATCACTCACACATTTGCAAGAACACACTGTCTAGGGAAACACACATGGATTTTTGTGAGGGGTCTGCCAAATCATATTGTTCATGATGACACTAGTAGAATTTTTAATATGATAAAACTATTCATATTGTAATAATGCCAATATTCTGACGTGTTGATGTAATGACTCCTACTGTTCTGCACAGCAACAAGCATGGCTCAAAGTGAAAGTAACATTGCTACTGGCTACACGGTGGAGGAGTTAGTTCCAAAAAAGGGGAGTGACTATAGTAGCGCGGATGTGGTTTGGTTATAAAATATCAGATGTACTAAAAAGGAGATCACTTTGGAAAATAGCCATCCATTTAGCTCATACTAACTAAGCTAAAGCCTCAAATTAGCTTCAGGGGAACAATAGGAGGAATGTGGATTTTTGTCTCCCATGTTTTACATTGTAGTTGCACTATGAGGGTATCATTTCATGGCAGTATGGAGAATTGGGATGACTATGGCAACCCTCAACTCTTTCAATGAACATATGGGCATGTAAGTGTTGTACCGAGACAGACTTGAAAATTAATCTTAACCTATCCTGATCTGAGATCAGCCCTTACATGCAGCCTGCTCCCACACATTTCAGTAATTGATACAGGGGCATCAGCATGGCAAACAAAACAAAGTGCAATATTCTGGGGAGCAAAAATTCATCTTGTAATGTAAATTTTCATATAACAAAAAAAAATCTGTTTTGCTTTTTGGGTTAACAGTTATAAACATACACTCTTGGAGGGAAAAAATACTTTTGATGCCATTAAAAATAATTACATGAACATGTACCTCCACTGCAAGCCCACCTCCCCTGAAACTCCATTCTGGTTGCAGTGTAGCAAATAGTGCAAATTAGTTTTAAGATTTCAGTCCATAGGACCACATTTCATCACTATATTTAGCCAAGCAGGTGATATCCACTGCTTGATTTCCTTTTGTTTCGGTATCCGTTGATGTATCTCAGAAAGAAACTCCTGTACCTGGTTAATTATTGCATGTGACACATTTAACAATCAATTGCATATGCTTTGTATGGACCTGTGATGTGACTTCATGTTTCCCTTCGGACCTTTTTCTTCTGGGAGGGCTTTGGAGGCTCCACAATCTGCTCAGACTTTTCTGCAAGTAGATTAAAAAATAAAAATAAAAAAGTTGTATTTAGAACCATCTTAATTTAAATCCCCACATATATACTGAAGACACATTGTCCTTAAATAACATTTATTGAAAAGTAGGAAGATTGAATGAACAGTTATGGGTAATTATTACTAAACTGTTTGAACTTTTATTTGCTCTCTGTGACTTTTATTTCGCACTGTGAGTGAACATAAATTCAGAGTGTGAGCTGTTGAAACCTACTCTGAGAGGATGATATGCTGGGGTTCTGCTTTTTGGAGGTCGGCACAGGAAGCTCTTGGGGTGCTGTGCTCGCCGTCTACAATCAAACAAATGCTACGTCATAACCAAAACGGGTAAATCTTCATTTGAAGTGAATATGTACAAAAAAATTTAACAATTTTATACTTTTGCGCAAAATAATATGACAGCTTAATGTTCTTTTTGTCCTTGCCTGGGCCTCAGATGCAGCCTCCTCTTCTGTTTTCTTCTTCTTCTTCCTCCTCTTCTTGGATTTGGCTGCTCCACCAGAGGGATCGTCAATGTCCTTCTCATCCTCTGATACCTGACAGAACAAACGCAGACTTTCAGGTTATTTGAAAATGAGGAACACTAAGTTCTACTAACACTGATGTTCATCAGGAGGTAATTTGTGGGATCACCAAAGAGGATCAAAGGCATTCTGTCGCTGTTGTTTCAATTTTGGCAAATGTTTGATGTCTTGGCTTTTGTGCTTCTTCCTTAATTATGAACCAAATAAAAACAAGGCAATGAAATCCAGAATATAAAAAGCCTTCGTAAAATGAGACTTTCATGCCTTGCACAGGGATAATATAAAAATGTCTAACAGGTGTAATTAGCCATGTGGATGATTTGACAGAATGTTTGTGGAACCTTGTTGGCGACTGGCTGTTCCTTCAGTGGAGGCGCTGTTGCCACCAAAACAGGGGGCTCTTCGTAGTTTCCCCAGTGTTCTGCTGGGGCATTCCAGTCGGAGCTAGGGTCCACTGCTGCCATCCCATCTAAAACAATTCACATGAACAGGGTGGCAATTAGATGAAAAAAAAAAAAAACTCAAAAGTATATGCTTGTCGACAAAAGGATACTTATTTGCTCATATTCAAATGGTACATATTCAATTTTAAGAATTTTTAAGACTTTTAGTCTTCAACTCACAAAATCATTGGGCACTTTTACATTATTTTAATTTGTATGATCCACAGTTATTTACTAGGGTGTGTAATGTAGAGTGGGTTGCTAAAATACTCACTGAATCCAGACCACTGATCATTAACATCAGGGTGGCTTGCCCACTGCAGCTCCATTGAATTTACAATTGGGTCTAAGAGAGACAGAAGGTGATTGAAAGAGAGAGGGGTAATGGAAGTCGGGTCTGGTTTGTAACTGAGTGATACAGCTGGCAGTTAATTAAAATACCAACCTGTGGTGTTTCGTCCCAGCATGGAGAAGGACACAGGGTTGAGGTCAGTCTTTATCCGGCCATCGATGCCACTCCATGCTGCTGGTGAGAGGACAAAGACACATATGTTTTATGGTTGTAATGTTATTGTAACGAACAAACAGTGGAGCTCAGATTTGGCATCATCATAAAAGTTCTACTGATTCTCTACACTCAGTGTTGATTGTGATAATCTGGATCACATACCTAACTTCCACGAACCATGGAGAATTGTTTATATTTTGGGTGTACTTATTGAAATGGCAGTTGATTTAAACTTTCAATAGCCACTTAACAAATGCTAGCTTAAATTTTAATGATACGATTCCTACTCATTTTTTCCTACAATACCACTTCTGCCCTGTCCTGTTGTTCACAGACTGTGTTGTAGTCCACTACCAATATCACTCTACATTTGGGTTGTGAAAAGGTCTACACAGGTCGAGGTGGTACCTTGTGTCTCCTGTCCCCAGGACTGACGCTTAGGTGGGGCCCTGTAATGTGAAGCCGTGTGGATGGCACTCCACTTGGTTCCCTCCATCGCACCCATCTGTCCAGGGATCTTCATAGAAATGTCAGTCCAACCTCCACCATTGACTGAAGGCTCCTCTCTCCAGCTGGAAGACACTGAGGAGGTGACAATGGGGGAAGACAGGGAGTCAGACTGGCAGTTTTGCTAACTGGTGACAATTTTTAGTCTAGCAAATTCAGTTTTTTAGAGTTATGACCAAAATCAGCTTTATGTATATCCTGCATCTTATAAAGCAAAAGCAAGCATTTAAATAGTTTTCAATAGCACTCATTTTCAATAATGGTTTAGCTTTGTCTTTACCAGCTCCACTGGCGGCATCCCCCTTTCCAGTGGTTCTTGAATGCAGGGACTCTGAAATAGTATGAAAAAACGATGCTTGAGTAACAGGCAATATTACTAGATATGATGTTACATTCTAACATTTGCTAGATGAATACCATGGTTTCCTCTGTTCTTTTTGGTGTTGGTAGATGCCGTGACAACAGGTGCCTCTGCATTAGACTTCGGAGCCTCCACTCCTCCAGGGCTACCAGAGTCCTCAGGGCCCCTTTCCTTCCTGCGCTGCTGCTTCTTCTCTCGGTTACTGACTTTGGTCTCCCATGCACCTGGTGGTCACAAAAATAAACATCAAATTGTTAGGTGCAAGGCAATGATAAAGAAGTATTTTAGATGGATGATTGATGAAATTTGGTTAATTATTTAACCAAAAGGCTACAACAGGAAAACTGATAAGTGTAGTAAGAGAGGCTAACAAAAAGCTGTCAAGGTCAAGTAGGCTCTGACTGAAAACATGAGGGGCATGAAACTAAACTGTCAGTTTCAAAATGAGAAGTTATTGTGAAATTTCCCCTACTGTGGGTTGAGTCTTACCATCATCAGGTTCCTTCCCATCGTTTGTAGACACATGCTGGACTGGTTTCACGTCTGTCTTGATTTTCTTCTTGCTCTTTTTCACCTGCACTGGGGCCTGCACCTCGTGTGCCTGTGGATAGAGAGAAATAAAGTTAGACTGAAGTAAAGTATGGGGTCACACGCAAAAAAGTTATATGAATGGCAATCGTGTAACTTTGCTGAGCTTTGAAGCCATGCCATACTGGCAAATATGACAACGTGGTGGGACAGTGGAGTTTGAACAATATTTCACAAATAACAAAACTGAGAAAACTCAATAAAAACATGTGACTGCCCTGCCCACCAACAACCACAAGCAGTTTCGGGTCCCCTTAATTTTGGCAGCAGCTGTTCAAACATACCTTTTCGGTTTTGGTCTGTTGGGCTGGCTTGGAAACTGCCTCAGTCACTTTAACTTCCTCCCGAGCCACAACCACAGGCTGTCCATTGGATTGAGTCTTCTGGGAAAGAAAGACAGACATCAGATAAACAACATGATGTAGATACGATGAGATATACCTTTATTTGTCCCACAGTGGAGAAATTTACATCAATTACAATGATGGTCCAGTAACATAGAAAATCACTAAGCTTAACGAAAGGCTGTTCACCCATCTTTTCAATTTTCAGAATAATCCATATCTAATTTTTACAAAGTAGGTGAATTTACAAAATTTCACAAACGTACCATAAAAAAACTGCATGAACAGAAGTTTTTGTTTGACTAGTAAAACAGGATTCATTTTGGGGTTAACTTTTCTACACCTGACTGCAAAGACTTTTGGCTGTGGATTGAATAGCTCGCTAAATTTATGTTTCTAAGATATTAGCATTATTAGATGAATAACAGCTTTATAACATCAAATCTTGTCTGAAATAACATGCATTTTTCACCTTGTAAATACATTTTTCCAATCTGACTTGAAAGCAATCAGTATACTCAGGTATTACTGTATTTATGTGTTGGCTAAGGATAATGTTTTCACTAACTAGCATTAAATAAGCTAAGTGGCTAAACACACAGCTAGTTAACGTTAGCATCGGTTTCTGAACAAGACACCGTGGTTCATTGTATATTTAGCTAAGTGCATCATTAGTGTCACTTTGTAAATGGGGCATGTGATCTCTAAAAAGCTTCATTTATGTTGTGTAAACAAAGTGGATTGTAGCGCTATGCTAGTTATTTCATGGTGTATGACATAGCCAAGTTGGCTAACTAATAAAACAATGGGGATAACAATGCATAAATTAGCTTAACGCTAGCTAAGCTAACTGAGTAAACACTTTCGTTTAGCAGTAATTGATCCTAGTCACAACAATGAACAGACGCACTTGTCCTGATTGACCCGCCCCAGTTGTTTAAGGCTGTCTACCTTTTCGAGCGTTTTCTTTTTGTTCTTCTTCTTCTGCTCTTCTGGTTTGGCAGTTTTAGCTGACCCGGCCCTGTCAGGCTCACAGCTGCCTTGGGTGACCGGGGATCCCCGCTTTTTCCCGACGAGCAGCCCGCCACAGACGGCGGCCCAGGACAGAGCGAGCAGCAGCAGCAGACCCACGGCGGCCGTAGACAGGATGACCCACGTCGGGTACAGCTCGGGCTTCAGACCCAGATCCACCCCGAACTGAGCCCGGACATAACCTTGACCCGAAGACAAGACCTCCTTCAAACGGCTGGAGAGCAGCTCGGCTTTTTCCAGCGCAAAACCTTGAAAGTCCCCAGCCATCTTTTCCAAATCGCACAAGCTAACTGTTAGCTATCATTGCCAACATCCGCGTGCTAACGGAGGAGTGGCTAATCTAATCTGACTGCTGGGAGAAATCTCAGTACAACTCACAGAATATAAATACTATATTCTTTATTGTGAAAGATTTAAAGTCAGTATTGGCTAGATTCAGGGGTTTGGCCGTTTATAAATCAAGTACTTAAACCATGTTTAGAACGCATTTGAAAATAAGGCTGCTGAATGAAGTTCGCTCTCTGGTGGCTGTTTGAGCAGATAGGACATCACAAATACATTATCACAGTCATTTTACAAAAATGTTTATTGTACATTAAAATGAGAAAAAAATGTTAAAACAATTCACCATAGAAGGAACTGCAATAAAATACATTTTAGATATTAACCCATTTGTTATGTTTAACTTCAAATCATATACCTGTCTTGCAGTATGTTGAGGTCAAAAATAGACATGAGGTCAATGGAAAGATCAATCTGTTTACCATATTTCACTTTGCAAATTATATCGGCTTTAAAATAATAAGTGAAACTCTGAAACTATTGTCAAAAAGTTGTACCTATATGTCAGTTGAAACAGTGCTTTAACCCTTTCAATAATACTAATGTATTGGAACAAGACTTGGAGTGTGCTTTGTCCATAACTGCTTAAACAAAATAAATAAATAGGTCAAATGTAACAAATATGTAAATGTCATGTCATTTCCATTTCAGAAGTCTGCATCCAGAGTGAATTCGCAGTCCATCATGCTTGACATGACTCCAAATCTCTGATACTCTGATACTCGTTTCTCAAAGAAGTTGGTTTTTCCCTCTAGCGAAATGGACTCCATGAAGTCAAACGGATTTTCAGCATTGTAAACCTTGGACAGAGAAAAAGCAAACAAATAAGAGTTCGTTAACACATCTTGATATTAAATAAAATGTCTTTAGTTAACTAATGTATAAAACATACATCAGGGTAATTTTTGCAGACTATGGCTTTTATAGTGAGACTTAAATTCTCAATCCAGGGGTCCTCTGCTTTAACATATCTGCTACCACAGTATAAGTCATAATTTAAATAGAATTACTTTGGCCAGTCTGAGGTCAGTGAGAAGCCGGTCGGCAACAAACTCAATGTACTGCTTCATCAGACAACAGTTCATTCCAATGAGATCCACTGGCAAGGCCTCTGTCAGAAACTCCTGCAACACCAAACATGATATGTTAATGTATGTGCAGAACTAGCATGGACTGTCAAGATTTTGGTATTTGAAGTCAGAAAATAAAATAAAAAGAGAATGGAATGTCAACCTTCTATTAATATATTGCAGTGGGAGTCAATATAGGCAAACAAGCAGACATACAGTAAACTCCACAAGTATTTGGACAATGCCCCCATTTTTGTTATTTTGACTGTACACCACAACAATGGATTTGAAATAAAACAATGTGTTCTTTAAGTGCAGATTTTCATTTTTAATTTGTCATCCAATTTGGATGAAGGGTATAGGATTTACAGACATTTATGTTTCATCAGCTGATAAAAGACTTAGAATTGATTCTAATTGTGACATTTATATTTGAAATCTGTTGCTGGTATTAGTCCAGATGAGGACCAAAGAGGTCACAATGTCAGTTAGGAAGACAATCGTGACACTGAAAAATCAATAACAAACCATCAGAGCAATTGCAGAAACATTAAGTTTCAAATCAACTGTTTGCTGCAGTTGATTTGGAGAAGAATCCTTTCCCCCGTGAAGAAAACCCCGTTTTCAACTGTCAGCCACATGAAGAAGAGTGAACCATGATAAGAAGAAGACTTCACCAGAATAACTGCACAGGATTGACCACAAGATGCAAACCACTTATGAAACTGAAGAAGAAGAACTGAAGGCCAGGTTCCAGTCTATGGTTCCAATTTGCCAAAAATTACCTCAAAAAACCTGCATAGATGTGGAAGATGTTGTGAACTGATCAGACATAGTACCAATATTGCAGAGCCAAAATAACACTGTCATTGTCCAAATACTTGGAGCTTTTTGTATACTGCATGTTACAATCATTTATAAGCAGTCTGGTTTGAGTATATTCCCTCCAACACTTGCTGACCTGCTCGATGCTAACAGCTTTGGTGATGATGTCCTTCACCCGGTCCTCTGATGGCTTCTTCACCAAGTAGCTGTACAGCAGGCAGGCAAAGTTACAGTGCAGGCCCTGAGGAACACATCAATATTCATGTCAGAATAGTTGATATAAAAACTGAGAAAATCAGAAGTTAACTGTATTCATGTGTAAACTGTGGTCTTATTTACTATCCATACTGAATGAAGAGCACCATAACTTCTCTGACAGTTTTTAAACAGCAGCTGAACAAGCTAGCAGTTAATCAAAAGAGTGGCAAATGCAGCCAACAGTACAGTACAAAAAACCTTCATTATGGCCCGAGATAAAAGGAAGAACATGTACAGCCAAACCTCTATGCAGGTGTGCCTAACAAAATCATGCAAAATAAAAACTCCATGTGTCTTTTGTTTGTGAATTCAACTCACCTCATCCCTGCTGATCAGCTCATTGGAGTAGGTTAGGCCTGGCATTAGTCCCCTCTTCTTTAGCCAATAGATGGAAGCGAATGAGCCAGAGAAGAAGATGCCCTCCACTGCTGCAAAAGCCACAATTCGCTCCCCTGGCAAAAAGTGTCAAAACTACTATCAACCACAGATAAATGGAAAGCTCCTCTAGGTGAGAGTCTTTCATTATTATGTGATTTACAATATGATGTTTTGTAATGTTGTATCTTCCTTACCGAATGTGGATTTGCTGTCATTTACCCACTGGAGGGCCCAGTCTGCTTTCCGTTTCACACAAGGCATGGTCTGAATGGCGTTAAATAAGTAGTCCCTGAAACATACAGTTAATAAAAAATGGCTTACATTACTGTCTCTAAACATACATATACTGACAGCATGACAAATACAGCACTATGGAAAATATCTACACCCTTGCAATTTTTTTATGTCTTACTGAGATTCAGATCAACCAGAAAAAACAAGACTGAAAAGTAAGTAAACACATCTATCTAAAATAAGAGGGTGTACAGATAAGGTAGAAAGTGAAATTAACGAAGCAAAATACATATTACGAAACAATAAAACATGGCATTTGAATACTTTTCTTGAATAGTCTGATATGGGTCTGTTGACATTGTTTTCTTCCTAGACTGTAAGGTACGCCAAAGCTGGAAATGCAACGGAACTCACCACAAAGTGGTGCAGACTTAACCTGGGAGAAACAGGTGCAAGTCTTACAATTGGTTTTGAACCTTCAGAAGATTAGATATATGCAGAGAACTTATCTTTATACAGTTATGCACTTGCTCCGAAGGCACTGAGGCTGAGGCGCATAATCTTTATCATCTAACCAATCTGTAGCAGTTATTTATACTAACTGGATGCAACAAGTGTGACGTATTAGACTTGATTTTATATTGTTTTTTTGCATAAGCTGTTGAACTCTGCTGCTGTTCATTAAGCTACAAAATATCTAGTAATTTGGTCTCACAAACTGCAGTGACATTAGAATCCATGCTACTCTCATACATCACAGAAATGAAGCTCATCTAAACTGCTGTAAATTTATAAAATTCACCTTTCACCAGTGATCTGCTTGCATGTAAGTTGGTCAGAGCCACTGAGCTCTAGAAGTGAGTGTTTGACAGAAAAACAACAAAAAACCCCCAACAAACTAACCTCTCCTTCAGGTCCCTGATGTAAGTGTTGATGAGCATGCTGTACATCTCTGAATGAACAGTCTCTATCAGGATCTGGAAGCTGTAGAAGGAGCGTGCTTCAGGGACCTGCACCTCCTGGCAGAACCTCTGCACCTGTTAGATAAGACAGAAACACAAATACAAATAATACACTACATTCTACATAAAAGTATCACCTTAACCTATCAGACAGTCAAAGTTTAGCTAAATCTTTTATGGAGCCATGCTCAATGGTGTTACATCTCTGTAGGGGCATACAAGCTACAAAACATCTGTAACAGCTGAGTGACATCCCTCTGGCTTCTCTCACCAGGTTCTCGTTGACGATCCCATCGCTTGCAGCAAAGAAGGCTAAGACATGGGAAATGAAATGTTTCTCCTCAGGCTTCAAACCATCCCAGTGTACCAAGTCTTTGGACAGATCAACCTGAAAGACACAACATCATCTGTCTGTCTTGTGAATTGTTCAGTTTGTTTCACTGATGACAAGCTGTGGTAGATGACAGTGCTATACAATGTCTTCGTGGGAATGAGTATCATCATATCATATCTGTAATTGTTGTATTTTCAGTAATATTCAATTTACCTGTAATAGACAGATACTGTAAAATTTGCATTCTCATCTAAATACATTTAGTCAATAAAACGTTTAAAACATTTTATAAACATTCTGTACATCTTTGAAGTGATTAGGTATTTTTCCTTCAGCCAGCAGGTGAAACACTGGACTCAAGCTGATACCCACCTCCTCCACAGTCCAGAAGGAGGCCTGAGCCTGCTTGTACATCTTCCAGATGTCGGGGTACTGGATGGGGAAGATGACAAACCGTCTGGGGTTTTCTCGGAGCAAAGGTTCATCCTCATCCACACCATTTTGGCAGTCAGGGTCTTTATCTTTCAAGCCATTCTACAAAAGAGCCAGAGCCCAGGAAGTAAACAGTAAGTAAGCAAGTAGACGTACTTCACTTCAGATTTAGTATGGTGTATTATCTAGTATAGTAAATTGGGTTGAGCAAATACCAGTAGTATCTGTACTACAGCTTTGGACAACTCTCTTGACAGATTATGCCTTTAATTATGAAATATGCCACTGCGCGTGCGCATAAACTCGTAGCATCCAAAACAAAAGACTTCTATCATTTAAATGTCCGATATCAGGTTTATTAGTTATTTATACAACTTCTTTTCATTACTACCAATTATCTTGTCACGGTACATTTAAGGTTTTACGATTTTTAACAGCATTTTCTCGACGGTCGTGTTGTATCGGACAAGCCTGAACACAGCCGTCAAGAGCTAGCTTACATGAGCAGACAAGGCCGGTTTAACACAGCTGAAATGTCATTTCATTCTCAACACTAAATTATATCCATAAAGCTGAAACATTGACTTTATAAAGCGAAGCTGAAAAGCCTCCATTTACACGGAGGTCTCTCGAGGAGACAATAAATGTAAATTAATGATTAATAAGTACAATTCACATGATAGCTGTATTGAAGCTGCTTACCGAGTCTTTAAGATGATCCGATTGCCCATTTATATTCATTAGATCCATTTCCTGAAAAGACATGTTATCATTTCATGTCACTGAATTTGTTCTTCTAGCTGCTGCTCGGTGCCATAACCTTGTGTTTGTCGCTGTAGCTTTGTTGGCTGAAACCATTTAAACACACACAGCGAAATATAGCGCCCCTAGTGTTCTTGTTATAAAACCACATTATCCACATAGCTCTGTAAATGACTTCCCCATACTCTCACTTCTGCTACTCTCTATGAATCATTATACTGCAGCCTTTGTCATAGAAAAAGTGAGTAAAACAAGAAAATACATTTGGCAAAGAAAGGGAACAAAGAACACTAGTTCCGCATGATAAATTCTTTTATTCAACAGGAATGTAATATGACATCTTTAATACAAATAGCATGCTTATAGATGTATTGTAAACATGGAGGAACTTTGCATATAATTCCCTGTGTGTTTTTTTTTTTTTAATGACAGCATGACCATAGTATGAATTCAGTACTCGATGTCAATGTGTGTGAACAAATCCAGATCGCTACACTGGTATGTTGTGTATCCCCAACCGGAACACATCATTTGTGCAAGCCCATGAGCAGTTCTGGGACTTCAGCATAAACACTTGATGAAAGGCCATTGGGGGATCTTCATCCACCTGTTGAAGAGAAGGTTTTGAAAGTATTTGTGAGTACGATGATGAGAAAACATATACTCTATTGTTATCTATGGCAGAAATGTACTAGTACATTCTAGCAACGCTATGAATATCACTTCTAGCTGCTTTAACCAAATTTCATCTGATTTTCTAATAAAAACTTAATTCACGGTTCTGACGTTGCTTGTAACAAATTACTCTGCCTCTTGATAACCAGCTTCCTAATGTCAGTTATCCAGGATGGCCAGTGTTAGGCTCAGTGAAGCCGGGTAACCCAGACCAAAAAACTAAGTTGAACTCGCGTTGTGATACAGGCCCCAGGTGCAGACCCACAGTTATTAACAAGAAAGTACCAGCTTACCTGTAGCTGTCCAAAGACCATGATGAGGATGCAGCTATCTATCGTGGGTTGGAAGTCTTGTTCTGTGATAATGTGCTTAATACGCTTGAAAGGCAAGCTCTATGGATAGGAAACAATAGAATTTATGGATTGTACAAGAACACACACAAAAAGATGCTTGGATTGGAAGCTGCAAGTGAATGTCTCACCCTAACCCTAACTCTTTGGGAAGCCTACTTTTCTATATTTATGATTACAACAAACCAATACTTACTGCTAATTTGCCAGCAATGGCTTCTCTCCCTTGAAAAGGTGAGCCTTCCCACGTCAAACAGGCATCAGCAGACTAAGGGGAAAAAAAAGCATTTACATCGAACATGTGCACAAAATAATTTCTTTTATCATGCATTATAGCATTTACAACAGTAATGTCAAGTCTGGTGGAATTTGGCCACATGCTGATGGCCCATACTTCATCAGAACAGGCAATAATTAAATGAACACCAAAGAAACTTACATATAGACTACTCAACCCCATCCTGTTGGTATTGTCAAACTGGTTGTAATATTCTTGGACGAAGCCCTCTCCAATCTTTTGCCATAATTCCTTCTCACCAGCCATGTGTGAAGCTTTGGATCTGTGAAAAACATCTCATCATTAACACAGTTGATGTTGTAGTAAAGTGCAGGCTGTTCTCTGAACTCATGTCGACACATTCTCACACATAAAACTTTCTGGTCATTTAAAAACACACCACATATACAAAAATAAAACAACATTCATTCATTGATTAAAAAGGTACTAAAAAGGAAGACTGACAATCATTCTAATAGATAAATAATCACAACTTCACAGATAATAGAGAAAAGCTCAGACTTAAGACTTGACTCATTTTGATACACTGATAAAAGAAAAATATGACTTTGTGTACATGATGCCACAAAAACAATATGTCTATTCTGCTGCAGGTTAATTTCATGAGACTCCACCAGCCCTCAGTGTCTTTTGACCCTGCATTTAGCACCATACTGAAGTTAATGATTACAAGAAAAGCGGGAGGACTGTGTGTTGATTTCCGGATTAAAATGCAAGACCATTGCAACTCAATACGAATGCATAATTTTGGCAAGCTTCATTCAGGACATCTCGAGGTGAAGCTATAAGCTAGTTTTTTGTTATGTTATTAAACGTGTGGCTCAAGTCATATCAACGCTAACGGAGGCTCGATAGAAACAAATTCAATTCCATCGGACGTTACTTGCAAGCTAGCTACTATATAGTCAGAGTTAAACAGAAACCCAACCCTTGTCCACTGTTCAACATCAGGACCCACCGCCATAACTTATCCAATAACGTATTTTATTGCTAATGTTAGCATCCAGATTTTTTCCCGGAAACGCTTCATCAATCTTTGAGTGTAACTTATCTTCGTTATACCCATCTCGACAAAAGTGTTACTACAGTTGTCCAAGGTGTTGTTGAGAAGAATTGACCTTAAAAACTTTACTTTCCATAACTTTTATCTTACTTTTTCACTCTGCGGTGAATCCAGCGTGGAGA
This sequence comes from Holacanthus passer, assembly GCA_025331565.1. Lineage (NCBI taxonomy): Eukaryota > Metazoa > Chordata > Actinopteri > Pomacanthidae > Holacanthus > Holacanthus passer. The sequence continues at coordinate 6,062,268 of JAFREQ010000002.1, read as the reverse complement.
CAAATCCAGTCAAATCGAGGCTGACGGGGTTCCCGCTTCCTCAGCGTCATGACGGACTTATGACGTTACCTACAAGATGACCAATGGCGGACAGTGATGTTGAAATGTGGCCCGAGGGGAGCCTATCAGGACCTCCTCCGCGTCGACTGTCTACCAACTCCAACCACATCCATGCATCCAACAGGCACAATACTCAGATACAGAAGAGAGTTGAAATTTAGGTCTGCCTGAAAATGAAAAGGGAGTAAAACTGAAACTTAAACTAATAATGGACATGCAACAAAGAACTTGTCTCAAATAAATCTTTAATGATTCTTTTAAAAACACAAACTAAAATCAACCTGTAAATAAAACATCTTTATCTCTAACTATTTTGGCAATAATGAATGAAGTGATGAATCATAGCTTTGATGATGGTTGATTAAACCTTGCTGGATGGGTAAACACCACATCACATCTCTACCCCAAGATTCCTCCAGTTATTGTTTCAAAACTTAGCTGGCCCAAACTTGGATTCATCAGATAAACGTGAGTTGAGAAACAAACACAACTCATCTCTAGTGTGCTTTTATTGAAAAGATGCCATCAAAGAGGTGACATCCATAGCCGGTAATGTCAGGCTTGGAATAAAGTGAATAATTTGAAATGGAAGACGTTAAATTCTTAACTATGTGAGATCAATATTGCTTGGGGAGAGTGATGAGACATTAGAAATACATATTAATTCATAACAGCGTGCAGGTCTTTACAAACACCAGTAACAGGAATGTAATTTATAAAAAGCTGGGTTAATTCGTCATGTAATGCATCTTAAGATCTTTACAGCTCCTCCTGTTGTACCTTCTTTACAGTGTCCTATTGGCAACTGGGATGACTTTGTCCTCCTGAAATGTCACAAATCCAACATCTGACATTGTTTTCTTCACAAATATTGAAAAGAAGACTGGCAGAAATAAGACCCATTTAGGCACTTTTATAATCATTTTGCTACAGTTCAGTGCTTGTTGCTGCCAGGAAAATGACACTCAAAAACACAGAATGTCTTCACGCACTTGACTTCCAGTGGCTTGTTCAGAAAGGCTACTATTGCTTTGTTGAGGCCACTGCACCAATAGATCCTCTGACAACGGTTGGCAGTAAAAGTTGTCTACAGTTTCACCCAACAGGCCTCTGAGGTTAGAACCAAGTTCTGTGTTAAATGTTCTAGTGTGTCACTGCTCTGGCTGTGATGTGAAATAATCATCTGTCCGGAACACGCTGGGGATCTCTTGACGCTGGCGTGGTGCTGGTCTTCTTGGGCTGGCTGGTTTCTGTGAGTGAATGTACACAAAATTAGTCCTAAGGTCTGCAGTACAATTACAACAACTGCTGTACAAGATTTTAAATGTTTATTCTAAAGGGTCTCTGTTAACTTACGGGCATAAACAGTTTCACAGCATTATTCAACAATTCATAGGTAGCCAACTGACTTTGTAAAACTACAAATTCAGAAGCACATGACAGGGCTCTCACATTTAAGAAGCCTGGAACACTCATTGTGCGGAGCATCTTCTTGAAAGCACCCGGTAGTGTTCCTACTTCTCCCTCTGCCTGTGTGACCTGTTCCTCCATGGCATTGACATTGGCTCCCACCATCTTTACAAAGGCCTGCAGACACACCAAAAAATTATCGCAAATGCCCATGCAGGCATTTGCTTATTGGTGCAGACAAATAATTCACAATCTTTTAAAGGTCTAAACTCTATTTTGATATATTTTAAAAAGAAGGCAGATGTTTGAAATAAATGAATTTTCAGGAGAAAACATTTTCAGGAGAATTAAATAATAATAATATAATGAATAGAGAAATATTACATTGCTGAAAATTTTTTGCGACAAATATTTGACAGCCCTTTAGATGAGGAATGGACAAGTTACAAAAAACAACTCAGTATGAAAGCAATAGCTTTTATAAGTTGGTTATAAAAGTCGCTCAGTGAGTGTGAAAGGATTGCAAAAACAGGAACATACTTCACACTGAGACCAGTGTTTGCTTCCATTATTAGAAGTGGAAATGGTCAGCCAGTAAATATGACTTTGTTCATAAAATCTTTCAGAGTTCCTCCTCTTGTGAAAAGGCTATTTCGCTTAGTTAATTCTGAATAGAAACTGCACACAAATTCTAATTAAATCATGTTACATCATACATTTCATGTTACGTTTATTTAAGAGTCTGCATTTGTGTAGTTTGCAGTTTGATTTGGTCAATTTATGCCAAGTTTATGCCATTCACTGGATTAAGAATGCATTACAAATACAACAACACAATATCTTGTATGAAGTAGTAGTAACCCCTTGCAAAGTTAAAAAGATCACTTACCTCTAACTTATCAATTCTTCTGTATATTTGTCTCATTTCATCAGACTTCTGTTGGATTTGAGGTAGGTTTTCATTCACTATTTGGGAGGTATCATTACGAATCTAGAAGAAAAACATAAAAAGATGCAAGAAACAATTATGCATGTAATTCAATAAAAATGAGATACTACAGAGTGCTACATCATTTTTCAGGTGTCTTAACATAACTTAGCTTACCATATCCAGCATTCCAACAAACTCATCTACTCTCGTCAGCATTTCTTCCAAGCTCTTCTCCAAACACAGGATCTAGAGGAGAAATCATTAAAAAACAGACTTACTATGTAGAAACCAAAGTTATATCAAATGAATGGAGCCAGACAATTTCTGTGGACTTCAGAGTCCCTCACACCAATTACAGCTGGAATTCAATAAAATGTTTTTAAATGGAGTCAGCAAGGACCACAGGGCATAAACACAGGGGCCATTGTCCTCTTTGTTCCAACTGAGCCGGCCAGCTCAGCTTCTTATAAATTGCCGGAGTGACAGCAATCATCATAAGTAAAGCCAAAGAAATATGGTCACTTCCTACAATATAGACAGTTGTTGAAAACTAATTCTGTCAGCTCAGCCATTTCTGTTTGTGCCAGTATCTCTAAATTAGTTTTTCATGACTGGGGCTTACAGTTGACAGTGAACCAGAAAACAAGAGTTATGGACTCTCATCACATGACTTGGACTCAAGTAAGTCAGTCTTGAGTCATGAATCTGATGACTTTAGACTCGACAAAATGAAAAACAACTTTCAATACTGTTTTTTTTTAAAATGACACCACAACCAAAAATGGAAGGAAAAATGTACAATATCCAACAATAACAAATAATTGTATTGTAATTGTAATTGTGGCCCAACATACCAAAGCACACTTGACAAAGATAACCTGCATAACATCAGGGTCATTTCTTCAATCTTTGGAAAGCTCCCTCCAGAGCAACAGAAGGTTTTATACAACTCTATTTGTATATTTATTGTATATATTGTTACTTTACACGCTGAGTAGTATTGCTTATGAGTAGTAATTTAATTCAAATTTAAATGGCATTAAATTTGGTGAAGGACTCAAAATATATAACTTGGATTTGAAGCTCAACTTTACAATCACGACGTGACACTTGATTGTAACTCGCAAAACAATGACTTGTAGCATAGATACTATCATAACAGTGAACTCCAACCAGTGAGTCCAAACCAGTTATTTTAGTAGCTCAGTGTTGTTTAACAAACACATTATTTAGCCATTGGACAAGCTCAGTAGCTGAAGCCATTTATTAGCCATGTATAATCCAGTAATACAAGTGTTTGCCTCATAAACAAAGAGCTAACGTCCACTTAGCTAATCAGGACGTCCGGTGATTTAAATGTCTCTCTGGTGTAAAAGCCATCGTCACAAACCTCCTCTCCGGCTGTCGCCCTGATGTAGGAGGAATAGTCGAGGGCGGTGTGTCTCAGGACTTCATCGTCCTGCTCCGGGAAGTGGAGCTCGGGTGTCCCGGGCTCCGCCGCTCCGTCGAGGCTCGGGCTTCCCGGGACGACGTTAGCTGCCGCGCCGAAGCTGGGGCTCTGCGACACGGAGCCGCTGCTCAGGATCTCGCTCACCATGGACAGACTGCTGGCGCTCTGCGACACGATGCCGCTGTCTTTGCTGATCTCGGCGCTGGACTCCTCCAGGGGAGACAGCAGGCCCACCCTGTCCACTCGGTGATGGTCCATGTCGCCTGTCTTTGCGATCAGTTGCAGTGTTTTGCCCTGCGAACTGACGGGATCACGTGTGTTGTGCAGCTGACGGGAGCTCGCGAGGGTCAAAACGCTGCAGCGCAAAATAAGGCGCTTAGGAAACTTTACGCATTTTAATAGTTATAGCTTTATATACTTTAACTTTGATATACAGTGAATGCAAAGTACAAGTAGTATAATTGAAGTAAAAAAGACAAAGCAAGTCAAACACAAAAGATCAGCAGAAACACTGATATAAATCTGCAATTGGGATGTATCATCACAAACTGGCTTAAAGTAAGGCTATGAAGTGTTGGTGGACAATAAAGTCATTATTTATAGGTTGTGTAACTAATAATCTGCAAACAAACTACTTTTGCAAAAGGGAAAGGCCCAATATTATGATGATGTGTCTGATAGTTTGGAAAACGTTCTTTCATGTCATGATTTGAAAGTGTAATCTTGCTCTTTCTACCAAGAAAATTCTTTGTGGAAAAATTATTGTCCTCTCATAAAATGCAAATGTCAGTATTTAGTGACAGTGATGTTCATTGTTATTGTACTTTTAATGAGATGCCATGTCATTGCAATCTCGGCCAGCAGATGGCGATCAGAATTACTGCAAGAGAACAGGCCTCAGTGGTCTGCAGAGGTCTGATGCAGATGCATAAACTATAGCAATGGTTAAAAGGGTTATTCATTTAAGATGAGAAAATACCTAATAGAATGGATAATCTGTCAGATCAGTTTATTTGGAGTGAAATGCAGTAACGAATTCCCCTCAGTATAAAAAGTACATTTGGACATGGTCAGGTCACACGGGTGGCAAAGGTTTTGCACATCAAAATTTGATCCTCCTTTGAGTCCTTGTTTTAGTTGTCTTAATTTTATTTAACGAGACTTTTTCAACTTTAATCAGTTCACACTTGAATCTCAAAACTGCCAGCTGAGCATCTGTGTCACATATGTGGAACATAGTTCTGCCACACTTTTGAGCTAAAACTATTTCAAACTACAGGGACCTAGTGCATGTGCATGTCTTCTGCCAATATGAACTTTTATAATTCATATGCAGGTTGACCATTATTTAAAATCAGTGTTAAAGGCAGTAAGAGAAAAGACTGACTGTGTGACATCTAGGTCTGCCAGTACACTCAACTCTGCAGACTACAGCCAAAGCAGACCAGTTGTGTGTCAGTGATCTATTAGCTGTTTGAGCAGTGTGGCATCTCAAGTAAACACAGCAGTCAAACATTCATTAGCAGAGAGGTGAAAGGAGTTTGCTGCTGCTAGAGGGCCTCCTGACCCAGGACACAGCTGCATTCCTGCTACATGTCCATGTTGAATCAATCGACTGTGGCCGACAGCCAGAGGATGATACAGACTTGTTGCATCTGAAAAAGGAATTCAACCTTCAGATGTTCCATCTTTACTATGTGATGTCTACAGGTAATTATTTAGTGATGAAACTTGACCAATGTGTTTTACCATCTTCCCCTGAACCTGACAACCAACAGGCAGGGACTTGTTGCATTAAGCTGCAGATTTACATGACTGGAGTGAGGTTGAAGTGCCAATGAAAAGTGCTCTAAAGTGTTCTTAATAGTTAATCATCTGTGAAAGGTCATATTATCAGTGTGGCTTTACATAGTTTGCTGTAGGTACTGAGATTGAAAACATCTTCACAGTTTTACTGTGGCTGCAGAATGGTAATAACACTTCCAGTAATTTCACGCCCCTTACGACATGTTTTGTGGTTTTGCATTCCGCGTCAACAGACGCTGCTGTTGATGAAGAAATTGGGATGTCAGCTCCTGCCTTGATTATTTGCCTTGTTGACTGTCAGCAGTGAGTCAAGAGAAGAGCCAACTTTTATGATGGGCTAAAACCAAAACTTGATGTTTTGTGTTGTTTTATACAGTTTTCCCTCTAAAACAGAGTCAAGCTGACTGGGAAATATATCAGGATGTTGTCTTTGATCAGCCAGTGTTTTTCTATTAAAGCTACATCTACTGTATGTTTGGTATGCAAAGCTTTTCTTTGCTACAAAAGTTTGGTGAAACAAATTCAATTATAGCAGATTTAAGATCACACATCTAAGCGACTTAAGTGGTGAAACTGAGGATTTAAAATGAGGCTAAACTAAGACATTGAATCACACATGTTCATTTCTGTTAACATTCAACCTTTTGACTCATGTGTTTCTGGCTCTTCAAATGAAAGCTCCTCCAACACAGTTATAATTATACGAATGGGGAATCAGCAACTACACAATCCAAATCTTTAGGAACCATAAATGTAACTGCTGACCAAAACATCACATTCCTAGTTTGCAAAATTGTGAAACTTACAATAATTTATTGGAACAGATACAAGGATTTGATCACAATCATCAATGCATAAAAGAACTATTAAAAAAATCATACTCTACACAGCATTTATCAGAATATAAGAAATATAGATTTACTCTTTAAAAACATCCATAAGCAACCCCAAGTTGGTCCCAGTAATAAGAATGAAAAGGATCTTAATAAAAAGTGGTCACTAACAAAAGATATTAGGCTGTAGGCACATTCAGAACTCTAGGATACAGTGGACTCACCTAAAAACAGTTTGTTCTGATGCTTATTACATACAGACGTACAAATCTTTTGATGTAAGACAAAGACAGCTTTAAAAATACAGGAAATATATACAATACATTTTCCTTGTTTCCTGGCGTGTATCTTCCTATTATCAATTATCTTGTAAAAACAAACAGAAGTTACAAAATTAGTATCCGACAAAACACGCTCATGCTCATATTTATCCGGGCTCGTGTTCCAGTTTTAGTCTCTGAGCAGTTGGGATGTTTCTGTCTTTGTGTGTGTGTTTGATTGGGTATTATAGGGTAATGACGGTGCCATCCTCCTCCACCCCTCCCCTGGGCAGCGCAAGACTGTGTCGTGGGTCCGTTTTCATGGAGCTGAGGATTTTGTGCAGGCTGCCGTTGCTGTGGCGGAGGGCTGGGTTGCTGCTGTGATGTGCAGGCTGTACGTGGTGTTGACGGTGCTGGGACTGTTGGTGTGGGTGGTGCTGAAGGTTCAGGTCTCTGTGGAGCTGGTAGCTGAGGCTGCTGTGTTGGTGGTGATGGGACCCTCCGTTGAGGCTCGGCTGTGAGTGGAAGGAGGCGGTGGAGACCACAGAGGAAGGACGTGTGGGAGGGCTCGGGGGTGCCGCAGGGCCTGAAGCTGTTGTTGGCGTCTGATGGTGTGTGCGAGACACGCTGGACGCCAAGGAAGCGTTGGACCTCTGTGACGGCCGCTTGAGGCTGCTCTCGATGACGATATCTGTTTCTTCGTCACTCTCCAGGTCGTCTTGGTACCCATGTGCTCCAGAGGACATCACCCCTATTGAGGCCACTGACAAACTGGGGTAACCAGTCGACCCACTGCTGTCGGACGACTGGCCCGAGCTCCCCGAGATCCTGCTGCTGCGGACCACATTATTGCGCTGGTTCACTGGCTTGACTGTCACAATCAGGTTGTGGCTGTTGGCGATCATCATATCCGTTACCTGATCTAAGGACTTTCCAGTCACCTCAATGCCGTTCACCTCCAGCACCTCATCATTAACAGCCAGCAGCCCGGTGCTCTCTGCCAACCCTCCAGGCACCAGCCGAGATATGAAGATGCCGGGCACTTTCTCCAGCCCATGTGGCGTCACCCGCACGCTGGTTCCATCTCGGATGTAAAAGCCCAGAGGTTTGTCCGAGCCGTGACGATAAAGTCTGACTCGACGGTGAGATTCAGGCAGGATGTCCACATCAATGATGGAGGAGACGGGCCTGAAGTCCTGGGGCATGCCGATGCGGATGTGTGGTCGCTTGCGGTTGACGTCATTATTGCGCAGCGCCACCACCGCCTTCTTCTTACGAGTTATTGTGTTGGTTCCAAAGTTAGCATAGTCGACCTCTTCTGCAAAGAAAACAGAGACAGGGAAAAAGAAAGTGTTAGAAATTACATGTCTAGTGCTCAGGTTTCATCATTTTCAACATGCAGGAAACAAAGGTTGAAAACATTCTTCCTTCCATGTGTACCCCTAAAAACCAACAAGGCTGAGAGAGGAGGATTTGGAAAGTTAAAACAAACTGACAACATAAAAAGTTTTCATCCAGGAACTAGAAAACCTGTGCGTGAACACTGCAGTCCTTGCTTTTAAATCAAACCACCTGCCTTACAAACTCAAAAACCTTTGTTTAAACTATGCACAGATGTGCTCAAAAATACTTTTCCTGTGAACGACCTGCTAATCATTTATACAGATTTCATTCCGTATGTGACATAACACAGTTCATAACACAGGCCTGAGTTCTTGCTGGTTTTACGCTACAACTGAGTTAAGTATGAAACCTATGGAGTCCAACATTTATATTGAAAATGACATGTGAGTATGTCAACTGGATTCACATACTGCTAATACTGAGACTCTCTCTCTCTCTCTCTCTGTTCATTTAAAATGCTGAGTGTGCAGAGCATTCCTGCCTGTGCTGACAGAGGTGAACCACCCTTCTGCTACCAGGCAGCAGCTGCAGGGACTCCCAGAGTGCATTTCTGCACCTAGATACACAGGCACATACATGCACTGTCCTCAGCACAAACATGTAACTCCACTAGCTGAACTAGTAAGAGACCACAAAGGACGCAAGACAATGTGGAAAGAATGACCTGCGAGGGAAGATCGGTTTGGTAATCTCAGTTGAAGCACAATGTTTCCAGCCAGAGATTTAGAGCAATCAATAAAACAATGAAAACCTTCATAGGAAGACTAAATCACCCTCGCAATGAGAGAGTGGCTTCTTCAGAACAACACAGCTGCTGCCAAACATGCTCACGCACTGGCTTAGATAAAATAAAACAAAGGAGGGAGGGCTGAGAAATAATACACTCCTGGGAGTCAAACCTGAGAAAAAAAAATGGACAAATGTGTTCATCAAGTTGCGGCTCTGACCGTGTGAGATAGTGAGAAAGATGCAGAGTGTGCTCCAATGATGACAACAATAATAACATGATAGCTCTCTAATCTCGCTTTCTCAGGGAGACAGGAAATCTGAACAGGGCAAAGCCTGATGTGATAGGAAGTGAGGGTCCCCAGGCGGGAGCATCAGCTCCTGCGCTTCCACTGCAACGGCAATGAGTCATCGTTGCCCTACTGTTTGGGACACCTGCTTTATGAAATTATTGTGGGTGAGCACACTGTAATTTTTGGCCCTGTCTTCAAAGTAGGCTGTGGAAGGAGAGAGCTCTGAAACAAATATGGAGACTCCGAGCAGAGCCAGCTGGCCACTAGTCGTCCCTCCTTCCTCAGAGCAGCGTGGACGTCTGCCATACGCCTCCCTATGCAATGCTGACTCATCATTAATATATGTTTTCTTCTTCCACCGCCTCCTCCTGCTCCTCCTGAGCAGCATGTTGACTAAGCAGCATGTTTTACTACAGCTTCAGAAATGAAGGGTCTGGGGGGAAAACAGTGTGAAATTTGGTGTGAGCTCTCGCTGTGAGGAGAAAAGCAGCTTTTGTGGGTGTCAGCAGTCACACTGAACACAGCACACATGGGGAATTGGTGATGACTAAATTGGGGAAAAATAAAAGTGATTAACGGGTGAGAAAAACAGTAGATTGATGTCTCTTGGCACAGCATGAAACAAGGCTGTCAAGTGCTCACAGACTGAACCAAACTGCAGTGCCAAAGTGTGTTTCACCAGATAACAATACAGCCTGAAAAATACCTCTTATGAACTTTTACCGTTCAAAAAAAAGGATTTTTCAGCAAAAGCTTCTGAATATAATCAAACTAATAGCGCACGGTATTCTTGGTTTTCTATGCACGTTGTGGCAGAAGCTGATTTGATTGAATCCAGACAAGGCATTTGGTACAGGGCTGGAATTTCTGCCACAAGTGCAAGTCTCTCTGATGAGAACCATGTTGGAGGGGAATCACTGCAGAGACTCATTACAGGTCTATGGTGTAACACCCGCCTCCTTCCACACCCTCACCCCTGCCTGAAACCAACGCCTCACCGCATCACCAGTGTATTTAGAAGCACAGATGATCTTTCAGTCAGAAATCCTATGTGTACAACTATAATGATGCTTTCTATTTGTAATGTCTCGCAGCTGTTCTCCAAAACCCAACAGGAAGCCCGTGTCGGTGTAATTTGTTTAAAGAAACTACAAATACAAAGACGTGGGGGGAGTTTCATACGTCCTGGGGCAATAGTTGAGGAGGGAGAACTGAAGCTGAGCTGGGGTTAAATCAGGGCTTGGGACACCTTGTGCTTATTACACTGATCACAATTTTACATTTTAAAGGGTCTGTGTCTCAATTCTGTCTCATTGATGTCCTTTATAGTTCAGCAATGCGAATAAGTATAACAAATCAAAATACACACCTCTCCCTTCCTTTTCTCTTTCTACAAGTAAGACCAGCAGCTCAAAAGTGAATCTTTGCGAGCATAAAACCAACTGATACACACAGGTGCTCACTGTGTAATGACGTCTGTTTAACTAAGTCAATTAAAGCCTCATACATCACGTACCCATCTAGATAATTACCCAACATCCAGTACTGTCACATAGTTTGTGGAAGCATGTGAGCGCGAGCCAAGTAAGGAAGAAGGCATTAACAACGAAAACAGCTGCAGGTGAAGCAGGTGACACTGAGTCATTTTAGGTTTCAGGTAAGCAGAAAAATGACACATACAACCCTCAAGTGCACTAAAATTAAAATAGAAAATTAGTCTGTACTTTGAGAATTAGTTTGTCTTTAATGGCAGTAAACGGAACCTCTTTTGGTTTTGGACTGGTAGGTGGACAAAACCAGCAATCTGAAGAAGTCACCTTGTAATTAGCATTTTTCACCAAATCCTTTATCAATTAAGTGAGAAAGTAGTCAGATTAATTGAAGTTGAAAATAATGTTTGGTTGCAGTGCCTCTGTTGCACTATGCCATCCGTCACAAGCACGGCTGAAGCTACGGCAAATTCCCCTGGTAAGTAAAACCACTGGAGCATCATGGGATTATAGTATTTGGAGATGCCAAACAAATTAAGATGTCGAGTCATAGAACAAGACTGTGGCAGCAAAAGCCTGTGTGTCTCTGTCTGTCTGTCTGTCTGCAGGCCTGGGGTATTACATTCAGGACGAGTGCATTCATCAAGCTGAAGAGGGTTTTTCCATTGCAAAGTTAAACATTATGTTCTCTGCTACTGTGAGAGAAAAAAAACCTACTGAACACAGTCTGTAGTAGAAACTGCGTGTATGCTTCACATTAAAATGCATTTTCTACTATTACTATACTGTCTTAATTAAATGTGAATGCAGTCTAGGATAATGCAATTAAATTACAAATCACAAAAACACTTTCCTAAACAAGTCCAATCTCATAAAAGTCACTGATTACTTCAAAGAAGCTAAGTAATTCTAAACTATCAGGTGTTGTAGTTTCCTGGTCCGAACTTAATCCTGCCAAATGTGGGAGACACAGACACACACACACACAGCACGTTCCAGTCGATCACACAAAGGTTATCGTAACAGCTCCTGACAAACCTAATCCCTGCTACACTGAAGCATCATGGGTAAGCCAATGTGAACCCGTTAATCAAAGACTGTCGGGTCACTGCCAGGCATTTGCAGGCTAAACAGCACAGCAGCAGATCAAAGCCTATTAGAAAAGCTTTGCGTTCCAATTAGCTGTTACTCAATATTTAAACAATGTTATTTACTCTCAAATGCAATTTACTGATCAGAGTTTGAAGGACAAAATGACAATTTAGGGGATACACAATCTGAGAACACACAGGAGGATACGTACACATAGCAGCTGTTTGCATTTAGAGCAAAGTTTTCTACACTTAAGGTCGGGGAATTCCACTCGACATACAGCTAATAGTGAGACTAAATGCTGACAGGGATGGAAAAAACATCCATTCACTTAAATAACATTAACCATCTGTGGTAAAGAGTATCATAATGTGAGAGCTCCCACACAGAGGGTAAAGAAAGATGGTCAGGATTTTTCCACATTGCTATCTAAATTCTATCTTGCAATAAGGGCATAAAGTAATCATGAGGTGTTTATTTAGGAATACTGGAGCTAAAACCCCACGATGCCAGACAACAGTCCCTGTGGCTCCAACCCACAATCCACACAATCTGATACCAATATAGGTCCGATATTGACTCAAATAGCTGGATGATAATGGGGCAGAACTATAAATTAAATTCTATGTTTACTTGCATGCATCACTCAAACACACCACCACTATATCTATATCTACTATGAAGTAAAATTAAAACATGTCATAGTTATTATTCTAATAATAACACACTAAATTTATATGTATGTATTTATTTGTTATAGATATATATTTTTTTTTTTACAAAGTCAGGAAAGCAAAGTTTAAATCAAGCCTGATGTTGCCTTACACATAAAAGAATGATCCCAGTCTCCTCCACACATTCACAAATTCAGCTTTTTAATTAAACACTGGTATAAAACCGGTACTCTGTATCCGCACATATCCAAATTCAGGTATCACAATTGGATTGGAGCTGAAAAAAGTGGATCAGTGCATCCCTGGTGACATTCTGCACTCTGCTCTCTGTTGGTGTGTGTGTGCATGAGTCCGCGTGTGTGTGTGTGTGTGTGTGTGCATGACACTCGAGGAATGTGGTGGTAAACGTAGATGGAGATACATCTGAGGAGGCTGAAGACCCGCATAACTTCTCAAGACAGGCATGGGCTGCTTTGAACCAAAGCAACTGGCTATTTCAAGCTCGCCAAGACACTGTTTAAGTAATGTGACCCATCGCTGGCACATCCCTAATCTTTTTCACAGCCACACTCAGCGCTAACCTGAATGAAAACTGAGAACGGCCTGACAATCATAGAAATGAATCCTGAAATGTATGAGTTTTGTTGCACTGGGGAGGAAAAAGAACGGACCAATTAGAAGCCAGTGAGCTAGTTGGTGTCTGGTTCTCAGTTTGCTATTGAATGCCTCATGCTGTTCTTGTGCTTACAAAGCCAAGGAAACAGAGGGAAAATAGTCTTTGTTCCACCTCTAGTTAACCAAAGCTGTGAAGAGAAGGCCCTTTAAAGCCCTACTGCTTTTCCACCATCTCCCATAAAAGAGGGGAATCTAAAGAGTTTTATGATCAACCATTAGGGCCTCTCTGCACACTTGTTCCTGGCAGCTCTTCTAACATTCACTACCGGCTCAACATGAGCAGACACTGAAGAGACGATGGAAATGAACCAAAACAAAAACACACTTCTACTTTGACAAAGACTTTCAAATCCTTCTTATGCTTATGTGATGCTCAACAGGGAATTTATATGATGTGAGTGTGTGTGTGTGCATGCCTCTCTGAAAGCATTGATGTGAAAGAGCAGACTATTACTCAAAACATTAAGTCCTGGCGTTACACAAGTGAATATGCAACAGCACAGCCAAAACACGACTGGTATGCTTTTGGTTCCCTTCAGCGGCACCACAATCACTAAGCTGAAGTTCAGACTAATAGTGTTTGAAAAGGTGTTTGGGGCCGGCCTCATGTGTGATATTTCACACTGGGCTTTGCGAAAGCTGGCACGCTGTGTTAACTACTTTTGGTGTACCTGTGTTAGCAAAGAACATTATAAGGGAAGGAAAAACACAGCCAGCTGCTGGAACCAGAACCAGAATTTATAATCGTTTTTCATGATTTGTCAGTGTTATCGTGTGAATGCACAGCCGCATATGGACATTTGTCTATATGAATGGAAATCTTTGTACTTGGAGGGCAGCATCCATCTTTATAAAAAGCTCCACTCATCAGCTCTGACTGGCTATAAGAAAATCTAAAAATATGATTAGTTTGTTTTGTTTCTAAGGTGGATTGAGTTTTACTTACTCCTGCTTTTAAAACACAGCTCTATCAGTGTTATTATGTGCATGTGATACTTAGGGCAGAGGCGACAACATCAACACCCTGCTAACAGCTTCAGTGGTGGCCCCTCAGGGCTGTGACCCCCTGGTAATGATATTTTTACCCAGTGAGATGACCCAGACACAGCCCAGCTGAGGAACTTATAAACACACATGCTGTTTGCAGGCTGCTTCACATAAGCAACATAACCAGCTCCAGCGGTAACACCAGACCATGCAAACAACAGTGTATTACAGATGGTATTGAGATATATGAAGCGTGTATGAAATGAGAAGTAAATGCTAGATTTAGCATCTTGAGTAGTGATCACCATATTGTCAATGTCCAGTGAAAACCAACCATGCATCTCCAAATTTGGTTATTTTGATTTTTTCAGACAAACCTGAGGAAGAGTGCAATACGCTCACTAGCTTTCCTGCTGTATGTATCACTCTCATATCTGTATGTAAATATGAAGATGCAGCCAGCAGCTGGTTAGACTGTATGGAGATGCATGTATGGATGATGAAGACTGGAAACAGCAGGAATCAACTCTCCTGGCTTGAATAGAATTCTACAAAACCTAAAAACCTATTGCAGTAATTAACATGTTATATTACATTTGTTTTATATGTACATGCTGCTGCTTTATGAGTGTTATGCGCTGAAATTGGCCGGGAGCAGTTTAACTTCCTGGAGTCTTTGGTCGCCTTGCAACTGCTCTGAGCCAAGAAACCATCCGACACAAGTATCGTGGTTTGAGAAAATTCTGCTTATTCTTGACATAAATAATCTAAAAGCAGATAGGATTATCTGAACAAAAGCATTATCACTAAGCTAAAAACAGGACTGTTTTTCTTTTTTTTCTGTTTTCACGGGACAACCACACAACACATTTTCATCACTTCGCTACTGTATGCTCAAACGACAGCCATGACCTACAGCCTGTTTCTCTGTTTTACAGCATATCCAGCTACAGTCCATCTATGCAAGTGACATTCCTGCACCCCAACAACCTCCCCCCAGCCCCCATCATGGTTTTTCGGCCAAGCGTGACAAAGTGCTTAGTGACAGGAGAGACCATAATCAGTGGAGAGAGGCAGAGATGAGGCACACAAGAGAGAATGGTGAATAGTGCTAGACCCTGCTGCCTTTTGCATTAGGTCACTGGATGCTGTGGCAGTGGGCTTCATTCCTGGGCCCCATAGACAGACACACACACACACACACACACACATGCTCACACAGCTGGAAGCTCCTCACTTTCAAAACCACCAGGAACATGGCATAAAGTAGAACGGGATGAAACAACACGTGACAGAGCACAGCCATGCAGGAGAAAACGCGACAGCACAGTACAATGAAGTACAGTAAGCGTGTGTGTCCGCTGAAACATTTTTCCTTTTGTCCTGTTTGTATTAGAAAAGACACACTTTAATGAAATGCAGAGCGCTTTGTAATGCTTTCTCCTCATAGCGTGGGCTCAGAAATAGCTGGTTTTCATGACTCTCCAGTGGTTTTATACAGCACATCCAAATACAGCAAAATGAGCTGAGTAGCAAATTTCTACATTCCTCTCTCATGTAAATAAGCTGCAGCAAATACTAAAACAGACATTTCTCCTCAAACGCACGAGTTGCCAGCTCGAGTTTACACATCTGTCAATGTAAAATGCACGTGGAGGCCCTGTCCAATGGGACGTACACACATGAATGTAAGGATTTGGAATGAACCAAAACAATCAGTATTCTTGGACGTCTCTTCTCTTCCCCGTTGGAGACGGTCGGGAAATCTATCTGTGTGTTTAGGAGCTGGCTGCTGCCAAGACGTTCAGCTAACACTAACATGGAAAAAGAATCCAGACAGAATAAAGAAGAACATTTTTTTTTTAAACATGCAAACATATTTCACATTCTTGCAGGGGTGGTTGAGGCAGGGCCCGGGTGGAAATTTGGAGAGGCTTGATAAACCTACGTGGTTATAAAATCGACAGCTGCACTGAAGGTTTGGGTAGGAGCTTACTGGAAGTTTCTGTGATCTTGTGTATGCCGTCTTATGCTAGGTGCATAGAAAAGAATAAAAGTAACTGAGTACATTTACTCAAGTATTGTACTTGAGTACAGTTCTGAGGTAGCTGTGCTTTATGTATTTCCATTTTATGCTACTTTATATTTCTACTTCACTACATTTCTCTGACAACTATTGACAGCTGTTACTAGTTATCTTACAAAGTAAAAGTTTACAAAAGGGTTCAAAATATATGATCCATTTAGAAAATATGATGTGTTGCTATAGATTAAACTTGTCATTGATATATAAAAGATTTAACAAATCTCACACATAAAACAGATAAAAATACAACACTTAAAAAAGGAAGCCATTCTCCATCATAATCAGGACTTTTACCTGCGACAGAGTATTATTTTGAGGTATTACTACTTTTAATTAAGTAAAGGATCTGAACACCTCCTTCACCACTGCATACAGTGCATGTACACGCAAGCATAACTGCAATTACTACATTTGTATTCCTTTATGCTTCCGGTAGTAAAAGAAGAAAAATGTAAAGAGAAGAGAGCCCTGGATTTTAAAAAAAGGATCAGGTGAGACTCAGGTTTAAGGGTCTGCAAGAGAATTAGGTAAAACAATCTCCTGAAAAAACAAGACAAAGCTCCAAACTTCTGCATGCGTATATGTGTTGGGTAGCACTTTGCATGCACCCCCCTCCATTCCTTCACTCCCTGAACTCATTTCTCGAGCAGCTACGGCGGCACACAGGGGCCGGGCTGCACATCTGGGACAAGTTAAATGGAGCTGCCTTGTCTGCTCCGTTCTGGCTCGGCCTCTGTGGTTGGGTGGGGTGGGGAGGGAGTCGCAGGTTTAAGATTCACTGCAGGTATCACCCACCCCCATCACACACACACACACACGACCTCACACATCACCAACAACTTTATTAATACACATGCTCATGTTGGGCCAAATCACAAGGGGGACAGAGGTTAAGACCAAGAGAAAGGTATTTAAAGACAAGGGAGTGGGAGACAACGAGTGTGTACATAAGCTGATTAACCTGTGTGTGTGTGTGTGTGTGTGTGTGTGTGGAGGGGAGGGAGAAACATCAAAGAGCGAGGTAGAGGAGAGCGACGGAGTAGACAGGTCTTGCATTCCTCCAACCTCTCAAAAGGAACAATCTCCACTCCATCAACATCCCCCCTTTCAGGAAAAAAGTGCTGTTGGGGGGGTTCACCAACCACCCTCCTCTTTTCTCTTGAATACAACCAACTACTGCTTCTGGTTTTAATCCAGCTGCCTCTCTGCTGATCATATGCATGTTTCCGACCAAGAAAACACATGCTGTTGATTTAAGCTCCACAAAGTCTCCGCTGCCATCTGGCCCACAGGTACCCGCGCTGCGTTCGCTGCTTACTACCCATGAGAAGATATAAATACACGTCGCTGTGGAACGCAAAGTTCATGGAAATCTTGGACCTTTAACTTCAGATACTGAGCTATAAACAGTGGACAGACTTATCATTTCAAAATAGAACAATGCAGACTCTACAATCAACAGTCAAGTGCGAACAAAAAAAAAAAAAAAAAAAACAAGTTCTGCAACCATATCCCAAATAATATATTTTACAGGCATTTTGGCAAAGATGGGATGAGGGGAAATTCTGGCTGTACCCTGGTGACACAAGTCACAGCAGCAGACTTGGACATGTGTCCTTGCCACCTGTCTGGCCTTCTGTTTGTGCGAGAGTCCATGTGAGTGATTAAATTGGTGTGTGTGTGTGTGAGAGAGAAGAGTCCGCTTGATTTCTTATAATTGTCTTCTCTCCTCAAACTTTGTCGGAGGGAATATTGTTTAGTGTATCATCATCTAGGGGTCAAAATAATGAAAGCCTACTTGCCTGGGCTCAAAGAAAGCTGCACACAAACACAATCACACACGCACTTTCACCATAAAATAATATATATATAATATAAATATTAATCTCTTGATACCTCACACACAATGAAGACGTTCATCTATGCTTGTGGTTGTCAAGATTCTTGTTTGGGAAAATCAACTGATCGACATCATCATGTGAGAGAACAATGTGTTTGAATTATATTGCATCCATGTCTTAAATGACCAAACAAGACTGGATTGATCAAATGGAGCAGTTAATCAAATAGGTTTTTCAAATATTGTGAATCACCACACCATGAGAGCTCCTTGAGCACACAGTCATAAATGTCAAAACAATATTCATCTGATGGGTCAAGCAGTATGTGAGATCAGCTGCGGACAGACGGATACACACACGTGCACACACACACACACAACAAAACGCACGATCCCCTCCAGGCTTACACCCGGCGGAGTTAATAGCGCTTGCTGTATAAACTCAACTCCTCTCACACACTCACAAACCAAAACACAAGCTTGGCAGGCTTTCAGCCTCCTCGACCATCAAATAATGTTTAATGAGCCCCAGGCTGAAAAAGATTTGCTCTCAATTGGATTTTGCTTCACATTGCTTAATGAAGAGAACAATGTTTATGAGTCCTGTGTGAATATCATTCATGTGAACTCACCTCAGGAGTGGGAAAAGGGGAATATGGTTCATTTGCAATAGCTTGTTGAGATAGTTTTACAGTTAATGAGTAATCATCCAGTGTTGAGATTATTCACGTTATTTAAGTGGCGGCAAACAGGTTTAGTGAATTGTCATAAAAAGTAGCCAGACTGACATTTGGGAGAGCTAAAAATACGAAAAGAGGTGGCTGCTGTGGATGAAAGAAACATTTACTATATTGTATAAACCAACTGAATTGAAGTGAACCACTGAGACTTGCAATAACACATCTTGCTCTGTATATTTAGCTTTAGAGAAAGTTCTCAATATTTGGAAGCCAAATATAGAAAGTGACACATCTAAATACTGTAGTTATATTACAATATCATACATTAGGACTACTTTCAGGGTTGCATGTGTTTGTCCGTTTTGTCATCCATCCATGCTACTACTGCACATCTGGAGATCTAAAATGGACCTGAAGAAAACCCAATCTGAATCCAACATGCATAAATTTTTTTTTTTTTTTTTTTTTAAAGAGAGACCTAATTCAAAGGCAGCCCAAACAGAGACAACAGCAGTATTATTTGGCCCCGGGTCAGATCTCAGTTCCTCAAAACCACAAGTGAACCCTGGAAGACCTCTACTACTTTTCTATTTTATGGCTTACACCTTCACCTGCCTCAAACCTTTGGCACTAGTCTGAGCTAAAATCACTTTCTAATCTTTCATCGGCTGCAGGTGACAGACAACAACCAGACTGGGAGGATTACACACACACACACACACACACACACACACACACACACACACACACACACACACACGTAGTGCAGACAGGCCAAGAAATGCTGGCGGATGTGACATTCAGGCAGACAGGTAAGGAAATGAGACAACCAAGCTAATAAACACACACGCAGACTTGAAAATTGACAAATTTCCTTCTGTAAACAGGTGGAGAGAGCGACAACCCATCATACTGCCTCGGAGCCAATTTTGATTTCGTTTGCATTGAACCGCCGGCGTAAGGGAAAACAGAAAGACTGAGAAAGGGCAAGACTGTCCTTCTCACAGAAGACGCCTTGCTGAGAAGGTCTTACATCAACGCACAGGAAAAGTGATCCTTTGTTATGAAGGTGCCTCTGGAGACATTCATCTCATTCACACTGTGGGCAAGAAAAATAATCCCGCACGTTACAACTCGATTCATGAGTGGCCAGAGAAAATGTTGTCTTCAAAAGCTGAATGAGATCATTTCTATCTTCCTCCAAGGAGACAAATATGCAGTCACACACACACCTTTGTCTATTGAGAAGCTTTTGCAATGACTCAATGTGACAGTGTTTGCTGAATATGTAATTCTTGTCTGCTTTTGGTGTTGATCCAGTTGGACTTCACCATTCTTAACCCTTTGAAGGAGCTTCAGCTTGAGATTTTCACTGGTATGTGAACTCTTCCATTAACACGAACGACCTTATTGACCTTTGCTCAGTCAAAAACATGGGTCAACTAAAAGCCCCTTCCTGGCCTCCAGGTGATGGCCCCCATTTGCTGGATGTGATTGGGCAATACCTCTGCAAGCTTGGACAGGCCTCAGTCCCATCCTGCCCTGCACCTGAAACACCAACACCCTGTCTTACACAACCACACACCATAACACAACACTTCCTGTGTGTGGTGACACAAATCCTTGGTTCTTCCTGCTCCTGCTTCGCTCCACCGACTCCGTTTGTGGTTTACTTCATCGAGTCTCTGCAGCCAAATCGCTGCTCCCTCTCCTAACACACACACACACACACACAGTCAAAACTGTCTGTGGGAGTATTTCCACATGAGCTGTCAGTGCCCATTGTTTCGGCGAGTCTCTAGGACACAATTCATATCAGGATAAGAGTCAGCGCTCATTCCTCCCCTCCTCCATTCTTTTCCTTCCTCTCCCATCCTGATCTGCTGAGCTGGCCTGATTCAACCACCACCTCGTGGCCCACATGTCTGGGGAAGGGGGGAGAGGTTGGGTGGGGAGAAGGGGCAGCATCTTCTCACGGTGTGTGTCTGTCTGTACCAGTGAGCTCAGATAACACATTTTATTGAAGAGCAAGGACTGAGGTTAAAACTTTTTCTGGTGAGCTGACTTTGAACAGAGATGTATTAATCACAAGCATGAGTGAAAATGCAGCTGCGAGTAAGACTAAGCAAAACATTACAACCAAATGTCCAGTCACCAAATGATAATTGCAGAAACACTTCCAAGAGTAATCAATTACACCATGGGCAATCTATAGATAAGACGCGTGCTTTAGATCCTCTCTGTGATTTGCTTTGATGTTAAATGAGGTGTACAATGGTTACTGTTAAGCTCAGCGCCAGCTCTGGTGATTTGTGATAGCCAATCATAAATACTTCTGTCTCCATTCGAGCCAATCAAATCTCTCTAGTGCATGTTGTGGCTGAAGAACCGCCAGACTGTTGAGGGGCATGACAGCTTGCCTCATTGTTTTAGCCTCATGACCTATATATGACTATACGCAGTCTTTTAGCCGGCTGTAATTGTTCCTTTAATTCCTCAAGCACACACACCACACCCACACACGCACCCACACACCCCTGACACTGTTGCACGTCCACACAAAATACAAAATGCCATGATGCACAACCACACACAAATTAAATATTCTGGCAAAAACAAAGACACAAACGTTCCCACCATCATTTGGAGGTAAAAATAGAAAATGGTTAAATTTAATCAGTTTCAAAGTTGCAATCAGAAGAGGTGATAAATAACTTTAAATTGCAGCCCCCTTTCTTCCTTATTTTGTCAGTGCGGCCTGGCCACAAGGGGAACTACCAGAAGAGTAAACAACCCTAAAGGAACAGTCGACTCCCTCTCAGCAGACCTATTTCAAGGAAAACACACTGCAGCTTCTACTGAATGTGACACGTAAACAAGCTTTCTCAGAGACATGATCGCCTGTTCAGGTAACCATGTTAATGAATGTTACACACATGGAGTTTGTGCACGCACGGCCTATAATTTGAGTCTCCCCAAATTAATGGATCCGGAGGTCAGAGTGACCAAACACCACGAAACACACAAAAATCAAACACATGGACCTTGACTCAGTCACACTAGTTTCCACACAGGCCAAATGACACAAGAGTTCAGTAAAGTGCACTTGTACACAGCCAATACAGCCATGTTTGCACAGGCTTTCATGTTCAATAGATTTAGTTGTGGGTGGTTTTTGCCTCCGGGGCCGTGAACTTCTGACCAGGGTCATCAAATGGGGAATAAATGATATCACATGCAACGAGGTAGAGCTGATTGATTTCAAGGGACGAGGAGTGTGTGTTTGTTTGCAGTGGACAGTATTTATAACACATGTGCCTACCAACAGCAGTATGCACAACAAACTCCATATAGATTTACATGTTTATTAACTAAACCGTAGTAACTGCTAACTACCAGCAGTCAGCATGAGCCTGGTTTTGCAGCCAAGACACAGTTAACCTAAAGTAAGCTGGACAGCTCTGAAGCCAACCTTGCCAGCGGTGAGTGTGTTTGCTGCGGGTGAGCTGTCGAGAAGCAAAGTCAGTCCCTCCTTTGTAATTATGGACTCCCAAAATAACCCTTTGCAGAGGCAACACTATGCTGATGTTGTGCTAGATACCAAGCACTTCTCAACGTGCTCAGGCCAGAAAGCTATATGGTGTCTAGTGGTGTGGACGTAGCTCTGTTGATTAGAAGATTTTGAGGAGGTAGAGACGGTGAGTTGTTGCACAACAGACCAAAAAAAAAAAAAAAAAAAAAAAGCTGTGGTGGGAAATTTGTGAAAAAATGACAGAAAACCAGATTGAAGATACGATAAGTGCATCAGTGACAATCACTCTCTGTTCAAGCCAACCCACATAGATGCTTTGATAATGTGAGGTAAACTAGGATTTCCTCAAAGGACACAAAGC
Source organism: Holacanthus passer (assembly GCA_025331565.1). Taxonomy (NCBI): domain Eukaryota; kingdom Metazoa; phylum Chordata; class Actinopteri; family Pomacanthidae; genus Holacanthus; species Holacanthus passer. The sequence continues at coordinate 6,039,678 of JAFREQ010000002.1, read as the reverse complement.
CTTTGCTCAAGCTCGCACTTGCGTTCATTGCATTTGTATGTGTGAATTTGTGCGAGTTTTCCAGTGCTACACACAGAGCATGCCCGGCCTTGTCCTCCAGTAGAGCTGTAATTAAGGAGGAACTGCAGCGAGCAGTCTCACAGCGAGCCGTCTCTGCACAAACCAGCAACTCCTCCCTCAAAAACCCACTAACATCCACCCAGCGTCCCTATTCCCCGCTCTCTCCAACCCCAAATCTTCACCCTCTTCCCCCACTTTGCTCATGGCTCGGTTCTAAACTTGGCCTGGGAATTTTCCATTGCACGCTCTTATTCGACGAGTCTCTGTATCGTCTCTGTCCTGCTGGAAGGAAAATCCATCCCTACACTGATATAACAACCTGTGATGTTTAATGCATTACAGGAGGTTCTTTCTGATTAAATACGCTTGTTTATCACGTAACCTGTCAGGTGAAGTTAATGACATACTGCATTTCCCTGAATTAGATTCAAACACGACAACAGAATAGCACATTTCCAAAAATGTTAAAGACGTCTTTTAAAGTTGTTTTTGATTAAACATTAATAAATAAATTGAAGCATTTTTTTAGTTAGACATAAAAATAATATGTTTAGAGACCATATAAAAAAACATTTATTTACAGTATAGTGTTATGGAAGGGATTTTTCTGTTGAATGGTTATTTATATAGGAATCGGTGTTAAGTCCCATTGAATAGCCAAATCATATTGTATAGATAAACAGATGTGTTAGAATTACCGGTTTATTCCATGAAGTTATGACAGGGGAAATTCCAAAACAAAGAGTGCCCCTTATTCTTATGACACCATGCAAACAAACAGGCAAACAAAGAACAAAAACCCACACAGAGTTGGATATTCAAAGTCAAACATGTCACAGGATCCCATTCCACTTTCAAGCCATAAACCAAGCGAAAAGAAATAAGGCACGGAAGTATTTCAAGTTTGTTTTCTCTCTTTTGAAGGTTCATGAAGCTGAGGAGTGGCCGTGGTGGCGGTGGCGGCGGCTTAGGAAGTTGTTTGTTTGTCCCTGAAGGACGGGCTATATTCATCACATCCAGAATTCAACTTCCAGAGCCTGCGTCTCTGGGCTTATTTAGATGCAGGATGAGGTCAATTTCAACTCAGCAACTAAGATTTTGAGAATCAGAGTAGCCATAACAGAAAGTCTGTTGAGGTGTGACAGCACCTGAATTAATAGCATCTGCATATGTAGTTCATTTTTATCAGACATAAAGAACTGCAACTTAATTGCATGTCTTAGGAAATTTGCACGTCAAACACAGGAGAAGTTTTTTTATAGGAGGATGAATTACATGTTTGTTGACAATTTGTGATTATGCAAAACCAAAAGGGGAACATTGCTGACTCCGGGTTTGAAAAATATCAAAATAAATCAGTGAAAATCTCATCAGAAGTGACCAACAGATGATAGAAGGAGAGCCCTGACACAGACACTCCGGTCCCACAATGTCTGGAAACTTCATTGTGGGGGAGCGAGGACCAGGCGGGGACGCAGTTCAAAGCGGGGTCGTAAACCAAAATGAAAGCAGGGACTTAGGAAACACAAACACCAATATAGTTTTGCCAAACATAACAGCTCTTACAAGTTTAATTAAAACACAGGACCTCTCCTCCCATGCCTCAACAACAGAGAGAGGGCTTGAATGTGTGCGTCAGCTGTGATTTGTCATGCATGTGGACGTGTGTGTGTGTGTGGGGTAGTCTGCAAGGCCTTCAAGCAAAGAACTTCTGTGCAATTAATACAAAATGACTCAGCTCACAAACACATAATAAGAACAAATTAGGTGTAATGGAACAGAGTGTGTGTGCGTGCTCTTATCTGGCTGCATGTTTAACGTGGGTGTGTATTTGTGTTGCCCCTTTTTGTGCCAGCTGACATAATTTACAGCATCGTCCAAACTGGTTTGCAGTCAGCGGCACAAAGAGAGGCAGCTCCCCGTCGGACATGGCTGTTGCTGCCCTGTCCGGCTCCTGGCAGGCACCAGGCATCTCCATCACACTTTAACTATGGCTGGCATTGTCTGAAGACACGCAGAGAAAAGGCCACACACAGGTTTTATTGAGAAGCCCACACACACTACCTAAAAGGCTTTACGGCACAGAAACTTTCCCCTGTAGAGACCAGGATTTATTTGGTATGGCACGGAGATGCACGGTCACACACACACACACAGCGAGCGGGAAAAATTCCGACACTGATGAAGCCTTTGAACACCTCACTTGCCCGAGATGAGGCATTTTTTCAAAGGCGGTGCATTTTCCCATGCTGCTGCCCTCTGAATGTGACCCAGATGTGTCATCAAAGTATCTATCTAAAGCTTACAAAAAGCTCTAATAAAAGGCTTTTTGTCTCATGCTGTACACGACATGTGCTTGTGCCACCTCTGCTTGCATGAGCTACCCCTCTTCTCCAGAAAATTCCTGATTCCTTGTTGGCTCAGATTGCAACAAGAGAATAACAGCCAGACCACAGGATGGAGGTGGACTCAACCTGCCCAGTCCTCCCCTCCGCCTGTCTGTCTTTCTTACTGTCAGGCTGACTCCCCACTGTCTGCCGTGGTTTTCTCCCCCTTTGCCCTTGACAATTGAGTCATGCCAGAGCTCTAATGCGAAAAGAATGAGGATCGGTCTAAGCAGCTACCTAAAACAGCATTCTTGAACGTGCACCAAGATGATCAGACGGACGTTTTGCTGGCATCCGTCTGACAGGAAATGCACACTTTCACCACTGTGCACAGGAAAAAGGAAACCATAGCTGGGGTGGAGATGTGAAAAAGAAAACAAAAGCACAAGAGAAAGGAAAAAAAAGGGGAGAGATGAGCTGTAACTGACAGCTGCTGTCATTTTTTCCTTCAAAGAGCAGTAGGCAGTGTGTAGGCTTGTTTCATGGCGATCCACTTCGCTCAAGCAGCTCCTCCGTCGCTCAGCCTGAGGCCGCTCTCTGGTACCGAGCACAAAGACGAGAGGCAGTGGAAGCCCCAGCATAACAGAGCATAATCCAACTCACCCTAAATGACTCTGATGTTCTGTAAAGGGAGCAACAAAAGCACACGAAGGCTATGCAGTAAGGCAGTGACTTTACATGACCAAAATAGATCTGCTGGAATGAGGAAAAGGATGCTTTCTGCCTCTCATGCATTTGATTGTATGGCTGGCCTGCAAGTTTATAATCTACCGATCAGCGTACATAATGAGCAAAGAGGACAAAAGAGAAAAATTCTGAATTATTTATACTAATCAAGAGATCTATTCTAATCCAGTGTGCGAGGACTAAATCAGCTTTGTGAGGTCTGACTGGGGATAAAGAGCCAACGCTAATTACTGAGGTGGCTCTTTCTCTCGAGGACATGGATCAAATGCTGTGAGGTTAAAGCTTTAACCTACAGCTACCATGACTGAGCACTGGCATGTTGACTCATCTGCTGCACAATCCCATCCAGTGAGCAGGGCATGTGGACAAAAGCACACACGTGTTCTCAGAAGCCCTCGGGCCATGGTGCGAGAGTGGCCAGATGTGTGACAGTTGGCCAACACAACAGAGACTGTGGGCTGAAATCTATCAAAGCTGCTTTATGGATTTATATCGAGATATTTTACATTTCATCTCTGTAATTGTGCGACAGTAAAATAAAATTGTATGTTATAAAACGTAATTATGGAAGCACCGCATTTCCTGTCTCGCTCCATCTGTCTCTATTATAATAATCAGAAATGCCAAGAAACATAATCTTTAAAAAAAAAAAAAAAAAAAAAAAAAAGATGGACGCACTGATAATATCCTTATCTAGCCAATCAGGTATCGTTCCATGATGTCACCAATCCAGTTTCTTCAGTGTCATCGTACAATTCAATGTTTCTGTTATCAGTTACAATCATTCAGGCAAAGCAAGCCGCCCGCTCAGTTTTTAGTCTCACAAAAATTCCTGGCCCAATGTAACCTTACATAAAAACGATGCCAATTTCAAACTCTGGAAAAAGACAGCACTGGTATCAAATCCGTACAAAATTGAGGTATGAGGAGAAAAATGGTTGAACTGGTGCATCCTCAACAAGAATACAAGGAATAAATGGGAAAAAAATGTTGGGATGAGATGATAAACCACAGCACAAACAAAAGAGCATTTGAAAATAATACGAATTCAAGCTTTTAAAGTCCAACATGAGAATTGAAGAAATTACATGTCTGCTTGCAATCTTATTCTTTTATGAGAGGAAATAAGACGCTATTAAAATTTAAGCATGGATTCAGCAAAACCAGAAAACCAGACAAGAATAACAAACACTATCCCACCAAACTTCCTCTCCATTTCGGCAACATTTGAACTGTAACTGTTTCAGGCATCGGATTATTAACTATGGCAGCAGACTTTCTTTCTCACAGACTTTCATTTTCTTTATTCTGTCTCATGTTATCTCTCTGACAAGTGTCGGGCTGTTTCTAATTTTAACAATGACAATGAATCATTAAGAACTAAATTCCATGCAAGGTTCATGGGATTTATAGTTGGACTGACCAGAGCTCCTGCTCCTAGCCGGCGTGGCTCCACAGTTAGAAAGGTCAGGTCAGGTCTGGTTAAGGTCAAACCTCTGCCCATCATGATAATGACACCTTCTTTTTAAAAAAAAAATTTTTTGATTAGTCTGCGATTAGCTTCTTATTCTGGAAAGACAGGAAGTAGACAATTTCATCTTCTGCATATATGTTTTTTTCCTTCTTAGAAATGAACAGTTTCAAATGAAAAGACACCTTCATGGCTAACAAACAAACTTTTTGCTAAAGCAATCTCAACATGCCATATTAGTTTTCTGTTGTAATAGTATTGAGTGTAAATGACTCTATTCACTCTGCCAAGCTTTGTTCTTTTTATTTAACTGAAAAAAAGAAAACGCCAAATGTGGAAAGTGCAGACAGTCAGAGCAGGCGTAGAAATGTAATAATGCTGGCTTTTCTTTGATCTCCAAGCAACTGTGCGGTCCAGCATGTTGAGAAACAGCACTGGTCTGGATGTCATCTTTAACTGGCGCAGCTGCTGTTACATTCTGGCATTTTTTTTATTAGCGCTGTGGTGCCACATCTCTCTTCAGTCTGGCTGACGATGATATCTGGCCCTCCAGTTTTCACAGGTGTGGGTTGCTGGAGCTGTAAGCCCCGGTGCTCAGCGTGCTAGATATGAAGCCACGCAGGCTCGACCTTGGCTCTATTTATTTAAACTTTTAGCCCTTTGCCAAACTGGGTTCTCTTCTCTTTGTTGAAAGTTTAGTCTGTGTGCAGGCCACTGGCACTGTCTGCAAAAACAACTCCCCCCCCCAAAATTGAGCCAGACCTTGTGTTTTGCTTGGATGGAGGCCGTTTTTGTCCACCATTAATGTAATTGCAGCTAAAATTTAAATCGAATATAAGAGCCATATCCTTATTTGAACCCTGCTTGTCCTCCACTGTGCGTAGACTGCCATTTATTTCTATCAAGATTACCATAGTCATTACTGTACTGTGGGGAATTAGTAACCATGCACGAACGCCCGCTGGATCGTGTCGGTTTGCCAGCTCCAAAAGCTTTCAGCACATTAACAGGTCATATTCTAGTCCAAAAATGGATTTGTGGGAATAAATAAGACATATTGGGTCAGTGTTTTTCACAACTTGTTTATATCCGTTCATCTTATAACAGTAAAAAGAAATAAACACAAGCCTAGAAAAACTACGTAGGCAGTGTTCACCCTCTCTTATCTAGGTTTTAATTTGCATCAGTTTGCACACGAGGAAGAACGTGAATTAACAGTTAGTACTTTAACTAGTAGCAGTAGTTCCTCTAGATAAACATGCCATAAACCTTAATCTTCTTTTTATACTCTTATGCTTCCTGACTTGCAGAACTGCTTTATCTTTTTTTTTTCCACTACTATGTTTATTGTTATCCACTATCACACCAAAGCAAATTCCTTGTGTGTAAAAATGTACTTGGCAATAAAGAAATGATTCTGACGCCTGCGATCACAATATATCAGGACTAAAGCAATGAAATGCATTAAACAGGAGACAAAACTAAGCAACTAACAGCAATTTCAATGTGGAAATGTGCATGTGACCCCCAATCTATCGTCAATCATCAGTTGACCACACATGACTGAACCACTACAATCGCACACACCCGCACACAGGACCAGACAAGGCGTCCACCTCCACATACAGAGACCGGGTAACTCCTCTTTGCTCACAAATCTTTTGACACGTCCCATTTCTTCCCATCACTTGCTCTCCCCTCCCCCTCCTGGATGCGCCTGCATGAGAAATGTAGAAGTGTCCCAGTACAAAACTTCCCTCGGTGAAGTGACGACCCTCCCCCTCCTCTATCTGCAAACTGGTACATTTCACCACAGGGTTTGGGACATTGCACAGAGAAAACCTTCAGCAAAGCTTAAAATAAAGCAGCGGAGGTTGCAGAAGATGAGGTTGATGATGTATATAAGTCACACATGACATCCTGTTTAATACATCTACTAATACTGGGACAAATATTTCTCTGTACCCACTTTTTGCGCCACATTAAATCTCCTCTCTAAAACAAAAGCACTTTATATGTATGTGTCCACTGTTGGTGTTTACAGTCACTCAATAAGCTTGGTGAGCCAAATCCATATTTTCTCTCCAATTAGTTTTTGTGTGTTAATCATTACATGACAAAACAGACTGTGGTTTCAAATCTTATGTAAACAATTGAACAGAAAGGCTCAGTTCTACTGTGGGCACAACCAGATTCACGACTTTTTCTGTTTTTGAACACTACAATTAAATTTGCATTCCAATGGAGTGCATCCCGCTAAAGTGAAATATATCCAGATTGAAAAACGTTACAGCTCGATGCACCTACTAATAGTTTAGCACTGCTCACAAAGTAATACTTGCAATGCAGCTCCTTCAGAGGATTATCTCTTAAGAGGATATCGCTCTTCAACACATTAAAATGACTTTGAAAATGAAATGCAAAATACATTACAGCTGAATTATTTAACAATCATCTTACAACTTTCAAGTCAATATTTAATGAAAGGAAACAAGCCTGTGTTAGGTAACAAAATGAGCCTCCGACTAAATCTGTGTGCAGACGCAACCAGGAGTAACAGCGAGAAGAGGAGCAGGACAGATTCCTTAAAAATACATGCGAGTTACTCCAAAATGGCCAGAGGCACTGTTGCGGTTTCAATCTTCAGTTTTCACTTCAACTGAAAAACTTGATACTGCAACACTGCCTTTGTCCCTTTTGTAAGCGACTTCCTGGTTCAAAACGCAAAGACAACACCGGCGTTATCCTTGAACTTCCCCTCGCTCTGACTGGAGACGAGTACTGTGCAATCATCTACACCGAGAGGCCATTGTGTATTGTTAGGGATAAACCACAAAGTGTAAGCCTCCGTTCTGTAGGTGAAGTCATCGTTAAAACAAGTTACCATCATTCCCCGCAGGGAGGAACAGGTATCATCTGCAGGATTAATGCTGTATTGCCAAACAAGTGCTGCATGCGCTCAAGTGATCTTCCCAACAATGGCAATCTAAGCCTGGAAGGAGGAAGTCAGGTAGATAAAAGAGACACACACACACAGGGTCTATGTATCTTCCTGATCTAAGGCATTAGTCAGCTAGGCCAGTAGAGCAAAACACAGCTCTATCTGCACGACTTGATGCATCACAAGTTATTTTTTTCTCTCTTCCGCTTTCTCTAACTCTTGCTCAAACTTTGAAATCCTCCTCTCCCAGTTTTCCTTTTATGTCCTCCCTTTCACCTCCTGTCTCTCATCGTGTTTCATCTCTAACTCTTATGAAAGCCGTTTCAATCTACATTGTATCCATGAACGTTTGCTCCATGTTGCAGCTTATTTTGAATCAAATGCACGTTTTAGACACTGTAACAACTTTTTTCCCCTCATTTGAGAACTTTTTTAATCATCTTGCCTTTAAAAGGAGACAGAAAAGGAGACATAAAAACTTAGTGGGCTGAACTGTCAAGGGTGCAGTCCAATTAAATGTGCTTTTTATCTTTGTGCACTAATATCCATATGAAAGACACGTCCAGTTTAAGTTACACTGAATGTCCCTACTGTGACCGAGGGGTGAGTCACAGTGCCTTTATATGTGTGTGAAGTCTTTAATCTGGGGTGGTCTGCTGACCGGGACTGATACATGGTGACCTGTACTAACAGGCTGGTACTGACTGATACAGTCATTATCACACACACATACTTTCTCAAGCGAGTGCAGGGCAGCGCTTTTGAGACATGAGGTACTCGCGCAGTCATACACACACACCTCTTTGTCTAGCGACTAACAATAGACTGCAGTGAGGCTTCGGATGCTCAGACTGCTGCAGCATCAGTCACAACAGTGCACATCACCATGTCAGTGTTTATACCACAACAACACCATGTAAGCCCCTTCAACAAGAGCCACCGCATCTGTCCTTCAACAAGGGTCAGCTCCTCTGGTGCTTTATGACATTTTTCTATTAGGTATTCTGGATATTCGTGTCACAGGACAGGGAACCCCAGGTGGATGTATAAAACATGGATGGATAGGGTTGACATCCTTGCATCTATAGGTATGAACCACCAAGACATAAACTCAGGAGTGAATTATGACATTATTTAACATTGCTTAACAATGATGCCTAAATATGCAGAAATTTATAGTTTGCAGACAAAGGTTTCCTGCAATGCTTCACAGCAGAGAAGGGCCAGCTCACTTCAAATGATCTCTACACCTCTGCTAATGTGATAAAACAATCATTACACTTTTATGAAATAAAGCACTAACAATCATTGAAACAGATCTGAGATGTCACAATAAACATGGCTACCTTTGTAGGCCATCATCTACTAAGTGAAATGATCAAGAGATAAGATGCATTACAAGCTTGTTTTTGGGGGAAACCCTGCAAGATACCCCAAATAAGCTAAGAGTGCAAGGTGAAAGTTAAAATTAGAAATGTTAGATATTCCCTTTTTTTTTATGTCCAAATAGGAGGAGAGGGGTAAGACCTTTAAAAGGCAGTCATGGATAATTTTCTAAAAATGTAGACAATAGAAAACACGAATGCTACAAGCAAATTACTGCTTTAAGAAAGTTAAAAAGGTCTGCTGTCTCTGCACCGAAAGATAAAAAAAAGACTATTAATAATTTGTGATTCAAAAGACCCTATCCTGAAAAGGTCGTGAATTAACAATCCAAACTTTCATTTTCACATCTTTGGTAGATGTCTTATCAGCCAATGCACAATGAGTTATTTTAGCTCCAGACACATGAGCTCTCAAGACAGTGAATCACACAATGGAGGAGTCTGGTGGGGCCTCTTCAATATCCAAACCCTATTTTCTTGCTGGAAAATCTGCAACAAGATAATTCACCTCACCGTGGCTAGCTTTTGTGTTTGAACCACTGGACGACAATTAAAACAATACCCTGGAGTGTACGTGTTCATTACACAACCGAGCGGAGGGACATTCCAGGAAGGATTGAGGGTATGAATAGATGTGAATGGTGATAGATTCATTTGTATGCCCTGCTGGCTGGCTGGCAGTCAGTCAAGACCCACTCCAGAGTTGGGATCCATGAGAGAGAGATGGGGAGAGAGAGAGAGAGAGAGAGAGAGAGAGAGAGAGAGAGAGAGAGAGAGAGAGAGACTAGGACTAGTTCCCATTCAGGGTACCGTGGTGTTGTCTTTGAACAAATACACACTCATACGCACTCACACACACACACACAGACACACAAACGGAGGGAGCTCAGTAAGGAGTCTCTCTTTCATGCAGATCTTTTGTCTCTCAGTAATGTCTGGTATGCTGGGATACAGGCTTTGCTCAATGACCTGATTTCTATGGGGCTGCCAAGGCACCGGCCCGTGTATACGTGTGTGTGCATGTGTGTGTGTGTGTGTGTGTGTGTCTGTGTGTGTGATCATCTGCCTGCAAGCCCTTCCTTTGGATAAGACACAGGACTTAGCCAGGCAGACAGACACAGACTGAGAGAGATCCAGCCAATAAGAGGGCAGGAAACACAAAAACACACACACACAGAAAGGCCTGCATGAAGTAAACAAAAAGGCCCCGAGTTCCCAGAGTGGGAAGAAAGACATAATTGGATGAGGAAATATTGTGTGGAGAAAGAGCACAATCATTGCAGCCCAAGATGCAGTTATTGCAAAAGATGATTGTTTAATAGGTTTACCAGTTGCAGGAAATTTGAAAACCCAATACCCACACAATGTTTATTCCAACTGAGTTTTAAGAGACAATGCTGGAGAAAAAGCCAGCTGAGCATTTTTAGACTCCGTAAGCTTGACTCCTGCTGTGCGATAAAACTAAGTTAAGACAACCGACCTTGTCTCTGAATGAAGATCCTGAGCAGGGGATGAGCTGTCGACACCGCCTTGCAGAAGTTGTCGTCGTTGTTGATTGGCAGCAAATCGCCGTGGATGTCAGCGTAGCCGATCATCACCTCCATATTGGCGATGCGGTGAATGTGCAGGATGAGCTTGTAAAACTCCTCAAACTTTCCTGGCTTGGCCCGGTCCACAGAGAACCGGCGAAATTCTGCCTCATACTGTAGAGAAAAAGGAAGAGCAAAAAAAGAGAGAGAGAGGCCATTACAGGTCAGATATGAGGACAAGCAAACAGGAAAAGGAAGCCGGGATGTCCGACCTCGTGCACTTATCTCAACCATCTGACTGGCATAAAACTAACAGTCGGGACGTCCGCTGAGCTCTGTCACAGTTGTGGTCATGACCTTATGAAAAACATGGCACAGGGAGGCTGTTTTTGAGCAAAATGTAAGTGAATTAGCTGCAACCCTTTGCAAACTTGTGTCAGCACAGCCAAAGCAATATCAATGTTCAAACATTTGCACTTTACACTCTCATAGACGGCTCAGAGAAACTTTATCTGCAATTACTCTGAAGTCATTTTTTGATGGTTCATGGTTCTCCTCTTAACTGTAAGGGCTTTATGACTGTCAGTCAGATAAAACAACACATTTGATGATGTCACCGGACCAAACAATTAATCAATTAATCCAGAAAATAGTCGTCAGATTAATTCATAATGTCAATAACTGTCGCAGCCTTAGTCAAAACCATGGGAAGAGCTTGACATTTACAGAAAAATACAGCCAAAATTATTCATAGCATAGCACCTATACTTAGCAACATATACCTATAATGTAAAATGACTGCCTCTGTATATGAAAGACTTTTAAATCAGTGTTTCCTTCAGTGTTTTATAGCCACCTTGCCCAAAATACCTCATCATAAAAAGTACATGCTCTTATGAAATCAAACATTAACCTTAAGAGCAGGGGTGCTTTTCAGACACCAGAGCGGCATCAATCTTCTCAACTGTTTCTAAGAAAACGAATATGTGTATTTCCCAAAGTGGGAGCTGATAATGACTGTTACTTAGGCTGTCATCCACTGATGAAACCGAGATGAGATGCATCAGGATCAGGGCGTCTAACCACCCCAGCTTAGTAATTTCCTGGTGGAAACCCTGCAGAGATTTGTGCTACGCTGCATGCAAAGATCCTATCATTACAAAAACAATCGTCAGTTGCACATCACATGTCACTTTGACCGAGGAGAGAGCAGGAACAGGGAAGGGGCTTGTTGTACAATAGAACAATACAGGTAGATGAGTAAGCTGCCTCAGTAGATATGAATGACAGTGGCAGGCAGCCCCACCTCCCGCCCACTGTTTATGCACAAGGGCACAGACTTGAACAATCGTGCCATGGCTTTCCCAGCTAGGTCACCGAACCACCAATGAGAGCACGGCTGGGGGTCACGACGGGGTCATCATGTGACTCGCGAACAAGAATGGACTTGAGGAGAGGACCGAGAGCACAAAAGCACGGCTCGATAAAAACCGCAACAACAGGCGGTGGATGTAGCACTTGTGTCTGAATCACAGCGGTAATTTGTAGGCTAAGGTGCTTTTTGTTACTGTAATCATCAGCTCACAGAGGAGGGAAGCTGACAGCGGAGGAGTCGAGTGGAGAGATGATCATGGAGCAGGAGGAGGAGGGGAGGGAGGGAGGGAGAGGAAAAGTGCTGACAGAGAAGCAGAAGAGAGTAGCTGTATACTGGCTGGGAGGAGAGGAGAGCAGAGGAGCGGGGGGGGATACATTAACCAGCTCTGTAATTAGAAGACAACATATGAATTTAAGAGGAGGCGTGTTTGGAGAATAAGGGGATGCCAGGCGGGTGTGTGGTTTGCTGCCAGATTCACTGAAGGCAAGCGGAGGTGCACACGCGAACCTGCCTTTCGAAAAGCGCCCAACTTGGATTCCAGCTCTTAAAACTCAACCTACATTTGAGAAGTTGACAAGCAGGTTTGTCAGTATTCAGTGGGTGTACTTAACATTTGGGAAAGTGAAACATACACATGAATCAAGTGTGATTAACGCCGTAAGACTGCGACACGCTACGCTTGACTTTCCAAATGATAATCATACTTGTGGGTATGGGTGAGCCTCGTCACTCGCTCCCACTCTGAACGATCCCTCGACGCGACGCCTCCCGATCAGTCCGAAACAATCGTTCTTCTCAAGCAGAACTCGGCCTGGTGTGAGCAAGTCTGAACACGGCGCGATTAATCACGAGCTGAACCCAAACCTAAGAATACATTACTACAAACGTGACATCACCTGTCCTCCTGGCTTGTCAGGGCTGAGCGGTGTCGACGGGTTCAAACATGTCTGGAGACACTAAACTCTGACACACCGGTGAAAACGGAAGATAACCGACTTGCGTCTTTCGCCAACTCTGGTTTTGCTCTTACCCAATACTCTAAGTCAGGGACGACTCACCTGAGAAAGCACCTACGGGTTCTTGGCATTTTAGAAGATTAAGAATTAAATATGCAACTCTATCTGCAAACAGACTGATGGAATGGATCAGTCATCAGAATGTGAGGTTTTTGGAAAATAAAAAATACAAGGGAGGGGGCAAAACAAAAACAACCCACCCAACCCCCTACATCCCTACGCACTCTCCCCGTCCCTGATAAGAGCTTTACGTGAGTGAAACCAGCTCCTGGCCGAGGCTCCGGGACAGGCAGCCAGACACCTCCAGTGTTATCCCTGATAAGCTTATCACTGGAACAGTTTCCCCTGAGAAAACCAAACGGGAAGCAGAGAGAACCAGGCACATGACGTTCACCACACACAACCGTACACACACACCAATATCACTCCCTGGGAATCCACGGTGAGTCATTTAACTTCAACTACTCGGAGTGAAACGTTTTTGCACATATTGAGTTTGATTCCTCATTTGTTAACTGTCACGTAAGCACAACAACAACTAACCTGCTCCCTCATTGTATTTTCAGTCACCCAGGTCACAAGATATCCAGACAAGTCAAAGGCTGGACCTTCAACACTAAGTTCTGCCCCCTTTGATTTAGCACTTCTAGATCACTAGTTCCTACGTGAAGCTAGATTAAATGAAAACGTTGATATAATAAGACTGAAGGTTCGGTTTCAATCTGCTATCTCTATCTCTTCTCTTTAATATGTGCATGGAAGACGGATTCATTATGCACATTTTAAGTGACTTTTCTGGTTACTGCCTGAGATCAACCCCTCATTATTTATGCATTTTTCGCATGCAACACATCGCAGGCAGTAAAACCAGAAGCGGTGTTTTCAGCAAATTCCTACTTGTTGCTTTTACACATCAAAAAGAGACTCAGTAGAAATGGAGCTACCTGCTTGATAAGACACTTTTACAAGTATTCAAATGCTCTCAACTGTCGTTCTGGTTTAATCAGCTGAAACTCCACTAAATGTTCTCGACTTGTCTACCACCTCATTTGTCACTGGGAGGGATGTGATGTGAAACTAAACACACTCATTACGTTCTGCTAAAAGTAGAACAAAGATGACGCAATAAGTGTGCCGAGCTAAATCTGATCCAAAAAAAGGAAAACGTGTGACATTGTATGACGGTGAGTCAGCTCTGCAGTGACGTGGTGATGCTGTTAAATCTGCAGCTCCTGGCTTGTCTGTCCCACCCACAAACAATCTCTGGTAGCTCCAAAGTGACCACTCCTGTCCCTGTGGAACAAACACGAAACCCACCCTGGCTCAAAAACAAAAACACTGCCCAGCGAGCGATGATGCATGTACCAGCATCCTGGAAATAGATGTGCCCCCTTCTTTTCTTTCGGCTTATCTGTTATCCCCCCCCCCCCACAGCAGCCACCACCACCCTGATGAAACTAGGTGAAAAGACTTCTGTATCTATGAGTCACCTCTTGCATTATTTGCCCCATTACAATTTGCCATGTCAACGATGATTCAGGAGCTCATCCTTCATATATTATGTATGATGTAAACACATATGCATGAATGCCACTCTGGATTCATCATGCTAAAGGAATTTAGACAAAATTGTTGGTCACAAGAAGTCCTTGAGAGGCTGTGGCAAACTTTTAAATAGTTCAGTGTTGGTTCAGTTTGTGGTCAGGATTGGGCACAGTGCCATGTGTTTAGCTGGGATGATTTTCACTGTGCCCACATGCTTTATAAACACTTGTCAATCTGCACCAAACCACACTATTAAAACTTTTCTGACACTGCAAAAAAAAAGGAGTTCTCATGTTTTTGATCAGGTTGAAAAAAAAAATGTTTAAATTTTGTTTAAGTTGCCTAAAACTGGTGGATAACTGCGGTCACTTCATTCAAGCAGCCTCTCACAAACTACACAAAACAACGTTGAAGTTGAAACTATGTTGCACAAAAAAACAAACATCAACTAATGTTGCAAAAACATCCGAGTCAACAGATAAAAACATCCAGATTGTAACAAAAACTTGGGAAACCAGTTTTTCCCCATCAGAGGGGGAAAAAAAGCCAAATCAGCACAATCTGCATGCTGGGAAGTAAAAAAAAAAAACCAATCAGTGCAAATCACAGAAACAAGCAGCTCCTGGTTCATGAAGTAGAAAAAAGTTTAGTCACACACACAGAGAAAATATGTGTCTTTAGCTGCAGCCACCATGTGAATTCCTCCCTCCCCCTCTCAAGCCCGGATTCAAACCTCAAACCCTGAAAAACTCACCTTGCTTTTCACCTCCACTGCGTTACAGTCCGCAGTCCGAAGAGGTTGAGACTTGTTAAAGCTCCGGTTCATTTTCCTCTGCTTTAAAAGAAAGAAGACAAAGTTGAGCCGCCTCAGCCCGCAGAAACAGGGGCTCTGGTCTGCGGTGGAAAATCCTCCTGATCTCGTCCCTGGCTGGACAAGTTTCCTCTTTTCCTTTCCTTTATTTCACCTCCTGGACTTTTTTTTTTCTTGTCTCAATGTGCTCCGGCGGACATGAGACAGGAGCTGAGAGGAGAAGAGGAGGTGAACTACTCCGCCGCCTTCACTCCGGACTGAGAGAAGTTTTGAAATGACATCAGCCCTCCTAAAAAAAAAAAAAAAAAAAAAAAAAAAAAAAAAAAAAAAAGGGATCCTGGGAGGCGTTCAGGTGCCGCTCGTAACTCCCAGTTCCTCGGTCAGGACTTTGTAGGAGCTTGGTTGTCGCTGATAAGAGTTTCTACTACTAATTTATATTTCTATTCTATTTATATTAATAGTAAGCTACACTTACAGGTACTTATATTCATTTAATAATGCACGATGTAGACTAAATATAACAGTCTTTAAATCTTTTATATTGCTCTTTTAATTATATATTTTAATATAACACTATCTTTTCTTCATATATTTATCAACTGTTGACTCTTCCTTTTCCTCATCTCAATTCATATTTCGATTCTAATTACTATTAATAGTAAGCTACATTTACTGGTTCATATATTGATACACTTATTCAAAAATCATAATGTGGACTAAACATAACTGTCTTGATAATTTATATAAATGTTTTATATTGCTATTTTAATTATTTATTTCAATATGATTTGATTGATATGATTTATTTTTTTTCATATATTTATCAATTGTTGAACTGAAGCTTGAAGCTAAGGTAAAGTGTCAAGCAACATAAATTAAGTATATTATGGTAAATCAGACATGCATCTCTAAGCATCTTTTGATGAATGTGGAGCACAATATGTTAAATTTACTACAATTCCGAAGGCAGGCCTTTTAATCAATAATAAACTCCACCAGTCATATCCATATGATTTTATTTTTTCAACTTTTATGACACTTTATTCAGAGATGTAATATTTCCGACAGTTCCTAAAGGTAGCACCACGATGCACTGGTCCTCCAGTACGCCAGGGGGCGCATTCCTTAACACAAACGCTTTCAAAGCTTCTAGTTAAATGGACAGATAGTTGATCATATGGAAGATGGTGCAAATTGGAAGTCATGTCAGTCATGTTTACAGTTAAATCTAGTTGAGCATTGCAACTAAAACCTGTGCAGCATCAAAGCAAGCATTCAAGCCTGATACTGTGTAGTGTGTGTGTGTGTGTGTGTGTGTGTGTGTGTGTGTGTGTGTGCTGTTTTTTCCCTATTAATGAAATGTTACACGGTGGAGAGAGACACATAAAGACAGGAGAAACACACTATCTTTATCTCTGCTATTGGTTCATTTTCCTTCATTACAACTCACCCTCAAGCTCTTTACTATTCAAGCAATAAAGGCAATAAACTCAAAAAGGAGCTCAAATAAGTCTCAACATTAGTGATATCTGTTCTACCCAGTAACTCAACATGGCGTGCTGTGTATATACATGACATGAATCCATATGATGAGCAGGTAACAGGTCATTATCTATTATCTATTACTACCTGCTCAACTTGTCAGACAGGTCAGGTGGATATACATGAATTTACAGCAAAATTAACTGTGTTTTGTTCATGTCTGCAAGCTGAAATCATTTGTGCATGTACGTATGCATGCAAATGTAACTTCATTGTGATTGGTTACAGCAGAGTTTCATCATTGTGGTTTATGTGTTTAACATTTTCTGAGGTTAAACTTCTGGAAAACATTGTAACAGCCCATATAGTACAGTCTGGAACAAGTTGCATTATAAAGTGTTGAGTCTAGCAGGCAGCGATACATTCATCAGCTTCAAAGCTTCAAAATGCAACAGGTACACTTGACTAATTATCACTGGAACATGACTGATAAATGTTGTGCATGTCAAACCCCCCAAAAAGCCTCATTTCCCTTGAAGCATCCTGATATTTCTCACTGCTCCCCCCCTCCTCCAGCTTCCCTGAACTATAACCAACACCCACAATGTAAGAAGCTCTGAGAAACACAGGATGATGAATATCCCTGACTGCTGTCTTGCTTTACAACATTCCTGGGCCTCTGAAGGCGCCTGAGGACAACAGCTGCAGTTTGCAATGCCTCCCAGTAGCTGCAACTATTGTTTGTTTACTCACTGCAGGAATGTGTTGACCATTTACAAACCCACTAAACACACTGTCAGATGCTGGGTTCACTGCAGCTACTCACCGAGGGTATACCAGTGTTTCCTATGTGGCTTTATGCAGTGGTGGTGGTTTTTGTTCTGGTATATCAATTTCCATGTTTAGGTTCCGGTGTCCAGTGTCTCTCAATTAAGATAAGATATTCCTTTAATTGTCCCTCAGTGGGGAAATTCACAAGTAGGATAATAGCTCATATGTTTTTCTTGTGAAACTGGACTCTTTTATTTAATCTTAAAATTTCCAATTGTTGACGATGAGCTCAAATGAATGTGTGGCTCATATTATTTTCAACCTTCTTATGAATAGACTCAAAATACCATGATTACATTTTGCATAGGTTTTGTTTCAATCTATGGAAATTATTATTATTGCTTACTGTTGTGAAAAATGAGAAGACTTTGACTACAACAGATTGCAGCCTAATTAGTCACTTATTCAAATGGTATTTTTGCTGCATCAAACAGTATGAGGTGCATCCAAGGTTTTGGATGTGAGGTGATTTGAGATGAAGAAATTATAATTGATGAAATTGTGTTTAGTAAACAATAATATATTGTACGTAATTTGATATAATCCATCATGCTGACTCAGAGAAATGTGGTAGTCAGGCTTGTGGTGCCCACTCAAGGCCAGTATTAAGTATTGCACCAGAGCAGGTTATTGAAAAATGCCATTAAATAGTCTGGACAGAGTTTTTCAATAATTTCTTGTTCACCAAAATTATCTTAGAGTCATTGTTGATCATTTCATAGATTCTCCTGTGATTTGCGGGAAGACAACATTTGATGATTTTGGTCATCAAAAATTAATTGTATTTGTGAGATATGATTGATCAAAAGTTGTTGTGTGCTCATTAGATTACAATTCAAAATGGAAATAATTTTGCATTTGAGATAAGAAAATCGGATAAAAGATCTTTGTAATCTCAGTAAAAACAAATATCTTATTCTATTCTCACATTTTTTAAATAGCATTTTTGTTTAAGAATAAGGTCTATACCATGTTATACAGAGGCAGACTGGAGTTTAAACTTAGCACTTGAAAGTCCTTTTTACTACTTCTTATGTCTTTTAATCAAACATAATATGAAGCCTAAATGGTACAGGGAGACAACCATAACATTTAGAAAGCGTAACTCTCTTATAAATACACCTACTGCCTTTTTTCAGAGGAAATATGAAGCTATGGAATCAACATATGTAAACATAGGTATGCTTTAATTGTGTATATTAAAGTAGGTGCAGCAAGAGTTTCATAATGTTGCATGAGTGAGAGTCAAATGATGAGTCTCTAGGTGCCTTTGTAGGATCAGTCTCAATTGTCACTTTCCTCGATGTCCCACATATGATCAGCAGAGGTCAGCACATACCCACATAAAGCACATACAATGGTGTTTTCTGTCCAGCTGCTGAGGGCTTTGTCAGGCACAGAGAGCGCTGACACAACACTTACAAAGCATGTTTGTTCACCTAAATATGTCTGAATCACAGCATTTAGAGTTTTGACATTGCACACATACATTGTTTTTTTCCCCCACAGCAGAAATAGAGCATGGACTTGGCTGCTTCAACTAAAACCAGACATGGGAAATTGTAACACATGCAAAAGAAAAATCACTCCGAGAACAAGCAGTTTTTTTCTCTGGTCCTGGGAGACAGATGGTTTTGAGGAACAAGATGGAAGACTGACTGTGAAGATGTGAGATGAGACAGAAGGAGGCTGAATTTTAGGACTCAGGAGAGGAGAGAGAGGGGGAAACCAAAACCCGGAAAAAGCAAAACTTATACATTTCATACATATGAAAAAATGGACAGATGACTGCTAATTAAATTAAACACATGCTTTAACATATCTAAATGTTAAAAATCTTCATGATCTGGAACAACAAAAGTTATTCTTAAACTTTTGCAGCATGAGGCCTTCAGGAGTTTTAGTGAATACGCTGCTGATTCAGTATCAGTGGGTATATGTGAAAGTGTGTTTTTACAGACATGACAAAGAAAAAGACAAGGACAGAAAAAGACAAAGAAAGAGCTAGAAGAAAAAGGCCAAGATAAGTGATAATAATGGTGGAAGAGAGAAAAGGAAATTAATGAAATAGAAAAGGCTGAAAAGAATGAAAAAAGGAGGAAAACAAAAGAAAGGTAGAAAGGGAAAAAAAATCAGGTGGGCCAAGTTAATCACTGCATTCAGATGGCAACCCTCCCTCTCCACAACTCATAAGATGCTGGTCGTAATAAAGACAGTCACTTTATACCCAGAACTCATTGCAGCGCGGTTTTAATCCAGCTCCATATGTCTGAATTCAGGTGGTCCTCCGGTGGTAATGTGAGAGGAGAAGATTACGGTGAGATGAAAAGATACTCGCGGTAATCCATCCTCTGTGTAGAGACAGAGAAACATGCGGAACTGGTTATAGGAGGGTATTTAGACGGCAGCAGTGCCAGCCTGAAGTCGGCCAGACTGGCTGAAAGGCCCCCGACTCAACCCTCCGCTCTGTTCTGCTCCACTCGCTCTCTGATTAAAGAGAGACGAGGGCACACACACAAACACTGCCTTCATGTGCATCTCCGGGTGATCTCAGCATTCAGGTCATATTGAGCAGACGTTGTGGTTGTGTTTTAACGTAAGCAGAGCTGCAGCCTTTCCCTCCGGATCACACTGAGTCATGACACGCCATCAGACTCTCCGGCCGTGTCCTCTGACTCGTCGACTCGGTGGACAAAATGAAATGCAGGTGCGAGTTGCAAAATGGAAAACTAATCTTTTTTGCTGTTTCCATCGCTCTGTCTCTCACTCCTGCCGCGTAGCTCTCAAAGTACATGCCTGTGTGTGAGACAGAGAGAGGGAGGAGGTGGGAAAAAAAGAGAGGTAGAAATGGATGGTGAGAGTCTGTGGAGGAGGTAGAAAGACAGACAGTGAAGTGAACACATGCGGCGCTGTTGGCAGAAGCTCTCTGGAAGGCTGTCACCTCTGTTACGGGGGCGACTTGGCTAAGTACTGCTGACCACACATCTGCTGCCATTGGATAAAAAAGAAAAAAGCTATACATGTGATGCTGGTGACTGCTCCATGCTGGAAACTGGTCCTTGTCTCGAGAACTCGGTGTGAAGACGTGATACGACCTTGAAGACCTACCTCTTCTGAAGTGACCTTCTTACTTGACATGGCTTCTCTATCGTTCTCTCTCATTCAAAAAATCTAACTGATAATACACTTATGTCTTATCTAATGCACTTCAACAGTGTGGCACTTGTGTCAGGTGGAATCTGAAACTAATCATTAACTTCTCCATGATCTACTCTTACTTAAGCTGCACCTCTTCGTTCCTTGCTTTATACAAAAACATCAGCTAAATTAAAAAAAAAAGAAAAATGTGGATCAACATTTAAATCTTATCTTTGCCACAGAACATTCCCTGTTGCACCTTTACAGAAAAACGCTTCTTTTGCTATTGCCCGTCTCACTTGTGGTGCACCTCAAGGCTCGATTTTAGGTCCACGTTTTTTCCCATATTCATACTTCCTCTAAGGAAAATTATTTGCAAATACAACATGAATTTACATATTCATGCCGCTGACATTTTGCTATTGTGTGTGTGCCAGTAACACCTGGTGACACTGCCAGTTTAATTGCTGAATTGAGAACATTAAGTGTTGCATGTCCAATATTTTCTCTCAAGTAAATGACAGTAAATCGTTTTATTTTGGGCTCCCAGCTCCAACCATCTGATCAGTAATATCCTTGGCAGTCTGACAATTAATTTAAAACCTGTACTTGGCAGTGCTATTTGACTCTCATCTCAGGTTTGATGCTCAAATCAAGTCCCTTAGAAAAAAAAAAGTTAGCCATACTTTTATCTAGTCCATCTATTGCCAAAAGTTCACCCTCTGACTCTGCAGTTGATCTAAAATGCCACAGAAAAGATGTTGACCAGTTCATGGAAGCAGAACCACATTCTTCACTGGTTAATTTTCAAAATCAATTAAACATTTTTACAGATTATGCTCAAGGGAGAACTACAGGTTTCTGTGTCAAGGCTGCCAGGAAAATGAGGTGACGGATCTTTTGCTGTCAGTGCTCCCTGCTTTGTAAAGCCTTGGTTTGGTATTTCTATGTCAACTTTTAAATCCCTGCGTAAGATATTTCTCCAGACAAATGGTTTAATATGTGTACAACCACCAGCTAGCCACTGTCTGTCAGGTGATGACTTTATTTTACCCTTGGCCTCAATATTGGTGCATTTTATCTCATGTTTTATTCATTATTGTCTCTTGTCTGGCTTTTTTCTTGTCTTTGTTCTTTTAATTTTTACCCTATGCCCCTATTATCTCTATTATGTCCCTGTGGAAACATACTGTACCTGTTGTTGACCTCTAAAGCCAATTGATACTTTAAAACTGATAATAAAATTTGCACATAATCTTGATTTCAATCTGGAGACACACACTAATCCAAGTCATGCGCGTACCCCTTCATGGACCCACCACCACCTGAGGGTGCCATTGCTATATTGGTAGCTACACAAGAACATGCGCTGGGGCACGTAAGCAGACCTGTGATATTACTGCTTTCACTCATTCTCTAGATCTCTTTCTCACCACACACTGACACACACACACAGATATTTTCACACAATGCCACACATCGACGCCTGCTTAGTTTCAATCCAGCAAGGACGCTGCTTCTCATCCATGCTGTGTGATTTGTGGAATCTTTTGATGTGTAAAGTGGCAAAGAGCTGCAGCCTGATCTGGACTTTGTCACAGTTTGCGGAGTCAGCAGAGATTACAAGCCAGTGGAAGAGATGAGAGTGTGTAAGGGCAGTTTTACACTGGCATTTAAGTCCAACTATAGAAAATCTACTGTACTGGTGAACAAGCAGTTTCCTCTCCATCAAACTGCTTCTTCAGGTTATGATATACAGTAACTATATCAGTTTGGCCAAGTGGGAACTCAGTTTTCTTCACAAAGAATATAAATGAACAATGGCCCTCCCTGATTCAGCAATAGCTCTATGTGATCCCCCTGCTGATAGACACCCCCATCATCCTCCAACACACTTCCTCCCGTTTTGTGACGCTGTGCGATGTGAAGCCACTCCTGGTTCATTTCTTCTCCCTCCAGAATGAAAACATCAGCCATCTGGTCCGGGGGTGAAAGGTCAAATCTCAGGCTGGTAATGAGGATGGCGTCGCTAGGGGATGTAGGAGGGGTGTGTGTGTGTGTGTGTGTGTGTGTGTGCGAGCCTCGCCGAGCGTGTCTGCTTCCTGAGAGAGCATTAAACATTAACGAGTCAGCTCTGTGAGTCTGGAGAGAGGAGAGGGGAGACGAGAGGACTGGAGATGTGAGTAGAGGCAGAGAGACAAAGTCACTTCAGAGAGAGAGAGAGAGGAGAGAGAAATGTGCAGGCAACACAAACACACACACCCGTACAGGTACACAAATGCACAGAAAGATGGACTGCATGTGGATACACTCTTCCTTTCAGTCACTCTCATCTCAAAAAGCTTTTCCTCTTGTTTATTGACTCAGCCTTCCAACATTCAGTACATCAATAGCTCTGGTCGATGAGAAAGAAAAAGGCACAGAGGCTACTGCTGTGACGGAGGTGTTTGTGAGCGTATGTGCGAGGTGTGTGCGCCCGCGTGCTCACCAACCTCTTCTCCCACCCAACCCATTTCATCCAACACATCCAACAATTTGCTCCAGTTATTTTCCACCGTGACTGTAATAATTTCCTCTGGATTTTTTTCTAGCGGCAGCCAGGATAACATGCAGGTCTATCTAAAGGTAAGCTGTTAGATAATAGTAACAGGTCTCATTTGGCCTCTGCAGCACAGCCACCTAATTGGCTGGAAATCACAATGGGCCAACGGTGAGACTCAGCAGTGCAGCGAAGTACAGAGAGCTCACAAGTAAACTGAGTTATACACACTTCCTTTAATGCTCTTTTGAGACTGTTATGTGTGTCTCTGTATGTGTGTGTGTGTGTGTGTGTGTGTTGGTGTAGTTGCCATGGAGATGCAAAAGATGGTGGGAATAATGGGATACCCACGTCCTCAGCAGTAAGCCCACCTCTCACGCTTCACCTGTAACTTTTAGGTGTGATGTTTTTAGTCTCTGTCCCCAACACCAGAGCAGTTTAATCATCATGTATGTACAGCAGAGGATCTCTGCATACATGACATGGGTGACACTTTATAACAAGGTGCACATATTCACTGTTAACTAGCTGCTTTTTGCCATACATATTAGAAGTATACTGACGCTTTATCAGCCACCATATAGCATGTATTAATGCCTTATTCTGCCATTAACCAAGAGTTTTTGCAACTATCTATCATAATTACTGCTTATTAATAGTAAGTAAGAAGTTTGCATGAATTATAATTTTAACAACCGAAGCCTTAATGAGAATAAGTCATTAATAAGTGGTTTATAATCATTAATGCAGAGCCAATATGCTAC
The DNA here is from genome assembly GCA_025331565.1 of Holacanthus passer. Lineage (NCBI taxonomy): Eukaryota > Metazoa > Chordata > Actinopteri > Pomacanthidae > Holacanthus > Holacanthus passer. Next base: position 6,015,717 of record JAFREQ010000002.1, on the reverse strand, counting down.
TAATGTGCATGCTCATTAGCAGCTAAATAATTGTGAATATGCGCACCTTAATATAAAATGTTAACATTATGTGTATTTGGTGCATTCTTTATACATATGGTCACTGTCATCAATGATTTCATAAATACTTTTTCTGTCTTATGCATTTGGTGATTGCTTGACAGACAGTGACCTCTCGATTTCTCAGGGTCCTATGTAATAATCTAAACACATTGCTCTTTATATATCTAAAGGTTTGCTGCTCTTTGCAAAGATCTGCTGTGCAAATACACTTGTTGAAATTCAGGTGGTCGATCTGGGCTCTTCTCTGGCCACAGGAGTTGAAAGTGTTTGTCTCCAGAACAGCAGCGAACCAGAGAGGAGCTGGAATCTCAAATGTTTCATGTTTTGCCTCCAATGTCTCTTCCATATCTTTTGGTATAAAATATCAGAGAGTGGCTGGGTTGTAGCATTTGTGTGTGTGATGTGGAGTGTATTGATTATTTATATTTTAAAAGTGCAAGCATGAATCTTTCACTCATGGGAAAAACTAGGGAGAGTTTGTGCTTCTTCCCTGCCTTTAAGGCTGGATATGTACAATTTGTCTTAGAATCTGAATACTTGGGGCAGCCTGGGGAAAATAAAGATATAATTCACTATGTATTCACAGACCATGTACTGGTGGGTGAATTAAAACACTGTTTTTTTCTGACGGACCTCAAGACATTTCATAACCTCACTCGCTTTTGTTTTCACAGCATAAAAGCCTTAAGGGCACGTTCTGGTCGGGTGAATGATTTCTACCTTTCTCGTAGTCTCTTATTGTGTGTGTGAGTGTGTGTACATCCACAAATTGTCTGGCCAGTAAAACAATTGTGTCCATTGGATGTAAAGGAGGACATCATTGTAATATTAACACCACATCTTTAACATGACCTACATTCTTACTCTCACTGAATATCATGAGCAGGCCAGGCTGAGGTGAGATGAGAACATTTGTTATATTAGTAACAAAGCCATCATTGAAGTGTAGCTCACACTTTCTTATTAGGTCTTCCATACTTGCATGCATTTTAATTTTACACCTCTGGATGGAGCTGTTAAATTTGCACCATCCTTTCCTGCACAGCTCAGGGCCATGGTGACACTCTGCTTCTCTGTCCTTTATAAAAGTCAATTTAACTATGTTGACCTGATTTTACCTCGAATATCCCAGCTGATACTGGCATGAATTTAGATTTTATTTATTTATTTTTATGGAATGAATAGAGGCCTTTTAGCTTCATTAGCTGTGCTGCCTATTTTTCTGCAAATAAAATCATAACAAAGCACTACATTATAATAAGATATGTGAACAGATGAAGAACTCCAAACCGACAACCATTTCAAACTGCTTAAATCAGAAAAGATGAAAAGGGAACTCAAAAGTTAAAGATGTGTCGTCTATAAAACAATTTCTTCCAGCCATAGAAATGTAAAGTTATTGATAGGGTCAGTGGAATGAAAACAACGAAACTAATTGTTATTTCTTTTGTGAAAGAAAAAGCACAAGAGAAAACTGGAAAGAATTTAAGGTTTAACGTTAGTTTGGATGTAACTTATATTTTTTACAGTGCTGGAGATCATGAAACACATTTGAATTGAAAACAAACCCATACAACATTCTGAAAGCTTTAGAAATGCAGAGGTCGCAGTAAGTTTGTGAAAAGTTCCCATCAGGCCTGCAGAGCGAGACACACGGATGGAGTCGAACATGGAGACAGAGATGGCCCGATGCAGACACAGTGTCTAGGCCCGTCTCCCTCCCTACACACGAGCAGTAAAGAGTGTTTATGCGAGCAGTCTGCAGCGTGAGCGCGTCCCACACGGCTCCTTGATTGAAAGAAAACAACATCAATCTAGCACAGGCCCCAAGGCCTTTAAATAACCATCAGGCTGTTTAGAGCCGAGATCCCATTCCCTCCCTACTGCTGCTGACTTTGGACGCAAAACTGTACACAAACACACACATATATGAATATACAGATAAACAGATCTCTCTCTCTCTCTCTGCTACTCCTTCGTCATTTTAAATGCTCGCCCCTTATCATCTTCTCCTCCGCTCCCTCCTCCACACTCCCTCCCTCCCAAGTGTATTGTGGTCATTTTCATTCATCGCCCCCATGATGCTAAAATGTCAAGGTTAGAGTGTGCCAGTTCACACACACACACACACACACAGACACACACACACAGGACCAGGAGGAGAGGGAGGGGAAGGGACTACCGAGTCTGAATACAAGAATTAGTCAAGCGTGCATTTTCCTTCTTCTCCCTTTCTTTGCCTCTCTCGCTCCTCTGCTGCCCCCTCTCTTTGTTGGCAGGGGCCTTTGGTGTGTGTGCATACGTGCGTGCGTGTGTGTGTGTGTGTGTCGGAGAGAGAGAGAGTTTAAGGGGTGAGGAGTTGCAGGGAGTGCGAGGGGGGCTGTCGGAGGTGTGGGCCGGGTTTAATGTGGTTTGGTGGTTTTATTTTGCGCAAGTGTTTACGTGCATGAATTTGATCAAATTAACATGTAGAGTACAACAAACACGCAGCTCACATCCAATCACACCCAAATTGAGATGCAGACCATTTTGAAGACATGATACTTATTTGTTAGAAAATGAACAGCAAAAAATGAAAAAAAAATTCTCGGTTGAGGAAAACTAGTTACTTTCGCTTCAAAATTGATTTATGCAGCACTTTGGAAATTAATTCTTAAATTATTTTTGAGGGAAACAGATGGAAGAGAAACCAGCCAGCAGGGACGCACGCGCTTCCAGAGGTTGATGTTTTTATTGAACCTTCATCTAACCTGATCAACACACGCAGGATGGTTTGCAGTTGATAAGGTTATCTGGGTTAGACATTTTTTTTTCTCATGCTTTATTTTTGCTCTCTGACGAATGAAAACAAGCCTCTGGAGAACCATTTTATCTAATTTTTACCCTCCTCTTAAAGTCCTCCCCAAAACTCCCCCATCCCTCTTAGAAAGAACAAGCGACCCCCCCCGCCCCTTCAACACCATCCCTAAAGCAGCGCCCCAAGAGAACAGAGGTAAACATGCCCCCGTTCCCTTCACCCCACTCAGCTCCCACAGCCCTCACCTCACTCCTCCTCCTCTCCTCTCTCTCTGTTTGTTTGCCAATGGGCTGCTTTCTGGACTTTTTGTTTGGTCGGTGCGAGGCCTCAAACTCGGGGCGCACTTTGAAGATGCTGCAGAAGAAAGGCGAGTGCATGACAAAGATCAATTTGTAAGGTTAAGGGAACATCTGCGCATGCTTTCTATGTATTTACAAGCAGGAGAAGTCATTTGGCTGATGGCTGCCACGCCGCCGAGAAAAGTTTACACTCAGCTCTCAGTCACCTCATTTTCAGGCTCAAAACAATAGGAGACGCAGGAGGAATGTACACAAATCTGGGTGAATCTGGTTCAAAATTTTGGAAAAGTTACTTGTTCACAAATTCTTTAAAACAATAACTTGCATTATTTCAACCTTGAAGAAAATATCCTTTATCCGCTCCAGCTATTTTCGCTCGAGAGACCGCGAATGCCAAGACGTGTCCATTTTTAAAAAAAAAAGCTGACATGTTTACAGTATGTTCACGCGGTGTTGGAGTAGACTGTGTAGGAGTGAAAGGTAAGCGTGGGAGAGACGAGCGCAGAGGAGGGAGAACTGCTGTCGGGGCTATGTTTGTGTGTGAAGTGTGCGTGTTGTTTTCTTCCCTGCAGTGCAATTAATGCTCATTCCAAGAAATAGAAAAGGAAAAGAAATTGTTAGATGAGCTGTGCTACGACGGTGAGTGAAAAAGTCAAAACAACGATTAAAATAAAGCGCGCATCTCGTTTTCGCCGTTTACATTTTTAGAGGCGCCACATGTGGAAATAGGAGTTTTGAGCTGGTGCCATGTGCTCAACTACATCTCCGAGAAAAGAAACTCTGCGTACGAGCTTCACACCAATTTGCATCTTATCCATCTCCAATGACTGCCCCCCCCGTCTTCATTGCAGATGTGGAGATGGATGAGGCTCCGTCGTGCATCTCTGTCACCCAGTAATGTAGTCCGCTGGGTCACCTGGTAAAACAGCCCATATGGTGGGAGGTTCTGACAACACACACACACACACATGTGGTGAACACGCATGCACACACTGTGTTAGTGACGGGGCGAGGCTGCAGGCTCTCCAAAATGTCTCCTCCTTTTTTTTCCTTTTTTTTTTTTTTTAACTTGTAACATGATGCAGACCAGTCCCTATACCTCCCCCCTACACACACATTTAAACACATGTACGCTTCAGTGTTACGAGGTGTCACTGGTTGAAGACAGACGAGGCAGGTCTGCTTAGGATTAGTTCACCACGACCCTATAGCCTCGCCCCAACAGTCTGGACTCGGCCTCCTTGTCTTAGTATCTTTCTTCCACACCTGTTCCTGAGCTGATTTGTACAGTAGCTCTCTCAATACTTGGCTATTACATTTCCTTTGAACCCCTGTTTTTTTTCTCTTATGTGTGGATATTTTGTGGCAGCAGATACACAGCAGGGATTCGGAGCATTAGAATTTAACACTTATCTGCCGCTGAGAAGTTACTGGAGCTCGGTGAGAACACCATGTGCCCTTCAAAGGTCCCTACAGGCTGAATTTATTTGCTTCTGAGCCTCCAGGAAACAGCCTCCATTGTTCTAAAGGTTTCCCCCCTGAAAGGCTCTGGGGGTACGCTACCTCATAAAAGAGACTGTTAATGTACTCTGACCCGGCGTGGGATTAATATTTCGACAGTCTCTTGGCACACGGGGTGGATTCAGCTCGGTGCACGGCCTGCCTGGCTGGATCATTCGGAGCAGGTTGGACAAGGTGCCATCGAAACACAGATGTAGGATCGGCTATCAAAGAAAGCTAACTAGGTGTTTTGGCTCAGCTTGTGACACGCGGCATGAGCGGTGGAAATGAAACAAAGGAAATATGTACAAAGACAGTTTGATGCTTTTGCACATGCATACGGTGCACACGCGTATATACACATCGGGTACATGCTCGCAATCACGCAGACAAACTGTTTTCTCCACTTTGCAAATTGCATCGTGATTGCTGTGACTGACTCCACTTTCGCTGTGAAGGCGTTCGCTTGAGGAAGTCCTTCTGAAGTTCAGAGCAGACTGCGGCATTACGTCATCTGTGCACGCAGGCGTATAGATGTAGAGCAGTTTGCATTTGTCTCTGTCTGAACCAGAATAATTTGGATATTTTTCTTGCGTGGAACTGGCACTAATACACAAATGGAGGCACTTATATGAAAAAGAGAGAAACATGAAGCTGTGAAAATGGCTATAACCAATATATTTTTTTATAACACTGTTTCAACAGACAAAACAGTGTAAGAATCTGAAAGGGGATCAGTGGTAGTGATGAACCTACAGATAATTATCACCAGAATTTGCGGCTCAGATTGACTAAAGTTAGTGTCAACTCATTGTTACATGGTCTGGTCTACTGTTTTGTACCACGTTTCCATTGCATGGTACGGCTTGCCTCAACTCGACTCAATGCGCTTTTGATACCAGGTACATTTCTCGATTTCTTTTTCCACTGCAGCTGGTACCCCTTCAATGCAGGCCTCATTCTTAGCTGATCATCATAGCGAGACAAACACATAAACACAGGAACAATGGAGGATATCCTTTCCTTCTAAGACCCTTTCACCGAGAACCAACTGAAGAAACATCTGCACTTTGTCAGTTGACCGTGCCGTGGTTTTGTGGGCTGCCATTCTTTAGAATCTGGGTCAAGTGAATATAAAAAAAAAAATGCAGTCACAATTTGCGGTTGTGAGCAGGATGTCTGCGCAAGTGGCCATTATCTCTGACCAATCAGTGGCCTGTGATGTTTTCACTCCACCTATTTGTATTGGTTCAGCTCGGTTGGAACCTGGACTGAGGTGGTAGCAAAAAAAAAGGATGAGGAACAGATGCTAGTTTAGGCATCATTTTACCCCACTTGCTATGAAAACTATATACTGCTTTTACTGGCTTAATATAAGTTGATAATTGATTTTAAGCTTTTCCTCATCACCTACAAAGCAGGATTTAAAATCTCCAATAAGTACAAATTAAACAAAGAAAAAAAGTGGAATACAATTTTCTAAATGATTTAACTTGTCTTTATAACTTACTTCATTGTTTTTACTTGTGAAATTATTGTTTTATGCCACATTAAAAATCAAATCACAAAGCACAACACTTCTTAACATATAATTTTCATGTGTTTTTGACACAGTAAATGCAGACATCAAAAGGAAATACATGTATTTAACAACATAATATAACAATGTGTGTGTTTCATTTTATTTCTCTGTGTGAGCTGTTTTTATTTGGGCATTTTAAATCCTCCACAAAAGTCAACTAAAAGACGACTTCTTTCAGTCATAAGGCCCAAATATTTTACAAGGGAAGTCGAGCTTTTTTGGTGAAGACAATCTACCACTGAGTGAGATTAGCCAAATCAGTTTCAATCTTGAAATGTTTCCTTTTTAAATTTAAGTTTTCGTTTTTCAGTATGAATCCTCTTATCCTGTGCTGTGAATGCAACATGAATAAAGTTATTCTTCCTACTATCATTATCATTATTATAATTAAACAAACAAATCTTAAAACTAGGGGTGTTTTCTAAGTCTATGATTTTGAAACGTTCCGTCTATGTGTGATTTGAAGTGCTTTTATACGTGTGTGTTTCTGTGCTTCTGTGCTCGCTTGCATGTGCCTGTGTGTCTGCTGCACCTTCACACGTAACCCGACCTCACAAAGCTACGTATAGCTTCTGGTGCACCTGACCACATGTAGATGCATACACACATACACTAGAGCTGCCCCTTGAGGAAGTGGTTGCCTTTTAGGCTTTCTGGTTTCGCATACCTTCTTCCGTTTGTGTGTGTGTGTGTGTGTGTGTGTGTGTGTGTGTGTGTGTGTGTGTGTGTGTGCACGGCAGGGATTAAGAGAGGCCCAGCTCAAGGTAAAAAGACAGACGTGGTCACTCCTTCCTTTGTCTCTCTCTTCTGCTCTTTCTCTCTCTCCCCTTCCCATCTTTTCCCTCCCGTCCTCTCTCCTTTCTCCGTCTCTGTCCCCAGTGGCACAGTGATGGATGGCAGACTGCAGGGGTGAAGGTGGAGGAGTGTGTGATCAACAGCCAGGCCTCTGCGTGTGTCTGCGTGTGTGAAGTTTCCTCCAGTAATGGTTGTATACAGAGGTAAGCAGTATGTGGCATGAAACCTGTAATGATGAAATGAGTCACTAATCACGGTGATTAGCGGCTTGATGAGGGGGAGGCAGCGACCGGCTCTGGGATGGTGCTGCTTTCAAACACCAGCAGACTCTAAAACGCATGCAAAAGAGCACATACATGAACAAAACCACACATTCGCAGCACACCGAGCAGTGCATGCACACACTGGTTAAATATGCACAGACAAATGTATGTCCTCCAAAGAATTAATCATTTAGAGACACTCACACATGTGCACACACATGTGCTTGCATAAAATTAATTCATTGAGCTCATTTAATGGTCTGTGGGTTTATGCTCTCACGTGTCACCATCACTTACAATGGAAATAAAACCTTAGCACATTACACTTCAATTGGCCGTTTAATACATCCCATTAAATGACTCCTATTTCAACTGGTGTATGATAACAGTTTGAAAAGTGATACAGGATTTTATGTGCTATCCTCAGTAAATCTATATGATAAGGGGGCTAAGGTGGCCGGACTAAACGTGGTGAAATTGAGCAGTGATGATGTGGCTTTAATAGGACGACCATTAACACAGAGTCACAGCTTATCCAGGACAAACCAACTGTGGGTGAACTTGTATAAGTGAGATGCAAATTTTGAAGTATAGTTCTCTTTAAACCACAAAGGAAATCTTATTTTAGCTTCCAAACATTTATTCTAGCACCAAAACGGGTTGTTGTTTGTACATAAAAACACATTAAACTCATGCCAATATGCTGTGACATAATATGATGCACTGTTACACACTCTGCTGGAAAATCTGCCAAACCATCTCTGCTCTCTGATCACATCTAAATACAGAAATCATATTATAACAGGGCATTTAACTCTCTAGTCATAGCTGTACCACATGAATGTGGAAGAACTGGTTTTAATTACTATGCTCCTTACAACTGAAATGAGTTCCAGAGAGCTTTGAAAGTAAAATCTACAATTTCTTTTGAAGCTATAGCAGAACATGGTGAAAGTGGAACCACTGTGTTGTGTGTGCAAACTGTGTGTTTTAGTGAGTTTCTGTGTTTTGTCTATGCTTTATAACGTACATGTTCATTCTTGTGCACAGGTCTCAAAATCAAAATGAGACTTCTTGATAAAATAAAAGATTAAGGTTTGTGAAATTTAAATAACAAACAAGATTAAATTACGACAACATAAAAAATGCTGCTTGCATGTTATGCATCAGTAATAAAACTGGAATGTACAGGAGTATTTTTGATTTGGATACTTAAGTACAATTTTGCCGATTATAATTCTGGACTTCTACTTAACTATAAATAATAGTTTTATAATAAAAATGTATCAAATTAATATGTGAAAGGGCTCATTGGTCATGAGGAGCCTATGGAGGATTATCACCAGAACCTGCAGCTCCACTTGGTTTTATGGAGTTTTTGTTGCATGATATTTTAACAGGCCCAAAAGAACATTTAAAAGCATAGCCAAATACATTTTTGCAGCATGACTATCAGAGCGATATTACTCCTTAATGATGATGTTAAACTGCTCAGCAGCAACTCATAATAAATGCTTTACCTTAAACACTCAGGGGTTGAGCAGGTTATTTCAATAAATATTTCTCTAAGCTTCCTCAAGCTATACGTTCGTCATTTTGCATCTTGCAGGAGGCTGTGCACGTCTGCAGCTTGACCCTGCAGCACCCGCAGCACCCACAGTCCTGTAAAGTCATCTGAGTTCTCACGTCATCAGATAAGGAACGTATATAAAGTTTCCCTTAGCTCACAGAATATGCACCAGATTGAAGCCTATGATTTCAATGCATTACAAATGTGTGCACTGTTTTACATAATATTATGGGAACCTTCCTGCCACCTTTTATTTTTTTAAGACAACTTGTTAAATGCACGTAAACACCTTCATCTTACACATGCTGCACCTTACATCCTGTGTGTGTGTGTGCGTGATCACACAGGAGAATATATGTCAAACCGCTGCGGTGTCTCACCCACACCTTAAACACACATGTCTCTTTGCAAATGCACAAGCGCACACACTCGTACGCAAACACACAGCTATCACGCAGCCATGTAAGCAAGCATGCAAAACAAGCCCCACCAGCGGCAGCACCGTGATGAGGCCTCAGCGTTCAACAAGGCACAAACACTCCTTTCAAATGCCAAGCAGAAAATAAGCAGCTATAAAGATACAAGCAGGTCTTCTTCTTGCCAAAACACTGACTCTGGTTTGTTCCCTTCATGTTGTACTGCTGTCTGGATTGTACATGCCAAAACAAATGAGAACCATGTCCTAAAAAAAACGGTGCATTGCTAAACGATGATCAGTGTAATTCTTCATGCCTATCTGTTTGAACACCAGCATCCACTGCAATTTATCATTCTCACTGTGTGTGTGTAGCTGTGGGTTTGTGTGTTGATGCTTGATTTTATATTTCTTCACGTATCTGCTGGTGATTTTTCATGCACCTACAAGCCTTTATGTATATCTGTGTGTACCCTTTTATGTGCGTGTGTGAAGTCTATGACACACTAAATAACCTAGTGGTAAGGAAACTGTGATCAATCGATGATTGCCTGCGGGCAATATTTATTAACATCTCCATCTTAGTGTAATGAAATGTTCTAGCACATGTTCGCAAGCACACACACACACACACACACACACACACACACACACAGGAAAGAACAAGACTGAAAGTGTGAGCCTGATTATTTGACCAACTCACGCTATAATCACCATACATTCTGTCGAGTGTGTAAATCATCTCTGTGGTTTCTGTTTCCGATATCAATTTAGCCTCAATTAGAAGGTTTCCCAAACATTTTGTTTCTGCTGCCAGGAAATTCACGCTGTGTAATCAATACTTTGTGTCACTCCCACCTCTCCTTCCTAATTATATTCTTATCAATGCTTACTGTATATTAATTTAGATGACATTTGTTTGAGACAGTAAAATTAGATACTGCATTTGATCTTATCTTGATTAAATATATCTAGTATAAATGAGCCAATGTAGTTGTCTTGCACAACCAATCCATAAAATATAAAAATAATAAATAAAAAGACAGTTTGCAAATGCTCTAAAATCAAAAACATATCTTTAAAATCCTGCAGTTAGTCATGTTTTGAAGCAAAGCAGGACAGACGTACCTAATCTGAGGATCTTGTTTCTTCTATATGTCACCCACACAGTCAAAGACATTATTGCATACGGACATAAATATCGCACACACACACACACAAACGGGCACAGACACACACACACATATACGGGCACAGAGGGAATTCACCACCAGAGGCAAACCTGCCATGCTGTCCCATGCTTCAACGGCATCAGATGGATTACGAGCGTACCTCACATACACCCGCAGGTAGCGAAGGAATCCATTTTGGGACAGACTGTCAAGCGTAAAGTTTTATTTCGTTCATCAATGAAAAGAAGCTGCTAATGCATCCATCTTGGCTCCTGTGCAGCGCTGCAAGCAAATAGCGCTGGAGACGATAGCTATCTGATAGAGGCTGAGCTAAACAATTCAGCACTCGTACTTCACCCTGTGGAAAACAAGATAAGGACGAGGCCTTGTGGAGGCTGGTGCAGTAATGGCGTCGATTCTGGTTTGCGTTTGATGTCATTTGTTAAAAGGATACCGGGGTGGATGTATAGAAAAGGATGTTTAGATCGCAATCACAAACAAAAGGATGTTGTCAAGAGAGAAGAAGATTCCTAAGGTGTCATGAATTCGCCAGAACTGAAAGTGTTGTGAGTCAGTAAAACCACCTGCAGGGACCCCGAGGAGCTGTTTTCAACTCAGAAGGATGTCTTCACCACCACACATCCTCTTTACATATGATACCCGTAATGCTCTGAGCTGTGGCATAAGGAAGGAGAAATAACTGTCTGTTTACCCCTCAGCTTACTATAAAATGACTCACTTTCACATCGTTTGTTGTTTCACGTATTTCTGCCAGATGAGCGAAACCTCCTAGGAAACTGTATAGTGAGGAAATCAAACACTACATCTTGGCTCCTATCATGCTTTCACATGTTGTTTACATCTGCATATGAAATTATTCTTATCCATGCACTGATCCTCTATTACTTTTTTTTACTACTGTGCGAGACTCCATAAAGCAAAAGTTAATTGTTTTACAGCTCCCAGTTTCAGTGGGAACGCTTCAGTAATTTTTTTTTTACAGTCTTTAAGAGAGAGCTACGCTTCACCTGAAAGAGCAACTTCTGAGCTGGCTGATAATTACTCTGTGAAAAAAAATAGTGTAGAAGCTGGACTGACATTTTCATAATGCAGTTGTTATGTGCACATCACAACGGACAAACTGGACGTGATGTTGACTCTGAGCCTGCTAAGTATCCGAGGAATCAGAAACAGATGTTCAAAACACTCGTGTGTACAGTCGATGCATCGGCTGTTTTGGTGCGAATCAAGACTGCACTAACTCTCCAGCTCTCAAATTTGTGCAGAGGATGAGAGGTGAAAATTTCCTTTGCTTTCTGTCTGAACACACCTTTATAAAAAACAAAGGATAATGCATCAATTATATAAAATCATAGTCTGTATCTACTTTTTAACTAAAGCACAGAGAGAAAGAACAACTTGCTCTTTGATATTAACTTTTGGTGTTGAAGAAAATAACACGTATTTTTAATTGAGTCTTTTCCTCCATTTATTTCTACAAAGACAATATTTAAAAGTGCTTTGCTGAACAAACTTTATTCTTTCTAAGCTCTGGAGAGTTCTCTGTTGCTACTTATTGTTCTCGTCCTTCAGTGTCCCTTCGACTTCTCCCAGCTTACTGACATCCTTCAAACACTTAACTGTTGTCCTCAGGATTTATGCCTTGTCGTTGCCGGACATAAAATGTTTTAAATGATGGATCTGGTCATATATTACCTATGCTGCACTTGTCAAATGTGATCTCGCTGCCCTGTATTTGTTGATGAAAGGCTGATGCTGGCAGGGGGAAGTAAATCTAATTCCTGCTCAAATTGAGGAGATTGTCAGACCAAAGCAGAGCTGACAGAGTCACAGGAAAAGCACATCAGATCCACTTCCAGCCGGAGAGAGCGCGCCGGATATGTCTGTCCATTTAACAGAGCTGACAGACAACCGCACAAGGCAAACAAGCATGTAAACAAGCATATAAACAAGTGTACACCAAGACATATAACACAACATCAGTGTGTATGCTTCAGTGAATGTACAGACAAAGATTTTTAAATACTGTGGTTTGGCAGAAAATTTATGCTAAGTGATACAATTTTTTTTGGACACATACATGGTTTTTGTTTCTATTTTGTTTATGTTTCAGATGCAATTTTTCAATCTGCAAAAGTACTTGAAAAAGAAAAGAAAACTGCTGCACAGATTCAAAAGGAGGCATTCAACACACACACACACACACACACACACACACACACAAAACTGTCAATTACATGAAAATATTACCTTCCCCTGATGGCACATGCTCCATGCAATTATTCAATTTGCTTGGTCTGCAGATCACTGCTACGCAAAAGACCTGAAGAGCACAGCTGAATGTGCCACTCCTCCACTCCTCTGCCCTTGACAGGGAGAGAAAGAAAGACAAGAAAAGAGAGAGAGAGAGAGAGAGAGAGAGAGTTTGTATGGGAGGGGAGTGAAGAAGCGAGAAAGGACGACAGATTGTGTGAAAGAAAGTTATATGTGTTTGCAGCCAATCAAAATAAAACGAAATAATCAAACAGTGTGATTGTAATTGTTCTTGTCTGGTTCACCAAAGTCACTCACCTGCTCTGCTCCAATTAAATGAATACATCTTTTTAATTAATACATCAAATGGCTTTAGAAAGACCATGCTACTTTGTTTTATTGGTATGTAGCTAGTTAACTTGATTTGTTCTGTCTTATGGGATTCATTAATTTTTTAAAACTAGGGCCAGAGTTATGACCCCTTGGACAAAGATGTAATATTCTGCCCATTTCCACTTCCTTTACATTCCTTCCTTTAATTCTATATTATAGGGACCATCCCTTTTCCTGAGTCTGTAGTCTTTGTTGTTGCTGATTTGTTCATTCAATTGTCCAAAATTGCTTAAAAAAAATCCTGCCCTTCTCTCCTGGGCAACTGCACATCTGCACGTTTAATAGCAGACCTTTATAAAGGGTCTTTCGACAAAGACAATGCTCAGCAAGATACAAAATGAAACTAACAGCTACAGGGTGTCGATGTAAGGTGTCTACCATGCTGTCACGCTAAATAACTCCAACTTAAAGCCGTGAAAATGCATAAAAGACACAATCTCCTCCATTGACACACTACTGAGAAAGACCAGCGTAAGTGTTTACACAGAAACAACCTTTGAATATAAAGGTAGCTTCGCTGTGTTGCAACACTATTTTGCCTGATTTAACCCATGCTGGAACTTGTGAAAACACATGCATGCATTCAGAACAAATGCATGCACACACACACACACACACACACACAGATATGTCTGAGTAGAGGGATATATCTATGACAGATCTGTTTGCAGTATAGCCAGGAATGAGAAGACAACACAAAAAAATCCAGTCTGACATGTTTTCACATTTCCAATCTTCTGTTGGTTTCTTCAGACCATACAACTCTGTCCGCAGGCTGGAAAACATTTGTGCTTTAACCCTGTTTTGGTTTGTTCAGTTTGGTTTTGAACTTGATATCAAATTGCTACTTTTTTTTCCCCCGCAGTTTTTCTTTGGTTTGGTTAAGTTTCATGTTGCCAGTCGTCCAGTAAAATGCATTTCATTTGCAAAGCCGTGTGGTCGTATAAGGCAGTTTTATAAGCACTGAATTAGTCCAGTCAAACCAATCTAATGTGACACTGCTGTAATTTAAATCCAACCAAGGATCATGGATAGTGCTTTTCATGTGGGCTGTGAGTTCTCACTTCAAACAAACAACTCCAATTTTACTTGGAACGGTTAAGAACTCCTTTCCAAGAACTTCCTTTTTGGTGAAAATATTAAGCTCTTTCTAAACTTTCCAAGCAAACAGAGGGATTTTCTTTCTACAGAGGTGGTTGATTCACCTTGAAGTGTCCTACAAACATACCTGTTTATCATACCTTAGGTCTTATCTTTGCTGTGTGTCAAACCTTCGATGTCACTTTACTATCTGATCTTTCACTTTAAAGTCATTTGAAGTTTTATCACACGTATGGTTTGGAGACAGTACATGGGCAGCATTTCAAAAAAATGCTGCAACACAAGAAATGAGAAAACAGGATGCAGCTATATTTTCCTCATTGATGCCTCTTTGTTTCCTCCTTGTAGTGTCACCTGTGAGCACCTTGCAAATCACATTAGGGCCACCTGTATGCCTTTCCAGTGTCAGTCCTCTAACACAATGTCACCTTTGTCCTCCAGGGTTGCCTTCTGCATCGTCCCGCTTTCACCCAAACGCTCCCTCGAAGACACCTTTGCATCACCTGTTAGTCTGACACGTCTGTGGCGCAGCTTGGTGCCTTGTGTAACTGTGGAAAGAAGGAGACGAGATAGAAGACTCCTTCCTCCTTCCTTTTGTTTCTCTGCGCCTCGCTACACTCGGTCCTCCTCCCCTCCCTCCCTCCTCACCCCACCCCCCCACTGTGTCCATCTGTTCATCTCTCAGCGGAGCAGGGTGAGGAGGAGGTGAGACATGCATACGCAGGCACACAAACACTTACATGGGCTGTAAACACGAACTCTCTGCAGGCACGTGCACACACACACACACACACACACACACACACACACAAAGGGGCAACAGTAAAAATCAGCATTACCTTTTCATTCTGAAATCAATATGTGTTACAAAAATTTCAGTCCACAATGCCCCGTCTTCCTGAAGCTTCACTGTCAGTAACAATAAATGTTACTGGCCTGTTTTCATTTTAACAGAATCTAATATCTGATATATTTTCTTTTTTTTTTTTTTTTTTTTTTACAAATGTTGTATTCGTCTTTTTTTACAGTTGGCTTGTGAGGATGGACTTCTATCTATAATTTCCACACATAACTCTCAGAATTATACCATATGATGATTAAATGATCTGTTTGTTTGTTTGTTTGTTTGTTTGTTTACATAGACTGAACTCAGCGGCAGTCTGTGCCCACAAATATCTGATATCAGCAAACTCTCTTTTTGGATTCCAATCAGCGTCTTTTTTTTTCATTTAAGCTCCTCTGTTTGTTTATACGCCAGTTAAATATTTCTTGGCTGGCTAATTGGTAATGAACAACGATGAGATACTTCATTGGCATCCTTTAACGCCACAGGATGTAAGTGCGGAGACATATGTCTATCCCATAACTTTTCATTTGTTTTTGTTGAAACCTTCAAACATTAGGGAGGAATGAGCATTATGGTTTAATTATGTAATAAACTACGTAGCAATTTTGATGCAGTTTAGCCAGATGATCACTGAATGAAGCCATTTGATTTCAAACAAATGAGACTCACTAATGGAAATCTCTGACTGCTCAGAGGAAGTTATTTCAATTGAGCTCAAGGTCATCAACCTTCAGTAATCCCTGTTCACAACACAACAATTATGATGATAGAGTTAATGCTCAGTAGTTTATTTTCAGAAACAGACATTTTCCTTTCCAAAGTAAAAACAAATTCACCACATGACATTAATTACAGTCAGAAAATTGAGAACGGACATCAAGACTAGAACTCATTGGAAGAGTTTAAAAGACATCTATGCACTTGAAATAATGATTTTGAGGCATAACATTTTGAGGAGGCTGGCTACAAAATTACTCATTTAGTCGTCTTGTTGCGTGTTGCAGGAGTGACTGGATGCACCCAGTTTTGAAATGCAACTTTACAAGTGATACCGCATCACTAGTTGGATTTAGCAACCTCACACTGGTGGGAATGTTCCCCCTGAGAATGATGTTACCACAGCGACAGGGGCACGCCCTCTGCACTGTGGCCCCTGGCCTTTGCCACCCTTGAGGGGGCATGTGCCGTCAGGGCCGCAAAAAGGATCCCCACCCACCCCCCACACGGCTCAAGGCGTCAAGAGGGATCCCCTGATGAAAATGAATGGATCTGAGAGTGTGTGTGTGTGTGTGTGTGTGTGTGTGTGTGTGTGAATGTAGGTGTCAATGTGCATGAACACACACGGCTGCAAGTGCACACAATAAAAAAGGGAAGGAAAATGCAAATATTTGATCAATTGACAGCTGCTTTAATCTGTGAGCCAGCAGCCAGGCAGCACAGGAACACTTCCTTTGTAGAATGAGGTTCTCATTTCCTTTGCACGCAATTGTTTTTCCTTGCGGCGGGTTTCTCCTTGTCTTCCTGTCAGACATATAGACTCTGTCTCTCCATTTACAGCACATACCGTAGGTGAATCTGGCATAAGTCGCAAGAAAAATAAGCATTACATTTTCTTTTAATAAAACCCTGATTCCAAAAATGTAAATGTGAATCATTTGCAAAGGAACTGTTTTTACTGATTTCATGACGTGTTCCTCAGGCCATGTAGTAATCTCCTTTATATAATCATGTCTTGGACAAAGTGTTGAACCTCTCTCCATCCTTGCTTGTGAACAACTGGACGAACCTTTCATACCCAATCATGATACTATCACCTGTTACCAATGAACCTGTTTACCTGTGGAATGATCCAAACAGGTGTTTTTGGATCAGTCCACAACTTTCACATCCTTTTGATGCTCCTGTTGTCACTGTTTTTATAGTTTGTTTTCTGTACATTTTGTAGTTATGTACTCCAGCATTTTTGGTTTAGGATTGTTTTTCCAGTGTTTCGTTCAGGGACTGCTTCAGTGGCTGGGGGCGTGGTCTTCAGGTGCTGGGGCCCTCTCTGTGGTCACAGCTGTTTACAATTTCACCTCATCACTGGCAGCTTTATAAGTCTTCTCATTTCACCTGCAAACTGCCAGACCGTCCCTTGTTTTCCATTGTTTCCCTGTCTTTGTCCCTGTTTTCTAGTGCTTTGTGTTTTTCCTGTGTCTCTAGTACATCCCTACCACACAGCTCCAACCACTGAAGCTTCTCCGCTCCACCTAGACTTCCTGCGTTTAGTCACCTTTTTGTTTTTCTTCTAAGTCCTGGAGTTTCTTTTGTTAAATAAATCCCTTTTACCCCTTCACCCTCACCTGTGTTTCGCTGAACTGAAATCGTCACACCTGTGCCAACTTGTTTGAAACATGTTGCTGCCATCAAATTCAGAATAAGCAGATATTTACAAAACTCAATGAGGTTGATGAGGTCAAACATTAAATATATTGTCTTTGCACTGTTTTCAATTGAGGCTATGTCAAAAATGATGTATGAAGATCTGCTCAATATTAGATGGAGCGGAACTCTTCTCTCTATTTCCAAAGACATAATAATACTCAAACCAGACAAGATATCCATAATGTAATTTATCCACTTGTTTGTCTTCGCAATCGCTTCTATTAAATGCAGCCAAACAACGTCCAGATATCTAATTCTCACAGATAACAAGACCACAGTTACATGTAATGTTATACGTTATATATATTTTTCGTTCTCTCTTGCTGTTGGCGAAGAAGAGATTCTTTGAAATCTCCATCCCTCACCGCTGAAAACTCACAGACAATTCCACAACCGTATAAACACGAGCCAAGCAGACCACACTGCAGGATCATTCGACTGTTATTTCTCATTTCAAACGACAGAATTCTCAAATAATAACAACTTGGTTTACCACCTTGGTCAACCAAACTGCTTCTGCGTTGTGTATTTACATTTTTTTTCTATTCCAAATAACAACATCAAACATGTTTTTTGGCTTTGTTTTACTTTTCACATGCAACTTGAGCACATGCCTCTTTCTTGCAGCACGCATGGATTTTCACCAGCTGATTTCCCCCCCCCTCCTTATTCCATAACTTCGTCTTCCGCTTTTCAAAGTGTTTTGTAACGGAGAGATTAAATTAGGTATTAAAAGCAAACACGAACAATAAGAATCAAAACAACAAGTGATAAAACAGACTTTCACAAAGGACATGAATGGAAAACAGAAGAAAACATGAAAGAGCTTTGATATAAAAAGCCTTGTAATAAAAGTTATTTTGTAGAATTTCCTTAGTAGAATAGACAAATTGACGCTTGATCTTTCTGTTTGAAGCAACACAAACATCTTTTTGACCACATTATTGTTGCATTTTTTTTTGTTATTTTGCTGGGTGGTTGTTTTGGCAGGCTGGATTATAGAGGCTAGAATTTATTCCAAGATGAATGAAAAATCAAAGGCAGATTATGTAATTTACATTCTCAATTCTCTTCATCTGTCTTTACACTTCCAATCTGTCTGTTTCTGCACACACATGTAGAAATACCCCAGTATTTGACCATGAGAGAGGTATTTACATCCTCTGATGCATTGTCACTGCACGTCTCCTCTCCTAGCACTTAGAAAAGAAACCATAAGGAGGGGAATGATTTTTCCGAGCAACATTACACTGGAGATGAAGCAGTGCAATATAATAAAGGAGGATAATGGTTTGTAATAACAGCCTGGAGTCTGGATCTATAATTTAGTCTTTGTTTGTTTGTTTGCTCCCGTGTTTGTGTGTGTTTATGAATGGGGAGCAGAGTTTGATAGAGATGTTGATTGAGAGAGAAAACATCGTGTGTGTGTGTGTGTTTGTGCACATTTATTTGTGCGGCTGCTCGTAAACAATCGCGGGCCGCTCCTAATTTTGTTGTCAAACACACATGCTCACGGCCTGTGTGTGTGTGTGTGTGTGTGTGTGTGTGTGTGCACAGTGAGCACACAACCACTCGACCGCTCCTGCTATGGCGCTAGCTGGGAGTGTGTGTATAATAAGTGTGAAAAATCTCATTAATGCAGTGCGGCTGCTGAGCTGCGGCTGCTGCTAAGTCCCTTGTATTGTCACTTTTCTCCAGGGCCCCCGAGCGCTAGCTAGCTAACTAGCATCATCGCCATGGAGACCACGGCAGCTATGCCTCCCCACTCATCCTCAGCACTCTCACCCTTACACTGCACACACACACACACACACACACACACACACCACACACACACCTTCCCTCCCTGCCTCGCTCTCCCTTTTTGTCCTCTGACAAAGCTTGACAAACCGCATGTGACTTGGAGGGCTTAGCACCGGGGAATTGTCAGAGTTCCCCCTCTCCAATTCACACACAGTTCAAACTCTAAATAAGCAGCCATATTGATTTTTAATGATGCCAGCCAGTGGAAGACCCTCTCTGCTGTGGGAGACGGAGAGAGCGACGGAAGGAAAAAAGTCAAGAGGAATGGATGAGATGGGTCACTTTCCCTACATTTTGGTGCTTTATTGTTATTAAGAACTGCTTTTTTTTCATAGCAAAACATCTGGTAAATGGACTGTATTTGTGTGGTGCTTTTTTTTTTTTTTTTTTTTTAAAGTCTACCGACCGTTTTCAAGCCTTTTCCAACACATGACACATTCACCCATTTACACACACATTCACACACTGATGGCAGAGGCTGTGCTGCAAGGTGCCAACCTGCTCATCAGGAGCGATACAGGGCTTTCTACACAAGGTGCATGATATTTCTAGGCTTGTTCACACTCACACACACACACACACACACACACACACACAATGGCAGCAATTTGGGATTCAGTATCTTGCCCAATAGTATCTTGCTGACTGGAGGAGTTGGGTATTGAAAGCACCATCTTTGCTTTGTTTGCCGAGGAAGAGCAGTTCTCCTCTAGAACCTTTAACCATTTCCTGTAAGGCAACGGTAACATAAGACCTCTTATGGTAGGCTTATTCAAGTTACATGCGTGAACATACAGCAGCAGGGGCGACAGGACGACGGCTGGAATTTGACTCCATCCAGTCTTAAATATGAAACACATGCATTAGCTGCCTGAGCCACTGTGATGCTTCTGTTCTCAGCTGTTCCAGTCATGTTTCCTCAAAGAAGTCATTTGTTTAGAAAATGCCTGTTAACACTTATTAAGTTTTTAAAAAAAAAAGAGAATTAACCCATGATTTGATTATTTTCTTTACATTTCAAAAACCATGCAAAGATTTGACAATAATTCTCTTCTGTCGTGCGCAAATTAGTTTTAATTTTTTAATGTCAAATTAAACACAAACCACAATCAATTACATTAGTGTGGGCATTAGTGTGGTCAAGTCATGTGCAAAGGGCCTTCAAATCCTTGCCATCATCCAGAGATCTGATTTTCATTTGTTTATTCCTTCACTCTGTCTTTCTTACTGCAGGGTCAAAGGAGTTTGGGAGGCCCGTATCCAACCACAAACATGCAGCCAAAATCCCACATGCAGTCGCCTGCCTGCATAGACAAACTAGTGCTAAAGATGTAGCTGGCTACACATATGGAGGTGATTTCATAGATCAAAGTGTCGCTACAGCTAATTAATCTATATCAATGTTAATTAATCAACTTAACCTCAGGCTTTACAGACCACCCTCTAATCAGTATGTGTGTGTGTGTGTGTGTGTGTGTGTGTGTGTGTGTGAGAGAGAGAGGGAGTATATGCACGTTAAATACTGTAAAAAAAAAAATCAAACAAATAACCTGGTTTGACTTAAATATATGGATGTAATTTAAGAGAAAGAGAAAGCAAGAAATGATTAAATACAAGACAAAGAAAAATTAGCTGAGGAAAAAAAAAAATCAGCACATACACAAGTGTGTTAAAAAGCCTGTGAGCGTAGAACGGGAGAAAAAAAATGTACTGAAAAAAGAGAAGGGGGGGAAAATGATTAACCTCTGAGACATTTTACCTAATTAATTCTGTCCGTGCTTTAAATGAAGTGAGCAACCTCTGAGCAGTAGCCGGTCAGTGGAACTCATGTAAAATGTATGTCACCCTATATTACCGTGTGCAGAACAAGAGCTGGCGCTACTTAATATAATGACACATGTAATCTTTATTCAACTCGCACCCTGGAGGCGTGCAGCTTTGTTGCAGACATGGAAACAGCTAAACCTTTAGCCCAAAGCTAATGCTATATAAACTGACAGTCTATTGACACAGGTGGGAGCCTATAGAAGCACATTTGCACATAATTAGGAGCGTTTATGTTGGTATTAATGATGTACTAACATGGAATTCAGGGGTTAGAGGGATTGAATTAGATTTCCTATGTTGCAGATGTGTAGCATTATGGGAATGGGTATTAACCTGTAGAGCTGCTCGTATGCAAAGGATTTTTAGCTGCACAAGATGTTAAGTGGCAAATAACTTAAAATGTTTCCCAGCTCAAAATGTAGCGACAAAGGTGTTTTTTAATCTTCTTATTCTTTTACAAGAATTTTGGACTTCTCTGTGAAGTTTGTAAGTGTGAAGACAAAACTGCAGCAGAAAATCAGCACATTTTCAAACACATCCTAGTTTTTTGAAATGCTCCGCTGCTGCCAGGCTCAAGGTTTCAGTCCACCCCATGATTGAGAAAATGAGACAAAGAGAGGAACAGGAACAATTTAAAAGATGTAATTAGAGGTGAAACAGTTGGTCAATTAATCCGTTTGTCGACAGAATTGCAAACAATTTGGATAATTAGCGTAATAGTTTGAGTTGTTTATCAAGCAAAAAATGAAACTGTTCACTGGTTTCAGCTCTTCAAATATAAGGATTTGCTGTTTTTCCTCTTTTCTATATAATTAAAAATAAAATCTCTTTGGGTTTTGTACTGTTTGCGCAAAAACAACAAAACTACCAATTTAAAGATAATATTTATCCCCCCTATTTTCTGACATCTTGTAGGCTAACTTGAAAAAAAAAGATGAATAGACTGATAATGAAAATAACTGTTGGTTGCAGCCCAGGATAAAAGAAAAAAATAACATGCAATCTATCTTAGCTTTGAATGGCGAACTGCTGAAACGCATTTCATAGCACAGATTAAATATAATATATCAACAATGTGCTGAACAGGATGGAGAGAATTAACAGAATATACAGGTCAGTCTTGAAAACATAGTCACACACACACACACAGTAGATCATGAGAACTTCCTTCAAAGAGCCGAGCGGCTGATGGCGGCTGTCAAGCGCTGCAAAGAATCTGCCTGAGCATTCCTGCGGTTTAACACGCCCGCTCCTTCCACACTCCACCCCTGTATGTCATAAAAATATCAGAGAGACGCCGGCTCCTGCCCACAGTGAGGAAAGTGAGGGAAGGATTTTTGAGAGCATGCCCCCTTTATAGGCAATCAAGCATGCAGCAACACATGTACAGATGACACACACCAAAACAGAATATTTCCTGGATAAGCCTTTAGTGAATCTGGTCCCGACTGTTCAGTATCCTACAGGCATAGACAGAGTAATGTATCATCGAGGAACTGTGTCTAATTGACTAAATGATTTTGGCCTACCACAGCCAAGGAAATTTTTGTGAAAGTATCTACTATATTGGCAAAGATGCACACTCTATGTTTAGCATGGAGTGCACATGAGGACACTGTGGTGACTCTTCAGCTGACTGCCAGCTGTGTGTGGCCACCCAGCACAGATAAAAGAGCCAGCAGCTGTGGAGCAAAGGGCCCGAAACAATTGTGAATAAATAAACAAAGCGCTGTAAAAATCCAGTGTTCATTGATAAAACGGAGATGGCTCAGAGAGATCATTGAAGTATTGAATTTTGGTCACATGGTAGCAGATGATCATAGAGAGTATACTGAGGTCATGTGATCTGCTGATAAGGACCACAAGACCTTGTATTAAATGAAGTTTGGCTGTCTGCTTAATATAAAGGTACAGTTAGTGAAACAGCTAGATTGCTTCTGAAGTTAACAAATTTCAATTATTAGCTTCTCTAAAGCTCAGAAATTAACACGTCACATCTGGTTTGTTGGATCCCTTACAAAACCCAAGTGTAAAAATGACAATTTGAAGCCCTTGATGGTACAGAAACAGACCAATGATCCTGCCGAGGAGATAATGATTTACAGTTGCGGCAGAAAAGAGTTTCAAGTTTCTATGAGCCGCAGCAAAATAAAGCTATTTATATTTTTTACTTTAACATCCTGATAGAGACTCTGTCATCACTGAATGTGGTCAGTAATTGTCCACTGTGTTAGGTCAGCAGTTCAAACCCATATTTATGTTCCCGATCTGCTGAATGTGAGAGCAGCGCCTGTCACAGCTGCACGTCGGCGGTTTCTAGAAGCTGCTCTGAAGTGACATTTTAATCTGACAAATTTCTCAGGATGATATTAAACTTGGCAGCACCATTAACTCCCATCTGTTCCACACAAACGCTCACAAAAAGGATGCATCAGATATGGAGTGATGACAGACTATTTTGTGAATGCATTCGTCTGCGCACTTGAAGGTTGCATGTGTGCCTTTATGCATATGCGTGAATGACTGTTTGTGTGTGTGTGGGAGTGTGCGTGGGCAGCGAGGGTGAGTCGGGAGGTTCACCACAAAAGACATCCAGTTGAACAGAGAGCAGGAAGCACATGACCAGCCCCGAGGAAGTGTGTGTGTGTGTGTGTGTGTGTGAGCATCTGTGTGTTTGTGTGAACTCGTCTTGTGTTTCACGGCAACTTGTGTAAAACTTTCCAGTGCTGCTTTTAAACCTCTGCAGAAAAGATGAGCAGAAAAACATAGAAGAAAATAGGCATCACACTGTACTTCTGGAAATCAGTTTATGGTCATGTAAATTTTCCACACGTTCATTGTGGACTGAAAATAGATTTTCAACTCGACAAAGGCAAACTACTGTAATGCAGCTTTAACATTTATGCTGTTTTCCTTTTTATCTAAGATTAGATTAGTTTTACATCTGTAGTATTCGCCCACTTGAGCCAGCTATTTATCTAAATTTTATTCTCTCTAGAAAGCATTTCTCACGCCTACCCCAATAAATATTCTTCCAAAAATAAACTACTGCCTCCTGTTTTTTCTTTCATTGCTTTGCTTGTGTGACTTGATCTGTAATTTTATCAGCCCACTATCCTATGAATTACCTTCATACTGACATTTTACAACTCCATGCCTCATGATTTGCATCCAGCTCCAAAATTCAGTGCTAGTGCAGGAAGTGATGTGCACCAGCAGAGTGGAAAGAAAAGGTGTGGAAGTCAGTGTGGTGAGCAGTCATGTAGCACGTCTGACTTTCTTGCAGGAGACTGGATTTCACTTTCCATCAATGATTGCCTTTTAGCTCTTACTGTGATTGCCCCGTCACTTTAACTGAGTATTTAGCTGCTTAACCTCTGTAGATATTGTGGAGAGCAAGAATTTTAAAAACACTGGTGTTGGACATTGTTGAATACATCCTGAGATTTTGCAGAATCGTCCAATATTAAAGTTCTTGTCTGCATTAGAGTTGAATTTTATTTAAATCCTGAGTGACTTCTGTATCATTTAATTCCAGTTTACATGATTTCTAAATAGTTTGTTATTAGTACAGCCACATAATGTCAGGTGGCACACTTATTTGCTGTAAATTCTGGCATGCTTTTGTCCCGACAAGTTCTCCAAATTAAGCTACAAAATAAATTTTTTATATGTGACACATAGAAGTGTTTTCTGATCTGATGCACTTTTTAGCAGAACACATCATCTTATTTTGCAGCAACACTATGATGAAGGAATGGTTTAGACACAAATACAACTTGTTAGGTTTAGGGAAAGATTTGGGTTAAATTAAGTATTCAAGTAAAAGTCGAATCAAAAGCAACTGGACTTGGTTTGTAGGTTCAACATCATTGTTACAGTAATAAACATGTGGTTAAGGTTAGGTAGCAATCATGGTCAAGAAGCAATGTTCACAGACAGGAAATGAATTGTCCCGTGTTAAAATCTGATGTTTTGTTGACCCATCCTTCCAACCCGACCTCCTGCTTATATGGACTTTGTCACTCTATAACAAAATCACCTGACTTCCTCTTTTGCTCCCGTCATAATCGCCACAGCTGCCAGAGGGTTTTCTCACTTGAACAAAAAACATATGTAGAGGTGGAGCACTTGCTGAAATGACTGAAGCTGTTGTTCCTCTTTGTAGGACAGTGTCACACCTGTAATCAGCAGCACGGGACGAGAAATATCCACATATGCATCAAACTACACTACAATCCTAGCAACAATGTAGTAAGATGAATCTGACCACTAAAATCTGAAGAATGAAGAGGCACTTTCTGCTCATCCAGGCCTGTGATAAAGACCCAGCTGATCTCAATCTGAAGGAGACTTGACATGCAGCCTTCCATACTGATATCGAGTACAAAGAATGCTGTGATTTCTGGGTGTAAATTCTTTTGTGTCCTCAATGTCAGAGACTCGATCTCAAAAACGCACACATAAAAGCCGACGCTGGGTTTTAAACCAATCCGGGCCAACTGTGCCAGTCAGAACCAGACAGCCTCCATCAAAGGCAGCGTGCCCCCGCTGCTGAGAAGCCGCTGCATCGCCTGCCGCAGGGGTTGGCATGGAGGTTGAAATGTCTTGTACAAGGCCCCCTCTGCCAAGGCAAATGACAAAAAATGTATTTAGTTTGACAAAAGAGGTGTGACACACTCTGTGCCGCTCCGCTGCCAAGTCTGCAGTGAGAGAATAACTCGTTGAAAAATGGAAATGTTAGTCGAAACAATCTACTGGATAATTTTGGTGCAAATTAATCTGCTTTCCTCTCACTGCTCTTGTTGAATTATCTTCCAGTGCGAGGTGCACGCTGGTTTTTCCGTTCTGGTCAGACACTGGTATTCTAATTTGATTTAACGGTATTACATATTTAGGAGCCCTTGCACGCCTGCTTGAGGAGATTTCAAGCTGCCTTGCACCTTCGGATTAGTGGCATTATATTTACATTACAGAGACATTAGATTTCCTTATATGACTTTCAGTGGCGGTGATAAAAGCTGTTTCTGAATATATGCACGCTGCTTTCCTGAAATCAATCGACTGATTTCCATTTTTGGACGGGAACACAGCCCGTCCAATATTTATTCAGGTCAGGCCATCGTGTTTTCCCACATGCTATGAATTCATTTGGATTGGAAATGTGCGTATATATATCTCAAGTGTGCGGCGTTTTCTCTCTGTCTCTCCCCTAATGCGCACACTCACACCGACACACCATAATGGCATTTTATAGCAGTTCTGTGCTGGCTAATTGTTGTGTTTGGCTCACTTCTCAGAGTATGAGCAGGCAGGTGGCAGGTTATGTTTTATTTTTCTGCAAATCTAAACAACGTAAAGTGTTGGAGACAGGCAACTTCCCCAACTGAGCAGCCTGCAGAAGTCAGTGAACCACAAAAGCTTTATTGCTTGTTAGGGAAGAGAAGGAGGAAGGTGGGGGGAGGTGAGGGAGAGGGCGGAGAGTGAGAGAAAACAAGTGAGCGAGTGAGAGATGAAAACAGACAGCATTTGTGTTTGTGTATGTGTGTATTTGTGTATGTGTGTCTGTGTGTGTTTGTATGGTCGGACCCCAAGTCTAATCCTTGCTCCAATCTCGGGCCGCAATAGAGGCGTTTGGTTCTTCCAAAAGCCAGAGGCAACGTCCACTTCACTCAGAGGCTGGTGGGTGCAGGAGCTGAGGTCAAAGGTCATCATCTGGATAGTTTTAGCTATTTGGGAGCATTCCCTTTGGCGCTGATTGAGGTCACGCAGTGTGGCCTCAAAACCTGCGACCCCTAATCCCCTCTGCATCCCCTCGCTCATCTGGCTGTTGGCGTAGAGTTTCCATGCACAGACGAAAAGTCTTTTGACAATGCAAAAAACCAAGAAAGTCACAATGGAAACCTGCAATGTTTTTCTTTATTGGATAAAGATGTGCTGTGGCATTTATTTATGCTGTCTTAGCCAAGGAAGGACCTTAAAAAGAAAATCTTCAGGGGAGCAGTTCGTTTCCATTGTGACACATCTGATTGTTTCAGTAAATACACTTTAAAGTTTTGGTAAAAGAACATGCACAGACTTATGGGCTATCTATGCAGCATACTATACGTTTTTAACATATACATAAATAATTATAAATCATCAAGGTTACAGATTAATGACTGATAACTTTTGATATTGAAAAGATGCAATAACAAACCAATGAGAATTTGCAGAAATTGACTGATCAGCATCGGCTTGAATCTCCTGTTTGCACCAGCCAATGACCGATTGAGCCTCCACGTCGCTTTATCCAATATACTTTTATGTGCTCCCACTGTGTTAATAATATGAAGTTTATGGAGTGTGCTCAGTAATTAAATAATGCAGGATGACTTTGAGGGGAACACAGTGGATTTTTTTTTTTTGCATGCGTTCTGCACCGCGGCCCTCTTGTGGCTCTAATGGGATACAGATGGTGGCCAGAGGTTGGCCGACAGGCAGTCGGCACCGCAGACTGAGACCAGCGGGGAGTGTCCTGAAACTTGTTCACCACATTACTGTGCCCCACATGCCATGCCTGGGGCCACTGAGTGTGTCCGTGTGTGTGTGTGTGTTTGAGACATAAAGAGACAGAGAGAGAGACTTCTACCCCTTCGAACACCTGAATCAGAGAAAATAAAATGAATTCAAGTGCCAGACCTTATTGATTAGTGTCCTTTATCTGTACAAAATGACATATGGTGACACATGTTAAATGATGAGCTTTGTTTCTCATATTTCTTTCGCGACCTTATCAATTTGTTTTTTGTTTTGCAGATTTGTAACGGATCGTAACAGACTATATAATGACTTTTTTCCCCTGCTAAATGAAACTCGAGTCTTCACCAGACTCTCTCCAATTTCATGCAACCTCCATGGCCTGGAGCTAGGCTTAGACCATTAAAATATATTGCCACAGAAGCATCTGTTGGGTGGAAGGCATTAAATACAAACAACTTGACAGTAAAAGAGCCAATTTATCTTGAATCCAGGTTTGTCTCGCTACTGGGACACAAACTGAGTTCCAGCAGCAGAACACTCCGTAATGATTAACCTATAACTCCCACAAGTTAGTTTGAGATTAGCCAGACTGTGAAGACTTTTGATAAATGCCATACAAGCAGCACACACTGCATGTGGTGTTACAAGTCTTTTAAAAAGCTTCTGTCATTATAAGCCGGCTTTTTGTTAGCAGAATTTCTTTGATTATCACTTCTTGAATTCTTTTCTTCCTTTGATCGCGCTGAATGTACCTGATATGGACTTTAACAGGAGTATAACTCATTAGTAATGCTGTTACAATCGACATTGGCAGGTTTTTGGTAGTTTTGGGGAAGCAGGAATAGTTTGAGAAAACATCAACACCACCTTATTTTTTGTATGCTACTTGCAGGAAAAAGGTTTGTGCACAGTCTTTTCCACTGCATTATTACAAATCCAAATAATACCACAAACGAATCCACAAGTGTTACAGAGGCACAAAGTTAATTTGCCATGTTGACTCTGTGCCTTGGGAAGGGCTCACGGTGTGACAGTGCCCAGTCAGGACACTGTGATGGGGGACAAGCCTTTTGATTAATCATACAAATCCTCCTCAGAATGCTCCAGAGGACTGATGGGATGTGGCGTTTCAAAAGATCCGTGGGTCAGAGAGTCTTTGAACTTTGACCCTTGAACTGTGGCTCTTCACAAAGGCCGGAGACAAAGGGGGCAAGCAAAAGTAGCACCTCCTGAGCTGCGCGGCGTGAGCATCGTGGCGTACGAGAAATCAAACGTTTGGTGAGGAAAAGTGAGAGTTTTGCAGTGATATGAGGTCAGAAAGACGAAGTTAAGACTCCCGCATTTGGATCATATTGTTAATTGGTGTGTTGAGGGGGACAATTAAATCTAATCCCACTTGGAAATAGCATGCATGTTAATTGTGGAGGGTAGATCTCTTGAATAAATAAAGAAGAGAAAATGAGAGAGTGGAGGACAGCTAGAGAAAGCCATTGAGGGTTGGCAGCCCCCCTGTTTGATTAGCCATTAGCCTCTGGTGGTGGGAGTCGCAGTCAGAGCGCCACTCCCTTTGATTACAGCGCAAGAGAACACCGGAAAAATAAATCTCCCCAGCCAATACATATCACTTCAGGGGGCTGATTTGGCTTGTTGCTTTTTCACTCCCTCTCATGTTGTAATCAGACATGCTGTCATTGAAGAAGAGAAAAAAAAATGAAGCATAATCATACATAAACATAATAAATTGAGTCAGAACTTTTGAGGGTATGAGGTTGAGATTTGTTGGATTCCAAAATGCATCCTAATGAGCTTGTTGAGACTCTTTTAGGCGACTATCTGAGAGAGCTGAAATTGACAGATAGTTTAACACACCAGGAGTCATTTTCATGCAGGGAAGGCAAACAGCATAAACCAGGAGTGTGAGAAAAACAGGGCACGGCTAAATAACAGAGTAGATGAGTTTTCAGGACCCGCCCCTCAAAGCAACACGGTAAGCAACATTTTTATGATGCCAAGGACTTTGTGTTGACTTAATGACGCTTTCTTTAAGGTAAACAGTACTTGCAAGCATAATACCAACAACAAAACAGATTACTTTCAGTGTAGTACTGAAGGCTGCGTTCAAGGAAACGCTTTACTTTCTCTCACGGCTCAGGTTCAAATGACAGTGACGAAATGCCTTCACCCTGCTGATGTGTCCTTGAAGATGACAATAACTCCCAGCCGGCTCCAGGGTCACTGCTCTTTACTCAGATCTCCCTGAATGGGAGCTAAATTAATCTTCAGGGCATCAAATGAATATCAACAAAACTCATATCTTGAATGAAAACATTTATTTATTGTGACAGACATGTACAAATAAGAACATGGTCGGTTGTTCAGAAATGATGCATCAACACTGACAACACATAAAGTAAATCTTGGGCTCATGATCCAGTCCAAGATGAATTTTTGGCACTCTTTACTCCAGGAGAAGTGCAGTGTTGAACACAACAGCTGGCAGTTCATGCCCCCTGCTATTTTCTCTCCAACACACCCCTAATTCCTTTTCGGCTCCCCCTCCCCTGCTTTCATGCTTGACTTGCAGCAGCTTTTGTCCAGTGGCAGAGGAGCTCGTCAATGAGGGGGGAGTCGGGGTGAGGCGATGGAGGTGGTGGTGTTGGGGCCCAGTGGCTGGACTGATTGCCAGAGGAGGCTTCCTAGTACTGCCCTCACCTCCTTCAGATGTGCAGTCAACACTTGAGGAACATACTCTTTTCATTTTGAGGCCTGCCCGTCATAACATCTGTCAAGAAACCAGTGTGCAGTTCCCTCTTCTTCTCTGGCTTTACCTACTCCCATTGTCCAGCTCATACCCTCTTCACTCTTTAGTTATTCCTCTTACAACAAACCTCTACCTGCAAGTACAACACCTCCTTACCAGCTGTAATGTGTTATGCTAAAACAAATCAAATGGACGTCCAATCATTGCTCTGCTTCTGTTCCATTCACCATCTCTGGTCTCTACTCCCTGGTGTGCACCATGTTTGTATGGGTGTGACATGATAGCCTCAGGGCTACACCACTGACCATCCACTCACAGGACCTCCTGCAGTGTCTTCAGTCAGTGTCAAACCTGCCAAACATGACTATTGAAGACTCACTGAAACAGACTTTAATTCTCTGAAAAACAATTCCTGGTAAAAAGTGAATGCAACATTTTCTTACTACACAACTTGCACTGGTCCTTTACTGTTAAATCCTGCCCAATCAACACAGAAAATATCATGGTATTAGGAAAGATTTCAATTGATGGCGTGAGATGAAAAGTTAAGGGATCTATTCAAAGTTGTGAAGGCATTTCACCCACAAATGTCAACCTCATGGTGGCACCTAAGAGAAACCAAACCCAAGCGGATTACCAAAGTTATTAGGATTCATCATCAGGGAACCATGAATGTGTGCACGTCATCTTGTGTGAATTCATCTAGTTAGCCTTGAGATATTTTATTTTGCATAAATGAACAATTTTACCTGCTAATGGTGTTAGTTCAAAAGTTAGGGGACCACCAACGTCATGTGGGTTCATCCTCTGGGGAACATGGATATATGTGCCAAACTTCTTGGCAATATATATAATAGTTTTTGAGACATTTTGCTAAAAAACAATGTTATTCTGCTAGTGGCGCTGCAGGAAAGGTCAAGGAATGACCAAAGTTTATAGACTTCATCCTTAGGCGACCATGATTGTCTGTACAAAATTCATGGCAATCCATTCAATAGTTGTTGAGTGTGGACCAGAGTGGTGGACCGACAGACAGACAATGCATTCCCTAGAGCCAGGCCACTAGCCTGGCTAAAAAATACATAAAAAAATGTTGACTACAAAGGGGACCGGGGGTGGGGGGGGGGGGCCGGGCAGCCAGACAGAGGAAATGGCTGGGCGTTTGTTGGCCTGCTTGTATTAGGGAGTGTTAGAGTCAAATGAGATTGTAAAAATGCCAGTCTTAACAGGCAGCAGCAGGATGTGTGGCTATTAAAGGAGAGCAGCCAGGTACACACATGCAAAGCGGCGCACACACACGCACACACACACACGTACCAATCCACAGTGAAAACGCAGATTGCATGCAAATGGGCCGACGCATCACACTTTCTAATCAGACTTTACACTCCCTCTCTCCCACAGCAGGCTGGCCACGTGCTTTGTCCCCACAGCATTGTGCTTAATTCTGCCATTGACAGCCAGTGCTGTGCGCTAAGCCGTTACTAGATGGTGGAAATTGATTAGTGTGCAGAGGACTCGCCCATGGTAATGAAGTTAGAGCTCAATCAGCTAATTATAAAGCATGTGACGTGTGTGTGTTCGCGTGCATATGTTTACACAAATGCACACGGATGGGAGGATATAGGCAAACATTACATGTGCAGACATGTTGGTACGTGTGCACACCTGCATGTAAGCATAAAAAGGTGCAGAGGTAACGTGATAGCGGCTAAAAAAATTCCTTCAGGGGCAGCGTGGGAGGTTCAAAGTCTCATCCGCTTTCCCTCTCTCCTCACTGCTTTCACTGTACATCCATCCACCAATCCATTTTTTTTCTACTTGCATGTCTCCCTCTCATTCCCTGCCTGTCTCTCTCCCTCCGCCTCAGCACAGACCTGGCTGTCCATCTCCAGTATTTTAAGCCAATCAGCCAGGCGTTCCACACATCCTTAATGAGCTCACGGGGGATGTGACTTGAATATGGCGACAAGCGCCCACCGCTTTCCCCCCCCAAAAAATCAACATCCAGCTGCTAGCGCCTAATTGTCAAGTAAGTGGCAAATCATAGTAATACGGCAGACAGTGGGGGATCCAGATTTTTACAGGCACTCACACACACAAACACACACACAAAAGTCCTTGTTTTCTTGATTGTAAACTCATTCCCAAATGTTCTCATCAGATAAAACCATGAGGATATTTTTCCACAATATGATTTAAATTCTCCAAGTTAAGACTAGAGCGTATTTGGATACAGAGCATCTTTTTACAGTTACATCACAGTGGACAAACACTGTCTTCACGCTTCCACAAGGCTTCTGGGTTTTGTGCAAGTTCCTGCAATAAAATTGTTATTAAAAAATTGTTTTTTTCATTTTAACCTAATTCAAGAACAGAGCTGACATTAAACTACTGCATTAGTCTCTCTGCCCCGCTTCATTAAGGCCCTGTTTTTTTTCTGTTTTTTTTTCTTCTGCTGGATGCGGGATGTGAGTGTACTGGTCGCCATAGCAACACAGTCATAATTTATCATAACCAAGTGGCTAATATGCCTATAAGCACTCTGTGATCTTTGACCCCACACTCACTGGCTGAAACACTTAATATTCCCATTCCATTGTCTGCTAATTCTTCTCCCCCCCTCACTCTCTCTCTCTCTCTCTCACTCACCAGCTCTCGTTAAACGCATGTAATTGCCTAATTCAACATGCATTAGAAATGTAGTGTTTAAGTAATCATCTCAGATAAGATTGGGATAACATTTCAATTACCTTGTCGTTGCGTTATCTTTGCCGCAGTGTACATAACAATTAAATAATCAACGCAGCTTGACAGCAACAGCTGTTATGTTATGTATACACAGCATGTATTCACATATTCATAAATCTCATTTTATAGAATGCGTTTTAGCACATTTTTTTTTCTTTTCAATTGGGGAAAAAGTAACAGGAGGGCAGTTTGAATTGTGGAAACTGTCAATCAACTTCACTGAGCAAAGTGCATGTGCGTCGTAGGCTGCAGCCTGCAGATGAAACTGTGCCATTTATTCATATGCAAAAACATGTTCACTGCCTGCATATTTGTCAAAACTAAGGAAAAACACAAATCTCCCAAGTGGTTAATAAGAGTGTATCAAATAATCTTTAACAAAGGACTTGATAGAGAGAATAATGTCGTGCTGTTTGAGATCATTTTTCCAAAACTGAGTCCGCCTGAACTTCAAGACTACACACAGATGACTTGCAGAAACAGTGGCAGATGTTTTCTGTTAAGCAGGGTTGCCCTTAATAAGCTTGGGTTGCCACTTCCACTCTTTCCCTTCCAGAGCTACACATTTTATTAAAACACACATGGGGAATGCTGGCTAATAACTTCCTTACCGCGTCTTGTGGTTTTTTAGGTGAATTGCATTGCGTACACGTGTGTGTTGTTGTCGCTGTTATGACCTAGTAACAGAAACGCTGCCTACTAATTCTTTCCTCTCTTCTCTGTCTGCATCCAGAGACGAGCCATCTGGAAATGTTGATATCAACGGTTGCACTGAAGCTGCATTTTGATAAGGCAACGATTAACCCCTTAAGCGTTACACTCACGCACGCTGAACTTCCGAGCGCTTCTCCTACGTGACTCATAGATAGAAAGGTCAGAAGAAAACAGAAGGAGAGATACAGGTAGACGCAGATAAAGGAAGAGATAGGACGATAAACTCCACGTTCATGTCGGTGAGATAAACCTGCACATATTCTGAAACGCTCTTGTTAGTCAGGCATGTGGGTTGAAACAGTTACAGCCGTTTTTCACAGCCTGAGACAGACAGCAATCAGAAACTGTTCACTGGCGGCTTCAAAGTACGAGAGTAGGTATGGGATTTGTGATATTTACGAGGGGAAACATTAGCTGCACTGTTGCAGACAGTCAAGACTGCGGCTGATGAGGCCGCACTGCAAATTGTTAAAAAGTCTGCAAGGAAGTTGCAAGGAAGACGTGGATGTTTCTCTCCCCTTCTATTTATGGGTTTGGGGGAAAACACACAGACAAACACAAGCCCACATGACTTTTTAATCCGCTGTCAGAGCTGTATGTCTATAATAAAAATGTGGCTCTGATTGTTATGTGTATGAGAAAAAATAATGGGATTTCACAAAAAGCACTGCAAATGACATCAAGGACATTTAGAGCACTCGCACCAGCCAAAAATAGATAAAACATCATTAGCTTTATTACTATGTTGTTTACAGAGAACAATGAAGAATTTATGAGGAGGATCATTTAATCAACAAAACATACAAATGACGATTAATAAGGAAGCGGAGCAGGATATCCCGGAGATGAGAATATGTAAATGTTTGTATTTGCCCCCACTCGAAATCCTTTGAGTTTTTTTTTTCTACATAATGAATTCAAATTCATTCAGTTATATTTAGAGTGTAATTCTTTGCTCTTTAAAAACAAGTCTTTGTTTTTATCTTTGCCTATGTCAAGCTTAATGAACAAAGAACCTGAGTTAATTCATGGTTTCAAGCTATAATATTAGACAAAATTTGAGGCTAGAAAACTAAATTTCTGAAGTGAATGCGGCATTTTGTCTTACTCTGAGGCATAGAAAAAAAAAACACTTGATAGAGATGCACAGCAGTTAGTGGGTCCGACCACAGAATTATATTTAGATCAGGGAAACCACAATGTCTTGTTTCTCAACCGTCTCTTCTTCTCTCACATGCAAAATGGAAAGAAGTGTGCAGTTCGATCCATCACGGCACTTTTTTTTTATCTCTGTCGGCCTCAGTCCCTCCCGCTCTGTTTATCTTTTTCCTTCTCACACATTCCACCTCTTTTGTTCTCTCACCTTTAAACACTCCCTCACTTGACTCTGTATGTTCCGTATCTCACGTCTTTGTTATTTTCGTCTCTCGCCAGCTCGGTTTTCACTGTTTCTCTCATCCGCTTTTTCTTATTTCCTTCACAAGCTGTCTTTCCTCCCCTTAGGTCCTCATTCCTCCTCCATCTCACCGGGCTTTGCCCCCCGATATTCTTCCTCTTCATCTGCAGCTGCGTCTGAATTGAGCTAAGCACATCTGCCTCAGGAGCTGCCTTAAAAAAGAGAGGAAAAAAAACGACAAAGTACAATTCTCATGAGCGGTGGCCCCTGAGGGTTCATCGCAAACTAGACAGCAAGGGCCTTCGCCTTGAAACCTATTGTTCTCGATCCTGTTTGGGGGGGAAAGGCCTTGCTATGTACCTGAGCCAGAGGCAGAAATACAGAAAGCTTTATGGGGGCACATTACCTTTAAAAGAGGCAAATCAGACTTGTTTGACCTGTGTAAAGGTGTTAGTCTCAAAAGAATGTCCACAATCAGTAGATAAACCTTTGGAAGCACCTTTTTAGTCTTTCAACTTGTCTGTTTTTACCGATGTTTGTTCTCACTTTGTTCCACACAACCTTCACCTGAGCGCAGATTAGTGATAAATTCGCAGCTCTTCAACGTGATGATTTTGAAAGGGGATGAGAGATGGAGAGAGCGGCAGGGATGGGGGAGGGAAGGAGGAATGCACATGCAGTGATCCCATGATTTGCTCGCAGACAAGCCCTCTATAGCTTTTCAGCGCAGGCACAATGAGCACTCTATCGAGGAGCTAACCAGCCATGTCAAGCCATTGCCTGTTTGATTAAAGGGCAAGAAAGAGGGGCTTTATCTGCTAATGATTGGGGGGAGAACAAAACTTATTCTGTTTTCGACTGGTGTGGCTGGGAGGAGGACTTCTCTGTGCAGATTTTTTTCTAGTCATGCAAAAGAAGAAAATGTCAATGTTTGACCCGATGTTTGGGTGGAAGGATACCGTGGCTTATCCAGACAGAGGTCAGTGAGCCCAAGAAAAGTCAATATCAGATACGGAGATGTATTCAGGCATTCAGGCTTGAGGAAACATGCGAGTGCAGACACAACACGAGCAAACACACAACTGTTTATAGACACACAAACCCCTCCGTGCACACAGTCGCATTCTGTTTCACTTCCTCCTCCTTACTTTTACCATCTCAAATATTCAAGTCATAATACTTACACCCTTAATGAAATTTAAAGTTATGACTCGGTATCACCACTCCAGACAGAACAGCCTGGTGGCATGAGGATTTTCATTCCCAACACTCCATCAAATTCCTCTTTATCCCTCATATACAGTAAATTCTTGTTGTAAACTTTGTCTTTATTCCAATTTTAGTTTTAAAAAGCAGGATGAAATTTACAGTGTTGGTCGAACGTTTTAAAGCGTCCTATGTTTAACGTAGCTGTGTGAAAGGAGTCGCTTGTGGGTTTTTTTAGCCTCAGCAGGCAGCTATTTTCAACAGATCTCTAAAAAACCCACTGTACTCCACCTTCTCAACACCAAGCTGTAATAATTTTGGAGTGATCGGGGACTTATGTGCACAGAGGACATAGAGTAAAAAAAAGCCATAAAATCATACACAGGATATCAAACAAACAAACAAATCCTAGCAGGGAGTAAAATCCAAAACCAGACAAGACCAAAAAAACCAAGTTCAAAAAAAGAGTCACTGGGAGATGCTGGAAAGGTAGAACAAAGACAACCTGGCAGAGAAGAGAGAAAACAGGGGATTATATATACAGGGTTGACTAAGGGCAAGACCAGGGGCAGGTGAGGGAGCACAGGTGTGGTCAACCAGGACTGGGAAGAAACACTATGGCACAAACTGAAACAACAATCCTTGGGAGCTGTAGCTGCAGGGTTGACCACTGTGGAGATGGGAATATGGTCAGTCAACTTTTGGTGCCAGCTTGCAGGATTCCACACAAAGAGGGAGATCCTGAATGGACACCCAGACCTTCTGCCCCGCCTGATCTGAGATCTAGCTTAGGGAAAATGGAGGCTCCCTGCAACAGTTCGGTGGAGATGAACGGAAGGGAGTACCTGTTCTTGACGGTGATGTCATTAAAGTCTAGGTAGTTGATGCAGGAGCATAAAATCATGTCCATCTTATCCACAAAGAAAAATCCAGCCCCAGTGGGAGAAAAGGAGGGACCGATGATGCCAGCGGCCAAAGAACTTTGAATGATTCATTGCCCCCATCTCTGGGGCGAGTACACATGAGTAGATGCTATTTATGCACTTGACTTAGATTCCCTTTTTCTCACTTCTTATTTTACTTGATGATTTTCTTTTGTACATATTGTATGAGAATTATTTGAGGGAACAAAAACAGCCAAGAGAGAGTGAATATTGGACTTAGGTTCATCAGGTGGGCAGAAACATGACTGTTGCTTCATAACTATCAGATGTGCAAATAAGTGACCGATTCTTAACAAGTGTGTTTGTCCTCATATGACATGCCAAAATATTTGCTGTGGAAAACTAAAAGCTACCGATACAGTTTTCATTCCAATTACTCTTGTCTTTTCTTTGTCATTATGAGCTGACATTTCTCCTTCCATGATGATTGCTGAGCGTCTTAGCATTCCACCAGAGACCTAAATCTTTGTATTTAAGGACCTATTAATTGAAAACGCTCTGATCCTAATGGGACTCTTCATTAGTCCCTCATTAAAGACAGGTGTACTGGAAAGGTCAAACACAAAGACAGTTAACATCAGTTTTAAGACAAATATACGGTATGTTTTCCGCTGCCAGTGTGTCTAATTGGTGTCATCAAGATCGAGCAATTGGTAATTAAATCCAAGTCATTTTAATTAAAATGGTACCTCACAGCATTTGTTACTTACTTACTTACATATTAATGAATACGCAGTAAAAACACACTCCTTGAATGCAAAAGGTGCAGTTATTTATTGAAGCTTCTCAAGTGCATGTAGAGCAGAAAATAAACACAAGAGTGGCTATAATACAACATGCAGATACGGAGGTAAAGCTTTTCAAGAACCAATTTGAAGAGCACTGAGCTTGAAATGTGTTGCCGACCTATCTGCATGCTACATTAAAGCCACTCTTAACATAATGAGGCCCCTTGCTCTTCAGTCAGACTGCAGAGTCACTCCTCTTCATTTGCCACACGCTAAAATGCCATCTCCTCAGTCTATAACTCACAGTCACCGACCTCCAGCCTTCCTACTCCTCCTACATGCAATTCACTGTGCTCTTAAGTTTCCCCCACTCATGCAACAAAAGCACTCTTTTATCCACTCTTTTTACTTACCTGTATATGCTATGCACATAATTATCACTAAAACAAACTGACTGCTGACTAGTTTACAGCTTGTGCCTTGATAAATGTCTCTACTGTGAAGAAAAAAATTACCAGTCCATCATTCAGTTTCTCTAGAATGTGGATCTTATATTGAAACCAGTGCTGTTACAAGTTACTTGAAAAATGTAATAATCTACACATTACATGAAGTAATTATTATTTTACTATTTACTCAACAGCAAAACAGAGTTGTTACATTTTTTGTTACTTTAATTTCCTGACTCAGTCCAATTCCATCAAAGGTGCATTTTAAACAGCTTTATAGCCAAACTGATATCAACCCTCTATCAAGATGACAAACAAGTCAAACCTCAATTTGTCAAAGTAGTACTGGGATTAGTGACTGTAATGAATACAATACAATTTTGATTTGCAACCCCTTAAAGCGTCCATTACTATTATCATTATAATGACAGTAATCACCTTGGTAAGATGTCAGATTAGCCATAGATAGATAGATAGATAGATAGATGGATAGGTTTGAAACATCTGTTTGTTCCATCAGAGTCTACTCCGCCTCTTCTTTCAGTGCATGCTGGGATTATACACCGCCTCCCAGGCTCCTCTGTCTCATGGCAGTCATAACGCTGCTGTCAAAGGCTCCACTGTAAATGTGTGTGTGAGTGTTTGCCTGTAAGGATTTGTGTATTTGTGTATGGGCGAGCGTATCGTTTATAGTTCAGGAGTGCAGTGGGCTGTGTAGGCCATAATTCATAATCTACACACACACAAACACAAAACACAAAAACATATTTATGTATCAGTCAGTCACAGAAATT
The DNA here is from genome assembly GCA_025331565.1 of Holacanthus passer. Lineage (NCBI taxonomy): Eukaryota > Metazoa > Chordata > Actinopteri > Pomacanthidae > Holacanthus > Holacanthus passer. Next base: position 5,976,327 of record JAFREQ010000002.1, on the reverse strand, counting down.
CAGGCTCGTCAAAATGATTTCCTTAGAACAATAATATTTTATGATATCATATCATGTGATGAAACTCACAGGGCGCATCAAACAAAATGTGTTTGTATACGTGTGTGTGCATGTAAGGGTTTGTGTATGTGACTGCCACTGAGTGTATCTCAGTCATGCCTAGCATAACATTTTCCCTTAGTTTATGTATCAGTGAGTGGCATGTCGAGGGAGTCCTAAAAACAAAGGCAGTTTTCAAAAAGCCTGTTGGCCATCAGGCTGCTATGATAGCCATAGCAGATGTATAAACACTCCTCAGACTTCCCACTGAGTGCTAAATGTTGGGAAGTCACACTGTGCATGTGAAGCGCGTGAGTAATGATACAACATCTGAACCTACAAAGTTTGCCGACAAAGTTGGATTTGGCAAGTTTGGAAAGCGGGGAATAGATTAGAGGATCGTTAGGAAAAAGGTGATTTGTCTCTCAAGAGTGCGATTAAAATACGGCCCTGATCTGAATACATGCAAGACTCAGCCTACATATCTGTATGGAGATGTTTTAACTCACACTATGAACGAATTTATGTGTCCTCCAGAATGTGAAATCATCTCATGGTCGTGCTTTTGTTAACTGCTAAAGCGTTTTCCTTTTGCTGCATTAAACTCCAACAATCTTCCGCCTATAACTGTTAATCAAAGATGTGGAAGCTTTGCTGAACGCAGACAAGATCTCCTTTTAATAATCAGGGGGTGTTTTAAGTAAATAGAACAATGATCTTGCCAGCACTTGGCACAGCAAGCTGGTGATATATTATGGCCATTTGCTTCGCGCTGGGTCCCATCAGGGTACTTCAAACTTTCAGACAACAACGGGTTTTTTTTTTGTTTCTGCAGTGCTTATCCATAATGCTGTGAATGACTTACTGATTTCTGCATTGTGTTTTTGTAGCTGTTTTTATATCTTTTAATTTTCAGTTAATTGTAAATGTATCAACATTTACACAGTACTAATATAATCACGAGAAGAAAGACAATGCATTATATAGTTAATTGTTACAGCCCAAAGTGTAAAACATTAAATAAACCTTAACTGCTTGACTAATGTGCCTCAGTGTATTCATTGACTAGTATCTTTGAAAAAGAACTCACTTTTCTTCATGATGTGGTTGAGTGGTTTCAGGGGGCCATGTGGTTCTGCAGTCCCTGGTTAGTGGGTGTATCTTTTGAATGAAGCCATAGGGTGCTATATTTTACAAGCTGTGCCACTGGAGAAAGTTTTTGTGAGGAACAGGGCAGGTCATTTGCATTTGAAACAGCCTTGCCCTGCCCCTCTTTCTGCCTCTCTCCCTGCCTCCATGGCCCCGGGCTAATGCTCTCTTTTCCGTCCGGAGTGGGCCCTGTGCACCTGTGGATTACACACACACACACACACACACACACACCACACACACACACACTCCAGGGTCCAGCTGTGGGCCGGCGTGGACTGCTCGGTTTAGCTAAGTTAGCAGTCCAGGCTTCGTAGGCCTAATGATGTGCAACTGGCCATCTGTGAGCGTTTGCCTCTGTGCGACAGGAAAGACACGGAGGAGAGGAACCTCTCTTCCACTTCATTTAAGGTAGGCCTCCTAATGAGGCCTGCAGGATGCCTCCCAAACATACTGTATGTCTCTTTGATCAATTCAGACTAACAAGAAGATCCAATCTATTCACTGCTACTTTATATACAGACATACTTTATTCAACCCAAACTGGGAAATTGATGTGTTCAGCAGCTACAATATGAAGTGGAGATATATCACATTAAATAACAGAATAATTTAATGTAACGTAACGTAGGATTTTTCAGGAAAATAAACTAAACTGACTCTATAAGTTGCGTCGGATTTTGTGCAAGAGTAGTGCAAAGTGTTGTTTATGCGCTATCATGTAATGGTTAAAACTAAATAAATCCTGTTTCTCCTCTATAGGTTGATTATGTCAGTGGCCAACTTACAACCCTCCCCTTTTTGTGCCAAGTTACCCATGCACTGCAGTTCTTGTCACTGTAAACTCTCACTGGCGTGTAGAAGGTGTTGACAGCAATGTGTCACATAGAGACACCAGTCGCTTCCTTATACCTGTCAGTGAGGAGCTTCACCTGAAGGATAAAAGACAGGGGGAAGTTTAGATTTCAGCCCACTATGCCTCTGTGACTTGTGCAGGGAAAAGGACGTGATCCCTCACTGGCATCCCACCCTTTAACTCTGCCTGTTATGCAGGAGTGGTGCCACTGCCATTGGAAATTGTTTGGGCTTTGGGCATCAGCCTTTTGTCTTTGACAAATTATTACCAGCTGAAAGCAGATAATGTAATATTTAAGTTTTGTAATATCAAAATGATATTCATGCCCACAAATCACAAGTTTGTGTTGTATTTCTCATCTAAGTTTAATTTAATGATCGCAAGTAATTTAATTTCTTGATCTCTCAGAATATAAACTCATCCAAAAAATTGTTTAAACTTTAATTTTTCCTGTTGCATTATTTCTCGCACCATCTCTGGTTTTACTGAAGTGGTTTATGTAAGTTAGATCCCTTTGTGCAATGGATTGTGACTTCTTGCACAGCAGGTTAGCACTGTCTTGTTTACATAGACCATTACAAATTTCACACCCTCCTTAGAAACCTATTTTGAAAGACAACACTGGTTAAATTGAACATACTTGTAAATTGAACTGGATCTTTTTTTTTTTTAAAGTTCGAGCAAACATGGTGTGCAAAGACTGATGAGGCGGTCTCTGAATTATATTACTGTGCATTATTGCAGAGCAGGGACTGTAATAGCTGAGGGGAAGGCTGAATTATCCTCTCATCTTACCTTCCTGTATTATCCATTCTTTAAACAAAAAATTTAATGAATTTAATTAAATGATGTATAAGACAGCTGCATGATATAAAGTTGAAGCTTGATGGAGCTGTGCACACAAACTCAACACAATGATACTGATTCTAACAACAGAATTGTCACAGCTCTTTTTGCTAAAATGTTCAAGGATAATAAAACAGTTTTGTAAACATTTCTGTCTTTTCTCCCTTTTGTTTGCATTTTGACAGGCCTAAGTTTGGCACAATGGGATCCGGCCAGATTTATCAAGGCCATTAAAACACAAGCTTTCCAGTCCGTACTGTCAAAATGAAAACGTTCATTTGAATGGAAATGGTGTCTGTGTCAGGCGTTTGTACTTTTCCTCACTGACAGTAATGTAATTCAGGGGACCACCGCGCTGTGCCAGCTGTCTGGCTGCCAGGCAAACTGGCACTTGGGGCACTTAACCATTTAGGGCATTGGCATGGCACCTGTACAAGGCCTCTCATCCATACATCTTGGCGTTTGCTGCCACTTGATGAAGCCAAAACACAGAATCCGGCCTCTCAAGATGGTGTTTCTGCTCCAATCCATTTAAGGAGAGATTTTTCAAAGCTGTCATCCACAAAAACAGGGACAAAAAGTCTGTCTTGCAGTTTCCCGTCTGAAGCCCTGAAGCTTTTGTTGAATTGGGCTTTATAAGTAAGAAAGTTTTTTATTCTTCTTTCATGTTTTATTCTGAAAATTAACTGGCTTTTAAGCCCCATACATGATGGAAGAGTTCATATGGCCCCTTTTTTGTGTCTCTCTTTTACACCATCTTCCTTCATTTACAGCTGACTGTTCAAAATCTACAGTCGGCTGTTAAAGGAAAGCTTGGCCAGATGTGGAATAATTTCCAAGAGTCAATGTAGCCTTTGATGTCGAGTCAAGGAAGCTCGATTGGTTTCCATGTGTATAGCATGATCGTCGACTTGTAGTTTCCGGTAACACGCCAGTATGAAACATGCAGCACTGATAAAAATAGTGCCAGGGTAATAATTGCATGCTGGGAACATCCAGCACACACATGCACATAAACACACTCGTGAACAATGACACACGCAGCATCCACTTCATCTTGTCACTCGACTGGCAGAACACAGTGTTTCTACATCATGGACAGTTGATATCTGAGCGCTTACACTTTCTATAGCAACAGAGGATTGATGAATGCTACTAAAGTGAGAGAGAGGCCCGACCACATAGGGATCTGAGCCCTGAGGGGAAGTTAGACCACTGCAGGGGGTGAGACAGGAATCTGCTGCCACTTTACTAGAAGGCATTTTCTCTACTTTTCTGAGTCTGTGAAACATCCACATGCAAAGTAAATGACCAGGACATGAATTCCTGTGTGCCTCTGCAAACCACATTACCCTAAAATATCCCAAAAGAGTTCTCTTGGTTTATTGTCCTAAATAAGTCTAAATATGACTTAAAAGATTATGTCTATTTTTGATAATGGGATCTGGGAATATGGGATTGAACTACGGGATGTGGACATGTTACTCTAAGGTGCGGATCAATTTGACGTTAATAGGAACTGAATCATGGAAAGCATTTCAGTGACAAACGGTTCATTTAACTGTAAAACAAATAAGCATCACATTTATAGCATTTAAAGTGAATGCATCATAATTTGTTTTTAAATTCTTGTAATTATATTATTAGCTCTCTTGTAAGCTGTTCAAATGTTTTCAGTTTAAATAGGACAGGTGTGTATGGTAAAATAATTTGTTATTACTGATCTGATTTTCTTTGACAATAATACACAGTGATGCTTGAGCTAGCAGGTTTAATTTTGTGCCAATCCTTCTTGGAGATGTAGGAATATTTATTGCAATACAATTAATCTAATGGTTGTTGAAACATTTCATTAAAAACTAAATTTTCCATTTCATGATGGTGCAAGAGATAAAGTTAGAGGATCTCCAAAGGCAGTCACCAAAGGTTAATTCTCTGGGGTTTATGAACATACGAAATATACACAATTTCACAACAGTCTATTCATTAGATATTTCAGTCTGGACCAAAGTGGAGGACTGACTGTCAGACCAACAGAGAGACTGAAATTGCCTGAAAGTCTGCTTTAAAAGTGAAATATGAGGAGACAAAAGCCTGGAATAAAAAACATCGGTGATTCAAGCTGCATCTTCTTGCAAGAGAAATCTGAAGTCACACAAGACAATTCAAGTGGACAAGCCAACTACTTCTGTCATCTTTTTCTCCCAGCTTTTCTATGGTATCATTTTGTAACACTTATCCAGAGAAACAGGGAGTGTAATGGCACTGTAGTTTAAGCTGCCATCAGTCAACAGGTCTTAATCTGTTGAGTCCTGCTCAATACTCCTCTGGGAGAGAAAGCCTATTAGATTTCACTTATTTGAGCTCTCATAGTAACAGAAATACCAACTGGCCAACTGGGATTTCCAAAAACCACTCTCTCCTGCTAACACATTAGAGCTGAGATGTCTTTTACATTCCCAGGCACATGTACATGCACAAACACAACCTGTGCTTGTTCGCGGATACATGCATGCACGCAAACTCTCTGTGAACACGCATGTGTAAAGCACACACTGAGGAGCTGGCAAATGCACGCTTGAACAGCTGTGCTGAAGTGATGGGTTTTTTACTTGTGTTTTACAGGCTCAAAAGTCAGACTGCTGGATTATTTCTGCTTTAATGATCTATGCACCGTGGCCTTACCGAGTGTATATGAAGTGTAGAGCTCCTATTGCAGTCATGCATGAAAAGCCGTCGCTTCAGATCTAAATGAGGTCTGATGTGTATCGGCTTACACTTCCTGCCTTTGGCCCGGCGGTCATCCAACCCCCAACTTAATCCCAAACCTGAAAAGCTTCACCCACTCCCTTTAGGGAAGGTCACAGGTCAGGAATCATTCATGCAGGACACAAACAATTTCTGACTATTCAAAAACTACCTTTAGGACTAAAGACATCTCTCTTTGACGAGTTAGTTTTTGGTTAACCATAAAAACTGGATAGGAAACAAAGTTCATAGAGCACGGCTGATAAATGAAAAAATGAAAATATTTGGGGGTTCCCCTCCACTGAATGCTCCATCTCATTTGCATCTCCCCCCATTGGCCTGTCACAAAGACCAATGAAACTGAATGTGGGCGTGTCAGCGGGACAATGCAGGCCAGAGTCCATTTATCTCCATACGTCAACAGGGCTGGTAGAGGAGAGGCTTTGAGCCAGCCACATTCTGGTCAGTTTAAAGAGTCTGCTCCACCAGACATGAGTTAATGGGCTACTGATGGACATGCAAAGGCAGGTGCTGTTTTTGTTGGCTGGAGCTTTGGACAAAAAGCCAAAGGCTATTCCCTGACTTAAAGCTATAGTCCTCACAAAGCACTGGAACTGGAGGAGCATCAGCGTGACAAATTTTAATAAAACTTTCTTCTTGATTTATTTTTTTCTTCATGTTCTTTCTTGAAATTTAGCTGTGATCCAGCTGAGGAGATATATGTCTTTAGATAGAAGTTGGCTCACACAAAAACAGTCAGTATAGCTATCAATATTATCACCATATATCAACACATATCTCTAAAATGCCATAGCTTTTGTTAAACCCATTGTTAAAATGACTGACAGGTACTGGGATTAAAGCCTCAAATTCCCTGATTGCACATCACAATCATCACAGTCAATCACACAGTTATGCAATGCAATAAAACTCAATCCAAGATGAAACAAGGAAACTGCCAAGACAATTTGCTAACAAAGACCTGGGGAGACTAACAGACACTGATTTACAACAGAGAGAACAATTAGCGTTGAAAAGGCTCCAATTAAAATGACTCCCTTTGATCAGCGGAGGGAACGGGGCTGCTGCACGCACACCATCTGCGATGGCGTAGTCAGATCAATCTGAAATGAAATAATTATGGCAAATTAATGGGTGTAAAAGTCACCAATTGATACGCCGAGGATGATTTCATATGTCTAATTGGGAGAGGGAGGAGGATGCCCGAACAGTGAGAGACATTTCACAGGATTAAGGAGATGGAGGGGGAGAGACCTGACGACTTGCAAAAGACAAAAGGATAGATAGATACATAGATACATAGATAGATGGACTCTGAAATAAAATGCATTAAAAGGTAAAAAGAAAGCCAAGAAGAAAGGAAGCAAGCCAAGGTTTTGACACCCGCATCACTCTCCTCCCCGGCATATGACTGTAGACAGAATATTAAAGCACACAAATCCTGTCACTGCAATATTCCATAAAGGTGCAATAAATTCATTATGGATTCAAGAGAGGCCGTAATGCTTTCAAATCATTCCCAGTACGGCCGCGATCAAAACCAACAGCTGCAAATCAAATTTGGACCAAATAACTGTCAAACGGGGTAGATTAATGAACGCAATACAAGTCCTTTGACGGGAAATGATACCGTGCGAGAGTTAACACTGGAAAATATGTGTTCATATCTACTTTGGAAAACAAAAGAAAAACACAGCAGCTGCCAAGGACTGTTATTGGGTTGTATATTTCTGCTTCTGCGCAAACCTGAAAGCTGTGTGACAGTCCTGGTCGATATTCAAATGCAGACACTCAAGCATTCTGCGAGGAAGAAAAAAGAGAATAACTGAATAGCTAATGTACCTGACAATGGTGTTGACTTGTTTTGTTGCCTGCTATAGACAGAGGGGGGAAAAAAATGTCACAAATATGGGTAAAAACTGCTTGGAAAAGAATGAATTCAGGGCAAAATCAAACTGTTCATGAGGTGGAAGAATTGGCAAACAAATTAAACTAGATTTGCACAGTGTATTTGCATTTAACGTATTCCCATCATTTCTGATCAAATCACCTCAGTCTCAGATTCCTATGCTTCCTATTTCTGGAATTTGTCTTTTTTTCCTCCCTCTCCTCAGCAGAGATGACTGGAACACCTGCTGACTGAACAGGTGTGACGATCTTCCAGGAGAAAAAACAGGCTCCTGCACGCTCCCTCTGAGGAAACCCAAACACCCCGAGTAACTGAGGTGTTAATTAAAATGAAAAGGGAGAATGTTAAAACAGTGAGAAAAACGCCTGCTCCCCCTCAAGTTCAGCTTGGCTTGGCAGACGGCTGAGCCGGGACGGGAGGTTCATGCTAATTGTCATGGCCTTTCATTTTGGGTAGGCACGTCAGAATCCTCAGCGGAGGCTAATTTGTAAGTTTCCCTCAGAGTACGTTCAGTCTGTCCCATTTTTTGTCATGTCAAATATGCCTCCCCCCCCCCCCACGCTTCCCCCCTCAACTTCCACAAATAGCCGAAAGAGAGCCTTGATCTATCAGGAAAAAAAGGAAATTCTAATAAGATGCAACATTTTTAACCTTTCGAAACCTGCCAGGAACACAACAGCTGTTTTCCTTCGGCTTCATCATTTTGATAATTCACCTCGGTGCATTGTTTTCGAGCCAGAAACTGCAGCGTGTGCATATGCAACCGTGGCGAAAATGAATTGTTTAGATCGAGAAAGTGCTTCATGTGGTCAAGCATTGTCCGGTTGTCAGATCATTTATCATGTGATTTCAGGTGTTGAAGTTGGGGAGAAAAAAAAAACAAATTGTGGCAGGAGTTTTCTTTTTTGGGGGAGGAGGCAGCTGTAATGAAATGAAGCCTGTGAGTAAATGAGCCATCAGAGCATGTGGGGATGTGTTGGACCAGTCTGCCCACAGTCACGTTTTCCTGCTGACATCACCAACGCCAGCTGAATCACAAAGCATGATGAGGACAGAGCGGCCTCAGTAGCCTCTCTCTCTCTCTATCTGTCTCACTTTCTGCATCTCAATCATTTGAATACATGAACACAAACAGCCACACACACGTCTATTAAAGGCGCTCTATCATCAGCGATGTGGGAGGGTGGTGTGTGTGTGTGTGTGTGTGGGTTGCGGTGAGGTGACTCACACACATGTGGAGCCAGGCACACATGCACAAGCACCTTTATACACACATGCAAAACACGGAGGTACAGTAGAGGGATCATACAAATGAGAGATAAAGATGGACAGATCTTAACACACACACGGACACACATACAGTGCGTCACAGTGTAGTTAAACTGTGGTTGTCTTGTACCCCCCCCTCCTCCTCTGTCTGCCTCCTGTTTACTTTAAGCTCATGTTTTCCTTTGTGGCTTGTTTGAAGGGGATGAGGTCTGCCTGTAGAGCTTCAGTATTCTCCCAGGAGCACGTCTGTGTTGTGGTCCGCCATCCATGTACGTGTGTGTGTGTGTGTGTGTGTGTGTGAATATGGTGGCCTTTAACTGGGTATAAACATCGCCTAAAATGATTTTTCTGTGCTTTGGAGTGTGTTAATTCCATCATGCTCTGTTTTTTAGTTGACTTCGAGGAGCAGGCAGTCGACAAGATGAGTCATTTGTATTTGTGTATTAATACGCAACTGAAGGAGAATCCAAACATAGTGGATCAGTCATTCCAGTGAAAGTTGCTTACTCTGCACATATGCTATAAAAAAGTTTCTCCTGCTTTCTTCTTGGGTGTCCAAATCACATGCAGATTCATGCCTTCCCCTCGCATCACCTGGCCGACTGCCCGTGAATGACAGCGCTCGGCGGTTTTTAAATATGTGGTGGATCTAATGATTCAAGAGTAGTTTGTGAATGTGTGTGTGTTAGAACTTCCTTCTTCGATTTCCTTTCTAATGCGTGAGTACTACAAAAAGTCATCATCAGATCCCAGATGCGTCACCTGATCCCGCTTTTCCGAATCTGGCCACAACACAAAAACACCGCCTGGAGCATTTTGCTGCACTGTAACACATAAACAGGTTCTGGTGCTGACTTGCTGCACCGTCATTTGTCACATTTACTTGCTGTCTAGAAAACTGCACACCCAGCACCATGATCAAAATAGTGAAAAACAGGCTCACCTACTGTCCACAAAATGGTTTTAAAAATGCAATTATCATTTTATTGTCACATTAATCAAACAAAGTTTAGCAGAACTTACCAAATCTGTCACAGAATGAGAAAACAATTGACACATCAAAATAAGATTTATGGAAAATGTTGCTGCCACTAAACCTTTAAAATCCCTGGATTGCTGTGAAACCACACTCACTAATATCCCGGTTCAGTTCCAAAACATACTGCACATAGATTGCTGTTAACTCTCTCTCTCTCTGTGTGTGTGTGTGTGTCCTGGTCTTCTAAAGCCTTTCAGGATAAACAGCATGTCTCACTTGGGTTTTCTGAGTGCTCTACCCATGCGGAATAGAAACAGGTGTTATGTGTTGTCAATAATTACTGTGTACGGCTCTTCCTCTCACAACTATGTGTGTGTCTTTATGTGCATGTGTGTGTGGTCCCATATGGTTTTGATGGGTATTTGGACAGGTGACAACATGTCAAAAAAAAAAAAAAAAAAACCCAGAAAGAAAAACAACAGGCCTGTCGAATTCCCTCCTGGGCTGCTTTTACAAGTAATATGTTATATCTTTCATCCAAACTACTGTGTTGTCTTACGCATTTTGGTCCTTCTATTTGATTTTTTCAGTGGCGAAGCTTCGCCACAGAGAAACATCACACTATTTTTTCCTCTGTTGCTGTTTCACTGTGAACTGTGCTTGACTGTGCTGTGAATCAGAACAACATCTTCTCATGGGGCGGCGGTGGTCTAAAGGTTAGGGAAGCGATAAATCTAGGTGGGGAAAGTGAAAAGGCAGCAGTTGCCCCTCTCTCATTACCGCCGCTGTGGTGCCCCTGAGCAAGGCCCCTAACCCTGACCGGTCCGGTGGAGCTGCTCAGTGGTCAGCAGATCAGACTGTGGTTTGTACTGGGCAGCTTCCAGGTGTGAATGCGATCGGGGCGTTCCTGAAAAACACAGTGTTGCTCGCTGTAAAACTCCCCTTGAGTTGAAAAAAATAACCTTGATGCAAATTGCACTTTTTATTCGGTGCATCAAAAACACGATGCTGGCTTTCATGCACTCATACACCGAGGCTACAAAGATGCAGCTGTTATCATTCAGAAAAAAAAAAAAGCTTCACTAGAATTGTCTTTTTTTGACTCATATCCAAATAAAACTATTTCAGCCGGTGGGATTTCATACAACTACAATAAACTGAAAAGCTGTTTGCTTTTCAAGTCAGGAGGACTCAACTGTATACTCACTCAACAAGTAGTACCACAAGCATCCCAAAATGACACTAAGCTCTGAATACAGTGCTTTGAATTGAGAGCAACTTTTTTTTTTTTGGAGCATTTGCATTGTGCCTCAATGTTCAGACTTCCTGTAGTAGTCTCTCCAAAACAAAGGCAACAATTCTTTGCTGGTACAACCCCACCTCCGCCTTCCACGTGTAACAAATACTTCCCCAGCGGACTCTCCCCGGTGAACACAATCAAATAAACAATACGGCTTCTTTTACTGAAAACCAGAGTGCCTATTAGAGAGAGCAAACGACCTGATTGTTGATTGTGTTAGCATGTCTGAGTGCCTCACTAAATTGCCCACAAGGGTTGAACGCAGGAGTGAGGAGGGAGGGGAGGGAGCGGAGAAGGAGTGAGAAAAAAAAAAAAAAAGAAATAACAAAACTCTTGACTTCTAGATGAGAGGGAATAAAATGAGTGCTTGTTTCGAGACACGGGAATAGATTAGCCGGGGTTCTGTGGTTGGAGCGTGATTACAGAGCTATTGTTGCTGTTGGAATATATCATATCGCAGCGTCTCCTGCAGCCTTGGCTAAATAAATCTGTCGTAATCCCCCTGGTGAGCCCCGGCGGCTTCGCGAGCGCCTACTTAACCAGGCTAATTAAAACTCTTCCTTGTCTTGCTTTTCCCAAATTTACATGCCAGCTTCTGTCTGTGAGGTTGCAGAGGCTGCATTGGCGGGATGCATCTTATAAAATAAAACTCCCCCCCTCTCGCCTTGCTCTCCCTCAGCGGGCGAAACGCAGGAAAAAAAAAGAGCGGGAGAGCAGAGAAAACAACGTGAAAACTTACAAGGAAATGTGTGTAGGAATTGTCCTTGTGTGATCTAAATATGGGGCATTTCATTAATGACCCATTTTATCAGAAGGCATGAGGAAGAATGAGGAGAGCTGGGAAGTGTGACTTCATACACACACACGCAGCACTCAGCTTTATCAGTTCAACAATTATTGTCAGCGGGCTAATTATGAAAGGCAATTAGCAGTGCTTACATGGCAGGGGAAAGAAAGATGGAGAGAGAGAGAGAGAGAGAGAGAGGGGGCATGTTTTTTTTCTCAGCACAACATTTCAAGATTTGCATCTAGAAAATTGGATAGGAGAGGAAGTGTCGGGGTTTCCTGGGAAATAAAGCGTCCTCACATGGGAGTGCTTGTCACTTAATCATCTGGATTTGTTCAAGGTGACATGGTGATGCACTTGGGAGCCCGTGGTCCAATTCCTCCTTTGGGGTGGAGGGGCTTAATGAATGGATGTGTCCTCGGGCGACCTGCGAGTTTCAGTCCTCGTGGCACCAAAGACGGATGAGGATTTTATGGCATTTTTTAACTTATTACATCTCGTACAGCGGAGAGCAGCGAGGATGATGGGAGATAAAGAGGATGACATGTGGTCAAGGTTGCGAGTCAGGTTTAGATCCATAGCACTGAAAGCAAACATTTGTCCTCTCTCATCAAGCTGCAACAGCAGGGAGTGGGAAATGTCATTAATTTTGTGACAAAAGAAACGGGAAAAATAAAGTGATGGATGTTTTATTGATCGTTTTGAGGCGAACTGGTCGGGATTTAGTGCCCTGTTCAAGGAACCTAGAGCAGGATGAAGTTTTGAAAATCTGTTTCACATCATTCTCTGCGTGAACGAATTTGTTGTTTGCCAGCTGCAGAAAGGATGGAGAAATTGCTATTTCACCCATTTTGTTTTGAAACTTGAATGTGGACAAGCTCCAAGAAAACACTGAGAATAAATGCTTGTGTGGATGCAACCCAATTTGAAGTAAAATAAAGCACATGCACTGAAAGTATATTTGCTGTCTAATTTCATCACTCTGGTAAATTATATATATGCACTAATGCTACTTGGTCAGTTGAGAAGACTTTCACTTCATAGCACCAACTAAGAAAGTGCAACAACTTATCACACAGATAGATGCTTAGATGTCGTCTTTGATGTAGTTTGATTCGTGCACGCTTTACCGTAATCGTGCTCGCATGTGATCATAAAAGAGTCACATGAAACCGAAGCACCCTTACTTCCCTTTCCTCTTTTCTTCTTTTCATCATCTGCAGCCTTTATTTGAAAAGTGTTTACATGCAGCCACACACAGTGCTGCAAGTTGATTTGCGATCGCGAACAGGCGGATGAAACAAAACCTAAGTGTCCCCATAGATTCACAGTTATTTACAGCCGCAGTCATGCTGCACATATGTAAATGATCGTTAATGCATGGGGGTTTTAGATCTTAACAAGCAGACAGCTTTTTTCTCATCGAGTTGAATCTCCGTCGTTAAATCTTTAAATAACTTCTCCAGAACTCTCCACACACGCCGAAAAAGGCTGGTGTACGCGTTGCTCTCCAGAACAGTAGCAGACAGCCCTCCTGTAGTGAAAGACAAACACAGACTAAACATGACAATGTTGATTGATTGGACTGTAGATCCTTAGCTCCCTGCCGGCTCTGCGTGCGCCCGCCCCCATCGTGTTAAGAAGTCATAATGTACCACGATTCTGCAGACAAAACACAGAAAGTTCGCTCAAGCAACACCGTTCGCCACCTGGTCGGAGGAGACAAAAGAAAAGCCGGACAGGACTGATGGAGAGTTGCCATGCCTCACTGGAGCGACTGACCTAATTGGAGCAATTGGAGATGGACACTCGCTGCCATCAATCACAACGCCTCAGATGCATTTTGGAAGGATTTCAACAAGGGAACAGGGACAGAGAAAGGGGGCAAAAGCGTGGGCAATCAGGTGTATGCTTGAATGTGTGTGCAGACTTTGAGGGGTGGGGGTCGAATTTGATGCCTTGCCAAAGTTGGATTTTCCCTGGGTGAAACCTGAGGCATTTGAAACAGCATGCTGCAGAGTCGGCAGGCCCGGGTCTGGGGTCGCAGCGCTCGGTGGTGGGTGGGGGCAGCTTGTCATCTGTAATGGAGGAATGTGGGGCCGTCTTGCCGTGGCAGGGTATTCCCTTTCACACTGTGGTAAAAAGAAAAAGAAGGGCAGGAGGAGAGGGATGGGCTGGGTGGAGCTGGGCCTCTTTCTCAGACATTCGAGGGGTGGACGCCGTGTTCCAGTGGCCTATTTTCAGTTCCTAGAAACTCCAGACGAGCTGAACCTTCTCCAGGTAATGCTGCTGAACAAACTCCTGACTAATGTAATCACAGCCCAAACCACATGTTCACTTCAATCTATTACAGCAGATTTAGTGAAGTAAAAGCAGTTCAGGTCATTCAGCTCTAATCAAGTTTATTCATACCTAATTAATCATATGTTACCTAATCAAATTCAGTTCAACAGTCAAATCCAGAAAGTGGTTTGTACTTGCAATCAATCCAAAACAAACTGACTACAGTAAAGATTTGACAGCATTAATTGAAGAAATTTGGAACAGACAAATTCCATTTATTCAACCTCATGCAACCCTGGAAATATATCCAAATATTTCTTTCCTCATCAAACAGCAAACAAGCAGTTCTTTTTTGACTTGAGAATTGCAGTAGATGAATCAGAAGGAAAGAAAAAATGAAAAGTTGTGGCTGTGGTTTCCAAGCAATTTAATGTGTTTATTTTGATTTTTAAAAAAAGTCTTCAGACAGACTTTAGCTGTCTGTCTGTGCTTTTCTGCAAGTCACAACTTCCAACTTCTCGCGTATCTCTAAAACACACGTGCATGCAGTTTTCAAATCCACAGCTGCAGCTACAGGACAGTGGAAGTGCAGCTAAAGACCTCAGAAAGATGCCCCACAGATGTGAGCCCACATATGTTTTTTGAAGGATGTGTAAGTATTGACAGCGAAGGATAAGCTCCAAATGTGGAATGCCATTAACAAGATCAATGCCTTCCTCTCTGAATATGGTATGTTTTTATGTTTTATGGTTACGGGTTTGAAGATGGAAGTGCTGATGTCAGGTTGAGCGCCGGGCTGGGGTCGGGTTCATCTGTGGTTCACTTCACTCGAGGCTTCCTCTTGTGTGAGCAGCTTGGCGTGACTCTTGTAGGTGTGTGTGTGTGTGTGTGTTTTGCAAGTCTGTATGTGTTTGGCTGTGGGTGTGTGAAGTACCCAAACTGTGATTCACTGCTATCTGTTGATCCTCTGTATCTCGATGTGCCCACTCTTTTTGTATCCTACATAGCGCTCACACACAGGCACACACCTTTCTCCTTTCACTCCTTTATTCCTTCATGCTCGAGCTTGCCTTCTAACTTTAAGTTGAACAGACAGGAGACATACTGTATTTACACAATGAAATATTTAGAAACGCTTTTTTGGCACGTGTTTGAAAAAAAAAAAACTAAACAGGAGTCCATTCAGATCAAAAGGCCTGCTCCTTACCACCTTTGCCCCCTGGCATCTGTCACTGACATCAAATGGAAAACTGAAAAAACAAAAATACAGCCGAGTTGTATTTATTTTGGTGTAATCATTAGGATTAAGCCGGTGCAGAAACGCATTAATTCCTAATCCTTCCCATGTCCCCTCTCCCTATCCCGTCTCCTCCCTTGTTCCCCCGCACCTCTCCTTTCTCCTCCTCTGTCTTCCCTCCCTCTCTCCCCCGTGCTTTACAGCACCAAACGCTTTTAATTTGTCAGGGAGGGCTGGAGGAGTTCGGGGGGGTTAGTGAGAGGCACTCGTTCGGAGCAGCTTTGAGCCTCTGCCAAGCTCTCGTTCGCATTGTGCTGCTTACAGCTGGGCTTGCCCTCCTTCCCTGCTCTCTCCCTCTTTCTCTTTCTGTTCTTCGTCTCCCTTTCTTTTCTCTCTTTTTTTTGTGTGTGTGTGTGCGCGGCGCTGTCTGCTTTTCTTGATGGTTTCTGCTACGGGGAGTTGGGGGGAGAAGAAGGGGGTCACTTGTCATGGGGCCAACTTTCGGGGTTTCCATCCCTTGTGTATGGACACACACAAAAAGACACTCATGCACGTACACAGGCGCACAAACACGCACCAGTGGCAATAAACACCAGGGAGGCAAGACGGGGAGGAGGGACAAGGGTTGAGGAGAGAGACGGAAAGGGGGGGGCAGAGGGAGGTGAAGGGGGCAACATGGCACGCTCTTTCGAGGCAAGCTCACAGCTTTCACTTTCTCTCCCCCTCTCTCTTAACTTCCTCGGCTCTCTTTCAAGGTTTTTTCTTTTTTTTTTTTTTTTTAAAGAAGTAGGAAGAAGAAGAGCAAAAAAACTAATAGGAAAATCGTACACCCTTATTATGTCAGAAATAAACTAAGACACGGCCCAGAAAAGACATGATCAATGGATGAAATAGAGTGAGAGAGAGAATAAAAGCAGCAGGTTCAGAGATAGGAAGCACGAGCGCTGCGGAAGAAAAGACAGAGATAGAGAGAAAGGAGGGAGACAGATGAAATGAGAGAGATAAAGAGGGGCAAAACGAGACAGGGAGGCAGCAGAGAAACTCCAATAAAGGCGCAGATCAGATAACGGCGTCTCTGAGGACTTCCAAATGTCCTTTTATCTTGGCGAGAAACGCTGATATTAAAAACCAGACCGAGATAGCGCGCCATCATTTACTGCCTTTACCAAGTAGTAAGTTATTACTGTAAATTGGATCAGAAAATACTCATCGAGGCTCATCTCCAGCTCACTTAGTGACTAAAGTTTCCTCTTCCGACGGCTCATTGTGTCGCTCTGACAGCACGCCGTAGCTCCTGAAAAGGCTGGAAGGGAAGACGAGTGACACATTCGCCGGGTAAAAACCACACACTTAGTCAGGGCTTACTGACTCATCCTGTGGGCCGCTATGCCAGTCAGGTTAGTCCACAGTATCAGGTGTATGCACTGTTGGATGCCAGATGTCGCCTACAAATGTGAAAGACACATTTAGTTCTGTTTGAATGGAGAAGAATAGAGATGAATTCTTTCAGAATGGGAGATTATGTATGATTCAAATCCCAGTTTACAGGAAAACGCTTTTGCTTAATTGCTGGTTAATGGTCTAATATGGGAAGAACAACTGATTCAGCGCTAATTGAAAGAGCGTGTCTGCACCAGTGTTTTGGAAATTTTTAACATCACTTTAAGAGATGGTTGATTTACTGGAAGCATATGCAACTTTCCAAAGCTATATCTGAATTGTCTCATTATTCATATATTGCGTCAGAGAATAATTCCGGCAGCACTTTTGGGAAAAAGCTCACGTGACAATATCAACCACACTATGATTTACAGGAACTGGTCTTGCATTGTCTACTAGACCACATATACAAATACGGACTCAGGCCTGTGAAGTTGAAACTTCCCCTTTTTATGCACTCTTTATCACTTTTCAGCAAAAACAACAAAAAGAGACAATGTTAAATCTTAAACATCTTCAAAGCCAGTTGTCAAAGTAGAAAAAAAAAATCACATTTGATTTGAATAAAAAATGAATACTTTTAAATGGGAATGCTGTTACGTCAACATGAATAGATATTGATCCAACTTCCAAATCAAATAGAGTTTGGTAAAGGTTACATCAGCATGAGAATTGATGTCTGGTCCATCCACACCTTCTTTTAAGACCAAAAGCAATATGGAGCTTCATATTCACTTATACAAAGAAAAGAGAATCATCTGTTTGCAAGCACACTGCTAAGATTTTCCTGAAGCACAATTTAACTTAATCTGCTCTCACATGCACATTGTATTGATATGTAACACTTATTCCTTCCGAAAAAGATTTCACATAATATTCTAACAGGTGTATTGCACGTATTGCTATGAGTTGCCTGCTTTAATGCGACATAGTGGGAATTCTTGCGTGACATGACGGCAGCTTGCAAATGCAGCAGCACAAAGGCCTGCTCAGCTACGTAACAAACACTCACTGCAACACGTGGAGGGGGTTAAGTGAAACAATGTGCTCAGGATGTAGTCAGCAGCAACACACATATGTAAATTTTGGCTGTGCTGAGCTCAGAGCGGTTCGGGCCTTCTCTCTCCTTCCAGCCCCTTTAAAGCGCAGGAGGAAACATGACCGTGCCGTGACTCCTCCAGGCTTACATTTCACTCTAATCGCCTGGGAAAACAGGAAATTGCGGTCTTGGAAAATGCAATGTTTATACTTAGGTCACATTTACACAAGAGCCCCTCCCCCACCTCAATCCTCCTTTTGTTATTTGATTTTCCTATTTTTCTTCTTCTTTGATCTTGGCTGATCTTCTGATTTGCTTTTGTTTGACCCATTTGATTGTAGTCCATTTTTTACTATCACACAAACATTTCTATAACCCTGACTTCAAGGCGATGTTTTGAATTCGACTGCTTCGGTTGCATCTAACTGCAACAGTAACTTTGCAGAGGAAATCAAATTATCCGTGCTGACTTTGCCTCTAAAATAGTTAAAAACACATTGCTCCACAACTTGAGCAAAGTGAAACCTAAAAACACAGACACGAGTAAATTGCTGCAGCAGCAAACTTCGCATTTGTCAGCAGAACGCGATTCACATTCATTGCTCAGCATCATATTTTTCATCCTCTCAAGTTTTCTGCTTCCATGAAAGGCTTCAACTGCCGTGGTCAAAACTTGGCGCACGTCCAGTCATGTGCTTGCTCGGTTTCTCCGTCACTCCACCCTTCACTCTTCTGCAATCTTCCACAAAACGCTTGAGATTATACTCTCATTTCCTTCTTGTTCTCTTTATGTGCTTCTCTTTTTGTCTTACACGCACATATATGAACGTTTTAATTTCTTTGCCTACGTTGGGGTCCGTCCCTCCAGTCTGGTCCAACCTGTAACACTACCTGCACCACTTCCTGATCCTCGCCATCAATCATGCCTCTCCTTTCCTCTCCACAGCTTTCACACCGGCCTCAAACCCTTACTCCCCATTTCATGGATCACGGACCTCCTGCATACTTCTCTGCGCTGATGTGTGCGTGTGTTTGTGTGAATGATGAGAAACAGAGAGAAGTGTAACTTGATCTTTGGACATCCTGAGTGCCTTTGCTTCTGCTCCGTTCTCCTTGAAGGGATGTGAATGGCAGACAGGTGAGCACACCTGGAGCCCTGCGGCGCCACATGCACACAGACCTACGCGCACGCACACGCATTCTCGAGCCTGCTCTAATGCCTCTCTTAAAGCCCTGGAGTTAAGGGGCGAGCTTCTTCGGTGTCTCTGTTACAGGGTTGTGAAGTGTTGACAGTTGCGCATTATGGAGACAAATTGAGGCCCTGAGTTTGGTGCGTCTCCAGACGTGTTAGATGGATGTTTCAAAACACTCCGAGGATAATCTGGATGGAACCTCAGACTTTTTGGAGAAATCCCTGTAGTCTTGGCTCGAATGGCTGTTGAGGAAACTGATACAAAAAGCTCCAAATGATCCCCCCCCCCATGTTTTATACGTGCAAGAGAAAATACCACAAGTGATGTGGAGTGAAGAAAAAAAAAAAGTAGGAGAGGCTCCTCTCTGAGACGTGTGGAGCAGCAGCGAGAGAACAAATAGAAAAGCTAGGTTTACAAACCTTTTGGTCGGATATAATAATCTCAGTTATTATCGTAACATCAAGACTGTTTTTGCACAGGAAATAGAATCTCTGGATGTTATTTTTGGACTCGCTGCGGCTGTCGACAACGCTGAATTGCCTGGATACATGGCGGTCAGGTGGTCCCCTCAGATTTGCATATAAATGCAGATAAATTTTTAGCGTCGGCGGCGGGAGGGCAGACGGGGGTTAAGTGGTCGCACTGAGTTGGTTTACCCAGCTAGCCTTGATTTAGTCTGTGGCGAAGGGCAAAGCTATCATTAGGAGCTCACCAGGCTCACCGCTACTACACACTGATAATATACCAGTCTGGTGCAGTCTGCTGGACGAGAGCAGCTTGAAAGTTTGTTCCTACTTCTCACAGCGGTGATAATCCTCCATTAGCTTCTGTCTTTGTAGGGAGAAAAGAAAAGCTCACCACCTCCAGGAGCGTCTCTGCTGGGGTTGTTTGAAGTTTGTGCTTTTTTTTTGTTTTGTATGGTATTTTGAAATAAAGCTTCTCTTTCATTTTAATTTGGTTTAAGTTGCTCATCAGACAACATTTTGAGAACTATGGATCTCCAACTTTTCCTAAAAAAACAGCCTTGTTGTCATCATTATGACATTGCATCTTTCAGCTAACCCAATGGAGTTTTATTTAAGTGATTTATTTAGTTTAACAGTAGGATACTTTTCTCCAAATCCTTTCATTTAATGTAAGAATAGAAAGCCGCCAAATTGTGGCGATACCATAAATGTAGTTAGGCTTTTTTTAATTGTATTTTTTGCTTTTGTTTGTATGTTGTATCTTGCATTATTAGTTCCTTATTTATTTTATTTATGTGGAGTGCTGTATAAGCAGGCATGTATCAGGGGGCAGAAGGTGGATGGATGAATTAATGTTTTTTTTTTATTTTAGTGTCATGGCACATAATTTGTCCTATTACACAGAAAAAGACAACATACTTTATTGTATAAAATAATAACTTAAAGACAATCTTCTTACATTAATGAACCTATGGATTCAAAACAAATGAACACAAATAAAAAGGTAAGATAGAAATATCAACAAGGTTTTGACAAGGAAATGAGTGTAGTCTCTAATGTCTTTTTTTCTTTCTCTAAGTAGCTGGCTCACTAAAATATTTTATAATTAAACAACCAACTCAACCTTCCCAATCTTTGCTCACCATCTCTGTTTAAAAAGTCGAGTTCTTTTTCAAATTTGCTTAACAGAATTAATATAAAATTTCTTACAAAAAGTCAATTAAAAATAGTGTTATGTTCACTGGTTTTTTAATGTTTATATTTGTTTTGACCCATTCATGATCCTCCCTCATTTCTCAGTCAGTCACTGGTCTGAAAACAAACTTCAGAGACGTGTGGTGTGTTTAAGGACACCGCGTTGTTTTCAGTTTCACCTTCACTGAAAAATGCATCAGGCTTGTACTATTTTGAGGCTTCTAGTCCTGTGACATGATTATATATGCCTCTGTGTATCTGTGTGTGTGTGTGTGTGTGTTTCTTTAATGACTTAAGCATCTTACAAAAATTGTACAAATCACAACATTAATCTTTAATGTTCTCTCTAATCCAATGATCCTGGATTCAAAAATTATACACTACTCCATCATTCAAAAGACCACTAAGGGACATTCAAGGCTTGAATGATGATGTAACTACAAACCTGATTTTTGTTTGATTAATCATGGAAGTTATGCAGTTTTGTTTATATTCTTCCTTTATCTTTTTTTTGGTTGGGCAACATCCTGCTTTACACTCTTGCATACATACTTGGACACCTGACCTTCTGCAGATGCGCCTTTAAACAAAGATGTGCAGATTTAGACAAGGCTAAAAAGTGTTCCAAAATCAAAAAAGTACATTTAAAGACAGGAACAAAAGGCACTATAGAATAGATGCCATCTAATAATCACTTGGATATTAAACTTATAGTAGACTCTATAATTGACAATGACATGTTCCTCTCATAATCAGTCAATCTATTTATAGCCAGAGCCACTTGTGATTCCACAATTAGAGCACTGCATGTATAGTGCTAGCACATGTAATTAGCAGAGTGTGTGTGTGTGTGTGTGTGTGTGTGCTGAAGGAAATGGAAGAGAAGTGGTGAGCTGTTTCCTGCCCCTCAGCACCTCTCTGCCTTTGTCTTGCATTTTAAGAGAGGTTCAACCTCATTGTCGACAATAAACACTACAAAAGGGACTTACCACGGCCCTCCCCTGACACCCACCCACCCACACACACACACTGAGCCTCAAATGGCGTAATTTGAATTTAAATAGAAGTGTACAGTATTGTGCACTGGTGAGTAAAGTGCATCATCCATTAGTGAGGACATCCTTAGGTCTCCTTTAAATAACCCTTTGCTCTGCCTCGCCCGCGCTGGCTTTGTTAGGAGATGACAGGACAACAATGAGAAAATTATCACAATCCTCATTCAGATTTTTTTCCCCCCACTTTGCTCGCTTAATATTAAATTGTCTAAAAATAATTAACCGGGCCTGGCGGAATTAAACAGTATTCTGGAGGCCCAAGCTTTGACGGTTAAAGAGCTATACCAGGGATTTTACAGGTTTTAGCCTGTAACAAATCACATATAATTTACATTATCACTGACTTTAATCTTGACTTGATTGTCTTTAAATGTGCTGGAGATAGAGTCAATCCATTACAGTGAACAACCTTCAAATATTTTTATCAAAGAAAAGCCACAAAATGATTTCATTTATCAGCGTTAATGTTGGAGAATCAAACCCAGAATATAAACTGACTCATGAGATTTCTTACATTATAAAAGTTGTTCTACAGTAGCCTGCTCTGAATCCCTGTTTATCAGATTAGAGTTTTCTTGTTTACAGTATAGCAAATTTCACCTCTCAGAAGTTTTGCTTTTCACACTGTAGTGGGATGATTGAAAGCAAATAGTTGGAAAGTAGAAGGTAGAAAATCTGTAAACATTGCTCTTTTATCAAAGGCAGAAATGTTCATATTAATATTGGCTCCCTGGAGTCTTGTTGTCGCAGTGAGGTTTCCAGCAAACAGCAAAAACTCCAGAAAATCACATTAGTAGTCACATTATACTCCCAGAAAACCTCAATGTGGTATTTTCGCACTTTGTTTTTTGTACGGATGAAACAAACTGTAACATGGTAACTAGTTCAGCAGAGGGAACAGTAAACAGTGAAGCTGATATTCATGAAATAAAATTATAAATCGGTGGATTACATGCATTGTTGCCTGTGAATCCCTTGTGCCGAGGGAGGCACTTTGAATCCAGCAGGGAAATGGTGGACTCTTCTACTGATAGTGAAAACTAATATAGAGAGTAATGCCAATACATGTTGCTGACAAAATGTCAACCATCAGTAACATCAAAAACAGGGTTTGACTCCATGAGAATTTCAAGGATTATAAGCACACACAAAAAGTTAATTGGCTAAGATGTGCAAAACCACCAATGTGGCGATGGTTTGACAGTTTTGTGTAATTAAATAGAATTAGATCCTTTAAGTGTTGAAACCCTGCTCTGAGTCATATTCCACATGGGATATTTCTTTTCTCTTCACACATCCAGAGAATCAGCAGTTGGAGGACAAATGTTTTACATTACCAGAGAGTACACAGCTGTCTTCAACTACAAGTGAAAAAGAACATTTTCAGTTTTTTACCTGCCGGCCGAAAACCTGAAACAGATTTTCAGTATACGGCCCTTTGTTTGAAAGAACAATTGCGCTGAATCACATCAACACTTCGACAATGTGCTCCAGATTCTGATCGCTGGTCTGAAAGCCTACAACATGTGTCAAGACTTCTAACTAATTCTCCACTGCACCAGTAAGTCTGCTATCTCTGTAAGTCGACCAACGTCCTGTGGCTAAAACAATGTCAGGGACAGGAAAAAGCTGTTGTGTTATCTTGTCAGAGCGTGGGGGCCACGCAACAATGGCGAAACGCGTCCGCTGCCAAGGGAAGCGTGTTATGCGTAAATTGGGGGTCGATGACATATATTTGATGAGCGGCAACGGTTTGAACTATGAGCCTGACACTTCAAAGGGATCAGGTTTCCTCACAAGTTTATTTCCAGTTCCTCTGTGCAATGAGTTTTTAGTGGCGTGGGCTTGGCTGAGGGAGAAAGGGAAGGAGAAAGAGATTTCACACACGGGGACGGACAGATGTATGCAGGCTCGCTTACGCACACACACGCTCACGCACACACACACATGCACAAGAGCTTAGACAGAGTGCCTGCACTTCAAACAAATGGGACTTCATCAGTGTACATCAGTAATGGTTCCAGGCTGCCCCAACAGCCCTAACCATTTCCAGAGGGAGACATAGAGTGAGAGACAGAGAGTTTTTCTTTTTCGCTAAAGCCTCAGTTGCAAGCAAATTACCTTGAGTGAATCAAACATTGAAGCACATTGTATGATAAATTCCAGCCTGCTAGTAGAGACATGTGAAGGACACTGTGAGGAGAATATAAAGAGCTGCGTGCACTTCCACTTTCTGTTCAACTTCCAATAAAAACACAGTGTTTTCAACTTGGTAAACTACCCCCCTCAGCATGTTTTGTGTACGTTCAACCTGCGCAGGATGCACGGCATGAACATAATCCTCAGTGACTACAGTCTAACCCCGCAGTAAGTCAGGTAAGTCATGCAAACAAAGATCAGGCGAGGTTGTGTTCAAGAAACCGCAGAGGACCTTTTGTTGCAAACAGCTGGCTGTGTGATTTGGAACAATGTGTTGCAGGTTTGCCCTGAATAGGGATATTTTGATCCAACCGAAGCCAAGATGTCCTTTTCTTTATGTCCAAAACAAACACGGTGTTTGTTGTTCCTGGGGGAGTTAATGTAGTGTGGATATCCAGCGCAGAATCTCTGTATTTAGAATGAAATGAAGCTGAAAATGACCAGGTGCTGTACACACAAAAAAACAAGTCATCAAGTCGGGTCAGTGTTAGCTGCTAGAAAGAAAGTGATAATGTTTGTGCACCTGTGGAAAATATTTTGTGAGAAACATAGTGTGTTCTCAATTTCGAGGAGAAAAAAAAAAGAGAGTGGGAAGTCCTCTCACTTTAATCTTTTTTTTTTTTTTTTTTTTTTTTTTTTAAACCAGACTGTTGGAAAGCAGAGACGAAGGCACAGCAGAGTTCTGGCACGATTCATTGCCATCAGGGGAGTTTGTGCAGCTCCAGAACCTGCGGATTGAACCACTTAACTATCTGAGCACAATGTGTGTCCTTAACATTGTGAGCACACAAAAAAAACCTACATACGGCGTACAAAAGGAAGAAGATGATTTGGCTCCCATTGAAGTCTACTTCCTCACTGGAAGAAGGGCAGGTTTGAATGAGATCCAAAAACAGAAGAAAAGAAAAAAAAAAAAGCCCCCAGATAACAAGGATAAATGGATGGATTGTTTCGCAGACACAAATGGACAGATTTGAGAGAGAAAGAGACCATGTGTGGTGACAGTTGGTCCCATCATGTGACGCCCCCTTGGCAGACCAGTGGGATCTGGGCGTGCTGGTTGGCTGGTTGTCATTGCTAGGTCACGCCTGATTGGACAGTGGTCAACGACACAGCCACACCCCTCTGTGGGGAAGCTAATCTCTAGGTAGCAGGTCCATAACATAGAAGAAAAGAGTGTGTGTGTGTGTGTGTGTGTGTGAGAGAGAGAGACGAGACCACCAATCCACACGCTCACACCGGTGCCAGTTCACGGCTGCAGTGGAAACTTCCCTATCTGCACGCACAGAGACACATGAATACAGTATCTTCTACACCACCCACCTTTCCTGTTGTTACACACAATCTCTTCCTCTTCTCTCACTACTATTTTCACACACACAAACACACAGCGCTGGTAAAACAACCCCGTGTGGGAAATAATCTGTAACATAGATTCCCTGTGATCACTCTGGTCATTTCCCAGCGTTCTCGCACCACAAACATCTGACAAATGACGCGATACAGTACTAATGCAGTTTACAAGCCATTACCGGCGCTGACATCCACGTGGTGTTCCAGCTGACACGATTTGTGGTCGCAGCTTCGTCGCCTCAACAGTCAAAACACAGAACAGTTCCTGACAGTAAATTATTACTTACCTCGGAACGTGGAAACAGCTCTGCAGCCGGCGTGAAGTGAGAGATGCAGAACAGAGGGAGGATTGGAAGCGCTCTGCCAGTGAGCTGTGTTTAAGGTGATGTGCCGTTCTGCTGAGGAATAAACACAATGTCTCCAAAGCTGTGGCTCAGCTGTCGTGTCTGATCTTGTTCATGTTTTTTTTTTTTCCAGGTTTGATTTCAGTCCAGCTTGTCCGTCCTCTTATATTCTTTAATGCCTTTTCTGTGATTCCTTTTTTTCCGTCCTTCTGAACAGCAAAAACAAAAACTTGATGACATTTCAGCATCATTTTATACGGTTGTTTTTAAGCTTTCCACCAAACAAAAGCGTCACCTGCAAATATACGTGACTGTACCATTATAATGCATGTAACAGTATGATGAAGATTAAGAAATTTCCTGTGTTGAAATAACATTGAATGTAAATCATCTCTGCAAAAGCAGGCGATTCACTGAAATAACTTTAAAGTGCATTATTCAGTTTACCTTTGACAGTGAAGGCCTGCATGGAAGAGTTTCTCTTTTTGGCTGACTGGTTCACTCGGGTTCACAGAGATAATCAGTTATGGTTTATGCTGTAGGGAGACATGACAGCTTGCTAAGCCAAATTAATGGCAAACGCATTTAATAGCAGAGACAGAATACAAGAGCTGGTAGTTTTGGGAGGCGATCTTTATTGTGATTAAATGGAGAGCCGGTTAGAAATAGAAAAATAATCACTATTAAAAAAATTTACGTTACGCATATAATGAAAATAAAGGAAAAGTGTTATTTCCACGAAGTCAGCACCCAGTAAAAAACTGGTGGAAACAATATGTCGAGGCATCAGCTCCACTGAATGTGAGTCAAATGTGAGAAGACATAAGGTTTTGTTGGGCAGCCCTCACCATGAAACTTCAAAATGACTTAGTCATGACATTGAGAAACAGACGTCCCCTGTCTTCCTCTTTCTCAACCACAACTCCTACTTTCTTTATCTCTCACACTTTCTCTCCCCTCCTCCACCCATTATATGGGAACTGTCACACACTCTGTGACATGTTGAGTGCGGCTGCTTATCTGGCTTGCTTGTGAAATTGGCCACAATGCTCCAATGATGTGGTCAGACAAGCTGGCTGTACAAAAGATAGGCAGCAGGAGAGACACAGAGATTCAAGGAGAGGAAGCCTATTTCCTGAGAGGAATATTGATCTGATCATCTCTTCCTCCCTTCTACTAGCTCCAGCTCCTTTCCTCGGAGAAAGAGGCTGAGTGACAAAGACAGGGGAGAGGAGAGAGGCTGAAAGAGAGTGAAGGAGACAGAGAGAAGGAGACAGATAAGGGGATGATGGCACAACAGCAGCGTTCTCTCTGCCAGGCCCACGGTTCAGGGCTATACAGCAATGGCACAGGGAACAGATTAATAATATATCCACACAATCTCTCAAGTGGTGTGGCTCCCAAGCACTCCATTATAACCACAAGTGCACAAGCTGCAGTAAAGCACTTTAGTCAGCAAGCCCTCAAAATGCTCTATCTGTCCATCTGAAATGCACACCCCTCGTGCTCAAGTTCATCGCTATCAATCACAAGCTATTAGGCCCGAGGAAAAAAAAGCCACAACTGATAAAACCCTCACCGAAGTACATCTTAATTGATGCTTCCATATCCATCCCTCATATCCCCGTGGCGCAGCGCTGACGTGATCTACAAGCTCATCAGGAGGAAATTAACCAACTCAATAGGCCATGTTTCGTCCGGTGAGACCAACCAAATAAATATCCCGAGCCATCTGACCGATCACATTACAGCACCCATCCCAGTGGCTCTCACTCTCTTCTTGATTCCTCATTTATGAGGTGAGCATTTTAGTGCTGCAGAGGTAGCTAATGTACATGTCTCAACAATCTACCTCAGACTGATCTGAAAATCATTCTTTTACAAAATCAGTCTATAAGTCCCTGATGTTTGTTTTAAAGTTTGTGCTTGTTGGGTCAACATAAGTTTTATTATAGCTTATAATGCCATTCAGAAATGAATAGGAGAATCATCTCCAAGTGTGCATGTGGTGAAAATAAATGTTAAGACTTGAGTTGGCCGCTGCTCATCTTCCAGTTAATGCATCCTTTTCCACTTTGGGGTCATGCAACAGTGCTCAGGCATGTAAAAAATGTGGCTCACACGATTCACCTTACTCGGGCAGAAGGATAAAAGTCAGTTGAACGAACTCAAATTGGCATCACCTAAAGCTTCATATTATAGATTTTTGTGTGCATCATAATTTAACACACGTGACAATATGAACATTTAGATGTAAGATACATGCGTGACGACTTATTTGTACCTATACTGAATTCTACAAAGCTGCCGCAGAACAGAATAATAAGACCCTGCAGGTTTATGTCCTCCCCGCCATCGCCATCCTTCGCCCACTGCCGCCTGCCTGAAAACCTGAGCCGGTCCCCCCGCTGCCATTGGCATGCGTGCTGCTAACCTGTAAACAATTCATGAGGGCCCTCTCCATATTTCATGGGGCGGAAATGGATGTTTCATGTCAGGAGTGAGGGAGAGTGGAAAGGGGGGAGACAAAGCAACGAAGATTGAGCGAGGGACCGGTGACGAGAGCTGCAGCGAAGGAACGCGACGGGAGAAAGAGAAGAAGGATAAAATCGGAGTGGGGGGGAGAGGGAGAGAGGAAACTGAGGAATCTGTACAATCTGTGCCATGGATTCCCTCACAGCTCATCTCAGATCTCTTCACAATTAACTTCCACCTCACCTCATTCGTTCGTTGGCCTACCCTTGACAGTACGTATGTGGAGCTTCTTGGACTCATTGACACTAGATAGAACAGGAACGGGGAACCTTATTCCTGTCAGGGGCCATTTAAAGTTTTATAATGATTATAAGTATTACTATTTTATGCCTGTGAAATAATAAGTATTTCACAGGCATAAAAACAGAAAATACACCGTGCAATTGCAAATTAAAAAAACGCAGTCAAGAAATAAACTCAAACTCAAAAATAAGAGCACAAAACATAATAACATAATTTTAAAAGAGGACACTGAGGTCGCTTATCTGATTCCCAATGGAAAGTTATTCTACTATTGTGGAGCCATCACGGCAAACTACCCTGTGTCTCGAGCTTTGCCCTGGGGACCGAGAGCAACAGCTGGTCTGCAGGTCCAGCAGTACGAGCAGGGGTGTATCGGGTGAGCAGGTCAATGATGTAAGAAGGGGCAAGGCTGCTCAGTGATTTAAAAGCGAGCAATAAAAATTTGAAATCACTGAACATCACACATAACCAGTGTCACGAGGCGGGGAATACGGGAAATGTGCTCATATGTTCGAGTTCAGTCCGACAGTAATCCAGATCGCTGGAGACAAAATGAGAGTTAGAGCCTCGCTGAATAAAAGAAATGATCTAATCCTGGTAATACCCCTGATCTGACTGATAGCTGATTTAGTGATATTGCTAAAATGTTTAGAGAACATCCTTCGAGGGCCATACTAAATTATTAAACACATATATTACACTAACTTCTAATGTGATGGTTGAACTTTTCTTTGGCAAAGCATCTAAAGTGAGATGGTAGCGATGATGATGCTTCTATGAGCTGATTTTCCAGGTTTGGGTCAGCAAGGCCACTTAACTTTTCAAATGGTAGTTTAAATTTGTTCATAGCCAAAAGAACTTGCTTGCAAAGGACAACAATTCCTCCCCTGCTTCAGACTCAGCATTAATCCCATGCACAAAAATGATGGCTGGGTAGTGCTTGGTATGTCTGTTGTTTCATGGCAGGCCAGAGTGAAAAACTAGAAACTTCCTGTGGTGTCAGTCATTGTTTTTTATATCTTGTGCCATGTCAGTAAGCCACCCTGTGATGGTTCTTTGAGAGAAACTGACACTTTGAACTTTTGAATGAGGTTTCAGCTTCTTAGCTAAGATAAGATATTCCTTTATTTGTCCCACAGTGGGGAAACTCACAGAAACATGTTTCCGCCCGGTTTCGAACCGGGGACCTTTCGCGTGTGAGGCGAACGTGATAACCACTACACTACGGAAACTGATATTTGCTCACCCATCACTGTCCTTCCAACTCAGAAAGCACGCTGGCTTTCCTTTTAGTTCACCAAAAAACAAATTGTTCATGTCTCTTGGAAAACATTCTGCATCTACTTTTCTTTTCTTGACTGTCACCGTGATGCATATCATCGATGACAGGTAACTGCTACGTGTGTCCAATTGCTGAGAATTTTTTTGTATTTCTAAGTTGCTTTTTTTTGTATTTATGAATTGCCTCGTGGGCCGCATGCAGCCCGAGGCATTACGTACCCACCTCTGGCCTAGAGGAAGAGAGGACAGAGAAAAATTGAAAGGACAAAGCAAAGGCTGCAAGAGAGGAAGAAGAAAGAGAAGAAGAAAGACAGAGATAGAGAAGGAGAGAGACAGAGCCACACCAACGCTCGGCTCAGCTAATGAATGTGCGGCGGCGGGTGGCGGCTCCTCCACAGGGAGCTGCCCTCATAACCGACAGGGCCTGGCTGGGTGTAGTAATTGAAAGTAATGATAATTAATATCATCGGCATAATCACCATTCGTTATTACAGGGAGGATGTTTATGGCTTCCTCTGAAAGGGAGAAATAAGGCACAGTTTGTTCAAAAGAAGGGAATCTCATTAACCTTTTAGCTATCCTAATCTTGTTTAATATCAGGGAGAGAGAAAAGTGGTAAGTGTTTTGCAGGAGTGGCTGGGTTATTATTTAGAAAAAGATTTAAAAAACAACATTAATTCTTATTCCGGTGCTTTTCCTCTCCATTGAACTGAAAATTGATGCTAAATCTGGATAAATTGGGTTTGATGTCATGGATAACAAGTTGGGATTAACACACATGAGACTCCTCTGCATCAGTGGAATATGCATTTTCGGATATAAGCAGCCGTAGCATCATACAGCAGAGCATTTGAGAGGCAAATTACGGTAGTCAAATATGGGAGATAAGCAGCAGGCTATGACCAGGAACAAAGTAGGTCCTCAATTTATGGCGGCTTCTGGTTGGTCGTGTATCAGCCCTACTAATGTTGTCTGAGTCTCTGTGGATTCGAGAGGAGAATGTCAAACTTAGTGCAGAATAAGCGAATGCATATCATGAATATATTTCCATTTGTTTGAGTCAGATATATTATGTATTAACATGGGAAACATAGAGGCTGATTAGTTACATCAGGAATTCAGTGAAATGTGATATGGACCGAATTTGTAGTGAGCACCTATAAGCAACCGGGTTAACTTCACAGTCACATGCATTGTGTTTTTCCACCATATTCAAGAATCGCCACTGTACACGAGGACAGGCGCTGAGTGATATCCCATGGAGAAGATTGCACTCAGGGATGACAAGCTTGCATCCAGCATACAAAAACCCCCACCTTTCTCCCTCATGTCCCCTCTTTAAAAAAAAACCTATAGTTATTCAGTTAGTTCAAGTACAATTACGTGCCTTTCAATTGCAAATCAGAGCAGAGCTGCGAATCCAAATAGACAATCAAGCAAGGTCGCTTCCAAAAACACAAGCCTTGCGTTAAGCCAACTCCAGCCTATTAGGGAAGGGACATATGTAGCTAAATTACACCGTGTACCCAGGGGATATGCAAATGTGCAGGACCTCCCGCATGACATACCTTCTTTTTTTTTTTATCATGCAAACCATGTTGGTGTGATAAGCCTTGTATGGAAAAGCACAGGGATATTGGCTCACAGTGTGCAAGTGAATGCGTCTCTTTTGTTAGAAGGGTTATCAAATGCTTTCCTAATAACCAACACTCTAACTTTGGTAATGCCAAAGGATTAATTAAATTCTTCTGATAACAGCAGCTGGATTAAAACGCTTTTAAAACGGTTACTGCGAAAGGTGGAGAGAGGTTCTGAAATTATTTGATTATCACACTTTCTGTTGAGTTTATTGGGGCGTGCGGTGTGTAGGAATACCAACTCTGCTCTTAGCATTCAAAATGAAAATAGTCATACTGTTTGACCTTTGTGACCAATTTCAAATACACAGTGATTTGTTTCTGCACAAAAGTGGCTTCTCCTGCACTTTGAATTACACTTCTCCTTCTAATGGGGCTATTGGTGGAAGAGCTTCTTCAAATAATTAGATATTGATGCGTATCGATTTGCCGTAATTGCAGGGTTAAAGGGAAAAACTACAAGTAGCTGCTTCTCCTCAGCTGCTTTCTTGTTTTCTTTCTTCAACAAGCCTCCATTTTCAACATCTCTCTCTCTCTAAGTCAAACCCTCTCTGTGTCTTTCATTCTCGCTCATTTCTCCTGCAGGCTCACACCCTCTCTTTCTCCCTCGCTCTCGGACCACCCAGACTGCCGTCCCTGTGCGCTCCAGCTGTTCCCCTGCTGTGGTTCGAGTTTGTGTTACTTTGTTTCCGCATGGCTACGATTGAGGCAGCCCCCACCGCGACCCATCCAACCCCGGCTCTTTCTCCGTTGCTCCGTTCTTCCCCACGTCCTTTTCCTCTCTCTCTCTCTCTCTCTCTCTCTCTGCTCATGCCCTCAAAGAATCGCAGAAGGATGGCTTTTGTGTCCAGTGCAGGTGTCCCGGGTGGGTGAAAAGGGGCGCAGAGGCTGTGGCTGCCTACTGTTGAGGGGGGGGAGGTTATTCAGCCTGGGATCCCCCACCTGTGGCAGGTCTTGACCCACATGAGTCAGCCAGTCACTCCTGGGCTATAGAACCTTTGTGGTTGAATGCTATTACTCTCTGTGTGGCTAGATACACACAAGAGACCTGGCAACGCTACAATGCTGCTTGTTCCTCATGAGTGATTCATGCTTAGCTACTCATCCACACCGTACTCCAGTCCAGACTGGTTTGAGGTGAGAAAGGGGAACAGGAGTGTTGAATGATGTTAAACTGAATGGGGAAACTGGACTTGAGCGTGGAATGGATGAGTAAATACAGATGGCAGGAAGATCGTTCATTAATGAGGGCCACATGGTGACTTCAATTTCAAAACATCGCACATGTGAAACGAAACAGAAGCGTGAATTAAAACGAGAAAACAGAAGTTTCTTTGGTCACGTTAAAGAGCGTTTGAACATGCTTGCTTCAGTTTACCAGGTTAGACTTGCAGTTGCCAGGTGAGCTTGGGGAGATCTGCCTCATTAGTGAAACACAATAACAGCCTTGGGGCCAGAAAGAAGGGCGAGCCATCCCTTGGCTCTGATCTTCAAGCAGTTTTGCATTTAGCTTCCAGATGGGTCAACTTAGGGCACAGCGAAGACCATGCTGATCCTCGTTACGTGCCCTGAGGACAGCTTCACCGCGGAGCCCGAGGGTGCGGATATGTCTCCTGTTGATCCTGCCATGCCACGCCGCAGCCACCGCAGCTCCGGAAAGTGAGATATTTAATGTGTGAATTGAATCAGAAAGAGCCACTGCCAAAGGGGGTTTTCAAATCTGGCTTGTAGTTAAGGTTCAACCGAGCCTCTGTCTCATCCTCACTGTTGTGCTCATATTTGACAAACCTGATACGAGTCTACACCCCTGGTGCCTGTTTTGTTTCTGCAGGGGATTTCTCATGCTGAAGGTGTCCAATTATCCACGGTGGTAGAGTGGGGACTCTCAAGTCCCCACAGAAAGGGAGGTGTGCGTCTGTGTGCGTCCGTGTGCGTGTGTGTCGGGGGGGGTTGTCGAAAAATAAATTGTGTTTGTGATCTCAACGAGTCCCTGAACAGTGGAAAGGGAGAGGTGGGGGTGGCTGTGGAGAAGGTTAACCTCACTTTAATGAGAGTTCTTATAGGATTCAAATTTCAGCGGAGTGATTCAAAGCCACCGCGACCTCCAGTCTGTCTGCCATCATCAGGACCATGGCAAGCACACAACACTGCAAAAAAAAACCCCTCCTAAACAAAAATTACTTCCTAAGATTTCTGGAAAGCCAGGGTAAAAATCCAGCCTCCAGGCAAAAGTACTATAAAACGTCTTCATCTTAAGCTTCATGCAAGCAATTAAACTTTAAATTCAAATTAAATCGCTCAGTTTAGGCTTTATTAACTTGAAAAAGAACTACAAAGAAAATCTACAACAAGAGATTCATACACTTCCTCTTAAAATATTTATTTATTCAGAATAGACCTTTTTTATTAATGCTTTTTGTTAATGCTTGAAAATTATTGAAACAAGCACATTTTCCAATGGATTTCTAATGCTTTAGATAAACTTACCGCATCGGCAGATAATTTTCCAACTTGTGGACCAACGTTATTGACTCCTGAGTGGGTTGAGAGTCAATAGCTGAAAATGACTTGTGAGAAGAAAACATGCAGTGATATGCTTGTTGTTGGTTTTTAATACACAACTCTTGTATTAATGTAAAACAGCCAAACCGAGAGAATTATTAATAAAGATGTCTTGATAGTCTGCTTAGATGTGCAGTTTTTGCAGTGTAAAACTCCATCTACTCTCTCTTTTCATTCCCTCTCTTCCACTCTTTCCTTTATGTGCAGTATTCAGTATCAATGGTGCTCGTATTACATAAAGTTTTAACAGCCTGCGTGAAAAGGAGAGAAACGTATGAGCCATGATTTTACTGCTTCCTGATCCACCCGGCCCCCTGCCCACACTGTGGCTCGCTTGTAGCTGTCCTCTAGTACCAACCCTCCCCACACAAACTCAACCTGCCAGAGAGCCTTTCTAACACATGGTTAATGTTGTGAAATGGTTGCAGTTTGGTTAGTTTTAGGCATCAGAACTACTTGGTTTGGTTTAGAAAAATATCACGGTTTGGGTTAAAATAAGTGCGTTTATGTATGTGATGTAAGTCAAGTATGTTACACATGTGAATTAAATTAACTTATTTATGATAAAATATGTCAATGCTGACTTTTGTTGTCAAACAGGGACACTAGGCTCCTGTGTTTTACACGTCCATCCACCATGACCTCCACCTCCCTGCATTAACTTTACTCTTCACACTATGTCACCTTGCTCTGAACGTCTAATATCGCTGAGGATGGGTTTGCATTTGAGTTACCTGAAAGACCAGTGCGTCTCATACAGATGCTCATGCATCTGTGTGACAGCCCAAGGATGACAAAACTTTGGTGTTTGACGACCCGGGTATGAGAAAGTTCTGATACCTCCCTACTCCTCTTATTGAGCAATAAATATGACCCTGTAGGCGATAATAACCGGAGAATAAAAGATCAGGAGTGGCGTATTCCTCCTGCAAGTGCCCAGGAACAAACTCTTCTTTATGTGAGATTTTATTCTATTCACAACATTTATAGAAACATTTGAACATCCAGGAACTTTTGAGTGCAAGATTAAAAGCTTCTCCTGTTCGAGCTGTTGTAGTGATGCTGGCAAAAGCTAATATCTACTTAAACACAGAGACAGATTAGTAAGGATTTGAACTTGATTCAGAGCCAGACTGAAACAATTGTTTTTAAAGATTGAATAAGTTCAGGGGAACTGAGGGGAGATGAAAACATCAGACTATTGTTGAACCAAACCCAAAGGAAGCTCCTTCAAAAAGGGGAGGCAAACCAAACCCTTTTAAATTACCACGGGAACCAAACAAAAGGTGACATGGCTGAGTATTTTCCTGTCTTTATTTCAATGCATCTTCTTTTCTTTTCAGCAGATGTGATTACAATCGCTTGATTTTTCCTTTCTTTTGAGGGAAACTCCTTTGGGTTTATTTCCACAGTGTGCAATATTTAACCATTCAATCTTTCAACATTAATTTGGGATTCGATGCCCCCCCCCCCCCACCCACCCATGCTGCCCAGTAAATCAAGCCCCCCGCCCACCCTCCCTCCATCGCACATCACACACAAACACACCCCGACTCCCCCTCTTCTTGGCTATCGGACATCAATCTAGCCAGCACCGTCTGCTAAGCCTCACTGGGCAATTAACCACATTGAGAGTGAAAGCTCTAATCAATCCCTGGCCTTCTCCATCACACACATATAGACACACACAAACACGCAAACACACACACTCCTAAATCCATCGGTGTAAATGTCTCTGCCATTTATACAAGAGCAGAGCTGTCTAAACACTTTTGAAACCTGCTGTCCCTTCAAGGACACACACAAAAAACAACGACACAAACTCGCTCTCACTTTCTTACGCTTGTGTCCAATGAATCACGAATAAATACAGATCTCACATCTCATCCTTTCTTGCATTTGAACAACATCTAATACAGGGGCCATCACTTCACAGAAGACTTGTACACACACTCTCTTCCAAACATGAAAGCATTTTATTTTACATTTGAGTCTAGTGACAATGTCAGAAACGTGGTTTTAATTAAGACAGAACGGAAAAAACAGATCTTGTCATTATTGCCAAGCCTTGTTTTACAAATCTGTAAATGGAGAAATCGGGTTAAAAGTGTCTCAAAGAGCCTGCGATCCCTCTGCCTCTACATGGCGTGGGCTAAATGTGAACCACGAGGGGGACTGCTGTGAAATTCAGGCATCCCTCTACAGCTTGTCTCATTGATTCATGTGGGCCTAAATGTCAGCACCAGCAGGGCAGAGGACCCTGGTAAACCCCCTGAGAGCGCAGGGTGATGGGGGCTAAAAGCAGTGCGCTCCACAGCCTCGACTCAAAATAGCCTGCTTGACTCTGACGGTATCAAAGGACAAGACATCATTGATTAAGGGGACTAAAAGAATATATGTCCACAGATAAAGGTGCTTTAAAGCTTTATGGTATTTTCTGATATATACTTTCCGTGGATTAGGATTCATTTTACTACGTGGTAAATGTACTTATGATCAGCATTTATTCAAACCATACACCATTATCCCTTCTCTAAATCCTCACACTCATGCATCTATCCATACTGTATAATTTGCGGATTCCTCCTGATCCTTCAATATTTCTTCCGTATATATTACATACAGCGTGACTTAATGGGGGGCTACATAAATATCATGTCATCCGCGAGCCACGCTTAGAATTATTGACCCGTCAGCTATTGATTTGGTGTCTTTGTTCATGCATTCATGGGTATGTTCAGTGCTTTGATCATTTGGTGCGTTATGCTAAATCTACATCAAACACAGAAGAGGAATCGATAGCTCTTCCTCGTTACATGAATGATAATGAAATCAGCGCGATTGCAGGGATGCTGGTGACTGATTGCAGTGCAACTTTGAGGGGTTCAGGGAGATGTTGAATCTGCTTTTAACATTTCTTGATCATACCTGTACACTGGTTTCCTCCCACAAACTTGCCTGTAGTTCTTAGGGCTGGGTTAATCGATCAGAACTAGTTCTTATGACAAGCTGTCCGACCACTTCAAGTTCAGATCATGGCTCCTTTTCTTACCTCGGCACAGCTGACCAATCACAAAGGGAAGTGAGTGTGAATGTCGGACACAAATCCCTTAATCTGACATCGGAAAACTTTGGAAAAGCATTCTCCCACAATAAGACCACAGTGTTACTGAAATCACATTTCAGCGGCCTCAACTTTGACCGAGCATCGTCTTCCTTGATAATGTTGAATTACAAGTGACAGCGAGGCTACGTCCACACTAATATTCTTTCATTTTAAACAGTGTTTTCAAACAAAAACTCCATCCAGATGAGCATCATTTCAGAAATATTCGTACTGAAATGCCTGAAAACACGTATCACATGACCCTTCACATGCACTGGACATGCTGGTGTCAACAGGAAGCAGACTGTCAGGACAGGACAACAAAAAAAAAAACTGATGAGTCAGGGAAGCACAGCTGCTTTTCACAGAACCCATAATGCATTTTTTATCAAAACATTGTCAATAGCATTGTGTGCTTGTTTTCTTTTCCATTATATTTCCAATTCCATTTTGTGTCTTTTGAAATATAGACCATATTACATCCTTTCTGTCAATGTACAAACTCAAATTCTGCACAATATCATAACACATACTCCGAGTTCACATTTTCCAGTGATACCTTGTACCACACGTACTCTTTTCGTGGGCCTTTTCTTTAAACTGCATTTAATAGCAATTCATCCAATAGTTGTTAAAATATTTCAGTCTGGAAGCGCAGTTTATATTTAAACAATCCGGGTCAAAGCTGACTAATGATGGGTCAAAAGCTTTAATGCTGCAGAGTTTATCAAGAAACATTATTCTACAGTTAGAGCTCCCTTCAAAGCCATACCTTGAAGACAAAGCCACAACTGTATCTGTGTGTCTTTTTGAAACACACACACACACACACACACATACACATACACACACACACTACTCTCGACTACCTCCTGGGTTCATACAGAGCAACCGTCCCACTCAGTGTATTAGAATAATGACACAGCGAGCCCACTTCTAGTGAGGGGGATGAGGACACCTAGTCAGTTAACAGTCATAGCAGAGTGGATAACACACAAGTATGAATATTACCTGAACAAATATGCTGCTATGAGTCCAGATACACACACATTTGCTAAAAGATTTTGGTGCAAGCTTTAAAAATCAATCCAAAAAGAAAAATTGGAGGGATGATCTGAAAATATGCAGCCGCCTAAAAATAAATAATATATGTGCATCACAATCATTTTGTGTCTTGTTGTGTGAAAACATGGCGAGACAGTTCAATTGGAGCAAAGGGAGTTGAAGGTGTGTGGCTGAGCAACATGGAAAACTCTTGTATAAGATAAGATAAGATAAAGCTTTATTTGTCCCTCAGTGGGGAAATTCGCAATTACATATTAGATATTTATTAGATATTTTAGAGCCATAATTCACAAAATGAAGTGAACAGCCCCATGTGTTTAAATGTGGGCCTCCGGGAGAGAGTCTAATCTGATTGTTAATGTATTTTATTATGAGTTTTTTTTTTGTATTGTAATGTTGTAATGTAAAGGCAAAATACATTGGCTAAACTCTCTCTGTCCTGAACTAAAGTCGAGGCCTTCTATAGTAAATCACAAGAAAACCCCCTAAAAGTTTTCCCACATGATGAGTTCTTGAACGTATTTTCTGAGACGCTTTAATGTTTAACTTTGTGGGGGTGGTGTAAAGAATGGGGGGGTTGGTGGGCTGTCATTTACATACAAATTTGGGAACCACTGCTTTTTTCTGATAATACCTCTTTTAGCCCGTGTAACAAAAGTAAAACTATTATATGAAAAAAAAACATGTGATCATTCATCATAAGATCATGACAGGAAATTAAAAAAAATGTCACATATCATTGACTTAGACACATCATCCATGTGCATATTATGATAACACAGGATTTTAAACCACTACCAGCATAGGGGAAGTATAAACTCCCATGTGCCCACCCATGTGTCTCCTCCAACACTAATATTATAGGACTAATATATAATCTGTCTCGTGCAATCACCACAAACACACCATAAGTCCATTAAGGATGTGATCGGGGATTATTTGGCAGCGTTTTGTGTTTGGGGTTGTCTCACAGGGGCTTTTAAAGTTGCCGCTGAATGGTGGAGGATGTGATAGGCTGAGAGGCCGGAGCTGGGCGAAGAAAGGAGCTGCTCTCAGTCAGCAGAGCAGTGCCGCTGGAGAGCTCTCCCGTCGACCGCAGGCTCCGGCTACAACACGACGTGACACCTCATTTTTATTTTTTCATTTTTTATTTATTGCCTTCTCGTCGCACGGTCGCCTCACAACAAGATGTAACTCGCCGACCTCCACTACGTTCATGCATTTTTGGAAACGGAGCCGGGAGCAGAGACGAGAAGCCGAGGCTGATCCGGCGAATGGAACTTATTGTTGTGCGTTTGTTTTGACTATGTTATCCCCGAGCGAGTTTGGCTTCGGTGCGACTCTCTCCGTCGTCCACCCTTGATTTTTTTTTTTTTTGGGATCTATATCCGAGTAGTTTAAGGGGGGAAAACACACCGAGGATCCTGCAAAGAAAAAAAAAAAAAAAAAGCCTGCGAGCTTTTTCTCCCTTCAGAGCCGGGGATTTAAACCGTGGTGCTCCGGGAAGAGGCGAGAGTCAAAAGAAAGAAATTCATGTGGCCATTCTCTCTATAGCCAAACATTTATTTTGGGGGATTGCATAATGAGCAAGGAAAGACCTAAGAGGAATATCATCCAAAAGAAATATGTGAGTATTAACATTTTTTCCCCCTTAATGCGATCTCTCTATTCAAGTTGGTCTCGATGAAAATGCATAAACTTTCATCAGGGGCTGTGAAGGTTACCATCAGGCTGCTCCTGCACTATTTGGGTCAAATATGGTGTAGAAAAAGGGCTGTAAGTTTACCTGTTAACAATTAAGGCCTGCATGTTTTTGATTTAAAGAGACAGCAATGTTTATTCAGTGTCTGTGTTGCGGCGTTTCTTCGACATCAGACATGTTCGAGGCTATCTCAACATCGCTTTTTTTTAAAAAGGGGGGGCTCGTTTTGACTCCTTTAAACAGCGTGATGTAGAGAGGGGGGATGCATACTGAGCCTCGGTTGTGTTATAAAGCCATAAAAGGGTTGAAATTAAAGGGACTTGGCAAAGTGTTTTCAGAAAGGGCTTTTGTTCGCTGCTCGTTTCTTTCTATTCAGAGCCGTGAAGACGAGCCTGTCGGCCATGGCTCAGCTATTTCGGCTTCCATTTCGTCCCATGCTGAGCGGTTTTATCTCAGCTCCAAACCCTCTCGATATAAACCCAATCTCGCCTATAAGCTCGCGTATGTAGTTTGTGTTACATATAGCCTTGCCTCCT
Source organism: Holacanthus passer (assembly GCA_025331565.1). Lineage (NCBI taxonomy): Eukaryota > Metazoa > Chordata > Actinopteri > Pomacanthidae > Holacanthus > Holacanthus passer. The sequence continues at coordinate 5,935,953 of JAFREQ010000002.1, read as the reverse complement.
GGCTGAAATGTGGGGTTTCTGTGCTGTAGCATCTGGCAACCCGACATGTTTCTCGGACTGTTGTGGCTCTTTAATTTTCTCCATAAAGAGTGAGGGAGAGCAGAGGAAAAGGGGGTCATGCAATTCAGCATATTCGCTCGATTTGCAGCTCATGCAGCGATGTGAGGACACTCTGAGGTGTCTTGTCTCCTCTATTAGTCCTCATATAAGCCCATGAGTCCATCAGGGTCTCGGTCGTTTTGCAGGTCTCCGTGTTGACCTCTGTGATCGTGCAGATATTGCAGCAGCCCGCAGAGGGATAACTCCATTTTTGCAGCACGACCGGGGGGGAGATCAGCTTACAAGCGTCCAGCTCCTCGTCCTACCAGCTACCGTATTCCCATTAAACTGTGCATTTGTGTGGTGGATGTGTTCGTGCACGATGTTCCTTAGCGAGTCGAGGCTTTTTTGAGAGGCTGCGTTCAGTCGCATTGCAGAGGCTCATGTATGAAGCGATGGCAAGAAGCGACCATTTTCTTTCTGCAAGTAACAGTGAATTTGAGGGGAAGGGGCTGCGAGATAAAGTAGTTCAGCCCATGCTTGGTTTAGATCCTAGTCTTAGGCCTTTTTGTGCTTCCTTCATGAATGAGACAACGACTTTTAATGTTGCAGAGTGTGAATGTCTCCACTAAGTCACCATGTATCTGTTTTCCTGGAGGCTGCATGCTGACTGGGCCTCTGGGCTTTTTAAAGTTTTGTTGCACTTCTCTGATGCATTTTTCCACATTGTTACTATGAATTATCCTCACACTCCCAGTAGACACATTGTTGCGTTCAATTGCACGAAGCAGATCATGTCTGTTAATGCTCTGAAGCTGGAGTCAGCAGAGCAAAGCGCCCCCCCCCTCCTCTTCCTCCTCCTCCAACCCCGTCCAAACAACACGTGGAGTGTCTTTTTAAAAAGTGTCTTAACTCCTCAGACTGTTTGGTCCCTGAATGCACCAAAAACAGAACAATTTGTTGCATTTATTTTGTGCTCAAAGGGGCCAAACTGAGCAACAGGTTTGCAGGAGGAGACTAAATACAAAGAGGTTTGTTTGCATACATTCTTTTCATGCAGCTGAGTTCAACTGGGGTATTTTTTTCTGTCTCTCTCAAGTGTAGAGATTACATGCATTTCTTGTGCAATCAGTTAAAGTAGTCTGAGTATTTCTGTTAATAATAGTCTGAATGGCATTTTCAGTTGTTCAAGTGTCCTTGTGGTTTTTGTCTCATAATAACTATACATATCCTGGTAAAAGTGTGAACAAATAGACATCAAGAAACCTTAGTCCCACAAGAGTTTATTATCAAGCTTTTAACCTGAACCACTTAGAGTGTTTTCTATGGTCTTGCTGTTGTCTCATTGAAGAGGGAAAAAATCCCCTATAAAAATGATTAAAACACATCTGTATGTCTTCTTATGGCAACCTATATTTCCCATACAACATCATATCCAGTGAGACACAGTGCTAAAATGTGTTGCCATTAACATTTATTTTTTTGGAAAGTAACACGTGTCATCTGAGATCAGACAGATGTGTAAAATGACTCAAAAAGTAGTCTAAATCTAACATGACACATCACAGCCCGGTTTCTTTTGTACGTTACAAGCGGACTGTTTGAAAATTCAACCATGACAGTGACTTTTCCCTTTCAATGACCAAGTAGATTCAGTTACATTAACGTATTACTTAACCATACTTGAATTGCTGTGTGTTGCAAAAGTGGGTTGAAAACAACAAGTTTTGCATTTTGTGAGTCTCCTCCTGATTTGAGGAAACAGGATGTGCCATAGAATTGACTAACTGAAAAAAAAATCCCCATTTAAAATTAAGCCAGACTATGATGGACAACAGTGTCACACTCTCTAAAATTGGATGTTTTTTTTTTTTTATTATTTAGGTCTATTCATAACTTACAATACAGAACATAAGGGCTGGGGAAATGGTTTGTCTGTGTGCCTGACTGCAGGATGCATGTTTCTGTCCTGTTTTTTTTTTTTTTGTGTGTGTGTGTGTGTGTGTGTGTGTACGTGCATGTGTGTTACATCTGTCATGTGTTTTCGGCAGCTGCAGTTAATGCATAAAGTCTGGCCTGGACCAAATAAGGCTCACAAATGTGCATTTCTAGAACAACCTGGAGGAGTCCAGATCCCCGAGCCCCCCCTCCAGGCTTTGAGACAGGACTCTTGGCCCCTACTGATCCACCCCTCCCCCTCTTATACCCCCCCTTAATTAGCGTAAGACAATTATACATGCTTGGCTTAACCATTTCCCCTGAAACACGAGTGTGAGTTGTTACCCCTCCACCCCCACCCCCTGCGCCCAACAAACACCCACTATCTGCGACTGATATTAAAATTCATCAGTCATAAAATGATTGAAAAGGGGGATGAGTCCTTAATAAAAGCAAACAAGGCAATTAGCATTTTCTTCTAGAATTGATGGCCGCCAATATGAACGGAAGCAAGAAGAAAAGCCAAATTGCTTTTTCATTTTTTTTTTTGTTTTACAAAGATGCTTCGTCACTAAAGTCAGGTTGAGTGACACTGCAGGAGCAAGCGAACACAGCGTCTCTCTGTGCTCCCGTTAAAACTATTGTTAAAATGCATCTTTGTAGGTTTCTTTTCTTCATTTGTTGGTGCCTTTAGAGCCAGCTGTTGAGGGTAGGTGCTGTGTAATGACTGAGGTAGCAAGCGCTAATGTGTGGCAGTGTTGTTCTGTCTAACGAAACATGACACATACTGTGTGTGTGTGTGTGTGTGTGTGTGTGTGTTTTGTGAATGCGTGTAAGCGAGAATAGCAGGAGAGCACGGCAGAGTGCAGCTCAGTGCAGCCAGGGCCATTTTGTGCAGAGTCGGCTCTTCCTGTAGGCCCCAGCTGGGGCTAGGCCTCTGATTCAAAGGTTGTGTGTGTGTGAGTGCGTGTTTGTGTGCACGCATGGTGTGTGTGGGACAAGCACAGCTGCTGCAGGGGCCTTTACAAATGTAAAGAGGCTGTCAGTGTTTGTTTCATCAGGCGCACAACTGATGAGGGCCAAGTTGAAAATCCATTGCACTGTGAGTGTGTGCGTTGAGCGTGCACAAAAAGAGGAAACAAAAATAGAGAGCGGGGGCAGAATGGGGAGTGCAAAGGCACAGACTCTCCCCCTCCTCTCCTCCTTTTCCTCTCTTTATCTCCCTGTCTCTCTGTCTCTGTCTCGCTCTCTCGTTCTTGGGCTGTCCAAATGAAATGTGGGCCTCATGTAGGACCATGAAGAGAGGGTCACAGGGTTGTTTTTTCACCGTGCCTGAGCCTCAATGCGCTTCATTTAACCTTATGTTTCAATGCAAATTATTCTTTCATAAGCTCCCTTCTCCTCACGTGTGCAACATGGCAGGGTTCACTTTGCAACCTCCCCGTCACTATGGCTACCAGGGCAAACCAAAGTGTACTGTGGCAAAAGCAACGTTTTACTGCCTGTTTATTTGACCACGTTCACTATGGCTACGCTCCACGTGGCACCTGTGAAAGGCACTACGGGAAAAGATAAAAGTGTTTTCCATATGTGCTTGTTCATTTTGTCACTTTACATTACACAGGTTTTCTGTGAATGTACATCCATTCAGAATGCAAAGCGATGAGTTTAAAACCAGCAGGATGTGGCAGGAATAGCCTTAAACAAAAGGCAACAGAGGATAATACTTTTAAATTTGAAAGTAACGTCACCCTGCTTTATTGTTTTTTATTCGGCAATGGGGGAAAACTCAAACAGGGCTACTTTGATTACGGTTGCCAAACTGTATCAGCGTGGCATAAAAGTTACTGCCAAGAATATAAAAAGTCCTGATGATGATTGCCAGCAATTTACACACAATGGAAAATAACTGAAACAAACCAGGAGTTTCAGTCGTTCACACCATGAAGAGAAAACATAAATCAAACTATGCTTCACACCATTTCTAAGAAACAGGAAAACACAACACACAACCAGATGTGCTCTCCAGCCCCATTTTCTCTTTGTCTCAGTGACAATTAAATCTTAACTGTACTGAAATTTGTTGAGTAATTGGACATTGCCTCAGCTCACGTGCACAGCTTTCACACGGTTTTGTGTTAGAACAGAGAGGAAGCAGTTCTTCCCACGGGGCTGCAGGCACAGCCTCGCATCCCTTTGGCCCCGTCTCTCCTCTCGCAGGGCCTGCCGACTCGACAAGCGCTGCCAGAAAAATTTTCTGGGAGTGAAGTTGGCGAGCCCGGCCTCTTTTAATTCAGCCTTATTTATTTATGTATTAAGTTTGTGCTGAAATGAGGAGAAGGGAGCCCTTTTTTTTTTTCCTTAAATAAAGTCAGCTTTGCCAACAGAGAGTTTACTGCATCATTACAGGCGCTCTGTGAGCTGCCGGCTTCAATTTGGACCGGCGATGGATGTTCAGTGGCCAAATGCATCACCACTCAGCTCTTTTCTCCGGCATAAATACGGACTCCCTCCCTGTTTACCCTTTACTGTCTCTGCCTCCCTCTTCTCCTCTTGCGTCTGTTTTCTACAGCATTATGTCACACTCACGGCACAAACTCCTGTTATGCAATATGACCTTTTCTCTTATCAGCTGTTGACATTGAGCACAGTCTCCAACTCTTTGCTGGCACCAGCATGCACACACACGCACACACACACACACACACACACACACTGCCAAAGGTCTGTAGGTGTGCACCTGCGGTGAGTAGGTGAGATAAACCGGTTTTAAGGCCAACCTTGGAAGGTGTCTCCTGGTTATCAGCCGCACAGGATATTGAAGAGTAATGACATAAAACTGGGCGTGACTGTCTTTGTTATACAATACTTGTGTATCTGTCATGAGCGGTGTGTAAATAGGCGTGTGTAGGTGTGTTTTACAGCATATGCTCCAATAGTTGGAAACGAGGCATGGTTGGACACGATGCAGTTGTGGACAGCCAGTGAAAATGTGTGTGTGTGTGTGTGTCACGTACACAACGTGCGTTCCCTCTGTGCGCGACTTCATTCTGCCGAGTGATTTATATCCTCCTGTTCCTGTGGGTTTGGATGGAGATGGGGGGAGTGAGACAGCTGGTCAGGCCCTGAGAGGCTCTGTGTGTGTGTGTGTGTGTGTGTGTGTGTGTTTGAATGAATGAGTGAGTGGTTGCCACAGCTTATCCGTTCAGGATCCCTATGAAGCTGAATCAACACTTTAGCTTTGTCTTTGCTTTGGCCTTGTAGGCTTTATGGGGGCCCATGAAGGACACTCAGCAATAGTAGAATGAAAAGAAAACAATTAACTGACTATTAATAATATCTTTCTAGAAGCATCGTCAAATATGTTTGTTTTTTTTATATAAAAATCCACAAAACAGTCTTACAAATCTCCAGGTGTCTTTGTCTCTTGTTCAAATTTCAGGTTAGCTCTGGGTTTCCCTTTAAGCTCTGTAAGCCGAAATAGGAGGCATTAGGTTGTTTTTCATCCATTTTGGAATCACCAAGCTACTGTAGCTTAGTGTGGTATTAGCTTTTAATGACCATTATGTATGTCTTTTAGACAACCTCTTGACCGATCCGTGCTCGCCCTCTCCCCACGCCTCATCTCAGCTACATCAGTTTAATAAACACTCCTTACATTTTCATCCCGTGGTCAATCCCATCTGATCCTCTATTGTGACACCGTCGTCTTTACACATCCAGTGAATTAAGCCTCCGGGGATGAAGCAACAGAGCAGAGGCTCAGTCGGTATCGATCCTCCATTACTCCCTCTCTTTCTGCCCAGAATACCACAGTTTCGCTGTCAAACATATGCCAGTAATGCCAAGTTCACATTACAGGATTGTACCTCTGATTTTCCACTGGCTGACACTTTTTGGAGATCGCCGACAAAAGTCCCCAGATCAGAGGCATATCGACGCTCACAAATCAGCGCTTGATAGCTACGTGTGAAACTGTTCAAAGATGCGATCCGAGAGCTCGCCAAAGCCTCGCAGACGATATCAAGCAGGCTAAATGTCTGGTCATGTTAGGGACAAGTCAGGGAGCCATGCAACAAGCTGCAGCCAATGACAGCAGACATGGGAGCCAGAATCCACATCCATTGCTTTTTGTACCTCATTTTATTTGCTCCAAATCTATGCACAAACAACTTGGACTGCTCATTTATTGCAGACATTCATTTTGGAAGAAAAAAAAATCCCATCCCGTGTATGCTATCACGCCATTTCCTGTGTTGCTTCTCGCTTGTTCATTTTTATGGCAAACATAGCTTGGAGACCAGACAGACTCGTTTGGAATTCCTCTGGGTGAAAGATCTTGTAATGTGTGACCCCCCCCCGTCGCTGATCAGTCATGTAGCGTGCAAACCACAATGACTTCAAGATTCCTGATTAGAAGGCAGAAAGTTGTGGAGTGTGAACAGTGCAATGATCTGACGAATTTGAAAGCCATGTCGTGTGATCAGGGCATTAGTCTCTGTAGCCAACATCGTAAAATATCTTGACTGTGATATGAAGATTAGCGAATCCTCAAGCGGTCTGGCTATGGCTCTTAAGCAAATTCTATATGCTGATCATATTTTCTGAAGACAGCTGGTTGTACAGTGTCATCAGATTTCAGTCCGGGAATACTATTCAGCTTTACCATTCAGTGTACATTCATAACTGTTCTTGTTATGTGTTACAGTCTCGCAAGCCTTCGGTGCAGCGATCTATGAATCATTCTTTTTATGATGGAGCAGTTTGTTTCTTCCTGCCAACAAGCCACCGGCCACTCTATTCAGGTCCTCTTTGGCACGGTGCTACCTTGGCTGGTGAATCGCTCTCTCATTTAATCTCTCATGAGGGTATTTTCCTGTGATAACTTTTTTTTATATTTGACTATCATTATCCCTCGTTTTCACGGCCGTCATTTGTGGCTCTCCAACATGCATGGCTAGTTGTGGAACGGTGACCTCCCTTCTGTTAAAGCGCTCTTGAATGCAACCCTTTTCACCAAGCGTTTGGCCCCTTGCGAGGGAGGCCTTAATTCAGGATGGCAGCCCCCCCTCCTCCCTCCTCATCCATCCCCCAACCAGGGGAGTAATGAGCCAGTGGAGCAAAGTGGCTGGGTGACCACCGGTGCTGCCTAATCTCTACTTTTCAGCCCTCGCTGAATGATTAAAAAAAAGTAGATGTGGTGAAGGTGGTGTTGTGCAAACAGGGTTTTTATACAAAGCTTATTGATTCAAGGCGGAATTGTAGTATATCTTGTGGTTTTTTTTGATTGATTTAGAGGAAAATGACTGGTTACAGAAAAGGTGTTAACTGCATCTGGCCGTCGCTCGTATCAATTCCGCTCGCCAAACTGTATTTGGCGGATGGACAAGGGCATGTTTTAATGCTGAAGCATGGAAGGGTATCCATGTTGCTGCTGAGCTGTCGGACGTGCCGGTTCCTGTGTCAGCTCTCATGTGAGAAAACGGGAGGAGCGAGGAGGTAGCGGCGGTGGGCGGCTGAGGGCTGTAAGAGGCAGAATAAACGCTTTATTTGATTCGCAGGTCAATATATACACATTCTGTTTGCGTCCATCCGACACCCCCGTCCTCCAGCCGCCATGAGAAACGCATTACTTCCCCCCCCATCTTGTCTTGTAATAGAATACTGAGTGGATTTCCCTCTGTTCCACTCTATCTCTCTCACCTCCTCCCTCTCAACTCATTCGCTCTATTACTCAGCGCAGCTACAAAGAGAGGAAAGAGGCGTCGGGAGCTTTCTGTGGGATAGCGCTGGAGAGAGGACGGAAGAAGCGGGGGTATTTTCTCCTCGCCTTGCTGCAAAATTGCCTCGCAGTTGCAGAGGAGGAGCCAGCGCACGATCGGCAGGATCTGTTCCCCTGTCTTTTTTGCGCTCAGTCTTAATTTTACTGAGTACGTGTGTTTGCATGTGATAATCATTTGCTTGAAAGATCAGACTGCTTAGCGACATGATTAGGTTGTTGGCGGTTTTTCGCAGCTCTCTTCTCTCGGTCTCCCACTCAGTCGGCATCTCGCATTCTTCCTTCCGTTTTGTTTTGATTTGGTCTGCCAAAGGAAACTTTGGAATCCTCTCCGGTTTGATCTTACACAGCTGTGTGAATTAACCCCCTCCGACACCTCCCAGCCAGACACATACACACCCTAACACACTAACACGCATGCAGACACATAATCTGGCCCTCTGGGGTTGTCATTTTGTACTTGGTAAATCTTGTCCTTGCTGTAATGCCTTGTGCAAAAAAAAAAAAAATCACTTAAAGAGCTGTTGGACACATTTTCAGTGTTAAATGTCTATTTTTTTGCTGTTACCAAACATTTTTATTTACAGTGAATTGTTTATATTTGCTGTTTTATTAAATGTTTATTTGTTGTAATCTTGTTATATGAAGCACTTTGGGGCTGTCCTTGGGGTTGTTCTCATTCTTATTCCCATAAATGAAAAGCTGTATAAGCAGGGATATTGATTTTTCTTTTCTTTTTTTGCCTATTGATTTTTTTTTTTTTTTGAGCAATAAGTTTTTCCACAGAGAGAAGCAGAGTGTGAGTCAAAGGTATTGTTCCCCCTGTTTTTAACCTCTGCTCAATAGATGAGGGCTTTTATAATTCTCCTGGCTGCGTGATTTCCTCCAGGCCTCACAGCAGGGAGCTAGAGTGCATGGTACACTGAGGGAAGGGCGCCAGAGTCTGGGCTGAATGTCTGGCCGGCCTCCCCTGGCCCTGGATCAAACATCACAAGGCCCGGGCGGGGGGGGGGGGGGAGGGCCAGCCCTGGAAATCACAACCTGTGATCGTCAAGGAGAAGAAATCCAAGAGGATAGAAATAATGAAATTAGGCACCATCTCAAGTGGAATATCCACAGTGACGGCATTGAAGGCGAGGCCTGTGTACTGATCTCTGTCAAAATAACTCCATACAGAGTCCAGCTCCTGAAAAAGCACAAAGCCTGATGTGGGCCTTTACTGTTTTCAGAGTTAATTGTTTGAGGATGTGGATAGGAAATGAGATAACCACCGGTTGAATCCAAGCCTGACACTCACTTTCACACGTTTGATATGAGTAATGCAGGTGTTGGTTTGCAAAAAAAAAAATCTGGGTAAACAGAATTTGTAAGACAACTAGCAGGAAGTCACCATATTGGCTCAACAGTGCACCCCCCCAGCTGCTTTACTGTCGCTATCCCTCTGTGGTGTGTATATGTATGTGTAGGATGGGTATGTATGACTGAGGGGGAACTTATACCACCCAGAAAATGACACGCTGACACGGTTTCTGAGCAGGTCAAACATCTTTTCCTCTGTGTCTCAGAGCTTGCTCACGAGGGCGTGGAGCTACATGAAGAGTAAAGTTTGATTGTTGTTGGAGCATCTGGTTCCTGGGCTGCATTCAGGGGAAGTCACTAGATCTGTCTCGCGATCATCTGAGTCAGAGAAATCAAGTGTGTAGTCGTGAAACTGAGAAAGTGTAGCCGAGAAGGGAAATTTTAGGTACAAAAAGCTGATAATGCTGCGTGTGTGTGTGTGTGTGTTTGTCTTTTAGCAAAAAGATTAAAAACAAATGTACAAATTTATGACTTTAAATTCTTCCAAAGACTCAAGTGTTGCCTCTAAGCACAGAAAATAAAGAAAGAAAACTCCCTTTTATTTTGATAACCATTCATAGATCTTATTCAGAGCATAGAAACTGCAGTCCTCATGTAGTCATCTGCTGTACTTGTATTACCCAGCTGCTGTGACATCTATTCAGTAAATTTCAACCGTCATTAGAAACTGGTAAGCTTTCACAATTTCCTGACAGTAGATCAGTTATTTTACCATTAGCGACAGTCATTTTCAGTTTGACAAAAACACCCCCGCCATTCAGTCACTGAAATCAAGAGTGGAATTTCATATTACTCATACCATTCTGTCATATATGACAGTTGTTTGTGATTCTCTGTAATTCCTGTCGTCATGTTCCTGAGGTGGAGAGGCGATACATGAATTCCTTATATGTCGTATTCATGGACGGAATAAAACAAGTGACAACAAAGCACACTAGAAAATATGACAGGGAGCATTAGCGAGTGTAGATCAACTAATGCCACTGTTGTATCATTGCAGTTCATCCTAAAAATGTGTTTCTTAATTTTTCTTTTTTCAGTAGCCGTGACTCGCATCTTTAGTCGACAGCAAACAACTTGAAACGACATGAGAATAAAGGGTCAATTCACCCTATATCACACAAAACAATTCTCATCCACCCTTCATGGTTTCTAGCTGTGCAGACAGTTTCACTTTTATCTGCTGAGGTTCATTGGGAAATGGTCCAAAACAAAAGTGTTCACAGTAAGTCTGAAGGTTTTTCAGAGTAACAGTGACACCGTTTCTGTGAATACACATTTCCTGATTTTAACTTTCAGTGCTTTTATTAGCACAAAAAAAGTTACATTCACCTCCTTTTAGTGAGGTGACATGAGACGAAAAATCAAAACCTCAGCACGTAAATATATATTCATGGTTAGATACTGCTTGAGTTATGTTATATATTTTTGTGGGAAACTATGTTTTTGGCAATTTGACCCTTTTAAGTACATGAGCTACTTAACCTACAATGTAAATGCCTGTGTTGACGTGATAAACAATACATGTTGTTTTTTTTAGACTTTCAGATCAGCTCATATTATTCATACAGGTTGGAAAAGTGTTGTCATTGTCTTTCCAGAAAAAGGCCCAAATGGTAACCTTCAGCATTGGCCCCAACCATGGTGGGCAGCATGTGTGATGACGAACTAGACCTATGACTCAGAGGTTTATTGTAAGCTAAATCATTGATAACTGATTTAGAATAACTTTGGCGCTGTGCGTGAGTGTGGGGAAACTCGATGGCTAACTCACTCTATTTGGTTTGTTATACTGACAGCATCATTAATGGGTTCATATGAAAGACTGAGTCAGACAGAATGGATCCAGTAATGAAGTTATCTAATTCGTAGATGAATACCAGCTCGACGAGTGACTCAACCCTCAACCGCTAAATATAAGCGTGTCTCCCTTTCATGACTTAACTGCGCCTGCTCAACCCGGTGCACCTGGACCTCGAGCTGTTATGAGGTTGACGTTTTTTTTTGGAGCCACCTCTTTCTCGCCTGTGCTCGGACCTAAGTTCATTTGTTTCACTTCCTATCCAGGCTCCCTTTGAGGTCAATTACCAGTTATAGTGTGCAATACACGTGTGGGCGCCTCGCTCTCTCTCTTCGGCGCCTTCTAATCGCTCCTCATGCATCACCTTCATTCCTCATCCCCACTGTACCAACGCCATTATTCACTTCTTTCTCGCTCCTTTTATTTCCACTCCATCTACACTTGCACACAACCTTTCCTTTACCTCGTCTCACTATTCTTCTACTCTCCCCGTTCTCCCCCTCTTTCTCTGCCCCCCCCTCAGGCCTCGGAGACTTTGCCTTTGTGTGCGATAGTGGAGTGAGTGGAGCAAGGGGTGTGGTGAGGTACGGGGGTTTTGTCCCAAGCTGTGAGGTGAAAATCATTTCTTAATTGCCTCTTGTCTTTTTTGTGCCAGCGGTTGTGCCAGGGAATGGACTCCCGGGCCTGCGCTACAACTCCCTAAGCAGAGGAACTCCCTCGCCTAAGCCCTGGCTTTGTTTCATAACGTTCTCTGGCTACAGTGTAATCTGCAGTCATACAGCAACACACACACACACACACACACATATACGCACACACACACAAACAGAGGCTTTAAAAAGGCTTAAGATGTTGGACACAGCAGAATACAGAGAAAATAGGCTTTGGATATAGCACTATGAGGTCTAGGTGAGTTGTAAATGAGCAGTTATGCTGCATTGTAAATTGAGTGTACTCAGTGTGAAGCACAGTACTGGATGCTATAGATATTGTTTGGCAGTCGACATTGTCTGGGATCTTGACTAATGTTTGTGAACACTTTGAGGTCTTCCTGTTTTCGCTTTGTGCTTTTAATCTCACATATTTTGGAAAAGTGTGTGTACATATCGAACAACAGCAGCCTGTCATTTATGGCTTCCATTTGCAATTTCTTTCTTTTTTTTCTGTGTGGACAAGTGTGTTTTAAATCTAGTTTAGCTCTGTTAGACATTGGTAGTTGTGGTGTAAAGCAAATGTAGATATCTCTAACCAAAGCTCTTTTGGAAATTGAACCTGAAAAGATACAGTTTGTTTTGGTTGCTTGTTTCTTCCTGTCTTTTCTTTATACTGGAGCTGAGAATATGATGTTTCTCTGCTTAATGCACACTCAGGATGTTTGACCCATTTCTATGGATCTTATGTCACAGGATCATTTTTGGCCATTGCAGTTCAGAGACTGATCTGCAACAACTCAGGATCTTACTTCGATGCTATTTAACCATCTGTAACATTAAAGTGTCATCCTTAATCAAAGCACAGTAGATACAGACTCGTGTGGTGTTGACCATGGAGATGGGTTGAACCTGAAATGGGCTTGACCGTGGTCGGGCCCTGTTCCTGCCTTTTCCTGTCAGCTGTCAGCGGAGGGCTGTGGTGGCTTCCTTAACCACCACCCTCACTGGTAATCTTATCTCCCTGACAATCTGCATTAGGCTCAGCCCGCTAACCCTTCACAGGTCACAGCACAGGCGTAGTTTTTCTTTGGTCCCCGGTGGTGCAACACTGTATGTTGAGAGGAAGTGTTGTCGTTTGGGGTTTAAACTTTGGCTCGTTGAAACGGCCCAAACAGGGGTTTGATTGATGGGCCGCATTCTGCACAGGATCAGTCTGTCATAGCTACTTGGACATCGAGGGAGCTTATCTCTCTCTCGCCTCCTCCTCCGTCTGTCAACTCATAAAGAGGATGTATGAATTTCGGAGGAGGCTACTTGCCTGTTCTGCTGCACAGTCAAAGACACACAGCCCCTAAAAATCCATAAAAATCTGTCTCCCACTCTCCCTCCCCCAGTCTGTCTCGCTCCCACTCCCCTTTAATTTTACTTGGCCGCAATATCCTACCTAGACGGTGATTGTTGTTTTCAGAGAGCCGGAGCGGTGTTGTTGTAACGTAATCATTTAGTCTCCCTCCCGTGGTTCTGGCAAGCTGCACGCTGAAATCTACCCACTGCTCATTTTTATGGAGAGCGAATTTGCTGTAGCTACTGTTGCCGCCGCCGCCGCCGCCGGCTCACCTTTTTACACCGTATTTGCCAGCGTAGATGGATATCTCCCCTGCAAAACATTTGAGAGATGACACATGTTATGTACACATTTAATATACCCCAGAGGTCACGCTTGTGAATTTGATTAGCGTGGCTGAAATACGATTGTTGTGATATCGAGTGACTTGGCCTATATTGAATTTTTAATCTCTGTGTCGACCGCGGCTTATATGACGTTCCATTTCTCCTGATCGCTGTTGTTGGAAGTGGAGTAAGAATTGTGTTGTACCTCCATTGCATTGAATTAGCACAGTTAAACTTGACAAGTCAAGGGCTTGTTTATAAGGTTAACACAGAACCCTCCTTGTGGTATCATTACTGGAAAATACAAGAGGTTGTTGAGGCAATCACAGGTACGTTTTATTTATTTATTTTTTACTGAGCGTCTATTGGATTCAACAGAGCAGTTTAGATTCGTGCGTATCGTCTTGTAGTGGAGCTTGTGGCCGAGGCGGTGTCATGGGAAATGAAGCTGCTTGTGTACTCAGCATCCCCGTCATCTCCTGTTGGTCGCACACAAACCCCCCTCGGCCTTTGCCTCAATTTGTCTTTTTGTCTTTGTCATGCTCCCGTGAATGCACGCTCGCCACATGTCATGAGAATTATAGCACGGCCCTGAACTTACCTGTCAATCATCCTTCCACACAAACCGTATAAATAAACACTCGCACGGCTCTGAATCTTTTATTCACTTGTCTTGTTATTGCATCTGCAGCACACGCTAAATCCCATTGATTACTCCCTTCTCTCGTGTCACGGGCGGGGGCACCGTATGGGGGGGGGGCACTGATCGATTTGGGGGCCCCGAGCTGCACAGGGGCCCTGTAACATGACAGGGATTAGATATTTATTGTTTCAGGCCTGGAGTGAGCTGTTGACATGAGGCCCAGAATTCCTAGCTGTGCCTGTGGTTGCAAGATCATAAAGATCTATGTTTAAATCTATTTTTCTCTGACCTCTGCTGCTGTGAAGAGTTTGACTTCAGCCACTTTTAGCTTTTTATTCCATCTCCCCATTTCACTACTAAGAAATGTCTGGATGTGTCTAAATTACAGATCTCCAAGCCAGTGCAGTTGATCTTCCTCTCCCCTCGTTAGTGAAAAGCCATAGAAAATTATATTTTTTTTTCTTCAGCACTGCGAGAACACCAAATGATCTTGTGGGAGAATTGGATAAGTCCCTTGTAAAGGCGTCTGGTGCGGGCTTGCATACGATTTCCATAAACGAGGGTGTTGATGTATGAATAACTTGTCAAATGGATTGATTTATGAAGGCGGCTGTCACTCACCGGTGGAGTTTATTCTGAGCGTGCCCAACCTCGCCCGTCAGCGGCTGGCTGACTGACTGGCTGATTGAATGACTGGCTGACTGATAACCGACGCAAGGTTATCGAGCTCTATCTACCTCCACTGCATTCTTTTTTTTGTCTCACCATAGCTTGTCTTTTTTTGAGGCATGGATTGTTTTGTTTTTTGTTATTTAATGAGAGGAGAAAAAGTTTCTCTTACACAAGACTTTGCTTTCCTTATGAGGAATAATGTTCTGCATGGCAAGGAAGTGAATGGATATCCATTGACAGGCTGAGATGCCTTTTTCCTTCTATTCCTCTTTGTCCCTTTTCTGTGCCTTCTCCCTCTCCTTTTGTATCTCTCTAGCTGGTAGGTGTTATCAATGCAGCTATTGTCAGGGCTGAAAGAGCAGGGGGGCTCATGAGACCCCCTGACAATGGGCACATGCTTCCCCCTCTGTGGGTTTCCTGCGTTGTGTGCTGCATGTCTGTGCGCACTGGTTGGAGGACTGTGATAAGGCCCTTTGTGTGTGTGTGTGTGTGTGTGTGTGTGGGAAGCACCTCTCTTTCTCTCGCATATTCACCTGTTTTAGCTGCAGGTGTTATGGCACAAACAGTTAAGATCAAGCAGCTCTGAATCCATGACCGTGGCAAACCGCAATGCCATGTGAGAAAATACACCACAGCTGCACGGTAATGTTACACTGCATTGATTTAGCAAGGGACTCCATATAGTATATCAAGTTCTATCTGGAAACCACCTGAAACTCCGCTTTTAAATAAATATCTCTTAATTTCAGAGCATGAAACTCCGCACATGGGCTGCAATGTTCTGTCCATCCAGGACTTGCTAAACAAAAATGAAGTTTAACTTCAGCCCAGTGGGTTTCTTCAGTGATGAGAGATCTGAATAGCAGCACCTTTGTGTGTGAGTTTGCCAATGTATGCCAGTGACTTGGTCTGTAATCCAAGAGTCGCTTATCTTCACTGAATGGCAGTTGACTTAAGGCTGAACTATGTGTTGAAAGACCATTTACAACACAAGAAACAGAGTGCAGTTTTTAGGTGTCAGCAATAACCTGCAGATAAACAACAAGCAGAGGCCAAGACGAGGTTGTTGATGCTTGAAGCTTTTTGTGCTTGATACCTTTCCAGAGAAGAAGAAAATGTTTGAACATTTTTTTTGCTTATGAAAGGAATTGCATTCAATGAGGCAGCAGAGAAAGTGCGTCCTGGTCGTTTTTGGTCGGCAGCAGTCTGAATGGAGACGTGGCGAACTGTCCGCTGCTGCTCTCACTGTCACAAGAGGATCATATGACAGAATTGGAAATCTGACAAAATGCCAAAAATTATGACCTTCACACTGGATATCTGAAAGTTTATCTGAGTGATGGTAAAACACACTCTCCAGGTGCCGTTCTGCTTCACATATTTACTCCCATTCTCATGCACACAAACAAACAGACAAGATGGCTGCTTGAGGCTGTAGCTGGCTGTTAACACCTCCAGTCTACAGAAGGGGGCCTCTTTTTGTCGCTGCCTCCTCACCACAGGACAGATACGAGGGGGGAGAACTGTGAGGCTCGAGCCCCCTCTTGATCCTAAACATTCACATCATGCAAACAGCATTACTGCAGAGTTTATGTTGAGTGTGAGTGTGCCCAGTGTTTGCCTCTGAGTGACAGTAAAGAAGTAGGTCAGCAAAGAGACCCCGTTCAACCCGAGCTGAGCCGCTTGTGTGTGTGCAATTGCATACATGTGTGCGTGCACATATGCACTCGTGTGCGAGTGTGTGGGCATGTGTAGCACAGTGTGTAATTTGTTTCCTTCCGCCAGGAACCAGCCTGACCTCCCCCGGCTTCCACAGCATCAAGCAAGTGTGTGTAATTTTGTGTGTGTGTCTGTGTATGTGTGTGTGACGGCTGAAGCCCCGGCAGAGCTCTGTTGAGTGTCGCTGTGAGCAACCGAGTCAGCAGTCATATGCAGACTGACAGCCGA
The DNA here is from genome assembly GCA_025331565.1 of Holacanthus passer. Lineage (NCBI taxonomy): Eukaryota > Metazoa > Chordata > Actinopteri > Pomacanthidae > Holacanthus > Holacanthus passer. The sequence goes on along the minus strand of JAFREQ010000002.1, from coordinate 5,919,451 downwards.
GAGAGTGGAGGGGGGAGCTCTATTTTTGAGATGGAGCGAGTGTGCACGGAAGATTCGGAGAAAGACAGAAGGGCACTGGCATGAGAGGCAAGTGAAGAAGTAGAGATGAAGAGGAAGAACTAAATGCTAAAGAGGGAGACGAGTGAATTCTCTCTGTCTTTCATGCTCACTCACTCATTTCACAGCACGCTGCTGTTGTTAGGGGATGGCTGAGCTGCTCCACCCCCAACCCCCCCCACGAGCCAATCCACTATCATATTCCTCCCCATCCTGCCGTCTGATTGGTGGGCTGTCTGAGCCAGTGAAATAAAATGGGATTGATGGGTAATCTGGGACCGAAGGTGGGGGAAAAGGGGCAGAGGCTCAGGGCAGGGGTAAGGTAAAACTGACTTGGGACAGGGATACAGGATAAGATCATGGCAGTGCAATCACATTACAGCACAGTGTTCCAAATGTGCAGGATTGAATTTCCACATTTCACCATTTTACCTGAGTGCACGTTACATTTTGCTGAATGATGCTTTAAGCAAAAATTGCAAGTAATGCAACAACTCCAGGGCACATGAAGTAATGTATGCACGGCTTGGTAACTTCCATTTTGAAACGTGACCTCTGTGGCCTTGGTGATGCCTCTCCAGGGTCACTAAGGCTGGAGGTCGACCGCCTCTTCTCACACACCCTTCCCTTTTATTACGGGAAGAGAGAGAGGGTAGAGAAATGAATTTTAGTGAAAAACATCATCTTGCAAAACATGGGACTTCTGGAAGAGTTGGTGGGATATAAATATAAAGAGAGAACTGACTAATGTGAGCGCCTTGGCAGAGGGGAAAAGCCAGGACTGCACTGTCTCCCCCCCCTGGGTATTGTCATGGCTCTGAATGGCTAATGGGAAGTGAAACCAGAGCTGGAGATTGCTCCGTAATGGCTGCTGAGCTATGTCCTTGGGTATGTTGTACACTATACAAGAGCTGCGTTTTGTTGAACCATGTTTGCATATTTAGCTCAGTTTGTTGAGGGAGGATATAATATATAATGTAAACCCAGGCAAACCCATTTCAGATGCAAGCTGGAAATGTGTTGGCTTTTTGTGTTGTTTATAGATGTCAGAATATGGTTCAAATGCGCAACAAGCGTCTGCATCAACTCAGACAATTTTCTTGAGATACTGACTGACGCTCTGTCTTTGTAGGAATGTTGTTTGATTGAAAACACACACACACACACAGTAAAGCTGCATGTTAACAACATCCTGTTAAATGTTAACACAACTGTGCATGTAGAGTATTTCTCCAAGCAGTTCTGAATCAGTTATTATAGTTTTGTGTGTTTCATTAGTTTTTATTTTGTTTTCAATTCAGTTTAGTTTCAGTGAATTTCCAGAGTTTCAGTTTAGTTTTTATTATTTTTATTTATTTAGAAATGATCATTTTTCATGTAGTTTTTATTAGTTTCATTATTAGTTTTGGGGTTTTTAAAAAAAAAAAATCATTATATGATGGATATTTGTTGCCTTCACAACATTTTGATTCATCCCAGTCTCAAACATATGCGTCATTGTCTCTTTATGTATTTTGTCTTGACAAATGTGTTCAACATTTCCTGTATATTTTTATTTAATTTCAGTTCATTTCAGAAGTACACATTGTTTCAGTTAGTTTTAAATTTTTTTCAAAAGTCTAGCATTTATTTTTATTTCACTTATCAAAAATGTTTTTTCCCCACCTTAGTTATAGTTTTCATTTTAGTTTTAGTTAACTATAATACATGAACATGTTAAGAACAATCCCTCATTTTCTTCCTGACCACTTTCTCCCTCGGTCTCTTTAAGATGCTTTAAGCTTCTAAATGAATATAGATGAGCTGAGAGACCAGCACGTGTTCAAATCAATGGCCTGCCAAATACAATAAAAACTGCTGCTCGCTACCAGTCGCATCAATAAAACATTGATTTGGAAACGCAGGCATTTTGTTGAGGCTCTTTGCTCCCCCCTCTTCTTAACGACTTCAGCTCAGGAAAACTATATATTATCTGGATTTGTTTTGACCAAATCTCATGGATTAAGGTTACATTGACAATTAGTTGCTGTTTGTATAAGGCTACCAAAAAGTGACGAGGCCTGACTGTCAGTTTCACACAGACTGACGGCTGCCCTGAAACCTTCAGTGTAGGTTTTGTCTGACATTAGTAAGTGTTTAACATATCTCAAAGTAAACCTATATAACATCATGAAAAACACCTTGTTTTCCTTTACGTTGAGACTCTTCTCATAACTATAAGGTTTTCCATTACGGTCACTCCTATTCATACAAATTTCTCATCATGTCTGTATTGTACTTCGGGCCTACATCCGTCACTCATACTCAAAAGTACATACACAGAAAAGTAGCAGAAATCCCCGTGTTTTGGGTAACTGGGAACACATCAGAGAAGTTGTGCATCATCGTGTCTTGCAAAGGAGTCTTTTCTCTTTTGTTTTCTTTCTGAAATGACTTGGCTGCCACAAACCACAAACTTTCACACCCCGGAGAGGAGAAAGTGTGTGGTGTGTTTAAGTCCCATAAGAGCCAACACCATCTCCTCATTTTTAGCCAAAACCTGAAGGAATTAAAAAGGGGTGAGTCAACGGTCCAGCAACTCTGAATAAGCCCAGAGGATAAACAGGCCCCAAGTTAATTATTCAGACCAGCGGGAGAGATGCCTGGCACGCAAACATGCACAGGGTTTCCCCAGGGATGGTGCAGGGGCTTCCTGCTCGGCCTCCTGTGGTTTGATCATGCAGAATACTGTGACTTTAAATATCCATGCACCTGTTGTTCCATATTCTTAGACTAGAATGCGTTTTCAATCTGGCTCTCAAAATGTGTGTTTTCTCCTGTGTTTCCTGAGATAAAACGGAAAAACTACCGTCGCTTCAGTCAGACGCTCTTGCATCAAATGTTATTTTCAGATAATTTTTTTTTAATTTTTTATCTTAGTCACCATTACCCTTTCCCCTGCACCACCTCTTCGGCTGCACTGACAGGAAGAGTACCTGATTTCAGATTAGTTTCACTATGACACAACTTGCAAGAACAGCCTCCATCACCAATAAACATCAAGAGTTCAAAGAGGGGAAAATCTTTGTGACATCACCACTGGTTTTCCAAAATGTAGTCACCTCCATGACCTTTTACTTTTGCTCCACTCAGCTCTCCGGTGCTACACGTGATTGCCAGGAATTAAATTCCTTGTAACTTTTGATTTGAGTCCCATTGGCACAGTTCTTATTCAGTCAATTAGCTTTGCACAGTGTGACTTTAACCATACAGTGCTGTACACTGTCACCCTGTTTTACAGCAGTAGTTAGTAACAGAACCTGACATTTGTCCCAGTGTGGTGCTACTGTCTTTGATCCCACTTATCCGCGAATAACAAAAGAGAAACGGCACCATGCTGTGTCTATATAGCAAGCCACATCATTACGTCGTGTAGATGGTAATTTCAGAGAACTCGTGTTTGTGTATGCAAGACAAAGTGAGTGACAGTGTGCGTAGGTGTGCGCGAGCAGGGGAGTAGCGTTTGTTTGAAACGGCAGGCCGCATTTGCTCTTACTGTATAGGCTTTTCCATCGACATAGGATGCTGCTGGGTTTACCGGGAAAGTGACAGATGTGACCTAGGTGGGAGGTGTGGGAACCAGAGGGAGCGGAGCCGGTACAGACGTAAATGCACCGACACGTACTCCTCCATTGTGATGAGCAAAGCTGAGATGATGCGAAGCCACACACTCACACATACTCCTCCATTGTGATGAGCTGTACTGATGTAATGAAAAGCCCAGAGTCGCAGCGGAGAAGCTTGTGAGTGTGTGTAGGCCTTAAACGCACACAAATCACATCACCCTACCGCTGCACCTAAGAGTCGTATCTTGATCTGACTGCTTGATGCGTTTGATAATAGTTTGCTTGTTGCGCTCTCGTCTTGTCCCAAATGAGTCCTTAGCTGTAACACTTTAGCTGACACATACTAGTCCTAATCAGGGGTTGAGTATGTGATGCATTCACACAAAAAGTGACAAAATTAAGTATAAAAAAAAGGCAATGCATATTGAATTTGTCTGATTTTTGAGTGTGCTGTTGCTGGAATGCAGTGCACAAGGGAAATTGAGAAAATCAGTCACAGCTTTGGAAAAATCACGTTGCTTTCTTTTTGTTTAATTTAATTTGCAGCCGCCTTCCAAAGCATTGATGTCTTTTGGATACTGAGTGCCCAGACAGCATGCTCATGCAGTGTGTAGTTTAGTGTCGGTACAGTGTGGATTGGGGACACAGCTCTTGTCCCTCCAGTCATGAGAGTGTATCTGTATCTGCGAGCCTAGCACCACGTGTGGGTGGCTGGCTGGCTCACAATGGCTTCAGTGTACCGGCCTCTCTCCTCACTGAGTCCTCACTGTACTCGGTGCTCACACAGATTCCTGGATCTTTCTGACAGGATACCATCCCTCCCCCACACTCTGAAGCTACACTGGGAAAGAGAACTCGGAATAGCGAGTGATCGCAAAACTGGAGGGGGAAACCCTGACAAAATTCCTGAGTCTCCCATTTGGTGGTTTTTATGGCGAAAGAACACAGGTCTCCTGCGATTCGCATCATTCTGCAGAAGCGCAAGGGGATTGTGTGTGGGAAAACAATCTTGGGAAGTGGAGGAGAGAGAGGAGGGAGAGAGAGGGGGCCCTTTTCATGTTGTGCATGTGGTTTGCCCGGCTATCTAGTTTGACTCAAATTGGCTTCCTCGCCGCACAGACCGCTCACAGGGCCGAGGAGGAAGGCGAGGGCTGCATTCAGAGGATTTTGCATTGCATTTTTTTTTTTCTTTGCCCGGTGGTCGAGCTGCTGACTGACACAGCTTGGCAGAGGAGAGGCAGGGAGGGCAGAATAAGTGGTGGGCAAAGGGAGACGCAGGGGAGGAGGTGAGAGAGGGGGAGCAGGTGTGAGAGAGAGAGGGAACAGATGAGGAGGGGAGGAGGAGGGGAGGGAGATCAATGGCTGTTCCCTAAATAACGGATATTTGGGGCGGCAGCTCTCTGGCCCGTCCTCTGCTGCGTGCAGACACTGGCAGTTAACCCGTCTCCATTGGACAGGGACACTTCTCCATGCGAGCTCACACACACGTTTAAACACACACTGAGTCACTCCCCTGTGGCTTTCCCTGTACTAATTCTGCTACTTTACCCAGTCAGCCTGGCTAGAGAGTAAGACTCCCAGACTGCCCCTGTGGTCAATAAATCCCCAGAGCCTCCTGGGAGTTGTGGTTTTAGAGGGCCACACAGTCACAGTGCCCCCCCCCTCTAACACTCCCCCCTTTACCCCCAACTCAGAGGGCGTGCAGAGTTCATACACGGCATAGCAACATTACACCAAGGTCAGTTCAACAATACAGATATCAGTGTCTAAGAAAGAGCTTGTTAGTGTGCCATTCATTTTTTTAATTCTTGTGAGATACTTTTTTCTCTCCATTTCTTCCTCTTCTGTCGTCAGGTTCCTCAGGTCAAACCAAATGCTTTACCTCAGGATTCCCAGGAATGTCGGTGTAAACCTCAATGTCACTGTATGAACACACACACACATATGCGCCTAATGCCACGTCACTGACTTCTCCCCTATTGATTTACTTTTCTCTCCCTCCCTCCATCAGTGTGAAATGAAAGGGACACGATGGATTAAGATTTTTTTTTTTTTTTTTTGCACCGACGAATGTGAACTTTCTTTCTTCAGTGCCACATTGTGATCGATTGCTCTCAGTGACCCTTTGTCTAGGGTAAAAAAAAAAAAAAAAAAAAAAGAAGTGAGTGTGCACACACTGGGCATATGGGTGTTAAGCTTTTAGGGCAGCATAAATGCATCGCAAATCATTTTGAACTCCTTCCTCCTGCTCAGCCGAGATAAGGATACACATGCTGAAACTCACACAAGCCCACATTTCATTGTCTTTACATGCTCTCGGCCGCTTTTGCAGGCGAAATCTATGAACGGCAATCTGAGGCTGAGGCCAATGCAAAGTGGCGTTTGAGTGGAAGATCCAGTTAAGTCATTGTATGAAGTCCTATCTGTGCTCTACCCTGCTGGAATGTGCTCCTCGGCTCTCTGGCACTCGTCCAGCTGCTGTGGGTGGGTGTGTGAGAGAGACGGAGAGAGAGAGAGAGAAAAAGGAGTCTCGATTATCACGAGGAAGAATATATAAGGGAGGACTGAGAGGCAAGAGTTTCCTCCTCTGATAAGGAAGACAACAATCATGAGGAAGGAGGGTCATTGCTGGGTTAGATCAAGAATTCTTTTTTTCTTCAATGTTGGGGGAGGGCAAGATACATTTGGAATGGAAATACCCACTTGCATGTGAAATGTCCCTGGGTCTCTAGATGCTCTCATACAGTGCATCTGGAGACTACAACAGTTTTTGCCTTGTCTTGATGTTGAATCAACGAGGGCAGCTTTGAGAAGCTGGCAGCCGCATGCATGACCAATGGAACATCTTTTTCTTCTGCACAAAAACCCGTCAACTCTATTTCTCAAAGCTCGATGACAACATACCCACGCAGCCACCATTAGCACAACTTTTTTTTTTTCCCAGCACACTTGAAGCCTCTCTTTTCAAGTCTCTTTTTGCTGATTCCAGCATACCTTGCCTTCCTGCTGCACACAAATGTTTCCTCATGAGAAAGCTCCTCTGGGTTTCATTAAATAATGACGCTGACATGAAAGAGTGATTCAGGGGATTCTGACTCAGACCTGGATTCACCTCTGCCAACCCTCCCTCTCTCCCTTGTTCCCTTCCCCCGGTTTTGCCCAAGTCATTTTCTGTGTGATTTTTTTTTTTCTAACTGGAGCAGGTCACTGCACCATGTCACTGACACACATTTGAGTCAGCTAAATGATTTCCTGCATGTGAGCGGCGGCTCCTGTGCCGCTTATCCGCGCCGAAGACCTCGGGCTTTGTTGTGGTTGCTGTAGTGACGTCATTTTCCTGAGACTAACACGAGGAAACCCCTGGAGGTATTTCCCAGACACGGGGTGCGGGTTGATGACATAATGGTAACTGCGTGTGACGTGGCCTGACAGAAAGTTCTTTGGAGACGAAGTCGAAACTCTGGCTTTGGTTAAAATGTGTTTTTCTGTTTTCATTATTATTAGCTCTGTGGTTTGTCGTTGTGGTTTGACCCGTCCTCTTGAGTATACAGTTTCCCAGCTTAAGACAGACAGTAATTATGGCCAGAGAAGGCCTATGATTGGGTGGGCGCACCACAACGGACAAAACAGGATAAAACTGCACTGAAACAGTGAAACACAGCCAACGATATTGATATTGGTGATATTAAACAGATTGTAATAGCTCAGTCTGTGGTGAATATCAAAATCTCATTTGCGGTTCTGAGTGCTACTTGTCTTTGAGTCACAGCAACACTTTGTGACAGACTTGAAGACAGAGATGCCACCAACTATTAATTCCTTTTTTGGAAAGCTTTCAGATGGGTTACTTGTCTGAGCTCGCCACCTCTCCTCTCCCTGGCCGGTGTTTCTCTCAGCCGTATCAAAGCACAGCCTCGTCTTACTCATCGGTGACGCTGCATACGTACATTGCATAGGTCTCTCTCACTGGGCCTGCATGTTTCATTAGAGCCCATTTGGCTGGAGTCATTTTGGAGACCCAATAAAGTGACCGACCTATAAATCGAGGGGGTTTAATGTGGTTGGGACGCCATATGAAGTGTTTTTATGACAATACGCAGACAACCTTGACTTTAAACCAGTGAGCTGGCCTCTCTGTCGCTAGCTCACTCTCCCCCCTCCCCAATCCCCGGCACTTACACATCGCTCACCCGACCATGCTCCTCTGGTTCTTTAGGCCCGGCTTTGATCCTGCCTAGTAAACCCTACCCCCACCCCCTTGCACATGGCCAATGATTAAACAAAGGGTCACAGAGTTTGGTTGAGGAACTTGTTCGTGTGTGTGTGAGTGTGTGTGAGCATGCGTTTGTGTCTGCATGGTTTGAAGGGAACAATGTTTAGCCTTTGGATGATAGCCTTTGGAAACCGGTTTCATCAAGCCAGATGGGAAGAGAATGGAGATTTTGAGCTATACAGTGAATGCATGTTCCCAATAGACCATCATAACAAGAAAAACTAAATCTAATATCTTGATTCCACACTGGGGAGTTAATGTGAGTGGAAGTTGATGGCCACAGCCAGACCAAAAGTGTCTTGTCCATCTTTTTAAAGTGTTGACACTGCGAGGGCAGCACTGGAATGCAGTTTATACTACAATGCGGAAACGGTCTTATATGGATTTATAGCAGGCAGGGGAGCTTTGAGCGCAGCAAGGGAGGATTATTTCAAAGCTTTTTGTTGGCTTTGGAATGTAAAATGTTCGGATCGCCCTCGTTTTGAGTTCTAGGAGAGTTTGGGGTGCCCTCCAAAAAGGGGCGCCTCTGTTAAAAGATGGCCAATCAGGCTCACTGATAATAGCTTGGTATGAGAAAAGCGAGTCGCTCAGGTTTGGAGGAACAGATCATGTAGCAGAGGATGCGACCATGACAAAGAACCAGAGATTTCTGGGTTTAGAGCAGCTGCTCCCCACATTTACAGCTGTAACTCAGTCTGTACCACACGATATAAAGCTGTTTATAGTGTTGCCAAAAGATCTCGTGAAATACACCAATAAAGTACAGAATTTCAGGGTGTGCCATCTCTTTGTGTTTCATGTATTTGTGCCTGCTGTGTGGTGAGGGGGGCGCACTGTACTGAGATGTACAAGTGCACAAAGTAATACTTATCAGACAGAAAGATAAATCTGCTTCTGCTTGAGTTTTGACCTTCTGCTATTACACTCTGTGTGTGCGTGTTTCGATGAGTGTACTGTATCTGTCTGACAAGTTACGTACTTGCTCAGCTCTGCTGTGATGAAGCCACATTTGCTGGCTGCACATCAAGATCACTTCTCTCTCACTCAGGCCCGATTCCTCTCCGTCTTCCTCTCTGTCTGTCTGCTCGTCATCTCGTCAGCCTGACTCACACAGGTCTCCAGCACAGATGCCTTGGCCCGCTCTGCATGTGTGCAAGCGTGTTTGCGTGAATAAGTGTGTGTGTGCGCACCTCCTGCTAGCCCTCAGCAGGACTGCCAGTCAGTTTGCGACTACACTCCCACACATCTCTGTCTCTTCTGCTTTCTCACCATTCGTCCCCCTCCCTCGCTGTCATTTTCCACCCGTCCTTTCGCCGTCTTTAATATCCTAATCAAATCAATGAAGTGCGTGTTCCATACGGGCAAAATGAGGGCTTAATTGCAACGTTCTCCATCTCGCCTTCATTAGCGCGACTTCACGTCGCAGCTTAATCCATGTGGTTTGTTGTTTATACTGAAGTGGAGGGATGGGAATATGGGATTTGGACTAGAGCCGGACACAAATGTGAGAATAGTTCCCAGATCATTCACAGGCCACGCCTCATGATGTAATGTCTGCCAGACCAACACACTGACGCTGTGAGATCGTGTGTCTCTATCTCAGAGGTTTTTATTTTTTGGTCCTCATTGCGACTAGAGCTGGTATTTTGGGGAACTTGCTGTAGATATAAATATCTCTCTGAAGCCACTTTGTGAGTGCTGCTTAGCTTGCCTATTCATTTAGCCGCTCCCGTCAAACCCATGCATACACACTCTGACGCAGGCGTGCGTTGACTCCCAGTGGAGATACAGTCTCTGCAACTGCTTCAGAGTACAAACGAACAGACAGGACCTTGCACACACACACACACACACACACACACACACACACGCACACGCACATGCAGCAGCAGTCTCTATCTCTCTGTCTCAGTAATGCACTATCGACCTCTTTCCTACTTTGCAGACCTTGGGCTCTCCAGTGGCCTCAACCTGTTAAGTACACAGACACACACACACACACACACACACATGCAGGCTGTGACCATGCTGACCTTTTAGCTTGCAGAACGAGACTTGATTTCCAATACGGGTTTGTCTTACAGCACTCTGCTCCCTCCTTCCGTCCTCCCTCCATCCTTCCTCCAGTCAGTGTTAATGCGATTAGGCTTGTGTGCCTGCTTCCCGCATGCTGTTTTCTTTGTCTTTCTGTCTCTCTTTCACTTTTTCTCCTTCTATCCAACCCGCCTTCCCCTCTTTGCTACTGTAGCTGAGGTAATGCCATGCTGGGGTTCTTTTCTGTGCACCTCTGCTGTGTGCTAATTCACTAATTCACTTTACCAACGCTCTCTTCATGGTAAACCATTCCCTGCGTTCTTAATCTAATCTGGCTCACTTCTAGTCTGTTCTTCTCTCTCCCCCTGTGGTCTCTCCCTTCCTCTCCCCTCAACACTCCTCCTTCGCTCTGCTCGCTAACACTAACACAATGTCATTTCCTGTCTAAATTGGGTAAACGTAGCAGGGCCAAGGGAATCGCAGCTTGCTTAATGAAGCATAGCGGCCACTTTACCTGCTAGAGGCCCTGAGCTCTTTATCTCTGCATTATGTGTATGTACTTGTGTTTGCAAGGGTGCGTTGTCGCTTCACAGGCCTCTTTTTTACCTTTTCGTTTATCCATCAATGTGATGGATATTAGTCTGCAGTTGAGTGTGCTGTCAAATCCATGTGACAAGGCGAGCGCTTGTTGTGTCATACAATTGTGACAATGACTCCAAAATTGGATGCGAGTGCTATTTTGGCCACGTGGCTGACGTGACCTTTAAAAATCCATGAGCAAGAGCCTCCTCCGATGAAGGTTAATTCCTGAATTTGCTGAATATTTCTTTTTCCGCCACACAGGAAATACCACCAGCGGCTGCTCGACACTTCATCCGTCAAGAACCCAGGGCTAAAATTTTCAAAAGCGAAAGAGGTTTATTGAAACCAAAATGGTTGGTCGCTTTGGCTTCACAGCTCATTCATTCCCTTCAGCATTCCCAAATCTCATTAAGCAGCACAGACCCCCTACGGGTGGTAGTAGCAGTATTTCCAGCTTTGAGCAGGAGGCTTCTTTTTTTAAGCGGAGCCTTATCAGGAATCGTCTTAGCTTATATTTAGCTGCTATTATCTTGATGCGCTGAGTGGGAATAGGCAGAGGGCTTTAAAGGGAAGGTGGGGCCGGCTGAGATACGGTTAGAAATGACAACCGGGGGGAAAAAAATGACCTCACTTAGGAAGCCTTTGTGGCGGCGCCACCTGGATGTTCTGTTTGTCTATCTCCTCTCCCTTTTCCTCTACTTCTTCGCTCCTACCTCTGGCAGCAGGCGCCAGGCTGGCAGACTTCAAGTGTGTGTGTGTGTGTCTGTGTATGTGTGAGACTGTATGTACACTTGTATTGTTTGAACAGGAAGTTGTGGGCAACTAGATTCTCCTGAGTTTCCGGACTCCAGGGGGCTGAAGGTAATAATGCAAGGTTTGGCAAGAGATGGCAAATTCTTGCTGCATTTTGAACGTCCTGATCATTTTGATGCGTTCTCACTGCGGGTCGTGTGGAGTTTGTGCTTTTGTTGCCTGCCAGAGGGCAAGTTGAAGGCAGGCAAAGCTGAGTGCAGTCAGGTGGGGAAGGCCTTGTTTTCGGGTGAGAAAGGGTGAGGAGAAACAACCAGGCTCTGTTAAGGCCAGCAGCCCGTTCGGCCTAAGAGCTCCAGGCTGTTCCCCAGCCAGCCTCGCCTGCCTACAGCAATATTTATGACCATTTTTTGGCAGGTGAGAGTAATTGAACAAGCATTTGTTATTTGGCAAACAAGTCTCTGGCTGCTGCGTCTGGGCTCCGAGAACGCCCCTCGTGTTGTAGTTTTTAACACTCCGCTAATTGGGCCACATTCAAGCAGCGGTTGTAATGTATTTTGAATGATTGGAGGTAATGTTTTACTGCTGAATTTTTTTTTATTGCTGATGAAAATGTGACACTAATAGTCCTTAAATACACCTTTTCTTTTTATTTGCATTCAGTAATATCTGATTCTAACTGATCTGATTGATGTTGTTCTTCATGTGTAGAAACTGTCAATTTAAATGTCTGTATAAATGTGAATCTGACAATTTTTTTGATGTAGAAAGTTTCTGTTGGACATTGATGCAGTTGTAGAAACAGGTTTTTCCAGAACTCATCTGCAGAATAGTGCAGAGAAATGTTGCCCACTTCTAGCCTTATAACCATCAAATCTAGAAATACTTGAATAATTTTAGGAGAGGAGGCAGAGAGCTGTACCCAAATGAGAATCTGCCATTATTCCAGTGTTGTTGTTGTCATTTTAGATATTGATAATTTGTTGGAAGCCAAGTGCAGAATAAAGCTTTTACTCGCCCATAGCCCAAGCCACTATACTAAAATGTGGAACACTCCTTTTCTTTAAATAAGCAAATGTTCTTTTTGTTTCAACCACTCCACCTCTTCTTGTTTTTAATCCTGCCTTTTAATGTAAGTTGCCAATTACTCCAACAATAAAAAAAGAAAAAAGGGTGCGAGCAGTCGTGAAAAAACTGAATGCAGAATGTTGATTTGATTCCATATTTCTGTCTTTAGCACGTTTTTTTCTGTTTTTTTTTTTTAAAGCAGCACAAAAGCAGAATTGAAGTTGATTGCAAGTGGCGTGCAATTATGCCCTTGTATTTCCTCTGCCTCTCTGCTGCGCTCCCCTCTTACTCACTCCCTCCTCTTTTTTTTTTTTCTCACAATCCCCCGTTATAAACGACGGAGAAGAAATAAAACCGTCGATGGCTCCTCACTGAGCTAATACAGAAAACGATTGTGAGCGTTTTCTAACAGAACATCGGCTTAAATTAAATGGCACATTTTATGAGAGCCTTGTAAATCACGCAACTAGGCTCGAGACATGTGAAAACACAAGCTTTGGTTTAAATGGTACGTTGGGCACAATTAAAGGTACTTACACTGATGGCACCTTATTTCTTGGAAGGGTGCAAGTGGTAGATGGAAAAGCACGCTTAATGGTCTCAGCTAGTCAGCCAGAAGTGAAGTATTTTTGACTCAGCATGTTGTTAAAATGAGCCTTTTCCTGTGTGTGTGTTTCTGCCACTGTCACGGTGAAAGGGCCATTTTGTCATAATGTTTGTGAGAGAAAGAGAAATGGGGACGTGAGGACAGGGTGTCACTGAGCCGTGAAGCCACCAGGCTGTGCGGGTGAAGCGAGCAACAGCTGACCCAACAAAGAACGACACAAACTCTCTTTCTCTGCTCCGCCGCATCTCGAGAGGAGCGCCGTTTTTCTATCGTCGTGCTTTTCACATGTGGATCAGCTGCAACTGTCTGTCCTCCTGTGCTTTGCATCTGTGTGTCTCGGTGGCTGCGGCACAAGGGCTTTTTCAAAGACCCGCGTTGTTTTCACTTTTCATCTTGCTGATTTCATGTGACAGGTGCATTCCTCCGGGCGGGGTGGAGTTTGAGCTTTTTATTAAAGCACATGAATCAATTAAGAGCCACGGTGCTGTGGGGCACAAGCGCATGTACGTTCTTACACCCCTATGCAGAATCCCATCAGGAAAGGAGCCAGTGTCAATAAGAGGCAGAGCAGGGCTGGCTAGTATCAAGACAGGGTGTGCCATGCATGGCTGGGTGTCAGTTACCAGCCTGTCAAGTGATAAGTGAGGCAGTTATGGTCGATACCGCGAGTCTGTGTCGTAGATGAGGTTTGGCAAGAGGAACAGGTGATTCAGGGATGGCTCATTTCCACATAAGGCTGTTATCGTGAGAAGTCAAGGTTTGTTGCTGTAATTCTCACAACATTCATTTTTTTTTCTAAGAACTGCCTGAGAAACTGAAAGTGTAAGGAGTTTCAAGAACATGCTGCAAAACCTGACATGTGAAATAGAAAAATGTTGGCAAAATAAAACCCCACGATTCTGCTTGTTCCCGTCATTTTCATAGATTTTATCCTTTTGTGACAGTGAAGTCAGGCCTCCATTGTAACATGTTTGTATCTGGACTCAATAGGTCACAGTCAGACACAAAGTAAAATGTCAGTCTGAAACACCTTCCTACTGGGAAAAACATGCACTTGATGTAGCGCTGTAGGCTCTGAAGAGGGAAAACCTTTAAAAGAAAAATCTAGCTAAGAAGTACCGATCAGCACACAACCAGAAATGTTTCAGATAAATAGAGGCTTTTCGGGTTATATTACAACTCTCAGTGTGCACACAGACATTTAGCTTTTTCTCCTCTCCCCCCCCTCTTCCCCTTCCCTCCCGCCATGTCTGCGGCAGGTTAATAAAATAAACATACATCCACCAGTGGCAATGGCAGGCATGTCAGACTCCCTTAGCTGTCATCAGCCGTGTGCATGTGTGTGTGTGTGTATGTGGGTTATTTGATGCATGTGTGCGAGTCTATTTCCAACACAGACTGTCACTTTTAGCTGGGGCTTGTCTGTCAAAGCTCTCTCTCTCCCTCTCTCTCTCTCTCTCTCTCTCTCTCTCTCTCTCTCTCTCTCTCTCTCTCTCTCTCTCTGTTAGTGCCCCGTCCTGGGCTCATTGCAGCCCATATGGGGCCGGGAATTGGCTTAGCACACTGTGTGCCAGTCCAGTTAATGGTTTCATCAGAGTTCACCAGGGCGGTGTGTTGTAATTCTATTCTGCTTGGTTAAATAGTGCATCTTCCTGTGGGAAAATGATGTGTCCCAGCCATTTGATATAGCTCTGACTGGTTGTAATCCACAGTAATATTATGTATGTATATGTGGGTTTATAAATGTTGTCCATTACGGTCCGACCCTGAGAGTACTAATTTGCCCTGCACTATGCTGGCTTAAGGTACATTGGTTAGGTTTTACCATGGCTAGTTACTCACTTTCTTTAGAGATTAACTACAGCAGGACTGGAGAGGATGTTGAAAAGTGTGTGTGTGTGTGTGTGTGTGTGTGTGTGTGTGTGTGTGTGTGTGTGTGGGGCCCTTGTCCTCTAAAGGCTTTGTGGTGTAGGCCAAGCACAACACAGCTGCCCACCCACCCACCCACCCAATCTCTCTCTCTCTCTCTCTCTCTCTCTCTCTCTCTCTCTCTCTCTCTCTCTCTCTCTCTCTCTCTCTCTCTCCCTCCCTCTCTCTCTCTTTGAAGTTTGTCCTAGTCCAGTAGAGTGGTACAGGGTCAGGATGGAGAGGAGGATTAACGAGGCCCCTGGTATAGACGGATGAAAGGATGGTGGGATGAATGGTCTTTATGAAGTGTTAGATGAGAGGAGGGAAGGCCAGGTGATGACGGGCAGTAGACTTTGGTTCTAAAGCAGGCACGGCGGTAGAGAGCCCAGATCTGAGGGTTAGATTAAAGACAGGATCAGCCGTGGCAGCACTGATATCAGCACAGGACCTGATGTGCTGCTCTGCGGCCATATTTACAGTGACGTTTAATGTTTCACCTCTGGCTGTCGATGGATGTCAAAGATTTCTTTGCACGGCAGAACGGAGAGTTTAAACACAAATGTTTTGGGCTGAAGGTGAGATGAATGTGTCATATCACCACGTGAGAAAAAGAAAGTTTCAACGGTGGGCCACATGTTGCCCTATTCATCACTTACCGACAGCGTGGTGACAGTGTGATTTTCAGTCATTGTTTGGTTAGACGCCACGTCCGCAGAGCTCACATTCAAAGTCACAGGGAGAAATGGTGTCTGCTTTGTGCTGTTCAGCTCCCTCTTGCTCACACCCTCAAAAACAATATGCACACTGTGAACGTATGCGAGGACACATGGCCGCTGTGCCACCGCGTTAAACCTCCCCACCTCGCAGCCTCGGCGCTGCGCGGCATTAAACAGACAGTGATTGATCTACGGTATGATTGTTTATTTTGCCTCGCTGTCAGTGATGGATGAAGATTTGCTTGCATTTGAAAAGTCTGTGTGAAATATGGTTGAGAGCGGTGGAGGGAGGAGGGGTTGTTTAAAATCAACTTCCCCAAGGAGAAATGCCAGCGGGCCTCTGGGACGACCTGTCATCGTACCTTCACCTCATCTCAAATTAAATGCCCCCCATAGTGCAGCCGTAACTCAGCAATCGCCATTTTAATAACTCTGTATGACTGTAAACTGTTTTCTTGTGGTGTAAATTGTTGTTGCGTCAGCTGAGCGTGTGGACGCTGCTTGCGTGGAGGAATTCAGTGCCTTTTATTTATTAATGCTACAGGCTAATCAAAGTTTCCTTATGCCATTGTCTTTGCTGGCATTGCTGCGGCATTTGAAGCTCGTGGCGACATACTTTCAGCTGCGTCTCTTTAAAACGCCAAAGCTGTTGGTATTCACTGGGCTCTGTTGTCCCCTACAGATGCCAGTTGATTGAATTCCTTCATCCTTGCAGAGCATACAAAACTTCCCTCTGTCCGCAGATGACAGCCTCCGAGCGGCGAGACATTTCTAACACCCTCTTTAGTTACCATCCCCCCCAAGAGGCCAAAAAGGAACCAGGGCGAATGAATAGAAAGGGGAACTCGAGACACAATACCTACCTGTCCTCCCTCCCTCTCTTCCTCCTACCAACTCCCCTGTGTCACCCCTTCTTTTCCTCTTTTCTTCTCTGCTGGCAGAAGCTGTCTGACTCCTCCGATTCCTTTCACACGGGCAGATGGCTCGATCGGGAGTTTCTCCAGCCCAGACTCAAAACAAAATCAAACCCCAAATCCTCCCATCTTCCCTGTACTAATATATTTCTTTTTTTTTCCCTCCCAAATTCTACTCATAACAGACGCCTTGTTTGCCTGCCAGTTTTTTTTTTTTGTAAACCATGGAAACCAGGCTTCCCCTTTTTCACATCTTGTTTCTCTCTTTCAAAAAACGTTTGCTTTCGCTTGCCAAAACATCCCCCTGAATCCAAGCTCATTTGAAGACAAAAGGGAGATGGTTTACTTCTGTCTTCTTGTTTCTTAACTTTAGCGCATTGCACGTCATTAGTGAGGGCGAGGTTCAGAGGGAGGTGAGTGAGCTTACCGCTGCGAGCTAAAGTTGTAACACATGCTGCAGAGTAGCTCGGAGTTTGAACGTTCGGAGCAAACCCCGGTCTAATTGGTTTCTAGTGTGCGCAATGTTTGCTGTTCCGATGGCAAAGTCTGACTTTAAAGAGAGTGTTTATTATGTCGTGACTGGCTGGAGAGGAAAGAAATGAAAGAATAGCTTTTAGGACATTATTTTCAAAGCTTTAAAGATTAGAAGCAGCGATCTAGGACATCATGGCCATGGCAGCTTAACTTTAATTTAAGATCAAGCTGGTGCAAGATACTTGATATGATGTTGGGCAAGGGAATCCAAAGTTCCCATTTCACCTTTTGAGTTTTAAATTGGAAGCATGTGACCATAACCTCTTGTGGGCAGAGGATTTGCTCCCCCACCAGCAACTGAAAGGAACCTCTTTCTTTTCTCTTGCCCTGGTCTTCCACAGCACTTTGTCATGTAAAGAGGCCCTTATCTGGCTCCGGCTGGGGGGTAAAAAAAAAAAGGCTGGAGAGAAATAGCAAGCTGGATCCCTGGGGCCAGCAGAGATGGACGCATGGGGTAAATAAGTGACTGTGATTGACGGGTCCTTTGAGCAGAGTGGCTTAGGCCTGCCCACTGATGTGTCAGCCGGGAGGTCAACTTTGACCCCTTCCGGCCACCTGCTTGCCCCCGACCCTTGACCTTTAGCTGGACTTCTGCGTGGAAAGGCCCGGGACATCAAGTCGATGTCGAGCTTTAACAGCATGTGGCCTTTGACGAGAAATTAGTTTAGCTAAGGTTCGCTTTTGTTTGTGTTTTTTGCATGTTTATTCAGCGACTATTATATAGTACAAACAGCTGCTGTTCTTCTGCTGTCCATTTCCTCACTTCTCCTCACTGTAGTGCTTTTTTTGCCTACACTCTAAAATACCTACATGACCCCATTTTGCCTCTTAAAAACTCTGTGATCCATCTCATTGAATGTTTCAGCAAAGTGATTTCTCATTTAGCCCATGTACCCAACCACCCACCCACATAGTGTGCCGCAATTTCCGCCCTGTCCTCTGGCTCTCTGCTCCGCTCCTTGAGCGTTACATTTGTTTTGCTGCGTCTCGTAAATGGCTGGCCAACAATGACAATTTAATGGACGAAACGAGGGCTGGGAAGTGTAGCGATTTCACAAGGCCTGATTTAATTTCCCTCATTCGGGCTAAATTGGGCCACGATGTCGGGGTAAATAAACAGAATGCATCTGGACTGCAATAAAGAGAGCGAAACAGCAAGAGGGTGTGTGAATAAGAGGTTGCACTGTAAAGGTTGCTTTTTCCATTCCCCCATGAACGGTTATAGATTTATTACAGAGTGCTTGTCTAGCACTTCGCTCGTGGACTAGCTTACCCTTTTAAATGGTGCAGTAAATAAAAAGATTTTAGGTGTTTGTGTGTGTCTGTGTGTGTGACAGTGCGCATGCTTGCATATTGCTACATCTCACTGTTCATATTAGATATTCATTGTTTGCAGTTTCATTTAACTTTATTGGCTGTGATTGGTAATTTTGGCAATATTGAAGTTTATGAGATTTTTTTTTTTTTTTTTGGCTCTGGTCCACTTTAGCCCACTCGCTGAATATTGCCACTCATTTTTGCACAGCTGCCTTTTCCATAAGGCTTATAACTGAGAAGGCATAAGTTGGTCTTTGTTGCCAATTTCTAAGAAAAACTCATTGGTATGTAACTGGGATGGTGGAGGCCGCGAGGCAGCCATTTTGTTGAACAAAAGGCTTGGTCATGTGTCTGTGTGTACATGGTGTACGTGGTGAAGTGTTTGCGCCTTTGCATCCAGGAGAAAACCCCCTCAGCTCTGCAGAAGTGTGTCATGTCTCATTTATGTTTACTACGGCCCCTGTTGTTTTGCGATTAATGCCAGCACATTAACATAGGTTTGGGATTATAACAGTGGACTTGCACTCATGTACCTGAATGTATGTGTCCATTGAAGATAAATGGCATTTGCATGTACACACTGGGAGGTTTAGGATGGGGCGAAACAAAAGAGCTTTATGACTCACACACTCCCTCCCTTCTCATTGATATTGAATTGCCTCAATGACCAGGAGAGGCAACAAAGTAATAACAGGCCTTAACTATTGACCCACCCCAGAGGTTCCTCATAGCTCTTTTCTGAACAACTCTGCCAACGTCAGCTCCCCACCATGCGACGTGAGCCTCTGTGCACACACACAGTCTCATTTCCATAAGGAAAATAGTTCACTCGACCCAGAGGGTAATTATTTGCTTTGTTAAATTGGGTAATTAACTTGTCACCCAAGTGATATTTGTGGCTTGTTCACAACAGTTTGATTCATTTTTGCCCCTGTTAAGCACTGGGAGACTGCAAAATAATTGTGTTGTCTATGAAATAATAGTTATGTTGCCTAATTATTGCTTTGTTGGAATGGTCTCATTTGACTGGCAAGTTGCATTAAAAATTGCACACGGAGTATTGTTAATTGCATGTCATGTAAAATATTTCAACGGCCGTGTACTCATTCTTTTCAATAAATGCTTGACATATATTCTGAAATAGCTCAACTTGTGGTATTTTCCTGGTTGCAGACTTTAAGCGTTCTTGCGGGATGAGGTACATTTCGAAAGCGGGTTTCAGATGCCTTCCCATTTGTTGCAGTTGAAAAGGATGATGTGTAGGAGGTACTGTTTCCTGGCTCGTGCTTTTTTGACTCAGTCGGTTTCTTTGATTAATATGTAAGCTACATTTGAAGGCATATAATTAGCAACCCACGATTGTACATGTGCGTTCAGACATGCGCACACAGATAGCGTTGCCTTGCTCTTCAGGAACAGCTGCTTGGAGAAGGGATGGATGTGCACCTCTTGGCCCCGGCTGTGTGTGTGTGTGTGTGTGTGTGTGTGTGTGTAATAACAGTACACAGTCTGCCAGTAATGATCCAGGCAAGCACTTGTATAGCATGAGCTTTTAAGTCCTTCAGAGACAGTCTTGTATATATATGTGTGTGTGTGTGTGTGTATGTGTGTACGTACAGTGTAGAAGGAGCACTGTGTTGTGACGTGCTTGTTAGTGAGATTGTCAGCCAAAGAGAGACTTGACCTTACATGGTCTGTACAAGCCACTCCGTTGTTGCTGTCATCAGCCCCAGTCACACTAATGGAAAATGGGTCTCTTTGCTTTGTCCTCACATAGATTTTTTTTATTTTTTTTATAGTATTACATTAATTGCATCAGGAGGTGTAGGTGTAGGACGTCAGGCTAAAAGACGTTATCAGTATCGGAGCATATTCCCGACAAGAGTCATATTAACACACCAAATTTAATCTCGCTTCCTATCTTTCTTACAAGTGTTAGAGCTATCAAAGAGACACGTTTACTTTTGTCGAGTTACCCAGGAGGAATCTTGTTAATGACAGTCAGTTTTTTTTTTAAAGCGTACCGCTGTGAATTTGTGTCAGCGATGGAAAAAGATGTATTTGAACATCCTTGTCCTATACACAGCCTTCAGTCAAATAAAGCTGTCTATCCAGATGTGAAAAAATGTACATTATTCTGGAGTCAAAGCCCGAGAGCCTGGAGTTGATATGTTCCAGTTCAAGGTTATCCACAGGCCTGGATTTCGCACTGTGTTTTCAAATGGGATTTAGGAGCACCAGCCAATATTTTGTCATGTTCTCATCTCAGCTCAGTTCGGTTTGTTTGTGGTCTGGATCCTCACGCCATCTACCACTACAAGCAGCTGCACGCACGCTCGCACACACACACATACACACACACACACACCCAGGGCACAGTTGCACACACAAAGTCAGACTTACCCTCGAGACTTGCCCACAAGTGTGCACACACATCAGGGCCAACAGAGGGCATCTCAGGACACACACACACACACACATATACACAGAGCTCTGCTCCATCTCCAGCCTGGCTAGTTGTTGCCTGCATGCCCCCAGCAGCCGTCTGCCAACAGGCGGGTTAATATTGCCACCAGCTGCAGAGGGGGTGATGCCAACCACTGCCAACCGGCACCAGGCCCAGAGTGGCCACACAGGAGCCACTGTGTGTTTCTCTTCTCTTCTCTTCTCTTCATTAACTGTTTACACTACTGCTTTTTTCTGTTCTATTCAAAGTGAAATTATATATTATATTTGAAAATGTCACCGTGTGTATGTTTGTGCATGCATGCAAATACGGAGCAGTGTGAATTCATGGATCCACCCATTCGAGGGTGGTTATCCATCTCAGTGAACAACACTGGACCGTGCATTGGCTGCATGGGTGTGTGAGAGAAAGAGGTAGAGTAGGACGCAGTAATGCTTTTGGTCAACTGCCTCTTCCACCTTTCCTGAGAATGCGTCTCTGTGTCTCACCAAGGCGCTTGTGTTTTCCTTCTGTGTAATTGGCCTCACGTGTGTTTGTCTAAAACCACAATCTCATGCTGTGTCATTGTATCTGTTGTAATAGTGCTGCTCCCTGTTGCTGCCGTTGCATCAGTCTGTTGTACTACCAGCTACCAAAGCTGCTGTTACCACTGAGCGTGAGACCAGACTGATTCATGCTTCTGTGTAAATGCAGGTTAATGTCTCTGCACAGAGATGCTTACAGGGGGTTTCATGGTAAATATTACTCAGTGGGTTGACACACCCCACATGTGGTCCTGTAAGGATGTAACTCTGAGGTTAGGCCAACACCAACATAAGAAAGAACCAAAAGGTGAACACAGATAATGTTATTTGTTCCTTATTTGTGATTTAATTCCTTTGACAACATTTCTGAGGTTGGAGGTTGACACATCATCATTTGATTGACATTTGAAAGAACTGTTTTTTTTAAATGATTTTCCCTGCTATAATTCAACAATTCCAAACACATAGGTGACTTTTGGGTCGATTGAACTTGAGTCCCTTGAAGCTGTTGCAACAACCACTAAAACATTACTATTGTTTGACATTGCTAAGAAAAAGGAGTTTGTGTCCTAAACAAAACTTTGCAAACATTTGAAGTAAATGTGGCTCATATTACCTACATGGCTGCTTTTGTAAATTGTTTTAATGCGGACACAATGCACGACGCTAGATCAGACTCGGGGAAAATGGTTTGTGTTGGAAAGTGTGTGTGTGGGAGAGAGTTGGGGGGGTAAGAAGAAAGAGGTTATTTTGCGGCTACAAAAACAGCAAGTAACTTAATTTGCATGCATGGCCAAGGCTGCTACAAGAGCCCCCTTATCGATCTTCTAAAGACCTAATCGCACTCACATCAACGGACGCCGCTGTTCGGTGTGTCTTAAAATGATTGTGCTGAGCTTGAACTTCTTTTGGTTGGAAGCAATGCGAGGAGGGCTCAAGAGATGAGACGGGGAGGTGCAGGGGTCCGTCTGTTCTCCTTTTCCTCTGCATTTGTTAAATCTAAACAGAGACGCAAGCAGAATTCAAACACTCAGAGACAACATTTTAGCCGTCCCTCGCGCAGAGCGGGAGACGCTTCTAAAGTGGCTTCTTTTTCCACAAATGTCCTCATTTGCGTTAATCTAACTTGTGTCTCGCAATACACCGCCATTTAGCTCTTCACTTGTGTGGGCAAGCGGCTGCCTTTTTCACACGCTCAATATCTTTTTATGTCCCGGTTGTGGAAAGTGGAATTAATGAGTCTTTCTAGTAAAGCAGCTTGTCTGAGCGTGTGCAAAGTTCTGCAAGGGTAAACGAGACTAAGGCCTCGGGCTATGAGTTGTTGTTGTTGTGTAAGTGCGCCTGTGTGATGGTGCTTGTGCGCTTCTTCCTGTCTGATTGTTTACAGCCTCACCTAACTGGATTCCAGATGTAATCCTACAGTCTTTCTGATGAGCCTGACTATCCAAGGCTAACGGGGAGACTTTCTAGAAGTCCCCCTCAGGCGTCGTCCTTACACTGGCTTGCTTCCATACAAATGGCCTCTTCCACTAGTAGCAGACAGATGCTGCATAAACTGACCAGAGGCTGGCGGTCCTCTGTATATTCGTATAAGCCTGCTCGCCTGCAGGCTGTTCCTGTCAGACAACGCACAAGGCTAATGAGGTTACTCTGTTTCCTGTTTCTGCCTTCCTGTCCCCTCCTTGTGTTTGTGGGAGTGGGAGGGCTTCAGCTCTGTGGCACGATATGTTTACATGCTGTAACATAACTTGCATATGCTTTGTAATATACTGTGTGTGGATGTGTGCACACAGGCCACACTTCATTATGCATTTAGCCAATTATATTAGGTAGTATCTTAAAATGTTTTTAACATGGACACACTTAGTTGCCCAATACTCCTTGACATGCGAGAAATTGTGTCGAGTGCTGCATGTTTAAAGGTCAGAAGAAAGGCCGGAAAAACTATAGTCTAGTTTCTGGTATCATTGTCATGATATGAAATAAATGTATTTGTGTTTTTACTTGAATCCAAAGGTGACATACTCCTCAGCTCAGCTCCTTTTCAGTGTCATGAAGTTAAATGCACTAAAAGTTTATTTCCAGTTTATGAAATAAGGTTTGTTTTTGTTTATTTTTTTAAACCCCATGTTTCAGAGGTCCAGCAGCAGAGATTTGACCTTGCTTGTAAAGAAAGAAAATATTTCTTTAAAGAGCTGTCCATGAGCACTGACACAGCCTCAGGCAATTTGCTGGACAAGATATTTATTCATCATGTAAATGCATGTGGAACAAAAAACTAACTTAGCAACACAGATATTTCTTCCATGTTGTGACACAGCTCCTAATACATCTGAACACACAGGATTACTGTTTCACATCAATCTAAGTAAATAAATGTCCTGATGGGACTTTTATTATGTGGAAGGATTTTCATAATCTCCAGAGACACTCAGCGCCTGGTGTTACATAGCGTGGATGACTGAGTAGCGCATTCATCCGGCTGTATGAATCTCGAGAAATAAACCATTGCCATTGATGTTAGAAGTCATACCTCACATTTCTGTGTGCGGAGGAGAAGAGGCTAGAAGTGCAGCTTCGCTAAGAGGGATCAGCGGCGGGGTCTCCCGAGGCCTCCCGAGGGAGCAGCAGGGAGGCGCAGGAGCCGTCACCACTGCTGCCGTGATGAATGACGGCATGTCGAGGAGCACCGTCCATCAGAACTCGCCGTCCACGTGACCGTGGCTCGTGAGCTGGTGTTTGTGTGCATGTGCCCGCAGCGTAGGGAATTGAGTCAAACCTCTGGTCAGCGGCGAGTAGCCAAAGTGAAAATGATATTGTGACAGAGTTGGAGGGTAAGCGTGTTGAATGAGGCTGTTATTATTGAATAGGAGCCATTTGTTATGCAACCTGTCAGAGCGCGCACGCACATACACACAAGGGTTGCTTTATAACATATTTGAACACAATTTCTACCACAAGACCTGTATTTTAGTCTGTTGTAAGGCCAGACGAAGCCCGGCCCTCTGACTCAACAGTCAGCGCTCTCAAGCTGCCAAATGTAGCTTAAAGATATGAAGCATTTTCCTCAACTGAGCCCTAAAAACTATTGCAACTGGGCTGTGAAACTGAGAGACGCCGCTGCAAAGCTGATATCGGGCCATTACTTTAACATTTCACTTTATGAGAGACACTTAAAATTCCCACAACTACAATTCCACCGTCCTGTTTTGGCTTTGTGGCACTGAATGAACAGGAAACAGTTGCTTTGAGCCCCGGCTCCTCTGGTGCTCTGCGCCATGTACGCACTGAGACCGGAAGCCAAACTCCTTCCACGTTCTGTTAGATAATCTGTCAATACTGCTACAACAGTCGGTGCTCCAGGAATGTGATAAACAAACCAGTCGAACAGATTAGCAAGGGCTTTTTACTTTTCCTAATTATTCTGGGTTTCATTTCTTTTACTCTGTTTTCAACACCACAAATTAATACTGTCTGTTTGTTTGAAAGACATCTCTGCAAATTAATAAAAGATTTGGCTGAAATCTGGGGAACAGTCAGCATTTGGTTATGGAGCGGATCAGGGCTGTTAAAAAAAACCACTTGCCTTCTTAAGTCTCAAGTGGTATCAGACTGTTTCCGACCTGACAGTTAAGCAGCTTTTCATTTATGTGTCTCAAACAAGACCAAACACATGAAATACAGCTTTACAAGTTGGAGAACTAATCAGTGTTTGGTGCCAGGTGCTGTGTGCATGCGTGTGTGTGTTTAGGGTTAAAGGTCAGAACAGAGGTCAGCTGGTCACATAGCCAGTGTGGGTGGGCAGCCCAGTCCATTTAAACCCTTTATTATGCACATGCTCACATGCATACACCCATACAAACACACTCACAGACACACAGCACACAGGATCTTCAAAGCACTTTGACATTTATTTCTTACAGTCAAAATAAATTTGGTCACAGTCGGTATTTAAAAACTCTCTCTCTCTCTCTCTCTCTCTCTCTCTCTCTCTCTCTCTCTCTCTCTCTCTCTCTCTCTCTCTGCTCTAGTGCTCTACTTTTTACCAGCCTGATAGCGTTTTATGCTCGACAGGGCTGAATGGCGCTGGCAGTCTGTCACTTATGTACGCTCAGATAGATTCAGACTGTATGTGCGTGCATGAGTGTGCAAATGCAGACAGCTGATATGATTGACAGCGGAGACGCGGGAGATTTGTGTGTATATATGTGTGTGTATGTGCGTGTGCGAGCTCAGCAGGAGAGACCATCACAGCCAGGCTGCAAACAGACGGCATTGTTCTGAGGGAGAAACCTTTATCTGCTGCATATGTAGGTACAGGGAGGAAAGGTGGTGGGGGAATATGGTCACACACTCAATTTCTTGCGTGTGGACTGTTTCAAATTGCTCTTTTCAGAAAGCATCTGTTATATTGTTGCTGAAGGAAGATGTGTTCAACAGCATTTCTGCTTTTGGAAAAACTGTGGTGCAAGTTGTTTACTTGATTGCAGGAGGTATCTTCAGGCCTTGTAGCATTCCTCTTCTCCTCTCCTGCACATGGAAATGTTCTGGTATCCCTGTGCTCTAAGTGTTGGGGCAATCCCAGCATGGCTAGTTTAAAGGGAAGGCCCTTTGGCTACACACACACACACACACACACACACTCACTTGCGTACATTCCGATGCAGTGAGCTTGTGGGGTAATGAGGCGATTATATAGGGCCTCTCCTCCCCAGCAACCTTGTTCCATTCGCCTATTCTCTGAGCTCTAAGCTGAGCTAAGCATCCGGTCTACTTGAAGCCATAAGGGACATGGGGACCAGGATGTAGTTAGGATTGGAATGTGAGGGGTTTTTTTTTTTTGTTTTTTTTTTGAGCAGACACGTGCTTCGTAGTTGAGGAAGTCTGCCTGGTTTTAGCAGTTGTTGTCTTCAAATCATGCTGATGGTAGAACTGCTAAAAACACATTCGTCGCATTTTGTGCAAAAGGTGCTTTTTGGGCAACAATAGCATTTACATCAGAAGTGGGCAGCAGGCTTGAAAAATCCTAATGAGTCACTCTTCTTAGACGTACTGCTATGATGCTCTTATTTGCATCTTTCACTCACAAGATTGCTTTGAAGAGCCCTCCATTATTGTGGTGGCATAATTAGGCCCTTGTCTAGGCTTTCTTTTAATGCTTTGCAGTTGTTTTTTTCTTTATCTCCACAGGGTTGTAATCAACATGCTTTAAAAGTTTCTAATCCACAACTGTTTGGTCATGACCCTAAGTAAGGTTACAATGATGTATTTGGGAATGAAGTAATTGTTATCG
Organism: Holacanthus passer; assembly: GCA_025331565.1. Taxonomy (NCBI): domain Eukaryota; kingdom Metazoa; phylum Chordata; class Actinopteri; family Pomacanthidae; genus Holacanthus; species Holacanthus passer. The sequence continues at coordinate 5,892,802 of JAFREQ010000002.1, read as the reverse complement.
CTGTCATCTGCACCACTTGTGAACCCTGAGCAGTCATATCCTCACAGCCAGTCATCTGGGGCCCATGTGTTGGTGAAAGAATCAGAAAGATCAAGATGTGGAAGGAGAAAGGAAAGAGGGCAGCTGCGGGGTAAAGACTGTCCCGACTACTGGATACAATAACCCGAGCTTTGTTAAAATAACATTTCTTCTCCGTCCATCCATCTCTCCGTCCCTCTTCTGAAGGGAAATGTGTGTTAGAATAACAGATTTTGGGCTGGTTTTGTGGAGCAGATCGCAGCTGGCGCGTGGCCCACATTCCTCTGCCATGACATCCACACAGTCGGCAGCAGCACGGCGCTATTTATAGAACAGCTAGTGAGGACATAGACACACACACAGAAATTTACGTATATGCAGATTCCCAAGTGTGTGAACGTATGCATGCATAAGGTCAAAGTTTTTACCTAACAAAAGAAAATGTGGGTTTGTTTTACACAGTAGTGGTGTCGGGTGTTACCTTGACGTCAATTTGAAATTGATATATTTAACAATTAATGAATGAACAAAAATGAAGCACAAACAAATATTAGAAAACTGATTTTATCACCCTCCTAAATCAATCCTTTCCATCTCTTCCTGTACAGTCAGCGCTGGCACGTCTGAGCTGCAGAGCTGACGTTAGCGTTGGCTTTCTGTCACACTTGTACACACACATCCAGAGCACAACACAGACTCTGTGATGCTCTTAAAGACACAGTGTGTGTTTTTCAGTGAATGGCGTAATAAGCAATTTCATACATTAAAATTAAAAATGGACACCCTTCACCACCTTCCCTTGTATCTGACGCTACATCCAGAGGCCTTTTTATTTTTACACGCAGCCAATGCAATCCACTTGTTTCCTCATCAGCTCTCAGAGTTATTGGATTTGCCTGCTGTGGAGAGAGGATTGTTGAGTAAGGCAGGGGTTATGAAGTGGAGCCAGCTCCACTTTTCTTCCAGTTAGTTGAACAGATACAGATGCAGCGATAGATTAATCCCACTCAGACTCTTCACTCTTTATCATTGGCAAGCCGCTGCAAGCTTTTTTTTTTTTTGTTTTTTTTACATTTGCTCGATTCCTGGAACTGTTCTCAAAATTCAGTTTATTCGCCTGTGTTGGTTGTGATTGTTCTGTTGTCTGAGTTTTCTGGGTATTTATTCCCTGGATCTTTTTCGCCCTGATGAATTTAAATGTGCATATTTTCAATATAATCTTTGCATAATCTCACAACAAAAAATTGTTGGTTAAGAAGGCGATGAACACAAACTCTAGCTGGCGATGACGTTGTATTTTGAAGCATAAAAGCCTCGTTATGCTCCAAAAAAATGTCAGGAAAAGAATTTAAATGTTACAAGAATTAGCGTCTCAGGTGTGTGTTCAGTGATATTTTCTCCCCTTGGATTCGGTCTTTTGGAGAAGTTTATTGGGGCAAAATGTTTAAAGAAGCCCGCAGGAAAGGTATTATGTTGGTATACTTCCAAGCACTGTCTGATTTATGGCAGCGTGTGTGTGTGAGACAGAGACCTGAGCGAGAGAGGAAGAGACATACTGTTCAGGCACACTATCCCTATGGATGCCTAAAGGATTTTACGTTTTTTGCAGGTTGGATTACCTGCGTGCTCCAAAGGAGTTGGGGGTGGGGTTGCAGGGTGACAGTAGGCAGACAACGTTCCTGATGCATCCCTTGGTTACACACACACACACACACACACGGGCATGTGCACAGAAAAGGTCCCTGCGCTCATTAGTGGAATTCCAGTAGCCTGATGGGAGCTGGTCGGGGTGTAGATGTGTGTGTCAGTGCCAGGTAGCGCTCTGCTGGCATTGCTCTGTGTAAGAGCTGTCTCTAAAGAGCTCTGGCAATACCTCAGAAACACGCACACATGCACGCACACACACACACACACACGCTGAAATGTCTGAATGAGAAACTGCAACACAATTTGGTTTTATTGCTTATTTGAGTTTCCCTTCCTCTGGCAGCCGGTGTGAATGCCTTCAGAGGGATTTTGCATGCTATTGCTGTCCATCACTCCCTTTATTTCGCACTTGAAAATCACAGACACAGGCAGGAGCTGGCTTTTGTGACTGAGACTCAGTAAAAGCGGCCTTGGCCTGAAACAGATGGCAAACTACCAGCCAGGTCAGAGAGATAGTTAACCTACAGTTGAGCGAAGGTTGTGAAAACCCTTTTAACCGATGATCTGAAGTTATGAAGAACTATTAGTGAGGTTTCAAGGTACAGCAGCTGGATGAGAGCAAAGCATCAATGCTCTCCTCCAGCTGATGAAAAAGTCAGTCAGCATTTTTTACCCCCCTTTTTTTCCCAGACCTCGTTGCTGTGTGTACACAGCGCAGGAACTATCTGTGGCCCGCTGCCAACAACTGTGAGGAAACCAGAGAGAAATGCAGATCAACTTTGAGGTCAATTTTTGGAGGGAAGATTTTTTTCTCTCTCAGTACAGCTGTTGTTTGTGTGTATATTAGACAGAGATTTGGATACCATAGAAGCTGTGTGTGTGAGTGTTTGCAACCATGAGATATACTGTCAATGCCATGTGTGTGTCGGTGTACATTTGGCCTTGTGACACACCAGGAAGGGAAAGAGTGCCAGTGAGCTGTCTAGGTAATTGGTGCCTACCTGGCAGGCTTTTGCACACACATGCACACACACACGCATGCATGCATGCACGCGCACAGAATGGATTAGATGACATTAACTACGGGAGAAAATGGCATAATTGAATACTTGCACTACCTTTCTCGCTTGTGTATGTGTGTGAGTGACAGTGTAATGAGGGACTGCATGCTACACACAAAACACCACCCTATCAACCTCTGTCACAGACTGCAAACCATTGGTGCAGTGAACGGCCTGCTGTGTGTGTGTGTGTGTGTGTGTGTGTGTGTGTGTGTGTCTCTGTGTGTCTGTGTGTGCCAGCATGCGTACTGTATGCAGGGAGATGTGGCTGTCACCCATCAGCTCCATCATTTGCAGACACCCAGCTTTTAATCTTTTTCTCTCCCCCCTCCCTCCCTCCAGCTCTGCTGAGGCCTCGTCCCCAAGGCCCCTGAGCAGACCTGGGAAATCAAAACAATACTCTGCAAAAGCTTATTTTTATCTGCTGAACACACACACACAAAAACCCAGAATAGCGTGATAAACAAACCAAATCTTCAGTCTTGTCAATATTGTCAAAAAATATTAAGAGTTGTGAAATGAATCCAGTGAGTGAATGAGGCCATATTAGTTTTGTTCTAATTACAGGAAGTTTTCGATTACGTGGAAATAAAAAACTTATTCGCCATTTTCCTCGTCTTTCAAAACCTTGTCTCTCATGACCCACCTGTGGCTTTTAAGTAAAATATAAAGAAGCACTGTGCTAAAATAATATCTGTCTATGTCGAATGCTGTTGCATGATCTGATTCATACCCAACACATGATGAACTGCAACTTTACCTTAAAATGTACTGTACGTATTGTTGAGAAACGTCTTCTTGGTGTCCTGAACTCTGGAACTTTGAAGTCAACACACACAGACACCCTGTTGTGATGCTGCTATAATTAGCAGTGAGTTGTCTGCTGCGCTGATCAGAAGGCATGTTTTATCCATCAGAACATCTCTGGTATCTTTTGTGTTTGAACGAGTGTGAATAGAGTATGCTAGACCCGACCCGGGGTTGCAGCGCTGAAAGACAGACATTTGTGAGAAGGAGTCATTTCAGTAGCATTTCATTCACTGGCTGTGGGAGGCTGCATAATATTAGGATGAGATTAACTTTCTTCCTTTCACACACTCAGACAGGCTGACACACTCCCAGACTCAATTTCTGTCTCACTGTCTGAATTCCTCAGTTTTTAGCTTTTTTTTTTTTTTTTTTTTTTTGAGAGTGCACTTGTTCTTAATGGAGCGCTGTGATTGTTATCTTGTTATTACAGCAGCCATAAAACATCTTGGAGTAATTATTTTGGTGTGAGGTGGAGATTTTTAACGCAGCCAGCGCTGATGTCACCGCGATGCCCGCCAGCTGCTGAGCCGAGCCAGCTCAAGCGATCTGAGTCAACTGGTATGAGCCGAACCGCGCTCCCACACGCGTTGCCTCTCACGTCTTGCGTCGCGTTTGACTCAGGCGGGAGGAAGCGTGCTCGCCAGGATGAGCCGACAGGATCTGAATTTTTTTTTTAACTCAAATAATTAGCATACATTAGACGGAAAGTGTTTTCTTTTCTCAAACCTCACAGCTCAAATCCACTCGCCCCATGGCTTGACTAGAGAAAAAGCTATTTACAGTTTCCATTATTTATTAATACCTCTTTGTTGTTGCTCATGTCCTAATCTCATTTCCTTTAGTCATTAGCGTTGTTCGACATCAAACACAGCTGCCAGAGCAATGAGTGTAGGGGAGCGAGGGGGAGCTCGGGGGGGAAGTATGGTTATTGCTGTTGGACACTCACTAAAGACCCTTTTAACAATGCTTGTTGCAGTGGAATACTTTTCTATTAAGCTGTTAAAATCCTCAATATGAACAATATAGTGTTTTGAATAAATTGCAGCTTTTGATGTGCTGTTGTCATGTGTCTGTCGCTCTGATTTAAACTGACTGCAGAAAAAAAAAAGTCTTGGAAAAGGATGTGTCGTGTGTGTGTGTGTGTGTGTGTGTGTGACTTCTGGTGACCCCTCTGACAATAACATCTTCTGTCTCAGTCTCCCTGGGAGAGATTAGGAACACATGAACTCGTGGTCCCATGATGCTTTTTTCATTTGCTTCCTACCTATTCATCACCATAACGCTCTGCTATCATTGGCATTGTGGCGAGATGCAGCCCTCCGTGCATTCTTATGCTAATGCTGTTGCCCTGTGTCCTGCTGCAAACTAATGCTATGTTATGCTAATGCTGTGTCATGCAAATGTCACCGTGTAGCGAGAAATGGCAACCGGAACAATATGTAAGGAGATTCCCCATTCGGCAAAAACTTTGCTGTCTGTGTCTCTTTACTAAAGCCGTCATAACTTTTCATGTATTTCCACACTCAATACAACATCATCGTTGTTATTTTTTTAAATTATATGTTAAGACAAATTTATGATATTAACACCAATTCTACTGAAATACTAATTGGCTGCAGCCACTGATGGAAACAAATATTTTTCTGGGCTGTTTTTTTTTCCAGTCGAGAGTTTCCATAGTGCAGAAAAGGTACAGAGTAACTCGGTGGCACCTAATTGGCTGAAGAAGGTGGAAATGGACAGACTGTGCTGACATTAGCTCGTTAGGTTTTGTCTTGGTCATCTCAACACGGCTGGCCTGTAAGTCACACTTTTATGGGCATGGTGTTGTCTGACAGCAGAATGGAAGGCAAAATCTCAGCATTAACAATTGACCAACTTGCAACCTGTATTAATGGGTTTTTCATTGTCTGAAAAAAATACGATGATATTTCAATGTCTTTTAGCGAAATCTACTTTCCCACATGTGCAGAAACACAGCATTACAGTTGATAGAAAAATTGGGTGAAGAAACCAGTTTCTTTCTGTGATAATAGTTTGTACTGACCTGTTCTTCCTCTCTGGATGTTTCCACAGGATGACAGTGATGGGATCCCGTGGTCGGAGGAGCGGGTTATGCGAAAGGTGCTTTACCTCTCCCTAAAGGAGTTTAGGAGCGCACAGAAACGGCAGCTGGATGACGGAACTACAAACTCCAATGGTAAGTTCATTGTCCTTAACACAAGGGACCTGTCTCACTGTGTATCCCATCCTTCAACTTGTGTATGTCTACTGATATAGAGAGTATATGGAGCCAGTATGTATCTGTCCACCTTACCACAGCATGACATTGCGGTAATTTAGTTTATTCAGTGCCACATGGTGAACTGCAGGAAATAAAGCAAACTGACCTCATTACCAGATTTTCTCAAAACAGTGGATTGGTACAAAAGTTCGTATTAAATTAAAAAAAAGTTAATGAAGCCAGAGCTTTTGACATACAGCACCATTGCATACCAGTCAAAGAAGAAGATTCATTTACTAATTTCTAAAGAGTATATGTGATCTATTTGTCACCCATCCCGTTGTTGGAAGAATTTTTAATATTTATTTGAAATGAAAAGAGTTAACTGGAATAAAATGAGCTGCATCTCTCACACTGTCCTGTAAACAGGTCTGTAACGACTGAAAGGCTATATTGAAATGTAGGAATTTGACATGTTGAAAACCTTCACTTTGTTTTGACTAAAAAGAGAGAGAAGCAAAGAATCCGCTGCTCTAGCATTTTGTGGAGTAAATGTCACAGTTGCCAATTTAGTCAGGCTTGGCTGACACGAGTGTCTGAGTCTCGATCGTCGCTGCTTTAACTGCAGACGACAGTTTTATTGGTCTGTTTGTACGTGAAGGCAAAGCTGGTTTTCTTTGCTGACAGAACCTGACTTTACTTAAAATGGGCCGAATCCAATGGGACCAGATGATCAAGACTCTCATTTGCTTTTTGTTGTGGGTCAGTGGGCAGCGTCTTTCACTTTGCTGGATCAGTGTCACATCCTCAAAGAAACCCTTGAACTGAAAACTTTTCCCATTTATTTTCACATGTTGTTTACCCATCAAACACAAGGACCCTGATGAGGTCTTGTGCAACACACAAGAAAAATGTGTTTTTCAGCTTGTGTATTTACATCCACCCTTGTGTCCGGCCTCAATGAAACACAGACTAATAGGAACCCTGACACACAATTAATACATGAAGTTGCTTACTTAGCCTCCAGGTGGAAGCCAGCTACAGTAACAGATGAGGGATTTCGCTGTTGTGCCGTGCAAACCTGAAACAACCCAAGAAGAGTGGGAGCACAGGGGGGGGGATGAACGGCTTGTTTTGAACCAAGCTGCCACCATGTCTTTGTTTGACACTGGTGCTCCCACACAAAAAAAAGCCCTCAGCCAGCCAACAGCGGAGATTTGAACTTCACACGTGCCTCAGAAGCTATTCTCAGCTGACATTAACACAACCCAGACACCGAAAGAAAGGAAAGTCATCCAGCCATCCAGTCAGGCAGGAAGGGAGACAGGCAGGCAGACAGACAGGAGGGAAGTCTCTTTTGAAATGTGGCTTATCTTTTATACCGAGCGTTTTTTTTTTCCCCCCTTCCCTATTTTTCTCTTGTTTTCTTTATTATATATTTTTCCACACCTTCATTTCTCCTCTCCACGTCTGTGCCGAGCGCCCCCTCCCCTCCCTGTAGCTGCTGTATCTCCGTGTGTCTGTCTGGCATCTCATAGCTGCCACTCCAGAGCTCCTCGGGGCCTTTTAAGCCGCCGCGGGTAGCTGACCTTATCGCCTGAATAAAAATGACTCATTAGAAAGCGTCGGCGGCCCGTCGTGCCGGGGGTAACGACAGCAGCCCACTCTGACACAAAAGGGAGCCGGGCTGAATAGACGGGCCCCGCTGTTTTAGAGCACCGTGGGTTAGCAAGGCTTTGGAGGTTGTACGAGCGGCACAGTTTCCCGTCTCGCATAGACGTTGTGGTGAAACTGTCAGCCATTTTGGAGGATCACACTCAGCGTGCGCTACATCCTGAATGGGCAGCCCCTGCTGTTTTAGAGGACTGTGGGTTAGAGAGTCTGGGCTTATGTTGGAGCCAGACATGTGCCACAGTTTTCAGCCTCACACAGGCATTATTGTGAAACTATCAGCCATTTTGGAGAGCCAGACCTCACGTGCACATGATCATTAAATATGTAATTGACAGAGTTGGAGAAGATGATGGATTAGAGATAATAGTCATATCTAAATGATTAGTCGGTTGATGGACTGCTTGATTGTCAGAAAATTAATAAAGGAAGATTTTAATAATTGTATAATTGCTAAAGTGAACATCAGCTTCTCAAATGTAACTAATTCTATTTCTCTGTTTGACATCACTATAAATTCAACATATTTGAGTTTCAGACTGTTTATTGGAAACTAAGCAATTTTAAGACATTGCTTTTGGCTATGGGAAATTATGACGGCTATTTTTTTAGTATTTTCTAATGAAACCTTTGCCATTTTACAGAAAAAAATGAAAGTAGGCCTGCAACTAAATTATCTTTTATGACTGATTATCCTGCTGATTATCTTCTCAGTCAATCAGTTAATCATTTGTTTATCAGATTGTCACAAAATGAAAAAATGCTCATTATGATAATTCAAGATGACATCTACAAATATCTTGTTTTTACATGATTATCATTTTAGACTAAGAAAATCTGAAAATATCCAGATCCGAGAAACTTGTACCGGAGGTTTTTTTTGTGTGTGCCATTTTTCCTTAAAAAAAAAACAAAAATCACTGATTATTGTTTGTTGAAGCCTGACACAAAGGATCTGGTCCAGGAAATGTCCTCTCTGCTTCAGTTATATGGAGATAAACATCCACCATTTTGGGAAATGGGTGTCATCAGTCTGAGGGGGTTACAGCGATACCTGACTGTAAGCCTTTGTCAAACAGCATTTGTCCCCTTCTCCAGGCATCTGTCTCTCCCTTCCCACATACCTCCATCCATCCCCAACCTCCCCCTCTCTCCTCCTTCCTCCCCCTCTCTCAGTCACCGTGTGGCAGTGGTGGCTATCTGTTTTAAAGGGGGTGTGGCAGTCTGTCACTCAGCTGCATGTGTGTCCGTGTGTGTGTGTCAGTCTCCCCACCCACCCAGCCTTCTCCAGAAAATTATGCCATCTCCCCAGCCACTTTACCTCTCGCTGTTGGCAGCCGTCCATCTCCGTGTCCATCACACTTCCTGCTTCTCCCGCTCACTGCCTGCATTATTTAACAAATGACATTATGCCCTCCTGCGTCCCGGCTTCCGCTTGTTCACCCACTCACCCTTCTCCCACTCCATCACAGCCACATTCTTCCTCTTCCTCTGCTTTTCTCATCCTCGTCTCCCTCCATCCTACCGTCCTTCCGGTCGTCTCTCCCCGGATGCAGGGTTTCATTACACATCAATAGGACTCTGGTTACTGCCTTCTCCGCGAGCCCCTGTCTCCTCTCTCCCTCCCGCTGCTCAATCTCCTCGATTATGTATCTCCACACCCCCGCCCTCCTCGCCGTAGCCCTCCCGTTCCCTCCATCCGTCTCTGTCTCCCTTTTTCTCACCATCTCCCTCTCTTCCGCTTTGTCCTTCCTGTCCTCTGCCCCCGTCTGTCTCAGCTGCCTACAGTATCTGTCACCCAAACCCCCCCCCCCCCATTTTCATTCTTCCTCCATCGCCGCCCTCCCTTCCTCTCCCTCTGTCCTGTTTCCCACCCTTCCTCTCCCGTCCTCCGACTCGTTCGAGCCGCATCTTCTTCCTGCGCCTCCTTACCTCGCCATCTCCCTCCGCTGCACTCGTATGTACTCTCTCCTCTCCCCATCCTCTCCTTTTCCTCCCTCTCCATTTCCCTGAGTGCTATTGATGGAGGAGCTGGCTGTCGGCCAAAAACCAGGAGGGGCTGAAGAGAGGGCTCCCTGTTTGCCCATTTTCTCCGACTGTCCCCTCTCTTTCTCTTCCGGTCTGTCTGGTCTCAGGACCTGCCTTTCCTACCCGTTTTTTTTTTTTTTCTTTTTAATGCATGACGTCCCCCTTTCCTTCAGCACTCACTCCGCTGTCACTCTGCTGTCTGTCTGTATTTCCCATGTCGCCAGCCCCTTGCGTGGCCGGAGTGGCAGCCGTGGCAGCTACAACACCGAGCGGACCCCTCTATTCTCTCTCTGGAATAGCAGCAGAGAGAAGGATGGGCTGAGAAGAAGTAGATGAATATGAGAATCGCAGTAGAGTTAATTAATCTGTCCTTGCGTCCTCCCATCTTTCTTTTTGATGCTTTCGATTTACAGCCTTGAACTTCGCAAAGCAGATGCTGTGTTGAACTGAGCTGTGCATTGTTGTCCTATACTTTTTTTTTTTTCTGGCTTGTGGTAAGCGTCATGCAATGTTGGTCCAATTTTGGAAGTAAGAGCAATATATTTGGGGCTATTTGAAACCCTCTCACCAGGCAGTCCATTTTAGTATCTGCTTTTCTCGCAAAAAACGGTCTGGGAATGGGTTCTACGGGGAGTTTCCCGAAAATAAAACTACCCATTGTTTCTTTTTATATTATCCTGCAGTTTTAATTGTATACAGGCATGGAGGATTACTTGAACAAAGGGCACGAAACTGAATTTTAGTGCTCTTGTTTGCAAGAGGGAAAGGGAGATTATAGTCTTGTATAACATTAGAATTTGAAGTGCAAATTGCGCAGACAGTCGAAAGACAGATGACTGCCATACATCTGCTCACCGAGAAGTAAGTAAGCATTTCATCACAGCCATACTCAGAGCTGTTATGTGGTTCCCTGTGCATTAGGTATTGCATTGCAGTCATTCTCACATTAAGCCTGTGTTTATAAGTGTAATCAAGAACCTAAAATTGGGCCCTCTCTGCCCCAACAGTGATTCTTCCTTATGACTACTCTACTATAGTTCCACTTATGGCTGCGGCTCACGCTAATAGGCTCCTCTCAGCCCTGTGATATGCCATGTTACGCTATGTACCTCTGCTCACTCTCTCCTGCTCTCTCGAGACTTTGAGGTGAACATAGCAAGGCGATGGGCTTAGTTAAGCATGCATAAATCTGATTAGAACCCCTCACCCCCGTAGGAGCAGCTGATGGGATGGCACACTAGCATTTCCCTTTGCGTCCACCCCCCCACCATCCCATTCCCACTCCAGCTTCTTATCGTAGGCTTGCCACCAGCTCCAGGAGCTCCGGCCTTTGGCTCCCTGCCTGTCTGCAGCGCTCGCCCATCCCCGGCCCGCTCCCTTCCCAAGATTCCCAGCGCTGCCCCTCAGATGGGCGTTCATGTGCGACCAGCATATGTCAAAAAACTCTTCAGAGGGATGGGATGGGATGGGAGGGTGAGGGAGCAGTGAAGAGAAGAGGGGGCGGAGAAATGGGCCTCTGCCTGTTTGTTTGCGTTCTGTGGGGACATCATGCGTCAGTCATTTTCTGAGCACAATTAAAGTTAATGAGCTATTTCGGGGTTTTTTTGTTTCTTGTGGTGCAACTTTCAAAACATATTGTCCAGAAGTCGTGATAAGACTCTTTCCTCAACTGATTATCATTTTTAATCCGTTCCTCCAAATGAAACATTTTTTTTCTCTGTTGCCTAGTGAAGTTTTTCCATTTTCAATTCTACTTTAGCTTGAAAGGGGAACTTCAAAGGGCTCGAAGTGAAACTCTGGATTGATTAAAGGCATGCGGATGTAAGCCCTTCGTGCTAACCATGACATTGTAAGGCGGTGATTCACCCCTGGCCTATAGACTTTCAGGCTCTTCAACGCCAACATAGAACCTCAACAGCAGTGCAATGGCCTTACTCATCACGCCGGCGCTTGTTAACTCTCTGACCGCAACGATGTGTGCCTGATGACTGTACCTCCGCTTTCAGGTACTGACCTGCCCTGCGTGTGTGAGAAAAACCAACAAGCCTGTGTGTGTATGCAATAATGAGAAAGTGCGACTCTGTGTGTGTGAGTGCGCTCATTCAGCCCAAAGCACATTTATAAATCTCAGTTAAATCATATGTTTGAAAACTCCTTTTACCTGCTCCACAATTGCTCATCTTCATCCTGTCTCCTACACTGTCATTTGATCTCACTACTCCCCTCCCCATCCCATCTTCCTCAGATAACACAATGCCCGGGCTTGTTTGACAGTAGCCGCCTCGCTAACAGGATATCATTCAAGTTGCCACTTATCCTAACCCGTGCTCCACTGTCGTTATTATCTTAATTTATTTTCCTTTTGACACCCACTATTGGGAGTTTGCGGTGCAGGGTGATTGACACATCCCTCCAAAGCATCAGTCAAATGGAATTTCACTGGGCATGCAGGGAGGGAGCTAAGAATCCCTCAGCCAATGAGAAAGTGACATACCTGTGGAAAGGTGAATGGACGGGCTTATTACAGCAGCGCTCTTGGTTGAACAAACCAGTGGGAGCTTGAATCTTCAGTGACTCATCATTTTGTTTTTGCAAAATGAACATGAATAATTGAACAACCTGCCATAGTTGGTCCAGTCAGGCATGAATACTTGTCAAAACGGGTCAAATGTGATTAATTATTGCCAGCGTCGAGTGTTTGATTGCCGCATTGCTCACTGGCTCATATTCAGCTTTCAGCTTAAGTGATGTTTCAGCTGGCAAGAGCAACTTTAAACATGTGACTGCCCCTCTGTCTCCAGTCGGCCTTCTTGGCAGCTCTGGCATTTTTTTTTTTTAAACAACCCTTGAAACGCTTTGAACTTCCCCCAGTTGCTTCCCCGATAAGTTTGCTCATTCACCCGCTATTGTTGAATCAGACAGTTGTGTGTGACACGCTCCAAGAATTGCGAGAACTGCCCATGAGGAAATCAAGCCTTGTGATATCTATTTAATTTGGTTGTCTCCCTTAATTACCATTGACTTCCGCTCCTCTGTTTGACCTAATTTGAATTCTCAGTGCCTGTTGTTGCTTTTGATTTAAGAATCTGTCTTGGGGCTTATTTTGTTTGTCTGAGTTGCTTGCTAAATATTTAATTAGGGCTCTGTCAATTGGGCTCGGTAAGAATGTCAAGTCCAGCAATATCTGTTCACTTCTCTTGCTGCCTCGGGCTTGTTTTCTTTTTTTGTTTTTTTTCCATTTATTTAATCCTTTGTCAAAGGGCACACATCACGTATGTCAGCGGAGAGCAGCAGTTGCGTTAGACAAGATGTGGACAGAAATATGAATAAGTAACTCCATGACTATCCTCCATGATGCTGCAATAGATGTGGCAATCTGTGACGTGAAGGACTGTGTGTGAGTTTCAGTCGCATTCATTGCATAATGGGCAATGTGTCACTGTTTTCACATGGACTCCAGATGCTTTCAGCTCAGGATCTCGGTGTATTTGCGCAGTCTAGATGCTTGAATAATTTGCCCTTTCTGTATTTGTTTGTATTTGATTTATTTCTCTCTTCCCGTCTTTCTTCACTTTTCATGTTCTGTTCACTCTGCACTGTCAGAGAAAGCAGACCTACCATAATCTTATCAAAAGAAATGCATCTACTCTGCCTTCAGCCTTCTCCTCTGCATCAAATCAAAAACAGGAGGCTTATTAACACTGTCAGATGAATATATTGTTTGTTCCCTGAAGACTCAAGCTATATTTTTAAGATATGTTAGGTTCCACAAAGGATTGTTGGAGGTAATCAGTGAATTATTTTAACCCTTGCGATGCTTCTCTTCTCAGGTGCTTCTCTCCTAGCCAATGGGCAGCTGAATGGCTCGGGGTCAAAGGGCAGCCACAAAGAAGATGGCTCCTTACGCTCTAAGGGCCTGGATGGCGGCAAGTACTGTGAGGATGGTCCTGCAAAGAAGAGGTGAGACCGCGTGTGTCTAATCCTGTTTGTGTGTCGCTGGGTCATCAGAGAGCTTCGTGAAGCTGTGAATCTTGTGTTGGTGTAGAACTGTGGCGTGCGTGTGTGTATGTGCGAGTTCATATCAAAGGCTGCTGATCCTGTGAGCGTGTTGAGAAACTTTTCACACATGCTACCAACTCTAAGTGCAGCTTAGTTGTGATGAATTTCCTGAGCTCTGAGGGTTGAGAGGCTGCCACGTGATACCAGCTGCTTTCAAGTTCTCCACACTGTTTTACACACACGCTTTGTCTTTCTCTTTTACCCTCATTTGCTCTCTTTCTCTCTGCGTAATTCATTCTCTCCGTCTCCCCATGTATCCTCTCTAACAACAGCCAAATCAATTCAGAATGCTCCAGTGCTACTTTGTCCATCACATTGATTTATAAACTTAGTCTATGCACTCTCTTTGTCAATTTCTTTCTCTTCGCTCTTGTGGACAAGCGCAAGTCGCCCATTAGTTCTGTAATAGAAGATGACAGTCAACAGAGAAGTGTAAATAGTGCCACCCCGTAAAGGGCGCCGAGGTCTTTTAATGAGCACGCCCCCTCATCTTTTAAAGCAAATGCCAGTTCAGTCATTTATAATTAGCCACTTAAAGGAATGTTGCCATGCATTTCCAAATGAATCATTTAAAAATAGAAGTTGTGGCTCGAGTTGAGTACAATAAGCTGTTAATTTCCGAGCTGGCATAATTTTGTTAAAAGAAGGCATTTATATGAATTGTTGAAAGTGTGTGAATACTAATTTTCAGAGAGATTGGTATAAAACACTGCTCTCTCTGTCTCTCCCTCTTAGACAAACATTCTTGGAAAATGGAATAAAGGATTGTTGGAAAATGTGACACTTCTAATGCATTCGGCATGAAGCAGGTTTTGAAATCACAAGCTGGAAAATATGATTTACAAATAATCACGCTCTATAGAGTGTACAGCAGATTAAAAAGGCTGGTGTGGTGTTTTTTTTTCCCCCACTCTGCCACAAATCTCACAAACACACACACACACACACACACACACACACACACACACACACACAATATACTTACATTCATGCTTATATTTTTGTGTGTTGCAAACCAGCAGTTTTTCCTTATATTTTTTTCTCCCTCCCACTTTTTTTTCTAGCGACTGTAGGTGGCAGGTGTGTGTGTGTGCGTGGGTGCATGCCTGTGTGCTTTTGTGTGTGGTTTTGTTCTGCCGCTGGTCTCTCTCTCTCTCTCTCTCTCTCTCTTGCACACACACATTGATAGGGCATCAAAGCATCAGTGTAAAGCAAGGGGCGGAGTCTGGGCCGGACAGCAGCAGATGTCCTTCTGTAATGAGCAGCACATACAGGCTCCATTCACTGCGTGTCAGGCACCTGCCTTAGTCCTCCGAGCTGTCATTCGATACTGTAACCTCCAAAATCTGAGCTCGGTCATTACAGGCTTTCATCTACCTGGCTTCGAAAAGGAAGATCTGGCCTCTGAGGTGACTGATAAGACATTTTTTTCAGGAGGCTGTTCCAGAGATGTGAAAGTTTTGTAGACTTCAATTTATAAGTGTAAAAAAAAAAAAGATTGAAAATGGTCTTTTTCTGCAAATAGTAGGGAAAAAAATTCTTGATAACAGGTGATCTTAAAGTCAGCCAGGATAAATGAGGTTGGATTGTGCACATGCGAGAATAACTGTCGAGGAGGTCGCCTGACTGACAACAACAGAAAGTGTTGAACTGAAACCAAGTGACCCTGTGGCTTATATTATAGCAGTGTGTAAACACTCTACTCTCTAGCAACTGAGGAAGAAAAGGAATAACTTATAACAAGGACACTCTCACACTTTTATTCTCTGTCGCTCTGATGGCCTGCAGTGCTGTGTGTGTTGAGTGGAGTTCAGTTAGAGGCCAGGCTGATCCGTGGCTTTCATTAGTCCACTCCACACACACACACACACACCAACACGAGCACACAAACACACAGCAGGACTGAAGTAAGAAAGGCTCTCTATCTGATGCTAATGAAACACAAGCCTAGCCAGTACTTGGCAATGCCTCATGCCCTCTTTAAAAGCTTATTTTGTGTGTGCGCGCTTTATGTGTGAAGGATGACTCCGGTGCCCTGGCATGGCTGCCCCGCACTGTTCCTGAACAGGGCTAACTGAGATGATGCCAGGAGCTTTTACACCTGGCACCGGCCAAAACAGAAGGGAGGAGTGGTGGCGTAGCTGGTTCCAATTTTTGAGTGAGGGGAAAAAAGTTTCGCACCGTGGATGAGAGGATGAAGGGATAGAGGGTAGACAGAGAGGGGAAAGACTGGGAGGAGCAGCAGAGAGAGAGAGAGAGAGGAAGGGAGGCAGAGACAGAAGGACAGGTGCGAGTGATTTTTGGCAGGAAGCGGCCCCCTTTAGAAGTCTTTGAGATCAACTCTGTGTTTGCCTTCCCATGCTCCTGAGATTGGTGGAGGAGACTGGCAGCACATCCCCTCAAACATGCCAGCTCATTGTAGCCCTCTCCTACCAGCATGACCATATTCTCCAAATGGGGTTCCCCTGCCAAAAAAAGTGGGGCCCTGCACACAGACACACACACATGTGCACACAAACTTACATTCACAACCCAGCATGGTCTCATCTCCACTACCATGGTTTACTGACCTAGTTATAGTCCTGCACCTCTGTTCCTCTCCCATATTTGATTTAGGTTGAAGAGCGTCTGTGTGTTTAACAGTCACTGAGTTGTCAAGACAAGTCCCAGAGCAGGCTTTTAAATGGTCTTTACTGTCAAGTTGTTGTCTTGGCGAGCAGAGTGCTGCAGGTAACCTTTTGCATGTATGATTTGAAAGTTTTTGCGTTTGAATAGAATATTTTTGCTGTGTCTCTCTGCAGAAAGTCTGAAGTTCAGTCACACAGTGCGCTGCTTCTACAGAAGCCTCTTCGCAAATAAGCTGTCATAATTTTGGCATTGAGTCAGCATCTTGTAGAGTCATAAATGAAATGAGTAAATAATGCATTGGTAGTTTCATTTCATTTCACAATCTAAACATGACTCCAGTGTGGTTTTCCTTTTCGTGTTTGGGACATTTTTGTGGCTTTGATTGTGTATACTTTGGAGCATATAGGTAAGGAATCCTGGTTTTCAATTTGTACATCATTTGTAGCCTGTGAATGCAAAACAAAAATCTCAAGCACATAATCTGACGTGATTTAAGATGATTAGAATCTTGGATGACATCAGAACCAGAAAAATGAGATCATCTTCTTTCAGCTCATCTGATTAATGCTTCCAGGAGGTTTTCATGGCCTTGGCCTCCCTTCATCCAACTGTGTGTGAGTTTAAAAAACACTTATGAAGCACTGTAAGTGTGTGTGTGTGTGTGTGTGTGTGTGTGTGTGTGTGTGTGTGTGGATCAGAAGTTGAGTGGCCCTCTTAAACAGACTTCTTAACTTAATTTCTGCTTTCTCTCTTTCTGTCCCTCTTTTCTTTTTCCTCTCTTTTCTGTCTCTCTCTCTTTTCACTGAACCCCACTTTTGGCTCTCTTTGAATCTGTTCTCTCTGTTGTCTCAGCCAAGACACACATTCACACACTCAGCTGCTGCCGCTTGTTTTGTTTCGACTTAATGAATGCCAAGTGTGTATACACACTCACACACACTCACACACACACACACACACACACACACACACACACACACACACACACTTGTCTTGTCTAGCGTAACCAATGACTCTTGTCAGTAATGCATAATCACCATTTTCATTTATGGGGGATTACATGCATGTGCACCGGCCTGCACGCACACACTGCAAATGTATGTGCTAATAGAGGACCATAATGTGTCTATTGATTGACTTAAGGTGGTATTGTTGGAGAACCTATATGTAGTATAACACCTAGCTGCCCAACTAACACCTAATGCTGTGTTCACACATAGTGGAGTACTCACACAAGAGATACACTGAGCTTATTAGGAAGCTGGACAAATAGTCCACTGAGTTTTTAGTCAGTCAATTAGAATGGTATCTTTGGTTTTGCAGTCAAATCGTGGCTTTGTTTGCCTTTTAAAAAGCCCAGAGAAATTTGGATCACCACTAAACACTGCGTCTGTGCTTATTCCAGTGCAGTTTAAACCGTCTCTCTTTGTTTTTGTCTCCCTCGTTCTCTGCCGGCCTGTCAGTGACTCACCCCTTCATGTCAGCATGTCAGTCTCCCAAATCTCCCCTAAAGTCTCCTCTCATTGTTGCTGCAGCTTTATGAAAGCCTTCCACTCCGCTGAAATGGCAGGGTGAAGGAGCATTAACCATCCACCACGGTGCATAATGTCACTCAGCGCACAAACTTGCTCCCATAATCACTGTCAAACACGAGCGCTAGCGCTGCGATTGTTGCGCAGATTAGCCGTGTTGCAACCAGTTTGCGTGGCGCTTCTTATGGCATAATGCAACGAAATCTAAATGGTTCATGGGATTTACTGCACACTGTTATTTTTGTATCTGGAACATTTGGGGCTGCCAGTCAGAAAAGTCTTTTAATAGTTTGTGTCCTTTTTTAGCTGCAAAAATATCTATTGTAGGCCAAGCTGTTAAGATGACTCAGAATACTGTATCCCTATATTAAAATAAGTATATGATTTCCTAAGAATATCTCATTTTGAGATGACGCCTCTCAGTGAGAAGCATAACCCTCTGTGCCAAGTTTTGTGTTCCGGTAAAAGCCAGAAAGTATTCCTTTTATAGCTGCATAAAGCCAAAGGCAAACAACATTACACCTTGGTGTGCTTTTAAAGCTGGAGCTCAGTTAGTTGTGTGTGTGTGTGTGTGTGTGTGAATAGAAAACTGTTTTAAAAGTGTAGTAAGAGGTGCTCCACTACAGAGTGCAGTGACCCATCGGACGGGTCAGTCTTGTCATCTCAACCTGGGAATCTTCTGTAAATTGGAAACACACCAGTGAGATATTGATCAGTTGGGACCGATTTGGATCTGTGTGTGTGTGTGTTCAGCTCTTGTGCTTGTGTGTACCCGTGTACTCCTTTCGAATTGGTCTGCTTAGTTCTCATAGCTGCACCACAGGATGCCAAGATACTTGACACTGGAGCTCATGAAAATAAAAGAAAAAGCTGCATTCCAAAATAAGAAAATGAGTGTTTACTATTCAGTTCACGTACCTGTTTTCTTTTATTTGCACCCTTCTGTACTCCACATGTCCCCAATCTTTTGTTTGAGCCACAGCCTCCTGCGACTGGAGCCCCAAGGCCTCAAGTCCACTCGAGGTCTCTGAAGGTCCACATACGGGACTCCGGCTTAATTAGACTGATTGCTTAGCACATGCAGAACCACCTCTGATGTTTATTGACCTAACCTGGCTGTGGTCAGCCTCTCCCAGGGGTAATTTAAGGAGGACTGCAAGGTCAGAAGTCATAGGTTTTGAGTTCAGCCTGTGTTGTGAAGGGGGGCATGAGGAGGGGGTGGCAAATAGCCCAGAGCAGTGGACCTTGACTGCTAACAAAGCCTACATTTAAGTGCGGTCTTTTATCTTTTCTTTCTGGCCATGAATGAAAAGGAAGCAGAGCAGGAAGTCCTGTTAAATTCCTTTTTTTCTGCCATGTAATTCGCCAACGCTTGCTTCATCTCAGTAAAGCTCTATTGGTGTTTTGAACTTATTTCAGCGGCATTTAGCTTAAGTGTAGTGCCACTTTTGTACGTTAGTACTTTTAAGGTGACAAAAGGGACAGTGGCTGACTTCCATCTGACCTAATATAGCATTTATATATTCAGAGATACAGCTAAGCTTGATCTATTGTCAAGATGTCTTTTCTCTCCACATCTGCCTATCAGGCGATCTCCCCTCTCATTGTTTCATTCAAAAAAAAAAAGAAAGAAAGGGTGGATGAAAAGCCAAGGTTATATTTAAATATGCACGCAGGCCCTTCTGTATCTTTAATCTCAAATGAATTTTAGCCTCATTGTGACTGCCTGAAGCATATAGCCACACACACTATCACACCTCTGAATAACACACTCACATTCATCTTGATGTCAACATGAAGCAGTTGAGTGTGAAAACCACTAAATATACAGAAATACTGTGGTATATATGTTACTATCATGGTTATTAAGGCCCGTTCCAGCAGACTACCGTGTGCATACTTGTCCTCCCAGCGGCCTTGGCTCGTTGACAGCGATGTTGCTTATTTGTGTTTGGTGTGTGTGTGATGTTCGGTGTATATGCAACTGGGGTCTGTACAGGGGCTGTTTGCATATGTGAGGATCACGAGGTCAGTGGGTCAGTTCACTGCAGCGCCGTCCTTCTCCTAAATGCACGGAGACAGAAGAGCAATAAACACATTGAGTAAGGTTGAGTGTTCAGTTACGACTGTTTACGCTGACCACACATCATCCATTTTAGGGCTTGTGCTGGGAAACTGGTCTGAATATATCATTATGCACTCTCAGCCCTGGTAGTAGAAGTAACATGTATAAGGGCAAGTTAATTCATTTTCTTTATTTGATCCACTCGGTGCTCTTTAATGTGTCAAACTAAAAGGTGAATTAACAGTTGGCTTGGCTGCAATACAAGAGAAGTTTAGTGTCTGTGCTAAAACATAGTAGCTGTGGAGCTTTATCTCTTTCATATACATGCTTTAATGCTCATATTCACACATACACACAGTGTCTGTTACAGCGTGATCATTGTGCATACACACAATTTATTTTCACTCCTTTATCTGCTGATGGAGTTGATCTGAACAGACTGCCAGACGACTCACACACACAGAAATAAATATACATAGATGAGCAGGCAGAGACATTGATTAAACACACGCACATTTTGTGAAGCTTAATCCCTGCATATAAACATTCATACTCTTATGTACATAAACATACACATTTACGTTGCTCTGATCAGGACAAAATGGTCTCGCACACACTCGGCACAAGACACACGCACAGTCTCACAGAGCCAGCTGCAGTGAGGTAGTCTTTTATCAGGACCATGTGGGCCATCTGGAGCCAATTAATACAGCCCCTAAGGTACAGACTCTGGATCAGCGCTCTTCTCCTCACACAATAACCTTTACCATGGGAGGGAACACGAAGTCTGACTCGAGCCCAGCCTCATGCCAACATCTGTCACGCCTTTGGACACACCGTGGACAAGCTCACTTGTTTTGATTGAGATGTGACAAAGACTAAGACATAGTAGCCAGATTTTTAATGTCTGAATACAGAGAATAATTAGCTGTTTTAATCGCTTTTTTCTGGCATGGTACACTTTCACACTTCTTAGTCAAAGCTTGCCTTTTTGCTTCCTTTCTTTCTTGCGATTTTCCTTGCTTTCACTCTTACTTATTCTTCTTCTAGTGGTATGTGTGGAATTTTAGAATGAATGCAATTAAGATAAACAATAATGTCCCAATTAATGCTGCATTTTTGGCGTCGCTGACTGCTTATATGCAGAGGACGTCTAAGTATTAAGAGGTGCAGAGTGCTTTAAAAGTCTGAGGCTGACGCATTTGCACAAATCAACACAGGGACGACTAGCTCCTGTTTCACTCGCCGGCCTTATCCAAATATCGGGTTACGGCGGTACAGCAAAGGTCTGAAACCAAACCACACAGCGACTGCCACACATAACAGCCAAGGCTCCCCTGTGGAGGACCCAGGCATCATCTACAAGGCACACAGTGTGTACGATGTGTGACCTCGGGACCACAGACACACTGGTCATTAAATGCCTTCTCACGCTAAGGTGCTCAGTCATTCGGTGTGTCCTTCTAGGATTTAACTCTCACGCTATATTTGGTGGAAAAATGGAAAACTTCTTTCTAAAAGCAGAACATGGATTGGTCCTAATAGGTTTCACTCATTAACACAATACAAACGTTTTCTCCAGTTTGATCAATTAAAGTCGAAACATCCACAACACCAAGTCTTTGTTTGTGTGTCCCCTCTGCTGCTCTAAATTATATATGGCTTGCACTTGTATATACTGGACTCCATTCATCAATATTTGATATACGTAAAGAATTAAAAGATGCTGATATGTTGCGCCAACAGGGTATTCAATAAATCAAACAAGCATGGGGAGGATGCTTTTTTAAAAAACCTGCCTAATTGGCATTTAAGACATTTTTCCTTTCCATCTATTTGAAGTGTTTTATGCACAAATGAGTTGATATGTGGTTTGATAAATCAGCTGGTTTCAGCTGTATACACACAAACACACATGTGCTTAGTCATCCAGTTTCTTGTCCTCTGCCGATGTGCCTCAGCCGACAGTAAACTGGTATAAGTAGCCAGTTGGGGTTGGATTTTCTCCTTTTGCTACTCTAAGGGGTAATTGAGCGATTGACTGTGTGTGAAGGAAAAATTCAGTTTTTGCTGGCTTCTCCCCGCTGGAAGAAGGTCAGAGACGAGGGAAAGACTGGTTAACAAATCATGTGGTCAGCAACAGGAAAATCAGATTGTGTGGTCTTCATAGATGTCTCGGATGGGGGTGTTCGGGTGTTTGATTCCCTCCCTCTCCACTTTACATGTACTGCACACAGATGCAAACAAATGCACACACTTCCACATACACACACGTGAATAACACATTTTGGTTTTTTGATTGATTTCCATTTGGGCAGTCAGTCAGAGTCAGTACAATGCAAACTGGAAACAGAAATGATGTTTGTGTCTATTTGCATATAGAGTGGGAAAGTGTAGTCAATGTATTAAAAGATTTTTGTGAAAGAACAGCTTTAAAAATTAGTCAACTTCACAGCCTGTTTGCTGTAAAGTCTGTCACCCAAAGTACCTGCCCAAACACTGCAGAGCCAAGAAGCGTTTCCAACTCTCGTTTTATATCACAGCGCAGCCTATAATTGATAGTATTTTCTTTTATAATTGATATTAACCATAAACATTACTATTAATGGAATTGCTCATGGAGGCACAGCATATTTTATGGCAATGAAACTTCCAAATCTCTTTCCAGAGATACTTCTAAAAGCCTTTTCCCTTTCACTCGCTCATTCTCGCTGTTGGGCCAGGTTCTCTTTTACGTTCAAGAGCATTCTTTGTTGTTCATCCATGGTCTCTCCTTTCTCATGCCCGTCTTATTCACATCCTTCTTTCTTTCACGCATCGTTCTCTGGATTCCTTCACCCACCTCTCTCTCAAAATTTGACTGAAGACAGAAAAGCTTGCAGTGTCAAGTGTGCACGTGTATGTATGAATACATGAGAGCTCGTAGACTTTAATGGACCTTGAAGGCACAACTGTTTGTCACACACACACACACACACACACTATTTTCCCTTACTGCATTACCACGGCCAAGTGTGAATGCATGCATGCGTGCATGGCTGTGTAGCTGCTAATGGTTCAAAAGTGCATCCACCTAAACCTGTCCCACCATCCCATTGAATTCAATCAGCTACCATTCAATATTGCAGAGGAGGGAGCAGTGCAGACTAAGCCGTGCTTTCTAAATAGTAAGCATAGGAGAGACGGACCTCTCCATGAAAGCCTCTTTGGTAAGTTAAACCCTGGATATAGCTTTATTGCTCCACCCTTAGATGAATAGGATCCTGTTTAACTACTCAAAAAGAGAAAGAGAATGGCTGAGACATGCAAAAAAGAAAAACAGGCAGTATGACACCAGAGGTAAAGCAACTATGCCAAAGAATGGGGACAGAGATGGACGAGCCAATAAAACAATACTTACTACATCCTGTCTAGACAGTCAACCAGAGCCTCTTTAGACAAGCCTCATGCTTTCCTGGGACCATCCTCTGTTATCTGTTACCTATTAACAAACATGGGAGATACGCTGGGGGGGGGGCTTTCCCAAAGTCACCGAAAATACACTTGTGGTTACAGGTAATCTCTAGTAATTGTACTAAATCTCTCTTTATGTACATTTCTCTGTGCATTGTCTGTCGTCATCGCTGTTCTTTATTGGCATGCTAAAAGCGAAGACAGGGCTAATAAAAAGGTAATAAAAACAGATCTGCTTCACTGATGATGTGATAATGCGCGTTTGGCCGTGAATCCACAGGCAGGGGAGAGGATAAATAAAACCATATCGCCGTCCACTGTGAAAACTACTTTGCTCACTGATTCTTTTTAAAAATGACAGACCGCTCTCTTCGTTGGAAATAGAGCTCAGTGATCATACCAGTAGTGATGTTTTGTCACCTGTATCAGATTCCTCTGAGATTAATTGTCCCAAAAGTTTTGCCAATATGTCAATGCTGAGCCACATCTCTTTAGTTGTGACAAATCAATCCAGCATGCATGAGAAAGGCTTGAGTATAGCTCACACACACACACACGCACACACTCTCAAAGCTCAGAGTCTCAAGGACCAGGTAAATATTGAGAAATCAGCATGGGAACAATTTGCAATGACATGACTGTTTTTGTAAGTGCTGCCGCCGCGCTAAGGGCTGAGTGCTAACATGAGCCTTTGATTTAGTCCTCCGTCTGCCCAGAAGAGGTCCGCCTCTGTGTGTGTGTGTGTGTGTCTGTGTGTGTGTATGTGTGTGAGCAAGGGTACACTGTGTTCCCATGACTGAACTATAGAATACTGGTACAGTGCCATGGTAGGTAAGTGAGGCATATGTAAGTTGAAATTGGACCGATTGCCCTGATTGCAGGAGAATGAGAAGAGCTGGAGAGACGCAGGGAGGGAAAAGAGGAAACAGAGGTCCAATAGAGGGAGAAAAAGCAAAGAGATTACAGCAGGATGTCCCCATTCATCCCTTTCTAATCCACCTTTCATCCATCCCTTCCTCCCTCCATCCTTTCCTGCTACACCCCCACCCCCCCAGCCATCTACCCTTCAAAGGACTGCTCTAATGTCTAATATTACGCGTGCCACCGGAGCTGCTAGAGCATTGATTATCTCCGAGAGAGACAGAGTGAGAAAATTTTGACGATCCTGTCAGCCGGCAGTCGCGGGGAAAGGAGACCAAACGGAGGAAGAAGAAAGGGAGAGGATAAAGGGCCATTTGTGATTTTTTTTTTTTTTTCCCTCTAACACATAAAATGAAGTAAGATGAAAAATGGGAAGGAGGCGGCGTCGAAGGGGCAGAGAGAAAGATGAGCTGCAGCTAGTTTAATGTGTTTCACTCAGCCGAAGCCAGACCACGGATGTAGGCAGTTGACGTAGATCCCACACATGAGCGCGGACCGTGTCAATCAAAAGGCACTTGTAGCTGTCTTCTTCGGTCTCCATCTTATCAACACCTTTCCAGCAATGGCCCTTTCGATGAGAACTGCTGCGATGGCGAGATTTCTCAATGTGGTCATCTCGACTTGTGCTTCAGGGGCGTTGGCGAGCATCCGCCCTGCTGAAGTGTCACTGAGCAAGACTGCACTCCTGACCAGCTCCGGGGATTAGAGGGTGACATGGGAGTGTGTGCGGCTCTGTGGTGTCTGGACAGGTGCTTTGGGTGATAGTTAAGTGTCTATATAGTGTACATGTGTGTGTGCCTGTCTGTTTCGAAATAGATGTAGTGGCGTGATTGTGGTTAAAGTTAACCCTGGCCCTGTTTACACCTGGCAGTAACATGCGTCTCCCCACTCATCTTGTGATCACTTGCGATCGGGTCTCACTTTCCTGCTCTATATGCAAATAGACACATGCATCATTTCTGTTTCCAGTTTCCATTGTACTGACTCTGCCCAAATGGAAATCAATCAAAAAGCAAAAAGCACGAGAATCTGTTTTGCCTGTTGTTGTGGCTTCTTGTTTAATAAGATGCTGTGAATGAGTATGTACTTCTACTTACATCAGTTTAGTAGGCGGTCCATTTAATGTGGCCTAGGACACTGCCAGGTGAATGTGGTGAATCTGAGCGATCAGACCTCAGTGTATCTTGGGTGCATTCTCTCTTGTTCATAGAGCTCTGATCCCCAAAGACACACGTTAACACCAGGTGTAAACAGGTATCTCTGTGTATACTGTCTGTCTTCTTGCGTTCTCTCTCTCTATTTCCTGCCATTCTCCTCCCTTATTCTCGCATTCTGCATCTTACCCAGTCTTTCAGTCACGCAAACCTCCTCGAACCTCTGCACATCCCACCGGCCCGTCCTCCCCTCTCTCCATCACCTCATCTCACTTTCTCAGTCTTAGCATACTTCACTCTGTCAGTATGCCCTGCACTCTCCATCCCTAGTGGTCGCAGCCGAACTTTTATTATGGTGTGCGTGCAGACTGAGAAGGTAAATGTTTCATGTGGACGGACTTGATGTTGGGTAAGCAAGGGTATAAGTGTGTATTTGTGTTATTCGCATTTGTGTGTGTATGTGGAAGTGTTTGCATCTGTGTACAGGGCATATTAAGTCTCTCCAGTCAGGCAACAGCAAAAGGCCAGAGTAGTGGACACGATTGTGCTTTACCCCTTACACTTTTGTTTATCACACTCTTCTTCTATAACTGGCCGTGAATGGTCTTAGTTTTTTACATTGGTCCATTCTCTGCATTTTCCTTCTCCATATTATCGTCAGTCTTTTCTGTGTCAATTCTTATTTTCTCTTTTTAATTACTGCCCTATACTAGTATGTCCTTCATCTAAACTTGCAGCAAAACTCTCTCTCTTTATCAGTCAGTTGTTCTGTTTTTATTGTTTCTCCATATACTTGTATATTTGCTGTAAAATTAAAACTCTGCCGCATTTGTTTGGAGACTAAATGCCTTAAGCGACGAATGTGGGAGTACGGTTGACATTTTGGAAATTCAAATTCAAAGCCGATTAGATTTGTGTAAATGCTGATCGCTCTTGTGTACTATGTCTATCGCGGTCATAGACTTTTGTTTAGCGATCGTGTTTTGATTGTAAACAAACCGGGCGTGTGCAAACAATTGTTCGTTCAGTTTTCTCACACCTTCCATCCAAATGCGGCATTTTGGCAAGGTGCGCCCAATCATCTCTCAATTTCTCACATATTGAGCTTACACCCATGTCACGGCAGGAAATCGACACGTTTTGACGTCGCGCTGTTTCCTGATTGAAGTATAATCGGAACTCTGCACCTTTCCAGTGCGCCAAATGCATTGTGGGTGTTCTCCAGACATGATCCTATCTTCCTTTACTTCAATCCGGTCCGCGGCAAATTGACAAATAATACCAGGATATCACATTGCTTCCATCACTACCCCTCAACATTTCTAGCTTAACTCACACACACACAAGCGCAGGACATACACACACACACACACAGCTGCACTAATCGATTGAGGCCACTTGCCGGTTCATGTGGCCCCTGATGGTCTAGGACTTTTATGGTGCATGTGCAAGTGCGTGTGAGAGTGAGTGTCCATACCCAAGTTCGCACGTGCGTTTGTGTGTGTCTGTACGAGGGAGGCACTGTGACAAGTAAGTCCATCGCTTTCTCTCCGACATCCACTTCTTTAATATTCTCCTCCTTCTCTCGCCTCCGCTGACACACACTGTGAAATAAAGGGAGAAAAGAGACAAGCAGAGAGAAAAATGAGAGAGACATCTCAGAGGTTTTGTGCACCACATAAGGAAAGCAAGCACAACACAGAGAGGGGAAGAGAAAAAGTGGAAAATAACGTGTGAAAGTGAGAAAAAAGACAGAAGTGAAAGAGAAAAAAATGATGAAAGAAAGACAGAGAGATGAAGAAACTGGAGTTGTTTTCTGGCAGTGTGTGGTTGTTTTTGCAGACGTGTGTTTGGTTATTATCAGCTGCCACCGCTGGGTCTGCCTTATCGACGGCTTAATTATCTTTCACTCAGTGCTCAACAGGAATAAAATAGGAACCACTACATTTGTGTGTATCTGTGTCTACACAAACATGTAGTTGTTTTGTTGTAACTTACACACATTTACATGCAAATGCACTCGAAACACTGTGAGCACTGAATGACTGTGTCAGCCAGTGAGTGCGTGGGTGCCTGCGCATCCAAGTGATCACAATGGGCTCACACCCATTCACCGAACACTCACACACACAAAGGTGATCAGTTCTTCACCGCAGGGTAATTGTTTCAGCAGTCCACTCCACGATGAGACGATAGCTGTAAGGCCACAGTAGTAAAAAAGATGAGGGATAGTGTGAGTGTGCGCTTGTGCTTGTATGAAAAAGAGTGTGAGTTTAATCTGCAGCACTACTTTGTCTCTTTGCTCAGGGATGAATGATATGACCACATACATGATTCTACAGTACTGCATGTGTTATCTTTATTTTTTCCCTAGCGTTTAATTGTATTTGAAATCAATGTGATCTTACTCATAAGACCCGCAGTGACTGAGATCAGGGTACCAAATCTGATAAAATATATTACTTACCTATTATCTCCAGCAGTCATGGTGGCCCGCTACTGTGGAGAAGACACTGCTGTGCTCAACTGTGGTTAAATAATACACATCAATAACTTCCTCTCCTTCTTCTCTCCCCCTCAGGCCTCGGCTCCAGGCCCAGAGGAAGTTCGCCCAGTCGCAGCCCAACTCGCCCAGCACTACGCCCGTCAAAGTGGCCGACCCGGGCAGCCTGAACACCGGCCTGGCCACCGTGCCCTCCTCGTCCCTCTCGTCGCTCTCCTCTTCGTCCCTGTCCTCTTCCATCCAGGACCTGTCCAGACGCAAGCCCAAGACGGAGGACTTTCTCACCTTCCTCTGCCTCAGAGGTAAGATGGAGCGTTATTGCATGCTCAGGTGCAACCAGCGGCAGATGTGGAGGGATGTTGAACAAGAAAGTTGCAGATATGTCTTCAAATATTAGAGGTTTTCTTTCACATCCAGGACACAGGTCTCTGCTAGAAGCCAAACTACATATTACCTCTGAGGCAGCATTTTGCTCCTGTTTGGCTGTCCTTGGATAGGCCTGCTCTGTGTACGCTTCTAATAGCAAGCTTATGAACACGCCCAATAACTGCTAAATATCAGTATCAAGCATTTCCAAGAGCTGTCATACAGATGAAGGGAAACCTGAGCTGTGGTTAAACACTTTGCCCTGCTCTTTATTTTAAACACACAAGCACATGCAAATACAGAAGCAACATAAGCAATTCAAGAGTAGCAAGTTTATTTAAGTCAAGTTTTGATCACCCTCCACCCACTCATGCACACACAAAACCCCACACACATACTACAAATAGCTGTGTACTTGCCCAGGGCTAAGATTATCCTGCATTTCATCAGCTTATACATCTCTCCCTCCTACCTTTCAACAACTATCTGCCTCTTTAACACCTTGCCCATCACCCTCTACCACAGCAGCTGTTCGTGCATATAGTTCTCACACAGTCGCACACGCCCTACACTCCAAAGACTACACAGGTTCATCGACACTATGTAGCACCCTCGATGTCAAATGAACTGTAAAACCCATGGCAGAGTAATTAGCAACAGAGTTGTGTGTGTGTGTGTGTGGCTCCCCCGTGCCACACGCAGCAGCATTGTTTATTGGGAGTGTCTTAACAGGGAAAACTATTTGGGATAAATGCAGGCACGCCGATACTATCACACACCCATATAAACTGCCAGTGTACAGTAGCTCAAATTAACCAAGACCCCCCCTCCCTCGACACCCAGTGTTACTAAACAAGTCCTGTTCTCCCTTCCTGTGGAGTAAATGAAGGATTCATGTTACTTATAATCTGCACTTTGCCGGCCAGCAGACAGAGAAGGCGAGTCCACTGCCAGGACGCTGCTGCAGCTCTGAAGTTCTGCTTTACTTTCAAGACCCACATTTCAAGGCCCAAACCCATGAATCCTCTTTCAAAATCTGCAGTGTAATTTATAAATCTGAGTTTGCAGGAAACTACAAAAAGAGGGAAGATTAAAGGTTTAAAATTGAGCCACAAAAATGACTGTAAAACTGCTCTTTAATAAGAAACCATAGAGGTTGCTGTTGAGGACATATCAGACTTAATCTTCTTCACTTCTATGCAACAGACCTCTATGTGCTTTTCTAAAAGTCTATATCAGTATTACATTTTGGATAAAAAATATGAATTGTTTGATCCTGGTGATGTGCAGGCTTGTCAAAACGTAAACTTACCATAACCCTTATACACTTCAATAAATCATGAGCTTTACCTTGCATTCATGTCTGTCTTGAGTCATCCCTTCTCTTATGAAGTATGACAGCAGAAGGAGTGACACATTCAAGGCCCGAATATTAAAAAAAAAAAAAAAGAAAGTTTAGGACCATTTTCTCCAACAACCTTGGCGGTGACTTTCCTTTGCTATCTTAATTTTACCCTTTGTTAAATATCCTGCTCACCTTTTTCTTAAACGCGTCCTCACAACCGGAATTAAACCCCTCGCCTCAGATTAATTTACTGTTATCATTATTAACCTCTGCCCGTCTGACAAAGTAGGCTAAAGCCTCAGGAGAGGCAAATTTAGATTCGAGTCTGTCGGGACGTGGCGGCTATACGTTGGTGTTCTGTTGAGAATACTCCCATCATGCAATGTCAATCTAACCTTTTAGGGCTCATTCAAGAACGCATAATTGGAGGTTGCTAAAACTGACTGAAGCTTTCTGTGAGAGGGGCTTTGATTTGCATATATAGGCCAGGATGTTACATAGGCTAATGATATAATGTCCCGTATACTTTGAAGTTGAGATTATTCTGGGCTAAACTAACCCCTCCCTTCCACGTGGAGAGCTGGACTAATGAGGTGTAGGTGGCTGGTCCTGACTCGGTTTTGCTGCTTTCTCTCTTTATAATTAAGGTTAGGAATGGTGCTTTGCAAGCTGATTTCTAGTCTGTGTGTGTGTGTGTGTGTGTGTGTGTGTGTGTGTGTGTGTGTGTGTGTGTGTGTGTGTGTGCGCGCGTGCGCAAGGTCTGCTGTACTGTAGTGTGCTTCCAAGGCTAATTTTAGAGCTAGGCTGCTAAGCTAACGATTGAATGGTTTTCCACTGGGCTTTTTCCACTCTGCCGCTCCCTGCTTTGCTGCTGTATTTATAGACCCACGTTTTGTGTGTGTGTGTGTGTGTGTGTGTGTGTGTGTGTGTGTGTGTGTGTGTGTGTGTGTCTACTATCCATGCTGCGAGGATGACATTTTCCTACGCGGGGCTTCTTCTCCTCTGTTTTTCCCCTTGGCCTCTCGTATGACCCATATGCAGGGACCCTTACCAAGAGAGGGACATGGGAGAATGTCAGCAGAGCCCTTGAGGTTGCGCGTCTCCGAATGTGTGTCTTCAAGCGCGTGTGCGAGTGCAAATCTGCGCTCGCCGCTGATTCTGCTTATCTCCTGCGCACAATGTGTGTGTGCGTGCGTGCGTGCATGTATGTCTGCACATGTGCAGCATCCAGGGTGTATGATGAGACACAGCCCACGAGGACAGCCGTGTTAGCCTGGTTAATCTTTTCAAAGAGACTCGAGTCTTTGATATCGTCTGAAACCCCCAATCCCCTTTAAGATTCTGATACGTGTCTCTCTGGTGATCTGACCACCACACATTAGGCCGCTTCATGTCTGCTACCAAAATGCCTCTGACAGGATCTCTAGCTATAATATGGAAATCTCAAATCCACGATCCCCCTAATTCTCTTTCTTTTCAGTTTGATTTGGACTCATTTTTTGAAGTTCTGAGGGGGCATTTAGCGACATTTCTACCCTAAAACCCTATCGGTGGAGATTTCTGGGATTCGTCCCAGGTCAAACGTTCACAATGTGTAAACACACACACCCCCGCACCCCCCACACATCCATCGCGGAGTTTGCTTTTCTTATCTGGTAAACATTACACATCCACCCCAAAGCCTTCTATCCATCACTCAGTCTGACAGCTGCATAAAAGCGGTTAAAATGTGGAGGATTTGAAGCGGCCAAGTTAGCAGCGAAAATGGAAGCAAATGTTGTGAAAGCGGGACTCTTGTGTCACTCCGTATTGTGAAATCACAGCTCCAGTTTTCCATCATTCTGCTTGTTACTCGTGTACCTTTCCATCCAATCAGAGCTTTGTAATTGACATTTTATTCTTCTGGGAATTTTTATTTCCCACTGGTGGTGATGTTGCTGAGGAAAAGTTTTTAATTCCTCCCAGGGGGGCAAATCAGGGGTGCTCGATTATTCTGATGCAACGTGGGAGTAACCGGATGGAGAAGTGATGAAAACTAGATTTCTGTCTACTGTATAGAAAGATGCACACCATGTATGCTCACCACCCACACTGTCTAGGGCCTATATTCTGTATTTATCTCACCGCTCATCTCCTGCAAACACACACACACCCTCACACACAGGCTGAGTGCTTAGTCCTTGCCCGTGTTCTCAGAATGGTGTTTATGTGTGGTCCAGGCCTGTAGTTGGGCTGTTTATATCCATGGAGAAAGCCATTTGGGTGGTAGCCAGACAGTCTGCCTCTGGCTCTGTCTGCCTCTGGTAACCTAGAGGGTGTAGTGCTGCTGATGGCAGGGTGGGGGCAGCACTGAGAGGAGCAGGATGAAGTATAATAGATTCACATCCAAGCGCTCAATGTTGGCCTGCTCGGGGTTATCCAAGGCATCCAAGGGTTGCATTTCAAATTGAGAACTACTACTTAATTAGATGTCACAATCTTTCAGGAATGATTGTTGTGCAAGAATTTCTCTTTAAAATATGCAACAATAAATATAAAGAATTATTTGTTTTGTGTATTTTGGAAGCACATTGAGGCTCACACACATGCACACCATATACACACCGACATAGATGAGATAAGAATAGATTAGGGAGTAAATGAATAACCGTCTGCACACACACTCCTGGAAATCTGTCTCTTGCATAAGACTCATTTCCAGGAGTGTGTGTATGTGTCTGTGTGCCAGCATGCCAGTGTATATGTGCACCACGGCCGTGTTTACCTTGTTGCCCTCTGGGCCGCCGTCCATGCCTGCCAGCCCCAGCGTGTGGTGCCTCTCTCACAGGTTCAGCGAGGCCAGTCTCTCTGCTTACATAACCCCCCAGCCCTGACCTAGTGAACTAAAGACCTCCGATTCTGAGTACGTGATTAAACATGTTAGACGAACGTGGACTTTTCACATCTGGTTTTTAAGAAAAGACTGCCAATCCCCAGAATTGGCCTGTGGACCTCTATCTTTGCAGCTCGATTGTGAGATTTGATTTTGTTTGATGGTATTTTTATTGTCTGAAAATCTCGCTTAACTAGAAGCACTGTTTCACTCCTGGGAATATATTTTCAAGTCCGACAGCCAAGTCCATTGCTGCTGTGACAACTGAATTTCCCTCTGGGATAAGGTACTTTTCTCTCCCTCTAATGTCTGATTGCGATTTGATTAAAGCCTGTGTATTGTTTGAGTAGAGTTGAGTTTCTTTCGCTCGTGATGCTGTGCAGAAGTTGGTGGTGCAACACTAACTTGTTCTGCCTTCTCCTCCAAGAGCAGAGCCACTGTTTGTGGGGTTAATGGTTTTGCTGACATCAAGGAATGTCAATTGGGAGACGTAATCCCTAATCCTCTCTCAGTCTCTCTCTCTGTGTTTGTCCCCTAGTGACTGATGAACACTTTTGGCAGAACTTAGCTGTAGGAGATAACTTTTCCTCTCCATTGCCAGGGAGCCTACATTTGTCTCCCTTTCCGACCTTCCCTTTGAAACGGCGCTCGTGCTTCCTGCGGCACTTTGCCCTAAGTCAGCACGTCCACATGTCCCCGTGGCAGCTAAAAACCCTCCTGATTGACTATTTAAATAGTCCTCATTGTTTCAGTTCCAGTTAAGGGGACAAAAGAAGGGTAGCCAGAGAAAGGAGGGTTTGTAATTATGCCCCCCTCCACCACACACCCACCCAAGAGCCCTGTTAAAAATGACAATCCTAATAGACTCTTTCAGACCTAATTATGATTTGTCTGCGGTCGGAATGAGGTGGATGAAAAGCCGATGTAATTGGGGGATTGGGCTCAAACCCTGTTGGAGGTCTTGGGGAAGGACTGAGTTGTGTGTGTGTATGCACATGTGTGTTTTCTGAGAGCTGATTGATTCGGTATTGCAGCCACTCCTGTAGTCAGGATGCCAGCGGTCAGTAATGGAGCGCTCGATCCGTCTGACAGGCGGCCTCTGTGCGTCTTCCTCGCCCTTCTCTCCAAACTCTGAGACAGTTGGACAGTTTTGAAGATCCTGAGTATATTGGAGGATACGGTTGTGCTGTTGCTACATCGGTTTGTGTCTGATCTCCTTGTTTTTCACCCTGCTGCTTCTTTCTGCAGCTGGGAAGAAAAAACATGTCTTTCTGTCTCCTATTTTCTTTCTCACCTTCAGTGTCTCCATCTCTCTTCCTCTTGTCAGTTTCTAGTCCATCTCAATCTCTTACCATACCTCTGAGAACCTCGTATTGAATGCATTTATTCCCAAATCCTGAACCCTACCCTTTTTTTAAATGGCTCTCCGAAGGACTGAAGTACTGTAAAGGTACACACACACTTCCAATACATATTTTCACTTTGTTCATCTACACTTCCTTGCACTTTCCAAACAAACACACACTCCTCCCTCCACATCTGCCCCCAGGTGCCCCTGTGGTCTGTTTGCCATTGGCCCTCTGACCCCTGTTCACGGCAGTAAATTACAGTCATTTAGCTAATGAAGCAAGTCATTAGAAGCTGATTGGGCCGGTGTGTGTCCTGCTTTGGTGTGTTTGTTTGGTCTGAGAGAGGAGCGTTTGCTCTGTCGCCAAGACAAACGAGATGTCTGAGCTGTGTGTGTGTGTGTGTGTGTGTGTGTGTGTGTGTGTGTGTGTGTGTGTGTGTGTGTGTGTGTGTGTGTGTGTGTGTGTGTGTGTGTGTGTGTGTGTGTGTGTGTGTGTGTCTTTGGGCACAGGTCGGTTTGTGTGTGTGTGTGCTGCGGTCACCCAGCCTTAGAGGACTGATCCGCTGGTTAAAAGCCAGAAAATTGTACTTTGCTACAAAGTGGCACTGGTGCACGGGTTCAACCACTTATAATCGTCTGCATCCTACTTCAGACAGGAAACCACAGCGTAAACACACACTGTGCACGGCTTATGAGGGCTTCTTTAACCAGACATGGTGTGAGAATCTGGCCCTCACCATATGAGTCACTATGGGTCACGTGAAAGCCGTATTTCAGTGGTGCTGAGCAGTTTTGCCCTTCAGAAGTTAAAGAGAGCAGGTAAAACTCCAATATTATCTGTTCAGGGAATCTGCTGCCACTACAGGTTTTTTTTTTTCTCTCCAGCTCTCTGAGGAGATAATTAGAAACTGGCAGAGCTGCTGTGTGAAAAGTATGATCCAAGGCACAACAAGATGTATTATTACCAGGCTCTATTTTTTTTTTTTTAACATTTGAAAAAGCTTTGATAGGAGGATGAAATTTAAACTAGACTTTCAAAATAAATTTAATGCGACATGTGGTAACCACAGGTCCCCCCAGCTGGCCAATAATAGCAATAATAGCTGTTAGTGCACTTTAAAAAGAAAATTAATCTGTGTTCAAAGACGTAGTTTGTGCTTTGGAGAAGAAAGTTGGAATAATGATTTCAATATGCTTATTATTTAACGTTCTCATCACAAAAGCTGAAAGTAATCCATCAAATCAACATCGTTTTACAAGTTGATTTACAGCAGAACGGAGATTTTCTAGCTTTTACGCTCCAGTGTTCCCTTAAGGGCTCTTACTTTCTATTCTTATTTTCCCAGTTTATTCTGCAGTGTAGGCTGTTTAAAGGAGGATGCCTCAGTATTCAGCAGTACACTGGTCTGTGTTAACACCAGTTAAGCCTTACACCATGTCCCCTCCTTTGTCATTAGGGAAGCCCAGGCTTAGTCAGGGTGTCACTTACACTAAGCATTAAGTGTATCCCCACATACACACTTACACACGCAAATGTTTTCCAAGCAAAGCTCCATTGTCCACTTGTAGTGTAAATGTGTTTGTGTGTGTCATATTGCTCTCACAGGGTTGCATTACATTCAATCTGAAATGTCCAACTGAGAGCCCGTGATTTTTTTTTCCTGCTAATTTCTGGCTTGTTCTAACATTTAAGTCTATTAGAAAATTGATCTTTTGGTGCCCTTGTACTTGTGTTATCTTTATATTTCTATTAATTCACTTAATAATAATGTATTGAATGTGTAAAATCTAACATAAGTATTCAGCACCCTCCAAAACTGGAGTGCTAATGAAATAATTGGCTTGACTAATTCTTAACTCACTCTGTCATTTCAGCACCCTGTATAGTTTAATGCAGGCTAGTTAAATTCAGCCTATTTTTTTCAGGGGCTTAACTTTATTTTAATTGACGCGTAATCATGCATTGCTTCCCATTAATGCCTTTTAAACACTGTGGCCGCTAAAAGGGTAATAAAAACCACAGTAGTTGCTCAAGCTATGCAATCACAAATTCATAAAATCCATTGTTTCCTGCTCACATACAGCAAGATTTAATCAAAGCTTTGAGGATGTTGCATAACCACACGTTTCAGTTACACCAATCACAAATGCAGTTATAAAATTACAACTTGTGCAAATTGAAATTATTTTATTACATTTTGCTGACTGTGCCCACCTCTTTCAGAGAAACACACATGCACACATACACACAGGCTTCTGAGATTGAGGAAGGGTCTGTTTCCTTCATTTATCTCTCAGCAGTACATTGCTAATGATAAATAATCAGTTGTTTTGCCCATGCCCTTGTATATAGGGAAAGATCATGGTTGCAGACATCTTCCGTCTTCTTCATACTGGCCCTGCAGAGGTCGCTCCTCTGTGTGAATCTAATGTAAGAAATGAGGGGGAAAATCTGTTGTTTCATGCAAAAACCCATTCTGTCAACTTTGCAAACAGATTCTCATTTTATACTATAAAACCCAACATCAGCCCTTAAAAGTAAAAGAAAATACACAGACATGTGAGTGTATGAAGTGTGTATGGTTTGACCCAAACAGGCTTGCTGATTGTCCTCCTGGGGTTATATATAGGGCCTCCAAGGGGGAGCAGGCCTTTGCATAGGAAGCTGCCTGTGGTGAGAGGTGGAAGGCTCCTGTGGGTTGTCAGCTCAGAAACTATCTGTACAAACAAACACACTGACAGGCAATCACGCGTCCTCCTGGTCTGTTGTTTCATTTGTGGCAAAGATCAGCGTATTGTTGAAAAGATTTTAATGACGTTTCTGGGAGCACGCTGAGACATGATGCAGCAGAAAAGAACTGCGCCCGCATGTGTGTATATGCATTTCTATTTCTGTCCAAACATATAGTGCCAGTTGCTGCTGATCCACTCGACAAGCCTGCCTCAGCTTTTTATTCCTGCATCTGTATGAGTGAAGCAGCTGTTTGCACGCTGATTTACGAGTGCAACATTATGAGATTTAATAACATAGCTTTGGGCTTTATGACCTTTTTATGAGAGTGAGTGTGCGTCTACATTGAGCTAACTGAGGTAACATTATAGGCTATCCACTGCCAAACACCATTCGCCCCCTTCCAGCGTGTATTGAGCTAGATTTTTTAGAGATGACAATGAAAGTGATTGAGTGTGACAGAAAGAGGAAAGAGAGAGATCGTCGGGTTTTCTTCTCCAATAGGAGGAGGGATTGACAGTAATCCTGTTTGGAAGAGTGAAAGCGACAGATTTGGGATTAGCTCAGCAGCGACTCTTTTGGTTTCTAAAGTAACTCTTTTACAGAGTTAGATATTTGAGCACATGTACAGTATATATGTCTCAATAAAACTGTCAACATCGAGAGTCTCTGTGGAGAGACGGCCTGCTACATACTCCCAGTGCTCTGGCTTTGGTTCTAGCTCAGAATAGGTCGCTAAGTCATATTTCTAGAACATCATTACTACTAATGTCTTGCAGGGGCATTTGCAAAACATTGCGGCAAGAAACATAAACAAATACAGGACAAGCACCAGGAACAAAAAACTCAAGGTCGGTAGATAAATGGTGAATCCATACATACAGATTTAAGAAGTGATTGGAAGACGATAGAAGTTTAGTTTGATCCAGACAGAGAACAAATGCTGTTAAAGTAAAAATGTCATCACCTTTTCAAATTCATTTCAACATTGTGCTGTGCATGTCCTTGATTACGTTTGTGCATTTGCAGTGTGTGTATGTGTGTGTGTGAGCGTAACAATAGAGCCGCTATGTGCAGAGCAGTTTACAAAGCATCAATAGGCCACCAACTGAGATAATAACAGATGAAAAAAAACAGCAGCACAATCGCCATTATTCACAAGCGCTTGAGCAAATTCTATTTTTACACTAATATTTCACCACTCACATATTGATGTTGATTCATCTGTAATGTCAGAGATTAGACTGAAAAAGACATTTTTTTCCATGCAGGCTGGGGGATATCAAACAGGATAATATCTTGGACTTTATAGCTGTGTTTTTCAGTGCCTTTTTCTTATTTCAAATTGTCATTTTCTCCCCCCCTTTTCTTCTTCTCTCCCTCCTCCCTCCACCCCTCTATCTACCTCTTTATTATTCATCTCCCCTCCCTGTGTCTCCTCCTCTCCTCCACCTCTCTGCACTCAGGTTCATCGGCCCTGCCCAGCAACATGGCCTACTTCGGAAGCTCCCAGGAGGAAGACGACCTGGAGGAGGAGGATGACGAGGAGGAGGAGGAGGTGAGGAACGGAGGTGGGGTCCACTCTCACGGCGGGGGAAGCAGCAGCCAAGCCTCGGCCTCCTCCTCCTGCCACTCGACGCCCCGCAAGGGCAAGCTCCCAGCCAGGCAGCCGCTCAACGGGCATGGTAAGGCCGGGACCGCAGCTTTGAAATAATCCTAATATTACACACTTCTTTTGTCTCAGTTTTATCCCCATGTAAAGACTTAACTCCTCCCTAAGCATTCCCAGGGCTTCATGGGAAATGCAGTCATTCATGAGTAGAAGCCGTTTTGTGAGAGAAACAGAATGTCTTCAAATGGTCTAATGGGCCACAGAGATCCTGCCTGTGTTTGCTCAGTCCCGTGTGTAGAGGATGAAAGTGAATAAACAGGAGGAAAAGATAGGGCACTGGAGAGAGATGGATGAATAGGGAGGTGAGAGCAAAGACAGAGGAAGGCGAGTGAAGGATGATGCACCAGCGAAATAACTAGAGAGAAATGGGGTTTTGGAAAAGGATTCGGAGAGAGTGAAAGATGGAGAAATGCAATAGCAGGAAGAGCAAAGACTTGGGCCAAGCAGGAGCATAGAATGAGTCATGGGACAAAAGACAGAGTAGTAGTGCTGGTTTCTGTGTGTGTGTATCCCTGGTTGTGTGTCAGCGTGAGCAATTTCCTAAGTTTGCACTCTTGTTTTCCACTGCAGAGACTGGCTAAGTCACATGGGATAGCAGAGCAGCACATCGACTCTTTCCACCCCAATTAACACTTAGCTTACTAAGCCCTAACAAGGTGTTTATGCGCGCACTGCAACAGCTGGCCGGGGCCCTCGACTCACACACACACACACACACACACACACACACACAGACAGACAGCACAGTGACAGCATATGTACACCCCTTGGGGCACATAGACACTTGGATGAATGCACATACACACACTTGTGCGCAACATTTAGGAAAGTGCATGCATGCAATCGAGCCCATGAGAACAGACTCGCAGTCCCAACATTGACTTTAAAAACAAGTGTGCTGCAAGAATCTTCATCTTATCAATTTTCCCTAGTCCTTAAAACAAATACTCTTGACTAAAACTTTCATGGTTCAATCATGGATAAAGATTAATAAATTGGAGACTGGTGGCAAAGCATGTGTTTGCTATATCCATCTTTTTAGTTTTGGGCCTCCAGATTTTTACAGAGCACCAGAGAGATGATTTTAACCCAGAGGCCCTCCCTCCCTGGCAGACTTCGGAGACATACAATCCTTCCGGCCAGGCGTTTCCCCATGAAACAAGGGCTGGATTTCATAGTTCCTGCTTTTCGCCCTCCCTGACTCTCTCCCTCCCTCCTTACTCTGTAGAATTGCCGCCAGAAAGGTTCAAAAGGTGAACGCTTTGCTCAGCTCTTTCCTCTGTCATCCTCTCAAGTGGAATGTGGAGGAGGAGAGAGACAGGAGAGGGAGACTGCTGGGATTAAGAGAGAATGAGGGAGAGAGGTCCATAGATTTCCTTGCACTGAACTCTTGGAGAACTGTGCACTGCCTTTGTATAGTTCACCGACAGTGTCTACTCACCCCAACACACACACATGGATACATAAACTTTTCTCTCAGTGTTTCACATCTGTAGCTGCGGCTCGAAACACGAACTGTACATATGCACATATCAGTATAAGGAGCACAAACAGGAGGATAGTGAAACCTGTTTGAACGGATCCGGGCTTGTTGTGTGCATGAGGACAGCTTAGTCTCCTTTCTTATCTCGTATACCAACGCTGTTTGCAAAGCAGCTTGGCGCCTTTGCTGTGATATGCTAAATAAATAGATAAGAGGGAAATAGACAGGTATACTTTGTAGGGGCAGAATAGAGATGAGGGGGTTAAGGACACCAAGATGGACGTTTACATACGTAGTTGTGCACACACAGTCGAGACTGGGTCATTGCTCCAGTGTTGAGACAGTGTTTATGTTGTGTTGGCTATCAGGCATGCACACACACACACACACACACACACACACTACCTCAGTGCATTTTGCGGTATGAAAATAGGTGTCAAACGTGACACTTTAATATGCAGCTTGGGCGCTTTCCAGCAGAAGCAGGGTTATATGGGTTCCTAGGGAGGAGGAGAGGAGAGAGGGGGCAGTTGAGGAAAGGGGAGAAACAGAATTGGCAAAAGAGAGAGCAACATTTTATTCTGGGAGGTAAAGAGAGAGGCCCTACATTCATGAGCGCTCCCTCTCTCCGCTCCCCTCTCTCCGCTCGGCCATGTGCCATGTTGACATAGCTAAATTAAACAGCTTTTATTGGGCTCAGTTTCTTGCTTAGCTCACTTCTCAAAATGTCAGGATTTCTCTCATTTTTCAGTGAGCCAGGAGCCCGAGAGACCTGCAGACGCTCAAGGCACACACACACATTTTTTGCAGACAGAAACATGCACTGATGCTCACAAATGTGCATTAATGTCACCTGACAAAGAGTGTAGTGTATATATTGTGTGTTGCATGCCTGCTGTAAATGCTCCGTGCACGCTGTGGCCTCCTGTCATTCTTTCCACACAGCCTGTTGCCTGTTGATATTAAGACGCCATGAAACTTTAAATTGAGCCTCATAAAAGCTGAAGAGAGAGCTATTGAATGTGTGTGTTAATTGCCCTGCTCCCGTTCGACTCGTTTAGCATCATCCCTGGGGGTTGCTGTAGTCGCCGTCCATTTTGAACAGGTTCATTGACGTGTAGTATAAAGGAGTTTTTATACATGCCTTAAATCATGCATATTTTACTGATTGGGGTCTATATGTCAGCCAAAAGCCTGTCACTCCAATGTTTGTGCGGGCTTTTCCACTTGGTCGTTGTGGTTTGGTGCCAGGGGTTTATGAGCCATTCTACACTGCAGGGGTGGGGTGGGTGTTGAGACTTATGTCCACATATTGGCATTGGCATAGGTAGATGGTAGCCTGAAAAAACATAGTATATGTCCTATTAAGCTGCCTTATAGGAACTTTCCACACTATTTTATCTTCCTTACAGTGGCTTAATTTGTTTTTTTATTTATTTACTTTTGCACAACTTGTGTGTGTGTATGTGTACATATACCATATATATTTTTTAATCTCGACAGTGAATCATGCAAAGATTTGCTGCAGAGTCTGTCACGTTGCTGGACTATGAGCAGAGCCCTAAAATTAAGAGGAACCTCAGTGCCTTCATGATGTTTGCACGAGTATAAAAAGACGAGCCTGTTTCATGTACTGGGAGCAGACAATTAAAACCAGTTAGCTTCATCAATGGTAACTGGTCTAGAATCTGTACAATGTTGCTACCTCATTTAGCTCTATTGAAAGATGTGTATGGAAAAGCAATTTTCACAGCAATTTTCTTCTGAAGCCATTTCCACTTAGTGTCATTTCAGTGAGTATACTGTATAATTGTGAATAGCTACTTCAATCTAATAAGAGATCTGTCCTTTAACTTGTATCACGTAATATCCTCCTCTCCCATATTAATTAACAACCACAAAAGCAACACAGCTGATTCCTCTGTTTCTTCCACCCAGTGTTCAACAGCCACGGTAAAGCAGGGACCAGGGAGAGCCCGAGGCCTAAGGCGGGAACGCACGGCAGGGATGCGCCTGCCCCGCCGCTGCCACCCCCTCCGCCTCCGCCTCCGCCCCTCCTGAGGGAGCGCAGCGAGCGGGCGGAGGCACGGGAGCACGTGAGGGAGCAGCAGGCCTTGGCCAGCGGTCGGGGCTCGACCAACGGGCTGCCACCGAGGAGAGCTGCTGAGGAGCTGCGCAAACAGGTACGGCCAGGAGCACCAGTGTTGGAATTTTAATAAGATGATGAAAGCATGCTGAATATCACACAGAAAGGAAAAGGGAAGATTGGAAAATGTGATGCAGGGAAAGTATAGGGAAACTTGTGTGCAGGTATTAGCTGTGGACATAACCATGGAATGTTGTGTATTAACAGGCTGGAGGTGCAGCATGTTTGTTTGGCTTTCATGCCCATTTGAATCATTCCCCTCTCCTGACTTTCATTTACCCATCTGTCAAATCCTCTTTTCATCTTCCTCTCCATGCTTTCTCCTAACTACTCCTATACTTTCTTTTTTTTTCTGTTTCTTTTGCTGGTCTGCTCCTTTGCTCTTTCTTGTGCTCTTCTTGCAGCTCCTATCTTCTCATCTCTTCGCCTTTTAACTCCTCTCCTCTCCTCCATCCATTGTGTCTGGGAGAGTAATGATTGTGTTTTGGCCTGCCGTGACTGCGGCTATATTTAGCGGTGCTGGCTAGGGGCTGTGAAAGCCTGCCTCACTCTCTGTGGCACTAAGCAGGTTTCAAGCAAACCCCCATAAAGTGAAAGAAGAAGAAGAAGAGGAGGAGACGGGGTAGATGGCTGTAGACAGAAAGCTGGCGCGCTTATGATCACATCATTGTCTGTTGACACTGCCTTTGCTTCTTTTCCATTTCCTCCCCGGCCTTTTCCTTCCTGTTGTATGCCATCCTCCATCCAGTGTTGTTGTTGCTGTAATGCGCCACTGTCGATGCAGACTCCGGCGTATACTTCAGGTTTTTTAGAGTGGCTGGAATTGTCCGGTAAAAA
Organism: Holacanthus passer; assembly: GCA_025331565.1. Lineage (NCBI taxonomy): Eukaryota > Metazoa > Chordata > Actinopteri > Pomacanthidae > Holacanthus > Holacanthus passer. The sequence continues at coordinate 5,850,228 of JAFREQ010000002.1, read as the reverse complement.
CCAACAATGAATCTCAATGAGACTGACTGCCTGCCAAGACAAACTTGAGCCTCACTTACTCACTCGTCTTTGTTCTGTGGCTCTTCCTCGTCTCTCTTTCTCCTTCTCTTTCAGTTCGCTGTTGGCGCCCCGTGTGATTCTTTTGACTCCTCTCATACTGTGTATTTTGTTTTTGCTCTCTCGCTCCGCCGTCCTCTCGTTATATCACCGCCTCTCTCCTTGTCTCTTTCACTCCTTTTCTCTTCATGTTCCTCTCTCTCTCTCTCTCTCTCTATCGCTCTCTCTCTCTCTCTCTCTCTGCTCCTGTGTCAAACAGACGGATCTTGCCCTTGACAACATGGCTCCAATCATTTGGAAGGATTAGTGCTTTTTTTTTTTTTCCTTTCCTCGCTCTCCCTTCAATTAGCATGAACAGCCTGTGTGTTAACCATATGTGTTCAAGACGCACACACACACATTTATACACATGACCAACTGTGAAAATACAGGCTAAGCCATATAAAAGGTTAAGTGATTATGTAGCCGTAAAACGAACTAGGGGTTGTGTGTGTAAAACCGGAGGGTAAAGGCATTATCATAATTCAATTCACCGTGATTCAGTTCTCCCAAATTTAATAGCGGCGTGTATCAACAAAATACATGCGCCGTAACAAGACCTTTTTATAAAACAATATGATTCTATCTGTTTTAATTAAATAGCAAAAGTGGGGATGTCAGCAAAGCAGCTGCACACAGCAGCGAGCGCAGGTGGGGCCGGACCATTTAGCCGACTCGGCATCATTTGAAAAGGACTGCACTTTCTTGTTTAGCTGTTTGTCCTCAGCCATCCTCAATTAACCTCGCCTATAATACTACAACATGTAAAAGATTAGATAAGATAACAAACCAGTGCGAATTATATGCTCATAAGATTACATAATGTGTTTCTCTGCCTTTTCATAACAAGCCAGTGAATGAGCAGCTCCTGCATGTAGATCTTTCCCCTGTTACTTTATAAAAATGGTTTTGCATTGTGTGTGTTATTAGTGCCAGGCTGTAGTGACCTTTGTCTCGCTGCTTAAAAGTCAACCTGCCCAGGGCCGCATCGCATCGCGCCCTAATAAGACAGCAGAGGGGAAAGAAGGCTTAAGCCGGATTTATGCCCTGCCGTCAAGGTGTTCCGGCAGTCGCGCCGTAAATGACTCCGGCATAGGAATTGATTTATAGTTCAGCATAGGATTTAACCCGTTGATTGTCACTGCACCACTGTAAGGCTTGATGGATGTGTGTCACACTGTCAAGCTGTGTCATGCATTCATTATATATATAAATTTGTCGCGTTTGCATTATCTCACTCTCCTGGCGTTAGAGGCCATCATGGTGGGAAGGTTTGCACTGATTGCTTTTTGCTGGATCACAAAAGAGAAACATTACTGAGCATTTCTTACCTCACTTCAACAGTCTCTACCAGCATGAGAAACACGTTGGAGAAAACATACAATAGCCAAAGCTGACCAATCACAGTCCGTGTGGTCCCCCTGACGTGCGGCCTTACAAATGTGTGTAATTGCATCTGACGGACAGAACAATGCTGCACGTGGGGCTGCGTGCACAGCCTCGTCTACATCTCCGTTCTTTTGTCAGTCAGCAGGGCTTTGCAAGGGTTAAACTTTCTCCTGTCTTCTTCTATCCTCTGGCTGGCCTTCTCTCGCTGTCTCTCTCTCTCTCGCTCTCTCTCTCTTCCCCCCCCTTCTTCTTCTTCTCAGGGCCGGCTCCTGCAGATGTTGCCTGTTAAAAATCTTCCTGCCAGGCCTCAGCTGGGCTATAGCAACACATGATGTCATCTAGACCCACCTCCCTCTCCCTCCCCTTCCCTCCCCTTCCCCGCTCACATGCGACCGAAATCCACTCCAGAACCGCCTGCCTCTGTGTGTGTGTGTGTGTGTGTGTGTGTGTGTGTGCTCGTTCTATTTTTTTCCCTTTGGCTTCAGGGTCTTTCTTGTTCTGTTCATCGTCCTTCTCATGTCTGAATTCTCTCCGCCGGTGCCTGTGAGCAGGAGTGAATTTCCACATCCTTATTATATTTTTCTTTCATTCTTTTTTCATTTTGTCTGTCTCTAATTCTTTTCCTTCCTTCTCCGGCTTCCGTCTCTGTACTCTGCCTCCCCTCGTCGCTCTCTTCCCATCTTCCTTTTCCACCAGACCAAATAATTAAAGAGAGAAAAGTGAGGGAGACTCGCCAAGCCCCCCCCCCCTCGAAGAGAGCCGGTGCGCTGAGCCCTCCTGTGGCAGGAAGCGGTCATGACAGCGCATCTCTCAGATTCAACGCTTTGTCAGCAAACTGTGGCTGGACAAATATAGAAGCAATCTGAACAACTGCTGCCTTGGCCATTAGTTTCTATTTCAGCATCAGCGCAACACTAAAACCGTCACAGCGAGCTTTGCATGGATTTGAATAATAACACCAAAAATAAGTCAGTTTGAACTGTGTGAGATTATGTGTCAGATTGGAAATTCATTTTAAAGTCATAAGTAAAATTGCAGTGACAGTGTGCAACATTTTTGTGAGTGCACATAATGTGACACACATGAAAACTGTAGCCTCATATTGTTCCTGTATTCTCTCTTTCCTCTCCTCACTCCTTCTTTCCTCCCTCTCTCCTTGTCACCTTGTGTTCTTCCTTTGTGAGGAGGTGTGTGTGTGTGTGTGTGATGGGGGGGCAATGATTGACGGAGGCAGGGTTAGGTTTCAGTCCCCCCTTATCTTTTAATGGCCTGGTCTTTGTGTCGACCCCCCCACCACCTGAGACAAACACAATACAATACGTGCGCGCGCACACACACACACACACACACACACACACATACACAAACGCATACACACAAGTGTGACACAAGAGCCCTTCAAAGGCAAACCTGTCAATGGGCCGGCTGTCACGTCCCTCCTGTGGCGCCCCGACTGTGATTGATAACTCCATCTCTTCCATCCCTCCTCCTTTCTTTCCTCTGTGCTTCGCTCCCAGCTGGTCTGGACAGAAAGACACACAGATATTGTAGATAAACGGCAGCGAAACATGATTACAGATGCAGTTTTTTTTATGTTTTTCGAATGACAAACAAGGCTTGAGGATGGTTTATGTACAATAGTGTATTTCCGTACTTTGGATGCATCGTTTAGATATTTCAAAATGAAGGCATGAAGAAAAACATTTTTGCTCTTTTGGACATGAAGTAGCCCTTCACTGTTAATAGTTAATACAACAACAGAAACGTGATCTACAGCTCAACCCATTCCGATATTGGCAACCAAGTGCGTACTATTTTTTAACTTTGGAAAGGGGAATGAGCAACTCGTGGCAGCGCTGAAAGTGGAGAGAGTGAAATGGTGAGTCCCACACCACCACCTTTAGTTTTACACAGTGGGTTTTAACATGTACTGACCCAGCTGTACAGCTCTTTGTACTGAGGGAGAGGGCGACCGTGTTTCTTCCCACAGCTGTAGCCAGTGAGCCAGCCGTGGAACCAGACACCGCTGTACCAAACCTCTGATCTACAGCTGGGGGCCTCAAAGACTTTACACACACTCATGTGCACATACACACTCACTCCCTTTCTCTGTTTCACCCACATACACACACACACACACACACACACACACACACAAAACACACGCAGGACCTTTTTTCATAGCACAAAAATTGAATTATAGCGTTTAAGGAAACCCATGGCAAATAAAAGGCTGTATTTATGTGCCCGGATGGGATTTTATTCCATTCCAGTGACCCCACCTCCTACCTCATACTGTCCAGCCATCTGCTATCCCTGCTTCCCCTCTCATGTCTACCATCTCTTTTTTTCCCTACCCATTCTAAACTGTTGTTTATCTCGGGATGTAGTGGTTTTGGTTTGTACATATCCTTTTCTAAATCCCAGCCTTTGTGTTGACAGCAGTTTTGAGCTGCAGTTTACAGAAGTGCACTGCATTTGAAAGTATAGTAATCAAGACAGTTGATTGGTTCTCTAATGAATAGCGTAGGTTTCCACAAATAGCTTTGGTCTGACCGGCCAAATGGTTTACTGCAGCGCTCGCATCTGAATGCTCGTCCTCTTCATATTGGAGAGCGGGTGCGCCCACGTCCCTGCATGTGCTCTGTCAGACTTTCTGATTATAGAATTTTATCTGCGTGTGGGTACATTTTGCTATTTTTCAGTATTTTTAACTTTCGCGTCTGTGTGTACAACATTGAGAGATCTGCTCAAACAGGATTCTTTCAGAGGTTGTTATGAGCCTTTCCCTTCCAGCAAAGATTCCTGTTTTCCAAGATGTTTCCCAGTTACTTCATATAAATAATTGAGCCACATCATTGTGATGAGATTCATTACCCCATTTATCTAATGTGTAGCATCTCTCTCCTTTTTCTGTTGATCTCAGGTCTCTAAAGTGAACGGGCTGACGCGGGCAGGCTCGGCACAAGCTGTTGGTGGTGCCAAAAAGAGCCGTGACTTCCGACTGCCGTCCAAAACTGTGAAGAAGTACACAGCCACCGTGTCCAAGGGCCACGTCACCTACACCAAAGCCAAACAGAAAGAACTGGGCAAGAAAACCAAACTCAGCAGCAGCAACAAACACAACAGCGCCGCCTCGGCACCATCGTCAGCGAACAATCACAATCAGCACAGCCAGCCAGCAGCCAGCAATGGGCTGGCCAACTCAGGAAAAGCAGCGGCACCAGCCCACCACAGCAATGCAAAAACCCGCAAACAGGTGCTACTATCCAATGGGCTGCACAATGTGGCTGCCGGCGCCCGCCTCAATGGCAGGCTAAACGGGCAGCGGCACAACACCCTGGTCAAAGAGGACGGACAGAGACAGTGCCAGCGCCAGCAGGGCCAGGGGGAGTGTCCAGGTCGAGAAGGACTGCGTAACTCCAAGAGGCGTCTGGAGGTGGTGCTCAACTCAGTGGGGACAGGGGTTGTTGAGCAGAAAGCCAAAACCACTGGCAACGAGGCCAAGAAGGCCAAGCTTCAACCCGCGCCTCTGGAAACACGCAGCAGCAGCAAGAAGGTGGCCAATCAAGAGAAAGCTGCCACACAAACCACCACCCCTACCACTCCAATTTCTAATGGACATGAATCAGAAACACCCCCCTCTCCTAAACAAACTCCAGCTGCAACCCCAGTTCCACCTCCTACTCCCCCTCCTCAACAAACTCCCTCTACACCAGCAGCCAACTCGGAGCCGGTGAACCAGCGACCCAAGCGGGCATCGGCTGGCAAGCTGATGTTGATTCGACAAGCACAGCAGCAGCAGAGCAGGTCTCACGGTCGGAGCTCCTCCTCTTCTTCCCCTTCATCAGGCCAGAATCACCCACAGAACCCCAGTCGTGCCAGCACTACCTCAGACCCCCAACAAACCTCTGTGTCCTCCTCCACCACCTCCTCTCTGCTTACTTCCACCAACAACCCCGGACAGCTCAAACCAGCAGCATTGCGGCCTGCAGACCGTGACAAGGAGTGGGAGCGTGAGAAAGAGATGACACGCCAGAAGGAACGCGAGCAGGAGAAGGAGTGGGAGCGCCAGCGGAGCAGGCCAGAGGGCTGGGCGGCGCTGGGTGAAGCCCCTGTCTTCCAGCCAGTGGCACGGGAGTTCCTGGACCCCCTGGTGTACTTGGATGCAGTGAGGGAACAGGCTGAGGCGGCCGGCATGTGCCGTGTGGTCCCGCCCGCAGACTGGCGGCCAGAGTGCAAGCTGAGCGAGGAGATGCGTTTTGTTACACAGGTGCAGAGGGTCCACATGCTGGGCCGGCGCTGGGGCCCCAATGTGCAGCGGCTGGCCTGCATCCGCAAGCACCTCAAATCTCAGGGCATTACCATGGATGAGCCACCTGTCATTGGTAAGTGAGCCAGACATTACATCGTCCATTGATACTGCAGCAGAGGTTTTATGAGCTCCTCATGAGAGCCAGTTTCATCAAGGTGTTTCATGTTTTTTGCGACTGCACATGAAGATACATTCAAATTTCTTGATAGTTTCAAGGCTGACTGACCTTCATGCACTAAAGTAATGATGGACTGTCTTTACTTTGTTGAGCAGTTCTTGCCATAATATGGATTACTACAGTAGTTGAATAGGGCTACTTACTGTGTACCAACACTTCCTCTGCACAACACGACTGAAGATCTTTCATTCAAAAGGCAAGAAGTTCCACTAATCAACTTTTGACAAGGCATGCCTGTTAATAGAAATCAATTCCAGGTGACGACCTCATGAAGCTAGTTAAGATAATGTGAATAGTGTGCAAAGTTGTCATCAAAGCAAAATGTTGCTACTTTGAAAGACCTAAAATATAAAACATTTTTCTTTGTTTGATGTCTTTGGTTAACACATAATCCATGTGTGTTATTTCATATTTTTATGTCTTCAGCATAGTAGAACATACTAAAAAAAAATGAGTATATGCAAATGTACACACGGCAATTACGTGAACAAAACTCCTTCCTAAATTGATTGAATTAACCGAGCAAGTAGCTTCCTGCTGACTGCCACTGAAGACCAGAGCTGTCGATTTTACAGGAGTGAAGGAAACGCAGACACCCCAATCCAAACTGAGGCCTCCTCTTGGCCCTGCTTACACTTGTGGCAATTTCTATTTCACTGCTTTTCCTGAATGTAAAGATATAGTGATGAACCAGATACAGTACATCAAAGAAGTATGAAATGTACAAGAAAGTGCTGTTTACTCTCTCAGTATCCTGCAGTTTTTAAACTGTGTTTTGTCACTTGTGCTGGGCTTTAGAAAACGATTACAAAAGCAGTCAGCAAGCTTGTGTTACAAATATTTCCATTGGTATCAGTGGTGCTCTGAAAGGTTCAGTTGCACACAGCCTGATTTTATCTTCCCATTTATAGACGACAATAACAATGTGGAACAACTTGGCGACGGGCCTGATGGGCCACAACAACAATAATTCCCCCAGACTGTCCTGTCACCTTCCATTTCTCACAGTGACATCAGCATTTTATGAGCCTTTAAATAGCTCCAGTTTTTGCAGAAACTGTGTGTGAGTTTTCTTCTATGTGCTTATGCATGCACATACTGTATGTGATTGTCGAATTATATTAGTTTTGCACTGGTTCATGTTGTGCATGCACTGTGCTGTGTTTGCTGCTTTTTGTATGCAGCTGTATTCAGATCAGCCCAGTGTGAGTACAGTTGGTATGCCACTGTTAGCCAGAGAGACCTGGCAGCCGGTGAGCCACAGCGGAGTGGCTTCAGCCAGCCAGGATACCCTGGTTCCAAATGACTTCCTTTACTGTGCCCAGCAGATCAGTTCTACATTAGCAGAATTTGTGTCGATGTTTGGCACACTGATGGTTCAGATCATTCTGAAAGGTGATAGCTCAATTGGCTGTTTCAAATAAAATGAACTGGCCTGGATGAAATAGCATGTTTAGCCAAAGGAGCAGATGCTCCAAGATGGCAGTCTTCTTGATTCAATTTTATTTCTGTGTTTTTTCAAAACCTGACTTTAGACAAGTAAAAATCTGCAAATTCTCTATGTACACATAGCATTGCTGGGAGGGCCAACATTTCAAAGTTTTCACTGTTGTTTGGTTATAGGTTCAGCCAAAGAGACACATTGAGTCCTATTGGAACTGTCACAACTTTTGTATTCAACCACACTGAGCTCACTTCTCATGTTTCCCCCTCATTAACCTTCTCTTTGTCCTTCTGCTCCACTCAGGTGGCTGTGAAGTGGACCTGTCACGTTTTTTCCAGCTCATCAATGACATGGGCGGCATGCAGCAGGTGATGGACCTGAAGAAGTGGACCAAGCTGGCCGATCTTCTGCGCATCCCTAAGTCGGCGCAGGACCGGCTGGCCAAGCTGCAGGAGGCTTACCTCCAGTACATCCTCTCCTATGACTCGCTCAGCGCCGAGGAGCGCCTCCGACTGCAGGCCGAGGTGCTGCAGGAGAAAAAGAACCTGGAGTCGCGTCGGGGCCCTCTGGAGGGTCTCTCGGACTCCTCAGCACCCAGCGCGCTGGTGCTGCCACGCTACGAGCCCAAGAATGGGCTCGTAGGTGGGATAGTGGGAGGGGGGACAGGGCACCACCGCACCAATGGAGTGTATCACCGTCTGAAGGAGCTGGAGGCTCAGGTCAAAGCGGGCCGGCGCCGGCTCTTCGCTCAGGAAAAACAAGGCAAAGAGGACAGGCAGCATGGGGAGGAGCAGCACCAGGAGGAGGAGGACAGGGGCGTTCTTGGTGACCAGCACAAATGTATTAACAAGGTGAGGATGGAGATTTGCTGTTTGTGGCACACATTTGAAGCATACAGACAAGACACACACGCTGTAAGTGCATCTTTTCTTTTCATTATTTTCTTCATGATCTTAACTCATTAAGTGTGCTTAACTTTTAACTCTTATTGACGACTATTTTCAAGGTCACTTGTTCATTGCAGCGTTTGAAGTTCACAGTTGGCCATTTTTGCATCAGCAGTAGCTCTAAAGCTTAAAAACATCTCTGCATGTTGCCTTCTCGCTGGCCTGCCTGTCTCCTTACTGTGGTTGGCCTTGTTTTCGTTTTCTTCCGCGACGATGACTCACAAAGACACCCCACAAATCTCCTAACTTTATTTAAAACACAAGATGGCAAATTCAAAATTACAAGTGATGTGTAAGAGCCAGTTAATTAGTATGTTTGCATCCATTATCAGGTTTGTTTTAATCCTTCAGTCTGACAAGCTCTTAATGTTATGCTTTAACTCAAGAAAATGGTATACACATTGTCTTGTTTATATGGTAAATACCAAACCTTTTGTAACTTGGTGTCAGCGCCTGAGCCGTATTCAAAGGCCTCATTATCGCTCAGCCAGATGTCTGCTATCTCAGTACTATCTGAATCAAGACTTATGTCACACATGAGGTGTAAAGAGCTGACAACGTTCATAGTACCACCACTAAAATTTGACTGTTTCCATTTCACTGTGCCAACTCTAATGTGACAAAACATGCACGCTGTCTGCAGAAGGAACAAAGCTGTGGTATGAAATGTCACAATACACTATGGCTGTGTTTCTTTTTGGGAGAATATTCATGCAAAAAGATGCCTATTAATCAGTATTCATGGTAACATTATCATGCTGTTAACTCTGAAAGTTTGTGGATTGTAAAAGCAAACACAAGAGGTTTGCACACCTGTTTACCTGCAGCAATATGTGTAAATGCGTCATGTAGCTGCATTGGAAAGACCTGGTTTTTAGTGTGAGAGTGAGGAACAGCAGCTTTTGTACCTTGCACGTCTTGTGGTTTTGTTAAATATTTCTGTGCAGCTGTGTGTGAGGTAAGGTGGTCAGTAGTCTTGCCTGAGTGTGTATGCACTCACACACACATTATTCCCACCTCCCCGGCCTCCTGGCAGCTGTGTTGATTCTGGCTGGCTGAAATGTAGGTCAGAGAGAAGGCAGCCCCCAAACCAGCCCTTCCCCTCGCCCGTGTCCCGCCCCCTTCAAACCCCGCCTTCTCCGGCTCTCTCCACCCTTCAGCTCCTTTAATCCAGCCCTCTCCCCATGGCTTCTCTCCTTTAGCTCATGCCCTTGCTCTTAGCCATTTCTCCAAATCTCCAGTCCCCGACAATCTCTTTTTCTATCATGCCAGGTCCTCTTGCCAATCCCCTCTGCCAAACCCCAATGCATCAGTGCCCCAATCAGTCAATGCAAAGGTTGGCAGTTCTTTGTGTATGTGCAGAAATGTGTAAACACATATACCACACTTATTTATCTAAAAGAAATTATGCACTTATTGTTGATACACTATTTGCAAAGAGCTTTTGTGCACATATTTTGCAATCCCACTGCATCATGATGGGGTGAGGCAGTAATTATTTCTGTAATTAAGATAAGATTTGTTTTGTGTTGCCTCTCTCTCTCTGTCTCTCTCTCTGACATTGCACAATGCTCCACACATCTCAAATGCAGATCCCATTTGATTTTCTTCCCCCTCCCAGTTCCTTGGGTAACTCAATCCCTCTAGATGACCTCCCGCTGAAGAACTGAGATATTGTCAAACAGACTTGACCCAGTACAGTGCACAGACCTCTGAATTATAGAAGTACAATTCAGCGTTGTGGCATGTGAATGGCTGTCACCGTCACGACAGGACAGGCTTGTCTAAATACGACCCATCACTTTTCTCCGCAGCTCAGATTTGTATGCATTTTTCATCACGAGTGGCCCCCAAGAGGAGGTTATATTTCACTTTTTCTATCGAGAGAACAAAGTGCATGTCAAGGGTATAATTAACTCTAATTACACCAGGAAAGGCTGGGATAAGTGCTGCTACTGACTCGCCTAAAGAACATCCTGTCAGTGCTTACTAGGTCACTACTGTACTGTATTATTTTAACTGCATTATTTTACAAGCCCGTAGCTATTGTAATAATAGAAATCGTAATAAGGTCTGGCACTTTTTTGAAAGGAAGAAAAGAAGGAAAGGAAAGAAAGACAAACTGTCACTATGAGGGTAAGGAGCCTGCAAGGTCATCTTTCAGCTGGGTCTGTACATCTCCAGGCCCGGCGCCGGCAGATTTATGGTAACCTTCAAAGCTTCTCTGTAGCAGGAGTGTCCATGGGAGAGAGGGTCAAGTCCAGGGGAAATGTATCTGGGACTTGTAAGGGAGGTGCAGCGGTGGAGCCTTATAGAGACATACATATATATAAATATATATATGTACACATGCATTCTTTTGACCACAATGCTTTCCCTCTGAGATTTGGACCCAAACCAACATGTGGTGGGAAAGAGGAGAACTTGCGGCTCATTGATGTCCAGCAATATTTTCTTAGCTCATGTTTTACTTGCTCTCCAATCTCAGTTCACATTCCCTATAGCTGTTTTATCTTGACTGAAGGCCATAAATATATGGAGCGATGCCTGGAGTTTTTTTTTTTTCTTGTTCCCCTCAGACTCTGTTAGCATGCTGTGACTCATGATGTTTAATGCCTCTTTGTTGCAGGGGAAATCGGTGTCTTTGACTAACTTCTTCAGGATAGCCCGGAACACCATGACCATGTGCTTTAACAAGGAACCAGGGGCTGCTGAGGTTGAGGTTAGCATGCTGATGTCTTCATTGAGCAGCTTGTACTGAATGTAAACTACGCAATATAGCTTCAAGTTGTTTGTCTTATATATGTTATTTTTTCCTAAATGAAACATTGAATCACTCCTTCTAAAGGGAGTTCATGTGTTCAGTTATCTGACATAATCGACTATGAGGCACAGCTGAAACCTGCACCCTGCTTCATCCGTTCCTCCACTGATCTGCTTCCTTTTGGTTCTTGCAGCAAGAGTACTGGAGGATCGTGGAGCAGAGAGACAGCCACGTCGCGGTGCATTGTGGGAAGGTGGACACCAGTACACATGGCAGTGGTTTCCCCACAGGAAAGTCAGAGCCATTTTCAAAGTAAGTAGCACAATCACTTCAGCAATCTTGTCTTGGTGTTCTTTGGTATCCTTGAAAAGAAATGCAGAAATGACTGTTTCCTCTTTTCCGCAGACATGGATGGAACCTCACTGTCCTCCCCAATAACTCTGGATCCATTCTGAGGCATCTGGGTGCTGTGCCTGGTAAGGCCATAGAAAGACAGTTATCTACAGCAGAATGTCAAATTCAAAGACTGATTCAGCTCCAGAAATAAATAAATAAATATATATATATATATATATATATGAGGCATAAATGACTTTTAGCTGCATCTCTTCAGATTCTGTGACATTGTTACTTTGCTGTTAGTGAAAACTCTGCTCTTGTTTCTCTCTCTGTCTACAGGGGTGACCATTCCCTGGCTTAACATTGGCATGGTCTTTTCTACCTCATGCTGGTCTCGAGACCAAAATCGCCTTCCATATATTGATTACTTACACACTGGTGCTGATTGCATTTGGTAAGTCCGTTTGCACAGGGCTCTTTTCCTCATTATTGCCAGTGCACTTTGTATATGATTACAATGAACTCTTCCGCAAATTGTCATGTTTAAACATAAATTAGCAGGAAAAACTGAGTGCATAGTCTCTCTCTGTGAACAGTTTTTTTTGCAAGTGGTGGACAGTCAACTGATGTGTGTACATGTCTTTGTTTGACCCTCTTGCAGGTATTCTGTCCCTGCTGAGGAGAAGGCTAAGCTGGACAAGGTGGTCCATACACTGCTTCAGGCCAATGGCACCCCAGGACTAGAAATGTTGGAGAAGAACATCATGGTCAGTGTCTCCTGTGTGTTTTTGCCATCTAACAACCTAAGAACTTCATTAGCAAAACTATGCTATAAGAAATGTAACACTTTTCCTCTCTGTCCCCCTCCTTGATTTTCCAGATCTCTCCAGAGGTGCTGTGCCGCGAGGGCATCAAGGTTTACCGCACAGTCCAGCAGAGTGGCCAGTTTGTGGTCTGCTATCCCGGTGCCTTTGTCTCTAAAGTGTGCTGTGGCTACAGCGTGTCAGAGACGGTGCACTTTGCCACACCGCACTGGATGAACCTGGGTTACCAGGCCGCAAAGGTCAGCATATAAACACAAGTATATTACATTAATTAAGTATATGTGGGAAAAAAAGTGCAATGAGGGATGAAAATATTTTCTATAAATAGGAAATATAAAATCAAGATTAAAAAAATATTTTGCCTGTGTATTACATATTTTACATGATGTATTATATTTCGCTTCTGCTGTGTAATGCCTCACAACACTGGCCCCCTGTGGACAATGACAGTTAAAGCTCTGATTTATGTCGAGTTCATTGAATCTGAAATGGATAAATGATCTTAGAACCTAGAGCTTGATTCTCTAATCAGCCAGTCTGCTGAACTTTAAGGAGTAATTGCAGCTGTAAGTCTCCCCAGGGGGTGTATTTAGATTTTTTTTAGTGATCATGAGCCAGCCTTTGGACCATTGGACCTCATTATAGCAGTAATAGAAGAGGGGAAAATGTTCCTTACTGTCATTATGGGCATTATGGTGATGGAAGAATATATACCTTCAGCAATACCATCATATTCATAGCCACAGCAAAGATTGCTCTCAAGGGTAATATGACATTCATACAACACACTGTGTTGTGGTGCACTGCCTGAAACATTTTCTTCCAAATGGTGAACATTCTTTACTTAAGAATAAAAAACAGCAGAGGACGAGAAACATTGACCTGAGTGTGCAGAGTCTGTAATATAGACAATATATAAATCTGTATTTGGATGTGTGTAAACCTCTGACAAACTAAAACAAGACTGGTTCAATAAACGAGTGATGATGGGAGGAAAAGTTTGTTCTTTTTGATTTTGCGACATAAAAAAATTACACGACAAAACTGTTACTGATTTAATGCGAATCATAATTGAAATAACTGATTTTGCGTGCAGGACCTGAAGTGTCGTCGTATAGCCAAACCCTTCTCCATGGAGAAGCTACTGTACCAGATCGCCACAGCCGAATCCAAGAGGGACAATGGCCTTCTCCTCACCACCATCTCCACCCTACTCAAAGACCTCAGGTAGGACGCAGCAGTGCAATCACGCTGGTTTTCACACATATATACACAAAAACAAACAAACTGACTTTTCCACATCCTTTTGATTCATGGCTTAAGGAATCAATTAGATGTTGCCCTCAGGGTATATTCATAGTGTGTTTTCTGTTCCTTCATGTGTGTTATTTGATCATAATAATTGTTATCCTCTGACAAATTTAGTCTTTTTTATTTGAGGATATACCACTTCCCATATTTTTCCAGAACAATAAATCACAACCATCTCATTCTTTGTTGTCCCTGTCCTAACTTGCTTGAAACATGTTGCTGTCATAAAATTCATTATACAGTAAGGATATATTCACAAAAATAAACCATTTAATATATTGTCTTTGTACTGTTGTCAAAAAAAGAAGTTACTGAGGCATCTTTCTCCTCCAACAGGAACATAGAGATGCACCAACGGCAGGAACTTTACAAGGCAGGTTTGCTCTCCTCTGCCCGCTACGGCACCCATGACGGCAGCCTGGGGCCCGGCGAGGGACGCAAGAAGCCCCGCGGGAAATGGCTGGCGCTGGAGTCCTCAGAGAGACGCTGCCAGATCTGTCAGCATCTCTGCTACCTGTCCATGGTGAGAGCTGAAGGCACAGGAGCTTCACGCTCTGTGGTTACAAGATATGAGGACCCATTTTCTGTTGGCATTTTATTTTCATTTTACACAACAACAAACATGGTCTAATTTAGTCCACCAAGGATTTCCTAAAAGAAAGTTTGAAGCCATAAATATTTATATTCATGAAGTCTGTAGGTGTTATTTTGGATTATGCCCTGCAAATACATAATACATACTTACTACTGCCTGCTATAATTGATAACATTTATTTCTATATACTTTTTCTTGCTCAATATTTCAAAAGTATCTAAACCAAGATGACAAAATTTAATAAAATTTTATAACCTTACAGAATTGAAAGCCATAATATTGTAATATGCAAACTTACTCACTTGCCAGTGGCACAATACAGTTGGACTGGAAGACATTTAAATGATTTATCAGCTTTCTCACTATCTCAGTAATGAGAGAGCTCGTGAGTTGAGCGTCTTGTTTCTACAGTAACATCTCGGTTTCCGTGTGTGCAGGTGGTTCAGGAGACTGACAATGTGGTCTTCTGTCTGGAGTGTGCCCTGCGCTATGTGGAGAAGCACAAATCCTGCAGGGGCCTGAAGATGATGTACCGATACGATGAGGTGAGCTGACGCTGTCTTCTCTCAGCTGTAGTTCAGTTCTCTCTCTGTCCAGACGGGGGAGACATCAGCCAGGTTTACATTGCTCCAGGAAGTAGATCATTCAGCATGAAGAGTGTTCATGTGTCATTTCTTGTGTCAATGATGTGTGTGAATAAGTTCTAGATGAACAAAATGATGTAAGAGAAGGTGAAAGAATGAAAAATGTACATTGATAAATCATATTTTAATCTGTATATTTTTTATCTGCCCTTCCATCAGGAGCAAATCAACAGTTTGGTGAACCAGGTGTGTGGCCGGGCCATGTTAAAGAAGGGAGGCGGAGGCGGTGGCGGCGGTGGTGGAGGAGGACTCGTCGTCAGTGGAGGAGGTGGGGACCCCTGCCACGGTTTAAGCCCAGCCAAAGCATCGCCGGCTAAACGAGGCCCCCGAAAGCGCACCACCGTGGAGGTGTCCCTGGCACGCCTGTCCTCCAGCCACATACCCAAGGCCGCTGCTGTGTCCTGAGTGGGACGCCTCGACACCACCGCCCGGTGCGCTGTGCCCACATCCTGCCCAGACCCTCCTTGAGCCCTCCCAAACTCCCCTGTTTTCTTATTTGTTAACGTTAAGCAGGGTCACTATCAATCCCTCCTCCACCACCTTATATTTAAGATCGATTTGTTTTTGAGCTTTGAAAATCCCCTCACCTGACCTCAGCCCCCCCTCCAAAAAAAATATTCACCTCCCCCCTTAGTATGACAGGCTTGTTTTTAAAAAAAAAAAAAAAAAAAATAGAAAACAAAAAAAGAAAAGCAAGATGTCTTTTTTGCACTAGTGTGAAAGAAGAATTTGTTTTTATTCTGGATGATTTTAGAATCCCCCCACGTCCCTCCTGAAGTCGTCCTTTACAACATTACAAGCATTAAGTGTAACGTTCACAAGAAGACTCGATGGGCCCTGTTATACCCTTTACCTCCACCCCCCCCATCCTTCCTTTTACTGAAATGGGTTACATTTGTTACCTTCTCCTTGCATCACTCTTTCCTGCCCTCATCTCACCCCTGAGACTGAACCCCCATCCCTTCTCATCATGCGTCACTCAGCTGTGAACATGGGACAAATGAAAAGGCGGCCTTTTTCTTTTTCTCCCCAGTTTCTTGAAATGAAAATGACATCAAGTAGTTACCCAAAGTTTCTCCCTGTCCTTGGTTCGAGGAAGAGGAGTCCTTTTTTTCTAATTGATTTTATTCTTTTTTGATGCAGCTCCTGCATTTTTTTTTTTTTTTTTTTTTTAAGGGGGTGGCGACGCGAGGTAAAAACTTGAAAGACAGACGTTGGTGATTTATTGTTGGTTGGCTATGTTTTTTCAAGTTCTATTTTGAATTTTAGCTTTGTTTTTTGCTAGGTTTTTTGCAAGAAGTTTTCTGTGTATTTTTTTTTTTTTCGTCATTGTGGATGTTTCTGTTCGTTGGTGGACGTGAGAGGGGGCAGAGCTACAGCTGCTTGACCTGTGAAAGGTCACCGCTCACCTCACTTCCTGGTAGTATGGAGGGATCCCTCCTTCGCTAGCAAGTGAAAACCGTGCCTGATACTTAGCGAGGAGATCCATTTTATTGGTGCTGTTGGATATAATTACTGTATAACAACACAAAAATTAAAGATCTTGGGGGTCAGCGCCTGCTATCGGCTAACAGCTGGCTCACGTGCCCCCACCCCACAGGGCAGAAAAGCTTTCAGGCTTTTCTGGTTCTAGATGTGCAATCGTGTTAACATTCCATTCTTCCAGTCCTCTTGTTTCATCTGTACCAGTAAACATTAATTATTATATTATATTATTATTATTATTTTGTGTTTTTTTTACTTTTGTTGATCTGATGTGTTATCTCAAGTAGAGCCACTAGTCAAAGAGTGTAAAATGTGAAATATCAAATCCAACTTTTTTTTTTTTTTTGGGTCTTTGTTTTTTTTTTTGGCTTTTGCATTTTTTTCCCTTTTCCAGATATATTATGAGTGATTTTTTTTTTTAGAGAGGAAAAAGTCCAACGCAAACAAAACATCAACTTTTTTTGTACATAATCCTGTAAATTTCTTTAAATACTTGAGCCTTTTTCTGGGGTTAAGGAAGAAAGAAAGGAAGGAAGGAAGGACTAGAGGAGAGAGAAAAAGTTCCAGAGGAGAGTGCTTGATGAAGAAAAAGCCTTACATTTCCCTTTCTTCATCCATGTGAGTTTGATGCTTACAGGGTTGCTCTGGTAAACGTGTATAAAAATTTTAAGTGCTGCTTATATCACTAAGAAAGAAGATATTGAGTAGCCAACAACTGCCCCCCAACCTAGTTTTGTTTGTTTAGCTTTACTTTTTTAAAGAAAAGGGAAAAAAAGATATGTTCACAAAAAAAAAAATGGGTTTTTACATTTTCATTACTGAAAATTCAACAAAAATGTAGTAGCTACTCATGTTGCACTGAGCTTGCCAGTGGTGACTGTCAAGGAAAAATCCTATAATCCAGTTTGTTGGTTGTCGTCCCTTGCAGAAGACTGAACTGTTTTAGGACTATTTAATGAAATACCAAGTCGGGTGTTTTCAACATAATAAAAAGTGGTTGTCAAGTTTTTATGGCCTTACAATATATTTTATTCTGATGGGATTTTTTTGTTTGTTTCTCAGTTCTCTTTTTTTTTGTTTGTCTGTTTGTTTCTTCCATTTTCTACAGTATAAACTACTTGCTCACGGTGGGGTCTCTGGTGACTTAATTTATTAGTGCCGCATCTCGGCCTTTCCCTCCACTCGGAAAGAGAGTCTCATGTTGGTTATATTGACAGTTTTTTACTTTTGCAGTTTGTACTTAAGGTTTAATAAAAACTTACCGACAATTCACTGTCATTTCTTTCCAACCTGCTTGTGTCTCTTTTTGTGCAGACTTTGGCTCACGACTGTAAGAAGAAAAAAAAGAAAACGCTTCATAATTTGGATTTGGAAAGATTCATCTTTGTAAAAGGAGAATATCTGAGGGTTTTCTCAGTCCTCTTTCATAGTCAGCTGAATAATTTGGGTCAGGCAAAATAAGCAATTTGAAGACTCTAACTTTTGATGGACTTTTCTTAAAAAAAACATCTGTATGACCAAACCTCACTGTAAACCGTCTTTACTGGAACAATTTACTTGGTAGAACATTGATCCAATTAGAACTTTTGACAGTGAGGCCTGCTTCAAGTAACCATTGGAAAGAGGCATTACAGTTGGATATTTTAAATTTTTTTTTAATGTTTTGCAAATTTCCAATCACTTTCATTGTATTGGGGTGAAGACAGAAATCATAAAGGCATCTGGACAAATGAAACCCAAACGGTCTGGATTGCTCGATAGTTACCACGAGAGATAAGTGAGGAAAAAAACAGAGGTTTGGCATCATTTGGACGAATCAATCCTTTCATACAAATACAAAGGTCGTACCATGATATTATCAAGTTCCATAGTAAGCAGCAGCAGGTGTGGGATGTACTAGAAGTGCTCATCGCTCTATTCACATGCCACACATTGTACAAACTGTTGGAGGACCCTGTTCTTCTTCGTAACCTTAATTAAAGTGCACTGGAGTGACTGACGGTCACGCATCAACACCAGCAATTTACTCTTCACAATGAACCAACACATCCACTCTCAGCCTTCAAATGTCATTTACTCTCAGCATAACCACTAGTATTGCTTCTCCTTATTTTTCAGTTAAAAAACATTTAACCGTAATGATGAATATATACATGGTAAAATATTGGCCCGCAAGGGAAAACCACTGTTTTTCAAAGCCCTTTTCTCTCTCTGTCCATCTATCCATTCCCTCAGCGTGTCAGCTTTCCATTTATAAAGAGCTAAGGCAGGGCTGTAAATCAAGACCGAGCGCACTGGGACTGTTAACATGCCCAAACCCTAAATCCTGCTCGCATTTCATTCTTCAAACGTGCTCCTGAAATGCTTAGATGAAAATTAAACAATGCTAGGGGGAGAAACATTTATTACCAACGAGTCAGAAATTGTAGGCAAGGGAAAAGAAAGGAAGGAGTAATGCTGTCACATGGCACAAATGTCAACATCTCTGTACAAAAAAGAAATCTGGATACAGTTAAACCTTCTGGGTGTTGTCCAGTGCATAGCACACAGTCCAAACAGGGATTTGGTCCTCGTTCAAAAAGAGAAGTTCACCCAAATATTATTGGTCAAAGGAATGGCAATGGGTAACTCTCCTGTGTGTGTGTGTGTGTGTGTTAAATCTTTGATATCCACGTACCTGAACTCCACCAGTCTGTCAGCTGTACTGTACCATGTGGTATATGACCCACTGCCAGGTGACTGCCAGTTATTATGTTCACAAAGCCAATGGCACTAAAGTATTATCTAATTGGTAGTTTACATTTAAAGTATTGCAGAATCTAGCTCATAAAGCAGGTAAAGAAATGCAACAAGCTTTGGGGGATTCAGCTTATTTACTAAGTCATGAAAAATTCATCCATGTCTCCCCCTGCTGGTCGTTTGTCAAGTGCTTCGTGCTGATTATTTAGCGTTTGCTATATTAAAGGGTCAGCTCACCCAAATTATGAAAAAAAAAAAAAAATCTGCCCAGGTTTTACGATATCATAGAAATAGTTCTTGTGAGAACTGTTGACAGAGAAATGAATTATTCATAAGCAGGAAGTTGTTTCTGGAAAAGTTTTTAAATGTCATCTTTCAAAGCATTAAAAGCAATATTCCTTTCATCTCCATTGCGTTAGGTTAGCAGCAGAAATTTTTGACAACAGATGTGTCATGCATGGCTTGACACCACCAGAGGTAAGGAAGATTTTTTTTTTCTCCATAGTTTGGGTGAAAACACACAGTCCAACAAAAGACTTACTCTGTTAGTGATTAAAAACTTTTTTCACTTATATGACCTGCTGTAAGTTTGAAAAACAAAAATGTCATGACAGAGCTGGTGATAGCCTTTTATATTTATACTCTGCAAAAGTTTCACCAATCTCTCCAACACATATTAATGCGCAACAGCTGCAGCATGAAAACAAAGAACTGCAAAGGGACACATGGATGATTTTAGTGTATCGTATCAGTAACAGGCCTCTCCTGGTCTCAACATGCACAAACAGAAACAGGACTTTGGAGCATTCTCTAAATAATGTCAAACTATTTATGTGCATGTTAAGCCATTCAATGCTAATATGCTAAAGGGAACTCAAACATTTTTTTTTACAGGATTCAATTAGAATTGAAAGCTCACATCAGTGGTCTTTTAAGGCAGAGTCATGTGGCAGTTAGGGCAACCTTAGCAGTTTCTTTCATCTTTTTTTTTTCAGTATGAAAGGGTTTTGAGAAGGAAGCCAATATTTTCATATATCTGAGTTTGCAGCTTTGTGTGTTTGTGTGTGTGTGTGTGTGTTTAAATCCAGTCCATGTCTCCTCAAACCTTTGGCCTGCTCTCCTCACAGTCTTTGCTGGCTGGTTCCTCTCGGTCCACCAGTGCTGTATCGGGGTGCACCTCCTCTTCGTCCTGCGTCACCACCACGGGGGGCCTTCTCCTCCTTCCTCCTCCTCCTCCCGATCCTCCCACGCCTCCGCTTCCTCCTTGCTCGGTCTCCTCCTCCTCTTCATCGTCGTCCTCCTCACCGGCCTCCGTGTCCTGGCTGGCGGAGTCGGTGCAGGTGGATGAAAGGGAAGAAAGCTTGTGGCGTAGCTCGGCCTGGGTGGGAACCTGGAGACTGATCTCTGTGGTGAAGGACTCGACATCTGGACCTGGGAGACAGAGGAGTCACTTAGATAAGTTTGAGGTTGGTGGATAAGTCGCCATCAGATCCTCTAGTTTGAAATTGGGGACAACCTCCTTTCAGTGTTTGCACAAGTCATTTGAGTATTGAACCCTTTCCTTTTAAAAATAGAGCCCAAACAATTCTATTATTTATTATTATGAATTATTTATTCGCTATCATAAACCAACAGCTGCAAATAAAGGAGGGCACTGTTCTAGTTGTTGGACTTACTTCATAGGTTTTGTTTAAACTTGCTAGGATCTGGCTCAGTTGCCTACAGACATAAGAAATGTAGCAGAGATTTATTTGCATCAAATTATTTTTGGATGAAGACGGGCTGTCAGTTAGACGCTGTAGGCTGTTCGCTGTGACAGGAGTTTTCCCAAGCAGATGTGGACAGATGGTGTTGGTGCATCCTGCCTAAACAAAACTCCTGTCAATCTTCTGAGTCACAGATTTCTCTTCCAGTGAATTCTTTGATATGGATTAGCTGTAGAAACTTATTTCATTTTAGTTTATATAAATTGAGTGTCTTCAGTTTTAGTTTGTGTTTCTGGCTTCCTACCTGTGACAGGCGAGGCAGCGCTGTTGTCCTCTCCTCCAGAGTGCAAGAAAACATCCAGGGCTTCGTGGTCAGACATGTCCATCAGATCCATCTGCTCCAGCATGTCCACGTTCACCTCCATGGACGACATGCTTCCTATTGGCTCTGGACACGACACGAGATGGCAAGATATTAACCTCACGCAAGACTGAAGCCTTAATAGGGCAGCAGCAAGGGGCTGAGTCCAGGAAGAAAGGCACTTTGATTTTGCCAAGCAGAAGCAAATGGGCATTGAAGCTGGATGGCATTTGAAATGGATAAGCTTGTGTATGTAGAGCAGTTTGTTTCCTGTACGATCCAAATCACATCACAACAAACAATGGATTGGCAGGAGGAAGCTTTGTATGAAGGCGACAAGCAGCACCTACAGTATCATTAAAGGAATTAAAGTATAGGCTCACAAGTTTATCTCAGTGCTCGCATGTACGATGAAAGAGTAATTGGTTGCTGTAATCCTTCCTCCTATTCATAGGGGCTGTGAGAAGTGGCCTCCCCGACGCAATCAGTTCAGCTAAAGCTAATATGAAGCTTGAACAGTCTGAAATAGTCAAATGGAGCCTCGTCCAAAGTTAATGTCATTTTAGTACAAAATTCCCTCTTTGTGTTTCCCTAGACAGTGTTTCCTGGCTGAGCTGCTATTAACACAAAGAGGGAATTTCATACTAAAAAGATTAGACTGCTGAAGCGTCATATGAACTCATATTAACTTTGGCTACAATTTTAAATACATTTTTGCACAGACTGTGGACTCCATCACTTGCATTGATATCGCATTAGGAAGAGACATTTTCATGGCCAGTGTGGAGAGCAGGAATGCTTGCAGCAACCAATATCTCTTCCGATGTACATATAGTGACTACTGTTTTGAGCCCATCCTTCAAGTGGACATATTTCACTGGCTCCAAAGCAAAGAGACTTCAAATATCCGATTTTTACCACTTGAAATTATTGGGATCAACATTATGAAGTGGATAATCCCCGTGGTACCCAAATGCAGATTTCAGGGCCTAAAAACATTAAAAATAAATGAATGTACACTTGAATGAAAGACTGACCTGGCCACATAATTCAATAGGCAATAGCCTTTACAACAAACTCATTGGCAACTCCTCTTACACACCAGCTAATTCCTACAGTCCTGGATTCACCACCTTGCAGGGGCCTAAACTCCCCTGGTTCACTATCATGATGCGCTGCATGCATCAGAAACAGCCAGTGCACTGTGGCGATGGATGGAGGGAGGGAGGGAGGGATGGGTCGGGGTGGGGGGCAGAGTTGCGAGCACAAGAGGAAGAAGAGCGATGATTGGTCGGCGCGCAGCAGTGAGAGAAGATGCCATTGGCTACCGTACCTCAAGGAAATGAGGAGAGCAGAGAAGGGCGGCACAGGGAGGGAGAGCAAGAAGAGTGAAGAAAGAGAGAAAGAAGGGGAATGTTATTTCCCATGGAGACTGCCCCAAAAGTCTCCTGTGTCTTAAATAATAGCACACATCCAGAAGATCTCTCACACACACACACACACACACACACACACACACACGTCATATTTTCAGATCACTCAACTTTGCCAATTCATCTGAATGTACTTTACACACACTGATTGCAATGTATAAACAAATCTGGATGAATTGAACACACACAAATGGAGGAGTTGTGTATCACACATTTTCTTCCCCAACCCAGTAATATAAACATTCTTACTCCTTCTCTCCCTTTCTCTGAGGAGACAGCAGTGGTGTTTTCTGTGACACATCCTAGAGGAACTAGGGTCTAATGCTCGCTAATGAATTCTCAGTGTGCAGCCTCTTCTCACGTGCGTTTCCATATCTCGCCTGTCAGCTACGCAATTACCACCACACAGCAGCTATTCAGCCTCATAAAACATAGCATGGAGAATGCTGATTCGGTTTTCAGCCCCAAATGGAGCTGTCTTTCCCATCACGTGCACAAAAATAAACTAATGTACACACACACACACACACACACACACACACACACACATTAACCAACTCTATGGCAATGTAGTGAAGGACTTGGTCCAGAAAGCACTGCGTTGAGATCATTTCCATGTGACTGCCTTCAACATGTTCTTCTTTTAGCCCTGCTGTGACCTTGCCTAAAAGGTTCTCCTGCTGGGAAGGACTGTTTTTGCCTGCAGTGAGATTGCAGAGTGTGTGTACGTACGTGTGTGTGTGTGTGTGTGTGTAAGACCCTTGAGACTGGCTTTTGATGCCTCAGTGGCTTAGGACATCCGCAGCCCTTCCTCTCTTTCTCTTGATGATCTCCTTTCTCTGTCTCCCTCTCCCTCAGCGTCTCCAGCTGTATCTTTGCTCTTCAGTGGCGCCGCCCTGCTGTAGGGATTTGCAGCTGCGTGACGGATAACAAGCCACAGTGCGTTGTGTGTTATTCCGCTCTCGCACCGTAGCCTTGTTTCTCAGATGCGTTTCACCAGGACTGTGATGTGAGCCTCCTCTGTAGCTGATTACAAATATTCTTCTAGCAATTATGGCTGGTTGATTCTAATTTGGCTGTTGTGGATTTTTGTCGAGCAGCCCACATGCTTTGCCTTTGTGCTGTGAATCATATCATTTGAAGTGTGAAGTCTAAATGTAAATATCTCTATCATGAATGAACGGAGGCTACACAAGATTGTGAATAGTGTTTGGATAATGAGCTGTGAATATCACCTCGAACCTGGCTTCATGAATGTTTTTTGTCATGGAGGTCCATTATGAAAAACCACTGCAAGAACACTCCCTCTCCTCTCCTTAAGTCTCTTCCTTTTCGCTTCATCTCTCTTTCTTCCTTACTACTCCGCAATCCTCTCTAATAAGCCATTTCCAGAGGATTAAGGGAGCAGGATAGATGAGTAAAAGAAGACAAATCACATGACAAACTCTGGGCCAGTAGAGTCCAATACATCTTTCAGTGCAGGGTGCATATCTCATGCGGCCCCTCGTTTTGGCACATCCTTTGGGTATTTTAGCGCAGCCTTTTTGGCAGTATTACATGGGGTAAACTGCAGCAGGATTCTATTACAATCCCAGTGGAGGACAACATTTATATGGCGCAGTGGCATTTTTCAAAGTAATGGCTCTACTTGTGTGTTTAGCGACAGGCACTCAGAGTGTGGAGACTCGCTGCAGAAAGCTATTATGGCTCAATCTTGTGATATGCACTTGAAGTGTGAAGGTTTCGGCTGATGGTATCAGGGCGCTGGAATTAATTCATTTGAATGCCGGATGGCTTCGCATTCAACCTCGAATGAGCTTCAGACACGACAACCAAAACCTCAACTCCTCGACATTTTTCCTTTTGCCGCTGCAGGCCTCAGACCACAAGAAAGGCCAAATCTCAAGCTGTGTAAATAGAATCAAAGAGCATGACCACGATCTGTGAAGAACTTTTGACCTCAGCGCTCCTCCAGCTCACCTCTCCTCTCAGCGATCTGCAGGTAGCCGGTCGACAGGTACTGCTCCATGTCTTGCTGGAAGGCCTCCTCAAAGAACTTCTGCCTCTCTTTCAGCTTGACCTGGGGGGGTGGGACCCCTCCCTGTTCCGCCCCAGGGACTCTCTGTGCATGCTCCGAGTCTAGCTCCACTAGGAAAAAGAGAGAGGAAAGTTTTTAAAGTTAGGACATGAGACAAAAACATGGAAAACTGAAAGCAGCTAAAAAGCAAAACCTCATAAAAATTGAACAAATTTTACAAACATATTCTTAAGATTCATAATCACGTCTGAAAGATCTTTAGAGGTCTAAACCTCTTGAGACCTGAACCTCCAAAATCGAGTCAGTTTTTACTTTCAAGGTTTACCTGCATGGAAATCTATCTCTTACTTCAAAACAAATTCCTCTGACCAAGATTCTTTGATCTGAAATTAATGAATGCTACGGCGGCAGATAGGAATCCATCTGGGGACAATCTTTGCTGAAGCGGAACGATGTCGAGCTTAGTGCTCCACAGAATCCACTTATTCTTCGAATCACCCCGCTCTCAGGAACTCAATCCTCTGTCTCCTATGTGTTGCACAGGAGGGACCACACTCACTGAAGTCTCTCACATGTGTAACCCCCCCTCCTGCTGCACACACTTCAGTAAGCCAAGACTCATCTCCAGCTGTCTGGGTCCTCAGTCATGCTGTGGCATTAAAGGAGAGGCTCATCACTGCTTTCTAGGAAAACAACTGGCTGCTACGTTTGTGGAGTTCCTTCTTGCATTTAAAGGCCATTCAGTTATTATTTAGTCACTGAGTTTGACATCCATCAGGAGTTAATTAGGAGGCTTAAAGGGTCTGTTAGATACTGAATGTCTGGCTTTGCATTGGCAAGAGGCCTCGTATTTCCTCCGGTTTAAAACATGCAATTATTCTGTACAGCATCCGTTTCCTGCATTTTAAAAATAAGGGGATGCTGAACTTAAATGTGCTCAGCCTTGACAGGGTATTAACTGGATTCTGATTGGTCCAGGTAGGACTCAAGACTGTGATTGGCCTGAACAGCGCACTTGGTCCTGCCTGGGCAGTTTGAGATGTCCAGGCAGGAGAGGGAGGAGTTATAGAAAGCATGACCCTGCACTCTGTGTGTATGTGTGTGTGTGTGTGCGCGTGCATGCGTGCGGGCACGACAGCAGCCTGGAGTCTCCGACAGGCTGTCTCTTTAGTTTTCTTGTCTCCTTATGATAGATGGCAGCATTATATAAGACCACTTGCTGACACTTAACTACTGTGGCAAAAGCCAGGCCCCATTATCTTTGATCCTGTTTTAATATGGAATGAAAATAAACATCCAATTTAAGGAATAATGGGTTTCAAAAGATGCCTTGTCGATTTGAATCAGCTTCTGTTCAATATCTCTATTAGACATCAACTGTCCTCGCCACTTTTCAAATGTCTGGCTTTTGCCACACAGGCCATTCTGAGCCAATTTGATGCGTTTAAGATAAGTAAAGTATTCCTGGAGAGTTGAACACTGTTCATTTGTGACATTTATTTACGACTGCTCAGGCAGAAGTAAGTACATGTTACTACTGAAACACTGACAAAAAATATTGGAGGATAGAAAACAGACACACTGTGTGAGGTGGTCAGTTCAAAATGTCTGCAGTGCCAAAATATTCATATAGTATGTAAATGCAATAACCTGCTCTTCTTTCTACCACTGAAACTTTTCTCTCCTGCAAGAATCTGGCTGCAGAATTAAAAGAAAAAAACAAACTCCATTTCCTTGCATGACGATAAAACAATGGTGCAAGCCTGACATGAACCTAACATATGAGGCCAAAGATGTTCACAGACTGACAGAGGACAGAGTCACTCACACACAGAGGTCAGTGATTGGTTAGTTGTCTGGTACGATTTGAGCGCTACCTCCTTACTCATCTACATCCCAGATCATATCGTGCCGCCTTTCTTACATGTCTCTGCACCACTCTCTGCCTTTCCCCAAATCAATACAGTGCTCGGGGAGCGTTAAGTCTACTGCAGGATCAGAGCAGGCACCCTCACACAGACCACAGTCCTGATAAAATAGGCTGGGCCCTGAAGGGGCTCGCAGCAGATGGACACACGCACACACACAAAGAAGGGAACAATGAGGTCCCACCAGAGCTCTCTCGTGATAAACATCACACCAACAGCCCTTGGAGACTTGGAAAAAGAAAAGCTCTCTCTCTCTGTGTCATTCCTCACTCAGTGTCCAATTTATCTCCTTTATCTGACTACCCCTCTTTTTTCTCCATCACTCCCTCATCTCTCCCTCCTGACTCTGTCCTACCCTCTCTGTTGGCTGGTGTGTGGGTGTGTGTGTGTGTGTGTGGATGTCTTGTAGAGACTGCTCTATTAGATTAGGGGCCTCGGGGAAGCTTTGTTCAGATTGTCAAGCATTGTGTGGGGTTAGTAACAGAGGGAGCGAGCGAGAAAGAGGGCAGTGCGTTTAGTTATAATTAGGGGCTGCAGACAGACAGCATTAATGATAGAGCTAGATCATGTCTCTTTATCTCTCGGTCTCTAATCAAATTCTCGATCCATTATTAGCCTCAGCTGTCTATTTATTTAGACCATCTTTGTAGCTACTGAGTGCGCGTGCCCATCTGTCTGTCTGTCTCAACCTGCCCTTCCTTTCTCCATCAAATCTGCGAACAAACACTTTTTAGACAAGAAAGTCACAAATGATTCAAACATGAACAAAAAAAAAAATCAGCTTTTAAATGTATCCTCTATGCCAACAGTTTCTTAACCTAAGCAAGACATTAGCACAGACAGTGATGGTTTATGTCAACATTCCCCTCAAACACTGAGATGAATGTCATTTTCTACCTTTATTGATGAGCTTTTTTTTTATCTCTCCAGGCTTCTTTAGAACATAAAACCACCTGTCGTATAAATTTCCCTTCTTATGCTGTAAGTCTTTTCTTACTAATCTCCCCTTCCTCCCCCTTCCTCCTCTTGGTCTTTTCTTCATCATCATCTACCAGACAACCATATCCTGCCACGCACGTTACTGTAGCTATGGGGACTATTTTTAGCTCTCGCTCATATTTAGCCCGCAGGATTAAGTTTGTGCTGATGACTTTAGTGCGAGAGTCATTAAGTCCAACAAATTCCGTCCTTGCAGGCTGCACATAGAGTTTCACACCGTTGTAGAGATTCGTGTGAATGTACATGCATACGCTCACACAGCCTCACAAAACTGATACACACTTGTGCGACATGATTCATGTGTACAATGGTGAATGCACGCTCCTGCAGACATACACATCTGGTGATGATTCATAGGAGCTAAGGCAATTGCATTATGTTAGTCACAGCAGATGATGTCCAATGAAATGACATTTTATTCAGTTACAAAGATTAATGTTTCATAATGGGGCTTGTGTCGAAGACGCCGCTACAATCTAAAGCTGAACCACCTCTTCTCAAATGAAAACAAAGGGGAATTTCCTTCATGAGACAAAAGACAAAATCAATGCAAGAACAAACATCTCCAGCACTGAATTTCCTGTAATACTTTTGCTTCCAAAATGAAACACAAAACATTTTCAACTACAGGAAACAAAAAAAAATTCTGGTGTACTACCTGAGTTTGTACTCGCTGTGTTACTTGGTGCGTCTGTTCCCACAATCATCATTCAGGTAAAAAAACCAAAACGTTCCCCTCACAGACTCTTTCTTTTGCTCGGACGCTCGGCAGGCAACATGCACTCACAAAGCGTGGTCTGCTTTCCTCCTCACCTCCCCACCGTGTGACCAAAAACTCAGGGGAAATAAAAAGAACATAAATTGCATTAAATAATCTTGTTCTGCTTGCTCAGACGGCTGTTTGTGCAGACAGATCAATGTGAAATGAGACTTTTAATGTAATTACGCTCATATCTGTTTTCAGTGGTAGAGAGGGGGAAAAAAACGCCTGGTATGTTGGTGTAAAAATGCAGGAAGCAGAACCCACAGGAAACAGGCTGGTATGTCAGAGTGTGTGTGTGTGTGTTTGCTTACATAGATGTGTGGGTGACCATGTGTGTGCATCTTTTTATATACCCATTTCATATACAGACATAACAAACAAGCAGAGAAGCATTTACCTGCTCATGAACTTCACTCTATTTGCTTTGTGTTTGCAAGTTACGTGGTAAATGTGTCAATATACAGAAGCGCAGATATCAAACATTACTAGCTTTGCCCTTTATTTGCAGCTATTGTACAGTGAGAGAAGTAGTTGACAAGTGCAGCTGACAAGTAAAGAGAAACACGCCATCAAGGGCAATTCAAGCTTTAGGATTCAACTCCAGCTTTAGATTTGACTAAATGGTGTCATTTTCTCACTGCTTGGCACGCAGAGCAAAAATGCAAGTCTTGCAGTTAAGTGTTCGTCATACAAGCTTGGTCACCACGTCTCCTTTGTGCACGGCAATGTCTATTTGGGCTCACTTGAAACAGGAACTAATTTTATTTCTCCGAGACTCCTTTTCAACGGGATTTTTAAAGCATCTTAATTAGGGCTCTTTCAGAATTTTCTTTCGCAAGATTTCTTAGATATAAAGTTGTCAGAGCGCAGGCAGGCTGTGTTTAAGTGACCGTAAATAACAAGTAACGCTAACGGCTCCCTTTTCAAATGGAAATCTGTCTTTTCATGAGTCATCAACAGCCAATTCAAGTCACCGCTCAGCCTGGTCCGCAGTTTTTTACACTTTGTAGTCTACTTCACATATCAGGTGCCGCCATAGGCTTTGCCAATGGAGAGAAGGTTATGTTTGAAGCCTTGGTGGACAAATGAATGGATGGATGAAAGCGGCAGTGGACTTGCCGGCCAGTTAGCCTTTAATGCCCGCGCACAGGCCCGGGACTGGAGCCAGCGTTTGTGCCTCTGTGCGTGCAGACAGTATCAGACACGGACAACCCTGATTCCAAAAAAGTTGGGACGCTGTGTAAAACCTAAATAAAAGCAGGATGCAAACACTCGCAGACAAACTGTTTTTAACACTTTTAGGGAAGTGTTCCTGATCCCATGGAGTAGTCTCCTTTATACAATCATGTGTTCACAAAGTGGTGAACCTATCTCCATCCTTGCTTGTGAACGACTGAGTCTTTCCAGGATGAACCTTTCATATCCAATCATGATACTATCACCTGTTACCAATGAACCTGTTTACCTGTGGAATGATCCAAACAGGTGTTTTTGGATCAGTCCACAACAGTCTTTTGTTGCTCCTGTCCAAACTTGTTTGAAACATGTTACTGGCAAATTCAGAACAAGCAGATATTTGCAGAAACCAATGAAGTTGATGAGGCCAAATCTATCCAAACCTTTATATTGTCTTTGTGCTGTTTTCAATTGAGTATATGTCAAAAAGGATTAGCAAATTATCACATTCTGTTTTAATTATGTTTTACACAGCATCCCAACTTTTTGGAAATAGTCCTCTTAGTGTTTGGCCCTTCTTGAAGTCGAGGCCACAAAATGTTTGTACACTGACACACAGTTCACTTATGTCTGTGTCAAACTCTAATCCTCACGCCTCATGAGCTCAAATCTTTTTTCCCCCCCTTATTTTGATCAACGCTCAGACAACCCATCCACAATGTCATTAGAGCCGTTTCGTGCACTTTACATCACACTGACTCACCAAACAGATCAAACGCTCCAATATCTGATATAAAAGCCCCCTTGTTCTACCCGTCACTTTAAATTAGCTGTCTGGTCTCAGATGGATTTGTTTCCGTTTGCTTATAAAGGCCTAATATTTCATTCTGAGACAGCGGCGCGCAGCCCTGAAGACCAAGAGGCGGGCTTGACAGTGAAGACAGCCACTTCTTAAGCCCTGCTCGCTCAGCCGTGGTATTTTTAGATTCTGTCCGCTTCGCTATATCTCTCAAGTGCTCAGGTTTCCGCCAAAAGGCAGCCCCTGTGCTGTAAATAACACACACACACACACAATCACTTCTTTCTCTCTGTCGCACACACCCACATCGAAATTACTTGAATGTTAAGTGACAAAATATGCATGATACAGAAAGTGTGTACTGGATGAACTTTGTGTGTGTGTGTGTTTGTGCTAATGAAGCATGCATAGGTGACGAGGCACATTACACACAAAAACAAAGGAGGAGTGAGTGAGTCATTATTCTGGTAAGTGTGACTGCACAGTGGATTCTCCAGAAAGAGCCATACAGCCATTCATCTGTATACCTGAGCACTAACTTGCAATGATGTTTATTGGCTGTAGATCGTCTTGAGTAAACGTGTACATAGCTGCTTCGACATACATGTGCACACACGTTCACTCAATGGCTTTATCTTTAAGCCGATCATCTTCACACACCACATACAGTAGATATTCACAGCTCAAACTTCCCCCACATACAGTACACTGTTCTTGTTTCACGGTCTGTCTCTTTCCTGTCGATAACGCCTGCCTCTTCTCA
The DNA here is from genome assembly GCA_025331565.1 of Holacanthus passer. Taxonomy (NCBI): domain Eukaryota; kingdom Metazoa; phylum Chordata; class Actinopteri; family Pomacanthidae; genus Holacanthus; species Holacanthus passer. The sequence continues at coordinate 5,819,192 of JAFREQ010000002.1, read as the reverse complement.
CTCCGTCTGTTGCGCTGCAGCAGCCTCGTAACGTTTCCGTCCAGTCGTTTCTCAGCCTGCAAAAACATCAGCTGCCGAGTTCGTGCACTCACGCAATCAGTCACGAGCGCCTGTGAAGCTGGACGATCGGCCTTCTGTGCCGTTTTTATTTAGCTCAAGAAAGACAAAATCATTAAGCTGCTGTATTATTAGCTGTCTCGCATTTTAAAATCTAAATTTAAGCCTCCGACAGCCTTCCAGCATGTTGGTGTTATTGTTATACTTCTTAAGAAGTCTCGCCTCAAGGATCCGAGATTGAAACGGCAACTACAATTATTTCTCTCTTTGTTGAATATAATGACATTTTCAAGAACAAAACTACAGTGGCTTTCTGCTATATTGAAAAAAACACAAAACATTATGCTATTTAAAATGTTCCACAAAAGCTGCTGGCTTTATTTTGTTTACATGGAAAGAAGTGTGTGAACTTTCTTGTAAAATTCTGATTCAGACTGAAACCACGTGTCAATTAATTAACAAAAGCAATATGGCTGTTAGCTGTTAGTCTATGTGCTTTTCACTGCTGTGAAATAGTTGGTCCGTTGTGTTTCAGACTGCGGTGTTTCAGATACAGTGGAGGGCTGCATTGCTGAGTGGGCAACACTGAGCTGCACGCAGCGTGGGTGTCGAACCGAGTTTACCACACAGTTTGTCTTCCCTTCATGTTTTCCTTGACCTTACAGCAACAGAGGGCAATTGATTTCTTTGTGGTTTTCGGTGTTTGTTTATTTATTTATTTACTGAAACTTGTCATAAAACACAACTTTTACCTTCATATTAAGTTTTAGGATATTTAAAAATTTTAAATGTGCCAGTGGAACTGTTAATGTTAGGTTGTATACTTGCTTACAGAATACTTATCTTGATCTCGAGTGAGCATCGGCCAACTGAGAGCTATGGAAAATGAAACCTAAAAATACCTAGAATAGATCCAGTCAGTCTCCTTCCCCATACTAAAACACAAGTCTCCAGGACAGACATCTCAACATTCACAGTGAATCCATGCCTGCTAATGTGGCAGCATTGTGGTGTACAATTCTTACTCTATGTGCCAAGCATTCGCAGCTGGCAAGCATGTAATAACCAGTTTTCACTGGTTTGTAATCAAATGAGCGTTTGCAGTAATGAGGCTCTCAAAGATGGCTATCTAAAGAGGAAATTAATACAACAAAATACTGAGAATACCACTGCAACATGTCTTACAAGTACAATTCCAAAAAAGTTGGGACGTTGTTAGTAGTAGTTTGACGGTTTGGAAATAATTGAAACCCCATGTTTATTTGAACATAGTGCAAACATATCAAGTGTTGAAACTGAAAAAATATATGCTCATTTTAAATTTGATGCCAGCGTCCCAACTTTTTTGGAATTGGGGTTTCAGTAGATTCAGAGCAGAGTCTTTGGAGGGGGTTGTCAGTCGATGTGTGTACATCTGTGGCAAACACTTCATCACGGGTAAGTTAGTGATGTTACTGAGTAAACGACGTGTGCAGGTTGTGCCTGTAGATTGAAGCAAAGAGTGTTAATGACGGTGTAACGAAAGTTTTTACTGTGAAAAAATATGACCTTACCATAAAACACTCGCTCTTAGAACGGAGTTTGGTTTAACAGTCTGTCCACTCAACAGACCGCTGGGAGCCGAGAGTATTTTAACATTAATAATTCACATAAATTGAGTTGACCTTCTATCTAATAATGAACCTTGTAAACAGCACAAAGTAATGTAGGAAGTGAGGCTGAAACCGACCTGTTCTCTACTTCTCTCAGCTCACAGGAAAAGGTCATGTAATAAACACAAACAGCTATAAAATAGAGAAAGCGGTTCCTCTGGGTGAAGATGTTTAGTTACACTTCAGACGCTCTTTATGCTTGATGCTGTGTTTTGAAGATAAATACATGGGCACTTATGAGAAAAAAAAAGTCAGGAGCTCGTTAAATATTTCCTTCATGACTACATACATCAAGGCTCCTCTCTTTTTTTTTTTCCACCGTCATTAATTTTTGTCTAATTGAAGTGAAAATGCACATTAAACCAGTTTAACAAACTACATGTAACCAGGCAACTGCTCACCAACATGTAAGGAGAAGCTCAGTGGGAGGGCTTCTCCCTGCAAAGTCATTCACAGCCTGAGCACCACCAGAGGATAGCATTTTTCATTACAAATTATTATATTTTAAAAGACAGCACACGCCTTCAGAGATCCCATACGAAATGTAATAACCCATTAAACATCGCCTGGTGATCCGATTAATTCCTTTTGACTGATTCCGCATATGAACACGTTTGACTAATGCATGAAAGCTGCCACTGTTGTTTACCTGGTTTACTGTCTGTCAATTAGGCACACGAAAAGAACAAATGGAAGGAAAGACATAAATTGCTTGGACGGGCTGAAACGTGTGCAGAAACACACACACACACACACACAGCTGATGGGTCACGACTAGGCCTTGCAGCAAATCAGAGGTGTCAGCCATTCACAGTCGAAGGCTGTGTGGTGGGATCAGGAATGTACCAATTAGAAGTGAGAGGGGTGAAGGTCACATCTGTAAATGTGAGGCTCGTAACCTTACTGAGTGTCTGAAAGGAAACTGAACACGCTGCTCTTCTAAAATATCCTTACATTTTATTAGGCAACTTAAAACTTTAGTTAAAGTTAATGCTACCAGTGAATAACTTTAAAGTCCTTAAACTCAGAGCCAGGTGATAAAACACATGTGGTTGTACACCTCGATCTCTCCTCAGGCCTAATGTTGCTGATGTTTGAACACTGGAGAGATGCTGGCAATTTTACAGTCAATGCACTGCAGGGGATTTAAATGCAGCCTCAGTGTGTATCATCTAAAGAGCTTAAAGCCAGATGTGATAAAGCCCAGGAGGCTAACGGAGCATTTCGACTCCAAAGTAATCAAAGTGGCTGCAATATCAACTATTTGGGCCTCATGAGGTAGAGGAGGAGAGGAAAAACTAAAATCGTGGTTTGAGTCTTGAACGACCACAGCAGCTTGAGTCAAAGAAAATGTAATCTGACAAATGATTGAAAAATGGAATCCACAGGTGTAAATGCTCAAAGATGCATAACTTAGCAAATGCAAACACACGTTACCACACACAGCCACAGTTACATATGACACATTATAATGACAGTAACTACATCCTGAATCTCAAGGTGCATTTGTTATTTTACCACTTTTAATCCGACTTGACAGAGCAGGAAAGCAACTATGTTTTTTTATGCTATAACTCAGTGATAATGGGGTGAAATTCAAACATCTTTATGTTTTGTTGCAACAGAGACACTGTGAGCAGCTGTTCTGGGATGAGTGTCCATGTCTGCTTGTTCTGAATGAGTTCAAAATCTAAATGTTGTAGGTCGAACAGCCTGAAGCAGAGGCGACGGAGGGGGAATGCGAGCAAACTTACTCTATGAAGGAAATGTGAATATATATTTATTTTTTTATTTTTAGCTTTTTGCTTCCCACTGCCACCTGACATTTACCTCAAAACATTTCCACTGCTGCAAGACATCTGGCCTTTTTAAATGTGTAGATTCACGTGTACGATGCATGTGTATGTTAGCATGCAGTTGCACAACAGACTGGGAGAAACAGGTTTGCACCAGCAGGGGCCGGATGGTTAGAAAGGTCAGATGCAGAGGAGATTAAGGGTATGGAACATATCCCAATAGTACATTATCTGGCTAGGTGAATGTACATGGCAACACCAAGCAGGAAATTCAGATTCAGAAAAAAGGTCGTATATATTGTATTACGATTGCTAAAAAGCCAATTTGGATTTTTTGTGAGTGGTAAGAGCTGATAAGAGTTTGTGGCTTTGTGCATCCAACCTTAAACAAGAGGGAAGTGGTGGAGGGTTTTGTTGACGTCAGTAAATCAGAGACTGAAGTTCAATGTTCAGAAATCAAGACCAAAGTCTTTTTGACAATATCTCTTAAAATGTCAACAAATACATTCTAGCAATTACCATTAGAGTATACATTACATCTGCATGAATGTAACTATTGTCACACGTTTAATTTTTGATGAGACACTGGTTGAAATTATGAAATTAAAACAGACGCTTCCTGTAGCGACCTTGTGATCTCAAGTCACATGGAAATGATTCAACATAACCCTCATGTCTAACGTGCTTCTGTGGCCTTGAACCCGTATCTTGATAAGCAGTGACAGAGAAAGACAGAGAGAAAAAGACTAGGTCGTTTTATCTGACAGCACGTTGTCAAATAGAGGGTCCATCCATCAAGGAGAGAGAAAGGGGAGGAAAGGGGAGGTCCGCATGTTCTCGGAGGTCTTTCAGCTCTTCGCGGGCCTGTCAGACTACCCACCTGACACAATCTGCTCAAAGACGACGTTCTTGTTTGCCAACAAAATGTGCTGCCCACGCGAACCCTCTTCCTGTTCGCTGATGCCGTTTTAGCCGCCTGCATCTGGCTGCACTCGCCGATTCCTGCAAGGATACTGAACACGCCATACACTTTTACACCGAGAACCCGCTGTAGCTAATGTTTGAGGCACGGGTGATAAATGATTCTACCTAATGTGTGGAAATTGAATTCTTGGGCTAATCAAAATTTTGCAGTTCCACTCCCTGCTTCATTTGCCATTCAAATGCAGCTAAACCCACCCTTTCAAACAGGGATTAAATGTGTCTTAATGAATAATGAAAAATTAAATTTCCCACACTCTTCCCTGTGCTCAGAGATAAATATGGGAGAAAAAGAATCCCTGGGCTGCCAAATAAATCAGCACTCAGCCAATCGGCTTTAAGCACCTGACGACGAGGAATCGAACTATGGTGGAGCTGGATACAATTTATTACCTTCACAAAGGCTTTAACCATATGCACATATAGTCAAGCTATGTCACGCCGTACTGCTGGAAACAGATTAAAAGAATTACCCCGCTCCCCAGGAGACAATTAAAAAAGCTTACATCACCAAAACCTCTGTGAACTCTTAATAGGGGCTGAAGGAGGAGGTGAAAGGAGGAGGAGAAGAAGAAAAAGTGAGGACGAGAGGCATTTTCTAACAGGTTAATTGCTTGCCTTGAAGGGAGCTTTACTCACACCGATAAGGGTGATGTCTTGTTTAACGACGGGTAGCGTATTAATGACGGCGTGTTGGCTTCTAAATTGGGAAACCTGGCCGATCTGATCCTCATGAGGAGGCAGTTAAAAATGTCTCGAAGGCCCTGCAGTGGCTGGAAAACGCAACAGAAACAATGAGGAAGAAAAAGGAATCCAGAGTGCACACATGCCCTCAGGTGATTTGTGCAATCTAAGTCGAGCAGCTGGGATGTTCTGGATGGGCAAGAGCTCTCCACAATGGGATGCTACTGTGGTGCGGCTACAATGGTCAGCTTTATTTGCAACATGATGAGGGGCTGCGTGCATGAAGATATTCACATCCAATGTACTGTGACACATGCACACACTATGTCTATTTTCACAGGGAGAAACATTTCAGATTTCCAGAACTTTCATGCAGGCTTTGATGCATTATGCAGGAATCTCCTCTTTCCCCCCCTATACCACCACAAATACAGCCTTACATCAGCAAAACCCACAGCAAGCTCTCAGCGAAGACGCCTCTCAAGAGTGACCTATTCACTCCTCCCTTTATTTCTTTATTTAACTAAGCAGAGGAAAGTGAAGAGAGAGAGAGATACAGGAGACGGAGACGTGGGATGACATGCATCTGAGGCTGCGAAGCCAAACTTGAACACTGTAGAAGCTCTGACACAAGCAGACCGGAGTGTATCTGTACACAGTCTACTGTATGTGATGAATAATAACTGAGCTCTGCAGCGCTCGCTGTGCAACAAATTATTAAAGATCAGGTTTGGGGCCCTGGCACATTGCTATGTTAGTATATCCTATAAGGTAAAAATGCAATCAGCTGTGAATAGTTGCAAGTAGTGTGATACAAGTTTTACAACAATCAAGTGAGAGCACACAAGCATAGCAAGGATGGTGCAAAGCGTAAGTATAAGTCTGGTGAAGCGTACGCACATTAGGGGACGACAAATGCATAAAAATGTAAAAATCTCAGGAAAAACAAAGTCTCGAGTGGAGCCGGTGCATATTTTAATAAACTTGAAGAAGTTTCACAAATGCCTGCAGCTCATAAAACCTGATAGGAGGTATTTCATTTAATAATCTTGGTGTTCATCTATTGCCAAAGGTGAAGAGGAGCGTCGAGTCTCGTCGTGCATGAACATCCCATCGCCTCAGCTAAGAACATGTGTTTTTATACACAGTACAGTAACCGCACCGTGCATAACAGGCCCACACACATGTTCCCTTTGATCAATCTTTCATCAGTACTCACGTTAGAGCCAGAGCCAGGATGGATGCGCGCACGTACTGTATATGCAGGTCGCTTCATTTAGGGAAGCTGATGAATGATAGATTAGTTTACGTGTAAAGTGTCTCGCAGAAGCAGAGTGAAAATCTCAGGCAGGTGTTTGGACATATGTGCAATATGGTTGTTTTATTATTTAGAGTGGTTTTAATCAGGCAGGATGTTTGGCAAAAAATAAATTATAATAATGGCAAATTCACATGTTTCTATATTTTAAAGCTTTTCCAGGCAGATAAAGGCCAAAGACAACAAGCCACAGACAGGTCCCACATTTAACTGAGGTTACATGGTCACTGTTAACATAACTATCAATATCTTATAAAGTCAATCTCTAGTCATTTTGGCCAACCGCCCACAAAGGATTATATTCCTGTGACTTGTTAAACTCGGCGTAAGAACACTATTTTGGTTTGACATATGACATTACGTTTTTAATTTTACCACAGTCTCAAAAGAGTAAAGGCTCAAAAGAATCTGTTAAGTTCTGAAAGGAATCAAGGAACAATGGACTTCTTGACAGCGTTATTTTATCATTTTTGTTAAAATACTGATCAGTTTGTAAAAAAAAAAAAAAAAAAAGTTAAAAATGACTACTATCAGTAATGTTCAGCTGTTTTAACTCCATAGATGACTTTTTATTCCTCAGGCTCGGCATCTTATAATTGACTCTTCATGTCTACAACATCTGATTTTGTCTCTATCTTGGACCCATGTCATTCCTGACCTTTGCCTTTATTTAGCAACCTCATTTCCTTTTTTTTGCACAGCTCAACACAATAGAGGCGCTTCCAGCTTTGGGCGGTGGTGGGAGTGTGTCTGTGTATGGATTTAGGTTAAGAGGCAGCCAAGTGGGATAATGGAACTATTGTATGAATCTACAAATGTGATTCCTTCACGTCCCCAGGAGCTGACCTACTGTCATCCTGTGGTGGCTGAGTAAACGGGAGGAAGAGACAGGAAGAGATGTTCTGTGTGGGTGTAACTCTTATTCTATTTATTTCTCCAACTTGTAGTCCATGATCTTGTTAAATCCAAAAATGAGGCATAAGAGCTGCAGTCTGTTTGTGTGAAAATGAGACCGAGCAAAGGATCCTAAATAGAGCTTTTGTGTTAAGTTCAGTGAAGGTTGCCATTATGTAAATAAAATGTCAGCACAATTGTTAAAAAAAAGGGAGGAGGATACATTGGGCATATAATTATCAAAATGCCCAAAAAAAGTATTTTACCTCACAGACTGATTTAGAAGGATCCATCCAGCCTGGTGTCAAAAGCATAATTTCAGTTTCACATTAAAGATAAAAATGTGACTAACCAGGTGATCCTTTCATGGGATTATACTAATCTTTTTCAAATTGCCACCTCCAGCAGGAAAATGCACCTATTTCCCACATCTTTTCCAGGTGGTTCAGGGAAGATGAGACTGACTTTATGTCCTGCACAGCCCCGATATATCAAGTCCACAGATCGCCTGAAGCTGAGGCTGACAGGATGTTCACAACATTATCCATATGGCTGAAATATCCACAAAATCAAGTCAAGACATCAAGTCAAGTCAGTTAAATTTCTACTGAGCATGGTGCAACAACAAGAAGAGCCAAAACAAAATGTTGCTCTAATATACCAGGCGACCATGCTGTGGAGAATTTGTAAGATGAAGATGTCCACTAGTGGAGTTTTGTTGCTCTACAAACTGAGCCTGCTGTGTTAAAATGCTACATCATGCTCTACTTGCACAGTCGAACACATTCAGATGCACGGCTTCTGTGCACTTCACTGCAATTTCCATTTCAATGACATTTTGATGTCACTGCAAACGGGCCATGAAAGCAGGTCCATGAGCAGAAATGAAAGGGATAACACAAAACATGTCAGACTGTTACTCTGGAAACATTTATACTATAGTTATTGACATGAAGGTGTCACGGTGACGATGTGAAACTGAAAAGGAGTCTGTGTGAGAACTCTTTCAGCTCTCCATCGAACCACCGGGCAGAGAGCTTGTTGTTCTCATCTGCGCCGAAGTCTTCTCCTAAATCTTTCAAGAGTGTTTCTGTTAGACCCCGACAGAGATATCAAAAGCTATCAGCCACGTCTCTTTGTTTTGCCGAGCTCCACTTCTCATCTCCGTCATTGCGTATTTCTCACATATTCTCTTTATCCCTCTTTTGTTGCTCCCCCCACTTCTTTCACCCCCTCCCCTCATTTATCTGCAGTCAAAGTGTGCCCTCATGTTAGCCCCGGCATGAATTGTGAAAAGCTTGGCCAGGGGGCGAGAACATTACAAAGAGCATTGGAACAGAGACGAGGCAACTTCAAACAGCACATGCATACGCACAAACACACACACAGAAGCCCCACGGGTACGTGTTACTTCATACTGTACTCCCTTGTTTGATATTATCTTGCCTATATTATTTCTTTCTCTAATGTAGTGCATACTTGCGGCTGCATGTCCTGGAGCATCAGAGTGCTGCATCATGATCATGTGGTTCAACACCGCCGTCCGAATACATATGCTTATGCCCTTGCAGCTCCATGTACATTCTCACCTCTAAATCATAAGTAATTTTTCACACAGCTGGTTTAAACCTTGCAGCCAGCATTCAAGATAGAAATGGCAATTTAATTTCTTATGCATTATATAAAGATATGGACAAAGGTTATTGCAAAAGTTTTCAATAATTATCTTAGTGTCCTTCACATACTGTCCGCGTTGCAATCTTTATACAATATGTATGTGTCTTTCTTCCTCTAGGCAAGTAGATTTTAGCATCACACCTTGGGATAAAACACTTGATCAGTGGCCCAGCGATGATGCTGTATTGTCAATCCATCTGTTGTTTTGTTGCATCGGACTTCTAGTTGGGCCACACGCAGTCACCTGGCACGCAGCGGGAAAGCCTTCCCTCCCCCACAGCAACCTGTCTTACTGTCTCCTTTTGTTCAATCACATGCAACTTACAAATCTGTGAATGCACACGAGAAACCAATTCACTCGTACCCATCATATACATACGCAGAGACACATTCGCTCACGCAGATGTGCACATGGTCGTGAGCTTTCTTTCCTGCAGAGGAAAGGCGCAGAGTGTCACAGAGACAGAGGGAGAAATGAGGAGTCGGGGAGAGAGAGGAGGGGAAAGATGTGTTCCATGACCCCAGTCCAAATGAGAGGTCCTTGAGGGGTTTATCTGTCTCTGCCTGACCTGAGTTATTTACCCTTATATAAGGCAGCTGGCAGGGGGTTGGAGGACAGAGGGAGAGTGCGGGCAGAAGAAAGCCTTGGAAAGGAGGATATATGGGAGCGAGTCACAGAGCTACTGATGACCTCAGCATGGAGACGAGCACAAAAGAAACACAGAAAAAAAATACAGACATGCAAACTTGAAGGCGACGAAAACACAAATGCAAAAACATCCAGCTCAGAGGAACTGACAGTATAAACTCTGTAACAGACTCCCTCTCTGTCTGAGTCTGTAAATACTGTCTGTTCAGCCATGGACCTAATTAGAGCAACTCTCTGGCTGTCTGACCACACTATTACTTCTTTCTCGATCCTCTCTTTTTCCATTTCCCAGAGGAGTGGGAGGAGAGGAGAGAAAAAAAAAAAGCGATAACCCACCTGCTGAGGTACATCACACAGGGATGGAAAATGCAATTTCTAAACCATCTGTGACCAGGATTTGAGAGAAAAACACAGATTATATCTGCTTTTTTTTTTGGACTACAAAATAGATTTTGCATTTCGATAAATATCTGTACAGGAATGCGTGGTGGTCTTTGTTCGTTTGTGTGTGTGTACTTGCATTTGTGGGTGTATTCTTCTATGTCAACGTGTGCAATCTGATTTAAGACAGTCTGTCATCTTGGTCCTCCAGTTTTACATCATCCCCCCGGGCACATTTGTGGGGGTGTTTGAAATCATCTGACAGACTTAAATTCAGATTCAACCCCTTTGACTCTTACTTCACCAATGAAGTAACTGGGGCACACCCTTAAAACAAAACAACTGCCATAACTCTGTGTGTAAAATTACATAGCAGTCGCTATTGTCCTTTTAATTACAATCATTATGGCCCTCGTGGATCTGTCCAAGTATTTATTCTTTTGTCGTGCCGCACAGCTCAGAATATAATTTCTCAGCGTGATGAGCAGGAGGAGCTTATTTGTAGCTGTGATACAGAAAAAAGGGTGACTACAGTTTCACCATTATAGTGACATTTGTGCATGCAGGATGGATGGAAGTGTAGCCTCTCTGATCTTTGACATGTGCATTGACATAAATCTCACTAAGGTCTTCAGATGCATCAATACTTCCAATGACTGAGCAGGAATCCCGGTGTGCAAAGTTATGTGAACCCTTGACTACGACCTTCTGATCACTTTGCTGAACCCCGGCCCGCTCAATTAGTGTTGCTACGACCGTCAAGCTTTCCGTTCTCGCACATGTGCATCTGAAATGACAGTGCAGCAGATCAACAATCAATGGATTATCAGAGCAAAAGCAGGCGTCTCATTAGCCAGCAACCATCAATTTCACTGTCTGAAAATGACAACTGTTGCTGGCAGATTTGATCAACTGTGGCTAGTTAACTAATTAAGCAAATTTTCAAGTCCCATGAGTTGGTTGAAAATGCCATCTCCAACTTTTTTTTAATGTTTCCCGCTGACTCAAAACAAGAACCCTGAAAAAGCTGCAATGAAGACTTGATGGCTGCGTGCGTATCTTGCTAGGGGAAAACTCAGCAACCTCACCCGTGTGGTTCATACTTTTCACAATACATTTTCCCTCCCTCTCTCATGTCTGGGTAATGATACTTGATTAAAAAAATGTGTCAGCAATAATAAATAAGAGCTGCTATTATTTAGCAAACTTACCAACAAACATACTGCACGTATAAAAGAATGGTGGTACTGAAAATCCCACAATATTAAATGTGTTAATCTGCATTGAGTGCATTGCCAAAACCTCAACCAATATGTTAGAGCTAAAATAATTACAGCACTTATTGTATGTGACGAGGTCCTAGTTTTTCAGTTTCCACAGTCATTAATGAGGAACTTAAGAAGACTGAAACTTGCTGTCGTCCAGATAGTGGAGAGATTCTCCGTCGCTGCGGTCTGTGATCTGTGTGCAACCTCCGTACCACCTCACCACCAATTAGCAGACTCCCAGATAGTGTGGAGGCCTGTCTTCCTCTCCCATGTCTTTTTATTATTCTTTTTCATTATCTGTAATGTGCTTTTTGGTTCACCTCAGTCACTTTTAATTCCTCCTCTTTACCAATATTCTCTTCCTATTATTCTCCAGTCACTCTCCTTCTCCGTCTCTTCACCCACTCTCCTTCATCCTCCACCTGTTATCTTTGCCTTCTCCATTCTGCCCCTCCTCTGCTGCACCGCTCTCTTCTTCCTCTGCTGTCTTTTATTCGCTCCGTCACCCTCTTTCCCTGCTCATTGTTCATCTCATCTCCTCATTTTTGTGCCCTCTTTTACTTGTCTTCTTTCTTCCAACCAACCATTTCCTTGCCCACCCCCCTCCTCCGTCTTCCCTTTCTCCCTTTGTCTCCTCTCTCTCTCTCTCTCTCTTTCTCCGTCTGTCTGTGGCACTCTTTGTAACATGCCGAATCCCAGAAGCATCCTCGCTGCGAGACTGTTCCTCTTAATCTAATTGAACAAGGATGATCTTAGCGTAAAGATTGCTGGGAAACCCAGGCAGTAGTACAGTTGAGTAAACAATGTGAGTGTTGAGAGAGGAGACAACACGCTCAGGGTTTGCCAACAACACCTGTTAAGCCAGGTGGACACTGCTGGCAGGACAGAGTGGAAGGAAAAGAGGTGGGAACGAGCGATAGAGGGGGGAGGAAAGGACAAGGTAGGAGAAGTAAAGTGAAAGATAATGTGCTATCCATCCCAAAAGATTATGAATTCTGACACAGCTGACATTCCTGCAATCCGGATAAATATGTCAAACAAATGCATGGATGGATGGACTATTAGCATCATCACATTCATGCATGGCGAAACACTGTAGTTATGGCTTATTTGTTTGTGTTTGTTTGCATGTTTGTGGCCATGTGCATGACTCGACATTTATGCAACACGCTCTGCAAAGACTAGATCTGGAACTGAAATGCTGACACTTGAGCCTACAGATATAATTACTTTTTGTGTCACTTGCAACAAAAAGTATCAATAATAATGGAGTCAGTCAAGGTTAAAATGTGATTATTATGTTTAATGAAAGTCATTCTCTGCCCTTTCATCCCTTGAACATAATCCATCTTTAAAGACAATTAACACCATCGTGCCCAGTCTTCTCCTTCTTGGGTGGCTTTAAAGGAGACCTCCTTGAAAACGAACAAACTAAGACGCCGCCTGTGCGCACGTCGTCTGTGTTTACATGCTGTGGGAGTAATGTTTGAATTCGCCAATTAGCACTGCGTTTTGGTTACGTGTGATTGAGGTGCGCGGACAAATGCATGCATGCACACACGAAAGCTTACAAGCATGCATACACACACACACGCATACAGTGTATTAGTGACAGGAGACAGTGGAGATCAACCACACAGGATTTTCACTTGGCAGCAGCCGTGTCACTTACAGTAAGTGTTTAAACTTTTCAGCACAAGCAAATATTTGGTCGAACATAAAACACTTGAGCGCCTTCTGTGCTGCCGCCTGCTAAATGTCACATCTCAGAAACTCCTGCCACCTTTTAGATTACTCCAATACTTGCCAATTTCTGCTCAGAATGAGTAGACTGAATGCTAATTGCCATTTCGAAATGTCAGGCAAACACAATCCTGTTGGCATATCATTAGCTTGTTAACATACATATATAGTGTTGATATCGTCGTTATGGTCACTCTTAACCCAACCAGTCGAGGCAGATGAGTCTGGTTCTGCTCTGAGGTTTCTGCCTGTTAAAAGGAAGTTTTTCCTCGCCACTGTCTTCAAGTGCATGCTCATGATGGGAATTGTTGGGTCTCCATAAATAATACAAAGAGTGTGGTCTAGACCTGCTGTATATGAGAAGTGCCTGCAGATGACTTCTGTTATGATTTGGTGCTATACAAATAAAGCTGAATTGAATTGAATGTGCACTTTTAAAACCCACTCAATGCAGTTTTCTGAAGAGAAATGAATATTTATACAGATGCATTCATGCAAGACCAATAAGCACATTCAAAATTTTCAACAATCAGCAATATTTCTTTTTGATTTATCCCTGAAAACTTTACTTCTTTGAGGGGAAAAAAAAAGGTTCTTCTTGCAGCATTAAAAGTTGAATTTGCCTGTGGCTTTAGCCGTTGGAGACAGTGCAGGAGCCAGCTACTGTATCATATTTCAATAGTCCAGACCCCACTCATTAAAGCAGCACAAAAGACTAATCACATCTGCAGCGCTTTGATTTACATGCAATTAAAGTTTCATGTGAACCCAGATAAACCAGACAGGGACAGGAGGAGAGTGTGGAGGAGAGGGATGAGAGACGAAGAGGGGAGGAGAGGAGGGGAGGAGTGCTGTGGGATACAGAGGAGAGGAGATTAAGGAACAGATGAGACACCAGCAGAGAAGAGAGCAGATGTGTACAGCTACCGGGTGCGAAAAAAAAAAAAAAAAAAAAAAGAAAGGTGGGGACAGAGGGAGGAGGAGGAGGAGGGGAGAGTAGACGAGGAGAGGAGAGGTGAGGCAAGCCATCATTTGGCAGGAGAAGTGATGACACAGCACATCCATCTCAGTGGCAGGTGCCTGCTGTTGCTCCTTTACAGAGGACACAACTAACAGGGAGAGAGAGAGAGAGCTCTGCACCAGTATTACACTGTGATGATACCAGGCTGCTGGAAAAGAGATTCAAAAACGCCCCTGATTGTCTCATCTAAAAATATTACTGCCTTGCAAATAAAGGGCTTTAAACTCAACTCCATAAATAGTCCATAACTCTGCTCTATTTCTGCATCAATTGGTTTTGCATTATGTAATTGCATTATCCTATTTGTTGCAATTTTCAATCAGCAAAAAAAGCACAGTAAGCCTTTTATTTGATCTTTTAATTAGTTTATATCATAAATTATTCCAACTAATCGGGTATTGTTTGAGCATGCTCCTTTGAAATCTACACCAAAGGACTATTCACAAGTAATGAAATGGAAATATGATTTTAAAAGATGCTCCTCTGCATGATTACATCAACCCTTTTTTCATTAGTTTGTTCAGTCTTCAACTACTCTAATCTTCATTTTTCTTTTCTTAAAAGCTTTTGTTTAGCCAAGACTACAGACTTCCTCAGATGCTGCATTCGGTTATGTAACATTATGGTTAGTTTATTAGTAATCGTAGCCTGCGGCCACTTGATATTTCCATTCGAAGGCGCTGCTCTATAAGAAGGTAATGTGATGGATGTGTCTTGACGAGGAACAAACTGATAAGTACAAACCAAAGCAGCCAAGAACTGGAGCTAAACATGTGACAGTGAAGTGGGAGTTATACAACAATACGCCAGCGTATTACTCAGCCAAATAATTGAACACACAATGATGTAATTATTTAAAAAAAAAAAAAAAAAAGGCCCACAGTCATAAACACACAATAGGTGTCTACTGTGAGTGGGTGTGTCAGTGTGTGATCATTAACACATCACCCAGACACACAAAAGCGAGTTATAAGCAAGGTTGGGCAGTAAATAACATCCAGAAAATAACAGGGGGGAGAAGGGGAATGAAAGTGAGAAAAGGGGGGGATGGTGCAATAATAATGAAAGCAATAAAAGGAGACCCATTTTCCCAGATGTGATCTGTGCCTCAGTCAAGGCAGTCAATGTGTGTGTGAGTGTGTGTGTGTGTGTGTGTGTGTGTGTGTCTAAGAGGGAGAATTTCAGAGTGTATGTTCCCACTGAGCTCTCAGATGAGTCAAAATGAGTCACATCATTTTATCAATCACCCACTTACAGTACAGCAATCATCAGTGTGTGTGTGTGTGTGTGTGTGTCTCTGTGTGTGTTGCTTGAGGCCAGAATGAAGTCAAACATTAAAACTGCAGAGCGGTCCCACACACTTTTACCCACTGAAGAACTGATACACTTCATACTATGTTATATTCCTTTATCATACTCCCTGCATTGTCCTGCAAAGTTCCTGCTACAGACAAAGTACAAACACACACTTAAAAAGGAAGCCAGTACAATATTTCACGCATACTCAATCATTCATGTAGCTAAACAGAAACATAGAAAATGAAAACTAAAATAAAGACGTCAGACTAAATCCTGGTTATGGTTAACAAGTCTTTCCATGAAACACTCATTAGCTTGACGGTAGTAAATGACATCAGCAAGTCATCTGATCTCTTCCTCTTTCTGAACAGATACAGCTGGCTTGCTTGTCAATCGATGCCCAGCACCTTTCCGATAGATCGACAGCTGGAGGCGCTCCAGGGAATATGTAAACAGACTCATGCACGCTCCCACACACTCCCACATTACACACCTCCCTGAGCTCTCCATCCATCATGTACACATGTACAAGCATGCGCACACACACACACACACACACACGTTATCCCCCTTTACTTTCACTACTGTACATCATCTTCCTTTATAGATACTCTACTGTGTTACACAATCAAACTCTTGGCATCATCACTCCTACTCACCATCTTCCTGCTGCACACACACACACACACACACACTTCACATTGCTACAACCAATTAAAACAGTATTTTATTTCACAACATCTACATTTAGAATAACAGAATGTATTCGTTGGCTTGAACTGCACGTCCTCCTTCTCTATTGGTCAGGTCTCCCTTCAAAATCAAGATCCTCTATTTGAGTGGACAAAAGCAAGGTTGGTTTCAAACATGCCACACAGACATTTCACATACTGAAACACACACACACCACCACTCCCAAGAAAAAAAAAAAAAAAAAGTCACTTACAAGAGTTCCTTTGGCTCCCGTCTGTTGCACCAGCCGAGGTGGACATCCCAGCAGGATGCTTTTTGCCCTCGCAAGATAACCAAATGGGAGGGATGGAGAGGAAGACAGCACGACGATAGTACACCGAAAACTCCACCGATCACAACAACACCTGCCCACCACGCATCCTCATGCCGTCTCTCACTCTACACGCATGCTCCTCCATACAAAAGATGCTCCAGAAAAACCCTCACACGCACATTCTCAGGCAGATCAACCGGCACACTTACACACACACACACACACACACTCAAACGGTGAGCAGTTCTCAAGAGCTCAGCACCCCTCAAACACACACGTGTGCACGTATGGACCGACGCTGCCCCAGTGTCTGGCTCTTGTGTGGAGACTGCTGAGGCTGACAGTGGAGCGAGAGAGAGAGAGAGAGGAGCGAAGACGAGTGGAGCATACCACTGGCTGCTGCTGAGCGAGGGAGGAGGGGGACCGGAGGAGAGGATGAAGAGAGGGGGTGGGAGAGAGGGTGTGTGCAAAAGGAGGATGGGAGAACAGATGATTATGAGTGTGTGTGTGTGCATGTTTCTATAACCCATGAACACATTTGCTGCTGACCTTTGAACACACACTCATGCCTCTTAACCCAGTCTGCATACTATACACCTCCTTTCTTTCTATGACTCAGTGGCTGGAGGAGCGAGCTATTTTCACAAATAGGGATGAGTACCTAATAAAGTGGAGACAGAGTAAAGATGTCAAGGCAACAAAACAGAATCACTTTCAAAAAAGGTTCCTCTTCTCCACTTTCATCACGCACACACAAAGAGCCTGACACGCAAATCACACTGTCAAAGTGAAACACTTGCGCCCACACCCACTCGGTCTGCCTCCACTGCCTGAGGGTGGGACATAATAATCCTCCTCATTAGCATGATGCTGTGAAGAGCATCACAGGTCCACCTAGCTCTGTCTCCTTTTCTCATGTCCTTCACTAACTCCTCCCCTCCCTTTCTTCCTCCAGCTTGTTTCCAGGCATGTTAAGTGAAATTGATGGGAACCAGTAAAGGCACAACCCTTAAATCATTGTATGTGAAATATAAAGCACGATTGTTTGCTGTGTCAATTTTGTGAATGTTAGAATTGGTGCAGTGGTGAAATATCAAAAAAATACAGCCCTACAATCAACAACATATGACTTAAGAGTCAAAAAAGGGTAGTGAGTCATTCCGAAGAGAAATTAAACCCTGAAGCTTAAGCGCACACAAACACACACTCACACACAGCAAATCCACATAATGTCAACCCCAGCCTTCATCTTTATGACACATCATAGCCCTCGACGCCTGAGGGGCCGTTGTGCAGGAAAAATAAGATACAAACACCCGCAGCCACAATCAATAGTGTTTGGGTACAGCTGCACAAGTCACACTGCAGGGATCTCAACGGAAATATCATAAGCTCCTTAATTAGCCATGGGCGATTATAACTGCGACACAGAACGAGCTGCGATTGGGGTGAAAAGTGCACAGGCCGGACTTTAGGGCGGACTCCTGGAACATATCTCATTCATACGAGGAGACACATTATTAAACAGATCATCAGAGCCCTCAGCTCACATTAACAACCTGAGGGAAACACTTTCCAGCGAACAGTTAATTCAGAAATGACTGCACTAATCAACAATATGACCACAAGTAGATATTACTCATCATCTACTGTTCAAGGAGTATTTCATATTAAACATTAAGAAAAATGAAGTATTTTTTACTTTTCAGTACAATGGTGCTTCTGTTTGGAAACCTCAAATTGCTTGAAACAGTTTTTGACTGTCCTATAGAGCTGCAATGATTAGCTGATTAATCAATTAGTTGATTCAAAAGAACAATTTATTTGTTGCCAACTATTTTGAGATTGGATTTCAAATTATCTTCTCATTTCAAAAAATCTTTTCTTTGCATGTATGATAGTAAATGAAGGTTTTGGACTGTTGGTTGGACAAAAGAAGCAATTTGAAGATGCCACATTGGGCTCTGAGAAATTGTGTTGAGCATTTTTCACAATTTTTTAAAAGACTATTGTTAATGAAAATAACCTTTAGTTGCAGCCTTGCTTTGCTGTATTATTGCTGTTGACGCTAAACAGATAAGCTTGCAGAGATTTTGGAATGCAAGGTCAATAGAGCTGTAGCTGCAAGAGATGTCAAAACATGGGATGTGGAAAAAAAAAAAAACATTTCAAGGTTTTAACCAAGGATTTCTCACAGATCTCACACAAAGCCAGCAACGTCTGACCATGACACTTTCCACAATCTTGCAATGAATGTGAGAGAAGTTATTGCACTCCTTGCTTTCCAAACACTGAACCGCGAGAGATGGCAGCCTGCATCCCCAGCACTCCTAACCATTGACTGATGATAATGCCTTGGGTTGACAAGTACGAAAATGTTAACCAGTACATAACATAACCATGATGGTGCAGCGAGGAAGTGGGCGGCTAATGTATGATTCATCAGCCACGGGATGGGACCTCAAAGCACTTTTTTTCTAGTCTAACAAAAAAGATTCATCAGATTACATTTGTATTTCTCTGCAATAACGGCAATCACTGAGAGGAATTTATAAAATAATACATCAGTGGACCAGACAGCCGAGGTGAAGTGTGCTTACATTACAGGAATCATTTTAAGCTCCTGACAATTATGAGGGGAGAGAGAAGCTAATTTCCCAGGAGAGCAACCTTTCATTTTCGCTTGCCAAGTGGTCTGAGATTGATAGTACCATCCAGGAGCATCTCCCACCACATCTCACTGTTTACAATGCAGCTAGGTGGAGGAAAGGACCCTTGACACGTGAACCCGGAGCAACTGTGTTGATGCTTTACTAAAAAACACCCACCAGACTGTGAAAAGGAGTCAATCAAAATGGTTCAGTCGCTCTGATACAAACATTCATCCACCATTCACGTTCATTCAAGTGTAAAGAGGCTGTATTTACTGTTCGCAACTAGTCAACACGCTTGGTGGTGTGAAAATGCGTGGGTGTGCGGAGAAAATGAACTTTGCTGGATTGTAAACTTGAGTATGTAACTTATGCAAATTGTGTACTCAGTGCAAAGTGCTAGAAAATTAACTACAGATGTGACTTATCTATCAGACTGTTATGCTGCCACGTTAATATTTTTGTTTTCTGCTCCTCTGTCTGTTCATTTTAAGAATCTCAAATGTCTTTCCTGCATACTACCCCTCTATAATTACTACATATCACTCTTACATCATTCAGTGTAATCAACATCAACAAACTGCAGAAGAGATGTTATTATTGGTTATAATGTTACAATGTTGGTGATCTAGACAATAAATCTCATTGTATTGTTGCAATGTACAACCATGATTACAAAAAAGTTGGGACGCTGTGTAAAACATAAATAAAAACAGAATGCAGTCATTTGCAAAAGTGTGTTGAACTGTGTTTACCCATGAGCCCATGTATTAATATACTTATCCTACAATCATGTGTTCACAAAGTGTTGAACCTCTCTCCATCCTTGCTTGTGAACAACTGAGTCTTTCCAGGATGAACCTTTCATACCCAATCATGATACTATCACCTGTTACCAATGAGCCTGTTTGCCTGTGGACTGATCCAAACAGGTGTTTTTGGATCAGTCCACAACTTTCACAGTCTTTTGTTGCTCCTGTTGTTGTTGTAAGGTTGCAGTTTTCTAGACAGAAATGTGTCAGTTAAATGTCTTAAATGTAAAATGCGCTTGAATATGAGCAGCACAAAAATATTAAATAACAAGATTCAAGATTCTCTGATAACAATGTTTTAGGCTTCGGCTGCATTTGGAAGAGCTGAAGTACAGCAGCCACTTTTGGCCAGATTTCAGCGCTCACAGCGAACACTGTTGTTGAGTAATAGTTATTTTCTTTCAATCTTAGTTTTAATACCTCCGTCTTTAATTTAGAGAGTGACACAGCTGTTGGACAAGTTATTGCACAGCATTGTTTGGCAGATAATGAGATTTTCCGGCGGCCTGCTAACATCTCATACTGTCTATACGGCCAGTATACAAAGTGAGAGCACAGTGGAAGATACATGCATGCCAACACACACACACACACACACACACACACACACACACACACACACACACACACACACACACACACACACACACACACACACGTACATGCAAAAATAGGAAGGCAATTAAACATTTTCTCCTCCCCTTCTCTCTCTCTTTCTCCCCTTTTCTGTGCATCAGTCTTTTATGTTACGACACGCCGAGAACTCATTTCCGCTATTTCACGTCTTCCTGTGCAATCACAGCCTTTGTTAAACACGTTTTCCATTTGACACTTAACCAACCATTACTAAAGCTTACAAACACACGAAGCCCTCAATTGACAAAAACTGCCAAGTGTACTGAGAAAACTGACGGATGAGACTGAGAGCAAAGACACAAAAATACAGTTGCCTTGGAAACTGACATTCTGCAAATCCAGTTTTGTGTCATCTGTGCAGAGACATGCCAAATCCTCCAGGACGTCCGTAAACTTTTCAACCCGTCGCCTAATCTACTTTCTCAACAGGCAAAGACAAAACCAAAATAAGAGGAATATTCACCTCATTACTTTGACTAGTTATTGAAATTAAGACTAATTACTAAAACATATTAATCAGTGCTTTTATTGTTTCCCTACTAACATCCATTTTGAGTGTAATTAAATCTGTCTCACCTCAATACCTGCTTGCACTGATCAGGGGCTGCATTCACTAATTATCTTATCTCACAACAAGGAGTCTCCTAAATGGTGCTAAAGGTTCCTACCTAAGAGTTTCTTCTTGAGACCTTTTCCCAAAACACAAAGAAAACTACTTTAATGAAGTACGTCTACAACAATTTGGTAAAAAGGTGAAAAATTTTAGTCACTGCACAAAAACACGAGGCACAAATTAACAAGGCTATAAATAGATTCCATAAACTGAGATACAGCAATGAGGTGATTCTACATCTAGCACCAATTTTACCGGTGAATTCATCGATGGCCGTGAAACAATGTTTGTTTATTCAATTTAGCTGGTGTTAATGCACACTTCATAAACTGTCCAACAAATGTGGGTCTGAAAAGCACATTTTTGATTTGATGAATAACTCTGACAGGCTGAGATATTTCAAGTTCATCGACGCTGCAAACAGAATTCCTTCTGTGTCCAAGGACTGCAGAGTTGTGCAAACAATCATCTCTGGTGTTATTGGATTATTACATTTTTTTTTTTTTTTTTTTTTTTGGTGAGCTGACTGGATCTTTATTCATTTGCCAACAAAACATGTATTTAAAAAGGTCATTATCATTATATTTCTACTAAACACAGATGTGATGAGGTGCATTATCTGCAGCAACTCCTCTCCCTCAAACATCTCCCAGACCTTGGAGCTAGTTTCAGTCCTTAAATTAGGGCTGTAAGAGCTTCTCCTAACTCAACCAGCTGGGCTCTACTTTTAGCCTTAAGATGTTTTGTGAGACCTGCAGACCTGCACCACCATAATGCTGAACAGAACAGACTTAGTAATCTTAATATGATCTAAACGCAATCAGGCTAATGGTACAGCTGGAGGCTTTAAATGGTAGAATAACTGTAAATCAGCAGTGGCAGCTTGAAAGAAGGTGAGCTAATGACCAGAAAACCACTGCTTCAGTTTTCAAGACAGCTGGGAAAATGTGGGTTCACGATGTGGATGAACGACACCATTCCCCCTTCATCAGTTACCAGTGAGGTACCTTTGAACAAGGTGTCCAACCACCATTAAATACACAGTATGTCATTTCTGCTCTCAATCAAAACGATGAAAACGAAAGTCGGAGTTTAATGAGGAATTTTTTTGTCTTCATTGTTGAACAACCACCATGAAAATCCAACATAACTCAGGCGGAAATATATGTAAGATAATATGTAACACACTGCAGGTCTGGTCGATTTTAGACATTTTAATGCGGAAACGTTACATAATATTACGCCTTTAACTGCCCCCCTGTGGATCTGCCTCCTAAAAATAGAAGCTGAGGGAATCATTGATTGTACCGGCCTCTCAGTGTGAATGTGGGTCTGTATAAATGTGAAACAGGGGAGTACTAAGAGAGAGTGTGTATGCTCATTGCTGGATAAATAATGCTGGAAAATTATTTATTTTGTAACACAGTTGGTAGAAGGGTGCTTCATTCATGCTATGTCAGCTGAAGGGGAAGGAAAACAGACTCAGGCATTATTCCGATAATGGTTTTGCCCCACCGAGAGTCACACCATTCAATTACATACTGTAAGTACATAACCTGCTTTTGCAGCTTGTTAACAGGTGAGACAAACAGTGCAAAGCTTCTTTTTAGCTGAATCGATTGTATTAAGTGTTAACATTGGATTATAACTGTAGATGTATCTGCCAGTGATGGTGGCTTTGCAGCTACTGTGCCAGCTGTCTGTTCACACGTCTGTAGCTCTTCTCAACAAGTGAGATATGGTAGCTGTCAGAAATTCTCGATATCGTGGACTTGCAAGTCGAAGGCTGACATTTCAACTCATAATTCAATGTGAACGATATGACATGAGTAAAGTTACAGACAATCGCTCACGTCAGCCAGTGGGTGAATGCTGGTTGCAATGTGTTACTTGATGGCAGCTGATGTCAGTATCCAGCTTTTTAAATCACTCCTGTACTCCAAGAGCCAGAGGTTGGGTGTGGTGGCCTGACACTTACAGTAATGTTGCTATTATACCAAGCTGTAGTAATGGAGAAAGCTGATTTAGTAATATGACTGATAAAAGTGGTCAACATGAAATTCTCCCACAGCTGTCCTCACTTTTTCCTCATAGAGAGGTGTCCCGCAATCTGGGAGGACTTTTGCATCAAGCCACTGCTTTTCGACAGCGAAAGGAGCAGCTTGATGTGGTTCAAGCACCTGGCGCACCCCCCGCCCCTCCAGGTGCCTTCTTTTCAGAGCGTGCATGACTGAACTAGAAGAGACCCCGGAGCAGAGCCGGAGGGATTACACATCCCAGCTGCCCTTCAAATGCCAGGAGGAGCTGGGGGACATCACAGTGGAAAAGTCCATCCAGGCGGCTCAGCATGATATGTCGCCGCCATGACCTCGACCCGGATACGTGACTTGAAACTGGATGGATGGACTAATACAGTTCTTGTGGGCTGACGCTGTAGTGCGGTACCAGCTAGTGATTTTATGACAGGGACAATTACACTTTGCCAACAGCACGGTTGTTCATAATGTAAAACAACATTGCCTGAAGAAAGAAGGAAGCAAGGCCCAAAAAACAGATTTCAGCTTTGAGTGATAAAAGGGAATTGCTGACAGCGCTCTGTTTAATAATATATTACAATATATACTTCCTAATGCAGCCCTATGTCTACAATATGCAGTATTTATGAGAATGATGCAAGTAATACAACTGAGTTAGAATTTAGTGAGTTGGGTTTTCATCTGGGTTGTTGAGTGTTGAGGCAGCCTGGATAATCATGAATGAATCTAACTTATTAAAATATTTACCACAGATGAAGTTCACAACTTGTACACATTAAACTAACATGACAGTCCCAAAACAACAGCTCTACAATAATATATCACATTTACTTATACCCTTAATACACTCTTATCTTTGCTGTGTTTTTTTTTTTAGTTGGACTGGATTTTATGTTATGAGATGCTCATAGTATCGAACTCCCACTATACAGAGAGCTGAAATGACATAATGGACTTTTTTATATCATAAATTTAGTGACAGCAGCAGATCAGTATTATCTCTTTGATTGTGCCTTCCTAATATAGTATGTTTGGATTTATTCACTGATACTACCTCGTGTGACAACCACACACAGGTGTTTGCCACAACAACCTCTTCAAAATATTTTCAGCAATATTTTCAAGCAATTTGTTAGTTTTTTTTATTTGCTTTTGTAGCTGCTTGTGTGGGGGTTGTTGAAACCAGCCTGAAAAGGGTCATAATTACCAGAGGAATGAATCACATATTTCATGCCACCAATTGCAGGTATCTTGGCACCATGTACTGAAAAAGTACAGCAAATAAACTGCTAAAATACTTTTAGTCTGCCAAACACTAACACCACCTCTTGCCAACAGAATGCAGGGCAAATGCAATGCAATGCAGAATGCAATGCCTTTATTGTTTAAGGATATGTAGATGATGCAAAAACAGCAATCATGCAAACATCTCCCAAACTGTATGGAGTCATATTCTGGTACCAAACTGGATACTGTCCTCTATAAGGCATGATGACTGCATGTAGAGAGAAGTGAAGGCTGTGACAGAGACAGAAAAAAAAAAGGTTGCTAACACAAACTCATTGAGACGTTTACCCATATATGCACTCACTTTCAACATTCGCATGAATGTGCACGTATACAATTGCTTTCTGCGTTGAGATGTAGAACTATATATGCATTTGTTCTGCAAGCAAGGTCTGCTTAAGAGAACCACTGTGATAAGATGTAGAGCCACAGACCAAGATCCTCCATAAGGGAGAGAAGAAAGGGTGAGAGATGCCGTTACAGAGAGAAACGTTTTGCTTACTGTTTCAATTTTTGGGCATTGTAATATACAAATAAACAACAAGAAACCAATAAACTGTTTTTAACAGGTAACGTCTTGGACTTCTTTTTACTGCATCCTCCACTTGGTGTGAGAACTGACTGTGAGCTCATCCTGCAGGTGAGTTAACTGTGACCTCAACAGGGCCCATATGTATTTTGTTGGCCATAGAAATGATAAACATGAGCCCCGGTGTGAGGCAGCAAAATGGAAAGAAGGTAAGGTAAGAAGAGTTAATATTCCTGCTCAGGGCAGGACTGGTCTCCAAGAAGGAATAACCAACTTCAATCTAGCCGTGACCGCTGTGTGAAAAATCTCCTCTGAGCACCAAGAGGAAACCAGCGTGAGGGAAGGATCACTCAACTCATGGAGGAGAGGTGAGGCAGAGGTGAGGAGCGTCAAAGAAAATTACCAAAAGAGAGAGAGACCTCATAGTTAACTCAGCAATGCAACTATTTTTCTGGATCACATTTGGAGATGAAACAGCCCCTGAAAAGGAAAAACTGGAAAAGCAAAAGTGGAGAGGACGAGGATTGAGTTTCTCCCACCCACTCTTAGAGCAAGGATGCATAATAAATATCCTCCATTAAACCACAAGGTTATCCTCCAGACTTCGAGGGGGAAAGAGTAGACAAAGACAGGAGAGGACACTGAGCCCTGTAATGTTTGCTCCCTGGACCCAACGCCTGGCCTCTCCTGCCGCACCACCACGTGAGCTAGACCAAACATGCGCCCAGATCAGCTTCTTGCAGGAGACCCATCCCGTCATCTGCAATCCCGACACAGCCCTCAACCTGCAAGTGCAATCTCAACCCCTCGCCCAGCTGAGAAGAACCGTGTCTGCCGTGAAACAACAGCCATCAACATGATAAACTGCACAAGTCTCTAAAGTTTCCTCAGCAGCAGAGTATCATTCCCACAGGGCGAACCAGCAGGTTCAAGCTCTGTTGTGTCTAGAGTTTGGCCTGTGACCCAAGTGGGCACTGACCCTCAGCCAGTTACCAGAGGCCTCAGGGGCAAGTCTGTCCTCCTGTAGCTTTGAGCCAAAGGCCACGGGCACCCTGGGAGGAAGCAAGAAACTACAACAGGCAGTCTAACAAATGGAGTAGGATCCAGCTCACACTCTGAGACTTTAGAAATGGCCCAAAAAAAATGCTGTGATGTTAAATCCGATCAGATGGATGAGAAAACTGAAAAACAAGAAGATGGAGATGAAGGTTGTGCTGAAACCTGACTGACCCCCTGTGAAAACAAATTCCTCTTCATCAATTACTTTTCTCCTTCCTCCTTTCCTCTTGTTCCTGCCTTCCACCAGTTTGTGCAAACCAACGTTTATGCTGGAGTGTTTCAAAATGTCCTCGCTGCAATCTGATGAAGGCCAACTGGCACAAAGGTGGGAAGTTGTTGCCAGGCAACTCTACACCTCAGGCAGTTCTCTTTATTTTCCTTTTCCCCCGATGGATCACACTTTCTTTGACATCACCACAAAATAAGAGCAGTTTTATGCTGGTTCATAGTCCCAGAGTATCTTATTGCCAGCGAAGTCAAACATAAAAAAAAAGACAGAGGATTTCCAGGGGAGATGCCTGGAAGGTTGGCGAGGACTGCGGGGATCAGATCCAGGGAAAGGGGGTGGAACAAGGGACTGAAGACAGAGACTAGGGGATAGATGAGAGACGAGATAGAAAAATGAATGATAGAAGTCAAGGACTCTTTAAAAAGTGTTCAAACAAAGCGGCGATATGAGGATTTACACACACATTAACATTTGGATCACAAAAATACTACTGCAGTGCTGCATGTGAGCACCAAAGTTGTGCTTTTAAAAACAGTGAAACAAGGTCAAATCTGAGCAACTTTCCTCAGTTTGACTTTAATGAGCAAGTATCTAGTCTGTGAATGTTAACACCAGTTTGATCAACATTTTCCTTCAGTTTGTCGTAAGCTCTTCCTCTGAAAGGTCTCTGTTCTTCATTTTGAATCTATTTTCTGATCACACTGTCGGGTTTGCACCACTGTGTCTTTTTAGATTCATTGTGTTGTTGCATAAATATCTATTGTAGAGTATTGCCAGCATGCGTGTGTGTGTGTGTGTGTGTGTGTGCTTGGCAGAAAGTCGAAAAATAGGTGTAGGCAACAGATGCTGTGTTCAGATGTCAACATTTTAGCTTCTGTCATCATCTCATCTGGCATCTCTCATGTCGACAAGTCTCTCATCTTGGGGGTGGGGGGGGTACGAGCTAGAGGCTAGAGAGTGACACATTGTACATCACCTGAAACTGTTTCTGCCAGTCACAGTCCTGTCAAACACAGGAAAGCGGCGAGCAGACTGCGAGCAAACAAGTAGAGGAAGTGATACAGACAGAGACCCCTGTGCTTGTTCACTTGCATTTGATGTGGTTGGAAAAAAAAAAATCTACTGACAGGAAGTGCACATGTTCTCCCAGGACCCAAGGTAAACTCCACAAACATGTTTTTAGAGTGGTGAGGTACTCAGGCATACAAATAATAAAATTCTTAAAACATGTAAACACTGGATTTTCTTATTCTTATGTAACCACACTGACTGACTAAGAGCACGTTCTTATTAAATGCAATGGCCCGCAGGAGCAAATGTTGGAAAAGAAATAAGACACACTCCGCGAACACACACTCGCACGCATGCAAAATGTTCAGCCGTAAACTGACTCACGCACACACACACTCACTTTTCAAAGTTGTCACAGGCACAGTGAGCGTGTCTGGATTCCACCCGTGGGGCCATCTGTTCTGGCACTGGCCGATTCGAGGAGACACAAACTCAGGAATCATTAAGGATGCAATATGGCTCCCATGTTAATCACCAGCCTTCGTCATTTCCATTGAAAATGAGCCACTGGGCAATGGGGAAGTGGGGACAGTTTGTTATTCACAAGCTGTTCGAGAAGGCAACATTTTACAGGCCATTTTCTGAAGAGTGCGATAGACTGTGAGGACTGTGAGTAGGCTTTTACAGGTTTCCAGGCATTAATAGAATATAAAAAGGTAAACAAAACAAAACCAGTGATCATCGACACTACACTACCACACTATGATATTATTATTAGCTTCACTTCTACTCTGCTCAAATGCATTAACGTGTGTTACTGGATAATGTTAACACTTCGTAACAGTTCGTTATCTGAAACTCAAAATGTGGAGGCATGCAGTATATTTAACTTGCCCTTTGTTTGGAAGCTATAATTTTGGCCCTTATTTCAAACGCTATTGGCCGCCTGAAATTTAGGCTGATGGATTTTAGCTCATTCAATTGCATTAGCATGATATGTCAAGAAAAGACGATAAAAGCTTGAAATGCACATAACAGTGAATCCAAGTCATACAGTTTGTTTAGTTATGGAATTTCTGCTTTGTATTTTAGAGCTGGGGAGGTCACATGAGTGAGGACGTTGACAAAGAAGGTGTGCAACAGCCTTCTTGGCCTCACGGTTTGCCGAGTGATTTAAAAAGTGTATTAAAGTTGAAGAGTTTTTCACGTTAGTCGCTCCCTTCACATACCTGCTGCCGCGTCCCTGCAAAACCCTATCCTAAACCCAATCCCACGCATCCAATTTCTTCCCCTCATGTTTTTAAAGTATAGTGACCTCTCATGTCTCTGTTCTGCAACCTACCGCAAGCGCTGCAGGCGACGACCGACCTGTGCCACTACCCTTGTTATCGCTTTGAATTTTCCCCATTTCATGCCACAGGGAGCCTTTTTGATAGACTACATTAGACCATAAAAAGTCAGCTTTTTAGAACAGACTTGATTCCCCCCCCCTCAACCCATCATGTCTCCCCCTTTTAGCTCAGGAGCTATATGGTTAAGGTCTCCTCCCTCAGTAAAGACTTTTATTTTGATGGGAGTGATAGCATAGAGCCGCCACCACTGAGCTAATAAGCATCTACTGAACTAACATGAAATAAACAATTTGATTAAATCAGAGTGAAACCAGCTCAGTTATTAGTCATAGAAAGGCTGGTGTGACAAGTATCATAATTATATGCAACATTTTTATTCTTATCAAAAGAACCAATTAAGAACACTTTAACAGAGACAGGGTCAACAGGGACCAACAATAGATCACATTATTAACAAAATTGCCCTATTATCTCAACTTAAAAAGGTGACTTTCAACACAGAGCTGCAACTTAGCCTTATCTGAAAGTGTTTTAAGTCATGCAGATCACAGCACACAAAGTGCTATCTATAGTTTCCCCTGAATTGATTTCAAGTGTATACAGATAGCGGTGAAAAATGTGCCTCTATAATATAAGAGAACGACAGTAGCTCATGTAAAATGCATGAGCTGCTTTTTATTCAACCGCCGATAAAAAACTGAATAGGCAAATTAAATCAGTGCAAATATCACAATCCAAACAATGTCGTGTAGTACCAGACAAAAATGTGCTTCCCCCCCCCCCACACAGGTCGTCTCAAGAAAGAACGAGGAGAGAAAAAAAGGGATTTGGTAATTACTCTCATTGCACAGCTCACCGCGCTTTGCGAAAATGAGCCCTCGAGGTCTCCTGCAAATTTTAAGGTTTCCACTGAAAAGCAAAATGTGAGGATTATCTCACTTAATTGCTCCACTTGTTCTGCCTGATGCTTCTGTGGTGCTGCCCAAACAGTATTCTGACCTCCAGCACACATCTAATAGGAAACTTGCTCAATCTGCTCTTTGCTCCTCTCTTATTCTCCCTGTTCTAATATGTTGGTTTCTGACTTGCACAGCAACTGAACATGTTTAATTAGAAGTTAATGTCATCAGTTCTGGATGACTTGAGCAGGAAGCCCATTGAATTTTTAGGCAAGGTGTTGCATTTTGGTTTCCCTATCAGGTTCAGTAATATCACACTGGACACACACACACAACTGAGAACAGGCTGTGTGAGTCTGAGTGGAATGGAAAAGTCTCTTGCTGGGGAGAAGATGGCAAAGACCTGCTGTATCTAGCTCAGAGGTTTGAACCACGAGAGCAGGTGTTTTCTTTCTGACTCCAACACTGACGGTAACATGGAGTAGAACAGCACAGCGTGAAAATAAACATGCAGAGACTAGGAGCTCAAAATAGATGATCCATCACAGTGGCCATCTTGTCCACTTTTATTATTGTCACAGGTTATGTAATCATTGTGCAGTAATGCTGTGCACAGTATTCAAACCAATTCCAGCTCCATGATCAAAACGAAAGGTTAACTTTGACAAAAATAACCAAAACCATAATGAAATGAGACAACCCCGATTCCAAAAAAGTTGGGATGCTGTGTTAACATAAATAAAACAGAATGTAATCTTTTGCTACCTTTTTTGACATATACAGTACAAAGGCAATATATTTAATGTTTGACCTCATCAACTTTTTGTAAATATCTGCTTATTCTGAATTTAATGGCAGCAACATGTTTCAAACAAGTTGGGACAGCAGCAACAAAAGACTGAAAGTTGTGGACTGATCCAAAAACACCTGTTTGGATCATTCCACAGGTAAACAGATTCACTGGTAACAGGTGATAGTATCATGATTGGGTATGAAAGGTTCATCCTGGAAAGACTCAGTCGTTCACAAGCGAGGATGGAGAGAGGTTCAACACTTTGTCAAACACATGATTGTATAAAGGAGATTACTACATGGGCTGAGGAACACTTTTAGAAAGCTGTTGTCAGTAAACAGTTTATTTGCAGATGATTGCATCCTGCTTTAAATTATGTTTCACACAGCGTTTGGAAATCTTTAGCTGCATGAACAGTAAAATCAATCAGTCAAAACTATAATTTAGAAAAATGTCTGTAACGTCAAGCATGCAAAATTTTCATTTGATGAGCTATGAATGCAAAGCATCATTGGGTGAATCATCCTAAAGATAGTAACAAAACCTGCATGTTGCAGATTGGGCCTCAGATATTGTGAACTGCTTCTAAATACTGATATCTATGATGCATGAAAAGATATTATCTGAAGTTGATTTTGGTCCATCTGAAATGTATGTTAAGCCAAAATAATGTGTATCAATATAGGAGGAAATGGCACATTAAGGAGAACATATAAAGTGGGCAGAAACTGTATCCTTTTATTTTAACATTTTCGACAAATCACAAATGCTACACAATGAGTGCTAAATTCAAATTTTCCACGAGCACAACAGCACAACAACAGAGACTGCAGATGCGTCTGCTCTAAAATGAATAAAACCTTGAACGAATTTCAGCAATCTAGCCTGAAACTGTTAAATGAGATTGTGATGAGAACAGAATATCACTTGACAGAAGATGCCAACAGCGAGAGAGACAATTGTGGGAAGACGGTGGCATGAATACAAAGCAGAGCCGATGATTAGCTTTCCCTGCTGCTGTCTTGAAACGCAGCATTGTCATTCAGGCAAAGTTGCCAGTAGCTCGGTCAAAAAGGGGATTAGATAATGACTGGCTTTGTGGCCTCAGAGCAATTTTACCGTGTTGCGTGTACACAGCTGTTCATCCTTCACTAATATTTTCATATTCATTCATCCTGTAGTCCAGCTCTACTATTGAGAGATACATTACATGCATGTTTGCTCTTCCAGGAAGCGTTGAACTATACTCCACTTATCTAACACACATTCTCCCCTGACAAGATTCAGTGTTATGTAACGTTACTTTTATCTTTAAAGTAGCAGTAGGTTCATTTAAAGTGGAGCAGCTATCTTCTGTTTGATATTCAGATGGAAATGAGAAGTTTTGAGGCGCTGAAGCAGAATTGTCTCTCAAGTCTTGTGTGGGCACCAGCAGCTCATATATTCAGTGGTATGGGCAGTGAAAGATTCAGGCACACAGCTTGGGCAAAAGTATGACATTGCTTATGTATGTTGCATGTGATGAGACACAGATTTGACATCAGTCACATGTTGCTGGTTAGACGCGTCGTCCACATGAGGAAGCTGAATGACAGTTGTGCTTCATTTCCTCTGGATGCTTCGATAGTCGATCCAGTGTGATTCGAGGACGGCCTAACTACTGATTTATTGCCGTATGCTAATGAAATATAATGAGGCTCCATTTGTCTCTGTCCTGACACATCTGTGTTTTTGACCCATTTTTGTATTTAGACTGAATGGGGTTTATTTTGCTTGTTAAAAGTAAGAAATAACAGGCACTTTGAGACACAGGGTTGTAGTCAGACAGGTACACATTGGCCTGGAAATTACTGCTGTATATTCAGACCGTTCGAAAGTTAAGTTAGAAAAATATCATACGCTATTACAACATGTGAAACACTTCCTCTTGAATGTGCTCTTCAGCAAGGCACTTAACCGGTAAAGTCCCTCAACAGCAGCCAACAGGTGAAAACTGCCCTGTGAAGCTCCCACTTAAGGAATTTGTGTAACTTTGTGTAAGAAATGATTTGGACACCTGTGTAAAAAAAAAAAGTTATTCCCAGCCCATTTCACAAGGATAAATGTATGAACATGGTTGGCAGAGTCAAAATGCAAGCAGTGAAAGGGAAATGAAAAAAGCAGGATGTTGGAAGCAGGGAATCAGATCCTCGTATCATCTCTGGCTTATTGAAGCATTACATCCACAGGCAGCATATTCCCCACTCACTCCGCCTATTGCCACAGAAAGCTCCAAGGGAAGTCAACTCTTTCCTATTACCATGCACACAGACTGTGTGCAGAGAGGCTGTATAAAGATTCACTCAGTCAGATGGGATAAAGTCAGCGTTCAAAGCAGGAGAGAGATTAGGATAAGGAGTGAGTGTGTGTGTGTGTGTGTGTGTGTGTGTCTGTGCGCACACATGAGTCTGTGCACCCTCTCATATTAGGAGAGGGGAGAACGTGTTATTCAACAGACTCTGGCAGAGTGTGTGAGCAATATGACGAAGCAAAAAGAAAATGAAAAAAAAAAAAAAGTAGAGTGAAAAAATTGTCCCTCGGGCTTTTCTGTGTGAGCAGACTCCATCTTTCCTTCAGTCGGAGAGGGTCTGTCACAGTCTATTCCACCGAGACCGGCCTGCCACAGTCTGAGTCCAAAGCTCTGCATGTACTGCTCACACACAAGGCACCACACACACACACACACACACACACACACACATATATACGCTACCAGGCACAGAGAAGAGGGAGTTACTAAATCCTGAGATATACAGTTCAGGAAGGATGGACAAAGACTCTAAGAGGTGATACTTCTATCTAATGTTGTTCCTCTGACTCCTCTGATTTCCATTCACTTTGTTTTTTAGACACGTTCCCTCTAATTATACCTAATGAGATTTTGACACTGACACATCTGCAGCAGTGGAAAAAGAGAGTTCATTCAGTCCATAATTGACCCATCAGTCTTCAGAGATACTGTATATTCTAATATGACAACTGGCACAATGCAATATCAAAGTTATGTTCCCACAGGGAAAATGCTACTTGATCATATTCTCATATTCAAATTTTGTCTAATATCCTTTGTCATTACTCATCTTCTTAATTGAGCCATTCATTTTCCCTCCCATCTTTATTAAACTAAGCAAATAATATTTAGCCATGTCAAACAAGGGAGGTGAATTAAAAATATCAGATAAAGTTTGAATACTTAGACTAAAATAGGAAAAACAAATTGAACCTCATTTTATCAGTTATATACATTTTACTTTCATATGTGAACATTATTTGTGATGCATGATCTGAGGCTGGAGCCCAAAGTGGTCGTTATAAATTTTCTACGTGCTTTTAGCAAAAGCAGTTGAAGTGAGAAAGTTGCAGTGTGCAGATTACACCGACTCTGATCTGGTCTTATCTCTTAAATTTCATCAACTTTTCAACTGTGTTTGAAAGTAACAAGCGAAAAAGGAGAGAGAAGAGACTGGATTTAAATAGATCAATGTCTCCATCTAGTGGTTTGATGTTAAAGTAGGAGAGGGGTTTATTCGATGCAAGGTTTCAGCAGCAAAAGTGTAAAAAGCTCAACGAATCTATGAAAATGATTTGAGTTTATCTGCATATCTCATCTGTGTTTGAGACACTTCATCACATCTTATGAATTTCACGTACGCTTGTAGAAGTGGTGACTTCTGACTAAAACATACAAATAAAAAAGTTGTGTCTTTTATCTGTTCATTGACAGTTTGGAGACACATATTTTAAAGGCACAATCCAAATGTGAAAACAAAATAAATACAGGATGCCATAACTCCCTGACTTTATTGAGCTATTTTAATAGATCGACAACAAACAAACTACATCTAAAGACTGAATCACAGGGACAGAAATGAACTACAAACTACAAACGTTAAATAATAAGATAAGATTCCAATTCATCAAAGAGTGGTTTTAAAGGTGCCTCTAGTTTTTTATGTTTTGAAGGCAAACACTTCAACATAGTCTGAGCTTTCTTTCAATACAATTTCAATTCAGAATTCAAGCCATGTCTTGCTCAGGTAACAGCTCCACCAGTAGAGGGTGACTCTTTCCCTTTCAACAGGCCACAAGCACATCCAGCTCAGCATCAAGAAACACTCAAACTTCCTGCTCCCACATTCAGTCACCCTGAACAAAGCAGTTCATACACCTCAACAAGCTCTTCCAATCAAATACTTTGAAAACTGCTTCACAGTCTAAAGACCAAACCTCCAAATTCAAAAGTCAGGCGTTTACTGTGAATCCCTGATGAGGGCAGTGTAGCTCAGTAAAACCTGTTCATCTCAATCACACCATCACCTCAGTCCCTCTCTCTCCTTCTCTGTCTCGCTGCCATATATAATACAGGTCTGTTATTCAGGATAATCACGTCTCCGCTTGGATCAATTATGGCTCGTTTTCGGCTGACAGAAGTCAGTAATGATAGGCTCAGGCTCACGGGTCCAGTGGTTTGGCTCTGGGAAATAAAAGCAAGTCATCCACGTGCTTTTGATTTTCTGATCCAGTCTCTGTGTGAGCGCTGCTCTAATACACATTCACAATTTGCATAAATTGTACTTTCGTCTGCAGGTTTTGGATGTATAATGTGTGTTAATGCAGCTGCGAGAAAAACAATCTGAAATTCTGAAATGTTAAAAAACATTTAACATCTCATCTCACATGTGCACAGAACAAATGTATGTGCACCACTACTCAAGTTTGGAGTCACTTGTTATATTGAGGTTTTTCGGCTACTTTAGTTTTGTGATTTGTCAGTTTATAGTATGTCTGATATCCCATGATGCAATTCCAGTAGTGCTAACCCTAGACTCAAACTATTTCTATTTTGCTAAAGCAACAGGCCTGTTAATTCCAGCTTGTTATAGACATTATTGAGCACCTGACACTGAAACAGGAAGCTGCTCATATTTAAATCTGCACATTTTGCAAAGCTTCCAGTTTCTTTCACCGGTGACTGTAGATTTCTTATATTCTTGTGCAACTGATGCTCAGAGGAGTCTTTGTCCCTTTCTGCCCTTTCAGTTCTCAGTCTGGTTGAACCTCTGAACAGCACTTTGATCTCCATGTACAAAATATTACTTTTTTTTTGGAAACCTTTCACACAAAATAGCATCTATTTGTAAAGAGGACTTTCAATAACCTAAAAGCACGAAAGACCATTTAAAAAGTAGTCCTCTCAGCCATCTCACTATACTGAATCAAGCTTTTATGGCAGGCGATTCCAAACATTTGAACTGTGTCATAAAATCAAATTAATTCCTGCCACGTCTTAAATTCACAAAATACTCTTCTCACAACATGAGATACATATTTAAGCGAAAGCGTACTCCAGCGTTTCCTCTGTTTAACCGTTTCATCCCGGCTAAAAATAGTTCATTCTGAATTTCTCATTTATAGAATTAAACATTTACCACTAGCATGTTGGTTTAGTCATGAATAAGAGATGGAACATGAAACAAGGGCAAGATTGCTCCAATGAGCTGGCAGATAACCAAGTTAAATAAAGCATAACACACTCTCTCCGGCTCTGAGAGGGGTGAAATCTACAGTACGTCGGAAACGTATACTACTACTTGTCTGTTTCACTGACCTAGAAATATCCTCCTGACTCAGTGAACTCGGATCCAAAGTGAAGCTTACTCCATATCTGTCGGAAGGAACTTGTGTTTGCTGCTCATTCCGGGGAATGTGGGGCAGGTGTAAGCATTCAGCTGCAATTACACACATTTTGAAAGGAAAACTTTTCCAGAGTAAAACAATGGTAATGAAAAGCCCCAGTAGATGTGACAGCTGCCTTATATATTCAGCAAAAGGTGACGCGAACGATTTTGGACTCGGATGGTAGTCGTTGAATTTAGTTGTCACTTTTTGGCTTTGTGGTGAACTGCTGCCTCTGTTCTGCTGTCAAAACTCCCTGCAAACACTAATGGTGAGACAGAGGTGTTCTTTTTTTTCACCTGTGCATCGAATACATGTAAAAAAAGAATATTTATCAGGTTGAAATTATTCATCACGAAAAGGGGCGACCTAAATTCCAGTTGTGGCTACAAATTCACTGATGCATTAAAGTTGTTCATTAATCTTTGGTAAGTTCTGCATGTTTAAAAATATAACTGCTTCACCAAGTACAATTTTAACTTACTTTCCTAGTTATACATGGCATGCATGAATTAAATATCATGACTCTTTAAGTCAACCATAATAATTTACCACAGCAAGAAGGACTATAGTTTGATTCCTTATGGGCTGTATAACGTATGAATGTGAGTGTGAGAAGGCATTTCGCTCGGCAAGTTAATTTGATTGATCCATCCAGTTGTACAAAATGTGAAAGGTTTCAAATTGTGTGGCATGAATATTTGGTGTGGATACAAAGATCAGAACAGCTGGTTGCTTTGCTCTTGCCAGTCACGACCTGTTTTAACAAGCTAAGTGATAATTATGCACTTACTGGAAATTAAGCAGGAAAAGAAACGATGCTTTCACTTACCATTGATTTGATGGATACAACAACTGCGAACACCATTGTTGAGATGTTATATCTGTGTATCTTTGAAAGCTGAGATGAACATGAAGCTTTGCAAGTGCATGATCGCTGTCACGCTGAATTTGCTCCTGCCAGGTGGAAACACTATTTATCGAATGAAACCTCATCAGTATGGAAAGTTCGATAGAATTGGCAAGTGGCTTAATGGTACTATTGCAACTCTTCAGCCAAACACTTTGCCACAGTTCCACAGTCACCTCGTGCTCTATATTATGTACAAAATATTAAACTGGAAAAAGGGACTTGAAGTTTATATTGTGACTGTACAATGAGTTTCTATGGTAGCTCTGTGATGGACTGGCCTATCAAGAATGTTTGCTGCCTTTGTGCCCGATGCATTCAAGGATAGACTCAAGTGGCTGAGAAGGATCACATCTGAGCAGATTGATACAAGAAAATTTCCAATACAGTAGCTGTAACTCTGCTTGGCTTGTGCACTTCATCACACACTCAATATTATACTTGATATTCCATTTTTGTATCTATCAGTTTTCTACACCTACTTATTTCTAATCAGCATCATGGGGCCTATCCCAGCATGCAATGGGGAATAAACATAGATCACCGGTTCATTGCAGGGCTCCTATAAGTCTTAAGTAAACATGTTCACTTATATAGCAGTCAGCCTGAAAATCAAGCAGTCTATGTATCTATTGCAATATATTTCTTTCATTTATTCTTTCATTGCTGGTGCATTAGCGTAGCCTTTCCACTATAATTTGTAGCAGTGATAAGGCAAACAATAGTGTCCCCTAGGGGAGACGTGCTTTGGGACTTCAACACAATGTGGAAAGATTGATATGTGGCCTTATGCTTTGTTCAAGTCCACATTGCATATCCCATACGCCTATGGGCAGCAGTGTCGGCAGCTGTCATAGTCTACAGGAGGGGTGCCAATTTGGACCTGAGCCAACACAACACGTCAGACAAGCCCAGCACGGCACGGCACAGTTACTGTCCCTCTCTGCAAACGCAAGATGACCGAGTTGCTACGCCTGTGCATCCGCGATACATCTGGTGGACCACATATGGAATATAGACACAGTCATGTGTAAATCATTTCTCCATCTAGTAGCATTATTAATTTGCTTTCAGTGCAATCAGAAATATCAGCCAGTTCCTCTCCTTTTAGCCATTTAGAGAACATGTGTACTGCAACTGACCAGGGCTTTATTGTTCAAAATTGTCTACAAGAGAAAGAAAAAAAAGTGGAGTTCATTCCTTTGTTAACTGAAACTGTTGCTCATACTTCACGATGTTTGCACCCACAGTAACCATTAACTTTCCAGCAACAAATGTAAGCAGCCACAGTTCTCGAACATTTTCAGTTGCTGGGAACAAGCTGAGCGTTTCTATGTTTCATTAATGCCAAAGCTGACAAGCAGCACTGTAACAACATACAAGGTCAAAAGATGTCACAGCAAAACTTTGTGTTGACTGTAAAAGCCAAAGATAAAATCCTAAGACCTAAGACCTTGGTCATACCAGCGTTTGTAACAGTAAATAGTTTGGACCATAATGAATTCATTTCAATCTATTTGCTTATTGAGGCAAGTAAATTTGCATGTTGCTTTTGCATAGGGTTACTATCTGGTGACTTGACACGCAAATTCACGCTGTGCACAACTGCAACTTATCTTAACAGTGCTGACCTTTAGGAACCAAAAACTCTAAAATGGGAAAACATCTATATTATGCCATCCTGATCTGCTGAGGTATGAACTGTCCCACAAAAGATAGGCAGCACGATCTGCAGTCAGTCAGCAGACAGGACAGGATACGATATGTTTCCTTGACTTAACAAGAGCTCAACTGCAACAAGCACAAAGCTTCCAGCACCAACTACTTTACAGAGACCCATGCAATCAGACTACAACAATTTTACTGTTCGGCCTTGCAGTGCTTACAACAAAAATAATGATGACTGCTGTTCATATATAACCACCAAAAGCACATGTATAATAACGCCTCAGCAAATGCATGGTTTCCTGGTTTAAAAACATGAAAAGAAGGCATGAAAATATAACAAAATTACATTAATGCTGATTAGTCATAGATTAAAAAATATGTCTTACAGGAGTATGAATGCACTGCCTCTATCAGCCATTTCCAATTCCTGCTCCATTTCTCCCTGATGCTCATCCAGTCATGAATATTTCTCCCCTGTCTCTTTCTCTCTATGTGTCCTAAGGCAAGGTGACGTAGAAAGCACTGAATACGCTTTAATGTGTATCCAGACACAGCTTGTCGGCTTTGAACCATACTTGTCTGCCCATCTTCTCCATACCCATCATCCAGTGTCGGAGAACTCTTATCCTAAATTGATTCTGCACTCCAAAGATCTATGAGGAAGGGCAAGGACAACAAAGCGACGGCTGACAGCAGATTTGAGAAGTACTTAGGGCATGTGAAAGGAAGCGAGAGAGGGGCGCTTGATAAAATGGGTGAGATATGACAGTGATGTCTTGTTTGGCTGTGGGGCTGCAGATCATAGATTCTCCCATGTGTCTTTGCACCTTACCCAGTGTCGAGGCAGTGCTTAGGCAGACGTGTGTCTGTCTCCTGATCCTGCTGCCGGACAAGAAAGTGATGATTCTGCTTTGGTTTGAGGCCTGCGACTGAAAGGTCTCAGACTTAATATGACATTAACTAATGTGATGTGACAGGTTCCTTGGGCAAAACGCTGACCTGTTACCTGCTCACACACTGAAATTCAAAAGTTTCTTTAGCAACAGATTTATATCATAACTTTCAGATGTTATATGTTTATATTATTTCATAGTCCAAATAGGGGTCTGCATGAGTAAGTAGTGAGACTGTATATGCTGGTTGCGCTTGGAATAGCACTGAAGAGGGATTGTGTAAATCAGACACAGACAGAGCTGGATTTTTGGCTCCTGCAACACTGTCTCTAGATTTTAGAAATGATGCTATTTTGGCAGCGATACACTTGTTCTACAATTCAGACTGTCGTAATAATCCACACTTGGATACCCCAGCTTTAGCTAATGTGCATCTATGGATTTCTGTTTATCAATAAACCTCTTTTGAAAAGCAGTTTAAAGAGATTTCTGTCTGAAGATGGAATGAGATGACACTGGTGCAAAAAAAACACCCGCCGACACACAGAACGATGCCTCTATGAGACTGTTTAAAGTGGAAGGACTCACTTCCAAGAAACCATACACTGCATTACAGGCTGATATCAGACATCAAGTATTCAATCGTGATTATTTACTGCATGTTAGATAACGGACAATCTCCTGCTCAAGTGATGAGTTTTGCTATATAGGTCACATGAATAATCGGGAGACAGAAATGCACATGCATGCAAACTCATTAACATACTCCGTTTAGCAGGATTTAACATTTATCAGAGACTATGGCTGGACCCCAGATTATGTTATGTAAGTCATTGATGACTTTATCTATCCAGGGTAACTGCACGTGGACTATATACATACGAGAGGGATAGTTATATAACAGAGGTTACATTTCAGTCCTATGCCAATTTTTT
Source organism: Holacanthus passer (assembly GCA_025331565.1). Lineage (NCBI taxonomy): Eukaryota > Metazoa > Chordata > Actinopteri > Pomacanthidae > Holacanthus > Holacanthus passer. Next base: position 5,778,738 of record JAFREQ010000002.1, on the reverse strand, counting down.
TTTTTTTCGTGCCCTCTTCTAAAAACCTAAACTACAAAACCCAATTTTTTCATGCCAAGAAACTTGCCAAAATACGAGCCACTGTTTAGATCTGTTCCTGTTAAATGTGAAAGGTACATCTGGATACACGCTGGTAGATTGGAAGAGATGCAGCACAGAACACATCAGATCTGAAAATTCACTATTCTCCTCACAGTCTGGCTGTCTGAGACATGACAGCTCTGCGGGGTAAAGAAGCAATTAACAAGGAAAATGATTAGTCTGATTGAAGCGAGAGAGGCAGACAGGAAGAGCACATCAGAGTGGGAGAGATAGCAGGAAGAAAAACTTCTGACAATGACTTTGTGACACAGACTTTGCACATACACACACGCCAGAGACTGATTTTCCCCAGAGCCTTCGGGCCTGGACCATGGCTGCCTTTAGAGATAAAAACCACCGTGCTATCTCTGGGAGATTTCACTTTCTTATAAGTTCCATGAAAGCTGTCGCATGCATTTTTTTGAAGTCGGCATCAAGTGTGCCTTACTTTTGCTTGCATGTTTAAATCTATCTTTGTAGTTCACAGAGTTCATTCTTACCTTCACTAATAGCCAGATTGCTGCTTTTCTAAAAGTTTTAGCAAAGCTTTCCAATTACCACACATGTGTAGGTTCCAAATGTGTTCTATGTGGACAAAAACACACAGGGAACAACACAAACTATGGATTGATTTGCCTACCGCCTTCATTTATCAGCCGCGCACATGACGCTGCTTAGTTGACAGAATCCGGCTTGATGTGGTGACAGCCCATTTATTCTGGTGGCACGCAGGTAATTTCCAGAAAGTGAATGTACACTAGACGTTTTCAGCTACACACCTGGGCGAGGGAACATGTTTCCTAATAGACTGTATCAGCAAGAAAGTGTTTGTGCTGATTGTGTAATTGTGTGTGTGTGTAGGTGTGTGGGTGCACGTAACAATGCCGGCTCAGGTGTGTATGTTGTGATGAGTCTAGTGCAGCATGCTGGGGAGACGCTGTATGTAGAAATGCATGCGACCTTCCTCCCTTACCCCTGCTGTTGGCCAACCCAGTTTCTAGGTAAAGGAAGGAATTGCAAAATGGTCAGTTAGACCAACGCGCAGGATCTCATTGCATCAATATAGACAGGAACACTTTGCCTTCTTTGCCCAAAAGGGTTCGAGATACACAGCATGTAGAGGTATCACTCATCTCAGGATGACTTGACAAAGTAGAGACATTGATTTCATGTTTCAGTAACTTAGAATTGAGTAATATGTTATGTGTTGTTGCAACCATCGCTGGCATATGACGGGAATCTTAAAACTTAATCTTAACTCTTAACTACTTAGTTTGATGAGTTGAAAACATGTTTACAATTGTTAAGAGTAAAAAAAAATGTCGCAATCAACAAATTCATCACCAAGTTTTTGTTATTGTCATCAGTTGAGAAAAAAGTGGCAGATGCATTTAGGAGGTGATTAATACAGCAGATGAAATGGAGCAGGTATAAAGTACAATATTAAAATCATTTATCAAAGAGAAATGGAAATTATGTAAGATGTGTTAATTAACCCAGAGCAAGTAAAGCAGCACAACCCATTTGGTGTAAAACTTCAGGCAGAAAGAGTTTGTCTTCTTGGTGATGCTACAGTGAATCCTATGTAAACAGCCTCATTTGGGTCAAACAAACTGTAAAGTGCAGTTTAAACCTACTTGTCTGGTCCTGTCCGGTTCTCTGAGGACCACACCTCTGTTGGCCACGTCCTTGTAGAAGGCCGCCCGTGAAATGAGGCGGATTACGTCTGCCAGGCCATTTGGCCCCATCTGGTCTTTTTCCTCTCTTCACTTGAGGACATCCACATGTTCCATCACTCCAGCCCTCCTCTGTCATTTGATCTTTGGTGTCCTAATGAGAAAGACAAGGCATTACACAACTCCACCTAAAAATAATATCCACCCCCCTCTCACACAGTTTCAAAGTAACAGTTTGTCCTTATGTAATCGGATGAAATAGATGTTTTTAATGCTCGTAAACAGAATAATTATTATTGCATAAAGTGGTATCGGGTGAATTAACAGTGAACATTGTTTTATTAGCTCGTTCATCTCACTAAAGGAATCTCTCTCATTGTTATGTTGTATTTAGGGTTGGTATTGAAAGTGTTCAGCTTGGATGCCAGAATCTCCCTTGGGCAGTGCATGTAACATACATCGAACTATGCACGGTTCACTGAGGCGTGCAAAATGGGTACAGTGGGGCATATGTGAACGTGTCTAAAGAGGCCCCGGCTGAATTCAATGGTGATGGAGACGCACAAGCAAGCGTGAGAGGCAGCTACAAGCATACGCATGCAGATGTGATGTGAATGTTGGCTGAGAACCTATGGACCTATATGAGCATCTGGTTTGGAAAAGGCAGGGTTAAGATGAACTGTGTCTGTAGCTCACAGAACTATGTTGACCTTGTGATTGAACTTATAATACAAATAAAACCAAGTTGATCTAGTAACATCAGGTTCATACTCAATAATCAGCCTGTAGAACAAGTAGAACATTTTGAGTACACGACAGGAAGCAAACTGATACTCTCAAAACTTGTGATGTGAAGAAAAAGCACAGGACACCAACCCAAGATCTGCAACTCCTGCAGCCACGTGATGATTATCTATATAACCTGTAACCTTTTACTTTACAAATAATCTATTCTTCATTTACCTCTTTTTTCATCCTGATTTTTTAATCAATAACTGTGTTAGTAAACTAGGTTGAATTTGAAATTGCTGTAATCACACAAGAAATGTATTCTGTAAAATCTGAAATAATTATTGTTCTGTATGGATCTTTTTTCTTCCTCTTGACAAGACCAGAGTTCAACACATTACATGGTAGTATTTCACGGTATGACTGAGTATGGGTTATGTGAGGGAAACTGAGGGAAAGATATAGGCACATGCCATAGGAGAGAGACTGCAGTCAGCTCAACAATGGTGTGTTATGTTGCATCAAAGCACATTAAAAATCAGACACCTAACTCACTGCAAGGATTGCTATGACAGCATATTTCTATCAGATTAGTACTCATTGCAAAAACTTTCCCAATGCTCCTATTATTACTGTTCTGTGCAAGCCAATTAAACAGAGATTAGTCGAGCCGTAAAACAAGGTGCTTATTATGTCTCATGCATTTTGGAGCGTTTGTGCAACGGCTCAGTAATGTCTAGCGATGTATTTCCCTTCCAGAATGTGTAATATCACAGTGTAACACGGCTGATTTTTCACTCCCACTTCTTGTGAAACTGGAAACCCTCTGGAGGCACTTCTAAGAAAACTGTGGCTACCGCCTGATAACGACCTCTGTAAATGATCACCCAAGCACATCAACGTAAATGGTAGTCGGCCTCTTGCAAAAAGGCTTCCTTTGAGTACAAACCAAAATCGATCATCGTGGCCTGACTCATATCACACTGAACCATAAAATAGGATTTCTACAGGGATTTCTTGACCCTTAAATTAAGAATGGTTGACTGTGCTTACTGTTTCCAATTTATAAGAGTTAGTTTGTGTTCTCTATTCTCTCGTGGAGGTCTATTATAGCCACTTTAAATCAATCATATATTTTCATTTAAATGACATGTTTGATCGCTGACTTTTTACTCTCCTAGATACAGGAACTGGATGCCAACAATGACAACGTGAGACGACATAAGCAAAAATGTGAAAAGTTACTCATTTGCGATATAAAGGAAAAGTTAATTTTGGTCTTCTTATAACGCCTTCAGCCAACCGTACAAGCAGACAGGTTTTAAGCAAACTCCATTTAACCCTGTAACCCAATTAATAGGAAATGAAAATCAGGGTTTTGTCATCTCGGTCATGGAATATATCACCACTCTTCTAAAAGATTTTATTAGTTCTGATGGAGAAAGTACGATGAAGCCTCACAGATGAGAGGGGAAAAATTTTATTTCTTACTACACAGCAAATCCAGTTGCTTAAGGCTTTCTGGATTTTATTGGTTTAGGATGGAAGAAGGACATTATTAAAGGGGATTATTAGTGAAAATTAGCCATGCCCATCCCTCCCACCAGCAATAACCAACATCGCTTTGAGGCACATAATCCCCAGCTGAGGCTTTCTCCGACAACGTGGCTGAAGTTCAGGTGACGACTGACCAACCAAGCAATACTTTGCATCTTCCAATTACTATATGGAAAGCAGAAAAAGAAAACACTGCACCACTGTCAGAAATGCCTGTGTGTGGTCTACATTACCGGCATGGTGTCACAGGAGAGTGTGTGTGCTTGTGCAAGTGACATGAGGAAGGAATACAGAGGAGTCTCAAGATAGTAATCTATCACGTACTCAACCAGCCCTGTGCTGTAGCATAATGCCACCTTGGTTTTCCATGCACGTGCATACACACACACACACACACCTACTGTAGAGTCAGCATGCAGCAGACTATGAACCCACAAGGGCGAACACACCTCACAAGAATCCCAAACAGCCGGTGACGTCACCAGAGTACTTTTGGCCATCTGCAAAGCCTGTTGGTGAGAACGTCCACGTGTGTGTGTGTCCAGGGCTGACTAATCTTGGCCGTCATCACCAACGCCCCGCTGGAATCATCCATCTCACTCTTCTTTGTCCTCCCCAGAAACACACCACGCACGTAAACACACATACCATCCACTCCCAACTCTAATTCATCATCCTGTAACACTTGCCAAGTGTCGCCTTTGCCCTTCTGTGCCACTATTGGTATTATTTTACTTCAGCAACCTCACACCTGAGTCCCATCTGCAAGCTTTGCACCACACACACACACACACACACACACACACACACACACACAGGCAAATGATAAGCTACATCTATAATACATAAAGGAAGGAAAGTGAGCTGGGATGAAGGGGATTAACCTCCATTTACTGACACAAATGAAACACTTTTCCTGGTTAAAAATGCACACACCTGTGCAAACAGGGAATTATCTGCTGACTACCTAGCTAAATGGAGTCAAATTAACCTGCAGAATACCCACATGCACAGCATACCTGGGTTTACTCTAATGAAAAAATGTTCATGCATGCACATATAGGCTACATATACATGCAAAGTGTGTGGTTTCCAAATCATCTTCATTCTGTCTACAGCCTCCTGAGATGCACCAAGTTAACATATTGTTTCATGCATGATGTTAACATTGTATAAAAAAATACAGTAGGGACGCGGAAGTGAACTATATAATGGCAATTGAAAAAAATCTTTACACAACTATGTCAGAAAACAATTGCTCTTGACAAAACTTTGTCTATAATTAGTGATACTTGTACATAACCACAAGTTCTTATTCTGGTCCAAACCTACTATTATCATCAGATTCAGATGTGGAGGCAGAAAGTGTGATACCACCGAGGCTGGTAAAGCCTAACCCAGTTTACATTGGATGGTAAAAGGAAAAACACCTCGAGCGACAACTCTTGCAAATACACTAGCAGTCACACAATGTGCTATAGTGTCTGCTCCATCTGACTTGCTCATATGAAGACAAACTCCATGCAAAAAAGACTCTGGGACTTGCACTTGGGACCTAGTTGCTGCAAGGTGATGGTGCCAGCTGCTGAGTCATAATCGTGGCTCCCGAAAGAATTGCCTCATCAATATACTGTAATCTAATTTACTTGGGGTCAGAGAGGGACAGAGATCCTCAGCTCTCATTCTACAGTCGTGAAGATGTTAAGATTTGAGCAGAGGCCCAGACAAATATTTACAGTATGTAAGAATGTCGACGGTCTTCGCTTTGCCATATATATTTTGAGGTTATGTAAAGACTTTGATCACTAGATAATCTAAGAGGGCAAATCAGCAGTGGGCTTATATTTGGAGGTAGAGCATGATGGCTTTGCGTAAAAGCTTTAAATTCAATAGAATATAACGAAAAGGCCAAGGAGATAAAGCAATTACTGTCTGGCGAGCTTCCTAAGACCTAAAAATTCCATGAAGTCACATTTGTCCTTTGGCGCCTGGAACGTGTGTCCTCTGCTGGGATTTGCAGCCCATCACAGCGTTATGTAACTATCTTTGGGGACGGCTCCTTCCAGCACAGTTTACAAACCCACTTGCATGACTGAGAGGATGAACCGGGCGAGAAGAACTCGCCATTCTATATGTCGTCCCGCTCTTGGAGACAGAACACTTCTCTCTTTCACTCGTACAGTCTTGACGATTGCCAGATGTGATGGTGTCATTACTGTCTTCAGGGCTTCCTGTCAGAGAGGTCAGGATGCTGATAGTTTCTGGAATAGCCGGCCAAAGACAAAAGTCGTGAAAATCTTTGTGAAACGGATGGGAATCAGGTGGTGAGGGCTGAAAGGAAAAGACCATTACTGACACTCCCATCTGAGATCATTGGGCATGCATATATCTGGCTTTTGCACATTGATTTCACTTAATTGTACAGACAACAAATGCAAATCTGAAGGAAACCCTCCAAAATGTTGAATACGTACATGTGCATGTTTTATGACTTTTGCAGCCCTGCCAGATCATAACTGAATAAAACTTGGGAAAAATCTAATTTCATCAATTATTTCATCTTGGATGCCGTCCAACACAATTTCCTCCATTAGATCATTAAAGTTGTTTTTGGCTTTGGACCACTCATTGGTGTTTCAGAATGAAACTAAAACTACACTCAAAGCTAAACAGTATCTTCCTACATTTTTAAAATGGCTTAAATGCAGATAGATTTCTCTGTAAGGATTAATAAAGTATCATTTAACTTAAAGCTAATCACTCGCCTGAATGAATTCACATACTGTATATCAAATGCATAAATAGCAAAATAGCATGAAAAACGAATTATAAAGAAGCCACAGTGTGGTTACTTATTAGTCATGCAGATGCTATTTTTTTCTCATTTCAAAACAGTATAATGATTCAGAGATGAGGACTCACACATCCAGTGTTTAATCACACGCCTACTTTACCCAAGAGGAATCGAGTTATCATTGAATACTCACTACAAGACCGTGTCATCATCTGTGGTACATGTATCATTTGCCTAATGAAGCAGTCATTAGCGATGATGGGTTGCCAGTTTTGTGGCTTTGGGGAAGAAACTCCTCGTTCACAACAGATGAGACCAATTTCCTTCCTTTTGCTCATTCTTTTCACATATGCACACATTGCTTTTTCATCTTCCACATGTTGCTATAGGCCAGAGATACAGTATAAACGCTCAGGCAGATGTAATAGATAAGTGGAATTCACACATTGTCATTAGAGAATATACATGACACACCTACATCATGAATATGGCAACCATGCTGATGGAAACGAGAAAGAAAACAGCCTGGATGATTATTGGTTGATATTTCCAGTTTACTGCCCTCAAATATTTATTCTTCATACACCCTCCTTCTCCTTCCTTTCTCACCCTCCTATCTCCAAGGCACTGCTCATTACAGCGACGAGGCTAACTGGCAGTCGCAGTCAAGCCAAACTATCTCCACACCCCACGCCAGCTCCCCAATGCAAATATGCTCCGTTTTGGTACAGTCACAAGGCTGAGAAAAAAACCTTGAAAAAATGTTCCAGTGATAGAACAATTTGTTGCAGTTTTTGTTACAAGACATCATTTGCATGAAGTGCTGCCAGCTATGAATGAGTAGACAGGAACAGGATGTAAGCGAGGTAGACATAAAAACATTACAAGCAAGCCATAAAATGCAGGAATGATGACAGTGAGCTACCGTAACTATTCAAGGCATGACAGCAAAATGAAGAAGACAGTACATAAACGTGCATTGGGAACACGATACATTAAAACATGTATTGCACTAACAATAAGGAGTTGGAGCAATGTCTTTATACTTATTTATAGAAGAATGTAATACTAGTGCTTGTAGAGCGACACTGTACACATACTGTAAATATCCCTGCTCATAACATTTGCCAAAGCAATGGCTCTGTTGTGTAAAAATAGCTAAGCTTGTGCATGCATGTTGGAAATAGGTTACATGCTATGCATACATTACTATGCATAGAAACACTGAGGGGTACTCCTGTTTGTGCAACAATAATAGCACTTGTCATGTAAAATCGTAACTACGCAGCCACACATTGTCATGCTGCACGTGACGGCTTCAAAAAAGGTGCCTCAGAGTTTGACTGTCAGAATCGGAGGGAACCACATTATATTCGTTTCTTTCGTCTCATAATGTTGTAACGAAAGGCTGTTAGATTTGAGCTTTGATTAAAAAAAAAACTCTCATAACTCTCTTCAGCTGACAGTCTGTTAAAAGCAATTTGGAAATTTAGTTACTGTGGCAGACATGAAGTACATTTAAATAATTCCTGTCATGTTCTTACTCACACAACCTTGAATATATTAAAACATGCTGCCTGAGACACAAATCAACAAATTAATAAAAAGTCAGTGGGATTTACTAAAGAGTGCTGGCACACACTGGCCATGAAATTTTAATTTTGGCTTGGACTGCACTTCTTTGATATCTATGAAACACATTGCTTTTCTTTTATTGTTCTGATGCACAATGACTATAAATCCTATTTTGCTGTAAAAATAAAATATGTTCATGAAATTGTATAGAGACAAACCATGAGAAACAAATATCAAATATTCTCCTCACACAGCTTTTTGTTGAAGTATGGTGTGGCAACGAGGATGGCCCTTTCCAACCTACCTGTATTTATTATAGTATACATTCTTATGAAAAAAATAAAAATCCATATCACAAAAAAAGCTTTTATTCATAAAGTCATGTCATATTCTATTAGGTCTCCCTCGCCTCCCACACATGGAACCAGCCAAGTATAAAATGTTCTGAGAGACCCAGAAAGGCGGAAAAACAAACATTAACTCTGACTGTGCTGCGTTTCTGAAAATAGCCTATCTAATTAGCCAGCAACAGTCACTGCATTTGTATCAGCACGGTTTGTACCAGCACGCGGCAGTTTACAGAGACATCATGCAAGATCAATCTCACTGATTATTCATTGAAATCTAGGCCACTTATAATCATCAGTCACACAAACTAAGATTAGGTGACTAGAATAACCAGTATACTGTTGGTTGCAATAACCAAACTAACTTGATGGGTGAATAATAGAAAGACCACCCGATCAAAGGCAACCAAAACTCAAACGTCATACATCAATCCATCAATTTTTGGCTTCGTGATAGCCAGACTCCCTCTGCCAGTTCCTTAGTTCTCTCTGACAGCTTCCATTCGGCCCGATAACGTAAATCCTCCCTCTCATCGCCTGAATCTACCAGCTCGATCCTCAGAAATGTTTCTTTCTCCAGGATCATTGAAGCTAGCAAAGAGTCTGTAGCCTGTCTGGCTCTCGGCAATCTGGGGGAGGAACGAGAAATCCCTCGACAAGGGGGCGGCCCGCTTTTAACCCCTCTGCTTCTGACTTCCTCTTCCCCGTGTTTCACCACTATCACATCTCTGTCGTCTAAAGTGGATGTACTTGAAGAGCTCTCATTGGTTGATTCGGAGCTGACAGACGACTGCGAGTCCTCCGATTGGTTGAGGTCCTCTTGGTAGGCTAGTTTCCTGTTAGCTTGTCTGTTGATGGACAGACAAGGAGGCCATCGGAGGGAGAGGCATCTCGTCATTGCCAGCCATAGTTCCTGAGGCCTGAACAAACCTGACCTTGGAGGTTGATTTGTGCCACAAAAAGTGTCACGCTTCTCCGATCGCACATGTTCTGCTGCCAGTTCTGAATCCACCGGCTCTGTGACGGGTACTCCATTAGAGTTCTTTGGTGATACTTCTTCTTCTCTGTCCTCACTCTTTGGCTGTAGAGGATGATCTTCTCCAAAGCTGAAAGAGCTGCTGAACCTCTGGCTCCTCTTCATCGCACGCTCTGCCTCCACATCAGAGTCTGACGACGAATCTTCATCTGATGAGCATCCACGTGGCGATGACTGATCTTTGTAATCCTTTGACCGGTGATTCTCTTCGGACTCAGAGGAGCTACTCGCCCTCTGGCCTTTCTTCATACTTGGGCAAACAAGTCCCTGATTTTTGCCTAATCTGCCTGGCGCTGCTCTTCTTTCGGCTTTCGAGAGATGGACTGAGAGGGGTGAGGGAATGCAATCAAAGCTACCACAACAACAACAGCCGCAGCAGCTCTGCTAGCATGGCACTTTCTGACATAATCTCTGCTTCAAGAGGCACAGCTTTGGCTACTGAGATGGGCAGTGATGATGCTGTGATGTCATGTGCCCACACACACACACACACACACACACACACACACACACACACACAAACACACACACAAACCCCTGCATGGCTATGTGTTCACGCTCCAGTCGAGTGAGCGGTGACTTGCCTCAGAGGGAAGTGATGTCACATTGCATGATGTCATACCTAGCCGCGAACCAGGAGTCTGCAAATGGTCTGCGTTTGTGTGAGAGTGCAGATGGGGAAAAAAAAAAAAAAAAAAAGATGCCCTACCCCCAAAAATTGACCTAGATGTTCAAAAGGGGAGTCTTATTAGATAAATGTTGTTTTTTGTTTTCCCTATTCATCTTACTCAAGCTCTTCTTGCAGTTATTATTGTGTTGGTATTCAGATCCACACAGTACTTTTATTTTTATAAAAAAATAATGCAGATTGCTCTTTATCAATGAGTATAATGGTGCACCGAGGGCAATGTAAATTTGTAAGAACCTGATGTGAAAACAGTAGTGTTTCTATAACATGTCGAGAGCACAATCAATGACAGAGGATAGTATAGTGAATCAAATATATTTTTTGCAAAATACACTAAATATAGCCACCACTGAAATTGCTATCTACAACAGATGTTTTTCAGTGCATCAAAGAGAATATTGCATTTATGAATGTATTTACTTTTGCATGCATGTTGTGTTTTAGAGGGCTGTGGGACAGAGAGACAGAAAGAAAAACAGTCTCCCACCAGCTGTATTCCTGCAGGTGCTCTGTGTCTACTAGAACATGAATATATGTGGGTGTGTGTGTGTTCGCTGCTCAGTGAGTACCTCCAAGGGTTGCAATATTCAAGGTAGAAATTTTCCATGGGAATTAATGGGGATTTTTGGGAAATAAAGGGAACAGAATGGAAATACAGGGGTTATTTTTAAATCAACAATTTAGTTGAGTTGAACTTTAATTAAATGATTTGAGACATTTAACAAGAACTAATGAAACTTTAATTAAAACTCCTCAATTAGCATGCTCAACCCAGCAAGATAGCAAAAACAAGCAGTTAATAAGTTCTAAACTGTACTTTACTTTCAGCTACTATCTACTAGTAAGGTTAAATGTCATAAAAATATAAAATATATCCACACCAGTAATATAATCAAGTATTGAAAGTCCTTTGCCTCAGACAGTGCAGTAGTATTGGCAGTAGTGTGAGCTGCACATGTGATAAGAAAATGCACTGTGTATGTAGAGGGTTATAATTTTACTAAATTCCTATTTAATGGGATGATGCAAAATTACATATGGAAGAGTGCGCCATTAAATGCAGCGCATGAATCCAATTCAATTAAATGGGCATACTGTTAAACAAAACATCTAAGACCTAGTATTGCTTTTTATGTGTATTATCCCCTCAGTTAAGTTCACTATTACAAAAGGTGCAATTTTTATAGAGAAATTGTACAAAATGTTCCCAAAATTCCTTGGCTTAACTTCCCTTTGAAATTTCCAGACATTTCAATATTAACCAACCCTATGCAACACCAGGACCTCCACTCCCACGTCGACAGTGGATGTTATGTCACTCACTATCTTCTCCATTTATGGCTATGAGAGCGGCTCAGACTGCACGTCTCTATGTGCATTCATTGTAAACCTTCTTGCATCACCTCGGGGCAAAAGGACACAAGCCCCTTCCAACTCCAGACTGGCTGACCATATCACACACAGAAAGACATACACACAAACACGTGTTGCAGCTGGTAGGGGGGGGTGTGTGTAGGGGGCTGCATGTCATTGAGACAGAGACAAGCTTACTGGAATGATCCCAAGTCAGAAGCAGACGTGAGAATACCTCCCTGAACAGTTACATTTCACACATTGACACCAGGAACTTTTTGCCTCGCATTTTCTTTCACGTCCGAGTAAACATGTTGTGGCAGATTCATGTGCAGCGACTCTTGGAACCGGTTCAGTGATAAACATGTCGCCTCCCTTTGTGAGAATGAGGCCATAGTGAAGTTTGCTGGTGCTCACTCAATTAGGAAAATTCATCATTAACCACAACTTAGTCAAAATCAATCACTGATGTTGAAGATTTGGATGCGATAAACGAATAAATGCAGAATCCTCTATTGACTAATCAAACTTTAACTGTCAAACTTAATTCCCACAGGTCGCATTTAAAAACCTGATGAATTTGACCTCTTATTATCACAGACGAAGGCGATCTGTAAATGATTCCATCTCAATCAAAGTGCGTCAGTTCTTATATCTCTTATCAGCATTTATCTTGACCAGATAAAGATCCATGCAACACATATTCATATGTGCAATATGTAAACTTCTCATTCAAAGTATAAATGCTTCAATACAACAACAGAAGTGAAGTGATGGTGTTCTGAGTCACTGAAGATACAAAAATATGGAGAGGCACACTGTCTCTACTCTAAAATGTCCCCTGGCAGACTAACACCAGGCTTGGCTCAACACCATGCCTCCCTAGTGGAAGTATGACTATGTGGCTGCAGTTTTCTGCAGTGTCCTCCAGCCTGGGCCTGCTCTCCCACTGTGGAAATTACACTTTGTTGCTGAATAATATAACCACAAAGGAGCAGTGTGTTGTGGAAGATGGCTTCAACCTTGATCACCAAGGCAGGAACAAAGCAGGATTTGCATATAAATAAAAGGTCACACAAATGTGTCTAGATGCCATCTTCCAGCACAGCAGTCTCATTATGGTTTGATTATCTATCAGCACTGAAGACAAGGAAGTCACTTTTATCTTGGCCCTTTGAACCTTGATATGCTGATGAACAAATTTTTTAAAAAAATGTACCCTGTCATGTTAGAGTTTAGCCGGTGCAATAAGTTTGTTGGAGAAGGAGGAACACTGTGGAAAAGGTGCAACTGAGCTGGAAACACTCATCATGAAAAATGCATCAAAGCTTTGGACAGCAGCTGCAGATGGAAAAAGCGAACGTGTGTGTGAGTGTGTATTCTGTTATCACGTCTATTTCTGGAGCTGCATTCCCATTCATTATTCACACAAACAGCACAGAAGCCATTAAACTCACCCGGAGGCCTGCTGAAGCTCCCCGACATGTCCAACTCATTGGGATCAGGTGAGCTGAAAAAGCCTGCAACAGGCGAGCCAGAGGAGGGCGCAGTGGACCCCCTCACACTTCCAGACACGGGGAGAAGTAACGCCACTTAGGATTGGTTCTCATTCCGCAGGCGTTATGCCAACCCCGCTCTCATTGGTCAGCTGCGAGTGGGCGGGGCCTCGCATGGCATTTCATTGATATAGCCTACAGCTGGTGGCTTCAGATCCGCCACAGTGAGCGGAAGGGCTGAGAAAGTGACGAGGGCTTGATGTAGGGGGGCTTTCAAGAGGGGGATCGAGGATTGTTTTATTGTGTTTTTTTTTTGTTTTTTTTTAAAAGAGTGGCGCACCAAAGATTTGAAGACACAGCCGAGATGCTCTGCCACGTTACTCGTCCGGATTCGGTGGTGATGGAAGTGGAAGTGGACGCGAAGGCAAATGGTGAAGACTGTCTGAATAAGGTAGGCTGTGAATACACATCACGGTTTGTTGTTGTGACACATTTTAAATACAGCATCGCGATCAGGGATGTAAACATTGTTCTGATTGTCTTGCAAAACTTTAAAATTCCCTAAACTTGAAAAGAGTCGTCGCTCATGTGTGACTCAAATAACCTGGTAAACAAGATTGAGGATTACTTAAATAAACTGTATTGTGGCATGATATTGAATGTGATCCTCATCTGTCAGGAAAAACAATAAATGTATCCGTGCATTTGCTTCAATGTTGCAAAAAATAGACGATGGAAACAAAATGTTCTGCAACGTGCAAAAAAAAGTGACACATGTTTTTAACAATGAAAAATGTCGATGCACGCTGAAAATCTATTTCTCGATCTGCATGCAGGAAAGTTTTGATGCCATGGTGCAAAACTGCAACCGGCATGCTTTAGTGAGAGGCAGGCGGCTTTATGTCGAGGTTACTAGAGTTCATTCTTCTGCCTCTGCAAACACTTGAGTCAAAACTGAAACTTCAGTCTGAACTAAGTGGTTTCAAATTCCCTCCAAAGTTGGACATGCATGTGAACTTTTCCTTTCATCAGTAGCCTTAAGTTGTTTTTTTTTCTCCACTTTAATAAAAATGTAAAGCTATTTCACATGCATGCCAGATCCCCAGTGGGTCTGATGAATGAGTTTTATCTCCCTGCAGACGTCCACCAGCACTTAGTTGTGTAATAACCTCGTGGCTGCTGAGGGGGGCGTGGGATTTTGGGGTTTGATGAGCCTCCCCCTCTTTTCTTTTTTTTACCCCTGGAGATCCTCCAAGTTCACTTCCACCCCATCTTGAGCTGTAGAATATAGATGGGCTTTTATCTGTGTGAGAGTAGCAGAGATCCTAATGAGCAAAGTGATTAAAAAAAAAAAAAAGAAGCACTTGTATTTTGTTTGCCTGGTGCAAATCTTGTGAAACTTTATTGATTGCTGTTGGGGGATTGTGTTGATTCATGCCACCCTTCACTGGGAGCCCAAAGCCAATATGAATTGTGTTTTTCAAGATCTTAGGTGCCCCCTTCTGCATTAGTCTTGCTGTGAAAAGAAAACTTTTCTCCATCCTGCTAAATGATTTGCTGTGTCCCCTAAAAGCTTCCCACACAGTTACTTTTTGGATCTGTTTTGAATTCAAAATCCGCCTTTGTGACTCATGTCTTTCTCCAGGTTTGCAGAAAGTTGGGCATAATTGAAGTGGACTACTTTGGGCTGCAGTTCACGGGCAGCAAAGGAGAGAACCTGTGGCTGAATCTGAGGAACCGCATCTGCCAGCAGATGGATAATGTGGCGCCGTGTCGACTGAGGCTGCGTGTCAAGTTCTTCGTCGAGCCTCATCTCATTCTGCAGGAACAGACAAGGTATGTTTACCAGCCCGCATATTGCAGCGACTCCGTGTGTAAATCTGCCACGTGAAACTCACATTTGTTTATAGGCTCATAAACAGGTATTATCAGCAACTTCCTTTATGAAAGCACCTACAAATCAGCTTCTCTAAAACAGTTCGCAGGATCAAATCTGTTTCATTAAAATACACTTTTCTCTCGTTATGACCTGCAATGAGGAGCACATCCTGGAAACAAAAAGCCGTCATAGGCGAGCTCCTTTAGCACAATCTTATCACTTTGTTTCCGATACAGTGAAATGCCCTGAGGTAACCTCGTCCCCAAGTGCTTCCGGGGTTATTATAGGTCATTCTGGCTGAGGACCAGGCAGGAAATGTGATCCAGCAGCTCTGCGCCTGCCCTCAGGGACCCACTGTGTGACAGCCAGGACCTCTGTCACAGCCCCCATTCAACTCAAAATAACTTTTGTTGTGGCTTTTTTTGTTTCAATTGTTTGTGGCCATTTTTGTCTGAACAAAAGCCGCAGCCCTCCGTTTGACGTTTCTGCAGATGCTGTTTGGAAACTGTGCGACAGGCCAGCGCAGGGTGTTTTCCACAGTTTCCTCATAATGAGTCACTGTTGCAGCTGCTGTTCAATGTTTTTGTCTTTGAAGGATCAAGATGTACATTTTCATGTGCACAGATTTTTAATCACAATCTTTTTGCAAGCGACATACCGGAGTCACATCTCCCCCTGCTATCTCTCCTCTCCACCAGATTGGGGCGAAAAAAAAAAAAAATGCACGAGTCAGAACAAAGTAACAAGCCTTGACAAGTCTAGATCCTGACTCAGTATTCCCCAGCCCCAGTTGCGTTTGAAGTTAAAAATAGCAAGTGCATTCGCAGCCCTCGGAACCTGTCCAAAAAACTTGTTTTACACACAGTGTCTAGTGTGATACCGTGGATGTTAGATTCACCCCGGGCGGTGCCGCGGGTGTTTGATACTGCCGGGATGGAACCGCGGATGGTAGCGGGTGGGAGGGCAGGCTGGAGGGGAAATTTTGTTTGGTGTCTTTTTAAGCTCCGCCACGCTGCTCTTGCCCTCTCGCTCTCACACACACAGCACGCCACTAGAGCTGTTCATTAAACCGACATGTATCTGCTTTGGCCACAGTTTGTCTGGCATTCCAGTACTGCTCTCAGTTGCTCCCCAGTTCGCCCACAGCCCCACCTTCAGCTGCTTCCCTCCCTTCGCTGAGCTCGATCAAATATAAAGATATCAGCTTTGGTCTGATATTTTTATCGCTGTTGGATATAAACCGTCACTGCTCACACTTCCTGTCTGTCCATCTCACACACACACACACACACACACACCCACCCTCCACTCTGGCCCATATTTGGCCAAACTGTTTGAAGAAGAAAAGTGAAAGGCAGCAGCGGGGGCAGAGCGAGCGCGGAGGACACTTGGCTGCCTGCGCTCTGACCTCCACCAGATTAGCAGGGGTTATCAACAGATGGCTGGCGTCGGGCGGGGGTCATGGGGTTGCGAAAAAAAGGTGAGATAAAGATGTGAGATGGCAGGCGAGGGGATGACGGGTTGCTGCTAATAAATAGTCACACATGGCACACAACAACGCGCTGTCAAGTTATGTGTTAAATTTCGTTGCGCAGCCTATGTCATCCATCTGCTCGGATGGGATCTAATTTAAGTGGTGAGAGAAACGCTGGCGTCAGTTTTAGACATGAGAGTGCGACAGTACACAGTGGTGGCATTTTGGGGATCAACAAGTAGCTTCATTTACAGGGGTCATTAACTCATATATATATATGGCTTTTCTGTGCTTTCATGTCATATATTTATTGTCATGTATTATTTTCATGACTAAAAGTGGTAGTAAATAGTTTTTTCCTTTTTTTTAATCTTTAATTTAAAATGTGTAGCTTGACTTGTAGGAAGTATGTTGGCAATTAGAGTGAATTAACATTTTCAGGACCAGCCAGAGTCCCATTTCACTCATTTCTTGTGCAGTCACCTTTGACCTACTTACTATCACAACCTCTGTACAACTTGTTCTGCCTGCAGGCACACCTCATGATGATGAGCACAGAAAATTTTAGTATATGGTACATTTTTGTTACACACAGCCTGAAGAAAATGTTTTTTCTTGTTTTTATCTTTATGTGCCACACAGCATGTTTGCTGTATTTACTGTCAACACACAATCAAAGACGATGTTAAGCCGTGAACAAGTTTAAGAAGTTATTAAAACCACCCGCCACTCAACACACACTCAGCATGTTTCAGTAGCTTTGTAAGTAGCGGGCGTCTGTGAGCTGGAGTGAATGTTCATGGATGGACAAAGCAAAAGGGGGCCTGTATGGCAGCACAACTCTCAGCTGTGCCGAGGGGTGGGCCTCCCTTTCTACGCCCTTCTTATAGGCCTTATTACATAACCTGTGCTTGACTGAGCGTGCACAGAGCTGCTTATATAAGCTGCTGTGTACTCTGCTGCCACGTAAAGCCTAGCAGGTCGCTCCAATGTTCGTGCTCACATGCAACTGAATATTTGGGTGCTTTGTATTAATTCTCGTGCTGGAAAATGTACAATCCATACTCAAGCCTATGTTTTTTTTTTTTTTTTTTTTAAACTAGGAAAAAGTGGATACTGGCTGCTCATGATGCAGTTGTCTGGTCTACAGGGGTTCGTCTAATGCACACATCCAAAGTGCAGGCCACATCTATTTGAGTTGTAGCTGCATTCTGTGGCAGCCGTGTCCCCTTTCTTCTTAAACCCCCTTTTTTCCTTAATCTCTGCTTTGAGATTCTCCATTCACCTCTCTCTCCCAGGCTTGTTTTATAAATCTAGTATTTCCCAGCTGGCTTTGCAAATGCACACTGTCTCTCAGCTATTTTGGGCAGCTGAAGGTGCCACATTGAACAAAGACTGAAGCAGGGTCATTCAAAGCTTCAGTAGTTGGAGATAGTTTGGCACTGAAAGACAGAAAAAACAGATTCTTGGCATAATCTCTTTTTTTCTAATTTCATGCCAGTGAAACCCTGAAAGTTCTCCAAAATATAGAAAACATCTGAAATGAATTCATCTGTATTTCCATGAGGTATCGACTGACGTGATGTAACTGCTTGCCTACGGGAAGTAACACTTTATTGGTTAGGGGAGATTGACCCAAGGGCCTGAACAACAGCCTGTGTTATCTGACTCATTAAACACCACTTGCTCGGGGGTGTTTCTGGTTTAAATATGTGAATGTTTCCCCCTTTATTAGCCCCTGTATTTAACATTCTGATCAGGCAAACGTTGGATACACACAGCTGTTAGAGGCTTTATCAGAAGCCCTGCTTGTTAACCTGTTCACCCCCTTTGGCGCTGAGCTTATCTTTAACTTAAATCCAAACCAGAAGCCAAATGAGTTTCAACTGAGGAGGAATCGCTGTAACCACCGAGTCTTTTTAAAAATTACAAGGCGTGTTTGCCTTTTTTGAAGAAGAGTTCTTTGAACAACAGTGTCACAAATTAAAAATGTATAAAAGAAGGATGGGTCAAGTATTCAAGAATAGCTGACACTCAGACTGTATTTTCTGTGATGCAGCACATTAAATGTCTCCAGACTAGAAATTAAAATATTTTTATCCAACTTTAAGAACTTTTCTCTGTTGATGTCATAGCGCTCACAGAACACTGATCCTTCCTTCTTATATAATCTCACAGTGCAAAGACCTGCTGGTCAGGGGCATTTGCAGAAGTGATTGTGTTACCTGTATATCGATCCATCCAGGGTGTTTCCTTGCCTTTCCCCCAGTGCATGGTGGGATATGCTCCAACCCTATATAGTGTTTGTAGAATGGATCAACTGAAAGAAGATATGACATAAAATTGACTTTGCATGGATGTACCAACAACAGCCCGACCATAGCTTGGCAATGCATGAAGAAAAAGTTTAACTTGTGTACACCTTTAATTCTGCATGATTCCGCTTTGTTTTAACATCATGTTCCAGTTCAATCTCACATTAACTACTCCACAAAACTGAGACAAGAGTGTTATCTCTGACAAAATTCCTACCCTGCCTCTTCAACTGAATGTTCTGCAAAAAAAAAAACAATTTCAGGTAATTTATTCCGATCACACACCACTTATCATTTCGAGCTGGCTGTGGCAGGCTACGGAGACGATCAAGCCAAAGATCACAACACGCCCGAGGGTCTTCCAGTGTTCAAAAATACCACCCAAGTTTTTATCAGCGTGCTCCACCGTTGGTGATTAGACGCTTTTAACTTTCCTTGTGAGTTTCTCTCCTCCTGTGTTTGTTGTGCACTCGAGTAACCCGGCCCTGGTTTGTCTTGTCTGAAGTCATAACATTAGCCCTTGTCCAAGAATGACAGAGCTGTTACAGTCGTTCGGCTCCTGAACTTAGGATTGATGCTGGACTTTAATCACCGTTTTACCATCCAGTACAGGGCACCAGCGTGCAACCCCAAGGCGTGAAGCATACAAACAACGTCTTTGTTTTATTGCTGTAAAGCTTTCAGTCCAGCTCTGCACCAATCAAAGGCCCATGTGTTATATTTAGTGCTTGAAATGAATTTGTAACCGCACAATTAAAACGACAATAAGCGTTTGTGAGTGACTCTCCGTGCAGCCCACACCCTGCAGAAGATGTTTTAGCAGGGTTTACTGTAGTTCATTGTCAGATAGTAACCTCAGCTCCTTGCAGCGTGTTATTTGACTAGCTCACAAACCGCATTGTTGAGAGCCCGAGCGATGAGGTCTGAAGCTCTGCTGGTGATTGGCTGGATGAGGCGCAGTCTCTAGGCAGAGGTGTTGGGTTTCAGTTTGGTGGGGACTTTTTGTTCTTCTGTGTGGCGCTGACATTCTGCCTACTGGGGGAATAGACACTGGGGTAGGGGGCAGAAAACATTAAAATGAAGAGACAATGGTTTTATAGATGGGCGGAACACACTGGAGAGTTTAGTTGACTTGGTAATGAGTCTCCAGCTACTGGAAAACTATGCTTGTTCCTCTCATAAGAAGTTCCAAATACTTCAACACTGAATTACTTAAAATGCACAAAAGCTGCATTTTGGAGTATTTCAGGGATTTTAAAATTGGGTGGTTCAAATACTGGGCACAAGCAATCAGCTGATTTAGCTCATCCCCATCCCCTTAGCCCAGCCCTGCAGCCAGTGACCTATTTTTAAGTATTCTTTCCCTGAGTTCAGGCCTGCTTTAATTGAATTATTCCAGCCAGGCAATCAACTATTCACACATTCCTGCAGAACCCCACATGACCTCTTCCCTCCTTCAACCACAGTTTGGAAGCGTGTTTATTTCTCCTGCACTGTTTGCATTCACAGGGGTATTATGACTTTAAATAAGTAAGCTTCTTAAGACTTTGATTATGGGTTATCTCCATGAAGGACGAAACGATGATGAGGGTGTATACAGTGTAATATGGTAAAAGTAGGCCAGGAGGCTTTGGTCTCAGCAGACTTCCTGACGTTCAGGCTGTGTGAAGAAGAAGAAGAAGAAGAAGAAGCAAAGCTGTCGCTGATGGCTGACCTTGACATGTGCTGAGGCAGCACCGTGTCACCTGAGCAAACTGATCCCAGGACAGCTGTCTCAGACGCTATCTGCTTAATGTAGCGGCCAAGGAAGATTAGATCGAAGTGAATGTTGTTGCTTTTTCGAAGTAATCGTACAACTGGAAAGATGTTTGCAACACATAGAAGAGTCACACTGTGTTTATGGTAATCTGTACAAAACTTCTCTTGTTATCATAACAGGAGTTATGTATTGAGTTCTCATCGCTGTGCAAAGCCGGTGTTTAGGGCCGATACAGTAGCAGTGTAGCTTCACAGGGGCCTCAGCAGGGAAATTGTTACCTTCAGCGTATGAAGCAGCTGTGTGTTGTCGATTTTTAGTCATGTTTTTGTGGTGTTTGGCAGAGTGCATATCTGATGTCTCTCATGCAGCCTCAGGGAAGTCAGGCAGCTTTCAGTGAACTGTAGTTACCTGTTCAACTGTTTGGCTCATGATGGATGTTTTCTTCCAAATGATAATAGGGATTTTTGGAGCTCAGCTAAGCACGCGCACCTGTTTGCACATGTGCACACCCTCGACGCCGGGAATGCAGGAGTCAGATATCTTGCTCAGCAGCTTAGTCAAAAGTTGCATACCACTGTTACAGATGGTTGGTCAAATGAAACAACGCTGAGGTCAAACTCAGAATGAGTAACACGAGCACGCATCCGTCAGTGTCACAACACCAAACTAACAGACCGAGACATGCTCTGAAGGAGGCTCTTCAGATGCTAACTGCCTTGCTCACAGGCACAGTGACCGACATTAACCTCTTGCCAATCCCCGCCTGAACCAGAGTAACCTCCGCGGCTTGTCCTATAGTAACCCTGTGTCGGCACCCTGTAGTAAAAAGTCAGCCCTATTGTTTGCGTCAGGCAGGTAGCAAACGAGCAGCGCTCCGTCACATGATGCCTGCTGGGCTTGACACAATAGAGCACTGTGTGTGTGTGTGTTGGAGGGAATGGGATGTTTAACACCATATCAAAGCGCTGTTTGTTATGCCTGAGGCTAGTCAGCTACGGGCCTTCGATGTTATGGTCTGGCTTTATCTGGGGCGGTGTAGGCTGACTTTGTTTGTGCGCCTCACAGCTGCTTTTCGCTACTGTTGTTGCTCCTCTGAAGCACAGTGAACGTGTGCTGGATGAGGCGTGCCTGTGTTGTTGCACACCGGAGCCGTTGCAATACACAGGTGTGCATTTTCTGCAGGTCGGGCCCTGCTCCCTCAAGCGTCTGGATCTTTAGTCCCACGAGATGAGAGAGGAAGCGTCACCTCCAGCTCATTCCCGTGCCCTTTCCCACCTGACATCTTGGCATTTTCTACAACAAAGCTCAGTCCGTTCATAAACTTTAATAAAGGGGTGATGAGTGCTACCTTCCCCCTCCACTCAGCGTCCCTCTAAACCCTCTCTCAAATATCCTCAAGTCACAGTTTGACCTGATTTGCACAAATGAAAAACGTCTCTCTTTGCATCATGCTTCAAAGAGAACAGTAGCCCAAGGGAGAATTTTCTTTTAAAGCTGAAATAACAAGCCGTTTTGAGGCGCAGCCTGCTTTTAGTCGACCACATCAGGATGCAGGAGGCCGAAACATTTTTACACATTGATTGTTCTACTGATCCAACATCTCACTTTGATTCACAGTATTGTCTACCGAGGTCTATAGGTAGGTCTATAGAGCTCACAGTGTGTGATCACAGCAGACAGAAAATGGGATTAAAGTAAGTTTGGTTTAATGCGTGGGGAAGAAAATGACAAGTCAGACGCTAAAGGGAAACCTAACAAACCAACAGGATCCCCACTAGTCAACAATATTGGCCAATAGAAAGCTGTCCGACCTGTTTGTCGGACAGAAGCAGTTGACTGCGAGCAGGCTGGTGCGTGTACAATCTTCTTAAGGTTATTATGCCATAGGTCATCTCAAGGCAGGATCTGTTAGGTTACTTTAGTTCAGCTCTTCATGCCCCAAGGATCAGAGTCGGTCAGGGTGTTACTCCTTGTGACGTCTTGTCTCCCGCTGCTAGAAGGAAAGAATTCCTCACATCTTCTGTTCAAAACAATGGAAAGGACCAGCTTATTTTTTTTGAGAATTTAGCTGTTTTCCTTGGCCACACCAGAACCCAATGTTCTCATTTAATCATTGAGCCCCAAACAATAACAATTGTTGTTTTTGACCGCTATTAATCTTTGAACTATCAAAGATTAGCTGTCACTTCATAAAGCCACCTCATTTCCAACAATGATTCTTCTATGTGAGGCAAAAACAAGATTACGTTTTTGACAACAAGCAACAGAGCAAGAGACACAGACAGGATACCGGCCATTGTGACTCATTTAAAGTCCCATTATTGTGTTCAACATTCAGACTTATCGCTTAACAGCACACAGCGGTGGTCACACATTGGCCCAGCAGATACACTACAACCACAGTTGCCCTCTGCCCAAGTACTTCCTCTCCTGGCGAAAACTTCCATTCAGTCCCGTAACTACTTTCACTCTCAACTTCCACTTTTCGAGCCTCTAGTGAGTTCACACATAAAGGAAGTCCTAATAGTTTGTTTGGAGGAAGAGAACGAGAAAGGAGAAAGTGAGTCATTGTGGCGATTGAACAAACGGCACAGTTGCTTTTTTCCTTCTGCTACACACACACACACACACACACACACACACACACACACACACACACCTGCTGTCTGTGCTGAAATTCTAGCCCTGTAATGACCACCTGCTCTGGGCTGTGTGAGCTCCAGATGTCCTGACTCCTCAACGATTACACATCAAAGTCAGCTGAACAATGAAAGTAGGCACTGTTTGTGACACAATAATAATTTGTCCTCTTTCTGGATAAATGTAAAGCAAAGAGAGAGTTTGTTGCCTTCGCCTTGTCTACTACATTTCCCTGAAAGATCTCCCATTTGACCGCTCTTCTGTTTCTCTTCCTCTCCACCAGACACGTCTTCTTCATGCACGTGAAGGAGGACCTCCATAACGGCCACCTACGCATGGGCTCCGAACAAGCCGAGGAGCTGAGCGCGCTCCTTGCACAGGCCGAGTTTGGCGACTACAACCAAAACACAGCCCAGTACTGGTACTCCGAGCTGTGTGGAGAGGAGCCCAGCACTGCCACCATCGACAGGTATGATACTCTAAGCGATAACGATACTAAGCAAGAGCAGGAAATGGATTAAGTGTTACGCACAAAAAAAAAGGTATTCATTGTTTTGCTTTTCCCCAAGTATTGGCCCAGAATCTTTATATTCTCTCCACATGTTATAAAAACCCTACCCTGACCCCAAACCATCCTTAATGATGTTAGGGCTTTGGTCTAGTTTATACAGGACAGCTGGAGTTTGAACATTGTTTTAAAAGCCTGTGTACATACAAGTTAACAAGCTCTGACCAATCATTAAAACCTGTTGACTCTCCTGAAGCTCTACTCCCTCTATCTGTGAGGGAGGTAGGAGTCCACCCTATAAAGACATGATGAAAAGTAAATAATGGGTCATAGCAATGCTACAAGGATTATATAATGTGTGACGTGTAATGCGGCTGGTGTTCGAGGAAAGTAGCTTTAATAAATCTACATGCTCTCGAGCTCCACTGAGTTAAACTAATAATGCTGTCTTTTATATTCTGCGGCATTTCTTTAAATTGCAGCGCAGAGTAACTTTATCTGTGTGAGGTGAAAGACTTGAGATAAGAGAACATCAGACACAGCCACGCGGGATGTGTAGGCTGTTTGACAGCTAATGTACACACACACACACACACTGATCTGAACAGAGAAGATCACATAGCGTGTGTTTGCACTATGACAGAACCTGCTGTACGTCTTAAATGTTTTCTCTGCAAACAAGACGAGTGTGACAAAGCTTCACTCCTTCAAGGCCCAAGACTGTGGATCCTAGTGTGCGAACACCACACTGCATTTTACACAGCGATGCCTGTCCCACCTGCAACTGTTGGGAATTTATCCAAGAATTACTGCAGTGTCTCCATTTTGTAATTGCAGCCGTCGGCGTGCCTACTGGAACCATTTGTTGTGCACATGGCACTGTTCATCAAATGCCGAGCCTCTTAAATTATACATTATCAGCTCCATCTGCCAAGCCTGCTACATTAAACTCTTGGTATACATATGCCATTAGCAGGAGTGGAAAGAGTACTAGAATATTGTACTCAAAAACTCAAGTAAAAGTGTGTGTGTGTCATTTTTAATGTGCCTTTTTAAAACTCTGATGTGACTTGAAATGGAGCAAAGTACAATGCTCGTGATAAGAAATACTTAAGTACAGGTAAAATTACAGATTTAAAAAAATGCAAGTAAACAAAAAACCGCCTTGCTGAAGTAACAAGAGAGGCTCTGTCTGTAGAGATCAGCAGGCTTCACTGGCTAGAAGAAGTGTTTAGCTGTGCTGCCTAAGCACTGATCTCATAAGTATTGTTGTCAGAAAATACCCAGTTTAACATCAGAGCTTTGTGCCTGAGGTTGTGTTCAACTCTGACAGCTAAAACACACACTGCTGTTGCATCCATCCCGCCTGTATAATACACCCGTCACAGTGGGTGTCCTTGATATGAGATTAACTTTGCGATAAGGTCTGTCATAAAATGTCATTTACAATCTGATCTTTAGAACTAAACAAACTTCTCCTCTCTCCCCAACTTTTATCCCTTGCGCAGCATCATATCCAGACACAAAGCTCTGGAGGGTTCGAGCCAGGGCTCAGTGGAGTACCAGGCCCTGCAGCTGGTCTCCTCTCTGGAGCATTACGGGGTGGAGTGGCACTGGGTTCGCGACGCAAATGGCCAACGCTTGGCCATAGGAGTCGGCCCCGAGGGTGTCGCCATTTGCAAGGAGGACTTCAGCTTAGTCAACAGGTATGTTCCACTAAGATATCTGCAAATCGCTCTGTGTATTCTCAGAGTCTACATGTCTGTCTTTAACCGATTCTTCTCTTTTTTTGGTCCCATCTCAGAGTGAGCTATCCAGTCATCCAGATTGCCACCCAGTCAGGGAAAACCGTGTACCTGACCGTTACCAAGGACACAAGCGACAACGTGGTGCTTCTGTTCAAGCTCATCAGTAACCGGGCAGCCAGCGGCCTGTACCGGGCCATAACAGAGACCCACGCCTTCTACAGGTGAGAGCTTAAAAGCGTGCTGTATTCAAGCCCAGATCAACACACACACACACTGCAGTCTGATTTTAATAGAAGTGTATTCATTTTAATAGCTTGTTCCAAGTCAATATGGCCTTAAATTATTAGCACTCGACTATAGACTGTAGCTCAACTCGTGTGGCGAGCCAAGATAACAATTCAAATTAATTTTAAGCTCTGCTGCTCAGTTGAGTTCTGCGTTTTCATCTGTGTGTCTGTCAACACTCTGCTCCAGCTGTAATTCATTCACAAATCTGACCTGCTTTCAAACTATCTTCTTACTCACTGTAGCATGTTCTGATGAAATAGAAGTATATTGTTCGCCGTCCTTCTAAAGACTACTAGATTATTAACCCTGACCTAAAACATGTTCTGTAAAGACTTGTTCTGCTCTACTTGGCATGCAGCACAGACTGAGGAGGCATTCTCCCACATTTGTACACATTGACTAAGTGTGCTCCTGTTCCCGTTTGAACCCCTTTATTATGGTATAAATAAGTGCAATGTGGCACACATAGCCACATAAAACATGTCCTTGACCCGAATGAGTGTGGTTGCACAGGACAATTTTCAGTGGGTAAAGACAGTATTTTTCCTTCCCGTAGACAACACGTGTGTGTGTGTGTGTGTGTGTGTGTGTTAGACATTTGCAGTGAGCAGGGACAATTCAAATGGCTGAGCTATGAAATTGTTCTCTGTCAGTCACAATAGTACAAAGGTACAAAAGACAGCCCTGTCCTTTTGTTTCAGGGATGGGTTTTAGCTCAGAGTCTGCAGATTTTTTTTTAAGGGATATTAAATAAATGGACAGCACAGCAGTGAGGGGAAAAAGAGGTTGTGAGTTGTACTGCAGATCATTTTGGAATTGGTAGTTTGTCAGGTCAAATTCTGATTCTGCTGGCATCAGTAATCACATCTTATTTGCATTTCTAGGTGCGACACAGTCACTAATGCAGTGATGATGCAGTACAGCAGAGACTTTAAGGGCCACCTGGCCTCACTTTTCCTCAACGAAAACATCAACCTGGGAAAGAAGTACGTTTTTGACATCCGACGTACCTCCAAGGAAGTGTACGACCACGCCCGCCGCGCCCTCTACAACTCTGGCGTCGTGGACCTGGTGTCACGCTCCGGCAGCGGCGAGCGCTCCTCTCCTTCACGCTCCCCGAGCAGAGACGAGCAGCAGGACGAGGGGCTGGACTGTGGCAGCTGCCAGCAGAGCCGGGCCCTGCAGGAGAGGCTGCAGAAACTCCGAGAGGCTCTGTTGTGCATGCTGTGCTGCGAGGAGGAGATAGATGCCGCGTTCTGCCCCTGCGGCCACATGGTGTGCTGCCAGACCTGCGCCAATCAGCTTCAGGTGAGACTCGTCTTCACTGACTGTGAAAATGTCTCCAGACCTTTCTGTGGAAGAGATTGTGGGTAATGTGGTTAGCAAGTCACACACACTCATATTTGCTTTACTGCAAATGCTGAACTAGACAGCAAGGCAACAATTGCTTGGTTTCCTGTTTGCTCACTCCTGGCACCTCAGTCTACTTTAAGTTTCCAGGTATACTGAAAGCTCTTTAATTACACTTTAGTTTTAACTTCTGATCCTTTTTATGGCCCTTTAAACAACATCCATAGCTTTGCTTACACTCTGCTGACCTGATTGTCCCCACACTTAATCAGCTAAATGTTGCCCTTCTTTGTGGAAGCAGATGGTGTGTGTGTGTGTGTGTGTGTGTGTGTGAGTTTGTCTTATGAAGGGATTATAGCAGGCAGCCAAGTCTTACTTCCATTAACTCAACTAAGAAACGTGACCCCCGCTAATAGAAGCGTGAATGAGTCAGTCAGAAACTTAAGAGAAGTTCCACTGCTTTCAGTGTGATTGTGGAAACAGGTTTCACGTTATAGCAGTTAAACTTGTCCATGATTCAGTTTGTCCTGACCTTTGCTGTGAGATAGTTGTCCCATCCTTCAGTTTTGATATTGATCAGATGACTTCAGTGATAGCAGTTCATTTGACGAGAACTGGTTTCAGTGACTGAGTGTTGCATATTCTTAGCTTGCACCTTTTCGTTCTGCTGGTTTTGACACCTCTCTGGTTCACAAGTTTAATGCAATATAATAGACCTCCAGCCTTGTGTGATGTCCAATCCGAAACTCTCCTCTCTAGCCTTTGACATTTGCACACAAGCTCACTGCTAGCTCACTGTAAAATCAACTCAATATTTTTCTGTTCTTTCCCTCAGCTGTGTCCCGTATGTCGGTCGGAGGTGGAGCACGTGCAGCACATCTACCTGCCCACCTGCACCAGCCTGCTGAACCTGACGCTGACCGACAACCACCAGCACCGCAGCAGCAGCATCCCTGCACCCATCCACAGAGACATGGCTTCTCCTCACAGCTGCTCCGCCACAGAGTACGAACACAAGATCTACCATACATGAAGACAACTCCACGAAAAAAACCCACCAAACTCCACTATGAACACTTTGAAGCCAGACCAGCCAGAGTAAGGTTTCATAAAGAAGGAACATTTTCTTGTCCGACTGTGTTTCCTGCCTGGAGGCCGTGAACTACCAAACATATAGAAACTCCTGAGCATAATCAAAGATCGACACACTCGAAACCACTCCCTCAACTATTGTGTGTGTGTGTTATTGTTATTTCACTTCAGTTCGTTTCTGTTCTGTTCTGACTATTGTTGCTATTGGTTGATGTTTAAAACATACAAGACTTGGACAGAATGACACACTTTCTCCCCGACCACATGATTTTTAGATTAGGCTCTTATCTTCCTTTAAATTATTGCATCAGTTGACCTGATACAGAATAGAAACATTCTTTTTGTTTTTGAACTACAGTTTAAATTTGTGTGTTGTTTTTTTTTTTTTTTTTTTTTTTTGCTCCATATCAGGCTCCTAGCCCCAGAACCCGAACCATATGATGAGCATATGTGTTTTGGAACAGCTGAACACTGTACATAATGGTTGAGTCTTTTCAGTTTTAATGCATCCTGACATTTTAAAGCTCATCTGTTTTTGATTTGAGAACAGAGTTTTATGGTGTAACAGAGTGAAATGCATTGTTTTATATTTGATTTCTCATTTGTTTTTCATGTTCCATGTTTTCCATGCCAATTAGGGGGTTTTTGAGGCTAAGCAGCGCTGCTCCGGGTATAGCACTGCATACTGATAAGACACCAGGCGATAAGGCCACCACGGTCCTGTTATTGTGATCTGTGGGTTAAATGGAGGTTTGTTAAGCCCACCAGAACTGTGACCCTGGATGTGAAACGCAGTATCTTGCCAACACTCCCACAACCTCCTTCACCTCGAGACGGGTCTTGTTGATTTACTGCCACTCGTCCAAAACAACAAGCCTGGTTTCCTAGACTGCTGCACCTTTATATTTTTGTCTCCATGCCAACAGAAAGTTAGAAAATAGGAGCACAAAATGCTCTTCTACTAGACAAAGAACCACAAGGTTATATACTGTATATATTTAAAAAAAGGAATTTGTCCTGCAGCAGCTGCTTCCTCTGAAGACCTCAGCTATAAATTTCTTCTCTGGGGTGTACTAGTGAGTTCCTTTTGCTATTTTTAAAGGGTACTAGGAGATCTGTCCGTGCAATACTTGCTTGCTTTTTGAAAAGCTTTGCATTTTCAAGTTTTATTTAATTTCAAAGATTATATTTAAAATGAAAAAAACAAAACAAAACTACATTGTCACTTTACCAAGGAAGTTTTCCACATGTCTGTAGGGGGTTTGGCCTTAATGTAGCAGCAACACCGTGTTTATAATAAACTGTCCACAGACTTTTTTTTTTCTGGTAAGAAAAGGAAACCTTATTTCTTTAATGCTGACCTGATTAAGCTCAGTCACTGCAGGGGAAGGACTTTTATTTTTCACATTGTACAAGTAGCGATTTGTTTCTGTTTTCTGAAGCAAAAGCCACTTTGCTCTGTAAAATAACTCTTAGAATTAAATCATTTTTTTATATATTCTGTTTTTAACTAAAGAAAGTATTAATAAAGTTGTTTTTTAAAAAGAAACACGCTGGATTTGTGTGACATTTGTACACTTACACTTGACACCCTATTCAGAAGACAAGTAAAAACAAAAATGTAACTAGCTTTAGGAATTATACATAGACTGTACTGTGTGTTGGATTGAACTTGTTGTTCTTGTTGTCTTCAAATAAGATGTCACGAAAGGACAAAACTCTCTTTGGCTGGTTGAACTGCTCATAAATCATGTCCACTAAGGTCATGATCTGTGAGGAGGGGTTTAAAGGGGTAACTGAAAATGTTGGACACTGCGGCTCGAGGCTGATCCATCGTCTCCCTCGTGACACTTTTACATTCAGGCTTCTGTTCCAAGAAGCAGATAGTAAAACCTCTAATTCAGTCAAATTAAACTGTTACGGCCATTCATGAGACCTGTCCTTAGTTCAACTAAGATATATCAGTAAACCTGCTGTCTTGAAATAATCAGGCCTTGAAGATTTCAGACGAGACATGGTGAGAAGAGAGGGCATAAAGGGCTTTATGTCCCGCTGTCTGGAGTGATGACTTCAGTCCTCAACTCTCCAGCACCGCAGGTGTATCGTACACTGAAAGGTCACCGCGTCATTTGTCATCGTCAGACGAGGAAAGGGATTTGAGAGTTGCACAGTCTGTGGTACAAAGAGGCTCTCAGTGTTGATGAGAAATGACAAGCTCCACTGGACTGTGATTATGAAGTCTGTACATAAGAGTGAAGTGCAGCAGCTATTGATTAGTCCGACTTCATCCCTCTCTCTGAATCCTTCCGTCTTTTCATGACCCTCTGGATGAAAATGCTTCTCTCCCTTTTCTTTCGTCTTATCTCTTTTATTTCCTCGCGGGCGTCACTGCCATTAAACAAACTCCAAGGACGCTGATGACAGCAGGGAGGGAGATGAGAAAGAGAGCTGTGATTGCCATGCAGAACTCCAGTATTATAGCAGGTTGGAAAATAAGAACACAATAACTAGATAACTAACCGACCGTTAAGGTTAAACTGTAACTTTAAGGTACAATGAAGTTAAATGAAAAATATCTGTAACGAGCTGCAGCCTCCGAACAGTGGCACGTGTCGGTCTGTTGAGATCAGCACCGACCAGTTTTTGCTCGTAACGTCTGCATTCTTGGCACAGATCACACACATGCACATGTAGGCATAAACAGGGTTGATGCTTTGCCCTGACCCAGTGACACAAAGTCGAAACAGGAAAAACCATCATTCATGTCAGGAAAAAAAAAAAAGGTAGATAAGCTTAGTATTATGATACACGACTAAAGAAAACAGCAGAGAAACATGGAAAGACTGCAGCGATGTTAAGCTCTTTGAAACCTGAAAATCTGAGAACATTTCCTTTTGTCACACTAATCCAAAACTGCATTAATCTCTTGTTGAGGAATTTCCAACAAAATATGGATTTTGCAGTGGGAGGTGACATGTGGAGCCAATGTCAGAGAATAATAGAACGGGAAAACTAAAAAGGCTTAGTGGTTTCACTGGAGACCGTGGATTTTTGGATTTGCCTAATCTGTTGCATATTTATGGTCTGCTGGAATCGCGTTTCAATAAAACGCCCCTGGCATGTGGGACATTTACAGGCCTTTTAATGATTTGTTGAAACAATTAAAGGATGGGTTCACCCTTCTTTTTTTTTCCAAAAAAACATACGTAAATCTCCTTTTTTAAAAACAGAAAGCTCAGAGAAATATCTTTAAATGATCTGCCAAAAAAATGCTCCTTCTACTGAAGCTTTTATTTTGTCCCTTTTCCTAGTATAGATGTAGCAGGAGTCAATAAAACCTGATAGAGGCTTTGTGACCCATTTTCATCAGGACACCATACAGACATGTGTGACTGTACTATATTGGGAGCTACTGTATATTTGCTTTCAGCTGGATTTAGAGTCTCTCAAAGCTGGTTGAGGTTGTGCTATGTGTGAATATAAATAATGGAAAACAGCGCATTTTAAAGCGCGGGCTGGAGAAGACACAGGAAGGGGGTTCTGGTGGGATGACGGAGGCATTATCAGCCATTTCCTTTAAATAAATCCCCTGTTGTAAATGTTTTAATTCATGAAATCCCGACCTACTCTTAATGTCATAACAGATCTATATTTGCACTGCTGGCTCCCTGCGTGTTTATTGGCCTGTGCAGTGCGTTTCCTTCATGTGCGCTGTCAAAGCCAGGCGCAGAGGTTTTCCACTGACCTGCACCGCTGCCACCGGTGTTGAGTTACCTCACAGTCGCACGCTGAGAGCAAATGTCACGGAAACATCTGCTCCGCTGACGACTGACTGGGCTACCTGGCCTGTGTTTACTCCACACGTCAGAGCCCAATGACAGAGATGGGCACTCAGGGAGCCTAAAAATTTCACTTTCATTTTCAGTTCACACGCAGCGACTGAAGTAAAGGATGCGGCAATGGGCCTTTTCAAGCTTGTGTCTTTACCGACATTGAGTGCATGATGGTTAAAGGTGGCAAGCTTGTTTTTGACTTGAAGCACGTAGAGTCAAATTCTATAACATTTATCTTAAAAGACAAGACATTGTTATGCCTGTGAGGCACACATGAGAGAAGAGCATATAGGAAAGTAGATCTACAAGTAAATAAGTCTGCTGTGTCTCTGAAGACTGGCCATGCTTTCTTGTTAACCCATAATGACATTTGACCTACTTCTCTGGTGTTTGAGCTTGTTATTGTTATCTTTTCACTTCTTTAAGTGTAGCCCATGCAGATGCCAGGGTCTACTGAGAAAGAGGAAACGCTGCACATTTAGCTCGACGTCGTCAGCTGGCTTCAAATTCTAGTTTATCACTTCAAACCTCACAAACACAAAGCTGAGCCTATTCCCTTAAGGAAATAGAAAGATTCTTCTTCATCCTCTTTACCTGAGCCGCACACATAGAAAACAAATAGAATTTTTAAGCTCTTATCATTTCAACTCATGCCAGGAAAAGAACATCAAAGATTATCGGCAACTTCTCCCACCCACCGCCATGTGGTTTTCACATCTGCTCGGCCCAATGACACACTGCCGAGGGAAACGCGGCTCTCGGCTCTGAATGTGTTTGAGATACGTTTCCTCAAGGCAAACATAGCCCACCTCTGGATGACATCGTCAGCTGGTAATTAGATACAGGGGTGAGGCAGAGTCTAGTCTGTGTGTGTGTGTGTGTGTGTGTGTGCCTCCATGTTCTCTCATAAGTTTTAGATGAGTGTAAACAACATGCCAGTGTGCGACTACACAATGCAAAGAATTTAAATGTTATCATTATCATGTTCCCTTCACTGTGTTATTATGAAGTCTGAGCTAATACAGGCTGCAAAGGCATTACATACTCTGTGTGTATACGATTAATAATTTACGTCAAAAGCATAAAGGAAAGCAGAATGGACAGTTTGTTCTATTTGTTAAAATAACAAACTATCTCATCTTAAGTCTGTAAGAAACAAGTGCAACTATTTAGAGTGGTGCTGAAAAGAGTGGTTAAAGTTAAAGTAGTTTTTGGTGTTTTCCAGGTCCAAGTTTGCACCTGAGCAAATAATAGCCAGCAAATGCACGTCTGCTATGCCTAATACCATTTTCTTGTCAGCAATAAGATAACATTTTTTTATAGGCATATAAACCTGCACAATGGACGGGCTGCGAACACGGTGATTGTCAATTAAATACTAAAACATATGTGCATATAAACAAGAGTAAGAGACTACAAGCAGGGTAGTGGCTTTATGAGACTGAGGCTCAGCAGTGCAACATGAGCTACATGCTCACAATGGCAATGCAACATTTGCAAATTCACCGAACAGAGAGTAGTATTTTGTAATAAATCAAAGTATTGGAGAAATCAAAATTTGGACCTGATGATGGCACTAGAGGAAAAAAGTGTATCCATGAGTTGTTGATTCAAAACATTTTTCTCAAAATGTGAACATGTTGGTGGCAGGAAAAGTCAGCAAAAGATTGATTGGGATTCATCATGTGGGAACCATGAATGTACAAGCCATTCAATAGTAGTGTACATATTTCAGTGTGGACTAAAGTGGCAGACCCACTGACTGACATTGCCATATTTGTGGGCCAGACAGTTAAACATTACAGATGTTGTACATCAGTTCAATCAGTAAGACTGACTCATACTTTACCAGCAGTAAAAACCTCCTGTACATATAGCTACTCTTTGCACTTTCACCTACTTCCTAGCTCGGCCTGTGACTCAGACGTACACCTGAGACTCCAACTGACGAGCTGACACAGGACACACGATGAACACAGAGTTAAAGCCAGGCTGTTCTTTTCTTATCAGGTTTATTGCCCTAAAAGGCTTTAAAGGCTGACCTTACTCAGCACCTTCTTATCAATGTAGTTTAGTGTGACGTGTACAAAGGGTTAAAGAGCAGTGGGTTTATTGCAGCTGCTTTACCTCATAGCTGTAGATTAGTCGGCTCTAATCAGTTATATAAAAATGAGACATGAGATTAGATGGATCTAGATGGATCATTATTACACAATTATTTAGAAAAGTTAAAACTTGTTTATGTAGGAGCACTTTTTAACTTCTGCATAGAAAATGTAAATAAATAAAATGAATTATTTTCAGACTGTGCTTTTAATTGAAATCAGTCCATTTTCTTCCTTCCAAGACTTTATGTCAGCTTAGTGTTACAAATCTAATTTAATCAAATTACTTTTACTTCACTTGATTTCTTTGTTCCTATGGAAATGCAGAATTTACAACCCCATTCACTTTAATTCTTTGTTACAGGCTTTCAGTGAAGGAAACGAGAGGATGTTTGTGGAAAAAGTTCATTTTCACAATTTTCATGCTTTCGGGAAAAGCTGCTTCCTGTATGGAGCGAGTACAAAGAAACCCTGGCCGAAATCATTTAACAGTGCTGTAAAGGCAGTCACAAATAGACATATAAATATCATAAGAGGTGCCTCCTCTTGTTGCCAGGAAACTCTTTAACAAGAGCTTTGACCCTGGAGCCAATTCTGCTCTTTATTTACCAGATGTTTTCTTCAACTATGCTGACATCTACTGGTCTGACTGTGTAACAACAGGAAACAATAAATACTGGGGAGTTGATGTTCATGTACAGTGTGAGGGGGATTTTCTTTGACCTGTTGCCATGAAAAAGATATCACATAATGTCAGATGGATGTTGGAATTAGTTTGAATAAGAATAAGTACTAAATAACATGAAAGCTCTGACTTAAAGTTGCTCATACCTCACTGATTCTTCCGTAACATGGCTGCACAGGAACTGCTCTAATGCTAAACTATAATTATGTCTTTGACTAACTTCTATGACTTTTAAGGACTCTCATGAGTGGATTGTAATTTGTATAGTACTTTTCATTTGCATGGGGCAATTTAGAGTTTTCTTTTATACTGCAGTCAATAACTGCTTTGTAAGACTTCTTGATTTAGCATTTAATAAAGAGACATTTTTTTAAGTCTCATAAGAAACTGTGATTTAAGATAACAATAGAGAAACTTTGCACTTTCAGAAGATGAATGTAAAAACAGCTCTCTAGCGTCAAACTGCACAGTGGAGCTCAAGCAATCAAGTAAAACAGCAATGCAATAACAGGCCAAAGGGTTAAACTTCGATGCACTAAAGTATATCAAGACCAAAGTATTTCAGTCTTTCTCTCTTCTTTGTATAAAACTAAAGCAGAACAAAACACAGATCAACAGATGGATTAACAATTTAAAAAGGAACACACTTAAATATAAAAACGCTTCCTACTGCACACGCATCATGGCTAATAAGTGACTTTTCCATTTTAGTGTGCTTGTCAGTGCACTTTAGTTTAGCTCCTCTGTGTCTCCATTAATCTTCCTCTCACTCTTCTCTTCTCTGTCATCCTCCCTCTGTCCAACTCCCCCCCTTCTCTCTGTGCTGTCTGCCCACAGCTGAGGGAGCAATGCCCCAACTGGACAGCAGGTGTGCTCTTTCATACTGCAGCACACAACCCACTGCAGTGCTACCATGTCTGTGTGTGAGTGTGTGTGTGTATATATGCGTCAGGCAGGCTTGGCCACTGCTGCTGCCACTCTGCTGAAGGAGAGGGGGGAGAGAGAGAACGCTGGAGGAGTGGAGGGAGAAAGAGAGCAAGGGGGATAGAGAGACAGAGGGAGAGAGAGGGAGTCCAGGCCCAAATAAAGCCATGGGGGCCGGGGCTGGGCTGGGCCCCCTTCTGCTATAAATACACTGGCCGCCTGGAGGTTCGGGTTTGGTGGTTGGGGCTTGGGACCAGCGACCACCACTGCAGCAGCAGCCTTCCTCAGGGGATTCTCCTCCACATACTCATCATCCTCATCCTGGTCATCAGTGTTCTGGGCATCCAAGATGCCTCGCGTGGACGTGGACCTCAAGCTGGACTTTAAGGATGTCCTCTTCAGACCCAAGAGGAGCAGCCTGAAGAGTCGCTCAGAGGTCTGTGCTGTTCATTGGTTCTACTCTGGGAATGTAATCTGAATATTACAGCTACAGTTCAACCATCAGAGCAGGATACTTCTCGGGAGGAGTGTAATCTGTTTACTGATGCATTCAGGAAGTACACTTACGGTTACGCCTCTATGGGAGGTGACGCAATGGAGATATGTTAACTATTTATACAGGAGGTGGATGATGTGTGTGTTGGGGGGGGAGGGAGGGGGGGGATTTGGGGGACTACAATACCAACCTTGTTTTCTTTAATCATCATCATGATTAAAGATGAAAATTTGACATATTTCCGAGCAGCAGCAGCAATGACATTAATTAACCACATCTCTCCAAAGGTCATCTTACAAAAGCTGAAAAGTGCACACTCAGTGTAATTCTATATTTGTGCCTTTTGTTTTGTGTAAGCCAGTAGGCGCACGCCGCCTTTGTACTTTGGTGAGCACAAAAGCTTCCCCGAAGGACCATGTAACAGTGGAGTGACCTTCTTAGAGGTGACAGAAAACAAGGCTCGCCTGTGCCAGACAGAGGCTATGAACAATACATGCAAACAAACAACAGAGACAAAGGAGGAGAGTCTGAAACTTTTAAAAAAGAGAAGATTTTGATCATAATGGACTTGATTTTCTCATCTGTCATTGTCAGTGTAAGCAGGCATAACAGGCCTCAGTGTATCCGGGACCCACAGATTTGTCTCTCTGGGACAACACGACGCTCTCCTTGTTTTATCCTCACAACTTCCTCAACTAAGCTTAACTATGTGTCACTAGATCAGGGGCTGGTACCGACCCAAGATCAGGATACTGGCGTGGTGGCACCAGATCTGGGCTGGAAGGTAGAGGTGGGTGGGAGTTGGCATCTGACAGGTGGAAAGCAACATGAGACATAGGAGACTTCTCAGAAAACCTGTTTAAAAATAGGACTGTGTGTTACAGTCGAGCAGAGCACATTCCAGCCATCAGGATAACATTACATACATATACACTGACGCAGATAACAGCCCAGAGAACAACCAGTACTTGATGATATAATGATGTGTATTGAGTGCAGTAAAAGCCAATTCTATATTTTGTCACATTTATGAATATCTCACCTCATTCTTGACATTTCATCACACTCTCTTTTCCTACAGTAACTAAATAATAAAGAAACCACCTAAATAACTGACATAATTTCAGACACAAATCGTCTCCACAACATGACTTCATTGCAGCACATATTGCAGTCAATATACTGCAGCCAAATCTAATGGCTCATGCACTCTGAAAGAATCCATCTGTTGACATTCTGATTGCACTTGTTTGAATTATTGCTGCATTTAGCAGGAGCAGAAATCCACCTGGCAAATCTAAGCTCACCAGACATCCACAAAGTTGTTCAGAGGAAGGGAGAGTATAAAACGCCATGGAAGATGCATCAGCAGCAAAAGAACACACGATAAGATGGTCGGTAATCAAGCACTGATCCAGTTTTTTGAGTCACACAAAAACACTTGCAACACACCAATGAATAGAAGATGACAGTAAATGTACTGTAATTAGGTCTTCACATTGTATGGCTGCACATCTGTATCAGCTCAGATGTGGCCAGATGTTTTTAGGATCCAACCCCAAAACCCCAAAATCAACACAAATTGACTCTGATGAATACCATTTGTTTTCAGTGATTCTGTTATTTTCAATGGTCAAACTCGCAGCTGAGACCATGAGAACGCTTCATAACTGAGGCCATGTGTCATGCTTGGTCATGATTTACTGGTGAATCGACTGGAAAATCCTGAGTCAGTGCGCTGTATTAAAAGAAGAGGCCTCTATTGATTTGCTGCAGCAAAACGACGGACACGCACGACTTGACGTGCCTTCCCTTTTCATCCACACTTCTTTCACCGCTTTCCTCTTTCTCTAACCATTATGACTGTGGCTCTGAAAATCGCTCCACTTTAAAGGTTATGGCACACTTTGCACTGTTAGCCACATTTCCACAGCTGCAGTAGTTTTGCATGATAAATGTCTTCAGCAAACTCAGCAAAATCCTTCAGCACTGTGGGACTGTTGGATTTAAATGGAATTATTTGAAGGATTAAAATTTGTTTTAAACACTAAACAAGTTTCATTTTTAATTATAACCCTCTTTATAACAATCTACCAATTGATCTTACCTCCCCTGTAATGATGTGTTTCCAATTTGGCATAATATCTTAAAATACTGACTACCCATCATGTTAATATAATAAACTTTCTCTAAATGATTTTTAAATCAAGACTATGGAACTATTGCAAAATAACTGACAAATGCTAAATAGTGTAACATGAGCGCAAGTAGAAAAGGTCCCATGGTTAATCAGATTTGTTTTTTTGACGTTTTTGAAAGGAATCCTAGCTGTGACTTTCATCATCAGTGCAGATAAATATTTTCCTGTAAAGGGAGCAGCCAGTGTCTCACAATGAGCCCTGCTTATCACGTTACAGCAGCACCAGCTAAACTAACCGTTGCATCTAAATGATTCAGTGCAGCCCCATTAGGACCAGACAGACTCAGAACATGAGCTGCTCCCATTTTCAAGAAAATCTGCAGTGTCCCTTAGTCAGCTTCAGAGACAACAATAATTAATGTGTCACATAAAACACGTTCCTATCAGTTGATGTTCGTGGAGCACGTCTCCAGAATCACTCATGTCTCGTCACCCTCAGGTGGACCTTCAGAGGACCTTCACATTCCGCAACTCCAAACAGACCTACACCGGCATCCCCATCATCGCTGCCAACATGGACACCACAGGAACGTTTGAGATGGCGCAAGTCCTCAGCAAAGTGAGTGAACAGAACTGAATAAATAACAGCATCACTGTGTTTGTGCATGCGTCCTTCCACTGAGATTTCTCAACGAGTATTTGACATAGAATCAGTAAATGAAAACCAGGATGCTGCAGGAAGCCTTGAGAAATGCATGATTTAGCAACCTTCTCCGAGAAGCTTAGACATCTGACAGCTTCTGGAATGTTACTTGCTTTCTTTTATATTGACTCAGGAAATCATGATGAATAATAGGAAGACATATCACAAATGAATCAACAGAAACTTTTATGTTTCCTGATTTGCTAAAAATCTGTTTCTCTCTTTAGCACACCCTCTTCACAGCCATTCATAAACACTACTCTGTAGAAGACTGGAAAAACTTTGCTGCTAATCATCCAGACTGCTTAGAGGTAATATCACCAATGCGTTTTTTTAAGTATGTTGTTCCTCATCAGCTACATGAACATGAATAAACACAGTTCAATTTATAAGGGTCTCCTCCTTAAAGACAGTTTTCTCCACAGCATGTAGCTGCCAGCTCAGGCAGCGGCAACGCAGACCTGGAGAAACTGTGTGCCATCTTGGAAGCCATCCCCGCCCTCAAGTACATCTGTCTGGATGTGGCCAACGGCTACTCTGAGTACTTTGTGGAGTTTGTCAAGACAGTCAGAGGAAAGTTCCCCAAACACACCATCATGGTAAGAGAGACGTTTAAACACTCTGGCTGGGAGTTATGAGATGCGAGATTGTGTCTCAGTGCTGGTGCTGTCTGCCTTGCAGGCCGGGAACGTGGTAACAGGGGAGATGGTGGAGGAGCTCATCCTCTCCGGTGCTGATATCATCAAAGTGGGCATCGGGCCAGGTGGGTGGGCACGACTGTCTGAGTGTGGGGAGTGAGCTCCCTCTATACAGAGCTGCACAGGCCTCATATACAAACACACACACGACTGAGACATGTTGTTTGAGTACCTCAAACAGCGAGGGTTGTCTTGTAGTAGTTTTTAATTTGTAGCTTCATGACGTGCATCTTACTGTATGTGTCCTTCATGTATGGAGCCAGTGTTGCATGCAACTCTTAGGTTGTTGTAAATAGAGTAAAACATATTTTTATAACCAGTAGATTAACATTTGTCAGTACAGCAGAACCATTATTATACACAAAGGACGAGCTCTAGTATCAATTATTGTTTGCTAAATCTCCTAAAGGCCTGGCATTTACATACTTATATGAAATTGACTGAACTGACAGCACAACAGGCGTCAGGTTCCTGTAGCTACAGCAGCAGCAATTAAACCCAGACGGGGATAGTTGCATGTTGATGGACTTCTCTAATGTGCGCACTGTGTGTTGCAGGGTCCGTGTGCACAACAAGGATCAAAACGGGAGTGGGCTACCCACAACTGAGCGCTGTAATTGAGTGTGCAGACTCAGCCCATGGTCTCAAAGGACACATTATCTCTGTAAGTCCTACATCACAGTCCAGGGAAATAACAAGGGAAATAACAAATAACAGCCAGAGTTACTGAAGTTACTATTATGTAGATTATATATTAAGTGTAAAAGCACTTGTCAAAGCTGTTTCATGCTGAGGAGTTACTGTCTCAGTTGGTGGGCATCAGGCCAACAAAAATGTAATTAACTATGGTCAAGTGAGGCAAAAGGGAATCCATCAAAGATTAGAAAAGGGGCCTGTCACGGATGCACAAGACTTAAAAATATGCCTCCGATATACAGCAGAGGATGTTGAAATAAAAATAAACAAGAAAGTATAATAGTATAGTGTGCATTTACTTATTATGTGATTAAAAGATACTATTTACTTACTACTATAAAAGAAGCCTATCAGCATACAGGACCAGGTCTTAACAAACATGATCCAGTACCTAATCAACAAATCAACATGAGAGACTGAGTAATAATTATAATTGTGGATAATTAGTGATTCAAAGTCTATAATATCTTGTAGTATAAAGGATCTGATGATGATACTGAGTTGCAGCCAGTAGAGGGCATCCTCAGTCTTCCCAGGCTGGTAGAATAAGAAGAAAACCTCTTCGACCTGTGATTCGGTGTGAAGTCATATAACTGATATGTGTTTTTTTTCTCTCCAGGATGGCGGCTGTAGTTGCCCAGGAGATGTAGCTAAAGCTTTTGGTTAGTATTCAACCCACAGTTTTTGCTCCTTTCATAGTTAAATGAGTCACACACTGGGGTCATGTATGACTGTGCTCTGCTGTCCTACTAATCTAACCGTGACTTCTCTGCCTTTGCTCCTCAGGTGCGGGGGCTGACTTTGTAATGATGGGAGGAATGCTTGCGGGCCACGACCAATGCTCTGGGGAGGTCATCGAGAAGAATGGGAAGAAATACAAACTCTTCTACGGCATGAGCTCTGACACAGCCATGAAGAAATATGTGGGTGGAGTTGCTGAGTATAGGTGAGAGACTGATATCAGGAGGTGCATAACAATTGCTGAGCTCATAAATTTGTCATCCAATATGCTTTTAAGGATTCCTGTTCTCACTGATATAACTTTTGACGTGTTCAGTTTAATAAGATTTTTCCTATTGTGCAACATATGTAAAAACTTGGACACAAAGAATATTATTCATTGGTCAGTAGAGGTGCCACAAACTGTAGGATACCAAAATTACGCCTTTGTAAATTTGCTCATTTTAAAATCACAACATATTAATCATCAATCATACATGTATTCTAAAGAGGTGTGTACATAAACACATATTGTAAGTTTTATCAGTGAAAAATATTTGTTTTACCCTATAAAATGTCCTTCTTTCTCCTCTCTCCATCGCTCTCAGGGCGTCTGAGGGGAGGACGGTGGAGGTCCCCTACAGAGGAGACGTGGAGAACACCATCCGTGACGTGCTGGGGGGCCTCCGCTCCACCTGCACCTACGTGGGTGCCGCCAAGCTCAAAGAGCTGAGCAGGAGAACCACCTTCATCCGCGTCACACAACAGTCCAGCCAAATGTTCACTTAGTGGGGCGTACACATGCCCACACACACACACACACAAACACAAACACACACACAGGTTGCATGATATGCATTGTACGTGTATTATGCAGAGTTTAAACGTGCAATATGAGGACAGAGATGTAACACACACACACAGACACTTCTACATGATCGCCCAGCCTGTTTCTCTCAGGATATCTGCTGTCAGAAAGCTGTTAGTTTCCTGCAGGCTGTGTTTAAAAGTTTAACTTGAAACATTCTTCCAAAAGAATCAAGACACTCGAGTCAACTTAATCCTGCAGCGAGTGCGTTTACATGCTTATAGACACCATAATATGCTACTGAACGTACCTGATTTCATTTTTGCAAATGTCATGTTCCAGTTACAACATTTGGATAAATTCTTCTCAGTTTTGGGACACTCATGTGTACTTCAGATCTGATTCTCCAAAACACTCAGCTTGTGTGTTCACACTGGTCAGGATATGTCTAGATTAGTGGCATATCATGAACAAACAAAAAGCTAACACGTCACATGTAAACACACTCAGCAGGAGGAGGCTGATACGCGTGTTAAGAAAATGTGGGTAAACTGCTGAACTGTATGTTGGAAGGAATGTGCAAATCAATATGCAAGATTCAGAGATGTCACCCATTAACTGTCACTGGAGAAATCATGTTGAAATAAATTGCATGCAGGACCTTCTGCTAATTTCCTCAGTGGTGTTGATCATTCTGTGAATTTTCTCCAAGGTTTGCAAATCATATTCCTGCTGACAGACAATATAACAGTGTATGTCGCCTAAGTGTCTGTGTGCATGTATTTCGGGTGTGTGAGGAAGATTACACCGAGCTGGATGAACACACAAGACCTCTGGATTTATGCATTCCAAACATTTGACATAATCGACATACACTTGATTTACGCTGCTCTGCATGTACAGCAGTCACATTTAAGTCTTCTTCCACTGACTCCGCTGTGCCTGACATTTTAGAGCAAGGGCGTCTCAAGATTTGTGGCTTCTGCTGCATCGAAGAGTTGCTCTCTTGTACTTTAAGCAAGGAACTTCAGGGAAAAGACATGTACAGCGATGACACAATTAAACACTGGATGAAAATTCTAATTCAAAAGTACATACTGGATAAACAGCACTTACCAGTTCATTGTCACTGCAAAGATGACAGAAAGTTGTGTTAATAAACCAAAATGATCAGAGAATGGTCAGTGTGGCTCCTCTTTCTGGACAAGAACCTGCACATTTGTTTGGTTTCTAGGTTTTCTATTAAAACTTTAAATTAATGTCAGGATTTTTGGACAATGCAGGACAAAGTTGTGATCAATGTAAGAGAGCTACAACCCCGATTCCAAAAAAGATGGGAGACTGTGTAAAACATAAATTCAAATAAAATTAAAAAAACACTAAATCTATTGTCTTTGTACTGTTTTCAGTTAAGTATATTTCAA
Organism: Holacanthus passer; assembly: GCA_025331565.1. Taxonomy (NCBI): domain Eukaryota; kingdom Metazoa; phylum Chordata; class Actinopteri; family Pomacanthidae; genus Holacanthus; species Holacanthus passer. The sequence goes on along the minus strand of JAFREQ010000002.1, from coordinate 5,735,121 downwards.
AAAGGATCAACAAATGATCACGTTCTGTTTCATTTTCGTTTTACACAGTGTCCCAACTTTTTTTAAATTGGGGTTGCAACTTGGAGTTAAGTTGGTGTCATGCAGGCTATTGTACAGTAGAGGGAGCTAGTTTCTACTCAATTTCAGCACTAAGCCAAATCAATGGAGGAAAATTATCATGACTAACAAGATTTCAAATATGGTGTTTGTGTTTGGCATTCCAATAAAGACACAAGATGCCCCTTTATTCCAGATATGTCAAGGTTTCATTTTCTTTTTCAAAGAGGTGCATTTGTACAGTTGTCAAATACATACACCGACAGGGTTTCTCCATTGCTATAGAGGAAAGGGGTGGTGAGACACAGGGACTTGGTGAGTACAATATAGTACAAACAAGTTGGCTGGGAACTGCTGCGGCCCCCTGCAGGCCAGACTGTCCGTGCAGGTCTGTGCTGATGTCCGCTTCTCTGCCACCATCTCACGGGCCAAAAAGTTTCTGTTCAGTACTTGGTATCGCAGGTTAGCAGAGAAACATCTAGACAGACTGGTTGCGAGCCTCAGGGCTGAGTGTTCGGAACAGGGGGAGGAATCAAATGAGCCACAGCTGACAGATAAGCTCCACCCCATCCGTGGCAGTGGGCAGGGTCAGAGGTCACGATTCGAACAGCCTGTCCCCTGCTGAAGTGTTTGTCGCCTTGCACAGAGAGGCAGAGCAAAGACGTTCAGTACACTGAAGAATAATCCGAGCCATCTCCAGCATAATACACATAATATCATAATAATAATTCATAGTTAATTGCCAATAATGACACTTGTTAATCATATCAAATTATATGTAATAAATTTACATATTTTATAACCCATATGAAACAGCCCACTATGTAAATTGATTGGGGTGAAACTAAACTGTTTAGTGGGCCTCTACAAGTTTTTTTTTCTTTCTGCCTGAGTTGGTTATCCAGCGCTATGGACATTGACGACGTCATACAAAAAAAAAAAAGAAAGAAAAAAAAGAATGAGAAAAAAAAAGGAATCCTGATCGAATTCTGTTCACTTTTAAAACACGACAAAGTGCCAAAAACACATCCTTTTTGCAAAATGAAAAGTACAAACATCAAGAAACAAAGAGCACACATGCCTTATTTTTCTGATCGAAAATTCAAAGCTCACACACCAACATTCATTTTATTTGTAAAATTGTGCAAGAAGCCAATTTAAAAAAAAAAAAAAAAGACGACATTAGCAGTGTTCCTCCAGTGAGGAAGCTTGTCATAAAAACTCAACAATGACACATTCTCTACATAGTTTTAAGTCCCCTGACATTATATTGAGTGCTACAAGGAGACCGAAAACACAGAAAAAGCTCCTGCACCAAAGATAATGCAAACAAAGCAAAGGTTTGTACGCACCGTTTTCACACCGCGCCACCAAACCGGGCTGCGGCGAACTCCTTACGAACGCCGAATTGGAACTCAAAATGGGAACAAAACCAAATGAACGTCACAGCCCGGCTGGCGCACGGCGGAAAAGATTCCAAACAAACCCAAACACAACAAAAGAAGGGATGCATTCCATGAGAAAAGGTTTTCCTAGTAGAAAAGAACCAAGGAACCACCTAACACCTCGGCCCGTTGGACCCAAGAACGCGCCGGGCGCCAAGCGAGATGGAGCACAGACAGATAAACACAAGGTTACGGCAAGGTGATGTGCAAAAACTTAAACTGAGCCATCTCTCTTTTCATCCTTATTCACCCCCTTTTTTCATTCTCATTCTCTCTGTCTGTTTTGAATGAATGTTACCCCTAGGGAAGGTACCGGTCTGAGACAGAGGGGTTAGACCAAGCCCATCCTAGGATTAGAAAGTGCTGAAACATTATCAAGTCTTTTACATCTACTTACATGTGCATCTCTGTTGGTTGGTTTTTTTTTTTTCTTTTCTTTTTTTTTTTCTCTTTTTTACAAAAAGTGGTCCCCACTAGCAATGAGGTTTCTTTTTTCTGTGGGTCTCACCATGAACCGTCGAGGGTCAGGGTTTCCGATCTCACAGACAATTAGAGGAGAAAACACTCCGTTACACACACACACACATGCGTCACACACTCAAACCCTAACACACACATCTGAACACCAGGTGTACATAAGCACACACGCGACATATGGTGCAGACACACAACGCACACCAAGGAGACGTGACACAGTCTCTCACACACTCAAATTCAGGAAGGCCGCAAGGACAGAAGGGAAAGACACAAACTCTCCATTGGTTTTGTTTCTCTTCACAAACATCCTGACTCTTGGTTTACAGATGTGACAAACACATCAACAGACAGCAAAATACACAAGCCATTAACAAGGATCAGACACTGGAGTAGGACTATGCTACATACACTTGGCACAACAAAAGGGGCGGGGGCAAAATGTTAAGTATTGCACATTGTGGTACATTTCAAGGGGATAGGTTTAGGGGGGAAAGGTTAAATTTGGGATTATCTTAACAAAATTAAAACTACACCAAACCCTCAAACGCCGTGATGTGCCGTTCCCTCTCCTGCATTCACAATGTGTCTACATTTCAGATTGCTTTGTTTCATAGTCCATTAATAAGCATGCATTTCCACTGAAGTATAAACACCTGTATAAGGTAGACGTGAAAAGGAGACCGAATATCAAAAGATGATGTTACGTGGGGAACAGGCAGTCCAGGCCAGCCCTGCTATATCCAGGCCAGGCCACACTGACAGGTAGCTAACGGTTGTTGAGGGTTAATCGATTGCTTTGCCTCAGGAGGAGGTGCTTGTGAGGCTGGCTGGCTATGCTTGGGTACCTGAAACAAAGTTAACGAGGTCACTACGGGAGTCGTGGCAAGAGGCAGACCTGGGTCGAGTCAAAGCGTCCGCTGGTCGCTTCAGGTGACCTCACCTGTAGTGTTGACAGCAGAGTTTTATGACCGACCGGCTGGGACAGTGGAGGTTTTGGGGGTTATGTTCAGTTACTGCATATATGAGACGCTTCCCTGAAAAACTAGCAACTGGTGTTGCAACTGCAGTTTCTATGTTTAAACGTACTTTATGATAAGGGGAATAGTGTTAACTGAAGCGAGTCAGGTCTGTTGGCTTCTACAAACATTTTCCAGTATGTGACAAGATTGTGTTTTCTCTATGGAAAGAAAGGAGGAATCATTTTGGTTGTAATGCTAGAGGATTATTAATAAATGTTTATTGCAGAGAACTTGAGTGGAATGACTCTATGTGTGTGTGTCTTCCACTCGTACACGAGCAGAATGCCTGAATATTGTCGAACTATTGCTTTCTAAAGTAACCAAAGCAACAAAAGCATCACTTGGCTTTGGCTAAACATGTTTTTATCTTTAACCTGACTGACAGTAAAATTATTGATCATCTTAGTGGCTGATAAGTTTGTTTAGATGTTGTGGTTCTGCTTTTTTATTTGTTGGGAAAAGGGGGTTGGACAAAAAAAAAAAGGACGTTACATGTACAAAACACAGCCACGCGCACACACAGATTGGAAAACATGCACACACACACTCCACTATTTCTACTACTAATGATTGTGATGTTTCAATAGGAAAAGGAAGAAATTAAAATGCACTACTGTGGTGGTGTTGATCTGAGAAACCCTGTTTTATTATAAAAAATAAAGCATTTTCAAATCTCATACGGGGTCTACTCATTCACTCACCATCACCATCCATCTGCCCATTCCTCATCCATCTGAGCACACATCCATCCTGCCTTCACCCTGGTAAACTCCCACCACCCGAAACAGCGTTGCCTCACAAAGCTAAACCTATATAATCAGTGGGATGAAAATACTACTGATCCACTTCTTAGAGGCAACTAACAACGTCGCCAACAAAAAATTATCTCTGTCATATAACAACACCTAAATACAGAGGCTGAGTAGAAAGCTCAACAGATGTGCCTGCGGGACGCCACCTCCTCTCCACCTCATTAACAGCACTATTGTGTCAGCAATCTGCACATGCTAATCCGACCACTGTGCACAATCATGCTGCATTGTTACATGCAGCATGAGAGAAACATTTAAATGACACCATACAATCAGACCACTTGTGACCACCATCACATTTTACATTACATTTTGTTTTTCCCCATATGTCAAAAGTAAAATATGAAACAGCACATTTAAGTTACACTGAGGGGGAAAAAAATACAGCCTAAATGTATTTTTCTATGAAGTACAACTAAAGGATCGTCAGGTGGTGCACACTTCACATTACACATTAAAAACCGAGCTCAGAAAAAGAACAGAGCTTGGGTTTACACGAGCAAGGAAGTTCAAGTCAAAGCTCTGAATGTTGGGCCAACCAAGCAAGCACATCTGTTGAGGTAACTGCTACATCTCAGCAAAATAGGGTTTCAGCTGGCTGAAAGCACAGGCCGTGTTCAAAACTGAACCCTAGTCCTTCCACCCTGGTTTCCACAGCAGGAAACGTGGACAAAAAAAGTCTCCATTTCCCTTCATACACTACAACTGGTATATCTTTAACTAAAGTCAGTAAATTCAGTAGGCGGGCACATTAAAATTCTGCTTTACAGTTATGGTTACGTTGGTGAAAACTCGAATATAATTTGACCTTAACTGCGTCGAGTGCCTGTTGAGGAACAAAAACCCTGGTCTCCTCCAGTGTGTTCTAGGACGTGGTCTAGGATTCGTTTCAGGACAGGGCCGTTTAAAAATTAGGTCTCCACCTTTTCTCCCTCCTCCTGATGTGCAAATTGCAAGATTCTCTTAAGTACGACTCCAAGTAGAAACACTGGACATTTAGCACTGTCTATATATCAAATGAGTACATCCTTTTCCTATACACAGTTTACATACACTCATACACAAACTCACACGCACACACAAACACGCCACTTTCGATATCTTATTAGAAGTGCGCATTAATCCAATGTCAGTGAACTAGTGTCTTTGCAGGAGGGACAATATGCACCAAAAAGCGTCTGCATTCATCTAAATGCTTGTTAGCAAATACAGTACATATTATAGGTCATTGGGTTTTGGTGTGTACTGTTTTGTTTGTGTAAGCGTGTGTGTGTGTGTGTGTGTGTGTGTGTGACAGACACGGACCAGCATCATGCACACTCTAGCACCCGCACACGTACATTACAAATACACGACAGCCTTCAAAATCTGTGGCGTGAGCTTCGAATGAATGCTCTCAGTCTAGCACAGAACATCATTGGGATATTTCAAAGCCTCGTCCTTGTTAATCCTCATGCCAGATCCCAAACTTTCAAAAACACATTCCAGTACCTTTCCCCTAACTTTTGCATGGCTGGCTGGCTGTACGAGCACCCATGCTGAAAACCACGGTATTTCTAATTCCTTTTGTCACCATAATTTTTTTCTCTCTAACCATCTATTAACCGGAATTTTCTCCAGTACTCCAATACAATCATCCCTTTCTCTGTGATCCCATGGCACGCTCCCACGTTACCAAACAAGCTCTTTCACTACTTCCAAAAGCTTCACCTTTCCAAAGTGCTGTTGCTACTTTCTTACCCTCGTCTAAATAAAAAAAAGTCTAAAAAAAAACATACAGTACTGCGTAAATAAAGAGACGACAAATATTTCTCGGCTGTATGGTGAGTGCGACAGGTGTGTTAAGTGCTTTGAAACATCTCGACCCCTCTCATGACTGACATGCAGACTCTCTCTCGGTCCCTCTCACACAGCCTTTCTCCATAAAAAAATAGAAAGAAATTCGATGAGGATTGCATGAAGTCTTCCTCTTAACATTGTTTTTTTTTTTTTTAAAGTGAAGGTCACCAACCCAGTGTGTTTGCACTTGTACACTTGTATGTATTAGGTCAGGGTATCTCACATTTACACATTAACATCTAGGACTAAATGACCCCTGATTAAGGTTTTTGACAATCATCGAAAACAACTATCTGGTGAGATAGAAGACGAGGGGTTTAAGAAAAAAATAAAATAAAACGCTCAAGATGAAAGTAAAGACTCCACCGTCATCAAACTGAACAGAGTTAAGTGTTGTTCCCTCTCCATTGCGTGGCACGCTGGCACCACCTGATGGCATCGCTGGTCATGTCTGGTGCACCCTGATGACACTGTGAATAACACAAGGGTACACTTATACTAAAGACACAGAGAAGTAGTTTTCCAACTGAAAAAATTCCATGATTTAGCCACAAATCCTTCATGCTCAGATCAGCTGACATGGTATCACTGCTGTGGTTCAGTGTAAAACTACTGGTGTGGCAAGAGGTGGTAGGATAGTGTTTTGAACCAGGCAGCCTCTCAGGCAGCGCACAGGGAGTGAAATCACTGTCAAGAAGCTAACCGTGAGCTAATTCAATTTGAAATTTACATAATGTGTAATGAGCAGCCAGCCAAGAAAAAGAGCCATCAAGCATTGCTCCTGTGTGCCACACATCCAACCAATAAACATTTAGCACGCTTCACAAATCCCTCACCATAAGTCATCTCATGAAAACCACCAAAACGGCACTGATTGCTTGTGTGATATCAAATCCGTCTATAAAAAAAAAAGTGTTATAAACTACATGGACTTAATGTAAGGTGATACCATGTAGGGTAAATTTACCTCTACAGTACAGTATTCAAGATAGAAAAATAAAAACAGAAAACAAAACTTTAAAACCAAGACAAATGAAACATTAATGTGGGCAGGTTTTTTGTAGAATCCTTTTATGTTTTTTTTTTTTTTCCAAATCCCAATGGTTATTTAACAGTCCTGCTAGCCTTCACTTGCCAATATTCGACCTTCCCTCGATGCTGACTTTCACCTCGTGAGGGATGAAGGAAGGTTTGGGCAGGGTCAAGGGCGGCTCCTCCTCTGATTTTTCTACTTTTCGACCTTCAGGGGCGGACCATCTCCGTTTCCTGCCTCCTGACGGCTTATTGGAGCCAGCTTCTGCACCACTGGCAACCTGACCTTTCAAAACAGACCCTCTTTCCCCAAACATGAGATCTCCATTTTCCACATTGGTGCCGCTTCCACTCCCACTCCCGCTCCCGCTCCCACCCTCCCCTCGCTGGCTGATGCCATTCTCCCGCTCGCTGTGCCTGGAGCCTCCTCCACTGCAGCTCTGCGGAGCGTCTGAGACGGCTCTGTGGGGTTTCAGGTGCCCGTGGCCGGAGGGTGGAACAGAGGCGGGGGTGGCCAGCTCCAGAGGCTGAGTCTTCTTCAGAGAGCCGTTCCTCAGGTTCTTGAGCGTGAGTGAAATACAAACATCGCCCACAGAAAGCTTGGTGCAAGGCAGCTCCAGAAGCTGGGTAGTCCGGTCAGGGCAGCACGAAGACCAGCCTTGGCCAAAGACGAAGAAGGGGTACTCCACCAAGACCTCCACACTCACCTGGAGGACAGGGAATGGTGGACAGACACATCAATACAAAGACACTTCTGTGCTTTAAAGCCCCTAAAAACACTCAATGATAACACTCAAAAAAGTGGCTAATCCACTTTATTTGGACTGGATGAGTGATTTACTACCATCACGTTCTGATTCAAGTATTGCTCATTCTTTTATTTTAAAAATAATTTTGCCGGCCTTGATTAGACAGAGAGCGTTAGAGACAGAAAGGAAACAGAGCTGGAATCAAACTGAGGATGTCGCAGTCATATGGTATGTGCCTTGAACCCTACGCTACTTTGCGCCCCCTAAATATTGTTAAATCCCAACTGGTGCATTCATGCATGTTCTTCCAACTGAGCCCCACAAAAAAAAATAAAGAAATTTCTAATGCCAAAAACATAAAACTGTTCTAACTTTGGCAGAAAGTGTGCATGAACAGAGAGATGGCTGCATTTCAAAAACTACAAGTACTTTAGTGTTCTCTAAATTTAGCTGAATGAAAGACATTTTGGAGCATTCTTAAATTCAGCCTGATGATTATGTAATAACTGATTGGTTTGTTGGAGACACAGCTGGATATTGTTGGCACAGCTGTAGAAAAAAAATACAAACATTCCCACCAGGAAGAAATGTCTTTCAATATTTCCAGTAAAACACTATCAACCCAAAAATAAAGCCTTGTGATCTATTACACAAAATCAGTGAAGAGGCTGGAAAATATTCATGCAAAGATAATATTCTGTACTTTACATTATCATTTGTATGTATGACAGAATGAAGAGATGCTTCAGAGAGGGCTTTGAGATATGATGGTTAGAGCGAGGGAGAAAATAAACCTGAGGAGAAAGAAGACGAAGTGAAGGAATATCTGAAATACTGTAGAGGGTGCAGAGAAAGAGAAGGTGGGAGTGGAAAAAGTTACTGAGACGGAGATGAAAAAGGCGAGATTACAAAGGAAGGGTGGGTTGAACAAGAAGAGGAGTGAGGAAGTGAGCCTGAAAGGGAACAATGTCAAGAACGATGCAAGTGTAAGATGTATCAAACACCCTCTCAAAGCAAACGTCAGGCAATATTTTCCCTCCTGTATTATATAATTTTTGACTTCTCCGAGTGAGTCCTCTGAGTGTGGACTCAAAGCCACTACCACCTCTCAGGAAAAAAAAAAAGGTAAGAAGAGCCACTGATGGAGTACAAGAGAGAAAGATAAGTCTTTGAAAGATTGTCAGCTTTTGTGGGGTACAGTATCAAAGAGCAGCCGGGGGCGGGAGAGATGGTTAGAGATGTGCTGTGTGGGTGGACAAGTCACAGCGTGGACAGATGAAATAGATTAACTGGCTTTAACGCACACCCTCAAAGACAGCGAGAAGGGTGTGTGTGTATGTGTGTGTGGGTGTGTGTGAGTGCGTGTGTGAGTGTGTGATTGCAGGCAGAAGCAGAGAGAGAACACAGAAGGATAAATTATAGCATAGTATTACATGTTAAGAGATTACTCCGAGTTCAAAGCTATAAAACAGTGAGAGTTTTATGTCAGAGTATAAAACATTATCTGGGAATGAAGCATGTGACCTAAACTAAAGTACTTTCAATCAGTACTTTAAGTATCACACATGCAAAGTATTACATGCAGCAGTAGAAATGTGCTACTGTATCAGGGCACTCATGTTCCTTTACAGATTACTTGAAAGAAAATCTCATGAGCAGATTCCCACAGTCAACTCCTTGAACTTTCTCTACTGCGAATAATCAGAACATGTTTGTAACATGACTGTCATCCCAGCACATTGAACTTAACCACAGAGGGAAAAGCAGACCCCTGTGAGATTCATGACTATAGAGTCATTAATAAGGGAGCAGCTCAACACTTTCATTCAACATTAATAACACCAGCTATGATTATACATAAAAGCCTTCTTAGGGATCTTGTTAAAACTGGGCTGATCGATTTCACTTGTACTTATGTTTTTAGAGAGGACTGTAAAAAGGTAAAAACATCAGTAAAAAAATTGATAGACAAGTTAAGCAATTAAACCTTTTTGAAAAATTGTTGTCAATTAATTTTCTGTTGTTCCAATGATCTTTTCAGTCGATTAAAGGTTTCAGCAGCGGTCATGATGATGGATCCTAATAGAAATTAACATCACAAAACTGATCCCACCAAGAACTAATGTTGCATGAATACTTTCATTTTCTTGCAAAAAGTTAGACAAGAAGATCGATGCCGATCTCATGCCTGTACATTAATAGTTGAAAAAGCACTGAGAGTTGATTAACTTAGCTCAGCATAGAGACTGGAAACACCTGGGCTTCTAGCTACAAGCACCTCTAAAGCTTAATAACATGTTGTATTGCTAATCTTTAAACAAAGAAAATGTAAAAGCAATGGAGTCATTCATCTGATAACTGATAATTAGCTCAATTGTTAATGCACATACACGTGTTATCAATCTAACTCTTGCAAGATGGTAGCAAAGTGCATTTCTCAAAATGTCAAACTATTCCTTTAATAAGGGTTGGACCCTGTCTCTCACCTGTGCACGGTGCTCACCAACAGAAAACTGAACCACAGCAAAGTTGGGAGAGGTGTGGCTCCCTTCGATGCGCTCCACTGTGGACGAGTCGATCTTCAGCTCGCTGCTGATCTCGGCGCTCTGGATGAAGTCCTCCGTCTTCAGGTCCTCCACGCGTTTCAGCTCCCCGTCAGCCAGCTGGATGATGGAGCCCTTGATGAAATATGGCGGGAGTGAGGGGGGCGCCACCGTACTGGATGGGGGAGGAGGAGCAGAAGGAGTGACCAGCCCCGGTGGAGCGGGAACAATGGGGAGATGAAGCTGGGCCTGGACCACGGCACCTGAAGCGGCCTGGTGGTACGAGCCACTGGAGGTTTCCAGAGTTTCTCCTTTAGGGGCAGTGGCAGCAATGTATGTGTGTGGGAGTGTGGTAGGAAACGTTGTGGCTTGGGTAGATGACGTTACGTGAGAGGTTACAGGTTCCAATGTGGTGACTCCACCTCCACTAACAGGGATAATGACCGGTTGGGCGCCAGGAATGAGTAAGTGTTGTTGTAGGCTGGTGTGGTAGCTGATTGGCGCATGCTGGCTCCCGTTGCCTCCTGCGATGTAACCAATGATTGGTGGTTGAGGGTAGATACTGGTGGAGGGGAGCCCCATTGACAGTGACTCTGTAGCATTGTGGGTGGTCTGGATAACGGTCTGGGGCGACAGTGTGCTGACAGCAGCTTTCAGGCTGTTGACACTCAATGGGGGTGGAAATGTGAAAGAGGAGGTGGCGTTGGAGGAGGAGGGTGTGCGATTGACAGGCTTGCCCAGGAGGATGCCACCCTTCTCCAGGTGTACCGGGGCAGAGGTTGTCAGCTTCTCAGGGCTGGCTCTGGGTGGCACCAGCTGGTGGTCCCCATGGCTGTTGGGCATAAGCATGACAGAGGTTCTCAGCCCTGAGGGGTCATGAGTAGAGTACTCTGATGGCAGAACCAGCTGGCGGGCCTCGTAGGAGGACAAAGAAGAAGTGCTGTCTCGTGATTTGCTCCCTGGCTTGGAGAGGCTGGACTCTGGGGATATTCCAAATCGCCTGCCCCTTTCCAGCTCTCCATTGTGGAGCTCTCTGGGTCTGGAGCTAATTTCCTCTTTCCTGGTGGGCCCGTCCCCATACTGCACCACAACCTGGGACATCCCATGTCCCAAAGTATGGTGGGCGTGCAGCGACTGATGAGGAAGGTGAACACCTCCATGGTGATGAGGCGACGGCAAAGTCCGTTGGGAGGTTGACAACTGAACATGGTGAGGAGAGGGGTCTGTAGAAGGCGGAGGCATGGAGGTACACCCTGTGGATGCTCTCTGCTGGTCATGTTTGGAGGCCTGCGAAGGAGCACAGACTGTCTCTGTGTGTGAGGGTCTCTGTGCGGCCAAAGAGGAGGAGGAGAGGGGGGGAGGAGGAGGAGGAGGTGGAAGCAGTTGAGGGGAGATGTAGCCTGCGTATGGGGCAGTGTAGGGTGAGGCTATAAACTGCAGGTTGGGTGGCAGTTGGGTGTAATGGACAGTTCCTCCAACTGTGGACTGTGACAGGGGGGACGTATAGACTGTAGGAAGAGATGAGACTAGCCTCAGTGAGGAAGAGGAGGATGAAGAGTCTGATGTGGAGAAGAGGGATTTGTATTGTGGCCCGTCAGACTGACTTGAGCTACAATGCCCACCCACGGCACTCTCATTGCCACCAGCCACACTGGCAAGCCAAGCCATGTTCTCTGTGCGCTGGCTGTCGCTGGCAGGTGGCAGGATGGGTGAGCGGTTTTCAGATGGTAATGTACATGAGGGGATCTCCCTCTTCTTTGGGGGCAGACATTCATTACTGCGTTCCTGGTTGGACTTCATGCTGACTTCGCCTCACGTCCCTCAACTGTACTTGCGTTTCCTCAACTTTTGGACTTTTATATGATGTTTTTTCTCTCTCTCTCTCTGACTTTCTATTTCACTTTCTTATCTCTTTTTCTCACTTTTGATGATCTCTCCCTTGTCACTTTAATTAGCTATAAATGTACTTTCCCAATCTTTTCTCTCTTTCACTCTCTATCCAGTCCACCCAAGGCCGTTGATATCAGGTCTCTTTCTTGATAACAAAGAAAATCCAGGCCCTAACAAGCAGGTGAGGAAGGATTAAAGATGGAGATGAAAATATGGAGGGGTGGTTAGAGGGGGGTAGGGCGATCTGTTTGGTCCAGGGGTCTTTAGCGGCTGAAGGGTGAGCTCAGTGTGGTAGGGGAGAGTGTCACGACGTCACACCTGCTGCTGCCGCCGAGGACGACGGGGGGCCGAGTGCGTCGCACTTCATGCGGAATCATTTCCCTGCAAAAGCAAGCCTGCTGACACCCAGCACAATCCTGTGGAAGAGAGAGAGAGACAGACTGTTAGGAAAAGGTGTGAATCTCAAACAGATGAACAGGTAGAAATACTTACAAATTTGAGCGTTTTACATTTTTGTATGTGTGCGATTGGTTATCACCTAGACAGCAACCATAATCACTATAATCTGCTCCTCACTTCATCTTCTCATCTCCATCTGGTCCAGATGCCCTCAGACTTTCCCTTATCTTGACATTAATTTTTCTGCCTTCCCCATTGAATTTGTTTGCCTGTGGTGGACTGCTTTCCCAGTTAACCTTTGTACTATTGTTTTTGATTAGATCTTTGAACTACATCAAGCTCAGCCTCAGCTGTCTGCGTTTGGGTCCTTCCCTTGTATTCCTGTTACCCTTCTTGACAATGACAATGACAAGCTAATCCTCAAAATTCATCAAATGTAGATGTGTTCACACTGTCTCTCAAGTAAAAGAAAAAAACAATGTAAATTTACATTGTAAATGCAAATCTAAACTTTTGACTATTTGGTCCAACCATTTATTCTTCACAATACTGCAACTACCCTAGATCATGTTTTACAACCAGGTGCAACTTCAATTCAAAGACTGAGAGATCAGACCAACACATGGTTCCAGCAAACACAGGACAAGAAAACAAAAAACAAGGCAAACAAAATGCACCAAGCACAAAAAAATAGACTCCAAGAAAAGAGACTGTTGAGCTATAGGTTTACTGCCATGAAGGTCAACAGACAGACCATGAGCCAATGAACAGCTCCATAACAAAAACAAGGCCATGGACTAACACAAGGACCCTCTGCAACAAGATATTCAGGAGCGCAAAAACTCGCACACACAACTGTGTTTGAAGGGAACTGGAATGTTATAAAAGATCAAACAAAGGCAATGAGTTGGTGAAATGATGCGCTGCAACAAGCTATTCATGTGGTATCCCCTTGAACTTTTCCATGGATGTTACACATGATTGAAACTGGTAAAAAAATGGCTACAAGGAAAAGAGATCTTGTCCTTCTGGAGTGCAAAATAAAATGAGTTGTTGTGCCACCAGGTTGCTAGTCAGTGGTTTTCCGGTGCCTCGACAGTGGGTCAACAAAAGAATTGAAGTGGAATAAAAATAATCCAAGAAGTTCCTATGGGTCCAGAAAAGTGTACTCCCAATAATAATAATAATAATAATAATAATAATAATAACAATCTAAACAATTCCAAGAAGTTTGCAGCACCTGCTGTACTCAGACCTCTGATTAAAAGCCTGCTCCATACTCAACAAAGTATGTGTGAGTGTGTACCACATGTGTGCGCGCCATCTGTTAGCGAAGACCCCCTGCTGCAAAAGATGGAAAGCTTGGTGTGAATCTCATAAATAATGTACAAGCATCTTAAGCACATGCACCCACCCACACACACAAACAAGCACACACTATCTTGCTTACTCAAACACTGACACCTGGGCGTATTCAATTATGCTGACACATGTTCTTTTCCTGACACAAAGCGCAAGTTCGTTCACACACACACACACACACACACACACACACACACACACACACACACACTCTTTTCACAAACTAGTGCATGAAAGCAGCACATGCACTGGCTCGAACGTTTGTCCAACTTAAAGACTTCACATTTGCACACTTGAAAGTGGGCCGAGTATCAGTTGACCGACACGACAAAAACTTGCAGTAAAATGCACAGCAAGCAAAACTGTTGTTACAGCAACAACACGCCGACTGCAAAACACCGTTTGTCTGTTTGTTATTATTTCCTCAGTTATGAGTTTGCAAAGTCAGTTAGTTTACTTTGTCACAGGCTGAGTGCGTTTTTTGACAGGAAATAAAATGATAAGTTAAATAACTATGAAACAAAAGGCAGTTGCGAATATTTTGCATCTATAGTGTGTAAGAAAATGGATGGAAAATGTATCTTGACATAACAATGGACGCCTCTTGCTTGACATCATTACCCAAGAATCAAGCATTTATTATTGTGCATTTGGAAACACTGAGACTCTGTACACACAGACATTTATGCAACTGCTTCTCTGAATATAAGACTGTAATTGTTGCTGACTGTACTCACATTAGACCCCACACTACACAGCCTCCTGTGTTGATGATGACTCCAACTATCTGATCTCTGTAGTTTCCAGGCCACAAAGGATTTAATCTTTCAACCAGAATGACTGGGTCAACACCTTCCAGACTTCCTAAGGTTTATTTGCTAATTTCTGCATGCCTGCAGCGACACTAATTGCACCCACTGTGTCTATGTCTGTGTGTGTGTGTGTGTGTGTCTGTAGCACGAGGGACATCTTGCATCTCAAGCAGTTTCCTGTGATTTAAGAAGTGTCGCAGTGCTACTACAACACAACTGCAGAGACAGGCATAGGAGTGCAATGCAATCACATGCAAATTCACATGCACATACAGTGGAAGAGCACCCGCACACACACAGACACACACACACACTTTTTCAAGCACACGCCATCTGTTCAATCAAGCAGGCATGACTCAGAGGTGTGCAGAGAGGTACTGTTGATTGGTGAGGTTTCAGCACTGAGATGCAATCTTCTCCGCCTCTCCCTCCTTCACTCTACCTCCACTCGACTGCTCTCCTGCCTCAGCCTGCCCACCTCTCCTCCTTCATAACTCCATTCTCAATTATCATTCTTCCATCTATTGGTTTTATGTTCTTAATCATCTATCTCCTAATGTCTCTGCTTCTTGTCTCTTGGCATCCCTTCACATTAATCTTGTACTTGTCTCTCTACTGTACCACACCTCATTCACTCTACTGTTCAACGCTTTGTCATAAAATATGGTCGGTATAGATAGATATTCAACAAGCTCCTGCTCATATGAAAACTTTGAGATAAGAGGAATATTACGTGTCTGTGGGCTCTCAGATTAGAGACATTTCATATCGGCTGTCACATCAAACGCAGGCTGTCTGTACATCCAGCCGCAGATCTGTTCATGCTGTCATCTGTGAGAGCTTTGATCTTCACAGCGAGGCACGTCATTTCTAACAGTTCACTCTGGCATGTGAAAAAGGTTTCTGAGAATTCCAGGAGAAACGTTATAAGCATTGTGTAATGTGATTTATCGTACTGCTGTTACATATAGTATAAAGCAAGGTACAGTGCCGCAGCGGTTGAACAGCTCATGTTTGGAATATGTGCTAAAGCAACATATTACAGTAAGATTGTTATTGCACAGAAGGGAAGTAAACTTCTACAAGAAAAGTGGTTTGTCATCTTGCATGGCTGCTGAGTTGTACAACAGGAACTTCAAATTATACAATATAGGAATACAGGAACTTAAACCATAAATAATATTCACTCTCTCTTTATCCTTATTTTCTTCTCCACCAAATCTTAAAGGAAATATCTGTCTCTTTAACAGCAAAACCCTCCACTATGTTCACCAGGTAGTTGCTGACTTTGTCCGCCGTTTGGTGGTGGAACTTTTTTTGCCTGCTGTGTATTGACATGACACTGATAAGAGGTGAAAATGAAGAGGGCTGAAAAACCAAAGCAATTGGGTTAAAGATGCAAAAATGCTCTGTGCAGCTGGGGTGAACTGCAGAGTCGGGTGATAATTCTCTGTGGGTTTGTCACTACAAGCAACACCTTTAACATCACTTGCAGTCATTTGATTTGTTGTTAATATGGAAATCTTGATCAGAGCAGGTTTAACTAAAACACAGCAGGAACAGACGAGGAGATGCATTGACACAATAATCGTGGGGAATTTCAAGCTTGGGTCTTTTCCCTTTTACTTTGTCCTGCAGTGTTTGTTAGAGAGTAAAAGAAAAAAGGAAGAACAGAAAAACACTGTGATGGAGAAAAAAGGAGTGAAAGAAAAAGACTCATTCTCGCTGTAAACTCCTCAGCTGAGACTCCACTGAGGGCTACATTCCCTCCTTATTAACCCTTGCAGCGTGCAGGCTGGGAAACTTTTGAGCCCCCCAAAAAAAAAACTACAGCAACAATTAACGAAGGAAGAAAACAAGGTGGATCGACAGAGGGATTTGAGGGAGAGATAAAGAGGGGCAGGAAAGTGAGGAAGAAGGGAGAACAGGGGTATGAGAGCGAGGACGCATGGGAGAGAGAAAGAGAGGCGAGCTCAACTGACCTACATTGCAAAAAGAGAGAGTATTACTTCACCGAAACTGACACTCAAACACACATTCACTGAAAAGCTATGTCACCTGAATCTTGCTGAGTTTGCAACGCGTACGTGTGTGTGCGTGTGTATGAGCAAATGTGTGTGCGGATATCAGATGACCTGTAACCCAAGCCGTCTGTCCTCCATGTGCTTTAGTCTCTCTCTCACACACACATTCACAAACACAATGATCCAGCTTACAAAAGAGTGTGTGTGCGCATGTGTGTGTGTGAGTCAGTAACCTGAATCATTCACTCATGCACTATACTATTGTCCTTCTACGGTCAAAACAGTGGAGGTGTGTATATGTCACCCTTTCTTTCACGCTCAAACACACACACCCACACACACACGTATATATCGTGTACTTCTTTTTCTTTCTTTCAGGTCCAGCAATATGCTGCAGCTAAACATATGGATTTATGTATGAATTGTAAAGTACTCATACTGTCTGAGGTTTGTGATTACAACCCTGCAGGGAGACCGAATTAAACTGATCTTTCATGTATCAATTATGTATAAAAACAGCATGTTACAGTAACACACATTAAACCATACTCTCTACGTGATGCATTTAACTTAAATGACAATCTATAATTTATAAATCCTTCTAGTTTACTCAAGCAGTAATGGAGCGCTTTGTGGTTATGGCGCCAGCGCTGCTAGTATGGACGACAATACTGTAACTATGGTCATTTGCAGCAATTACAAAATGTTTTCAACAGACATTCAAAGACACAAACGCAGGGTGTGACAGTCCTACAGCATATCTTTAGGGAACTTCCTAAACTTCCCCAAACAGCCGATACAATATGTTCAATGAAAACAAGTCTAAAAGATATGCAAAGTTATATGTTTCTTTTCCACATTTAAAGATTGTATCTGCCCCTGGAGCCTCTATACAGCACACTCTTATGAGATAGTATCATAAGAGATTCGTGGTTCTGACTGAATCAAACTATGTAAAAATATGTTTTCATATTTCCATTGAATAAATGTGTTGTTAAGCTCTTGTTTTATTGTTGTAGTTTTGGTTGGTGCCATCAACTCTGCTGCATTGAGCTTTAGTTCTTAGCAGCAACAGCATGATCTATAATTATATTCTGGTATGTCGGCTCCATAAACAAAATCCACTTAAAGTCCCCTTAAAGTAAGAACCTCCATTCAACTTTGCATTTCAGCTCAGGGTGGTAAAGAGAACAATACATTGCATTACTTTAAAAACAGCTTATTCCATCAAGATTTAATGGTGACGATTACAGTGAGCAGGAGCACGACTCTGAAAATGCATTTTGTTGTTTTTGGACAGCAGGTTACAGAACATACTGACTTGTGTCTTCATTGTGTGTTAATGTCACACACTAACCACACAATGAATGCTTAGCGGGGATTTTGTTTCCATAAATGACATAATAACTTTGTGTTGTTTTGCCATCAACTCACCAACAGGCCACTATTTGGTCTGTAAAAGCATTTAGATAAAGGCCACATTGATATAAAAACTGGTGTGCGCGGGCTCCTTATGTCTGTTGCATTTGAGTGTGTGTGTGTGTGCATGATTGCCCAGCCATAATCATAATCATGATCAAAGGGATAAGTCCAACGTGATGTGTTATCTCACTGCTAAATATAGTTCAACTGGAAAGTACAGTGCTGCTGCAGGCTTATACTTCTCTGTCTCTCTCTACTTCTCTATTTCTTCCTCCATGTCCCTCTGTAGTCTTTTGCCTATGTGGTTTCTCATCAGTGTGGGTGTGTGTGTTTGCATATGTGCGTGTGTGTGTGTGTGCACAGTACAGGGACCCTTGCCAGACTGGGAACTCTGACAAGGCTGCCACTCTCCACTAGTGATTACACACAAACAACAACAAACACACACACATGGGAGTATGGTCAGATAGTGAGGGAGTAATGGAGGACAGATGGAGAGAGAGAGAGAGAGAGAGAGAGAGTTAGAGAGAGAGAAGCAGGGGAAGAGAAGAGGGAGGGGAGGGTGACGGAGAAAAAGAGAAGCAAGAGTGAGGGAGAGGGAAAGAGTGGTTAAGAGTTACACAAACAAAGAGAGACAGAGATGGAGAGAAACAAATGACTGTGAGAAAAAGAGAGAGTCTCTTTCAGAAAACAAACACTTAGGCAGCGTTGCATGACTTGCACTTTCTCACCCCTCAACAACCCTGAGGTTGGGTGGCTGGGTGGGTGAGTGGTTGGGGAGGGGGGGTAGACAGACAGACAGTCAGGGAGAGCCTGAGAAAGGAGACGGCCAATGGAAAGAGAGGAATGAGAGAAATGTGTGAGGAGAAGCGACGAGAAGAGAGGAGAAGAGAAAAGAGGAGAAGCAGGGAGGGGAAACACTTCAGGACGACGGCCGAATGGGAGAGACGAGCGACGACGATTGTAGGGAAAACTAGGGCAGACGCAGTACGCACTTACAAATGACATACTGTGATACAACAAGACAAGCGTTTGGGACACACACACACACACATACACACACACACACACACACACACACACACACACACTGACTCTCTCTCTCTCTCTCTCCCACACACACTTCATTCAGAGCGAGCGCAAAACTGTGTGAAGTGTACTTACCAGGGTAGCAGGAGTAGCCCACTTCTGCAGCATGCTCTCTCTCCCCCTCTCATTCCTTTCCTTCCTTTCCTCCTCTCTTCTCCTCCTCCTCTCTTCTGCCGTGTCCCTTGTACAGCACCCTGAGTCTCTCTCTCTCTCTCTCTCTGTCTCCCTCCCTCCCCCCCTCAAGCTGAAAATCCAGAGCAGATTCGGCGTACTTGTGCTACAAACTGCTCTCGGCCTTTCTCAGCTCCCCCCCCAAACACACACACTCTCACACACATCTCATATATCTTGACAGCCAGTCAGGAAGCTCCCCTCACTACCGCTGATAGACAGCACTCAGGTGATCTCACACACACACGCACAAAATTGGTAGCACACACTTGCACACGCCCACGGGGAGGGAGTCCCGCATGCAGAGCTCCAACGTGTATTATGCAAGGGGCTGAATGCGAGCCAAAGCTCTCACACTGTCTGCCCTACACACACACACACACACACACACACACACACACACACACACACACAGGGCCCCTCCCACGGTTCGCTCGGCCAACTTCATCAGGTATTCATTCAAAAAACACACACACGCCAGCTGGCTGCACGCCCAGAGACCGCTTACAAGCAGGGAAAGAGGACGAGAGAGAGGGGGGGGGAGAGAGAGAGAGAGAGAGTGAGAGAGAGAGAGGGTGGGAGGTTGTTTCAGTGAGAAGGGCAGAGAGGGGGGAGTGTGGGAGAGATAAAGAGGGGAGTGAGCGGTGGAGATTAGAGCGAGTACATGAAAGAGTGACACATGGACAACTCATGTACGTATACAGATATGCATGTATCTGTGATTAATAGGTCCTTTTAAACTCAGTTTATTGATTTATCGTGACCTATTAAATGTCAATCACAACGTCCCAGAACCTAAAGTGGTGTTTTTTTTAAAGGTCAGACATTTGATTTAAAATTACATGAAACAGAAAAAGCAGCAAATCTTAACATTTGATAAGCTGGAAGCTGAGAGCATTTGGCATTTTTTGCTTGATAAATATAAATTTAAATCACTGACACATCATTAAAATTATCATCAATACACATGCATAAAGACAGATATAATCATATACCTGTATATATGTAAATATGCTGAAGACAACCACTCACACACACTCCTATAAGTTTATACGATCAAACACGCAGACAACATTAGAATCACTATCAACTGTATTTCCCCCTTTTGCAGAAATACAGTAGATGTCATGCTCAGATTTAACAAGGCTGCACTTCCCAATTTCCACCACTAGATGTCACAACTGATTACCTCACCGACAGTGTACAGCAGTCTATTTCCGTTAGTTAGCTGACCTAGTTAAAAGACCATTTGGAAGTAAATATAGATGAAATGTGCTCCTCAATGCTAAGAGATGTAGCACGCACAGGGAAGAAGTGAGCACTCACTCGTAAGAAGTTAACACACACACACACGCACGCGAACACACACACACGCAGAATTGTAATGATTCCCACTAGACTCAATGGGTCTAAACATGCACCAAAAAGCACATCCTGTTTGTGTTAGTTGGTCTTCCTGTCAGCTTGATATGAATCCTGGCGTTCAACATTGGATATCCACAGAGGGTTTAACTATTGCAGGGCAGGAGACATTTCAAAGTTTGCTCTTAATGTTGTAAAGAGGACTGAAAGAACGTGCAAAAATGTGGCCAGAGAGGCTCGGCTGGGTAAGAGGATTGCAAACTGGTAATCTGACAGTTCTTTGTGCTCTTTTTTTTATTTTATTTTGGGAGGCATTTTTGGTGATAAGCACTAAGAGCTATGATGTTTTACATTCATTTTTGACCTCAATCAAGCAACGTACTGTATGATCCGGATTCCCGTCTTTGACTCTGTGTTTACGTTTCTGGTCGGTTGCGAGATGTTGTTGCTCATGTTAAAGATATAGTTCCTGATTTGCTGTAGCCCAGTGCCCGCAAAATAGCAAAATTTCCTTCCTGTTTTGAAATTAAACTATGCACGCCATTTAGGGGTTTTATGCACGCTATTGGAAAATATAACATCAAAGTGTGTGTGTCTTTTAACCAGTTTGCCTTGTATATAATGCAATAATTCCTGCAGCATATTAAATATCACTACTGAGCTCTGAAAGAAAACGATATAAATGAAAGAAAATGTTATAGCTTTAACTAAGAGAGCAGGGAGAGAGAGACAGAATGACAAGGACGAGATTAAGAAAGAGATACAGATAGACTCAATAACACAGAATTAGACACAGACAGAAGCCCTCAGAGACGCACAGAAAACTAGACTAGACTGCTTCACAGCCGTTTCTGTTTTGTCAGGTGACCTCAGCTAAACTCACCTGTTGCCTTGGCAGCTAATTGGAGCCTCTCAGTATTTAATCATAATTCATTCTTGTGGGTTTGTTTACAATGTGCCGCCAAGACGAAGCAGTGCGAGAGCGAGCACAAAGAGCTGAGAAACGAGAGAATCAATCACGAGAGGTTTCCCATTTTTTTTTTGAACGGTGACTTTAGTTCTGTCTCTGTAATGTCTTTGTTGAACTGGTCAGCCTCTTTTCTCGGTCCAGCCGAGGTGGCCACGCGTCAACGCCCTTCCATCACTTCTGAAAGCACACGGACCTTTGCCCTCCACCTCCAAAACTATACTCTAGACCCACATAAATATCCAGTGTCTTCATGCTTTCTTCAACCATTTCGACCAGGAAAGCTGTTTTAGTTGGATGTTATTAACAACTGGAGACCATCACTAAATGTCTGGAATATCACCACTTGATCATAACTTGCTAATATCGAGTGTCACTCCTTCGGCAAAATCCGCACTTTACTGTCCCCGAGCTTAAAAATCTCTTCATAAACCTGTCCCCGCCTCACAATTTACATCTCTACTCTATGACTGATGGATTCTATTACATGAAATCACTATTTCATACGGCTGCATCTTGAGAACAAGATGGAGAATTTGTAAGGTGTTTTTGAATGCACATAAACCATCTCTGCTGAGATTTTCATAAAAACAAATTGCAATTATTGACTTGTAGTAACCATGAGCCCATCTACGGGGAAAATACATTAAAACATATCCTGTAATTTCCTCTTTTGTAACATCCTCAGACTCTGGCTTCTCAGAAGTGACTTGCCTACTGGAATATGTCGAGAGTGATGAAGCCAAAGTTTGAATGGCAATGGATTCCACATAACCACTAACTCAGTCAATAATCACCTCATAATCGGAGTCATTCTAATGTTAAGTGCAGTAAAATATTCCTCAGCAAATACTTTCATCATTTCTTCTGTCTTTCGGCGGAGTGGAGAACAGTCTCAGTCAGAGCCAGTCACTAAGGAAACTGATGAAAAGCTTCTATATATACACACACACATATATACATATCACAGACGTCTCTGCTCTCTCTCTCGCACCCACACATGCTGCCTCTCTCGTTCTCTCATTCGCCCCCGCAAACTTCACACACACTGTGGTTATGACAACAACACCCCCCACTGCCGCCGCCGCCGCCACCACCATCCACCCCCTTCCTACACTCTCTTTACCCATCCGCCCCCCACCCCCCCTGCCCTTCGTCTCTGTCGGCGAAAGCTCTCTTGTTTATCCATGTCTTTCCATCTGTCTGTGTGTGTATGTGTGACTGTGTGTGTGTGCGGGAGAGCGTGAGACAGCAGGTGCAGAGCCATCTAATGGTCACACACCAAACACACACACACACACACACATACAAATGATCACTCCGAGGCTGGCTTCACGAAGGCACGCCCTTATTACAACATCTTAATCATATCTAACTTGTGTCCTCTTTATAATCTATTATTCATAACCTTTTTGTAATTGTTACATAATCATGTTAACAGTGCCCTTTGAACCGTAGGCCATTTACAAACTCCACAAATATCTTTCACTCTCCATACCCCTTCATCTCTCTCTCACAAACCCTCTGCCAGTGCTGTGTTAACTTGCTGGCAGCGTAGTGTGCCACTTCAGCCCAAGCCACATCCCATTCACAAACCTACTAATCCACACACACTATTAGATCCCTGCTAGTCTCACACACACACACACACACACACACACACACACACAAGAAAGTATGCATGTGTGTGTGTTTGTGCAGGATTAGGGAGGGACTGGAATGGATGGGCAAATCACTGCTAAGCTCCTCTATTGCTGTATAATCCCACTGAGTACACACACACATGCACAGATGCACAAATGCGTAAATATGAAAAACATGCCCTCAGACGTGCACATGCGCAAACACGAACCGACGCTCTCTCGCTCTTTCATTTTCACACACGTACAAATTTGCGTGCACACAAGCAGCAGCAGTCATCGCAGACATTCAGACACACAGATACGCAGGCAAATGTCCAACAACGCTCAATCAAGGGCAGAACCAGACATAAACACCCAAATATCATTTCAAAGACAATATATAATCCTGTTCAGAGAATGTGTGCTGCTGCACAAAAGGCAGTAAGAGAGAAATGTAGGAGGGGAGGCAGTTGCAGAGAGAAAAGAGGAAAAGTAAAAGGCAGAAAAGAGGATTGAGAGAAAAGGGACAGATAAGTGTAATTCAAAATCCATTCATCATTACACCATCCATTCATTCATTCTACCCACACAACTATCACTCCTTTGTCCGGTCCTTCAACATAAGACCTTAACAAATATTAAAAGAGAATGTTACTCACTTTGGAAAATGGAATATGGAGCTATTGCGAGCCAGTTTTTATTATGAACCACTGAACGACAGCTCAATTAGCATTTAAAACATGGAAAGAGGCTACTAGTTTATTGACTTCATCGAGCAACAACAAAACTCCTCCAAACAGAAAGTATAAAATCCTGCAGATATTTCTATTTTGCACATGAGTGATTTTCCTGTTTGGATGATAAAGTTAAACACTTGATATGTGTTTATATATGCTATATCTTTTTCATTATTCTAATGGCACATATTTTGGTCTGAAATAGCTGTTGCTTTAAGTTTTTAATGGTTATTTTCATATTTGATTTATGTGAAGCTGATTTCTCAATTTATCGCCTAAATCATTTGGTCTATAATGTGTCAGAAAATAGTGAAAAATGTGCCTCGCAATTTCTTAAATAGCTCCTTTTTTAGAACAGCCCAAAGGCCAACAATCTTCAATTCACTTTCACAGAGGAATTAAGTAGCTGCATTTATTCATATTTGAGAGGCAACAACCGGAGATGTTTGGGCATTTTTACTAATAAATGATTATCATATTAGTTGACAAATAATTTTCTGTTGATTGATTAATTGAGTGATCATTTCAGCTCATTCATCATCTAAGTGCCCTCAGGTCAGGGTTAATAACTAAATATATGTCACATAATGTAAAAATGAAACAACACAGACATACAGTCAATGTGTAGTGTGTTAGT
Organism: Holacanthus passer; assembly: GCA_025331565.1. NCBI lineage: Eukaryota > Metazoa > Chordata > Actinopteri > Pomacanthidae > Holacanthus > Holacanthus passer. Next base: position 5,710,654 of record JAFREQ010000002.1, on the reverse strand, counting down.
TACTGACACAGCACGCTGTTATTTCTAATGGATTTTTCTTCCTCACTATTCACACAAAAAGTCAATTAGCGATGCTAATTTAAAGCAAATCCTTAACGTTTATCACACCTCATCTCTGTGCTCCCATGATCTTTTCATGTGAGTGGGACATGGTGAGAAATACAAGCAGCCAATCAGGCTCTGATGACGTGAGTGTGATCGTTTCTTAGCCGAAGTCGGGTTGAGGACAGGCTGACAGGTGTGGGATGTGTGACTCTGAGGGGCTGCGGGGAGCACGGCACTAAACAGAACGCCTGTGGAGACAAATGGTAATACACACACAACTGTCGACTAATGCTGCTGGATTTGCTTGTCAGCACACGCACGCACACACACACACACACACTTGCATGTCAGAATGGAAGAAAAAGAACAAGCACTGTTTTTTCCTGATGGTGCCTGCCTGCGTCCACATCTAGGACAGAGAGCCACACTGTTGTGTGTGCTGAAGGTGAACTGCCCCGCTGTAATGGGCATAAGCAGGCAGACTGGCACTAATTGGCATGAATGGGCACGGCAGCGGGCATTGTGTGGATGAAGGAGAGGTGGGCGACTGCTCAGCGTGTGTCCTTGTCGGTGAATAATGTGTTCCACCTTTTCAAAAGGCGCACGGACAAAAATGTCAGACAGGCAGCAGCGCTGGTTGAGCACGCAGACTCGCACACATCATCAAAGGCCTCCACTGCTCCACGCACACACACATCCAACACCCCCGAGACTCAACAGGACACACATGCAGTACACACCGGGGCTATACAGAACGCAGCCTTCATCCAAACAAACAAATTCCACACACACACACACACACACACACACACACACACACACACACACACTAACACACACTCCACAGGTGTCTGCATGCTGCCCAGCAGTACCTCTACTCCTGAGGCCAAAAGCTGCATGGGGAACACAACACAATAGGTTTTGATTAAACACACAAACCCATGCATGTCCATTCACTTCATACAATCAAATGTATATAATCATGTTGATTGCTGTCAGGCTCCCAGATGGGAAAATGGCTCCAGTCAATTGGGCAATTTCTCTACAGATTGAAGTATGTATTGTGTGTGGTGTTAGCAAAGGGACAATGTGTCCAACACATGAAAATAAACTGTGGAAAAGGCCTTTACATCTGCACACACACATACACATACACACACACACTCACACAGAGGATTATTTCTCCATCTAACTCTTCATTAAAGAATCTACTTGTGTAAAAATAAAGTGGTTGCTATGCTTTTATAAATGTGCACGGTTGTACAAGCAAATACGTTTTACAGCTGAACCATAAACTTTGTTATTTAAAGATGAAAGTAAACGGTAACGTCAGTGAAATTTAAAGCATTTTGAATAATAACTATGTATGAAAACACAAAAAGCAAAAACGTACATGTGTCAGAAATAATAATAGTAATACAAATGCTGCAGTGCACATCTCTGCAATCTTTTTGCTTATCTACTACGATTCAGGCTGATATCAATACATCTGAAAGAGCCCAGTATTGGCTTTTAATACCGGCATGGAAATGCATTGGTTGTACTCTAAATAATTTCTCATTATTTGTATGTTAATTACGAAATTCTGTGACTAACTAAACAAGTCATAGCTTATGATTAAATTAATGATCCACTTTCCAGTGTCTCCAGACACCATTGAGGCTACTGTTAAAATATTCAAGTGAGTACGCTCACACTGGCCCTGCTAAAGTTAGGGAAGAGCAGAGTTTGCAGACAGACTGAATGACTAACTGCACAATCATCTCATTGCTTGTCTCACTTTTCCAACTAATCTTTCACTTTCTTTCAACATCATTATTTTCAGTAATTTTTTATGCGCACACACACACACACACACACAGACACACACACACACAGAGTATTGTACATACACAAACGCAGATGAAAGGAAATTCCATCTCGGTGACATTCTCTGGGTGGGCCTTTTCAAACTAAGGAAAGACCAGTGAGTGCTTTATGAGTGTGTGTGTGTGTCCTGTTACCAAAAAAACTTTTTTGTATGCAAAATTCTTTCTGCATGCAGCGTCTCATGGACTGAAAATAACATGTTTTAGAAAATGTGGCAGTCTCTCTCTCTCTCTCACACACACACAAACACACACACAATTGTCTTGAGACTGCTTGTATGTATCCTTACAAACACATAAAACCCTTTGACCCTGGCCCAATTTCATTGCCAAACCCAATTTTTGCCTGGGCGACCACTGACACTGTGCGTGATTACAGTTTGACAGCGGTTATGTAAGGCTTCGCAGTGGAAGGGAGAAATAAAGAGGGAAAAAAGTGTGAAGAACAAAGGAGGGAGGGCCAGATAATAAGAGGAGAGGAGTGGAGAGGAGAGGAGAGGAGGACGAGGGGAGGACGAGGCAAGGAGGAGAAGAGAGGGAGAGCAGGATAAAATTACAAGAAAATGAGGAGAGGAGCAGGAAAAAGATGGAGTGAGACAGTGATGTCACCTTGTTGGGCACTGCAGAGAGAGGGACAAAGAAAGAGAGAGAGAGAAAGAGGACATCGAGAAAGAGACGTACGAGATCTATTAGCTGATATAAGTCGTGCAGACAACCTCCCACTCCTTAGGCAATTGATTTGAGGATATTGTGCTGTGTGTGAGAGAGAGAAAGTGTGTGAGAGTGAGTGACAGTGAAACTCTGGCTTTGGGCCTCGGGGCATAATGTAGTACTACTAGAAATCTCTCTTTTGAGACTGCACTTAGTCTTTCTCCTGTCAGTGTGTGTGAGTGAGCATGCATGCAGACACACTGTGTGTGTGTGTGTGTGTGTGTGTGTGTGTGTGTGTGTGTGCAGGACTGATTGTGTGTATGTGTGTGTGTGTGTGTGTGTGAGACAGAGAGATCAACAGAGACAAAATGAAAAGAACTCTGCAGTTTGTAGCTAAATGAGCATGTAAATGTGAGCTTTAGTCACTTTGGTGTGTGTGTGTGTGTGTGTTACTCATTTGTGAGTCCTGCTCACACAAGGTAAACCATTGAATTAGGGGGTAAAGTGTAGGTTCTTGTTTAATGTAAGGGTTAGCTGTAGCATGTAACGTTTACGGTTAAGTCTCCAGAGGATAAATACAAGTCAACGCAGTGTCCTCCGAAGTGACAAAAACAAGTTTGTGTATCTGTCTCTGTGTGTGAGTGTTTCAAGATGACAGCATAAAGGAATGCCTCAGTTCAAGACTTGCCAAGAGCACTTTTCCCATACGCCAGAGAGCCAAGACTTCCCCAACCAGCCAAGAATAGCACCGACTCCCTCTCTCTTTCTCTCTCTCTCTCCATCACCCACACACACACTTTTTACTCTTCGGATTCAATGAGAAAGAGTGTGATAGTGTGAAGGTGGCCTCACACGCTTCAATCAGCACTGTGAAAGAGACAGAGAGAGAAAAACAGAAAGAGGCTCATTTTCTGAATCATTACACTTACATTGTAAACCGTGTTTGATTTCACTTGATGATCAGAATATTCTTTTGAAATTTAACCAGACATTTAACCAAACAACAAAACGAGTACTACAACATATATTACATCCAACATAATGAATAAGTTTAATCAGTCGCTTTGACATTCAGTACTAAGTCCACACAGGAACACTGAGGCCTTCTTAGAATTAGAATTTAATAGTTGGACAGAGGAACAAAAGATGTCTGCAGTCTGTTCGGTCAAGCCTGTGGGACTGAGCCTGTGTTTGATGGCAAAAGATGCTTTTCTTCAAATAAAATATGAGAGCGGTTGGACGTTATATTACCTGCCTGAGACGACATTTTTTTGCCTATATGCAGCTTGAAAACTTGACACAAGAATTTGACCCACAGTCTTTGAGCAGATATGTAGCAGACTAACCAGTCGAGCTTAAGGCTGAACAGAAAGACCACTGATTCCATACTTCACAACACAACACTGTAGGCTATTATAGAAAGAGCTGTAAAACATGCTTTGGCAATACTGTACAGTGATGCCAATAAAGCACTTCTGAATTCTCAAAATGTCACGCTAAAAAAGTTTGAACTGAAATGAACTCAGAGGCAGACAGAAGGGGCAAAAGAGAGGAAGCAAGAGAAGAGGACATGGAGAGAGAGAGAGAGAGAGAGAGAGAGAGAGAGCAGCAAACAACATACAGACAGAGATTCCAGCAGGGAAGCTGCAGCTCTCTCCAAACTGTCTGCTCCATGTGGGGTAAATGAGAGTGCTCTCTCTCTCTGAAAATGTGTATGTGAATGTGTATGTGTATATGTGTGTGTGTGTGTGTGTGTGTGTGTATATACACTTAAACAAGCAAATACAAGGCGAGGACCACAGTGCACTCCCTACTCCCATCATGAGACACCAAATGGCAACAGAACAATAGGCAGCAACATGGTCTACAGAAAAGAAGCATGAAAATACTGTACAAGAAATACAAGAAAAGTTTAGAATACTTCAAGTTTAAGTATGAATGACTTATCTTTCTCCTAAAAATCTGCATCTCAAAGGTCTTCAACCAACAACTAGTGCAACTAGTGCAGAAATTATTAAGCAAAAAAATTGTTCGGTGACCTTGTATGTTTTCAGCCTTTCTCTGCAGCCGAGGCCATGGCTCCGAACACTCAGGGATGTCCAGTATTATCTATTAATGTCTGCACTGTTGATGCCTGTGCTGTGCAATAATGAAAATGTTTTTAATTACTTTGTGATGCACATTATTAGCTCATAGCTGGACAGATCAGTGCTGCCTTGAGACTTAACCTGCCAATTAGTATCCTGACACTCTAGTAAACTCAGACATTAATCTTCCACTCTGGCGCAGACTCCTGGTGGAGGTCGGTTTGTTATTAAAGTCACCCATGTCCGTTGTTTATTGCTCACGGCAGCGGTATACAGATATGCAGACTATCCCCCTGAGAGGCAAGTGGAAAATAATACTCATCTTCTCCCTTGCAAAACTTTGCTTAAATGTTTGTTCATATTGATTGTCTTTGACTCACTGGAAAAAATCAGTGAGCAGAAAGACCATCCATCAACCAGAAGGCCTGAGTTCAAATCCTTGACCTGGACCATTTGCTCTGCTGAAATGTCTGCGAGTCCAGATAATCACCAGCACCTCCAAAGGTGCTATTCTGCAGCTGACCCTGCAGTCTTAACTTCCCTGTGAAAGGGGAGAAAGTGAAAAAAGAGTTTCTCCTCCGGGGATCAATATTACCATGAAAAAAAAAAAAGCAAGCTGCAAGTAATTCACCGAAAAATCAAAGCAGTTGTAGCTTGTGGTTTGCTGGTAATTTAAAGAATGGCAGATTTGTTTATTCATCAATGAACAATTAGATATGCAAACACATAAGTAATAAATATAAACAATGGGATGAATTACAATACACCTCCCCCCCTCCTCAGGCTTCTCAGAGACATTATTTATAGGGTGTTTTTCACACTCTCGGTGCTGCCAATGAGGCCTCCATTCTCGCAGGAAGGCCCCTCACTAACTAGTTCCTGAAGGTGTTGTGCAAGAAAATATACTGCTGCTCCAACAGAGACCTCAAACGCAGCCTCATAAACAAACGCACTGTCACCAGGCAGACTAGCGTTTCCTTACCCTAAAAAATGCCTCTGCTCCCATCTCGACTCCGGCAGGAAACAAACTGAAGTTAGCTGAGGCCCACTGGCTTCTTCTCAGTCACCGAAAGATGCCGCCTTATCTTTGTGACTGTTCTTTAACCTTTACACAGAGGAAGTCATCTACCATATGGGTTTAGTAAACTCATTATATTGCATGACAGAGGAGGGGGATTAGGAGAGTAAGCCACTAATTTGAACCAAGCCATACATTTACGATGCGCCGTGGCTCAAAGCGACGGAGAGGAAATCCTCAGTTCATCCACTGCGAGCTGTGCGTGTGACGAGCCGCCCCTTTGGTCACGTTAAAATCAAATGCACTGTACTTAACGTGCATCTGTGCTGTGACCAGGGTGACAGGTTTATCAGCAAAACAAGGCTCTCGGCTATGGAGGAAACACTGAAAAGTCCTTGATGCCAGAGCTAATAACGTCAAATTAAACATGACAGTCAGACCAGCTCGCAGAGCAAAAACAGCTGCATTTATTTAAGTGTGAGGATGCAGGCGTGACACATGTTAACAGCAGGGACCATCTCACCTCATTCAACACAGCTCCTCCAGACCCCCCTGGTTTGTCAGCAGGTGGTACAGCCCATGGAGAGGGTTCCAGACTATCCCAGAATGCAGTGCGTTGACTCAGGGACTCAGCACTCCCTGGTGGATGAAAAGAACAAAAGTTGAAACTAATGCCATCTCTGAATGTCATATGTACATTACAACATTGCAGGACACACTCATATCACTATACACTGTGTTGTAAGTGTCAGCAGGAACTACACGCAGCATAATGTATTTGGATACGGGACTCAGGGAGATAAACGAGGTTTATCTAACAAAGCGACACATGTAGGATATGGCCTTCTCACATCTTGCTTCAAATGTTGTACACAGGCGACGTGCAAAACATTTGTGTTTCACATGTTGACAGTCTCACAACAAAAGCAATACAGTGATGGTTACTGGTGATGATGATGATGGTGCATCTGAGTGATGGGAGGAGGAAAAAGAGCAGATCTTGCTGCACTAAATGGACAAATTTGTAAAGAATTTATGTGACAAAGGGATCACCGTGCATGTTAACAGTGTAAAATGAATAGGGCACAGCTGGGGTACACAAAGACAAACATTTCTTATACATTTATTAAAACACTAATGAAAACCAACTCCGTATACATTTGACAGGCTTTTAAACATTTCTGCTCATTCTTCCTGCTAAACATTCTTGTCTCAGCCCTTTAAACCTCACTCTTATTTGACATTTTCACTGCATGTCTTTTCGCTCTGTAGCTTTCATTTGCCACTGTCTGCAAAGTGTTTTTTTATTATTTTAAAAGCTGCAATGCAAATACAGGTCATCATTATAAACATGGACTTGTCACATTCATGGAAAAAACAACAACAACAAAAAAAAAAACTCCAGTGCGTCTTTAAAGACATCTATTGTGCAACAAGCTGACTTAAGCAGACACCCACACACCGGCATAAGAGGCAGACTGGCTGATTGTCGACAGCGTGCACACACTCTGTGGGACTAATTAGGCAGGTTGTGGTGGAATGATGGGGATGTTACGGGGATACGAGAGACATGCTACTGCTGTTAGTCAGCTGCAGTGTGTTCGTGTGTGAACGTTTGTGTGAAGGTGTGTGGGACGTCAAACATCCTACTGACCCACTTCTTACATGTCTGAAGACAAGGAAAGAGGTGGGCAGGAGTGTGTGTGTTGCTGTCTAGCTGAAAGAACGAAAGAAAGACAGAAGGGGGAATTACAGTATGTGGCTGTGTTTTTTGTGTGTGTGTTACATTAGTAATGGTGAAATATATCATTGCATGCACACTTTTTATGTTATGCACGGTGACTCTATTCTACAGGGAACGAGAGATACGGTGGAAATGGGATACGATAATGGGACAGTGAGGCTGATGCATAACGAGAGAAAGAAACAGAGGAATGTCTGGCATGGCAGACATGAGAAAATCAATAGTGTCAGGCTAAAGTTAAGCATGTAAGCACACAGACATTAAACTGGCTGCACACAGAAAGCAGTAGGCTTTGTGTGCACTAAAGATGTTTGTATGTCTGGCGGAAACGGAGGAAGAAAAAATAGATGCGTACTGAGGCCATGGGTTAGCAGACACCAACTGGCAAAGGAATCCATCATATGGCATTAAAAAGGCAATGGAGAAAGAGGGATGGCGGTAAGAGAGAAGAGAGAGGAAGAAGAGACAGCGACAAAGAGTGAGAAATAGCAGAAGTTAAGTAGGAGAGATCCAGCGGCGGCAGGAAGGAAGACAGATGGAGAGACGAGAAAGGACAATGAGGTAAAGCAGACAGAGAGAAAGGAAGAGAGAGGTGAGAGGAAGGCAGAAAGAGAGAGAGAGACAAAGAGAGAAACAGATGGCAGAGGAGAAGAGGCAGATAGAAACTCGCTGGGAGGACAACACTGGCACAGCCAGCGAGGCACAGCGGGGAGTATGGAAAGCTGAAAAATGTCAGCGGAAAAGGGAGGAGGAGGATAGTGAGAGGGAGGGCAGAGCAGGACAGAGAGCGAGGGTTTCATTCCAAAAGTCTGCCAACTTTTAGGGAAAATATCACGATACCTTATAAGAAGTTTATATTTGTCACCTGTTCTGGGCCACATCTGAGACCAGAGCTGATAAGGAAAGAACAGGTGAAGAGGTAACTAAAGAGAAGATTTGAATTTTGAGTGTAACAAAAATGTCTGACAAATGAGAGTCACTGCCAGACTGACTGAGATAATAATAAACTACACAGAAAATCAAAAACTTAACACAAGGTGGTGCCAGGAGAGAGGGAGCCTCCAGACTGTTAGGATGGGGTTGGTCTTATGTAACCCGGCCTCCAGATCTTTCAAAAAATAATGTGTGGAATATATAGTAAACACAAAGTGAGTCCAAATATAAATGCAACATAAATGCTTTACAGCCTGATTAGAAGCTTTTCCTTACAGCAAACACACCCCAGCCCTCAGTGTACACTTCCTGTTTCTCACACACACACACACACACACACACACACACACACACACACACACACACACACACACACACACACACACAACTGAAGGCATTTTGTCCCAATCCATCATGTCCAATCCAGAAATCAGGCAGGCTAAATTAGTCAGGAATGGTTCAGTGTAAACCACATTAAGTGAGCGGCTGATTGAATTGCAAAGCGCAGAGGAGCAGCTAGGACCTGCGATGAACTGTGTGTGTGTGTGTGTGTGTGTGCTCTGGTTTTTTTTCTCTGCATTGTAAACAGACTACATATCATCACATCATTACATTTAGCAGACACTGTTGTTCAAAGTGACTTCCAATAAGCGCATTCAACCTCCAACCAAACAACAAAGAGCACGCGAAATGCCACAGCACTTGTGTATGTGTGGCGAGTCTGCGGTGAAACACGGGGTCAAAGATGTGTTTTATGCATTTGCCTGACACCGAGAGAAACTTACAATGAGTTAACAGGTGAGGGTTTTTGCTCGTGGCTCAGTGCAGCTGTTGGACCCGGTGTTCAAGTGATTGAATGAGTGGTCGACTAACTTGAAAAAGAACAAAAGTACACTCATTTTTTTTGTGCCTGTCCAGCTGGATATTGTCGCAATTTTTGGCCACGTATTCATGTGTGTGTGCGGTGGTCTAGATCAAAAGGCAATGATACTTAATGTGTCTAACAAGTGTTCTCTGTGCGAGTGTTTCTCTGTGCTTGACTACACGCTGGCGTGATTACACCATGAATACTTTTGTCCACTCGCTCACTCTCCATCACTTCATCTGTTTTGAGTGCATGCATTCTTCTCATTCTCTCTTCGGCCAAGTGTAGTAAAAAAAAAAAAAAAATGTTATGTTGTCCATGTCCACCCACAATTGCCAAACCCCTTTGCCTACTGTACTTTTTTTAAAATGGCAGCAGACTGTGGAACCACAAGTACCGGGTTCAAAGGCTCACATCAGCAAAAGATTTACCCAACAATACACAGACCCACAGATCTGAACGCTAAACTCTGCTGGATAAGTGGTTAAAGGGTAAAGACAGATGGTGGAAATATGACAATGAATGAATGACTTTCAGATCAAAATGCTTGACACTTTTTATTAATGATTTCATTTTTTCTAAATTAACCTTTAAGGAGAGATGTGTGGGAACATCTCAAAGCCTTAAGCATTCAGTTTCTCTTTCCAGTTGCTCAGAGCGATGACATGTCCTGTAGTACACAGTTCATCATTTATCAGAAATATGACAGACAATCACACTCGCAGGAACACACACACACACACACACATAGACAGAATAGTTTGGGAGCTGACGTAGTGTCTGACAGCTGTTTGGTTGGTCGAGGCAGAAGAATGCAGTGAGTCTTTTTGTGTGTGCATGTGTGTGTGCGTACGTGCATGTGTGTGTGCGTATGTGCATGTGTGTGTGTGTGTGTATGTGTGTGTAGACCGAGTGACTGACCATCACTGTAATAAGGGAAATGCCTTCCTCAACCACAACCCCGTTTTCCTAGACTCTAACATATCTGCCATACCACAAGTGAGGAATCAGCCCTGTGAAGGTTCAAGGTGCTCGGAGCAGGGAGGAATGTTATCTCGGGCTCACACATGTCTGGAAAGACCAGTGTCCTTCACTTATCGCCATCTTTTATCTACCATTCCACACTGTCGTGCCATGTTTGCTGGAAGTGTGTACGTGGCAGCTGTGTGAGGTTCAGTGCCATAAAGAAATTCCTGTTGCTGACCTGAACTATTTTTAATATCCAGTTTTATAAGGGTTGGAAGAAAGAGAGATCATAAGCCAGGAAGCAATACAAATCATTCAGTAAAGACAAACATGAAAGAAAGGTCAGCATTTCCAGGTTTACAATACTCTCACTCTCTCTCTCTCTTTCTTTCTCCCTCCAGGTCCAAGCTCTTTCCAATTGAACACCATTTATAGCCATTCCCTGCTTCATAGCCCTGCAGTCAAAAAGCTCATGCAGGTGACAATCAGGGATAATTGCAATCAAACCACGCCATGACAAGGAATGTTGCTACTACAAGCTGGCGGAGAGAGATCTGCAGCCCACTGATGCACTTCAGTCTCACCCACTCTCTTCAAAGAACTGACCAAATTAGGACTTTTTCATAGTGTGTGTATTAAGATAGATGCATTGAATCGGTGCACGATTGGCGACTATTCAATAATATCGATCAAAGCTGGAACACCAGCACTGAGAGAATAACACGGATGGAACGTGGTAGGGACCTAAAGATGCAAAGCAAGTGAGGGAGAACAAAATTTGTAGTCAAATAATATTCAAAGTGCAACAAGGTTTCCCATAGCATATAATAGAAAAAACAGTGGCCATGTCAGTTTAAAAAAAAAAAAAAATTAGAGCATAGCACTGCTGTCCGTTGAAAATGGTGACTGCATATTTCTTTTTTATGAAGGATTAAATGTTCCTCTATGGGTTGAAAAAAAAATCTGCAAATGTATTAAGGTCAATAAAATATTTGAAAATCCATCATATGATTTGAAAAAAATGCAATTGCAAAGCTAAAAAAAAAAAAAGAAGGTTGTTTTTAGCTTCAGAGAACCTGATGTTCTTTCAGTTCGTGTTCAATGACGACTGCAACAACTGTTTGCTCGATCATGTGGTAACTTAACTGATCATGAGACAGTATGCAGCAGATGACAGCCAGTGACCGACCACATTGTACGTTTGCTTCACTGTAATTTAGCAATCAGAGCAGCGTGTCACAATGGTGGGAAGAAACTTTCAGAGTTTTAACTAGTTCAGAAAACTCACTGCTAAATCGGTCACCTGTGGGGGGGGGGTCAGGTTGTAGTCTCCTTACTGCTCATTATCAATAAAAAGATGATAAGAAAAAAAAAAGATGATGCCTTTAAGCTTTCTTTTAATTGCTGTTTTCACTTGTTCCGCACATTCACAGACTCTGTAAACACCCGTAAGCACACCCTTCATGACAATGTCTCCTGTTGTATAATAAAGCAGGCAGGGTAGAGTGTCCTGTCTGAGGTTATACAACTTCACTTGTGGGTGGAGCACACACAGGCACGTACATATATGCACGCACACACACACACAAAGAGAGAGAGTAGACATGCATTCATTTGCCCCACATAAAAACAATAGGGTAAGACAAATCCAAGGCTGTGTGTGTGTGTGTTAGTGTGTTGGTGTGTAAATTCTGCATTAAAAGGGCATGCTGAGAGAATAGGAAGCGTGCTTTCTGTGCCAGCCCTATCCTTGGCAGTCAAACAAGGACACTCTCACACACACTCTCACACACACACACATACTCACACACACTCTCACACACACACACACACACACACACACACACAGTGCTGAGCGTTTTTAATTGGCCACTGATTTGCCAGTTAGTGTTCTTGCCACTCTCTTCACCTCACTGTGCTGGCCCCCTGCCCCACAGCCTGGCAGAGACACAGCTGGACCTGGAGAATGTGTGCATGAGTGTGTGTGACATCCTGAAGTAATTTGTTTCACAAGAGTGAGTGTGTCCGTGCATGTGTGTGCAGGTACAGGAAGGTGTCATTACCAAAAAAAATACACTTCACGTTTGCTTTTGTTTGTGTGACTGAAGTAGGTTCAGTTTCATGGTCAGACTCCTCAAATTCTCTTAAGGATCTGTGAAGTCACAAATTGGGGTCTCAGTTCTGCACATTTTAGAAAACATCTCACTAGCATTGTGTGACTGAGCGTACTTTTCTTTTTGGTGATTTCAGACCAAGGCCAAAACATTTTTCCAACATGAGTGTGCTGTGAAGTATCTTGGTTAAACAAGAAAAATAAATAATAAAAAATACATTTCAGAGTTCAATTATAGTTTAAAAGAACTCGCAATGGACTTTCTGAGAAACATCTACTCTGCGTGTGTGTGTGTGCGTCACAAGCTGATTGCATGCACTCCTGCAATATTTTGCGAGCCAATGACAATCACCACTCTACCCACACTGACACACACACAGACAAGCACAGACACACACATCTATGAGCAACCCAAGGTCAAAACAAAGAGGATGAGTTAAGTGTGTGTGTGTATGCATGTGTGTGTGATGACATCATTACTAGAGTAGAGTACTCGATAGCTGATTGATGGGGAGAGGGGCTGTTATGGTTGACTGCCGTGAGCTCATTTGGTCCTTGTCACTGTGTGTTTAACCAACAGCGTGAGGACATGTTGGCTGGTCCTCACAACTTCAAAGGGCTGTTTGGAGGTTCAGACTTGGTTTTAAGGTTTACGTTAGAATTAGGTTTAGGTTAGGGTTAGGTGCTGGGGAATACATTATATCAACCAGAGTACAAGTATGTGCGTGTGTGCCTGTGAGACAGGTCAGCCTGTCTCACACACAAACACACAGACACAACACCTAACATTCAGGTACATATCTCAGCACATATACACATGTACTATGGTGCATATAGATATCTGCAAACTAGCTGCTTTACAGATAATTAAACACATGAGCAGATTGCTTTTCACAAACACACACACACACACACACACTAACCAGACAGTCTGGTTCTCATCTTGACTACTAAGCAGCAGACACTGCTGTGTAATTACTGCTTCTAATGCTGCAACAATGTTGACTGGTCTTATACGTTTGGAATTAGAACAGTGATTATCTACAGCGTGTGATTATCACACAATGTGCGTGTTGTGTGAAGTATTGAATAGGAAGGATTCATTCATCATATTTCTTTAGGCATTTTTGGCTGCAGACTTCACCTTGTTTCCTCTGGTCTCATTCTCTGTTCTCTCTTAATTCATTTCATTTTTTCTCATCTGCATGAACGGGTATTAGCCAATGTTGTAAAAGCAGTAAGAATAATAAGTGACAATGAAAGATGCACGACATGTCAAAACATTAATTACTGTAACTATAAATAAGTAAGTGATCTAGAAATCTACAATATGTATGCATATATCCAGCATGTAGAGACTTACATACAGTACTGTATATACATACAATTAAACTGTGCATTGGATACAGAGCTGTTTTCTCTCTGAACTAGTGGCAGGTGAGGCTGTGATCTGCAGATATCTGTGCCTGTGCCTCACTAACATTTTGCAAAATACGTATTTCTGTAATTACATCAGATGCATTTTAGCAGAAGTGTAAAAACACGCTGTCCATTATCGACTGTTTGTTCCCTACGTTCTCTGCAGCCGCGGCTTCCTGGCAGCAAACTGGCCAGTTTGTCATAAAATCATCAAAGAGTTTATTATTGTCGTTCATTTTTTTTAGGTTTTGGGACTGTGGGTGTTGAAAAGGGGGTTTAGGTGGTGTTTGTGAGCCAGCTGTTGGAGTGGGGTCAGTCTCTGGGTTCTGTTGTTCCATATAAAAATTTCTAATGGTGGGAGTCTGGATCACTTCGGGACAAGTTGCTCCAGAATTTCACAGCTCTCTTTTCTATTTTCAATACAATCGCTTACCTCCCTGCCTGCAGACACACAGTTTCAGAGGACTCTGTTTTTTTAAGTAGTACAGCGACTTGGACTGACTCGTAAGGGCATAGTCTGTTCAACCTCTCACATGTGCCCTCTCAGTTTACTAATCAAACACATGCACAGACGCTTCTCAGATGACCAATCATTGAGAAGGAAACAGAGGAGACACAACACTAACATCACATCGTGGCTCGACCTGTTCTGATGTCACCTGAGCAGCCAAAACTCATCAGGCTTCACAATGACTCAACAGGAGCTGAAGGGGCTGCAGAAGCAAAACAGTGAGATTTTCAAGTACTTTTAATAAAACCAAATGTCTCAGGGAAAAGTTCCCATCGTATCCCAACTGCTAACATCTGTTCTATCATTGTTCCCTCGTGCCTATAGTCAGGATCCATGTGTTCAGCCTCAAGAGGACAGATTTGGAGCCCAGATATAAAGCGACCAAGAGTTGAGAAGCACTCACCACAGCTGGAGGCCTTCTCACGGCAGCTCTATTAACAATACTGTAAACACTCATTTTTGGAGCTTTTCAAAGAGATTACAACAGAAACACTCTGTATCTTTGAAAAACAGGGGAACAAGAAAGGTGTTTTGATGATGACAACAATGATTCGATGGTTAGTTACACGAGGCTGGGATAAAAACTGTAACACCGCTGTTGTAAAAATGATAAATATGTCTAAAGGAGTACGCCTCAGGTAGCTCAATGAATGAAACATTTTACTGCCAAGGTTACGCGTTTTTATTTCCACTGAGATCACATATTACAAGATGAAAAATCTAGTAGGTAATAGTATGAAATCTCCTGCTGATTGTGGCCCAGTTTATAAATGGGGCATCGGTGCAGCCTCATGGTTAGACTGACCAGCTCATAAGGGAAGGTCACAGGTTAATGTCCTTCAGTGAAACAGCAATGCTCCATTAAGGCGAGTCACTCTCTTTTTCTTTTCCTTCTGCATAAGTGTGTCAGATAAAATGTAAATTCGAGGCACTGGTTGTGTGGTGGGTCACGCTTTATCAATGAGTATTTAATAATGTGGATGTGAACCCAACTCGCTTCCCGTCTGCACAAGAAGTGAGAATATCAAAAGTAGTTAAACCCAGACTCAAACATGCTGCACGGCTGCAGAATGAAAACAGAGCATCTTTGAACCCAAGACAGATCAAAAAAAGAGACAGAAATGAAAAAAAAAAATGCAGTGGCAGATGAGGGTGGGGTGATAACAGAGAGAATGAATAAAAGAAAGAGACGCAACACAAAAGAAGAAACGAAGAAACCGAGTTGAGGCCGAGTATAATAAAAGAAAAGGGAACTCATCTGTGTGTCTCTGCCTCTCTCTCTTTCATTGTAAGATGTTCAAAGACTAATGCAACACTCCTGAGACACTGCTACCAACACTGGTGGGACACACACACACACACACACACACACACACACACACACACACACACGTACGCACGCACACACACATACACACATACTAGTGCACCCTGCTGGGAGACAAGCTCTGTGCTATCCTCCTCTGAACCAAAGTAATGATAACACTAGAAACTCAGACAGACAGATGAAGGGAGAGAAAGAGGCTGAGTAAGACAGACAAAAAAAAACAGGTGACAAGAAAGGAAAGAGGAAAAAAATTACACAAAATGTGTGAGAAGGCCTGATACTAGTTGGATATGTTTGCAAAACCAGTATAAACCAATACACACTTCTATCATCACTGAAGCAGATAAAAGCCCCAAACTGAAACTACGATGTGATTTAACCTAATTAGTAAATCATCAATATAATAATTAAAACTGCTCCGTTTTCAGCACAAACATCTTAGATAAACCCACTAAAGAACCAGATATTTCCATCAGGAGTCGGAGGACACCAAAACAGAGCTAAAAAGAGAGCATGCGTTGGGCTTACATTTATTAGGTGTGTCTGTTACATGTCTGCTGGGTGTTTGACATGTTAATCTATTATTTTGAATTGAATTTAGTCAATCTCCAGTGAATGCATGTGTCAAAGTTGTGTTAATAAAGATCACCTTAAGTCTTTTAAGACACTTTTTTCTCGCAAGACACATGTGTACACACACTCACACACACTTTGACTTCATCCTCATCTTTTGGGAGGCAACCACAAGTTCACTTCAATGGCATCTTTACTAAATTTCCTTTTGTATTCAAAATAATTTCAGTTATTTTTCAGAGAAACATTACAAAAATAAAAGCAGTACAACAAAGACGCCTGCCTCCTCCGGACGGCTGACAAAGGTTGCCTGCTCTCTGCATCTTTTGCCCTGGGAGAAAATTCACAACCTAACCTAACATCGCAGCATTTCCTCTCACAGCTCAGAAGATGAGTCTTACTCGGCAGCGTGAAAATGCACGCTGTACATTGCTTTATCACCAATCTGCACGGCTGATAAAGTCGGACTCATTATTTGCTGCGGTTGTTACTGGGGCTGCTTGGTCTGGGGAAATAATATTCTTGCACGCCTTGTTAACTCTGTTTCTCTTCAGTTCTTTCACCCGCCCGCGTTTTCTCTTTGTCTCCGTCTTTCCCCTCACAAACCGCCTAATTCTCCTGCCTCCCTCGCCGCCTTTTTCATTGTTTTTCAAACTCTTGTCACTTTGTCTCTTCCTTTGCTGTAGGCTGTGCATATCTTGCTCTCCCTCAATTGACCTTCCCGCTCTCATCTCTCCTTTACCCCCCCCACCCTCCACTCCCCACACTACTATAATACTGAGCCCCCCCCCGCCTCCTCCCCGAGTCAGTTTACTCATGTGTGGCCTATTGCACACTGAATACACTTGTCAAATGAGCACTTGAAGGATGTTTTACACACAGCTCAATTCCACGCTCAATTGGTTAACTGACAGAGCGTTTTGATGAAAACTAGTATGTTGACGGTGACGGTGCTCGAAGTTACTGCACAAATACAATAACTTTCTTTCATTACTGTACTGTACTGCAAGGAGACTTTCATTTTCTGGTGGCAACGCAATTGTTTTCAAAATAGGTTTTTACATGATTTCTGGTGCAGTGGGAAAAGAAACTACAGTCTTGGGAACTTGGTCAATAAAAACTGAAAAGAGGTGAGAAAGAAGGGAGTTGAAGCTGGAGAGAAAGACAGGGAGGGAGTGATTCGAGAACAAACCAGCATAAACAAATAAGGTGTTCTCAACTTACTGAAACTCCACAGAGCAATCACCTGACTCTGGTCGCACTTTGCAGCTAATGTGGAATACAGATGAACAGGCAGAGGCACGTTAATGGGCGTCATACTCCTTTAAGGCTGTGGGTTCTTTTCGGCAGTCGCACACTGAGCCACATCTATTTATAACCCTGCTGTTTTTGAGGACTCTGCTACATTTACATGGGAACTGGGTTTACGCAGACACACACACATTTGTAGATGTCCACACGTATGCATTCTCGCATGCATGCATTTGCATACGGCCGCTCGTGGTCGCTGACACCGGGCGTGCTCTTCCTGCTGCGTGTGGTTGTGAGAGTGTGTGGTTTGGCGTCAGTCTCGCTGTAAATGTATGGTGCTGCTCGACATTAGTGAACAGTTCAGTCGCAGGCGCACATGCTTGTCTGTAAGAAAAGGAGTAAACACACCATGTAGATCTTTCACCGTGCATTTTGGCTCGTCATAGCAGCCAAAGCACATGTGTAATTAATCAAATGAATCATGGCTCCATTCCATTAAAGAGCCTTATTAAGCCGTGCTACTGAGCGAGCATGCATAATAGGCCTTATTTCACAGCAGACATTTTGACTTGTCATAGTAGGAAGAGCACAGGTGTCACTAATAACATTAACATGGCTCTGCGTCCCAGTGAGTCATGACAGCGTGACAGTGAACCAACGTGCAAGATAGCAGCGCCTTGAAACTGAAGCAGCAAAATGGAATCGAGCCAACGTTTATTTTATTATCTCCACAAGTGCTTTTCCTGCTGTCACATGTCAAAGTGTCGATTAAAAAGCCCTTTCAGAATGCATATTTGTATGTCTATATGTTCATGTGTGTGATATGTATGGATATAAACTGCAACACAATTTTGTAGTGCTATAAAATATTTATACATACAGCTTATAAAAACACATATACAGTACTACAACTCGAAGCCAAGACAGTGTGAAGAAAGAAAGACAGCGTGCTCATGTACGGCAGCTTGCAATGAAATCACTCATCTGTACATTTATATTGTCATTAGTCAAAATGTCTGCTGCGGACAAGGACATAGTTAAGTGTGCGCACAAGCACGTCACACATACAACACAACTACTCCCTACTGGAACCCACTTTCTCTGTGCGACTTCGGTTATAAAAATGGCCGTGTAAAACCTTTCAGCGAAGACGGTCTTGTGATGTTCAATCCCTTGTTTATCAAAAGGATATTGCTTGGTTGCGCTGAAGGTCTGAGGAGTGCTGTGAAAGACTGAAGTGCTAATATATGTAATGCATTGGTTTCTGTGTGTGTGTGTGAGAGAGAGAGAGAGAGAGAGAGAGAGAGAGAGAGAGAGAGAGAGAGAGGGATGACATCATTACTATGACTGGGCGCTGGCCGGTGGAAGGTCATTATGGCCTACTGCCATGAGCTCTTAGTTTGTGGACATGAGTGTGAGTGTGGACACCACTTACTGTGTGTGTGTGTATGTCTGTGTGTGTGTGTGTGTGTGTGTGTGTGTGTGTGTGTGTGTGCGCCTGTGTGCGTTCTGTCCTCTTCATTGGAATAGTGGGGCTATTTTATTGAGTTCATAAATATAACGGACACCCACACAGTCTCTCTCGTCTCTGCATGAAAGCCAGCATGTCATGAAGGCCCTGTTAAATTTTTTTTCTCTCTCGATCTCTCTTTACATTTCTCCTTCCTTCTCTTCCTCCAACATCCACGTTTATCTTCCATGTTTACTTGCAACCTACATGACACTCATTACTCTCTCAATTTATCCTCCTCTGTTGCTCCGTCTACTCTCAATGTCACACTGCATACAAAAAAATAAATCAAAGACGATATCAACCTCCTTAATCATCACTGTTAACATATTACTTTTACCATAATGATGCCAACTGTAAAAGTAAATCACCACAACACGATTCATGTCAGAGAGAGAGAGAACATAGCATTTTCTCATCTCTCCCTCTTTCACTCCTTCTCTTTAACCCCCACTGAGCTCTAGTCTGATTTTCCTCTTTTATCTCCCTCTCAGCATAAATATCTCCCTCCCCTCCCCTCCTCTCTCACTCCCTTTCAATGTCATGCTTGTCCTTCTTCCCACTCCCCCCGCCCTTCCCCCATCTGCTCACTGTCCTTCACCTCCCTGTGTCTGCACCGCGCACCTTCCACCCAGCCCAACTTCCTTCGCTGTCTGTCGTTCGGTAGGTAGGTGAGGTAATCCCAGTTATAGCCGTAAAGTCTCCCCCTACACACACACACACACACACACACACACACACTCAGACACTCAGTTTGAGCATAAACAGTGTGATCATAAAGCTGACACTGCTGTCATTCAGACTTATAGTACTGGGGAGAAACACACCCAGAGATAAAGCAAAGGGTAAATGCGGGAGAGTTAGCAATGTGTGTGTGTGTGTGTGTGTGTGTGTGTGTGTGTGTGTGTGCTGAAGGCTAGAGCACAGAGGGGAGCCACTACAACAATTTATTGCAGTAAATCCAATGAAGAGAAAACTCAGTTTGACTGGAGGGACTTTCCTATATGCTCCATTCACTCTTACTATAACAACCTCAATATGTGTGTTTGTGTGTGTGTGTGTGTGTGTGTGTGTGTGTGTGTGTGGGGGAATCCACAGTTTGCTCTGCTCGGTTTCTCATTACATCATCACATGGTGCTCTGGGCTCGCTCACACACATACAAAGACACCCTGTGCACACACAAGCTGGTATACACACAAGCCGAGTACAAACAGAGACAGAGCGTGTGTGAACTGTAGCTGTGCGTGTGTCAGTGTGGATATACTGTAGTGAAGTCATACGAATGCAGGGGCAGGGATTGTCAAAGAGCTTTTATAATAACTTTTCAGTATGACTCTGTTAATGCTTGTAAAGAAAGAGAGAGGGAGGAGTGGAGGAGAGAACAAGGGAGGAGAAAAAAGGAGGGAAGGTCAGAAGGAGGAGGGAGTAAAAGATGGAAATTAAAAGAGAGGTAAGACAAAATAAGAAGAAGAAGAAGAAGGAGAGACAGACATAAAGTCTGTGAGACAGAGAAAATGAAGGCGACATTAATATTGCATTCTATTACTGTAATATTATTGTAATTGTCTATTGTACTCCATCACCTGTAGACAAACTAAAACCTGCTTGGTCCTGTTTAAGAAGAAAGAAAGAAAGAGACCAAAGTTTCTCTGTTTGTGCTTTCTCTATTTTGAAAATGCTGAAGAAATGAGATTTGCTGTCACTGGTCCAGAATGCAACAAAGGTCAAATGCTTGTGAATAAATGTCAGTAAGAAGTAAACTATATTTGAGCTACTGTACTTTAACATAAAAAAGTCATTTAACTGCCTGACACTGCAAACCAGTGTTACTCATAATACTTAACTAGTGTTGATACATAACACTTGGGGCTCAAGAGGTAGAGCGGTTGTCCACTAATGAAGGTCAGTGATTTGATTCCCAGCAGTCTACATGTCGAAGTGTCTTTGGGCAAGATAGAGCGTGTATGTGTGTGTGCGTGCATTTATGCCACCAGTACATGAATGAGTGAACACTGTTTGTGTTGTAAAGTGCTTCAATTGGTGGATAAGTCCAGAAAAATGCTATATATATATATATATGCATCCATTTACTTCCATAGTGAGTGAATCTGTGACTGACTGCACAGCTGTCTGAATGGCTGATGGCCTGGTTACCTGAACAGCTGTCTGACTCACTGCACAGCTGTAAGACGGGCAAACAGACAAATTGATTATCCGTCTCACTGGCTGGCTGCCTGGTTACTGAACAGCTGTCTTGCTGGCTGAAAGTTTGCTGACTGAATATGTGAAGGACTTAATAGTGAGGGGACGAGCCTACTCACTAAACACCTGCATCGCTGACAAGCCTGGTGACTAACAGGCGGGTTGGCTGGGTGGCTAATATAGTGCATACTGTAAAATGCATATCTAAAGAGGGACACGGTGTTTACGTATGTGTGTGCATGGAGAGAGGCTACAGCTATGTGTTCACCGCCTGCATCTGTAAGTGAATGACTGGATGTGTGTGAATAAGTGTGTGTTGCTTCTCCATGCACCGGGAGGGGGCCTGTTGCTCTCTGCTGTTATACAATACATATTGTATAACAACTGGCAGTGTGTGGGCGGCTCCCGCCATCTGGAGAGATGCAACCCCTGCTGTGCCTGACACTACACACTGTGCGCGCGTGTGCGTGTGTTTGTGTGCGTGTTTGTGTGTGTGAGATTGCGTCTGCCCTGCAGCTACAAATAGATGAAGCGTCATCTACAGTAGTTAGGTTCCTGGGTTCATGTACATGAAGAATTAAAGGATGGTAACAGAGTGCATGTATTGCTTTGTATATAAAGTTACTCTCTTGACTGATTAAACCCCTTAAAACTCACCTCTTTTTATCGAAATTAAATATTTAGATTTTCCATGACAAAAAGTCTCTTCATGCCTTACAATTGCTTGAATGTTATTCTACACCTTTGCCTTCATTTAGCAAGCATGGATGTATGAATATGCAAATAGTCCCCACCTCTATCTCCACCCACCCCTCCGCCTGCAGCTCGAGTGTATACCTGCTCACCTTCGACTCATCAAAACACACAAACAGCGCTTTCTGGCAGAAGGCCTTGAAGGAAAACTTCTCCTACATCCAATATGCACTTGATTTAACTAAAACTATACCAGCAGCTTATAAGGACAACCTTCGTCAAGAACAACCCCTAAGTCACGTGTTTCAAGTTTTCCGTCACAATTACTGTAATGAATATAACCATCATCTAATTCAACTGCTTAGCTATCCGACAAACTGTTTTGAGTAACTTCCGCCATAACGTTCTTCGTCAACACCCCCAAAGCCACAAAATGTCCTGTCAGCATTTGACATGAATCATCATGTAACTTGGCAGCCTAACGTTGGCTAACATTATCTAGCACACTGCAGATTTGTTTGCACACAGTCAACGGATACAACACACAAAGAAAAGAAAGAAAAGAAAATTAAAACTTATTGGTTGACCAACATGTTGGCTCGTACTCACTGTGTCATCAGGACTAATGGGTGGAACAGTGACAGCCTTCAATATTATATAAGTTTTGTGGCAAAACAGTGCTCTGGAAAATGGCTACTGCAAACCACAGTTTTCTCTGTCCCGGATTTTCACCACCCTGCAAGTTGACGGGATTGGCTCCTTGGTTCTGAATCCGTGCTTCTGTTCATATGTCTTGTAGCATAGAAAAACACCATTTGGACAAACTCGATTTTCATTGGAGGGAGTCTTTAAGACTGTTCATCCTGATGAATGCTACAAATGTATGGTTGCAAAAATACGTGCATCAACATTTGCATGCACAAAAACATGTCTATGTGGTAAAGTCCTCTGAGGCTTTGACAGCTGACAAGAGGAAGTGAAGACTTCATTATCTGGCTTAGAAGGAGCCAAAGTCTGCCAGTGCTGTTTCACTCCTCGTTCTGGGTTTCCACAGAGATGGACTCAACCAAACAAACAACGTCTTGGAACGCTTCGTCCACAAATAAACAAAGACACGCTCAGAGGAAGACATACAGCACGCACACACATACTAACGCACATGCAGAGTAAATAAGGTGCTGAGAGAATCCACTCCGTCAACTCCAAGTCGGTTCTCAACAGTGAACTGTTGCTATGGAGAGGAAAAGCATGGCTTTCCAGTCTATTTTAAGGTAACCAGTGTTACTTATTTTTTCACTGCATATATCAGAGTCAAACAAACTGTGATAGAAAGCATTGCCACTACACTGTATAGCAACTGTGAGGTGTTTTTTTTTTTTAAATTACCAGACTTCATTATGTGTCCTCCCTGCTGCTACTGATCTGTAACTAATCAGTCTACCAAAGCGAAGTGAGGATGTGTCAGTGCAAATCAAGGCTGCAAAACCTCCAAATTAGTTCAAACTATACTAAACTATGTTCACTATAAGGTGACAATCAACATTATTTTATTCTGATACAGGTTAGGGAGCACTATGCACAAGCTATTATTGCTTACTTAAAAAAAAAAACGCTTTTATCGATGAGAAATAAAACTGTATGCCCAGTACAACTTGAGCTAAATGTTCCTTTTCTGCTCAGTTCCACTAAAAGCATCACATTTAAAATATACTATTCACTTTGTGAGACAGTCAGTAACAACTTCTTTCCTTCTTCACTTTTGTTTGCATACAGCAGCTTTTTTCACATTCACGTACACAAGTGTGTGCGTGTTCCTGTATTTTTTTTGCGTGTCAGTGTGTAAGAACCACACAGCGAGCGAGGTGTTACATTGCCTCTGTTTTTAGCAGATGACTTCGCACTTCAAGAGGAAGTCACTGGAGCTCACATCCTGCCTGCTGGAATAGTGAATCCCAGCTTTTCTTTTGCATCCATCACCCAATTCATTGCTGGTCATTATTTCCTGTGAGTGGAAGACTTTTATTTTGCAACATGGTTTTTGCAGCTGCTTCATAATTAAACCTTCAGTGAGAACCAGTGTGGTTAAGGCCCCAGACAACTGTCTTCATGACCGCTGGGAAACAGTGCATTTTGATATAATTAGAAGAAATCAGAATAGGTTTTTTGCTGTCTTGAAAGCCATACAAGAGTTCAAAACGCATACTTTAATGAACCCCAGTGTTCAGGTGTTAGAGATGCTAATTTTATTCCTCCTGCTTGTCAGGTAGGAACCACCCATGGTGTTGAAAAGCAGGAAAACTGTGAAATATGTGAACTTAAATAATGAATAAAAATAACTGCTCAGTGTGAAGCCATGTGCTCTATAAAGAGGAAATGTGTCACCTCACAACGTTTTTAATGCCCTCACCTGCTGAAGCACACACATGCACGGATGCTCACACACGCAAATGAAAACCTCAGAGAGCCTCGGACAACAGTGCAAAGAAAGGGCAATTCCTTAATTACGATAATGCAAAAGAAATAAACACATTTATCAAACTCTCATGATGTCAAACAGGGTTGGGTTTCATTTGGAAATCTTTGAAATATCGTGACAAATAAAAAAGTTCCCTTTCCAATTTGAATTTAAAATTGAGGATATTTTCCCTCAGTTTCAGGAGTAAAAACAAGCCTTTTTCATTTAACAAAACATTCCACCTTTCACTATATATCTGCGTTCAATGTTGACTTTTTTTTTTAAAAGCATCTGTTCAAGAACTTTGCCAAAATAAAATAGGGACAAAAACAAACATTTGCCGATTCCCTAATCCAGATAAAATATTCTATCAAATAATAAACAAGATCTGATCAAGCATTTAATTTAAACCCTTAATACTTGACTGTTCTTTACTATGGACACATTTCAGCTGGAACTACTGAGCTTTGATATTCAGTCACACAGTCATACTCATATGACCACCACATACGTTTCTTAATGCGTGAATGAAATGACTCTTTTTTACTTTATTACTATTTAACTTGTCTATCCCCTTGCTGCTGTGCAATGTAAATTTCCCCACTGTGGGGAATATCTTTATCTTATCTTATCTTATGACAGTAAGTGCACTCGTGTCTTGAGCTGAGGACAAATAGGCCTCTCTGCCTCGGCCAGCACCGTGACATACAGTCGGCCTGTGGTCTGTTTCACCAAATTTGCAACGTGCAAGCTGATTTGCATTATGCTCACACTGACATGTTTCACTAATTATAACAAAGAGCGTGCTTGGGCGTGTAAGAGCTCTGTCGGACTCCAACATTTATGTGCAATTTGCAACATGTGTGCAAAAAGTGCAAGTAGCTTTTGTGAACTAGGTCCAAGGATTATGGACTTTGCTGGGCTAATGGCAGTTTGCACACATGGTCAAATTAATGAGCATGGAAAGTAAACTCTGGGTAACACCCAGCCCTAGTAGAGCACACAGGAAGACCACCGCTGTTGTTACGTCATATTTCATCCTCACTACTTCCCCTTTCTCCCTAGTCCCAAACAGGAAATAGCTCTGACAGAAATCCCTGGGGCCTGTATAATGAGGCCTGTACTGTATCGTGTGTGTGTCTAAGTGTGTGTGTATACATGTGGGCGTGTGCACAAGGCTTGCATGCGTTTCGATCCGTCTCTTGTTTGAGACTTCAGTGCAGAAACACACACAGACATACACACACAGGTCTGAAAAGGTTATGGGAAAGAGTCTTTGGCTGCAATTCTAGTAGGGAGGGAGCGAAAGAGCAAGAGAAGAAAACAAGAGAAAGCAAGAAATAGAGAGCAAACAGGCTGTAAAACATTCATACGTGTACATGAGCTGAAAACATACCATTCATTTTTTTTCATATCCGCTGAAAGGCACATTCTGTTTCAGACTCTGGCAGGCTGGTGTACGACTGAAAATCAGGCTGCTCTGGATTAGATTTGACTAGAGAAGAATTTTACTGTAGAGCCAGAGCCAATGGAAAAATACCAGGGAGGGGCCTCATAAATAACTGGACCAATGACAACTCATATCAATATTGAAGAGGAGAGAGGACAGAGGAAGCAGTGGAAGAGAGGCAGAAGAAACGTGGAGGGAGAGAGGTGGAGTGGGATGAGAAAAAATCCACACCAGTAACCCAAAGACATACTCAAGTTTGTTGTAATGCCACAAATTCTAACATGGCCTCAAACGTAGATAATTTGTTTTACCTGATAGTAGAACTGCAACGAACAACTATTTCACCATAAATCAACCTATGATTACTTTTTCAATTAGCGGACTAATTGTTTGGTCTATTACGTGTCTGAAATTTTAGAAAAATGTTTCCAAATAACTTATTTTGTGCTAAAACACAAAATAGAGTTTCCTGTCACAGAAGAGAAAGAAATTTACAAATCCTCATATTTAAGAAGCTGAAACTAGTGAATTTTTAGCATTTTTGCTTGATAAATTATAAATATTGTTGCCTAAGTGATGCCAATTCATTTTCTCTTGACCAATCAATTAATCAACTAATCATTTCAGCTTCACATTATAGTATAATTGTAGTTAGATATCTACTTACGGACCTGCAGAAATAAAAGAAAATTTGCTTATTCGTTTGAGTGCTGGTAAATATTTGAGTATTAAATATAGTGTTAAATGTGGGATGTTGGAAATTATCTGAGTCAGTAAAGAATCTGTGGGAATATAAACAGATAAAGACAGATAGTCAGTGATAAAATAAAAAAATGGCGAGAGGTAGCCAGTAGTTGATATCCAATCTGATTTCCTTGAATGCACCGTTTGCACCAGAGCTCATGGAACGTCTAATGTGACGAGAAAGAAAGAAAACAATCTTTAAAAAGTCATCCTCACATCATCAGAGTGCCAATCTTCCTTTGTATCCATCCTGGCTGTCATCTCTCTCTTTTTTCTTTAAAGTTAAAACATCAGCAGAAAAGACAGGATTGCTGCTATTTGACATGCTCGACATAGCATGCGTTCCCCGCGGAGCACGCTGGTTATTAGTGCACCATTCATCAACTCCTGTCATGAAAACAGGATAGAGACCTGTCTTACTGCCAACGCTGAGCTATAATATGCATCTACCCCTCATGAATATTCATTTGAACTGGCACAGACTATTGATACACCAAATCTATATACAAAAAAAAGCTATCTTCTGTCCTATCCGGAGGTGTGTGTGTGACAGGCGGGGAGAGAAAGTAGAGGGCACGGCCGCTGTCAGCGATAAGCCCTGGGTGATAAACGACGGGGGTGAGGGAGGAGTATATGTTCAAGTATTTTCCCACTGGTTCCTACATGTCTGTGACTGCTGATCAGTCATTACCAGTAGGTGGTTAGATGGTGTGGTGATCTGACCTCTGTTGACTCTGTTTGATGGTGGGACTGCAAGTAAGGCATGTTTAAAAAGCTATTGTCTAAAAATGTTTCCTTTTCCATCATTGAAGTATTTGATATCGAACTTAAATCCCACAGTTTTAGAAGTCGTCCATCCTATGCATCATTTTCCTTACTGAACTCATCGAACTCATGTTAAGCCAACATGGACGAAAAGTGCTCAAAAAAAAAAAAAACAGCTCTATCTGCTGAGGAAGGCTGTGTGGTACGACTGAAAGCTCCAGGAAAACTATTGAGTAAAACATGCAGTGAGATTATTTTGTCACCTGCTGTTTCCAAGGTCAAGAATGAACTTTCAATCTCTTGAAATGCTGAAGTGAAATGAAAGAAGTTAAGTTTTGGCAGGCAAAGCAATTATCTTAGAAGAGTGGTGTAAAATATCAATAACTTAATAAGATTTAGTATATTGAAGGTGCTATTTTCTCTGTAAATAATGATGAATGGATAAATTGTTTTGCATTGATGAAGTGGGCATTTTGCCAGTGTACTTCTGACTGAATGTGAAAATGGTTTTCTTTTTATTTCAACCCTCTGTCTGTCTATATTTGCTGTTGCAGAGCAGGGTGGAGCCCCATGAAAAAAAAAACTGCTAGTGAGGGAGTTGGGACGACGCACGGCAGTAAATAATGACTGTCTCAATGCACAGGAGATTTCAGACGCAGTAATAGCAAGCTGTAATATGGGCCAAATCTGTCCCCAAGGACAACACTGGATTAACCAACATCACTCAAATCACACAAATGTACACACACTCACACACACTGAACTACTGGTTCACAAAAAAAAAAAAAAAAAAGCTGACCCTCCTTCCCGCTTATCTAATAGAGGAGGCTAAAAGAGAAAAAAGGAAGGAAGGAAGGGGCAAGGGAAGATAAGAGTGTGTGTGTGTGTGTGTGTGTGAGAAAAATGAGATCTAAAGAGGGAGAGAAGAGAGAAAGAGATGGAGAGGGAGTAGAGAAAGAGGACAGGCGTTTCAATAATTCACCAACTCCTGCTTCATTTAGAATAGAATCAGTGCCCAAACCGGACCCGTGTGTCCTCCACACATGGCACGTCATCCACAGCGGCTGGCTCGCTCATAAACCTTTTTTCTGTGTATGTGCATTTGTGCAAGAGCCCGCAAGTGCATGAGGGCAGCTCTGCCAGCTCGCAGACATGGATTTCTATTAAAGGAGTAATGTGGATTCATTAGTACGGCTGGTGCAGTGGGCAGAGGGGGGGGGCGAGAAACAGGCCGCGTTACATCTTTACATTAGAACTCTTTATCAAGTTTACAAGGTCCAGCATGTTCAGCACCTGAGTGCACAGCCACAACATCACTACCAACACAGGCTAAAAATACTTCCACAAAGCTGGCAACTCTGTGGCTCCTGGGTGTGAGCGTGCATGTATGTGTGTACAGAAGTCAATAGTCCTGCACATAGAAACAGACAGATGGATCCCTGTGTGTGTGTGTGTGAGGGCGGTGTCTCTTTACATGTGTTTGTTTGACTCGCTGCTGCGGTTGACAGCCACGTCTGCATGTTTGTTCGTGCACATTCTCATGATGATTTGCATGATGCATTGCCCCATGCTAAACACTTTCCAGGAATCGTGCAGTTTTGCTCCAAAATGCCACAAAGACATGAGGAAGGAAACAAAAGCCGTTTCCTGAAAGCCATTACTCGAACTATCAACCAACTGAGGATAACAAGCAGAAGAATCTTACTGTTATATGGGCAAAGATTTCATCATATATATATATATATATATATAAAAAAAAACCCTTTCAGTTAATCAGGCTGCAGATCAAATAGACCAGATGGAACAAGAAGCGAGAGAGAGAGGAAAAACACTAAAGACATACAGGAGGAGGGGCGTGTATGTGTGCAGCTACTACACGTTTGTATTTGTAATGATTTACATGTGTGCTCGTGTGTGTGTGTGTGTGTGTGTGTGTGTGTGTGCTCCTGTCATTCACGGTGACCTGCAGCAGCAGGCATCTCTGTTATGTAATCTGTGCTGTCAAACGCATTCACACACACTTCCACACGCACACACGTACTGTACATACACACGCACGCACGCACGCACGCACGCACGAACGCACCTGCCAGCGCCTTCAAACAGCTCAGAGGTTATTCTCGAGTCGTGGTGAGAAAACCCTGCGTGCAATCTCAGCACAATCCTGACCAGAGCGTTCGTCCCTCCTGCAGCACGTAAATCACTAACTAGTCTAACTGATCTGCTTTGTTCTCATCACCATTTATACTACAGCTTCAGCTATTTTAGGGATGACGACCAATCAAAATCTTTCTTTTCAAAAGCTTCCTCAGAGGAATATACAGACAGAGACTCATTATCAGGGTGTTTCTAGAAGTCATTTTAAGTAAAGACTTGCAATAGTGATGACCCACCTTTATATTCATGGCAGTCTGGTAACAACATCAATTAGACATGCTTTTGATTCATGTCTGTTTCTATTCTTTTTTTGCACTTATTTATGAATGTGACATTATGGCAGTTCTTTCCTCCCTCGCTGTGTATGTTTATGTAACCTCCTACGCAACAGTCAACACAGCCTACAGTTATGTATAGTGGCAGGCTCACGGCATTGTGCTGCTGTGTGATGTGTACAGCACGTTCCCTATCTGAGGCTATCACAATACTGTATGAAGTCCCACCAGAGCGTAGAACCACAGCACTGAATTATTGCTTGAGAGGGGCCGTGTCGTACAAAGGCATTCATGAAAGGTCTGGGGATTTCAGTCCGACAAAGACATTTGATTTATTTATTTGATGAAAATATGTTGGGACTGGGAAGATTTATGTAATTCATCTACTGTCGTTAGATGTAGAATTTCTTCAAATCATTTATTCTGGCAAATGAATGACGAGAGTTGAGAGAGTGTGCACTTTAATTTAGGCAGATACATAAGGAGTCTGGTCTGGAGCTAAAGGGATCAATTCATTTTAAGTTAATTTTAAGTGTATTCTTTTTAAGTCTATTAATTAGTAAATTGTCACTTAAATAATTGGCAACCATTTTGGTGATCGAATTTGAGTCATGTTTCAAGAAAAACATCTCAAATATTTTCTGGTTTCAGCTTCTCAAATGTGACGATAAGCTGATTTTCTTTTACTGGACAGTTAGTTGGATGAAATAAGCAATTTGAAGGCAACACTCTCAGTTCTAGGAAACTGTGATCAACATTTTGTTTCTATTGTTTATATTTTTCATTTTAAAAAAAGGATTACTTGATTACTTTAAACGAACTGCAAGTTAAGTAAAAATGAAAATAACCTTGGAGAAATATTTCTGTTCAGCTGCAGACTTTAACAAGCAGAGCCAGAGCACCAGAAAAACACAGACGTCTGGTGGAAAGCAGCACTTTCACTGAAGGTATTTATAGGTTATTTAGTAGCGGTGGAGAAACACATACTGTAACTTTGAAAATCTCTCAGGTATCCATGTTGAATAATGTCTGCTGGCTATCACCCTGGACTGTTTCATTAAAATCCCTCAACCGAAGCCTATCTGCCATTGTTATACCATTCAGGAAACCACAGGGCTCTGCATTAGCCCCAAGTTCACTCTGTTCCCCCAAGTGAAGGAAAACTAGTTTAGCTCAATGGGCTATTAGCCCACACCTCTCCACACATAAAAGGATTGAGGAGAGGAGCATAAGTGGATAGTATATAGGGATACTGGTAAGTGGCCATCCATCAACACCGCTGTACAGGCTGTGCCGACAATTTTGTGATGGCAGGAAAGCCTGGTGTATAAGTCTCTATACAGTCCTAGAATAATGGTGTGATTTTTTTGAGATGGCCGACCAGAATCCCACAGCAAAACCTTTTCTTTTGCAGATGGGTGATAATTCAGCTCTTGTAAAAAGACCTGCTGAGTACCACACATCTCTAAAAAAAGTAGTACTGATATGTTTGTGTGCGTTTAACTGTAAAACAGGGTATCTATAATAATCAGTCTTAATAGGAAGTGCATTTGTCTCTCGGGCTCCTGTCAAGCCAACTAGACTGTTTTTCTCAAGGTAATTATCGCCGAGGGTGGGAGGCAGTGATTGGAGCTAACAGCTCAGGTATCTTATCATCAGATCACGAGCATGAATTTGCCAATTAGAAACACCAATCAGTGTCTGCTCTGCCAACCACTCGAGAAAAAGGAAAATGACATAAATAGCATTAAAAATCAGTAGCTGGTAACTATTGGGGGGGTGGCAAAGTCAATGACAGGGAGTTACACTGGGGGGGTTACACTCGCCCATGTTAAACAACTGGGTTGTGCAGCATTTGTTCTATTTTCTCAGCACGCCACGAATGAATCTGACAAGACAACACGCTGGCAATCTATTAAAAAACAATATAAATTACATAGTATATGATGTAAATGATCTGATCAGTTCTCCTAGAGTTTCAATTCAACCAAGTTTTCCCCTACGTGATGAAATATCAAGATCTGCCCGTCCACTATATTTACAAGAAACAGTAATAAAATACTAAATTACTGCAAAATACTGAGTCTAAATAGAGAGTGAGAAAGACGAGCACACACACACACACACACACACACACACACACACACAGCCTGTATTGCAGATGAAGTAACGCCCTGCTTATCCAGGAATCCATAAAAAGCTTTACATTATAAATGTAAATAAAGATCAGCTCTACACGTGATTCTAAAGAAACAGAAAAGCAGGATCACACCGGTCTGGAGAAACGCACTTCTGGTGTGAACAGCCAGGCGAGATATCGTGGCGCTTCAAGGTACTTCCTGTGTGTCCCCGGTGTTAGAGAGAGCCATGCAGAGAAAAGCTGACAGAGAAATGAGGACAGCAATGAGACGAAGGGGGGAAAGTTGAGAGACAGAGAACAATATAACAGAAGCAACAAGGCCCACAGAGTGAGGAGAGCGAGATATGGAGAGCAAACGGTGGGTGGGAGAGAGTGGGTGGTCAGAAAGATCGCACTTTATCATAAAGCCTAGTTGTAAAAGCAATAAACCCTCTATAGGTCTCAGCATTAGGACTTCCCAGGCACCAGAAAGGCCATCGCCATTCATCTTACTAAAAGCTGAAGTTGCTGAACTGAGCTCAATGCCTCCTGGGGAAAAGTGTTTGCCATCATGAATTCACTCGCTATTCCAGAACATCCAGGCATAAAATCCACAAATATCTGAGGAACTGCTTTTATTTGTTGCTTTGGAGGTGAGGGGACCATCTGCTTTTCACATGTGCAAATAGATAAAACTTAGATGTGGAACTGAAACAGCTTCTTAATCTAGTGCAGAACCTTTTTTTTTTTACTATATATAATTGATCTCCAAGAAATGCAACCTTTTGCATACATTGAATTTGTCAAATAAATTTGGAAGTTTAATTCCAATTTTAAAAGTTTGAAACAAGTCTCCAGTGCATTTCATATCACCATTTCAGCTAATCGGTTAAGGTGTGTCGCGGCAAACACATTCGTTCCATGCATACCAGCCTCGAAAACTATCACAAGCAAATTAGTACTTCCAACGATTGTACAGATGACATTTGCGCCAAGAAACTACAGAGGTAACTCGACTGACAGGAGCACCTATAAATTATCTAATTTGACTTCTCTGTCCTGTCTCCAGGTAATCACTCCTGCCAGTCGCCACCCACGGCACCTCCCTGTGCCTTCTCATCTCTCTCCTCGATTGTCTCTCTCCTGGTGCACTTATACTGAAGGTGTGATTGCATTAAGCCGCCGAGAGTGAGGGCATTCCCGGGGCCGCACTAATGCACAGAACAGAATGTACAGAGGAGCGACTGTGGAGGAGAGCATGGGAAAAGGTTGGAGCGGGGGGGGGGGGCATCCATTACTATAATCATTTTACCTCACTTGAAAAGGTGGCTGCTGTGAAAGAAAGAAGACAGAGAAGACGGGAGAGAGAGAGAGGAAGAGAGATGAGTGGAGGAAAAAGCCTCTCACGGCTGTTAGTAAATCTAAAGCGCAACTTCATTTTTCAACCTTTATTGCTTTCTCACATGAGCACCCAGAGCACCCACACAATAACCAAAGACATTTCAGTGCTATATTATTGTCCCCGTAGCGCATTCGTAATATCCTTGAGGTATCCTGAGACGCGCATTTTCAATGATAGCAATTAACCAGTCAAAGCTCGACAGCGATCACAGCTTTTAACATTATTCACTTTTCAGGTTAAAAAGCTCACATCAAAAGTGCAAATCTTACAACGTGCTTACAAACCAACCTGTACATTCGCACTATAGATACAACAAAACCAAAACAAAGGCCACACAAAAGCAATAAGCCGCCGCTCCATGCAAACAATGAGGGATATCTTTCAAAGCGGGGGCGGAGGACAGGGAATACCCTGAAGGAATAACATCTAATGCAATCAGATCGCTCTGGCCAATTAGTCGGCACTAGCCAAGCCAGAGATGATGTCAGTCATCATTACTCATTGCTTAATGCTATAAAGCAGAAGGGAATCAAGAGCAAACAAAGAAAAGAGCAACAAAAGTGGGTCGGAGTTAGGAAGGACAGTGGATTAATCACGCCCAAGGCAGACAAGTGCTCTTCTGTGAATAATGGCACCCACACAGAGTGGAATTACACACACACACATTTCTTAAGTTCTTAAAACACACTTTATCTACCTCTTAAATATGAATTTAAGAGTAAATGCTTAGATAAACTGAGTCACAAAGACACCACACAAATGCAGATGAAGGCGCCCGCCCTCACTCCCTCACACACACACGCACACACTCACACACGCAATGTTCCCGCACATGTATGGCTCATTAGCAACGACCTACAGCAACATGTTTTTCCATGCTGATGGCTGAATTCCAGTCGATACCCCACAGCTCCACATGACATTTCACATTGCACTTACACATGCACTTCAGCGTGTTGTGGTGCACAAACACAAGCTACTGAAGACTGTGTCCCTAACATGCACAGATGCTGACACGTATAGATGAAGGTATACGCCGTATTAACAAACATGTTGGATCACAAACACACGCAGAAACACATACGATGTTGATCAAAAGTAATGGAACACAGTGGTGGAGCCAAGAAGACATACGTATGCTGATTAGCTCCTATGGGAGAAGCCATTGCACCACCCGTACGGTTATTAAGCCTGACTTCAACATCTCTCCTTTGTAAACAGGCAGCGGCTGTATGGAACATAAGGAGCTGTTGCAGACGTTTACTGTAACATAGTTATTCTTCTTAAATTGATTTTTATTCTGTGGTTCAGAACAGATTTTTTTTCCCTGAAATTCACTTTTACAGCAGTATCAAATGTGCAAAAAAGAAAAATGCTGCTTTATCAATATTATGACATAACTGCTTTGTCAGGTTGTATTAAAGGCAGAAGATGTATTGTGCTACCGTGCAACCGAGAATTACAACCCTGCAAAAAGGTTTATGCTATTCTCAAGTTTTTGATCTGTATAAGGTGGCTTGATATTGAAGCTGGAACGAGATATGTTAATTTCTTAAATATACTTTTAATGAAACCCAATTAAAATAAACATAGATTGTCTAAATGCATCATGTTAGTTTTGTAAGCTAAAAAAAAAAAATCCAAGATATTTAATGTAGTATGGATCATGTTGTATGTTGCAGCTGAAAGCTGCACACATTTCAGTGTTTTCAGCAAAACTGTTCAATGTTGTCATGTGGACTACTTTCAAGGAAGGAAGTATCCTTGCAGATGTCTTTACAAAAGGAGACATGATAGAGTTGGATGAGGTTTTTTTCCCCAAACAGAATTGCCTTGGTTGAAACATTCAAATAAATAGTGTTGGGAAGCCCTTCATTGTGTTCTTTTCTTCTCTCTTGCTAAGAGTTTCTAGTGCCGGCACAACAGTCTGAGGTCAGCTCTTCCAATTGAGAATGTCTCTTTCATTCATTCCTCCACTCTTCGTTTGTCTGCCTCCTCTCCTCTCGACCTCTCTCTTCTCCACTTAGTAGTCCAGAAAAAAAAAGCAGCAGTCTGGATGAACTCAGCAACACTGGGTAAGGTAATTAACTAATTGCTTAGTGTGCAGAGACAGACACAGTGTGTGTGTGTGTGTGTGCGTACGTGCGTGCGCGTGGAGAGACGGGTGGCGTGACGAGGAGAGACGGCGAGACAAAAGTGAGACTGAGGCGGGCGGAGGACAGAGGAGACGGGGAAGGAAAAAGAGAGCTACAGATTAAATGTGTCTTGATTGAATTAATTCCCTCTCCTCGTCTGTGGCCTGCACCATATTAGAAGCGAATACTTTCGTTTTAAGATGCAAATTCTCTTGGTTCACTCCAATAATCCACCCTCTCTCTCATTAGCTGTCTCTTCTCTTTCTTTTCTCACTACCTCCTCTATCCTCCTGTATCTTACTACTTTCCCACTGCCCCGTCTCCTCCCTCCCTCCTCCATCTCCCTCCTCCTCCTCCTCCTCCTCCTCCTTCGTTCTGGGGCAGCTGCTGTAGCAGTTGGCAGTCTCAGGTGTGTGTATATGTGCGTGTGTGTGTTTCCCTTGCTCTCCAAACCCAATTCAATCCTACTATGAGAGCGGGGGCCCAGATCAAATAAAGCAGAGCGCAGCTATTACAAGAAAACAGAGAAGGGGAAATCCATGCTCACACACACACAGAGAGAGAGAGAGAGAGACAGAGAGAGAGAGAGAGCGAGAGAGAGAAGGGGGACCTCTCCATTTACTTGGGCTGTTTAACCCTCTCAAGGAAGCAATTTGCACTAAATGTAACAGGTTTCTTACTACAGGAAACATATGTGCAGTTTAAATGAGTTCCCTGCATGTCCTTGCAGGATCCACATAAACATTTTAGTTGTTCGCCTGCGACCAAATTACTGCAGTCTAATGTCAAACAGCAGGGACAGGTTCAGTTTACTTTATATTGAGCATTTGGACCGATATCCCCTGGCATTGCTGGACATCTAAAGACTTCTCTGAAGCTTTATTATAGAGAGCATTGCTGGGTTAATTGGTAATTTGACATCTTTGAGATTACTGTGAGCCGTTGCTGCAGGCTGCATTGAGTCTAACCATGAGGAGAGTGGGTGGGAGTCATTTCAGTTTCAAATGAAAAAGAAGAAAAAAAAAATCAATCTCTGAAAATATAAAGTTAATATAAAGCTGTCAGATTTCCCCTGCAAGACAAGTTTACTCTTTCTCTTGGCATCTAAAATATCACAGCCTGGTCGCGCAATAATGAAATCAAAACGTATTTAGTAAAACGTACCCCTGGCGTTATCTGAATTTAGAGTTGCGGTCAACCAATAATGTAAGAAACTTAATGAGCGGCTCAATGTGATGCTTCCAGTAACAGCAGACAGAAGAGGGCTGATCTTGTTCCTGATTTTTGTGGTTTCTGTGTCGTGCCACAGTCGGAGCCAGAATAGTACAGTTGACAAAGTTTTATGTTGTATTTTTATGGGTCCGTAATTTAATTTGAATAAATTCCAAGGACGTTTCCTGGAAAGAAGTATGTAATTTGGTACTAATTATCCAGAAAAACCCACATAAGTATTTATTTCTTATTCAGTTATTGTTGTAAACTTAATTTTCCATATAAATAGGATTGTATGCTTCCTGTAGACAAATTTCACCATTTTGCATGTTTAGCCGACTAAAGGACTCATTCATTGGAAACTGACTGATTGAACACTGTCTCCATTTTGCCTGTTATTAGCAAAATATAGTGGTGCGTGCATGTGTGAACATATTTTTGCACATTGACCGTTGTATCTTGAGATTTTATCTTAAATATTGTCAATCACAAATACTCAAAAGAGTGATAATCTTTAAAGTGTAGCTGGAAGCAGCAGCTCCAGTTTGATGAACAGTCAATACAACCTGACAACAAGTATATAGACATTGTTAGTCTTGGATGTCTTTTCCCAAAGGTTTCATTTTTTTCAGACAAATTAAATGGCTCGGATCTGTCAAATACAACTCCATGTATGGTTTTCTGCATCTCTTTATCCAAGCAGCTACAGATTCAACATGGACATAAGAGAGATTTTTTTAGCACACACAAGCAAACCAGGAGCCACATTAGCACCATCTTCATAAGTCACATTCATAAGAAGTGTATTATTCATGGTTTGCCATGTTAGCTGTCTGGTAGCATGAGCTTACTCTCCTGTTGAACTCTCTGTACGCCATGCAGGATACAACATAAGGCACGTGTCAAACCTCTTAACACACGTCAGGTCTGAGGTGATTGGATTCTGACTCCGCATCCTCAACAGGCTGCTCGACAAAAATGGATTCATCCCCTATATAGATGAGTGACAGTCTGTATATGGTCCCCCCATTAACAGCTATTTTCTGACATGTGTTGATCACCACGACTTGCCGCCCAGCGTCATTGTTTGAGCTTCGAGACTGTCAGCCCTCCATCTGCTCATTTCTGAGGCTTTCTGCTCGGAGAAAGGCAACTGTCAACAGCGAATTTACAAAAGAGAGAGGAAGCAGAAAGAAGCGGGGAAGTGAAATGTGTAATTTCCATTCGGCAAGACTGATGGGTAAAGAAAGGAGGAGACACGGAGGAGAGAGGAGAGAGGGAGGGAAAGAAGGGCAGGGAGAGGTTCAATCTTTGTGTTTAATTATGTGCTTTTCTTACATCTGTTTCATCTAAATCTTACCTTTCCTTTATTTTTTCCTCTCAGATGCTCGACTTATTTTACACCCCTCCTCGCGACTCCTCTTTGAATTGGTACAAAGTTAAATTAATAAACTAATTAGTCTGCACTTCAAAACATATTTGTATAGTTATGAAGCAAGTCCCCAAGCACACCCCAGTACCTCACGGCAAAATCTAATGATGCTGTTGGTGAGTCAAGCGTAACTGTACAGTATATTGCTGAAGGGTGATAAACAAAAAACTCCGAAAACAGTTCTCTTTGGGGTTTTTTTAACTAAAATATCTGAATGTTTCATTGAAAATGGTGCAAAAAAAAATCCACTCTGTACTTTGGTTGTGTTTGTGCGTAATCGCTTTCCCTCACTTTCTACCTCGAAATACATCTTCCTTAAAAATAACACCCCATCTGAGACAGTGAGCAGCAGGAGGCAGAGGAGACAGGATTGGTCACAGCAGAGTCTTAGGATAGAGGAGAGGACAGGAGGAGAGAGGAGAGGAGTAAGAGATGGGTTCAATGAGACCAAAAGCAGGGATTGGCTTTCTCACTGTTCTCACTGTAAGCCCTTCTATTCATTCTGCTCTCCCGAATGGAGCTTCAACACACAGCTGGTGAGACGGAGATAAAGGACTGACGGAGGAGCTTCAATAGATACGGCGGAGGGTGAGGATACAGAGAGGAGGGAGGCAAAATTGAGTTGAGAGACATCAGTGGGAGGGTCAATGCGAAGAATAAGGAAGGAAAGAATGCAATCAAAAGACATATCACGTGAATGGTACAAGAGAGGGGAAGGAGGAGGGAGGACGGGGTTGGAAAAGTTTCTCCTCTGGGCCACAGAAACCCAAACACACAGAGGTACATAGGTTCCTCCAACTGTTCTATATTACAAAAATTCCAAAAAAGTTGGGACGCTGTGTGAAACATGAAAAAACAGAATGGGATGATTTGCTAATCATTTTTCACAATTGAAAACAATCAGTATATTTCATGTTGGGAAAAGTTGTGGAACGGTCCAAAAACACCTGTTTGGATAGTGTCATGGTTGGAGATCATTTGTAATGAATAATGATGGACATTATTCTCATTATTCTTACTTGTATTATTAGGAGCAGTTAGTCTGTGTTCACTATGTTTTCCAGGCTTTTTAACAAAAAACAATGTAAAGCAACAATCATCATGATCAATCGACTTTCTGATGGATCAGGAAAAATTCCAGCCAATCAAATCAATCTGATACTTATGCACATGTGCCATGCTCATCAAATGATCTTGCACAAATACTTAGATCTCTTGCATGCTTATAAGATTAATTCCTTAAGAGTTTACAATCAGCAGATGGATTTGACTTTTGAATTCATGCCAAAATCACATATCTGTTATCACTCCGTTCCTACCTGAGCAGAGGAGGCAGAGCTACTTGGGCGGAGTAGGTGGAGTCTGTTGCTCAGTTGAGAGCTGACGACCGACTGGAGCTGCAGTTCCTGGCGTGAAGTCTGGATTTCTCCACCAATGGGAGGGAAGCGTTCCGGGTGCCTGCGCCGTCTGTCCACGTCTGTCTGTCTGCAGGTGCTGTCACCATTCCCTACAGGCAAACACAGAGAGGCAGAGAGAGGCATTTTCAAAGGGTTCCTTACTCTGCACAACAGCAGGAAATAATATTTTTCCTGATATGATTATTGCTTGTTCTAGCTCAATTATCACTGCATAATAACCAAATTACCTGCTATGCAATTACAATCATCAGCTTAACCTTCAGCCAAGTGTTATTTTTCACAAAATGATTTGCTTTCGGTGTTAATGGCAGTTGTGCACAACAGCAGCTTGTGAAGAACAGTTAGTGTAAGATGAAGGTATTTCTATTTCCAGTTCCAAAAAAGTTGTGACACTTTGTAAAACTTGAATAAATGCAGAATGTAATCATTTGCAAACAAGCGTTATTTACAGACAATGGTTTTACAAAGTTTTCCTGAGCCCATGTATTAATCTCCTTTATACAATCATGTGTTTGACAAAGTGGTGAACCTCACTCCATCCTTGCTTGTGAACGACTGAGTCTTTCCAGGATGCCTCTTGTCTTTGTATTGTTTTCAACTGAGTAGGGGATAAGCAAATTCTTACATTCTGTGAAATTAATGTTTTACGCAGCATCACTTTTTTGGAATCAGGGCAGTAGTAAAGTCTCCAAAGTCACCATAACATAAAGCATAAAAACAAACCTAAAAGCAACATTAATGGTGTTATTTGCAATATATCAACAAACCAACACACTGATGATCAATGCGTGTCCATATTAATATAGACGACCTGTTGATGCATATTGGTTACCACTGTGCCAGACCAGATAGACAGAACTCTGTTTAAAACGAACTAAAACTAGTCGTAGCTCTTTCTTCATGATCTCCTAAGTCTGTAAAACTGTAAATCACGTGTATCTGTAAATGTCTGTGCTTGTGATTTTAGACACTGGCTAACACAGTCTCTCTCTCAGTCTCTCTCTCTCAGTCTCTCTCTCTCAGGAGCATTCAGAACAAACACCAGTGCTATTTATACACTGACGCCCCATCAGCATGGCAACCACGCTTTGTTTACCCGCATGAGACGCTGGTTCGAGGCGTGTGTCCTCCCTTTTTTTGTTGAAATAAAAACATAGTTATTTGGAGGCATTTAGGTCTCTTTCATGAGCTTGGCTCGCTTTCCGGTGGACCATGCTTCACTTTGACCGAATGCCTCTGGTAAACTGAGAGCTATTATGATGAAATGGAAAGCTGGTAATGAAACTCTTGTGTGGAAACAAAATTTCGTTTGTTTGTTGGTTTTCTCTCTTGCGTGGCAGCGTTGTTGTTAAAACATGAAAATAAATGTATGCAACAAATGGTTATGTGATTACATACGCACTGATTCAATGCATGTTCATAAAACTCGATGATAGAAACTGATGTTTAACACTATGATAAACATATTAGTACAATGTGTTTGTGTCCTGTAAAGTCTGCAAGAATACTATCACATTTCCTCTTTTCTACTCTACACATACATCCTTCAAGGGAATAAATGCTATTTTTATAAGTCCCATAGGTCAAAGACTTACAGATCCAGCTCTGCCCAACCTTCTGTTTACAACCAGGAAAGCACTTAATCCTGAACTACTCCCGAGGCGCTGTACAGTGGCCTGAAGCAGAAGACTATTGAGTAACACTTCCCATTAAGCCACACATACCATTAACTAGTTGCTTATTAGTGCACATATTAGTAGCATAGTAGCATTAGTAGCATGGCTTCTTTATTAGTCATTATAAAGCACTACTAGGCCTTTAACCAAAAGTTTCCCCCCAATAAATTCCTAATTACTGCTTATTAATAAAAAGTAAGGAAGTTGTTGTGCATGAATCTTAACACTTAATTACCCTAACCCCTAGATATTGCATTCATAATCACTAATAAAAAGCCAATATGTCACTAATAAGCATGTTAGTAAGCTAGTTGATGGTGAAGATGTGTACATTAAGATAAAGTGCTACAGACTATTCTATCATGTGTCACCGAGGTGCGTCTCTAACTGTGTTGCAGACTGTTCCTGAAAAGGAGTTAATCTTCCCCCGGCTAAGTAAATGTGCCAAAGAGTCTCATTTGATGCACGAGCACAGAGCTGAAAACGCTCGACGCGTCCTTCCATCGCGCTCCTCTCATTTACAGTAAGCCCGGAGGCTGTTACCATGGCAACAAAGACACGTCCCAGGGTCACGGGGCGGGGCTGAGCGCGAACCCTGAAACAAGACGTCGCCCAGGCATCACAATATCAGGTCAGCTGATCGTGTGTGTCGACGAGGCCCCGGGGACAGAAACTGATACTCGAGCGCAGTTTTTCTTGTTTGTACTGAGTTGACACAAACAAAACAAACATGCAAACACAGGAGGATGCAGGCATGTGAAACCTGCAAGACACCTGCTGTACACATATAAATACATACATACAGTATCTGGAGTCACGTATTTACTAACACATGACAATAGTAACATGAAAAGTGAAATAGTACAATAGATATTGTCTGACATATTGTTATTGAAGAGTCTAAGTCTTTCTTTTTCTATATTGTACAAATGTCAAAACTTCAATTTAAAACAGAAGAAACAGAATAAAGCAGAGGAATAAGTAAACAAGATTACAAATAAGATCAAGTGAGCAAAGTTTATTTTCTATAGCACCTTTTACAAACACCAGTCACAAAGTCAAGAGCAAATAGAGACACATAAATAAAACAAACACAAAACCAGATAAAATATACAAAGGGAACAGACATAAGACACAAGTTACAACATAAAATAACACTTGCTATCGAAATACCTGTCTGAGTCCAAAGACCTCAAGCTTACTGGGAGACAAATCTTAGGGGCTTGTGACCGATCACCCTGATTCTTAAAACATGTGATACACTTAGAAAACCCCAGGTAGAGGACCTAAGAGCTTGACATTACCCGTTATATACTGTGGCCGTGTAGGGCTCTATGAGTGAGCTCCCAAACTTTAAAATGAATTCTAAAATTATCAGGCAGCCGGTGCAGAGAGGTTAAAATAAGTGTAATATGTGACCATCTGTTGGAAGCAGAATTCTGGACGGTTTCTAAGTGGTGCAAAGATGATTAAGGCAGGTAAAGAAAATTACAGGAGCACAAACGTCCATTTTTGTTTCATCCATTTCATCTCAAACTCAGACTTAATTTTGCCTGTGTTTCTTGAAATAAGCATGTGAGCATCAAAACTCATGGATTAGTCAAAAATCACACCAAGACCACCCGATGCTCGGTGCTACAGACATATTCAGAAAATGGAGGTTGTGAGCTTTGTGTGTGAACAGAAGAGGACGTAAGCTTATGTACAAGTGTAAGTTTGTGGAGGCCCTAAAAGCCAAAAACACACTTTTTACAACAGGATGTACTGATAACGCTGAACATGGAGATACACGTCCCACTTTGACTTAGATGCTTGTTGCAAAAGAGTTGTTCAGGAAGTCATTACCTGCTTTAAAAAAATTACAACCGCCAATAAAATCATCATCTCATTCCTCTTTCCACAATAAAGTCCAGTTGTATCAGCGCGTTAAAATCCTCCCGCAAATTAATATCTACTGTATCTTTGATCGATATTAGAGTTCAAATCAATACGAGGACAGAGTTTTCACCTGGATTCACCTTGACTATCTGTTCCATGGAAAAGAGTGGTCCACACACACACACACACACACAAACACACACACACACACGTAACTGCAATTTTTTCCTCCTACTCAGCAGGCTGGGATTCAGTTCCCTGTCTGTCGCACAACGCACTCAATAGTGCTGGCAGCCTGAGTGTGTGTGTGTGTGTGTGTGTGTGTGTGTGTGTGTGTATCTCCATGTGCACCTATGAAACCATGCCCTGCCCCTTTCAGTCTGCCTTTCTATTGGTCCCCCGCCTGCTGTCCCTCTGTCACACACAGGGTTGGACACGCATGCACGCACCCACACACACACACAACACACACTCAGGCTCAGAGACGCAGCAAGCACAGCTGTCAACAAAGAGCATGGAGCCATAGGTGGGGTGTGTGGGGTGTGTGGGGGGTGTGTGTGTGTGTGTGTGTGTGTAATGAGGAGCAGAGCAGTATCTCTTGCAGGATTACACCCTGACCAAGCTTGTCTGGCTAATGTTTCTGTTACCATCGACATCATCTACACGTCTATGAGACAGAGAGGAACACAAGAAACCTGATTCAAGAGCTATTTACATTTATGCTTTTATCTTTTAGATTTCTTATTTAAGTTTTACATATGCATCTCTGTCACATTATTTATTTTTGTTGTTCCTGGTTATGTGATCAAATTCATTAAAATCTTTCTCAGGAGGCTAGGAGGGCAGTCCATGCTCCCTTGTGGACCTTTTTTTTTTTTGGCTCCATAAGCATGTCCTTCCTTATGCTGCCTTTGTTCTCTATTTGTATCTTTGTATGTAGATGCAAAAAAATTAATAAACCTTCGAATAAAAGGAATGGACCAAATGCACCAGAAGGCAACTGGCCTCAGAAGGGAATTCCTCTGAAACTGACTTTTACTTGGCGATTCTGCAAAGGATACACTGCAACAAACAAGCTGTTTTTCTGGTTTAAAATGCGTCATAAGTGTTGGCTTGCAAGGGCTGAGGAAAGTGCAGCATTGCAAAGTTCTTGGATTGCACTGCAGGCTCTGGGTTCACTGGCTGCACGCAACAAGACAAGCGACTAACTGGCCAATAATAGTCTGTTTAGCTGAACGCAACCCAGCCTGCACCAGCCTACATCCTGTCGTGTCTGGGAAGGGGTATAATTATCACCCAAATTATCAGAGACCTGCAAAAGTCATGCAAGAGCAAATTTAAGCACTACACAGCCCACAAGAGTTTGTATACAAGGTTACCTCAAACCTGTATAAGACTCTCAATAATGCACCAACTAGTCATAATACATTAGATTACTTTGGAACAGTTCACACAAATGAGCCAGAAATAAACATATACCCATCATTCATAATGACTGTCAGTGAACATCGTATCACAGAAGTTTAAATGAAATTAGAAAAACTAGCTGAGCTTAATATTACAAAATATAACTCAATATTATGACATATAAACAATCTGCAATAATTCTCAACATCTGCATCTACTTCCTGTTTGAATCTGTGTTTCTCCAGTTTTGTTGCAGACATATGGTCAAACATGAACCAGGTCACATTATTATCTAAATTTATTACATGTAGCTGCTTTGGCAAGACTGTTTGTGAGTTATTATGCTGGTAAAGTTTAATAAATTGAAATTGAGAAAAGCGGTGAGAGGGAAAAGAGAGAAAAGAAGACAGACACAGACAATGAGACACAGAGA
The DNA here is from genome assembly GCA_025331565.1 of Holacanthus passer. NCBI lineage: Eukaryota > Metazoa > Chordata > Actinopteri > Pomacanthidae > Holacanthus > Holacanthus passer. Next base: position 5,665,919 of record JAFREQ010000002.1, on the reverse strand, counting down.
AACTACCTCTTGGTTGTGCAACTCACTAACCCTCAGCACTATCACACAGGTCAAAGTTCAGCCCTCTTAAAAGCTACCCAAATGTGCCTCTGTGTACCTGACGAACACGCTTTTTTTTTCTCCTGCTGATAAACACAGACGTGTCCACTACCATTCATACAGTGTGCTTACACGCACGCTGCAACAGCAAGCCCGATAACCCAGATAGCACCGATAGCGCTGCAGCCAAAATAGACCATAGACACTCTGTATACAACTTAGATAAGATGTACAGAGACAAATGAAGATAAAGACACGGCATTGAGACATCGTTGGGAAGCTGACGTCAAGCCAAAAATGTTGCAGAGTTTTAGGCTGAGGCCTTCGCTCAATCTCAGACTCCCTTTATCAATTATCCTCTTTAGTAGCTCTGCTTTTAAGATCTTGTCACTCAAATTAAGAAAGAAACAAACAGTGAAAAGAACTGACTAGTTTTGACTGTATTTGCCTCTGTATATAGCTTTTACCACTTATTTCAAGAGATTTCTCACTTTTCTAAAGCCTAGATATTTTTTCTTATTCCAAGAAATTTAAGCGTAATTATCAGACTGACGGATTCAGTCAATCATTTCAATCGATTCAATTTCACTTGCTTCTAGCCTGTGTCTACTCAAACTGAGTGTTAGATTAAAATATATTCAGTTAGGTTTTGTATTAGGTCTTCACAGATGGGGTTGTTAACTAAGCATCTCCAATTAAACTTCCTATGATATAATACCAGCTGTTTAATGCCACGGTGTGATCGCATTACTTCACAGGAACTTACAAGGTCGACTTGAAGACAAACTCTCAAGGCACAAAAGACTTTTTCTCTTTGTGAAACTTAGAGTCGACTTCAGTGCTGAGAAGATATAAGTAGCAGTGCATTTCTTACATCAGTGTTGTCAATCCTCAGCTGCTAACGCCCTAAAACCACAGGATTTTAATGTAACCCGTGCAACATTCTCATTTCTTCTTCTCCTCTCCCCGGCTTCCTCTTTTCTCTCCTAAGGTCTCACATCTCTCCTCCTTTCATTTCCTTATCCTTCCTCTCTAATACTAGTATTCTCCAGGGCAACACATCACAGCATAACAACATCAGCATGACACGTGACAGAGATGTGAGCGAGGGGGAATAAAACACAGAGCAGGACTCACACACACGCTCCACACTGTGTGCAGCCGAGAGGAAAAGTGTGCGACAGAGACCAAAAATCAGAGACGAGCGAAAGGGGGAAAAACATGAAATGAGAAAAATCTGCTGCTCTTCTGCATGTGTGCGCGCATGTACAGTATTTACCTGCGAACACACACATGTTTGCGGAGCTAACGTGTGTGAGTGAGACTGACAGGGTGCACTGAACATCAGAGCACAAGCTGCCACCTGAGGGAATTACTCAGCATTCCTCAGTCGAGCCGCGCTTGCTGGGATAAGGGGAATATGCTGGGAGGGCGGCCTGCAGGGAACACACACACACACGCACACAGAACCGCATCTTCAAAGGTGTACAAATGCACACACACAAACTGGGGTCTTCAACTTACATTTTTCTAAACATTCAAAAGACATATATGCTGCCCACGCATGCATAGTAATAATCTACTGCTTTTGATCCTTTCTCAAGTGTTTTTCTCCCTTTCACACACGCACACACTTTACATGCAGCGCACACACAATCTAGTAGACATTACATGCATACAACAACATATGGAAAGCTCTCAATGTCATCCTTACACAAAGTAAATCATCCATCCTTTACTTAAACATGCATACTTTCCAGCCCACCAGCATAAATATCAATCTCACAAGAAGACAGAACGTAATATTAACCACCCATCCATTTAAAAATAGGTGCTGTTGTGTTTTAAATATTAAGCACACAAGGACAGCAAACAGAGCTGATGCAACAGGCCTGTTCTCCAGCAGTAATCCGACAGCAAGGCAGGTATAATGGCCGGATTACGGACGTTCTGCCGCCGTATTACAGCGAGGGGATACAAGCCGCTGCTGTAAGAGCAGGTTTCATGAGACCTCATTCTACTCCTTGACACAAACTTTCAGTTTTGCTCGCCTCCACAATTTCGCTCCCGTCGATATGAGCGCGCTGAATGACGAGTCAACCTGCACCCTTTCTTCTTGCCTGTCATGCTTTTGAACTGTGGCGAGAGAGAGCTGTTTCTTTTTGATGGCTTGAATGCATATAGAAATCAAAGTTAAAGTTAAAGCAAAGTTAAGGACAGAAAATGTTCTGAGACCACGGTAACAATGTAAAAACCCTTCACTCACTCCACATATATTTTTGGATCAGAGGAGGCTAATCTCAAATTTGCCTTCACCAATTAAACTCAAATTAAACACAAAATAAAAATGCTTCTCTGTTTGAGGGCAAATCTAATCTAACAGACAGCACAAAGCAGAGAGCGATAGAGAAGATCAGATAGAGCTATTACAAGTTCAGCAATATACCAAAGACACGTGTCAGAAGAACACGCCATGCACCATGGGACACTGATGCAAAATGACACTAAACACACTTTATGAGTGGTAGAAAGTGGGTCAAAGACATTGGCTGAAATATTAACTTTGATGAGAAAATGCGACTATCTTATAATAAAGATGGCAGAACTTTGAATCTTGTGCTATGCATTCTCCTGGGCAATCTTTAAGTATGCTGACTGGGTTTAAGTTGTTTTTGAATGGTGGGAGAAATTAGATGTGAAATGAAATATCAGTAAATAAGCATACAGTAATATTAGTTAGGAAAGATCTTTGTGACTGGATTTCATTTGCTTTCATAAAAAAGCCTGTTTGACACCGTCTATGATAAAGATTTGTGCTTTTGTGAACATATGTGTCGTGGTCATATATCTGTAATGCACCAAATATTATATAATATATAATATAAAATGCCTCTCTGGACACTCAGGTGAGTTGACTTTAAGAAGATAATAGTTATTATGGGGTTCACAGCACGACCTTTGGAAGTCACCGGCATACGTCATCATGAAGCACCACGGCTGTGGCAGGTTCCTGCTGGCAGCACAGGTGCTCACATGCACACACTTAACACACACTAAACACACACACACATGGATACACAGACACTTGGCCAGAACACTGCAGGTACCCCCTCCCAACCCCACTGATGTACATAACCACACACATAAAGATGTACACACACACACACACACAAAGTGCAGGTGCTCACACTGCCCCACCAGCTGTCCCTTGAGATCCTGCTACAAGGTCTGATGACCAAGACAGAGAGGACAAAGGCACAGAGAAAGTACGAGAGAGAGAGAGAGGACTGAGCAGACGCCAACACTGACAGGTGTGTGTGTGTGTGTGTGTGTGTGTGTGTGTGTGTGTGTGTGTGTGTGTGTGTGTGTCAGACTCACTTCCAACATGCTGTACTGCCCTTAACCCAAATAAAGTCCAGTTATCTTTGTTTAACCTTGACTGCTAGTGCTGTGTGTGTGTGCATATGTGTATGTGTATGCGTGTGTTTGTATACCATGCCCTTGGTGGCCTTTGACAAAGTATGAATGCAGTATATGTGCTCATTAAAATCTGCAAAATCATCAAAAAACAAGTCCGTGGAAACACATGAAAATACTTGCACATTCAGAAATGTGAAACTCAAACAACTTAGTTAGTAATGTGGCGCTTCAGGTCAGCACAGGTGGGTCTTGTGACTTTAGGTTACGTCACTGTCGAGTCGTGTGAACCACACTTAGGGAGTCAGTTTAGTGTCAATATGACTGAATGCACACATACAGATTTGTAAATGTATTTATATACATAGAAACGACTCTCTCCACACAAATATTTTTCAATGCACACAAAAATAGGTGCCCTTGGATATAACTGTAAAACAAATGCACATTTTAAAAAGAGGTGGTTCACAAATGCATTTCTGATGCACAAGCAAATATTTCACAGCTATTTTTGATGAAAATTGCAAATATTTTCAAAAACATATAGCCTATTTATGGATTTCTACTACAATTATTTATAAGAAGGATTTATATATATTTTCTGTGGATTTGTTTTATTTTTATACACTATGATAAATATTTTGTGTGCATTGAATGTATTTATGTAGAGAGAGTCATTCATATATAAATCCACACATACATTTGTGAGTCTTTCTCTGTGCATTCATTAATACCAATACTGCTCTGACTGGATATGCATGGCACATCAGGCAACGCTGTTATCTCTCACTCCCACAAAAAGACTGCCAATCGGTTATATAACCGAGGTCACGGGGTCAGAGCAGCGAACACAGCGTGGCCACACCCAGCCTGGCTGTTAGCATTCCATAGTGAGCGACACTGTCAATACTTGACAGGCTGGAGATGTGCAGCACTGCTGTCCTGGCTCCACGGGCCAGGCTCAAACATGTCTGCTGTGACCTCTCCTTTCCCTGTAGTTAGAGACAAAGAGAGTCACAAGAAAATGCAAAATAGCCCTGGAAGATTGTAGTGAAAGAAAACAAATAGTAATTAACTACTTAGTCAAATTTAAACATTGTTTTGCACTCTCTATTTTTTCATTCCCATGACAAGCAAATGGACAGATGCTTTGTTTATATAGTGCATGAGGGAAGAACTAGTAAGAGCGAGATTCCCTGAGACTGAAACAGTTTTTTAGTGCACTTGCAATCAAAGTGCATCTTGTAAGAAGCTACTCCCTGTCCTTAACTCATGTTTCAGTGCCTACTGTTCAGGCAAGGAAACCCGTGGCTCGAATACTTCCACAGCAAATACTGCTCTATTTTTAAAGATGATCGCTACCTTGAGGCGACAATGATAACCACTGAGACATGGTGTCACTCTTAAATAAAAATATCTAATATAAAATTTGTTACGCACTCTGGCAACACGTCTGTACATCACAAAACACACCATACTGCTCGGCACAAAGAGGAGAGGCGTGCCGAAGCTTGCTGCCCAGCTATATATTATATTGTGTTCTTTTCAAGTACAATAGCGCAGTTGCTCGAGGCAGCTTGTTAGACTGGGTGTTAGTCACAGGGATGGGCACCGTGGGGCTACAAACTGCTACAAGGTCATACTGAGATTAAATTGTTGTAGGGTCCAACAAATAAAATGTGCACTCACACAAACACAGACACACATTGTCACATAGAGATTGTAGTTAGCAGCTGATGGGCACCACTAAATGAATGCATTTGACATATGAAGCAGGAAGGAATGTTGAATTTTAGGATCCATCCTGTCTGAAAGCAGACTTCTGTAAAGTCTTCAACATTCACATAATTCATACAAATGTCATATTTAGCTCTCATATTCCGCCAGTCTTTGCATCAAAATCTCAGAAAATAAACGACAGCTTAACAAATAAACAAAGTTCAATCCGATGAATCACTGCCAGCAAAGCCAGTCGCAGCCCAAAAGTTGAAATAAGGACAGCGTGGCGACTGATTCAGCCTTTCTATGTACAAGAAAATACATATGCATTAGAAAGTACACACATACACACACAGGGTCTCCGGTCAGGGAGTTCTCGGTGCAATCTCTTCTGACACATACTGTACCAAAACCCTCTCTCACACTCACGGATTAACATGGATACAGTACACACATGCACACACACACACACACGCAGACACATGCAGGAGTGCCCCAAGTGTCTATACATGATTAAAGGACTGAAAGTGGGGCAGGCGCACAGTCCTAGCTCTAGTGAAATTACTGCAGTTCCTTTCAGCCCACCTCGGAAGCACACACACACACACACACACACACACATCCAACAAGCTCTATGTCCAGTAAGCGTGCACAGCTACACGCACACATTCAAAAACCCACATAGCGTTGGTTCAATAATTGAGTGATTCCCCCGATGAAGCAGCAGGGGAGAGGGGCACACAAGAGCCAGCCAGTTATTGGTGCTGGCCAGACAGAGATGATAACATTTTTTAAATATCAGTCCCTCGCTTTCATTCATCTACCCGCTGAGCTGTTTTCCTGCTGTTTTGCACTTGACGGGATGGTGGACATTATTATTTTATAACAGCCCAAATATTGGACATTAAGCTCCTCACCATGGACTGAGTGGAAAATCTTTGTGAAATGCACGTACTATATCAGCTTTTAATTCAAAGTACCTGCAAATTGAATCTGGTTTCGCTGTATAGTGTTGCATATTTCAAAAGTAGCTTACACAAAGCTTTTCAGCTGAGAGCAAATTAAAGGATCAATTTAAAGGATTAAAAAAATATCCCGGGGAATTGAAAGGCCTCATTAAAGTCAAATCAGTGGTCATGATGCTTGTCTTGCTGTTGATGCACAATTGCAAAATGCTGAGATATTATTTGGAAAAAGCTCAGTCAAACACTATTCAGAAAACTGTGCACTTGCATCACTAATGATATTATGTGCGAGACCAGATTTTTAAACTTTTTATCTCTGCTGTTAGGGGATCATCCAGACATTAAGTTGGTGACCTCTTTGTTGGCACCAAAAATAGCTCTCGCAGAATTCAGATGCTTTCGCAGTACTCTGAACCGCAAACATTATCTGCTCGAGTAAATCAATATTCTTTTTATTCAGATATCTAACAGAAATGAGGCAACAGTCAACAGCTCCTACTTCCACACTTGACAGGACAAAGTAAATATAAGTTGCTTTAAAGTGCATCACACAATTTTTAATAACAGAAATTGATCAAATACCAATAATTAAATAGACATACTTTAGGACAAGGGACTTCAATTAACTTCATTTTTCTCTGGGCCCAAACCAAAACTTAACAACAGTCACTGAACCTGAGATCTCTTAAAAGATGGTCAGACACAAACATATTTTAACCGAGTCCAGCTCACACTGAGTCATGCGCAAATGTTGAGAATCAGGCGGGAAATCTTCCATGACTCACAGCACCTTGGTCTGGGAGCACCATAACAGAATAAATTATTCCTATCACTCATGCTGTTCAGTTAAAAGCAACTGATATGAACTGTACTTTGTAGTGGAGATCTAAGAGAGACACTTGTGCACGTTGGTAATCTTTCGCCGTGTGCACAGACGAAGGTAATTCTGAGAGAAAACTAGACAGTCTGAGCTGAGCCACATCTGGTCAAAACCTTTCTTTTCACGTCTCGTGGGGACTTACAAACAGAAAAATCGTATAAATGAGTACAGGACACAAGCTTACTACTATTACGAGGCATTATGAAACTGTGCCTCAGTTTTAAAAGATTAGAAGTAAAGAACAACAATATAAACCCTCCAAATCTCTTCTCCAAAGCTGAACCAGAGGGGACTGAGCAGTATCACTATTGGTGGACTCTAATCATGTGTTGCGCTTGGCAAACACACTTAGGACGGAGAAAAACCTTTGCAAAAAGTTCAAATGGAAACCTGCAAATCCAGCAGCTTCTTAGCAGCCTTGTGCAAGGTTTCCGAGAATCAGATCATAGGGTGTTTGTGGGAGAGGGGACTTGAGTTTCTCTGTTGTGATTTGGGGATTGAGAGAACACTTGTGCAATGTGAATCTTTGAACTTGCAGATTTGTCCAGTTTTTGATTGATCATTCAGCTGAAAATGGGCGCTTCTGTTTCAACATCGCCACCAGATAAACAGAAAAACTGGATGCAAGACCGCAAATCATCGCTTCCAAGAGGAGCTTTTATGAAATACAGATAGCCTGCGGGTCATGTTGATAAAGCCGAGACTTATTGCAAGTCAGCAGATAGGAAGTGAAACGTCACACCTGCACACTTCAGCACAGATTTTAATTGCTTGTTAATGCCTATGCTAACACACTACAAAGCATACATACATAGCAAAAAATGCAAACACAGACACTCTGATACTTTGTCATGTTTCTAATACATTTAACTCTAAATAAGGGCACAGGCTGCAGCACCGTCTCTGAATAAGGCAACTGACCCAGAGCACTATTTTGCAAGCCTTTTACTTCGGTATCCATGACATCTGTAGTTCAGTCACTATCAATATATGGACCCAGACAACTAAATATAAACACAAGCAGTCAGCACTAATAGCCGAGCTGCAAGACAGTATCAGCCGGCTCATACTCGTGAGCAACGCCTCATCAAAAGTCGAACATACAGCCCACCTCCAAAACAAACACCTGCCTCATGCTCATGTGCAGTGACGACACATACTATGAGCTGTGAGGTTTGAAAAACACATGACACTTTTTCTTGCACAGTTACTAACATGTCAACAAGTCTGTCACGTCTCGCTATAAAAAGTGGTATATATATTCACAGCAGTCATCACACACTGGAAAATGTGTGTGAAGCAAACAAAGATGATTGAACCTATTTGGCCTCAGTCATGAGGGATCTGCAATCTGGCTTTAAGAATCAGATCATCATTGACAGCGCAGTTCTTGAATATCTAATTAGAAATTAGAAAAAAAATCAGCAGCAGTAAGTTCAAACTAGTCTGCAATTTATGCTGCTGTTAATCCACCAGGAGGGTTTTAGCAGATGTTAGCTGATGTTCGGTGTCACAGTGAATCACAGTAACCCTCATATTGTTCACGGTCACTCTGGTTCTGAGGCAAAGGTCATGGAGTTCAGGCCAGTTTGACTAAATCCAGCAGTGTGTGTGTCCAAGTTGCTGCTGGGTCATAAGCCCAGAAAACCTGACTTGCCCATTTCCAAATAGAGCTACTACATGTCGAGGAACAGAGAGGCTGCGGTAAGCCCCCTGGAAGTTTTACTATCATTATTCAACAAATGGGACAGCCTTGAAGATCAACTGCACATTAGGTCTCTCTCCTGTTTTTTGTGTAAGATAATATCTCGAGTGCTTTAAGCGTTTGAGCCAAAGTACTTACAAACCAAGCAAACAACTTTCATTTATCTTACTTAGAACGTATTAAGGCATCCAATTGCATCTATAGTGGTGGTATTGAACCATCAATCAGGTCAAGATCCGAACTCAGAAATATTAAAGCAAGTCAATAACATTACAACCCTGATTGCAAAAAGTTGCTGACGCTGTGTAAAATGTGAAAAATCTAATTACAATCAAATTCAGAATAAGCAGATATTTACAAAAATCAATGAAGTTGACGAGGACAAACATTAAATACATTGTCTTTGTACTGTTTTCAATTGAGTATATGTCAGTAAGGATTAGCAAACTGTCACATTGTGTTTTATCTATGCTTTACACAGCGTCCCAACTTTTTTTAAATCAGTGTTGTTCTTGTTAGCTCTTGATTTCTATTCACTCAAGTCCAATTTATGTTGCAGAAATGTACACCGCATGCCATTGTGAAACACTTCAACATAATAATAAATACAAGGTTTTCATCTGATCCAGTCTGCTACCAACCATTACTATTGCTGTGTCTCCAGCAGAAAACAGTACATTTGCAGTCTTTTACCTTGATACCTTACTATTAAAAAGGGACTCCGCTGATATTGGAAAGTTAAGCTACAATCATACAATTGTTGGGTTCCTTGCTGTATCTGAGTGATGCAGTTCGCCTGCTCCCTCTGTACAATTGCAATAAATATACACACTATAGAGAAAGTGTGCTACATTATTGATGGCGGTTATGACAGGTGTATTTTGTTCCAAGTCCTGATGTCCTGAAACAACATAAATTTTGGATGCTCTTACTTATAATGTTCCCCACCCTTGACCCACATGCACGCCCAAATTCTCCCTCCCCTCCCTGGACACGCAGGTCCTCTTGCTTTAAGTAAGTGTAAATGGTATCCATGAAGTGCCTCCTAAAAGGGTTATGCTACCTCTGTGCTCTCACCCTCCACCCCCACCCTTTCAGCAGTAGTCTCCAGTTAGGTAGCGTGTCCTGTCAGGTTGCAAATGTACTCAGCTATCCATCTCAGGCAGCCACGCTAGAGGTAGTGTGGGGGCAAATGGCCAGAATTAAACCAAGCTGACTAAAGCAGTGGCCTCAAAAACAAAAGCACTGGGCTGAAAGAGGAAGGGGGAGAAAAGCATGTCTTCACTGAAAAAGATTGTCTGTTGTGGGGTTTTGAGGTTAATTGGTGGTGAGAGGTTTGATCAAAGGCAAGGATTTCTCCTTTTTTTTTTTTTGAGGTTAGTGGTTAACGCTACACATCTGACAGGCGTAGTAGGAGCCCATTCAGAGCATGTCTCGATGCAGGATGTCTTCGAGTGCTGTGGGAAATATTGTACTAACACTTTCAGAGCACATTACCGACCGCACGATGTAGCAAACGGCGGCATGGAAGCTCACACTTTATTTTTATCTGCGTTGTATTGTTGTGACATTTGTGGGGCACGCTATTGGTGGAAAACAGTGAAGAGCACAGAAGCACAATTGACAGTAAAAGTTAAGTCCGGTCAGTTTATTTCTAGGGCCCTTAATCACTATTATGGCACTTCACAATATCTACTCCATTAACAAAATGGAAACAACATCTGAAACCTTCCACTGAGAACAAGTTGACCTTTGAATTAAAACCTCAATAAGAAGAAGACATTTTAAAATACTTTTAAAGGGATCTACCTATTATTGTGGTTTGGATGAAAAAGGGTTCAGGTGCACATCAAAAGCACCATTGAACAGACATAATGCATGCACTGTTTATTACATGCATTATATGGTTTTTGACATTGCTGAATTCCAGTTTCTCCTGAGGTGAAATACACAGCAGCTTTAAAAGATACCTGTTTATTCTGTCATAATGCTTCCAAAACCACCTGATACTCAAAACTGTGGCTTACTGAGATCTGAAGTTTGAAAGTTCCCGTAAGAGCTATTAAGGTTATGGAATGTAAAAATTATTTTGGTCTGACGAGGATGCCTTGTAATTTCCCATTAGGGCAACTTTCTTCTCCTACCACAGGTATTTTCCCTGGGCAAGCCCCTGCAATGGGTGTGCACACACTAGCATAAGCACAGCTGCACCGAGTGTGTGTGTTTCTGTGCTGTATGTCCATGCAAATATCTCCTGTGAATGTCTGTGTGTTATGAAAGTCGCATATGAGCCCAAGTGAGATTGATGTGACATCTGAGATTCTGCAGGGACACATTTCTTTCTTCCGTCCGCCGTGCAGTATGGGCATGAGCGTGGCTCATCCATGGCGGGCATGACACCGAGCCAGTTTGCAGCCAAGTTACCTCTCCCACTGTGGCAGCTGATAGTGGATGACAGTGTCAGGAAAGCAGACCTGTCCAGGCCACAGTGAAACCTCACATTAACCTCATTTATCTGTGTCGTAGCTCATCACTTGACCTTGCTACACGCTCGCTCTCTGGTGTACACACTGGCAAAAACACAAAATCTGAGCTGTGGCACGCACGAACACACACTAAAATACCTAACTTAATGCACACACACACACACACACACACACACACACACACACACAGTGGATACACACAAAAGCAAATGCAGTTTGTATATTACACAAACACACAACCAGTTTTCATATTCCTCACTTAACAGCAATCTTATGCAGCCAATGAAATGTGTGAAATAGCACCCTACGTTTTCATTTTCAATTTTCAAAAAGTGTAACAGCAGGGAGATATTGAATTTTTCTTTTTGTTATCAGCGCAGTACCATGCACAGGGCTACAAAAATGAATTTCATTAGGCATGTACTGCCATATTTTTCTTGCACTGTGCTTTTGTCACTACACTCGAAGCAGGAGTAATGCCACCATCTTAGAACATGTCCGTGTAATTTATTGCTCCAATTAAGTTGCCTCTCCTCGGCCAACAATGTATACAAGCCTGTTACTTTCAAGGAACGCTTTGGCGCTCGTCAAGCGGTAACAGCAGGCCACTGGAGAAACTTGAAAATATAATAGTCAAAGATTCTAGTCTAGGATGGTGAAAGAAAAATAGAGAAAGAGATCGTCTCTAAAGAGGTCCTGATACTGTAATTGGTGATGGACTCATGGGGCTCATGGGCCGGCAGGGAACATCCTGGCTCACTAAGTCTTATCTCTGTCAGCAGTGTTTTAGCACACCTCCCTGACTGTCATAGCCAAATGTCCCTGTTCCAATGTCATGAGCTTACTACATAGCTAAAGGAAGGGCCAGAAATAATAGGCAGTCAGTCAGGCAGCCAGCGAGTCAGTCAGCCAGACGGGTATCCAGAAAGCTCGTCAGCTCGCTCGCCTGCAGCCAAGCATCCAGTCGAATGTCCGGCCAGATGAGGCTGATCCACGGCCATCCAGCCTTCCAGCCGTCCAGTAAAAAAGATGAACTGGCCAAGCCGCAACTACCAGCTAGCCAGCCAGCCGGACAGACAGACGGACGGACAGAGAAAGCCAGCAACTTGCTCTCTTCAAACCACACCACAGCTCGGTCGGAGAGGAAATACTTTCAGCCTTACAGACAGCGTTTTAAATATTGCCTGTGGTTCGGCTGCACAGGCTTGTCTCAACCTGTCCTCCACTGGCCACCCATGTGTGCCCCTCACCATATGGCGACCCGAGTCGGAGGGGGACAGCGAGAACAACTGGCTGCGGACAGACCGGAATTCAGGACTTCGTCGCACATGCCACATCATGAACCGTCAATGAAACGGGATGTCTGAGGATGCATTGTACTTGGCATCGGCACCCTGAGGAGTAAACAGTAGTAATGGAAAGCAAGCTCGTGCCAAGAACAACATTGGTGAAGGGTGTGTTTTGGTATTCCAGGGATTGTTTCTATCACTGGCCATTTTCCTGTTATTGAATTCCTCTCTCTAAATGCATATCCTCCTGGCTCAGACTTGAGTCATTGTTGATACCCAGACAACCACCATGCAGCTGTGGGTCCAGGGGCTTCTCTCCTAACAATTGAGGTAGTAGTAACAATATAAACAGAGGTACATAAAGAGTAATGTTTTAACAGGCCTCTCTTCAGCATCTATGCAAGCAAGCATTTTCATCCCACATAAAAATAAAGTTTATTATACTATGAGGTATAAGGTGCAAGTTCATATCAGTTGACCCTGATGAAAAGGAGACCAGGGTTCAAAAAACAATGTCTCCACTTTGGCTCAAAATGCAAGAAAAGATGGCATGGTGCAATTTACTTCACCTGTCCTGGCTATGCTTTTTTACTGTTAAAGCTAAACAGCATTAAAACTATAGAGGATTAAGTTTTGCATCAGCATAAAAATGGATTAGTTGCTCATAAACTTTTATCATCAACTTATATCACAAAACTTGTGTAACAGAAACCATCACATTTGTGCTCCAATATACTGTATGTACATGACCCCAATTCCTAGCATTCTTCTTTCATCTCTCTTCTTCATCACCATCTATCTGGCCGTGTCCCAGGTTGTCAGCTTATCCCTGTCCCAGGCCTGAAGCTCTATGGGGAAGAGAAGAGTCTGCAGGAGCTGTCTGACTGCCAGTCAGTGTCAACTCCCCACTGTAATCCTCTACTGCCTCTGATAAGGATAAGGCAGAGAAGAGACTGGGCTTGCAGAAGAGAAGAGAAGAGAAGAGAAGAGAAGAGAAGAGAAGAGAAGAGAAGAGAAGAGAAGAATATGTGATACCCAGTTGCAAGAGGACGTAGACGTGGATGATTGAACAGAGGTTACATGAGACAACAAACTGTTTAAGTGAGGAGAAGAGTGGAAATACTATTTAGAAAAGGGACTTGGAGAACAATCATTTAAGCAACAAAACCAGATTCAAATCCCTCCAGAAAGTGCTATGGCTTTGTCATTGAGTGAGCCACAGTTGAAAGAGCTTAGAGCCCCTGCTCCATGATGCACTATATAATACTATTAAACACAGAGAAAATAACTAACACATTTGGATGTCCTATAAAGAGTGAGCTGCTATCAGTTAGGCTCTCCCTCATTTAACTTGGCCCTCAAAAGGCCAATGCTTAAAACCATTTCCTCTCACCCAGGCTTTGCTTGGAGTTGGATTATGATCAAATATGAATCAAGGCAGACATATCAAAGGAGCAGCATATTGAATCAACGATTGCATGATGGCTTACATGAGGCATCACATTTGATGTAAAACGGCTCGGAGGATTTCAGCTGATTTTGATGAGTTGCCTGGATAAAAACTGATGCAGGAGCTGGAATTTGTAGCCTAAAAGTCACTCATGTCATCATTTTGACGCTGTACACTCGGTCCAGTTTAGCCTTTTACAGCAACTTGCCTGGCATACAGACAACTGTATATCATGTCAGCAACACCAGCAGCCATTACAGAGCCAAAGCCAACACACAGCTGAACTAAGTCCCAAAGCCAGCTTCCCTTTTTCACATGGTTATTGAGCCATGCAGTGGCTTATCGACCCGGCAGTGTAACACAGGTTTGTAGGATGGTTTCAGTCCTCTCTCCCTCTATTTCTCCCCCTTTGTGTGTGTGTCTCTCTCTCTCTCATTCAAACACTGGGATTACCTTGGCCATTCAGAAGATTGGTATTGATTAGATTGCCACTTCAAAATAAGGACGGTAAGCACGGAAACAGGGTCACAAAGACTGCAAAATTTATACATGCACTCTAATGCTCACACATACACACCCACAGAGAGAGTATAGATCCACAAGTCGGGTAAAGTAATGAATGTTTTGATTGAATTATAAATTTAAAAAAAGGGCTGAATGGACTTCAACAAGTGGTCTCATTGACCCCTATATTACCAGCGACATGCTTTCACTCTTTACAGATGAATTGCAGATTTAAGTGCTTGCCATGGCAGGTGAATTGAATTGCTGTTGCTGTCCCATACAGAGAGCAGTCTAAGAAACACAAGAGTGTGCACGAAGCAATAAAGCCACACACGATGACAAACGGTGGAATGTTCTTTCACACAAAATACAAAAAACACTCATTGATCCCCTTTAAAAGCAGTATTCTGTGGGTGAGTGTGTCCTTTCTCTTGTGTGCATGCACATGGACTCATGAATAGAGGAGGATGAAAGGAAAAGCTGAAAAGGTCTGAGCGCACTGCATGGTTCAACCAGACAGCTCAATCTCTTGATCTGCCCCCACCCACACCCACCACTCTTTTATTTTTTTTCAAATACATTTTTCTCACACACTCCATTTTTTGTCCCACTTCGATCCCTTACTACCTACGCTGCTGTTTTTCGTCTCTCTGTGCGGCTCATGGAGCTTCTTCTGTAAAAGGAGACGACCAGGGATTAACCTGTGACAGCAGTCTGGAGTGAATGCAGCAAAGAAGGGCTGATATCATTTTCAGCATCCTGCATCAAACATGATATTTTTTGTGTTTGAAAGTGGTATAAAACATGGGTAAGATATATGAAGGAGAGAAGGGAGGACAATAATCGATATGCTGAAAATCGTGACTTGCTCTACAATTGTGTGCATTGCTTTGTATCCATGAAGACAGAGCAGGTAAATACTTTCTATGTGTGTTTACATTATTATAACCAGTGTCTATGTTTGCTATGACTCTTTGCAGCACTATGTGTACGTGAGAGTTTGCAGTCAGGGCTGTAGTGGCGAAGAAAAAAAATGGCACGGAGAAAACTTTGGCTGCACATAAGAGCTGATAGCTTCTGATTGAAGTGTTGTATTCAACAGATTATTATTTGTTGCAGCATGATTTACATACCTTTGGATGTCTGTTCTGTCTGGTTACCACTGCCTTACTGACCTCAACACCACCTAAAGACTTCAGTGCAGAGCAGGGTTCATGTGTTTCTAAGTGTGCTCACATGAAGGCACGACGATCTGGCAGAGGACGATGCACGCCGAAACGGCGGGATAACGCGGGGTAAAGACTAAATGCTATTTCGAGTACTTATGCTTATTACGACACACACAACCACCTGTTTCCGCCATTGGTCGATCCATTTGTGCCGCCTACCCATCATTCACTCTGCCTGTATTTGCAGGTTGGAACATAGAGCCATTTCTGTCACTTATTCATTCAGCCGTGAAACCTCCGCCCAATCATTACCTGGAAACCTCTCACTGTCTCTCTCAACCACACACACTCTCGCTAACACACAATTTTTCTCTTTTGCCTTACACAGGCAGCGAATTCCAGAGACAAAGACAAGACTCTAGCATGATCTGGCAGATGTGTGTATTCATGTGGGTTTGAGTGTGTGGGTCGGTGTGCACATATGGCTCTGACAAATGAGCCAAGCTCAGTTAAATGGCTTGTGATTAGGACACATTGGCTTCTAATTGCCTCTCATTACCATTTGAAAGTGAGTGGCGGCTAGAATCAAAGGCTATGGTGGCATTGGTAAGTACATATGCGCGTGTGTGTGTGTGTGTACGTGGGTGGAACAGATTGACACAATAGAGCACTATAGTTTGGTGTTTCCCTCTCACACAGCCTTCACATTCATTTTCATAACTTTAACAAACCTCATGAATATTGAACCTGCTCCTCTTATTGACTGTATCAAAATCCTTTCTGATCCAATCTGAAACTCCTTGAACTGGTGTCTAACTACAACAACTCCCTCTACTGTTCCTTGAAGAGCTAAAATACATTTCAGCATTTCCACATGTCAGTTTTGGACAAGTTCAGCATCTGGTTAATCCTTACCTCACTACCTAAATCCCCACTAGACCTTGTAGAAGCATGTCTATCTTCACCCTCCACCCTTTGTGTTAACATCTGTCCTTTGGCTACGTATTCACCACCCTTAAGACTTGCAGGCACCAGCTGTCAACCGTGAAAGACCTGGTGCTGGAACAACTGAGTTTAACTTTTGTTCCATCCCAACCCTGAAATTCTTTTCTAAAATCAGTCCTCAAATGCACTGTTTCCACTCAGCTTAACTCACATTTGCAAGGCAAGAACTATCACAGCACCAAAACGGCCTATTCAAATTCACAGTGCAGCAGACCCACACTCCTTCCTCCTCATCTCTGCCTAAATACAGCTTTTAACATGGTGTCTCATGAAATCAAAATGCTGTACAACTTTGGTTGATCTCTTAAGGAGAAAGGTTTGTCTCCATTAAGACCAAGATCTCAAAGGCCTCCTCATGGTATTCCACAGGGATTAATATTGGATCCCCTCTGCTTTATCGTCTACCTCCTCCCCATCACTAGACATCAAGGCATCCCTTGTTACAGAGTTGATGCTCAGCTATAAATTTACATTTAACCCTTTGGTTACTACCTCTCTCCCCTCCCTTCTTTGATGTTATGCTATTTTAACCCTGTGGTATAGAACACTACACTATTGTGTGTAAGCAAGAATCTTACATGATTCTGTATATATAGGCCATTCATATCATGAAACATGACAGTTAACTTCAGCCTTATCTGTGAAAACACAGGCCAAGACACCACTGAATGTGAAACATTGAATCATTTCTCACCATGTTCTAAATTAAATTATTCACTCATACAAAACGTACTATACTATATATTTTAACTATTCTGGAGGCTATACGAACTGTCAGTATGGGGATTTCAGCAAGCTCTATGATCAACACATAAGATCACAGATTAACAGTAAAACTGGGCAGTGAAAATCATATCTTACTTCTGGTAAACAGGTATATGCTAAATTTTAAAAAATGGGTGCAATGTTGTAGTGTAGTTTGCACTAGACAGTTTTTTCTATCATGCTAATAATGGAAAAAAACCCACCATGAGCCAAAGACATGCACAAGACAAGAAATGCAGCCAAATTACACCGCCTGGACACGTCACAAAAACATGGAAAAAATGCTGAACATGTTACAGTCGTGTCAACTGTCTAATTAAGTGTCATTATGTCATTGTGTTTACAGGACAAAGCAAGCAACAGATTAAACTCTTCAGTCCCATAGCCTTAAAAGTTTGACTCACACCCTTCACAGAGGACAGAGCTTCCATGAGTGGCAGCCATTTCTCTTACAATGATATCGATCTGAGACCCATTGTAACAACAGCAAAATTAAAGATTTCCAAAACCTAACCATCAAAACCAATGCTGAAGCTGATCGAGGCATTTTTGAATAGAGCAGTGGATTATTTAAAAGCGCTCCAATGCACGTTAAAACACTGCAAACGTTCCTTAACGCACAGTGTTGCGGACGAGTGAATCACGAAGCAGCAGGAACAAATAAGCAGCAACTTACAGTTTCATTTAATGCCTAAACAGACGACATCTGTCAGCAACCGGTGAGACGAGCCACTTGATTACTATTATATATTATATAAATATCGTCTTGGCAGACGCTCAATTTTGAAAGAACTGAATAAGCTGGGGTTCAAAGAAATGTGTTCACTCTTGTGCAAAAACCTAGTAAATTACTCCTGCAGCATATATCCAAAAAAATATTGATCTGTATGCTCTTTAGGCTTTGAATACTAATAATAAGAATTTTATACCAAATTTTTAATAAACAAAATAATAAACAAATATGGTGATTATCTACTAGTCAATGGAGAAGCTACAGGGTGGCATAACTGAATATTGTCCCCAAGTTTTTTAAAGCAATATTTTGGTAAAATTGCATTTGAAAAGCAAATGGATGTTGACCTACAAACTTTTTTGTGCAGCAGTCTGATAAGAGCTGAGGAGCCTTCTTTCAACTGTAAAGCCAAATTTCACAGTTAAACATCTTAATATGTTCAGATCTATGTGTGAGGATAGCTTTTGGTGAGATATTTGTAGCAGCCCTCTTCATTCATTGCTACACACTTCAAACATGGGAAGACACATAATCAACAAGTAAAGCTGCACTTTTGTTCCTGAAATTGCAAAGAATCACACCATCAGAAAAGCATCAATGCAGCTGGTGGGGAGAGCTGCAGCTTTTCATCATCAGACACATTTGTCCATCCGCTCGGTCTCATTTGGATTTTCCATATTAAATTCATAATGCGAGCGAAAGCATAGGCTCCCACTTGGGACGCATAGCTTTACCCTGAGTGCAACTCTGAGGTGTAAACAGAGTAAAAATAGCCTGCTATCACACAGGCTTCCCTACAGTCCCGTTATATAATGGTCCAAGCTGGGATGAATGACATCACGGGTAGTCCAGCAATCACAAACCTTATGTCCTTTACAACCAGCTGGCAATGCAAAACACCGCGGAGTGACATATGACACAGGCAACAGTGTTTAACGAGGGATCGGATCATGCAAAATACATGCAACTCTTGCAAAAAGCTGCAGAAATCATGTGCAGTTAGTTGCCTCGTTTCGTGCAGAGCAAACACTTCCGCGATGGTGAAACGTAGATAAAAAAAAATGCAATGCCTGCCTTTGACAGTCCTTGTCAGTGAGGAAAGAGTTCACAAGAAGGCGCACGGAGCTGGAATAAACCACATTTTGTCGCGTGTGTCAACGTGAAGCGACGAGAAACAAAGCGCGAGTGTTTTGAGTCGAGGTCGAGTGGCGCAGTTTGTGGAAGTGCAGCGGCCGCCCGACGCCTGCTCGACCGGCGGACCGCGCTCCTCGCTCGGTCGCAAGCCAGCCGAAACCTCCGCTCTCTTTCCCCGCACTTAAACACTACTTTGCGTTTGCGCCCAGAAATGACAAGCGCACGCACCCGAACCCGGCTCGACCCCGCACCGTTTGGCCACTTCAAAAATAGGTCAAAGGCGAAGTAAACATTTTTTCCAAGGCTTTGAAGTAAAGCAGCGCCACCCTGCCCGGCTCTCCCAGCCATTTTTCTCCCCGCGAGAAAAGTGGCCTCGTGGAAGCGGTGACGGGTCGGTGAGAGGAAGGCTCGGGCTCTGTGGGACTTACTGTGGGCTGGAACAGCTGCTGGGCCGGTGTCTCTGCTCGCTGCCGGGGCTCCCCTGCTCTGCTCCGGCGCTGGCGCTGGAAAGCGTCTCCCCTCCTGATGGTGTTTGCAGCGCGCAGCTACCAGCTCTCTGCCCCCACCTCCAGAGTGAGAGAGAGAGAGGGAGGGAGAGGGAGAGAGAGTTCAAAGATGGAGCAGTTTGCAAGCTACTCATGCAAAAATATGAGAAGTTCACTGACAGGACTTAGTTCAAGTGTGTTTGCAATGCATCCACAGTGCTGCAGTTTCCAGATGTGTGTGTTTGTGTGAGAGGAATAATTGCTCTTAATTAATCTAACAGGAACATCTATCATGATACTGAGGTTTCTTGTAGAGATGGTAAGCAGAACTTTCCTCCAGAGCATTTTCAGCTGTCAACCCCAACATTACATAAGATCAAGTTATTGATCGATAGGCTTCATTGTCCCAAACACACACATTGTACTTGTATTGCATGTTTTCTGCTGCCTTTCACATTTCAAAGATCAGTGTTGTAGTTTTTCCTCCTAGTTGCTCCTGGGCAGATGAAGATTTTACATCAAAAACATCCGTTCATAAAATGTGTGCATTCCTATACATCACCCATCCAACAGCTGGAGCTTTACCTCCACCAGCTCCATCTCAGCCCCAACATGACATAAGATCAAGTGCTGCACTCGAGTATGATTTTCAGGTACTTGCACTTTACTTGAACATTCTCATCCTTGGGAATCCTGGCTGCTTTTTTCCACGGCCTTTCAAAGGTCAGTGTAGGATTCTTTTACTCAGCAACATATGACAGCATCATGTGTACATATAAAATACAAGTTGTGACGCACTGATATACATTAAACCACCCCACAGTACATAAAGTAATAGAATTAGCTTGACCTCCACAAGCTCCATTTCAGCACCAATCCTCACATGACATAAGATCAAGTGCTGAACTTCACTATAATTTTCAGGTACTTGCACTTTACTTGAGCATTCCCATCTTCTGCTGCTTTTTCCACTACATTTCAAAGGTCAATTTTTTTTTCTAGTTCAATACTTGTCACAGTTGCAGTTGTTCCTTTGCACATGAAGATGTTACAAGTATAATATGATCTCTTTATAAAATGTGATGCATTGTTATACATTAAAATGCCCAACAGTATTTAAAGCATTAGAATTAGCTCCACCTTCACCAGCATGTTAATGCGTCAGTAAGTGCAGTCAATAAAGTAACACTGACAGGGGCCATTCTGCTGCATATTGAACACCCTGACTTTCCCTTATTATCATTTTTCCTTATTATCCTTTTGTAGTTTTCATTAAGCTTAAGTGCGCTTTTGAATGCAGGACTGTTACTTGCGATTTTCATATTCTAGTCTTACTACTTTTACTGCAGTAATAGATCTGAAAACTTCTTCCATCAGTGCATAAGATAAACTTAAAGCAGGAAGAAGTACAAGAACATCTTGATAAGTAACCTTAAAAGACTAGAGTACTATCATGATACATAATACAGCTATTGTATACAATTTCAGGCATGGAAGAAAAACATTACACGCTCATAAAAATGTTCCCTAAAGTGTGTCGAGACTCTAAAATACCAAAATTTCACAGCAATTTTTACCCATGAAAAACAAAGTTGTCTCTGTGAGATGAGCAAAAGAAATACAGCGAGTATTCAAGGCGTGTATGCCGATGTAATTTTTGAAACACTGCTGGCTATTGTTTATTCCATGAGTTCTGTCCTGTGTTTGATATCACATGGTAAAGATACTATACCATCTTTACGTTTGATTGTAAATGAAACCCCTGACTTTGCTGAAAGAGCTGCTGTCAGCAGGCCAGAAGGTCATGGCAGGCATCTGACGCTCGCCATCTCAGAGAGAATCAGCTCAGCTGAAGGCGATGACTGATAGTCAGCTGATGGTGACAAGGTGGAAAATCTTAGCTGCCGATAGCAACTGTTTTCACATACACAACCAGAAACATACACGCAGTCAGGGAGTAATACTAGAAAACATGCCATTTATTTACTCATGGCATGATTCAGTTATTGCTAATTCACTTTAAGCTGCTAAGTTCAACTGGCTCTGTGTGACTCACTGACAGATTTGCTGATGAAAAAAAAACAGACATGACGTGATTACTGTATGAACCAAAATTCAGAAGAAACATGAACTCAACCAAGATACTGTTGCTGATCAAAATCAACTCATAAAGTCAACATTAATATGCAAATAACCAGTCAACCCCTCCCTTCTATTATCAGTGTATTTCTTATCATCTTGACCTCTGTGACCTCTCCCAGATTTCCAATATGGCAGCAAGTGCCTTCGCGGCTTCGTCACAGGAGAGTGCAACCTGACACTGACCATGAGCCGTAGGGTGCACGAGGCTGCAGAGTGACAGACGATCTGGGATGTATCCCACTCTCTGCCAGTCACTCAATAAGTGGCCTATTGTCCGGTACTCCATTGTGCCCTTGTCACATGTATACCAAACAAAGAGACAGAGAGGTAGGCTGCCCTGTGTGCCAGGAGGCTAGCATTACATTCATGGCCTGGATGCATAGAAATGAAGAGACAGTGTCTGGTGGTGAATGGACTTTGATATTTGAATGGAGACTGGGATGAAGAGTTTCAGCTCACAACCATTTATTATGCAGACTTTATACATGCTTATACTTAAAGTCCCTGTAGTGCAGTTCCCGCAGTGTCGCCTTCGATTCAAACTTTTCATTTTAATAATAGGGCTGTTAAGCGTCTTGCCCGCTCGCAGAAGTCCATGCATATACTCATTTGCATACACACAACAAGCATGTACTCGCTCCAGTCTTTACTCTCGCTCTCTTTTGTCTCTGCATGTATTTACAAGCACACACCCACTCATTCTTGCAGTGGGCTGATGAATGGCTCTACATATGGAAAGCTCCAGGTTACGCTTTTTCACAGTTGAAGGGGATCAACACAGGTAAGAAATGTCATATGGGCGGTCGCTTAGTTGACCCAAGGTTTTCATTTGAATCACTTGCACCATTCAGAGTACAGTGAGAATATATGCTCATGTTGTGGGGACATAAATCTGTTTACACAATCACAAAGTACCCATAACATAAATCATTACATTTTAGAGTGAAGACTTGGGTTAAGGTTGAGGTTGAGGTTAGGCAGTGTGTGTGTGTGTGTGTGTGTGTGTGTGTGTGTGTGTGTGTGAAGGCCCATGGCATGCATGAAGAATAATAAAGAACTACTCCCAAAGGAGGAGCAGATTTTTCGAGGGTTGGGTTACTCCCTAGAGATGTATCTGTGTTCTTTGTGGGAGGTGTGAACAGTATACACTCAGGGACAATAAAGTGTACAAGGTGTGGCCCGTACGGGAACTGAAGACAGGCTGTTTAAACCTGCATACCTGTGTGGCTATTTTGCGAGATTAAGTGACTCACGTCTTAAATGCCGGTGCAATTCCTTTAAGCTCAGCAATTAAAAAGCTCTCTTTTGATTGAAGGGTGCCAAATTAAATATTGGAAACAGGAAATGACAACATACATCACTGTCCAGCCTGTCGTGAAATATGTTCCTGTCAAAGTGAAGACGCTAATGGCAATTTTTATTTTATTTTGAACCCTTTCTGAGCAGAAAACCAAGAAAGAACTCTCTTCAACCAAGGACGTTCAACTAAATAAGATACATCCACTTAACTGACAAGTATACACAAACAAGGGATTTGACACTTCACCTGGGGTATGAATAAATAACACACTGAACTTAAAACACGCACTGAGGTAAATGAATAATTAAACATCACCAGTCTTTGGAGGCAGCTCTTAAGGGATTTTCAAAGATTTTAATGGTCATGGACATCTCTGCTTTATTGGACAGCAGAGTAGGACGGTGTCTGAAGTGCATGCCACTTAACATTGTACACTCAGCTATTGAGCGCCTCAGCTCTTCAGGCAATAGTATGCGAATTTCACCTGTTCAGCTGGTGTGAAAATGACAAGCAGGAGAAAGAGCAGGTCTCTGGATCGACATGTCAGCTCTTCGCAAAATCCAATACAAACTTCCTCAGTGGAAGTTGAATGCTCATCCTGTATGCCTTGAAAGCAGCTGTCACTTCAGATTTCAAAGCCACTGTCTGCTGAAGCTCTGTCTGTGCACAGGGGATGGTTTGTTTTACAGCTGCTCACTGCTCCCCCTTTTGCTCAAATGTAGAAGTGTTTCGAGTCAAGGCCAGACACTAGACAGCAGCATATCAAACAATATGCATGAAGAATAAATGTATTATAAATAAGGTATTTCAATTTTTACTTTTACTTTGGGAAAAATATGTTAATATCCACCGCTCCACTTATAAACACAAAAGATGATCACTGTTGAAATGCCATTATTCTGTAAATAACACTAATGGTAAATTATATTGTATTGTCAGATTGGTCAGGTTATATTGTGCAGGTAAAATGGGCTTGGGTGGGTGGACAGGATTTTTGCTGGTGCATTTATGTTAAATATATATCCAGAAATTTTATTCCTCATTACAACTTTGATATGACATAATTTGTATTCATTCTGCTGAGAGTTACCATCATTACCTGTGGCTTCCCTTATGAACATACATGAGCTGTAGTGTTTTTCCAAATCTGTATTTTTATGGTAACAGAAACATCCATGCTTGCAACATGACAACAGTATTTGTTAGGCTTTTTGACAGCATATGATTGTGTGGACTTGTCTCTCTTTCTTCTTCTCTCTACCTCTTTGTGTATGCGTGTTTGGGGGATACACTTTAAGCTGTCAAACTGCAGAGTCACCCGCTTATAAAATCTATATATTTTACCTGCCAACAAGTGCAAACATTTCTGTATGCATGTGTAGTCTAGTCCAGATTTGCACTGAATTATTTTTTGCCTTGGCTTTCATTGCATATTAAACATATACCCCATTTTTTCATATTGTATGCTGTAGCTCGGCCACATGTGATATCTTCATTGAATTATAGATATGAAAAAAAGCAGTATGTAACAATCACAAGCCCACTTATATACCATCATTCTCACACCAACTCTCTAACAACCAAATTACACAGACTTAAAGTTGCCCTTGTGTAATCCTACAGTGAATGCCTGCTATCGGCTAACCTGTTCTCACACACCTTCCCTATTCCCGCGACAAGGGAGAACGAAGCGAGGAGGATTAGGATGCAAAGAGAGTTCCCTAATCTGTGTATTAACAGCAGCCAATTGAATCAGGCTGTCTTGGGCAGGCAGATTTTGGGAAGTAATCTGGAGTGCCTTAATGTGATCTGTGTTAAAAGTCCAGACCTAATTGGAATGAAGAAGCATATACTTAGATTCAAAGATGTAGATGGTAAGTGGGTATATACTCCGATATAAAGAAAAGTGTGTCATTCTCACAATCTTATTAGTCCAAACACACACACACACACACACACACACACACACACGGCATCTCTGCTTTTGCACATGCATGCACACAGAGAAATCTGACATCTGAATATCGCCATGAGTATTGCAGCAGATCTGAAATGGCATTACATTTTGCTTTTGATGAAACATACAGAAGGGTGGAAATAGAGGCACGGAGCAAAGAAGAGTGTGTGTATGTGTGTATGACAGTCGAGTTCCCTCTGTATGAAAAAAATAATTGGCTCTTAGTTCTGGACCAAGAACTTATTATTAGACTGCAGCCTTTGTAGATGAGACTGCGATATTACAGCGACACAGATATGTTTTTCAACTTATTACTCTGAACTGTTGTTTTACCTTTTGCACTCCCTGTTTAAACTGAAAGTCATTTCGGTGGTAATGTTTAATTCCACTTTCGCCCTCATTGCAATTCTCTCTGCATAAGGTGTCAGCTTTTTCTTTAAATGTGATGTCTGTGTTCCACCCTCCATCCCCCCCAAAAAATAAAAACACCAGCCCCTCATGTATCATAAATGAGGATGTTTCCTCAGCCATCTTTTCTGGCTTAATAAGGGTAGAAAAAAAATGTCTGTTATGCCTGAGCCACTCTCCTGCTACTAACCAGTGACTTTAATTATTGACCAGGCAAGGGAGGCTCTCCAACACACTTTTGTATGCACACAAACACCCCAGTGTACACACACACACACACACACACACACACACACACGCATCCCTCGTGGTGAGTGATATCAGGACAGGCTTTTACAGTACACAGTCACCGAAGCGGGGGTCAGCGAGGAGTCAGCTGGATAATAGATGAGTTTGAAAGAGGCAGCCGACAAATCTATAGCACTCGCCTTACGCCCTGCCTGTCTGCCCGGGTGCCTGATTTTCCTTTCTGTGTGTGACAGTGTTAGAGGAACAGAGAGAGGAACTGCCAGTCTGAGGAGACACTTTTTGCAACACAAGCGAGAGGGAGAATGACAGAGACAGAGGTAAAGCAGGGAAGAAGGGAAAGTAGAGCAGAATGTCTCTTTGATCTACTGTGGATGTGGCTTGAGTGCGCACTGCAAAAAAAATCTCCTTTATTTTAACTGTGCATGTTTAAAAATGGGTTTGTCCCATTTGTTTCAAACACGGTGACCGTGCTAAGGAGACTGACAAATGTCAAATGGCCAATTAGTGTAGAAACAATTAGTTAATTAATCG
Source organism: Holacanthus passer (assembly GCA_025331565.1). NCBI lineage: Eukaryota > Metazoa > Chordata > Actinopteri > Pomacanthidae > Holacanthus > Holacanthus passer. The sequence goes on along the minus strand of JAFREQ010000002.1, from coordinate 5,639,587 downwards.
ATTAGTCAGTCGACAGAATTAACTACAATTTTAATAATCAATTAATTGTTTAAAGGAGTACTTCAATATTTTGGGAACATGCATTTACTTTCTTGTCAAGAGTTGGATAAGAGGATCAATACCACTCTCATGTCTGTATAGTAAAGCTACAGACAGCAGTCAATTAGCTTAGCTTAGCATAAAGACTGGAAGCAGGGGCAAACAGCTAGCCCGGCTCTGTCTAAAGGTAAAATCTGCCTACACATCCCTCTAAAGCTCACTGATCATCTTGTTTGTTTAATTTTGTGGTTTTACAAAAGGGGACTATTCCTTTTCCCAACTTTCTGGGTCCATCTTCTGAAACATGAGGATGTGCTTTTTAAAAAAAAAAAAACATTTTAATATTCAATTTCAAATTGAATATCTTTGGATTTTGAGCTGTTGTTCACACACACAAAAAAACTAATCCAAAGATATGATCCCCCGTGTTTTCTATATTTTGACATTTTATAGTCTAAATCTAATTCAAAAACAAATAATCAACAATCTTTGGCCACATATTAATGAAAATATTGTTAGAGGACAAGTGGAGCTTGGGGACAGCAGACTGGTGCAAATGCCCTATCTTACCACATGCATCGATTACAATGCGTTGTAGTCATCGATCGATACTGCTTACGTGGCTTCACCCTCTGACCGCCATCATTACCACCTTCCGCTGCGTCCCACCTCTGTGTCCTCAAAGCCCTCAAGCTCTACACTTTCTCCTGTGTGTTGAGGTCAATTTTGCTTCTTCATGCCTCTCTCAGAGGCAAACTGTATGTTGGCTTTCCACTTGAGGCCTAGAGTGCAGACCTTTTCTTTGAGTGCTACACCTTCTGTAATAGTTTGTGCATGCAAGGCAGCACAAGGGATTGGACCTGAATCCAGACAACAGAGGCAGGACTGCAGCAATTCAATGATTATTCAACACAAAAAAAGGCAAATGCAGAAAAGGCTTACAAGGGTTGGTGAGGCAGGCAAAGGTCAAATCCAGGGATGACAATCCAAACAAGCAAACAAATCCAAATCCAGACAAGAATCATAAGTCCACAAACGGGTGAGGTCCAGGAAAACAAACAAAGATCCAAAAACACTTGGAAAAACACTGGGACTAAACACTAGGAAACAGGCTGGAACGCTTGGCACAAGGTACAAAGACACACTGGCAAACAGAGAAAGGAACAAACAGACTGCATACACTAGGACAGGAAAGTTAACAAGGGACAGGTGAAACTAATCAGCATACCAAAGGTCACAAAGGTGAGAACACAAGGGCAGGAAGTAAAGTAAACCAACACACCTGAGGGCACACTCTTTCAACCTGAAACAGGAAATAACTTAACTAAAATCTAAAACCATGATGCCTTCTGTGTTTATGTGAGAATCAATTTGAGGATGAAAAGTTGAGCTTAGTTTATTTAACATTATGAGAGGAATAACTTAGAATCACAAACATCTACGACTATAAAGAATAAAGTCCACAGAAAGAATCTAATTAAGTCCAGTACTTATGTTATTATCATTGTGTTGCTGGAAAGAAAGTGAAGATCCTTCCAGTTTTATGCTAAGCTAAGCTTCAGATACATGTTTACTGTACATACACAAGAATAGTATTGATCTTCTCATGCTCAGCAAGAAAATGAATGAGCGTATTTTCCAATATATCAAACTATTTCTCTGAAGTTATGTTTCCTTATGTGAATCACTGTCATTTCACTGCAGTCAATTCAGGTTTCGAAGTGCTTCTTCTTTCACATCCCCAACTGTATGAGTACTTTAAGTTCAATGAATTCAATTGAGCAAGAACCTTGTAGTAGTGGCTTAATTCAATAATAAAACTTGACAATGTCCTTGTTACAGTGAAATGCAAATGCCTGACTGTGATGTAAACTTGTACAAAAAAAAAGCAATTTGTTCTGCTATGTAATCTCCCACGCTGTTTCATTCTGCCACCAAAATTATCAGACTGCTGTGTTCTTCAAGGCCAGTCGGACATGAACATCTGCCAGGTCGGATCGTCTAGACGCTCCATTTCAAAGGCCTTTGAAAAAAACTCAAATCAATAAAGTTGCAGTCTCATCAACGCGCTGCTTCCCCAGACACCTGGCCGCGAGAGGCCCGATAACATTGTGCTTGTACAAACTCAGCAACACCATCAATTAATCTTTATCGTTGCGCCTCTCTTCATTTGTAGTCGCTGTCATAAGCGGAGGAGAGCTCTCTCGGTGAGGGAGAGTCTCAGTGCACTGTTTGTTTATGCAGGATGGCAGTGAACCATCATGTTTGCATGTGATTATGTGTGCTTATGTGTTGTCTGTGCACGGGGGAGTGTGGACTTATGTATTACAGTAAATGTGGGAAAATCTTTCCACTCACTTTTGGTGTGGTAGTCATGTCCCCAAGGTTGTAAATACACAGGTTTACTCATTATTTTCAGTGCAAAATGTTCAAAAGCCTGTACCTACATTTTGTGGCATGGTAATTATTTACATACAACATACAGGACATTGTGTCAAAGCTCTACTGTAAAATGAGATCTGTCTGTAACCCTGCACCACTGTAAGGTCAAATCTGCAGGCGTTAGCAGCCGAAGCTACTCTAACAGTTAACCAGAGGCTCATTTTCTTCTCTAACAATAATGGAAACACAGAGACACATAATGGCAAAAGTATATATTTTCCACATTTACTTTCACATAACTTGATTGTAGCTTTAGCCCTGGATGAATGGATTAATGAAATATAAATTACGTCTTCATACAAGGATGCTATGTTAACTAATAGAGACGCACAACATTTGTACATTGATTAAAAGATTTCAAAGAATGAGCCATTTCAGAAAATTCAAGAGGATTCAAGTGTAAGCTTATTTGACAGTGTTTCCTCTCTGCTCTTTTCTTCTATTCAAACAACCTCTAATCTTTATTTATAGATCACTTCCTCTTTAATTTCTTAGTTCCCAGGATTTTCAATTATGCAGACACTTTTAAGTGTACTAGCCGGGATTGTATAACACATCTTGAGCCTGATCGTGGATCATTAGCAGGTTTCAGCTGGTGGTTTCAGGCTTTAGTGGATGTAAATCTGAAAGTACAGAATACAGGCCATACTTTGTCCTACAAATGCCCCCACAGCTTTACAGAAGCTGACACTGGCTTTCCAGATAGCAGGCTTGTTTGAGTCATGTATTGCAGCCGATGGCTTCCTCTTCTGTGTGTGTGTGTGTGTGTGTGTGTGTGTGTGTGTGCTGAGGCATGCCACATGACTCATTTACAGTGGAAAAGGAAGGGTTTTCCAAATGCTATAAATATCTTTGGCAGTGGACTCCATGCAGACATGGCTAAGTTATCACACGTACGCAAGTGGGACAAAGACACATTTCACCACGTACTCAGCATCCTCCTTGAACAACATCTGATTTTGAAATGATGTCCCAAGTTACAGATTGTGAAGTCTGCGCTCAGTGTTGAAAAAGATGTGCGACTCTGGTTGATGGAGGACAATCGTCATCAGTCAAACTAGAGGGATTTGCTGTAACATGTAGGAGAGGAGAGACTGCTGTGCAAAGGGAGAACAGGTCATAGCAATAGTTACAACATTTCTTAGCATTGGCAGCGAAGAAAGCTGAAAAAGAAGGTAAAGGTGATCAAAGCAGCCAGCATTGATAAATAGCAGAGTTAATTTAGATGGAAATGTTCAGACACACTCTGCCTTCTAATAGCACTCCTGAAAGAGCTCTTCCTTCAAGGACAACCAAAACCTTGAAAACCTGCATGCCTACATTTCATTTTTCACTGTCTCTGTCTGTGTGTGTGTGTGTGCATCTATGTCTGTGTGCTTGCTTTCCAGTCTATTAATAGCAGATCTCCAGTAGCTGACCCTCCGATAACACATGTCAGTCAGCAGGACAGATTATGACCCATCAGATTGTTACTCAGATTTCTCAGATTCCCCGACACACACACAGACATGAAAACACACTGTACATTACTCTTATAGAATATATAGATTTATGTGTGTATCAGCATGTGTGTATATATTTTATGACAATTAAACCAACTGGAAATATTTCATTTTGTGCCACAGGAACAAGAATGCAAAGATGTTTATGTCAAATCAAGTTTCATTCACTTTAGATAGTTATTAGCTTTAGGTAGAATGACAAATTCTTACTCAAACTCCCTGTCCCCCATTGTCCCCATTCATTCTTTTCATTCTTTATCCTGGTTCTCTTCTATGTTCTTATTCTGCTGCCACCCACCTCCACCACCACCTTCAAACCACTAAACACCCACACAATCACAATCATAAATAATATCTGTCTACACACATACACATCTACACATAAGGACATACAGTATGCCTACACCAAGCAGCCTCTCTGGGATTATTTTAGACCTGTGAGTTTGCGAGCACGGTGGCATACAGTACATACTGTACCTCCACCAGGGGGAACCAAGTGGAGGGTCTGCTGAGGCCCCCACTCAAGAGGCACTAATCCTGGGTCACTGGTGGCTGTCAGGGCCTGGAGCTTGAAACTTCTGTGTCAAGCATGTAACCTGCTGCCATGCATCAACACAGCCTCACACAGGGCACGAATGCTGTGGAGAGTCAGTCTGCTGAGGGATTAAAGGCTCGACTCAGTACTGTATGTTCACTATGCTCACACACACACACGCGAAGCAAACCCTTGGTTGAACTCTCACACTTTTGATCAGAAAACTATTTGTGCTTCTGCAGTGCATTTTTAAAATTGGATCCCTCCTTTGATATTCCCAATCTAACTCTGCCCATGTTTGTGTAGATGCTGTATATAAGATAAATGTTTGGTATAATTGTTCACAAGTGTGTGTGTGTGTGTGTGTGTGTGTGTGTGTGGGCAGAAGTTGTGCAAGAGAGTACATGTGAGACAATAATGTGTGTGAACTCACAAGAGGGAGAGGCACAGAGGGTGGGGCACATTTATGGATGTTAGGCAATGGAGAACAGCTGACAGTAATGCTTTGTACACACACACACACACACACACACACACACATTAACACACTGCACAATAAGACTACTGCTCTGTCATCGAGTGCTTACCACTTCCTCCTCCTCTCCACTCGTCTCCTCCCTCTATCCGCATATAGTATAGTACTACATGCTGTAGTTGACAGCTCATGCCGAGCCAGCACATTCCACATTATTACTACTTCAGATGTTTGTGGCCCAGAAGTGTGCCGATTGGCTGAGCCGCCTCCGACACTGGGGCTATTGAGAGCCAATGAACGGCCTGCTCAGGGGAGCCGAGGAGACAGACAGTGAATGCAAAGGGAACTCCCTCTGCTGGGTAATGCAGAGAACAGCTGAGTTTGTCTAAACACAGACACGACTGCCTGTTAATGGAATGTAATCCAATATTCACTTCACCGGGGAGGTTACAGTTGTGTCCTATTTGCTCCTATTAGCTCTGTTATATTTGCTCGCCTTCTTGCTCTGATACCTTCCCCAGCTCCATCTTCCTCTCTTCTCTCCACCCAGACTCTTTATTATTAATCAGTTTTTGCACAAATCTTCCTCCCTTATGTGGATACATGCATTTTCCAACCCTCCCTCAGTTACCCAATCTCTCTCACTATCCAGTTATGTCTGTCAATCACAGAGGGGTCCCGCAGCCTAGCCGTGCACTCATACATGAGTAGACGTAAGAATACAGATTCAATTAGGTTTCACACACTGGGTTTCATCAGTGATACACAAATAACTTACAACAGCTTTAGACATATGCAGACACACAAAAACCACTGGTCCGAACACAAACACCTGTTGTGTCCTTCTATGAAATATCTATCATAGTCAGATATTCAGTTGTAAATGGTGAGTCACAAATGTCTGTCCGTGTGTGTGTGTGTGTGTGTGTGTGTGTGTGCCTGCATAAACTTTCATCAGTTTACTTTTGGTCAAAGTCAAATCAAGCACAAGACAGATGTGATTAAAGTTTATTATGACACGTAAAAAATACATTATAATAATAATAAATAAGAAGAAGAAAATAAATAATCCATTTTTGAATATGGGACTTAAATTCATTTGACAGACAGAGACTCCCAATGAATGACTGTGGCCTCTGTAACAGCTGGAGGTTCGACTCTGTAAGGTGACAATATGTCAGTGTCGTGTTTACAGCTTGTTTCTGCTGCCCTCTAGTGGTCGGATAATCAGTTAGTGCAGCTTTAATTGTCATAGAAAACAGTTCTTCGAGAAAAAAAAATGTTGATTTTCTCAAATAATTAAAACAGGACTGAGTGATATTTGCCGACACCTTAAACTCCTTCCAGCCTACATCCCTTCAGTGCTCCAGCTGTGATGCAGTTGTCTAAACTCAGGTTGTACATTATATGTATATTACACAAAGTCAAGTTCAAAAGCATTGTTCTTCAGTCAGTGAAGACAGCTCTGGTTATGTGTGTGTGTGTGTGTGTGTGTGTTTGGACGGGTGTGTGTGCATCTGTTTGTCTTCGGCGTGCGTGTCCATGTGCCGTCTGTGCGACAGAGAGCAAACAGAGAAAGCTGAGCTGTGCAGGGCATCTCTTGTATAATAACTGAGAGCTTTAGCGAGGCTGGATGAATTTTAATAGAGTTCTGCAGGGTATTCCATCGCCTCTGGTCCCACGGCTCAAAGATCAGAGAGAATTTTCAAGCATGGTGTCCCTCAGCCTCTCACACTCACTCCTTCTCACTCCTTCTCTCTCTTCCTCCCTCTCTTCCCTCCACTTCTCTTCCCATTTTGAACTCCCTTTTTTTTTCTCCAATCCTTTCCTTCCTCTTGGGCTTTTGTCTCTCTCTTAATCCCTTTCTGTGTCTCACACTTTCTGTTGGTTTCTCTCTCCACTCTGTCTCCCTGTGAAATTTGTATTAGAGCCACTCGAGGCGTAATTATTGCTAAGCCTCTCTCAGTTCCCTGGCACAGAGAACAACTCATGACTCTCAGCACAAAAACTTGCTACTGAAGGACAAAATGCTGTGATGAACTTTTAAAATCATGCACAATGGCTGACAAAATGTTTGGATATTTTTTTCTGCACAGAGAGATTATACACCAGAAAGCTAATTTTCTCACTGCCTCAAAGCCATTTAGGGAGTTTAGTACTTTTTTCCCCCTCATATCTAAATTCTACAAGCTTGAAATTTATGGAAGATGTTACACATTTATAATTCAGACACTGTATTTACATATGAGCTACCACTCATAATTGCTGTCAGACCACACACGTTGGTGTAGGTGCAAGTGTTGAGATGATCCACTGATCCACAGAGGCCAGAGTTTGTTTTAAAAGGGTGGCTTGAAGGGTGGCTTTGATTTGTGTCTTTTGTTTCATGTGCGTGCATGTTGGAGTGAGAACGTTGGCAGGAGACTGGTGATAATTACTAATTCATAAGGATTAATGGTTGCTATTTAAAAACCTACCATTCTGAGGAGAGCCAAGTGAACGTTGTGTCTTCCTACTGGGGCCGTAAGACGAAATATGCCCCTGGCTAATCTTTCATGAACACGGCTCATAAAAATTCAACTCCGCAGCACTTTGGCACTGGAAATCAAAAAAATTAGTCTAACTGAAGTTATGCATTAGTTCATGTTACCCGAATAAACAGTCTCTGAATAACATGAGTAAGTTTATTAATTATCTTTAATCAAACAGAAGAAGTTTGAGATGAATCAGTACAATGGTAATGCCATAATAAATACATTGTAAGGTCAATATATGTCCCATATAGCATCATGAAAAATCCCACCATACAACAGCATGTGCACATTAATAGCACTGAAAACATATTTTCAATGAGCTTTGGTTTTGGTTATTTCACATGAGAGATTTCTGTATTTGTTAAACTTCTGTGCACCAAAACTTATTTAAACTTATTTGGGTTGTTCAAGTCACTATCAAACAAAATCTAATTCTGATCTTAATTTCTTAAGAACTTTGGGTGTTTGTTTTTTTTACTTTGATGCCATTTGCTTTTTTTAGTCATAAAAAAATAATAATGTTCCAGAGAAATAAACTTTTGAAAGTTGAAAAGTTGAAAAAGTACCACGAGTTAGAACATAAAATCAACTTTTCTGAATTTACAAAAGTGCACACACAACCATAAAATGCTCCTTTTGAGCGCCTGATCTCACTGCAAGCCTGGAACCGACTAAACCCCGCAGTCCCTGAGTGACGTGTAATTAATAAAGTAGTAAAACAGTCAGACGTCCAGCATGACCTGCAGCCTAATGATTAATCATGCACTGATATTTTTGCTCCCGTCGTGAGTTTGCAGGTGTCAGCAACACAAGGATGGCTGGGGATGTCACAGAGGAGAGCAAATGCTGTCTGAGGAATAAAAGGGAAGTCTGTCAGCAGTGTGTGTATACAATGTGTTCACATCATTAGCTGCTCGGGGCTCATGTGTGAGATACACCTGACAGGACACGGCAGGACAGGAAGTGTGCAGTGACGGACAGGTGGAGGGACAGGAAGGCAGGTACAGCAGAAAAATATTTGTGCAAGTCAGCATTTTACCACCCCACAAAGATTAAGAACATGTTTGAAAATAATGCCAACATCCAGTAACAACAGTCTATTTCCATCTACTGTATCTGGGCCACAACATGTGTTGATCTGTGTTGTCTAATGTCGCCCCCATGTGGCAAAGAGTGTTGTAGCCACTTGCTGAAAGATTCCCAAATGAAGACTTCTGTGTTTAACATCAGTATGAAAATCTCTTTTCAGCATGCAAAAAGCAAAAATATAATATGGGACTATAAATGAAAGTATGAAACCAATGTGAATCAACTGTAATAATGAAATTAATGACATCCTGAAAGTAGAGTCTGGATGACTTTTGCCAAAATTCTTGAGAAGTTGTTCTGTTCTTCAGTTTAAAGATATTGACATTAAGGTGCACACCACGTGCCTGTTGTACCAGAGCGTGTAATGTCTTTTGCAGGTCTTTAAGTATAAACTAATCCCTTTAATCCTGTATTCCTATAGCACAGTAGCTCTGTCACCCCAGGCATGAGACAAAGAAAATTGATTTCTTAATGTATTCTGAAAAAAAATCCTGTCACTTATGTTCACTTTTTTTTGCTAAATCACCCGTTTTTACTACCTGAACTCTGAAACTGCCTCAACTTTGTCCCATAGGTAATGACGGGCCCTTCCTCTTATACCTGCTTCTATGTTTTAAACTGATTGCACTACTTTGCATGCTGCTCTCTAACACTGCCTCTTCTAAGTAACACACTTCATTCAAATGTTCCCTCTGTGCACAGCTGCAACCCTTTGCTTACACCCTGAAGGGCCGTACAGAACAAGCCTGTTAAGAAACTTGTTCCCCCCTTAATGATGCGGCAGTCTCATTGGGCCAATCAAGAACAGCAATTAAAATTTCACTTACGCAAGAGGACAAAAGTCATTAAATGAGAATCTAAAAGAAGTTTATATGGAAACTTTTATTTAATCTTCTGCAGTCACCTCCTTAGTAATCACTTTGTACATGCTAGATCAGCAGCTCGTCTTTGCATTTAGGTTTTATCATAATTTGCTGAGTAAACTTAAATTTTATGCACAAGACGGTCAGTTTTATCAAAATATCTGAATTAGTTTTGCTTTCAAATGTGAAGATATTTAAGAGCATGAATTCAATATGATTGCATTTTCAACATTTTGTATAAATCATGTAATGGTATGACTAAACATCCAATGGTCAACTGTTAATGACAAATGTAGCACCATAGTGGACAAATCATGAGTTGCCTTAAAGTTTCATCGTCTGCCAAACTGACTGCATTGTTTGGCATTTACTTGCAAAGACTAAAGTGTTGCTTAGCATAATACAAAAAATAAAATCTGATTCCAAAATGAGAATGGACTGTGGATTGAAGTAAATTCTAAAGTGGTCTGCTAAATCAACATTATAGTATGTGAATAAATCATTTATAATCTTTAATACCAGAAGAGTTTTACAATGTGCATAATTGACATGAGCAGTGGCATTCAATAATGCAGTTCAGACAATCAGTGGTTCTGCCCTGAGTCACGAGAATTACAAGTCTGCAGACAGAAAATATGAGCAGGAGATTCACAAACACGATTTCTTGTGTTTGAAAAGAAAAGTTATTGTCACATTTCACTGTGACAGAAAGACAGCAAAATAATACTTCTTCATTAAAATATCCATAGGCACAAAGAACGGATACAAATAAGGTGTCATTATTTTTTCAGTTTTTGTGTTTAAGAATAATCACAATGTAACAAAATAAATCTTTAGCAAACCAAACATCTGATTGATCATTATTAACTTGAAGAAAAGAGCAAGCAGAAATGTAATCGTGTTTAGTCCTGCTTTAAAGCCCTTATGTGTAGAACTGTGATTGACAGATTGTGATTATAGTTGTGTTAAATTATTCTGATGGAAAAATTAGACAATGACTGTGAAAACTGGTGGATGTATTTTCTGGTACAGCCACTGGGGGTCGCCAAAGTTACAAGTTTTAAAATCCTACACATAGGGGGCCTTAAACTTTGCAAAACTAAATAAATGATATATTATGACATAGCAAACAAATTAAGATTCACATCATGTAAGTAAACTCATTGGACAGCACCCAACATAATTTGCGATTATCAAAAGTCACAATACTTCAGAGGGTTTCCTGACAGCTTATTGGTTGACTCAGTGGTTAAAAAACAAGGATGTAAATTATGCAAAACTGGATTCATTTGATTCCAGTCTTAAAGTGCAGTTTGAGACCTTGTTTGATACAATCAGGATGTGGGAAATGATTTTTTTTCCCACTGTTCATTTGTGACTGATTTAAATCTTCAAGACACTCAGCACACAGGCTTGTCGCGCTTTGTCATAATCCTGCCAAGTTTACAAGAGTCTGCTGCTGGAGGAGAGGCTATCTGCCCCCTCTGCGCTGGACAACAATGGTCCCTGCCACAATGTCATACACAGTCCTGTTGTGCTGGAAGAAGAGGAGAGTGATGAAGACAGGAAAGAGGAAGGCAATGGAGAAGTTCTTATTAAGCGCCCGCACTGTAGAGCTGAAAGTTAAGACAAAAGAGACAAAACACACAAGAGGTTAGAGCGAGACTACTCACACAGATGCTTTACAGGTACTAGAGACTTTTACAGACACTGCTTGAGTGCAACTAACAAGTATTTCCATTATCGATTAATCTGCAGTTTCATGACATTTGATTAACTGTTTAGTTATGGCTATTTTGAAATCACAATTTTGTCCACCCAACATCCATAGACTAATTATTTCATGAGAAAGAAAAGCAGCAAATCCTTACATTTAAGACATTTTTGCTTGAAAAATGACTATTGATCAATCGATTATAATAGTTTGCAATTAATCCTCTTTCAGTTGACTAATCAATTGATTGACTAATAGTTGCAGCTCCACATTGTTTGTGACCTAGACACCACAATAGAGTCCAACCTGATGATCAAACGCTTATTTTAAGGACAAAACTAGACCAACCAAGATATTTTACAATGTTGTCAAGTAAAGTGGCTTCTGCTAATGTACAATTATCTAAACACACCTTACGTCATATGTCATTACAATGAACACTTTGTTTCTTCTTCCCATTCAAAAAGTAACATATTCAGTATGTGATGACTCACGCTGAGAGGGAAACATTAGATGCTGGAACTACAAGGACCCGGTTGGGTCGGACCAGAGTGGATGTGTCACACGTCACCACCCGCAGGCCAAGCAGGAACTTCCCTGGTGTAGCACCACCAGCTCCCCAAATACAGATCGTCTGATTAGACAAGTAGGACAAAATTTACACAGTTAATCACTGGATGCAATTTCTTTTTGCCTAAGGTGAGATGCACATTTTTAGTAACTCTGTGGGCGTCTAACCATGACAATAAAATGCACAGTGCAAATATTAAGGGCAGAACTTCTTAATGACATCACACTGTCTCATGCAGAAGTAAAAAAGACAAGAATTCATTTTCAGGTTTACACACACAAGGTCAAAAGCTTGGAAGGGCGGGAACATGCCAGATGGCATTAGTCTAAGCGGAGGAGCCTGAGTGTCCCAGTGCTGGTTCCCACCTGGGAAAACAAGCCACTGATGCATAGGTCGAACAAGAGATGTAATACATGACTTCATCTCAGGCAACTGTGAATGCAACGTTGCATCAGTGTCCTCTGTGGGAGATAATGTTGTGTTGCAGGCAAACTGTGACTCTTCTCATTTAACAAGAGTATATGGCAATGAGGCATCATATGTGAAAGGACAAAATGTTCTATATGTTAACCAAGTATTTTCTTTTAACAGTGAAAAAAGTCTTTCTGTTCAACTGAGAAAAACTTATTAATAATACCACTACCAATTTTGACTTCTAACCATCTTAAAATGACCATGCACTCTCAGCAAATGAACATAAATTACTCACTTTGACATGTGATTTTTCAGTAGCTAATATATTGTGTATTACATCTATATCACCTTAAATAAGACTCACCTCATAGACGCACACCAGCACCCTGTAGACCAGAGCTACAGCCATCATCTTCTGCAGGTCCTCCATGGACGTGTTCTCATCGATCTCCTCCACAATGAAGTGGGTAATAAATTTGGCAATGTCCCTTTAAACACGAGAGACAGTATGCCTGTGTGAGGATGGATCTGGGGAATGTTGAAACAGCTCGGCATTAAAGTAATGATGCAAAATCTTCAGTCCTGCAAACTTATTTTGTACAACTGACCCACAGCGAAATTCTAATGCCTAGTTTAGACTCTGTATTATGTGTCTTCATTTGTTCATGCATTTAGTCCAAAAGATCTGTTTGCCTTGAACTGTGCTTCATAATTTCACTCACTTCATGCCACTCAGATGCATGATCCACAGCACGATGGTGGCCTTCACACAGAACAGGATGAAGAAGTCCACTGTCTCAGCCAGGAACCTCTGGAGAGGAGAGGGGATGGTGTACTCTCGTCCTATATGGTGCAAATTAAAAAGACAAGTGTGATGACAATACTTTTATAGTTTCACACATTTGTGCATGAACCTATCAAACACATGCACACACATAAACCACCTTGAGCCCCTGACTAGCTGCTGGAGGTCTGCATGTAAACAGAGCACACACCTATAAGCATTTAAGCTTGTTTCCTTACTTAAGCCTACTTCCCACCACACTCATGACCCAGCTTATAGAAAATAAAGCCCACACATTCCTGTAAACAGCATTTTGGATGAGATGGTTCATTGTCATCTCACTGTCAACCTGAGCCCTACCTGCCTGAGGTGGACCCCCACCCTGCTGCTGGGCTGCCCGGGCATCAGCAGGTGGGCTCGGTGTGGCCCCTGAGCTCTGCCCACCACCCGGATGAGGGGAGGATGCCGGGAAACTGAGGGGGTAAGGGTAGCTGGACCAGTATCCGGGGTCAAAAGCGTGCAGCCCGCCGCCAGAGGTCGAGGCAGGTGCGCCCGGTGTGTGAGCGCTGGTGGCCGGCGGAGAGAAGCCGCACGGCGGGGAGAAGGAGGACAGGAGCGGCCAGCTCTGCCAGTAGTACCGCCACATCCACTGCTGCAGCTGTGCGCAGTACTCCGTCGTGGTGGTGGCATGAGGCGGCTTGGCGCCACTTTCACTCCGGTTGTCACTCGTCTTAGGTGCAAACATGTCTGATGGCTTCACAGTTTTTTCTTAATTAGACGAGAAAAACGTCTTTCCGCTGCTGCGTCAATTAGCAGGTTAGAAGCGGCGGCTAAGCTAACTGTGTTTGTAAATACAGGGACTTCCGGGATCTCTCAACTCTTATTCGTTACTCTCCAGATTGGTGTCGTTGTATGATATGTCTGTAATTCAAGTTAAATAATAATGTATGCCCTAGAGTTAATATGACTACCTTGTATGTGAGGTAGATATTAGTGAAATACCATCATGTTGTTGAAATGGCTAATACCACCACCCCCCGCTGTCATTAATGGTATGATCCATTTAAAGGAGCCGTTTCCTGTTTCTCATTTTCTCATCATTCTTTTATTTATTGCACTATTGGTTAAAAATGGATTATGTGTCTCAGTTTTTAAGAAATGAAGCTTTTACTACCTTCTTCATTCTAACCCAAATAAATAAATAAATAAATAAATAAATTAGCTTTTATTGTCTTCTTCGTGTTAGTCCAAAATATATCTTTACATATCTGCTCATTTCACTGTCATGTCTCTTGTCAGATATCATTTTCTCATAGAAGCTGCAGTACAAAGATTATTTATCACACCATTTTTTCTTTTAAGAAATTGTGTATTGTGAGTCCACTCATTTCGCTGTGGCCTTGCGTGTCTCTTGTCAGATATAATTCAATGCTTTTTGTCACCTTGAAATGCTTTGGTTACATTATTGTTAACTGTGTAATTAAAAAATAATAATATACTAGTAACAGGTTCAGCAGGTTGTACATGGGAATAGTGTCATAAGAGGGAGAGCTTATATTTACTATGGCTAAACAAACAGAGGTTCCTATTATCACCAAATATCAAAGAGCAATTTGGTAAGACTGTATTTATTAAATATCTATCAAACTGAAGGAGATTCAACATGTTTAGCTCATCGGGTAAATAACACTAACTAACACTAACCTTCTAGGGAAACGAGGTACTAAGTAACTTCCTTTTTTAAGATGAAATGAACGACTCTGTGATGCACACAGTCTAAATTTTTATGACAAACAGGTGTGGATATATAACTATACAGCAGCATAAAGATAAATGTCCTTCCTCTCAGTCCTGACTCTTAGAACAAAACTTTTCAGTGGCACCACAAGAGAGCAGCAGAGGCCAGCTCTAACTACATTTGTACCGTGTTTGCCTTAAGACAGGTACATAATGCATTGTTTGTGCACATTCAGTTTTTCACCGTTTACATGTACGTTCCAGCACTGAGACATGGGAGATTCGGGCATTTAGGGAACCCAAACATCTGAGTTCAGTGACAAATCAGTAGTTGGTCACAGAGGTCATCAGGGTCAAAAGCTCAAAACTCTGTAACAGCTGATGCTGAAATGGCTTCGATTAAAAAACTTGCAGTCAGCTGATATGTTATGCACAAACACACACACACTGTCTTTCTCTTTTTCTTCATGCTTCTCTTTCCTTTGGACCCCAATAAGCTCACTCATGTCTCTCTACTCTAGTCCACCTCAACTTTTATTTTTCTCTGTCTCTTTTTTGTCTCACTTTTTGTCTCATTTTACTCCCCCTCCCCTCTGATCACTAAAGGGGGGGTCAGTCGGGGTTGTATTTGCTGACTGGGCTGGCCCGGCTCTGTGGGTTAGGTGTTAGGTCTGCCAGCTCTAAATGATTGTGCCTGGCCCGGTGAATGGAGCCAGTGAAGCGGACGCCAATCCGACCCCAATGAACGTTATCCCTGTCGACACAGGCCATACGATGACTGCGGCCAAAAGTAATCGGGCCCAAATAAAAGCTGTGTCCGGCAAACGCTGACCCCCATAGAACCCAACAACCTGGCAGGATTAATGCTGTGGAGGTGTGTGTGTTTGTGTGCGTGTTTGTGTGTCTGGGAGAGCGAGTGTGTATGCTGGGACAGGGGTGAGTGAATAGGGGAGTTTGGCGGAGCTGGTTACTGTGCTAGTGCAAAGTAACTGATTACATTCACTCAGGTGCTGCAGATTAGTTTTAAAGCATTTTTATTTTGTGACATTCATTACTTTTAGCTTATTTACCCTGCTTTATTTCCATCATACGTTCACTTCAAATCCCATTTGAAGGCTGTAGGAAATTTGTAGAATATGTTTGTATACAAAATGTACGATGAGCTCAAAAAATATTGCATATTGTCACTGTGAACCAGCTAACTGGAATTTCATCATTTTAGGGGCATCATCACTTTTGGTGTTGTTAATTTTTTGAGAGCATGAAGGCCAAATGTCAGGTCAGCAAGACCATCAAATAAAACCACATGTCCACAGATGTAATGAACTTAACTTAAGGGTTAAAGATGATTTTTACTTTTAATACATACTATAACTAATTGTGAAATAAATAAACGAATTTATTTCACAAAATAATTTATAAGTATTTACAAATTACCAATATTTCTTCAAACCTCTGAGTGAAAAGTTCAGACACTCTGGTATTATCAGAGTCACTGTTTGAAGCTGGGGATTGAGAGTCAAAGGGACATTAAGGACACTGTGATCTCAGGGCACGTAATATATAATGAGGCACGTAAGGATAACCTGAGGGGGGACGGCAGCCATGACCGTCATGACTCCTGCCCTGAATATGACAGATGAAGTCATCGGCACACAATGCTAAATTTCACTAAGTTTCGCTAGTGCTTGATGGAACCATTGGACTTACAGCCTTAAATAAAGTGACTTTAATTGTTCAACCTACATCTCTGTTTTCATTGTTTGAAAAAGTATGTGCTGACCATTGTTACCATGTAGTGAAGTGTGCAATAATAGCAAATAAGGGCAACGGTATGCAAATATTATATGTCCAATCGCCATGAGATAAGGGTGTCTTTGGCAAATATTGGGCATACTGTCATCTGCAAAACCATGAGAAGATCTCACAGTGTGTACCTTATTGGCTAAAATCGTAACTAATCTATCTTTACTTTGCTGAGTGAGCACAGGTAAATAGTACAGTGAACCCCAGGAGGTGACCATATTGCAGTGCGGTGTGACGTCACACAGAATTCAAGGGGCACTGGAGTAGACATCCAGTTGGCACAAGGCACATGCTGTTCTGGTGGGGTCAAGTTTACTGTAGAGGAACCTACCTGTTTCTTTATCTGTAATGGCTTCATGATTGGATGTTTGCATGCTTCATTTTTTCCTTAATCTCACAAGGAAAATATCTCTTTCTACCACAGCTGCAGCCTGATCGCTTTGCTGATGCTCGCACGCACAGTATGCACTCTCAGAGCATGGGTGGAAAACAGACCTCGTCTTTGAATTGATTGAATTTCTGCCCCTCAGAGAGTCTGTACATGCCACAGACAGGAGGGTGAGTGACACCACTGAGGTTCACACAGTTCATGCAGTTCTTGTGAAAACGTTTGCTGTGTCTATAGTGGATGTGTACCATGCTCCTAGACGTACACTGAGGGAACAAGGTCACCAAATAATTGCTCAAAAAGGCACTTTGGGAAAGTATTTGGTCTTAATGTGGGCTTTTTCCAAGATCTAGTGTTTATATGCTTTCTTCTGACCTCATTCAGACCTTGAATAAAAAATGATTTGCTTTTTACAAGCGTTGCAATGGCTATAGCCTTATATTTAATGGACGGACATGGGAGTGGTGTCAATCTTCTCATCTAACTCTTGACATGACAAAATGTCAAACAATCCCTTCATCAGTGGGTTTGTAATAAATGTTTTATTGTTGAAAATCAGCAAATCAGTGTCCTGCTCCTCAAGAACCTGAGAACTACACAGAAAGAAAAACATCATAACAATAATCTAAGAAGTGAGTTCTCTTTGGAAAGACTCAACTTTGACTGTCTTTACATGCATCAGTGGCTCATTATCAGTGCTGACTATTTGCAGTGGGCAAAATGAATGACTCCCACAGTTATGTGGAATTTAGCCAGTTTACATAAAGCCATCATAGATAACAGCATATTACAGGTCTTATGTCTTGTAAATTTCCCTGTTGTGGGACTAATAAAGGAATATCTTATCTTCTCTTATCTTAGTGGGGAGACAAAAAGCAGTGATTCTTGTATCCTGAAATTCGTCATTCATCATTCAGATTCAGAAGTTTTTCCAGTTGGGGGAATATTCCACGTTTGCTCATGTGGGAACTCAAGATTTAGGTTTCTGCAGATTTGGCTTTATCCTATGCTCATGAGGTGTTCGTACTGGCGCGTTGCTTTGTACAACCACACACTGGTTTAAGCTGGTAGTGCACACAAAGGTCACTGATTTAGCCCAGTCAGAATTTGTCTAGTGGGTCGCAGGTTAAAGAAATGAACAAAGCATTCGTCAGTCATCCAGAGAATTTAGGGAAAGGGGTCATTCACGTCCTGTTTTGAGAGAGAGGGGAGGGGAGCCGTCATGCAATTTATGTAGAATGGGACTGTTTATGTAATAGTGTAAATCCATCAATAGGCTAGAACATGCCATAATGAGAGCAAGAGGGCATATTCAAGAAGATTATGACCTTGGCATTTCATGTTTCATGTAGTTCTTTAGTCTTAAATAGGATTAATCTCTTTAATTCTTTGATTTAATGTTTGTGCTTGTTCCTTTTCAAATGGCAATTTGTGATAATACATACAGTTTGTGAAAATATGTGCATGGAGCAAAAGTGAGAGGAAAATTGACTTCTTCTGCTGAGACTGCAGAGGGAAGTCCTTGCTACCTTTGGCCCAGTGGGGAGAAAAATCCCTCTGAGATTCTGCTGCTTTGTCTTATAGGTGTAACAGTGAGAACCAATTAAGTGAATTATGTCTGCTTCCCTGGAGCCCTGACAGGAACACCCAAGGGGAGAGCAAGAGCTGCTCTCCCACCACCTCCTGCTTCAAGCAAATTCCCCATCCTCGTCTCCTCATCCTTCACCTAATCCTCTTTATTTCCTGCACCTTCGACGTCTCGCTCACCTTTCCCCTGCTGCTGGCACACCGTGGCGAGGAGGTGAGAGGTTTGTCCATGTACAGTAACAGACCTGTTACTCCTCTTCCTTTAACACCATGTTCCTTTCCTTTCCCTTTCCTGCCCAGCACCAAATGACAGAGAGAGTTAGTCACTAGCCGGTCAACATAAGGGAGTATTTAGCAGCTACAGATATTTTCCAAGAGATGATGGCGACCAAAACAGAGCTGACCATGAATACTGGTCTTAAGGGAGATTCAAGGGAAAAGATGTGCATCAAAGACACAAAAACAAAGAGTACAAAGAACTTAAATTTTACCTTTTGTACTTAATGTGTTAATAAATCTTTTACTTGGGTAAAATATTGAATGGAAAACTTGATTTTTGTGCTATTTATAAGAGTACATCCTATCGCTTTTGCAGGACATAACGTTAATCTTGAATGTTGATTTTTGTAGCAAGTGTGTTGGCAGACAAATTGAAATTTTCCTGTTCACTTTCCAGAAGCTTTTTCAGGCAGCCCAACAGAACAGATCGTGAAGCTCAAGCTCTTTTTCGATGAAGTCTAAGTTCTTCTTTCTGCTCTGTCCAGAGCAACAAAACACATTAGAAAGAGACTTTTCCTACATGCTCTGCAGTCCAAATCTAAGTTATTCTGATGTCTCTGAATGTTTTGCCATTTATCCTCCACCATCACCATCTCAGGATCCTAACTTCGAGTCACATGCTCCACTTTCCCTTCTGCTTTCCCCCCCTCAAAAGTGCCTGACGAGACAAAAAGCTAACAACAAGAGTTGACCCACAGAAGGTGCTTGTGTGTTTAACATGCAGCTGTGCGTCGCAGGGAAGGCAGCTGAGTTCCTTCCCGGTGAGTTTCACACGGGCGTCGACTCAAACAGCTGTAAACCCATAGACCTCAGATTTATTATATAGTTAAGCTTCATAAAGAAACACAGTCCTGTTCCACAAATATGGCTGCTTTATAGCTTTTATCTAAATCTGGTTACTGCACACTGACAAAGCAGCATTATTTATATCCATCGATTGTCATCTTTGCGAAAGACATTATGATCAACCTATATAAAGAAAACTTTGTGGTGGTTTAATAAATCTCACTTGAAGTGTTTAGAGAGGTTTTTTTGGGTTCATGCTGCTCAAAGGCCTGTTGACAAGCCAGTTGGAGAAAGGTCAGTCTGTGACTAATAGCTTCCGCTTTCCTCCCGCCTATCAGGGGCTGTGGTTATCTCTCCAGCGCATTGTGGGGAAGTGCCTGTTGCCTTCAGCACGTCTCAAAGTGTCCATCAGGCCAACTTTACTGATGACCTATTGTTGGATAAAAGTTTCCGAAGCCAAGTCCAAAATGTAACATTAATTACTTCATGTATGTATAGCGGTCCTGCGATGGACTGGCGACCTGTCCAGGTTGTCCCCTGCCTTCGCCCTAAGTCGGCTGGGATAGGCTCCAGCCCCCCCGCGACCCTGCAGAGGATTAAGCGGCGTACAGATGTACAGATAATGGATGGATGGATGGATGGATGTATGTAGCAGTACTGACATACTGTTGATTACTGGAATTTGAACCATATATTCACTTCAAACTGAGCATGTCACATCGACAGCTTCTTTACTGTGATTAAAATAAAATAATATATTTTAAATATAAGCTTCCAAAAACAATGACTGCTTTGCTCTCTACATGGGTTGGTTTTACAGCTAATTTGAACTCATGCACCAACTTTACTGAACACACAAAGATCAATGTGAAGCTCAGAAGCCTGAGCTTCAGTCGCTCATGTTTCACTCTCAGCTTCCGTCTGCAGTTACATGACTTGATAAAAACTGTAAACAATTGGAACCAGGGCAGACAAACAGTAGAGTCTGACCTTTAGAATATCAACACCATTCAGCCATACCACCTGCAGCAGAAGGTCAGTGTGTGTGTGTGTGTGTGTGTGTGTGTGTGTGTGTGTGTGTATGGTGTGTGTCTGCATTCTTAACATAGAAACCATTAAAAAGCATCACTTTTCCAATTCTTCGCACGCTTTGATTGCTTGAAATCTTACTCTGTGCTGTCATCATATTATTATATTGTCTGGCACAAGAGGGTGAATAATAGTTCTTCCAGTTTTTTACAAAGAGGTGACATCGATCTGACAGAATGCAGAGACAATAACACAAAACAGTAAGACATAACAAGCAGAAGGTACGAGATATCTCATTTGGATTTGACATCGGCCATTAGTTGCTTTTTTGTTTTTTGTTTTAGAGGGAGTATTGTATGTGTTTGCGTGCATGTATGTAAGTGTGTTGTGTATTCATATACATAAGTGGAGGAGTGTGTTGGTGTGACAAGGGGGAGGAAAAATAAATTAGTAAATACATATATAAAATACTACTACTACAACTAATAATAATAAAAAGAAAAGCAGTGAAAGAGAAAACACTTAAACATGCACATATAACAAAACTAATAATATTATTTTAGGTTTTGCTCGATGATTGCCAGATGATTTTTAATCATAAGCAAATTTAATCTGGACTTTCCTTGATGGATGCCTGAGTATGCATCCATTTTACAGTTGCACCAATATCATTATGTAATCATTGAGCGTTTGAAGTTGGTTTCCCACTCACAGAAGTTCCGTTCATACACTTCGAGCTGTGGCTATAAAATAAACTGCTCTGCATGTTACAGAGTCACCGAGTTCTTTCTGAGGGTTGAGCACAAAGAATGCTTGATGTGAACAAACAGAGATCTACAGTATGTTATTTCCCATCTGCTTTAACACACACACACATATACTCAAGCTGAGACACACACACACGCTAATTTCAAAGATCACCCCACTCCTCACTCCCCCATCACCACCACCACATCCAGATTACAGATCACATGTCCTGTCACACAGTAGTCACAGGAGGGTGAGGATAAGCCCAACACTGTGACGACTCGTGGTGGACTCAGAGCAGAAAATGCCAACACTTGCTGATTTTTTATTGCCCAGCAAGACACTTCTTTCTCTATTTTTGAAGAAGCACAAGCTCTGGGGGGAACCATTGTGTAGGATCTGGTTTGTATAGCCTCACTTTAAAGATTTCCACCATCCTTCCTCTGAGCTTTACAATCACTCAGAGGGGTCTCGCTCTGCGCTTAGCTTTGACAGGAACTCCTGGTGGGACGACTTGAACAACAACGATTCTTTGTGGTGTCCTCAAAGGCAAAATGTATTTCCTCATATACAGTGCAGAGGCCCTTAGAAGTTATATTTTGAGTTGGCTGTACACAGCACAAACACCAGCTTTATTATCGTATGTGGTTGATACATTAAGGACCATCTTAATCTATCTTACTAAGTTTTAATGCAAAGGTTTCAACCAGGAAAGACACATGAATATGTCTCATACTAGTTGGATTTCTGTCCACATTCTTTAGCTGAGCTTGTGACCTCTGACCTCTCTGTGTGGGAGCCAGAGTTTTTTCCTGGTCACTTAATTGCGATTGACCTTAATCCTATAGAAACAAGAATGTATATAACAGTGGCAATGACCAAATGTGCCCATCAGATGCAGAATTAAGCACTAATGTTGCTGATTTGTGATTAATAAAGATGCATAAAAATAGGAGTAATAAAAGTTTTTTAGTGATTGGTCAACACTTTGATCTTTGATCCTAAACAGCGTCCCGTCCTGGAATCCCAGGCACGTCTCTCCGAGTGTTTTGGGGAGATAATAGAACAGCCGGCCTCTGCGCGACCAGACAGGGCACAGCTTGCATAACATTGAGAGAGTTGTTGCTGAAATCAGAGTTCGCTGTGAAGTTTAACTGGGTTGTGAGGTTCATTCTTCTAACGTCCATGTTTCTTAAGACAAAACAGCCACAGTGTCAGCAAAATACATGTACCTATCAGGCGCTATAGGTCCTGTGGAGAGGGTTGAGGTGAAGCTGATGTGTGTTCAATGTTTTGAGTGAATGTAGGTATAGACTTCATAGCGACCCTCCTAGAGTCAGAGAGATGTATCTGGGAGTGGGTTGATCCCGAGGTCGACGCACCCTTTAGCAGAAACCTAAGTGGAAAAACACAAAGAATAAGGAGCGGGATATGTGCTGTCATGTGTTTTTCTTTTCTTGAATTTCCCCGAAACCAAAGTGGTTCAGACTCAACATCAAGCCACAACGAGGAAGCTGGCGTGAAGTTGCTGCTGTTTTTCTTTGTCTCATCGTTTTAATACTGACACATTCAGTTACATTTTAACACATTTTGATGGGGTTGGTTTTTGGATTTTTAAATTTTGTCAGGTAAAATGGTTAAGAACAAGCACAAAACCTGCCCAGACAGTTAAAAATCAATCAGGTCACATGTCTTGATTTTGACTTTTCTTCTTGAATCTTAAAACCTTCCTGTGCACATCTCCTTAACTCAAACATCACAGCTGAATTACAAAGTTGTCTCCTTCTTTAAAAACTGTTATCAGTATAACCCACCTAACCATCACATCCCTTCAGATGTGGAAATGTTATGTCCCTGAGTTTGTTCCTAACTTTCTGCGAGTTTTGTGTTTCCTGTCTACTTTGCTTAGGAAAGGCCAAATTCTGTGCTCCTGCTTCACAGATTAGATTGTTGTGACTGAAGATTTACGGCCCCAGACTCTGTGGTCTACACATCATGCTCGTGCACAGCATCTCTGAATTAAAGAATGAATGAGTGGATCCATTTAGCAAGAGCATGGCCTTGGATGCAGTTCCTCCTCAAGCTTTGGCATATGAGTAAATAAAAAATGACTGAAATGATGAAGAGTCAGCTCAGATTTTATTACTGGAGCACCTTTTTAGTGTGTTTTGTTAGTACAACATAAAGGAAAATTAGGTCACATGTGGCATGAGCGTTCTCGTACTTCACGTATCTTTAACCCGTCGATTGACCTCAACATAAAAGGTGTTTGTGTTTGACAGAGTTTAAGTTAAGGACAAGCAAAGGACAAGCAGAGGAAGGGTGTCAACACTGCAACTCAAGTGGAGCTTTCCAGATGTTATGCAAAGGATGTGAGTTCATTCTTCTAAAGTCCAAGACAATCTGTCTTTATACAAAACAACCCCAGTGTCAACAAGATACCTTTTGTCTATCGGGCATGCAAACATACACACACACATACACACACTCAAACAGATGCAGACATAAAGGGGACAATCCTCAGTTTACATTATGTGAGAGGTGTACGAGTCACTTTCTGTGAGATAACATATGTTATCATATATGTACGTTATTTAAATACCTGAGAGTATTTTCTTGTACATGACATTCAGTGGTGGACTGTAATTAAGTAAATTTACTCAAGTACTGTGCTTAGGTACAAATATGAGGCTTGTTCTTCACTTGAGCCGTTTCTTATTATGCCACTTCTACATTCCAGAGGGAAATACTGTTTTGTCTGTTTCACTCTGCTGCAATGACCTGACAACTTTAATTAGTTATTTTTGGATGCAAAACAAGTGAAGAGTTTATAAAATATGACATTTTGTCATAAATTAAACAGCTGAAACTATTAGACAACTAACAGAAATTAAATTCAGAACTATTTGGTTGTTATTGTAATTGTATTATATTGTAATTATACTTGAGTCATTTTTCATGCACATTTCATGGTTCACAAATGTGAGGATTTGCTGCTTTTCCTGTTATTTGTTTTAATAATTTTAATCTATTTTAATAATTTTAATTTGGACAAAACAAACATTGTGAAGGTGTCACTTTGGGCTCTTGGTGATTTTGACACAATCTTTGGTAATTTTTCTGCATTGAGTACTTTTACATTTTTGATACTCGAGGTACATTACTTAACAATTGAGTGTTATTATATTGTGCTATAAGTACTTTTACTCAAGTAAAGGATCTGAATACTTGCTCCACCACTGGTGACGTTACAAGAAATGTCCTAACTCGGGGACAACAACACTGAACATCACTTATCCAGTTCATCCTGTGGTCCCTTTGTTTTTTATCATCCTTCTCTGCCAGTTAACTCTCAGAAGGCTTCTCACTATCATGCTCTTTCCTGCAGAGTTTCCTAATTTGTACACTGAAACCGTTCTGCTGATGTAAGGTTTACCTCAGCCGACTGTGGGCAGCAGAGGAAGATCAGGACCTTTCCCCTCCAGTGGAACGCTTCCCTTTCTATCCTGTTTGGCCTTCGGCTAACACAGTATTTTTTCAGATGGTCTCATCATGCACACTGTTAATGTTTATGGTTGTATGTTCTTTATATTGTCCAACCTTTTCAAATATTAAAGCTGCAAGTCGTGGAAAAACGCCGTCACTGAGAGCTACTGGTAGAATGAGTCTGATATTTTGTTTCAACTTTCTTGAATTTCAGTTCCCTTTTGAATAATTAAGAAAACCAAGGACAATCAAATCAAGATGTCTGAGATAAAACAGGGAGGTGGAGATCTGCCTCGTTCCCCGCGGTTATCCAAACAAAGTGACTGTGATGCCTGTGGATCACAAGCACTGCACCTGTAAGTCAATCCGGAGCAGATGTGATCTTTTCTCTCTCTGGCTGTGAGAAAATTCATCATGCTTTTCAACTACTTTTATCATGTGCATACACAATTCCCAGTATTTTGACCAGTATGCACACATACAGTGAAGATTTGGTTAAAGCAGGATCTCTTCAGATGCATTGGTAATAAATGGTCCAGCAAACACTGATGGATGGGATGGCTATGGGAAGTCTATTTTTTTCCTCACTTTTTACATCCTTTTGCACAGATCTCATTTATTCGTGTCCAACAAAGACAGAATCCCACTGTCCCTGTCACCTGGTTCCAAAATACAGTGAACACATCACATTAGAGATGGTAGCTTCACTATATTTTGTAGTCCCTTAAACCAACAATCAACCAAACTGCTGGGCCAAGATTTTCTATGTTTGTTTGTGGTAAGACAACTGTAATTAAAACATCATACAAGCACATTATACTACAATAATGTTAGAATTACAACAATAACAAAAAAGTTTTATGTGATAATTTGCTATATCCTTTTTGGCATATGCTCAATTAAAATACATTTGATGTTTGACCTCATCAACTTGATTTTTGTAAATATCTGCTCATTCTGAATTTGATGGCAGCAACACATTACAAACAAGTTGGGACAGGAGCAACAAAAGATTGTGAAAGTTGTGGACTGATCCAAAAACACCTGTTTGGATCATTCCACAGGTAAACAGGTTCATTAGTAACAGGTGATAGTATCATGATTGGGTATGAAAGGTTCATCCTGGAAAGAGTCAGTCGTTCACAAGCAAGGATGGAGAGAGGTTCACCACTTTGTCACATGATTGTATAAATGATATTAATACGTGGCATTCTACAAGACAGTGCTACAAAAAGATTTTTTTAATAATGTAAGATATTGTACATTTAGTGGCACAAATTCCTAAATACATTTGGGAGATTTTTTGTTTGTAATAGATGTGAACGGGTTAAGTGTATGAAAGTGGCTAAAGGTAACTGTACCTCCTTAAACTGATTCAGAGAAATGTCTTCGAGGCATTAAAAACATGGCCAACGACACATTAATACAACTCTACACTGGTGACCTTTGCTTGCCGTCCAGTGTGATATTATCATCCACTTGGCATCGCCCCAAAAGTTCAAATACTGTACGTCCTGGTCTACTGCCGGCACCATTGTCCACACAGAAAAGCTTTGGCCCACAGTTTCACCTGTTTCAGCTGTTTTGGCCATTAGCTCCAATCAGTGCTATCGTCTCCCTTTCCTGTCATGAGAAAGTGGCCGCTGCTTCTGGAACAATCCCCCATCCAACACACAGAAACACACAAACACTTGACCAGCAGCCAAAGGGTGGAGACGTCTGCGGGGACGACCCATCGTGCTTTTTTAGTTTCTCCACGGACGTACAGCTGCCAGTTCATGTGCAATGGGAAATGTTCGACCTCCCAAAAAGGAAGAGGGGATACATTTCCTCGCCGACCTCTCTGCATGATGCTCTCGATACTTCCAAAAGAAGAGTGCACATTCCTCAAGGCCAACACACATCGTATATCATCAGGATGGCTGAAAGTTTGCTTCTTGACCTTTAAATAGGGAATATGTTTTTGCTTTTGTCTTCTGATCAAAAAAGGAAACATGTGCAAGGAAAAGTAGCTGGGAAAAGTGATTGCATGTGGAATAATATAGTAATATTCACCAAGCATGGGAATAAAGCATTAAAGTCAGGAAATCAGCTTGTCAGATTAGGTGGTATGTTCCCATTAGAGCATTTTTTTTTTTTTTTTTGTGCAGCATTCCTCAGCATGAACCCGCTGACTGGAATGCTTTCAAGAATGCCATAATTGAATTTGGACATTGCACCGTTCAAACAAACGGCAGAAACACTGACTGACAACTGACAGCAATTTATATGAAATAAACTCGCAGAGGCACCATTTGGACAAATTTTTCATTTTTATTCAAATCACCACAACAATTCCAAATGAAACCAAATGTGTCATGTTGGAGAACAGAGGCACAGAAATTTAATTTTGGTAACAAAGTGAAGATAAAGAATAAGAAGAGCAGAACACGCCTTTACTTTAGTTTGATATTACGCTCATTGAACTGAGCCTGTCATCCTGCGATGCATCCGACGAAGGGGGCTGGAGGGACCCCATCATGCCTCCTTCACGTACGTCCTCACGGCCACCACGCCTCCCATTATGCATTTCTGTGGGAAGAGAGGGAGATCAGAAAGAGGTGCAATGATGATGAAGTCCTGTATATTATTTGAGCTTGGGGAAAATTTTCGGCTGCAGTTATCATGCAGAGGATATTCTTACATCACTCTATAAAATATGTGTTTAATATTTCCACAGTAAGTCTGACAGTATATTCCTGTTGGAGTGTTTGTGTGCTTTTATCCTTTACAGGATTCTCTTAATCTCTTATGATACAACTACACTTTTCCTTGCACATATTATGGGATACTTTTGTCTTTCTAGTATCTAATTGCATTGCCTCCTCTTTCTTACATTCCTGTAGCAAAATGACATTGTAATTCGTTATTTGTACCCTAACATGCATGATGCAAGAGTTTCCAAATTAGGATGGCGAAAACACATTATATACTCATGAACATATTGCGTTTGCAAAAAGGGTAAAGCAAAAAAGTGGTTAAAAAAATGCATGGATGCTTATGAGTGATGAGGCACTTTTGCACATATTAATTCAATGCATTCAAAAGTTGCAGTGTTGGCACAAAAGTACATAGAAAGAAGGCTCCTCACCGCTATCAACTTCCCATCTGCAATCTCCCTCTCGATGTTGGTTTCTTTGCCATCCCAGCTCTGTTTCTGCACCAGCTTGCCGTTTTCCAGAGTCACCACCGTCTGCAGGGCGACACAACACAGACAGACAAGCGCTCACTTCCAGCCCAGAAAACACCCCCACCTGTCTGCCTCTACACCACACTAACCCTGGTCTTCCTGTCGTCGGCGGTGGTCTCCTCGAAGGGCTCGTTGAGCTTGAACTTGATCTCGGTGGTTTTGAAGGTGCTCTGAGATTTCATGCATACAGTCCCCTGATCGTCCACCGTCACTATCAGACTGGGCTTGGTCCGATTCCCCACCTGCCGGGTCGCAAAGCCCACACCTGCAGAGCCAGGGGCCACATCAGCGAGGTGCATGAGATATAACACACAAAATGCACGCGAGAGCTTGATTTTAAAGTGGAAATAATCAGGCTGTAATCGATCACTGAAAGCAATTCCTGATCATATCCTGTGAGATAGTATGCAGATTACAGATCAATATATTAACATGCAATCAATAGCTCAAATCATTTTTTTTAAAGGAAGTATTAATTACAGTAAATGAAGTGGACAAGCTGCACATTTTCCTACCGATTGCTTTCATGTATTCGTCAAAGTTGTCGCTGGTGACCATCCTCCACGTCCCAACAAACTGCTCCACCATCTTTGCAGGGTTTTTTTTTTTTTTTTCTGATGGGATATTCTCAGAAACAAACACTGGAGTGACTCCGGATTCGACTCTCTTCACTGTGGGAACAGACTCGTTTTTAAAGGAGCAGACCGGCATCCAGCGGAGCGGCAGGGGCCAATCACAGCCTGCAACGTCATGCAACAGAGTCGAGAAGTCCCGCCTCCTGCCTCGCTAGCTGTTAGCATCTGCAACCAAACTTTAACATGAAATGGAAGGTTTAATTGTGTTTTCCTAATATGCTTATGGGGTTTTGGTTTATTTTAAGTCAAATGGCAACTTTTTTTTGCATCGTAAAATTTCAACATTCTGTTTTTAACCACCTTTATTTAGATTGCATTAAAATGTTATTAAAAAATCTTAACTGGTTAGATTGTTTAACCACTTATTTCTACAAATGATTATCATCTGCAACTGCAGACGTTAATTATTTTTTAATATTCATACTGCAGATTTAATGCTTTAAAAGTGAAGAACCTCATTAGCATTTAATCATGGTTTAGTAATATTTGTAATTGTGTTAATGTGAATTATTAACAGCTTATAACTGATCTTTGATTATTAACTAATTCAGCCATTTGTTAAAGCTTTCTAAACATTTTACAGAGCATGATTCATTAGGCAGTGACCAACTTTAATTGCCAATAAAGACATTTATCTAAGAATATGAATGGTAAACTACATCAGGAACATACTTCAGCTGATCAGCAAAACTTCAGAAATGTGTAATAAAAATCCATTCATGGAGAAAACCCATTAAGTTACAGATGCTAATGGAACAGTGGTGATAGGATTTCACTCATCTGAGTAGGTGAAAGGGTTTTGCAGTGAGGCTGCATCTGAAACTCTGCGCCAAATTACATTTAAGCCTGCTGTGTCAAAGGTTGGAGCTTGCATAATGTTCTCTCGAACGCTGGAATGGTCTCTTTTATCAGGAAAATCACACATTATGCAAGGACAAGAGGGTGCAATGCTTTTTCAATTTCACAGCAGCTGATGTTGACAGCAAAGAACATCTGGTCCTTAAATGGTGGAAAAATTTGGACGTGTGATTCGAGAGGAGGAGGAATAAATGACTCAATATCATGCCTGTCCAAATTATTCATCGCATCACAATCGATGTGGAGCAGCTTCAGTGAGTCAAAGGTCAATTCACACCAGAACCAGCACATTTAAATTAAATACTTTTATTATAAACAACAATGAATATATTCATACATACAGATAAATTCAACATATTTAACATGATAATCTTCATTTTTTTGCTCCAGCTTGTGCCTGTGGATCCTTGGCTGTGCACCGTGACTGAAATGCACTCAGCATCTCACCGCTGGTCAACTTTGCCCCCTTCAGCACCAGTTTCTCTCCATCTACTGTAGAGGAGAAAGACAAAGACACAATGAGATGACTCACGAAGCCACAATGACTGACGGTACAGGGAGTACAAGAAGGAAAAGGGTTGGAGTTAACTCTGAGCAAAAGTCAAGTAACACACAATGGCAAATATCCGTATATACTATTCTGCTGACCTATGGCAGACATTTTTACTTTTGGTAAGTAACTGACTCATTGTGCGTGGGTGATACTTTCTGCGTCAGATCATGCAATAAAGACAACAACATGAAATTCCAAGACTACGTCATACAGTCCTGTGCTGTACATACAGTACCCGGTGTTGTGATGCATGTACACAGCCACCTTATTCTGTTTTTAAAGATCAAGTAAGGTTTATACTGATGCTGGACTGACAATGCATGCTGCCTTTTCACAAATACACCCATCAGTACACCACAGTGGTTTCACCAAATAAAGGTTATTTTGCTATAGAAAAACTTTAAACATAAATATATCTCAAAGGATTTTTAAAGCTCTCCTGCACCTACTGTAACTGAAAACTAAAGCAGGCCAAAACGTTGTCGTCGGCTCAAATGAATTTCATAGATGGCTAAAACATAAAGGGTCTGCAGTCTCTTGTTTGATCATTTTTAAAAATGATCAAA
The DNA here is from genome assembly GCA_025331565.1 of Holacanthus passer. Lineage (NCBI taxonomy): Eukaryota > Metazoa > Chordata > Actinopteri > Pomacanthidae > Holacanthus > Holacanthus passer. The sequence continues at coordinate 5,608,939 of JAFREQ010000002.1, read as the reverse complement.
CAAATCTGAGGAGATTAATATGTCAAAGTTCTTCAAAAGCATTATGAGTGAAACAAGAAGTCAACAGTATGGCTGAGCATTTCTGCCTTGGAACTGCAATATACCAATGACGGTCTCAGAAACATGGATTCAGACAGCCAGTTTCATACATAACATTTCTGAGAAACCAATCCCATCAACTTGCAGAGTAGGGCTACAGGAAAACACTGGGTTTAAGAGAAGAAGCCAGGTGTCACTACGTATCTGTATTTTGCAAGTTAAGTTTCAGTTCAAGTTTCAAAGTTGCAAAAAGAGAAATGGTGAGCCTTTATGTATATATAAAATCAGGTGTGCAGTAGCCATTTTCCAGAGCACCGTTTTGCCACAAAACTTAAAATGAAGCTTGAAGTTGTTCCATTCATTTATCCTGGGGACACAGCGAGTACGAGACAACTTGTTGGTCAAGTTTTATTTTTCTTGTGTTTTATCTGTTGACTGTGTGCAAACAAATCTGTAGTGTGCTACATGATGTAAGCCAACAATAGCCTGCCAAGTTACATAATGATTCATGTCAAATGCTGACAGGACATTTTATATGGTTTGGGGGTGTTTGCAGAAAAAGTTACTCAAAACAGTCTCTGAATTTAAGGATACTTGTATGTTTGATGAGTAGAGTAGAAGCTGCAGCAAGCGGTGGAGGGGTGGGTAGAGATAAATGAGGACTATTTGCATATTTATAGATTCACGCATACTACATGAAGGCAAAGGAGTAGAACTACAGTACTTCCAGACCAATGTAAGGCATGAAGACATTTTTCATGGAAAAAAATTCTAAATGTATAAGTTTGAGGTTGTAATTTCTTTATAGGATAAAAATGACTGAATGTGAAATTCAGCTAAAAAATCTAGACTAGTTCACACATGAGGAAACAACACAAGTTGGCTTCACACTGTCCCATAAAGTCTCACTGTTACGTATCTTCTCCCACACATTTGAACATGGTCAGGTAATACTTACCATAAGTAATATCCACTAGGGGCTCAGACTTGTCATGTTTCACCACAGATATCACCTCACAGTTCATGTTGGTAGATCTTGCCTTCTCTGAGGCAACAATGGCCAGGAACTCCCTGTGATGAGCAGATTGAGTATATTACAGCAGTGATGGACCGTAACTCTACATTTATGAAAGTATTTAACATATTACTAAATAGAATATTTTACAATGTATTTCTACATTTACTGAAGTAACTGATCTGAATGCTGATCTGAACTGGTTTTCCTCCACTGCATTAGAGATGACACAATGATTGTTCACATATAGGCCTCATATCATGCATCAGTATAACGTTGTTCACTGACACTTAAACCACTATTATTTTGGATTCTATTCAGGGCATCTGCAGCCATCAAGAAGTTTAAGGCCCTACACACCCATGATCCATATACTCAGGTATTTTCAGGACTGTTGGTGGAAAAGCTCTTCTTCACCTTCTTTCACATCTTTTTGGTTAATGAATTGTGGTTACTTCATTTAATTCCAACAAGAGTTTAGAACAATGTTAACCTAAGCAGCAAAATAGCCAGAATTAAGTGGAAAACTTATATGTTAGTGTGTAAAACTATTGTAAACTTTTTAATCAATACAATTATAATTTTTTAACACTTCAGACCAAATATTGAAAAGGCTAAAACTAAATTCAGGCAAATCATATCACAAACTGTGTAGGTCAGTGTCGCAGGTAAATATAAAAGAGACCTGACTGAACTCAAATGTAAGCTTTTTATCTGAGCACGTGAAACTGGTAGAGAAAATATGTATTGTGTATATGGAGCATTAACCGAAAGATGAGATGGAGAAAAATGGATGGAGGAAATCTTCATGCTGAGGGCATTTCATATGTCACAAACTCTCCATAAATACACCACAGTCTTCAGTCATCAACGTTAAACAAGAAAAAGTGGCTAGCTAAATAAAATACAACCTTAAGCCTGAGCTAGCTAATGTAGCTAGCTAGCTAATGCGATGGTTTGAAAACACAGTCGTTATCAAATTACTTTTACCCACGACTCCTAGACACAACAGCACATTCAATAAACACGTTTCTTACCGTGTGGACCGGACATTAGACTCAAACGGAGAAAACTGAACGGCTATTTTCTTCACAGCCTTCAACACCACGGTGATTTTACTGGGCGCCGCCATGTTTTCTGTTGTGACCTCCGGTGTGACGGAACTGGCAACTTCGGTGTTCACCACTAGAGGGCGTCAGAGGATAAAGAACTCACCGGCCTTGACTGGGAATTAATGAATAAAAATAAAGTCCAAGTAAATGAACAGTGGATTTTTGTTTCAGCCTAATAAATGTATGGTTCTGTGATGATAACGATGATGATATGATGGTTATATTTCCTTATGCCTGTATATTAGTTCAATCTCATTTTAGTCCTCTGTTATTTAGTAATTTATATTTGAACCTTCACCTCCATTGTTTCATTAACTTGCTGGCAGGACAGGTGGAAATAAACAATGTTTTTTTCTTCCTTCAATCCTTGAAAATCCTTGACAACATCTGAGCTGCATCTTGCCTGTGCTTTCTTTTTATGAAGCATCAAATTTATTGGCTGCAATGTTGTGCAACTTATATGTAAATGCATTTTCAACATAATGTCTAGAGAAGGTGTCGTCTATGGTGAGAGCTGGAAATTTTTATTTATTATACTGCTGGAGCTTCTGCAGGTGTCAATGATGCACAAGGACGTTCCTGCTCTCTCCTGTAATGTCAGGTGTAAGCTCACAGTGATAGTTGTAAGATTCACAGCCTTAATGTAGGAATTGTAAAATGCATCATAGTTAGAGATTGTAAACAGCAACATAAGTCTTATGGTTTTGACATGACAAAGCTCATTAAAGCAAACTCAGAGGGAAAGTGACTGTGGCACCTTCCTGTAATCATCTGACAAACGATGTCACTGAGCTGAATTGCGTTAGGAGAGGACGAGCGGGGGCTCTGTCAGCCTCTAAGTCAATAAAGGAGGTGCTGCTCTCCAAATAGACAATCAAACAGACACATCTCATAATCAAATAGACGAGGATGGGAAACGGTCCCCGGCGAGTGCTGCTTCCTGCACTCAGCCAATGAAAGAAGGTCAAAAGCCTGTCAGGGAATAAAAACATGTCAGAAATGGAAAAAGCTTTTGAATTTTGACTGTGTTAGCTCTTCAGTCAAATATAATCAGGACATAAATTGCTTCTGTGATACAAGTAAGCATCTGTGTGTAATGGAGGAGTTTGCAGCATCAAATCAAAACAACAATTATGCACTTCTTGCAAGGGAAGGTTGTCAGATTTGATTTTCACAGTGGAGAGTAAACCATGTGTGTGTGTGTATCTATTTCTTTGGCCACATTTTGTCAGCAGTTGCAGTAAAAGTATATTTTCTCATTAAACTGATAATTAAGTTTCAATAGTCAGATATTTTTTGCCTCATTAAACGACTTGTTTTGAAAAGTCCCCAGAAAAGAGGAACAAAATACTGCACACTAGACGCTTCATCAACCCCTTTAGTAAAAAACCTTAGTTTTGCATTTGCACTTCCCTGACCTCTGGTCAGTATAGATGGGTATTTATAGCCACTGTGCTTTCAGGGCGTGTGAAGAACAAATGTGTTATTCTCAGATCAGCACACTGGAGCTCATACAATTTATCCTAACTTCAACACGCCTCAAGTCTCTTTCCTGAGCGGCCGACAATCCGACCCAGCCTGTGACGGATGGACAGTGGATGCACGGGGCTCTAAATTTAGACATAGACGGCTACTGAGAGGCAGAAGCATTTCCTATACACTCCCCACACCCACACACACACACACACACACACACAGATACTTATTAAGTGGTTGTGCTGTAAGTCCAGCCATAAGAAAGTGGGGAGGAAGGCGTTCAGAAACAATGAATGCTCAAGGGGACTGTTGACCTCAAAGAAAACAGGGGTATTGTCTTGGTGCAGGATTTCATCTATCAAGTTCTCTGCCTGAACACAATAATAAGTTATGAAATGTTCCTTTTATTATGGAATGATTTTACACAGAAACACTGGTGTTCAGGATGTTCTGCTTGTGTCCTGTTAATACTACTCATAATATTAGTGTTAAACATGCAGCTGCTCCTTTGTGAATGAGTTAGAAAAGATTAAAACATTGTATATGGGAACACTCAAGAAAAATACCGATGCATTTATTGTTATAAGATATTTCCCCCTCGAGACTAACACACACACTATGCAAGGAAGTAGCACTTTGGTAGTACAGTATTCATTACAGCAGTCACTGTTCATGTTCTGTCTCCCAAAGGAACTCCCAGAAGTCCTCATTGTGCCCCCAGGGGAACATAAATTCACAGTATGGCTGTGAATTTATGTTTTTTATCTCACTTCTTTTATGCTTCTCTCTGCATGTGAATTATAACTACACATGTTACTCATAAATCATGAAATCATTATCAGAAAAAAATGGGTGTTCTGTTATGTTAAGTGTCAGCATCAGCAAAGTGTTTTCATTTAATATTGACAAAGATTCATGATAAGTTTTGGTGGTTAGTATTCAGCATACAGGGAATGAGCATTTATTAGGAAGGACTAAATAATCAAGTCAAGTACAATGATACTGCTTTTTTCCTTCTGGTGTTATACTTTTTACATTATTTTATATTTTACATTCTGCATTTTGTATCTTGATAAATTGGTAGATTGATTAGTCTGATGATTTGTTGAACTCATCTGTTCATTCCTATTCAGTTTCCTTGCATTTCGCTAAATCGTGTTATATTCATTAGTTTAGTATATTTTTCCTTTGTTCTGTTTTCTTTATTTCTCGTTTGCATTTTATCATAACTGTTTTATTTCTTTTATTTGCTTTTGTCATTATCAGTTTTTTATGCTGTTGTTCTTGTGCAAAAAAATCTATAACTAAACTTTTATAACTATTTATATATCCAAATGCATCCTCTATATTAAATACATGTTAGTGACATTTATACTAAAATATTGTATGTGTATATTTCACTGCAATGACCAGTTATTAAACCTCACATTCTTTACTATTTCTATCACTGTAATACGTCCCATCTTTTTGCACCGTGAACTCCATTTCCCATGCAGCACCACGCCGCAGCTCTCCTCCCCCTCCCCCTCCTCCTCCTCCCGCTGCTGCTGCCTGGCGGAGCTCGCAGCGGCTCCGCGTCCAGAAAATGTGCGCAGGCTGAAGGAAAGAGTCGCATCGCCGCGCGCGGAACAACAGACGAGCCTCGGATGCAGCTTTTAGACGAAGGATAAACGAGACCGAGTCCAAGTGTTTGAGTCCGAACAGACGCTGGATGCTGGTTCCTGCACATCGACCCCAGGCTCCGGTCAGTGCTGCTTCATATCTGCAACATCTGTATGCAAAAGTTCTGCTCGTGTTTACTTGTGCTAGTGTGTGTGTGAGACAGAGAGAGAAAGAGTGTGTGTGTGTGAAGTTCTCACACACACACACACACACACACACACACACTGTAGTTGTGACTGCGGCAGCCTCAGTCGAGCCTCATTAGAGAAGCAGGGACAGAGGAGCCGGAACAGGGACTTGTTGCCTTCTTCCACTTATAGATGCCATGTTTCCTGTTAATATTAAACACTGAAGAGATGCTTTGATATATTTTAATAGCAGCTGCTTCTCTTTTCATTTAATCTCTTCTGATTTTTTTTGGTCTCCTGTCAGTCATCCAGGATGCAGCATTAGGTGTATTTCTAAGGGAAATATAATAAATGATATATAAAATATAACCTTGTTGACAAACCTCATTATTTAGGTTTATTAATGGGCTTATATGTGAGGTCTTTGTTTATCCTTATTATTTGTATTCATACATGAATTTGGTTATATTGTTCTTCTTCGTGTGTTTTATTTAAAGCTCACCACCAACAATTATGGGAAACTATTTGTTCTTCATTAAAGTAAGATACGTCTGTACTTGTTTGTGATATGCGAATCAACTTCCCCCTGTCGTGACGGTTTGATAGACAGGTTTTAATTGCAGGCTTGCACACACACACACACACACCGTGACATATACTGTATGGATGGTTGTGTGTGTGTCTGGATTCCCTCAGACATGCATAAGCTGCACTCTCCTCAAGTACATGACATCTCCTTCCTGAGATGCAAACACACACACACACACACACACACACACACACACACTGTCTGTGCACATGTGATGCTTGGTGAAGCACACACACACATTCTTCTACACACTCTTCCTCCTGCTGTAATTGTAAATAAGAATTTCATCTCTGCTGACCTGACAAAAAAATAAACACCCCTTTTCACACTCTGTCAGTTCTCCTTGAGTTCACACACACACACACACACACACACACAGGCACACAGAGCCACTAACAGAAGCCCCCCTCCCTCAGTCTGCTGATGTTGAATAGGAACTGTTGGCAGCCCATCTACTGTGCCGCAGACTAGCTTTCACACAACTTGACATTCACTTCAGCAAACACAATTTGCACTTTGTTTCGAGCTTCCCTTTGCATTCACTGCACTTCCTCGTGTTATATGCTTAAACATTAATGAAATCGGTATTTCCCCGACATCTCTTAAGAGGAACATGGTAAATAAATAACCCGCCGCTCTGCTGAAACTGGCAGCGGCCGTGTTTGGAATCCTAAATCTGTAACCGAGCCCAAAATGAGCGTCGAGTTCTTTTTTTTCTCCCAAACAGCCACAAGAAACACTCCTCTGTGTTTAAGTCCAGCTTGGAGACAAAGTGATCCAAGGGATGCTCACAAATCCACAAATGCTCACCCTGCTTTGTTTTCATGTCACTGTGTTGTGTTTAGAAGAAAGTAGCTGCAGGCTTTTGCAGCTACCAACACGCACATGTCAGGGTCAGAGCTGGATGTCAGCGTATGACTAAATCTCTGTCGTTCTCTCGGCGACCGACTGTGGCGGTGAATGCGAGAGGATGGCAGCACGGCAAATGCTTTGTGACATTTTTAACTTCGGAGTATTCATAGCATGCCGCTAATGCTGGTATTTGGATGGGGACGAGGTCGGGAACGTTCAGCTGTTGCACCTAAGAAGGGAGATGAGTGAGGAGCAAAAAGGGTCCAAGGAGAGTGTTTGTTTTGGGTTGATATGGCCTTTTTTGTTCATACATCACTGAATTGAAAGGATCGAACTCAAGCTGTCCAAACATTTTCCCATCCAGCTCGGATAGAAAGCCTCAGACTGCGTTTACAGCGAGCAGCTACAAGTCAAAACGCTGCTTATGTGCCTATGTCTTATTATTAAAACTCGTGATTTAGATGATCTGCTCTGCATTATACTTACATTGTGTAGATGTATCTGTAGAAAACCCAAAATGTATAAAATGAAACCACAACATTAAACATAAAAATCACTGCTTTTTAGTTTGAAAACTCCGGGACAGCGATGTAGTGTGGATCGGTGGAAACTGAGACTTTTGATGACGCAGACACCCACGTTTGCTTCCTACCAAAGAAGTTTTGTTAAATGTCAAGCTTGCTTTGGATTAAGTAGGATTCTGATGTGCTGCCGTCCCATCTTTAGTTTGAACCCTGCACGCCTTTTTCATTTGAAAACTTCATTTGAAAAAGCGTTGGCTCTTATCAGTCATCACATGTCCTGATTCGACACACCCCTATCACGTGACCCTTTTCTGTAAGAAATCAAACGACATATATCTATATATCTATGAGCCTTGATTACCAGCGATTAATTCAACATGGATAACAATTTACAGTGCAGTTAAATTCTGCCTTTTATAAAGCTACTACCTCCTACATGTGCAGGAGTCAAACACCAGCACGGCCAAGTGTGTGTTAATGGTCATGTGATGTACGTGTTCATCTAAAATGAAAATGTATTAGTGTGGACATAGCCTCAGTGTATTTCTATAACCTGTTCAATCCTTGATGTAGGCTTTCGAGTCAAAGCACCTTGCGGTAAAATCACTTTGTAGAAAGTCATTTGCATGACCTGAACTGTTCCGTATTCAGGAGGGGTGAGGCTGAACAGCTGCCTGTAATTCTGCGCTCATTAAAACTGGTCCTAATGTGTCTGGACTGATCGAGAACACAGCGATGTGGCTCCGCTGGGCCTGCAGGTCCTGCTGCTGAAAAGAGAAAGTATAATCGCACTCTGTCTGACTGCTGTGAAAGTGGAGTTTCATCATAGGCTGTCAAGATGTCGTTTAAGCAGACTACACACATTTCACACTCACTTAGGCTTTAACAAGCAAGAACCCCGTCCCCATCATTGGTAGGCAAACAGTGGAGCGTTCGGCTCTGCACCCCAGGTTTTGCAATTACCCTGCACGCCCTGTTTGACACCCCTGTCCATCTGACACACACCTCGGGGGGATTAGAGCGAGGATTGGGTCTGGAGGAAGTGTGTGTTGTTGTGACTACCAAAGAAGTTTTGTTAAATGTCAAGCTCGCTTTGAATTAAGTAGGATTCTAATATGAAGATTGAAAATACTGTTATGTGCTATTGTTGGATGGAGTGGTTTTTTTACTTTCATTGATCTGGAACAGAGCAAAATAGAGGAGCTAGATGTGATTATTTTCCTTTTATATGCAGCTCCTGCTGTTTTCGTCATGTTGGATTTGAATTTGAATTTATATGCTTTTATGCTGCAGTTTAAGCATCGTCTTTCATGCATATGAGGAAACTAAACATGCTCCAAGTTAGCCCCTACTCTGTTTTTTATTATATGTATGTTGTTTTTAACTTCAGGAAAATGTGGGTTTTCACCTTGCATGTGGGGTTTTGGAAGAAAGAGGAAACACTCTCACACAGACCATAATCATTTAGCAGTCAACACGCTGTGGTCGAGGGATGCCTCTGTGGGCTGTGACTTGTTAGCTGTTAACTGTCAAGGAAACACCCATTTTCTGTTTCTGTGTTGCTATTAACATCGCACGTACGCAGCTTTGTGGTCTGAGCTGACAGAGTTCAAGTCTCCATTCCCACCGCTGCAAAAAAAGACAACACTGTATGTTCAAAGCGCTTTTAATGTAAGGCGCCACAAAGCTGCAGCGTAACGAGTCTGTGGTAAATATTTCTGATCATCATTAGCGTGACTTGATGTGTTTTTGATTTAGCCCTTTCATTTAATGTGACTGCATTTATTTTCAATCTGCCATATGAGGTCTATCATTTTAGAAAGCAAGAGGCTCCAGCTGCCGGTGGAGACATGATCGGTAACTTTGCACTTATTGCTCCAGCCGAATCGGGGGCGCTTGCTGCAGATGCCTTGTCTCTTCTGCTTGTAAAGATTGGAGGGTTTCAGAGTGACAAATGTGAAGAAGAAAGGAGAGGAAAGAAAAAAGCAATTAGATGGAGGGTATGACAGAAGAGGAGGATAAAGAATTAGACAGCAGTTCTAATAATAAGAAGAGGATATTGATCTACAGTGCTTCAGTCGGGCCACTCGTGCTCCTCTCAGTCTCCTCAACACTATTGACCCGTGCAGGATTGATTTTTCATTTGTTTTGTACAGTGTAAAGGCCACTTGTTATGCTTTTTGAAATCCCATTTGTGGTGGTTATCACAGTGCCCGGAGTGCCTCTTCTTCTGAAGGGACGCCGGTACACAATCTTCAAAGGGTGCACTCGGCAGTTTATGGATCTACAACAGGTTTAGAGCTGCGTTCGGCTCAGAAATGCAAATTCAAACAGTGAAATCGTTGAGAAAGATAGATGACAAATTTCTTTCTTCATGCCTCAGTAAGATCAGGAAATGCTCATAGGGGCTTATTTAAGGCAGGGAAACTACCTGATGCTCTGATGAGACAAAGTGTTACACTAGTTATTGACAGATTGATTGACATGTTGAACCATAATGAATCTTCTGCAAAAAAAGATTTACCATTGTGTAGGAAGTTTTGCAGTGGATATAAACTTTTTACAGCTTCCTCATTCTGATGTTATTACATTCATTTTATTCCAGTATAGGAAACATTGTCAGATCAGGTTACATCTCTATTCTCTGACTATGATTGTGGTATGTAAGAAACTAATATGGCTTCAAAAAGAAAACTGTGGTTGCATCATTTTTTTTTTTAACCTTGTGAAAGTGAGTGTGTGTACATGCTTTACTTTTAATAGCAAGAGGCAACACCTTTGAGGCAAGAAACAGCTGAGCACATTACGTATACCATGCATACCAAGCTCAGGAATGCCTAATCTCATGTGTGTGTCTTTGAAAGCAACATGACGCACATTGTTGGAGCAGGACTCGTTTGTCCTGATGTACTGTAGTTGGAATCCTGCCTGATCTTGCCCAGAAACACACGCAATTACCAGCCAAAACACACAAAGCGCTAACAGACGTAGAGCACACATGCACCCACAGGTTACTCACACACACCGAGCTCTCGTATACACACACATGCATAACTTAGATACAGTCTGTCCAATCTCAAACGCCCACACAAACGCAGAACCTGAAACTCACTGGCCTGCGCATCAGATTCCACTCACACATATTAGACAATTGTTTGCCTCTTTCATACATACAGCACGCAGACCCACACACTCAGCTCAAGGTGGCTCTCAGCAATTTTTCTCAAGGATAACAGGGTGTTTCAGCTCGCGTTCGACGGCTCTGCAGCTCTGCGTTTGTGTCGAGAGCGAGGGGTTGAGGGAGAGCGTGGCGTGTTCGAGGCAAGTAAACACTGCGGATGCGATTAACTGAGATTGCCTTCGGGGAGCTCTAATGGGAAATCAGAATCCCTCTGCCCGGGAATTGTGGGTAACACAAGTCGTTATGCATTCACCCCCTGATGTTATGAGCTACTTCTCGAGAGCAGACAGGCTTGAGGAATTTGACTTGCATTTCTGGTACACAGTCTTCTTGTGTCGGACAGGCTTAAAGCTGTGTTCAGAGCTTTCAGCTGTATCACATGGTCTTCATCAACAAATGGTTTGAACTTTCATGCTTAAGTGAATGCATGTACTATTCTAAAAGCGCAATAGCTCATGAGCTTGTATGCACACAAATCCGACAACTGATCAAACTCCATTCATGAAGAAAATCGTTTGATACAAGCAGAAAATACTAGTAAGTGGACCTTGAGCTGTGATCAACCATTTTCAAGGTAAACAAGAAATGCTTTAAAATGTTATCTTATGTACCTCTTATAAACATCCAGATAGTTTTTAGATGGGTTTTATTTGCTACGTTGCTGTGGTCGACTGAGATACAAATCAGGTGAATGGAATTTTTATTATGACCCTCAAAGCAAAGAAATTACATTGAAAACTCGCTTAGAACATCACTTAAAAATATGGTTTCAGTGATTTGGGTCAGTAAACTCTAATGTCTAAGTGCTCAGAGAAAACACAAAACAGCATATGAAAACCTAAAATGGCATATTTCCCAAACATTTTCAGCTCCAAAAAGACTGGCAGCCTCTGATGGACTGGTTTTACATTGTGTGCCACCTGTTTGGAACCCATTTTGCCCACAGGCCTGCAGGTCTTTACTCCAGTTCGACTGAATCCAGGTCCCTGTTAGACTGTCGTGTTGGACTGCCTGCTCGCTGCTATCACAGGCTGCTATCTACTGCTATTGTTGCCTCTTGCTCTTCAAGTCGTATGGAGTGATGCCAAGAACTGGGAGGGGACAAGTAACAACACCCTCTCTGTTACAGAAGCAGTGCAGTTTATTGGAAGTGAGGTTTTATTTCTGAGGCACGAATGCAACGTCTTACACCTTTAAGTGTTTCGAATGTGCCTTGCATGCTTCCTGCGTGAACGAGCTGTGAGCTTAAGGCACCCAAATGATCAGTGCAGGGGTAGTGCAGGGGTGAGGTGAGGTGATGGACAGGAGACATGGCTGAGTGAACAGTGTGTATAGACTGTCCCTTCTCCTCGGTGTAAAGTGGTGCTGATGCAGCAGACATCCACACACAGTCACACTGCAGGGGCGGGATGCCGTAATGTTACCCAAGGGGAGGATCCTCGTCTCACACTCTGCTGGCTAAAGCACTGCAGGGAGGGGTCACACACATACATGCACATAAGCACGCACCTACAGTACACACAAAGGCCTGCATGCACACTTTTGCTAAGCCTTATTTGTATTCTGTGCTGCCTACTGTTTTTTTTTTTGTCTTTGTGAGAACAATATCTGTTTCTTTGGGTGAGATCTGTTTCTGTTAGACTCACCTGTGTGGCTTTCTGCATATACAATATTCTGCATTGTTTTTATAATATCAAAAATAGTAAGTAAAGCAGTGTGTCAATGTTAATAAGGTCACGGTGTGTTTATGGGGTCAGGTGTTTGACATCATGTGTTTGGGGAGAAACAGAATGTGTGTGTTCATGGGCACTTTAGAACTGGAGCTGAATCAGGGTCATTGGGGACGTGACGAAAAGACAAAGACATGATTGTTGCTCAGCTTTCTGACGTCCGCGGGCGTGCGTATATTTAGCATTCGTCTGACATGCATGCAGTGAAAGTGTGAGTTTGTGTGTTCGTATATAGCGGCGAGGTGCACGCACACACATCAGGTGATGGTGTGCTGAGGTTTTTGTGCTCTACAGGGTGGCTGCTTGCTCTGTCTCTGAGCACATGAAGGATGGGATGGCCAGTCGATTGGCTTCCATCCATCACCGTGGACCTCAGACTGGCTCACACCATTTTACACCTTTTCTCTCCATCTATTCCATCTTTCTTCCCCCCCCCCTCTTTCTTTGGCCATATTTAATATGCCTCCTTTTCTTTCCCTACCTGTCCCTCCTCTTCATCTCATCTTGCATGCCAACCCTCCTCCTCTCTAACCTTCTGTTGCCATGCCTCATTTTATTCACATTTCCCCTTGTCTGCTTTCCATTCCTCTTTTTATATTTATAACCACTCTCTGCTCTAGTCTTTACCCTTGCACTCTCGTACCACCTTCTCTCTTTGTCCAAAAACCTGCATCCCCGCCACTGGCATCAATCCTGAACAGAGGCAGTCGGGCACACACACACACACACACACACACTGTCCTGCTTACAATTAAAGTGTACCTCCCTCTTCCCTTTTCCCAAGCAGGCTCATAATAGGAAATGCCCTTGTTATCTCTATGGGCACCGGCGTATTAATATAAGCCGTAGACAAACAAGGTGTGGGTACATGCTCTGCTATGTGTGCACTCTGATAAAATGCAATAGCACAAGGCTGAAATTACATGGCCAGACATATCAAATGGTTTTTCTCAAGTGATTTGTACTTGTCAGTGTAGAAATGTGGCGAGACAAGGTGAAGAACAGACAGGTGAGAAAAGAAAATGAGGGATGTGGGAAATGAAGTGAAAGATGGAGCTCTCCAAATGGCAGTTTTTAAGTGTGGTTTGGTCTTTTTTTTTTTTTTTGGTTCTTGGATAGAGTTTAGAGAAATGAATGTGGAGTAGAAGGGGCCTGAATCAAACTCACTCTGCTATAAATACATGATTGCATGAGACTGAGTATTTATTGCAGTTCTATTCTGTTCAGAGTCGGGCTTTGATTAACTGATTAACTGCACAGTCTGTAAAATATCAGCAAATCGTGAAAAATATCTGAACACTTTTCAGTGGCCAAGGTAATGTCTTCAAATGACTTATTCTGTCCAACCAGTAGGTAAAAGCCCAAAGATCTTTAGTTTACAATGATATGGAAAAGCAGCAAATCCTCACATATGAGATGCTGGAACCAGATAATAGTTGTCTTTTCTGCTTGATAAATGGCTGAATGACTTTTTGCTTACCAACTTGAGGGCAGACAAAGAAACAGGACAGAATGCACTAAGATCCAATAAAAAGAGGGGTGTAATAGTACAGCTCTGTTGATTTGAAGTCACTTGGTCATATGACGTGGAAGCTACTGAAAAATGTAAAAAAAAATGTAATTTTCTATTCATATATTTATGTTAAATACGTTACATACAGCACACGTGATCAAAATAGGGGTTCTACATGACGTCATTTTTTAATCGTAGTTTTAGTTAAAAGCTGACAGCCCTACTTTGTACTATCAATTCCTATCTCAAAACCTGTCTGCCAACCATTCCTCCGTTTTGGAACAATTTAAACTCTGACGGGGAAGGGTTAAATAGAAGTGGTTGGCGCTATAAACAACGATAACGTCCTCCATTTTGTACTCAGTCTTTCCGCCTGTGATATAATGTGGTGCTGCTGCTGTTTCCGACATTCGATCTGATCATATGAGTGAGATGCTATGAGTGTACGTGGAGCTGCAGAGGTTGTGGTCAGGGCCGCAGATTTCAGTGACACCTCCATCTTTGTGTGCGAGTGAGCCAGAGGTCGCGGTATCACAGCCGTTAAGGTCGCTTGTATTAAATAGCTTACATTGTGGGTTGATAACTTCCTTACTACGTGTTAGGTCAGTGATTTTCTGAGACTAATAATTAAACTTTCTCTCAATAAGGAACCAGCAAATCTTCCAACAAGTATGAAACAATAACAGATAAAATAACTTCCTCATTTTTTCTGTTGGGCTATCTCTTTGATCGCTTGTGTCTCTGCCCTCGCTTCAGCATTAACAGTAAAGGATGTGATTGGTTTTGATTTCTGTCTGGCCTCAGAGTGTATGATTGTTTGAAGCTATTATCCGGCTGGAACAGAGGAAATGAGCGGCTAGTTTTATCAAGTTTTCCTCTGGAGAGCAGCCTTTATCCTGATTGCAAATGACTGTTTACAGTATTAGTTAATGGACTATAGGGCATTATGTCACCAGAGAGCGTGATGTGTGTGTGTGTGTGTGTGTGTGTGTGTGTGGAGGATGAGAGAGAGCGAGACAGACAGTGTGTGTGCGTGTGTTTGTGCCACCGAGTCTCAATGCAACAATTTGCGAGAAGAAAACTGAAGGAAAGCTTGATGAGGATGAAATTATAGCCATTAGGGCCGTTTGCCCTGTTGGCTGTTTTCTCTGAAATGAGGGGTCGCTTATTGATATGCAGCAAGTCATCCAGGGAATTTACTCTGCGTCTCCCTCTGTTTTACCCCACTCCATCCTCCTCCTTCCTTTCTCCGTCTCTGTCGCTGCCGGGCTCTTTGAATGGGCTGTTTGTTTGCCTCGGCCGGCGGCTGGTAAATATGCCTCACTATCCAGGAGTAGACAATGGCAACGTCAAAACGTAAGGAAAGGAAGGGGAAAAAAAGAGAGAGATACGAAGAGAGAGCGACACAGACGGAGAGAGGTCTGAATGAATGAGTAAATAGATTTGGAGAAAAGATGTTTGAGCCAAGTGGGAGAACAAAGAGTTGATTGTTGAGGTAAATTTGGGGCCTTTCTGTTCCCGGACAGTCGGCCCCTGATGTTTTTTTTAGATTCCCTGATAAAAAGTTAAAGGGTTGGTTAAAGTTAAACAGTTTCATTCCATGCTGCTCATCAAGAAAAGGGAGAATGTACAGTTTTATTTGCTGAAACTAACTATTTGAATAATCATTTTCCAAGAAGTCTGGTTTATTTGCACAGCTGGCACCAACTGAAATGTGGCCATGAATGATTGCTCAGATTCATCCTATGCTACAACTAAAGGCTTTATTAATGTCTAATAAATTTACTAATGCTTTCTAGATAATGTTAAAGTTTAAAAATGAATGCTTTCTGTTTTCTAATAATGCCATCATAAATGTTGACAATCCATTAATTGATTCATAAATGCTCAATAAGTTGCTAATAAACCTTTTTTCAGAAGGCAAGTAGTCATATGATCTAGTCACGCAAAGGGATTTTTCACAACCTGGCAACCCAAAAGTTTTTTAATTGTTTATAACTAATCAATAAAGCTTTGTAAATAATGTTGACAATTAGTAAAGCCATTAAATGGAACTTATTCTTTGGCAGTTTATATATATCTTTTGCACATATTTGGCTGTTTTTGAGGCAAAGGTAGTGTGAGTCTGCTTGTGTTTAGACAGCATTTGACATTTGAGAACTTTGGCCTATTTTTTTTTTAATGAATAAAGGGAAGCAAATATGTTCCTCAGAGGAAGGCATGCAAAGCAGTATTGTTCTGGTACGGAGGCTGAAGCTTGTGTATCAGCACCAGTATAGAACATTTTCAAACAATAGCCAGTTTTAAATACAGTCGAACTGAAAGCACTTGTTGGTTCAATCAGCAATCACTTTGAAAATCTAGTCAAAATGCCTCAAATATTCCCGACTCTCAATATGAGGAATGACTGATTTTCTTTTTGTATGAGAATAACCTTGAATGGGTTTTGGACTGCTGGTTGGACAAAAACACAAACCGACAACGGATCAAACAAAAAAAGGCAGATAATTAAAATAATTGTTAGTTGTAATGCAACAATACAGCTGACTACTGAAAATGGGCAGCTGCGTCTGTGTACACTCAGCTTTGTCAAATGCTTATCTTTGACTTTTATAATCTTTTTTTACACAGCTCAGTGAGGCTGTGAAGAGTACACATTTGGCCCTGGGAGCAGCACGTTTGAAAAATGCCTGCAAAGCTTAAACGCTTAAGTTGCGTTGCGGAAGCTGCACCTCTTCTTGGATAGCGGGATGGGAGTTTTGACAAGAGGAAGAAGAAGAAGAAGGGAGGGGAAGATGAAAGTGGTTTACCTTCCAGCTTCGGGTAAAGGAAGCGATCCGAGCGCCAGAGAGGGAGGGAGAAAGAGAGGGATGGCGGGTTTTTTTTTTTTTTTTAAAGAGAGAGATGTGAGCTTGTAGAGACCCACCACAGCAGGGTGCTCGGCCGATCTGCAGAGCACAGCCACATAAAAAGGTTTTGAAGCGGAGCCAGGCCCCTGAGCTTTCTACACACACCGAGGAGACCGAGGAGAGGAAATGATGGAGGAGAGACAAGTTAGAGAAAATGGAGGATTAGACGGGAGGGGTGAAGATGAAAAGAGGAGCGAGGAGACGAGAAGAGAGGAGGAAAATGGGAAAGGATGGGGGAGCGGAGAAAAAAGTGGAACCCTGTGTAGTGAAGTGAAGAGAAGTGGTTTCCAGTGTGTTCTTTCAAGTTGACAGAGTTTAGGATGGAGCTCGGTATAGATGACTGAGTCTGAGGCGGGGCGGTAACCCTCCTGGGATGCTTTCTTTCTCTTATCAAATGCAAACAGTCTTTGTACGTAGAGGACACGTGAACATGAAGCCTCCCTTAGAGGATGTGAGGGGATAGCAGTTAAACTTCATTTAAGGCTCTTCTTTATGTTTGGATATGACTCATGCAGGAGCGTCTCTGGATCCAGAGGAATGTGAGAAGGATGGAGTCGAGGACAGAGGGAAAAAATTGGGAGGAGCAGGAATTTGGGGAAATGAGCCAATGGCAACTTTCAGACAGTCTAGGTTGTAATCAGACTTGCTTGATGATTTACTGGACATAACACTCAGATGTAAAACGGTCCAATCTAATAATATCCTTCTCGCCAGTTTTCCTAAACGTGAAGGGAAGCCCTAATGCTTTATGGTTTTTGGAAAGAATTTGGATTCGTCTGAAAAATCTCAAAGCGTCAATGAAACATATTTGGCAGTAAATGAGAGTCTGATTAGAAAATTGCATCCTTGTGTTTGCCAGAGACTGAAATCAAGATCAATCTCAACAACTATTGCGTGGATTGCTATTAAATTTAGCACAGACATTTGTGCTCCCCAGAGGCTGAATCACTTTTGTCATCTTCTGATTTGGCTTTTAGTGAAAGCAAAAAATGAAACCGACATGAAATTTAATACAAACCTCATTGTCCCCTTCAGGATGAGCTGTAACAAAAGACGTAAAACAAACTGACGACATGATGTATTCAAATTGTTTGTTTTACCATAAAATCAGTCCAAACTCCAAAGATATTCAGTTTGCTATCATATATAGAGAAGAACAACATTAGTGAAAATTATTTTGCATTTCTGCTTGAATAATCACTGAAATCACTGAGCAGTTATCAAAATAGTTGCTGATTCAGTTTCATCTAATTGATTAATCGACTTAGTCACCTCAGTCTTCTACCTGCACTAAAAGCTACACTGAAGACTGTCTTCTTATATTAATACAAGCTGATTACGAATCGGCGCCGACACTGTTTGTAGGTGTCTCCCTTTTTACTGTGCGCTTTGCTGCTGCCTTCTCGCTCTCATTTATTTGAATAAATGCTCAGTGAATTGTTCCCTCTCAAATTGTCAGGAGCGATAAAGAATGGTCCGATGAAGCCTGTTTTTATCTCACAGTAAATGGTGCCTCCTCGGTCCTCCTCTGTCGTGTTTGATAAAAGCAGGCTGCAGAGGCTGCTGCAGTGCTGAAGCCGGAGAGACGCAGGATGGAGGGGATTCCACAACAGCTCTCAATGTGCATTATTTGTCCATTTGCTCCTCTCCCATCCCCTCGCAATCACCTTTCCATTTTCTTGTGACAATGCACACACACACACACACACACACACACTGACTCGAGGCCATAAACACACACCCGGCCGTAAAGCGGTAAATTAAAAGCCTGACTCAGAGCAACAAATGAGGCTGGGGGATTAGCTTCTTTTCAACCATGTTATGAAGGTTATTTTTAGGCTCCTCTCAGCCACACAATGCCTCATAAAAAAACAAAGCAAGTAGGGTTTGGCTTTGGAACACAGATCTCTGGCTCTGTGTCAGTTAGGTTTCAGTCTATCTCACTGATTTCCACTTCCAGTAAGTGTTGCTTTGTCACGATCCGCGTGACGTAAGAGGGAGTTTCTCATGACATATACATGAAAGAGCAACCGGTCTATCCATCTCGTAGACTGTGTGTCTCTATCTCAGTTTTACACACACAAACAGACCTCCCCCCTCTTTTCTCCTCCAAACACACAAATGTGCAAACCCCCTGCCTCGTGCACACACACACAGAAATCAGCGCTGGCCCTCGGCCTCCACAGTAACTAATCACTCAGACAGCGTGGCCGTGCCCTCTCATTAAGCATGCTGTATGCTGAAAGCAACACTGCTAATGACTCTGCATTGCCTGTTACACACACAATACTCTCAGACTTAATGCCGTAATAGCTCGCTTAAGCCACACAAACTCCACAGACAGACAGATGACACACTCCTGCCCTGCTGTTTTGTTTTTTGCCTCTGCAGAGATGAATTGCAGAGGGGAATTAACAGGGAAAGCTCTGGAGAATATGTGATTTTCTACCGTGAGATATTGAACCTCGCAGCACAATAGCTGTCAATTAACAGTGTGCAGACGAGTGCTGTGCATTTCTATGAGTAAACAGAAGCTCTGCAGAGACGGTAACCTAAAGCCCCCTGTGGTGCTCTCCCAACAATAACCATCAATGTTCCAGAAACTTCACATCCCATTTGCTCTGACGCCGGTGCTGCCGGTTCACTCCCAGCATTCTTAGGGCTTGTTTTTCCGCGCTGTCGTCTTGCATCCGCTGACGGCTGGAAGTTAGCACACAGCCCGCTCATTTATTTATTCTAGCGGAGCTGGCCCGCTCATGCTTTGCGAACTTGACGTTGTCAGCCGAGCATTCACGGATTCAATCAACAAGAATTTGCAAGGAGGCGGATCGCGGCACTGTTGAATCCAAGTCAGCATCGTACAATCTGCT
Source organism: Holacanthus passer (assembly GCA_025331565.1). Lineage (NCBI taxonomy): Eukaryota > Metazoa > Chordata > Actinopteri > Pomacanthidae > Holacanthus > Holacanthus passer. The sequence continues at coordinate 5,589,339 of JAFREQ010000002.1, read as the reverse complement.
GCTCCTTTTGCGGAGCTCCCTGCAAATGTCGGGGTGTGGTTCATAATTTTTGTCTTCACAAATTGATTTGGACATTGCATTACTCAACGCAATGTTATCGACAGAAGTGTGTCTTCACTCTGTGGCTTTGTCTGTTGGCTCAGACTGGCCCTAAACAGACAGTCATTTTGAATTGTCTTGTGCTGTTGGTGATGAATTCATGGGTAGCGTAACAGCATCGATTTCTCTTTTCTCAACGTGAGGTAGCATATTGGCTGTCTCAGTAACTCAACCACTTGTTCGCAGAGGAGTGTGTGTCTGTATACAGGCGTACGCAGGCGTGTGCTTGACTTTGTCTTTCACTCATTCCCATTGTGATTGTGTGCAGGTATGATAACGTGCATGTGCCTGATGATGTTTGCCGGAGGCGTCAGTCCATGTCTTTGCATTTGGTTTTCACACATACAGAAGTGTCTTTTCATGTCCGTGTGTGCCAGTCTCTGTGTGCGTGCGGATCTGAAAGGTCTGCATTATCAGCCTCTTGGCAACAAGCAAATGGAGAACCACTGAGTTCTGTCTGTTCATCATCGAGGCCCTGATGCACCACATTACAGGGTTGCTAAGGGATGGACTGACCAAAGTGCCAGTGAGGCATGTGGGCGAATCCTGATGTCCTGCTCTTTTTCCTCACCATCCTCCCCTTCATGGTGCACCTGAAGAAGCCTGTGTGTTTACGGTGAACAAAAAAAATGCAAGAGTTTGGGTTTGCTCCAATTTTTTTGAGAGTAAAAGATCTTAGACTTTTTTGTGCAAACAAAAGACTTACGCAAATTTGTCCATCTTATTGAGGCCTTTGCCAACATAATCCATCCACCTGACAGGTGTGGCTTATCAACATGCTGGTTAAACAGTGTGATTATTGCACAGGTAAGCCTTGGATTTCACCTTCATGAATGAAGATGCACAGATTTTTATTTGAAAATTCAATTGGTTTTTAAAGATTCATGAGCCTTATACACAAAAGCAGTGATGCATTAAAGAGGCTTTCTTAGAGCTGAGTTGATTATGTACAAGTCAGTTTTCCTCAGTTGGTGCGACTCTTAATAGTGAGTCTAATACCGAACGATTCGGGGATTAGGAAGCAAAGTTTGTGAGCTTGTGAGTATTTGGCTGTCTTGTTAAATAAACCCACTGCATAAAGAGGGTGTGCTCCGTCCTGGCAAACAGGAAGCGAGCGCGCCGTTTCATCTTCCTCCTCCAGTCCGAACCAGCCCACGTATTTTTATTCTGTCACAATTAGCAGATGACAAATCGTACATTATGAATGGGTTCGCTGTTTGTTTCCAATTATCGAGCTGACATGGTGATGAATGTGTGTGTTTGTGCTCTGTAGTTGATTGAATCCTTTTAATAGACAGAGTAATTTATTATTACTGCTGCATAAATAATCATGATGCAGCGTCGCGATGGATGTTGTTTCAAGATGTGGTTGTAGAGTTTGTGTGTGTTAGATTTCTTTCAGGGACACATTTCAGATGAAAGATGATTTAACTGGGGGCAGATTGTCCAACTGGGGACAAAAGCTGTGTCTCCCAATTGGGAAAAAGCTGATTTTTGTGTCGGTGTCATAAGGTTAGGATTAAGGTAATTCTATGTCAGTCTATGTATGTATGTAATGTCCTCCAAAGTGACCTTAGTCAATGTATGTGTGTGTGTGTTTGTGTGTGTGCATGTGTGTGAGTGAGAATGCGAGAGAGAGGAAAGGAAAGGAGTGGAGGTTTGAGGCGCCAGCAAAGAGGATATGTCTGGCAGCTGTGTCATTTCATAGAGTAAAGGATTATGGGAGAATTACAACGAATGAGCAGGAGGACCCACACACACAACTTTCTCTCTACATTGTGTGTGAGTTGAAGAGTGTGTTGGACTGTGTGTGCTGCATGCTCATCGCTCAGTTGCTGCCAGTGACTCGCCCCTTTGGCATTCACAGCAGCTGGCACCGATTTAGTCACAGTCTACCTGGGACTTCCTGTAAATGCACACACTAAACATGAAGCCGTATTGCACCAAATGAACACAGGCGTGGGAAAAAAAAGAGAAAAAACGTCCTCAGGAAACTCAAAATCGCAGCAGTTTTTTAAGTGTTTACAATGAACAGGAGTCTTTCCTCGGCTGAGCTCTGCAAAGAATGGTACAACAGGGTTTAATAGATTATTTACTTTACATAATCCAACCAGATATGAAGGGTAAACAAAGGTTTCTAGCCTATAATAACTATAGGTTACTGTATAACTGTATGGTTACTATAGATTTATTAAATGATTATTTTAATGTTATAGTAGATTTTGACAGTGACTTCAAACCCTCACGGCCGTCCACTCTGTTCATTTCAATCTCGGTGACACTCGAGCACGATTGCCGAATGTGAGCCGTTGCATGAACTTGTCAAACAGCCAAGCCAACACAGACACAAACACACACGCCCCAGACACACTCCAGAGATGTCCAAAGCCAGGGATCATCGGTGTGTGTGATGCGTCTGTGTTTTCTTTGTTTGAACAAGTCGTCATCGCTCATCCGCTCTTACGCCACACTCCTGCACTTGTTTGTTCCCGGGCGAATCATCCCTGAGTGTCTCTGTTATGCGTTGTCACTTTTCCAGACCATTATTGGGACACGCCGCTTCGGTGTGACACGGCCTGCCGAGCGATAACGAGAGCCGGGGAGCGTGTCCGACCTCTGAACATCAGGAGGGGTGTTAACAAGCTTTTCTTGATCCCCATGTGTTTGTCAGACAACACACACACACACACACACAGATGGATGGTTACACACTGATCACATAAAGCAGTTGTGGATGGAGCTGTGTTAATTTTAAGTCTTAATCTTTGACTGAAAATTGTAGTTGGTTTAAAGTCACATTTTTTGTTTTGTTGTAGTCAAGATTTAGTCAGTGGAACTCCATTTTAATTTTAGTCTAATTTTAGTCAATGTTTTAGTCATAATTTTCTCAGACAGTTTCATGTTTCTCTAATGGATTTTGCTGAAGGATATTGCTGGTTGTAAAAATTCCAATGAGGAGTGAGCACCTTGAACTAAGTGTTTAGTCATTCAGGCTGAAAATGTGTCACTGACATACTTCTTTCACATCATATAAAAATGAATGCCGAGTCACATTCCCTGCACAGATTGTATTTATTTTCTGCATATATCTACAATACAACAATCACTTATGGCCTCTGCATGTTTGGTTGCGCAAAACAATCTAATCTGACGTTACTGATGTTAACAGATGTTATAGTAATAAAGTTATCAGCCTGTGAAGGACCCCTCTGTCACGGTGCCAGGTAATGAATTACAGGAAAGGTCGAAGCCGGTGCTTTAAAATAATGTTTATTACCTGACTAAACAGATTTTTTTATATATTACTGAGGCTAAATTCGATGACATGTTTCACTCAGTAGAACTCCACTTTTATAAATCAGCAATTATAAAAATGTTGCAAACTGAGTCATTAAGACAGATGAGAATTATCTATGAAACATCATTATTCACTTTTACAGGGAGCTAAAATTAATACAGTCACGTTAAATGTTTGCCAAATGAGTTGGCGTCTGTTTATGAGTCTCGCAAAATCTTCAAACAGAAATCAAGGGACAGATGTTTACTGTACGATCGGCTCTGTTGAACTTAGCAATTAGATAATTGAGCAAGGCAAACATTGACCTATATTAGCATTAAATTTAGTCATAAATGAGAATTAACATATATTCATGTTGTCAGTCAACATACAAAATTCATATTTACCTTGGCAGCTGCTGTGTCTTCAGGTGTCTTTTCAGATTGGTTGTGTGTTTTCCACCCATAATAAACAGATATAAACACAGAGACATGTCCAAATCGGCCTCCCTGTCGTTTTCGGCTGCATTCATATACTGAAAGACTATAAGCCTGGCTGCCCTGTCAGCAGTTCCCCTGTATGGGTCAGTGCCCTGATGAACACCATGTGTGGTGCGGGTTTGAGTCCAGGTTGTAACATATGTCACATATCACACCTTTTCACACATCCTGTCTTGGCTGTTGCTCCTCGCTTTACAACCAATAAAATCTATATTCCCCCCAGAGACCGTGTGGCGCTCCACTCAACAAATCCCAGCATCAGACTGCAGAGCTCATTACTGAATCATCATATGGATCAACAGCTCTACGCCTTGATTAATTATTCATAGGAAACTCTCTGAGGTGAATAACAAGTGCTTCATTGTTCAGTCAGGACTTTGTCCGTCTGTAAAACATCAGCCAGAGATTTAAGGTCAGTAACTTTCTATTAGGAGTTTTCAGCCTCCCAGAGGTGCTGAGATTCTGCGCTTTTCTCAAGGGGCTCAGTTGAGTTTCTCAGCAGCTTGTTGTGCTTCAGCAGTCAATTCATGTCTTCTACTTCCCTTCCACTCTATCTGTTTCATTTCCTGTAGAAATCTCAGAGGATGAGGTGGGGGCTTTTTGGATGAACACCAAACACCTGCCACAACTTTCTTTACCTTTATGGATGTGTGCGTGAAAGGGCTCTCCGCTTGACAAGTTAATAATTTAATGTGCCATTAACGTACAGTGAAATATTAGACCTGTATCACTAAATAAAGTGTTATTTTATCATATTGACTGTCTTTCTTCTCTCGTTTTAATTAATGAAGTTATACGATCAATAAGGAAGGTGCTTTCAAGATAAGTGATACTTTATACACAGCAGTCGAGAAGGATTGTCAGTGAGGATGAAATGAAGCTTCCAGTCACAGCAAGTTTCCACTGTTAGTTCAAATCCTGGAGAATTCCTTTCATTGCATTTTCTCGTATTTTATATTCCTGAGTCAGTCCTGAGAGAATTCACTATTAAAGGTTAAAAATACTTTCGACTTTTCCTGCGAGCTGTCAAAAAATAGTGCCATCTTCTGTGGCTTTTATATTTCCTCTGATGTATGTTCTTTCCCTTCGCCCATGAGCCTTTTCCAAACAAATGCGTCAGCCAGTTTTTGCAAGCAAACCACGCTGTAAAAGGACTTGAAAGCCAAATGAACCTAGCGTCTCTCCCTGCTAAAGAAAGAATCGCCAGCTTGAAACAACGGGGATCCACCCGTTCAAAGGCGGGCAACTTCAAACTCCCATGCTCCTTTATGTTTGCATCAGTTGTGGCTGGTGTGTCCACAGAAACACTGGGTGCCACCAGCTGTTTATTAGTGGCCTGTCAGCAGAACAATAGCAGCGATGGCCACAAGCAGAAGGAAGGTTAACTCTGCAAAGCTAAGCACCAAGACAAACCACAGGACCAGGAGAAGCCAAAACACAGGAAATCAGCTGCTGTTTACTTTCCCTCGTCTAGACTTGTTCCTACTAATTAAGTGCAAAGAGCCCCCTTGTGAATCTCGGATCTCTAAGGAATGGACGTTCAAGGTTAACGCCGGGTGTTTCATTGTTTCTGCTGCTTCCCAAACAAGGCAGCGTTTGACCCATTTGTGGCCCCCAGGACTGTGTGCCACGGCGTTAGCCCTACTGTAATCCCCCCGCGACCCAGAAAGTCATTTCTAGAGCAGCTGGTTATGTGGGCCATAGGCCTAATAACACAACAATGGCGTCATATGGCTGAGAAAGTGTAAAAGACAGCAGGGGGTGTGCATCATTGAAGGCACCATGTCGAATTCATGCTGCTGACCACCGCACCTCTCCCAAAGTTTAGCTCTGCTACAACTGTAATTGATTTAAGTCTCCTCAAAGCAGCTGAACTGCATCTTGGGTAGGTGAACTTCAGTGAGTGCACACATACACACTCAGGATTGTAGAAACTGTGTGTGACCCAGAGGGTTTTATTAACAGCAGAAGGGCTGATGTCACTCATCCGAGCTGCACATAGGATTAGAATGAAGTATTGCATGTGTGTATATGTATATGTGTGTGTTTGTGTATATGTGTATGTGCCACAGGGATAATAAGAATAATACTGTCTGAATTTTTCATTAAATCTTAGTATCCCTGTTTTGGCTTTAGCTTAAACATTATGCAGTGCAGCTGCATCCTTTTATCCATAATTCTGCATGATTTTGTACACAGGATGTTTGGTGCAAAACAAAAAGGTGAAGGGTGACTTATTTCCCAGCATGCAGCTGCATTCCTGGAGCCTCTCATGGGGCATTTTGGAGGACTGTGCGAGGACAGAGGGGGTAAACCGAGAGGACAATCCCAACAAACTGCACTGTCCTCTGGGCCATCTTTTTCCAGATGAGGCTGTCGTCTCATGGCCCCTGATTGAGCACTGTGTGTGTGTGTGTGTGTGTGTGTGGGTGGCCTGTTTACATTCCACTGATTCCTCGCGGGAATCCCTCTGTTCCCTTGCTTATTTGCCTGGGAAGGTACATGTGCCTATGTGTGTGTGTGTGCTTGGGATATTTTTAGACTTCTCACTGGAAAACAATTGGCAAATGTCCTCACACCAGAGCTTACCCTGGTCAAACTTCACTCCCTCACAAACACACACATCCTGATGGACTCTTTAACCTTGAGCAGACTCCCGTTGGAATGCGATGCTCATGTGTACGGCGTGTACCTAAATGCATCATGAGTGCATTTTCAAAACTTTCTTGTGCATTTTCTAGGAAATCTTGCTCAACACATTTGTTGTAGGAAGTGAGGGGATTGCAGATGTCATTTTTGTGCCCAAGCAGCTTAGGACAAAATCTGCAATCTCTTCTCTGGCTCTGTTCACATAGTTAAGTCCCCTTCAAGAGATAATTTCATGCTCCTTGCTGCGTCAGCTGATGGTAAACTGGTTGCCTTTTCTGTCTGTCCTTAATCTTCAGAAGCAGCAATCACACAAACTCTGGGATTATTTTTATTATATTTCAGTTTTGTTGGATAGTAAACACAAGCTGATAGAGAGGGTGACATGTAACAAAGATCAAGAGGTGGTTTACTTCACTGAGCATCTATTTTAAGACACCATGTCCGTTTTCCTTTAATCGACTTCCTCCTTTGAGAGATCCTTGCCATCTACACCAAGCAACATCCTGTCTGCTCTGATCTCCTGATTCACAGTAACTGATATGATGTTCATAGACACTCATGAAGTTCTTAAGTACTCAAACCATAAAGACAAGTCATTATCACTCTAATAGGATGTCATATGTAGCCTTATACTTTTCACCCAGGGTGATATCAATCGAATAATTCACCATCAGCATCACTCGAGGGATCAGAGCACGGTGGAGTGTGTGTGTGTGTGTGTGTGTGTGTGTTGTGAAGAGTGTGTGAAGTGTCCAGGGTTTTGCTAATGGCCAAATATGAGTGTGCGGTCAGGAGCATTGAGAGGTAATTTATAAATGCTGCAATGTAATGGCTCTTGATATCAAGGGGCACTCTTGTAGAGTGTGTGTATGGTTAGAGTTCAGACCTGTGTGTGTGTGTGCTGACGGGTGCACAGTGGTGTGTAAAGGACAAACACAAATGGGGGAGAAACCAAAAAGTCCTTCAGGTTGAATGGCAAATTGTGTTTTGTAATTGCCTTTTTGATTGACGTGTTTTGTTAAAGCGACCTGATGGCGGCTGAACTCACCTGCGTCTGCGTCTGAACTCAAATTATGTCTTATGCATCCAAATAGTTACAAGACATACATTTTGTCACCAGGGCAGACCGTGCAAAGCGACAGTACATGGATAAACAGATCCGCTGCTTTCGTTATTGATTAATCTGCTGATTATTTTCTTGATTAGTTGATTAATTGTTTAGTGTATAAAAAGTTAAACGCCCCAAAATTGTCATCTTTAAATCTTGTTTTGTCTGTCCCGAAAGCCAAAGATGTTCAGTTTACTATAAGATAAGAAAGCAGCAAATTGTCAAATTTGAGAAACTGGAACCAGAGTTTTGGGCATTTTTGCTTTAAAAAATAACTCAAATCATTAATCAATTAACAAAACTTCCACAGACTTTTTATGTCTGACTGTATATACCAAAGAGCACTGAAGCCTTGATTTGACTGAACAGCTGACGAAGACACAGATGGTTTTCAGTTTGCGTTGTCACCCATCTGTACTCAGCACTATTCATCCAAAGTCTGCTTCTGTATTCCACTTACTTGTCCTCCTCAGTGTCACCCTGTGAATAATATCAGTGAGTGTCACCTCTGTCTGTCCCGCTCGCTCCACACATTTAGCCACAGTATCCACCCACTGTGTCAGGATGGATTTGCCTCTGGCCACCTCGGCTTCCTTGAAAGTGTCAGAGTGAGAATGTGTCTCAGTTGCATTTTCCTCTGAGGCCGCTGCCTGTGCACACTTTAATGTATTCTTTCACTCCTTCTTTCTTCCTCCATCTCTCTCTGTCACGCTGATGTCTGTCGCCTGCTAATTGGTTCATCTCTGTTCGGATGACTCTGTGAGTCTGTTTCTCGCTGTATTTTTCTGTCTCAATTCTTGGGTGTGTGTGTGTGTGTGTGTGTGTAAATAATTGTGTACATGCATGTGTGACTGACAGCAGATTTTCCGCCACCAGCAGGCGTTCTGTTTGCTGCTCTGATGCACATTCGGTTGGTTCATTTGGTTTTCAGCTCTCCCTCGGGACACGCTGAGCTGCCCCCATTAACTGATTTGAGAAGGACTGTGGCAGCCACCGCCACTTTGTAAATAAATATTCTATCGTGTTATATATTTATTATACATGAGTTGGCCTCTAGTTCATGTAGCTGTTGAACACAGCAACCGGTTTGTAGAAAAAAAGAGGTTTAGCTGTGTGATTATACAGTTTCTGGCTCCAGTCGTGGTTGTGAATAGACACCTGCAGTGCATTACTATGTTTGGTGTCTTCAGTGGCAAACAGGTGATAGTAGTAGTAAATAGTGGGTTCCTACTTTGACTGTAGCTGTAATGTGCTGTAATAGCTTGATAGAAATATTAGCACCTTATAGAAATTTTACATTCTGACTTTATTGCTAAGGGTGCTGAGATTTCCCAAAATATTGAACTACTTCTGTAAAAAACAAAAAAAGTGTGCACATCCTCATTGATTCCCTCCTCTCAGACCTGGAGTGCCGATTCGTCAGTGAACACCTTTCCTGCTTACCGCCGTGAAATATGGAATAATCTCCTGGCTTTTGAAATGAGAAATCAAATGGAATTGTGAAAATGTTGGAGGCGGCGCCGCATCTGCCGCGTGCAATCTTCCAGAGTTGCTCAGGCGTAAAGATTTAACCAGAAATCTGAAGATTGCTGTCTGAGGGTTGCTGTGTCTCGCAGCCACCCCCAGCTTCTTCTGGAGGTTGCCACGTATGTTTGGCTGCAACCCCCCACGGCCACCCCAGCCGTCCACCCCACCCCCAGCCGCTGTTCCTGATTGTAGATATGGCCTTTGAGTCCCTGCAGGCTTCCATATTTTACCATATCTTTATGGGCTAGCAGACATGTTAAATATGCTCTGGTCTGGAGGGAGAGGTGAAAGGAGAGGTGGAGGGCATGAGGATGAAGCCATAGAGGTCGATGGAGAACAGACCAACAGATTGAGGGTGAGAACAGATATACAAATTGTTGAAACAGAGAACAGGGAAGACAGTGAAAGAGCTGGTGGTTTATGTAAGTTGGAAGACAAGGGAGAGGTGCATTATCAGAGCCAGATAGGGAGGAAGAGGGCTGAGTGTGTGTGGGTGTGATATTAAACCATCCCAGCCAGTAGAAATATGCGTGAAAAATGGCTTGCACCGAAAGGTCAGAAGCTGCATCAGCACGCCTCAGCCTCCTTCCACTCCTTCACTTTTTCATTCCTAACTCTTCCCCATCCTTCCTCCTTAACCTCTCCTCAAATACGCACACACACACACACACTCCCATTAGCACACCAGGCTTGTGTCCCTCTCGAGCACAGCCACAATGTATTATGGCCCAACGCTACAGAGGGTTGAAAGGGTCTGACCCCCTGCCATTCTCCCCGTCTGGGTCGTCTAATAAACCCACCCCTGCTGTGGTTAGAGCCTTGTAAAGACGGATCACATTTCCATTTCTGTTGCTCATCTGCTCTCACACACACACACACACACACACACACACAGACACGCACCTCCTATTAATTCCCCCTTTTGCCCTGTGCCTTTTGTCCAAAAGGCTGGTGTCACAAGAGGAGATAAATGAAGTGCTGCGTGGCAGTTTCTCAGAGGAATGGCGACGGTGTGCAGCCTCCACAGCTTTGGGGTGTGTCTGCGAGACTTGGAAGAGGAAAAAATGATATTGGCGCTTCGTAATGCGTCTTTGATAGGGAACGCGTGTGTGTATGTTGTCCATGTGTATTTGCAAGCGCGAGAGTGAGATCATGCGTCTCCAGGCATCTGTTGCATCTCATTAGCAGCTTTTAGAATGAATTACCTCACACACACACACACACACACACACACACCACACATCCTTCATCCTATTCCATCCACCCTGATAATCCCTTTATCTTGGCGGCTATTCAACACATAAAGGCCAATGCCACTGAATAATGATGTGGTCGTATCTGCTCCTCATTCACTCTAATGCTAATCTTCATCTCAAGGTGACAATGATGGAGAAATTTGATGCATGCATTCGTTCACTGCTGAATAAATCTAGCACTTCCCAATCAGAGGTGTGTGTGTGTAAGCGTGTGTATCTGTTTGTATGAGGTCTGTTTTTCGAGTTCTGCATCAATTTAGCTGGAGAGCGGGAGTCACAGTGACACACAAACAAGACGCACTTTGTTAGCAACGTCCCCTCGCAGCCCTCTCCGTGCTCTTCGTCCTCAAATACCCAGAGTTCAACAGTTCAACAACCCCCCCCCCCCAACCTCCAAGTGTTTGCAGAGAAGGTCACTTACAATGTGAGTGACAATCCCTGAAATCGTTACAGCAATCCATCTCCTTTTTTCACGCTCCACGAATCCATTTACATATTTGGATGACACGCCTGACTGGTTTGTTTAATCACAGAAAATTACTCCACTGCACAGTTTTTTTTATTATTAGCTGAGCGGCTGCGCTGTCACAAAGCTAATCAGTTTGGGTCAATGACAGAATGCGTTTTTCTGCCGGAGCGTGGCGAGCGAAAGCGCTTCGTCAGGACAAGAGTGGAAAAAATGTGTCATATGGAATTTAACTCAGTTCATTAAATTTTGATTTAACAGATGTTTGCTTGCTAAGCAGCGTTGCAAAAACACGAGGAAAGTTTTAGCTTGTCATAGGTTTGGGAGTTGCAGACAGTGATGTTCTTACTGTTGGGTAAGGTTCACAACAGCACTGCCCGCTTCCTCTTTTCGAGGAGCGGAGGGAGTGTGTGAAGCAGAATAGAAATTGAAAGATTTATCGTCCGTTAGAGAGACGCCACGAAGCCTGAGAAAGCTGTTCTTCGTGAGGGCGACAGAAAGGAGGGAGGGAGAAATGTGGAACTGAAATTGCAAAGTGTTTCGAGGGTGAGCGTTCTCTCCGGAGTGTGTCAGTGCCTCACACAGTCACACACTGTTGAGCTTAGTCGAACCAACGCTCACGAGTCAAGTCCAGATGATTTAAATGCAAAGCAACGGCCTTGAGCGAAAAAGACGATAATGGGGTAGATAAAGTAGGAGAAAGGGGGAAGGCCTGCAAGAGATGCAAAAAAAAAATGGAGAAACTAAGGCAGAATGTGAACTTTGCTGAACAACAGTGTAATTTATATATGAAATATAAAGTTTTTTTTAAAGTGCAGTCACCATCTGCTATTTGTTACTAAAATATCCTGAAACTCAGAGCTTAACGTTTTACAACCGGTCGTCTGATAAGCAAAATGCCCGAGGAGATCCGGCCTCAATTGAGTTACGGCTTTGTGTTCATCCAGTTAAAAGTACAGTAGTTCTGGTTCACTAGTGTCTCTGTGCAAAAACATCTGCAGGCCTTTCCAAGACTTCATGGTCATCAGTGTCCTCAAAAAAAAAGAAGGGAAGACAGGAAATGTTTCTGTCCCACGGGGCCATGTGACATTAAACTAGAGGCTGATTTTACAGGCACGCACACGTGTTTACACAAAGCCTGCATATGTACACTGAGTCTCTGTGGACGAAAGGGTCAGGACAGGACGTAGAAATGCACAGGGAGACGGGGGGGAACGTTGTCATTTATGGTGAAGACAAAAGACACATGTTACTGCTTCTGTGGCCTCGCAGCTGGGAGGGATCCGAGAGAAAATGAGGTTTGAATTCTTGAAACCAGATTCGACGGTTAACCGCGAGACCACCCCGCCGTCCAGTAAAAAGCGGCCGTGAAGGACTTATCATAAAGCAGACAAGTATAACAACTGGAGGATCGTTCAGCTCTTGCAAAATGTTTTCGTATGCATACAGAGAAAAAGAAAAAGAAACATATGTGCAAGTGTAGTTTGTAAAGAGATGCTTGGTTGCACGGCTGCTGTGTCTCTTTGAATCATCAGGGAGTGAAACGCTTATCTGCTCAAGGGAAAGAAACGCTTCGTGTTTCGTTTATGTGTCCCCAGTGGGAGATCGATATGAAGCCTACTGTATCTCGCAAGAGAAAAGGAGCGCAGTCCCGCGTATGGATGAAGATATAACATGGACATCTGTAATATGAGAAGGAGGGAGGGAGACAACCAGGGAGCCTTGCTAAATTATGCAGTTTCAGTTTCCCCATTTAGGGAGGATAGATCAATTTCTCATACTCAAACCATTAACCCTTAGGATGGGCAGCGTTGCCATGGCGACACGAATTATGTCCCCTGATCGGAAGCACCTGTTTTTCATGCTCGTACAAGCTGGCGTACACACACACACACACACACATGCAGAGATGGACTGATTAGTGCATTAGACCGTGCAAGACTGAGTAGCACCAAATACCCAGTGAGCCGCCCTCTGGCTTCACACACTCCTCGTTTATGAACTCCCACTTGTGGGTTTCTTTATTTGTAATGATGCATTTGATTCAGCAGATATGACTGTGTCTCTGTGTGGGTGTGTGCTTAATTGCACTGTCTCAGTCGGGGCAGGGTCCCTTTTGCTCTGCAGCCTGTGGGGAGCTGTATTTCATTAACCCTCCCTGGGGATGGGTGTGTGTGCGTGTGTGTGTGTATGTGTGTGTATGTATGTATGTATTTGTGTCACTATGACTATGCATGTAGATCTGTTTTCTCACTTTTCTCTCTCTTTATTTTTATCCCTTCTTTTAGAGTCTCTCTTCTTCCTCACATTCTGTTTTCTTTTGCTTGCATTATGGTCTCTGTACATCTTGAAGACCCCCCTCCCCATCCCTCTTTCTCTCTTTATCTTCCCTTCTCTCCTCCCTTGGCAGCAGTCCCCTATCCTTCTTCTCCCCTCCCCCATTTCTCCCACCCCCACTGCCCAAATGGCCCTCCGGTCAGGACACAAGATGGTCAGTGAGTTGTGTATTATGTGGAGCGTTCATGTGTATTGTTTTTCATGACAAAAGAAAAAGGCCAAAAGCCCTTTAAAAGAACTATTTTTGCAACTACACTACAAACTATTATTTTCATTATTGATTCATCTGCTGATTATGTTCACGATTAATCATTTAGTCTATAAACTGTGTAAAATTGTGAAAAATGCTCATCCTGATTTCTCAGATCCCAAAGTGACATCGTCCAACCAGCAGTCTAAATCCCAAAGACTCTTTAGTTACTATCATAAATCACAAAGAAAGCAGCAAATTCTTACATTTAAGAAGCTGGAACCAGCAAATGTTTGACATTTTTGCTTGAAAAATGACTGAAAGGATTAATCGATTATCAGAATAGTGATAGCAATAGAAATTCATTTTATTTTGTTTGAAAAATTGTTGCAGCTTGAGTGCACTGAAATGAAATGTTGCAAATGCAAATTCCACTCGCACTGATTGAGAGGTCCTTGATTTACTCTAGCCATGCCCACATCGTCCTGTTGACCTTATAGTGTCGACTAAGGTTGCATTCCCCCTTTGACAACCACTAGCTTGCTAAGAATGCTTGGGCACGATGCTGCGTGCTGGGGGTGAGAAATGAAGATGACAGGAGGGAGATGGAGGTTGTTAGAGGAGGCAGTGATGTGTTCTTTTTCTTTTTAAATGTGATTTCATCTGAAATTTAGCGACACACTGTACAGAGACCCTGCAGGGCTCTGTGTTGCTGTTGGTGCATGTAAGGTCTTTGGGATGTGTTTACTCCCTGCAGAACTACAAACTGTAGTGTCAGTAGTATCGTGCATTTACTGCTAAATCTCTATTGCGTGAACGCATGCATTCATATATTGGCTGGCCAGAAAGATCTGAGAAAATCAGACAAAGTAGTGCTTTTGCATGCAATGCGTTTGTAACAATAACTCCTGGTTAATTTCCCAAAATGGTGCACAGAAAGTCGTCTCTGCAAACGAAGCACAAATTCTCATTGTTTGCAATAAGCTCCAGTCATCATTTTCTTCTCACCTAACTCCTTTTATAATTTTAGAAATGCTGCTTTGAGCTACCTGCAGTGCGCCATAATAGCATGACTGCTTAAAGAAAGTTGAGGCTTTTTCTCCACTAAAAACTGGATTATTTATTATTGTGGAAATGCCTCTGGCTCTCCTCTGAGAAGCTTCCCGGGGCTCATTTCTCAGCAGCCATCCAGCTGTAAACCTTCCCCGTCTGCGTGCGCCCAGAGGACCCTGCAGAGGGAGTTGTCACACAGCCACGAAGGCATCCGCACAAAGTGAAGCACTGCCTGTGGATGTTAATTCTCTCTTTCTCCTTCTGTCTTTCGCTACCGTCCAACAGCTTGTCCAACAGATGAAACTCACTCCACACACACACACACACACACACACACACACACACACACACGTGGCTCTGCCTGGCTGGTACGCTTCAGTGCAATGTCAGGTAGGGTCTCTGCCTGTAGCGCAGCAGGGCTCAGATTGGATTCCTTGACTTCTTGGCTCTAGTTTCTTGCATGGAAGGTTATGCCTTGATGGGGCTTTTGGCCAGTCCCAGCTCTTTCTGTGTGTGTGTGTTTGTGTGTGTACAGCTGTGTGAGGGTAGAATTTGGATTTTTGCCTCTAATTCCCAAAACACATTCCTTTTCAAATGGCTTTTCCAGTCAGTTATTTTCTATGGCATGAAACAGAAGACAGCCACACTGATTGTCTCTCTTCCAAGGCTTCTGTTTTCTTTCATTAAAGCCTGAACGCGCCGGGAGAAAGAGAATGACAGCATGAGAGAGTACAGTTGTAGTCGTTGGCTCGGCATCTTGTATCACATGGTGGCGGCCTGAGAGGAGTTTTCCACTCTGAAAAAGGTTCTCTGAGATTTTAGGTGTGGTATTCATCAAGTATTTGGGAACAAAGTGTGTCCTCAGAGGGAACAGCGGATGGTTTACTCCACACATATTTTCTGCTCGGCGGGGAAATATGACAGCAATGTTCTCCAGAGCTGGATCTGTGTTTGTACTTAACAGGTTCTTCATACCGGTTGAGTTATGATGACTTAAAATGTGGCGTAGCAGAGTAGGAGACGGGGAATACTGGAATGAAAGGGGATGGATGCTAGTGCAAGGAGCTGTACTGCAAAGCCAGGCTATGTAATATTTACAGAATGGGGCAATTACAGGATAATGGCTAAAACTAGAGTGAGATCATTGTTGAAGCTGTTGCTAAAATGATGAGTTGATGAATTAATCAGGACTAAAATTCCAGTTTTGATCATGTCAGAATCTGGTTTATTGTTGCTGCTTCAGCTTCACAAAGAGCTGTGTGCTTTTCAGTTTTTCTCATCATTATAAATTGAAAACAGCTTTCGCAGTGTATCTGACAGTTTCTGTAATAAATAATGAATACGGGAACGCACTAGTCTTATCCGCTGTAAAATGATATACTGTATTTCCGTTAGCAGTTGCACAGATTCGTTCAGTCACAGCAGACCACAACTCAATTTTCAGTTCAGGTATCGGAAAGACTATTGGGAGACGAGAGAAACTAATCAAGATTGGAGCATCCCTTGATGAATCATCAAAAATAATCTTCCCGGCTTCAGCATGTTAATCTCCTTTGTCCGCTGAGATTGAATGAAAGAACAACTCAGTTATTTAATTTTCAGTTTAGAAATGCAACTTTTATTAATTAGATTTTTTCCTTGTCTGCTCAAGTAAGTAATTTAGTTTTTTGGTTATTTTTTTCCCCATTGACATGAGCTAAATTAAACAGACACAGACGGTAGATTCATTGTCGACCCTGGAAATCATCATCATCCAACTTGTTGTCCACGAAGCTTTCAACTACATCCTATGACCTTACTCAGGTGATGGGGTCGCTCAGTATTGAGCAGACACAGCGGTTATAATATCCCACCCATACACAGCACGGCCACCTGTTATCACATGGCCTCATTTCCATCCTTTGATAACAACTGAACCAACTTCATGAGAGCTGAGCAGCACTAACAGCTAAAGAAGGTCACTGGATGTGGTTGAAAGCTTCAGGAATAAGTAAGTCGGACCCTGTCTAGTCGTCTACACACACCACCTGCAGCTCAATATTCCTCCACACTTTGAGTTGTGTTCATTTCTGTGGATTTTTTTTTTTTTCTCGTCCACCACAAATAGCGCTGATGGGAAGAAGGGAATGTTGCCATGGTGACACAGTGCTGTGGCAGCCGCCGGTAATTATTCTGGTTTAAAACCAGCAGAGACGCTCGGCACACAGAGACTGACGGTGACACCTGGACGCGAGCCTCTCAGACGACGCCCAGCAAAGGAATATCAGGCTGTTTGTCATAAATGAAGGTGGAAGACTTCGCGACTATTTGACCACATGTGGAATAAAAACAGGAAATCAAGGTCAAAATCTCAAGTTTATAGACTGAAACACGACAGATTGAGGAGTCTGCAAGTGTGTGTGATAAACAGTGAATAGCTTGTGTTATATGATGTCACCTGGTTATTATCCTCACAGTTACATGGGAAGATAAAGTGGACAGTGTGTGTGTGTGTGTGTGTGTGTGTGTGTGTGTGTGTATTGAAGACATTGCACCTGACAAAAGGTGTTGAGAGAGAAAGAGAGGCAGCCTGTTGTCCAATATGTGTTTGATATGAGTATTCAACAGCACAAACATACTCACAAATTCCCTCGCTGCTCTCCCACTCACACTCATGCCCAGCCTGCGTTCATGCATCCACACACACACACACACACACACACCTCCAAGGATAATATTCAGCTCAGTGCTTTACTTCCGCCAAACAGTAATCCCCCCCACCACCGCCACCTCTCATTTTTATCTGCTCTCTTCCAGGCGAGGCCAACCTGACTAATCATCCAAGGTGTCAAGGTAAGGTTGTGTTTGCGTCTCACCAGACACTCACACTGATAGCAACACAAGCCCCAGTGTATTTTTCATCCGGGAAAACACAACCCGGCACAAACAGGAATTCCTCAGCATCCTTTGAAAGAGAAGTTCAAATTGGCTGATTCTAATTCGCCGCAAAAACTTCCTTCGCTGCTAGAAGACGGATGAGCGCTTTCCACAACTCCCACACTCCCCGGTCGCATTAGCATAGGCGAGCAGAGAGAGACACAATGGAGTTGTTCACCGCTGGCACAAAATACACACCTTCTGTACTCACATCGCCCCAGACTGGAGTTTGGCTCATGCACATGTCAGAGGAGAAGAGACGGGGGAAGATTGACATATTTTTGTGACTGTCTCCCGATCGTTGCCAGGTCTGCTGTAGCTGTCTTGTCGGCTGATTGAAAGGAGGAGGGCAGGCAAAAGAGGGCAGATGGATAGATAACCAGAAAGGAAACCCTCCTGACTCTGTGTGTCTTTTTTCTTCCTGCTCACTGCCTTTCCCTGTCAGTCATCCTTCATCTCCATCCTACATATGTCACTTTGTCTTTTTGATCATTTTTTCCTTCCTGCCCTCCATCTCTATCGTACACCGCAGGACCAAACGTCCTCACACGCACACACAGACCCTCCCCTCCACATTTATTTGTTTCATCAGGACTTTTTCTGAGGCTCGGAGTAGCACACCAGCTCATCCCTGCCGCCGCCCTCCCCCGTCGTGAGTCACCCGCAGCACCGGCATAAATCACCCGTGATAACATCAGGGCTTCCATCAGTTCAGTGAAACCCAACTTTGGCTGTTAGACAGAGACGTGATGAGGTTGCTTATGCTGTGCGCAGAGCCCAGACGCCAGTTGTGGAGGCTCTGGTGTGAGGGGCCACTGCAGCAGACAGGGAGCTGTCTGCACTGCAGTCTGACTCTGCTATGTGCTGCCACCTGCTGGACATAATCTGCATTTCAGCTGCTGATTAACGAGAATATTATTAAGCCCATAGTTCTTTATTTGATCATGTAAATGATTAAAGTGATCAAGGGCAGATTTGAATAAAAGTAAAAAAGAAAGATCAAATGCAGTTTTACTGTCTGCAATGATCAGATTGTGGTGGTGGTGGATTGTAGTGAATGACTAATGCAGTTTCCTGTGATGAAGCAGCTGCACCAAAATCAACTCAATCCACTGTGCTTGCTTGACAAATAAGACTTAGTTTGCCCCGTTTGGATGGTTGTATCCTTCAGTAAATTGCACTTATCCTCGACCAACAATAATCTTTTAGGATGTTCTCATTAAGTGAAAACATAAAGATTCTTCCACTACATATTTAATCTCATCTAAGGTAATTTAATGTCGGTGTCCACAAGATCTGTTTGCTCAAAGCTGTTAGTGTCTCTGTCCAAATAAGAAATGATCTAACAAGAAAAATCATTACTGGTAAATTGTTTAATTTTGTTTGTGGAGTTTTAATCTGCAAAGAATAAAAAATTTTAATCTTTTTTTTTGTCTTGTGTTTCAGCAGCCGGTCCCTGTCAGATGTCCTCTCCTCCCACAGTGTGATGCGTCATGGCCCCAGTGCTGAGTGGAGTGTGGTGGGGGCCGGAGGCGGGTGTCGTCGGGTCAGGGGCGGCAGCTGCTGCTGGGATGGCGTCGTGGCTGGGCAGTGGGCAGCTGGTCCTGGCCATCACCCTCAGCACCCTCACCGCCCTGCTGCTGGTCTCTGTGCTGCTGCTGCTGTGTGCTAGCTGCCAGGGGTGAGTGCCACCACACACACACACACACACACGCGCATGTACTGATCTGTATCATTGTTGTTAATGTTGTTCTAGGAAACACTATTTAGAAGAGGGAAAGTCTGACATGTTTCCTGGCTTTACTTGTTGATGCATGCTGCAGCCAAGTATCTGAACAGAATCTACTCCTGCTGGAAATGCCAGATCTGCTTTGTGGTGCAGAAAATAGCACAAATACCTGCGAGGGCATTCTTAGATACAGTAATTATAGGTGCAGCAACAATGAGCAACTGTTCTCCTGAGCACCAGTAATGAATGTTCTCAGGAACGATGCAGCTTTAATATAACAATAATGAATGAGTATGTGTGCTGTTAAAATGGGCTCGCATGTAGATGCTGTAGTCTTGTGATTGTTACCCCTAAATGAGCTCTAATGTCCCTAATGGCCAATTTAGCTTAGAGACTGCAGTCAGTAAAAATACAGCAGTGAATAAAACCAACAATAATATGAACACAAGTTAATGCTGACATTGCAAGAAAAAGCCAGAAACCAGCAGACAACCCTGCGACATCCAACGTTTTAAACAAATTGTTTAAAAAGCTAATAACTGATGAACTAAAAGACCTTGTGTACCCGGTCAGATGTGAACACCCCCAAACACCCTTAAACCTGAAAACCAGCTCTGTTTCATTTTAGCCAAGAGACAAACGAATGAGCAACACAGAGGCCTGCACCTGATCTGAGGAGAGAAACAGCTTCAGCTTGAGATTCACACAAGACGCTGACTCCACTAATTGCAATATTAGGGCTGTCTGGTGTCCTCTGTGCTCCGTAATCATCCATCTATTATCCCTGATTCTATTGTCTCATCTCTCCATTCCTCCCTCTCTCCAGGCAGAAGAAAGCAGCCAATGGACATCCAGCAGGAGACCATGAGAACCTCATGAATGGAGTGAGTTGGACTTCGGGGTTTTTCTTGCAGTACTACATGAATGAACTGGAGATGTTGAGGAAATAGTTCGACATTTTGAGAAATACACTGACGGTTAGATTAGCTTAGGATAGAGACTGGAGCTAGTTTGACTGTCATTTGTTTAATTAAGTATGAAAACAACACTTTGTGGTTTTTTGTGGGGGTTATGGGTTGGGCTATTTCTTGGCCAGGTGCAGTTACTTCTTGGAGTCAAGGAAATGTCCTAAAGGGATATTGAAGCACTTTAGGGGACGGCTCCTTGTGTTTTTCATGTATTTGTGTGTGTGTGTGTTATCTACGTGGTATTAGTTGTGGAGGGAAACGGGTGTGAGTTTTGAGTCATCTTGCGACAGTGCATCAGGCAGATTAGTAATTACTTGTGCGTGACACTGTCTCTTAGGTATGCAAGCAAGCATGAGCAATCATAGATGTTTCGTTAAAGGTAGATTAGGTCAGGGTTCAATAACGTCTCAGGTTTCTGGGAATCTCAGGTCAATAACTAAATCTCAATGCTGGAAAAATATTTACTCAGATCCATTCTCTCACTTAAACAGTAGCACCCACATTGTGTTACAGATGGAGGCATGCATACACAGCAACACACACACACACACACACACACACACACACACACAGTCCTCATTAATCCCATCGTGTGAGTGACGTGACTCTAATCAGGCAGTGTAACACTTGTAAATGAAGCTGTGGATAGAGCTTCCACATTGGCTGCATGCCTGAATAACACACACACACATGTCCAACCTGAATGTCCTATGACACACGCACACACACACACACACACACACACACCCTCTGACATTTATCTTCTACCCCACTTCCATCATACTCACACAGAAAATTACACACAACAAAACCTTCCTCCACACAGCTGATTGACAGCCTCCTATTGTTGGTGAGATTGTCTCTACATTGCCATCAGCCCCTGATGAGGAAGTGGTTACTCCTACTGACAGAGAAGATGCGGGAAATTCCACTGATTGCAATTGACGTATCATGTTATTAGACAACCTCAATTTCAAAAACACTGAGACACTGTGTATAACATAAATAAAAGAGAATGTTATAATTTCCTCATCCTTTTTGACATACTCAATTGAAAACAGTACGAAGACAATGTATTTAATGTTTGACCTCATCAACTTCACAGATTTTTGTAAATATATGCATATTCTTTTGGTAACAGGTGATAGTATCATGGGTATGAAAGGGGCATCCTGTCATTTACAAGCAAGGATGGAGTGAGGTTCAACACTTTGTCAAACACATGGTTGTATAAATGATACAACGACATGGACTCAGGGACACTTCATTAAAGCGATTAACAGTTTGTTTGCAAATTCGGTTTTAATTTATGTTTTACACAGCATCCTAGCTTTTTTGCCATCAAGATTGTAGCATATATGTCTTTTTTAAAGTAATTTAAAAGAATGTTTGAAATGAAATTCAATAAAACAATACAACAAAGAGCAAAACAATCTGAAAGAAAACTGAATATTCACTATTTATAGCCATGACCTTTGCACTCTCTCAGTATGAGCTTCTCCTAATAACACTATGCACTCTTGAACATCTCGTCATGGGCGTATATAATAATTACTAACTCCCATAATACTGACACTTCAGTATCCAAGCAACATTTAAGTGTGACAAATGCTCGGCTTTCACACACTAACTGACATCCACTTACTCTCTTGTCCTGTCACTCCCTCCTGGGCTTTGTGTGTCAGCCCACATGCTCCCATGTGCGCACACACTTTCCTCAAAGCCTTTTGGGTTTGATGGAT
This sequence comes from Holacanthus passer, assembly GCA_025331565.1. Taxonomy (NCBI): domain Eukaryota; kingdom Metazoa; phylum Chordata; class Actinopteri; family Pomacanthidae; genus Holacanthus; species Holacanthus passer. The sequence goes on along the minus strand of JAFREQ010000002.1, from coordinate 5,567,522 downwards.
ATCTTCTGCGTAACCCGCAATTGCTGGGTGGTCAAATAGTGTTCAGGAGGAGCCCATTTAAATGACGAACCATGTCACAGCCTGATAGCTTAAATGGGGGTCTTTGTCTATGTGGATGTGTAGATTGGCTCTCCTCACTCACCCGCCATCAGTCTGGCTGTCTTCCACTGTGGCCGTGTCCGAACATGCTCTTGCCTCCCACATTTCCATGTTAAGGTTTTCAGCGTAATCGTTTAAATGTGTTTTTCATTTAGTCTAAATTTAGACCACCGCAACTCGTGTTTTTGTGAGATACAGCCAGAAAAAGGATGGATCCTTGTAAGGCTAAGAAAATGTTGAAAGCACAGGCTCTGTGATTGTATTGTTTGTAGTTAGGTGTGATCACACACATGTTTAGCTAATACTATAGAAAGATAAAGAAAATGTTATCTCCAGAAATCTGAAACTATCTTTACCACGAGGAGCTCGATCAGGATTTGGAATAAAATCAGAAAAGACCAAACTTGAATGATGCTGAGACTAAGATGTGATCATCTGGTAACTATTTCCCACCTTGGTCAAGAAAGAATAACGTAAAAGATATTTGGGTCATAAAATAGTTAAAACATTACATCATAGGCACCAGTAGTTATGAGAGTCATTGACCACTAGGTGGAGTTGTGGAGCTTCTGATACACAGTCCTCTGCTCATAGAAGGAAAATAACAAACCTGAAACAAAGAGAATCTTGACTTGCACCAGTTAATACATTTTCTCCGTATCTTCTAAGCTCTTAGTAGTGACTGACAGAGCGATATCTTTGCCTATGGAAACCAGGCAGCTTATGTTTAACGTGCATTTTGATAAATCATGCCTCAATGCGGCAGGTGCTCAGCACACACCATGTTAATGAGTGTAGTTTCTTTTCAGAGTCCGTTATGGGGAGTGTTGATCTGAGTGTTTGCTCACTCATGGAGCTGATTCGGCTGCTGATTTTGCCACGTGATGTAGCAAATATGGAAACAGCCTTCAACTGGAGGATGTGGTGTAAAGACTCGGCGTTAGGAAAATCTGCTCTGCTGAACTGTCCTTGAATTTCTGCCAGCTGCAGGGTTGTTGTTCTGTAGATGCAGTGATGTAAATTAGGGAAGCAAATTTCCATGTGGGTATCTGTGAAGTATCATCTTCTACGGTTTTCATTTTTCGTCATGTGATACCTCTCATGCCTGTCACTGTATCCTCCTCAGTCCTGCTCAGTCGGTTTCAGTGTCTCTCTTCATGAACCAAAATGGCATTTAAAAACATGAAGTGAGATGTGTTCATGTGAGGTTTGTAGAGATCAGCTCAGCCTGTCATAAATCCAATTTCAATATAAGATAAGAATAAACAACATCCTATCATCATTAGGCACAAATCAGTCAACGGTTTTGTTTTTCTACGCTCGCAGAAATTGTGACTTATCTCTAGATGTCGTCTGTTGGTGGGTAAAAATACACTACATTTAATTAAGCATGCGTAACACACTGATAATGAGCTTGAAGTAATCAGTAATGCGATTGGAAAAGCTAAGAAAAGCAGAGATAAAGAACAGGGAAGCGTGGAAATTGTAATCAGTGCTGCAAATATGAGAGATACGTATCCCCGAAATCCTGAAATCATCTCTCTACCACATTACAATCTGCTGACAGTGGCTTTTGGATTGCACCGAGGTGTGAAAGTCATCTACCCTGTGCACACTGACAAGTGCAGATTGATTTCTGTTCCCCTTTAGGAATATTTTTTGGTGTGATGTGTAATTGAAATAAGCTCACACTGGATGTTTCATGTGCATTAAATGCTTCAGTTCTGTCTGATCCTCCAGCCTCTGAGTTTGACCCAGCAGTGACAAACACCCTTTGTTGTGCAGGTGTCGGAGAGAGAGACGATCAGCCAATCAGCAGACAGTCCGGCAACCGATGTGGCCGTCAGCAGCTCTCACAATGGTCCTCTAACCAGCGGTACAAGTAAGACAGTCAGTTAGTTAACTCTAGCCTAGCATATCGTGTCTTCGTTATTGATGTAGTTAGTCATTTTAAATCTCTGAAACTGATATGAGAGTTATTGCTGTCAAAGTGCAGCTTGTTTCCCTTGTTTTTTTACTTTCATAATTCAGCTACATGATAATAACATTTGCTTTGCAGCTGGTGTTATGCAACGTCTTTGTTGTCTTTCAGCTTTGGTTCATTTTAAACCACAGCTGTTGTTTTTTATAGCCATGTCGACGGTATGTAATGTTCTTAGTCATTTTTACCTGGGTGGGTACTTAATATCAGTAACAGAAAACTGTAAATAGAAATGAATCTATTCTGCGGTGACGAATATGGAAAAAGTGACTCATTACAAAACCAGTTTGAAGTAAATGTCAAAAATACATCTTTCTCTCATAAAAACACATTTAAAGTCACCAAATGAGAAGCTTTTTTACAGACTCTTTCTTTCTCCGCTCCACCAGTCCTCACAGACACGCAGGACACCAGCCCCCAGCCGTCAGAGGAGATGCTCTCCAGCCAATCAGAGCTCAGGTCCTCTAAGTGTCCTCAGGACCGTGAGCTTCCCAGCATTCCTCCCAACAACGCCCTTATCGGGGACGAACCCCCGGCCTCAGGGGACAGCACCTATGAGGTCAATGTTTAAAGTCACCTCACATTAGCTGAATCATGTCCTTACTTGCACTGAACTTGGTTGTTACACATCATTAAAGCTTTGATTGATTGAGCTCACAGACAAAGCAGAGAAAAAGAAATTCATTTGATTGCTTCTTTTGCTCATTTCGAAGCATATTAAAGAATCCAATGTACCCGATATCCAGGTGGTGAAGGAGATTGCGGTGGCATCACGTGATGTCAGCGTCGAAGACTCCCTGTACGAGACCGTCAAGGAACTCAAGGACCCCCCGACAGAGCTCGGCCTCCCCAACGGTACAACCATCCAGCTGAGCCCCGATGAACCTCCCCATCATCCCCCTGCCCTTCTTAACGGCCACCTCAGCCCCTGCACACCTGAGCGGGGGCCCCTGTGCACAGGGGTGGAGTACGCCTCCATCGACCTGAACAAGAAGAGCCGTCACAGCGCCGACATGGAGGCCAAAAGGCGCTCTGATAACGCCAGCCTTCCCTCCCACAGGCCTCTGGAGGAGCCAGAGGAGGACTTACCTCCACCGGTACCAGAGAAGGTTCTGGATGAAAATGACAACCAGCCGGTGGTGATGAATGGGCTGGCAGGAGCTGGGCTGCACAACGGAGAGGTAGGAATGGTATGTGAGAGTGTGTATGTGGTCTTACACCTGTAGATTTTAGTCAGCCAACGTTTGCATATTGCAAGTTCAGTCCTAATTCAATGGACCGGAGAAAAGCATTTAAAAAGCTCATTTAAAAAGCGATGCAGAAAACCAAAAAATACAATGTGAAATAAATGTTTAAAAATATATATAAGAATCCAAATTATGATTTACAGTCATTACATATATCATTATATATATATATAATCATTATGTATAATATAAAGTAACATTACAAAACTTAAGATGGAGCAACATTTTGCGATCTTTTAAACTCCTTTAACCCTAGTCACAAAGCAGTGAGGTGACAGTTAAAGAAGCAGGACCTCATTGGTCCCCTTGTGTATACTCTTAGCACTGATTGGTGCATCGATCCTTTACAGAAGAATAGAGGTTTAGTTAAGATTGATTTTAAAGAATATCATTTGAAGATCATTCTAGAACCATTGAAGTCAAAATAAACCTACACAAAATGGTAATAAAGAATATTGCAACGTGACTACAGAAGGCAGACAGAACATTATGATTCCAAGGTCAGGCTAGATCTCATTTCTCACATTCTTATCCTCATCATAATAACATTTATCCCCATATAAACTCGAGGTGTTTCATCTGCTCTGCAATACAGTGTAAAAGAGTCAATGCAGCTGGCTTGAGAAAGAGACCATGGAGAACAAAGAAAAGGGGAGATGTGTCGCCACTACAATTATCATCTGCTAAGCTGCCAGCTCAGTGCTGCTTTAGGGAGAGTGACAGAGAAAGAGAGAGAGAGACAGAGATAGAGAGAGAAGGATGAAAATGGGAGCTGGAGTGGGAAGAGCAGGGGAGAGAGTAATAGATGAAAACAGAGATAGTGACAGACATGATGGGAGATAGACTCAAAAAGAGCTGAAAGGGCCAGGAGGCATAAAGGGTGAGAGAGAGAGAAAGAGAGTCAAGAGTGAGAGACAGTGAGATAGAGAGAGGAAAAAAGAAAGCCAGCAGCATACAAATAGAGCCATCTGTAGTAGAGAGGAGGATGATATAGAAGGAACTGTATTGGTGAGAGATGGAGATGTAAAGGATAAGAAGAGGGGTGAAAAGAGGAGAAGCAGTGCAGTGTCATGACCTGAACAGAGATGATGATGATGATGATGGTGATGATGATGATGGTGATGCTCTCAGCATGCTGCCTTCCACATGCGGAGATCCAACAGAGAAACACACTTTGAGGACACACACACACACACACAAACCAACAAACCTACACACTGACACACTCAGCTCAGGAAGAACTCTATCAGACTGCTGACAAGCACACCAATTCAAATAGCTTTTTTTTTGGCATGATCATAATGACATACAGTATTGCCAAAGCAGACAAACATCACATTGTCATAAAGCTGCATGAAGTGGCATCTGTTCTTCTCCACACACTTTCTATTCACATTTACTCCCTCCCTCTGCATTACTTCCCCTTCTCCTATTTTAAAGGATAATTCTAGTTTATTGCAGCTCGTTACATGTTTAGCCATGTGACTGAATGGATTGCTGTTCAGTTTAGTAAAGATGTCCATGGACAAATCTTAATGACTTTGATTTATGCACTTTACCTCAGTCCCAACCTACAACCGCCCCAACAAGACACCATACAGACTTGACAAACAAAAGCTCAACTTAGACTTATTTGGAAGGGAAAAAAAAGACGAACAGTCAAATCATTCATCACAACCCACAGACTGGTTTCCTTGCTCAACTTTGACCTGGCGTTCTTGCCGTTGTGTGTGCAAGGAGAGATTGTTATCAACTTTTAAAATGTTGCTCTCATTTTTGGTTTAACCTTCAAATAAAGTGCTTTAGATGATCTGGTTGATGACTTGTTTTCTACCTCTCTGTCTGCACGCCTCTGTCTCATCCCAGTGGACTTGTGCCAAAACTATAAAAAATAAGACCTGCGTTGTAATAAACCCGAACTATCCATTAATATACTCTGTCTCCTTGGTTCTCCTTTCCTCCCCCTCTCTTTATTTCTCTTCTCTTTTTGTAGTCACATCTCTCTGTTCCTTTGTCTCTGCTGTTGTAGCCAATTAGTTAATCACTGCTGCTCATTTGGACAGCATTTGGAGTCGAGCCTCATCTGACCCCTGTATACATGATGAAATCCTGATCTCCTGAGCCGCAGTATATCTCCAAACACACACGCTCAAAAATGTAGTCGGTTGTAGATGCACCCACATGTACCTTCTTGGCATGTCTAGTCAGCATTAATTCTGTTATTTCTCCCCATCCCCCCTATATTACACACACACAGATACTACAGCACGTGTGTGTTTACATATATTCTCCTACACATCGACTCCCTGGGGCTGATTTAAGGTTAACCCTGAATGTTCCCGGCTCCCTGTGGTTTACGCTCGTGTATGACCAGGAGCCGTCGGTGATTTGTCTTGTCAAACCAAGTGTGTGCTGCGCATGTATGTGTGTGTCTGAGCCTAGTGAGCGCCAGCTGGCCACCATCACTATGACAGTTAGTCTGGCTTCATGATGGATGATACAGGCCATAGAAACTCTCTCTCCGTCTCTGTCTCTCTCTCCCGCACACACACACACACACACACACACACTTACTGTACATACTCATCTGCACAAACACTGGGGTGCCTGTATGTAAATGTCTGAATCCCCTCAGGTAGTAGCTTGGTAAATGCTGCTCTCACACACACACACACACACACACACACACACAGAAGCAGGTTTTCTCTTATACACACATTTTTCCATACATGCACCTGGTTTCTATTTGAACGCACAGTATGTAATTCCTGCCACTAGGGGTCTCTCAATCGAAACAGTGAAAAAAGACGTAGCTTGAGGATGTTGTGAAGTAACGTGGGATCATGGGAGTTTTTGTTGTTGTTGTAAAACAATCACAAGTTACGATGAAAATCTGTCTGAGGTGACTCAGACAGAAATGTTCACGGACGAGATAACTTTTACTTAAGTTATATTTAATCACGTTCACAACTTCCTTCCTCACTCTCTGACATATCCAGTGTTTCCCCAGAAGTTATTGCAACTTGAGGGGGTAAAGGGGACATGATGCCATTGACAGGTGGCCAAATGAAACACACTTTACCTTGAACACAATTATGGATCTCTCTGGGTTTGAACATTGTTGGAAACATTTGGGATAAGTACAGAGCTCAACAACACATAGAACATACTGTAAGTCATTTTTAAGCATTTTCATGCAGAAATACACAGGAACACACAATCCACACAGTCTTTTTGTCACCTTTCATTCACAGCATATCTAATCTTGTGCAGTCATACACTTATCGAACCGTCATAAACAGCCTGTGGGCTTTTCATGTGAGGTACAGGAAATTAATTTGACCCAGGCAGCGGGCTGCTGGGATACAGGCCGGGGGACGCGGTCCAGGTAAACTGCTGGTCAGCACTGTTGAGCTGCTAAAGGGAATCACTATTGTTAGATAGAGGATTTGAGTATGTAATGTGTGTGTGTGTGTGTGTGTGTGTGTGTGTGTGTGTGTGTGTAGAGCGTGTTACAGGTTGTAATTCGGTTGGTGTTGATGTGGTTTATATATTTTGCATATCTACAGTTTGTTTGGAGTCGTTTGCATACTTGAATGAGCATGTGCAAGACAGGGAACGCAGATAATCTCAGCTGATGTATCCATACTAATTTATATGTGCGTATGTCAACATGCACATAAGCATGACTGACACACTGACACCTAAGTCGTCCATCTTCTGAGGCTACTGTAATCAGCTTACTGTCATAGTGGCATGTCCTGCACGTCATTGTGTCCTGCGTACACATTAACATATTCCCATAATCCTGTCCACGTACACACATGCAAACATCTTATTGTAACACATCCAAATAATCTCTCAAACATCCATCCACAGACTGTTACAGGTGTTTTATTAGTTTAATGTGCATAAAATAAAGTTTTTGTTTGAGTGCCCATATGCATCAAACCCAGATTAAATACTGTGTTTATTGCTGACTGTGTGACTGACTTAATGAAAGTTCCACTTTAATTTGCTGCGATACTTGAGCCAATAATAAGGAGGTTGCAAATTAGATGAACAAATATTGTGAGACACACTCAGAGGTGCAGTGGGTCATGTCACCTTTATCCGCGTTTCATACAAAGACTCCTCCGGGGCACTCTGCCTAATTGGTCGGCTAATTAAAGTGAAATGAAAAAGGCATCTGCTGTATTACAGAGTGTGTGCCGGATCTATAAAACTAATCATGTCTCCAAACATGCCTTATCCATAAAGTAATCACATTGATTTATGCTCTTTGAGAAAATGCCAGAGAAACATGTACCTGCTTGAAGATGCTACAGCCTGGGCGGAAGGTTTGATGGATGAGCTCTGTGTGGAGTTTTTCATTCACAGCATAAGAACGTAGCTTGTGTGGCGATGTGCTCTTGACACACGCCAAGTGCTGCTTCTCAACAAATGAACAGTTTTCAGTTTATTCAAATGCACCAGCATTAACCTTGGTGCCTCCAACCAAGGACTTCGTCAATCAGAAAAATAACACAAAAAGCAATATGTTCCCCTCAGAGAAGTGTGTGAAAATTTCTCATGATATCAACTATTTAGTCAACACCGGCAGCAATATTGAGGTCCTTGTTAGACTCCTGAGGTGTTTGCCGCCGCTGTCAGATGTGCATTGTTGATTAATGGCTCCCTCATCGATCATAAGGTGGACAGAGGCTGTGCGCAATAACATCACACTCTGTCACTGCCTATTGACTTTCACTCAATAATTTTCTTAATGAATGAGTGGTTATATACAACATTAGCTTCATATGTATCACAGCAGAAAAGGCAAATGTGGCGCTTGTTTCTCTCCCGCTGCTGGGAATAGTGTAGAAGTTCACTTTATTGATCGGTTACTGAGAACTCTCCGAAGACATTTAAAGAGATTTTCCACTGGTGTTTTTCATAACTTGTCAATAGTTTACCAGCATGTTTTAGTAATGCAGATCAATAAGAACTGCAACCAAATATCTTAATTGCAATCACGCAAAGTTGTTGCGAACAGCTCTGTTACTTCTAAGTTTCAGTATTTCTGCTTTTGATTAGAAGAGAAACTGTTTAAAGTCTGTTCGCATTGATGGTTTTTCCTGTGCATTTTAAAACAGGAAATTCTTAAAAATAAAAATGTGTGACAGCCCCTTAAATGTTCAGTCGCACTGTCGAATGTAACAGCCACTTTCAGGAGAAGTAAGCATCCACTTTTGTTGCCTTAGGAGTGTTTTAAATGTCTGATTCTGCACTCAGTCTTTTCTTTCTGGCATATCTAAATGTATCTTTTTGTTCTTTTCTCCTCCAGTTACACTCCCCTCTGTCTCCTGCACCAGGGTTCGACAACCACATTCTGTCAGACAATGAGGTAAGTGTGTGTTAAAATCCCTTATTCCCCAAACTGCGTTTTTTCCAGTCCCGAGACAGCAGCACTTTACTCTGTGAATGCCAATGCTCTGAGCACTGAAAAGATAAAAAAAAACTTTTTAAAAATGGTAAAACAGTCATACAACATTAGACAATACGCTGCGAGGGGGAAAACCTAGCAGGGATCTTTTGGCACATATTTATCAGATTCTTTTTGTGTTCACATTCCTGTTATCAGAATAATGTAGCTATGTTTAGGACAATTTTATACAAGTAATAACCAAAATACGGGCAGTTCACATGAACAGTGAGTTTCTTCTCTGTCCTTCAGTCAGCAGTGTATTCTACAGTCAACAAAACAAACTGTGATGATGCTGTGAACGAGGAAGACAAAGAGCACGACTACAGCAGCATCGCCGAGATCAAAGGCCTCGTCACGACCTCCTCCTCCAGTGACCTCTACGCCACGGTCCGAGATATCTACACCCAGCCCGACGAGCCCCAGCAGGGGGAAGAGCCCATCATGGACAGCACAGATCCTGGCTACGAAACCATCCGCATCCCAAAGACTAGTAGCTCGGATGATGACCACAGGGCTGGGCTGGGAGCGGAAGGATCAGACGCTGCCAAGGCAGAGCCCGACTACGAGAGCGTCGGAGAGTTGGGTCTGAGCCGGGAGACATCCCGCCTCTGAGTTTCTCACCCTCGTCTTCTTCATCCATGGTGGCTCTGACAGACGCCACTGTAGTGCTTTGAACCTGCTACCGAGCATGCTTTTCTTGCATGACTTGGGGGGGGGCAACGGCAGAAAATGGCTCACCACAGCATCCATCATCAACGCATGAGTGTCCTCTTTACAGCTTGGGTACGGTTTATCATATCTGAACTTTTAATTTATCAACCGGGGTGAATGTCATTGGTACTGGTTGGCCTGCGAGAAAATGAACTGTAGTACCTCAGTCATTGGGCATTAATCACGTGGAAGAGTGCACTTTGGATCATCGTTAAACTCCTCTTTTGTCTTCTTGACACAGGTGCATATCATGGACACATTTAAAAACACTTGATTGTAAAAAAAAAAGGATCATATAAATAAACTATCAAATAAATATCCAATCACAGCACACATGCAGAATATTAAGGGTTAGATGAGGACACTATCAGTGCCTGTGACAAAAGAAGAATTCAGTGCCATATAATCATGAAGTTCATGCACTTACTGTACATATGAAGGTAACATTATTTGTATTCCCCTTCTGCAGCTGCTAGTGATTTTCTAGTTCCCTCCAGGGGAAGCCCAGCCAGTCTCATCTGTGACCAAATGGTTAGTAGAAACAAACACAGGATTCGATAGATTTCTGCAAAAGCAAGGGTTCAACATGTTGCAGGACAGGAGATGAGAAAATTGACGTCTGCAGAACCAAAAAGGAAACCAGAGATGAGGGAAGGCAGGCAGTTTCAAACGAGCTTGTGGTTTCACAAAACATTTTGAAAGCATTTCTCAGATGTTTTACGGTCCATGTCAGCGTTTTTTGTGAAATTCATATTTATTTGAAGATGCATATTGTTGTGTAGTTGTGAAATGCGTCTGTGACAGAAAAGTAAATAGGGTTTTATAGAAGTTTCTAGCATTTTTATTAAGATATTAAATGAAAGTGAGTTGTGAGATCATGAGTTGTAAAGGTACGCTCTCCCCCGACTTTTTTTTTATTCATTGTTAAAAAAAAACACATATGATGAGGCCACATTTTATTTTTTTTCATTTTGCACAAGGGTCTAAACAAATTCAAGACATGTAATGTACAAACTTGCAATATTTACTCAAATCTAATGATCAGCTGTATTTTTTTGGTTGTCATATTTTTCGAGCCTTCTCTTGGTACAGTATGCAGTTGGCATCCCAGATGATTTTAAAGCACAAGGTTTGATATCATGGTACTGCATTTATATACAGCTTATGAAAAGCATCATCACAATCCAGTTACACCTCTGCACAATTTGCATATTGAAGCTTTTTAACTGAGTAAAAGCACTCTGAGAAATCCTGTCTGTTTGCAGCTTGTACCGACGATGCCAACAAAGGCTTAATAGTTAGAGCACTATTTTAACCAACTGTTAGTCGCTGGATGTTTTATGTAAGCTTTTACTTATTTGTACAATGTCCAGAGTGGTATGATTTTAAAATAAGCCTGTTAGGAGCACTGATGTATGTCTGCCTTGTTTTAAGGAAAACTGAAAACCTGCTTTTTACCTTGTATTGTTACTCAAAGTTGTCAAAGAGCTTTTAGTAACCACTCAAATGTCAGAAATATGGTACAATGTTTTGGTACATGCATTTTAAGAAACAGTGTGGTACTTTTTATTTAAAAAAAACTGAATTAATGTCTCAATACTGTTGTTTGGTGTTTGTTTTCAGATTAACAGGGCCAATGCTTTGTGCTGTAAATATCTCTTTCACTGCTCCAGTATCTTCCATCTTTGCAGAAAAAACTGTCATCTGTTTCCACCCACATTGAAACATTACAGCCTTACAGTATCTCCAGCCTTCGTTCGTGTTTCATTAGACATGCAGGAGCTTGTTGCTGGTTCAGGCAAACACAGCTAGCCCGCGCTGACTGGTATTAGATTCATAAATGATATCAGACATTTGAAATGCTGTTGCATCTCCCAGCAATGCTGCAGTGAAGGAGGGTTTTTAAATGCAATCCGCTCCCAGTATTTTAGCAATGAAAACAGGTAAATGAAGCCCTCCAAAAAATTATGTTCACTTCTGCAAAGAGATAATTATCATTGTTATTTAAACTCCCAAAAAACATTGTTCCACCGAGTGAAGTGCTCCTGCCTCAGAGTGGTGCCACCATTTGGATATAATGGTGTTCACAGAATGCTTTAATGGCTTCTAAAGAAATTATCTGACAAAGGGAGTGTTTTAGTGCCAAAGCTAATCAGGGCAACACACACGGGCACAGTTAATAGATATTTACCTAAAATAACATTCTCTCTAGCTGTCTATTTTGGTCATATAAACACACATACACACAAACAATCCCCTTCAGGGAATGGGTGGGGTGGGGAGACCATTTGTTCCCCCTACAACCAGCAGACAACTCCACGCTGACAACTGCCTTTGATCACAGGGCAAAGCCTGTTTTGGAAGTTATGGCCACATCTGTCTCTCCGCTCTGTCCGATTTCCATTCTCTGCATGTAAATATTTTATGACATGAATTGTTCTATTAAAATATATATATAATAAATGGTGTCATTGTGTCGTTTTATTCACTTGGGCCACTGTCATGCAGGAAGATTATAAGCTGCATGAGATTTTCCAAAAACATTAAGTTTGACATTAATTAGGCTATTTGTTACTATGATAACACTGGCTGGCATACTCTCTCTGCCACACTGGGCGATAATCAGGATGAGTGAATTAGTCTCCTGGTAAACTTGATTTATCAAAGTGCGCTGTGAAGTTTCTAATGAAAGGGAACAGATATCTTCTCTCTGGGAGCAACGACTTGTGTCACGTTGTGAGATCACACATTCTTATTTAGCACAGGATGTAGCTTTCATGAGGGTGCAAGCTGCATGTGAGCGCAGTGTTGTAATGAGAGGCGCAGAGCAATGTGACTGCTGGCTTCTTATCATTACATCAGGTATTGCTGCACTACTGGCTGCACTACCATTATACATTTTCATTTCATGTATATTTGCATAATATCTCAGCTATCTTTAGTATTTGCACATGAAACACTTTAGCATTGGTTTGTCCAAATTATCTGATGGGGCTGGTCGAGATTTGGTTGACTTTTGCCTGAGTGTCCTTAGTAGGATAGAATGTGCATTTTAATGAAAAACCCACATGAAACTGAATAAACTGTTACTTTACATTCACAAAAACAGACCAGTGCAGTCCATTATTTTCATTTTGGAAACAGAGCAAAGTACTTAAAAGTCCTATTGCACCTGGAAAGTAGGCTGCACGCCTTCAACTAGGTAATATACATTTCAATTTTCATATATTTGCATAATATCTTGGCTTTTTATTTAGTTTTTGCACTTGCAACACTCACTTACAACACGCATTTACTGAAATCCAATCCTATAAGACATTAAATACCCTGTTGTGTTTACATTCACAAAAGCAGACCAGTGCAGCCCATTACTTTCATTTTGGAACCAGAGTAATTTAGAAATCCCTTGACACCTGCAAACTAGGCTACACTCCTTTAACAACTAGGTTATAGCATAAAGTGTCTGCTGGAAGTTTTTTCTTTCCTCAGCCCAAATTCCCCTTCTTCCCCTCTCTACCCTTCCACCAAACCGCCCCCCCCCAGTTTCCTCTCCATCCTTGCGTCATTGTTTTGAATGGAGCATCCTCCCGGCTTTGCATTACCGCCTGTCTGAGGAAGAGGAGGGGAGGAGGGGCCGGTGGAGGCGTGTGCAGCAGCGACCAATCAGAGCTCACCTCGGCCGCCGGACCGCACATGTTTACAGGCAGCATTCCGCCGGTAGAGGCTCCTCTCGGCTGGAGCCACGCACGGACTGGATTCACTGTAGCCGGAGCCGGAGTCACTTAATGGTCGTATTTTCATCCATTTTCACCATCTGGGGAGGGGTGTCGTTTTATAAGAGCGAGGGATGTGAAATAACTCGACGTGGTTGCTTCCAATATTTGTTATTTATTTGTTTTTTCGATTCATTTTTATGCAATTTTGCTAATCGTGTGTGAACGTTGTGTCGGTTCCTGGACGTGTGGGTTCTCCGCGTTTTCCCGCCGCCCGCTCGGCTCGCAGGGAGCAGTGGGGAAAACAAACAGGTCGAAACGGAGGAAGATCAGCAGCCGGTCGGATGTGGAGCCTGTTTAACGGCGAATGAATCATTTTCACGTCGTCTCTTTTTGCTAATTCAAACTCGTGTTCTCGGTGCTTTCTTTTCCCACGTCTGGGAGTGCTCTTCCTCCGAGCATGTCGCCGCTCTCCGTCGTCTCCTCACGGCTGCTGGAGCGCGTCGTCTCCCCGCTGCGGTTTTGTGTTCTCCTCGGCGTTGTTTACCGGCTCTAACTCGACGGTTCATGGTCTAAAATTTCACCGGCTCCCCCTAAATTCAGCGACACACTTTTCAGACATGCACACGAGGCGTTTGGTGAAGAGGTCCATCCTCGGGAGCCGCGTCTATGCGCCGAACCCGACGGGGGACGGAGCGCCGGTGACGGGGGTGGTCCAGGCTGTCAAGCAGGAAAACAGGGACGTGTCGGCGGCCGGAGCTCGGCGCAGCGTCTACACGGTGCTCCTGCAGGACGGCAGCCTGAAGGAGTTCTCCGAGGAGGAGATCGCCTCCTATCTCAACAACACTGCTGCCAAGGGACCCCTCAAGTCCAGCCTGAAGGTGTGTGTGTGTGTAACGGTGTTGTTGTTGTGCGGTGTTTTGCAGCGGATTTAACGCCGTCGCCGCTGCAGCCCCTGACGGCCAATTGCAAAAAAATACAAATGCAGTGTTATGCACAATGGCTATCATGCAAATTGGGTTGCATGTTGCATGATATAAAGGGCTGTCATGACATTTGGCGACAGCAGATATGTGGGACAAAGGGATTGATAGGGCCTGCGCAATGTTTATGTGGGCTAGTGGGTGTGTAAGCCGAGGCAAACAAACACGCTCCGACTGCAGCGTTTAGATGGATGCGAGGAGCCGGTCTGAGGTTTTTTTTTGCACATAGGCTTATAATAGATGCATCACAATTAGTCCATATAATCCAATGCACGTTGCATTTAGTTGCACTCAATGCATGCATTATATTTTGCACATATTCACTGATAGATGATGCAGCTTGTCACCGGGTTGTGTGAACTGCACAACAAGGTTATTATTATTGAACAGCAGTTAAAAAATGATGTGGGCTTCCTGTGGCAGAATAGGAAGTTTCGATGTTATCCAAATTTGTAGTCGTGATATGGGCCTAATTAGCAGTGACCCAATTGCCTTCATATCCAACTTGTATGCTTTGGTGTCACGTGGCCTCAGATGAAGATTGTGTGAGGAAGACAAGCCAGTGTAGCTCTTGCATGAAAACGCTGTTTCTGGCATTGGGGAAGTGTGTGTGTTTGTTTGTGTTTGTGTGTGTGTGTGTGTGTGTGTGTGTCTGTCCTTTTTATAGTGAGGGAGTGACTGAGGAATGCATATGTGGCTGAATAGCTGCTTGTTTACAGCCTGATTTTGATTTATTTTGATTGGTGCGGTTTTATGCCTCCATGCATTCATGTGTGTTTCCTTTTCCTATATTGTTGGAGTAACTTACAGGCTGTGAGTGTTATTTCTGTAACCTAAATGGAAATGATCAGCCACACATGCTGGACTGCTCACATTTCCTTTATGTAAATATGAGCTGTTGGGAGATTGCACAGCTACACATGTGGATGCAACACTTGTAAACCTCAAATGAAGTTGTAAACTATTCTTAAAAACTTTACACAAGCACGTCAAACCTTAACAAAGGGGAATGCAGCAGCTCTGTATGGAGAACTGTCAGAGCTGTGAGTGATGGGAAATGCAATGTAAACTTGGGTTTCCCTTGTTTTGCATTTGCACATTTGTGTATGCAGTCACTCACAAAAGCTGTTGCACAATACAGCTCCAGTCACCGGTTGCAGGCTGGAGTGGTGCAGCTGGGGCTGAGTCCTGTCAGCACAATGGTCAAGTCTCTTTCAGCGCTCAATTCCCACTGAGGTCGAAAACAAGCCATAAAATGAGGAGGAGGGGTCTGCTGAGTGTGTGTGTGTGGATTCACATGTGCATCTGTGTTGCTTTTTGTGTGCATGGATGTGCTTTCTCCCACATGTGTATTTGTATGTTTGATGAGTTCGAGCTGACTGCTTTACATTTTGGAGTGGGGGTTGTTTGTGAGGGCATGCTGCTCCGTTTGAGCAGCAGCTGTACGGCCAACAAAGCGGGCACCCCCGGTTTGGCAATGGGTGGCATGTTCAAAAGAATCTGGATCTTTTGGGACGTTGCCCAGAATGGCAAACGAATGCCCCCTGTTCTGGAGTGGGGAGGGGGGCAGGATGCCACTTGTTGACTCATTGGTTTGTGCAAGTGTGTGTTGTGTGAGCAGTGTTACGCAGATTTCTGGTTGCTAACAAAGAGGCGGAACTTGTTTTTGTTTTGGTGGAGCTTTTGTTGTCCTTGCTTTTTGTTGCTGTTTGTGTTGATCGTACGCCGACGTGGGAGTCAATGAAGCGGGCTTGTTGACAGGAGCTGAGTGACTCTTTGTTCTGAAGCGCCAGTCCCAGGCAGGCCGGCGTCGGCTGTCCTTATTGGTTGGTTGAGCAGCATCCACACGAAGCACAGTGACCACAGGGTCAAGTCTGGATGCTGCCCCCCCCTCCTTCCTCCCTGATGATGTATGAGTAATCTTGGAGGAGGTGTGTTATGTGTGCTATGAACACACAAACACAGGTTTATCACACACACAATTTTAATTTTTAATCCCCCTTTCTCAATCTTTGTTCTTATGAATGTATTTATACCTCTGATTGGGAAAAATACTCACATCTAGTTATGTATGCAGAATAACTTCATTTATTCCACCAAAAAAAGACAAGGTCACGTTATCTAATTGTGGTTTTTCTGATGCTTTAAATTGTGATTAATTTCTATGCAGTAACCTCCAGGTCTGTACATAGTTTTGAACATATTTGTGCAAAGCCTAATTGCAAATTTGTCTTGTTTTAACATTAAAACAATCAGCTGGAATAATGCAGTTGCTTGTTGTTGAGTTTCTTTTACTCAAAACAGTTATATTGTATGTAAATTAGCTAGTTTTTTATAGAAAAATCCACCACAATGTAGCTCATATTTGGTAAGATATTACATTAGTGGAATCCTTTATGTGACTCATTAGTATTCAAATAAAATTATATCCACGGTCCATGAGTTTCATGTAGTTTTGGCAACTCATGGAACGATGTTAATTAGTTTTTAGCTATAACTGAGTAAATATGCTGCCAACAGTTGCCTCTCTTTCAATATAAAAAGATTGTTCAGACTCAGACTTAACTCATATGTTATGTTAGAAATCCAAATGTTGGGCTGTGTCAGTGCAGCGTGAAACCACCAATTAATCATTACCATCCCTAATCCTGATAATTTTTTTCACTCGATGAGCTAATACAAACACTTGCAACAAAGAACAACATGAGCTAAAAGACACAGTGGGTTGAGGTTTTATGACATTTGGTCCACGGGATTCAATTTATGGTCTGTGTCCGCTTGCTTTATTATGACCTTTGACCCATTAAGGCTCAAGAATCTTTACGCTTGACAAACTGCCCAAAGCAAGTAGGTTATGAGTTTTTCTTTGAGTGGGAGAGAGCAGGAGAATGGGAGCTAAAGACAAGGGGGGTATAAGGGACACTTGGGGTATTTGTTCCTGTGCGCGCGCACACACACACACACACACACACACACACTGTGTATACACCAGTTTTGACACATGCAACTCAAATTTCACAACCAATTTGGCATGCTTCACAATTTCCTGGCTCCGTGAAATGCCATCATTCATAAGCCTGGAGAAAGGACGGATTCGCCGTGTGTTTCATCCAAGGAGTACGCTCGTCCTACACACAACACCTAATCTTCCCCGAGCCGGTGTAATCCATCTTGTTGTTTTACTAAAGTCTGTGTTTCCACAGAGCGTTTTGCGCACCACTGAGTGTTCGTGCGCCCGGCCTCTATCATGAGCGATACTGGATACTCATTTCTCATGTTTTTTTACCTCATTAATCTAAGTAAATTGTTCTCCTGGTGTTTCTGTGTGCATGTGTGTGTGAGTGATTGACCAGGGTGCCACTGCCTTTTCCACAGTCGAGCCTAATCGTGTTACAGCGCTTTGAGATAATGATCTAGATCACACACACACAGACATACACAGATACATACACACACACACTCACACCGGCCTGCATGTCATACTCTTCAACGCTCCGCTGGCATGGGCAGCCGTGCGTGTCACTCTGGCTGTGTTTTGGCGTTTTACTCAGTGTGTTTCTAAGAGCCTGATGGCTTTAGTTACCTGCAGTGATGTGTGTGTGTTGGTGTGTGCGTAGGTACATGCAGGTATTCATGTGTAGAAGGATGCCATTGGTTGCTGTTGTGTAAGAGAAGAGATGATGTTTTTTTTTTTTTTTTACATTGCTACAGGTAGGCGTTTTCAGAGTGTGCGATGGGAGAAATGCTTTTCTTTTGTGATTATGTGTCAGTGAGTAGTTATGTTGGTAAGTGTGTGTGTGGCATGGGAAAATGTTGTCTTGTATAATACTGTTTTGCTGTATGGAGCATGTCTGTGTGTTTATTTGTGTGTTTTGTTGCATGTGGTTTTCACGGCAGCAGACCTGTCTGTGTGTGTATGTTTTAGGTGGATTCTAAAGGCCTGAAACAGCAAGAGACCCACAGGTTCTGATTCCCCCACTGTGACGTCACCTTCAACTTCATTTCATTTTATTGTTGTCTAAAATTCCATTTTCTGCAAGATTCAACAAACCAACCAATCAACCAGAGTTATGGGATTATAATTGCTACTTTAAAGGTGGTCTGCGGAGTTTTCTTTTCATCAAAGTTTCTCATTCAATACATCTCACCAAAATTCAGTGCGTGTGTCCTTGAGGTTTGCTTTTTTCTTCTGCTTGCAAAGGTGAATTTTTTTGAAGTATTGTCCAATGTTTACCGCCACTCACTGTCGATCAGTGGAATAAATATGAAACCAGTGTGTATGTATGTATGTGAGGTCCTGTGGCCTTAGAAACACTTGTCGCACGTGAGTGGTTATAAGAATGATTTTATTTGATAAGTTTCTAAAGTTAAACAAATGGTTTCAGAGCCACCATAAAGAAAGGTCTCATATCACAGATGCATAGTTTTGTATAAAGTTTCATTTATTTTTGTTCATGAGAAGGCAACTTTCATAGGACTGTCACAGTGTCTTGCGGCTTTTGGTTTGAAAACTCAAAAATTTCTACAGGAACTAAGAAAAACAGCCTTATTTTATGACTGACCACTGTGCATTTTTCAGTTTATCCCATCTGTTTTAGAAAGGCTGTTTTAGGCATCTGACTGGAAGAATTTCTTAAAGCATATTGGATCATGTACTCCTTCATTTGAAATGTAAATATGAAAATCTTTGGAATTTGGTTTACAAAGATTTCGACAGCCAGATCCAACTTTATATCTGCTGCTGTGTTGAGAAACAGTGTTTATTTTGTAACAATGATTTGATATTTTGGTAGGTCATTCAAATGCTTCATTCAAATTTGGATCAAGATTTCTCAAGGCTCATTCCTGTATCAGCATTGTTACTAACTTGTGTACATGGTTCTCTACCCAACTGCTGACTTATTCTTTTTTGCATCCCTCTCCAGCAGAGCTCCAGTAACGGCGCTCCAGAGAGCCAGAAGGCGGAAGGCGGCTCCCTCAGCCCGGAGGTGGTGGAAGAGCAGCGGGTGGCGGACAGCAAGCGTGTTGGCCGGGACCCTGACACCAGATCTGTGTCCCTGCTAGAGCAGAAACGCAAAGTTGTCTCCTCCAGCATCGATGTCCCTCACGCCAGGTAGGATGGTGTGTGTGTATGTGTGCGCACGTATACAAGCATGCCAGATCTTTGACAGTGACAGTCTGATTCCCGTCCTAGAGGGAGTTTGGCTTGAGTTCATACATGCAAAGTTCATTGAGGGTTTATGACATAGATATGTCATCTCATATATAGGACAGAGTTTATATGGGCGGATATCCCGTGTTTTCATCCAATCCTCAAAGCCTTTTTTGGCAGATCACTGACCGAATTTGTCAGGAGACCATTTTTATTCCATCACATATGTATATACAGTATATATATGTTATTACATGCCATCATACATGATACGCTGCACATCAATGTCATATGTTGGACTGAATATATTCATCCCTGTCCTGCAGTACATTTTGAAGGGTTGTTGCAAAATGTCATTTTTGGAAGAATCCCATGCTGTTGCCTTAACTTGCTGGAGCAATTATGGTTACGGTTATTTTAATGGCATGCCTCTGGTGGTTTCCCAAATTATAAAAGTGGTGCAACACGGACTCAAGGCCATGAGAGTCAACTAACATAGTAAATCGCATCGGTTCCCCTCTTGCCTGTGTTTCCTGCTCTGTAGCAAAGACGGTGTGGACTTTGACATGCTGTAGCCTTATAGCCAAGATAGACAGAAGAGGAAATATGATTGAAATTTGTGTGGGAGGACAGCTTTCACTCATGTTTTACTGAAAGTGAGCTACATAATCCCATTGATTGTGCAGTATGCAACACAGATACAAATGGAAACGGCTATTATGTTATGATGCATGAGCTGTTCCCTCACACATTAAGTGATTCTCTTTATACCACACACACAAATATTATTTTAACATGGTCAGCATAATCCACCACTGAGGCCGGTCCACAACAGGGGCAATTAAACATTAATAGGCAGCAGTGCATGGCAGTGAAGAGCCATCTAATAAAGAAACAACACTCTTACACTATTAAATGTGAAATACAGATACCTTGTAAAGCACCACGCTGTTATCGAGCATCACTCCCCATTACTTGTCCTCGTGCTGCTGGAGGAGCCCGATCGATGGAAACTTCCTGAAAAGTACAGTAAATGTCGCCCATTTGAGCAGCTTTATCACCACATCCTGAGCCGTGCTTTAAATTTAATAGCTATTTGCTGATGAATCATTGATTTGGTTTCCTCTTGTTGCCCATTAAGAGGAAAAATCTCTTTTTAAATAGAATCCATTCCATGGATTTGACCAAAGTTTTACACCTGTCCCATTCTAATTACCACCTTGCATAGGGATTGCCATAATATTGATATTTATATGGTTATTGTGGAATAGTTTATTGATCATTTCGCTGCACAGCTTGTTGCCTCAGCTCACGCGTGATCACTTTATAAACCAAGTTGCTGCTTAACATTTTTCTATCATCTTTGAAGCATCATTAGTGAGAGTATTGTCAGCCAAACCCCCCACTTAAGTAGAACCAACTAGAGACGAAGGTAAGATTTTCTTTTGGATATTTATCTTGTATCTAATTTAAGTATTACTTGTGCGGGGTTTTGGGCAGCCATGATAAGAAAAAATCCAAACCCTCTGGCAACATGATGGTGTGGCAAACCAGCTGAGAAACTGGAGAGTGTATTTAGAGTTTTTAATCATGTGTTTCAATAATGTGCTCTGCTGACATGAGCTGAGCTTTATCTTTCTACAGTATGTGAAGGCCATGTGCAGGGAGGAAGCCCTTGGAACAATCAAAACACATCCTGGATGGCTTGTGTGCCATCAATGCATGATGTTACAAATGTTAGTATAAAGCTGTTCTATCTCTATTTTGACCTCCATATGGCATTTACTTGTATTTTTTTTTATAAGTGTGCCCCATGATTTAGTTTTAGTGTGTTAGTTAGGAGTTAGACTTATGTTACTCGCTTTGAAATATCCTCGTAGTTAAAGTTCAGCTCTTAGTGTCAAAGGCTTTTCTATGTGTTAATGAAAAGTCCAATTTCTAGCCAACAGCTCAGACTTGACATCTAATTATTTTGTGTCTAGCACTTCAAAGCCTGGTGCTCAAAATCCAAAGATCTACTGTATTGTGCTTGTCAAGTGCTAAATCAGACCCACTGCAAAACCAGACAAGACCCTGACTATAAAGAGTGCTCACACAATCAAGAACATGGAAATATTCACTCTCGCCACATGTGAGGAGCGGGTATGAGCCCGAGCTGCTTTCTCAGATATCCCTACAGTGACCTCTTCAGTGCACAGCACCATTATTGCCTTAAGATTAAGATCCATGGTTCTCATCCTCTGCACACCTGCGACCGATTTCCAGCCTTGCTCTGGCACCGGGGGAAGAAATGGTGTCGCCACCCGACCACAGAGTAACGTTTATCTGTAATGGAGACACGGAGGGGAGAGGGAGGGAGCAGGAAGGCTCGGAGGGATGGCGGAAAGAGGACGAGGGAGGAAAAAGAGTGAAGGAAGTGTACGTGTGTGGAGAGGAGGACAAGAGGGTAAAGGGGATGGAGAGAGTGTGAGAGTGTGTAGCTGTGAGGATAACAGCAAAAAAAAGAGAAGAGAGAGAGAATGCCGGAGGATTTTTTTCAGAGCTAACTCTCCAGAGAAGTCTGACCTTGAGGTTGTTAATTGCACTCTCAAAAGTTCCCTCTCTGTTGGTGATTTACCAAGAAAATGTCTGGCTGGTTGATGGCTCTCCAGGTCCCTTGTAACCTAGATAGAATAGGTTTCCTACCTCACTGGGAGTCACTGAAGTACCCCAATGCCTTGTCTGCAATCATTGGGAAAATAGAGGAAAAATGACATTGTGTCATATAGATGTTAGACCTCGGGGGTTTTGTGTAGCTACATTTTATGGTTCTGTCACCCGGTCCGGCTCTCATTACTTTATCGAGTTGCCTCCTTCATCGTATTTGTTTACAGCACATTTCCTTCGCCCGCATTTTGTCAGATCTTGCTCCGCAAAATCAATAGGTGTCACTCCATGATTGACCTATTTTCTACATTGCCCCAACTCCCAAATGCCCAAAGAAATGGGTTCTGTTATGAAATGTTTTTTTTTTTTTAAATGTGCTGTGTCTTCAAATACAGAGGCAGGAATTGCTCACTATGGCAGATCTCTGATTTGTTTACACCATATTTATAGTCGGATTCTGTCTTTACTGAACGTTCAGACCTCTCTCCAGATTGTCAGACTGCGGTCTTAGCCAGCTGCTGGGCCTTCTCCTTCCTCCAAGGGCTTATGTTTTCTCTATGCAGGAAACAGTCAATTGTAACAAGAGCTGGCGGGGGCAGACCAGTGGAAACGAATGGCTTGGCTTTTGACAAATAGCATTCTGGAGACTAATTGCTAGCAGGGGAAGCGAAGTATAACCTTAGTTGAAGGGGAAATCAAGAGAGTGCTCGGCTTATTATTGCAAAACCCAAAAACAACAGATCTTAGGGTTCAGATCTTCTCTTCAGACTGCCAAGAGTCTGAAGAGCTTTCTAGCATGGACTGCGGTTACTCACGTTTCTGAAAATAACAGGACCCCTTGCTGGCCCTCTGTGATGTTGTAATGTCTTCTTTTTTTTTTTACACCCCAGTCCAACACAGTGACCCCATTTAGTTTAATTCACGGTAACTGATGACCGTTTCCACGTAGCTGTCGTTTAAAGCAAAGAAGCTTGTGGAGGCTGATTCAAAATCCAATCCACTTCCAAAACCAATCTGTTTGTTATTGTTGATCATTTTCATTGTTGATCAGTGTGATTGCAGTTCACCATGCTGAGCCAACCATGTGTTCCCCACTCGGAGTCTGGCGCATCAGCCAACTCACACATGGACCGGGGCCAAAGACTCCCCATCCAGAGCAAAAGGAGGCCCAAAAGAACTGTCAAATTATCGTTTGATGAAGTATCACTGCTTTATAATCTGTGTGTTTTCCTGCTGCTCAAAGTTTTGGTTGTCACTTCTTACCTTTTAGGAACCAATATAACTCATTTTGCACAATGCGTTTTTGTGTTTGTGGTGACGGAGGACATTTGAGTTTCAAAATTAGAGGGAGGAGGAGGAGGATGGGGCATGTGCATGAGAGCAATGTGGGGTTTTTCTGCGTTTGCTAAAGAAAACAGTTTTCCTGGTTTGGATGCCAGCAGAGTTCAGAAACCATGTGATTACCATGTGAAAAGACAGCCCTCGTGATCTTTGTCTGAAGTCCTTTTTACACAGAGATCCTGCAATAATGCCGCGAGGGAGGCCCGTCGTTTCTTACACTGAACCAAGCAACGTGGACTAATCCCGCCCCAGTGTGTGATTTTAGATAGCATGCCGGCGTTACAGAAGCAAAAGAGGCATGACGCCGGGCACCTCAACTATTTGCTTAACAGTGGAACAACAGTACAGAATAAAGGCACAAGATTCCCACCTTGAAGGCTGCTTTCTCTCTCTCTCTCTCTCTCTCTCTCTCTCTCATTCACTGTCTTGCTCTTCCAGACTCACTGTACTCTTATCTGATCAAACACTGATTTTTTCCCCCCCTAACAATTAACTTGACCAAACCCACTGTGTTGACTCAAATGTGCTGTTAAACTGTATCAGATTGGCTCAACTACACACAGCTAAAAATATCAAACAGAAATGTGCTTGTATTTATACAAAAAAAGGGGACATTGCTCAACATGTGTAATAGAGGGTTCTTGTTTTTTAGCCACAATAATAGTTCCCAAACGTGAAGGAAATTTATTTCGCTTCTGCATCTTTCAGGAAAAATGGTACACAAATGACTTTAAAACAAATGTACATAGTATTACACCGTTGCCTGTGGTGAAGTGTGCAAAACTTGAACCGTAAATAAAGTCAACAGTTAAAGAGAAAACTGCAATGAAGACAGGTGATGGAGTCAGTTTTAAGAAGGGATTTAAATATGCACAGCCAGCCAGCATGAGCTCATCACAACAGGTTGTTTCATTGTCTAGGAGCCCTGATGTTGTTTTTAATCCAGGCTTTAGAACAGCCAGTAGGGACCAAAGCCAGGGTCCTGAGTCGGGCTCATGAGAGTGAGTGAAATGTCTGTGATCATATCTTGGTACCAGGTGCGGTCATGTTTTCAAAAGGATCAGCAAAATCTTCAAAATCAATTCTGAGAGTATCAGATAACCAGCGCAAACATTCTAAAGTTAGAGTGATATGATCTCATTTTGTTCAGGGTTACACATTAACCATCGTGTGCACCGTTCTCTAACCTCCCACTTTCCATCTTTAGTGTCTCAGTCTAATATAACTCAGTGTAATAGGACAAAATGAGATCTTCTCTGTGGTGGAGAAGAATAAATGCACAGGAGAAAAACCAGATGAGATCAAAAGCACCTTGTGTGATGTAGAGTGTCGTTGCAATTTTCTAGCATGAAGGATTTCCTTGAGGGAGCTTCTCATTAAACAGTAGCCTGTGTGAATTACTTAAACATCACATCAGTGTTTATTGGCTCTTTCTGTCTCCACTTGACTTGCTCCATTTAACAGGATTCACTGGAGTTTACTGGGTTTAAGGCTTGAAAACATTCACATACTGAATCTCTAATTGCACACACGATTGTTGAGTATTCATGGACCCACCCCACCCTCCTGTAAACTCCACTTTAGATTTATTGCTCATAGACTAATCAAAGGCAAAGCCCTTGCTCTTTGTCAATACCCGCGGCACACTGGTGGAAGCTGCGACGAGTTCGGTCTGCGGCGGCTCATTCTCCAGGTTCTGGCTCCTGAGAAAACGACCACCTGTGATGCTGCAGGAGTGGAATTGTGAGTTTAAATTTATATGCAAATTGGCTCGTTAATTAAGCATGCTGAATGTCAGCGATTGGGGGAATGGTAAACCGTGGATTAGTAGACGGTCAGACAAAGCTCCCTGCGATCTTTTGCCACAGTGCTGGATTGTGTGTAGGCGATGTGTGCTGTTGTGATCTCAACCATTCGCTTTAAAAGAATTCAAGTTCATCTGGGTACATCTGGCATGCTAATTACAACGTCAGTTCTTAAGATTGTAAAGATTGTCGTAACATCTGCACCATGCTTTATGTTGAAGGCTCCCATCATGCAGTTTAAATGAAAGCCACAATGTCTACAGTTTATCTAAATAACGCATTTGACACTCAAAAAGTCGTACACTGATTACTTTGATGCTAGCAGTGGAAATGACTCATCATGTGCAACATTCATTTTGGAGCCATCAGCAAAAATCTATTTGCAAGTTATTGAAGTCGTAAATAAACACGACGCTGCTCCTGAGGAGTTTGAACACTCTTTATGGCTGTCAAGGGAGCATGGCAAAATGTGTCGGCCTGACAGCACCCATGTCATGAATCAACAGACGAATCAATCTGAAGCCTCACATAAAATGTCACTAGTATGCTAATTTGTCCTACATCGCCGTTATTGTATCTGTAAGGTAGTTTTGTGCTCAATCATTCTCTGTCTGTTATTTATAATGCATAGTGCAGAGCCTCAAAGCCTATGTTTATGTGACAGTGGGCTCTGTGGGCCCTCTGCTGCTTCGGACTAATCCATAGTCCCCAGCTTTAATGGACTGATGGCACTGAGTGCTACAGGGGGGAAAAAAGCTCTAATTGATTCTATCGATGGACGTGCATTGTGGCCATCTACGGTATATATACGTGGTGCTACTAATTGACAGCCGTGTCAAGTGTCACGCATCGCGTCCAAACAGAAGCAATAATGAGGATGTGAAATTAGTGCATCTTAAACTGAGCCTGCCTTCTTTAGGGATAAAGTGGGAATTTTACATGAACAGGGCAGTTTTATCAGCAGATAAATAGATAAACTCGGTAATACTCCGACTACTCAATGAGAAAACATATTGAGATCATTTGAGAATGACATTTACAAGATTCCACCTATTACAACAACAGTTTTATCTGTGTGGCGCATATCGATTAGTTTTTGTGTTTGTGTTTGTGTTTTATGTTTTCTTCATGAATTGAAGTCGGTTAACTTGTTCCCATACAGCAAATTAGCCATTTGTGTTCAGTCAAGATAAGAATTCAACCATTTTTTAAATTTGCTTTTTATCTGATGGCCAAAAAAATTTTAATTAAATTTAGTTTTTGTTTTTAAGAGTTTTATCTTTTGTGCTGTTTTGTTCTAATTAATAAAGAAGAAAAACACAAAACTGGCCATGAACAACACAAATCTCGAGTACAGAATGTACAACACAGGGAGTGACGGTTGAATAATTGTGCACCTCCTGCCATAATTTGGTATGAATATTACTGTGCCGACCCAGGCAAAGTTTTGGTTTGGGGCAAAGACATTGTGACACAGCGGGGAGGCAACATGCCTCTCAAGTGTAACCTATTAAAAAACAAACCCAGCCCTGCAGAAGTACCTTCTCCCCACATTATTTCTAATTATGGCCATCAATTTTGAAGCTCCATTGACCTGTCTGCTTTGAATTATTGATATCTGTCAGGCTGACAGGCTTTATTAATTAAAATGGAGATGTACTAATTAAGAGCACGGCATGAGGGTGTCATAATTGTAGCCCCGTTTTAATTTGAGTGTCGCTCATCAATTTTATCACGGTTTAGCAGAGTGGGCGCGGCGTGACAGAGCGATGGGCGAAGGCAGGGTGGAGGTGCCCTCATGTGACACATGTGTGATTGTGTGTGTGTGTCTGAGTGTACGTGCACTGCCCATCATTTGATTCCACTCTAATGTGCCACTTTTCAGATTGTCGGCACCGCCTGCTTTAAAGACCAGATGTTATAATGACTCCCTTTCTTTGTGCATGACAGTTTGCATGAGAACATTAATTATTCTTTGTCATAATCCGAGGAGATAAGTGCAAATTAAATTCAAAGGCAGGCCCATTCAACAACAGAACCTATCAGTTCCTCCCATGAGCTGCTCGCCACATATTTGTATTTGTGTGGGAGCCAACTAAATGTACTTTTAACGGTTTGAGACGCTGTGATCTAAACAGTGATCTAAAAAAAAAAAAAAGAGTTTTTCTGCGCTTCAGTAACTTGTCTTATTCTCATGCAAACACATTTTTAAAGGGAACAATGATTCTTTCCAAAGGGTCCCCCAGATGAGAGTCTGTTTTCTAGACTTGGAATGAAATGTGGAAAAATTCTGTGAAGTACTGTGACTGCCAAACAGTTTAGTGTGGCTTGTTTAGTACGGTTCAGTACATCTTTTTATTAGAGCACTCATGTGTTGTGTGTGTTCATTTAATCTAACTTATTGTATATGTGTTTGCAGGGATGCTAACACACATATGTCTTATGATTGTAGTGATACATCATATGATTAATATGTCAGCCTCAGCGGTGGCGTCGCTCTCTGTTTCACATGCTGAGAGCTCCCCTCATATCAGGGTCAGAACACAGGTGTCTCTGCTTTCTCAACAAATATTGGGCCATGCAGCAGCTCAGACAAATCTCACATCTTCCCACGTGTCCTCCAAGTCCCACAAGCAATGTTATGAGTACCTTCGATATGTCAATAGCGTCTGCACCGGTGTAATGACACCCGAGTCATTGATAACGTAAGGACGCCAATTACCTGCCAATTAGCCGGTTGGAAGGACAGGATGTAATGGAGAATCAACCTTGAACTCTCCAGCATTGTCAAAAGAACCAATGTCGAAAGCAGGAAGTAACCATCAGTTGTTATCAGGATCCTGGTCGCGCTTTAAAAACATTTGAAGGAAGTCTATGAAAACATATTCCCATACATAGCCACAGAAACCTGAATGTGGTGTAACAGATTTGCAGACTAAAACATACCTTCATATGATACTAACTCGTGTAATGAATCAAACCCACAATGTGTTAACTCCCAGATGTGGTATGAATCCACCTTCTGGACTAACAGATGTATAAAAGATATTCACACCGCGGGAGAGGCTATAATGTGTTTAGCGTGCTGGCTTGTAATTTCACCTCTGAAAAACAAAAAAGATAATTTTTCACACAAGCTGCAATCATACAAACGTAAAGTGGTGATCACAGGACCTTTCCGCACAGATGAGCTTGATTTACCGTTAATTCTTTGCCAGCATCACGTTTAATGACAGGAATAACATCTAGGCTAAGTGATAAAGCTATTTGACGTGCAGCATCTCAACAGTTGGCATCCTGCGAATGTTGCTCGACACTGTTGAATCCGCTGCACAGTCAGATAAGCCAGGACATTTAGTCAAAACTATCCCACAGATGTCTTCCTCAACAAAAAGACCTTCTGTTGTGAGGAGGGAGCGATAAAGTTAATTGAAAGTTAGCCATTCGTTAGTCTGACATCTAACAGCCATCTGCTGGGGCCGATCTACATAAATTGTTCCTGAATAGGACAACAGTGAACTATCCTCTTACTTCATAATCCAATAAGGCGTCTCCGTGGTCTTTGGTGTCTCTGGTAAGATCTAAAGCTGCGAGTAGGCAGCAGACCAGAACTGTAAATAAGAGACTAGGCACTTCCAAAAGAAAATTTTAAAAGGTAATCCATCATGTGTTGGGTTTCCAGCTCACGCACTTGGCCACATACAGTACAGCCTGACAAAGAGAAACAGAGATGGCAGCTTTTTTACAGGGCTGAACTTAAGTTGTATTGAAGCATGCACTGCAGCATAATATTTGGGAAAGGGAAATTTTTCATCCTTAGACAATGTTTTGGTCGCTGCCAGTTGCCTGTAAGCTATTCTCAACTTTGCATTTCTGTTTACGCCCTCTTATTATCGTTGCTTAGGCACTTGTGACTTTCCCTCAGAAATCATCGTGACATTTAAAAGCCTTGGAACACACAAGCCTCCTTTTGTGCTGCTAAAATTGTCAAACTTTAAATGGTGGACCCCCGGCTGCTTCATAAACGTACCCAATCATAATTGGCCCTTGCCACAACCCACCCAACCTCTCAGATAAGATGAGGCTCCAACTGTTGTTCTCTCTTCTCTGTGGGGGTCCTGTGTAATATTCTCTCTCTCCGTTTCTCTTTTACTCTCTTTCTCTTTGTCTCTCTCACTCTCTCTGCCGTCCTTTGTTCCTCAAAGACATTTGTCATTAGCTTCACAAGCTTCACCTGCAAGCTCGTTTGCAGTGGCTTGGTTACTGCACACACGCACATCGACACACACACACACACACACACACACGCACACACACAGGACCCCCTGGAGGTAAAGGTTAGTTTTTCACCCTTCTGCTTATCTTCAGGTTGTCCCCATGTCGCTGTACAGAACAGCTTGTAAGGGGGTAAACAGCCAACCGTGGCACTTTTAGCTTTGGGGGTTTGATGTGTGTGTGTGTGTGTGTGTGTGTGTGTGTGTGTGTGTGTGTGTGTGTGTGTACACGTTCGGCGTGGTGTTGGAATCCAGAAGACAGCTGGTACAGTTGCCCCCTCAACCCCCATTTGGAGAGGTTGTTGAGACCATCTTCTATTTTCCTCAACACACACACACACACCCCTGCCCCCACCATCACAGAGCTCTTAATATCAACAAGGCAGCAGTTTGCCCGAACTACAGATTTGTCACCTCCCTCCCTCCCTTCCCCTCCCTCCGTACCTCCCCGTAAACAATGGGAGCCAGTGGCTTCGGTCACATGAGCTACCAGCATCTGCAGACGAGGTTGTTATTGTTTTGATTTGGGTTCCACATGTCGAACTCGACTCCCATGTGAGCGGGACTGTGTGTGTGTGCAGTCATTTTAGAGGTTGGGTCGGGCGGGACTACAATGTTCTGCCAAACTCAAGAGCTGCCTGCAGAACTTTGTGTGCCTGTGTACGTATTTGTGTGTGAGGATTGTGGTAGCTTTGGATGCATTACCTCACTGTGAGCTGCAAATGGATGTGTTTACCAGGGTCTTCTCTCTCTCTCTCTCTCTCTCTCTCTTTGGCGTTTGAGGCTCACAGCCTTGATGGGGGGGGGGACATAGCACCCCCTTAAACATACACACATAAAAGCATTTTCTGGAGTTTAGGCCTGCAAACATTAAACGCACACATGCATGCACATACACACAAACCATGCTACACAGCCATACTCCTCCATATATGCATGCATAATTTATGACCTCCCATTGACATCTGTGTAAACAAGGGCGCTTCCTTCAGCTGCTCTGTAGTGAGTCTTTGTCGGATACTTTCATCCAGCAACAACTTATCTCAAGGAAGTCATTGTTTTTATTTCCTCTGCCGACTTGCGCCATGTTGCATGTAAGCGAAAGCCACCATTTTCACTAACACGAATGCAGCCTATTTTTATTTAATGTGCAGCACATGTCAAAATGATATTAGGATTTTATTTGGAAAGTTGTGTAATTCTTTGTCGTTTGTGCTCCAGTACATGGAAAAAGTCAGATTTGACTGCCAGTGTAATATGTTATATTGGATTAGAATCTTGCTGTGGTGAGAAATAATATCTCTTCACTGAAACAAAGAGCAAACTGAAAACCTCCTCCTCTTCGTTCCCTCTCTCCATTTCCTTCCTCCTCCTTTTGTCTCTGTTTCTCTCACTTGCAGTACTTTCCCCTCTCACTGTCCACTTCTTTTTCTTTCTTTTTTATTCTTTCCATCTCTCCCTCTCTCTCATCGCCCACTTTGCCCCAGATGGCTGAATGAGTGTTGCTTTTCACCTTCGCTCTCTCCTCTTGCCTCTTTTTCTCCTTTTCTTTCTTTCCCTACCTCTCCTGCTTTCACCTCCCCTCACTTGTGTTCTATCTCGCTTTCTCCATCTCTGCTTTCCCGCTCATTTCCCCCCTTCGTTCCCCCATGATCGGTGCCTCTTCCACCCTCCCACACTCCAGCCCTCCCTCTCTTCCTTTGTCTCCTCTCTCCGCTGCCTGCTTTGTGTGTGTGTGTGTGTGTGTGTGTGTGTGTGTGCGGGGCTGTGTTTTTCCTCTGACTGACAGAGAGAGATGTTAGCCCACTGCTGAGCTGTGAGCTGGCTCTGTAGAATAGGCAGTGTGGCTAACTTACACCAGCAAATGAAACCAGGAGCGACAACCACAGCGAGGCGAGTACAAGTTGTTTCCCTCTGCCAACTTATGTTGCCACCAAATCTTTCTCAAAATTTGAAATCTGCCCACACGCTCTATACATTTCACGACTGTCTAATTGCTTCCAGTTGTCTGTTGTCACAAGGGGAATTCAGTTATGTAGAAAATAGCTGTAATTAATAATCCACACAGAAATTAATATGCAGTTTACCGAACCTGCATACAGATTCTATACCCACCAAGCACACCCACACATGCACATTTCCAATTATGTATGCAAATATGCCAATCATTTGCAGTTAACCCCCACAGGAAGGGTTAATGATTAACGATGGGTGCACAATCACACATTTGCAAGCGATGATGATATCGCACACATATAGGCAGCAAAGAGGCATCAGTTGTGCTTCGTGTTGTTTGCAATCACGTCTGTTTTGTTTTTGTTTACATTTTCATGGCAGGCAGTCGTAAGCAGCGGTGTGCAGCTTTGACCCAAATCCTAAGTGACAATTGGCACGTTCGCTGGCTGAAACTGTCCGTCAATTCCCTGCCTCGCCTGCGGCTGCTCGCGGCGTTAGCAGTGCAGACGTGCGCGGCATACTGACACACACACACACACACACACACACACACACACAGGTGGGAGTGCAACTCTGGAGACCAGATCTATTTATGTTAGCTTAAGGGTTTTATTTGTGCGGTTTCCTTTTGTGTTATGTTTTGCATTAAAGCTCGTAATTGGAGGCACATTCAAAAATCCCTTTGTAGGTCGAGTCACTAAGGTGCAGGCTATGCTTTGAAGAATGCTGATGTCCTGCACAATAAAGGATGATAAATAATGCTACTGTAATGTGAAGCATTAGTGTTTGTTTGTGGGACCTATTGATTCTTAGGAGACCTGCTGGTTCTGTCAGTGTCCCCATGCTTCTGTCTGTTCTTTTGTGCCATACTGTGTTCAAAAGTAAAGTATATACATTCTGGTTTTGTGTGCAGGGAGTCAAATTTTTCTTCTTTCTTTCTTTCACCCCAATGCATTTTTCTTAATCTTGTAGACAAGGGGGGTAATTTCCACTACAGACACTTTTCAAAATCAGTTTTGTGCCCCCCAGTTCAGAGGTTGAGTGAATTGCTAAACTCGGTTTCAGCGGTGTCATCTTACAGACCCATGCTGTGTGTTTGTAAAAATTCAGGTAACCTCATCTGCTCCAACACGGACACACACACACACACACACACACACAAAAGAGTGAGAGAAAACAGTCACTGGGAGCCTTTTCTGTCACTAATAAAGTTAAACTAAGCAAGCCACGCTTCCGAAATAAGATGGTGTGAGAAATCCGGTTTGTGACCTTCTGCATGTTTACGTGGATTTACGGTAATCAGGTTTCTGCAGTGCATGTAAACGTGTTCTCTGATTACCTGCCTAACCTGGTTTCTCTTAGTAACCTGCTCATTCCATGTAAACACACTGTATGTTACCTTGACCTGTTCGCCTGTACTCATGCCGGCTAAGCATGTGAGCGGCAGAAAACGCTTTATGTCTCTTTGTCCTAGAGTGACACATTTGATGGAGTACCTCTTGTCAGCCTGCCTACAGGCAGCCTTAACCCGCCGACTGGTAGGACTAGCTTCATAGGAGGCGATGTGTTGTTAGAGTCCTCAAACAATAGCAGAATATACATGAACAAAAGAGCTTGTGTTTGCATGCTTTTTTCATTACAGTCACAAAAACAGCCATATCTATCTATCCCGACCCTCGACACTGAATTTGATGTTTGCTAGAGTTACAGCCAAAACAAAGTAACCTGTTTTTATGAAATAAAAGTATAAATTTCAAAGTTCATATTAATGCATAAACATTGCTTTTACTTAGTTGCCTTCAGAAATGTGAGAATTTGCCTCGTATGGATGCATCAGTATAGATTTGTAATGGAGCGAAGGAGTCTTTGTGTGGACTTGTTGACATGGTTGAGAGGGAAGAAGGAAGGGGTGGTCTCTCTCTCTCTCGCTCTATCTCTCTGTTTTCTTTTTTTTGTCATGGCAGTCTCTTCACGCTCAGTGTCACATCCTCATCCCACGCAGCAGTAAATTAATCACAGATAATGCTCGCCTGATGGAGACCCCCCCCCCAAAACGCACCCTTCCCCTCTCTCTCCCCATCTCTCGCTCCCCCCTTCTGTCTGTCTTTTTTTTTTCTCTCCAACACAATTCCCATCACCATAGAAAGACTCACCATAAAGGTCATCCAAACATGCTTTGTGACTTGTATTGATTTGTGACTTGTATTATCAGACCACTAATGAGTGATTCTCTCTGTCCTTTGCCAACAACTACAGTAACATATTAAGGTGCCATTGGGTGGGAAACAACCACGCGTCGGCTTTCCCTGGGCAAGTCAAGGTTAACAGTCGTGCAAATGGTGAATAAACTGGGGGGGGAGGATGAGAGGAAGAATGAGATGAGGGGAGAGAGGGGGTGAGGGTAAAGGGGAGGGGTCTAAGTAAAAGGCCTTTAGGTAAATGTTGAAGTGGCGGGCAGATCCTTTGTCCTGCCTTGAGGCTGTGTGAGGCGATTGGACCAGCTGATAGGCCTTTTATAATGCCCTCCATCAGCTCAATCTCCGGGGCTTTTATGAGCACCTTCAGCAAACACACACACACACACAAACATATGCACACTGCACACTCAGCTACACCCCCCTCCCCTCCTTCGAGGTGTAATTGGGAAAGAGGCCCCTTCCTCCAGTGTGTGTATCGCTCTCCTGGGAGCAGAGTGGCTAGAGCTCAGTATGGACGTGTGTGGGTGTGTGTGTGTGTCTGCTGTGGTTAAAGCCAAGGTGTTTATAATCAGACTCAGCCGTGATAAAAGGGTGCTTGTGTGTGTTTATGTCTATGTGGTTTATGGCACTTATTGGCAGGTTGCGTGTGTGTCCAGAGGGCAGGTGGAGAGAAAGGAGCACTCTGGTTGTGGGGGTGAACTCATGCTGCTCTTACGACCCCCATTATCACCAATGCACTTGCCACTAAACACTAATGAACACACAAACACACACACACTGATAGGTGAAAGGTAGCTGGAGGAGCAAGTTCCTCCAATCCTTATGGGAAGACGGGGATGCGAGGGAAATGCTCAGGCCGAGGTGGCATTTAGTTAAAGAGCCATTTTATACTATTCAGTTGTTCTTAGACTGTTTAATGAAACAAATGACCATCAAACAAGCAGAGGCATTATAGCTGCTTACATGTAATAAGTTGTTATAATTACTGTCACTGAGACAATTAATAAGCTCTTGTGTGGGTGCTCAGAAAAGGCATTTTATTACTACAAATACTACAAATGAATGTGATAATGATATTGTGATTATACCATATCAAGGCTTGTCACATTTTAAGCTTCAAAGTCTATTGTCTTTGTCTGTGTGTTGGGCTCTGAATCCTACACTCAAATCCAGAGCCTGAACGCATCCTGTGTAGACACTGATGGAGAACTGAGGTTGTTAACATGTAGCTGACACTGTGTTATACAGCAGTTAATCCAAATTTGTTCACCTCAAGTGGGACAAAATGTGTTTGTGGCACTTTTTGTAATTAATGAAACACGCTTTTGTTGGCTTAAAATTTATTCCGTGCATAAATTGCAGTTTGACACTTGTTGGCTAATATTTTAGAGCTTACCAGTCTTTGTGATTGTTTATGTAGTAGTTATGCTAATATGCATGGACCATTTCATATTTTGGCTCCCCAGTTAACAGATATCAGAAAAGATATATATTATAGATATCCATTGCTAATGTCTGATGAGTATTTCATTAATGTTAAATGTCGAACATGTAACATTTAAAACCTTGTTTCCAGGCATCTACTGTAAATATAGGTTATATTTTGGAGCTTCTTTTGAACCGTACCCAGTGAGTTCAGTAAGTTCCCAGAGCCACAACTGTGATATACGTCTGCCAGAACACAAATAAATCATGTTATACCACGCCAGGAAAAGGGCATAACAGAGACAGAAACACATCCTCTCATGTCAGCCACACACTCTCAGGCTCTTCATTGACTCCATTTCTGACAAGGAGCTCAGATGCTTCTTTCCTCCAGCCGCTGCCTTTTGTTTACTCCAGCGCTGC
This sequence comes from Holacanthus passer, assembly GCA_025331565.1. Lineage (NCBI taxonomy): Eukaryota > Metazoa > Chordata > Actinopteri > Pomacanthidae > Holacanthus > Holacanthus passer. Next base: position 5,532,101 of record JAFREQ010000002.1, on the reverse strand, counting down.
ATCGTATGGATGAAGGTTGTTGATCCAACATGAGAGAGAAATGGAGGTACAGGATGGAGAAAGACAGGTGAGAGAGAGAAGGAGGGGGTAGAGGGACATGGGGGGGGAGAGAGGAAAAAAGGGATGAAAAGTGTGTGTGTCGTGTATGTGTGCGTGTGTGTGTGTGTGTGTGTAGCTGCTGCCTTTGTTCGCATCAGTGGGCGACCCCCTCGCTGCTCACACTGACTCTCGCTCTCACCCTATCTCACAATATACATCCACATTTGCCGGCATGCGTTCAGGCATCCGTGCACGCAGGTACTTGCAAGTGGAAACATAAACATCTCGCAGAAAGTGACACATTTACTCTTACACGCGCACGCTCATACACACATGCAGTCACGGGCACGCACATGAGGCCAAATGAGTAGCTTGGAGCGGTGAGATCCTGTGTATTCCCTCTGCTCATTAGGGCATACAGCAACATCAATTCAGGGAAAGCCCATCACTGTGTGTGTGTGTGTGTGTGTGTGTGTGTGTGTGTGTGTGTCTGTCTCAAGATGGCTTATCCCTGCTCCCAGCTCCTACCCCTCTTTCGTCTTGCAGCACCTTTATCATCGCACTTTGCATTTTAAATGTGTCTCTGTCATTACACCTGTTTTGCCATTATTATCTTTGAATGTTCAGAAATATGAGCCTGTATTTATGGAGCAGTACCTCAGGGTTTTTTGCGTGTATCATTTTGTTTTTGTGACATTGTCGATATCCAAGTTTGTACTGTTTTGTTGTTCTTCTCCTTGTTGTATTTCGGGGACTTTTTTTCTATTTGATTTGATTTTATTTAGGAGAGAAAGCTCATATGGTTGTTTTTTGAGTTGTTTTTTTATTGTGTTGAATAGTGGAGGGAGGGGATGTGACATGCCGTACTATAGAGGATGCAGAGTCTCCTCTTTCATTTTTCTAAAAAAAAAAAAAAAAATCTGAGTGCACAAGTTCAAGTAGCAGACAGATCCAAATCGCTGCTTTTTAAAGCTGCAGATGCACATTTGTGGGGTGCACCGACGACAAGATTGCATTTGTTGTTCATGTTTCCGCATTATCTTTTAAACTTTGTTTGTCAAGGTGCTTATTTGATTCAAGGGGAGATTCGGTTCTGAGAAAAGCACGCTGAGATGCGATGATAGCGCTGTCACAGGGGATCAGCTCAGTGCATCAAGACACAAGGAGTAAATACAAAAAAATATATATCAGAACATAACAGTGCAGAAACCCTGGGCATATAATCACATCAACAGTATTGCATACATAGGTGAAAGCTTGGTGGGGACACTGGAGGCATTATTGGGAGGTGGGGAGATATATACCCGCAATTACATCTGACAGTTGAGACTAAAGTGAAAAAATGTGTAATTAAATTTGCTAAAGCACAACTACAATCTACATGGAGGAAAACCACTCTCCATCATCTACCTCACTCTTTGCATCCGTCTGACTCAGAGTTGTTTTTGTTTACCTGCCCCCAAGTGTGTTTCCACCTGCCGCTCTCCTCACCTGCTACTGTAATATTGGATTAAAGAGAGCTCTGATAGTTGTGTGTGTATGTACTGTTCATGTGTTTATGTGTGTGTCTGGCCCAGAGGCTTAGTGGAAACTCCAACCTATAGCACCAATCTAGGCCATAACCACCAAGTGTGTGTGGATGTTCACCCCAGGCCCAAAGGGTTGTGGAGGAACCCCAACCTATAGAGCAAATGTAGGCCACACTACTGAAGCATGTGTGTGTGTCTGTCAATCAAAAGGCATATTAAAACGTAAAGTGCAGCGGAGAGAGCGGATGATCAGTTTCCCTCATCTCTGTCGCTCAAGGGCTTAACTCTGTCTTTATGGATGTAGAATAGGAGGAAATCAGGACATATATACATCAACCTGACGCACACACACTCTCTCACCGAAGACCTGCTTCTCTACCCTGCGGCTGTTTTCCTATAAACACACACTACCTGGAGACTCTTTCATATCCTGCATCTGTGCCATTAACATGTCGCCACGCACAGGCATTGTCATGACATGTTTACCTTCAAGTTCAAAGGTTATCCGTTCACGCAGACCAGGTTAACACCATGTCATAAACAATACAGTCCTGCATGCCTCTTTTTATGTGCTTCATTTTATGAGGAAAGCGACAGGAGAAGTAGAAACTGATAAGGAATATTGACTGATTTTCTAGAGCTTATCAAGCTGGGAGTTCACTCAGTCAGCGGACCCAAAAATAAATACACTGATGTAGACAATACTTGTGCAGCTCATGAGGCAACAATCAGCAACACCTTTCAACAGGTTTGCTGATCCACGACATACATTAATTTACCTTATGATGTTTTTTGATAAATATCTTGTTAGCTCCACTGATTTGGTGACAAGTGTCTGTGAGTGTTTCTCACTTTATAATCCAGGTGATGGTAAGAATATTGTTTCAAGCTGTCAAAAAGGAAAGAAATGAGCCTAAAGGCTTTTTGAAACCGCATTTATTTGTGTGTTTATTTAGCTAACTGTTACATCTAAGTGGCAGTTTTCCCCTGTGTGTGACTCTCTTTACATGTATGATCTAATTTCCAATTTTGCGCGTGCATGAGTCTTATCCCTCTGTGTGTGTATGTGTGTGCGTGCTCTCCCGGCTCTGTAGTGTGTAGACGGGTAACTAGGCTAAAGAGCAACACAGAGGAGGGAGACGCTTGTTTTTCCTCAGCGCTCACTGTGAGACTGGAGATCTGCCTCACTCCAAGATAGAGCGAGGAGGAGAGACTGAAAAGCACTCAATGCGTACTTGTAATGAATTGTAACTGAGAAAATCATACATGAAAAAGGAGGCTGCGTGTGTCGGCAGGTCAGTGTCGACATATTTTATCCATTTACTGCATGAAACATATCTCATGCAGTCTTGGCGGATTAGAGACAGAAAAGGACAAAGACAAAGCTAAACACCGATAGATGTGCAGATAAAGCCATGTTCTGTTGATCTGCAAATAGTTCAGCGTGGCTACCGTACAGCTGTAACTGCCTGTCTGCAGACACATGAAGAAGTAGCACACATTATACGCACAGAGGGTCTTTGGCTCCATGCCCAGCTAATGTACGCCACGCCCTGTTTTGCTCTTACCAGAGGGCGTTCACTACAAACTGTGTGTCTGTATGAGAGTGTTGTTTAAAAGAAAAAAGGGAACTAGCAAACACTGTTTCCATCTGCACATGCTGTCGCTTACTCATGTGTAAAAATGCGTCTGTATATAACTCTGCATCCTTCACCCAGTTTGTGTGTGTGTGTGTGTGTGTGTGTGTGTTTGTGTTTGGAGGACAGAGAGGCAGACAAGTAAAACATGCTAATGCGTAATCAACTAATTAGCTTCTAGCAAATGCTGATGATTAGACACAGTGTGGCTCTCAGCAATAATATTGTCGAGTGTTAATGACTTCATCATCGCCTCTGTTCTATATGGGACCGGCCTTATATGTTCAATCAGCCATTCTCTGCACAGTGCATATAGGAGACTGCATGCAGGCTTTTCAACATGGTAGTGGTGCACAGTTGGGTTGTTGAGAAAACACAGATTGATCACAGACAAAAATTACAACTTTAAAAGCGGACCCATAACCTACTTCCTGCTTTGCCTCTTGATAGTTTATTAAGGAAAATCTACCAATGCCTTGTTTTTCATGTCTGCAGAATCGTCCCGGGTTTGATTGATACAAATCGTACCGAGCAATTTCCCACCTTTGATCTCGAAAGCTTTGAAAGTCAGCAACCATCCTATATGATGCCTTCATCGCCCGGTCTTCACTAATGCACCTGAATTCTAGCAGCTGTACAACACAGGAATCTTCTGAAGCTCTCTTCACTTTCTTTTTTAATTTCTAAAGCAGAGAGGACACCAAGAAGTTGGCTCATCCCATCTTCTAGCTTTTGAACTTAAATATCATGCTAGTAAAAGTAATACGCTGTTAGACCATTCATCTTATTCTATATCTTTTTCATCTTATTAGTGGCTATATTTCAAACTCAGCTGTCTTTTTATGATACCAGCTTACCTTTTGGAAAGAAATCAAATACGAGAAACACTTTTTTCATGAATGGGCTGCTTCATCATGTTCATATCAATGTCCACCGAGCAACCATGACTATCTTTATGAATATGTTTAACGTGGGACAACTTTTCAGTGCAAGATAATTGAGGGATTGTGTGCTGCATTCATAACTAAATATGACAAATAAAACCACAAAATTTAAGTCACAGTATTGTATAACTGGGGCAGATACCAGTTTGAGTGTGGCATTGCTGTAGGGACTTCAAATCCCAGTCTGAGTCAGCGTGTGGTTTATTATTAGGTTAAAGGGAGATTTCACTCGAAAAGAAAGCTCATCCTGCTCCAGTTATATCTGGCAATTTAGTCCAGGCTTTTCATTATGATAATGTTTCTCCAAATCTAGAAAGAGAAAGTTATTAAATTGTTGTGAAATCGATTCTCCGTGCAGGGGATAACTTTGTTTTCCTGTTAGATAAGGCTCCACTTTTCAGTCCTGGAGTCCTGTTATGTGTTGTAATTTAAAACCATCTTCTTTTTGAATGTTTCCGATGTGATGTATCGACTTTAAATGAGGGTATCTTGACATTTTTAAGAAAGGGGGGCGATCTTTGGAGGAGCACTGATCCAGTCAACAGTTCATTGTAAAGCTCGAGTTACGGTGAATCAGATGGAGCTTTGGCACTTCTAGTCCAGAGCTGAAGCAAAGTCTGCATGGAGGGAAAGATGCCCATGGCTCCGATTTCAAGGGGCTGGCAGCCAGGCCAGTGCATATGTTGTTATGGCTAGGAAGTTGACTTGGTCCTTTGATTATACGTCTGTGTGTGTGTGTGTGTGTGTGTGTGTGTGTGTGTGTGTGTGTGAGCGGCTTCCAGAGCAGATGTGCAGTTCAGAAATACTAAAAAGCAGTGTATGTGGACATGTATTACTCATGTTGTGGGGACATAAATCTGTTTACACAGTCACATTGTGGGGAGTCGCCTTCCTTACTGGGGCAAAACACAAGTCCCCTTGACGTAAATCATTAAAAGATGGCGCTTTAAACACCAGTGCCACCATTACCTCTAAGTTTTGTAAGTAAGTCAAACTGTAAGTGAAATGACAGAAGTACTAAAACTTTGAGAATTACATGATCATACAGGTTTCAAGAAGAAACCGATTGTTAAAAAAACACAAAACAACAACAAAGAGTGGGCAATAATATTTGAAATAGACATTTGCTAATTAGCAGTAAACATGTTGAACATAAACGAAAGTTAATAAAAAATCATCTTGAGCAGGACATTTCTGTACAAGATTTGATGGTAATCCATCCAATAGTTGTTGACACATTTTGCTTAAAACCACAAGTGTCGTATTCATGATGATACAAGAGGAAAAGTCAGGGGATAACCAATGTTATTAGGGTTCATCCTCTGGGCACCATGGATATGGATTTCATAGAATCCACCTAATAGTTGTCGATACATGTCACTAAAAAAACAAAAAAGTCACATCATGATGGTGCTGCAAGAAAAGTCAGGACTCACCAGATTCATAAGGGTTTATCCTCTGGGAAACATGAATGTCACCACAGATTGAAGCACCTTAATTGCAGCTCAGTGCATGTTCACCATCTAGTGTCAGTATATTCACCAGCAGCTTGTGCTTATATTCTCAGTATATAAATAAGGATTTGGCTATTAAAACCAACAGACAACACCCAAACAAGCTTATTTATTTTAGACATCACCTCCAAATGCAGTAAAATCCTAGTACATCCATAAAAACGGATCCCTCTTATAACCCATGTGCTCGGCTCTACAGTAGGACGAACGTCAGCATGCAGCTGTCGACAGCACCTGTCCAGACCTCACATCCACCCTCATGTGTGTCATAGGTGGAGGCTTCATACATGCACTCCTCTTCGCAGGAAATTGAATAAGTAACACAATGCAATCTGTGCCTCTTTGTATATTTTTCAGGTTTCATTGAAATGCTGTGTTTTTTTTGGGGGGGGGGGCTGCTCTCCAACAAAGGACTTTTATCTGTAACATCTCTAGAGCCTGAATGATGCACACATGCATGTCAGGGAAAATTCCTGCGTGGGTCCCTTCATACACATCTGCCAATCAAAAACTGTGCCCTTCATGCATGTTAGCCCCGTGTCATATGCAGATTCCTTTTGTGGTTTTGATGTCATCTGTGTGTGTGTGTGTGTGTGTGTGTGTGTGTGTGTGTGTGAGGGAGAGAGGAAAGAGATCAGATAAGCACATGGTAGAGGAGGAGCTTTCTGATTTATAGGAGCTTATTGAGGAGGAAATCGGCGTCATAGTCCAGTGGCTGTAATAAACGAGTAGACCTCCCTGCACTGCTCAGCATCAAAGAGACAGGCCAACCCCAACACACACACACACACTATATATATAACCACACACACACAGAGTCCTTGTTGCTGTCTTTCTTGCTCACTTCGCTCACAGAGTGACTCGCGGCAACAAAAGTCGAAGAGACTCAAAGTGTGGGAGGAAGAGCGAGCGAGAGGCAGAGAGAGAGTTTAAAGTGAGTCCGGCAGGGGTGAAGGGAGGCAGCGGAGAGAGAGGAGCGAGCGAGAGGCAGCCGAGTGGAGGAGTGAGGGGTGTGCCTGGCAGCGCTGGCCTTTGTTTCTGGGGAATTCCTGCAAACCACCACACCTTTCAGCCGCCTTCATTACAACTCTCTGATAGTTTTTGGGTAACATGCAAACTAAAGCGAAACGACCTTGGCCCATTTAGTCTTGATTAGCATGGAGAGCGAGTTTGTTAAAAAAGAAAATTGAACAGAGCATTGCACCAAGGCTACATGTGAACCATGGTTGTATCTGAACTTGACAAGAATGTGACCTGCGATCATGTTGTTGACTCTGGACAGAAGTTTTCTCTCATTAGCTTTAAGTGGGAGGATGTTGTGTTGTGTGTCTGCAGCCAAATGTTGTTCCAAGAGTAGTATTGAGAAATTCAAAGATTTGTGCAGCAGCTTCACTTAAAGATTCCCTCGGATTTACCTTTGGGAATCTTTAGATTCTGTTTTTAAGCATTAATGTTTGAAGTTGAAGTCATGTGACTTTTTGGATATGTTGTTGGGTTGTTTTTGGACGAGTATATCGACTATTGGCGAGTTCATTGCTGGTTGTTTTGGGGGGGTTTTTTGGTGATTTTTGTAATTATATTTTGCTACTTTAATGGTCTGTTAACCCAGCAGCAGAGGCCAGCGAAGGCAGAGAAACAGCATGTAGAGCCAGAATATTTTCACATTTAACTCAGTGAACTAAGGGTTTATTTCAACCAAACCAGAGTTGGTGTAACAGTGGAAAGACAAACAAAGTCAGTTTTATTTTCTACTTTACGATGAGTTAACAAGGCAGTTAAACTCGTCTTAGTTTGGTGAAAGCGAGAAACTTTTCAGAAGGTTTATGGCTGTATTTTTCTGTTTAAGAATGAAAATATGTTTTGAGTTGGTGGTTGCCAGTTGGAAAATTCTATGCCCAACCCCAGTATGTTAAGGATTTGAGTTGCCCTCTCGCATGTCTTCACCACTGTTGAGGTGTCCTTTGACTCTGAACTGCTCCACAGGCTGCGCCGGCTTGTACCGAGTTGCTTCCACGTGGGAGTGAGCATAAATGTGATAAGTGTCTGGCAGGGTGTTGCTGGGAGGAAAAAGCAAATTAGTTCAGCCAAGCATCCTTTTTTAAATGAAGGAGTATCTGTTTGAATTCTTAATAATGTGGCACACAAGGAAACAGAGACAGAAGTGTTGGTGTTCACTGCTATGTGGCAAACTCACAGGACTCACCATCCAGGTAAAATAGTGTTTCCTTAAATTATTCAGTGTTGTTTTTAAAAGAGAGAAGATAACTGGGCCCTCCTACACTTCTGTCTGCCCTGAACATCAAACTAAACTTGAACAGAAAACAAACAAAAAAAGTCCACGTTTCATTGGATCACATCTACCTGTCAGATTACGATGGCCACAGAAACTTGAACCCCTGTTATTGTCCCTCACCCTGCCCAGTGTTTTGTTTGAAACTGGACACTGCATGTCCCCCACAATGGTGGAGACTTGGCCTCACACACCTACACCCTCACCCAGCCTCCCTCCGCTTTACTTGTTCCCATGCAGGCCCTTTTGTTTTGTTGAACTCACTTGTGGTGCCTAAAAAAAAGGGAGTTGGCACATCTGTCCAGGAAAGTACACACACACACACACACACACACACACAGCCTGTTGGCAGACTGGCAAACAGCCACGTCTCTCGCCAAACTCGTCAGAACCCCTGAAGAGGGAGCTGTTGTTTTACTTGTGTCTCCAAACCTTCACCAGAAGGAATCCCAGCTCATCCATGATTCTAATTTTAACTCCTTTAGTTTGCAATTCTGTCTATTTTGTCTGCTTCCTGTGTTTCTGTTGCTCTCAGGTTCACGTCCACCAGCCTAAGCTTGCACTGTGATTTCAAATCTAGTTCTAAGTCAGCTCGGCCAAGTTTACGAGATGGGAAGACAGGTTTCATTTGATGATACAGAAATCTTCTTCAATCATCTTCTTCATTTTAGGATGCAAAAGTGAAGAGAATGTTCTGGTCATCCACACAATGTTTAGGCACTAGACAGAGGCCATATTAGCTCTGTAAGTTGAATACAGTTTAAATACGTAGGAAGCTTGTTGTCCACTCGAATAGAGCAGACACGATCATTAGTCAATTGACAGAAATGTATCTGCAACTATTTTGATAATAGATTAATCTTTAAATTTTCTTCTCAGACATTCTCTGGTCGCAACTTCTCAAATATGTAGAGTGTGAATATTGTGTATATTTGCTGGTTTTCTTTGTCTTATGTGATAGTAAACAGACTTTCTTTGAGTTTGGGGCTGTTTCTTTGTCATTTGAAGTTCCACATTTTTCACTGTTGGCTGACATTTTACAGAAAGCTAAAAATTTTGAGAAAATAATAGTCAGATTGATTAACAATGAAAATAGTTGTTAGTTTTCTCATAATTTGTATTATGGCCAATAAGAGCTTTTAAAAATGGAGCCCGTGTTTTTGGGAAGGAAAAAAACATTATAACGTCTCTGGTACCTTAAACATAAAGTGTAGCTCTGTATGTACCTGTGAAATTATCTCATAATGAGAGCGCTGTCTAGTAGCCAATGATATACAGTCAAGCCCAAAATTATTCATACCCCTGGCAAATTTTGACTTAAAGTTACTTTTATTCAACCAGCAAGTTTTTTCTTGATTGGAAATGACACAGGCGTCTCCCAGAAGGTGATAAGACGATGTACAAGGTAAGATAAGATAAGATAAACCTTTATTCGTCCCACAGTGGGGAAATTCACAAGAGGCATCATTGTGGAAAAAATTATTTCTCAGCTTTTATTTACATTTGAACAAAAAGTGGCATGTCCAAAATCATTCATACCCTTTGCAAACTGTCACAGTCTATGGGAAAATCCAAAGTTCTATACCAATCCAAATAGTCCAAGCTGTTCTGAAGCATCCTAATTACCCTGATTCATTGGGAACAGCTGTTTTAATCAACTCAACAGGTGAAAAGCAGCACTCTCTCTGCAGTTGCTTTGTGGACAGTCATGGCTAAGACAAAGGAGCTCACTGCACATTGGGGCTGCTCACAAGTCAGGAAAGGGCTATAAGGTCATATCTAAATGTTTTCAGTTCCAGTGGCTACAGTGCAAAGTGTTATTAAAAAATACAAGATGTTCTGCACTGTGAAAAAGAGGTGAAAAAGAATCCAAGGATCACCACCAAGGCCATCCTGGTGAATCTGGGCTCTGCTGGTGGCAACGTCTCAAGGCAGACAGTCCAATGAACACTGCTGGGTTCCACAGACCCAGACCAAGCCTTCTCCAGATAAGGCACACAAAAGCCCACTTGGCCTTTGCAAATGCTCATCTGGACAAAGACTTCTGGTCTTCTGTTTTATGGTCAGATGAAACAAAAATTGAATTGTTTGGCCACAATGATTTATCCTTCATTTGGCGTGAAAAAGGAGAAGCCTTCCCCATCCAACACCATCCCCACTGTCAAACGTGGTGGTGGGAACCTAATGCTTTGGGGGTGTTTTTCAACCAATGGACCAGGGAACCTAATCACAGTAAACGGCACCATGAGCAAAAAGAGCAACACATCAAGATTCTCAACAACAACATTAAGCAGTCTTAACGTTTTGCAGTGGCCCAGCCAGAGTCCCAAAACACTTGAAAGTGGTGAAGAAATGGTGAGAATCTGTGGAGGGGACTTAAAGATCTGTGGTGAGGGATCAGGGTGATGGCAAGGAGACCCTCCAACCTGAAAGAGTTGGAGCTCATCACTAAAGATGAACGAGCAAAAATACCAATGGAGACATGCAAAAAGCTGGTCAGCAATTATAGGAAGCATTTGATTGCTGTAATAGCCAACAAAGGCTTTTCTAGTGATTATTGACAAAGCTATGAATAATTTTGGACATGCCACTTTTTGTTCAAATGTAAATAAAAGCTGAGAAATAATTTTTTCCACAATGATGCCTCTTGTACGTCGTCTTATCACCTTCTGGGAGACGCCTGTGTCATTTCCAATCAAGAAAAAACTTGCTGGTTGAATAAAAGTAACTTTAAGTCAAAATTTGCCAATGGTATGAATAATTTCGGGCTTGACTGTACGTTTGCGTTTTTTAATGAAAAGGCTGAGATATTTCTCACGTCAGGTGTAAATAGGATACAGATAATTCATACTGAGTGGTGATGCTGCCTGAACAGAATACATATCAATTAAAGAGTCAGCATCGTTTCTCAGGTCATTTAAAAAACCTTGGCAGTCTTTAAAGGTATTAACAACATTAAAGGCTTCTACAATAATATGTTTGTTTGGCCCCTGAAGATGAACTCATTTTCCATTTATGAATAGCCAGCAGCAAGATAACATTACATGCATCTGTTTCATGTAATCTGCATTAGTAAACAAGCTCTTAACTTTCTCGCTGTACGTCAGTGATATTGTTCCTTTTAGGAAGCCTCGGGGACCCGATATTGGAGGATGTTTTATTGCAAGTTAGTGAAGTAAGAATATTAAAGCACACACACACACACACAGGCACATGGAGCGACACACACAAACAGGCCAACATATGAAACTCATTTATCAGAATTCACTTACCGATCCATTAACCATCCCACCGCGCCTCCTGTGTCACATGTATCGTACGTTTTTAACATGTATCTCTAACACACACGCACACACACACACACACACGTGCTCTGTGTGTGTGTTAATTACAGCCATAATAAGCACTTGGATGAGAACTAAGTTTGATAAGACCCCTAATGGAAAATGTGATTTGGGAAGTTCTCTCTCTCTCTCTCTCTCTCTCTCTCTCTCTCTCTCTCTCTCTCTCGCTCTCTCATACATCACTTCTTAATTGTTAGTCCTCCTAATGTGTTTTTCAGGGATTTACTCTTTTCATATTTCACAATAGACAGAAGCACCCAGTAATTATTTTCTGCCACTGTTGCCGTGGAGATGATATCTACAGTCACATGACGGCCTCCCAAGGTGACCAGGAAGTGGTTTTACGGCGACGTAGGGTGGGGGGTTATGGGTAAAAGTGTCAGTTGTGTGCACGGCTTCATTTCTTGATTTATGTGGAGGCTGTAATGACATCATATTCAACAGTGGAAAGGGTAATAAATTAGACATCAGCTAATGGAGGCTGAGCTGTTTCTTTGTTCGCTCTCTTCTCTTCTCTTCTCTTCTTCATTTTGCCTGTAAAGTAAATACACTTTTGATAGCCTTCAAATTGATGTTGAAACTAGAATTTATGCACAAGGAGTTTATTGATAACAAGAATCTTGCATTTAAGAGTCTGTCCTTAACTTAAACTATTGTGCAAAATTCCATTGATCTTGTGCACTAACAAAACTAATTGCTCTAATCACATACTGTAGATAAATGCTATGAATGTTTTGCTTCTGCAGTCTAGTAATATGTCTAGTCAATATTATCCAGCTTGTATTAGATCACTCTTATGTAACAGATGTATTAAAATTATAAAAACAGTTAACTCTCCGATTGCCATGCTGTTTTTATATGGGACATAGGGGTCACGTGGAACATTCAAATCCTCAGAAAACAAAACTGACTTGAAAGCTCAAACTTATATAAATTACAGGATATTTAAGTTTACCGATGCAATTGCTGTGTGCTTGTGATTCAGTTTTATGAAGCTGACACGATCCAAAAATAATTCAGAAATCCTCCAAAAGTCTGTTCTCGTTTAAAAAAGAACTTTGGAAATCCCCTTTTGCTCAGCTCTTTAACTCCTCGTTGCTAACACAGGCCTCTCCGGGCACCGGCGGCCAAAAATACAGGCCTTACAGGCTGCATCTGGAGAAACAAACAGCTGCACCACGGTCAACAACACCATCTCCAGTTTGTGTGGAGCTTCACGGAAACATGACGACACCCGTGTGGTGGAGATCAGGTGTCCGTGATGTTCTTTAGCAGACACTGAGTTGGACATGCAGCTCTGTCAGTAACATCACAGTGCAAACAATGAGCATTTGCACTGAAAAATGGAGATTTGCGGCAAAGAAAATTCAAAAGTATGTATATAAAAAAAAAAAATGGGATAAGTGTCAAGTTGTGCCAAGGAGCTTTGCAGTAAAACAAATCCAATCAAAATTGTTCTCAATGTGGCTGCCAAAACAGGGAGAGCTGCTCGGCTTCCTGTGCTTTATTCTCTGCAGCCTTTGTGTACATGGAAAATGTTTACACTTCAACACATAGACATGGTTATATTCAAATGGGTTAGACAAAACACGATCCATAATGAATACTTCAGTACGTTTTTGATGAGACTTGTTTTCTCAAATACACAGAAAATTTAATGATGTGCGAAAATGTGTCCGTATAGATTTGGAAATATCTCATTTAAATTTTCAGTCACTACTATGTGGAGTAAGTTCAGGCAGCTTCGAGGCCTCTAAGTCATCTTAAACACATCTGTGTTAGTTCGGCACATCTGGATTTTGGGACTTTCTTTCTTTCCTCTAGATTTGCTTAAGCTCAGTCAACTTGGATGGAGAGCATCTGTGCCTTAAAGCCATTCTAAAAATAAACACGGGGAGTCACGTCTGGGTTTTGACCGGGCCGCTCAACAAGTCCAACACTGAATTTCTCCACTTTTGGTTTTGGTTGTAAAAGCACACTTTAGGTTGTGTCATGTTCATGTGTAAATTGTTGGCTGAGGAGCTCAATATTAATTTAATCAGGTCCTCGTTGGTTTGCGTGCTGCCATAGGACGCCCAAAGCCCTCTCTTACTTTCCCTGTCTTTATATTATTTTACTGTTTCTATTAGATTATATTTGAGCTGAAATGGGGAAGACACAGTTAAATTCAGTCCCACAACTTTAATCTCAGCAGGCGATTGAATTGTACATATGTTTACTCAATTTACAAGGAAATCCAAATTCTCTTCTCTAATTATAAAATTCTCATATTTCTTGTTCTCTCTCTTTATTTGCTTCCGTCACAACTCATTTGTGTCACTCATTCTTCCATCACATTCAGTCAGAACACACCTGAACACGCTTTCTCCGGTAATGTTCTTGAATTTAAGAAACTAAATTTGCCATCAGATGAGAAAATGCATTGATAAGACCAGGTACAGACCCAAGGGCTGATGCAGGAGAATAAATGTTGCATCATCTTACAGATTTTATATAATTTATACAATCCTCTCACTTCTATGTGGGATTTGTTGTTTGACAGGTATTAGGAAAGTAAAAGATGGGTTATTTATTCAACAGTGTGTAGCCTTACTGGCAACATCCCAATTAAGATGCAGTATAACCCACCATTTGATCTCAGTGGCTGTGAAAACTTGGTGATGGCTGATGTCATGTTTTTTCCGAGGCGGCAGGAGATTTCATCATTGTAATAGAATCGACTTTGATCATTTGGCCTCCACACTCACATCTAAAGGTTTGGTTGCCCAGGAACAAAACACACTCACACACACACTGCTTGTTACAGTAATAGTGAGCATGTACCGTAGGTATACTGTCAGTAATAAGGCTATTGACATGTCTTTGATCACTGGGATTGTCTCTCCCTGAGGAGTACAGGCAAGAGGATTAAGACACCTGTCTTCCAGTGCAAGTTTGCTGTGCACCAATTAGAAGAGACGAATGTGTGTGGTTACAGGATTGCCATAGAGATCGGCTAGTGTGTGTATTGTACAGCTTATATTTATAATAGAGGCTTTAGGGATTGAATGCAAGACTCACATCAGTCTAGTTTAGTTTTACTTTTATTTGGCAGTTCAGCTGTCGGCTGTTGATTTTTCCAATGATGTCTGAGTGTTTGCATCAGTCGCCCACAAAGGACAAAGAAAAAAAAACAATTTTGACTTAGATGTAATTAGGAGCTTATGTTGCAGACATTGCAGCAGAATGTAAAGCTGAGTGAGTTTAAGACCAGAAGGCTTGATTTTTGTCTGAAAACATCTGTCTGAGAAATGAAAAGATACTAACTGTGTTCTTCTATTCATGTCCAGCTGTAGACATGGGTATGTATGGTGTGTGTGTGTATATTGATTTGTTATAGTCTTTCTCAGTGTGTGATAACATATTAGTAGCAAAGACGCCCAGTAAAATTCAGCCTTTTTTTCTGTTTCCACAGACGGTCGGAGGAGGAAGTGGACATGGACAAGGTGACGGCTGCCATGGTGCTGACAAGTCTCTCCACCAGCCCGCTGGTCAGGAGTCCACCTGTCAAAGTGAACGGTGAGCATCACGGCTATTAAACAAACTCCCTAAGAGGAGACACAGCATGTTTTAAACTTCACAGTTTAAAAATGAACACATAAAAAAGTAGCTCATCCTCAGCCTGTAATTTGTATGTTCTGCTACACACTGACTTTTCATTCCCTCGCAGCTGTTATCTTGTGAATGCATGTGGAAGCTTAGGTTGATAAATTACCGCCACCTGCTGTGTTTTAGGATCCTCTCATCAATGACTTCTGCAAATCCACAGAAAAGCACAATGAGTCTGGAGCTCTGCCACTCGTCACTGTGGCGGAAATCCAAAGTGCCCCCAGTAACTGCAATCACGTGCAACCACTTAGATCGTCAGCGCAACCGACCGACTGTTCGTTCAACCAAGCAGACGTGCAGCCAACCCTCCAAACACCATGCAGGCGTTTATCGCAGTCGCACATACAGTACACACCCGGTCAGATGTTAAATGTACATCACATACATCATGCACATGTGCACAAAGTAGATTTTAAATACCAACCGTACAGTTCTATCACAATGAAGTCATACAGATGTCACACCCATGAGCACATGTTGGAGATCATACAATGTGCATTTACATCAGTACACACAGTAGGTTCTCGAGCATCGTGCACACTTAGACATTCAAGTCAAGCCAAGCACCATGGCTGACATTTATTTCTCATCATCTGCCATATGTCGCTTATCGAAAGATGTTTTCTTATCTTGATATTATTAGCATTTTATTCAGTCATAATATTTGCTTTTCTGCACCGCAAAACCAAATGCATATCAGAGCAGCTTTCTTATTGTCGTGAGCCACTTCCTCTTTTCTGGAAAGAAAGAAGCAACAGAGGAGAGACACCCCACCAAGAAGCGGCTTTAAACCAAAAGAACTAGGTCTGCCGAACTCTCTCACTCTCTCTCTCTCACACACACACACGCACACTGTACCTCGAAACAAACATGGACTTAAAATACACACTCAAGTACACACTCCAAAGTTTTCCCCAGCCTCAACCTTCACAAAGTGAAATGCCTTTTGTAGCCGATATTCAAAAGAAACGTTTCTTTGATCTAAAAAGGAAAACAAGACCTTGGAAGTGTCTCAGTGGAATCACAGAAAAAGAAAGTAACCTTTATTTTCTTGTGTCACAGTCAAAAGTAGCGCTGGGAGGCTCTTTTGTGTGAAGTGCAAATAAAGCTGTCTGAACTTAATTGAATGTCTTGATCTCCCATCAGTGACAGAGGAACACCCACATGTTTTGTTGGGGTTGTTCCATCTACAAATATGACTGAAGAAATTGGATTTGTTAGATTTACTCTCACCCTTCTTTCATCCCTCCCCTCCGTCCCTGCTCCTCCCCCCTTCTCTCTTCACATCCATCTTCTCAGAGAGTGGTTCGTGGAAGGACAACGGCTCAGCTGGACCCTTCACCCCATCTAGCAACAGCTCTTCAGGTGGCTACTGGAGCTGGTCTGCCCCCAGCGACCAGTCCAACCCATCTACACCTTCTCCACCGCTCTCCGCCGACAGCTTCAAGCCCTTCCGCGTGCCCAGCCTGGGCGGCGTGGGACCCGGCCCTGCGGGGCCCGAGGACCCCAGCCTGGACGAGCAGGATGGCAGCAGCCTGCTCTTCGATGAGCCCATCCCTCGCAAGCGCAAGGTGAATACTGTGGCCCTACTGTAGTAGTTGAAAAAAAGAAATGGTCACACAATTTCTTCTTCTTTATCATCCTCTTTTGGTTGGCAAACATCAAGACAGCCATCATCTGGTGAAAAGTGGAACAGACACAGGCCTCCTGCTCTTCATCATTACTTGTGTCATTTAATGGAAACTGAACTCCGGATTTAGTTATTTTCATTTACATGTTTTCATAGTGATTTAATTTGAAATGCTACCCATTAACCAAGTAATCAGTAATTCCTGTACAGGAGTCAGTCCACTGATCACTGAGATTAAAAAAAATAAACATATAAGATTCATGATCACAGAGAAAGTTATATTCTTAACTTTACTGCAACACAGCCCCGTAACATGTAAAAGATTACGTCTCCAAACACTCCAGTCACATTAAAACCTGAGGCTGGCATCTTCAGATTTATCTACTCGCACATAGTATTTTTTTCTGGGGTGTGAAAAATGCAGTGTGAGCAATGGTGTGGAGATGCATTTTCAGATTAAGCTATCTTAGTATGGAAGGTCTAAAAGAACGTTCAGAGTATCCAATAAACCTTCAAAGAGTTATTTTCTCTCTGGCAAGTTCCAATTAAATTGGCCAGTTCTCACCTCACACACACACACACACACTGTCGAGGAAATAAAAAATGTTCTGTGATCATGACCCTTTGTGCCCCGGAGGGCTTAGAAAGAGTCACAGCAGCCGTGTAAGACTTTTCTTTTATTTAAGTGCGGAGCTGTTATACAGTCACATCGTAAAGGGGTTTAAAAAAGAACGGCGGAGATGAAAATACGACAGGAAAGGACACGTGGCCTTTTGCTCCGGTGGTAGTTTTGTCTTTGCTGCGCGACACACACACACACAACCAACACACGTTTCTTTCTCGCTCATCACTTCGGCTGGTCTCATCTCTGTATGGCACACACCACTGACAGCTCGTCACATCCACAGCTCAGTGTCGCTCTCATTATTTTTTCAGATGTGTATTGCTTTGCTCTCTCTCTCTCTCTCTTTATCTCGCTCTCTCCTTATCAGCACTTCTACTCACTGGTTTGTCGTGCGCTGTCATATCATCCATCTATCCCTCCTTTCTCTCTCTCTCTCTCTCTCTTTCCCTTCTCCAGTTCCTCTCCTGCTTTTCTCCCCTTCCTTTGTGTGCATGTGTCCTCCCCAGACATTAGCCCTTCATAATTACTTCTCAGCCTTCACATGCAGCCGCTCCGCAACGGCAGTAATGATTTTAATACCGACTACAGCAAACATACAGATCCCGCCGCCCCCACGTACCCTCTAAAAATCGATAAAGACTCTTGGGTGAGCTGCACATCGGCAACCGCACTGTATTAATTGGGGACCTATCAGAAAGAAGGGCATGGAGAAGAAGAGGGAGGGATTTAGAAGTGGTGAAGAGGTTATGGATAAAGAATTAAAGGGGGAGATTACAGGAAAAAGAGAGAGTAGAGTGTGTAGGGAGACACAAGCAGATTCTCTAATAGCCTGGATAACAATGTAGTTGACTTACATAAACACACACGTGCCATATGTGTGATGCCAAGGTTTCACATGAAATTATCTACACCCTCCTCCTCTTGTGCTCTCACTTCTCTCTTGGCAAGACAATACAGTTCGGAGCTCACCATTTAATTAACTGTGAAATGCCTCCTTTAAAGGGAATAACACTCACGCACACACTCGCTCACTAACACACAGAACGAGCTTTTGTTACCCAAAGACAAAACGATGCAAGGGGGACAGATGATTGCTGTGTGTGCGCGCGTCGCCGAAAGGAAGGAGGAAAATTAGAAAAAACAACATGTTGTCAAAATTAAATCAGCCCCTCAACAATAGTTTGATAGACAGGCCCATGAAAGCATTTATAATGGCTCCGAGCGGGGAAGCAGGAGGGAAGGGAGAAAGCTCACAGGGTTTTTCTCTCCATGAAAAACAATGTCCAGCCTCTCTAGGAGGCCAGTGGTGTAATTACATTAGATGGATAAAAAAAATACAGGAGTCTCACTAGCTCACAACCCAGAGAAAAATGTATTGTTATTCAGCCTCATTCAGCTCTGAGATGAATGTGTGTTCAGAAGAGCGCCACAGAAAGCTGGTACGCTAAAGCTGTGGGTCCGCTTTTTCACACTCTAACAAAGATCAAGGGGCATGAAGTGTGAAGCTGTTTAATTCCTTTGTTGTCAGTATCCAGTGAATATTCACCTTTTTACTGAAGTGGAGTATGACTGTGTTTGCAATGTGACATGAGAAACATGATCCACATTTTTCAGTAGCAGAATAACCACTTAAAAAATGCCATGATTCTAACCTTTGTTTCATATCATCCTGCCTTTCTCTCTCCCACCTTTTGTTGTCAGTTTTCTGCAGTAGTTTCAAAATGAAATGCAAAAATTCCACAAGAAATATTTGAAAATAAAATTATATATATACCAACACAGAGGTCATAGAGGTGTATCAAAAATCAGGTTTTGAAAAACAGGTTTTGAAGTCAAAAGTCAGTAGTGTGTGACGTGCAGCAACTCCTCAGGATATGTCACTGTCTAGTTTCCCACTGATGTTGCTTGTCAGCTCTCTAGAAAATGGGCAATTGCATCACTTTCGCTCCTGACAGTGGCACATCCCGGCTGCTGTACCTCACCAACTGCATCTGTCTGTAGGACACATCTGTTGTGAGCTGTGTGCAACAGTTGACATGCGTCAAATGAATCCTGCTTGTTTCTGAGAGAGCTCCTGGAGTTCCCAGAAAAATGAGGAACACTAAAATCTACAGTAGTTTTTATCCAATGAACTAGAAAATACGGCCGTGAAATAAAACCTAATGTTCTCATTCAGCCATTTCCAAGTTTATCTCTGAAAAATATAGTCTTGACATGTGAGATTCTGTGATTTTTCAAAACCAACTGGAGAATCAAACATGTACAGGAGAGGACTCCCTGGCTATGATTGTTATTTACTCTGTAGTTACATGAGAGCATCGACCAAGCATGAAGAACAACCACATCTTTCAACAGCAGTGTTTCTGACTGTGCCGTGTGTGTTTCTTGCAGAACTCCATGAAGGTGATGTTCAAGTGCCTGTGGAAGAACTGTGGCAAGGTGCTGAGTACCGCTGCTGGCATCCAGAGACACATCCGCACCATCCACCTGGGGTAAGACACACTGCATACACTACGTACAGCCCGCCTCCTCTCTGACCCCTCCAACCAGCTCCATTGTCAAAACAGCACATTAATGGCTGATGGATCATCGCCACAGTAACACTTACTGCTCTGGGTGATGGTGGGGAGGTGACAGTTTAAAGGAGAATGAGCACAGGGATATCACACATTTATACCGTCATTCAATTTAACTGTGGCCACTCTGCCACACTGATTAACTGCAGATGATGGTGTTTATTAGATTGGAGGAGTGACATTAATGTTGAAGGGGGGCAGGGGTCTCATGTGATTGCTCTGACACATACATGTAGAGTAATCAGCATTCATGGGGAATCTTCTCCTTATTTCCCTCTTTGTTTTCATCTGATTTCAGGCGTAACTGTGACTCGGACTGCAGCGACGGCGAGGAGGACTTCTACTACACAGAGATCAAGCTCAACACGGACTCTGTGGCCGACGGGCTGAGCAGCCTGTCCCCCGTGTCCCCGTCCGTCCTCTCTCCCCCTCCTCCTCCCCCGTCTCCTCTCCCTTCTCTCAGCCAGCTGCCGGACTCCCACAGACCTCCGCAGTCCTCTGACACCAAGGAGCCTCACACCGGCGGCACCACCCCGCTCAGCCGCTCTGCGCCAAGCGCACTCTACCTCATCCACACGGACCACGCCTACCAGGTAAACACACACACACACCAGCGAGATTGAGATCAATGTACAACACACACAGTCATACATGAAGATAAAAGGATCGATGCACTCTCTGGATCAATATACACACCGCAACACACTTATCAGACCACACACAAAACGCACATATTTTCTCTCACACACTACAACCAGGCTCCTCATTATCTTGATTATGTGTCACAGTGTTTACAAAAAGAAAACTAATGATGTCACAGTGACTTGTGGTCCCATCACTCCCGTTAGCAGCTGTGGTAACAGTTGTATCGACACAAGGCAGCAGGTTTGAGAAAGTAATCGTGGGTGGAGAAATGACACAATCCATTTTAATGAAGATTTCATATTAATCTGTGAGTCTGACAGTAATATGACAGATGTATATCTACAGGTTTTATTAGCAACAGAAGTTAGTGTTTAATTGAAGAGTTTTCACCTAAAGGTTGCTCTCAAAAAATCTGACTTTTAGACTTTTACTGCAAAAAAGGATGGAATCAACTTGAGGCTCACTTGCGTTTACATATTTGTCTGCTGATTTCAGGAAGCAAAATTTGTTTAATGTGACTAATGTTCAATGACCGAATATAAAACATTTTGACCTTTGACCTCTGTCCCTCAGGCCACGGCTCCGGTGTCCATCCCGTCCAGCAGCAGTAACTCGGCCGGCTCAGCCTCCACCAGCTTCACTCCCACCAACAGCTCGAGCTTTAGCATCTCCTGGCAGTCTCCGCCCGTCACTTTCACTGGGAACACGGTGAGGAAACTTGAACGCACACACACAGACCAAACAGAAGTTGTTCCATGTGGGTTCTTATAATCACAAATACATCTGCCATCTTCAGGTATCTCCCAGCAAGAGCCAGGGCTTCGGCGAACAGCGCTCCCAGACCATCGCCGTCCTCTCGTCCCCTCCCAGAGCCACCACTGCCCTCAGGTACTGAATCCTCACTGCTCGCTTAGTTTTATCTGACATTTACTTCTTTAATTAAAGGCCAACAAATTGAATTCACATATTACCAAGAATTACGTCTAATACGATTTTCGACTTGAAGCTTACAGAGTGAAAATGAAAAATGGAATATTGACTCTCACAAATCAGCTCAGTGACTCTTAATTAAACAGAAGTTGTGATTTGTCGGCTCAGTTCAGCCTCTGTCTTGACTAATCCACTTCAATAAGGAGCCGAGCTGTTTTCGATGGTATGATCTATGTGGTGTCTACTATTGTCCAGTTGGGCTCAAGAGAGGGTGATGAATGCATATTGAAGGGTCATAGTTGACTGTTGTTGGTTTAGCTGCACATAGAAAAGATGTTCCTGTGAAAAACAAGGAATATGCAAACAATTGCATTCTGGTTTTATTTATGTTTTACACAGCGTCCCAACTTTTCTTGGAACCACAGGTTTCTGCAAGTTAAGATTAGAATTTATCCATCATGACAGTTTAACCTGTTATTCTCCACCTCTCCTCTCCAGTCGGAAGGTGCGTGGCGAAGGGAAGAAGTGCCGTAAGGTGTACGGGATGGAGAACCGCGACATGTGGTGCACCGCCTGCCGCTGGAAAAAGGCCTGCCAGAGATTCACCGACTGAGCGTTTTCCCGCCAACTTCGCGGCGAACCTCGCCAACAGGGACTGCTGCCTTTCGCCAGAGAACAGGGGGAGGGGCATCATTTTGCATGCATTTGGTTTTCTTCAGCTCAAAGTCGCAACCGTCCGTCAAGCTCCGGCTCCGCCCCTGTCGTCGCCCCGCTCAGCTCAACTGAACCACTCCAGCTGTGGAAGGAACCAAAGGACAGCGGAGTCACCTTTTACATTGCCGTCCAGGATTCCCAGTACTGCCTCGCCATTCCCATTGTTCCCAGTTTTGGGAAACCCCAGTGCAGCTAAACAGTGTAAAGAAAAAAATAGATCTAAAGATTTCTCCTGTTTTTTATGTTTGGTTCAGTGTTGCATCTTTCTATGTTTTGTAAAGCTCTGGTTTTTAAATGGAAAGTCTTGTCAAAGAAGGGGTCCAGAACAAAGGCCAAAAGCTTTTTTTGTGTGTTTTGTTAAGAGAAAAACTTTTTTATCCAAAAGAAGAATGGGCCTCTTTGCTGCAGTTTTTGAAGAACGTTGTGAAAAAACGTGGAGGTAAAGCTTGCAGTTTTTGTTCTTCCTTCAAATTGTTCATCTCTCGTTTTATTTCTGAACTTTTCGAGGTGATCTTTCATCACCAACATCACAGCCTCTCCCGGTTCCTCACCTGCTCTTCAGTCCTGACAGCCCCGAGGGAATGTACGGCAGAGCCGGGAAGGGCAGGTTGACACGTAGAAAGAAAGGGAGGAAGAGAGACACACAAGGTGAATGATCAATGCAAAAAAGATACTATTTACAGTCAGGGAAAGCAGATGGACCATGCCAGTGATTTACCACATAAAAACAGCATTCACACACACACACAAACACACAATCAAAGCAGAAAACAGGACCTGTTTTCTATGTCACTTTTTTACCCAGTTGATTCATTTTCTTTGTTTTATCAGGGATGTGATTCTAAAGAAAGCAAAAACCAGCAGCTCAAAACTTGGGGTTATACTGTATACAGCACTATCTCAATGGCTTCTCTCTTTCATTACACATGACAACTTTGCAACCAAAAACTACTTTCACTTATTCTTTATGTTTTTGGTTTTTGTTAAGGTGCCATGTTTACTGTTGTTGACGTAGTTCTCTTTCCTCTTTGTGTTTCCCCCTTTTTGACTGTTTACCTACCACCTGCTAAAGAAAGTGTGTTAAAAGACCTTCCTGACAGCACTGGAAGCATGGAGTCAGCAGCGTGCGAGGCCATAAAAAGATAAACATCTTTCACCACACGCAGAGAGACAGATTGCCCTCCTCCTCAACTTTTACACCTTCCCGAAGGGGAACAAAATATCTTTGTGTTTACGTCCGCCACGGAGGCGCATCTTATGATCGGTTAACCAAAGGGGGAGGGCTGAAAACCAAAAGTGAGGCACTTGCACTGTATGTGTGTAACGGAGCACTTGGTACATTTGTGGTTACTTCTTGAGAGCTGAAAATGTTCCACTGGCACTCGACTGAACTGCTTATAAAAGGAAGTAAAAGCAAAAAAAAAAAAGCGAATCTTTGACCACCCAGGCGTGTCTACTTTTTTAACCATTATTTGCTCCAAGAGTTTTGGGTGGACTACGTAATAAGCACTTGATTAGGTCACCCCTTTTGTTGTTTAACGTGCACGGCACATTTCATTCACTTGGCGACATGCAAGCAGAGCTCAGGCTCTCGTGAGAGTCCTTGCAATCGGCTCGTGAACTTGTTACAAGGTAAAAGGTAAAGAGTGGGATTGGTAGGAAAAAAAATGCCTGATTTGTCATTTGAATGTGTTCATTTGAATTCCAGCCTCCTTGTTTGGCTCATAGGCAGGAAACAAAATCACAAGGCCAAATAGTTTACAGATGTTCACTTTGGAGTGATAAATGGACCAACTGTTTTGTTACCTGGGGCTGCGTTCTACTTTATTACACTGCGTTTATGTTCTGAAATTGATAGAAATGTCCCGTGTTCTAGTTGAGACAAATGTTTCCACCAACAGGCACATTGTGATTCTGTTCCTGCATTTATTGTCTGCATTATATGAAATGTGTTTGAATGCACGCTCAAGTCTTCATTGGCATTTCTGTCACGCGCACACAGGATCGTTATACACCAGAAATATTCAGAACCAACACCAGCTAATAAACTCACACGCTCCCCCATGTTAATATACAGTACTTCTGCACCTAGCTCTGTCATGTTTGCTCAACTGTGTCTGCTTTTTTTTATTTTCTGTCTGTTCATGTATAATTTTAGTTCTTGTATTTTCTGTAAGCTCCATATTTAAGACCAGTTAGCTCAGTCGTTACATCTGCCACCTTATGAACAAGACAGGTTCAAGTGTGACGTGAGGAAATAATGTACCGTTCAACCTGTCGGGCCTCTGTCGTTTTGAATATAGGGATAGCCTTAAAGTCGCTCTTTAAAAAAAACACATTGTGCTTCTTCCATTTCATTCCATTGATGTTTCAGTAAGAAATATTTAGATTATCTCGAAACTGATTTGCCATTGTATTATGTGAACGTATTATTGTTTAAGAAAAGATAAATCTATATATACGTAAAGGAAAAAACATGTTGGAATTTTAGATTCAAAGCAGAAAAAAAGGCATTGATTTGGCTGTTTTTATTTTTTTCCATATATATATATGAATATATATACTGTTTATGAATTTTGTTTTCATGTTCTGCTGAAGGAAGTGTTTTGTAAACTGCAGGAGGGAGCCCAGGAATAATCCTCACTGCGGGCCACGCTTGTTATGCTCTTTTTCAGTGAGTGTGACCCACACTCTCCCGCCTGGAGCTCCTTCACGTCACGCTCACCGCTGCCAAGCGGTCGAAAACCACAGTTGATTAAAACCTTTATCTTATTTCCAATTCTCCTCTCCCGGTGTCACGCAAGCCCACTTTCAATTAGTTTGATTGACATCTTGGTGTGTTTGCGTCCTTCTGTGTGTGAACGTGAAGGAGCCCCTGGCAAAGTATGCAGGCTGCCACTGAAGCATGGTGCTCTGCCCCCCCCACCCAGCATTTCTACTGCTCCTCCCAAGGCGTTACGCCCCTTTATCAAATGGCCTGTGGCGTTTCCCTGTCAGGTATGTGTGCAGGTCGAGTCCACTGCGAGGCTCCTGACAAACACACTTTGGGGGTTCAAAGATGTTTTTGTTGCTCCAGACCTCAGCGACTGGATGTGGCTGATGTTTTGTTTTTTTAGTTTTTTTAACTCCATGCACTTCCCACTGCCCTTCCTCCATCATTGTGGTGCTTCATGTTTGTGTCTCCTCCATCGATGTGTGTAAAAATCTGGCAGCCAATCAGATTCTGTCAGGGTTCTGTCCAGGAACAAGTCCCTACAGTAGTTCAGACTATTCACAGATTCTGGCAAGACTGGATATTTTAAGTGGCAGCGTCTCCAGGCAGCTAATTTAAGTTCTCTCCTGATGCTGATTCTAGGTCAGCATTGCGTCGATCAAATGGCTTGGCAGAAGATTTGACCAAAATAAGCTAATCGCGCACCCTGTGTTTAGGGTAAATCCAAAATGACCTCTAAAGGATAATCGCTGCCATATTTCTCAAACCTGTCCGTCTCCTCGTAGATCAGTGAGGAACTCTGGGATTTGTTTGTGGACTGTGACCTGGCCTGCATCATTGTACTGAGAACATCTTGGTCCCATTCACTGCCAATGGCACAAAGATGGCCTTGGCATTAAGGGGCTTTCAAAGACCCTTGGCCCAGGTCTGTCTTTGCTTACTGTACATTGTGGTGCTGTGGCCCCGGCAGGGAGGAGATATGGAGGTGCTATATTCCCATGCAGTGCTGTTTCTCCCATGTGTCCTCTGATCATATTAACTCCATTTTGTACACAATGTTGTGCTGTGGAACATGAAAATAAAAACACCCTGCCTCAAGTCTACCGAGTGTCCAGACACGAGTTAGTGAGTGGGTCGCCCCAAAACCTCTGTTCTCTCACCTGCTTCCTCATCAGTTTTCTTTCAGAGCTGATTACTGTCTGCCCATTGATTGGGTTCAGCCCTGTAGGTCAGAGCAAAGTGGATGAAGTTCACAGGATATGAAACTAGTGCAGTTTGTGTTATATTACAACAAAAAGTACAAATTCATATGTGAAAGCATTGAAGTACTTTCAATTTTCAAACAAAGCTAACAGTTAATTCTTGACTGTGGAAACAACAATTTCAACTCAAGGTCCACTTACTTGTTTGTTCTGGAGCTTTTGACTATGTCTTGTATCAGTTGTCATGGAACTGTAGTTTAAACTTAGCACGTTCCTTTAATTGCATAACTGAGCAAACTCAATCTGCTGATCAAAACCATGTGAGACAGTCCAAAGCTCCAGAAGGAGTGAGTGAATGGTCCCTGGGTTAAGATTGTTTTGTCAGCTAATATCCAAATAGTTTTGAATTTTCAAACCAGCTTTTAAGCATCACCCGTATTCGCATTCTTACTCAAAATGTTGCAAAACTGAAAGAAATTGTCGTTTGAACTGATATTTAGACCCAACAGATGATCACGTCATAGAGATCTTTGAGACATCGGATAATTTACTTCCTTTTAGTGCGAAGCTGGCAGACAAAAGGGAGATCAAGAGGCTGCATAATTACTCCATAATTGACACCCTAATGATGCCAGACACGCCATATGTTTCATATGTCGGTATCATCCTCCATGTGATCATTTAACTTATTCATGTCAGAGCAGAAGTGAGCTCTCGTTCCGGCAACCTGGGGGTGAGCAGCTAAACACCAGCTCAGAAACAGGCCGCCGCCACAAACGTGTGTTCGCACAGCAGAATTAAAACTATGCTATCAAAGAGCCACAATAGGCAGTCTTGTTGCTCTACTGAGAGTGATATGAATACTTATTAGGACGTTTTATTTTTTTTTTTTTTCTCAAATGGAGCGGCAGCGGCTGTTCTGGCTTTTGTTCTCTGTTGTGTTTACCCCCTCCGCCACCGCCGCCTATTAAAGGGCTGAGCGTTGAGCTGTGATTTATAAGCTGAATAAAACAAGATAGCATTATTCTGCTTACGGACGGTATAAAAATCAGCTCATATGAGTTACGAGGGACCCTCAGTGTATATGTCCTCACGCACACACACACGTTACGTCCATGCACGGCTGTCCAGCGTAGCTACTGAGCAGTGATGGCTTTAACAGCAGGTGACAGTTTTATAAGCATTCCTGGTTTATGTATCTGATCCTTACTCAGATCAATATTTCAGACATGACAAGACTTGTTTGCAGCAAGAAGCTGACACTTATTATACCTTATATCCTCCAAGTATAGCTCAATATATGCTACAGTATATACAGATTAAGCTGCAGTACAGTATATGTAAGCTACAGTTATCGGTGTGTATCAGTATATTGCTGTGATATCCCTGACGTTAATACTCTCAAATTTCCTTCTTAGTTCCATTTTTATTTGCACTCTCAGCTCCAGAAGTTGAAGTCAGAGCGGTTTGCCTTCAGTCAGGAGGCCCCTTCAAGCTCTGTGGTTGCAGATTAGCCGGCCACCCAGGCGAGCAGGCCGTAAAACTTCGGAGCAGATGCCCACAGGGTTATTATCTGCCCCGCCGGCCTGCAGCTCCTTCGCACAGACCCTCCTGCGTTCTGCAGTAAACCCACTCAACAATAGTGCGACAGCAGGTGGCGCTCTGTGGAGTCACGTGAAAATAACTGGAAGCGCAATTTGGCTTCATTTGAAATTGTGCTTAGCTCAGTCCACCTGAGCAGTCGTAGCGTTGCCTTGCGTGACCCTACGTGTAGATCGAGTAGCAGCGTGTCCTCAAAGTGTGCAGATCCCACCCGCTGTAGGGATCGTTTCCATGGCCGGGGCAGGACGGCGTTGTCAATACAAAGAGGAGGGACCCTCCAGCCTTCATTCACTCATTCAGTCAGGAATGTGAAGGAGGAGGAGGAGGAGGGTTGAAATGTGGATGAAATGGCTTCTGCAAACACTCTGGGGCCTTTTTGGGGGGGGATCGAACATTAACAATTAAAAAGAAAGTCTTCAGCTTGTGTTTCCAGGAGCTGCTTCAGCCCCGTTTATGGTTACCATTGGAGGAATATAGGAGTTCTGAATGTGCCTTGATGAGCGTAGAGTTTCTAGAGTGGACCTCAGCAGTCGCCACATGAAGTCTAGAAACTCTGTGTGGAGGTTTGTTGCTGTGATGTGCAGGGCCACAGCAACGGTGATGGAATGTCTCTGGTGCTGGCTAGTCTGAGTTCTGCTTTCTATACCTGTTATTCAAAGATTTGTGATACAAAGAAATGTCCTGTGAGTTGCGTTCGGAGGCCCTTTTGGCCCCTTCTTGGTTCTAGAAAGATGTTGCAAAGTCTAAGAGTGACTTTTCTACTCTTTGCTGTAACTTGTAAACAAATTTTTTTTTGATGATACTGTGTTTCAATGTGTGGTTATTATTTGTCTTATTTTTCTGTCTCTTTGCTTTCCCAAACATGTTTCCTCTCTCCCTTTTGTACAAGGGCTTGTAGATAAACGTTTGTTGATGTGAAGAATCGCTGTTGTGGTGCAATCTAGAAATGTTTGGGAAATCAAGGAAGCCTCATTCAGCAAACAGCACGTGAAACAGTCAGGCGAGATGATCCGTTTTTTAGCATGGAGCTGCCATATGATTCCCACAGGAACCCTAAAAAAAAAAAGCATCAGGTAGAACGACACTCTCATCAGCCTGAATTCTGCGATTGGATTTTGATTATTCATAATGTGAATAAACTAAACATTAACAGATAATTCTGCCACAGCTCCTTCAGTTTTAACTTGGATATGCAACACAGAGAGTGCTGACCCGCCCTCTCGTTAAACCGGATCATCTCATTGGCTGTTTTACAATCATGTAGACCTCAAGAACTCAATGACTGTCGCACTGGATTTTTACACTCTTTTTTCAAACAGTATATAAACTATATGCTCTGGTCTAACTGTATTTTTAATACTGCATGTGCATGCAAATAAGGAAATTATGAAATACACGACTTTATATAAATGTGCTCTATTTGTGCTTTGGCGTCCATGACAGGTTGGAGGTTGCCTCAGTATACTTTTATTCAAACTGCTCAAGATTGCTATAGAAAAAGCCTCGTGTTTTCAGATCTATACAAGAGGCTTGAAAGCACCTGTGATTCCCTGCTCGCACAGACCAATTTGTCACCGTCTGAGTGAAGCTCTCTCCGTCCTTGTTGTGTGTGTACTAGCAGTTAGCTGGTCCTGGGAGAGTCTGGCGGGGATGCTTGTGGAAGACAGATCACTAGAGGAGGCTGTGCACTAAAGCCTGCATCTCACAGCGAGTGTGGCGGCGATGGGAACTGTGCCAGCTGGAGTTATGAAGAAGTCTGAAGTGTGAAGCCTCAGTTGTTCTTCCTCCCCCTTGCACCCCCGACCCCTCGACTGACGACACACAGGGAGCTTTTAAAGGATGTTTTTTTTCATCTGTGTGGAATCAGATGAGGCCAGAATCACATGGTAATTGTCAAACATATGTTTAACTTTGTTGTGGCCTATCAAGAGATAACCACATGACCACTTAATACAGTGATTATTCCCTGAGTCATATTACAGCCCCTCAGTGTTTATGCACACACAGCCTGCAGTTGGCAGCGGCTGCTCTCCACCCTGGCGTGGCCGCCACAGTATGTTGCGTTTTATATCCTTTTGAAGCCTCTAAATGTAAATGTTTGATATGTGTTTCCAGACTGTAAACTCAATCGTAGATGCAACACATTGTCCTTCTCCACATCTGTTCATGGACAGTGCGTCAGGGTGAAATGTTAACACTACCTGGTCTGACAGAAACAGGGAGGATGGTTTTGGGGAGAGTGTTTCTGTGCTGAGGTGAAGCCGTTTGGTTCAAAGTCTTGAGGAAATTTTTGGATATTTGGAGGAATATGTGTATTTGCTTTCTTGCTGAGAGTTAGATGAGAAGATTGATACCACGTATTGCTCTGAAAATACACACCCATATTCCATATTATACTGATGAAATCCACCTACCTGTACCTTTAAAACTCACAAATGAACACATTATATCTTCTTTGTTTAATCTGCACGAAAACCTAAGTGTAAAAACAATTTGGTATTGTGTGGAGGGCTGCACTATTTCTCAGCTCTGAGCAGGCGACTCCAGGAAGTTACTGGTTAAGAAACAGCGCAGCACATAAAATGTTTACTTTTCAAGATTAAAGATTCAAGATTTGTTTTTCTAGTCCAAGCAAAGCCAAACTAACTTTCTGCACAGACATGAGAGTGGTATCAATCTTCTCATTAACTCCGGCGAGAAAGCAAATAAGCATGTTGAATTACTCCTTTCATATTTTGCCTTTTTATGTGGGGCTCAGGTGAACAGTCTGTGCAGGACGAGAATGGAAAACATTCAAAACTGTCTGCAGATGTTGACAGGCAACGTTCTGCGCTGAACCGGCTTGATCTCCACACATTTCATCAGTTTCATTTCCTTCAAAGTTATGATCCTGAAACAACAAACCTGTCGGAGAAAGTCTCATTTTGCTCTGACTTCTCAAACACCATCAGCTATAGGAATACTTGTCCCCCAAAGCCTCTCCTCACTCTCTGCTTGTTTGATATTTATGTGGAGAACAGAAGTCTGGGAGCTGTTTGAAAACTATGGGATGAGCTCTGTACGAGTCCCACAGGTGTACTTCCTGTGGGTCATCACGAGTAACCGTATGTTTTCATGAGCCTGGCGTCTCATGACCGTAGGATGAATGAGACGACGTTCATCATTCTGTGCTGGGAAGGTTGGAGATGGTGTTTGCAAGAATTGGCACAGCCCCCCTTCATTTTCCCATCCACCTTTCAAGCAACTGCGACATATCAGTCTGCATCATTTATCAAGAGGGATTTATTAAGGAAGCATTTGAATATGCAACTAAATATCTCAGCTGCAAACATTTGTCGCCTGTGTTTTATTTTTCAGAAATACCTTTTGGGCAGGACTTCTTTCGCTGCACTCATGCGTAAGCTGATATTACACAACCCAGACCCCTCCGCGCTCGCACACAGGAACATTACGAGTGAAAGAGGTGTGAAAGCCAACTGTGTTAGATCATGTAGTAGGGGCAATATGTGCCCATGCTGCTCAACATATGTCCCCGTGGCTTCAGGTCTCATCCTGTGATGATGTGAGGAGCTCGCTGGTGGAGGCCGCTTGCGTCTCGCCAGGCCGCTGGTCCAAACGCAGAGCTCCGCCAAGGAGCTGTTAGCATCAAATGTGTGTGTGTGTGTGTGTGTGGTGATGGAGTGTGTTTTTCAGATGACCGCCTGAGGTATGTCCCATCTGCTCAATGTAGCATTTACACCTCCTCCTGTTTGTCTGTGTGTTTGTGTGAGGAAGAGTGTGAGCACAAAAGCTCACTGTGCTCACTGTGAGCGTGTGCGTGCGTGTGTGCTCATGCACCTCTACTGCCCGATCAAGCCATTCCTGCGGCCATAAATGCACACGATTCAATGTGCAAGCTGTCATACCTCATGCATTATCAACTAGTACACTGACATAGCATAATAAACCTCCCCCCTGCTGCTTCTCACACCAGCCAGAGCCTGTGTGCTTCATTAACACACCCTCCATCAGATGACCAAAATGAAATGTAAGGAGCCCACAGTGAAGGGATTTCACATGTTTATGATGTTAAACGCGAGGTCACATTACATCCCGTTGAAGCTCACTGACATTTTACATGATGCGGTGATTGTAGCTCATCCAGGCTGCAGACAACATGCTGTGTACTTGTCTCTGCTCCGATGAGCCATCTGAGGTGCGGAGGAACGAAGGCACCAGTGAGTCAAGCTCGCACAAGATGTTTAGGGTCTTATTGGAACACAGGGAGCTGTTTACGTGCGCGCGTGTGTCCGAGTCATTGAATAATTGATGGGGGCGATGAGAGACGGCACATGTGCGCAAGCCTCCATCTATGACCTGAGTTGATAAGAATCGCTGCCGCCCATGAAATCGGTAGCTTCCCTTCGCTGTGAGGTTCAGGAGGGTCAAAGCAGGGGGAGGGCGGGGGAGGAAGAAAGAGGCGCGTATGGATCAGTTTTATACAAGCCATAGGTTTTTACATCTGAAAACTCAAGACAAAGAGAGATTTCTGTAGGTGCAAAAGGAGCATCTGGCTTTGAGAGAGCCAGAATTCGGTGATGATGAACAGATTCTGCCTGCCTGCACCGCGACAGAAATGTCTCCAAGCCATAGGTCATCAGGGTCATAGTTTCACCACAAGAAGCAATTGGGACGGATTATGGAAAAATGCACTATTGCATGATCCTCGTTTTGTGTCGTTATCGTAGATGAAGTCACGGCTGACTCCCTGCTCTTTGCAAAGAGTTTAAACTTTGAATTCATAGTTTGAAATTTGGGGATTTCCCAAAACTCGTTCCTTCACGTGAACACTCTCTCGCTGTAGGGGATGATGGGACAATTTCTGAAGGTTTTCTTGCCTTCTGAACTCACACATACCAAGCCATGTTTGAACTGAATGTTCTCTTTCTGCACATGTAAAACAAGGCCTGCTTCACCACATTACACACAGAGACAGCCGTCAGTGTCACACATGGGGTCTACACATGGGATACTGTATCGTTAACACAACACACAAAGCACTTGCAATATGTATGTTCTGTCACAAATAGTATACTCTGTCGCACCAATGATGTTTTCTTATATTCTTTTCCACGATATAATCAAATGAATTCTATGAATATATGATGATTTTTCTCGAGGGAGAAGAATCAATACACACTGACTGTTAACTCCTGTACCAGTTTTTTTTCTTATCCGATCTCCGTGTGTAGAAACTGCCTTCGTTCTTGTTGTAAATGGTGTTTACTGACAAATTGCGTTCTGGTGCTGTTGTTGTTTGACTCTGTGTGCAGTTTAGACCTTCTCCAGAGCGATCTGTGTGACTGGAAGACTCTGGAGGCGTCTGGTCGTAACTGAATAAAGATTTTTTGGCAGCTGTTTGTTAGCCGCTGTCACTGCGTCTTTTCTCATCACTGCTAAGTCCAAATGACACTTTGCTCAAAAGCATTTTGTGTTAAAACACTCAAAAGTGCAAAACTAACCCTTTTTATGCCGAGGAAAAGTTAGCCTCTCCAGTCGTGGAATGAGCAAAGTACATTTACTCAAGTACTGTATTTGAGTACACTTCAATATTACAATTTTCTGCTACAGAGGCAAATACTCCACTACATTTACTGGGCAGCTATATAGTTCATTTTCATATTCAGATTAGTTTATGCATAACAGAATATTAAGATAGTAATCTTGTGCTTGGCCGTGCTCAAAAAGTGCATAACTTTTTATAAAACAATTTTGCAAGAATTCTCTTTTATTATGTTTTAGCTGATTGAACAAGCTGCTGTAAAAAGTTCTGTCCAGCCATCTCTATGACTATGAATTTTTTGAACTTGTTGGATTAACAAAAAGACATCAACACCCACGCTGGACTATGTGTAACTGACTTTTCCCAGCCAAACATAAACCACATTATTACAGTGAAATCTAAATTTGTACTTCTGCTTTTGCCACCACATTAAACAGGAAGTTGGCATTTCCCAACAGGCTTTACTCACTCTCCTTTTACGGTATAAGGTGTTAAAGCCCCTGACATCTTAAATGTTCCTCTAGCAACATTATTCATGACTAAATAAGCAACAATCAAAGTTAAAAGTTCGTTAAAGATATACACAAACAAGTTAGGAGCAAGTTTAGATGTAAATCCTGATTCGTGCCTAGACACACATTTTCCCAGTGCTTCCCACTTCAGACCAGTAAGAAGAAATTTCTCATGTGAAATAACCCAAACTGTTTGGCAAAGGATCATCATTCATATAGGACTTCTTCTTACCATTGCTCATAGTGAGAAGATTAAGAACATGTTGGGACTCTCATTTCCTCAGTATCCCCCTGGAACTGGGCTTCTAGGAAGAGGGAGAGATCTGCTAAATCTAACAGGCTATAACTAGTTATAACTATGAGTCATTTCAGTAGTCAGTCATGTCTCAGACAATCTGGTACGAACTGAGAATAATAAAGCCACCTGGTGTTGTTTATGTTCTTGGCTGCCCTCCTGTGTTCAAACGAGGTATTGCAGCTGAGTGAGCTTTTGTTTTGACCTCAGTCTTAGTTTTAACCAACACATACAATGATATTTTTTTTTCCTCTTTTTGTGAGTTAATTCAAAAATGTTTTCCCATATTAGACAAACACTAGTTAAAATGCCCCATCCTTCAAAAACACTGTGTATGTTACATTTGAGGAACTCCCCTTGCAGTCAAATAGGATTCCCCCCATTTTCACCCGTCGTTGTTACAGAGACTCACAATCAGCTTACTTCAGAGGTATTTTTAATTAGAGTACATTTCTTCACTCCACGGTTCCAATTAAAGAACAAACAAATCCTGTGTGTGTGTGTGTTGTGTGAATGACTAAATACAAATAAAACCCTTGTGCCTGAGATAAAAGGCTGTAATGAATTCTCTCAGTGATTCAGGTCATGGCTGATAGTGATGTTACATGAGGACGCGAGATAGTGTAGTACTGTAATAAATCCATTACACTGATGTTTATCCAGTGGTCCGCCAGCAGGGGAAGACTTGTACCAGGCTGATCCTGTTGGTGCTCAGTCCTCGTGTTCTCCATTGGTGAACCAGAGGGAACCTTGGCTGTTGTGTTCACATTGGCTCTGTTTGCCTTTCAAGTTTCATTTCACCTCCATCAGTCGCCCTGTGCATATTAGTCGACTAGAAAAGTGTCTGTGAGAGTAACTGTTCAGCAGTTTAATATTTTTTTAGGATATATGTAAATATGTTAAGCAGCACGAGATTGTAAAGCGAGCTCAGGAGAAAGGTTCTGTGATTGAAGATTGGAATGACTGTATTCATATATTTAACATTTAGAAAAGGTGTTTGATCAGTGTGAAAGCAGCATTTTCAGCAAATACTGTATATAATCCTGCAGATCGTCACGATTATATCAAAAGAAGCACGTAGTGATGTAATTTCCTAGAAACTTCTCAAAGCAAAAATTTAGGAGGAACAAGCCTAAAAGTCTACAGGCTATGATCTCTGTGAGGCTGTGATTGGGCACGATCGAGCTAAACGCTGACATGCTCACAGTGATGTTGCTAAAGTTCTTTAGCATGCTAACATGTGCTGATTACCACTAAATGCAGAGCTGAGACTGGTGGAAATGCCAGCTATTTAGTCATAAACCAAAAAACTGGATCAAAATTAACGGTGCCAGAATGGAAAGTTAAGGGATCCCCAGAGTTAAATTCGTCCTCTGGGGACCATGAGTGCCTGTACAAAATTTCATGGCAATCCATCCAATAGTTGTTATATTTCTGTCTGTAACAAAGCAGTGGACCAACCAACCAAATGAGAGACTCGCTAACATGGCTAAAAAAAGGAAATGTCAAAATTGCACGACAGGTAAATAAAGGTAAAGCTACTCTGTAACATTATTAGTCTGTAACAGTGTTCAAAATAACACCTAGTGGAGTCTCTTGCCTTGCTTGTATTACAGAAGGGGAGGGACATTGGGTGTTACCTCCCACGCAGAAACAATGGACAAGTGTTAAAATATTGACTTAGGCTCTAGAAGAGACATTTATTTCGCTCTCACCTCGGGTCACGGCTGCACCTTGACTGTGTGTTTGCTCTGTCTCTGTTCTGCTGATCTTGGATGTTTTCCTGCAACTATCTAAGCGTGGAGACCATTTTCTGACAGACTCTTAACAATGGAAAAAACTGATGGTTTTTATTCTGAACTGTGTTTTCAAATACCAGCTTTGGAGTTGGTGGCTGCAGTCGTGACACAGCGTATCAGTAGCTGTGTTGTAGCTATATGACACAAAAAAGGCATACATTCATATCCTGAACACAGTGTTAGACTAATTTTTGATTGTGTGATGTCCTAAAACGAATACAATGAAGAAAACGGAAATCAGATTGGCCCCAAAATGGAAACCCATAGTAAACCAGGAATGGCCCCAAAACTGAGGCAGACAAAACAAGTGCTTATAATAATAAATCCAACATATAATACGTGCTATGCAGAAGCAAAAAGCCAACAACTGCCTGGTTCACATAAAAAGAACAAAGTTTGTAAATGTAAATCCTTCTCTAATAAACTTGTAAATCTTTCTCTATTTGTGCAACTTTCTACAACTTTCTTCAAGCAAACATTAAAAGTGAAACAGTGTTAATTTGATGAAGACAAAATTAACGAGGAGCACGTTTGGCATTTGAGCTTTGCTGGTGAGACAAAGGCAGAGAAATAAGGAGTGCAAGAGGCAAAGGGAAGGAGAAAAGGAAAGCCATACAGCAGGGGGGGATTTCTCCCACAGCGAGCCAGAACGGACTCAAAAAATATATACGGTCGGCACGAGACCACATGCCTGCACCCATCCCATGCTTTCTGTTTCCACGCCAGTTAACAAGTGAGTGCACGTGTCAGACAAAAAGACCAGACAGTTAGATCACAAGGAAGGCTGGGGGGGAAGTCATTTGTTTCCAATAAAGGGAGACTGGCACACAAAAGTTTGGGGGGGGGCGAGCATTGACAGTCCAGGGGTTAGAGGGTCAAGTGAGGAGGGGCGGGTGGGAGGTCAGGAGGGGTTAGGCGGGTCTCAGTTCATCGGCGGCTCCTCCGAGCCTTCAGGCTGATTGAGCAAAGACTCGGTGGTGGAGGCGCCGCTGTCCTGGTCGCCGGGGTTAGTGGTGGACGTTGATGGACTCATCTTGGTCTGAAGGGGACAAGAACACGAGAGAAAGAATAATGAAATTATTGACTCCCAAAGCCCAAGTTAAAGATGTGATTAATGCACATGCAAACAAAAAAGAAAAAGAAAAAAAGAAACCAAGTTAAAATCTAAATCTGTGGTAAAATATTCCAAACTCAAGGTTCACTTAGCAGGTTTTCCAGAGCTAAAATTTGAACTGCATTAATGAATCAAGGTCAATCTAGATTTTAAATTAACCTATTTAAAGTGAGACTACGTAACTTTAATCAGTTACCTTCAAATTTTCAACTTTCTCTTCAAATGACTTGAAAGTTGGTGCATTCCTGTGACAGAAAAAGACAGAAATGACTAGATCAGAGATGGACCCTCAGTGTTTGAGTATATCTGACATGTTTATACATTCTGCCAGAGGTTTGGGAAAGTGGAGATGCAGACAACAAGGCGCCCACTCAAACGGAAGAAGGAGCAGGAGATCCACTGTATTCACACCTTTAGAGGTCATGTTATCTGATACTCAATACAGACAATGCAGGACTTTCTAAAGTGACCCCATTCTGTTTGGTTCTACTGAAAAGGTGCTAAGAGGTGTTGATTTTCAAGAAAACAGAGAATTCAGAATGAACAGCACGAGAGGCTGAGTCAGTGTATTTTTCTAAACATCAATTTGCAGTATTAAGAAAAGTGGTGTTTGCTTCTTACAAATCTGAATACATCTAGACAGACTTTAAAGAAAAAAAAATATTACAATAAGCAGCTCTGATATCACACACCCAGCCACCTTCACCTCATCAAACTCACTAAGATCTGGAAGAACTGAGTGCAAAATTTGGTTTGAAAATGGTGGCGAGACAGTGGTGATTATATCATGGTAACACTTCAAACACTTCAAGTACACAGGACAGAACTCATTTCTACTCTAACAGAAAACCAACCAGAGGAGCCTTTTGTGAAGTATGCCAATCGATGCTGCCTCTGGTTTCAAAGATGGCGTTTATCTCCATTATTTCATCAAGATTTTTGCTCGACCTCTGCCGGCTTTGACGAAACAGAGGTCTGTGTGGGCGAGATTATTAAAGCTGCAGCTTCACTGATAGCGGATTAAGTAGCTCTTGGCGGTGGTCGCTCTCAGCAGCCTCAAGATACACACTCAAGACCTTTAATAACAACCTATAACATGAAAATACACGACTAAAGCACAACAAGTATCTCTTTTCTCCTGCCTTTACCCTCAGAGGGTGCCGCTGAAGGCCAGTCACATTAACACAAACTGGTTCGGGTCCTCTTACCTTATGACAGGCATACTAGCTGAGTGCTGCAATGAGCGTATGCTATCCGACAGCATTATGGAGAAGAAAGGGGGCATTAGTGGTCATCTTAGCACAGTACAGACAGTTTTCACACACAAAGAACGAGAACAAAAGAGAAAGACAGACACACACACAGTACAAACCCTCATTGCTTCTACTATATGTTCAGTGAGAGAGTATTCAAAGTGCATAAATCCTATAAATCCTGCTTTATCCCATTAAGATCGATTGTGTATTAACACAGTGGGTGTGTGCTAATCCTGTATATCATGAGGGAAATATCTTGTCACACACAAAACGACCACAAAGCCTGTACACACACAGACACCCCGTTTGACCCCTGTCAGGTCTCTCTTCACTACCCCACCCCCAAACCAGCTCTGTGTCGAGGCTCATCCACGAGGCTGCATTTCTCAGCACACTGCTGCTTTGAGGGGCCTAATAATCTTGTTTGCAGCTCAGTAATCCAGAGAGAAGAAGGATGACAGGGGAGAAGACAGATTAGGATCGGGGGGGGGGTATATCTCAAATGGAACAATCTGTTGTTGCCCTTTTAAGCCTTATTTAAGCAGGAAATATTAACAATAATGCATTGTTAGAAATTAGAGGAGATGCCTTTGTCGCTTTGAAAGCAGGGCAGAAAATCAATCCATTAGATCCATGGCTAACATGATATATTCCTTTTATGAATAAGGAGAAGATAATAGAGACAGATGGAAGCTGTAACGTAATTAGAATGGACAATTAATGGAGGGACCTAATGCTGTCATCATATCGGACTATAGATAAAAACAAGGACATGCAAATGTGTACACAAACACACATTATCACCACTACATTTATACATACAGCAGAAATGACGCTGGATGAGGTTTAGTCAGCTGAATTTGATAAATAACAAGCGTAAAAACTAAATTAAATTAAGTAGATTTGAGAGGATAGTTAAGAAAAGTTGGACATTTCTGGCAGTCTTACCCATACCCCTGAGTTAGCTTAGCTTAGCACAAAGACAGGAAACAGGAGGAAACTGCTAGCCTGCCTCTATCCAAAAGCAAGAAAATCCACCTACCAGCACCTGTAAAGCAGCCTAAATCATCACTTTTTATCTTGTTTGCTTAATTTGTACATAAAACGAAGCATTAAAAAAAAAACAACCCAAAAAAAACAAAACAATACACTTGAGATCTCTGGGTAATTTCAATGATCATCAGGTTCCTCAGGTAAGCAGCAGAACATTGGTCGGATGGATCACAAAATGTCATCAAAATTTCCTACTTCACAAAATATCATCCACTTCTAAAGTTACTGGACATCCTATCACGCTGATGTCTCCTGTCTAACTCACCTGACATCCTCCAGCTTCCTGCTGATGGCTGAGCCCACATTGGAAAACGCCGCTGTAGCCTTCAGACCTGCCTGAGACAGTGTTTCAGATGTCCTCCTATAGCTGAAAGAGAGGAGACAGAGGGAGTGAGGGAGAAGGGACGGGCAGCAAAAGGACAGGATATGGGAGTGATGAAAAGAGACAGAGAGATCAAAGACTCAAGAGAGGCATCAAGGTCAGAGCTAAACAATTCAATATCTTTTTCATCTTAAAAAGCCTGGAAGCATCAGAATGCTGCTCATAATAAAAAAATTCATCCAACAGTTTCACACGGACAGCTTGTCAAGAGCACTGACATCTCTTTCCCTCATTGTTCAGAGGAGAAAGAAACTTCTCTCAACGGTGCTGACAGTTAACCAGAACTTCAGATGCAGAAAAATAATGTTGGATAATAAAGCTGTTGGTCATGAGGTTTCTCCAAATGGTGTCTCATAAAAGGTGTAATGGCCTAAAATCAAGAGTTGGAAGCTTTATACTGAGGTGAAGGAGCACTTACGCATTGGAGGTGGTGACCTCCTGCCAGGTTTTGGTGATGTTCTGCTTCAGCTCGTTGAGTGGTGTGATGCCCAGCTTCCTCTTAATGTCTGCTAGCTGCTTCTCTTTGGCTGCCAGCACCTGGGACAGAGTCTGGATCTCATCCTCGACCTGCACACGTACAGACAGACAGACAGTTTGATGC
This sequence comes from Holacanthus passer, assembly GCA_025331565.1. Classification (NCBI taxonomy): domain Eukaryota; kingdom Metazoa; phylum Chordata; class Actinopteri; family Pomacanthidae; genus Holacanthus; species Holacanthus passer. Next base: position 5,491,965 of record JAFREQ010000002.1, on the reverse strand, counting down.
ATTGAAAGTTTTAAATGCAGATGTTATATTCCTTACCTTGTCTTGATCTATGTTAGTTAAACTGAAGAACCAAAGGTAAACAGCAGAACCAAATACAGAGACTAAAGCTGGATTATAATGTTGATTTCCAAATAGAGCTGCAATGATTAGACTGATTAATTAGTTGCTATTGTTCTCTGCTTCCTGCTTCTCTACTGTTTGGATTTTTTGCTTTTCTCTGTTCTTCGATTTAAAGCAAACACCTTGGGATTTTGGATAGTTGGTTGGACAAAACTTTTTAGAATCAGCCGACTAATGTCAACCGCTGTTATTGAATCAGAAGATGCTCAACAGAGAAGATGCTCAGTTTTATGGTTTCCCACCAATGCAATCAGAGTGAAAGAGCTGCTGGGAATATTGGCTGTCATGGGAATTACAAATTGGCAAGTAACTCAACGTCTGAAGCAAGGTGAGTGGTTGGATCACCAACAAGGGGCAACTAGGGACCTGAAATGAGCATCGTGTTGTTATTGAAAGCAATGTTTTTTGTAATGTCAGACTCAAAAACAGCAATCTCTTCTTAGCTTGAATTTAGTGATAAAGAAAAGTTCTGCTTTTAAAACTCCAACCCATCTCCACAAGACTGGGTCCAACGCCTGATCTTGACTCCCTGAACCACGACCACTTTAACCTGTGACCCCCCTCCTGACCTTGACCAACTCCTCCTGTAGCTCCTCCCGCTCCTCCTCTGTTATAGCGGGGGGAGGTGAAGAGGGACCGACAGACGTCACTGCATCTTCTCCCATCTCCGGGACTGAGTCCGGATGCTGCTGGGAACCTGGGAAGTGAAATAAAAAAACGTCAGATGCATCCATACATCCTCTCCCTTGGCAAGTCATGTGCATCCGCTTTGAAGCTGTAGAACATTTAAAGATTCATCAGAGTTTTTTTAAGACATGTTCACATGCCCATGTTTGCTGTGCGACAGTGAACAGGTGGTCTGAGAGGGGAAGCTGGTGTAGGCTGTCAAACTCAATCTGTTAGATTGTTCCTGTGCAGAATAAGGAGAAGAGAGGAAGCTGGTGGTAGAGGAATATGTGAAAGATATCAGAGAGTCAGATAAGGAAAATCAAGGATGCTAAATATGCTATTTGATGATGAGGTGGTAGCCAAGAGGGAAAAGCTTTTCATGATCCAAAACACAAGTTTCCATTCCTACTGTACGTTTGCACACAACACATAGAGTCATATTTTCACTCCACACACACACACACAGCATGCAGCGTCTCTGATGCCGGCTCTGACAGAGCTGTGCCCAGTAGGAGCAGCGGTGCATCAATAATACAAAGAACTTTCTAGATGGAGACATCCTGGACTCAGACAGCGTGAGAGAACACAGGAGCACAGGGGTTGTTAGGATCTGTCATTCAATAGGACAACAGAGGGTGAGGATGCTGCGGGCCAGAACTGAGCTGGAAGAGGGAGATACATGCATCCAAGGATATTTTCCTTTTTGTCTGGTCTTTCCTCGTATTTCAAGGATTCAGAGTGAGGGCAAAAATAGAGAAACAAAGACAAAAATATGATGGTATGAAAAAAAGAGGAAGGGTGAAGGATACAAAAAAGGAACTGTTAGGGGAAAAAAACTGGAGGATGATACTGTCCATTACCTCAGCAGGAGGAGGGCTGAGGCCCAAACAGACCTGAGAGTAGATTTCAAGAAAACACTGGCCAAGTAAAAGTCATTTAACCTCTGAACCCACTGACATCATGGTGCTAGCAATAAAACTGGGTTGGCCTGGTACATTGCCCCTTGTACAGTAGGAAAATAATTAATATTGTTTCACATACTCTTGTTCGCTTTCTTGCCCTGACTTAGATGAGAAGATTGATACCACACTGAAGTCTCACTAAAACTGCAGTTTGTAAAAAACAGAAAGTCCAAAAGAAATATTGCCTGCTTGTTATTTATAGTGTAGAACCTCACCTTCATTGATTCCCCTTGGTGTCATTTCTAATAACATACTTCTGTCTGATCACATGAGGTAGATCTGCGGCAACTGATTGCTGAACATCAAACACACAGAAGCAGGCATTTCAAAACATTAGAGTTGATTCCATATTTCGTCTCTTCGCTCATAAATATGCACATCTGTAACCAAATCTGGTAGAAAGTTTGAAGGCTCTGACCACTCCCAACATCACTGATTGATATGGTCAGAAGGATGTTCTTTCTATCCTATGATCCTTGACCCTGAAATATCTCTTTTCACTAAACAAACCCCACATCTTCTCCTCCCACCTCATTCCAAACACTTGGCACCCTTCCTCTCTTTTATCTCACACCCCGATACTCCCAAACATTTTAACTGAGACAGAATGTTAACCGAGGACAGAGATACCAAAATCGCAAGAATCTAGCAGATGTACTGTATGCTCCCACGAAGACGACAGTGGAATGTCCTCACGGCTGTCTGGAGAGCTGAGCCTTTCCAATCACATAGTGTTAACATAAAGCGACAGACTGGGCTGTGCCATTACTCGTTCTAACATTAATAAATATCATGGGAATAAAGAAGAGCTGATTGGATATGTCTCAAGTGAAAATATTTATATGTCAAAACATGCATGAGAATACAGCAGAGGAAATAGAGGCAGGCATTACGGAAAGTGAGTGAGAAGAAATACATTGGAAATGCTCTCTTCAGCCCTCAGCGCTGAAACCACCCCCACTGTTCCTCTGAAGCGCTACACTTCATCTGCCCTCCAGCTCTTTTCCTCCTCATATCGCTTTCTCTCATCTTAGATTTGCCCTCTCTTCCCATTAGTGGTGATACAGCACTGACATTCACACACACACACACACAGAATATACACACACCTGCTTACAGTGACAGAATTGTGAAATGGACACTTCCCCTTATAACGGCCACGCTTCAGCCACCAATAGGACAAATTCTCCTCTTTATTCAATTGAAATTTTATTTTTTATTTTGATAAAACACATCATGCTGCTCAGGAGTTTCTATCCGTTATAAACAAAGTTTTGTAAGATTACAGAAAAGGTCCAGCATTTCCTCAGGGGGTGAAAAGAATGCCTCGCCTGACTTATCTGCTATGTAAAATTTTGTAATACATTCCTGCAGACAGCAGTGTGAGATCTGTGTGTCCGAGTGTGGAGGTAGCTATGCAGTGAATGCGTGCCTTGGAGGTGTGTTTCCATCAGTATGTGCCCGGAGAAAGAGAGGAAAAACAGACACAAACGGAGAAAGAGAAAGAGAGAAGTTTTGTATGTGGGTGTAGGCAGAAGTTTGGCTTGCTACACCAAACTGCATACCCGCCCACACCGCTGCCCTACCCCTCTGCTATAGCTCATTTCCTCCCGCTCTGCCCCGTGAACACGTGACTTTCTGTAGCTCCACAACCCATAATGACTAATTAGAAAAGCAAGGCCATACAGCTGAAGCATGCCTGAAAAGAGGAACATTTCAAAGACTCGCCAGCACATAATTATTTTGTGACGAGTCAAAAGCAAAATCTGAAAATGTCTACTGAACAAATGTAGCTTAATCATTTGATAACTGCATTATAGTTACTACTTTGTTAGTGTGACTAAGCCATTTTTATACCTAGATTATTTAGTCTGGCAGCAGATTTAGGTTTTTTGAGTATAATACAATCTTACAGTTAACAAGACTGAAATAGTTCACGCAAGTTCTGTTATTGGGTCTTACAAATACAATCCTCCTTTTTTCCATAGTACATAATGAATCAATAAAAGCTTTTTCTTTTTCCTGATAGTGTGAAAAAGATAGTTTATAGACAAAAAGCAGTCGAAAGTCACACTGGATTTGTTATTTCTGTCTCTCAAACTCAAACTAAACCCAGCCGAGGATATTAAATTATCCCTGATTTGCTGGACTAGGTTTACCAAAATCTTCAGACTATTAAATGAAATTATGTTTGTGAGACAACAGAACATGGGTGTAGACACTCCACATCAGCTGCCACCAACATGTGGTCCTCAATATAATCTTGATTTATTAAATAGATCAGAGTGTGATGAAAGCATTACACCACAGACAGTATGTACAACAATTTTTATGGTCAATTTTCTCATTTCTCTTTGGCTCCAAAAAATATGCCAACACCTTCCTGGCAGGAAATAATCATAACTTTGAGAAAGCACACACAGTGAGGTAGAAAATAGTTCAAGCTGAATCTCATTTAAAAACATAATGATTTTCTTAAATTTTTCAGTCTGAAACTGAAAATTGGCACAAGGTGCTGTCACACACACATGGACAGCTTTGTGTTCCCCCAAATTCTTGCCGTCCAATGAACCAAACCCATGTTTTGTCTTTGAGTCCACACACGCACACACGCACGCACGCACGCACGCACACACACACACACACACACACACACTCCTCACATCCTCCGCCCAGTCTCTCCCTTTCCTCCTTGTGATTACCTCTGGTTGTGACAGCTGGCGAGCTGGGCGGCGTGTCGCCATAGGCCGGGGAGAGGTAGAGGTAGTTGGTGTTGACTCCTTGTTCAAAGTCAAACGGAGAGTGGTATTCCTCCAGGGGCTCCATGTTTACGGCTTGTAGTGTGTTGTTGGTCGCAGTGACCAGCACCTTCCTACCACCACTACCTAAGCAAAAACAGCCAAGTGCTGATTGTCTGCATGTGATCCTGGCGCGTGCTGCCTCTGTGACTCCTTGTGTACGGCGTCTTGGACTCTTGTGGTGTGTGTGACTGAGAGACACAATATCCAAGTGTGTGTGTGTGTGTGTGTGTGTACGTGGGAGGAGGTTTTGTATTATCTTTCAGGTAGTCAGAAGGTCAGAGTGAAAGTACAGTGACGCAGTTTTTTTTTCCTCTTCCGTTGCTGCAGCAGGCCGAGGTGTTGTGAACCTTCCTTCTGCTTCTTTCTTGCTGTTAATAAGTTACCTGTCCCTTCAAGCAGCTGTTGCATCAGGCACACACACTCTCCACACACACACACACTCTCCTTCCTCCTCTCCACCGTAATCCCAAAGGTCAATTCTCAATCCATCCTCAAAACAGCCATTTGTGCTATCAGTGCCGTTCTCAGGCGCTGGCCGCTGCTAGCAGAGCAAGTGCTGCAGTGATATTGCGTGACACTCAGTTTCAATGCACTCAGGTCTCTCTGTCATTCCCACCCTCCCTCACTTTTCGTCATCAAGCCTGACATCCAAGGAGGAAATAAAAGAGGTCCCATTTGTGTGGGCTGGTCACGTGATATGTGTGTGTGTGTGTGTGTAGGGGGGGAATGAAAAACATAATCTGCAGTGTCCCAGATTACAGCCAAGCACTAATCCAGGGTGGCCAGTCGAGCTTGGAGCAGCAGTAATGCTAGTCAGCTCGAATGGAGGGGAGAGGATGCCAGAGGCTACACTTGGTATTGTGTGTACTTGAGGGAAAGTGCTCTGTGTGTGGTAAAGAGAGCATGTACATGTACACGTGCCACTGCGCGTTTACGTCATCATACTAGGGCTGCAACTGCGATTATTTTAATTATCAATCACATTAGTTTCTTGATTAATCGACTGTTTAATGAAATGTCACAAAAAATGTCTAAAGCCCATGCTGATACATTCAAGATATTTACTGTAATACAATTCACCTTTCAGAAGCTGGAACCAATGAAATTTTAAAAAAGGCTTAAATGTTAAAATGATGAATTGCTTATCAAAACCATTAATTTTCTGTTGAATTGATTCATCGGCTGGTACATACGTACTAGTATTAACATCCTTACCACTTGGTCACATGAAGAGATATTTACTCAGATGTAGGCTTTTGAGAGGTACATGCTTGATCTGTATGAAGCACAGTATATATGATCATCAAACCACATAAAACATTAATCAAATATTTTCAGGCAAGAATTCGAGCTTCACAGAGAATAGGTCAAGTCTCATTTCATTCAAAGACACTCAGGGAGTGTCAATAGAGAGTGGGTATCTCAGTGTGTGCACACACCTGCTGATACTCTCAAGGCTGCAATGAAGTGGAAGAGGAGCTCAGTGACATACCAGCACTTTTTTTATGACAGAGGATGTAGATGCTACCAAGGATTTAGAGTAGCTCTATAAACAGAATGAGGTTTCATGGGAGGTAGCAGAAAAGTGGTCAGAAAGTGAGAGCACACGGGAGCTGTATGAAATCAACATTATTGTAAGTTAATAAAATAAGTGAAATGTGAATTTGCGCTAAGATTTTTTAAAAAGTCAGTAATTCAGTAATTCAATTCATAGTAACTAAAGCATCAGCCATTTGAAACAACTGCATTTTGACTTGCATCATTAGACTAATGCTAATGAGAGAAGCTCATCCTTACAAAATCTGCCTATAAATGCCAGACAAAAAAACAAAATCTGATCAGTACAAAAATGTATCTAGCATCCCTCTGTGGTTAAAAGGGTTAAAAGCCAGACGAGCATGTTTGTGAGAAATATTTTGGACGGGGCGCTCTCCTGGAAGTATTAAAGCAATGGGAGACAAATTCCAAAATCATCCACATCAAAGCAAAGAGAATGGATCAACTTTCAACATGAGCTGTGTACTATAAAATAGATGAATTATTTTATCTACACAATGATAGAAATGATGGTGTCCCGTACAAATCACCTCTGTCACGCAAGGCTAGCATGCAAAGCTAACTGTCACTGTGCTGCTCACTGATCTGCAGTGGGGCTTCATTGCACTGTGCAAGGTCAGGCCGGGAAGTGGCACACACACAGTCACTCATCGCAGACTATGTATCAACATGCACACATGGACTAAAACAGGCCCACATCAAGGACAATGCATCCTCACCAGCATCCTTCCTCTCTTAGGTCTCAGATTTCTGCCATATTCTGAGACAAAACTATACTGAGGCAATATGTTTATTCATGGTGAGTTAAATGAAATTAGTGCTTTTTGCTTCTTAATTAATACTCAACATTACTTCCACTGTGCAGCCCTCCTGACCAGTGGAGCCAGTGATTAATGAGTGACACTGGATTCATGTGACATTTGTTAAAAAGTCTAAACAATCCTCGGTATGCTTGAACGGATAAATTATGAAACATTATGACTAAAAATTCCATCAGAGTCACAAATTTACTTTATAAATAATCTGTAATCAAAATATTCCAGTGAAGTGTTGTATTGGATTGTTTAATTTTTTATTTATGCACTGAAGCCAGAAAGAGCATATAAAATAACCCACGTCATCCATCCACTCAGACTGTAGTCAGGAACAAACAGTCATTTTCAAGTGGCTAATGAAGCACAGCATGAGATCAATTACCTTACTATCCATGGCATACCCTGTCACATGATTGGCCTAAAACAAGAGTCATGAGACATGAATGACTGGGGATGCAGCGAGAGGGCCTGCCAAGTTCCCATGTCATGTGCATCATGGGAAAACAGTAAAGGCCTTTACACATTTTTTTGATTTTTTTTGTGCAATTAATTCCCATGTCTATATATTTTCCAAACTGTTTTTGTCACGCGCACTTTCACACAGGATGTGAATATTAGGTAGCAAAAAAGAGACGTAGTTTGATTTTTCTGAGCTTTCACACCACAAATAAAGGCATGTGAACAAGTGGGCGAGTATTTGGCATTTTCATTTCCTTTATTCATCACATCCCCAGTGTGTAAAGGCCTTAAGAAGAGCAGAGAGAGGCTCCACCTCAGATGGAACACAGATACCGTGCATGTCCTGTAAAGTAAATGGACAACTGAATGAATTTCAAAATGTATAGCATTATTGTATAGAAAGTGCCATGTCTGCACCTCATCACCACATCTTGACAATCTCAGTCATCTCACAAATCTGTTTGTATCTAATATGGGCTCTCTGTTGTTGTATTGTAGAGAACTTTAACTTAAACTATTTCTCAACATGTTGAACTATTCCTTTAAACAAGGTGAACCTACAAAATCAGGATCATTCTTAAAACGCAAGGTTTACATTTGATTCCATTTGGTGCATAAATATAAAGCAAATGACATTATTATAAAACTTTTAGAAAAAAAAAACCAACAACCCAATATTCTCTGCAGTTATAAAACAGTAGGTCAGACCTCAAAATTATTTAAAAAGGGACTGAATGGAAAATAAAATCTGAAGTTATTAAGGGTTGATAATCTACACACTCACTATGCTCCATTTCACAGTGAGGCCCAAAGTTTCTCTCTACAGTGTCATGTTGGAAGATACTGAGTCTGATGCCAGAGCTACCAGACAGGTGAGACCTCTGCTCAGCCAAATCTCACAGGTTAATGAAAAATTCTCCCTAAAGAAGAAGTGAATGGCAAGGAATGAAATGGCCACACCATAATTTGAGTTGACAACATCTACAGTTTCTTCTTTGTGTCCCAAAGTTTTTTAACAATGACTATTAAAGATTGCATTTTAGTGCTACAGCAAATGATTTACACAAACATGATGTGTCAAACTGTGATCTATTTTTGGGTTATCTTTGTCTGAACTTTCAGCTTCTTTCTCTCTTGATGCCGCTGTAAGATAAGCAAAGTGCAGAGGCTCTTAAAGGATGGACTATTCAGCCCATTACATGGGACACAGGGGACATTTCAATCATATAACAAATTTTCACTCATGTAACTATCAGCTCAAAGATCAAAGTTTTCAAATAGACAGGGATTTCCCTTTAGTCTTTGAGATGAAATTTGCATATCTGCTGAACCTCCACGGAACCTGCGGGTTTTCTGGTTAGGTTCAGAGTTTTGAATAGCATCTTCTAGGCCAATAAGGGCTCACATCAAACCCTTCAAGTGCTACTTTTTCAAACGATTTCTGACAACCATGACTGGTATGCAGACAGATGTACTTTTAAGTAAGTGGCAGTTTGGGCAAACAAACATCCGGTTCCACCTACATGGAACATTTACACAAGAGAAAGTCAGTTACTGAGGTGTGTTTGACCTACAATGCTCACATGATAAATCGATATTTTCAATTATTTCACTTCTTATTTTGTCAGTATTGTGACAAAATTCTCATATCCAGATATTGTGGATCACAGGTCTCATCTGTAAGTCAAAGATTCATTTACTCTTACTGAAGTTTATCACAACATGATCTTATAGTTGAAAGCATATGTTGATATATTTTCAAAGTATGCTTTTGTTCTAGCAAAACACAATTCGAAGTTGAACAAATCAGCTGTACATAGTTGGGGGGGGATGTTATCTGTGACAGACTTCCTCTGACTGCTCACACAACCGAAAGCATCCAATCATCCATCCATTCATTGAAATCTAATAAAGGCAAAAATGTTGGCCACTGCTCATGATCAAACTCATTAGAACAACTGAGTTGAAAAACAAGACAGATTGGTAAGCTTGACCGTCTCATTTTTGAACATCGGATCTGAGCCAAGACCATGAGCTTCTATCAAGGAAGCAGTAAATACCAGGAACAGGCTACATCCAAACAACAGTCGAAGGTTGTTTGGACAATGCATGTCTTTCTTGTCAAGCTACCCACATTTGTGATATGTAGACATTTGGAGTGAGATATTTTAGGGTATCTAGAATCTAGTAGTTCTAGAGAAAAGTGTTTATTTCTGGACATTTAGTGAAGCAAAGAAATTCTCACTTCACTCAAGCATTAAAAGAACCCATATGATCTAAAGTCACAACTGGAAACTCTGTTCAACTGCATGGAAAAGCAAGCCCAAAGAAATAGACGTTTATCATAAAGGTCATCTGGGTACACACAATCAGAGGAGAGCAGACTCCACTCCCCTGAGAGCTCCTTTGAGAAGCACCAGTCAGAACAAGCCTGCTAAAACCTGCTAAGCTAGCTCCTTTTCATCCTGTCATTTGTAATCTTTCACCTGAAATACAGCATACCAAAAAAAGGAGAGCGTAAAAGGGAAGATGTCTAATGAGATTCTTCAGAGTGTCTTTTTAGTCTCAAATACTGGGAACAGAGCAGGCTGAAACCCAACAGGTGACAGTGACAAGGGAAAACATTAACAAGGATGCAGGCACACATGGTGCCAGGATACAGCTGCCACACATACCTGCATGACAGAGTGGCAATAAAATGGGCCTCACTGTCTGTTGCCATGAGAATGTGACTCTAAAAAAGAGAAGTCATCAGTTCCTATTATGATGAAGTGATACAATTACAACTAGGAAGGATGGAAATTTCCTTCTGTGGGCAGTAGTGAACAAATCAACAACCTAACCCTGAAGTAAAGGACACAAGATAGTGGCTCCTGTAATCCACAAAGCAGCACAGACATATTGTGATTTTGATGAATATTAAGCAGAAGCACTACTCGGGCAAATAATGTAATGTGGTGAGGGAAAACCTCAAAAGCATATGCAAAGCACAGGAAATCTAAACTACTAAAGAGGAACCATGATCACAAGTTGCCCCTAACTAACAATGACTAAGAGACGATTTTCTTAAAAATACCATCAGGATAGAACACCTCTCAACAAAAATGAAACCAAACATTAAAAGCTTCTCCAACTTAGCATTTACTCAGAAACAACTGTATTGCAAAGTATTTCTGTACAGCCCCTGCACATACAGACAGACTGACATAGAGACTGGCAGAACTGTCTGACTAACACAGATCTCATGTGGTCTGATATTAATAAGCATGAATCATCAACCTGTAACAGGTTACATCTGTCAATTTACAAAATATGCTGCATCTTTCCTATTCACAATATTTCTCCCCTTGAGGCCAAAAAAACACAACATGCAGACATCAGGAAATGACATTTCTGTAGGGGGTGAAGCCTGTTTTTGCAGAAGGAAAACAAGGGCTGTGCCTTGTTAACCTGGCATACCTGGTGTTGCGTGTAAATAAAATATAAGAAAATTGTGTTTTTTTAAACTAAGCTGAGTCTTTCATTCAAGCTATATTTGTTGCAATTTTTCTTGTATTGCAGTAAAAACACTGAGAAGCAGCTGTCACAATAGGCAAACCTGGAGGGTGGGCAAAGAGAAGCAAGTGGTGTAGAGGTACGAGAGAGCAGATGGCTGCCAAGCAGGAGCGGAAAGGTCCAGGTAGGTGTAGCAAAGGAAGAAGGTAAGGTGCATTCACAGCATACCTGTGGTTCATATACTAACCTCCTCTCTTTATATTAAAATGCCTGATAGTCCCACACGTCTGCTTAGGCCTGTTTGACCTCATTCACAAAATCCCACAGCCTTATATGGACTGATGGAAAATAGGACTACTTTCAAATTGAATACTTACTGTTCTGTTCATTAAGCACTAGAAATGTAGCTTTGACTAGAACATGTAGCTTGGGAACATTTGGAGAACATGTGCTAAGCTGTCAAACGGGTGTGACCTACTGTTGTTCTACTGGTTATCAGTTATCAACAGAAAATCCACTTTTCACCAAATCAAAGAATCATCCCAATAAAGATCCATAATATTGTTTAAAATGATCACTTCTACACCAACTGTAGCTTTCACAGCGTGTCAAATTTCAAACGGATACTGTTGTTCACTTAAAAAGAAATGACAACTTCCTCGTTTATGTTTTGACTTATGTAGCTTATGTAGCTAGCTGGTTACACGTTGGAACAAATTCTGTGATCATAAACTTCCGTGATACATGTTGGTATACGTTGACACTCTAATATGTATGTACGTATCTACTTATGTATGTAAAGATTTATTTTCTTCCCAAGTTTGTTATCGCTGTCACAAAAATGCACTTTGTTAAAGTTTGAAAAGTAGCATATGTTCCAACGGACTAACCTTGGTCGGAGCGCAAAGTTAGCTAGTTTGCTAACTTTCATGTGAGACAAAAGTAAAAACATTTTCGGGTAACGACACAGTCACTGAGAGACAGTTCAGCAGATCAGTTACCTTTCTCTGTGTCCTCCATCGTACAGCTGAGCGATGTTTCTGGTGGTTTTACTGTCCAGAGTCTGCAGGTTGTTCACTTGTCTGCAGCAGATTTCCTGCTCATGTTGTTGCCTGGCAGCTCGACGTGCGGGGTGGGGCTGTCCCTGACGTCATCACGCAGCAGTGTAAACAGAAGCGAGCACGTGGATCAAGTTTTACACCATCAACAACGCACAGCTGCACGTCAACGACACGTCATGATTTTGGGTTTTCGCTTCACTGTGCAACACTATATTAAACATGCAAATCTATTAAACTTCACTTATGCATTATTGTGTTAAATAGTTATGAAATACGTCACACTTTATCCAAAGTCTACACACTTGAATACAACCTAATAAAGATGGATTTGAGCATAACACAGAAACCTTATGAAGATATGGTCTCAGTTAACATTAAAAAGTCTGTCAGAAACAAACCTGCTGCTTCTGATCCCAATGACGGAGACAGGGACAGAGAAGCATTTGTGCAGTATAACTATTGATCTTTGATTCTTAAACTGAAATAAAACCAAAATATTTTCAAAGAGGAAAAAATGGTGAAAAAAAATAGCCTATTGTAAATGAATACAGAGGATTCGATATTAGAATGTTTTAAATGTAGCTTTTATATTCCTATTGAATTGATATAACTTTTCCATGTTTGTTCCATGTCACATTTCCATGTTTGCTACACATATCTGTTTCTATTTATTAAGTTTTATTTTGGCAGTTGCCAGTAACACACCTCTGGATTGAAGTAAAACTAGTGGCTATGTAGTCAATCCACCATAATTTATGTTTAATCTTTGAATTACATTGAGGGCACGGCTCATACTGAACTGGACTATCAGGTTTTACTTCTGCACTTATGGTGAAATCACCACCATTTTTTTAACATCAGTAGGTGTATAGTGAATGATTTATTAGCTAGCTGAAGGCATAGCAGTGGCAGAAAATCAATCACTGATATCTGCAGGGCTTACTCATTTATCTCAGACCTGAGAGAATAGTTTCAAATACACTGTCCTAATCACTGCAGGGCAATTAAATTTGTCAAATTCATTTCAGTAGTTAAGTCAAGTTGATAGCCAAAGCTTGTATGAGCTGGAGCAATAAATAGATACACTAATCGTACATGGCATGCCTTATTAGGCCCTTGGGAATTTAACCATTACAGTGGGATATACACCCCCACCTCATTGTAATCAAAACCTGGGTTAAATCCCACTCTTGTTCACACACTGTGTGCAAAGCCCTTAATTGAACAGACCTGAAACTATACACCCAAGTATGCCAAGCATCACACACACTGAGAGACAAAGAGAGATAGACGTTCACATGAAAGAGTGCCACCTGCTGGACCTAATCTCGATGACAGGGAACAGAAACAGATTTGAGACACATGTTGATATGCTGGAATACTTTACTCTAGGCTATAACATCTTACTTCTCTCTGGAGGATGCCAACTTCACATCCAGATCATCACACATCACATGACTTTATTGAAGTCACAAGTGTTTTTTATTATTATACGACTGCATATACTAATTTATCATCTGGCATACCTATATATCCTAGAATAAGAAATAGAAACAGCAAATATACTGTGCACTATGATTTCATGGTGACATACTATTAAGCTTGTATGCTTTGACTGAAAAAAACTTTGGATTAAAAAAACGGTTTTATTAATGTAATGGAGTGTTAATACAAATGTAATGGAATATTAATAAGAAACTGCTCGTTTTAATTAAATGTCAATTAATTTACACATGTACATTATACATTATGCATATATAAGCTACTTTATCTATATTTTATGCAAATTTCAATGCAATTATTTTATTTATGCAGCATATTTATTTTTATAAATATATAAAATAATTAAAATAAAATGCAACAAAGTGTTATAGGCAGACTACAAGCTATTATAGAATTGTTATAGAAATATTATAGGTCTATTATGGTCACCCCCCTTAGCAAAAGGCTAAATTGGGGGCACGCAAGTCAGCATTAATGCACGGAGAATACATGCAAAGTCAAAGGATGAAAAGCATGCGGAAAATGGGTGCAGCCTTCAAACACAAAAGACCCCTTGCTGATCGACAGCACCCCCATCTTCCTTTAAAAGCCGCCCCCTCCCTCTCCGGCCCCCCCTTTCTCTGGTCGAGGTGCATTGTGGGGAGGAAAGTCGTTGCCATTCGACCTCTGCGGGGCCTGCGCGGACGCAGCGAGAACCCTGAAATTCATTATGCGTTTAAAACCTTTATTTATTTCCGCATAACCTACATACTCTCACCGGGAGGGCCACAGCGGGGAAAAGGAGCGACGACGGTCCATCTCTTTCGGAAAATACATCCTGTACAAAGACATTATTTTGTAGTCGGAGGGGGGATACTGTTGAGAAAGTGAAGATTCTAATATATATTAAGAAAAATGTCCGGTGAGAGAAACCGCAGGTCGCTGGCTTTCCGAGGAGGTGGATTAGCTGGGTTAACGGGCTCCAGCGGTCTCGGTGGGGGGAACTGTAACAGCTGGGAGGCCCCGGCCTGTCAAGACCGACAGTTTAACGGGAACAGGCCGGATCAAGAGGAGGACAGGGATCTGGGGGCAAACGGATCATCGCAGAAGAGAGTGGAGGGCGCTGGGTCTGTCAGCGATAGCACGGAACCCGAGGCGGAGGAAGAAGAGGACCCGGAAGGGGGCAGCTGGGCAGCCGGGGAGGGAGACGATCGCGTCGGCTCGGTGGAGACGGGGGAGGACGGGTCCAGCTTGACAGCGGGGAATGGTCCAAACAACGCCGACGGCCAGGAGTCGGGAAGCGGCGCGACTGGAGGCGAAACGGGCTCCAGGAAATCTGGTGTGGAGATGAGACCGCAGACGTTGCTTCAGAAACACTCACTATTTCACGCTTCGTGGTTGCAAGAATTTCCATGGCTCAAATTTTGCCAGGAGACGGGGCTCATGTCCTGCTCCTGGTGTCACAACATTGCCACTAAAAACAGCGACGAGCTTGTCAAAGGGAGTCGCAACTACAAGCGGGCCTTGCTGCTGAGACATCACCTGTCTTCTGAACACGGGAGAAATGACCCCACCAAACAGGTAACGTTAGCTTCGGTCCGCGTCGCTTTACGTAGCATTAAAAACCTGTCACACAGTTATCACAACATATGTCGTTATCTGCTTTATTTCTCACAAATATGGGCAGTTTCCCCCACTTTAAAAACACAAACGAAGGCGAAAATAGGCCACTACCTAAGCTTCACAATCCCTTCTCCTGCCTGATTAGCTAGCACCAGCCTGCTAACCTGAGCTAACGACTAGCTTAGCCAACTAGCCGCTGGTAGCTTTGCAGTGTAGCCGGAGGTAGGTGGCCAGTGACGGTCGCGGAAAGCCCCTAGCGAGGCTAATGTCGACTAAATGAACGGCAAAACCCACTGAATCACTTTTTAGTGTGAGTGACACGAATATCTCTGATTCACTTATGGTCTTAAATGTGAGTGTGTGTGTCCACTCATCAGTTAAGTTACACGCTCAAACCTGCCCCAGTATGACACCTGCTAGCTACTATCACACCGGAGGCTGTTTCTCTGAATGAATGATTAATTGCATGCCATAAATGACTGTTAATCATTTTGAGCTGCCTAAAAACAGTCATTAAAAAGTAGTGGACGGTGGTGGGTTTGTAGAATACTTTTTATTTTACATGCACACTATACAGCAAACCCTTTTGTTTCATCAGCAGCTGTCTTGATTACTAGCTTGCTAGAGGTCACACAATGGCAAGGGCTCGACCTGAGCAGCCTTTGGGGAACCGCACCCCTTCCCAACCCCCCCGACCACCCCGCCTCCTGGCTCCTCTGCTGGCTCGCAGTCCCGGGTGACCTCTGGCGCATTTCTTCCTCCTCCACCTCCTCCTCCCTTTGGGGAGCTAAATTAGAGGCATTGTGCTAGAATGACCCCCCAAAATCCATAGATGGTGTCACTTGCAGGGCTGCACAAGAGGAGGACAGTAAATCATGTAGCCTGGAGCCTGACAGCTTGCTTTGGCCCCATATGCAACCATCTGAACAGGCATGAATGAGTGAAATAGATGTCAGTTAATAGAATGACACGGCATCACCTGACCCTGTCATCCATATATTTTTGGATTAATGGGCTCTAGTGTTATGCCTTTGGGGCATATCTTATGATTAAACCCTCATTCCTTATGCACAAGACTGAAACCGGACTAACTTGAAAATTACCCCTCTTTATTTAATTGGCATATAAATGCTATGTGGTCAGCCTATGCTTGAGGTAGGTTAAAAGTTGTTGACAGTATCAGTATATCGAAAGCTTTTAATTCAAAACAACGGAGACAATTTTTTTATTTGGTGAACTTTGTCTTTATTGATGTGCACATGCTCTTTTTATTGGTTCATTATATTTATTGCAGTGTCTGCAACATTTCTCCGGTTCTCTTACAGAGACCTCATAAAAACAGGGAGTGCATATTTCCCTGTACAATCTGATGTCAAAGGGCATCTCTCCCATCAATCCTATATTAAAAAATCTGCTGTTACTCTTACTGTTCATTGTACATTGCACACTCGACCTCCTGTCCTGACAATGGTCTGAGCTGTCAGGGGAATTAAGAGCGGGGTGCTATTTGACTCTAATTTGTGAGGGAAGAGGATTGCACTACTACATTTAGTTCCTTCCTTTGCACACGCAATCACTAATCAGAATGACTTAAAGTGATCCACTAACTTGTGTACATCTCTAATTGGTAAGGAGCGCAGTAGGAGTGGATTAGGGGCTTGGTGTGGCTTTTCCCTAGCAACAAGGACCCCAGACACTCTACTGAGAGGTTATCCAGGCCATTTCCCTTGTGCTGAATAAAGATACAACCCCATTGCTGCACTGTGGAAATGAAAATTGAATTGATTGTTTTGCTGTTCCTTAGATTAGATTTTTCTCTATAGGCTTCCTTTTGAATAAAACTGTAATCTAACAGTACTCTCGAGATAATGAGCAGTGGTGTATGTTAAGCAAGGCAGCATTGTGAAGCAATACATTAAAGGGGAATTATGGTGTTACGAGGCAACGTCTTGCTCTATGCACCCATTCCTGACGTTAGTCAGGCCTCTGCTGCATTCGTTAAAGCTAACTCAATTAGCCTTAGCACACCAGGGCAGCTGTGGTGAATGTGGGTCTCCTTGGAGAAGGGGGCTGTTGTCCTTAATTCTCTAGACGCTCTCTTGTGCTCAGATTGTTCCCTATGCTCACTGGTGAAAGGTTAACGCCAGGCAAAAGTAAACCACTGGTCCCCTTAGATCAAATGTGACATTACATATCTGGGACATATATAAGTCAATTTTATTCTCTAGTAACAGTTTTTTCTGTTGTTCACAAATTGGTAAAAGGTTATGTGACAAACCCATATTGTTTGGCACAGAGTAGTCCCTTGTCGTCACCATGTACAGAGACTCTATTCTACAACTGTGATTGCATATACATCACAACACACAGAGATACATCGCATAATTACCACACTGAGTTAGTTTCAGTTCTCTCCACATGCAGCCTCTCCATACACTCCCTCTATATCTCTCACCCACTTCTCCACTTTCTTTTCTCTCTCTTTTTTCTTCTTGGTTTGAATGTAGCAACTTTAATTTCCATCTGTAATACAAACACCTGATCACAAAACCCCTGCAATATCCAAACTGCATTTAACCCAGGCCAGGGTGAGGCTCACAAAGCCATGTCAGATAATCCACATTGCCCCATTCAGTTTGACGGCAAAGCAAATGTTTTACCTGCATCATTGTGTTGGTCTAAATGGGATGTAAGATAAGATAACGCAGCACTTTATTGGACCCAAGTGGGGAAATTCCAATATGGGGGACCTATACAAGTATTTTCACCACCTCATTTTAGTTAAGACAAACACAGCCATTGTTAAGAGTGAGTCTCCCCGAATGGGAAAGGGGACCCACCCATTGTGGTCTGGTGTCTGCCGTAGATGTGGTGTTTATTGGGGGCCACAGGTCAGGGGAATGGGGTGGGGTGAAGCCAGAGGGAGAATTCTTCTTGTTGAATTCGTCAGCGAGTCTATCCTCTTCTCGCCCCCCCCTCTCTGCCTCTTCTGACAGAGCATTGTTGGGAGGCCGGGAGACACTCAGTGTAGCCCTCCCACACCTTGGGCCAAACACACACTGCGGTATTGTTCTAGCATCTGGGGACAGACGGGTTGGGTGAGGGGGGTTCAGGGAAAGATACAGTAGATGTGGGGAGTTGGTGAGTGACTGACGGAGATGGCCTCAGGGTTGGGCTGGTCATGGGACTGGCTTGATGATGGGTGGGGGTAGATGAGTGAGGGGATGTGGGCAAACGTGTGTGCGTAAAAGGTAAACAAAAACTGGCTCCAGTGGGTCATTATGTTGCATGGGGACAGTGCTGTATCACATGATCTGCTAAGAAGTCTGGACTGCTAAGACTGTGGTTAGTGCTTCAGTAAGCTTGAATTTATGACCATCTTGGTTTGTTTAATCCACCTGTAAATCAATTCTTATTGGCCATTTACTCTAGATTTTGAGGCATCCATGTTAGACCTAGATCAAAGGATTCTTCTTCCCCAGCGCCCTCTTGGATTCCCTCGCACTCTCCTTCTGCCTTTCATTGTTCCACCCCTACCATCTCTGGCTCAAATAAAAACCTAGCCACGTCATGACTGGGGGAGGCTGATATTGTCCCCACATTCTCTGTTGGCTCAGGCTGGTTTTGCCTCCAGCATCTGCTGTGCAGGGTTGGTGTGCTGGTTCTCTTAAGCTCCCAGCTCACACGTGGCACATCTGGAGAAAGGATGATGCTGCTGATGAGGCCAGTATGGAGCAACTTATCCAGTACCAGGCTGTCCTAGCCTGACTCCAATATTTGCACTCACACACACAAAAAGCATATCAGAACTGCCAGGCATAGTCTTACCTCTCTGGCCCATTGCCTTGCTATGTGTAATGGATAAAAGCTGTGGGGAGTCATGGGGTTTGGGGGTGGGATGGCTAGTTAATCGAAATGGAATCGAAAAAGGGGATCTTCTTATTCCCAGGTACTAGGAGTCTGAGAACGGTTGGTTATTTGTGCTATTTCTAACACGTTGGCACGTTTTGTTTTGTTTTTCTGTTCAACCCTCACCATCTTCAGGAAGGCATTTTTGTTGTAGGATGCAAAACATAAATTATCTTAGCCCAGCAAATTAAAAGCTTGTTAGGTCTGTCAAAAGAGGAGCACATGAGACCAAAACAAAGCAGCAAACTGTCTGCAACCACTGACGATCTAACTCTGAATCATATTTGTCTTGTTGTGCGAGCACTCCTGTTCTTCACTACACCAATATATTCCACCACGGTACTCAACATGATGACCATGCCTCTCCAGAGGCTTTCATGTGTATATCATGGAATAATTTTTCTCCTCTGTCCCCATCCTCTTCGCCTCACCCACATGCACCCTGGCTCCTTTCTATGCTTGCAAGTGGGAGATGCTGTGTAATAAGAGAGTGAGTGCCGAGCCCTTTCACAAAGGCCCACAGTGAGTGGACAATGAGCCTCGGGGAGAACACGGGCTATTGTGAAGGCTAAAATGGGGTGACCCAACTCCTTCTCTCTATCGTGCTGGCTTTCCGGCTCCCTCTGCTCCACATTTTCTCCTCCGTCCTTTTTGTCGAGGCTCAAGGTCTCTCTCTGTCAATCTCTGCCTCATGCTATCACTCGATTTCTTTGTCCATGTGTTACCAGGCTTTTCTCTTTTGTGCACCGACCATTTCTCATTTTCTTTTTCACACTTAATTCTATCAGCTCTGTTTCTACTTTTTCCCATCAGAACTCTATCATTCTGCTCTCTTGTCTGCTATTATTTTCTGTCCCTCTGTCCTCTTATTCCTTCTAGCCTGCAAAGTACATTGACCCCCGTCGTTCCCTCTTTCTGCCTCTCATTTCATCCCATCCCATCTCTCTCCATCTCTCCCCCTCCAGCTGTGGCAGAGGATGATAAGCCCCCCTATACTATCCTGTGTGCCCAGGCTGCCCTGGACAAGAGCTGCAGTGTGGAGGGAGTAGGGGTGGGGGCTGGGTGGGGACCTCAGAGAAATGGATTTAATCTGAATTACTCGAGCTGAAACCCCAGCTGTGTGTATGTGTAGGCAGCTTGGTTTGTGTGTGTGTACGTACATGCATGTGTGCGCAGAAGAGATGGTGGTGGGTGGGGGCAAAAATGCAGGGCTCGAGCAATGTGAATTATTCTGGATTAGGACATCTGCTGTGCAATTCTAAAATGAGCTGGAGATGCATGCTGTTGCATGTGTGTACAGTGTGTGTATAGTGTAGACTTCTACACATGCGGGCTGTATATGCATTTGTTTTTATTGGGCTATGTATTTGTCTGTTTGCACGTATGCCTTTTAAGTGGAGCCATGTATTTTTGCATATAACCGTACCCATACACACGTGTATATACTCCCTCTCCTCTGCTCCGTACCAGGCTGGCCCTTTGCCCTGTTAAGGGGGAGCAGGGGAGGGGGAGTAGGGCTGTTACAGGGTAGTTCTATGCTTCTGCCAGTTCCCCACCCATCCTACAGCCACGTTGTGTGTCCTGCTTTGGACACTTGTCGGCCCTCCTCCACGTGTAATTATGGCCCGTTTTACATCTAGCTTCCGAGGTAAAGAGGGAGATCATTTTACTGTACAGAAGATAAATGTGTGTAAAATCTTCTAAAATATACTTTCCAGTCTAGCTTCAGAGTCCAGTTGAAGCCAAATTGGAAAGTGTAATCATTAATCATCTGTCTTTGTCAAGAGGGCTTGTAAAACCAGGACATTCTCTATTGTCGCGACAAATTAAACCTGGAGTGCAGGTTTACATATACATTACATTTAAGCCCTTTCCAAACGTGTTCACACAATTCTTTTTAAGCCTATCTCTGCAAGGCAAATAACTTTTGTGCTTTGCAGTATATCAGAGTTTTAAAATCTGATGTCTTGGTCAACTTTCCTGTGCTGGTGCACTGGTAGCGATGTGTTTTACATCAACCAGAAATGATTGGTTTGCCAGAGCTGAAGGGGAGAGCACCCTTTGTTACTCTTGGTCAAAATTTTTGTTACTGTGAATACTTAAGTAAGATGAACTCCAATGATCTCCAAAAGGCATAATGTTAATGTAAATGTTCTTTTCAACATTTTTAGCAAGATTAGTGTTTGTTTTGGTTTGTACAATTTTAGAGTGAAAAAATTGGAAATGGAAAAAAGTTGAGATTTGAGTTCTCAGATAACTTTTACCAAAGCCTCAGACCTAAATGAGCTCTTTTGGGCTATGGCATGTTCACAATCATCGTTAGGAAAGGCCAAGTGATGCATATTTCAAAGCTTTATAAATACTCCTCAAACCTTGTCCCAACAATCGGCACCCATGGGCTCCTCTAAGCAGCTGCCGAGCATTCTAAAAATTCGAATAATTGATGCCCACAAAGCAGGAGAAGGCTATAAGAAGATAGCAAAGCATTTCCAAGTAGCCTTTTCCACGGTTTCAGGTAGCCATTTCTTAATGCAATTAAGTTAAGAACAGGGTTCCAGTTGAGGTCTGGAAAATCAAGAAAATTCTAACAGAGAGGATGGCTTTTACAACACGACTGTGATTATAAACGCACCTTAAAATCCACAATACTACTACAATACTATCTCTTGACTACCTCAAGAGAGGCAAGCTTTTGCCATCACAGTCATAGTCCCCCAACCTAAGCATCATCAAAAAGAGTAGTGCGTACAAGACAGTCCAAGAATCTCACAGAACTAGAAGCTCTTTGCAAGTAAGAATGGATGTAACACCCGCAAACAAGAACTGAAAGACTCTTATCTGACGAAGAAGTTGTGATACTTGCCAAAGGGGGTTTTACTTAGCACCAACCATGCAGGGTATCCAAACTTTTGCTTTAGGCCCTTTTTCCTTTTTTGTTGTTTTAAAACAGCAAAAAATGGAAACAAATAAGTAATCTTGCCTAAAAAAAACAAATAAGTATGTCATCTTTACCTTTATGCCTTTTGAAAATCAGATCATCTTAGCTTAGCTGCTCATAGTAACATAAATTTGGCTTAAAAATGTATGAAAATAGAAATGGATGATGTCTCTTACGTCATCCCTTCTTTCTTTTTGTTAGTGGCAAAATGTTTTGTATAGTCTTGGATACCTGAACACATGTAGCAAAAAATATACAGTAAGTATAAGGTTTTGTAGTAATAGTCCGGGAGATCAAGCAAGCAATGATGCCAATTTCTCCCATGATATGGTGGATTTCTCCTTCTGTATGACTACAAAAGAAATATAAGTTGCCTTTATATGTTAAATTACAGTCTTTCAGCATTTATTAATGTGTAATTGGTTGTAATGTCATATTTTTGTGTGGGAGTTGTGGAGATTTAAGTTTGATTTGGGGGAAAGGAATTGATTATAGGGCTATGTAATACTACCCAGCCTAAAAGTAACACACCTTTCATTGCGTCTTTGTCGCCTCTTCCATGAGAGAAGCCTGTCAAACCTGTTTCGCCCCTAGGGCAGGTGTGCCAGTGTCACACCGTGAACCCCGAGGGTGTATATGTGTATTTTGTAAAGACACAGTTACAGGAAGGGAAAATATTTGTGCGTTTATGCTTGCTCTTGCAAATGATCTGTGAGCGTAGACAAATCTTCTGCAATAATATTTCTCTCTCTTCCTTTCTTTCACATAAAAGGAGATGGTGAGGCCCTCAGACAACTCCAGCCCCTCCACTAACTGCTCAGGGGAAGACTACCGCAACAAGCCCAATGAGAACTCCTACTGTTACCAGCTTCTCCAGGAGCTGGACAAGCAACGCAAAAGTGGCATCCTCTGTGACGTCAACATAGTTGTCTCGGGCCAGGTGTTCCGCGCACACAAGAACATCCTGGTGGCAGGCAGCCGCTACTTCAAAACCCTCTACTGTCTGACCAAGGGTGAGGCCCAGGACCAGGCCACGGTCACGCACCTGGATGTTGCTGCTGTGCAGGGCTTCTCAGTTATCCTCGACTTTCTCTACTCCGGGAATCTGCTGCTCACAAGCCAAAATGCCATTGAGGTGATGTCTGTTGCAAGTTACCTCCAGATGACAGAAGTTGTCCACTCGTGTAGGGCTTTTATAAAAGATGCCCTGAATATCAGTATCAAGCAGGAGGCTCCTGATTCAGTGGTGGTGGACTACAACAAGAGGCAGATGGTGGCCAAAGAGGGACAGAGAGGGCCGGACAGGAAGCCAAGCAACTTCTGGGCCACAAGCATTCTGTCAAAGCTGTCGATCAAGGCCAGCAACAACCAAGGAAAGGAAGCAATGGAAGAAGAAGACGAAGGCGACAGGGTGAAGGAGGAGACCAGCGATATAGAGGTGACAATGGTTGGGGGTGAGGGCTGTGCCCTGGTGACCCCCGGAGCCTCTGGTAGCTGGACCCACCACAACAACAACTCGTCTGATTCTGCAGAGACCAATGAAACACAGGCGGCAAGTGGCCAGATGCAGGTATTCGTCTGGAACGAGCCGGCCACAGGTGGCGCCGCGGCAGCACCCGCCGCAATAAAGCGTGAAGCACCGGATGCTGCGGCTGGAAGCGGACGGAGGAAAAAACAGACCACCACACGGCGTTTTGTGTACAACTTTCCACCAGAGCCTGAAGAGGGATTTGACGAGGGGATGTTCATCCAGCCCTCGGCCTCCTACCCCAGAGAGGACTTCTCCTCCCTCTCCGAAAATGCTGGTATGACACACATTTGTGCCTCTAAACGCACCTCACACACTCTCCACCCCCAGTCCTTTAATGGAGTCATATCAGCCTCCGTATTAACGAATGCACACATATACACATGGATTTTATATGCAGTTATTTTTGTGTGCAAATGAAAAATATTTATGTGGAGAGACTAATTTATATGTAAATCCAGAAGTACATTTGTGAATCTTTCTGTGTGCATTCATTAATATTGAGCCTGATCTGACTCCATATCCTTTCCCCTATAATATATATATAACTTTAACCTTAAAATCATTAATTTCTTATTCCTATTAGTCACACTATATAATCACTGTAAGTAAAAGAGGAAGAGAGGTGCATGCAGAATTTTTGTGGCGTACGATCAAGAGATAACATGAATGTACCATCTGTGTGTGTGTGATATGGAGACAGATATTTTCCTCTATTGTGTATGGAAAGCTCTATTAAGTTGGGGCCTCTGTATTACATTTTATACACTAATGTAGCACCTTATGTTTAAAAAGCCTCCAGTGCACAAAGCTCAATAGCGTGGCCAGGGTCAAGGAAGAATAGCATTAAAAGAGGTGGTTGGCTCTCTGCACTCATCTATGTAACAATACATCACTGTGCTGCTTTTGACATGCATTGCGATTATGTGTGCAAACATAGCCTAAAGCTACTGCTAGTCTGAAACACAATAACCAGTTATGTCAGGTGGCATCATTAGCTAGCCTGATGCCTCTCTGCCTTCCTGGACCACTTGTAACACTTTAATGAAGCTTAAATCAAACTGTGTTTTTATGGCTACGTCATTGCATCAGATATTCTAGTTGTTTTTTTACACTGTCCCCTAAAAATTAACTTGTCATATTTAATATCTTTGGAGAGAAAATGAAATTCTATAGGTTTGAACAATGCTTGTCCCCACAGCATGCATCTGTAGTGATTTACCAATTGGAGGGGGGTCAGTGGAGCTGAAGAGTTATAGGTCACATGGCTTCAGTATGTGATTCTCTGTTTGCAATCCTCCAGCATAGACGAATTTGCATAATTTTAATCTAGAACTGGAAGATCGTACTTTTGTTACTTGGGGGCAGCATTGCCTCATTTATACGAGTGATCCGTCACCATTTAGTGACATACCTAATCACACCCATTATCACAGTTGTAATCCAGTGCTAATAAACTAAGCTGTGGCTGCCCATAGTGGGGAAACACTGACACGATCAACTCATGGTTACACCACAGAAATTGTGAATTTTCAGCTTTTTCGTTCATTGTTCTGCTGTTACACCTAACAGCAGATATATTTGCTTATCAAGCTTTTAACCTGCTGTGCATAGCCAACAAGTGAGTCATTCCCAGCCGTGATCCCCACTAATCACTCCAGAGCAGGGGGCTTACCAAAGTTACACCCACCTGGAGTGCTTTGTCTCAGAGATGTGTTGCTCCATCACTGCTGAGACTTGTTCTTCAAGAAAGATGAGACGTATTGTAAGGTTCAATTCAATCGGTAGTCGAATCGGTATCTTATAGTGTTTTAGAGTAGAAAATGATGACACGTCAATATTTAAAGTGAGTTTGGAGATAAAAATAGATCCCACATTAAGTTTTAAACCCACACTATATGCTGCGGTTGGCAAAAACATTGAATCCCTATGACCTTTTAAGTGGCTTTCACTCATTTAATCAATTTTTCAATCTTGCTTGATAGAAGTTTTGCACTCCTCGTCTTCTCTCCTTCTCTGTACCCTCTGATGACTTCCTCTCTTTGTCCCTTAATCTATCAATCGCTGTGTTCAGCCTATCACACACAGTGTAGCACTCTTGGTAATCTCTTCTCTCATCTGCAGCCTTCTCCTTCTGTTGGCCCCATTAAGCGTAGCACTCCATGTAACCATAATGATATCACATATTAAATGGAGTGGTATGGACCGGGGGGAGGGATGTGTGAGGCACAAAGTGTGTGTAGAAAGAGAGTTACATTTTGTGTACGCATGTGTGAGAGAGAAACCATCCCTAATGCAGGAAAATGAAGAAAGCAGGGGAAACATTTCTTCCCCCAGGCCTCCCTAAATGCACTTGAATGCTCTTAGTGCCTCCAACTCCTCGTAGGGCTCTTTTAATGTGTGCACAAAGTGATCCAGGGTGTTGTAATAGCCTAGAGAGACGCTCACTTTAAGACTGAGTTTGTCTGCATGTGTGCGAACTCTCCAACCTTCTTCTGTTCATGTATCTTTGCTGTTTAGCTCCATGTCTCTATTTAATGTATACTATGTTTCCAAATAAAGGTACAGTTAAGACTTCAAGTAGGCTGTTAGTCACAGTAAAAGGTTTCAAGGCAACTGTTTACCACTAAATTATAGTTTTGTATTCACCAGTTCATTTACCTCCACACAGTTGAATTCATTCATACAGTCTACTAAGTGTTTGCAGTTTAAATATACATATGTGAAAATTCAGTCTTTGTAAGGCCTTACAATGGTAAAGATTTGTGCGTGTAGATAAAAAAAATAACCATCTCCCAATCTTGGCAGTCAGATTACTTATTGCAGTAGTCATGAACATTAAATGTGTGCAACTGAACGGACGCCCTATTGTGTAATGTGTGTGAGAGGCGGTGTCGAGAGGATTTGAGGCAGAAACCTGCAACACGTTATCCAGATGCTGTTTGATGTCGGGGTGAGAGGAGGACCTTCACTCCTCCCTTTTTTTTTTTTTTTTTTTTTTTTTTTTAGCCAGTAGGAAGGAACAATTGCCATAGTTGCATATTAAAAGTGTGATGTTGCTTTCATTTCTCTTGCTTGTTTACCAGTGACCTCATACTGTATAAAAACGTTTTTCAGTTTTCGTTCAGTTTCTTAGAAGCGTGGTTTCCAATTCTAAGTTCCCTTTAAGAGGAATGTTCCCAAAATGTTTTCTTAAGAATTTAAGGGCTGTTTCTTTTTTAGCAGAGGGGAGTTCAGAAGTGTTGTGGCTGTAAAGTTTGGACTGACTGTGGGTTTTTTCCCCTCCAATATGTCAAAGGTGTAGGAGATTTTTTAGACAGGGATTTCTTTGAACTCTTTACTTTTTCCATCTATTAAAACATGGTCAGACAGATGGAAAGGAGAGCCACATGTACATTATATCTGCTAGGACCAAATGTGAACTCTCCCTGCCTCAGTCTGCAATGCTGAGTCCATTGTAGTTGTGAAATCTATACTTAAGACTCATCTTTTTGGCCCTGCACTTACTGCAGTGCTTGTACTGTCAGCAAACTTAAAACCACATTTATTAAATCATTTTTCACTCCACATCTTCTGGAACGCAGATGGAAAGGTCTGGTACCATTTATGGACAGAAAGTCACTTGTCAAAGATTTCGGTTGGTGACCATGTTTCCCACATTCTCTCTCTGCTTACCAGGCTTGATACAGTGCTCATTTGTTGGATTTGTGTACCACATGATGTCATGTTAGTTACGCTGTACTGAATTGTTACTTTCAAAAGCAAAAATGAGAATGCGTACAATTATCAACTGTGGGTTATTAGATTATTCTATATTGTGTAATAATTCTACAAGGTTGTTGATATTCACACAGTCATGCAGAAGAGACTTGCAACGGTTTGCCATTTGCTCGTGTGCACAACCAGGCACCAAAACCCATCTTTTGGTTGTTCTCATGCTAAAACATGACAACCCTCTTGCACAATTATCCAACAATATTAGCTGTCCCAGTTCCCCACAGTGATGTCACTCATTTGGCTTTCATTTTGCTTCAGTTTGATCTGTGCGGTCATGCTTCAAGGATGGAAACACAGTGGCCCAAATGTTGGTATTCGTTCTGCTGTGTTGTCTGTCATCAATGTATGTGCTTTTTTTTTTTTTTTTTTTTTTTTTTTTTTTAAGTAAAGGTTGTTCAGCTAATAAACTTTTAGAGCTGCAACAGTCATCTTATTGAATCATCAGCTTATTATTTTCTCAACTATTCTAGTCTTTAAAATACCAGAAAACAGTCTGTCACAAATTCCTAGAGTCCGGGTTTATGTCTTCTTTTGGTTGTTCCAACCAACAGTCCTAAAATATTCTGTTTACAATTTC
This sequence comes from Holacanthus passer, assembly GCA_025331565.1. NCBI lineage: Eukaryota > Metazoa > Chordata > Actinopteri > Pomacanthidae > Holacanthus > Holacanthus passer. The sequence continues at coordinate 5,464,192 of JAFREQ010000002.1, read as the reverse complement.
ATAAAACAGAGACAAGCAGAAAATCTTCGCATTTGAGAGGCTTGAACCCTCAAATATGTGGCATTTGCTGGAAAAATGTCCTAAACAAAGTTATTATCAAATAGTTGCAGATTAATTTTCTGTTGCTTAAATAAACACACTTTAGTAACAAAAAATCTGGAAATGGGTGATACCTCTGTCATTTTAAATTTATCTGCCAAAAAATGACAAAGCAGTAAAAAAATAAAACTATAAAGGCAGCTGGTGTTGGACAGTTTACAGAGTCACAGGAAGGCCAGTGTTGTGGAAAATAACAGTTGAAAGTGAAGAGTGGTTTCAGCGATATAAGTTCTTTGCCATCGCTGTCTGCTCTCACCACGCTCAGCCCACAGCCAACACTGGTGGCCAATAAATTCTTGGGTCTTCTCCAAAGAAGACTGTTGAATTGTTTAAAGGGAGGGTGCTGCATACACAGACACACACAGAGCAGGTGAAACACATTTGCATACACCCTAGTCCCTGTTGATGCATGCACACAAACGCACACAAACACACAACTTCCCCAATCCCTGCGAGGTGCAAAGCCGCCAGGGGCAGTCCCTTCCCTCCCTAATCCACTCTAATGCACTGGGGCTGTCCTCACTATTCCAAATATTGACCCAGGGAGAATGGACACACACACACACACACTCACAGGGGTGTGTCTTTAATGGGCTCAAAGCACTGATGCTGGAGGAACCGGACACACACGCACACACAGGTGCTTACACACACACACACACACACACACACACACACACACAGTGCTTACAAAAGCTGAGTGTAAGCTGAGCCTGTGTGAGGGCTGGACTCTCATTCTCTAATTAACCCCCTCTCTGCTGGAGCCCTGGTTACACCATTAGTTTGTTGCTGTGGCCTGGGGAGCGCACTGCTTTACATATAGTAGGGGGCTGTGTGTGTGTTTGTGTGTCTGTGTGTGTTTGCCTGTGTTGTTAGCTGAAACTCCCATTGTTTCATGTGGGGGGTGGTTAGTTGTGTACACGAGGCGTTGTGAGGTGTGTGTGTGTTCATCCCCCCCCTTCCAGGCTCTCAACCACCTCTCATCTCTCTTTCTCCCTCTCGCTTCCCTCGCCCTCCCCCTCCCCTCCCCTCTTTCCCAGAGCTGGCCAATCAGATCCAGTATAGCATCATCCAGGACTTACAGCAAGGGGAGTCCTGGGAGAATGGTAAGACGCCGCACTCTCTAGACTACAGCAACAGAACAGGAATGAAATATTCAACTAAAATGCATCTTCTCAAATGAGTGTGGGCAGTCCAGTCAGTAGGAGACATACACCTTAGTTCTATTTGAGGACTCATGTTCAACCAATATTTAAATGCATAGTTGATCAGATGACCAATTGACACCTAGTGATGGTCTACATTATCCCCCTGCCAGTTTTATGTATATATACCAAAAATCACAAATCTGCCTTAAATTGATGGTGGAGAAACTAGTGCGTCACATACTCTAAGTAGGCGGCCATTGTCTAGAGTACACTAGGCTGTGTGTCCCATATCCACACTACACACTAATTTTGTGCATCTGAAAAAAAAAAAAACCACTTAATTTTTGAGTGTGCCGTTTAAAACTAATCGTGGGTGGTAGTAAAACAGCTTTGTGAACAAATATTTGAAGTCTTTTGGCATTAAATCTCAGTTTGATTGATGCAAAAGTGCCATGGACGGATGAAGTTGTGGGTGGAGACATCAGCTTAAAAGGGGGACACAGGAAAGGTCAGTCAGATTAAGAGCCAGCAAGGTTACATTTAACACTACAGAAAGAAAATAATTCCAGTTGAATTAAACTTTAAAATAAGGTGATTTTCTTTCTTTCTTTTTTAAAAATAAAGATTTAGTTTTGATCTATTTTTGTCCGTGCTGTAAGTATAATGACAGATAGTAAACATTTAATTTCATCCTAAACCTCTAAAGCCTAAATTAGCAGCTTGCTGCACTTCCACAAGGTGCTTCGCTGCTGTGTACAACACACACACATGCACACACACTCACAAGGGGAATACACAGGTGACCTGCTTCTCATCAACCCTCCCCCTCCTCCCACCTCCCCCCTGACAACCTACCCTGACAACGCCTCTGTTGTGTGCTCCCTGGCTCAAACAAAAGGCCGTCACCCCGTTCTCTCGACGCTGGAGACGAGAACTCTGTTTGGAGCCTTTTCAAAATCAATAGATTGCTTATTTATTTGTAAGCCCAGCTGTCCTCTGTAGCTTGTTAGCATAAACACCTCAGGAGGGTTAATGGAGACAGTGCTGGCTTGAGGACATCTTGATTTCTTATTTCACGCTGAAATAAAAAACATGTTAAACAATATGCTCTAGTTGTTAATACGTAGTATGGTAGCCAAGTTTGATGGATGATACATAATGATCTCATTTTTAGATGGTTTCTTTTTTAGCTTTTCTAATACCCCTTTTACACTGGACAAACACATCTGGCTTTTGTCTTTAGTGGGAAAGGGTGCAATCGGCATTCATTCCCAGGTCAAGTGACCCTGTAGTAGTCACAGGTATTTATCAGCTCTATCTCTGATTGGCAGTGATTGAAACATGACAGTTTTTGCCCCTTATTCATTAGTTTGTTTTTTTACAGTTTGGAAAAAACGTACAACACCAACATCATTCAGTCAGCATTGAGTTTGAAAGAGAGAAGTAGAAGTAGAGAAGTAAAATTTAAACAAAGTTACCTTAGCAACATTGTCACTGGCCTCCATGCAGCTTTCCACTGTTCCTCGTTTTCCAGTATGTTCGTCATATCAAGCATGACACCAGAAAAAAACAAAAAGGCAAACTCGTCAACTGGCGGTGGGAAAGGAGTCAGTTGCCCATTTTTAGCAGGTTTACTTACGCACTAATTTTGGTGTAAAAATGGTATGATGGTGTTTAATGATAGGCGTCGCTAATCATATATTATAAAATACATCCAGAACCGTGTGCACTTTAGCAGTTTTGCAGACTTCCAGACTTAGCATTGGGGTTTATGTACAATAGCTGCAAACTGACAGTGTCTCAAGTTTTAACTTCTTTTCCAATCTTTCACTGAAGGAGCTTTTTGTGATGCATCAGTTTGTGGTTTCTTATTTTGTCTAATGGTCACCGCATCCTAACTCAGTAACTGATAAACAGGATATAGGTTTCTGACACACCCTTCTCCTCATAAGAGGACCTACAGATGCAAATATAGCTTTTATGATCATTGTCTTGTTCCATCTCCAGTTTGTTTGAGTGACTTCCAGTAAACTTAAAACTTCACTGAGAACAAACCAAAGCAAAAGATCACATCTAACACTAAAACGTGATGTTACTAAATCTGTTTGTTGCTGACCTTGTGTTTCTCTCTCTCTATCCAGGCGAGTCCTCACACCTAGCCCTCAATAAGCTCAAGTGCCCCCACTGTAACTACATCGCCAAGCACCGGCGCACGCTCAAGAGGCACCTGATCATCCACTCGGGCGTACGCTCCTTCAGCTGCGACATCTGCGGCAAGCTGTTCACCCGCCGTGAGCACGTAAAGAGACATTCCCTGGTGAGTTCGCATATGCACAGGATCCTGTCCTCTCTCCACAACAGCGTTCGGTCCACCCTCACATCTTTGCGCTCATGGTTTGTGTCTGCCAGCTTTCTGCTCAAAGGAGTGACTGCAACAAGATATTTTTACAAGCAGAAATGATCTGTTTTCTAATGAAGGGAGTATCGTAGTGTCTCTCACAAAGTAGTACAAAACAAATTGATTTGTGGGATGATCTCACATTACTTATTATATTATTGCACTGGCAGCAAAACTTGAAACAGCAGGCAGGTAATGTCATCTGTCAAACTGTTACATTGAATCTGATGAATTTTATACCCAAATTCCCTGTGTGGAAAAAAGCCCGACTTGCGACTCAGATTTCTTGCTCCATATTTAATGTTTGGAAAATATGTTTATTGGTGTTTAAAGGAATAGTTCAACATGACAAATTGTGTTCACTCTTCTTACCAAAGGTAACAAAACCTGCCTGCCAGCACCTCTTAAGTTCACAAATTAACATGTTATATCTTATAGAAACCAAAACACAGTTTGGTGTACTCTCCTTCTTCCAGTCTTTATGCTAAGCTAACCTAACTGGCTGTCGTAGTGGTAGCTTTATATTTAGTGAGATATGAGAGTGGTATCTGTCTTCTCATCTAACTCATCAAGAAAGCTAATAAGAGTGTTTCCCAAAAATCAAACCATTCCTTTAAATATCATATTGACAAATTAACAATGTCTAACAACCCTCTCCTCCTCTCCTCTCATTCCTGTTACAGGTGCACAAGAAGGACAAAAAGTACAAGTGCATGGTGTGCAAGAAGATCTTCATGCTTGCAGCCAGCGTTGGTATCCGTCACGGCTCGCGACGCTACGGCGTGTGTGCCGACTGCGCCGACTCACACCAGGCTACTCAGGAGGGCCTGGAGGCCATGGAGGGCATGGAGTTTCCTCGCGATGAAGACTTCGAAGGTGAGGACGGAGAGGACCTGGAGGGGGAGGAACCCACCGACAACGACCAATCAAATTGGGGTGAGGGCAACGCCGGTGCTGCCCCAGAAGAGGACTAAGAATTTTAACAAGCTTGAGAAACAAAATGAAAAAAACAGTTGATGTTTAATATATATGTATACAAAAACTAGCTGGTAAACAATCAACTCCAAAGTGCTATCAAACCTTGAGGTTACTTAATTGTGCAAGTATATGACAAAGAGATGGATTTAAAAAAAAGCTTTGGTAGAATGGGAACTCCCAAGATGTACAGATTTTATTATTGTCAACATGTGTCCAACTCTGGGCCCAGCGCCCACAAGAGAAAGATTAATAACGACGAATTATATGATGAATCAGGTTTTTGGTGATGTATTTTTATTTCCTGTTTTTCGGGGGAGAGTTGGGCAGGGTGGTGATGTAGAGTTGGGGTAGGCCAATCATCTAAAAAAGCAAAATGTTAATTATTTAATTTATGAAGAGAGGTTATTATGGTCTTATCAAATGCTATAATTTTTATTTCTGTTGTTTTTGTCTGCAGGCAGAGGCACGGTAATAGCTGTTGCTTTCTGCACAATCTGAAAGTATATTGCTTGGTGCTCGTAGAAGTACACGGAAGAAGAGCATTATTGTCCACAGGAAGATTTTTAACTTGCTCTGTAGATCTTGTTTAGATGCGCTAAATATTATTATATTATTCTTTTCTAATTTTTTTTTTCTTTTCCCTGCACAAATCTTGGAACCAAAAAATCTGTTTTGTGACTCTAATGTATCACAGCCATATTTATGATTAATTTAAGAGGGCTGCGATATCGTGCCAAACAGACCGCACACCAAGATTTAGCAGGAAACAAAAACTACTGAATACGCTTTAAAAAAAAAAAAAGAAAAAAAGACAACGTGAGATTTTTTCTTAAGCGGGAAAAAAGATGAATTTAAAATAAAAAAAAAAGCAAAAGTACAAGGGGAAATGTTATTGCTAGCTTTATACAAATCACGGCGTCACAGTAACACTTTATTATTAAACAAAAGCATTTGACTTTCACTTAAAGCTTGAATTTTGCCAAATGATGAAACGTTTGGTGCTGTAATGCTTGTCGCAGAATACTGGACCTACAGGCTATATATGATGTTTATAATCATAAAGCTTAAACTGACTCAGTTATACATATGTAATCAGCTCGAACTATAGAACACTGTTGTGCTACGGCGACTATCAGGTATGCTTTGCCATTGTTTTTAAGCTTTTATTTAATGCACACACACACATACCGTTTTGTAGAACTACCGGCAGTACTTGTAATTGACGTTTTGAGGACCTAAGTGGACATCAATACCTGTATACGTTTGTTTATATTTGGTACTGAGTTATATAGTAAATACAGTATATATATTTTGAATCACTTGAACCTTGGTTGTGAGGGGGAAGAAGTGTGCAGAAAATCATGATGTGTGATGTTTTAAGTCTGAAAGAACTCCATTTTTCATGCGTAAAAGGCAAAATGTCATCAGTTTAATTTGATGTAAGTTTGTTTTTATTATTTCTTTTTTTTTTTTTTTTTTTTTTTAGGTCTGCCAGGTAGAAAAACACTTTGTTCCACAAAAAGTGAAGCTCTATGGCGCCTCATAGACATGCACTTATGTTTGTGTTGAAAATAATTTGCTTTTATGTTTCTTCGCTTCCCCAAAAGCGGGTCTGAATGGAACTATATAAAAACTGTTGTGTCTTTTCTTCCAATGAGCAACTTTTTTATTAGCCATTTTGTTTTTTTGTTATTTAATATTATATATTGACTCCAAAATGCAATCAAGACTGTTAATTTCTATTTGTCCAACCAAAATTGTTGTTTTTAATTATTGTTGAAATATAATGTATGAGAAAAGCCAGGTGAAAACTTGCTTAGTGTAGAAAATCCTTGCTTGTGTCTGTAATTGTTGAGATTTTTAAATGTTTTTATGCTACAGATCATTCACTTTACCCTAGATACATATTTTGTTTAATTTTGTCCTTTCCACAGATGTTTCCTTTCTCCTTTTGTTATTTCATTAAGCACATATTTTCTAAAGAAACACGGATTGTTTGCGGGTTGAAACCTTGGAACAGCAGTATCTGTTCGTATGCAGTGGAATATACAGTATGTACTGAAGTGCTAATGATACAGAAGATGTGTAACTTCCCTTTACTCTCAGTGGAAGAAGATATATTTTAAGTCATAGAGATATTCAGCCTCTTCGTGTCACTTTTACCTTCAAATCACTGTGGGAGGGGTTATATTACGGATATATATATATATGAGAATATATAAGATAAATATATATATATATGAAGAATATATTATTTAACTAGTGGATTTGCGTAATGGAACACATTGACAGTCAGCTACAGACCTCCTGACATGTTGGTTTATTTCCGTGAACTTTAACCTTCCGCTTTCTCTCTGTTCACGCTGTGTGCTTGTTCATCACACCATCCTGTTGTCTCGTTTGTTCTTTTGATACTATTTTCCATCCTACTGATTTTACTGTAATGAATGAAACTCAAAACTATGATGTATCATTTTAGATTTTATGCTGTATTTGTTGTATGGACAAACAAAAAAAAATACCAAGAAAAACGAAGCAAAAACACTACAGATGTAAAGCAGAGGTTTTTTTTCCCCAGCTGTATTTTTTTACGCTGTTGCAAAAGGTTGTATTTTTCAATTTCTCTCTAACTTTAACAGTGATGCAAAACTCGGGCCGCGCCTCAGTGCCCTCCGAACACAAAGCAAATTCAGGTTACTCTTTTTACGTTTTTATCAAAGGTTTTCAAAGATGGAACTACATTCTCCTTTTTTCTGTCTGAATTGTACTACTGTTCCTCTCTATACTACATTTTAAGAATAAAACTTTGATATTGCTTTAACCTTTTTGTCCACTTATTGTCCCGTAGCGAGACCTTTACAAACCTGGTTCTCTTTGGAAAAAGCAAAGCTATCCATTAAGCGCCAAACATTTTCTTTTCAAAACGGCCCCAAAGAGATGCAATCAGTTTCTGATTATTTTCACTTATTACACCAACTTTGATGACACCAAGCTTCTCTTAAAAGCGGCCTGACTGCTGACTGATTTTATTATTACTATTATGGCCCTGTGAATTTTCTAACTAGAGATGTACATTTATTGTGCTGTTATACATTACCTCAGCTACTCAGGCACAATTCAAATATCCACAGTTGATCAAATGATGCATCGAGTTAGTCTTTCAAAATGATCTTCAGTTGTTTGAACCACCATGTTATCGTGTCAGTCCTCACATAAACAATATTTGAGCCAGCTGCCAAAACCTTTCAATATGCCATCAAACATTTCAGTGATTCAGTCAAATTTGAGTGAAAATGACACTTGCAGTTTTACATTAGTAGGTGTGAATATGGAGCAGACAGACGTGAGAACAGGTTAATGGTGCAGGGGGAAAATTTGTAAGCAGACTGTATGTGTGGAGGGAGACGTGGACAACAGAGACAACATGCTGCTTGTGACTTGTGAGCAGGAAAGATTTGTGCATCTTCCAAGAGCCAATATCAGATATGAGATAGATGAAATGTGCTGCACACTATAAACAACATTGAGATTTCTCTGGTGTTTAGAGAACTGCAACAGAAAATGTTCACAAGCAGCTGAAACTGTGAGAGTGTCCTCAAACGGCCGACACTGTAAACCAACAGTGGCACAGTTCATAGTGACACACCTGTGGTTAAAGGATAACAACAGGGTGACATCCAGCAGACAGTCAGAGTAACTCATTGCTGGTGATGAGACGATATTTTCAGAGATTTACTGACAGCTGCACAGCTTCAAATCAGGGCAATTTACAGCGTAGTTAGTGGTTTGTCAGATTCACACACATCTAGAAATAAACTTCTGGAGGAAGAGGAAGAGACACTGTGTCGAGTTGTTCTCTTCAACAACTTCTGATGTTGTTAGTCTCATCACTAAATCGTGTCAAATGTGTTGATCAGGAGTGTGATGTCTGTTGATTTCCATTAATTTCTGTAATCCCAGGATGGATGAGCTAAATGGTTTTAGAAGACCATGAACTCACCAACCCCTTAAAAGCCAAAGTGCTGCCATCTGCTGGTAAGACTCAAGTCATGATTTAGTTTTTTTGTCTCAGCCGACACCAGGTGGCAGCACTTCTCTTTATATTTCTTCCTGCTCAGTGAAACCAGCTCCTGTGCTGCCCCAGTTCTTCAGAGAGACCTCTGATGGAAGAATTGATCTATGTACTGATGAATATGGGTGGAGCAGAAAGCCTGGTCACTGTGTTTTTGCCTCAGGTGGTGGTGGTGCAATTATTCCTCCTGCACACATTTAGAGCAATGCTTGCTGAGTGCCGGTAAGATCTCTGTATATGAGATCTTTAAAGGTGCTATATGTGAGACTTTGAACATTAATATAGCAGCGAACAACTGTTTCCTTTGTAAAGATATTATGGTGTAAAGGCATCCTGAGCAGAGAATGAAGTCACACTCAATCTGTGAGTGTTGTAATCTGAGCTTCTCTGTTCTTTGTTTTGGTAGCCGGTCCGGCCTCGTGTGCACGTTAGTGCATGTGAGTTCCTCCATGTGAAAGTGTTGGTCCAGCCCAAGTTTATAAAGAGACAAACTATACATTAGCTGTAGGCTGATCCAGTTTACTTTTAGAAAACTGGATCACACTGGATCAGAGCAGAATCCAGTGTTCCTCCCAGTGTTTTTTTCCTCCAGAAGCTTTGACTCTGCCAGTTTATTTTTTTTTCTGTTGTGTTTGAGCGAAGTGATTGAAGTGTTTTACAATGATCTGCAAGGTAAAAAAAAATTAAGTGAGACGCGCCCATTTGTTTTGGTTGGAGGTGCTGGTGTGAGTGCGACATCTAGTGGCAGTGAAAGTTGTGTATAGAACTTTTAAATACAAATGATTTGATCCTGGCTTAGATTTAGGTTAAATCTTATTGGAGTGTTGAATGAGTTACATAAGCTCGAGGACAGATGTGCATATGTAGAGAAAACCAAACGTAACAAATCACCGTGTCAGCTTTGATTTAATGGCAAAATCTAAACAACATTTGTTTTGTATCCTCGTATTCAGATGTACAGCAAAACCTCTCAGGTAGTCGTGTAAACACATTTACGGCATAAAATCCATGTTATCAGATTAGAGCTTCCTATTCCCAAGCATGCATGAAAATCAGAATTAAAACATTTCAGATTAAAGACTGTGATGGTATGGTCTTCTGTGACAACTTACTTAATGCTATCTGAGCGGCTGACTGCATTAAATTCCACCAATTTGCCTCTTGGACTGAAAACAGACTGCAGCAAATGCAAAGAATGCATTAAGTACCAGTCAGTGATGTGTGCTTGTCACACCGATTCTCTGTGGTACATGCTGTACTGTGAGTCTAAACTGTGTACAGGCCTCGGTTTATTGTAGTGTGTTTATTTCCTCGTGGGCATGAGCGCCGCTGTGTGTTTGAGTGTACACACACAGAAGCAGTCATCAAACACTGGCCTTGTGGGCAACCACACACTGCTCTATTCTTGTCTGCGTATGCGTTCACGTGCATGTGTGCGTGCATGTGCCTCCTTCCCATTCACAGGCCCTTTTGTGTGGGTGTCTGTCAGCGGTGTTGTCTGCAGGCAGGCCCCCATTGTGTTGAACCACTGCTCCTTATTGACACAGGGCCCCTGGCGCTTCGTGTTCCCATGGCCCCCCAGCCACGGCGGACGGAAGGCTGAAACCGGAGCCCCGGACCTGCGGAGAGTTTGTTTGCACTCCCTTTTCTCTCCCCTGGTGCTCCAGGAGCTCTCATGGGTCGGACATTAAAAATCTAAGGTGGAAAGACAGGTAATGATGTGTTTACAGCTGCAGCCGCTGTGTGTGTGTGTGTGTTTTGACCTTCACAACATATGGGCCCTTTGCTGTCCTGTAAAGGCTCGATGCTTCACAGCGAGGCACTCAGGGGTCAAAGGGAGAGCAAACATTAATGGAGAAGATTATTCTCTGATCACTATTATCTCCTCTGTGACCCGCTGTGACCCCGCGCTGGTGTCGAGACAAATCTGGCACTCATGCACAAAGTGTTCCCAGCAGGACGGCTTAATACTGCGCCGCACGTGGCCCACATTCACAGCGCAGCTTTAAAACGGACTTTGAAGCAACAGTTTGTGCAAGAGTTTGACGACTAAACTTTCTGTTTCTCTCTTTGTGACTAATCTGCTCATTGTCTTTTGAAGGGGCACTCCACTGATTTTACACATAAAGCTTGGTTTATTTATCATGCAGATCACTGTATAAACAGTTATATAATGTCTTCTGTGGCTGTGGAGGGAGCAACAGAAACATTTGAGAAAGTCTGAGGCTTGAGACTTCACATATTTGACAGAAAACCTGCTTTGTAAACTGGGTTTGAAACACGAGAGCATTTCCAATGAAAGGGAATTTAGAGAACTGTAGGATCTAATTTTTTGAGTTTGATGCATACTCAGGAAGAAAATCAGGATAACTCAGCCTCTGCTGCTTGACTTAGACTATTTTTTAAAAAGTCTCTTGTACAACAAAAAATTTTTGCAGCATTTTTTTTCCTGAGTTGATATAAAAGATCTTTAAGATCTAACATTTTGAGCACAAATTGGTTTAAATCCATGTTAGTGAGCACATTTCCATTTGTCTACCTGACAGGTGTGGCATATCAGGATGCTCATTAAACAGCTTGATTACTGCACAGGTGAGGCTTGAGCTGCTCAGAATAAAAGGCCACTCGAAATAGTGAACTAATATTTGCAACACTGAATCCACGGAGGACGTTTTTACCCTTTTACCAAGTTTTTGAGTTTCTTTGGGTTTTCATTTCTTCTGTAAACATGCCATGAAATGATTCAGCTCTGTATCATAGAAAACACTTTTTTAAAGTACAAAAATAAAACTAAAATGACACAGAAAAAAAAAAACTGGACAGCTGATGGATTTCTTCATTACTGTCATGGCAGTGTGCAGGAAAAAAATCACTGAATTCACTAAAGCAAAAAGGCTCAAACTGAAGGCAAACAGTGTCATTTGCTCAGTTTTAAAAGTTTGTCCAAAAAGGTTTTTTTTGGTCTTATGTCATTTGGTGCTTGTGGTGTGAAAGTTTTTAAAAGTAAAAGCAGCTCATGTCTTGACAGTGACCTGACCCAGCAGAAGTAAAAGTACAGCCAGACCTTTGCTCTCAGTTTGGTGAAATAAAACCGAATCAAATAGCTCTTCTGTGACTCTCACTAAAAGTCTTACTCACTAAAATGTCACAACACTTTATGAAACAGCGGCTGAGCGGCGGGGGGGCTGATGGGAAACATTGGGTGATGAAATAAAACGGGTGTATGTGGGGGTGGAAACGCTCCATCCATCCTCCCATCCGGCTGTGTGTACAATGGAGCTTGTGGCAGCAGAGTGTGTGTGTGTGTGTGTGTGTGTGTGTGTTACAGCAGAAGGAGGCAACACACACACTGTGTTGGCCTGGAGGTTTTTTGCTGTGTGAACCTGGCAGGGGCACATAAGTAAACACACACATGCACACACACACACACACACACACACACGGAAAGGCATTACCATGTGAAAACGAAAGGGCAATTAAGATGTGGAGAGTTTACTGGCTTGTGGTGTGGTGGCCTCTCTTCTGTCCTCTTTTCTTTTCAGCCTCGCTTTATTTAGGGCCACCATCTCCAAGTCAAGGCCGACGAGATCAATACACACACCACACACACACACACACTGTGCATGGCAGTGTGTGTGCCAGTTCTAAACGCGCCGCCTCAGGCTTCCCCTCTGTCTGGTGTCAACAGAAATGTGTGTTTGTGTTTTTAATCCTTTCTGTTTACACATGAGTATCTGTGTTTATGATTATGTCTGTTAATCCAGCCACACACACACACACTGTCATGTCATGTGTTCATACTTGCTTTCTATTTGTGGGATCACATAGTTTTTCTTTGATGTGATGACTTAGTGTGTGTGTGTGTGTGTGTTCCTGAGGGTCCGCCTGCATCTGTTCATGACCGTGTGTTTGTTTATAATGGGTGCGTGTGTGGCAGAGCATGTGTGTGTGTCAGAATGTGTACACATACCGTATCATCACAGCGTGTGTCCCAGCGCGTCTATGGTGTCAAGAAGTGACAACACGTGTGTGTGTGTGTGTGTCTGTGGGTGTGTGTGGTGTGTGTGTGTGTGTGTGTCTGAAGGAAGGTGCTGGTTCCCACAGCTCAGATCTAATTCAGCTGTAACTCAATCTCCGTGTGAGTGCCGCTCCTCCAGTGCTCTCCTCTCCCTCTGGAGTGTGTGTGTGAGTGTATACGTATGTGTGTGTGTTTGTGGCAGTGAGACATTTCCCCTCTCAGACCCGTTAGTATCAGTTTACTGTGTCAACGCCAGGAGCTTGACAGCAGCAGCAGCCACGTTCACACACACACACACACACAAACAAACACACACTCATATATACAAATGGGACACCCTATACCTACCATTCAGACATCTGGGAGGTTATGGGACACTGGTGATGTGTGTGTGTGCATGTTTGTTTGTGTAAATATATATATAAATGTGTGTATCTGTGTGTGGTTTTACAGGGAGATGAGACGTGACATGATGCACGACCTTCCAACAAGCTGAGAGCAAAGGAGGGATCAGGAGGTGCTAAACTGACATTTGGTCACTTTCAGAAATGTTAGCAAAGATCTTCCTGAATTGGTCCAGTTATCCATAAATGTGCCTCTAGCTGCTGCTAAACCTCAAACCAGGTCCTCCAAAAGGTCTCAGGTGACACAGATTTTGACTTGTCTTACACTGGCTCGACATCAAATTTGGAATCCAATTCAAGGTTCTTGTGATCACTTTTCGAGCTCTGCATGGTCTAAATGACAGCAGGTCTTCAATGTCCACCAATCAGGGTTTGTTGGTTGTTTCTCAATCCAGCCTGGTCAGATGTTAAATTAGCCATTAAAACAGCACTAAAACACACACACGTGAAATTAGAAGAGGAGAAAGAAAAACATGGACCAGCTAAACGGGATAAAAAGATTAGAGGAGCAGCAGCATGCAAATAGGACATGCACAATGCAAGCAGTTCGTACAAAATGGAGTTAAACAGACAATCAGCACAAGCAGTTAAAAATAAAATCACATTATATAACAGAAGACAGAAGTAAAACCAGAAGGGATTCACTTCAAACTTAAGCTCTGTGGACACTGTCAACATCTGCCTCTGTGTCATTTTCTGTTTACTCTTATTTAAATTTCTTTTCACAGAGTTTTATTCTTCCCAGGTCTGTATTCTTATTTCTCTTGTGAAGCACATTTTGACATTCTGTTATTGAAAGGTGCAAATTATATATTATTATTACTATATTAATCTGGTATTGACAACTAAATGTTAGTCTTTAAGATTATGATTCTTAAAAATACTGTACAGCTCATTTAACTTCTTTGACCCTCTAGATGCAAGTTGGGTCAAGAATCTTAACACTCGATGTCCAGTCCAGTTGTAGTGACAGATTCATGTGAATATGGCCACCGTGCAACAGAGTGCCCTCTTGGATGAACCCATGGTAGATAAAACATGATAAATTGCCCTTCACTGTGGTCCATTTTGCAAGAAAACATCAAGTCCAGGCTGCTCTACATGTTAGATCTGAGTCACACATTAAAACAATTTTAATCTTAACCCTGGTTTCGCCATGAATGCGTCACGACGTTCTGCTCGCTGGTGTCCGACCACATCCAGCTGGTGAGTCGTTCTGAATGCGTCCTCATACTCACGTGTTAGATGATGGAGTTCCCGAGTATCTGCAGTAAACCTGTCCTGAACACAATGATATAATTCATGGCTGGCTGGGACACGTCGTCAATAAGCCCAGAATTAAAGGAGTGAAAGATGAGCGTAAGCAGCCTCAGCTTTAAGGTGTTAATGTATTTGCGTTCTGTCAGCACTTCTCTTTATGCTCGTTGGCGGTGATGGAGTCTTCCATTCCCACCCAAAATGAACACAAGAGAGGACACATGTTGGATGTTGGTGGTTTAGGATAATTGTTTTTGAGGTTTTTATTCTGGTCTCTTACTCTCAATGGAGATATTGTTGTTGCTGCTTCTACTATGATTTTTTTTTTCTTACTGTCAAATCAAAGGAGTGTAAAATGCAACCTACATTGACCTGTGTTTACATGCACAATCATTTTCCACCGTATGATAATATTTTGAATTTGATACAAGTCGTGTAAACAACATTCTTTTTTGGATATTGGGGTTTTTACCGCAGTTTGCGACACACAGCGTTTTGCCTGTTTATTTCTGTGCATTGTAAACAAACCAACTGTCTGACAGTTTGCAGGTCTGGTGTAGCGATGCATGCACGAAAGAAAAGCTCACATTCCTGGAGGAGAAACACACCTAGTTTTAAACACTATGAAAGACTTGGATATCAAAAGGTTTTTGGATGTGCACAAATACCGCAATGCCAACGTTTGCAAGACGGTGGTTGAACTAATGATAGTCATGCTATTTTTGCACGGGTTAAAGTGACAAACAAGCTTCAACTACAAAATTACATTTCAATGCTCAATGCTAAGGTTCGATTTGGCCTGCCAGATGTTTCTAGCAAAAATTAAAAAAAAATAAATAAATTTGAATATAAATCTCCTGTTTATTGTGAGGTAAAAATTCTTCTTAAATGTGCACAGCGAGCACTAAGTCAGTCAATTAAAGGAACTTTAATCCGATTATCATTTTGCATTTTAACAATACAAAACAGTAGCTTTTGGCCCAAGGCTCACTATTTCAGGTTTGGCCCTCCAAGGGAAAAGGATCTGATCTAAAGTGTCCCAATGTCCCAGTGAGTCACAACCTCCTGCTTGTCCAACATTTTCTTATATTGGGGCGACTCAGTGGGCAAAAATGCTGATGCTCAAGAATTCAAGCACTGAATTTAGTTTTATTGTGGCAGAGCTGGATAACCAGGCCTGAGTGTCTACAGTAAAGGATATAGTATAGACATTAAGGAAAGCTGACAGAACAGAGCAGGTGACAAAACGTTGAGAGCAGGTGTGTGATCCCAACCTTAGAGAGACTGTTTAAAGTTTTCTTTGGCCTGCTGTGGCTACTGAGGAAAGAAAGTAAGGAGGGAGAGGAGGGATGGATGGAGGGATGGAGGGGGCTTCTTCAGACAGAAAACAAATCCAAACAGATGTGAGCGACTGTGGGAGCGCTGTGTGTGTGTGTGTGTGTGTGAGTGTGAGAGAGTGTGTGACTGTGCCTGTGTGCGTTTAGAGGACAAAAAAACAACAGAAAAAACATCTTGAGGGATCAGGAAGGCTGGGAGGGTGTGTGTGTGTGTGTGTGTGTGTGTGTGTGAGAGAGAGAGAGAGAGAGAGAGCGGCCGAGAGCATGTGGGAGTGTTTGTGTGGAAATAAATGTGTGTGTTTGTGTGTGCGTGCCACTGTTCATGCAAATGCTGGTGCCCTGTGAGTTTTAACGTTCAAGTGTTTATCTGGTCATTGGTGTGCATTCAGCACTTTGTTATTGTTGTATTCATGCAAGTGTGTGTGTGTGTGGGTGTGTGTGTGTGTGTGTGTGTGTATTGTGTATTGACTCAATAGCATGCGGTAGACCAGGCAAGAGGAATGCTTGTTAACCGTGTGTGTGTGTGTATGTGTGTGTTCTCAGTCCTGGAGGGTGGGATGCGACCGTGGCTAAAGGTGTTGTTGTTGTCCTCTCCACCTCCCTGCACACACACACACACACACACACACACACACACACTCATGTTTCCATCACCTCAGAGGACATTACATTGACTCACATTCATTTCCTGGAGACTTACCCTAACCACTACCACTACCTTAACCTTAAGCCAAGTCTCTACCCTAAACTTTGAGTGATTTATCTTATGGAGACGTCTGTTTTGTCCCTGTGAGGAAGTCAAGTCCCTGCGATGTGACTGTGTAAACAGATTTATGTCCTCACAATGTGAGTAATGCATGTACAAACACACACACACGCACGGTTTCATTTGTTACATAAGACGACGGCTCTGAGTCCAAACACAGCAAAATGCCTGCTGACACATTTACACACACACACACACACACACACACACACACACACACACACACACACACACACACAGACCAGTGAACTGTGACATCAGACTTCATTATTCATTCATTCATTATTTGTTGGAAACTTTATTTTTCATTAATGTTGAATTGTATTTTTGCCTTGTTTTTTTGGTTGTTGTTTTTTTTTGTAAAAGTTGGTCTTACTTTAAGATAAGATAATCCTTTAGGTGTTACAGCAGCACAAGGACAGAAATAAGTACATAAATAGAGACGTCTAAAGAGTGTAAAAAAAGTGTGTTAAAAAAAATAAGAACAGAATAAAATAGAAACTATATAAAACAACAATTAAACTCGAAATGCAAAATTATGTGCAATAAGAATGGTCCTGCTTCCTTCTTCATGCACCTTCCAAGTAGGTTGTGCCACAACCCCAGCTCTAATACATCTTTCAATCCAGTTTTTAAACTTCTTTTTATAATATATTTGCGTGTTAGATGTGTATTTCCTCTCATAGAAGTGTGTGAATGCAAGCTGAGATGACTCCCTGTTCTCTGTGTACAACTTTGGAACAACACCCAACATCCTGAGGCACACACAGGCCACGGGCCAGCTTAAAATTAGGGCTCAAAGTGTGTGTGTGCGTGCGTGTCTGTGTGTGTGTGTGTAAAGAATTTACTTTCAGTTGTATCTGGTCACAGAGGCGGCGTTACTGTAACACCCAACAATGACAAGAGCCAAGATGTCTGCTTGATTGGTTTTTAAAAGACCCACCCGAGAGACTGTTGTCCAGCCCTATTGGCTCCCAATTGTGTGTGTGTGTGTGTGTCGCCAGGCTCAGTATCCCCTGGGCCACCAAGCCCTAAATTCAGGCCAATGTTATCCTGCATGGCATTGCTTCCTGCTGCAGTTGTTCACTATAGAGCAGCGGCCACTCAATGCAGAGTCGATTATTGAACAGAACAATCAGAGAAATGAAAGGGCGACAACATGCACGCATGTGACTGAGGCACACACACACACACACACACACACACACACACACACACACACACAAAGGGTAAACAATAATGTGAAGCCTTTGCTCCTGCTCATTTCCTCTGAGTAAGAACAGGAACATCACACTCTTTTTCTTACACACACAGAAACCTACACCTAAAGTTGATCATACAGGAAGACAGATGTTGACAGATGTGTTATAAACATATTCAGTTTAATTTTTAAAGCAGTGTTGCAGATTTTAAACATGAGAAACTAGAAAGAATAGAAAGATGAAATAGATTTTTTTTTGAAAGACACGTAGAAAAAAACTCCTCTGCTTCAGTGAGAGGAGTCTTTAGTGAAGACTCCACAGCCAAAGTATTATTATATATTATTATCATTGTTATTACTATTACTATTACACCTGAGCAGCTCATTGGACAGACCTAAAGCTGTAACACATCCTGGGTTGGTTCTCATGAGCACAAAAGATGGAGGGCACATTAATGTGAAACTGAAATGACAGTTTCAATTTCAGACAGTGACAAGATGACTGGATAATAGAAGTGGTGGCAAAATTAGATTGGTCACGGTCAAAAAGAAAACACCCACAGTCGGCTGATTGAGTCAGAAGAAAGGAAGTCTATTCAAATGTTGTATTCCTTTCTGGTTGAATTCAGCTAAGCTTCATTTGTCCAACTGTCACAGGCTTTTCGGGTGTAAAAAGGCAACAAAAGCAAACAAATATTCATAAAAATATGTGTAAAGTTGGAACAAACAGTGGCTTAAAAACATGTTTTTTTTTTTCTTCCATCTTTGGACCAAAATCTACCTCTTCAGACTTTCAGTCAAAAGCAAATCAAATATCAGCTGTGCTTGTCCATAAAGCACAATTTTCACACAGTTGTATTAAGTTTAATGCTGGGAAATGGTTGTTAAAGTCTTCTTATAGTGGCTTTCTGGTAAAAGCCTCCAGAATAGCACAAACACACTCTCGAACTCAGAGTCACACAAAAGCAGCATATTGAAAATGTGACCGTTGACTCACTTTATTGGAACAAATGTTTGCTTTCAAATTCTCTGAGAAAGCAAAGATGATCACGAGAGGGGGGAAAACTGTCTTCAAAAGCACAATCTCTGTTTTCTCACTCAAATTCACCCATTTTTCGTGGTATGTGTTGTTTGGTAACGCGCTCTTATTCTCTGTAACTTCACGTGTTTCAGTCTGCCAGACAATTACACTGACAGGAGGAGGATTTATGATGTAAAGTCTTGGGTGAAATCAAAAGCCACATGTAATGAATTTTTTTTTTCTTTCTTTTCCCCAGGGAGCGACGGAGGAGACAGAAAACATAACAAGGTTTGTCCTGAACACTGAGTCACTCGCTTATAAGTCAACTTGTTTCTCTTCTGAAGGCCCGCCGGCTCCTTTCCCAGTGTTTGCTCCACGCCAGCTGTCCTTATACACACACACACACACACACACACACACACACACGCACACAATCACTAAAATAAACACAAACACACCTACACATTTGCATATGCAGACATGAACTAATAGCAGCCATGCAGACATGCACACGCACGTCCACACACACGTCCACATGCTCAGACACACACACACACACACACACACACACACACACACACACACACACACGTTCACTTAAGCCACTTCTGGGGACATTACATAGACTTACATTCACATCCTGGAGACTTACTCTGACCCTGACATTAACCACTGACCCAAAACTCAGCTTTGTCCCAATTAGCCTATGTCAGAAACACACACACTAAAGTAAACACTAACACACCCATACATTTGCATATGCCGACGATGCTTACACTAACAGTAGCCGTGCAGACATGCGTACACACACGTCCACATGTCCAGACACGGGCACAGTCTTACACACACACACACACACACACACACACACTCCTGACTTACACTCATTCCCTGGTGACTTACACTCGCCTCAACCACTGACCCAAAAATCAGCTTTTTCCCACTTGGAGACATGACGTTGCCGCTGTCTCCAAATAACCGATCTTTAGTCTGAAATGTGTCCTCAAAAGCAGCCTATGTCAGACACACACACACACACACACGTACAAATGCATGTTGAGGAACTCCTGTTTTCCCACCAGCTCGAGCTTGTGGGAAAATCCTTGCTGGTCAGTAATTGATTCTGCCCTGCCAGCTCCATTAGTTTGCAGCACAGTCTCACACACACACACACACACACACACACACACACACACACACACACACACACAGGGTGAGATAAAGGCTACTGAGACGTACTCTGGTTTGGTTTTTTTAGCAGTTTTTCTCTTTATCTGTTAGCATCCATTTTTGTGGTTGACTTCTTTTTAACACTATCTTAATTGAAAATTTCAAATAGCACTGTTGTAACGATATGAAAATTTAAATAAACATGTTTTCAAAAATACAAACAGAAGTACAGAAATATTGCATAACCGACCTCAGACGTTCGGATTTCACACACAAGTGTAATCTACTGCTTGCCAAAAATGTCAATCCAATATTATTGCATTTACTTTTGAGATTGAACGTCATTATTCTGAAGATATTTTTGGGCATTGTGTGGATTTACCAGACAGACAACAGTAGATAGGTGACAGGAGATGAGACAGGGAATGACATACAGCATGAGGGTATATTGTTGAGACACACTGAGATTCATTCATCTCATAATGTATCTGTTTGTTTCTGGCAATCAAGGCCATGTCGATCAAGTTGAGTCCAGGCAGGATTTATCCATCCTGCATCAGTACGATTTCATTCGCCAATCACATCTTCCTTTTCTTGTTTCCTTGCGTGTTGTCTTGTTCCTCTGCGTTCCTCTTCTCCCCCTGACCCTCCCCACGTCCCCCCTCATAATCAGAGTGACAGTGTGTGTTGGTTTGCTGCCATTCAACCACCTGCTACGACCTCCAAATCACATGCATACATACACACATGTGCACTTTGACCTTTACACAAGCCCCGCACAGCCATCAGTGAAACACACACACACACACACAGCATGTACTACTGGAAGTGCACACCCACAGACACACAATTGCCACTTCTTCTTATCGTCGCCGTTCCAACCCCTCCCGTTTATTATCACACAGCCCGAGGCTCGGCAGCTTCCAATCAGCACTTCCTATCCCCGATGAACAGCCATTTACCATTCAGCTCACCGTTATCAATTACCATCATCGCCATTATTACCACGACTCCTCCACTTCAAAGGCCCCATCAAAGCCGTGTCAGCAGGAAGAACTTTCACATGGGATAGAGATTTTTATTTTGATGTTTTCACGTACAAAAACAGCAAACAACAAAGATAACAGTTTTAACTTTGGCATTAATTTTGGGAGTTATCTGCTGCTCGAAACGTGTGACGCCCTCGTCTCGTAAGGACATTGTGTACTTGAGAAGAAAGAGACTTGAAAGTTTTCGGTAATGTGTCGCAAACGAGGTATCCTGAAAGACTCTGTGAATATACACCTTTGTGATGTCCTGCATTTGTTATTTAATGACATTACATAGAACACTGACTGGGACCATTGTTCTACATCTTGCTGGTGACATATTTTTACCTGTAGAGCAGTACTTTCACAGTGTGGTATTGATGCTTTTATTTAAGTTAAACATCTGAGGGTAACATGCTCACATTAATCAGGTATCATGTTCATGTTCTCATACCGTGGATAAATGAATTCAAATGACACCCAGCTTTAGTCATGTCAAAGTCTGCAACTGAAAATTCATGGGCAACAAAACTGAATCCTTCATTCCAGAGTAAATTTTCACTTTTACACAGATTTATTACACACAACTTACCCTGAAAGTTTGTAAGTTTAACTTACATATTTATTCCATTCATAAGCTCTGTGTGTGTGTGTGTGTGTGTGCGTGTTTTGGTGTCGCATAATGTGGTCACTGCTCTGCATGTGACCATTGTGCATATACCAGTTTAGACATGTGAACACACACAGTGAAAGGTGTAGAGTGCTGTCCGTATGTGTCTGACAGGGTGTGTGTGTGTGATGTTGAGGGAGGGTGAGTAATTATGTCAATTATACTGCTGTCATGGCAAGGTTACACACACACACAGACACACATGGGCCTGCCTGTGCTTTCCATTTGTTAGCTGTGAAATATTAATCACAGTCAGCTGCCAACCTGACAAGGAAGGGATGCAGGGCATGAAACCTTCCACGCCACACACACACACATAAACCTGCATCGCACAGACGTGTACACGTTCACATGCATATCAGTAACAGGTTCTTCAGCACACACACACACACACACACACGCTTCATTCCTTATCGGTCTGAGCTCCTCTCGCCTGGGCATCTGTGAGACTGTGGGTCCCAGCTGTCTGAGGGATTAGAACAATCGAAGGATGATCCTCGAGGGCAGTGCGTTCATTGACCCGTTATAACTAGCCTGATGAGAGCAAAGACGTATATTTACTTCACTGTCTTCACTGTAGCTGAACACCACTACGCTCTGTCAAATCTAAACTCAGCTCTGCTTTAAAGGACGGGGCCCATGTTTTTTCACTCTGTGATGAACCACAGAGTTCATGCTTGCATAAATACAACCAGTCAATGCTGATTATTTCTTTAACAATAGGAGACTTTTTGCATGTTTTTTTCTTATTAACCACAGATTGCATAGTTGCTGCATGACTGCTGAGCATTTTACAAAAGCATACCATCCGCTTTTTTGATGGGGGCCACGGTATGAATATCAACTTGGAGATACTTGAAAGATGCTTGATATGAATGACCCATAACAATGAGGGTTTAATCTGTTTTATTTATTGTTTAATTTATCTTGAAATATTTTGTTGAAGATACTTTATCAGTTAAATCAGACGTAGTTATGTCGTCATTATGCTGCATTATCTTTCATATTGCACTATCTACATTTGCTGCTGTATTGAAATGTCACCTTATCCACGGAGTCACTTTAGATTCCACTTTGTACTTTGTACTAGTTGTATATACTTTTTTAACACTTTGTACTTGCATATACCTTTTTTATACTTATATATTTTATACTTTTATCTATTTGTAAGCTTGTGCTGCTGCAACACCCGAATTTCCCCAATGGGGGATCAATAAAGAATTATCTTATCTTAGTTTTGCTGTAATCACACTTGTGGTTGGTGGGTGGTTGATTGGAGTCAGTCCAGTTTTCCTAGGAATTATGTTAATTTTCCACACCCTAAGATTTACATCCAATGCCAATGTCGGGAGCAGAAGATAAACTTTAGCAAGTGTAAACTAAGGGGTGGCGGAACCATAATCAGTGCTTAGCTTGCCTCAACTATTTTGGCTTACCTTGTACATACTGTAGTTGCCTCTCAAACATATTCGAGGAAAGACATTTAAAAGGCATTAAACATTAAAGAACGATGTCATTGAACACATTCACAGACTTTGCAGAATTACTGTCAAAGTTCTTCTCTGGTGCTTACATCATAGATTTATGTTGCTGAAAAGTACAAATATGTTCATTAGTTTTGTTGGCATGAAATAAAACTTAGAAGCCAAAAAGCAACGACATTTTAACATATGAATGCAATAGCGATTATATTAAACAGTTTGCTGGTTTCAGCCACATTAAAAAAAAAAGTTTGGAACTTTAAAAAAGTGCTGACGATGAACTAAAACCTGCGGCTGGACTGGAAGGTAGGAAAAACACATTTGTCACTCCAAAAACATACAGCACGCTTTGGAAACTTTGCACTAATGTTCACAATTTGCAGTTAATGGGCTAAAACATTAAACTACTGGTATGGCCTCTTGAAGTGGTGTGGAGCTACCCTAGGTGACCGGCTCCGCTCCACCTAAAAAAAACCCACTCAGAGTTATGTGAAGCCACATAGAGAGCGCCGACTGCACAGGGCTGTGGCATATATTGTACCTCCACATGCCCCCTTTCACAGCGTGTGACATGGGAACGACCAGGGCTGTTTTAAATCATGGGCCTAACCACTGGCTGCTCAGCCGGGGGGTTCAGGGATACTTAGCATTCCTGCAGTGACTGAGGACTGTGAGAACCAAGAGACACGGGTATATTCTTAGGTCTTAAAAGGCCGGAAAAAAAAAACGATGTCGTGTGTGTTTTGTAGAACCGTTCAAATGTCATATTCTTACCTGTTTGCCTGCACATTTAGCGACTGTATCAATGACAGTTTACAATTTAAGACTAACTAATTATGACCCCATTAACACCTGGTATAAAAATGCAATCTGGGTCTGGACTTGTTATTGCAAGGTGTAAATGCGTCATTACTGGAGTGTGATCAGATCTGCCTGACCGCATCTGGATGTGGTCTGGAATGGAATAGCATAATGTATTATGTTGCGGACAGTGTTTCACAGAGTTTATCAAGTTTCCCCGAATTCAACAACTCACAAAACTGATTTTTAAGGGAGTCTGGGGCTGATTTGCCAGCACCTCAAATTACTTACATGCATGTTTTGCTCTGGAGATCAAATCTCTGAGGATAACGCAATGAGGTGTAAACACAAAAAGATCTGATTGTTTGTTATCTGGATACAGATCTTATTTTAATACCAGGTGTAAATGGCTCCACCCCTGTTCTTGCTGTCGCTGTCACTTGTCAAGCCTTCTGTTCTGGCATGGCACATAACTCAGCTTACAGTGATAATGGTGACAGATTTAGTCGACTAAAGTTTCCAACTCTAAAGTTTGACAGGCCTAGTTATGGTGGCTTATCTGTGATTGGACAATTGCTCTTTTCGGGGGAGGGCTTTAGAAAAAGGTCAATTAGACTAATGAGTGGAGTCTTTTCCCCTTTTTATCTCTTTGTCATATTCAACACATCATTACAGCAGAGGTCAGGACAATGATCTAATGAAGTGTGTGTGTGTGTGTGTGTGTGTGTGTATGTGTGTGTGTGTGTGTGTTTGTGTGCATCAAATGCTCAGATGTTTCATTTATGTGTGTTTGTGTACACTTTGTCCGCTTAGGTGCATTTACAACATTCCTCGCTGAGCATTGTGGGTGTCTTCCCATTGATGTCTAATCATCGTTTAACCATTACTGAGGGGGGTAACTGGCCCCACCGGGGTCCTGACAGCTGAGTGCGCCCACTTTCCCATGCTGTCAGGGGTTAAAGGTCACCGTGCAGCTACTGCCGCAGTTGTTACGACCCCTCGCACACAAGGCCTCTCCTGTGTGGCTGTGCACATTACTGCTTGCATGCGGCTGAAACAGGAGAGGCAATGAGGGGCCGTGTGTGTGTTCCACTGAGTGTGTGTGTGTGTGTGTGTGAATGTAACACAACAATGACCTGCTCAAACCAGGCCTTGCAATGGTTGTTCAAACATGCATGTGTGTACGCAAGTCAACTGGTAGCCTCAGTAACCACGAACACGGCCTTGTGAGGATCCGTGAGGCCTCGTGTTTGTTTAAACTGAATGACATACTGTGTGTATATGTTTGCGTGTGTGTGTGTGTGTGTGTGTGTGTGTGTGTGTGTGTGTGTGTGTGGGTACACCTTCCCCACCTTCCCTGCAGCTCTTTGAACTGTTGGCATTCGGTATTCAAAGCTTCCTGCTTTTCTTCCAGATGAAAATACGCTGACCTTCATTTGTTTTTCTTACCAGCCTTGTTTAGGTGGCCACATCTCCACTCCTGGGGCAAAAAAACAATTTCAACCCACAAAGTTCAAAAACACACGTCAAACTCAGGCTTGACACGACGCACTTGAACCCTTTTCACTTCACCTTCCGTTCCATCGGGGAAGATTTTGAAACAAAGAGGGCGGATAAATCAGTGCAGGTGCAGGTGAGGTTTCGTTATTGGCGCTGTGTTTCCTGCCAGGTGGACAACAGCAATATGTTGCTGCTGTATAAGATGAGTTATAAGCTCTTCTGTGTACTTTGTTAAGCTCTTTTGGCCCCCAGGAAAGCAGTGCATGTGGAGCTTTTGATGTTGCCACTCCACCCAAAGGGCAAACTATCAAGACCCAAAAATCTCTGCATGTAGGATCTTGATTGGGGTTGAAATTGTTTTCTCTGGAGCTGCCAACATGAGGAAACTCAAATTGGACCTGTGATAATAAAAAAAAAAAACGTATGTATCGCTGCAGGCTGCATTTGGATTATTATTGACAAAATATTTTTTAATACTTTAGGGTAGAACACCCTTTGATAAAATGCTAAATAGAAACATGTGGGTGTGAATGGTTAAATGGCTTCATCACATTATCAAACGCTGACTTTGAAAGATGGGTGGCTTTTGGCAGCAGAGCCCACACCGCACGTCAATTCAGAAACAGGTTTATTGTTAACGTGTTGGGAGGCAGCTTCGGAAAGGCTGTCAGGCCGAGTCTCAATGCCTCAGTGCTAAACCGTGTTGTAATCCCACAGTGTTTAGTTGTGATCCAGCTGGATTTAGTCTGCTAAAGCTGAGCAGCGGCGCAGGTGCCGGCTGATAAGACCTGGGATTCACACAGATAATGAGAAAGTTGGGGGATGAGTGAAAGAACAGGCTGGACCTGGTGACTTGACCTAAATTACATTGGTGTGTTTGTGTTGGCTCACTTGGAAAGTTACGATCAAGACCACCATATGTCTTTTTTTTTAAACTTTTACTCTTACATGCAAATTTAAGGATGAAAGCTACAAGACATTAGAAACACAGGTGAGGTCACTCCCTCTGAGACATGATTTGGAGTGATTGTATGAAATATCATCAGGCATAATATATCATATGTTGGCTGAGGTATAATTATATCTATAATAATACGTATAATTCACAGTAGAGTCATTTAGCCTATTATTCATGTGATAACATGTCACACTACTTGTTGTTTACAATAAAACAAACACTTATTTTAAACTATTTCAAAAATAAAAATCGCGGTTTTGCAGAATCACGTCGTTGCATAAAAATGTAAATGTAAGCATATTTTAAGAAAAGAAGGAGCAATATGGCAGATGAAGAGTAAATCCTTGTCTCTGATTGGCTATTCCTGCTCGAAACATGAATGTGTTTAAACATGTGATTGCTTCACTCTTGCACTTTTAATTTAACTTCTCTTTTTTAATCATAAGTTGGTTCTTTGATAATTACGATCCTGGGGTTTTTTTGTAACCATATTCCAATAATGTAAGTTATCATGCTAAAGTTATTTGGGAAAAGGTTGTACAGCATCCAATAAATCACTTTCATGAGCCCCATCAACCTTTTTTTTTTTTCAAAAAGAAAAACACCCTGACAGAAACCCCCAGTGGGCACAAACCAAAGCTTTTAAGTTTCAAGAACATTTATATGTGCAAAGGTTTCATATCTCAGAAATAACCCGCGCAAATCACACAGGCTTTGATTCTCTGACATAACTGTAACAGATCACAAAACTCTTGCGAAGAATTTAGAGATGATATGATCTCGGCCTTAAGTATTAAATTAGAGGATGTGATAATCTTGAAAGTCTTTGATGCAAGTTAACAAAGGGAGATAATTGGATTAAAAACAAAGATGGCAAGTCTTTGTTGTGATTAAGAATGAAAAAATCTTAATGGGTGAAAATGGAAAGTGAACCCGAAGAGGAAGAGTTCAAACTATATCAGAATAAAAAAACTGAAGGATACAAGTTGTCTTTAGCATCAGACAGACTCAGGTGATAATATCCATAAAAAGATTTTCAGATAAAATATGAATGCAGACCAAGACAACTCTGAAAAACAGGCGAGGGTAGAGAAGGAAAAGGAAAGGCGATAATGGCAGATAAACAAAAAGTGCAATCTGAGAGAAGTGAGAGGACAAAGACGGAGGAGAGGATAGAAACTCCGGGGCACATTTCCCATCCCTTTGAGAAAGTGTATTGTAGACAGTAATCCCATGTTATGACAGTGACATAGTCCATCTCTCCCTCCTTCCCACAGGTTGGAGGGATGAGTCAGACAGCGAGGAAAACAAAGCAGCAGGCAGGAACCTGCAAGGATTACACTCTCATCATGTGGAAACTAGACACCGCAACCAGAGCTACTGCAGCCTCGCTGACAACATCCACAGCACTACTGTACAGGCTCTGGGTGTGTGTGTGTGTGTGTGTGTGTGTGGGCATACTGCCAGTTCTCTGTGTATTTTGTCTCTATTTTCATTCTTAAAAACTAAATCAACCGAGGCAAAAAGCTGGCAGTAAATGACAGTAGCGACACATGTAGATCGGAGTGCTGTTTGGTCAGTAAACCGCCTTAAATTGTTAAATTTTTAGTAGACTAGAACTGGCAAGTCTATACACACATTGGTACTTCTTTTAAGTTTTACATTGCTTCAAATTTTAAATAAATCTGGCAATTTCCTATATTTTTCTTTGTCATCAAAACCAACCAAACCAACAATAAATTCATCCCACTAACAAGTAATATCTGCGCAGCCTCGGTGCCATCGAGCTCTTTCATGACCAGAAACTTTTTAAAACGCATCAGTGTGCCACATCGTTGCACTGGGTGACAGATTTCTTCATTAATCCATTACTGAGGGATTAAGTGGATCCCCCACACACCACAAAACTGCTGTAAAAACTCACTAGAGCAACAAATCTGGATTAATCCGCAGCTGAAAGTCGTCCTCAACAAATGCAGTTTACTGTTTGAGTTGCAAAAGACTACGAGTCCCAGCTGTTTTAGGAAATGAATTACCCTTTTCCAAAAAAAGACATATATTTTAGACCTGTTTTTAAGATTCATGTCTTCAGTAGGAATCAATGAGCTTGGAGGAAAATTGGAAAGTATTGAGACATGGATGCTTTGTTGGTTATGGTTAACCCTCTTTAATCCTTTCAGAGTAATTGTTGTCAGAAGAAAATTATAAGAAAAGTGGAAACCTTTTTAAACCCCACATACTATCCTATCCACAGTATGACAAATTCAATTTAAATTTAAAGCTATTTGAGGTTTTCTACTTCAAAAAAAAAGTCAAAAACCAGACCATCATATCATGTGACATTATCTTACAAATGATGCATGAATGAATGAATGATCAAAACTACCGTGGATAAAAGTCCATTTCAAAGGGGGTAGAAGAAGCAATTGACGGCTTTTCTCTCTTAAACTCAGGCGTGCATCAGGCTCATCACTGGCAACGCTGCACAAAACAACACCAGAAACATTCAACTTTCCTGAACCTCCCTGTGAGAGAATAAACCTCTGCAACAACTCTCTCAGGTTTCCTGCTTTCTTAAACCCTGAAATAACCTGGCTCCCTGAAATAGCTGAATAAACTATGAGACAGCAGCTCTGCAGGGTTTGCAGACCCACATGGCTTTTAAGGAACGGGGCTTTCCAGGGTGGTTTGCAGAGTGGACACACACACACACACACACACACACACACATTCTCCATGGTGCATGAGGGTCACGCTTGTCTTATGTAAAACACAGCTACCCACAGAGAACTTCAGGGCCTGGGGCCAACCTGCTCTGATGTTCACATGTGCTCAACTAGAGCATTGTGTGCGTGTGTGTGTTTTTAGACGTTTTCGTAAGAGCTTGGGAGTGTGTGGCACTTTGTGAGTGATTATGTGTGTGTGTGTTTTGTTTTGGTGTAATGTGCTTGCTCTGTAAAAGAGCTGTGGCAACAGTAATTAGACAGTGATGGTTTATCAAGGTCCCCACATCACCTCAGTCCCAAACTCTCCTAATATGTTCCTGGAGTCCTCTGCAGTTTTGGACTGTCTTTGTGGTCTCTCTCTCTGTGTGAATGTGTGTGTTGGAGACAGACTGCATGCACTCCTCTGTCCCCCTGTCTCCTCCTCTCAGCCAGAGAGTCTGGGACCCGAAGGAAAAGGCCAATTATAAAAAAAAAAAACCCTCGCTCCATCTTTGTTCTGCGGGCATAAACCACTTCTTTGCTTTTTTGTTTTCATTCTTTCCCCTTCTTTGGCTTTCTGACATTCCTCATCCATTCCCACCGTCCCTGAAACCCCCACTCTGCCCTGTTACTCATGCTCACGCACACATGCAAGCTCACCCTTTCGGCTTAAAATAGCCACCATGCTTCCTGGTCCTTCATCAGCTCCATATCTTATCATATTTGAAAGAAAAGCTGGGTGGGGCAGCTTGTTAGACTGTCTGTTGCTGTGGCTGCAGCTTTATCCCAGGATTATTTTGATGTTGACGTTTGTTTCTGTTGACAATTTTTTTTATCGTTTTCAAGTGACCATATTTTAGTACTCGGTTCAGAAAGCTAAACTGGCAACATTTTGACTTTTAATGATAAATGATCTGCTTCTGTACTTTTCTCCACTTAATTTCCCAGCTGCAAAACCAGTTGATATGTAATTTACATATTTGAAATATAAAAATTCTGTCCAGAGACTTAAGACCTGGTCACAGAATTTTGCCATGCGATTTGTAAATCTACACCAAAATAAACTTTAGTGAACTCTGACACACAATTTGGTGCTGTCGAGCATTTCCAGACTTGCAGCACGTCTTCAAGTATCAAGGCGTTTCTTTGGAGGGAATGAATCTCGCGTTTACATAATGTGAGAAAATTCTGTGAGTCCAGATTTGCTGAGGATTTTTGAAGATTCTGTTGCCAAGAAAACAAGAAAATGTCAGAAAGCAATAAGCAATGTCTGGCCACTGTATTGGATCACTGAACTGCTTGGACAGGGAAAGACTGAAGGGGTCAGGTCAACCTTAATTTATCAAGGTATTGTGCGTCAAATTGCATTTGGTTTTCTAGCCTCCTTTTGTGATGTAACTGGATGTCTGGTCTGTCTTAACAGTGTTAAGAGGTTAACCGGTTATTACTGTTACTCGCATGTTCAAGGCTTGTTAGTGTCTTGGCACGCTGGCAACAAGCAAAGACCCATGCATGAATTTCCCTGTGCTACTTTCTGGTGTGAGTTGGCCTTCATGCTGAGCTCAGACCGCTCTGATGATCCAGCTGCTCTCTCACACTCCCAGACAGACTTTCACACAACTACACTGTACGTCTATTAATCGCAGCAGTCTGGAGTATCTCAAACACGCACACGCACGCACACACACAGGCACACACACCCGTCTCTGTGTTCGTATGTGATGACACACTTTCTCTCTCCCACACTCAGACTCTCCTCGTCTCTCTGTCTCAAATAAACACACACACACTCACGGAGCTAGAATCGCTGCTCAGTGTCCAGCTCTGGGCGGTGTTCCCATCCTCATGGCCTTTCCCAGCACAAACAATGCTTTGTGTCCCACAAAGGAAGCTCTCATCCAGGCTCTGGGGCCCTGTTTGGCCCTCGGCGGCCCCCCAGACCCCAGAAAGGCCCCCTGAGCCTCCCCACCACAACCTGCTGAGGTGCCAAGAGGAACATCTGTGTGACTTGGGTGAAGAGACCTCGCTGAAGTTCTCACACTGAACACTGCTTGTACTCCTCTGTGTGTGTGATTGTGTGTGTGTGTGTGTGTGTGTCAGTGTTCATGTGAGCACAGGCTCCTGGGTCCTGGGAGTCTCCCAGTCCAGATAATAAATGGTGTGAGAGGAAAGAGTGTGTTGCGAGACCTTCCCAGTGAACCACGTGTCCCAGCAGCCCGGCTGCCAACCATAGACTGTGAAACGGGGTCGCACTAACAAGAACGAGTAGATGAGAGGAGAAGTGGAGGGAAGAGTAATGAGAAGAATGAACAGGGAGATGGAGGAATGGACAGATGGAAGAACTGATAGTGGAAAAGATGAAGGGAATGTTTGGTGGAGGAAAGGCTTTGTCATGAAGCAGATGGATGGATGGATGGATGATGATGACATTTCGATCTGAAATGTCTCGCCTTCCCAGCGTCCATGACTGAACATGTTGACCACAGGGCCTTGAAAGGCATCACACTTTTCACCTTCACCTACAATTAATGAGTGATTGAAATATAGTAGCACATAAACACAATGCAAAAGAAAAGACTGAATATTTAGTTGGAGCAATATTCTTTCTTTCTGCAGAAGTTTTCAGCAAAAAGGAATTTCATTATGTTTCACAAGACAACAATGAATTTGGTCATCCATTTTGGTCCAGATTCTTATGATCAGCATATTGTTTTATTCAAGGTTTAGCTTAATTTTCTGCCACTCCTTGCTTGAACCCTCATTGTCAAAAGCTGACAATCAAGCTCAAGCAAACAAACAAATTCTAATATATGATTTTCTTTGACACCATAGTCAGTCATATACTGTAATCTCAACACCATGATGGTCTCTGAGCCTCTTGAGTGCAGCTGACTGATCCATCTGCACCTTTTCAAGACAACATATTTCACTTGTGGCCTTCATCAGCTTCCAATGAACCTCTAATGGTCCTGATGATTATAGCAGAAATGGATAAATGTATGGAAAAAATATAGGAGCAAAAGTGCCAGAATATATTTAAATATACCAAAAAAGATCAGCGATTGAGAGAAAATCACCACATCAGTTCTGCATATACTAAAAACAAAATGAATAAGTCTCACATTCAGAACGTGACGTAGCGAATCCAGATCAGTAATGAGGCCTAATTGACATCCATCCTCCACCTTCAGCTGTCATTAGCTAAGAATGAACAATGACTCAGTGTGTAATTTATCTGCTTTTAAGAAACGTTCAGATTCCAGTAATGATGTTTGTCCTTTGTTCTGTGAGAGTGTGTTCGTTCAGACAGTTGGGAGCCCATTGCAGCTGGGTCCCAGCATGGTCCACACCCTCACACACACACACACACACACACACACACACACACACACACACACACACACACACCATCCAGCACAGGAAGTGACATCATGCACTACGGGCCAAAATACAGGAAGCATGACGACAACTTCTGAAGGACATGAGGGACACATCAGCTCTGTATAATCCACCAGCTGCTGCTACAGATCCCACACCCATGATCACACACACGTGCACACACACACACAGAAACATACACACGCTCATACACTTTGAAGAATCACTGTAAATCAATGATGACTAACTTGAGCTCAAACACAGTCCCTTTTGTTAAAATAACATTTTATAAATCAGATGGCTTTATATCATCTGCAATGTGGGAAAGTGCTCACTTGCTGCATTATTGTGTGAGCAGGGACACATGTTTGCAATTAGGCTTGCACCCGACCATTATTTTCTTTTTCGCTTCATTTATCAATCTTTTTTTATCCTTTTAATGGATTATTAGTTTAATCTTAAAAATCTCAAACAATAAGGCCGTGCGTGGGTTCAAAGTCTGCATGTTGTCCCCATCTTAACGCAGATGTTGTCCAGGTTTTCTGCTTCAGTGCAAAACAAAAATACATACGTGTTTGTACTGGGTTTAGATTGATAACAGCTAGAATAAATACGGATCCCATAATCAGACAAGATAAGATAAAGTTTACAGGTTCAATCTTAATCTACCCTTTTTATTGTTTTCGCCACACATCTCATTTTTGGTGGAAAGCAAATGAAATATGCTCAGTGAACATTTTCTACTCACATTTTCACAACTTGGTTCAACATTTTCTCATTTTGTTAATAAAAAAACATAATGCGGTTGGTGTTGTGTTCTAAAACACATCTAGGAGACGGAGTTGGTGATGTGCAATAGCAAGTGATGATCATGTGTGTCTGTTCATGAATGTATGTGTACAGTTGTGAATGTGTGCAGAATGGTTCAGACGGTGATTATGCTCACGGTTTTCTGTTGTTATGTTTATGGCTCCATGTGGTTCACCTTCAATCCACGTTCCCACTGGATCAGGTTGCCAGCGTATCACACACACATATACACACACACAGTCATGTTTCCATCCCTTCAGAGGACTTACATTCATTTCATGGAAACTTAATCTTAATCTAACTTTAAACCAAGTCTTTACCCTAAAATATGATGATTTGCGTTATGGGGACTTCCATTTTGTCCCCATAAGGAAGGTGAGTCCTCACAATGTGACCCTGTAAACAGATTTATGTCCCCACAACATGAGTACACACCCAGAGAATCACTTCCTTTCTTCCTTTCTTTCTCTCTTATTCGTCCTCTTAATCACACACATGCCATCGTTATGCTTTGGCGTGAGCGTCTTTCTCTCCTAACCTTTAACTCCGCGCTGTGTAATTCTCGCTTCCTTCTCTTCCCTCCGTCTCAGTGTCTTTGTCTCTCCTCTCTGTCTCGCTCCCACACTCTCGACACACACAACAAACACACCACCGCCCTCTTAACTTCTGCCCGGCTCGTAATGCCGTGCCTCATAAGAAGTATGCGTCGATGACCACAACAGTGCTCGCTTGCACACCACACTCACGCAGAGAGGAACCCGCCGCCGCCTGAACAACATGCTCCCAAATATTCATGAGAATGGCGAAAAAGCTATAAAGCAAATATGTGTGGTGAAGACCAAGCATTAAATCTGGGGTCTGGAATCATTGCATGGATGTCACAACTTAGATTTTTATGGAGCCTCATCCTGTCAAGTGACTTTGATTATTTCTCTTCCTCTCTCTTTGTTTTTCACAGTAGTCTCTCATTAAAACCCACTGAATGCACACAATACCTCTTGACTAAACCTGATCACCATCAAGGGCTCAGGCCACAGTATATGAGTGCAGATTTACAGATCCTAACGCCTGCAGTGACAGCTCTGAGTGGCCTGCTCGCCAACAAAGCCCTTCCTGTGCCTGTGAAACTCCGGCCTCTGTCTATTTCCATCTGCAGGGATAACAAACATGGCATAAAGCGCCCGATACAAACATAAACACGGGGAATATTCCTGAGTCCGCTGCGTGTTTTCACATGGAATGCCCGAAATACCATGAGGCCCTCAACAAATAACTAAGATCGCGCAGTTTCTACAGCGAAAACATTTCCAGAAGTGAAACCGACGCTCGATGAGAGGATGTGACCATTCACGTAACAAATCCGCCAGTCATGTTCGGACAACACATGCTTGTGAATGACAATGCACTTTTATCACAACATGATGCAGAACACTTGACACATCCATTGAAAAGATGACATGTTAGATTCTTAGATTTTTCATTTTTTTGGATCTTTAAAGTTTACCTGCTACCCATGAGGTTTGCTTTCAGCAACATAGTGGCCCATCGCTTCCTGTTGAGACTGTGGTCCTGTTTCTTCTTAGCTTTGAACAATGTCGTGGTGTCAGAGTGGTCGAGAGTCCGCTCGCTCGGTGCTGACATTTGTTGAAGTGTTATTGACGATATTATTGGGAAAAGTTTCCTTTTATACTGTTTGTTCTAAAGAGAGTCCAAACAGAACAGACTCAACATTTAGAAAAAGACACAGCATTTACAAAGTCGGAAAACTCAACCCAAAGTAGCACAGACGGCAACAGAAACAGTTTCCAGGAATACTAAAAAGTCATGAACGTGCCTGGAGACAGCTGGGACCCGGTTGTTGTTAAACCAAAAAAAACCTTTTGAAAAAAAACATTTGATCTCATTTTCCAACACACTTACAGATAGCCGACTTCAATAACTTTATAAATCATGGCG
Source organism: Holacanthus passer (assembly GCA_025331565.1). NCBI lineage: Eukaryota > Metazoa > Chordata > Actinopteri > Pomacanthidae > Holacanthus > Holacanthus passer. Next base: position 5,429,036 of record JAFREQ010000002.1, on the reverse strand, counting down.
ACAACAAGCATTTTTTTTATGTCCTCAGTTTTTGCCTGTGCTACTTGCGGTGTTTCTGTGTTTGATCGTGTTTTCTCGATTTGCAGCATCAAGACGCTACTAACTGTTCTAAGTGCTCCATACTTTAAACTTAGGGAGTGTAGGTCTGAAAATAATGAATGCCTTCATGGTTAACAGAAGAACTGTGACACCAAGTGAGATCTCAGATTTCAAAGTCAAAGTCATGCGCCCAACCATCCGCCTCGGCCTCGTTCTTAAGACTTTTTACAGCGATTGAAAAACATCACGCTACTTGTGCTGTTGCTGCTGAAATGAAAGATATGCAATGTTAATGTTTTTATAGAGGACAGTTATTTTTTGCACGACTGCATGAGGTCATTTTTTAACAACTTGGATGTTATTTTTAACTTTTTTTAAAAGTTGAGACCAACATTTCAGGTGCATTCACTTTTGGTTTCACCTTCAAATAAAGTAAATTACCGAAGTTGTCGGCTCATTTCCAACCTGTGTGATTGTCCGACCACTTGTTGCCACAGATGTTGCCGTGTTCCCACATCTCCCAGACTTCAGCAATTACTTTGATTTGAGATGCAGAAGACAAAAATTCTCAGTTGGGATTAAAACAAACTTTAGTCTGACTTCATTCACATGCTCATACAGAAGCAGGTGGAGCGCAATCTTCAGCTGTCTGGCAACAAAACATTTTCAAGATAACGTGTTTGTGCATGTGTGTGTGTGTGTGTATGCTTAATGATTCACGTGTGGCTGCTGGTGTGTAAGTGTGTGTGTTTGTGTGCGTAATCCTTTCCAGCCGTTTCCCCTCCTTCCCTTTCTCTCCGTCACAGGCCTGGGAAGCAGTCGTGGGGGGGATCTCTCACAGCCGCTCAGTGTGTGTGTGTGTGTGTGTGTGTGTGTGTGTGTGTGTGTGTGAGTGTGTGTGTGTGAGTGTGTCTAGCAGACAGCTGTGTGGACGGCCGGGAGCAGCCGTTACAGCAGGGACGGACACACACACACACACACAGCCGGCCCATCCCACCCCTCATCTCCTCCCCCAATACTCTCATCACTTCTTCTGAGTAAAGGGAGATGTCAGCTGTGTGTGTGTGTGTGTGTGTGTGTGTGTGTGTGTACCAGGGTCAGTGGTTAGGCTGAGTGAAGAGACAGACATGGTCGTCCACTGCTTTGGACAGTACAGGTTATTATATCATTATGTGTGACTGTGTGTGTGTGTGTGTGTGTGTGTGTGATGCGGGTCTGACCACCAGATGGTAAAGCGGTGACCTCTTTACCAGTGTGAGTGTGTGTGTGTTGATTGAGACAGGGTCACATTACATGGTTGACTAAGTGTTCATGTACCATATACCATCTTGAGCATGTCAGCATGTGTAAGTGTGTGTGTGTTTGTCTTACATCTGTGTGTGCAGCAGCTCAACCATGACTAGTCCTGAGTGAAGATGGTTCACATCCAGAAAACCAAGGAACTGATTTGCTCATTTCAAAACTTCTCTCAAATGTTAAGGGAACATTCATGTTTTTGACAATTTGGTTCTTGTTTTCATAGTTTCCTCCATCATTCCTGTTGATTCTGATAACAGTCCATGTTGGGCAGCAACACGAGTGGACAAATGTCAGCAACTTATTTAGAAGTAAAAACAGCTTCAATCAATATCTTTGAACATGCTATCATTTATTTGCCATCTTGTGGTTGTCATGTGTTGGTGGATTTTTTTAATCTAATGTTTTAGCTGTATTGTGATGTATCATGTAATTGCATGACACTCATCAATGTCATGCACTCATGTAAAAGTACGGACATGTGAGTGGAATTGATCTTCTAACTAGAAGGCAAGAAAGCAAATTTGCCAAAATTTCAAACTAATCCTTTAAAAAGTTGAGATTGTTTTAAGCTCTTCTATTCTTTCATGTCAATAGTGTTTATACTCTGCCTTCTTTTTTTGGTTTTCTTACACACATGTGTTCATGATACTGTAATTCAGTTTAATACCTTTCATTGAAGCAGAATTTTTCTTCTACAATTTTGAAAATGTATCGCTGTAATCATAAAGATTTAGTGTGTGTTATTTGGGAGCACAGACAGGAAGCTGGGTGTGGGAGTCTAAGGGTGTAATGGGACAGAGGGAAGAGCGCGACCCCACTGTTAGTGTTGGTACGGCCACAGGGACCCAATGAAAACAGAGCTGTCAGTAGTGCTCCTGACTGCTAGGCTCTGTGTCAACCCACAGACCAAATAAACAGCAATCAGCGCTGCGCTAACCACTCTGTGACAAAACACACTCACACACAGAGCAAAGCCAAAGCCTGGTGAACCCAAACTCAAATCACAGCAACCGCTCACAACGCAACAGAGGAGTGTGTGCGCACACACGAACACACACATGCATGCATGCACACGAATGCATACACACGTCACTCACAAGTCCAAAAGCAAACAAGCCGGGGAAGTCTGTCTAATTAATGTTTTGAAGCTCGCCTCTGAGTGATGTAATGACAACACGTTAAGTCATACTCTCTCAGCCTGGTGAGCGTGTGACTTCCCACAAACCTGGATTTGACTTGTGTGGGCACAACGCAGCAGCATGTCATCTGCAAACGAAACTCATCCACTGTTTTAAATTTTGTTGTTTTTTATCATGTGATTTAATGAAGTTATATTTTTCATTCATTGCTCGAGAGATTATTTTTTTTTTGTGACATTGTTTTCATATCAAACTTACGTTTATTCCCTAAAATCACGGAAAGTGCTTCCATCATAATCAACCAAACGTAAGAAATACATGCACATAAAATATAACCATAGGTAAGAACAACATAATTTTATTTCTCAAAGGAAAAGAACTGGTAAAAGAACTACCAAAAATTGTGTAAAATTAAATTATAATTAAAGGTTATGCCTTTTATTTGAATTAAAGCCTAAACAGTTCTTTTGCAATAAATCAATTAAACAAGTTGAAAAAGCAAAACTATTATTTGGATCAACAGTCATACAGAATGTAGAAAAGTTTAAGAGCAGCTATAAAGAATTGGATATCGCATAATATGGCCAGACAATACAGTTGAAATCAGTATCACAGTATTAATAAGGATATTTTTTCTGTTATCAGTCACAATAGAAGATGGTTGATAAACTATAATACTGAATTATTATATATACAGGGAAACACATTATTGCATTGGGACTCATTTCTCATCCGCTGCTTTGTTTCTTTATGAGGAAACTCGCAAATCTTTCCCTCATGGCCCGTTTGATGTGACACACTCCATTAAAATCACCTTCTTTCACATTCAAAGACAGTAGATATCAACTCTTAAAGGCATTCGTGGCGTTGCTTCAAAGGTGTGGTTAACTCTGACTGGATTCTTCACAAATTTTCTCTCTGTCTTTTTTAACAAACCTCAAGGAATTTCTGAGCGGGGTGTGCCGCATTTCCACGCCGGCCCCATGTACAGCGGAGGGATCAGACATCACAAGTCCCAACTAATAGATCTGATTGTTTCGAAAAGTCTGTGCAAAGCCTGCAAGAGGGAGCAGCCAGACAAGAAAGCTCACAAGATCCCTCTGTGATTGAATAAGCACAAGGAGGGATTGGTTTTGTAGCTGCCATAATGAGCCTGCAGATACGACTGAAGTGGTCGCATCTAAATAGGCAGAGCAGACAGACAGTCGAGGTTTGGCCCGAGACCTCTAAGAAGAATAGCAGATGCTGGAGATGAAAGAGCAGCCGGGCTTTCACTGGAGGGGTCTGTCCCACAGATACTGACACACACACTCTCTTTACACTCTGCCCTCCGTCTTAACTCATTTTAAAGGTGCTTTAAAGGGATTTGACAATGCATTTATACCGAAGCATGAAGAAGGGAATATTCATTATTACGTTTATGCATCAGTGGAAGAGGAAGTACTCAGATCATTTGCTTCAGTGAACGGAAAAATAACATTTGGCAAAAGGTTCATTAGGGGCTGCTCTGGAGCTTTTGATCTTATCACTTGATCTTCCTCGGCAGATTAAGATTGTAGATGGTTATTTTCGTCCATGTTGGCTTATAAATTGAGAGAGAGAGATTAAAAGGTCATTTTATGAATATCTGAAAAAGAAACACTGTAAACAAAGGCCTGCAAATGTAATTAAGTAAGTTTGAGCATTTTAGGCAACGAACTTATTTGCTTTCTTGCTGAGAGTTGGATGTCCTTCATATATCCTGGCTCTGTCCAACGGTAATAAAGTCCTCCAGTAAGTGACTGCTCTAAGAAGAAGAAGACATGGTATGGCACATTATCCCCCATAAAACCACAATTTGTAGTTTTTACACTTTGGTTTTTGCTCGGATTAAACAAACGAGACGTGTTAATTTGTGAGCTTTAGAGGTGCGTGTAGGTGGAGTTTTATTTAACTTTTGGTCTTCTGCTTCCAGTCTTCCTGTTAAGCTAAGTTAAACATCAGAGGGGTGTCATCAACCTATTGGAAAGAAGTAATTGAGCATATTTCGCAAAATATTACTTAATATACTTAATATTACAAAATATAACTATTACTTTTCAATTTTTGGCTCTAATTGTCTTCTTTCTTTCTCTCTGGAGACTAAAGGAAGCATAGAGTCGCCTCCGCTGAAGCTTTTCTCTCCTGTCATTCCTGCTGCAGACAGACAGGGGCAGACAGGGAGCCCCGGTCACAGCACGACAGACCAACCACTGGGATCTACCATTTCCGCTGGTGTGTCTCCTGTCGCGGTCGTTCCCCTCCTACACACATTAAAATAAATACACACCACTGGTCCCCACTGGAGAGATCAATTTCACGGGATCACACGGCGAGCTCTGGTTCCCAGGCGCTCCTCACGCGCTCTGCAGACGAAGACGGTTCCTTCACACAACCTGACTCCTGACCCTCCATCATTACCAGGGTCAGAGGACCAGCAACCCCTCGCTATAGCAGGAGGAGGGGGTGGGGTGGGGAGGGCGCCATCTCTCTCCCAAGTCTGCAAAGATACTGAAGCGAGGCTCGTTTTGTTCTTTTTTCTTTTTTTTTTTTTCTCGAGGCCAAATGTCAAACGTTAAAACATGTTTCACCCGTTCGGGCTCGTTATCAAATTAGTCAGTAAAGATGAGTGATTAAAAGTGTGTGCATTAGGAGTGTGTGTGTGTGTGTGTGTGTGTGTGTGTGTGTGCATGTTAAACAAATGCACCAATGTTGTTTTTCGCCTCATATTTCGACATACTTTCATGTCAGGCCCAGAGATCACACTGCAACCATATCAAAGGATTGAATTTGGGGCAATCTGAGTCAGTCTTCAGGCACAAACCATGAACTTCTTACGCTGCTTGTGATGTCTGTCGCATGCCAGCGGGTTACTCTTTCTCAAATTTGTCCTATATACTCTTCATTATGTAAACTCCAGGAAAAAATCCACAGTTTTCCAGGGGCACAAGGCCAGTTTGAAAGTGTGACTGGGTCAAACTCAAAGCGAATAATTACCTCAAGCTGAGATGAAAGTTAAATAACTGCCTTTGTTCTCTATGACTTTCTCTCGCTCCCTCCACACAGTGACCACCCACCAGGAGTTTCACCGACTCCAGACATGAGTCACACCCAAACCCCAACAAAACCAGCCGCTCCGCTCCCGACTTCACCTCCAGTCAGACGGCGCTGATTATAACATCCTGTGCATATTCGCCAGCAGGTACTTCTGGATGCAACAAATGGGAGTGAGATAGTTCGGCCTCCCATCCACCTGTTGAATTTAGATATCAAATGCACCAGACTGAGGATTAGCGGACCATTTCCAAGATCAGAGAATTGCAGATGAAGGGGGTGTGTTCAGGTCGTCTGAGTTTCCTGTAGCCAAAAAAAAAAAAAAAAATCACAGACATGATCTCTGCAACATATGTCCATCAACTCTGCTGTCTGGGAAGTGCAGATCCATGAGAGCCTCATATCCAGACTCAAGAGCAGCTTTTACCCTGAAGCTGCTCAGCTAAACTCAATTGTGCTAATGTTAACTGCGTAGATTTCAGTATTAAAGGATATGGCTATATTTTTCTCCTTGTCTTGCCATGAAAAGACCCAAACTAAAAATTTATTGATCCTGCTAAGAGGCGGTGTAGTCGAAGCCTGTAGCTTATCCCTCTGTGCCATAGACCTTCATTGTTCTATTGATCTATTAAAACCACATCAGTGAGTCACACACAAGTTTTTTGCTCAACATGGACACTGAAGTTTATTTTGAGACAATCCCCCCAAAACCATCCTGTTGCCAGCATTCCCCAGAGCAACGCATGTGGATTCATCCGCAGCTGAAAATAGTCCCCCAACAAACCTACCCTGCTCAGTACCCAGCTGTTTTAGGAGCCTTTTTTTAAAGATGAAAATATTTATTTCTTAGAGTTATTTTTTTTACATCTTCAGTAGGATCCTGTGTTCTTAGGGAGTCCGTGCGTCAGTGAGAAAGTGCAAGAGATGAAAAACACATTGTTGGGTTTTGGTCTTTGCAAGAATGGTTCTGAGGAAGATGATGCCCAACCATTTATTATCTTCTTCTATTAATTTTAATGCACTGTATTGTTGTATGCAAGTATAATGACAATAAAGTTGAATTGAACTGAGCAGAATTGTCTTTGAGCAATATTGCAATATTGTAGGGAAAACAAAAGAAATGCAGGATAAGTAAACCTTTTGCAGGTATATTCTGTATGAATGTTTTCCCACTTGGCAGCTCAGTTCATTTCCTTATTATGTTGATAGAAAACATAATCAAGTTGACAATCAAGTATTAAAGCAATACTTAAACAATATTGCCAGCCAAACAGTTAAAGTGTAACAGAAACCAAACTCACAGTCAAGTTTTAGATCAAATAGTTAGAGAATAATTGAGATACATCCTTATATGTATCCAATGTGAAAGAGGCCAAAAAGTGTTTCTTTGCATTATTTTCCAGAATTATAATCTGGATTTCAAACTAGATTTTAATAACTGCTAAAAAAATGTACTTAAAATAAGATGCTTGTAAAATAATGATTTAGAGTACTACAGGAGGAAAAAAAGCATCAGTGTCAGCAGCCAAAAAATGAGCATCTTCTAAAGGAAACATTAGTCTTGTGTCATCGAGACAGAGCGAGTTTCTCTCTGTGTTTCTGTGTGGGTGACAAAGGGAGGCCCTTGAACACTTCCCATGGGGAGACAAGACAGAGAGGAGTGTCGGCGGGTCGGCTTTGACACGTCCTTCACTTCCTCAATACACACACCAACACACACACACACACTGAGAAACCGGCCGACGTGAAGGAGAGGACCCCGTTAACAAAACTCACAGGGGAACTGTCAGTGACAGAGAAGAGCAAACAATGAAACCACAATCAAGCCCCCACCCTCCTGAAGGACAATGCTTGGGTGACTCTCACACAACCCTCACCCCTGCCTCACAAACAGCCCACCCTCCCAAAGACACTCACACTCATGAACAATGTCTCTCTCTCTTTCTCTATCTCTCGCCCCCTCTCTCTTCAAGGCACAATGGTCGGGTGTCACACACGTCTGGAGCAGAATTAGCCGTCGCTTCCTCTCCCTGTCAGGGGAAACAAAGTCGGCCTTCCTCGGCGCTCCGCACGGCTCTATTTATAAACAATAACAAGGCTTGCCCTCTGCAGGGTTTCGCCAGAGAGCTGCTCGCCGCATTGTTTCGGGCGGACGAACATCTGTCTGTGGCTAACCTGCAGACGCCGGAGCTCTCAGCGTTTGACTGTGACTCACCTCCAAAAACTGCAGTATATGACTTTAGCAAATATTTAAAGTCGCCCTGCACTCAAAAATGCATGTTGCTTATTGTTGCTTCTCCTGGATGTTTGAGCTTTGGCCGTGCAGAGTGATGTGTGTACAGAGTCTGACACTGTTTTCACAACCATCAGCCGAAGGTAGAAAGTTTGTCTCCGCTCGCATTAAGTCTGAGTTTAAGACGTGTGTAGGAGCGTGATTTTGTTACATCACGACTGGAAGCCGATCGTGGTCCAATGTGGAGGCTTCGCAAATGTGATGTGGAAACTGAGAACTGACTTTTCTCTGAAGTCTTGTAAACTTTTGAAAAGGAAAACATTCACATGTTCTTCCATTGTGAGTTTTTCAGTGAGAGTTTAAACGTGCTTTTAAGGCATTTTAAGAAGTTTACTGAGATTTTTGTGTAAAATCTTATCAGATATTAATTTATGTGTTCAAACATTTCTGGAGGGCATCTTTAAAAAAGTGTGAGACACCTGCTGAAACCTCAGTGCATTTTGTGCACTAATGAGTTTTCTCATAATTAACCAAGTTTTTTCTGCAGTTTTTTTGTAGTTTACATTTATGCAGTCGTTTTGCACTCAATGCAACTTTTTTAACATTTGCTCATTTATGTTATTGTCCCAAAGACAATAAGATGAAAATCAAAAGACAAAATAGTGTTTGACAATGAACTTTATAATGTGTTGATTGTTTCCAGCTGAGTTTGTACATTGACACGACAATAAAACTCTAAATCTAAATCTATTGAACATGTATCATTATAAATCAATAAATAATAATAATCTCACTTTTTTCCCCATTTTTTTGGTTCATTTTTTTGGTGTTGTTTTTCCAAATTAGGCTTCGAAGAATAGAGGTTGTACTACAGATTGTAAAGCCCCAAGGGTTTTGGTCTTCATTAAAAAAATAAAATTTTTTATACTATGTGAAAAAGTAGGATACAGGGTAACAAATGCTGGCAGTTTACAAACCTAAAAAAAACACCAGCTTTATCCTTTAATATCAATCATCATCCAGGTCAGTCAGGATATGATTAATTTGACTGGAGAGGAAGATGTGGTGAGCAGGTTTAACTGATACCTTAAGTGCTCGCTTCTCTCATGAGTTGACCAAATTTATTTCCTTTGCACTAAAATTACAGTTTACCCTCATTGTGACAACTAGCAACTAACAACTAGCACAATTATTGCATCATCCTGTAAATTGTATAATCAATCTCATTAATGAATTTGCGTCTAGCAGTAGACACAACAATGAGCATTTTATCTTGCATTAATAAAAGTTGTCTCACTGGAAGTCAGCCCTCGTGAGTCAAACGCCATTAAGAATATTTTAAGTGGTTAACAGTTTAGCTCGACTTTGTTTGGTTAAGGAGTAACTGTTCCTGAACATGATATCGGCATCATTCATCAACGTCACTCTGTCGACGCCGCGGCCCAGTTTCATTTACACTCGCTGGACTCACGTGGATCCACATTAGCTCTGTGCAGGAAATCAAATCCAAACAAACCGATACGACTACACACCTGATGACATGTGGGCCGTGGTGTAAATATGTACAGCAGAAGTAATTACACATAATGCAAAAAATATGGACAGCAGTGAAGTGAATTTATTGGTGGAGTCCGCCTCCAAAACGACTTCAAAGCCTGAGTGTGCACACATGACTCCAACCATTTCCTTTTGGTAAGACAGTCTAGACTCAATTTACGTCTGCACTGATGACATGTTGTTGCAGAAAAAATGCGCTTGCGGCTTACTAATAAACTGAAATTCAAAACCCTTTTGGAAAAGTATCATTTTCTGGCCAAAATTTCAGGACAATCCTACATTTAAATTCTAAATAAATGTCTTAAATTCTCCCCTTCGAACTGACCCAAAACCACGTGTATCAATATTCACTGCTTGGCAGCTAAAGAGAGGGGTTTGGAGAAAATGACCTTTGAGTTTGATTGAGGTGGAGAAAAGACAAAGTTAGGATGTGATTCAAGAAAACAAGTCAGAGAGAAATATGTGAAAGGAGGAAATTAGACATGAAAGAAACAGAGAAATGAATACAGGAGAAGGGAGAGCAGTGGAGGTGAACCGTCACTGCAACCCTGATTATTTTGCCCCCAGTTTGAATCAGCTTGGTGGCCTGATTTGCAGGAGAACAGGAGGAGGAGGAGGAGGAGGGGATTTGATGATGTCGTGTTGCGGGCCCTCACCTTCAAAGGGCGGCCCCTGAAAGGCCCTACTAATCACAACATGTGATGAGACCGGTAGAACAAAGACAGCCGTGCAGAAAATAACAGCGTGGGAACTCTCTGTGAACTTGAAATACAACAAGAGGGCTCACCCCCCCCTCCTCCTCCTCCTCCTCCTCCCACTCCCCCTGGTAACACACACACACACACACGCAAATTCACAACTAATGTGGACGCACACCTGTGTTTATTGTGACAAAGGCTTCAGGTTGCATGAACTCGGACGTGTGTGAACGCGACTCCCACTCTCCACACACACACACACACACACACACACACAGTCTTTACTTATGTCACTTTTGGGGAATTTACATAGACACAATCATTACAATCATTTCCTGGAGACTAACCTGAAGGACTACCTGACCTTAACCTAACCCTAACTTTAACCTAACAATAACCTTAACTGTTGACCTAAAAATCACAGTTTTCCAAATTGCGGACACCACTTTTTGTCTCCAATTGCACCGCTGTCCTGAATCAACTGGTCTTGAGTCTAGTGTATATCCCCAATTTGGACATAAGCGAACCCACACACACACACACACACACACACACACACACAGCTCACCAATAATCAGTTCGATGAATGTGGGAGTGCATCTGTGTGTCTATCCTGGGACAAGCGAAGCCTTGTGCAACAACAATAAGATGAAAACAGCCCTAAGTGCTTCCTCTCATTCATATAAACTAAACAAGGCAGCCTCTCTCTGTGATGACTATTACGCCTTTGGTTGCTTCCCACTGATAAGGATCACTACACTACTGCATGTGTGTGCGTGTGTGTGTGTGTGTACGTGTGACTGATCCATAATATAGTGTTTTCTGTTGATTTTTATCAACGCAGTACATTCCCTCTGAGAATGAATGGTGCTCTATCTAATTCATCCTGCAATATTGTTTTCATGTCTGATGAATCATGATTTTGTGTTTCCTTGTGGCCTTTCATTTTTGTTGCCTGGAGGGTTTATTTCACAGGAGGCATCATTTATATCAAAGTAATGACCTTCACTGACATTTTAAAGTTTTTTTTCTCGGACAGTTATAAGAAATATCAGTGTCCTGGCTGTTTTGTTTTTTTCTCTTCAAGTTTTCATTTATATATAGTTTCTGCATTTATATATAAATATATAAAGTTCATTTTTGTTTATTTCCTTGTTGGACTTTCTTACATAAACAGACCTGAAATACTTGGATATTTCAATATTTTACCATTCCTATATGATGCAATGTTAAAGAAATCAGAGTTGTATCTTCCAATCATTTCACCAGAAAGAAAACACCAAACTGTTCCTTTAAAAAATAATAACACACCTGACTTCAAGCAGGAAAGTAAAACTATGCTAATCTTGCTAATTTGCAGTTTACTTAAATATAAAACAATCACATAATAATAATAATAATAATCATCTAAACTAAATTATGATGGTTGTGTGTTTCACAGTTACGTCATATCCTATTTTTTCTTCTTTTATTGAATGTGTGTTATTGATAATATGCCTCAGTCCAACATGAGCCGTCCACGTATACAAACCCATCATGACATTATTTGGGGGAGTGGGAGTCTGATGATGATGATGATGATGATGATGATGGCTGCATTGTGCCGTGCATGAGGTCTGTGTGTGGGGTGAGCTCAGGGCCGGTGGCTGCCTCTGCTCGTGGCCGGGCTGCCTGTCTCTTCTCCCGGGCTGAGTGAGGATTGGATTACAGGTTCACACGCTCGCTCGCAGACCGCCCGTCGCCCCGACCAATTGCTCCATTCATTCCAGCTCCGGAGACGACCGCCGGCCTCTGATTGGTTATCAGCGCCGGGTAGGGAACTTTCCCACGGCCCAACGCGTGCTGACAGCCGGCCAGCCTCCTCATCAGCACCGGGACACACACGGGGGAGGACCGGGGGGGGGACACGGACCCGAAGTCTATTGGACCGCTGTCAAAGTTTCTGCAGAGATCATCTATAATTGGGATGATGAGTCACACCAGGAAAAAATGAGCTTTCACAAACACATATTAGGAGGAAATTATATGAATATTTTAAAAACAAAATTATTATAATATTTGAGAACCAGGGTGTTGTGGATAAAGTGCACATTTTGTAAAGCAAAGTCAGGATGTGTCATTTTTGGAATGTACAACCCTGATTCCAAAAAAGTTGGGACACTGCGTAAAACGTAAATGAAAAAAAAAAAACCCTTTATACTCTCACTAGTGGTTATACAAACATCAGTCTACCCTTTGAAAATATAACTATCGACAAAGACAACAAAAAGTACTTTTTTACTTTTTTTTTTTTTTTGCCATTTTTGCTGGATTTTCAAATTACAGCAAATATGTGGCAACAGCTGAACAAGCTTGAAAATGATTTAGAGACGTTAACTATCACTTTACACACTACAGTAACTGGAGTGCTTGTGTATTTCATGTTTTTGCCGTTTTTCTTAAATTTGTGAACTTACAACCCAGATTCCAAAATAGTTGGGACGCTGTGTAAAACCTAAATAAAAGCAGGTTGCAATCATTTGCAAACAAACTGTGTTCATAGACAACAGTTACAAAGAGTTTCTGAGCCCATGTGTTAATCTCCTTTGTACAATCCTGTGTTTGACAAAGTGTTGAACCTCTCTCCATCCTTGCTTGTAAACAACTGAGTCTTTCCAGGATGAACCTTTCATACCCAATCATGATACTATCACCTGTTACCAATGAACCTGTTTACCTGTGGAATGATCCAAACAGGTGTTTTTGGATCAGTCCACAACTTTCACAGTCTTTTGTTGCTCCTGTCCCAACTTGTTTGAAACATGCCATCAAATTCAGAATTAGCAGATATTTAAAAAAATCAATGAAGTTGATGAGGTCAAACATTAAATATATTGTTTTTGTACTGTTTTCAAATGAGTTTATGTCCAGAAGGATTAGCAAATTATCACACTCATTTAATTTGTTTTACACAGCATCCCAACTTTTCTGGAATCAAAGTCGTACAAAGGAATTGACGTCCCAATTTGGAAATAATGACAAGACTACAAAGACGGATTGGTGTTCATTTTTTGACCTTGGAATCAGCAACTGGCAAAACAATCTCATCACAAGCTCCGTTCAGAAACTGTCTGGAGCTTTTGATCACAGTCTTCCTCAGCAGATGGCGTTACCCAGCTGCTGTTTCCAAGGTCAAAAAACAACTTTCAATCTCAAATTTGAAACAACCATAGATAACAAAAATAATAATTTAATTTAAAGATCTACAATTTCATGGCAAGTTGGCGATAATGTCAACATGAGAATATACTGTATAAGATGTATTCACAGGACCAAAGAATTTCACAGTTTTATAGCTGTCTTAGATAAAACCTTTCCAAAGATTTAGTTCTTGTCTTGCTCTTTAGAGGCCAAAAGTCACAGCCAGATTTCTAAATGACCTCCCCAGCCTTCAGAAACACCCACAGAGTGAGACGTCTTGATCTCTTGTCTCCTCTCTAACTTGTCAAAGCGCACCAGGATGTGTTTGGACCAACTGCGCCGTCACTCAAACCCAGTGTCGCTTCGTGATTGGCTGATCTGGCCCGAGCTCCGCCCCGCTCTGTCGGCTTCAGGGTTGAAATGACACCGTGGGAAAGCTGGGCGCTTCAAACGGAGGCGCTCTGGGCAAAACCTGGACAGACTGAGACTCACATCAGACTCTACAGACACCAGAGACACACTGAAGGACTATTTTGGACCAATCAAAATGAAGAGGAATCACGATTTTAGCTCTTCTGACAGCGAACTGGATGAAACTATTGAGGTGGAGAAAGAAAGTGCAGATGAAAATGGGTTAGTTATTCTTATTATTATCATTATTATTATTATTAAGTAATTCAGATTAAGTGATAGCTGAAAACATATGTAACATGTAACATGTAATATTGATTGGATATTGATTGAGCCTGTTGTGTTTGATGTCCCTCAGAAACATGAGCTCTCCTCTCGGGTCCATGTCTCCCACCACATCCACTCAGGTGCAGGCGAGGAAAAGGCGTCGAGGAGTAAGTGGAGTCATATTTATATTTTAAAAAAAAAAATCTGTGCAGCTGGAGTCCTTGTGCATGATTTTCTCAGGTGCACATGTTCTGATGATGAATTAAAAATCCGTGTCTTTGCTCAGATTATTGAGAAACGGCGCCGGGACAGAATCAACAACAGCCTGAGTGAGCTCCGCAGGTTGGTCCCCAGCGCCTTTGAGAAACAGGTGAGCAGGCAAAACACCCTTATTATCACTTATACAGAGTCCATTTTTAGATTCAGAATTATAAAACCACTTTCTTCATTCATGCATTTTTTGTATTATTCATATCTAATTGGCTTCTGTGTGTGTCCTCCACCCTGAAGGGCTCAGCCAAACTGGAGAAAGCAGAGATTTTGCAGATGACTGTTGACCATCTGAAGATGCTTCATGCAGCTGGAGGCAAAGGTATGTCTCAGATCCATTATTATGACAGGAAACACCTTTTACAAGAACTATGTGATTAAGAGAACAAAAAAGTGGACAGTGAAAAAAAAACATATAAATGAGTAAAATTAATGTCTGGATTATAAGATTAATCTGGTCTGGCAGGTTTCCCACTCGTCTCCGTCTTGTTTTGACTGATTATTTACTCTGTCACAGTCTCAGAGCCAGGAGCATAATGATTCATGTCAGACAGAGCTCCTTCACTTCTGGACAAACTTGTTTTGTGGTGTTCAGCTCAGGTAATTGTTTTGACTAATCTTCCCTTCTTGCCCTCCCCTCAGGTTATTTTGACGCCCATGCCCTGGCGATGGACTACCGTGGTTTGGGTTTCAGGGAGTGTCTGGCTGAGACGGCCCGCTACCTGAGCATAATCGAAGGTTTGGACAGCACAGATCCTCTGAGGCTCCGTCTGGTCTCCCACCTCAACAACTATGCCAGTCAGAGAGAGGCTCACTCTGGTCTGAGTCACCTGGCGTGGGGCTCTGCATTCGGGTCCCCTCCTGCACACCTCGCCCACCCCCTCCTCCTCCAGCACCAGCAGCACCAACCGTTGGCACCTTTACCCCGCAGCACCACCAGCAGCCCACAAACTCCTCTGTTGTCCGCCTCCACTTCATCCACCTCTTCCTCCTCCTCTTCTTCATCACCCTCGTCGGCTGCTGAGACTCACATCCCGGGCAGGCGCAGCGGCAGTGCCACCCCCCAGTCAGATCAAGGCCCCATCCGGGTCCCCCCCACCACAGCCGCTCCTACCACCGTCCACCCCGCCATGGTCTCCCCATCAGCGTCCAAGTTCTCCCCTCCTCTCCTCTCCTCCCTCTCGGCGTTCCCCTTCCCCTTCAGCGCCTTCCCCCTTATCTCCCAAACCACCAACATCAGCCCCCCAGCCCCGACATCCAGCGTGGGCAAACCCTACAGACCCTGGGGGATGGAGATAGGAGCTTTCTGACTCAAGTGAAAACTTCAACACAATCTGCATATAGACTCACTACCCAGCTGAGCTGGACTTTCAAGGACAAGACTTTTTATTTTCCCAGCTAAGAAAGTACTATTTTTTCTATGATGTTGACATCCCACAGAGGATACACCTAGCTGTAGGATTTTTATTCTCTTGCTAATGTATTGTGTTTTGTATAGAAGAAAAAAAAATGAAGAGGGAGACCACGACTAAAAAGCAACAAGAGTGATTTATTGTGATTGATCTCTGTTCCTGCCCACCCCTTTAGAAGTTTCACCCACTGTTGTCAGCCTATCAGGAATGGCTTTTCCAGATGGTCAAGCAGTCGCCGCCCCGTCAAGTTCCTGGGCGAAACTGCCCCCCATTTGTTTTCTGTGTGAGCTGAAACAGCCAGTGTTGGTGCCCTGGTTACATACGGAGAGGGGGTGTGTGAAAGGAGGGCCTGAGGTGGTTGAGAGTCACCCCCTTTTTACAGCATTTTATGGGGTGGAATAACCGAAACCAGGTGTTTGTTTGACTAAATACTGGGAACAGAAGTTAGCTACCAGCTTGGTTGAAATAGACTTAACCGTGATTTACCCACCACCTCTGATGTTCATATGGCGTCCATTGTTTAAGCTTCCTCAAGTTATGTTTCCTCTCTACAGTAAATCTTGTCCTTAACAATCTGGACTTCACATATGTTTTACCAGTTTCTGCCAGCTTTTCCACATTTTTGTCATTTCTAATGTAAGAGATGCTTGGGTGATTTTTTTTTTTTTTATCATCTTGCCTACAAGTTATTTTCTTGTTCCTGTTCAAAGCAGCAGCATTATCAATAAGTCAGTTTGCAGCAGTTGCAGTAAAATGAGGCAAAAGAATTCAGTGGTTTTTCATTGAGAAAGACCGGCTCCTGTCCTCCACCTTGTATTTTTGGTGGCTCCTGGTAAACTTCCCTGTGAGTTTGTATATTTTATGGTTGTACAAAGTACGAGCAAGCACGGACAAATCAGATTTCTCAGCTTTTCAAAGTTGGTGGTAATGACAACTTCCCTGTAATAAAAGAGTTCAGATAAACCACCTGTGGCTTTATCAGCGTCTGGTTTTATGTGCGTGAGTGTGCATTTGCGTGTCTGTTTGTTCAAGAGCGTTTGAGATTGTGGGTGTGAAAGTGTTTTTGTGTGTGCGTGTACGATATGTGTGTTTGCCTATTGATGCCTGTAGTTGTTTTCATGTGCAGTACGTGGCGACGCCTGGTATCAGATGAGGCTGCTTGTTTCTCTCGGCGGCCCTCTGTGTGTGCACAG
Organism: Holacanthus passer; assembly: GCA_025331565.1. Classification (NCBI taxonomy): domain Eukaryota; kingdom Metazoa; phylum Chordata; class Actinopteri; family Pomacanthidae; genus Holacanthus; species Holacanthus passer. The sequence goes on along the minus strand of JAFREQ010000002.1, from coordinate 5,412,266 downwards.
GAAACCATTAACAAGGAGGGGATATCCTGGACAATAGCAGCCAGGCTGACCCCATGTGCTGCGTGGGAACTAGAGGAGGAGGAAAGAAGGAGGGAGGGAAGGTTGGAAGAGGATGAAAAAGGAAAGGAAGGAGGGATGGAGTAGGGTATGGAGGGAAAGGGAGAAGAAAGAAATGGGACAGGGGGATCAAAGGAGAGAGGGATTGAAAAACTGTGAAAAAGGAAGTGTGCAGAGAACGGTTTTGTCCCTTTGCCATCGTTTCAGCTCCCACCAGCTGCACCTTCTGTTCTCAGCTCGACATGCCGTCCCCTCGTCTGCTGATCCAAAAGTTCACTCCTCGCCAAAATATCCTTATTTCTTCAAAATGTCCGCTCTCTCTTTCCCACCTTTGATGTCTCGTCATTTCTTCTAAACCTTTTTCCTTCATTACAGAGGATCATACAAGGCCAAGCAGTGATGTAAGCATCACTGCAGCCAAAACTACAAGGTCAATGAGATTTTTAGGGCAGACAACTTGTCTTTTGGCTCCCCCATCTGGTCATAAATTGTACTTCATCAACTGAGACTGGAACAGGAAGACTTGTGAAGGGCTGAGAACAATGGTGGAAAAAGTTCTTAGGTAAAAGCAGCAATAACACAATGTAACAAAGCAAAAGTCCTGCTTTCAAAATTTCTTTTGAATAAAAAGAACTAAAAATACAGAGTGACACCTTTAAACCTTAGAAAGTGTTATTATTATATTATTGAATTATTAATGTTGATCCTTTATAAGCAGCATTTTTTTAAACTGATCAAATGTTTTGTATGTAATGTTTGAATCTGCAAAATAACCAGTAACTACACTGGAAAACATCATACCGGAATTTAGAGGAATCATCTTTTGTCATTAAGTTCATGTAAAATATACCGTAAAAGTTTTATTAATTTCAAGTCATTTCAACTTAAAATTTCTTGTTTTCATTTTATAGATCTTATCAGCATGAGCTCACCTGACTTGAAGACTTGTGACTTGAAATGCTGAGTTGAATGAATGTGCAAATCAAATCATCAAATTAGGCTTCTAAAGAAACATGAGCAGCATTTTATGAGACTTCCCAGCATGCATTGCTTGAGAGTTAAAACACTGTGATGGGAACTTACTGTGTGTCTTTAATACATGCTGAGATAAGTCATGGCTGCTTCATTTCACAGTAATGAAAACAATGTGACCGACGATGAATGTTAGTATTAAAATCACTCCTCATCCTCACACAGTGATGTATCTTGTTTGCCATGAATATCCTGACTCTTCACCTTTGCTCAATCTTTTGTGCTAAGCTCCTACTGGCAGCACAAGTTGTACTATCCTTATCTCCGATCTGACTTGTACTGGGTAAATATAACTACAAAACATGTGCGACATTAATCACTGCAGCTGAGCAGTTGATTAAACATGATAAGTTTGTTAAACTTGTTTACTTAACTCAGTTAGTTTCTCATTTGCAGAACTGATGAGCTGACTTTGAAATAACTGCTCGGCTTTAGTTCAGTGATGTAACTTTCTGAGTTGACCGGGTTATAATGTTTTACAGTGTAGTAACTAGCTGTTACATAAATACAGTGGAGCTTCAGCCTTGTTGATTTTTTTTTTAAATGGTCCTCTAACAAACCCTTCCACACACATTCCCTCTATAAATATGATTAATAACAGTAATTTTGAACCTTTATCATGTGATATTTTCTCACAGCTTTTCCCAGGTTGTAATCACTGTGAATGACTCTTTTTCACAGCAGACGGGTGTGATGAGTACCATTAACAATGTGTGGGTCAGTCAGCCATCTCAGTGAGGCAGCATCCATAAACTGGTATAACTAAATGGATTGCGTGTGTGTCTTGGAAAAAGTCAAGTGATTGGATTGATTTGGATTTGAATTTTGGAAAAACAATCAATGTAAAGATGTGAACTTAGTCCCTGATATTTTATGATGGACATTATCCAGTTTTCTTATTATATAATAACATGTTAATTTGTGTCTCAACACACTTGTTCTAATCTGATATATTGTTTAAGATATATCCAGAAATCAATCACTACCTGAATGCCACACTGGAAACATGACAGTATCTGAAAGAAGTCACTCTCAAAGGCGGTTTCATTCACTGAACCCCAAATCTTTATTAACCACTGCTTGCTCACAAAGATATATGTGGAGAGGGGGAAACACACAAATGGACAGAGGAGAGAAAGAGAGAGAGAGGCAGGTAGGATAGTCACTGTCTGCGATGGACTTGTGACAGCTGTTACACACTGTAATGGTGTTGGTTTGTACTTCACCGGGTCTATATCACATGGCACAAACATTCGCTTATCTACCCGCCTGTTCTGAAATACGCACACACACTCACACACATCTATGGGCCTACGGTGCGTGTGTGACCGACAGGGTTCAACCTCAGGCTTCAACACCCCGGGTTACAAACTATTTGGATACTTTAATACACTCATATACACCTTTACAGATGGCAATACTGTGTTCATGGATCATTGTTGCAGCGATACCTGTTATGGCTTCAATATCTCTCTTGTGCCGACCTTTCAGTGGCGTTTACAGTGTCTTGGAGTGAAGTGCAATGATTCCAGTAGGCGCTGATGATGTTTAGCACTACTCTAGCCTCTATGAAACGGAGGAGGGTGGGTTAATTTTCTCCAGTGTAAGATTCACAGTCTGATGTCAGGTGGAGTTTTGCCCTCCAGCATTCTTCAGATGCACTTTAACCTCAGTTGTGTTGTATATTACAGTAAAACGTGATCGGAAATGTGATTGGAAGCTTGGTTCTGAGGAATATAAGAGGCCCGCCATTGGTCAGGGATGTTACGTGAGCTTTCCGGTGCCAGATGGACAGAATTTAGCGAGCTCCTGCTGGGCTCTGTGCTATGATTGGCTAAACGCCTGCCCATGTGGAGAGCGTGTGAGTGAGTGCTTCTACAGTATGTATGTATGTGGAGAGATGGAGAGGTTGCAGACGGAGGGGAGGAGGATGGGGATGGGCTCATTAAATGCTATAGTGTTTTCTCCTGTGGTACAGTCACCATCTACCTCACAGGAGTTGGATGTGCGGCGATGGCTTGCAGTCCCCACAGGAAGCAAACTGCCCCCTTTCCTTCTGCCAACTTTCCTGCACACGTCCCTCGCTAATTGGAACATTGGCATGAGCTGGATGGAAAATCACTCCGACCAAACACAGATCCAATTTTGTTTCCAGATCTGCAAGGGTCAAATGAGCGAGTGCCCACTCGAAGGGGACGAGGGAACGGAGCCAGGATGCGGGCCTTGTGAGGACGCAGCCAGTCACAGCAAACATCAGCTAGCTGGCAAACTCACAACAAACACCTACGCCTGAAACGCTTCTCAGGCTGAAATGAACAAACATGAAAATGAACAAATTATTACATCCATATATATGCAAGGAGAGGAAACTCATATAGAAAAATGGCACACTGCAATCAATACTTTTGCTGCTTGTATCGTACTGTATATAACAAAAAAAGAAGTATTTACAAAAACCAATACCCACTGTCGCTTGTCAATTTGATTTTTCTTTTCTTCTTAATCGAAACAGAGCAAAAACATTCTTTTTTTTGGGAAGAGTGGGTGGGAGACATTAATTTTTCTTTTTTTAAATTATTTTTGCTTTTTTTTGTCCACCCCCAACCCCATTTGAACCTCCCACTGTCTCGGGGTGGCGTCTCAGGCTGTGGTAGTTTCATAGTAGTATCGGGGAGTATGGCGGGGGGGCTGGAGGGGTGGGGACATGTGGGAAGAGGATGGGTGAGGGGTGTTCCTCAGGGTCGGGGGTGGCGGTGGGGGGGGGGTTTGGGGGATGGGACGTAGAACCTGTTGGGGCTTCTCACGCTGTCACTTCTTCTCTCAACTCCTTGTTCCTGCGCACCTCCTGAGCATGCCTCTCCTGGAGAAAACACAAACACAGATTGAGGGTGTCATGTTTTTCTCTGCTGCCAGCTCTTTCCTGACGTTCGTTACTATTTCTCTACTTTGGCCTTTGCAATGACTGACTTCATTTCCCCTTTCTGCCTCCTGTCCGCTCCCTCTCAAACCATTTTTTCACACTCCACGCACAAGACTGCACCTTTGTCTTTGTCAAACCCCTCTAGGCTTCCTATTTTTCCACATCCTCTCCTGAGATGCTCCATTTACAGAGGTCAAGCATGTATACAAGCCCTCCTTACCCTCCCAAAACATGCTGTTTAATAATGATGTAAACTGGAAAGACTAAATAAAATTTTATAAATGACATTATATACCTCAAACTACAAAATAACAGACTGAATGATGGCACCAGTTCTGACAGCATAATCTTATTCTAAACTGAATGAATACTGCTAACACTGATACACATATTTATCCATGCATGCAAATGTAAAGTCACAGTTAGTAGCATAGCAGTTATGTTACAGCTTGTGAAATAAATAACTGGTTGCTTTAACTGGCTTTCTAGCACCCAGTTTAGAAATGAGCCTATTGGCTTAGACATTTTTTAAAGTTTTAATGGTGCAACCCAATTTACAGTAGTAAATCACTGGTCTGAAACAAGCAAGTAGTAACTTAGCGATGGATTTACAAATTGCTGTTGCGGCCAAGTCCAGGACTGTATCTGTTATTGAGGACACTGACGTCATGTCTTCAGTATTCTTTCTGGGGATTTGGGGGTTTTAGTATTCTTTTATGAGTTTACAGTTAAAAGCTAGACTTTTGGACTCAATATATGCCTATAAATAAACCAGAATTTTAATCCCTGTCCGTGTGTTGAAGGCTTGGAAACAGGATTAACAATTTAGGCTGCTGCTTGTATTAATAAAACATACTGTACAGATAATATAATTGGACAGTTAACTGAATAAACAGATTGGTTTGGATTTATGAGCTCCGTATATCCACGCCCCTGCTCCTCACCTTCTCCTGCAGGCGCTCCATCATGGCGGCCAGGTAAGCCAGCCGGTTCACCTCGTTTTGCTCCATCTTCAGCTGGAGCTTCTCCTCGGCCATGCGGCTGAAGTTGCTGTTCTCCTCCATGGCCTTCAGCAGCACTTCGCGCTCGTGCTCCCGCTTCTCGGCCAGGACCAGAAGCACCTGCGCCTCCTGGGACTGGAGGAAGAGCAACGGGCAGCAGAGAGAATGAGTCAAAGAGCAAAGGTCGATAGTGAGACGCTGATTTACTGAAAACCCACCCATTGATTTTCCTTAAAATTTAAGCATGAGTCAACTAATCAGCCTCACATTAATGTTGAGCATAAAATGTGAATGTAATGTAATGTAAAATAATTTCTGTCTTTTCTACCATCATCCTCTCCTAGCATGTGCTTTAATTTCTATAATATACTGTCTGTTTGACCTACAGTATTGGACATCTGGTGTTAAAAAAATCTGTCAAACTGTGTCATTGATTGTGTCATTGATTTGTTGGTGGGTCACTGGATTTGTCAGCTGCTCGAATGACCGTACCGACATCCGAATCAATGACACGCAGGAATTAGCCAATGTCAGATTAGATGTTTTCATAGCATTTTTGCAGCTGCAGTAGTCAATGTGATGCACAATTGACCAAACAACCACACATCAAATTAGACGTGAAGGGAAGTCAAGCAGTTATCGGTTAAATTTCTCCTTTTGTATTGGGTCAGAAATGGTTTAGTTTTGTGTCATGAAAAGCTTTTAATAGCCTTTGCACTTAATAATGCAAAGTGATATGTGGTGGCTGGGTGCAATAAAAATGATTGGAAACATCCTCACTCTCCTCCGGTCCTCAGCTGCCTCCAGTTTCTTCTGGATGTCCTCCAGGGAGAGGTCCCTCTTTGGGGGTGTGGTGACGCAGTGGGCAACATCAGACACGGGGGAGGACGGCTTCAGGATGACCTCAAAGGCCTGGCCTGAGGCTCGCTTGTTAATGGGCTTGATGTCCATATCTGCATGTGTGTGCATTAACGAGAAAGACAGAAATTTTTTGTTGTCTCCATTTCACTTTTTCACTTTCATTCAAGTATGTTTGATAAAAGGGATAAAAATATATTACGTGCCTTCAAAGTCACCCATGATGTTTTTCCGAGTCTCAGGATACAGACAAGAGCAGATGAGTGAGAGCACTGAGATCTCCTTCATCTTCTCTTTGTAAGCTGGGGAGGTAAACATGACAGTGTGTTACTATGTAAACTGAGTGAAGCACACATACACAAAATATCATTAACCTACTAACATATAAAAAGATGAAACACGGTTAACCCATTTCTATCGCCACAAGAGGGCCTTGATGTAAATATCCAGACTTTTGGAGGAATAATTATTCATCAAGTCGTCCAAAAATAAAACCTCATCAAAGGAAGTCTTGTGGAGCTGAACTGCTCTGGGTTTTGTCGGCATTTTGGGGCCTTTGTTTTCACCGAGCCGTGAGGGGCACGGGATGGATGTGTCCTTACTTGGCCTAATTTCCCCAACAGCCAAGATGCTGCCGTCCCCACAGGATCCTGCACACATCATTAGCTATGCATTTCATTTTGGTCTATTATTTATTAACACAGCGAGACCACACCCTATTGCCTCCGAGCTGTTCTGCAGATAACAACAGAAAACACCAGAGAATGGTTTTATTTTTTCAGGTAATTTATGAAGCAAAAAAAAAAATGAATTTATGATGGGTATTTGGATAACCTTTGGGTTGTTTCTTATCTTCTTTGTCTGTGGCGCTGAGGGTCTGAGGGTTTAGCTTATCAGCATAACACAGCAATATGACCATCCACCCCTGGTCCATTTATGGTCCAAAAAATTAATAACACTGAGGCAAAGCTGGCATCAAATCATACTGGCTGTATTTGGCAACCTACGCCCTGCTCAATAGGGAGGGACAAAGTGCTCCAAAGGGCAGACAGTGAAAAAACAAAAAAGAAAAGAACAACCAACCTTGTCTAACCTTGATTTCTTTTTTATTCCTGTGTTCTTGGCACCTACTACTTTGTAATGTGAGCCTATAGTTCAGCAGCAGTCCCTGCAGGGAGAACGGCAAAAATATCTGCAACACACTGCAGGTTGTGAAATATTCTGCTTTCAGCACGTGGCTGCTGTGTCCTGTCAAGGTACACTGCCCCTTAGTGGTGATTTGCATGCCGACTGTCATATTCTGGCCTAATCCATCACCCAGAGCACGAGGCCTGCGGGGCTGAAGTGTGCCACATTGATTCATGATTTGCAGCAGGCGACAGTAGCAAAGCCAGAAATGAGATTTACAGTGAAAGAGCTTCTCCGTGGTGGCATACGGTGTACAGTATGATTAATCCAAATCCTCTTCCTTGCTCATATTCCCTGCTCGCTCTCTCTTTTCCTTCTCCTCCCTGCGTCTCGCTTTCTGCCCTGCAGACTGGCAGACGCCACAGTAATGTGATCAACTCTCAGATGTAGCTCTCACTATTCTCTGATGGCCTTGTTAACCCTTTCCCTGAGGAGGAAGTGAGGGAGGGTAGGGGTGTAAAAGAAAGAGAAATACTGGAAGAAAGGAGAGAGGGGATGAGTAGGAGTGGGGCATAAATGTGGAGTTTGGGAGAGAAACAGAAAAAAGTGAGATTCCTCACAGATGAAAGAGCTGATGGAGGAGGATGGAGAAGATGTCGGGGTGTGGCTTTACAATCACAGTAACACCTTCTGGATATAAACAGACAGGAGGATTAAAAACCAACAAAGGGGGCAGCTCCCTGTGGGACCGGCAGCCGCCATCAACCCCCAGGACAGCCTAATGGAAGCAGCCACATCAGGTGGATAGCACTTTAATTTGTAATTAGCGGACTGCACCATTTCTGCTGACAGGAGAGGGGGGACAGCGCTTTTGGAGGGTTGTCGGAGGCTCATTAAGTGCTGTGTACATGTCAAGACCCCCCAGCAGCCATTTTCTCCCACACACGAGCCCACTTGACAGCTGAAGACTCAAACAGCGAACACTTCAGTGGAGCAGGTAATTTGGGTTAAGTGCTTCTGGAGCAGATCAGCAGAGATTCTTGCTTAGTGGTTGCCAGTTCTGGGTGGGGCCTTTACTGGGTTCAATAATGTTTTCAGAACATTTAGAGCTAGATTTCTAGTTCGGGGTTTCAATTTTTATAATCGATTAATCAAATTATTTTCTTGATTAATCGTTTGGTCTATAAGACATCAAAAAACTGTGAAAAATGCCTTAAGGGAATGTGACCAAATATCTTGTTTTGTTTGATCAACAGTCAGAAACCTGCACATGTTCAATTTATAAAGATATAAAACAGAGAAAAGTAGCACATCTTTATATTTGAGGAGCTAGAATAATCAAATGTTTGACGCATTTATTAAAAAAATGACTAATCCTTGCAACTCCATTCTAGTTTGTTTAGTTGCATTTGATGTGAGTAGGCTTGGTTTTTACTACATCAGAGTAAGTGTCATATCTTTGTCATCTTTGGAAGATAAGTGCTCACTGTAAACTGAAAAAGCGCTCTAACTCAGAGCCATGGAGATTTGTCTTTTATATCCCTAATCAAAAATATATGAGATTCTCCATTGTGTAAAAACATGAAATTGTCGCTGCATTTCTCCTGAGAGACAAGATCTTCTCCTCCTGTAGTAATAAGCTCACTCCCAGTGGATCAGGCACATAAAAATGACAAATGACCCAGAATGACATTCCACAGCAGGAGGTGTCCAAACACCAGCATCTGCTCAGAGATCTGAGTTTCAGACACGCTGGGCTAGATCGTTCTGATAATCTGAGATGAGACGAAATAGTTGCAGACGGAGGCGACACCACTTGATGCTCCCACTCCGCTCCAGCCGACTGGTTTCAACCAGTCAGCTCTGCATCCTCTCAAAGTCCCGACCACAGACACGCAGCCAGCACGCAGCACTTCCTCTTTCAATCCATCAGCCAAAGAGCACAGATCATCAATATCTACTGTACCTCCTCCCCCGCAAGCATCCCTCCTCACCAGCACCTTCTGTATCCCCGAGCCTCCGTCTCATCTGTTGCTGATGTATTCTCTCTCTCTCAATCCCATTTTTTCATTCCCCTCCTCTGTTTTTCTCCCACACCCCCTGCTTCTCCCGAGACCGTCACTTCTGCATTAGTGCAAACCACCATCACTCTGTTTGTTTGGTGCTTTTCCTCCTTTATTCCTCTCAAACACACTCTTCCTCCCTGCCTTCTTTTTCTCTTGAAGAACCAAACACCCACTGTAAGAATTTAAACAGATAATGGTGGATAACTGGCAGCAGCCTTTTTGCTCAAAACACATAAAGGATGCTGTCAACAAGGCTGCGAGCAAACTGCCAATGATGGCCGTCAAAATGTGACCCTGTGTATCGCCATGTTTTCTACCCTCCTGGCTCCTATAACCTTGCAGCAGAATGGGCTTGGCGTCTGTGTCTTGGCACATGCAGGCCCTTTACAGCAGGGCCACCCAGCAACAATATAATCGCAAAATTATGAAGGTATTACTGCAGCAAAATTGGCTATTAAATGAAACCTTATGGCACCCAGATGACCAAAGGCAGGTCCAGTCATTCGACGTAGGAGGGATGGGCTGGTTGCATGTTTTTCCTAAACCGCACCCTGTGTCTGTCCAAGGAGACCAGTGCAACTAAAGATCATTTTCAATAAATCAATAAATCTTTTGGTTAATTGCAAAAATACCCATCTCAGTTTCAAAAATCCCCTAAATCCCTAAATCTTCAAACGCCTTGTTTGGTCTAACAATCATTCCAAAACCAAAAGATATTCTGTTTATTATCACATAAAACCAAGAAAAGCAGCCATCCTCCCACTGAGACAATATCAATTAAATTGACTGCAATGATTGATCATCAAAATAGTCACCTATTAAATTTCTGATGAAATGTTTCAGCTCCAGATCAGTGCATTAAATGTGCAGGAAAATATTGTGTCACAAATATTAAAGAAGCAAAATATCTAGTGAATCGTCTGAATATAGAACCTGAGGAACATCACATTTTACCAGACTAGGCCCCTAAAATGTCTGAACTGTCTCACCCTCATGCAGATTATCGCAAGTGATGCACAGATGATGACCATATGGCATACCATCACTGCTGGATTGATGTCACCTCTTCCTCAAAGAGCAACAGTCATCTGGACCAGTAATGGGAGTGTGCTGCATTGATCGATGGGACCCAGTGATAAATCAGGATGGATTATGAGTCCAGACTTTATGCACGCAGGCCATTACGACAATAGATGCAGATGATAGGATGAGCAATACAACCGAATATGAACATGACTAGTTGCTTCAAAATTGATGGTAGAATTGCCTGAGAGGCTTCTGTTTCTGTTCACAAAGGAATTGATTTTAGGGAACTGGCTGAATGACCACACCTAATTGGATATGGCAAGTGTGCGTGATAAGGATCGGGAAAAGTGCTTAGAAGCCTTAATGCACACGGGAGTGGTTCTGTGCACGGGTTTGTTTGTGGGATAGTTTATGCATCTTGTAACGTAGACATTTTAGGGTGTCTCTACCTTCACTGAATTCAATGAAAAACAACCACAAATTCACATACATGCAGCCGTGTCGACGCTGCCTGCATGTCCTAAAATATTAAGAGCCGACATGAACTCAACGACCCGCTGGGTGCTGACTGGCATGACGACTGCTCTCTCCCAGAGTGTGTCTGCTCCCTGCCCATCCCATTCTGCCTGTCCACAGCTCGAATCACGGAGGAAAGAAGAGGAGGAGGAGGAGGAGGAGGAGATGGGGAATAAATATAATCGGGGTTCACTCCCTCTGCACAGACACCAGGACCCTTTACCGCTGTCTGTCTGCATGCCCCCCCATCCATCAAATGTTCAGTCACCCAGAAAGCAAACAGACCATCCCCTCGACCGACCACACACACATTGCAATAATATACACACCCCTGAACACACTTTCCTTAATGCTATACATGCTCATGGGCTTCTTCGTCATGAATTAAATCCATGCATATAATACATGCATCAAGCCTCTGATGTGGATATTCGAAGGTTGACCCAAAAACAAGGCCTAACGCCTCCCATCACATGCAATCTCATTTTATTTTTCTATACTGCCACATTATACACTAATAGGCCATATTTACACCCCATAAGCTTCCTAATAGGATTGGAGACATTCCTCTTTTTTCCATTTATTAATTCTGCAAAGCAATTCTGCAAAATCCTCTCTCTCTCTCTCTCTCTCTCATTCATGCCTTTTAGCGGTCACCCAACAAAAAAAAAAAATCCTTCAGTAGCCTTTACACTACAGCTGCATGAGATGGCCCAGTTTTTACATGAGGAGATTTGTCACGGTGGGAATGAAGAGAGAGAGAGAGGAGAGAGAGAGAGAGAGAGAGAGAGGGAGACTGGCTGGCTTTGAAGGGACCGGGGATGTTGGGTGGGGTCGCTGGCTCTCTGCATTATGCCGCACGGCTGTGAGTCAGGCAGTGAGGGGCAGGTGCTGCAGGCACCGACAAACTGCTGCTGTGTGAGGAGGGGGTAAAAAAAAAAAAAAAATCATCTTTCTTTTTTCCATATGCGTCATTATATTACTTTAAATTGGATTTTTAAAAAATATGCGTCATTGATGTGGCTAACATCCTTGAATCATTTGGATTCAAGGATCAGCCCGAAATGCATCAAAACGACTCTTATGATAATAAAGATTGGAGATGAGGAAAAAAAAAAGCAGTTTCAATCATGCAACTTGATTGTAAAGACTTGCATTAGAGTTTGGCCGCTCCCTCCCATCATCCCTCAGCATCCTTTTGTGCCATGGGTGTCGCCACAGCCTCAGCATCCTTAAACCTGTGCAGCTCTTCTCTTAGAAATAAAGAAAAATCATCGAGGGCAAAAACTCACCGATTGCGGTTTTGGCCATTTTTGCAGGGTGGTGCCGGGGCGGGTTGACCGGAGGAGGGTGCGTCGGTGGCTGGATGCTGTATCTCGGGGTGAAGGGACTGCTGGTAAGGCACTGAGTCAGCAGAGACGGGGGCTGCTGGTGCGCCTGGTGGTCTGTGGTGAGCTGCGTCAAGTCGGCGAGAAATAACTGCAGCAGAACCGGAAATCTGCAGAGTGCGCCTTCACAATAAAAGCCTGTCTCATTCTAGATGCAAGGATTGACAGTTTCATGGAGATAATGAGATCATTTTCTACCTTTATATGATAAAGATCTGCAACAGTTTGTCAAGTAATTTTTATTATACTTTTTAGGTTTTGATAGTTGATTAATAATTTTAGTCAATTTTGAAGCAAAGATGCCAAATTAATTCCAGCTTCTCAAATTAATTTATCTTTTTGTTTCATACATGATAGTAAACAGAATATCTTTGGACATTTTATGCACCAAATAATTATCTTAGATTAAAATCAACAGTTGATTTTAGTGAAAATAACTGTTAATTGCAGGATACAGTAAAACATAGAATTTAAGGTTAAAGTTCATGTTATCATTTGTTTCCATCAAATTCAACCAAGAGAGAGAAAGAACATCTTTTGGTGAAGTTTATATTGAGTGAAGGAGTTTTTTTCCAAAGGTACCATCATGATGAAACATCAATCCAGTGGTGTTCTGCTAATCGATTGTAATTTGTTTTATTTGTTTGATCATCATCTCATTTTCATCCCTAAAAATGTAGGCTTATTTAGTTGTATTTGTGCATGTGCACCTTGACCTCCTGGCAGCATTTTAGTTGTTTTTGTTGTAGGTATACATGGCATGAAAAACCCATCCAACAAATTGTGTCACTCCCCACAACACACCCACACGTTACATCAAGATGCAGCAGATTTATTTTGAAATGTGTGTCAGGAAGTCTTAATATATAAAATCTGATTGGATTGACACTGGGTCAGTAATGAGCGTTTATGTGCCTCCTAGAGCATATTGGCTACCACACTCCCTAACCAAAGGCCTGACAAATCCAGTGTCCCCTTGTATTGGAGAGTTCAGGCCCTCAACAGTGTGGGTGGTTCCCTCTTTGTCTCTCTGGTGATGAGCAGAACAGGCACCCTCTCTGTCCATGATGCTGAAATAGGAAGAATGATAATGAGGATAATATTTACATTTGACACTTCCTTTTTGACATTTTCGTCAAAAGTAGGTTTGAGGTTGTTCCGAGCTTAACAATGTGAGGTGATGCCATAACATAGAAGAATTACAGGCAGTTGCTGTGTCTTCATTCTTCATTTTGATGACACCCAAAGCTTAAAGCATCCTATATAATCCATGAACACAGTGAATTAGTTCAATCATACTAGTTAGATATCACCTCTTTGTAACTGCAGAAATTACTGATGGTCAACTCACAGTCTATCAAATAGATGGATGGAATCATTAAAGGAAACAAACACTAGGTGGCAGCAAATCTCAGGTTATGTGGCGCTTGAGCAACGTGTGGCTCGAGGGAAACTTTTAAAGCCTTCAGTATAGAATTCATGCTATAGCCTACAAACCAAGTTTCATTCAGACAGACATTTGAAATGTGTCCAGTGCAAGTTTTTACAGCTATAGGCCTGACTGTGTACAGGCAACACAAAGCACCACCACAACTAACCCCAGCCACATGTTCCTTATCTAGAAGCATGTGTTTGCATAGATAACAAAGCAGCTCTGTTGCTATTGTTTATTTTAAACGATCACAAACGCCAAGAATATGAATAATCAATGGTCACTGATTAACCAGGAGAGATGGAACAGAAATAAGACTGTCAGATTGTGCACAGGGTGCAACAGGATGCAGGTACAAAAACAAGATATGAAGAGTTTATATATATGATATATCCATATATGATATGTCACTGATGGTTGGTGACAGTGATCCTCTTAATGAAACCAGCCCCCAGACATCAGTGTCCTCCTTTGAATGTGTTCTGAAAAAAAACTATTCCTGTATATTTATTTTGTTTTGTTTCTAGTTTATTATATTGCTACAGAAATGCACCGTGTGTTTTATGTGTGTGTGTGTGTCTGTGGTTAGAGGCATACATTATAGAGGTGTGTGTGTGTGTGCGTGTTTGTGAATGGTTGGAGGTATAGTTTATAGGTGTGTGTGTGTGTGTACCTGTGGTTGGAGGCATTCAATATAGAGGTGTGTGTGTGGGGGGGGTAACTTATAAGTGTGTGTGTGTGTGTGTGTATGGTTGGAGGTATACAAAATAGAGGTGTATGTGTGTGTGTGTGGTTCGAAACATTCAATTCAATTCAAAGAACTTTATTTATCCCCGAGGGGCAATTTAATTTTTGAAACATAGATCATAGAGGTGTGTGTGTGTGTGTGTGTGTGTGTTGGAGGCATAAATATAAAGGTGTGTGTGTATTACAAGGGCGAACCAGGAACTAGATCCGAGTGTGATAATATAAATAAACAAAATTAAAATGAAGTACAGTTTGTTACTAAGTGTGGTAGAAACACAAAATACTTTTTAAAACTATTTTAAAATAACATGTTTTGATGGGAGCTTTAAATAAAAAGAGTTGGCAGATCAGCTATAAATAAACTATGACTACATTAAAAATTAAGGCGTTGCCAGCTCACAACTCACCTGTGTGGCCGCATCACTGCTCAGGTGTGGATCAATGCGCCGGTTCGCGGGTTACTGTCTGTTCAGTAACGGAAGCAGTGTTACAGCCATCAAGTAGAAGTAAACCAAGATGAAAACTACCGGTGTTTGCCAGTGGTTTGGTTGAGTGTCCTGTCAGACTGTGGGTGTTTCCAGACGCTTGATGCTGAGGAGGAGCTAAAGCTGCAAATGTTGCCTGAAGTTGCTCTCACTTATCTCAAAGGAGGCACATGTGTTACTGCTGGAAAAGGAGACGACACAACAAAGGTAAATACTTTCTCCCACATTCTATTTTAGACTCAGACATTATCTCACACTATTAAACCCCCTCCTGAGCTTTTAAACGACATTTCAGCGAAGCGTTTCCAGTCAAGCTAACGATGGTCATCATCATATAGTTGACACTGCAGAGTAACGTTAGCACATACATCCAGTGCATCATGTGTGTAGCTCGGCTAACAGCTAGCATTAGCTCTGTTAAACACGTCGCCACATTGCCGTACACATTGAGCCTAAAGGATACCGGTGTTAGTTTGTAAATGAATGTGTGCTGTAGTGAAACACGGTTTAATTGATCCCTCTCTCTCCTCTTTAGTGGATGTATCAGGCGATGCTAACAAAGCTAATCAATCCATCTGGGCGCTAATCATTAACGGCAGATTTTGTGTTTGAGCTGGATAACAAGAGCGGATGTTTTTTTGGTTGTTGTGAATCACAGCTGTGTTGATTTTGTGTTTAATGTTTAAAAAATATTCAGTCAGAAATAATGGAGACACATTGTGAATGCAAACTAGTCCACGTTTCACCTCCTCAGTATGTTTAGTTTTTAAAGTGGAAACTTGGATCTGATTTATGAGAGGAGGCTGTTTCCTTGTGTAATTAACTGTTTACAGAAAAAGTTCAATAACCTATTGCTGGTTTACTGAACGCATCCACATGTTGTCTTTATTAGACAGCAGATATAGATAATGTTCAAACTTATTTTACTACATCTGTTTTACTAGATGTTTGAGAACAGGAGCAGCCATGTTGACTTCCTCATGCTTTCATAGGTCAAGTAATGGGACAAATTAATTTTTAACATCCTCATCTAACACTGAAGAAACTGTTGAGTGGTGCATGATTATTTCTCAATCACACCACTCAATAAGAAATGGAGCACAGAGTGAACTTGGCACACAGAGAGAATTTTAGTTTTGAAAGGATCCAACTTCTGTGATTGACTACCAGTGAATTGGAAGTGCTGGTTTTAGTGTCAGTATTACAACTATTCAGAAATATTAATTTATGCAACATGATTGTGCAGCCTTGATCGGTAATAGTTTAAGAAATTTTTTGCCTTGTCTCCAGGTCATTTGGTGGATCTAGTTGTGCTCCTGTCAGGCAGGTTTGTGTGTGAAGCGACAGCCTCTTTGATATGAGAGCAGGCACAGGACCAACTCAGCCCTGAGAGGTGTTGGAAATGTTCTCTTCCATGTATTGATATTAGAAACCTGCCACACGACATGCGCTGAGCCACACTGATTGTAACCAACCAGACATGTTTTTGGGATGTTTTCGAGAAGGTGTTTGAAGCGAAAGTGTGTGCTTCTATGTACAGTATAATCCAATCTCTTTTTTGTATTGTATGTAATTGTATTTTACTTTTTTTTAGATTTTTTATTTACTATTTATCGACTCTATCCTCTTTGCTGCCGTACACCCTAAATTTCCCCACTGTGGGACGAATAAAGGAATATCTTATCTTACCTCAGATCCACATTTTAAGTTAAGTTTGACATCTTGTGTGCAATCAGTCATTGTAGTTAAAATACTGAGCAACAGAAGATGTAGTGGGTTTTGTTGGGTGGTGGCCGCTGATGCCCACCCACCTGTTCACTGCACCATGTTTCTGTGGGGCTGTGTTTTAAGCCTCAGTTATCTGTAGTTTAGTTTTTTCAGTTTCTATGTTTTGTGTTTTTAAACATGTAAAGAGTATGTGTGGTGGTTTGGGGCATGAGGGTGTATATAGTTGATTGTAGGGCTGCTTGATTATGGCAAAAATCATAATCACAATTATTTTGATCAATAATGAGGTCTTGATTATTTAACACAATTACTCATTTACTTGACCTTTTAAAAAATGGCTTTTTAACAGTGCATTTCCCTACAGTTTACATATAATTCAACCGAAAAACAAATACAAAAACATCATATTTACAGCAGCATCATGGGCTTCACTCTTTTTTTACTTGATATGGCAAGATATCTGATCACAGCATTTTGATGCTCAATATCGATATTTATCATGATATAACTTGATAATGCTTCCAATTTGAAGCTAAGAAACTGGGGGTTCAATAGTTTAGAAAACAGTTTTTATTGATATAATAAATAGACACATAAACACTTAAATTTGCAAACATGGCTTGATTTAAAATATATTTTGTGATAAAAGATTAACATTTAAATTTAAACACGTAACTTTCCCTGCCTTAACAAAAATAAGAATTTGCTTGCCGTGTCTCCTCTCGACAAAATTACTGAGACGTGTAAAGCATTTCTGTAATGAGATCTTTGCTTGTTTTCTTACAGATTATCCGAGTGGAGAATTGCTCCTTGGATTCAACAATGGCTGTTTGAGACTACCATAGTCTTAGCCGCCCAGTCCCACCTCCCTCCCTCTCTCCTGTCTTGTTTCACACCCTTCTTTTCATTTTGTTGTTCTATTTTTTTTTCCCCTCGTCTCGGTTTCTGGTGCTGCCAGTAATCAATCTTTCCTCATTATCACTCACCGTCACTCCCCTGTTACATCATCTCAGTCGAGTCTGAAGGCTGTAAATCCCTCACAATGGTTGCTGAGGCAGACTCGGCATCTCAGGGCAGCGGTGTGCGACTGAAGCAGGAGATTTCCCTCCTCCATGGGGTCTGTCTCATTGTGGGAAATATGATAGGTTCTGGCATCTTTGTGTCACCTAAGGTAAGAGTCTCTGCTTTGTTAGGCCAATGAATTGATTTGCCTTTATTTAAATTTCTTCTCAGATGACAAGTTGTTTCTTGCTGTTTTTATTTCATTTTGGTAAATTTGGTAATTTATATCATCTACTGTACCGTTTCAGATTCTCCGACCGTCATTGTGTTAGATCACTGATCTTGGTGCCAGAGATAGAATGACAGCTTTTATACCATTGTAACCAAGCTGAAACCAAAACACAAAGGAGAGTGTAGAGTTGTTTTAACCACCACCACCAATTTTAATTCTCTACCCTCATTTGTTATCCTGCAGGGGGTTCTTATGTATACAGGCTCATTTGGCCTGTCCCTGGTAGTGTGGGCCGTTGGAGGGGTATTTTCTGTCTTTGGAGCCTTATGCTATGCGGAGCTGGGTACCACCATCCGTAAATCTGGAGCTTCCTATGCCTACATCCTGGAGGCCTTTGGAGGTTTCTTGGCCTTTATTCGGTATGTAGTTGTTGCTATTTCTGTCTGTAAACACATTCTTTTAACACATCATGCAAGTATTTCAGAGTTACAAGTAACTCACAAGATACAAACTCATACTTACCACTTGTTCTTTCTTTCAAGTGTACCAAACATGGAGGGTGTAGCTAAAATGAATTTGATCCATTGGCTTCTATACAGTACAGCAATCACTTGGGATTAAACAGATGAGCATTAGATTCACTACACTATTATCCTTTCTACTGTGTGTCCAGTCATGTTTTAAGAGACTTTGAAGGCATTTTCTTTCATGAAAGTTAATTATTGGAGTTTACTAACATCAGAGAGAAGCATGTACAGTACTGACATTTAAATTGGTAAAGCCATTTTCCCAGTAGTAGAGGTATATAAAGTCCTATATTAGTCATTGTTATTTTACTGAAGTTTAACAAATTATTTTATGTTTATTCCTTATTACAATTAAGACTTCTCATTCTGCTGTAGACTGTGGACATCACTGTTGATAGTTGAACCAGCTTGTCAGGCAGTGATAGCTCTGACCTTCTCCAACTACCTGGTCCAGCCCTTCTACCCCACCTGTTCAGCCCCCTATGACGCCGTCCGCCTCATCGCTGCAGTCATCATATGTAAGTCTACCCCTGTACTAAACACACTCAAATGCTCTACTTAACCTGTCGTGTGTCTGTTTACATAACTGAACAAAGGGCACAGGTGACCGAGACATGTGTGTGTGTCTCAGCTATACTGTTTTGTACAGTATCCATAATAAGAGTAGTATCTCTGTGGTGGGAATGTTTGACCAGAAATAGAACAGCCTCACTTCATCCCCAGCACAAACAAAATGCTGATCTTCAAATGTAGTTTGTAATAATGTTTCAACTTATGTGACTAATTTTAACTTGCTCACTTGGCCGGCCTCTCTACATACATACACACAGTGCAGTTGTTTTTGCAACCCAGAGTGGCTCTGCTCTCATTGCTTGCTCGGCGTGGATATCATTAATTCAATCCGTCAGCTGGTGTTTATGTGGCCATACTGCAGCTCTGCAGTCCATTTGTAACAAAGGTACATTAAAAAAACGTTGTTTAAAGAGAATGTAGTGGAGCTTTTTGGACCACTGTGGTCCCAGGAGCAAGGAACAAAACAGATTAGGTTTTTAAACTCCAATCATTTACTATACATGTCTTGATCATCCTGCTGGCTTTATTGCACTGTTGGCTGTCACAAGTCCAGTACAGTCAGTGCACTGTTGTGTTTACATTGACAGTCTTTTCCGAGCTGTTGTTACTTCATGTTTACCTCTTATGTGACTCCTGCCAAGTCAGTTGCAGAATGAGAGTCACAATAGCTTATAGGGAAAGCCAGCAATGACAATGGCATTTATTTGAAGCCAACACTGTGTTAATATGGTCCTTGGAGCTGTTATTAGCAGCACTACTCTAACAGGTTAAACAACACATGCTCCATGGAAACGTAGCTGCTTAATTTAGTCCTTGTTTCGATTGCACCTTACTACTACTAGTAGTAGTACTAATACTTGTTGATTTCCTCTGCCTAAACTCTACTCTGCCAAGAAAATGCCAAATGGTAATTAGTGTGAGAAGAATGTTTCATACCTAGACTTGTTGGTTCTGTTTGGCTCTGTGGTTATGTGCCAAGCCTATTGCACATACTTTGTGAAGTGAGGAAGGAATTGTGTGACTGAGCAATGCCTCAAACTCAGTAATGGTGTCAATATATCAACAGCACTATCTGCTAACTGGCTTAAAGGTGGAAATCCATCTGTCAACTCTGAAAGGCCCAGATATAACACCTTGGATCAGTACAATGTAAAAATAAAAAAAAATCCCCCACTGGCCCAGGAAACAAACATTTCCATAAGTTATGATAACATTTCAGCAAATATCAATAGAACAGTAAGAGGACGAACACAATGCAATTTGTTTGCAAGACGTTGTTGTCCTGGAAATGCAACCAAACTAACCAACCTAACTACTCACTCACTCATTCACTTGCTCTCTTTCCCACTCTCTCTCTGTCTCTCACACACACACACACACACATACACACACACACACACAGTAAGAAGACATTTCAACCATTCCCTCACAATCTAAGATATTAGGAACATGTTAACGTTTGTTTACAACCAATCAGAGTACAGTTCGGTAACCACATTCTCGGTAGTCCACATATTTGGCAAGGATGAGAACAGTAAATCAAACTCACCCTTTCACACTCTGTGTTCACAAAGTAATGACAGCTAACAGCACGTTCATGTTTAAATAAAACTGAACATCATGACTTATTTTGTCTCTGTTTGATAGCTTTGTGGAAGAAACAGCTGCCAAATACACCTCCAGCGCTTGACGTTAGACAGTCAGCTGCAATAAAAATTGATGTTTGTTAGCACTGAGCAGTGAGCGGCTGAAACGGAAAAGTCTACACTGGCCACAAACATTGGAACCCGTCATAAGATTTTCTAAGCAGCCTGTCTATTATGTTGACCTAACATTAGTATTAGTATGTGTTTTCTTACTGAAAGCAAATCTCATACCTGATTTAAAGTAAGTGATGATTGAGAATTATTTTTTGTATGAGTCTATACATTGTTTTGTAGGAAAATCCTGCATAGCATAACTAAAATAAATAGATTTGTCTCTCTGCCTACCTACTA
This sequence comes from Holacanthus passer, assembly GCA_025331565.1. NCBI lineage: Eukaryota > Metazoa > Chordata > Actinopteri > Pomacanthidae > Holacanthus > Holacanthus passer. The sequence goes on along the minus strand of JAFREQ010000002.1, from coordinate 5,391,551 downwards.
CTCTTTGCTTGTGTCTGTCATTCAATATACAGTCTGTAGGTTTGATATTGGTTAATGTTTTCTTCCTGTTCTCTCTATCAGGTTTGCTGACTTATGTGAACAGTATGAAAGTGAAATGGGGCGCTATTCTTCAGGTCATCTCCACCGTAGCTAAGGTCCTGGCTCTTATTGTCATCATCATTACTGGCTTGGTGAAGCTGGCACAAGGTAAGATATCCTGTCTGTCTGTCAAACATATTGTTCCAATACCACAGCTTTGACTTTGCTGGACATTGAAAGAATGAAGCACTACCGCACTATTTAGGAGTAAATTGATTTCATTGAATCATTTAGCATGATGCTGTAGATAGTTAAGGGAAGGGATTATGGATGATTTGTCAGTTTGTCCAAGTACCTCAATTAGCCAATATCAGTTTCTTCAGAGCAGTGCAGATGAAATAAGGAAATATTTCAAGTGTTTGTCCCTACCTGCTGCACCACTGCTCCAATTTTCAATTTGACTGAGGTAAAATGTTGGTAGTGGATTAAATATTCAGAAAATATTTAGCCTTGGACGATAAAAGTAAAATAGTATAATACTTCTTTATGACCTGGGCTCACGTAACACCTGTGTTGTTGTAGGTTTTGACCAGAACTTTGAGGACTCATTCAAAGGCTCCAAGCTGGACCCTGGTGACATGGCCCTGGCCCTCTATTCAGCACTCTATTCCTATTCTGGCTGGGATACACTCAACTTCATCACAGAGGAGATCAAAAACCCAGAGAGGTACGAGGTCTGGTATTTCAGAAAGATAGATTTTCATTCCTGAAGGTATTGCTTTACTGAACCACATATTTTTACATAATGTAAATCTAGTATTGCATAAATCCGACTTCCAGCTAAGTAAACTTCACAAGTCATCAAATCCTCATCTCAGCCAGTACTGTACGGATCACAGCTACAAATGAACTGTGAATTTGTACAATCTAGATTCTCCACCTGAAACTTTTAGTACTATGTGTGTTTGTATTGTAGGCATTATTTTTCTCTGCTCCCTCCAGTCAACTGACAGATTTAAGTGAATAAAAAATACTTTTCTCATTTTCCGTCGTAGGAATCTGCCCTTGTCCATCGCTATTTCCATGCCCATTGTCACAGTGATCTACATCTTGACCAACATAGCTTACTATGTCGTCATGGATGCTGACAAAGTGCTCAGCAGTGAAGCCGTTGCTGTCGTGAGTATCTGAAGATCGTTGTAAGCCCCTTGTCTGCTAACGAGGTTGTATATGAGCAGTCTGACCGTGTGCATACTAATGTCTACTCATTAACAATATTACTACCTGACAGGACTTATTCAAATTGACGGCATCTGCTCAACCTCATGGGGGCAGCAGGTTCTGATCTTTCCTTCCTGTCTTCTGCTGTCATCCCTCTCAGCCTGGCTGGCTGCCACTGGCACTAGTTTCTGGTTTGTTACTCTCTTCTGGTTATCTGTGACTGTAAAACTCCAGATGATGACAGGAACCTCATTTAGCTAAAGAGGTTAGCGCCCCACACAGGAACACAGGGAAGCTGATGATGTGATTAGTGCATTGGAGGAGGAACAGTTGTACTCAAGCTTGTAGACAATGATATTTGATCATTCTTTTTATTAGAGTGTTCGCTCTAATGCTTTATTCAACAAACCATGGACTGTGTGCTCTCTGGAATTTGAAAGCCGAAAGACACCGCAAATAGTTTTCCTATATTTCTATGACAGGTTTTGTCAGATTTTGGAGAGACCACACCTGAGTGCTTCATTGAAAGTTCATAATATTTGAACATAAGAACCCTGGTCGGCACAGACATATTAAAACACATCCTTATTGTGACTAAAAGAGAAAATACTTAATTTGCACATCAGTGTGTACTTACATTTTTATTTGTTAATTAAATTGTATGATGGCACATCAGCCTTGAGTTGAGCTTTTGGCACAACTCTCTAGTCACCTGCCTGGTGAGTCCAGCTCTGATTTGCCAAACTATGAGATTAAGTAATGATCAGTGAGTAATAAGCTCCTTTTCAAAGCGTCCTTAGCTTTTTCTTAGCCAAAGACACAGACAGTTCCAAAATGGTACAGCACTGCAACATTTTGCCAAATCTTTTCTTGCATCAGTAATTCCTGTTTTTTTTTTTCCCTTCAGAAGAGCACTCTCTCTCACATGCATGTAGACCTGCCCCCTCCGTCTCACAGCTACTATCATTTATAGTAGCACACTGGGCTGCTGCATTTTGTTTATTGTTACTGGGCTGACTTTATTTATTGCCTTCATTCAGAACTGTAGGAGATTGAAAGCAGAAGTTGCAGGTGGCCAGATGTAGAGTGGAGGAAGTACACTGACCTTTTTATATTATTTTTAGAATATTACCTCACAAGGCAAACGAACGAATGAATCATGTAAAGGTGGTTACATATAAGTTAAAGTTATAAGTTGTATATAAGTTACATATAAGTTGTATGCTCTCAGTTCATATTATTATTTTTAGACCTGACATTTGAAATGTGTTTTACAGATTTAAATATGTATCATTAGGATATAGTGTAATCGATTTCTTTTACTGTTATTCAACACTCTTAACACTCTAATAAATCCATGTGAGCAATAAACACTTTGTTGAATGTCCCCTAAGACATTTGCAGATGAGGTGCTTGGTTGGGCTCGATGGCTTATCCCTCTGTCTGTGGCCATTTCCTGTTATGGCGGCCTCAACTCCTCCATCATCGCAGCCTCCAGGTGCGTAGATAACAAACATACCTGAAGCTACTCTGATTAGCTTCTCCTTAATAGTCATTTATTTGGCTGTTCTACAAAATCCTATTTCTGCCTGAACACTTTTGAGTTTCAAAATGTGAGCAAAACTGAGAGCAAACATGTTGACATGTTTTTACCCTTTTTTATTTTTCTCCTGCAGGTTGTTTTTTGTTGGTTCCAGAGAAGGCCACCTACCTAATGTCCTGTGCATGATCCATGTTAAGCGCTTCACCCCAATTCCTGCCCTGCTCTTCAATGTCAGTATCACATTTGGATGCCTGTGTCTCTCATGCCGACTGGTTATCAAACTTAAATGATGTTTTTATATATATATATATATATATATATATATATATATATATATATATATATATATATATATATGTGTGTGTGTGTGTGTGTGTGTGTGTGTGTGTGTCATCTTCTCTTTTCAGGGTGCCATGTCTCTGTTATACCTGTCTGTACCTGACGTCTTCCAGTTGATCAACTACTTCAGTTTTAACTACTGGCTGTTCATCGGCTTGTCAATAGCCAGTCAGATCTACCTTCGCTTCAAAGCTCCTGATCTGTACCGACCTATTAAGGTAAGAGGGTTGATGCAGCATGAGTGCTGATGTGTGTGCTCCTTATACAGTGCAGGATGAAGCATGCAGAAAATTTGGTTCAGCCAGGTAACCATAGTGACAAAATAAAAGCCTCGGTCTAGTAAGTCACGCGTTCACTGTAATGCATTTTGACAACTTGTCATTGTTGTGAATTATGTGTCTGTAAGAAACCTGGACATCTTAAAACTGCTGAATCACATTTGCAAGCTGTGTTGTTAGAAACTTAAACCATGCATGGTTGTCTGTTATTGATTGATGTACAGTAGGTTGAACCTTTTTCTGTCAACAGCAAGAGTTCACCCTCACTTTTTAAAATGTAGTTCTCAGTTATTTCTAAACTGTTCTCATCAGTCAGTGGCCTGTCTGTTTTCTGGCAGCTGTGACAAACTGCAGCCATATCTGCTGCATTGTACAGTTGCAGCCCGACAAGCTAGCTGAACACACACATGCAAAGAGCCATATAAAATACAAACACAGAATTTTGAGGTAATTTCAGTGACCTGGTCCAGGCTGCACTCTGAATGAAAACTGGAGTTCTCATAACATTCCCTGCTTTGACCAAAGAAATAAAACAAACATATATTATGTTTGCATGAAATATCTAATTATAGTTCTGGCTGAAGAGGCTCAAGACAGCTCTAAATATATGAAACAGTGTGTCTTTCCCTGTGCCCTCACCCTGTCAGAGAGATGTATGCTGGGTAAACAAGGCCACTCTTTGGCCTTCATATCATTGACTGTCCACAACCCTCATTATTAGATGCTGTGACTGAACAGAAAACTATATAAACAGCAAACAAATAAAGTAAGTGGATAGAAAAGGGTGCTGTCTGTCCTCTAGAGTACGATAGAAAATGTGCTCTTTAAAGCATTTTGGACCATGTATTGATGTTTGTTTATCCATCCACGGTGCCTCCATTGTAGGCCTGACTGTAGCTATGAGTCATGACAATGTTAAAAGCCTGTTATGTTCTGACTCTGATAACTCAGTTTATCTGATTCTCTTACCATAAAAGTGACTGCACTGCATGCTGGCTGAGCAATTTCAGGGCCACAATTACATAATGGATATGGTTTAATCTAATAAAATTTGTATTTGTTAATGTAATTGTTTTAAGTTTAAACCTTCCTATTTGTTTTCTCCCCAACCTTTTGCTACTCCCCATTCTTTCTTTTCTACCTCTGCTTTGTTTTTTTACTTTTCCCTTGTCATTCTCCTCTCTCCGCTCCCCGCAGCTGTCTTTGTTCTTCCCAATTGTCTATTGCTTGTGCAGCGTATTCCTGGTGGTGGTTCCCCTCTACAGTGACACCATCAATTCTCTGGTGGGAATTGCTGTGGCATTGTCTGGTGCACCAGTCTACTACTTTTGCATCCACCTGCCGGCCAGCTCCAGACCAGCCTTCTTCAAATACATGCTCGGTAAGAAGCTGATGCTGCCGTGCATGTTTGCATAGTGGTCACGTCTTTCAAACTTTTTAAAACAATATTTTATTTTGCTAGAATCATTTATCTTTTGAATTTGGGCGCATGTTATAGAAATCATGACCATTTAATTATCGTACAGAGACCCATGGGTACCAACATTTCTGACTTAAGGTCTAAAGTACAAAGCTGCAGAGTTACAAAGCAACATTGATACCAGATTTTCTTAGGAAACCATAACATTCAAAGTCCTGGAACATGCAATAAGCTGTGAAATTTCCTTTTGAATGAATGTGGTTGTATGATGTTGTTATGGATCACTTCCGAAAGGAGCTTACTAGTTTTAAGTTGCACGTAGACGAGCTACCGCAGGCACGTGTAAATACTGCTCTTCTTAGTTTTGTTAAGAGCTAAAGAGTGATTAAGATTATTCTTTCAAAGTTCAGTGTACAGTAGTATAGAGCCAACATACTGTATAGGATTCTATAGTGTAAGTATTCAACCCCTGCCATTGAGGAGTGAGATGAGATCAACCTTTATTGAACAGAGGAAGTAAAAGAAATGAGTAATAAGGGGTATATAAAATATGAATAGAATTAAAAATAAAAGCTATACATGAGTATTTAGTACCCTCTCCTAATACTATTAAACTTATACTAAAATGTTGAAATAGTAATTCTTTAGGCTGTTTGTTCTAAAACCAGTACTTAATCTCTTGAGCACAAATCTTGTTTTTTATTTCTGTCACTGCAGATCGGCTCTCTCTGTGCACCCAAAAAGTGTGCATGTGTTGTGTGGCCTCGCCTGAAATTGACCTGGACAATATAGACCCAGAAAAGATCGAATGATGGAGCAACAAAGGACTCGGGTGAACTATGGTGGGAGGGATGGAAGAAGAAGAATGAACACAAAGGAAGCTTTGAGCTGCAGACAATCGGGATTTAGATGAGTATCGATTGATTGGTCAAAGTAGGAACCATGGAGAAAGTGGCGAGATCAACACACTCCTTATCCTCCTTTTCTCTCACACACGAGCATGATTAAAATTTTGTACATGACAACCCTCCCACAAACCGCACTGTACAGATTAACTCAGTGGAACTCGTGCACATTCACATGCTATCGCACAATGAGGTGTTAGTTGTGGAATTCCCTCCATACGTGCCCATGCACTGCAACTCACACATGCACTTAAGTTGGCTGAAAGCCTCGAGGTGACACTGCAACAAATGGAAATTAACAGCCCGATCCAGAGGGAATTGACTCAGCAAAGATGCCTGCAATGATTCATTCACAAGCAGGAGGTTGTTACAGAAAATACACAAAAGCGCTTGCTGAACGCCTTACATGTGTTGAAAGAAGTCTCTTATGTGAATGTGTGAAAGATGAGCCGGGGTGCTTCCAAACCTTTTTAACTTGTGAGCCTCAAAATAACTCCTCACAGGTGGCCAATTCAACCACTCATTTTTTCTTTTTATTTGAACATTTCTAAAGGCCTTAAAAGCATAGAATTACTCATGAATCCATGAGCAAAAAGAAAAATGCCAGGAAAAAAAACACCTAATTTTCAATTCTAATTACTCGCAACACCTCAGATTTATCTTAAGACCCAGTGGGGTGGATCCTAAACACTGGTTTAAATGCTGAAAGGTGCTGACTTCCAAGACCCTCCCACTGTTTGTGTGTAACTGTTTTGATGAGTTTGCATCAACATCAGAGGTACTTTGCCAGTGTGTGATACTCATAAATACGTTACGGTAATGATATTTGAAAGTTAAGAGTTTATATTTATCTGTATGGGTATGTCAGCCAAATGTCCAAAAACATTGTTTTTAACAGACCTCTGGACACTGCGGCAACTTTGCACATCTTACATTTTCAGTTTTGTTTTACCTTCGTTATAGAAAAGCTTTATTCTGATCTGTTACTGAAGTGTAAGACCAAATGCACAGGTTATAATAAGTTAGTTTAGAGATGGGAAGAGATAGTTTTTTGCAGTCAAAACAAGCTCGTTACGATTTGTCAGTTGTCTTTGAATGGGTTTTATTTTTACTACGAATATGATCTTAAATCTGTCACCGTAATGCATGTGAAATGGTTTTCTTCTTTCAGCTAAATCCATTAAATGCATCTTCAGGGTTATATTTGATTTCTGGTGCCTCCTAGTGGTAGCTACTATTAACTTCCGGGGACAAGCTCTCAGAGTGTCCCAAGTGTGGTTCAGAGTCATTTCATAATGTTTATGCTGTCAAGGTCATCTTGTTACTTTGTTTCTGTTTTCAGCCATTTACAAACAGCCTGGTGGGAGAAATATAGCTAAAATGTTCTGGCTATCAAAAAGGTTTTTTTTAGTTTGTGTTGGGTAATGTTTTACTTTACAATGAGGTCTTTGTAGATCCAAACCTCAGGATCAACCATGATGATGTGCACACGTTGTTGCTGATATCTTTTTTTTTTTTTTTTTTTAACTAACTTAACAGTTTGTACTACAGATGGGATATTTAATGTGATGTTGCCTTTTGAATATGTCATCAACTTGGACCATTTGTTCACATAACCAAAGGTCTTAAACAGGCTGATAGTTCACAGTGAGGCCTTAGCAAAGTCTCTGCTTCTAGTGAGAAAATATCTGTAGTGCATTGAACTGTATGTAGAAACAAGTCAAACTGTGGTGTTTGCAGTCTCCGGTGGTCCTTAGGAACTGATGTGCCTTCTGTGAGTGTGGTCTCCCATAGGCCCTGTCTATTTTTGATATTGTAACATAGCTTTCGTGCACAGTGTCTTGAGCACAATCATTGCTGTAGGATTTGCCAAATGTTTTTCAGATGGTCAGTTTGAAAAAAGAAGCAGCTTCAGATGTTGTCGTTTTTAACAGTCAGTCGTAAATGTTCATGCCATAGATTGAACCATCTCGAGTGTCTTGACACAAGCACTTCCTCAACACCAGCCAACAGAAGCACACAGATATTGGTTTAATGTTCTCTGGGGTCAAGTCATCTTTTAAACAAGTCACTTGTGTGTGTGTGTGTGTGTGTGTGTGTGTGTGTGAAGAAAACCATATATCTGCAGTAAACACAGAACTACTTCCGATGTATTTCATGTTATGAACTTATTATATATTCAAAACTTGAATGTTGCAGTAAAAGGTGTATTTTATGTGTTTCATTGGGTTCTAAATTTGTGTGTGTTGTGGTTGGGTTGTGTTTGACAAAGCTGTGTTTTGTATCGTTGTAGACTTGTCTTAGTGTACTTGCTGTGTTTTTTATTAATCATATTTTGACATGGACAAACCAAATGGCAGGATATGCTTCTCAGTGGAGGGAGTCTCGAGGAAGGAAAGTGTTTTATTTGAATAAAGGCAAGTACAGAATATGTGTTGCAGTGACTTTGTTTCATCCTCTACCTGAACTGGAAACAAAGAAGTCTTGAACCTGTGGTTGCAGTGGGCAGCTTACAGCCACTAGAGGTCATGGTCTCATAACACATCATGAAATCCTGTCAAACTGCAGCTTACTGATCTGCTACGGTTAATTTAGCTCTTCATTGAAGCTGTCGACCAAACTTGTTTGCTGTTTATGGGGTTTCATTTCAAGATTAACAGAAATTGTTTGTATGATCTCTTTTTTTTTCCTCTGCAGATGTGCTGTTTTCCAACAAAAATCTAATCACTTTTTTTTTTTTCAAATCAAAATAGGCCTCAGACAATTAATCAATTAAGCAATTAGTGTGTTGACAGAAAAATTATCCGAAACTATTTTGATATGTGTGTGAGTCTTTTTCTCCATCACAGCAAACGGAATATCTTTAGGGTTTGGACTGTTGGTCAAAACCAGCAATTTTGATATTTCACTTATATAGCTAACCAGCTCTCTTAAAACTTTTTGAGATTTGGGTGATTTTGTGATGAGAAATGAATGAATGAATGAAGATCACTAACTTATCATAGAGGTGAAATCCAGTCATGAATGTGTTCATGTCACTAAAAACTTACTAATAATCTGCAATGTAGATTTTATACCTGTGAACAAAATAATGCTTAACCCCAGTGTTCTAAATCATAGCTTCATAGACCAAAGATTCACCGACCAAATGCTGCTTGTATGCGCACACACAATAACCGTCCATGTCTCGGTGTCTTTGACTGTCCATCTTCCTTCCAGCCTCCTCAGGTGGCTGGCCAAGCCCCACCTCCACTCCATCCTTCCACCTCACCTCCCCGGGGGCTTGGTCCAGAGGCATCACATTTCAGCAGGGTGTGCACTCCTTGCTTCAGATGCTGCCCGTCGATAGGTGCTCGTTCCTGGGGAGAGACCTGCCTCTGTCCCTCCCCGGGACCGAGGGAGTTGGGTTCCACTGACTCATGCATAAAAGATAACATGGCGGAGGGGAAATGTAGCCAAGCACCACAACAGCTACTGTAACATCTCTCTCCCAGAGAAAGCAGGACAGGCTGCAGACAGAGTGTGAGCTTTTAAAGGTCCAGGCTTTAAGGTGGTACTTGGCACCACTAATGCTCTGGAGGCAGCATCTGTCCTGGGGATGGGCAGAAGCACCAGGGTGCTGGTCTTTGATGGGTGAGTGGCCGTTACACACTGGCACCAGCTTGGCATCATGGAGCTGCCTCGACGCCTGAACTGGATACGAAACCGACCCTGGAGGCCTCATGTCTGCCGCAGGGAGTTCAACCGTAAGTGGACTGAATGAGAGGATTAGCAGTCATGTGCTCATTCTCTGTTCATTTCTGACTGCTTTGATCGCTAAGATGTATTGAATAGCCCCTCAGAGTCTAGTTTAGCTTTTCTTTGTCCTCACATTTTTGGTTTCTTTTAAATCGTCTCTCTTCTGGCTCCACTTTTAATCGTCTAAGTGCTGCTGTGAACCTGAGAAGCTCCCAGTGAACTCATCTTGTCTTGTCAAGTGAAGTGTTGTTAGTGACTCCTGCAGACTGTGTTGCTGCATGCTGTGAATAATGGACACTCTTATCTATTGTTTCTAATAGTACTTGGCGATTTTGAGCAGGTAAATATACAGCAAAATCCTCCAGGTTGTATTTTGAAGTAGCAATGTGACTCTGGTGGTTCTATATTTTTCCAGCAAGCAGGCGCCACTCAACATCCCCCACAGTGAACTAGGTGTCAGATAAGATTGATGATCAGCGTGATATTGTGTGGGGAAATGTCTCAGCTTTGGAGTAAAATTGTACACCAGGCAATTTCATGCCATAAATAATAAAAATAATAATAGCTTCTGTCTGCATTAATCATAAGATCTGCAAACCACACATCCCACCTGGTTAGTGGCAATTTTATTGAGTGGGGTCAAATAAGACGGAAGCATCTCCATATAAAATTTCAAATGTTAATATCCAGCTTTGCTGATGCTCCAACATGATTAAGACTCACTCTTACATAACTTGGAAACCTTTATTCTAAACTCCTGTGGCCAGCTGACACTGCAGTAGATTTGGCTGTGAATGTTTAATTGAAATAGCATCTGTGTTGATTGTGTCGGATCAGATTGTGGAGAGAGTGGATTACAGCACTCGGGAGGCCGGGCCAAGTGGGACAAGTGCTTTATTATTTGGATCTGGTGTTACTCACAAACTGTTATGTCACAACTTTTATTGCTATCTGACAAATCTAACCTGTGAATCCATGCACACAGTGAGAACATTTGTGTCATGTTAAGTGCATATCATGGTACATTAGGAGGCTGGATTGATTGAGAGTGAGTGCACGCTGGCTGCTGTTGTCTGGATGCTGCTGAGCTAATAACTTCTGTTTGAAGCAAAGTGCAGTTTTGTCCTCATCCCACATCCTGTCAGTGCTCTTTCATGAGGAAACGTTTGAAGCAGAGAGGAGGAGGCTGAGACAGAAAAATCTGGTTCTCTGCACAGTAAAGTATTCAGTTCTCTTTGTGTGGATCGATGGAGCACTTCCTTTCTTCACAAAGCATAAAAGCTTTGTGTGTGGTTGTTTGTCTATTGTGAGTGTGTGTGATAGGCTTTTTACTAATTGTGTGCTCAACATTAGGTCGGTTCAGCCTGGGGACCGACTGGTTATGACAGGGAAAAGACCTGCAGTGCTGATGCTTTTAAGAGTCCTGTGTAAGAATCAAATTTGTGTGGATGGCATTTGATCGATGTTGTTTTAATGGAGCCACTGAAACCCATTAGACTTTCACAGGTGGGTTCTGATAACCAGCAGACTACGGCCTCACAGGAAGGAGGAGAGCAGTAATTTTCTAATGGGAAAACATTGTAATTTGTCCAGAAATTTTAGATAAAATTGAAATGTGATTAAACTTTTTCCACCACATTTCCTCAAATTAATTATAATAATATATAACAATAATGAGCTGTGGCGCCAACTGATGCAGAAAAGCTTATGAGTGTAAAAATTTTAACAAGAACTTTGTTACAGTACTTTTAGTGGCTGCTAAATCTTTAAGCACTGAGGGCAGTCATTCAGTTTGCATTCAGATACAGATGTTCTATAGTAAGTTAAACCAGTTTCTATCTGTCACATCTGTGAAGCAGCCATTACAAAGACACAAGGCAGTCAAAATGCAACCAAACTAATCATTAAACATCAGGCTGCCTAAGCCTAAAACATCCCACAACAATGTCCTGGAAAACTATTACAAATCTAGGTGGACTTTGGAGATGCAGCATCATTTTACATCGGCACAACTCTGTGATAATCTCATTGATTCTCTTGTTGTTGTTTCCACTCTCTGCCCTGTTTAATCTGACCGTCAGCTGCAGCACTGCTTCAAAGAGGAAGCACTGAGGTGGAAGGTTATTGATCGTTTCCTCAGGAGAAGTCTTGGTGTGACTTTGTCCGCTGCTGATTATCTCAGTATTTATTCATAAGAGAGCAGAGTTTGTGGTTTGGCTTTACCTGCAGCTGCCGCAGTGCCGAGGCCTTGGGTATATAATAATTACATTTTACATTTTTAGAGCACTTCTGCACAAAAAAGAAACACTTAACCTTTGATGCTCTGTCAAACACTAGATGACTATATTAAAGTTGTGTTACCACAAAACTGCTGATAAAAATAGCAGCTTTTTTAAAAGTCAAACTGAGGCTAAGATGGGAAGTTGAAAGAAGCCACAGTTAATGATACCTTAAGTACCCTAATGGTGCTTTTAGCAGCTAACAGGAAACAATAATGTTCCTCTGGGTGCTTGTGTTTTGTACCATAATGCACAGCATGAGGGTGATATTTACTGTCCTTCATAAAGCCTTTGTTGTTGTGCTTGTGCAGATAAACTGTGGGTTGTCGAGTCAGGAGTGTTTTCATTTCATGGTCGTCATCCCATTTTCCTTCCTGCAGGATCAATAAGTTGATTGAGTCTCATATTAGATGTTGATTAAACCCGAATCAGTCTATTGTTGTTTCCACACAGGCCATTAATTCTGGATTTAAAGTCACTGCATTTCTTGGTTAAAAGTGTTTACAGAGTTATTTGCTCTGTAAGTTGAAGGAAATCCTCTCGCTGGTTCTTTTTCATCATTTTCATTTTGTCATGGTCTCTAATATTGTCATTGTTTCAAAAAAGATACTTGGTTTATGAACATGTTTTTAGCTTTTTCATCCATTGTCTGTGTTTTGAATGCTTACGTGATACCTCTTGAATAATCTTGAACAGTAGTGACCATGATTCCAATTAGATATGTTGTCATTATGTTAGTTTAAGTTTTTCCTTTCCAAATAGATTTTACAGTCACTCAAATATGGATGGGGATCGCATACATGATCTTTACTTTATAAGACCAATGTCTAACCACTTGGCCACCACACCTGTATGATGAAAGAAGTGAAATACCTGTCAAGTACTAAGTGGTTCCATGCACATTCATTTTGAAACTGCTGGAAGAATTAAGAAAGTGTCACCACATCTTTTTCCATCCTGATTCAAACTTTCCCAATATTCACCACTAGGGGGCCTCCACAGTTTAATAATACACTGTCTGCCTTCATTTCACTTCACCACAAACATACAGGACACACATGCTGTATGTTCCTCTATGTTGCTCAGAGGGAAGTGAAGCAACACGATTACTCCTCTGTTCTAAACAGTGTTGTAATGTGTGTCATGTAATAAAACGTCTCTCTTCCTCCTCTGAACATTGCAATTTATTCTTCCTGTTTCTGGCACCAAGCTGAGGGCAAAAAGCTGCTCCAAAGGATCATCTGGCTGATTTTATGAATAATGAATGAAAAAGAGAAATACTTGCTTCCATGTGAGGAGATGTGCAAAACCTCATGCACATGTTTTTTTTTTTTTTTTTTTGCTGAAGCCATAATGGAGGTGATTAAAATGAAAACACTTTACCAGATTGTCATCGTTCTGTTTCTATGACCTGCCTGACTTATGCACATTTTTCTCCTCCGTCATTCTGTTGTTGTTGTCCCGCCTCTTTTCCTGCACCTCACCTCTGCCCTCCCTTGCATTTGCTTTATTGCTTTCTTTCTTCCTCATCTCTCCTCCAGCCTCTCTCCTCACTTATCGTCCCCCGTGCCCTGCGACCTCCCTCTCTCTCTCCCACCTTCCCCCCATTTTCTCCCTTCGCTCCACATCTTCATTATCCCCCTGCCTCTCCTCTCCTCTCTCCAACCAGATTTGTGATGGTGCTCACTCTCTGAAAATCTTCCCACTCCATAGCAACGCGCCTCCTCACTACTGTAGCCTCTGATGCAGGAGGCGGTGTTGGGATGTGAAACTACATCAGAGGAGATTACATATTGCCTCGGCTCATTTTCCAGTTGTCAGCTGGAGCTGGAAACGAGCCTCTCGCACTGCTCGCTCACACCCTCTTCCCCTCTCTTCTCTCCTTTCTCTCCATTTCTCCTGTTTCTTTCTTCTTCTTTCTCTCCTGCTAATCTGATCGTTTGCACCCCGAAAAAAAGCCAATTCACAAGCTTTCAGGGCCCGTGCGAGTGCAGGATTATGTTGGCCCTCTCTCTCTGTAATTTCACACAATAAAGTCAACAAGCAGGGCCGCTGCGTGGGCTGCTTATGAACACAGAGAGAAAGACTAATGGAAAGAGAGGAAGACAAGAGGAGAGTGTGAGAGACAGAGGGAGGAGAGAACAAAACAAAACACTGCCTGCATCTCCCAGAGAAGAAGGGCACGTGTTGTACTTGTTTATTTCTGCTGCAGCTCTGATTTCCATTTGGGTTTGACAGCAGGTCCTTCATATAGGCCAGGAGTTGCAGTTGTAATGATTTTCAGACATGTTGATGTATCTGTATTTATTCCTTCTTTTCATTATACTTTATTCAGTCCATCAAAAATATGCTGCTAAATTGCCTGTTCATCCAAATAACAAATACTCTTTTACCTCTGGTTTTATTTGCTCAGGTTGTGAGATCTCGGCCAGTAAGATTTCTGCCGCAATGACGTGAAGGATAGAATTTTGTTTATAGTGCTGACAGCAATTTAAAAAGGAAATCGGAGACAGATACCTACGCACATGGCAAGATATCACTGACCAAAGCTACCAGAAAATATGTTTGTTTGGTTGTTGTAATTTTTGTGAACGGACTCTTTTATGCTGCAATTACTGATTTTTTTTTTTTTTTTTTGGCCTTTTGGGGGCAGCACAAACAACCAAGTCCAATATTCACTTCCTTTTTTTTTTTTTTAGCTCTGTACAGTGAGTTTGCCAGAGCTTTTTGTTGAAAACAGCTATCTGCTGAGGACAAAAATGGCACGTTGAAAACCAAAACAATGAGCAAAAAGAAGCTAAAATGCTGTAGGGTTGGGTGATTTCTCTTTTGTCACTAGAAGCAAACACTTTCACATACATATAGTCATGCAATCCATTGTTGATATAAAATTCGATTGCCTCTTTAAGACGGCAAAATCAGCTTCCTCGGGGCTTTCAAATTAGATATCAAATTAGCATAACAGGTTGGATATAAACACTTGTGAGGTTTTCCACCCAATGTAATGCAAATTTTCACGTAAAATCAGTAAAGGAAAATGCAAATGAATGTGCTTCCATCTGCTACTGTCACTGTTGCAAATAATATATGAAATCTTTTCGTTCATTTGAATAGAGCCAGTCCTGCAAGGACTAACACAGATATATATAAAGTCGATGAAGTAGCTTGTTGTTGTTGTTATAATCCAGAGGTAATTAAAGAAAAGTTGACCTTGTCTTCTGGCTGTTTTGTTCCTTCAACTCTCTGGTTTATGATGACTCACGAGGTTCAGTGTTTGAAAGAAAACACACTTTGACGATGGAAAAACACAACACAGTCAATATCAGGAAAAATGCTCAAAAATCTGCTGTGATGGACGCGGTGACAATAAGAATATGAGATTGTTGTGTCTTTTTAGGAAGCATTTATGTTAATATCCCACTGCAGCAGGACAATATGCCTGGACTGCCATAAAGAACAAAAAGCAAGTATATGAAATTGATCTGAAACACTGCAGGATTAGTTTGAGGAAAAAAAAATATTACATAAAAGAACTCGATGCACTGTCCTCTTTCTTTTCTCGATATCTATTGGCTCTGCCTCCTCTTCTTTTCAATCCAGATTCTTGTCTCAGGATTTATAGTGTTGTTGCCAGATCATCATTCAGTTTCTGTCAGGTCTTTGGACATGTTGCTATCAGACACCGAACACACCAAAGACAACAAAAAAATGCCTCCCACCACCTCCTCACAAATGAGAAGCTCTCGCTGAATAGCATAAGGTTGACTGATCAAACTTTATGCAAGTTTCAGCGTCTCAAGGACAAGGCTGGAAGATTTGGCATCCTCTGAGTATATGGCAACACCAGCTCATGAGCTCATGGTTCCCATGTCACTGGGTTGCCAGTTTCTTCTTTGTGCTTCTCAGTAGAACTCCTGGGTGTTCATGGTGGCCAGGATGTGGCTTTATTGAGTGTCCATTCCCCTCAGATAGATGCCAGACTAACATAATTGTGTGTGTGTTGTTGCGTGCGAGAAAGCGAGGTGGCTGGCCTCGGTTAAACCCATGCTGGCTTCACAGTCGAGAAGAAACATTCAAATGCTGATGAACCGGAAAGAAGGCCTCGATTCGACTCTCCAGTGCTGTGGGAGAGTCTCTGTCTGTCTCTCTCAGCTAAAATCTATTTCTTATTACGAAACTGGATTCACAGGGACCGATAGGGCTGGGCGTCAAAGTTTAATTTCATACTTTTTCTGCACCAACTGAACTGTGTCATTGGCATCGAGTCTTGAAAGCTGTCAAATACTGAAAGCTGGCATTGTATGCTTGGTCGGATTAGTCTTGGTTCCTTATTCTTTGACCAAAATACGTTCATTTGAGTCCTACTTTTAGTCATTTCAGACTGTATTTTATTTTGTGGCTGTTTTGCATTAAGATAAAATTAAGCACAACATTTGAGAAGGGTGGTTTATTTTGTTTAAGGTCAGTTTACTCATCAAGGGAGAACTGCTCAACCTGTATGATTAGTATAATGTCATCAGGAGCTGTGGAGGAGTTCTTTCTAATCTGACAAAATAACCCTGATGATTTCATAGTATTTTGTCTCACCTTTAGCTTGAAGACCACATTTTTTTAAGGAAAGCCTGCGTTATAATGTGGGGGCCTGGAGGTCGAAAGCTCACAGCAGGTCACTCACTAATCAGCAGGTCAGTGGCTCCTCCAGTCTGCATGTCGAAATGTCCTTGGGCCAGATACTGAAATTGCTCCTGGTGTGTGAATGGGTGAAATAGAATAGAAATATTGTGGGGTACCTTGTATAGAAAGCGCTGTATCGCTCCTGATGAGCAGGTCAGTACTGTACACAGCAGCCTTTGCATCAGTGTATGAATGTGTCTGTGAATGGGTGCATTTATTGTAAGGTGCTATATAAATGCAGTCCATTCACCAGACAGGAAGGGTTTAACAAACAGAAGCTATTGGTTGCATCATGGGAAATGTCGTATCCAGTCTTTTTGGAGTTTGACCCATACTGGACTAAAAGTCAGGATATCCCTTCTTTGATTTTGACCATTTCTGGGCTATTTAAGGAAATGCAATACTAAATTGCCAGATTGACCCTTTTAAGTAGAAAAACATGCTTATATTCATCAATTCATCAACAAATCCAGTCTCAGAAACAAACTGCTAATTGACAAAAATGAGGATGTATGTAGGTCATATATGGTTGGTGTAACGAGTACATTCTCATACTCCAGGGAGGACAGATGTGTAGTCACAGCAGATGTCATCATTCTGGAGTGACTTGACGCAAAGCCAAGCACGGTGAAAACACATTTGCACACACACACAGAGGACATTTTTTAAGATGCCCTCATGCGAGATGATGAGCTGTCACTACTGTTTCCAGCCGAGCTCCCGCTGCCCCGATCCCTCTGACCACCGGGGCAGAAAGGCGACACGTGTAACACTTTCAGTGACCAGTTCTGCCATCCTCTGACTCTGAATAAACCCTCCACCCACTTCCTAACTGTGACACCCTCTATGGCTGCTGTAGCTTGTGTGCGCTCTGTTGTGCTCTCAGAGAAATACAGCTGCACTTGGCACTTAATGTTATTTTACACACTATTGGCCAACCTTCCTTCCACGTCCACACCCATACTTCTCAGAAGCTGTGTTGTGATATCCTCCCTTCCTGTTCGCATGGTAGGATTTGTTTAAGTCTATAAAAGCATCCCACTTCTGCCTTCTTGCTTTATCTTCTAAATCTGAAGTGTTTGTGGCTGAAAATGCAATGACATACATGTCACACCATGAGTTTCACAGCTCTAACTATAACAGTGAAGGTCATATAGGTGGGTACTGTTTCCCATCTTTAGCACACATTGCTTCAGTTGCCTGTGTTTCTAGTTTTGAAAGTTCCCCTTTCTGTAGCCGGCAGGTGTTGTCTGCAATGCAATCTGAAGGACAACGAGATGGGGTGGCGTGGGAGAGGAAACTGTGGTTTTCAAAGCTTTTGCCACCCTGTTGCCCCGCCCTGCTGCAACCCTCCTCATCTGGTTTCTGGATCTCCCCAACAGGAAAATGTCTCCCTGTCAAAAATAGTGCGAGATTATGAAATATCTAATGAACTGCTCGGGGCTGCAGGGAGATATTAGCTGTCAGAAATCTGCTCAGTCATGACAGGGTGATTTGATGGCTGTAGCATGTAAGGACACTTTTAAAACTCAAGCACATTTTCCATTTAGCGTTACTGTATGTTTTGTAATTGACACTTCACTAAGTCCCATCCCCATTACTTTCTGCTATACCTGTTTCTTGCACATGCAGTTTACAATAATAATGGTCCCAGATTCACCTTTCAAAATTATTAGTAATTCATGAAACAATATGTCCTTGATTTCAAAAAGAGGAAGACAGAAGCAGGCTTCTAATTTTAGATTAGATCAGATTTTATCAGCTGCAGCTGGCTGTTTCGTGACTTGGTTAAAAACATTGTCTTCAGCTAATTGATTATTCCAGCTGTCGTGTTTTAAAACAAGAATCTGAAATGCGATATCATCATAAAATACTTGTATGTGTTCACTTTTAACCTTAAGTGAAAAGATTTTTAGGATGAGGACCTAATTTTGCAACTGTATTGCTATCTCAGGTAGTAAATATTGGGCAGGGTTTCCAGAGTGTAAACCTCCCAAGATCAAATAAAAACTGGACCAGAGTCACTGTTAGCCTGGACTCTAAAAGCATTCAGCAAATATTACACAGTGGATGTGATAGTCATGCATATGGTTTTATTTAAAGTAACTTGTTAACAAGATAATGTAGTAATTTAATCCTTGGCCCTGAAAGTGACACTTGTTTGCAGCTGTACTGTAGGTAGTAATAATGTAATAATGAATATATGAATAATAATAATGAATCTTATATATCTCATCTTATTATTCAAAGCAGCTAAAACAACCCATTTTACTGTTATGTTTTTTGGTTTTGGAAAAAGACATCACCTTCCAGATTCTTTAAATGGTGAATACTGAGGCCTGTGCACACAGCGTCAACACTGGATTTATTGATGGGCTCAGCAAACACTCACACCTCCTGAAACAAATCCATCCTATGAGGAACTGATGTAAACATTACAAGTTTGCAGCCACCCTGTTTTTCTGAGCTCATCCTCCATATTGTCTTGTGTACAGCCGTGTAAATTTGATACTGAGGGTCAGAGACAAATGAACAGATAAGGCTGTGGTCCGCTGATTCATTTGGTCGAGTGCTCCAGCTGCCTGTTATCTCTTCCCTCCAGGTGTACCCGGCAGCAGCGGGCCACAGCATGGGCGCTGCCATCTCTGTGGTGCCAGTCTGCACAGCTGGCATGCAGCGGCTGTATCGCTGCCATTGTCCTGATGCCCTCTGTGCACTCTGGGACGGAGACAGAAAGGCAAAGAGCAAATGAGCGAGAGAAAAGGATCCAATTGTGGAACAGAGAGAGACAAAATACAATAGGGACAGGGAGAGACGGGGAGAGAGCGTGAAAATAGAAAGTGGTGACAGCACAAAAGCAGTTGTAGGAGCCGCACTGACAAGAAGGCGTCCGCTGGGATTATTCTTTAACATGATGCACCGCAGAGTCAGGACATACAACCACATAAAGATGAAAAGATATCGATACACTTACAGTAGGTATATCTGCCACTTGTTCTCATGCAACTTTCACTTTTGGCTAATTATTAACACAACTTTGGCAGATTCTTTCATCTCACCACGCTTCCTCCTGCACACTGAACCAGGCAGTATATTCAACAATTACAGGCTACATTGTTTGTCCAGGTGCTGTTTGTCTGAATAATGTGTGGACACCGCTAAGAAACCGCAAGTTTGAACTAAAATTATTTGAAATTCAGGACTCATTTGCAAGTTCATACATTCTGATTCTCCCTTGTTTGCACATACTAATTTTCTGGTTAAATACCTCTGACTCCAGGTATTCATGAGGTATTTCAATCAGCGGGTCACACTGATTGCACCATGTTTTATGCAGTAGCTCTCAATTTTATTCGTTATACCCATTTCAGGTCAAAGATTCGGATAATTTAGGTTTTACCTGCTTGTGTATTTGTTGTGATTACGACTCGCAGTCTTGTATTGTAACTTCTTATACAAAAGTAGCATCGAGATCCACTCTGTTATCTCCCATGTTGCTGCCGTTGTTTCTTCAAATGGGAACAGCTCTTGGTTCTAGAGAGCTAGAAAAGATGTGTGAGCTTGTGTGCATCCACATGCATGAGTATGCGCATGGTGGGCTGCAGTGTGATTGTCCTCCTGAAGCCACATTGCATCGTACGCACACACTAACTCATGCACGTGCACCTCGAATGAGTCAGAGAGTGCCATGGCAAATTGGATTTACCATGCAATGCCCTCATTATTGTCACTAGGGTAACCAGGCGCCCCTTCACAATCATCCCATTTTGTCATCCGTCTTAGAGGGAGAGGAAGAAGAGGCAGAGGCCTGGGGTGGAGGGAACAAAGTGGGAACGATAGGAGAGGAGAAGAGATGTCCGAAGAGCTCTCTCTTTCACCCGTCCTTTTGCTCCTCTCTGACTTTCACTCAGTCTGTGGGAACTGTCAAACCTCAAAGTTGAACTGAGGAGCTCCTGCAGCATCCTTCAAAGAGAACATTATATTTCTGTCCTCTTCCATCACCTTAGACCCATATCTGTCTGTCATGGTTTAGCAGAGGAAGTCACGCTCACATCAAGAACTTTTTCCCATCTGTCTCCTCCTTGAACTTTCTCACCTGCTCTCCTCTTCGTGTGTTTGATATTTCAGAACAGTCGGGCCGGGGTGACATACTTGTGCAACATGTGTTTTCTCAAGTTCCCTTTACTCGGAAATCCAGTTTCCACAGGATTTATGAATTGGCTTTTTGTGCAGCAACAACATCCTGTTGTGGGACGGGTGTGTTTCCCACTCTTCATTCATGCTTGTAATTTTCACGGTTTAATTGCCTGTTTAATCGTTTCTTTTTATATTCATAGTATTCAGCAGTTCTTTATAGAACGCATAGATTTAACATTTTATTATATCAACAAGTGTTTATTTGATTATTCAGTTCACTGCTCAGTTATATAGTCTGTAAATTTGATTTCCCAACATTAAAATTCTGAATAATTTAGTTTCATTTAAACTTCTAGAAAGAAAATCCTGTTGGTAAAATGCTCAATTATTTATTTGTTTATTTATTTGGTTGTTCGTTTATTGACTTAAAACTAGCCAAATTTAAATACACTGAGGTTTAAAAAAAATACTAAAATCACCCTATTAGATCTAACAAGTGATATTTTTTCATTGTAGAATTTAAATGCCCTTCATGTCACTAAAAAAAAAAAAAAAAAACAGGACATGACCTCAGTGACCTCAAACAGCCCTGGAGTGCAAAAAAAATAGCATAAATAACCAGAATCTTGCTGTGAATATTAATATTTTTCACGCATGAGTCATTTTAGACACAAGTAAACTCTTTTCAGGTGATCTGACAAAGTCATATATAATAGCTTTTGTTAAATCAGAGAAGGACTTTTGCTTCATTTGAAACTGCTTTTTAAAATATTTACAAGCAAAATTGCAATGTCCTCTATAATTTTGCAAAAAGTTAACTTCACTGAATGCATGTACTTTGCTGTAAGTTGAGATATTGTGGTTTGACGAGTCTTCCAGCCAATCCAGGAAATTTGACAGTAAATAATCTTAGTACACCTAGCTATTAAACTGATGGTATCATGTTGTCTGATGCTAATTACTTTCTCTAGTTCTCGAGTATTTTATGCCTCTTGTAGCATCTATGCAAGAGTCCGCACACATGCAAATGAGCTCGCACCATAGAATTAGCCTGGATGCTAATGAGATGCTGCTTCCATGCTAATAACAGATATTTTAGTACACAGTAACAGGCGGCGTACTGATGCATATTGTCAGGGCCAGAAGAGCGAGTGTGTAGGAGGCTGAAGCCGCCTATTCAGCCTCCTGGGACACTCATCATCTGGCTCGATTCAGATGCCAAAGACCTCCATTGTTTGACCCCATTCAAACAACACCATTGTACCAGGCGGGTCTGATTGTGCTTCTCTTTGCAATGCTGGAGTAACAACTGTGTGTGTGTGTGTGTGGTGTGTGTATGTTCTTGTCTGTTTGTCTGTGCAATGTTTTGGTGGCATAGTGTGTGAGTATTATTATACGGATGTGTGTGTGTGTGTCTGTGTATGGCTTTGTGTGTTTGCATCCCAGCAGCATGCGTTTGCATTTCCCGAAGCAGGGGGGTTTTCTCTGCTGGTGACAACAATGCACCCAGTCATTGAAATGCAGAGGGGCAAATGCAGCCTAAACTTGACCCCGTTTTCTGCTATCAAAGCCTGTAAAGTAGCTCATGTTCGGAAGTTGCTGCTGAGAGAACGAAGAAAGTGGTTGAAATGTCTGTGAATGCTCAGATTTGTGCACCTTCTTTGTTGTCAGTACTGTAACTCTGGGTTTATTCTCAGAAATGTTTTGCTCATAAATCACCATATAGTCACCAGTGATGATTATAGCAGTGAGCAGATGGGAGTGGGACGTATCTGCATAAGACAGAGGGCTTTGCTTTGCATGTGTCAGCATGTGTGTGACTGTGTTGTCTGTTTACTTGCCTGCATGACCGGTGATTCTCATTCCCGGCATCGTGTTTCTAGGATCGGGGCACTAAGTCAAAGTGTGAAGGAGGTGCGAACCACCATATTGGTAGAAATTTAGTGTTTGCAAGTAGTTTCCGTGGATCTTGTCACCAAAAAAAAAACTTTAATCAAAAGTGGTTGCATGATTATAAAATAACTGCACAAGGGTGTGTGTGTGTGTGTGAGTGTGTAAGTGCCAGGTGAAGTGTGTGTGTGGGTAATATCAGTATATTATGTGGGGATTATTTCACTACACTTCACACGTCAAGCTTCTCGATTGTTCTGTGTTATGCAGTTTATTTCATCACTTTCTGTAATTTCCTGTTGCTGCTGGGAAAGTTGCTCCTTGGCTTTGATCAGGAAGTTTGTGGCTGTATGATATGCATGCACTGTTCTCTGCCACTTCTCATTTCGGATTAGTCAAATTTGTGAGCACTTGTTTCTTTCCATGCTGTCAGCAGGGTGTTTTCAAACTGCTGTATCCCACCCAGCTCACTGTGTGAAAGAGTCCAAAGGGCTTGCCTTGGATATTTGTGCGTGTCTTTGTGTTTGAATTAGGGCTGCAACTAATAGCTGACTTTTCGAATCATTTGGTTGATTTAAGGTCAGAAAGTACAATTACAATTTCAAGGTGTCATCTACAAATGATGTGCTTTGTCTGACTCACACTCTTAAGCTCAAAGATATTCAGTTCACAATCATAAAGTAGAGAAAAACAGCAAATCCTCACATCGGAGAAGCAGCTATTTTTTGGCTTTTTGCATTCAAATTGACTTCTACTGATTATCATAATTAGTTTTCTTGAATTGATTGATGGTTGCAGCTCTAGTTTGTGTGATTCTTCTTCTGTAATACCAAGAAGTTCTTACACCACTTAAAGGCTAAAACTAGAGGTGTTCAGTACGTGTACAAACAAATCTTTATCCCTGAATCTTTAAACCGAACTGACTGTACTGAATCATCTTTCTCACTCTCTGAATCAGTAGGTTTTAGCTTTAGGTCACTGAAAGCACCATTATCAGTCCAGCAGTGACCCCACAGTATGTTACTTCCTCATTAAAGGATTAAAAGACAGCAAAAGCCACATAAAAGATCGTAATGTGAATATTGTGGCTGCGGAGTTATTAACAATGTTAAGAAGCTTGCAGTATAGGTTAGTTTCATATGGAACTGAATGTTACTGGTATTTGGACTAGCAACAAACTGAATGTCCTGCTTAAGTGGCATCAGTCTGAATCAGTGCAGAACAACATGGAGGTATGAAATGATGCGTTCACTGACTTTTGAACCGAAGCGCTGATGCAGTTGCTTAAAGTAGCTTTTGAAGATTTATAGAGTGATTTGCGTGAGTGTTTTGGGTTGTGGTGGCCAAAGCTGTTCAGAGTCCGTATTTGTGCTTCCAGTTTTAGCCACTGCCACAGTTTTGGTTCCTGGTTCAGACTGACAGATAACATGCAAACACATTTTTATTTCTCACACCATCCTCCTCAGTGACCTCAGACAAATAAGAAATCCTCTCATCCTGTAAACTTGTAACTATTGTCATTAACCCAACAAATTACACAAAACAACTTTCAGTCCACAGTGTGTGTACTTCATATCCAGACCCCACATCCCACCCCCTGATAGATGTGATGCATCTGAATTGTCTGGACTAGCCTCAGTGAAAATGAGTTTGTCTCCAGGTTCGTTCCCTTGAGCTTTGGCCTTAAAGGGAAGCGGTGGCAGGGGAGAGGAAGTCTGAAGGAAAAGTGATAATGAATTGACTTGAGGCCTAGTTTCTATTTTGGTTGAGAATTGGTTTGTGTAAAATGGGATGTGAGTCAGAGAAAGTGCACAGTGAAGACAGATGGAGGCCTGGTGTGAGGAGGAAGAGGAAGAAGTTCTGTGTCTGGCTGCTTTTTTAACTTTCTCATCTTAGAATAAATTAAAGGTCAGAATGAGACAAGACTTCATGCTACCAGTGATTTGGGACTGGACATGAAATGCTTGAGAGGCATTGGTAAGGGGCCTCCTGGGGATGGTGCGAAACTTTCAAAAAGCTGGACGAAAGCTAATTCAGAGTCATAAAGTTGAGCCACCCTTCCCATGACTCGCTGGAAAGTTTGTCATTACACGTGAGAAGAGTTTGATTCACAAGTTGGACCCAGTTTTGGCCTGTCACTTTGATCCAGACTGAAAGATGTGTTGGATGGACTGTCATGAAATTTTGTGCATTTCTTCAGTGAAGTGTATTAGTATTATCATTATGACAATGTTTTAATCTCATGGAGCAACTTATCAACAGTTTGCCTCTCGAGTAGCCATTGTTTCACATTTTGAGACTTTTGCAAGTTTTGATCAAGTTACACAATCTTCAATATAATGGAAATAGGCTCCTGAGTGGAACTTGTGATGAGACTGTTTTTGTCAGCTACTGTTTTCCATGTTAAGACTGAACTTCCAATCACAACTATAGGAAACACAATTAATATACAAAGCTAATCAAATCTGATAATGAAACTTTTGTGATGCTTCATACAAGACAGGCGAGGAGATACTGTTGTTACATATTTGCTTGGCTGAACAGAAGAACCCGGGAAACCTGTTCAAAATCTGCTCTATTGTGCAGCAGGTGGAATATTTTTTATTCCAGCTGGATAGATGAGACATTGAGGATTCTGGAAATATCTTCAAACTGCAATAATTGGTGCCAAACAACCAGCAGTGACCAGTTGTTCAAAATTTGGCTCATACTAATGTTTCAAAAACACAGATGCTTACTGCAGCTCTGCGACTCAAATATCATCAATGCAAAAGTCCCAAATGTAAAAACCACGATTATAGGAGAGGTGCAAACTGAGTCTCCCGCAGTGCCTGAATGTGTCGTCTTCAGAGCAGGTGAGCGTGTTTATCCTGAGCAGCAGCGTGGAGACTTTCAGCAGCAGCAGACGACGCCAGACGTTATCAGCTCTGCTGAGGCCCCCTCAATGTGGGCCAAGTGAAAAAATAGAGGGAGCAATCAGTGTGGTCCCATGATCCCTAGTGAGCTGTGAAGCAATGACAAGTATAGCCCGCCTCACATCTCACACAACATGTCCAGTGCACACAAACACACACACTTTCACACCCTTTTTGCATGTCCTGCTGGCTCGAAATCTAATTATTCCTGTTAATCACCAGGCACCCGAGCTGACTCATCGTAGAGAGCCATACTGTGCATATGGATACACACACACGTACATGCACACACCACTGACTCTCCCCATACAGTACACACACATACACACACACACACACACACACACACACACATGCGCACACTTACTCATACAAGTGCTCTCCAAACAGCACACTCTCACTTCGGCTTTGCACAGGATGTTATGAAATCGGCACTGTTGCTGAAACTTAGTGAAGGTCGCCGGGAGTCCTCTTGCTCACCCACACACACACGCATGCACACACACACTTCACCTGGCACTTACACACTCACACACACACACACACCCTTGTGCAGAGAGCTGAAGCTCGGCTCAGTCCCAGTCCTGTGCTACTCGAGTGAGGAGCCTGCCGGTGATCGGACTGTCGCCTGAAGCGAAGAGGCCGAGCCGGCGTTGATTCAATTTTACAGCCCAGTCACCTTTTTCTGAAGCTCTGATTAATCAGCCGAGGGAGACAAGGAGGACAGAGGAAGAAGAAGAGGAGTAGTGATGGCTATGACCGACATTGCAGAGGATGACCTGGATGAGATGATGCGCGAAGAAGCGGAGGATGTCTTCTACGAGGACGGTAGGCTTGCCAAGGGTCAGTTGTAAAGTGTGAAAGCAGGCGTGGGTTTACAGGTGGGCAGCTCGAGGATTACAGCGAGGTCAGACCGGCTGGTTTGTGACTCGTGGTTATGATCAGGGTTAAGAAGAGGGTAAAAGTGATGGCTGAAGGGTGGCCCACAGGGATCTCTTCAGCTGTGTAGGTGGGGTTGTTTACTGCATGGTCGAGTAGACTGTGATACACACTGGTGCTAAAAAAAAAAACACCAGAAATGGATTCATCTCAGTGAAGAGGAAAAAAAGCTTCAGTTCACCGCTAGTTAAGCTCATACTCAGTAGTTTCTATATGCAGTGATTGTAATGATTAGTCAGTGTAATGAGAGACTAATAAAAACTGCATGGTCGTTGTCTCCAGTTCCCATGTGCAGGAGTTCTGTGCAGAGTTTGTTTATTGATTTTTCAACTTTTACCCTTTTTAGAAAGCCGAGAGGAGCCGTGCCCTCTGCAGTGTGGGCGTTCTTGTATAACAGGCAGATGTTTTTAACCAAGCGTTATGCACCACAAGAAAATGTTTTCAACATGCACTTTGTGTGAGTTTTTTTTATTCTAAAACCGCCTGTAATCATAACTCACGTTCAGCTGTATCCTGGAAGTCTGAGGAGCTGTCAGGTTGTGTGATAATTGAATATTGTTCATTTTTTGCGCAGACAAAACCTTACAGATAATGATGCAGAACCAAAGATATTGTTTTTTTTATTGCACCAGGCGCCAACATTACCCCCAATGCAACTTGACCACTTATAGTTTGGTGCAGGTTTTTGGTTTGTGGTGGTCATTACTGAGCTTTGATGTTGTTACCTTTTGCCAGATTAGCTATTCCCCTGCTGATTGTCGCCATTTATTGAACTGACAGACATTCAAGTGGTGTCAACCTTCTCATTTAACTCTGGCATATAAGCGTATTTCCCAAATTGTGGAACTACTCCTTTAACTCTGATGAAGTACCCTCCCCCCTTTGAAATGCACACCAGTGGCAGAATAGTCACACACACACACACCCACAAGTGCCATGTATTATCTTTAAACTGCTCAGAGAAGGATTTAATTACACACCAACTGCTTGCGTTGTGCATTATCACTGATGCATTTATATATTTTCACACAATTATATGCAGGCTAAAGTGCTCTGCAGCAGCTCCACTGATTGCGAGTGGACAGTGAGCGCGGGGATATTCCCACATATTGCATCATTTGGTGTGTAATGTATGTTAATGCCTCCACTGACCCACTTCTGACTGAGATACACCGATGGTAATGTGACGTTCCCTTTGAACATCGCAGCCAGGAGGTAGGCAGCCAGCTGACTCCCTGCGACAAACCAGCCAATCACAGCGCACAGATTCATGCAGATGTTGGCCAGCAGGCATCAGTGTGTTTGTTCACAGACGGAGCTGAAGGTTGCAGAATTTGGATCATTTATATTTTCTGTTCTAATTAGCTCTTTGGATTAGTGATGGAAATTATACAGTGTGTTTTGTGTTGAATATTCAACTCTTTCATTCTTATTCAAGCTAAATGCAAATTCACTACCACTGGCCTATTTTCTTTCTGAATCATTAGTTTCATCATTAGTAGTGGATTTGCAAATCTTTGAGCTTTTCTACGCCCAAAATTAGAATTAAGTATTGAATGAACTCAACTTGAAGTATGTGGGATTTTGCAAAGGTGGTTTCCAACCTGGAGGCAATGAAACCCACAAATTATGATTCACTTTTGGAGTTTTCTCTAATTGTTGCCTATTTCTTGTAAAATAGTGGGTTATTTTAAGTCTTCAGCCCTCTAAAATGTATTCATATGAAAAAGTGCAACCAGGGGAAATCAGGAGCAGTCACAAGTAGACATAGAGCAGACATAAAGTAGATGTATTAAGGGGTCTGAAGCACCCTCCAGGAGGGTGAACATTTTGTACACTTTATAGTTAAAGTGATTTATAGTTAAATGCATTTCAATGCTCTTGTAAATGTTATGCTCTGTTAGATCTGTCAAATGTTAGACTGACTTTCTGAATAGTGTCATCTAACATCTAACTAAGTAGCAGGCCTATTATGAGATACATGGATGTCACAGGCTGTGATTAATATGGCACTAAGCAATATAGGCCAAAAAACACAAGTAAATGATTTCATTTACTAACTTGTGCCGAGCAAATAAAGGCACATTGGAAACATCCATTTTGCAGAAAGGTTGCAGTGCGGGCAAAGGTCAAGCTCATCTAATCTCAAGCAAGCTTTTATTTCCTGCAGGCATTGTGGCTGCAGCATGAGCTGGTCAAGATTAACAGGCAGAAGAGTGAATGATTAAAGGAAGCTTGTACATGCTGTCTTTTCATTTTTACTAGTTAATATTAGATAGCTGTAGACTGGGGAAAAAAATAATTGAATTCACTGTGTTGTGCAAAGGCTGCCAGCAGCTACTGATGCATGAGCTGAGGTTGTGAATCAGTCAACACACCTTAACTTAACTTTTGCAGTAACATTATCTGCTTGCTGTCGTGTCGAGCTTGTGGGAAATGCTTTGCTGAAGCAACGTAACAACACAACTTTAGAGAGTGTAAAAATATTTTCGGTAGGTAATTAATAGGAAACACTGGATAGAGGCCATCAAGCTGGTCCCAGGCATCACACTTTGTATTACTGCTACAAGCGTAACCTCCATGTGGCATTGAATTCAGAGTCACTGGAATAAAAAGAGAGTGTATCGGATGTCTTTGCTGTCATCTCGGCACAATAGGTTTTATATGGCATGGTTACTCTAGTTTGTCATTCTCTTGCTGTTGTGCTGTGGCACACTGAATTATGACTAAAGGAGCTCTACTTTTAGCCTGGCAGCAGAAATGTCAGCGAGCCTGACAGAGCAGATACGCAGCGCCAAGCTCACTTTCTCTCCCCCCCTTCTTCTTCCTGCCTCTCCTCCTCACTCGCACTCTCAGCGAGTCCATTTCAGGTCATATGAATTAGCAAAAAGCCTTGGTTAGTTGTATTTTGTGGGAACAATGTGTTTTAGCTTCGTCCCCTGCAGAAGCATGAAAAGGGACTCACAGTGGGCAGATTGTCTTTTGCAAACCATGAAATTTGGGGCATATGTTGACCGGATTGTACCTTTTTGTATTTAGAAATGTGGTTCCGCATTCATATACACATTTCACAATGTCTGAGTGTACTGAGATAGTTGGTAAATAGTAGGGAAGTTGATTTGTGTCTGGGTTTAAGGGGCTGTTTACCCAGAATGCAAAAGACATATTCCCTCACTCACCTTTAGTGGTATCTAGCCTGCAGATATCTTTGGTTTTATTTTGTACAAGTTTTGAGATATGCTCTCATTCAAGTTTTTAAATGTCATTTTTTTTAGTGCTGTGAGGGCCACAAATGACATTTACCTCCATTTGTGGGGGTTCCAGATCTCTGAATCACTGCCCGCGTCTCATATTTGTTCAGCAATTCATGTAGGTCTGATGTTGTGCCCATTGACAGCTGTGTTAGAAAAACAGTGAGCAAACCAGGCTGAGAGGGCAGGATAATGATTGGGGATGTCATCCTCCATCATAACAAGTAAGCGACCAAAATACCTTTATGAAGAATAGTGACATAAAATGGTAAATTGCACCACTGTAAATTCATGTACATTCAGACATAACAACTCTTAAATCATTTTCTTTGTGCAAAATGATATAAAAGCCCCAGCTTCCAGTGTAGCTCTCTATCTTTGCTTTGCTTTGGACAAATCTCTGAGACTGACCCAAAATCTATTTTTGTGGCTCGATACTACCAGAAGTCATTTTGGGTAACCCTTTAAGGACTTGGATGCCTTCTCATCTGATCGGGTGACTGGGATCACCAGACCCAGTCGGATGAAAACTTTGGATTGATTTCTCAGATACTATAAGGCAGCTTTGTTCTTAGTTTGATTAGTGTGCATTTGCGAGTGTATCCAGGGATTTTGGAGGAGACATCACAGAATCACAGAATTGTCGCAAAATAAGAATAAAACTCAGGAGGTTTGATGCTCTGTGACGAAATGATGTTACTTCAATCAAAGACTCAGCTCACCCCTCGTGATTAGCGATGACCCCTGCAGAATCACCTCTGCACCAACACCCACCTGATCTGAACGATTCCATTCAGACGGCACAGAAACCACAGCCAAAGCCCTTAAGTGGTTTTACCCAGAAGTTAACACAAACACAACTCTGCTTTCTTCCCTTGTTATCACACTTAACCACACTTGCACACATGCACAGCCCCCTTTCTTGTAACATTTCTCAGAAGAGCGGCTTCATTGAGACTAAAATAAACACAATGGCGTCTTTAACGCCGTCTTCCTTCTTATAAGTAATTCAAAGGGTCTGATTTTGCTCTGCTAGTCCCCTCGTGCGTTGGCAGCGGAGGAGCAAACAGCGGGCAAAAGCAAAGTACAAGTTAGCAGTGTGTCCCGAAGGAGAGCCGCAGCAGTGGGGCTTTAAGGACAGTGAAAATATAGTTGAGAATGAGATCGATGGTGCCGTGGGTTGGAATGAAGTGTTGGTGTTTGGTGTCTAAATAAACCCGTGTTTGAATAACTGGGTCAGGTCAGAAAGCATGACAGAGCTGCTTTCAGTCCCAAGCGACGAGTTCCTAGAAAAGGAGGCCTTGTAGCACCTTGAATTATATTTCCCCTCAAGAGCCACATAGGAAATAACTTTTTCCTTCGACATGAGAGTCTTTTAAACGTGTTTTATGTTGGCGCTTTGCAGTTTCATGGCTTTTAACCTGAACCAAGTCCCTGTCATCCAATACAGTTGTGACTTAGGCTGTCGTTTCAGTTTGTCTTCCCTGACTCAGGAATGTTTTTTTGTTGTTCCTGTTCCTTGCGCAATAGGACACATTTCCACTCATCCCCCGACTACCAATTACATGACAAAACCACTAATTGCTGGGCTCAACGACCATTGTTTGTTTGTTTGTTTTTTGCTTTCTTCCTCTGGCACAATCACATGTCAATCAGCCAATGTCCCTCTACAGATTTAGAGAGTGTAAGTAAATCCTGAGGGTGCGTATGATGGTGTGACACCTGAATGGGGTTAAAGCTTGAATGTAGTGTTTTCGCCTGTGCTCTTTAAGCCTTCGCTCCAGACTTTGCCGAAGGGCTTTAATTCCCAGCTGAGCAGCACCCGAGATTCAGGGAGTGAACAAACAACCCAGAAAATATAAAGGCATGACACAACATGCAGGTTAATTTGAACTGAGATCTGGTTTCTGAAGTAGAGGAGCTTCTCTTGCAACAAGTGATAGTAGAAGGGCGGCATTCCTTAGGTAATCAAAGAAACAAGGAGAGACACTGATAAGAGGAAAAGATATCTGGGCTAAAAATGAGCCACACCTGAAAACTTAGTGTTGTCAACATCTGACAAAACATATCGCCAGATGTTTATTTACACACCGTTAACCGGCTTTAATTTTTCAGTTTTTTATTTTTTATCAGTCTTTTTACTAGGCTAACATTGTGTAATGTTACACATCTGCTCTCTAGAAATAAAATGTCTTTCAGAAAAACCGAGAGAGATATAGAGCTGTTTCTGAGCATTACAGGAACCTTGAAATTTTCAGTTGACATTTAATGTTAGCTTGGGCTTTAACTAATTCGCTAGCTAAAATTAACAGGTAGATTTCACTTACATCTAAGTGATACACTTGAGCCTAATGTACTTTGTGCATGTATCTTATGATAAAATGCTCATGCTTACAAGACAGATACAATTAAATTAGGTGGATATTAAAGTCAGAGGTTTGTACATTACAGAGTCGTGAGAGTATGTTAGAATCAAATCTCGAATATAAGCTCTGAGGAAATGTCATATTATCGTGCTGATGATATTAAATCTATCTCACTTGTACAGTACAAGTTTCAGCTCTTGCCCACAGGGTGAAACAGGGGACACACCCCCACCGCACACATACACACACTCTCGCAGGTCATTAGCATGATGCACAGAAAGCTGCGAGACTAGAAACCAGGTCAGATTTCACAAATCCATTTCTCCTTCAGCCTCTTGTCTGGACTTGCCTTGTGTGGCAAACCCCAGGAAACTGTATCCTCCTCTGAGCCGACATGATGCCCACCGAGGCTCAGGATCACAGAGTCCTGCTGCACTGGCTGGAAAGCTGGGAGGGAGGTGATTAATCTGCACCATCTAACAGCTCGGGATTTCTATAGAGAGATACAAGAAACTATTGCAAAAGCTGTCTGGCAGAGAATTTGTATTAGAGAAAATGAAACGCCGTTTAATCTGCACTTCTCACTGTTTTGGGTTGCGTCTTACAAAGGTTACAAAGGATTTACAGCTACGTTTTGTTTGGCCTCCTAAAACTGGTAGTTATGTTTCTCTTGACACTACAGTTTATATGGTTGATTGAATTTAATTGGGCAGCACCACATTGTAATTGTCAAGCAACCTTTTTCACTTTGGTCTTTATTTACACAACCCAATTTAGTTAAATCACTGGTTTGAAAGTTGCTGGTGTTTGCTAGGACTTTACACACAAATGTCGTGATTCAGCTGGTGCAACTCAATCAAGATAAGAATCTATATCAAAAATATATAGTTGAGCAGTTTTTGCTTCATGGCAACAATGTTGACAAGCATCTTAATATCCAGTTTTACTTTACCCTAGGGCTTGTCTTGTCAAGGCGTGTTAACTTTAAAACCCACCGACAGGAACTAAAATATTTCTGGTGAAACAGGGTAATGACTATGTCCTGGTAATGAATGATTGTTTACTGTGCTTTGGTTCCGCGAACTGACTTGCTCAGACTTAAAGGAAACATCTCTCATAAATGCAACACGGATTTTAGTTGGATTTACTCTCTTTCATAATAACTTTGATCTCAAATGTGGACTTGTTCATACTAAGAATTAAGAAAGCGATATCGTTCTATTCAAAGATATTTTCCAGGTGCAAACCCTTGTATTTCTGAACATCTACTTTTGTCATCTTTAGACTTTATTAGCTGCAATTTGAATGGATGCCATGATTATAGCTAACTCAATAAACTCTCCCTGCAGCAGAGCAGTGCTTTCAGTCCCGGAGTGTCGTCGTCTGACCATAATTCGATCAATGTTTCCTGCTGTCTGTCAACTTGAGCTGAACTTTTATGCGACACAAATACAGTAACTCCCTCCTCCCCAAGCTGCCAAAAAGGTCACTGCTGGAGGTTGGAGAATGATCTAAAACTGACTTGATCTACTTGCTTCACTATAAAACACACACATACACACACACACACACACACACAGGCATGCCCACTCCTCTGCAACCTCGCACATACACATAAGCGTTGTCGTCCATCCTCAGCGCTCACACACTGACAGTCCACCCACACATCCACCTCTGCTGTCTGGCCACGGTTGTCGTCTCAGTCCGTGGCGATACAGCACACTGAGGAACATGACAGTACTGTGGTTTGTGCGTCAGTGGTCGCTCCGTGTTGGGAAAAGCTCTGACCTGAGGGGACCTACTGTAGCTGGAATATTACCGCTCTGCATCTCCCTCTTCCTGCTTCTGACAGTTGCCTCCACTGACCTACTTTTGCCAAAAGACTCTGCCTTTATTTTCTGCAGCTCTCACTGAAAGAGGGGCGAAAGAATAAAAGGGAAGGCTCAAAGAATAGACGGCATTCTTTGCATTTTGAGACTTAAGGTGAATTTTTAATGCTGCAATGTCCAACAAGCCAAATGATGCAAGAGTAGAAATATTTCTTTCTTTGCAGGCGCAAGTGTAAACACGTCCCAGTAGTTTGGTCGCAGATGTTTACATGTGGCTTTTATCTCCTGCTAACCTTTCCTTTACAATTCCCATGTGGTAACCATGACAGTCCGTGCTGCGGGCAACACTGGGCGTGCGAGGTTTACACTTAGTGGTTTGGAACCGCTCTCACAATGAGGTAATCCTGTTTAAAACATGAAATGTAACAGACCACCCATGACTCTTCATAGAGGGGTAACCTGTTGGCAGTTTGGAGGGTTTTCATCCTCACTGAGCAGCTGCTTGCAAGTGTATTACTGTTTTTAGAAATTGTAAAATTTCTATAAAAGCAAGCTACTATTTATGGTTCCCTGTTTATGACTTAAGTGTAGCTCTTTCCATGCACTTAAGATACAGTAATGCCAAATCATAAATAACAGAAGTACATCCAATTATTTATAAAAATTAATCTGGAATTTATTTTTTTTGGCTATGTGGGAGCATATTATCACATTAAAACCTGTTAGGACTTATTCACCAGCTAGTTGCAAACTTTGTCCACTGTTGAGCAAGTAGCTTACAATGGGTTTATCGAAGCTTTTATTGCTGACTGATTAGAGTGGAACGTGCCTGAAACCAAAATAAGGAGGCTAAAAAGCTCTGCAGAACTGAGGGGGAAGGCCCCTTTAACATTACCTATAATTATTTCATCCAAAACTGACATTAAAAAAAAAATAGTTAGCGCAGCTTTAAAATATATAACTCGTCAGAAACTCATTTAAAAACAGTTAAGATGGAGGCCCACGAGGTGCCTCCGAGCCCCTCAGGGGACAGACTCTACCTGCAACAAGCAACCTGTAATTACAGACCAAAGCATCCACAGCATGGAGCTGTGCTGCAGGGCAGTGTACAGCCTGTAATTGGTTCACCTCTGTAGAGACACACAGAATGAAATGCAACTTTGTACAGACACATCGAAGCTTTTAATGCATAATTTAGGAAGCAATAGAGTAAACACACCTGTGTATTCAGAGCTGCATATACTCATGCTGTGTGTTTCTTTATGTCCCTCCTATAAACAGAAGCTGAAGTTCACATTGTCAGACTTTTACTTGGATTCAATTTAATTTACGGTTTGGGAGGTTCAACAATGAGTCAGCCTAAACAGGGCTAGTAACCTGAGGATAGGCTGCATTTTCCTCTCATATTTTACTGCCGCACACTCTCACTCTGACACATACACACACACACACGCCCCGTCAGCTGTGCCTGTACATCCCTTAGCCTTGACCTTCCTGCCCTCCAGTCATGTGGCCTCTCTGACTCATCCTGGTTTAGCAGTCAGACGTTTTCAGGCAGAGGTGGAGAAAATGTTCGGAGAAAAGGATAAGGAGTAAAGATTTTGCAATGAAATTGAGGAAAGGAGGGAAGACTTGGGGGTAGAGCGAGCGACAGAGGGTGATTCAATGTCTCGCGACGCGCAGAGCAGGAGATCGATGGTGGTGACCAACAGCAGCTGGGGCTCATACAGAAGGAGAGGAACTGCTCTGCTGGGAGGTCAGTGAGGTTACTTTCCTTCATTCATATCTTCTGTGTGTGAATGGGCTTATAAATGGGACACATGCCCGGGTACATACTGTTTATATATACTACAGTTATGGTTTATGTAGCTGCTTCAAGAGAGAGCAGTAAACAGATCTGAGTGGGTTTTCATGAATATTCAGGAAAAGTCACTCAGTGAACATTTTTGAAGGAGTCTTGCAACCAAAATATGTGTCTTTTGGCTTTAAAAAGAATGTTTTAAGTGCATGTGGATGTTAATTTTGTAAATCATGGTCCCATTTAGAGTAAAATAGATGATCAAGCTGGCTTTACGTCGTGGCTACCTTCAGTCAGATCTCAGTCAAAATCAGGATAGATACAAAAATGTCTTAAACCTCCATTCTTGTCCAAATATGGTCACTTCTGGCTTCAAAAATCAAGATGGTTTTAATGCCAAACTGGAGTTGGGTGTTAAGTGGGTTTATAAATTATGGTCATCATTTAGAATTTCCAACACGTTGTTGGAAAGTTGTATATTACAATACGAATATTTACTCAGAAAGGTGATAAATCGTGTTTCCTCTCCACTGTGATTTTAAGTGTGAGTGAGTGAGTGAGTACAACAGGAAAGATGGACAATACAGAAGTGACATTAAAGTCATCTTGTCCCAATAAACATGCAGTGTTACCTTTTATGACACAGTGATTGTGTGTGAGCCAAAGTGAAAATCTGTGCTTCCTGAGAAAATTCTTGAGAGGATTAGAGCCAGTGATGCAGATTAACCCAATGCTAAATTACCTGATTCTGTGATTTTGATTGGCAACGTCTATAAATAGCTGGTTATGTATCTATCTCTCTCTGTGTGTTTGTGTGTGTGGTTCAAGGTTGTGTGTATGGTCTTCTCTTTGTGGATGCGTGTGCAGGCAGTGTGTTTGTGCGTGCTGGTTCTTCAGTAAATATAGCTGCTAGTCAGGGGCTGTTGATGACAGGCATAATTACAGGCTGAGCCGTTCAGCAGCTGAGAGTCCAGGAGGAAGAGAGATGGTGTGTGAGTGTGAGTGTGTGTGTGTGTGTGTGTGTGTGTGTGTGTGTGTGTGGGGTGTGTGTGCTAGCACTAGCACTAGCTGGGGCCTTATGGAAACCCTACAGAGTTCCCTGAATGTGTTCGACACAGCATTTTATCGTAAATGTACAGAGGAAAGGAGGATGCAGAGGGAGACAAAAACATGTGGCTTTGCATGTTTTTGTAAATTATGTTTGACATTAAAATTGAAGCATGACTTCCCAAAGAACATTGAAGAGCAAACCAATCAGTAAGAGAAAGATGCTGGGATTGAAAAGGCCTGGTGTGAAACAGCAAGCCTAAAGCTCACTAATTAACAAGTGCAGTACAACATTTTGTGGTATTACGGGGTGTTGTGTGTAGGACTATTTCTTGGCCTGGTGCAGTAACTTCTCGTCATCCCTGTGAGGCTGCCAGGCAATCATTCAAGGATGTGATTTGTGCCTGTCCAAGAAACAGTCTCAATTTCAATCCTCTCATCTAACTCTGAGCAAGAAAGCGAATAAGACAAAAGTACTATTGTTTTGTTGCATTTGATTACTCTTTACATCCCTGTCTGTCAATCATTTTCTTCTCTCCGGCTCATGTCCTTCTCTGTCTTTATTTCTCTTTCTTTGCATTCCTCTCTCTCCATTATCATCATCTTTTTCTCTGCACACTGCCTTTTATATTGACTCTTTTCTTTCTTACATCACTTATGTCTCGAACACCATGACTGAATTCCCATTTAGCATTTATGACAACCTACTGTATCTCATCGATCCCCAACCATTAACCCTCTGAGGAAGGCCGTCTCTTTGTGTCTTCTTGACTGAGCGTGAAAGTTCATCCTTGACCTTAGAAACTGTGGTTATTTGGAAATAATCTTAAGGCCCACTTACAGGCTTTTTCCAGAGATTTCATCTTCAACTCATGGTCTGCCTCAGTGGATGGAGTAGTTGTCATCATGTAATTTGAAGTATTGAGCTTCTTCTTGACTTCATCCTTTCAGCACTTACACAGTGTTTCACAGCAGCTACGTTCCCAGACATTTTATATGGCTTTTATGTTCTTTGCTTCTGTTGTCTTTTTTAGAAGTTATCAGTATCCTCATTTTGGCTTTATCAACAAAGATGATTTCTCTCAAAATTGAAAGCACAAAGTTCATTTTCTTGCCAAATTTGTGCTCTATAAGAAGTGAAAAAAATCCCCAAACCTTCTCTATAAGATTAATCATATCAGAGAGTCATTATGAAATCCCTTCCTCTACTAATACCAAACTGATGGATTAAAAGGGACAAGCCATTTTCTGCTCCCTTTGCTTCTTGGAAGGGCGAGCTGAATTGGATTTGTATGGACTCAGCGGAACAGCATTTCCACTTATGGAGGGCAATTATGCTGGCAGGAGCACTTCGAGACTTGTCACTCTACATAATACCAAGCCGTCCCACAGAAATGTATTTTCCTTTCGTCTCTCAAATAGCAACACCTGTGTGTTTCATGCTATTTGTGGCTCCCAAAGATGGAGGTGTTTGTCTTTTTCATGGTTCCCTTCTGTGTAATTCAATTTGCTTGTTGCTCACTGTCCAGGGAAAAGCAATCGCCGTAAACCTACTTGAGGCGAACGGATTGGAAAGGCAATTTTGAAAAAGCCCCTGTTGTTAAGCTGTGTAATCACAGATAATCACACCATCATTTTCACAACCTGCCAATACGTTTACGAGGACAAATAAAACTTCTTTTCATGCGCCGGTGAAATGCGGCAGAACGAGGTCGTGCTGTACCTCTGCGAAAGTCGGGCTTAACCGTCCAAGTGAACATGAAAGGCCTAAATTTAAACTCACGAGGCTGAAAAAGGTATCGCCTCTCTCTCTCCTAAAAATGGCCCTGCTGCTCTCCGCGGTACAAGGGCAGAGAGAAATGTTAGAGACAGTTCATAAGGTGACAGCTGGTTAAATCTGGTGCTCAGACGTGGACCTGCAGGCTGGACTGGTGTGCAAAGAGGGCAGAGAAGGAGCAGCTAATGCCTGTAGCAATACAGCACAGACTACAGTGTTTGTGTGCAGGCCTGCAGAGAATACAGAGCTCATGTCCTTAATATTTTTGGCTCAAAACATGGGGATTTGAGCTGCCTGAAGTGACGTTTACATTCTATAACAGACAGTTGGTTACACATTACGCGGTTTTAAAGGCTGTTAAAGGCCTGTAGAATCAGCTTTTCACACCGTTCACAATGATTAGCACAAACATATCTTTATACAACGTACTAACATATGAACGTAAGATGCACAAAAGGGAATTATATACTGTATGATAGAAAAAGAAAAGTAGCTCCAAATTCATGGCTGGATTAATCCAAGAGGACAAAATTTGCTGTTGAGCCCCTCTTGGCCATCCCTCGCTTCACCCCCTCTGTGCATTGTATATGTGGCTTGATGCCCCCCAGGTTTCCATCAGACACTCTGCACACAGCCGACTGTGCATGGATGCATGACTGTAGGCCCATAGACCAAAATGCTTGTATTTCTGGGAAATAATACCACAAGGTTTTCTGTGTCTCCCTCTATTAAACAAACCAATGAGATTAGGCATGAATGCAGGAGCCATTTTAGCTGATATTCTCTAATAAAATTAAACCACAATATCTAAAAATAACCAAATAACAAAAACTCACACACTGTAAACACTGGACGTTTAGGGCCATGTGCAGTTCAGTGCTCAGCCTTGTCCAAATTAATTTGAAGAAATGGTTGACATGGGGGAGCATTTGAACTCATGACCTCAATATCTTTAAAAACCTGGTTATGGCCTTTTGTTTGAGTGTGTGTGTGTGTGTGTGTGTGTGTGTGTCAAAGAAAGAGAAAGAGTGTGAGAGTACAACCACAGACACTGATGGACCAGGGTGGCCGCCCATGTTTGAAAAAATAAGAACGCTGCAAAAGTGCCCTCTTGGGTGCCCCTGTGGAAGATAATGCATGATAAAGTGCTCTCTAAAGTGGCCCAACGTGCAAGAAAACATGATGAAGTGCACTCTTCCAGTGGAGAAAACAGGATGCAGCACCTTAAAGGCTGGATCACGACTTTCTTCAGCTGGTGCACCTCAGACATCCTGAGTCCACCATTGTCTATAGATACTCCCAGTGTGAGATTTAATATTACTTTTTATTTTCTTCTGTATTTACTCCTGCATAAAAAATGATTGTCATCTGTAATACTTCATTTAGTCTTTGGCAGTATTGCAACAAATAAAGAAGAAGAAGAAGAAGAAAGAAGAGACAGACAGACAAAGAGAGAGAGAGAGACAGGACATTCATGCTTCCACCAATACCCCCATCACACACACACACACACACACACACACACACACACACACACACACACACACACACACACACACACACACACACACACACACACACACACACACACTACAGACCCCGCCCTCCCTATGACATCCCCCGCCTCTCATTGGCTGGCCGTCGCTCAGGAGGAGCGCCGCAAACACAAACTGGAATGTGAGTGAGGGGGCTCAGTGTTTGCTCTGAATCCGCTGTGCATCGAGCCTCACCAGGGAACAAACCTCGACCATCCATCGCTCATCCGGGCGGCAGGTTCATTAATGTGGGACTGAGATATTATTTCTTTTAATCCACGTCGCGAGCGGCTGCAAAAAAAAAAAAAAAGCCGTGCGTAAAAAGGCGAAGAGACGCGCGTTTTGTGGCACTGACGCACGGATGGGGCGACGCAGGTAGACGCTGCCCAGGAGCCGCTGTTGTGAAGTTTTGCAGAGGTGAGTTGAAGCATCGTCCAGGTGCAACTTCATGAAGCCTTAAAACGGCGAATAACGTGGATTTGTGAGGTGCATTCATTCAGAAAACCCGGTGGAGGGCTGAGTTCTCCGGGGCAGTGGGTCAGTGGATCAGAGCCACGCAAGGATGCAACTCATTGTTGGATAAAGCCTCATGAAACAAGCAATATTTTCAATTTGAAGTAGAGTTTTTTTTAGCATAAGCATGGAGCATAGTGCACAGGATCAGCTGTAATGAAAATCCTGTTTTGTTTTTGGATCCTTTTCTAAAAATGATTGTTTTAAAGTTCCATGTTTTTCATATGTAACTGACTGAACTCCAAAAGACCAAATTTGTGAATTACAGAGATTCTTAGTAGATATGTGTTTTTCATGTGATTTGTCAGTCAGTCTTTTTGACAGATGATGGGTTGTGAATCTGGCTCTTGGAGTTGTTTTTCCCTGGAGTCACGTGATCCAAGTTTAAATTCTGAGGTGAATGTTGTTGTGAAGCTTGTGTTTGTGTGTGCATCCGTGTGGGTGTGTACAAAAGGAAACACACTCCTGTGACACACACTCCTGTGACACACACTCCTGTGACGCACACGTGAATCAGGTCAGTGATTTTAAAAATGCCCCTGCAGGTTTGTTGAGGATGGAGGTCAAAGGGCATCAGTCTTTTGTCATGTGTTGCACACTGATACCACCCACAGTGGATGTTCCAGCTGAACCTGAGCAGATAAACATGACAGAGCGGCCTTGACTGTTCTGTCAGGAGATATCTCCAGTTGTTAGCAGCTCTCCACCTGCCAGATGGTCTGCAAATCACTTTCCTCCTGCTTCCCGGGCTTTAAAACACCCTGCCTACCTCCAGAAATGTGTCAGTTCCTTGATATATTTAAAATCGTTTCCTTTTTCAAATCCTGCCACTTTTTCAGCTGCACGTCCTCCGAGCTGATCAAAAACAAACAATTTGTCAAGCTATCCCATAAGTCCTCAATTCTCAGCCAGTTCCAGCACACTTGGAAATAAAAAACAAAACAACAGGAAAATCTTTCGCCCAAATAACCACGCAGCTTGCAGCGACGCTTTCCCCCTCGGCCGCTCGTGCTGTTTCTGGAAAAAAAGGCTCTTTTTTTTTTTTCAAGGCTAAATGCTCTTTCAATGCAGTGCCAGGCTGACTTTGATATGGTTAAGTGGAAGTGCTTTGCTTCCCTGCCAGCCTGTTTGGGCCATGGTTAAGCTGTTTGAAGGGGGCTGGAGACGAGGGGGTAGCGTGTTTGTGCCAAGCCGAGACTGAGGCTGCAGGGATGCAAGACCGAGCGTCTGTTCCCAGACTCTCGCACACAAGCTCTCCCTCACCTTCTCTCTACTTTACCCCGGCCGGCTTTTCATTCCCTGCATCTGCTCCCTCGGTCTCGGCTTTCCTTTCTTCTCCCTCTCTCCTCCGTCTTTCACTTTCTCCGTCTCACCCATGCAGGGACAAGCACACAAGCACATGCACTCATTTCCTCCTCTTTCTCTCCGAAGCCTCATTAAAGGAATTATGACTGTGTGGTTTGGAGGAAATTCAGACGCTCTGCCGCTTTGTTGGGTTTTTCCCCAAACTGCTCAAACACAACACTGCAATGTTGACATGAGCTGAATGTGATTTTGAGGAATCATAACCTGAACCTTGTGGCTGCAAGTAAAGATTATTTTGATTATTGGTAAATCTGGCAGCTGTTCATCGATTAATTGGCCATAAAATGTCAGAAAATAATGAAAAATGCCTGTTCCCAGAGTCCTAGGTGACTTCTTCAGATGTCTTTTTTTGTCCATAGAAAATCTTAACATTTTGGACACTGGAACCTGAGAAAGTTTGCATGAAAAATCACTGAATATCACTATTGTTGGCCACTAATTTTATGTCAGTCAACTTCCTGATTAATCGACTAATCATTTAGCTCCAGTTTGTAGAATTTTCCAGCAGCACGTGATCCATCAACAGAAGTCAAACAATCATATCAGCAGATGATAATCAGTACAGAGATTGTGGTTTCTCCCTTGGATCATTTGACTAAACCCTAAGGCTTGTCTTGTCAAAACAACTTTACAACCCATTTCAACAGAATGGCAACCATTTCTTTGGAACAGTGACATTTTCTTTGTGATATTGTATGAAGTGGCACAGTTCAGAGAGTTTATAGGAAACATCATCATGGACATCTCATGAACTTTTTAGCCATGCTAGTGTCAGTGAAGGTAACGTCGACTGATCCGCCACTTTGGTCCAGACTGAAATGTTTCAATAGCTATTGGATTGATGATGATAATGATGATCTACTGACCTTTTCTCTAGCGCCTCCAGCAGGTCACAGTTTTCATTTATTCAGTGATATATATTTCAACAATTGTTGGGTGGATTGTTTTGAAATTTTGTAAGCATATTCCTGGTTTCCGGATGAAGAATTGCCCTCCAGCACCATCATCAGATCACAGTTGCAATTTGTCCAATAATTTGATTCATGACCAAAACCTACAAAACTATTGACATTCCCATCAGCCTCATTTGTACTTTTGTGTTTAGTGTTAACATACTAAAGTAAATAAATACTTTAAACATTACCCCTTCTAATATGTTAGCATTGTCTTTGTGGGCATTTAGCTCAAAGTGCGGCTGTAGACACTTCATCTTGTTTGATCTATACTCTTTAATTACTTAACTTTAAATCCAAAACCCCAAGATATTTCAACCATTAATCGATTATCCAAACTTTTTTTTTTTAGCAAATAATCAATTAAGTGACTTATTGTTACCGCTGTAGAATAACCTCACTTGCCCTCTCTCACACAGCTCATTCAATAGAAGCAGATAATGAAGGTTATGTAAATAACAAACCAAAAGAAGGGAGAGAAATTTGACCTGGAAGATCTTTGTGCAAGTAACCACGATAAGAACTTGAGTGCTTTAAAGTCTATGGTCGGTGCAGATGACGTTCACACTCTGAGCACTTGACCTTTTCCTTTCCATAAGAACACCCACTTGCACTTCTTGGGAATGTTGCCTGCCTGTGTGTGGGTGTGTGGGCGGCTGTGTGTGTGTGTGTGTGTGTTGCACGCACGTACATATGTCTTTCCATCTGCGAGCATATGTGGGCTTCTTGGGGAAACCATAGGCCTTGCATTCTTACAGGAGGAGTGCCTCCTTAAAGTTTTCACAGCTGATAGTTATTTCATAAGGCGTGTAGGCTGCAGAAAGTGCTCCGTTGGGATGGAGAGGGAAATGATTTCACTTG
Source organism: Holacanthus passer (assembly GCA_025331565.1). Classification (NCBI taxonomy): domain Eukaryota; kingdom Metazoa; phylum Chordata; class Actinopteri; family Pomacanthidae; genus Holacanthus; species Holacanthus passer. Next base: position 5,347,939 of record JAFREQ010000002.1, on the reverse strand, counting down.
GAGGTTTTCGGGTGCACCGTGAGAGTAAAATGATGGACAATTTAAATAATAAAGTAAAATCTCCTGCTGAGTTTTCATGATCCAGACTTCCAAATTTAACTCGACCCTCAGTCTGCGTCTGCTAAGCTGCTTTGATATGACCCATGACTGGCAAGAATTTGATTTTGTTCTGGTTCTTTGATGAAACTTTAATGTTCCTTGTGGGAAAATTGGGTCATTGTGTTCGCAGATATAGTCGACAGTTGTTTTGATGTGTCTGCCACAGGGCGTACAAACTGGTATTACTTTAGAAGAGAAGTTATTTATCAACTTCTCACACCTCTCGTGCTTGGAGCGAGTCTGGTGGAGTGATTCATCACATGCTGACTTAACAGTGATAAACCTCCGTTTAGATTGTGGTTTGGTGACACCAGAGTCTGATAGAGAGGTTATCCCATCTGCTCTGAGTCAGAGGTTATCTGGTCTCAAGATGATGGTCTGGATTTGCTCTCCTGTCCCAGCATGTCCTACCCTGCTATCACCGCTTCCTCCGAGGGGGTGGGAGGTGTTTTATGGGTGCGGGGAATTTCTGGCGTTAAGACGGTGGGCTGTGGTTGTTACACTGGGGTGAGGTGGTATGTGGAGGGAGGGGCGGATGCAGGGAGTGGAGGGTGGACTGGGACAGTGGAGACGACTAGCTGGAAGGAATGAGGAAGGAGGTGGGAGGTGGTGTCTCTGGGGAGGGGGAGGCGAGACGAGAACAGAGGAAGAGAAGAGGTGGAAGAGATGAGGGACTTGAAAGCGTCTGATCGATATTTTTATAATTAGGATTTATCAAGTGACAGTGTGACAACGTGAGAGGGGTCACTCACTAGTGACCCCTACAGATAATTATCACATAAATCTGCAGGAGCTTTTGGAGCTTCATAGCAATTTTCAGCTCATTGTTTGGCTGTCTGAAGTCATCACATCGCTCTACTGTACAACTTACTCTCTTGAAACTGGGAATCTTGAAATCTTTTTGGTCTGCATACTATATGAGTGATCAGCAACAGGAGGTCACATATTACAAGATCTTTCACCAGGAGGAATTGTCAGTACTGATCCATATATCCTGCCAGTACTGCTTAACCACAGTCACAAAATCTCTGAGAATTGCTGTGAGTGAGAGTGAGGAAAGGGTGCGTATAGGTCACTGGCAGTTACATGTATATCACGCGACAGTCAGTATATCCAGACAACACACACATATACACACAAATGCGTGCTTGTGCAAAGTGTGAGTTTAAGTGTGTGTTGTTCGTCTCCTGACCGCATGAGTAAGAGGCAGTGATGTATGACAAATGATAACCGGAACAATTATGTGCTGCTAATGGACTAATGAGTGCCCAGCTTTAAGTGTGTGTGAGTGTGTGTGTGTGGGCATCCATCGACATGAACGGTTACTGTCTTACCCTTGGGTTTTCCATCTTTTTATTCTTTATTTTTTCAATCACTTTCCCTCCCTCCACCCTCCTCCATGTCTTACTCCAGTCCCTTCCCATCTGTCCACCCCCTCCCTCCTCTGCTCTCCTCCTAGATACAGAAGGAGAATTTACGGTAGGGGGGTTTGAACTCGTCCTCACCCCTCCCCTGTTGTCTCTGAGCAGATCAGAACGGCATTCTTCTGTGTGTATGTGTGTGTGTGTCTGTTCTGTGTGGAGGTGTTTTTCATTAATCCTCTCCACCAACTGTGTGACCATGCTATGAGGGGACACACATGCACCACATGGCACATGCTCTACAATAGACGTCATGTGTGACACATGATATTTGACATACTGGCACATACACACACACACACACACACACCTCTGGCCGGAGCAGCAGGGAGCTGTAGCAGGGCTATGATTGCCATAAGCGTTTTAGGGTCCTAAGCTGATAATCTGTCTGTTTTGGTATTTGGTGCGTTCCCTCTGCAGCGTCCAACAGCTGGAAGAGACACTATTGGTTCACGTCTGTGTGTCATGATGTTTTTTTTTAATGTCTGTTCCTTTCTTTGTTTGCCAGCATGCGAACGACACGCAGATACGATTTTGGTGTGTGACACATCCACTGGCAGCAGCCGTGACAGTTTTCTTCATGGTTTCTCGTAATAAGTTGTACATGTGCTGTCAAAATTGTGATGGATCTCTCAGCAAAAATCAGCGCTGCACTTTTCTTTCCAGCCTCCCGTCTCATCTCTGCTTGTTATCTCTGCCGCCTCTCGTTGTTTTTCCTCGCTTTTGTGTGTAGATTTTGTTTTGGACTTTTCATCCTGCCCAGAATACAGAGCGCTGAATTTCAGTGCTGTGATCACAGTTAGTCCCAGACACCTTTGCAACTTTTTGAGAGGAGACTATTTCCACCTTTTGTGATTTCTGTCTTCTGTCACAAAGTCAGGTTTTTGGAGGCACTGGGAAGTGGTTGTTCCCATTACCCAGCTGCCTCGGGTGGCCGTGACACACAGCTGTGTGATGACAGATGACACTGCTCCATCGTCCTGTGGCAGGTTGTTGCCAGGAAGATCGAACAGCCTTTGAAGTGCTTCTCATCCTGCTACAAAAAAATGTCTTTAAAGGTCGTAGCTGCCCGAGGTGACGATTATATTTTGGTACCATCGTAACCCAAAAATGTCACTGCTATAGCTGGAAATGTAGTGGATATGGTGAGAGCTGAATTGATTAGTCGATTGACAGAACATCAGCCCATTTCAGTGTTAATAATTGATTAATCATCTGAAGGGGCTCTGAACTACACATGTGCAGACTAGATTTTGTAAAATTGAAAGCCTGGGTGAAGAACTGGAGGTGCAGAGTTTGAATAACTTGGGCATTTTGGAGCTTAACCCACACTAACAACCAAAGGTCTGGGTATCTTACTTGTGCTGATTTGTCCTCACAAATCTCCCAACTTGATCAGTGCTGAATCCATGAACCACCTCTTTAAGTTATATAATGCAAAACATTTGTAGGTTGCGGCTTCTCTGATGTATCTGGAACTTTCCCTGTCTGACCCTTTCTGAAATTTGTAGATAACACACTGCCTTTAAATGTCTTTTTATTAGTTGATTATAGCTTTACATGTTTTGCCTTTGGATGCGTTTAAATGTTATTTTTTTTAAATGCTTTCAAATGTCTTTTTTTATTAGTTGATCTTTCAAATGGCTTACTTTTTCCTCTAATGTTAAGCACCTTTTATCTTTACCGGCTTTCTTTTGATCCATTTTGTGTTTCCTGTTTTTATTCCTAAAATCTAAAACACTCTGAGCTGCTTGTTTTGTAGGAAAGGTGCTATGTAAATAAAGATCATCATTATTATTATTATAACACCTTGGGCTCTGGAAACGTATGGGCATTTGGTGTTGAGAAAGATAATCAACTTTCTAATTGATAATGATCATAAATAATTAGTTGCAGCCCTGGACATGGTTCTGCAGGATGGCTGGGGATCGCTAAATGTCACTGGAATCAGACTGGAAGATTGAATTTTTTATGTCTTTCTTTACCCATGTTGTAAAGGAAAAGGTCAACCCAAATTAAAATTCAGTTGTACATAAAAACGACATTTAAAATTTGGCCGTGAAACAGAAAGTGGGTTAGGCCTCGTAGATCCACTTTCCCCAGGACTTTTATGATTATCAGAGCTTGCACTGAGAAAAGTGCAGCAAATGCTCCTGTAGATATGAGATATATTATTTGTTTGGCGACCAGTGACTTGGATTATGTTGCGCATGATTCATCTGAGCCCTAATTACACTGTTGATGAGTTTGTCTTTTTGTGTGATTATTATGATATCAAATAGTGACTCACGCTTTAAGTGATTCAGCTGCACGTCCCAAGTGAGCAATTATGCATAATGGCCGTCGCCTACATGCACATATCAAAGAAATAAAATTCAATATATGAACATGCTCTCAGGTTAAAGTACGAGGCCACAGCATGCTGAGAACATTGTGCGTGTTTTTGAGTGGCTCTTGACCCTTTTTGGCTGCCCCCCTCCTCCTCTCGCTCTCATCTGGCATTTCTGTCTCAATCTGCAGATAAAAGCCAACATAAAAATGGCAGTAATCCACAAAGGAGAACACAGCAGGGCCAGATGTGTATGTTAACAGCTGTGAGGGTGTGAAGAGGCTGGGTTAGCAAGCACGCAGGTGAATGGGTTCACATAATGATTAGCTTTTTAAACAGCACAATGGACGTCAGCTCATCTGGAGCATCGTCCACAAGATGGACAGAGCTGCTGTGACTGAATCAGCCTTGTTTCTGTGCCTGTTTCATTTTCACAAACACTGATTACTCAAACTTTTAACTTCATATTTCCTCTGTGTCCCACTCCCTGCTGAGTCTTTACCCCAAACACTATGATAATCTCCACGGTTAGTTGAAATATTTAACTGTGAAACCGCCGTTTAGGGAGAGGAGGAACAATTGTCCCCTCCGGTGTATTTGACTACCAGGGAGAGCTCATTTCAGTAACATGTGGAAGTGTCTCTTTCTGTTATTTTCCTCTCTTGCTCCAGCCTTTTTCCTCCTGCCGTGTGTTTCTTTTTGTGTTCAGCTGCTCAGTATATTGTTATTCAGTTGTTAACATTATGGTAATGGCTTAGTCAAGGCTGCGGGAGGAATGAGTGGGACAGAAATCCACCATGACTTCTGTTTGTAAATGACACCCACAGTGTTTAATGCATTGCCATAAATGCACACTCTCCCTCAGCAGCAATATAACCAGAAAGCATTAGGAACAAAAGACATGAAGCATGTGGACCATGGATGTAGGCCAAAGTACGTTTATTTGGCTGCTGTCAATGAGCATTTGTATGTCAGTTGTAGCATGAATCGCTGTTTTCTGAATTCAAAGATGGTCATTAGTGCAGTTTTTCATCGATTTCCTGCCCTTTAAACCTTTTGAATCTCTCAAAAATAAACAGTCTTTATGTCTTAAAGTCTTGTTATTAGTTAGATCATTATATAGTCCTAAGACCTCAAAGTCCTGCCACCTTCCAGTTATGAATCGCCACAATAGCTGGCTGGTTTCCCATGGTCAGCTAATTCACACATAGCTGTACGACACTCTGAGCTTGTATTATCACAGGAGCAGCTATCGGTGAAAAGAATGTTTTCTTTTGCTGCTAAAAATAACAAATGGAGCTGAAATAACTGGCAAAATCCTGTTTGTATGGTAACTGCATTCCAGCGCCGCAGCATAGGTGGTCACGTTCAATCAGAGTCACACATAATGGAGGAATCAAAGAAGTAGAGCAAGTGGGGAAAGTGGTTCTCATGCACACACAAATGCAAGGGGGGATACTAATATGTCAGTCAGGCATGTATCAGAGCAATATGCATGACACATTGTAAAGAGAGGGGGGTGGAGATAAGAGGACATTCTTTCAGTCTTTGAAAGAAAAGTCCACATTGAAGTATGATGATTGAAGTTTGATGCATTTCAAGGCTTGTTGGTGTAATTTTCTGCACAGACAATGTGACAGTGCACAAGTAATCCCAGTGCAGCTGAAGATGTTCATTTCCTTGCCCTTACTGTGCTGATAATGTCACTCATGAGGCTGAGGAGAACAAGTTTGTGCGTTTGTGGTCCTGGAGTACACAAGACGTTAAACCACCAGAGGCCAGAAAGAACATGATTTTCAGGGGGAGATAAAAGAGTACGATTCAGATCAGATCTATCAAATTGTCAAACTCGACAGCATTAAAAGAAAAGGATCAAAATCATTGCATTTATTCTGTGTGTCCTTCTTCCTTGTCGCCTTTATTACCCACAATGCAACTCAAACACAGACCGCTCAGTAGGAGATTTGGATGGATGATTTGGATTTGGAGCCACTAGCCCTAAATAGAAATAAGGAATGACTCACTTCTTTTTAACGCCACACCTCCAGAATTCATTTTTAAACTTGATCTTCAGCCCCAACCGACTCAAGTGACATCATTTGACCTGTGAACAGATTATATGCATAGTCAATGGAGTTCTCCTTTCAACTTGCTCTTTAAGTAGCGGTATATATATAAGACAGCTTGATGAGCATGTGACGGTGTGTCTGTGAGACTTTCAATAAGGTGGGATCCTCCTCCAGCCCTTCATGGTCTTACATGCTTTCAAGAAGTCTCCTGGAAATCCCCGCAGCCAAAAATGCAGCGTTCAGAAGCTGCATGCTGTGTTATGGTGTCACTGTCTGGAATTGGTTAGACAAGTCTACATGGGAACAAACTAGTCCACAGGCTTGAAAACATAAATCTGAACATCATTGCATTTGACTGACAGGCTGTGTTCGATACTGCCATTTAATATGTTTTTATTGCTCTATTGTTGGTTTATAATCCCTGCAAATCTGTATTGATACTGAGCGGATCATCGTGACGACATGGCGCCTGTGCAGAAGTATCCGTGTTGTCGGCGGTGGTGATGCAGACATGGCGCTACTTCACTTGGCTGCTGCGTTTAATGACTTCATTGTCAGCATGTTGACAAGTCAGACAGAGTGAGACATCATGTGCTTGTGATTTAAGCTCCTGTCTCTCCACTGCTGCTGCTGCTGCGGCCTCCTACTGTACTGTCTAGTAGTGTATTAAATGTCATAAAGTAATCTTTGAGTCCATTAATCTGGATTGCACATTTACTGGTGTGGCTTACAGTTCTCACAAGTGATTACACGCATCAGTACATTTAAATGCTGCTCCACATCCTGGCCTTAATTTTTCCCGCATGCACTGCCCCACCAGGTTACTGATGACCTATAATTTGAATTAGAGTGGCTATAATAACAACATAACAGCATGTGGGTCAATTTTAATATAGTTGCACACACACTGTCGTAAAGAGCGGTAGGTGTCTTCAAACACTTGTTTAATGTGGTGGCTCAAAAGAAGAATTTAAAGAATACGAATGGACTGACCGAGGTGACACATAAATGAAACAGGATTAGATCAGGCCGACCTAAAATATCTGCCCGCCCTCTAAAACCCGTATCTGAAAATTGGACGTCGCATTTCATGTTTTTGCGTGTGTGTATTTCTGCAGCTTGTTGGCAACATTTCTGACCTGTCTCGACTTTCATGTGATGGAGTTGGCACCAGCCTCCTTTCTCTCTCTCTCTCTCTCACACACACACACACACACACACAGCACAGACTCTGTTCGATTCCCTCACGTCCCCTATGTGACTACATCAGATGACTAAAGTGTCCATCAGCTGATTCTGGTTAACATTATTTATAGTCTAGAGTCTCGACCGGTTTAATGTTGACCTGATAACGCTTTGGTTGTTCCTCAGTAAACCGTTCGTCATGGGAGGATGTCTGAGATCAGAAGAGTCTGATTTGGGTCAGGATTTCAGGCAGCTTGATTATTTCTGGTCAGAGATGATCCTGATACACGGGGTGAAGCATAAATGAACCAAAAATAATTATTTCAAACTGTAATTTGGGGAAATGTTTTTTTCTGGCCAAGAGTTAGTTGATAAGATTGATGTCTGTACAGTATGAAGCCGTACATACAGTAGCTGTGTGATATAGTCTTCATTTGTTTGTTTTATTATTTTTTTCTGTCTTGTGAAATGGGTCAAACAATTACTTTGTCTTTGCCGCATGTCAGTTCATTGTTTTTGGCAAACATTTGCCTTCCTTCAGGAATTTTCCTCCATTGTTTCCATTCAAAATGACTATTATAAAGAGGCATTGTTCACACCTGTGGAGGTGGCTATTGACCGACCTATTGATTCTTTTTGTACGAACCTGAGATGTCACCGCTGCAGACCTGCATCACACAGAACGTGTTGAAATTTCTCCACTGTTCATTGTTTCTTTTGTGTGTTTTGCCAGTGTGATGGGACTTCTGGTGCCTCTTTAGTCTTTAGTCAGAGTCTAAGAATGTCATTTGTCATCCGTCAGGTGATGGAGTAGAGGTGACTACAGCCATAACAGGGTCTCTGTTCTCAGGTTCAAAGCTTTTGAGTGAATTCCTGACTGTCATCAGGTCAAGATATTTACATTCATACATACATCTTCCTCTGTGTGTGTGTGTGTGTGTGTGTGTGTGTGTGTGTGTTGGTAACCAGAGGAAGATTACTTTATACCTAAGATGTCAGGTGAGGTGTTTGTTTTCTGGATTTCACTTGTACTCACATGTATTAATTTCATATAATTTATACTTTTTTTGTCTTTGTGTCTCAACCAAAAATATTCATAAACCCTCAGACCTTCAATAACTGATGACCAGTCAGGGGTTGCAAAAACAAGATGTACAGCATCTGACATGTTATTACCTTTTTAAGCTTGCTCATTTACACATCCAGCAGATATGGAGCAACATCAGCATTCATTTGGAGTCATTTTCTGTGTCCGCCTGAGGAGTGTATGTCCAATGTTCACTCTTGTTTTACCTCTGTTCTGGTCTCCACTCACTAGTGAGGAACATATCTGGCTCTTTAGCTGCTAAATGCTCCATTTTGTTCACTTGCTAGTCTCTAACTGTGTGTGATCCTGAGCAGGTGCTGTGCAGTCTCTAGATCACTGAAAACAGTTCGCTGATGCCGCTGAAAACAACGAGCCAGAAAACCAAAACAGTGAGCTGAAAGATGCTAAAAAGCTCCGTAGAGTTGAGGGGAACTACAGCAACATCTTGCATATATCCATTATTATGTAATCCATTGTGATAATAGCATCCCTGCATCTCACATAATATATACGTCAAACTTTCTCCAGGTTTGATCTGTTATAGTCAAAGAGTTTTTCAGAGAGAACTCAGCTGACTGTTCTGTGAACCATTTTTATTATTAAAAGCGTTTCCTTGCCACCTCACGAGATGATGATATTGGCATGTTTCTCCTCAGCGCTCAGTCATCCTTAAACAGTTTCTCCCTTCTCTTCTCCTTTCTTGTCTTTTTAATTCCATCTGAGAAGCCTTGCAGTGAAGATGAAGGCGCTCTCCTTCCTCAGGAGAAACTTTTCCTCGGCACTGAGGATAACGAGGCTCTTTTTTTTTCCCGAAGTCATTTTGTCTTGTAAAAGTATCTATAAATCCTGAATTCAGTTGAGAAGCAATATGATGATCTTTGCGCTGTATAGTACTGTACTGAATCACATTTGCATACGCGCCGCTCCGGTGTCACCCTCTGTAAACATAACTGTGCTTGTGATTACGCGCCTGTGTGTTCTGCAGGCAGATTTGTCAGTGTCACACACTTTACCTGCAGGGGATTTTGGATTTAAAACATGTTCTTTCCAAAATGGTCAACAGGTTAATGGGACACGTGATGAAAGAGGGATTAAAACATGCTACCTTTCCTCTCAAATTTAATCTTGTGCGCTTTATTCATGCATGGATTTATGTGTGAAATTTCAGGATGTCTCACTGCAAGACTTAAATCTTTGAGAGAATATTTAAGGGAGCATTTCATTTACATCCACACATTTTGTTGCTCAATATGAGCAAGTAGACAAAAGTGAAGCTGCCTTAGTTTCTTTTTGACTGTGGTCGTCGCGGTGGTTCATAACGAGTCGTTGTGCTCAAGTAAATCCAACTCCAGCTCTGTCAGGTTTCTCGCACATTTTACATTTAAGGATTATAAGAAAAGAAAAAGACAGACAGAAGCAATCCTGTGTGTCTTGGCTCGGGGACGTCCTCCTGCAGCCAGTTTTAGCCCAGTTTGGAGCGGCACCAGCAGCTACCCTCCTCCCTGAACCAGTTCACACCATCATGGGCTGCAGCAGGAGGGATAAGTGAGCAGCTTTCAGGCACCTGCAGGGTGTGTTAGAACATGTCAGTCCATTTCCAGTCAGATGTAGACACTATATCATCACTGTAATCTCTTGGATTTGTTCTGTTTCGACAGAAGCCCGGTTGTTTGTATCTTGTTACCAGACTGCTGCATCTTTTTATACACTTTCTCCTCTCAAACCTCTCATCATCTCCTGGCTGCTTTATTCTTTAATTTCTACCTATTTTTATCTGCACTTCCTGCCACATGAAGCGCAAAGAAATAAAATTAGAAAGGAAGGGACAATGAAAAGCCTCTTGATGAAGTTGTGGACACGTTTAAAGCAGCATCTGTAAAAGATCTGAATATAAAAAAAACACTTTTTTTTCCAAATGAAGGATTGGTGCTTTAAAAGCCTCGGCCCTGTAACACGAGGGCGTGTGTCCTACTTCTTGGCAGTTGGCTCATAACCGTTGTTTTACGTAACACACTTCATCCCATTTTGTCTGCTGTTGCCATGGTGAGGCTAATTTATACAGGCATTAAGAATTAGTCTTCTGTTGTTAACATGCACGCCGCGCTGACGCTGGTTTTTGCACATAAATACACACTCGTGCACGCTTGCACACACATACACTCTCAGAGGATTATTCAAGAGTTAAGTGTGTGTGCGTGTGTGTGTGCCTGTGTGCGCGTGCAGCTGTTTGGGCGAGACTCCTGTATTAAGGAGGGGAGCGAAGTGGGCACAAAGAGCAAAGTATGAGTGTGTGTTTTGTGCAGCAGACATGACGCTCAGAATGATTGATGTGATTATTAGTGTGAAGAATTTCGAGATGCGGCCGCGTTTGTTTACTTACACTGAATATACAAAATATTACAGACATATTCCTGTTATTGAATTGAAGCATTTGCACATTTTTCACTGTCTGAATTCGTCTCTAACTCGTCTGTTTCCACTCATCTCCATCTCTTTTTTTATAATTTCTGCAAACTTCATAAAAGAAGATTGAAGATGATGAAAGAAAGAACTTTTACCTGGATTCACCTCATCCATATACTCCATGGAAAGAGGGAAGGTCTCCATAACATGTTCTACAATCAATACACATTTGTATGAAAAAGTGAGGAGGAAGAAAGTGAGTCACACTGTCATTGAAGAGAAGATGGGAGGCAACCTTGGTGGGAGAAATGTTTGGAAAAATCAATTCAGACGTCTGAGTCACCTGAATACAAACCCCCAAACATGAATAGAGGACGACAATAGGTGACAGAATCAGTTTGGTGGCTGAAAGTTGTTGAAAATGGTGCTTCTGTGTGTCCAGTGTCTTCACAGCAGACTCTTGGCTGAGGACATAACAACCATCCTTTCACGCTCCATTCAGCAAAGGGAAAATCATGATTTTGTTAATCAACCTTTTCTTTACTCTTTCACTTCTATTTAGTTTTGTGAAATAGTGATTCAGACACTGATGATGACTAAAGCCTTGTAGCGAGCCAACCTCCCTCCAAAATGCGACATTACATTCTTTCCTCCTGAACAACAATAAAATCTCATATTCTATCTCATAATGAAACAACATTGTCACACCCACAGAAACCTTGACCCTTGCCTTGCAACCATCGAGAAGTTTCAATGTGTCTTCCTAGTCAGGCTCGTCCAGTTAGCGTTGGCCTCTTTTAACCCAGAACCGTGGCTAGATGCCTCCTTTCTTCCTTTGCTTCCTTCCTCCTGTCCTACCTTCAGACGCTCTCTCATCCCTCATTCACTTATCCAGTCTGGTCCTCATCCCCTCGGCACTCAGAGCACACACACACAAACACACACACTCAGTGGTGGGACTAATGCATTAATGCACATAGTCCTTGGAGAGCTAACAACAAATTGAGATTACATCAGGTGTCCTCTCTCATGCCCGTCCCCTTTCACTAACCTGTGTGTGTGTGTGTGTGTGTGTGTGTGTGTGTGTGTGTGTGTGTGTGTGTGTGTGTGTGTGTGTGTGTGTGTGTGTGTGTGTGTGTGTGTGTGTGCGTCCGAGCCGCAGCTCAGCATACTGATCAATCTAATGCTCCCATATTCCACAAAGAAACACGCTCACGCACTTGGTCGAGGGCATTTAAGGCTGTTAGTGTGAGAGCGCCAGAGAAGAAAGACCAGTGAATGGACTGACTGGCAGCTACATTCAACATGGGTAACGGCTGGCACCAAACCAGAACACACTGCGAGTCGGTATTGTTGTTCTCGTCCTCAAAGCCTCTTTAGACGAGATGAGCGGTGACACTAAGAGGTGCACAGGAAAAGGTTTTTATGATTCAGTGGTTGAACCCAGCTCTTTGTGAGGGTGTGTGTGTGTGTGTGTCTTTATAGACGGGGAACATTGATTCAAATGAGTTTGTTTTGTTGGGGCTTTCAGAGGCTGGGAAAGGTTTTGGGAAAATCCAGAGGCCTGGACTTGAGTGTTAACGTTTAGCATACCGCCATGTTGACTGCAAAAACACATCAAGAGACTAAAACAGGCTATATTTTCTATAGGTTTGAGGAATATTTTAACCTTAATCTAATAATGGAATAATATTTAAAAAACATTAATGGAATATATTTGATCTAGAGCTGCAATGTTTATTGTTATTCTAGATTTATCTGCATATTATGTGTTTGATTAATCTTTTGTCTATAAAATAGTTAAACATCACAGTTTCTCAGAGCCGAATATGACGTCCTCAAATGTCTTGTTTTTTGTAAAACTATCAGTCTAAAATTCCAATATATTCCGTTTACTATCATATTCGACAAAGAAAAGCAGCAAATTCTCACGTTTGACATGCTGGTAACGGAATGACTCACATTTTTGCTTGAAAAATTAAGTTAATCGTCAGAGTAATTTGCGAGAAACAAACAGCTGATGTTAAAATATAGGTGTTGGCTTCATTACTGAGAGAAAGAAGAAGCAAGATGATTATCTTTTTATAAACACATTTCTCCGGCAGTGGGTGGGCGAGACCTTGATAAATGAATATAGGACACTAAGTTAATTTCATACAATCTTTGCTGTGTAGTCAGTATTAAATTATAGTGAGCACACTGTAAGGTAGATATGAAGCTATTTTCCCTGTTTGAATTGTGTGAGTGCTGTTATTCCTACGTGTATTCTCAGTAAGTTGTACTTAGTGTTATTCCCTCTGGTCCTCATCATGAGCACGACTACCACTTATACCATTTGGGAACATCAAGGTATTGAACAGTTTATACCATCTGGTGTGATTGTGTACAGTTTTTCAACACATCTTCTCAACCTTCATCATTTTGCTTTGTCTAAATTTACAGGAAATTCAGGAAACAGCTGAAGCATCCAGCCCGTTCTGTTACTACCCAGAGAGCATTAGGTAACAAAATGTACTATCTTCTGCCACCCACTGCTCTTCTTTTAGGAGAGTGAGTCAGAAAGTCAGAGACACACATAGCAAGGCAGGAAACTGTGCTGTTGAGCATTCACAGACTAAAATGGACCAAAATGCTTCAAAGCATTACGGCAAATTGCCGCTCTCCTCTAAGGCCTTTATCCAGCCTCCATCTGTGGCAAGGTGATAATGCAATGCTACTGATTGCCTTTCAGCACAATAATACCATGATGATATGATCATATGAAATGTATCCAGTTGTCCAAATGAATGATTCTGAGCAAGTTGTTACTAAAACCTACAAAGTTAGTCATCCAAGGTTTGTTGATGGTGACTTTAAAGTTCAAAGCCACTAAACTCAGCTCATCTTTATATTTAACATGACAGTGTTAATGTGCACGTTTTTCAAGTTTAATTATTAAAATTGCTTTAGTTATCAAATCCATAAAGCTGGGACACATTCCTCTGTCCAACAATGCAACCAAAAGAGGCTCCCGCACGTAGAGCTGAGGGAAAAGTGGTGATAGTCCTGTGGGTTCGTCATTGTGAGCGAAAGGTGTCACGTTGCACGTAGTGATTTAGCTTTAATACTAGCTTTAATACTATTTTGATATTGATTTCAACCATATTGCCAGGCGCTACAATTCCAAACTAAATTCCCAGAATCTTGTAATTTCTCAACCAGTCTGTAGAACCAAACAAGATATATTTTTGTCTAACCAATCAAACCCAACCACGTTGTTCCAAAGCATCCATCCATCCATCCATCCATCGGTCCTGATGATTCATTTACTGAGTCACAGCCATCAGAGTCCTCGCTGTTAAAGTGAGCTCGCTGCTATTAATAGCCTGAACAGTATCAGTCTCACCGGCCTATTGTCCCCTCACCGCAAAACAGGGCTCTAGTCTTTCCTCGGGCCCCGTGCCGGGTCTTTGTGTGACTCTGCCTGTCACACACACCAAAGGAGTGGGTATCCAGTTGCTCAATCGCTTGTAGGACTGAGGTGTCTGTGGATGGTGGTGTGTGCGTGTTTGTTTGCGTGTGTGTGTGTACATGCTTCTATTTGTATGATGAAATGAGTCCGGCCCCGTCTCCCGTCCTCTGGAGACAGAAAGATGGATGGATCAGTGGGGGAAGAAAACAGAGTGTGTACAAACACAGGGCCCCACAAACAGTGACACATACAAACAGACAAAAAAAAATGCAGTGTTTTGCTTGTCACTCCGTTTGGCAAAGTTGTTTAACTGGTAACGCTGCGGGACGGTTTATCTTGTTTGTGTGAGAAAGGGAAGCAGAGACAGAGAAGAGCTGAACACTGAGGCTTCACAGGCTGATTCCTCTGCTTGTTAGTGGAGTTTAATTTGATTTGACAAATCTGTCTCTCTCCTCCAGGCGTCTCCGTGTTGGCCATACTTTCCCTTCAGCTCAGTCATGAAGTGATACAGATTAAAAAGACAGAAATGACACTTCCACTTCCTCACTACAGCGTTTACAGTGATCACACTATTAAGGTTGAGGTCAGCATGTTGGTCAGTTGAGCTAAAGTTTCTCTCCATTCAGGATTTCACTCTGTGTATTTGACTTATGCTTATTTGGATTTGGTATCTTTGGATTTGGTGTGGACATGTTTAGTGTGTTGACGCTGCAGAAAAAACCTCTGTTACTTTCTAGAATATACAAACAGTGTCCTGTTATACTAATAACTTATACTTACAAATATGTAGAGTTGCAACTAACTGTAATTTTCTCATTAAGCAGCAAATCCTCACTCTTGAGATGTTGAAAATTCAAAAGGCATTTTTGCTTGATAATTGAAATAAATGATTAAGAGAAAAACAAAATTGTTGCCCATTGAAAGTCTGTCAATCAACTAATCAATTAATTGATTGGTTTGGCTATACTCAAATTTAGTTTACTGTCTTTTGCAGCTTCTATACAAGAAATCAACAACGTTTTATTCTAATGATAATGAATCAATCATTGCAACTATTGAATCCCACTGTTAACTTCACATTAAACATTTGCTAAACATTTGCTAAAATATTCCTGGCGCTGTCCATTCCCAAATTATTTAAAATTATTGTATTTGTGAGCAACAAATAAGTGAGAAATTAGGAAAATATTTTAGCATATTTTATCCTGACATATTTGGATATAATATGGATTTTGACACATCAACTGAATGTCTTTTTCACCTATTTAAAATCTGTATACTTCACTGCATGAAGTATACAGATTATACCATATTTAATGTTGATGGCTGATGTCTGGCAGATACCTGAGCTGCTTAATAAGGTCAGTGTTGGACCCAATACGGCAGCAGATTGGTGCATCCCTGCTCGGCCTGCCATTAAGCCGTTTTAAATATTCACTGAACTGCCCTTTAAATGCCAACCTGCTGCCATTAGCACCAGGATCTGGACAAAACCTCGACATGCTAGTTAAAACTGCAATTCGGTTATCTCAGAGGATTCTTCCCCGTGGGCACTGAGCACATCTCTGCTACATCATTATCTGACAGCCATGCGTGAATGTTTCTCTGTCTATTTTCAGCTCGTTCCACCGAGTGCCCACGTGAGTAATTCCACATCTCCAGCTTGAAAAAGGTCTGAAGGTCTGAAATCTGACAGGCTGCTGCTGCTAAATATAGACGCAGTGATAAAAGATGTCTTAACTCTAAGAGAAGCTGATTAGATAACTCAGCCATTGCACGGCCTGGATTGTTGTATTTTTTAAAATTAGATTTCCGGAAGGCAAACGTGGCCTTTAAAGCAGATCTGTGGTCCAGTCCTCAAGTATGTAGTGACTTCGGCTCGTGCCTCATCTATGGCACCTAAACAGCTGTCAGTCTGATGAATTGCACTTTCAGGGTTTAGTTCAGGTGGGAAATTTGCATAAAGCACACAACACACTTAAAGGAAAGTGGCAGGAGTCGTGTTTTGCAACAGTAACAGTTGAGGTATGTTTGCAGTTGAGTGGTGACAGATCGGCCAGAGGAGCCGAGACATGTTAGCACAGGCTCTGAATGCTGCTCATCCACATCACTCGTGGCAGCTTCACCAACAGCGCCTGTTTTGTTCTGCACGGTGCATTGCTCCCTGCACTCTGGTTAACCTTTGTGTTGACATGGTCTTGGTGTTAATTGAGTTCAGCTGACCCAGACTCAGAATCCTTCACTTGCTGTCCAGATGTAATGTAATGGTCCTGTTTGTCTGTGTCTTCTTCAGGTGTGTCGTCCCGCGTCCCGGAGATCATGGCGGCCGGCACCCACTCCCCCGGAGGACCCAATGGCATAATCCGGAGTCAGTCCTTTGCCGGTTTCAGCACGCTACAGGAGCGACGCTCTCGGTATGCAGAAATCTTTAAAACTGTTAATCTGTGGTCAGTTACTCATTTCTGAAATGACAATTGAGGTCAGCGTGTCATTGAAGGAATTTATTCTCAAGCGCTGCAGCAAATCGATTTTCCAAAGCCAAGTTTAAATGATCATATCCTAAGAGAGTGTATTGATTTGGAGTTAAAGCTCTTTTGAAAATATGTTAATGATCACTAGCATTTAATCAGGGTCATGAAATGAACAGTTAACAGTGGACCAGACGTTAAATAGACATTCTATCATATGTTATTCTTTAAGGAATAAACCGACTTAGCGTAGTACTTCTTTAAAGCCAGGGGAGTTACAAATCAAGGCAGAAGGGATGTCCTCCAAAAAAACTGGATCCTACAATCCCCATAATGCAACATGATGTTTTTCATTAGACTTTCTCTGCCTGATAAATGCCTGTGTTTTTCAAGTTTCACACCCCGATTTTGTAATCAGGCTTTCGTCAACTCTCAAGCTCAATCCAAGATGACCCTCTCTACATCATTAGGGTTGTTTTCTCTGACTTTTAAAGATGTTATTTAACAGTTTTTACAGGCAGGGTGCTACTCCACATGACAAGCACACTGACCGTCATGTGTAAAATTAGTGAGGTGACCCTTTAAAACCATAAATAACATCCACTAGGATCTGCTGAATGTTAACTTGCACATATTTTTAAAGAGCTTCTGGTGCACTTCTTATCTAAATTATTTTAATTTATTCTCTAAGCAGAGATTTTAGAGGCCACCTCCCCCCATACCTCCTTCTTTTTTATTTTCTCAGCATTCATCAGAAATATGCCAGATTAAATGATTTTTTTTTTATTTTGTATGCATTGCGCTAAATGTGAACATCATCTGACCTGTCGAGCTAAGAAGGTAAATCTTACAACATTTTTACATAACTTGTGACTTGTCCTTTGATGACGCGTGAGATCTCTTGACGTAAAAGCAGTAACCATAGTAATTTCCATTCATTCACAGCCATTCATAAGACCTGGTGTAGCGATGCAAGATCAGTGATTTTGTAGGGAGAGATCTTGATGGAAAAGACAATGTATGAAAAAGACTGATGTTCAAGGATACAGACAGGGTAATATAAGAAAAGGGCAGCTACTCACTTCTTGGAAACTATTCAGATTTTTTGCCTTTAAAAATTAAAGACTATATTATCAGGGTCTGTGCCGTGCATACTCCTGCAGCTGTTTGTATCAGCACAATGATAAAAGTCCAACAAACCATTATTTGCTTCCCACTTTGGTGTTTTTTTTGTAAAATGTCCCATTCAGAAATCCATCACTGTAACCAGACCAAGATTAAAAACATCTTTCACAGAAAGAGAAGGAATTTATTGACTCAATAATCTGGTGACAACCTTCATGACGAGCCACAGCAAGTCTTAAGATCCTGCGCAGGATCTGGATTCTTAAGTGGTGATCAGCACCCTATTGCATAACCACACAGCCAACTCGGTTTCCTGTTACTTGTGTCATTCATAGCCAGAAGTTGGTCTTGAGAAGTTAGAGATAAGAGTTTTGTCTGTGTTCCTCCATCTTTGAGCCATCTGTGACTCCTGTCACTCCATCACCACAAGACAAAGCCATCTCACATCCCAGAAATATCTCTTCCGATCTTTCATCTGTCGACGCGTGGTCCTCTTCAGCAGCCCTGGTCCTGCTGAGAGAACCTATTTGAAGACTGTTCCCCGTCTTTTCTCTGTGCTCAGACAGTGAATTGGGTAATTGGTCGGAATGACTCGGGTGTGTGGGCGACTGACAGCGACTGACAAGTTACCATTCTGATAATGAGCGGGTTGGGAAGCTACAGAGATACGGCTTCTGAAGCCACTGGAGTGTGTTGGTTTGCATGCCTGTTGGTGTTATTGAGCAAGGACTTTCCATGTGTGTACCCATGAACTTTCCATGTGTGTACCCATGTGCATGTTTTGTGTGCATTTACGCATGTATGCATCCTGCAGACGTGGCAGTTTGTGTACAAGGCTGCAAATTCACAATTATAAGTCACTATGGAATTGTGTTTGCATCTATGCATATGCGTGTTTCTGTGTGTGCCCCTGCCAAGAGACCCTTGTACACTACAGCTTGCGTGACCCCAAGGCTATGCAGCGCTCTCATTCGACAGTGCCCTACATTTGTGGCAGCTTGGCTTAACTTGTGCTGTGTTCTCCTGGCACACGGCAAGACGTGCCGCCTTCCAACTTGTCGAGCGCTGGAATTGGTTGTCGCCGTGTCCCTGAGATGACTCTGGGATCATTTCATTAAGTCGAGGGAAATGTCATTTGTCAGCTAAATCTGTAATGGTTTTAAAGGCTGAAATGTGCATGAGCGGATAAAATGGGTTGATGTGAGGAGACTTTTTTTCTTGATTTGAACATAGAAACCAGGTTTAGACGTGATGCCAAAACCATTAATGGAGTTCTCAATCAACAATTTTAATAATCTATGCAATGTTGTTAGTGATTTATCAAGCAAAAATGGAAAAGCATCTGCTGATTTTAGCTTCTTAAATGTGAAGATCGACTGTTTTTCTCTAGTAGTTTTATAGTTTTTGGGCTTTGCACTGTTGGTCAAACAAAACAAGATATTAAAAGGTTTTACCTTGTGATCTGAGAAATTGGGATTAGCATTTTTCACTATTTTCTGACTTTTATCTCCTGTCAACTTTATCAAAAAACAATTGACAGATGAATGATTGATAGTCTTAATATTTGTTAGTTGTAGCTCTGCATGGACACCAAACATCAGGATATGGAGAAATTATCAGTGTGTATCAGGTTTGCACATTTGTAGTAGTGCAACATGTACTCATTAATCAACTAGTCAATCAACAGAGAATTTACAACAGTTTAGATTCATTTTTAAACAGTTTCCATTCATACATTTGAATCTCTTAAATGTGAGAATTTGCTTTTTCTTGTTTTAACATAAAAGTAAAGTGAATATTTTGTTGTATTGGACTGTTGGTTAAGAAATTGAAAAATAAGAAGATACATTTATAATGAAAATAATCACTAGTTGCAGTCATACACATTTGTCCATATGTGATACCATGTAAAGGAGCTTGTGTTGCTGCTGTTTCTACAACTATATCACCTATTGAACTCTGTTTAACCCTGTCCACATTCTCTGGCTTCCCCCCCTTGAATCAGTCACACTGTTGTTGGTCAACTGCTGGAGGACTGTGGGGAAGAGAGTGAATGTCATTGATTGCTGGGAGTGTGATTGTGCCTCGGTGTGTGTTTGTACGTTCACTCCGGCAGAAGATAAATGGCAGCCTTACGCAGGTCAAACATAGAAAGTGGGGGGGTGGGAGGCACATGTTTGCATGTGTTCGCAGATATGTGTGCATGCTTGTGATTTAGCACACCCCTGTGACTGATGAAGAGGTTCACCACTGAGGTTATGCTGTGAGTTTGTGGCCGTGCATGTTTGACAGGTTTTCGGTGACGGTATTTGAATAATATGCGGGCTAAATATGTCGGTCCTGTGCAACTGAGTTATCTTGGTGCGAACACACTCGTCCTCCATCGGACAGATGAGAAGAATTCATGCTGAGACTGGCTCAAAGGCATGTTCAGGATGTTGTAAAATAATACAGAAAGCTCATCTTACGGTGTGCAGCTGCAGGCCTGGTTATCTAAAAATACGATGGAAATCCGATGCTAAATTTCAATATGAGATGTAACGTGTTTGTGTGAGTTACACTGAAACAGAGATTTCAAAATCAGACCCTCTCTCGGACAAAACTGAAACAACTTAATCTCCCCAACCCCCAATTTTATTTGGGGTATAATCATGCTTTAAGATTTGGAGATACAGTTTCCATGATTTTCTGGGCTTAGGGGGATGTGAACACAAATGTTGCCACAGAGTCAGTTATTATCCTCCAACATGAGCCCCCTTTTTATTTGGCTCTATTTGTTTACATTTTGGCAAACTGGCACCATTAAAAGTATGCCAAATTAGTTATTAGAAGTTCCTGTTTGCAGTGCATTCATGGATGCACAGACGACTATTGCTGGATTACTTTGATACTGAAGCAAATTTGAAAACGGGATGATTTACAGGCAATTTCTGCAGTTTTACAGAGCGTCTTTTTTTCTGTGATTTCTATGCGGATGTATGGATGTTTATTCACACTGGACATTGGAGATTGAAAAGTTGCACTGAATCTAAAAATGTATGTATTATGTTTGTGTATTTCGATTGACCATTCAGTCCTCAGTGGATGTTTAGTTGAAGAGATGCTTTATTTTGCTTTTGCTGTGAAAAGTGTTGAAGTTTGAACATTTTCAACATCATTGCGCAGAAGACTAAAAGAACATTCCTGAACACAGGGGTCCCTCCACCACACTCACTAACGTGTTTGCGTGTGTTTCCTTGTGTGTGTAGGTGTAACTCCTTCATGGGGAACTCGGCCGTGCAGAAGAAGCCTCAGTCCAAGCCAAAGAAGCCCCACCTGTCAGGACACAAGGGAGGCAGCAGCTCCAGAGAGCCGCAGCCCAAAAGACTGGAGGAGGTTTACACTGCACTCAAACAAGGCCTGGAGTGAGTATCCCAGATACTGAAGTGCACTTACACTGTGCACACACACTTCACTCAGTCAAGCAATGAAAAATGTCTCCCTTTTCTATATATACAGTCATCGAATGTTCCAGAGTAATCATTTATGTTTAAGTTAGAGAGACAGTTTTAGTCCATAAATGTTTGTAATCTTTTTCTTTAATGTGTATGTTTCTGCTGCACATATTTACAGAACTGCACAAATGTTTATTACCATATGTGTTTATATTTCTGCCATTATATACATATTATTTTCTTGTGGTCTGCTTGCATTGCTGAATTCTATTACTTCTCCCTATCAGAAATCAATACATTTCCATCTTTTTGAATATGTATAAAAGTGTTTTCTTTTTTTTTTTGTCCCGCAGCGAGTATCTTGAAGTTCATCAAACCGAGTTGGATAAACTCATGTCTCTGATGAAGGACATGAAGAGGAACTCTCGCCTGGTGAGAAGCTGCACATCAGTTTACGTGACATTTTAGGAAATCGTTCGCTTTCTTGAGTCAGATGAGAAGATCGATAATGCTCTCATGTCTGGTCTCTGAATATTACATTACAGCCACAAGACAGCTTAGCTTAGATGCTTAAAGATCAATTAGAGATTAAAACAGTTAATAATTGTTCCGCAAAATCACTGTTGGTTCCATCATGTGCTTGTTTATCCGCTGTTGCTCATATCTCACAAATATTTGTGTCAAGAAGAAGAAGTCAGGCAGCTAGGATCTCTTTTCACAATTTTCATTGTAATGATAATACATCCAGTAATAATACATTAACTTTAACATCACATATTCACACATGGCAAACACATTTTGATGTGTTACAATGCACTGTCACACACACATATACACACATACAGAGTCAAGTCACTGGAAAAGGTGTTTTAATAGGATCTTTCTTTTGATGTCAGACAACTACAGTCTGTTTTGCATTACTTAAGCAGCCTCAGCTGTGCTGTCTTTCTGTACCGACTGTGTGATTGTGTGTGTGTTTCTTCTCTCCAGGGAGTGCTGTACGATCTTGACAAGGTGAGTTGATGGAGGGGAGGGGACTACTGTAACAACCACTCCAAGTTTGATGTGTGTTGAGGGGGGATCTTTGATGTTACAAAAAAAAAAGAGTTGAAGGAGGGAGAAAAATGCTTAAGGCAGAAAAAGGGAGTGAAAGGATTGAGAAATAATGCAGGAAAAAGGATGAAAGAGAGAGAAAATGTGTGATGGGACAGGAGAAGACAGCTTGAGTAGGATAAGTTGTGAGGTATCTGCATATAAAATAACCATTTAGCTGAACATTTTGCCAACTTGTGACATACATTTAATGATCATTAATGATCACAAATGTCACTTTCCTTTTCTCAGGCCTGCAAAGTGTGCCTCATTATATCCTGTAGTTTGGACATAGAAATGATTATGTTTGCACTTTTCACCCATATACAGTGTATGATATTATATTAAATGGTTGTACTGTCTCTTTCTGCAGCAAATCAAAACCATTGAGAGGTACATGAGACGTCTGGAGTTTCACATGAGCAAGGTAAGAACTGATGTGGTGGATTGATATCAGCCGAGACAAGACACTTAGTTTGGGATGTCTTGAGTGCTGTTGGAAGATTTTACATCCCGATACCTCTTTTCACTCTGTAACGTTCACACAGCCGCTCAGGAACCACAATACTGGTGCATGTTTCCACCTCTTTTAGAGCAATAGTTAGACATTTTGAGAAATGAGAAATGCTCCTCTGCCTTTGTAAAGTTGGCTTCAGGAAGGATTTTTGCTGCCAGGTTCTTCTCTGGTTTATGTGTTGATCTATTAGGGAAGTTCCCAGCTGTTTTAATGCCAGGTAGGGAAACTCTGTATACATCCCTTTGTAGCCTCCTCCCTTGTTGCCAGTCGGGGACATTAATCCCCTGCAAGGTCGCACAGCTTTGTGACTTTTCTCCCACATCCCTGTAGTCCTGTAATGGTCTCCCTCGCTGTGCGTCAAATCAGTCGTGACAGCAGGCAATCAGAATACACACACCCGAACAACAGCGCGGCTTCAAAGGTAACCATAGTCACCCGAATACGGAGGCTTTGAAGTCCTTAGGAGCACAGAGGAGGCATCTATTGGGTGACCATAACCCTTTATGTTCACATACATCCTGACAGACTATAAAAAGTCAGATGCCCATTAACAAATGCATGTAGAGATAATGCAACAGAAGACGTCATTGGACAGATTTCTCACAGGTGTTTCTGAAGGCGAGAGTGAATCTGGGTCAGGGCGGTTACTAGACTACAGTGAGGAGCGATCGACAGGGTGGAACATAGAAGAAGGGTCTGATGAGAGTGTAAATAGGTGAGGTTGTCTTAGAAACTCAGGAAATGTATCCGCGTGCACACTCCACTTTGGTTTGGTTAGAAAGCAAAAGCACGAGCGGGTTCAGTGCTTGTTCTGTCTTGCGAGGCCGTCGCAGGATGGAGTTAAAACAAACACGCTCTCGAAGCCTTTCTGCTTAATATCCAACACGAAGCTCTTCTGTTCTCTCAGGCTCGGGGCAAAAATAGATTTGAATGCACTTGTAAATATTTGAAAGAGTGACTGATTTATCTTGTCAGGCAGGTAAAAAGCCTGAAAAGTCAAAGCGTAGCTAAAAAGTCGGTTAAATCTTGTGCTCCCTGGGCTCTTTCATTCTAAATATACTCCATCGCCAAACCCTCGTCTTTTCATTGACTGTCTGGCTTTGTGCTCGTTATTGGCTGGTGATAAAGTAGTTTAAATAATTCTCAAGCTTTTATATTGAGAACTCAGTTTTTCCCCGAGTGTTTCTGTCTAACAAACAGTGTCATTTAGTACTATTTGACTGCGAGAAGTATTCCTGTAGTGTAGCACATGTGCTGACTTTTTCTAACAGAAGTATGATGCTTTGAAAATATTGGATGTCCTGGTTTTATAGGACGTCTTTAGTACATAAAATATTCATTTGAAGTTGTAATTTAAAAGAATAAAGTTTAATAGAGAAGAGAAAATGCATGCTTGGTTTCAGGAATAAAATGCCAACGCGGCCTTGAATGCCCCCTGTCTGCCCAGTAACAGCTATTGGCTTTACTCACAAACACACACACACACACACACACACACACACACACAGACACAGGACAGGTCCATTTTCCAAACCTCAGCATCAGCAGATAACTATTGAGTGAGATCAATTGTTGAGTGTCCAGCTAAGAGAATCGGCCAACCATTGAGGTCAGGAAATTAAATCACACACACACACACACAAAGGCGGCCTCATCCTTATATAAAGAGTCTCTAGTTGTGAACTGATGCTGGGGTACTTCCAGTCGGTTGATAATTAGCCTTTGAGTTGTCAGGTTGATTCAGACAGATATGTGTGTTGTATATCTATCAGTTAGAAAAGCCAGCTATGTTTGTGGGTAATTTGTTCAATGGATATATCAGTCATCCGACAATTTACAAGAAATGTCACTGCAGAAATGCCGAAGTGGGTTTGAGATCATTTAAAAACAGTTATGTTATGTGTTATATGCAATATACCTGTAGCGGATATAGAGTCAAAGTATTAACATCACTATCTGTCTCAAAAATCAAAATGTGTAAATTTTAGCATTATGAATCTGTCAGCACACTAATTGTGGCTAAGTCGTGTCTATAAGATGTAGGACAGGGCAAAACAGGAAGTGCCTGGGGGAGGAGGAACCATCATCACCTTTATATTTATCCATTTATACCGTCAGACAGGATGATGAGTACTTCAGAGATGAACACTGCTGACTCAGTCGAGCAATACGCAGGGAATGGGAACAATGAACTCCTGTGTGGAGGACACTTAGAGTACCTGGTATAAAAATGGATGTGTATAACCGTTAGATGATGGTTCACACATGTGTACAAGAGCAAAAGCTGCACATGTCCTTTACTTTATCCCAGAATAGGACAATAAAAAAA
This sequence comes from Holacanthus passer, assembly GCA_025331565.1. Classification (NCBI taxonomy): domain Eukaryota; kingdom Metazoa; phylum Chordata; class Actinopteri; family Pomacanthidae; genus Holacanthus; species Holacanthus passer. The sequence continues at coordinate 5,322,930 of JAFREQ010000002.1, read as the reverse complement.
CACAATTCACAGTTATATGTTCAGCTCTGTTCAGCAGCTGTGAGCTACAATAAGTGTGTACATGTTTGTCAGTGTTGGTGCTCAGGCTCAGGCGTGTCTCTTTGTGCAGGATGGCTGCCGTGAGGGATGACTTAACAATCGTCCATCAGCAAGTTGTTTGTGTGTGTGTGTGTTTGTGACTCACATCAGCCTGGTCTTTTGTTCCCGTTTGTGCTGCTGGCTGACTGCAGATGTCCCAGCAATAATTGGCACACATGGAGGAAGCAGGTGGCACAATACAACCGCTATGATGTCCTGCTTGGGATAGGGTCTATGGTGTGTGTGTGTGTGTGTGTTTGGCCGTTAGTTTCAGCAGGGCATCATTAAAGAGATGAGTGACAGAGATTGAAGGTGAGAAGAGCGTCTGTCTCTTCTCCCAAGAGAGAGAAATTGTGTGTTTGTGTGTTAACCACGTGCCAAATTCAATCCAGAATGAGTGTGAATATTTTGCATTAGATTATTTTTAATATAGGACCTTTTTGGTTTCCCCTTCTTCCCTTGAATGCTAATCTTGCCACCAACACACACACACACACACACACAGATCCCCAGAGAGGGGCTTGTGTGTTTGATGCTGTTTGATGTGGCCCGCCCGTTTTAATCTGCTTATAATCACTCGCCCCCTGGCAGAAATGTGTGTATACGTTTGTGTGTGTGTGTGTGTGTGTGTGTGTGCACCATTATCCTACAATCCAGGATAATGGCCATATCTTAAGAGGATTCCTGCCATATCCTTAAGATTCCGTGCTCATATTTAAAATCCCACAGTTTAAAGTCAGATATACAGTAGATACAGAGACGATCCCTTAAAACTCCCAATGATACTTAATAAAATTTTTCAAAGCCACCACTTTTACCTCTGACTGCTTTGTCAAACCACCCAGAAAGTGTTATTATTTAGTATTTTACAAGGATTAGCTTGGGAGGGGCTTAAAACACAGAAAATAAGAGCTAAAATTGATATTTCACTCTAAATATATGTGAGCACAATATTATCCCCACCCTGAGAATAATTGATTCCCCAATAAAGGTTTTTCCATAATCCCCAACTGGGTCTCTGAGCCATGCAGGTTTTGTCATCCTACTTAGCTGTAATTAATACAGGGACTCTGCCCAATAGACTGAATTCAGAATATATTTACATTTAATGTCTTTTCACATCTGGTAAGAGCTAATTAAGATGGTTCAGGTGTTTTTTATAGGCTGGTGAAATAGCCCTTTAAATGAGCACATTGGTGTCTTATTTTGTGTTTGACCATATTAATACATGTAGAAAATGATTGTTGCCGTTCAAGACAAATGTGAGCAAAAATCCGTGATTTACATTATGAAGGTTAAAGTTGTGCATTGATCCATGCTTGGTCTTCATCATGGTGGTTTTTTTTTTTAGTCTTGTAAATTATTAATTGTCATTTTCAATTAATCTGCTGTTGATTGGTTATTTAATCTTTCAGTCTATGAAATGTCAAAACAGGTTCCAGGAGTCTTCTCGCTGCTTGTTTGAGTCATTTCAATTGAGTTTAGGAGGATTAAATCCACAGTTACAAACAGCTCTATAGGACGTGTATGCCAGATATTTATCATATGCCTATGTGTGTATCCAACGGAGCATATTAGCCAGTAAGACCATTAGTGTTTCCCTTGTCCTGCTGCCCAGGCTCTCCTCTGCTTTAATGTGCATATGTTTCTCACCACACATTTCATCCATCTGCTTGTGTCGAGCTTTCGGTCTTCTCTTTGTTTGTGTTTTGCCTTTTTCCATTTCTTCTCTTTCTGGGGTGAAATGTGCCCCAGGCGCAGCAATATGCTGATGGCCGTCCTCTGGAGCGGAGCTTGGCTGACCTTCAAAAGGACATTTCCTTCAAGGCAGCGAGAGGCTATTGTAATTGGGGACAAAAAAAAATAGCTTAATTGGCTGATAATGATATGATGACTGATTGCCTGAGATGAATGATGGCTATTCATCAGCCCCAGTTTGTAAAGGCCCAGTTTTGTTACGGAGGCACATAATTTTCTCCAGATGAATAACACATTGTAGTTGTCTACTCATTTATGTGTGTACAATATTGTAGTATTTCTTGATTTAATTAGTGCAAAAGTTCACTTGGATGAAGCTTCTTTTGACTCTGCTTCCGCTGCTCGTGTTTGGCCTTGTTTTCTAGTAAACAAACATGTTTTAAAGCTGCGGACTGGTGGCTCTGAACCAGCTCCACGCCAATCAGAGGGCTGAGAATAACAGTTGTGGTTGTGTTTTATAGCTGGCTCAGCTCAGCTGCTGCAGCCCCGCCACATACACCACATACCACAGACAGACAGACGGGGCTGGGTCCCAGTCGGTGGTGTGGGGGTGCAGAGGGGGGCTGGTTGGTTTGAGGTGGGGTTGCGAGGATTGGGGTGGGTGCTTTTTTTTAATGTATATACCAAGATAAGTTATTAATAGTATCTTCAGGTTATGTTGCCCGTCCTCTAGAACATCATTGCAAACCACTTTCGCTTTATGTGCCCACCCACCACAGCAACAACATGCTCTCCATGCACATGTAAACATGTCCTCGCACACAGTCACGGAGTCAGCTCTCACAAACATGCTGACAGTGTTGGGTTCAGACACAAAGATGCACAAACAAACAGTCAGAGAAGCTGTTAGGGCGACAGGAGCCCGAATGGCCCATTTTCTCCTGCTTCTCCCTAATGAGAGCCATAAAGAGCGCAAGGCATCAATATTTCAGCGCTCTCGTCAAGCAGGCTGCAATATTTCCCTTTGATGAGGCTCATCAGAGGTGTTTTGTTTGTGCCCGGCTGCCATTCCGATCATATGTGAATTCAGGAAGCCAGAAAATTAGACAGACAGGACACTGAAAGTCTGGATGCCTGGTGGATTGTGGTTTGTGGGAGAAACTATTTTTGAATGACTCAGCAGAAGTGCATTTTGTTTCTGTTGTTTGAACTCTAGTTAGGTTTGATAATAAATGGTGCCTGCTTTCAGACACGTGAATTTCTCACCATTGGGCTCAGTATTGCTGCTCTCATTACAACATCAGCTTATCTTAATGATTTCATTCCAGCTGAAACTCCCAACATTTCAGCTCACAGCTGGGCAGCAGGATGTTGATGGACTCATTCCCTGTGGGTTTGGGTTACATCAGACTGGTGCTGCAAACTGAAATCGGGCAGACGTCTCCAAATGAGCTCTAAACGCCGTCTGTTGTTCCCCCGCTTTGGGAGTGTCCCACTGGGGTCGCTTACTGGGACAGCATGGGCGTCTGCCATTGGAGGCTACGCTTACACTGATGCATCCCAGCTCTATCTGCTCACATTTTAACCAGTTGTTTAGACCATCTTCTTATACGTTTCATCATTTCATTAATGCCCACTTTCACTCTTGGTGAAGACTGATAAAAGTCACTGAATACTGCACAAGCCTTAAGCTTTGTTGGGCATCCTTGCATGAATCCCTGTGAGATGTGAGCACATCCAGAATAATTTAGATGGCAGTTGGAAGTTTTTCAGGAGTTTTCCTGCCCAGGGATGTTTTGATGTTAACGTATGGAGGGTTTCAAACTTCAAAGACTGGCTTCATTTCATTAGTGCAGAAGTTTCTCTCTCTCGCGTGTGTGTGCATGCACTAATGAACTTGAAAGTTTGTGTATGAATGCGTGCTTGTCCTTGTGTAACATTTATTAAAAATGGACATGGACGTGTGTGTTTTCAGGTGGACGAGCTGTACGAGGCCTTCTGCATCCAGAGCCGTCTGAGGGAAGGTGCCAGCCGGATGAAGCAGGCCTTCTCCTCCTCTCCCTCCACTAAAGGCACCAAGGAGAGCATCGCAGAGGTCAACCGCCGCTACAAGGAATACACTGAGGTACTGGCATGGATCGTCTTCAGTGTATGAGGAACACTAGCAAGAATTTCTTTGCATGAAAACGTTAATATAAAGTAAAGCTATTTGAATAGTGGAGTCTGTCTGCAATGATCTAATTGTCAGACAAGTTGGAATAAATGAGGCTTTACATATGTATCTTTTCATGATTTAATATGACATCTAAAAATATAACAATATGCATTAAACATTGGGTCACACAGGTGCTGCTGTCACCTGTAAACACTGACATAGTCAACACTTCCAGAATGAGCTTTAAATCCCAATAACACACACACACACCTCATCACCTGTCCTGAGGGCTCAGACCTGCCTCCTCTGTAGTTCACTGATGACTGGCTTTGTCAAAGTCTCTCGAGATAACTTGATTACTATTGTTGTTGCTGCCTCGTGTAACAATGGGCTCCTTATGTGATCAGTCTTATCTTTCTCCCCCTCCCCTCTGCAGAACATGAGCACATTCGAGAGCGAACTGGAGAACCTGCTCGGAGAGTTTCATATCAAAATGAAAGGTGAGATAAGAACAAGTCGTCCGTATGATGAGGCAGTCATTTCTGGCAGGCACTAATGTTTACAACAATATTTTAATGAGAATTAATTTTACTGTTTCACTACCCCACCTGCTTATGTGGCATGTCTACATTCCGTTTTCAAGATCATCATTGTGCAAACAGGAAAAGCTTAATTTTGTAACAGGAAGGTCACGGCTTTGATCCCGATCACAAGAAACATGTCCATTAAAATCCATGTGCACCAATGAACCCCTACATGATCACTTATTGTAAATCACCCAGCTAAATACTAGTGTTGGCTTAAAACAAAAGAGGTTGCTTGGCTCGGCTTTATTTCCTTGAATCCTGACTAAATGTTTAAATCAAATTCCTCTCTCTGACAGGTTTGGCAGGCTTTGCGAGACTCTGTCCTGGAGACCAGTATGAGGCAAGTTCTCTTATTTTTAACACAGGGCTGTTTAGAACAACTTGACTTTCATATTGAAATACGTGTGTGAAATTTTGCTAAACCATTTAGTTAACAGTTAGGGTTAGACTTTTACTTCAAGTAGAAAAATGTAAGCTATATCAGTTTTGCCCTCCATTATTTTATTGTTTTTATTTTTAATATAAAATGATAGTATATATAGTATAAGATAGTAACTATGAGGCTGTCAAAGTTGTGTTCTTTCTCTGGCATCAGGCTTATTTCTTTGTTTTCTACACTGCCTTCCTTCATTTAGATCTTCATGCGGTACGGTCGCCAGCGGTGGAAGTTGAAGGGAAGGATCGAAGTGAACTCCAGACAGAGTTGGGATGGAGACGAGATGGTCTTCATGCCTCTCATCACTGACCTGATCAACATCAAGGTACTGTAGAAATTCAGATAAGGTAACTCGCTGACTTAACACAGTGTGGAATAAAAAAACATAATGTAAGAATCAGACATACAGCTTATGTGCAAGTTTATTTTTCATGCACAATATTTAGGACAGACAGAAGAACTGGTATTTTTATTTACTTGACCTGAGTAGTAAATAAATATTGCTTTTGGCCTCTATCAGGTGACAGAGCTGAAGGGTCTGGCCACTCACATGCTGGTTGGCAGTGTGATCTGTGAGACCAAGGAGCTGTTTACTGCCATGCCCCAGGTGGTAGCTGTGGACGTTAACGACCTGGGGACCATCAAACTCAACCTGGAGGTCACGTGGTAGTAAGTTGGCTCTTGACATTATTTTTTGGGCTTTTAGCCTTTGACAGTCAATTTAGAGAGAGAGACATTGGGGGGGAGAGGCATATGGTGTGGAACAAAGGTCCCCAGTTGAAAGTCAAACTGTGGATGTTGTAGTCATGTGGTACGCACATTTACCACGAGGCTACGTTTATGGGTGCCCCATAATATGAGAGATAATCTAAAAAATAATATATATAATAAATTAATAACTTCCCTTTCTTTGTCACATTTACCAAATTTGAGGGGAGGAAAGATGTTTGTTGATGTACACATCAATTCATAGTATCATCTCTAAATGTAAAATTGCAGTACAGATAATGAGATGGTTTTTAATTCATTTTATTATGGTGAGTACATTCAGTTTTCAGTGGTGCTTTCTATCGCTTTTTGTTTGCTCAGTCAGTATCTCAGTCACTTGCTGTATGTTAAGTTGCCAGCAAACACCTACAGCTGTAATTCTGTCTACATTACTTGTGGTTTTCTGCCATCAGGTGGAGAAACATGGTCATTACAAGTTATGGAAGTTAACTGAGCAAATCAATTATCCTCTGTGACATAACCAAATGAATGAAATCACTTAGGCAGCACATGTAGGCAGACGTGGATAAATCACATGGAGCAATCACAGTAAGTGCCTTGTTGTCATTCCCCCATCCAGCCCCTTCGATGTCGAAGACCTCACTCTGTCGTCTGGCAATGTGAGCAAAGCCACAGCTCTCCAGAGGCGAGTGTCAGTCTACAGCCAGGGCACGCCGGAGACCCCCAGCTTCCAAGACACCTCCTTCTTTGTGAGTTCAACACACAAACCGCCTTTAGCTTCATTGGTGTGGTGGGAGACAGAGGGTTTTTTTAGTTTGTAGAAATGACAAAGGCAGCAAAAACAATGTAGAAGAACATTACATCTGAAATTTGTTTTTTGAGCTTATAACTGGGTAAATTGAGGTGAAAGAGATGACATTTTGTCTTGTGCACCTCCATAGTCCCTGCGCACTAACCTGAGTCTGCATCCTGCTATATGGATATTTTTATCATGCTATACATTTTTTCCTGTTGATGCATCATGCTTATGTTTGCGACAATGATGCTTACCCCTAAACTAACCCTCACCCATTTCCCTGCTATCCTCCTCTCCTTTGCATCTCCACATCAAAACCCCTTACCCACACTCTGTCCTGCTCTACACGTTTATCCATCCCCTCCTGTATCTCAATCACCCGCCCTCACTTGAAATACCCAACACCTTGTCCTATTTGCCTGCGTGCGTTGTGTAAAGAAGTGGCGGCCATACCCTGTGGAACGCCAGCGCCTCTCCTTCCTGCACATGCTCCGAGACACCCTGCTAGAGAAGCTAAGGCGCAGTCGCTCGTTTGGTGACCTGGCCTCACTTCGGCCAAGGCCCAAATCCAGTCTGGAGGTCTATGTGAGTGTGTTGTGGCCCCCCGACCCTCCTAACCTAACTTTTGTGTGCCCCCTACCACACAGACATGATGAGGATGGACTCCTCTGCTGCTGTGGACACACTTGGGCTTGTCCAGTCCCTTTCGGAGGGCTGCAGGATGCCATGTGTGGCTGTTTGCATGTTTCTTTGCATGACATGCTTTAAGCTGTCAGTGTTTTTGTTGTGTTTTTCTACTGTGATTCTGTCTTGGTTAAAAGATCAGGTCATAAGAATTTAGAGAGAAAAGTGGAATTAGAGTGGACTGTTTTAATTTATTTGAACCGTTTTGTCTGTCATCTCTTTTTCCACTTGAGAACTTTTTCTTGTACTTTCTTGTCTTACATTAACTGATTTCAAGCTATACTTCAATCTTCATATTTCATCTTTTATATTACACATATTTATTCCCCTGTTTCTTCTTTCAGTCCACTTTACCAGATGACGTCTTTGAGAATGGCGGCTGCGGCGTGGCCGAATGCAAGCGTCTCTCCTTCACCTTCTCCGACACCTCTGGTTCCACACCCAGCCCCAGCCCGGCCCCGAGCTCCCACTCCCCAGGCCAGTCCAACCCTGAGATCACAGTCACTCCTCCAGAAATGGACCCCTCACCTACACAAATCCTCCCAACGAGGGAGGACTCCATTGCAGAGGAGCATTTAGTGGAAGAAGAAGAGGAGGAGGAGGAGGAGTATGAAGAGGATGGGGAGACGGGTAGTAGAGGAAGCAGGGCCACCAGCGCCAGCCTCGCCAGCGATGAAGCCGAGGTGGCGGATGACTCTGAGTGGGAGCGCACAGAGTCCCAGCGAAATTCTGGCTCCAACTGTGGTTCAGCTGCCCCGTCCCTCTGTTCTGACGGCCACCTGTCCACAGTGGCTCCAGAGGACGTTTTCTTAGACCACACTGATGAACTGAAACCTGTGGAACTGGACACAGAGGAGGCAGGGAGCCTGACCAGGCAGCTGGTGAAGAGGCTGACTTCATCAGAAATTGTGCCACCGAATGGGAGCTCCACAGAGGGAGGAGGTAGCCTGGGCTGGGCAGGAGAGGGAAGCAGGGCTTTCCTGGAGAGCAGCCTGGAAGAGGCCATCCACAGCCTGCTGATGAGGCTGGAGTCTCTCACTCACCGCTGCAGAGAGCTGCAGGACCTGGAGCAGGAAGTGATGCGTCTGGAGGACCTGTTGAAGGTGCCTGAACTATTTATTTTCATTACAGTACTTTCAAATTCCTCATCAATCAAACAAAACAAAAATTGACATGCAAAAAGAACATAAAAGTCTAAAATTGGTTGGGTAATGTTTAGAAAACTGTGTCATCTTGTAACAGACATCAGCAGAACTTCTACTGTAAACTGGACTTTTATTTTGAAGAGGTTGTCCTCTGTAGTGCATCTAATGCACTTTGAGGTCTTAAAATTACAGTATATTCAGAATAATCTACTCTCTGATGAAGGTAAAGATTAAATTACAAATAATTGACTACATATATCAAAAGTGACAAGTTAAGTCATTCATTACCTCAAGTAATTTGAGTACTGGAGCCCTACAGTGTTTTTGATCTCTGGGTTTACCTAAATAAATGCTTATCACAGAACCACAGTACTACTTAAGGTGGAGAATCACCTAAAATACTGACTGACTTTGATTCACCTTTCAAAACATCAAGCAACAGACTTTGAAATCATTTTAGCCCCATGGACTGGACTGTGGGAGATAAAGGATTTATCTAAGTAAAAACTAATTAACGCTCCATTTCCTCCCTCCTACCACCCTTCCTCTTCTCAGTGTCGACTCCCGGGTCACAGGAGTCGCTCTTCCAGCCTCAGTCTGACAGTGGAGAGTGCCCTGGAGAGCTTTGACTTCCTCAACACCTCTGACTTTGATGACGAGGACACTGGAGATGACAACACCATCCTCAGCATCCCGCAGAGATCTCCGCTCTTTGATACAGACGGAGAGAGGATTGGGTGAGTGGAAGACAGACGTACGCACTTTGTGTCAGCTGACACTGGCACAGAGTCCATTTTGTTGTTGTGTCCTGGCGTTTGGCTGCTGTTTAGAAGTCTCATAGCAGCTCTCGATTGGAAAACCATTTTATTAGAAGTGCAGTAGGTGACTGTTCTGTGTGATGCTGCTGCCACTCGGTGGTCACTCTGGGTACTTGCCTCTCTTAGGGGCCAGCATCCAGAAGCTAGAGGACACCTAAGTGAAGCCCTGACAGAGGACACGGGGGTGGGTAACAGCGTTGCAGGAAGCCCCCTGCCTCTCACCACTGGAAACGAGAACCTGGACGTGGCGATCGTCATCCACCTGCAGTACTGTGATCACCTCATACAGGTGGAGCTTCTTTTCACATCTGATCATGTTTTGGAGGACAAATAATAAGTGAATAGCTGACATTAATTCAGCTTGTTAAAAACATTGTAATGCTTGCGGCTTAGTTCTTTGTTTCTTCCTGTCGTGGCAGCTGTTGAGCAGTGGGGTGGGTGTGTGGCAGCGACGCAGTCTTCTCCTCAAACTGTCTGGACAGACTCAGCTGTTAGAGGAGCTGGCAGAGATCAGTGTGGACAGACTGGGATCCATTACATCTGCTGCTGATGGTAGGTACCAACAAGCCAGAACTTTGTTTACCATGCAATGACTCAAGAGTAATCTCACAGTTCAGAACAGTCTATTTGTTACATTAAGTATTGTATGAAAAATTCTTACCGTGCAGCCAAAAGTTTGGTTTGTTTGACCTTGTGTTTTTTTCTCTCAGTTCTCCCCGGCCTCGCAGAGCGCCCACAGCTGATGACTCTGTGGTCAGAGTGCAGCGGGTCTGCAGGACTTTTCCACACCACACTGGACAGAGTGTTCAAACACATGAACCAGCGCTACACTGCAGTGCTGCAGGAGAGACACCCACACAGCGCAGACACAGGTTGGATCATCGCTGTTTTCTTTCTGCAAACAAGCCAGACATTACACTGAACATTATATCTTTTTTTGGTTATGACACAGTCTTCTTTCTGTGTTTTCTAAAAACTGAGTCATTAATTTGGTTTGTAAATGAGTTTTATATTTGTCCCTGAGGGGAAATTAGATCACAGGAGTTGCTAAGAATATATTGTGGTTGAAAAACATTAAAAACATAATATTTGTAACTAAATGGAACAAACTGTGAATCCAGAGTGGCTATGATTGTTTTCAGTGGTGGAATGTAATTAATACGTTTACTTAAGTTAGTATACTTTAGTACAGATTCAAGGTACTTCTACTTTACTTGAGAATTTCTATTTTATGCAACTTTATACTTCTACTTCACTACACGTCAGAGGCAAATATTGTCCTTTTTTCTCCATTACTAGTTTCTTTTGGATTACATTTTTCTTACCCTTCCGGTCCAGTGAAAGCCACGGATCTCCAAATAATTTTTCATGATAAACTGCAGGTCTCTGACCACAGATTTCTATCTCTTCTCTCCAGTGATTGGTGTCGTAGTGGGCGAGATGGTGGACAGGAGCGATCTGGTGGCGGCTGCGCTCTCCCAGGACGTCCTGACTGTGTTTCAGTTCCACAGTTACATCTTACAGCATGAAGTGCAGGACATGGAGACACACCTGCTGCATCTGGCCAGAGAGGGTGAGTGAAATGAGTTATATATTTATCTGTTCAAATCCTATTAATACTGACTCTACTAACTTGACTCATGTCAAACCCTTTGCTACAACTCAGGATAAATTACAGATATTATACAATATATATATAAGATTCATTTTGTACAGATTCTCACCAAAAAATACCATATTTTTTAAAGCAGATTAGTTAAACCAATTTTTACTTTTTTGTCCACAAGCACTCAAAATTTATTATAAAGTCTGACCTTTGCAATAAATAAATCTTTTGCTACATGGATATAATGGAAAGGCTTTGTGTAACAGAAAGTTAATAGAAAATGTAGCGAGAACCCACAAAAACACTGCGGATTATGAGTCATCGTGGAGGAGGAAAAAAATATGGTTGAACAATGGAGTGGTTTTTTACAAAAGACTCACCCCTTTTTACTAGATACATTACACAACACTGACATAATTCCTGGATTTTTTAAAAACAAACTGATATGATATAGATCAGACACAAACTATGGCTGGAGTACAAAAAAAGTCTTGATGCTCTACAGATTACTCTCGGTTTAAATGTTTGACGTGTGTGTTTGTGTCACACTCAGATGTGTTTGCAGAGGCTCTGTGCAGTGGGGATTACTCTCAGTGTCTAGCAGAGCTGGAGGAGGTGCCTGTGTCATCCCTGTGGCCTAGAAACAGCACCCTGAGGGCCCTGGCCTCCCTGCTCACTGCAGAGGACCCTGAGGTCAACAAGGCAGCAGCCGACTACCTCTCTTCCGGAGCATCACGCAGCCACTTCAGGACCAGAGTGAGTAGAGCTGAAAGGAGGGGATATGTTTAAGAGATGTGTGTAAACATTTTAAATAGTCTTGACAGATGCTACAGGCCATGTTTGAATGTTTCTGTGTGTGTCTACAGGCAGTGGAGTGCTACACCCAAGCGCTGTCAGAGGCTGGAGGTCAGAGCCAGAGGGCAGCCTGTTCAGCTCTCAGCTGTCTGCAGGTCAGTGGCCTCTATACTAAGATAGATCCAGAGGGTTTTTTTTTTTTAGGTCTGTCAAAATATGCTATATGTATGTTAAAAAAAAGCTGGTGGCAACTGTAACTATTTCTTCACTATTTACTGGCCATGAGGAGGTCTTTTCCTCAAGTGACTCCAGTGTAAGAGATACAAGACAAAACACACAGTCCTTCAGGCTTCAGCAGTCTGAGTTCGTCAAATCAAATCAAAATGCACTAAATTCCCTGTGTGTTTGCTTACTTTCTAATAGTTGCATGTAGGTTTGTAACCAAGATAAACACTTGATTTGGCAAATGAAACTGCTTCACATTAGTTACTGCTGAACATCAACATGCAAACAAGGATTGATTGAAGGGAATGATTAGAGCAAGCCATGATTCTTTCATTGAACACTACATGTGTATAGGGCTGCAACGATTATTTTTATTACCAAAGCACTGAAGAACATTTTTGCTTCAAAAATCACTGAAATGTTTGATGGACTTGCTTGTTTTTGTTCTTGAGTCTTATTCTAAAAATACTACTGGTCCATCATGCAGTGTGAGAATTGTTAGGTACAAAAATAATCTGTTTTTAATTCATCTTAAGTGCTGTGATACCTGGGGAGTTACATAATGTAACGGTACCATTACGTATGTGTCATAAAAACAAATAGGAAGTCATTCTAACCAGTGGTTTTCTGTCTGTCTGTAGGCAGTGGAGAGTATCAGGGCGGTTGTAGCACTGTGTGATTCAGCTGATGAAGAGCTTCGCCACGTCGCAATTGAAACCCTGCTCACATTTGGTGAGTAACAAATTCATGGAAATCAAATGTTGCCCTTTTACAAATCACCATTATTTCTGAATTCTTTCTTATACACAACTGCCACAATGTGTCTTATGCCAAATTTGTTTTCCTTTGCTCAAAGTTTTCTTCAGGCTTTTCTTTAGAGCTAATGACGCAAACTGGATTAGACAAGTTATTGGTCTGAAAAAAGGCAATGTTTCCCCCTACTGGGTCTCCATCATATCACTATCTCCATATATAATAATATATGCCTTGACCCAGTAAGGGTGAAGTCTTGCCTTTTCTTAGTCCAATAAAGTTTTTGAAGCTGGACTCCAGTGCTCATTTTCCATTAATTTGTACCACACCTCGCTGGCCTTTATCATGAAGCTAAGATATTTTTACTGCAGGCATACCGTTGCAATCTGAGAAATGGCGAGTTATTTGTGATCAGTGTTTCTAGATAACCCTTGTGTTTGCGGCAGGTGAGGAGGGGCGGCTGGCGTACGAGCAGCTCGACACAGTGCCGGGGGAAATAATCCGTCTGGGGACAAGGCGAGGAAACGCCGTCACCACTGCCTTCTGAGCCGCCGTGCCACCGAAAAACATCACCAAGGACATCTCAGCCCAACCTCCGAGGACAGCACTGCCCCTCAGCTTAACCCCGCAATGCACACCTCACAGGGCTGTTAATGACCGATCACTTTATCGATCTGCTTTTTGGGCACAGACTTGCGGATTCCACACCGCCACATTAGATCACTGTTTTTACTTATACTGCCACTTAATAACACTTAAATAACACCAAACAAACTGTCTTATCCGCAAAGGCACAAAAATTATACCCATCTTGCACATACACACCTTGTTCCTCCATCATCTCCACTTTCACACACCCCCGCACCCCCCCCCTTCCTCTCCCTGCTTTCTGAGCCAGACAGACCGGTCACATTGAGTTTAACTGGAGAATTTGACTGGACACAAAGCCGCTGAAAGCTGCTCCAAAGACTGTGGAAACTGGAATTTGAGCAATGCATCTTCACATAACTTCTGTCAACAAGCTATCCACCACTGCACACAACACTTGTATCACTTACTCACTGATTAAGTATCACCTTGATTGTTACAGAGTCAGTTGTGTCACGCAATATACTAACTATGATCTTTGTATAATCACTGTTTATCACGTTTTAGTTGGTGGTTTTGCATTAGAAATGTTTTCTGGCGCTTTCAGAAGATTTGCACTGTTGTAAGGCATGTAAATATGGCATATTTTACACAGCTGGTGTAACATATGTGCTTGTATTTAAAATATATTTTTAAGTTCTGTTTTCTAGTACGTTCCATTTTGAGTTTCAGGGATTCTTGTATGGTTGAAAGATGCGTGTTTTGTGGCAGGGAGGACCATTAATAAGTTGAGAATGGCTTCTAAGAGGAGGTTGTGGTTTATAAGCGCAAGTTTAACAGCAGTCTTGAACAGATTATGACCTCAGCTATCTTATCCGTGGAGGAAAAGGAAACTCTGAAGGGTGGAGGTGAAACAGGTCAGCACAGTGCACAAGGTTGACTCACTCAGCAGTTTATATCGGTGTTTTCTCATATTTGCAGTTGAACAAGTGCAATTTTTTCTGTACATACGTGGCTCTTTTTGCACCGAGCTGACACGAGAAGACGTTTGATAAAGTCGGCTTTGACCATTTGAGCCTTGATGTGGTCGAGCCGGCAAGTTCCACAAATACACTCTTTTTTTTTTGTAAATGTATTTTTCCTACCAGGTACGGAGCCAGTCGAGGGCAATAAATGTGGTTTAGGATTGCGATCGTGCACTTTCTCAATAACTGTGCAGAGAGGAGGATCTTTAGGGCTGAGTAAAGGTGGAGCCTCAGTTTTTGGTAACTGCACATTCATACAGTATGTGAGCTAGTGATTAGAAATTAAGCTTTTGTTATGAGAAGCTGCAGAATGAAGTGTTCTGTTTGGTACGTCTTGGGTCTGTTTTATTTCCCTGCATCCTAACTGTAACGTGGGAAAACTGACCCGAGGTAAGCGTCTGATTCCAACTTTTCTCATTGTAACTGTACTACTGAGTCTTGTGCTAGTGCACGGCGACAAAACTCACATTTGTTCACACATCTTATTTATTATTTACTCCTTGTAATTCTAATATTCTTTGGAGTTATACTGTAATAGTGCAGATGGCATTGTTGTGTAAATGAACTGTATATTTATGTTCTATTGTGGAGCAGGTCTAGTATTTGAATTATTGTTTATCTTTTAAAAAGGCCTCCATGTTATCACCATGCAAATGATCTCATGCTTAACTTTAATTGGAGTTTATTTTGAATGAGTTATATTAGATAAATTATTATTTTGGAGATTAAGATTTGCTAATAGTCTAATAGAATTATAGATTTCTTTTCCCTAAAAGGTCCTAAACATAATGGGACGTTATATATTAGAAATGTTACTTTATTACTAAAGAGGATTTACTGTAACCAAAGCAAAAATTAATTTTAAAATGGTCTTTTAATAAGAGCTCATAATTCATTAAGGAGAATGTATTTTCAACACATTTGCATTTTGGCCAGAATACTCAGACTTATCTTTAGAAGCACAACTTAAAACTAAGACAAACCCATAATATATGAATCTTGTCATTTGGTTCTAACTGCACAGTCCAAAAGCCATATTGATTAAAAACAAGTGGTAATATTTTTATGAAATGTATTTTTTCTTTTGTATTATAATCTGTAAATGTGTGAAGTTGTTACTAAAAGCTGAAGATGGCATCAAGGTTTTTTTTTTCTATACATCCTTTTGCAAAACATGGTCCATATTTTAAGTTACTTTTATTTCTTCCATGATGTGAATAGCATTACAGTATTTTGGTAAAGTATCTAATTCTCCACTCATTCTGCATTGGTTCATTTTTATTTTTATTTTATTTTTATTTTTTTTGGAGTGAGCTACTTTCTTTTTTACAAACTTGCGGTTTACCAGTGTTAAATCAAGTTGATTCGTTGGCTGTTGAATTCCTAATCACCACAAACTACAAGTTGATATAATGAGCAACATCTTTAATTATTTAGAGAGTGGTTTTAAGAATAACTTGGTACACTTTGCTGAAATTGATCTTTATCCATCTCTGTGGTCAATGGCTTCTGTACTGATCCATTTAGTTGCATATTACTCTTCTCCATTGTCAGTATTTCCTCTGCTCATCAAAGGTTGCAATAAAGTTTATTTTTGCATAATTAAACCTACAAAATTTTGGGGGCTTTTTGACTGAAATGTCTGTCAAGACCAGCATTTGTCATTTTGATAGCACTGTCTTTGTGTATTAGATTAGACTTCAAATATTCAGCAAAGATTGTCACAAAAGTGGAATACAGGAAAATGCAGTGTGCTTTGATTTTACAGATAAAGGACAACTTTAATATAACTTTGGCTAAAATTAAATCCTATCATTCATTGTCCAGATAATTGTTTATAACATTATCTATGCAGGGGAAAAGGTACAGGAACACAAAAACCACCAAGCTCCAAGCAGACACTTGTACTCCCTGAGAAAATCTACAGGAATTTGGGAAAAGGAAAGTAAGGAAATCAAACTTACCTTTGACAAGACTTTGATTGTCTTAAGTGCAGAGTGGGACAACCGGGGCTCTGCGAGACAGGAGGGCATAGCTCAAAGCTCGACTTAGACAGGGAGGTGGAGCCAGGTCATCTGGGAAAAGAACGATCTGATCACCACAATAACCGAGGAGAAGGTTCTTGAAGCAGAGAATCTGGAGAGCGCGACCAAGCTGAAAGAGAAAGAAAAACTGAGCTCACTAAAAAGACTGACAAGGAGAAGGCAAAGATGAAAACGGAGGAAAAGAAAGCAAAGAAGGAGAGAGCTGAAGGGGCTGAAGGAGGAGAGAGACAAGCTAGATGAGAAAAAGAGGAAAATGAAGGAAAAGTAACGAGAACAAATAGAGGAAATAAGGAGAAATTGAAAGAAGAAAATTAAGAGATACTTAAGAGGAGGAAAAGAAAAAGGAGGAACATCTTTTTTTCCTGCCTTCACCACCTTCCCCAACAACATTGCCATCCCTTTACCCCCCACTACCCTCCCTCCCATCCCCTTACACCCGTTCTTCTGTGTGCAGGTTGCATATTGTATGATCTTGTCATTTTTTAAATATGTAATATATACACCTGTACTTCTATTACTTTTACTTTGAAAAAGGTTACACATATTTACCTTCTTTGATTTCCTGCAGACATAGATGATCCTTCATTTTCACCTGAGCACAGTATGAAGTGATTCTGGAGTCTGAAGACTTTACTGCAGCTGATACCTTTCAGAGAGCAGACAAATCCTGTCCTCCATTGATTAAAGTTTAGACCTTCAAGTAATTCATCTGGTCTAGATTTCAAGAGTTGGGTATTTGATATCAAGTCAAGATGGTAAATTTCATTGAATTTTCAACTTTGACCCTTTACACTGACAAACTCCAACACTAGAAAGTACTCAAGAAGGGCACTAATCCATCAAGTTTACTGGTTTAAAGTTACAAAGTTGAATGAACTTTACAGGTTTGAGGAAGAGAATAATTAGAGTATATAAATAATTTTTAAACTTGAGTTATTGTTTAGTCATGTATTCAGTTAGATTTTTCTCTACAGAGGTAGAAGATGTACTCAGATCTTAAACTGAAATGTAAGAACTAAATATCCTACAATTCCACAGAAAAAAAAAGTCCATATTAAATTGTTAGTGCTGATGCAAAGTAATATTACAGTTGGTTGAGGTGGATGTATAACTACATAATAGTTTGTTAGGGTCAGGCCCCTCCATAGGGTCACAAGATAAATCTGAAGGGTCATGAGATGATTAATGGGTTAAGAAATAAAAGCTCTACTCCAAATTTGTCTAACCTTTACTTTTGGAAAATGTACAAATTGACCTCTTTCGGCCTCAAACACTGATTTGATGAAACCAAATGAGAGGTTAGGTGGGAACAGCCACAGCATTCACAGGACTGAAATCCATATTTTTTTTTAAAAAGTGTTTATTTTACATATGCCTTATATACACAATTATGCCTTGACATTGCACATTTTTACAGCGTAAACCAAAACACTTTAGAGCAAATGGGCTCAATGGACTTTTCCCCACAGCAAACATTTTGGACTTAGTCATAGTAGGAAGAGCATAGGTGACTGGAGAGTCTTGGGTGATGCTAGATGCCACTAATGCTGCAGAATGGGATATGGCAGATTCCTGAACAAGAACAAATGTCTGCAGTTGCTTCAGCTGGTGACAGCAGTCTGCCGTACATTACAGTAGACGAACAGTTAAATGGAACTTCACTCAAGATTACTCGAAGATGGTCTTGGGGCATCCACATGTCACACTCCTGCAGAATAAGAGACTGTCTTGCAAGCATCCGACTCAAGCTTCAAAGCAGACACATCGCCCAGAGTCAGCTCAGGATTTGAATTTACACCTCTGCTTTTCCTACTGAGACATGTCAAAATATCTGCTGTGGGGAAAGAAAAAAAAAAATCCTATACTGGTTTAGTTTTGAAGGTCTCTTCACTTGAACTGACAACTTAACCCAAACACTGAAGTTGTTGTAAAATAAAACTAGCCTCCATCTGTTTAAGGCTTTAAAATATAAAACTGCAGGCATTTCAAAAATGAGGCAGTTTGAAGTACACAGATCACAATGAAGGTCAATTTAGTTAAATGGATGACCACTTGTTGCTGTCAAAGCAAACTGGCTAAAATCTGCTGACCTGTGTAAGCCGGTCAAAGTCCAAAGACATACATGAGATGTCTCAGTCAATCTTGTGCTCCTGAGAGTCCAGCTTGTTCGTGGTCTGAGGTCCTTCTTCCTCTGCATCACTCTGACTGTAATCAGACTCTTCTTCCTCACTCTGACCCGTCACCTCACAGTCGTCGTCATCCTCGTCGTCATCCTCATCGTCATCCTCATCGTCCACGTCAAGGGCCATCTCCCTCAGTTCCTCCAGATTGTCTGGGCTCTTCCCAGTCAGCCTCTAAAAAAAGACAATACAGTACATCAAGTTTACACACAAGTACCAAGAGGGGTCCCTCAAAGTAGTCTACATTTCATTTTAGGTTTACTTAATTATACTTCTTTGTTGCTCACTCATCTATACATGTGACATTTATACACTCTAAAGTAAATGACTAAGGAATTTAGCTTGAGAAAATATGCAGCATGGAAACACATACAGCAAGGCTTGAACTCAAACCAGGTCATCTACAGTCTAGGGCAAGCTTGTCAACTGAAATGGTCACAAAATGTCACCGGACATCAGGACAGATTCTTTATACCAGTGTGCCTACCTCAATCATATCAGCCATGTACTGTACGTGCTGTGCCAGCTCCTGCAGCTCTTCATTTTCACACTTGAGATTTGCTATCCGTTCATCTTTGGCCTCAATGTCTTTGTGCAACTGGTTTAAGAAAAAAAAAAAAAAAAAAAAAAAAAAAAAAAAAGATTGTGTCATTAGGTATAACATCAAGCAGACAAATGCAAAAGCAGAAACATTGCACAATGGAAAAACTGAACCACACATTAATAAATCCTCTTTGGAACAATGTACTTTATAAAACTTTATTAAAAAAAAAAAAAAAAAAAGGTGTTGAAACACTGGATTAGGCCCAACTTTCAGATCTGCAAATAATTCGAATGAGTGTAGGTTTCATTATTCATGAACAGGTGCCTCAGAATTTCCTTTGGAAAGGCAAATACACTTTGGGCTCATTTAGGTGCAGAGTTCCATCCAAATTCAGTGCCAGCTGAGTTGGAGCAAACTAAGGTTGACATTGTCAGTGGGAGCGTGGGAACAGCTCAATTGACAGCTAAACATTAGCCATCTCTTAATCATCAACTCACCTTCTCATTCTCCTGTAGAACATTGTACAAGGCCTTCCGACGCTCCTCGGCTACCTCTTTCCAGTAGGTGGAAGGAGGGGTTTCTACAAAAGCAAGATTAGTTTAAGATAAAGATCATTTTCGGGGGAAGATTTCACAATTTGTAGTATGTAGTGCATTGATTAGGAATCCTACATACCTTTGACCATAAGTTCATATGCTTCAGTGGACATGCCATCTGTCAAACACTGGGTTTCTTCTGTTTGTGTGGATTTGACTTCTACCTTCACCCTCTTTGGACCTCTAGTTTGCTCTGCACTCCATTGTTTCCGTTTAGGAATGACCTTACCCATCTAAAAAGACAACTCAGTCAGGGGCAGTTTTATGTCTGGAAAAACTAGAGTGTCAACGGAAGTTCTGATCTAATGCAAACTGGAACAATAGATGCCCAAATCCCAAATAGACACCATAACTCTCAGGAACACGACATTACATACCTGAGCTGACCTTCCCAAATCTTTGTTGGCAGCTGAGGGTTGGAGAACCTGCAGGGTTTGTCTTGGAGGTCCCATTGCTTTTTGAGATGGTGTGAAAAAGCTCTGGAAGACAAAAACCAGTGTTACCTAATCACATGAGAATGATAAACAAAGGCAATATCCTAACCCCTTCCCAGGTGAGTCTTGAGAAACTCAAGACTGAGTCACATGGTTAATATGACCCGTGTTCTCATTTTCAAAGCTTCTATTCATCAGGGCTTAGCATCACTTTGCACACTTTAGTTACGCTGTCTCCATGGGAGAGGGCATAAGTGAAGTGGTTTAATAACACTGCTGCCATGTGCAACAGGCCCACAGGTGTGGGAACAGGGGCACAGTTTAATTTCCAACCACCGTGGGAAAGTTTCTCTCAAGACTCATTACAGAGCAGTCAAACTCAGTAAATGTTTGAGCCACAGCTTAACAATGCTCGTGTGTTTCATGCATATACAAAAGAAGGTGATCTTTAGCAATTGAGCTGTGTGGAGACAATGTGAAAATCTAATTGAGCAGCCTATAACTCAAGCAGTTTCAATCAAAACACTTAGTTCTTCGTCTAAATTGTAAGAATGAGACAAGACAAGGCTTACTTTGCAATACAACACAGATACAGTTCAAGGACAAATTGGTCTGAGCAATTAGTGCAGATTCAGACTTCACATCTGAAATTTCCCCACTGTGGGACAAATAAAGGTATATCTTATCTTAAAGTAATAATTGGTCAACAGTAAAACCATCTCACCATGCAATACATTTGTCAGATGAATCTCCTTTTATTGAAATTTGAATGATGGCACATACATTCACATGCTGTGCTTGTATTGATTGCTCATTTTTATTTCTGCTGTCTATAGAAATGTTTTGAAATCTGAAGAGGAAGTCGTGGGCATTAGTACTGCGATAGAAGGAAAACGTGATATGAGACATTCCTCCTTTCAGTTAAATTTGCCCTTACCTTTCCTTTCTGGTCTCTCCCTAATAGGTAATGAGATCTAATCAGCTGCTGATCATGTCAAAATGTGCGACTGTCTCATCCACAACCACCATGAAGATATCGTGAAGATATCTTGTGCATTATCCCTTGAAAATCTACCCAAAACTTTATCAACTGTTGAGTTTAAATAAATAAGATAGATACTAAAGTGAATCAACACACTTCAAACCATGAACTAATTACAGTACTCACCTTTATATTCTCATTAGACTGGTGGCTGGGTTTGAACTTTCCACTGAAACTCATTTTCTTTCAAGAGACCTGATGAGGAAATAATTAACATAACATCAGTACACATTCAAGTAAACAGAAAGTGACATTTGAGATAAAAAAAAAAATAGGCTAGTTACAGAGTTAGGATAATAACTTGGTGCCTTTTAAACGTGTGTTACTTAAAAGGCGACGTCATTAACTTGAAAAGACAAATTTAACGTTAAATATGTGGCCATATCTTTAGGAAACGTTGTCGTACAAAAGACGCTAAAAATAAGCCAATTCAAGCGAGCACGGTCGATGCTAGCACATAAGTATCAACACTTAATGAGCAAAAGCTGTTAAGACAATTAAATTAACACAACGTTAAAGGAGACAAACATTAAACCGACTTACTGTTGATGAGCCGCGCCCCGTTGTTCAAACTGCTTTTCTTTTCTGCCGATCTCGCGCCAGGAGCTTAAATACGCCCCCTTAGTCACGTGATAAAGGCGCCAATCACGAGGAGGTGTGCTTTTCTCATGTTTTCTTTTTTTTCCCTTCTTCTTCTGTTTGATTTCATGGCGGTTGGCGGTATCCATTTCAGTTGCATCACTGCCATCTACTGGATTGTAACAACTTCACAGTGAAAAGCATCCACAGTGTCCACACAAAATGTTTTTTGTCAAAGAATGTCAAGTGCATAGTACATATAATTTTGCTATTTGTTGATTCAGTGTGTTCAGATGAAAGGTAATACGGTGTGTAAGCTCTGGGTTATTTCTGTTAATTCTCAAATCAATATTGCTGTGCATATCCCAATTCAGTGCAAATTCTCAGAGCAGAAATTTTGACTTCTCATATGAGAAGCAAATGTGATTAATAACATGAAAAACTGTTCTATTCATTTCCACAGTAAGGCACCTCTGAAACCAAACGGCAAAATGGAAATCAGTCATTTATCTTATTTTTACACTTGTGCTTTTCAACTGTGACACATCAAAACGTTGAGAGTTTATGGTGAAATCTGAATGATGGCACATGCATTTTGCTGTGCTTGCATTTAAACCCTCTAATATATGAGACATTTTCATTTCTGCCATCTGTAGAAATCTGTAAGAATCAAGAGTCAGTCGTGGGCACTATTACTGAGACAGAAAAGCCCAGTAATTGTGGAAAAGTTGGTAAAATTACTTTGGCTCCTTGTTGATTCAACTCACTTTTTGCAGTCCTGACATCTCCAAGTTTTCCTCCTGCAAACATTCCAATCACGTGTAGATCCTTAAAAATCTGTTTGTGTCTCAGCTATCATCCCCACAAAATAAGTCTAATCTTTCCTAATTTTCTGACAGGAGTCACTTGAATAACTACTTCGCTTCCCTTTACTTTCAATTCCCCTCATAACGATATTTCTAATTTCGATATCTACTTCCTGCTTCCAAAAGCCGTAAACCTGATTGTTTTGTCGCGCTGCGCTGTTGTTGTTGTTTTTTTTCCTCGTGCGGTCACATGTCAACACACGTCACATCTTTGTAGTTGACTGCGCCGCCATTTTGGGGAGGCTGTGGACCGACCGACTCGCTCGTCTTGTGCCATTATTAGCTGCCCCCCGGAAAAAAACATACAAAGAAACCAAACGGAAAAACGTTGGACGACACGCCGTTAAATATGGGCCCGCCGGGAGACAGAACAACCCACATGTCGACTGAAAGAACGGAGGATTTCAGCTGGATTGTCGATTTATCTTGACATGGCATGCAGCAGGGCGAGCCGGAGGTTGTGACGACTGAAGAAAAGAAGAGAAAGAAAACAAGCGAACACCTCGAAACCTCAGACGTGGAAAGGGGGGATTTTGTTTAGCTGTTTCGCCATTCAGCGTTCGTCGTTGTCTGGCTAATCGATTCCCTTGGCTGATTTTATTTTCGTCGATGTAACGTTAGTTGTTGACACGACTGAAGCTAATCGATGCTAAAATGCTGAGCACGAGCAAAACCAGCTAGTCAGTCGAGCCTGCAGGTCTCTTGACTCTCTCAGCTCTGGCAGTCACATTGAACCGGACGAGAAAATGTAAACACGTGGAAAGATGAATGTACGCCAGCTAGCTAACCACACATAGGCCTCAATTAAGCCAATCAGTCGGAAGATAAGATGTAGCTAAATCGTTGGTTCACTACTAGCTAGTGTTGGAAGTGAATGCCTAGATTAGCTTGCTAGCTCACCTTAGCTAGTGTGCTAAAAATACGCCCACATCATGACTATAAGCAGTGGCAGCACCGCAGGCCGTGGGCCAAATGAGAGGCAGTAACAGTCAAGGAAATGTCAAGGTACTTTCGCAGTAGTCTTCGATGTTACCCGGTGCCAATATCTCCTGGCATCTGTATTTACCTGCCATGTTCGTCTGTATCCCCAATCCGTCTGTAACACGCACATAACGCAGTCTCTACAGAGAAACACAAACACAAAACGACAGCCATGGATGAGGGACTTTGAAATGACCCAAACTATAGAATATTTGTCTGCTTGCTAGCCTCTGTACTCCTCAAGTTCACTAGCAAATAAAAAAAAATATACAGCCTTTATGGGTTTTCACAGTAGCAGCCGTTTCTGTTGATTTCAGTAAAGACAAGTTGGTCAAATTTGAGTTGCTCTTTCATTTAAATCTGTTGTGATCCCTTGCCGATGGCAGGTTGAAAAAAAAAAAATTAGGCTTAAAAGTCATGTCTTAAAACATGGATTTCTGAACAAGTCGTAAGGAGATGTAGTCTTAGCTTGAGGATCATTCCTCTCCTCAACACTGCCCTTTTACAAAAATTAAAAATGACCTAGTTTTGTTTCTGATTTGTTGACCTTTTTCAGTTGGTAGTTAGTGGGTAATTCACAGATCTAGCCTAGAGTTGTTTGATGCGTTGTTTCTGCAAAGGGTAGCTAGCTCCATCCTTTATCCAACGTATAAATACAGTCGTAGAGAGAGTGTAGCCAAAATATTCTGCACAAGCGAGGAAGACACTACCATCAAAATCTAACCATGGGGGACCCAACTTCACGAAGAAATCAGACAAGAAATCGACTTCGAGCTCAGCTTCGGAAGAAAAGGGAATCTTTGGCTGATCAGTTTGACTTCAAGATTTATATAGCCTTCGTTTTCAAAGAAAAGGTTTGTCAGTAAAATGGAAGAATACAGTAAACTACACTCTGCTCTCATACAGCATTTGCTTATTACACATTTAAATGTCCAATTCATGATTGTTTCTTAAATGACTGAGGCAAAACAATGACTTAATATGTGTGTTCGTATGTGTTTTTTGTCATTACAGAAGAAGAAGTCTGCACTTTTTGAAGTAGCTGAAGTGGTGCCAGTGATGACCAACAATTATGAAGAAAACATCTTACGAGGTGTGCGGGATTCCAGCTACTCTCTCGAGAGCTCGATAGAACTCCTGCAAAAAGATGTTGTGCAACTACACGCCCCCCGATACCAGTCAATGCGAAGGGTAAGTCAGTGCACAATGTTAGGAGGGGACAACTTGAAGAAGACAATCTACAGTTGTGTTTTACATATTTCTTCCTTTTCATATCTGTAGGATGTGATAGGCTGCACACAGGAGATGGACTTCATCCTTTGGCCACGCAATGACATTGAGAAGATTGTCTGTCTGCTGTTCTCCAGATGGAAGGGGGCCGATGATGAACCCTTTAGGCCTGTTCAGGTCAGATTACTCAGGCTACAAATGTTTGAAGCCTGCTGTTATTTTGTCTCTAATTAGGGCTCAAAGTAATGATTATTTTCATTATTGATTGAATATACCAATTACTTTCTAGATTAATGAATTGTTTAATATAATGTTAGAAAACAGCATAAGTTGTCGATCACTTTTTCTGAGAGTCCAAAGTAATGTCTTCAGTGTGTATCAGCTATCCTTAGCCTGGGTGTAACAAAATGTACTTCTTGGTTCACAAGTCTATCCTCTGATTTACAGGCCAAGTTTGAATTTCATCATGGAGACTATGAGAAGCAGTGCTTGCATGCTTTGGGTCGTAAAGACAAGGCTGGAATGGTCATGAACAACCCAAGTCAGTCTGTATTTCTCTTCATGGATAGACAGCACTTACAGGTGAGTCTGTCTACTGGAATCATAATGATTTGATAAACTAAAAACCTCAGACAGCCTCCCAACACGCTTCACCACAAATGCTCTCTGTCCACCTCTTTTGCAGACTCCTAAAACCAAGGCCACAGTTTTCAAGTTGTGCAGCCTCTGCCTTTACTTGCCCCAGGACCAGCTGACCTGCTGGGGTGTGGGAGACATCGAGGATCACCTCCGCCCATACATGCCTGATTAGGGCTTCCTGCTCCACTCAGCCACATAGGGAAAAGCCCTTCCCCACCCTCCTGCCTAAGCCTTCAGAAGCAAATTGATGTACTCATCTTCACCCGTTTCCTTTTAAAAGATTTGAACTTGTGCTTGGATCTCTCCTTTTTTGTTACCTACTCGTTCTCCCCTCCCTGATCTGAAGCTGATTCAGTTCCCATCCTTGTTTTTTCCCCTCACGCTCCCAATGTTCCTCCTCTTCTCTCTGCCATTTTTGGATTGGTTCCCCCATTTTTTTTTTATTTCACCCCTTCTTCATTCCCTCTTACTCACTCATCCAATTTTGTTTATTTGAACCTGCACGAACATTGATTTTGAGTGGTTGGTTGTTCTCTTGGAGCCGCACTGTCAACAGCACCGGTCATTGAAGGAACTCTTTATGTTGCATCAATACAGGAACAAACAATACACAGGTCTTCACGGTGGTTCTCAGATGGACGTGTTTTTATATCCTTGTTGTCATAAGAAAGGATTGTTAAAGCTTGTTTGTAATGTCAATGGGGTTTCTAGAACAACTTTACACAATCTTTTGACCAAGGGACAGGTGTGAATAGGCGTTAAAACACCTGTATAAGCAAAGAAAACAAGATGAACAATATTTGTCAAATCATATGGTGTAGGTATTGCTTCTTATAAACCGCCTTAGTTTTTTTGCTGGACTTTTAAAAAAATGTTTTGGTGTCATTTGCTTTCCTCTGAAACATGCTAGGCAGGCCTTTGCTAAAATCTCAAGTGACTTGAAAGGCATTGTACACAAGGTTGAGACATGTTGGTTAGATGTTGAAGGTCGTTGTCACCGGTCAAGCCGTTCATGCACCATTCATTTAAGCTACTGAAATCTGATGTTTTATGTTTTGTTTTATTTGGGATGTGGGTTGGTGAGAAACCGATATGGTGACATACTTAATGTTTAACACACCTAACAAAAGTTGCTGAAAGCTAACCGATTTCTTTAATTTGACCTACTAAAATTAAGATAATTAGCCACCATGCTCATCAAATTAAAATTGGGTTT
The DNA here is from genome assembly GCA_025331565.1 of Holacanthus passer. Lineage (NCBI taxonomy): Eukaryota > Metazoa > Chordata > Actinopteri > Pomacanthidae > Holacanthus > Holacanthus passer. Next base: position 5,296,460 of record JAFREQ010000002.1, on the reverse strand, counting down.
TGCAGGCTTTTTATGTCAAAGAATATGAAGTACATAGTACATATAATTTTGCTCCTTGTTGATTCAGTGTGTTCAGTTGAAAGGGTATAAGGCGTGTAACTTCTGGGTTTTTTCTGTTGATTCTCAAATCAATACTGCTGAGCATATCCCAATACAGTGCAAATTCTGAAAGCATAACTTTTGTCTATTTGTTTTATTGCATGTGCATGAAACAGTCCCATTGATACAGTAGTTAGGTCAGGATAGACTCGTGACCATACAGTTGTTAGTTTCTCTTAAACTGTTGATGATAAAAATGTAACAGTGGTAACAACAAAGGTCATTAAGTAACCAGACATGAGAAGGATTTGTATTGTCATCACTATTTACTACATTTTTGCAAACTATTTACAGTCAGGAATTAGTTTATATCTTCACCCATATTCCCATGTTTTGGCAGTACCGTACAGTTACATTATATGATTTACAAACAGGCACAGAGAGGATGCAGTTTAGCTGCTGCCAAGGTGTTTAGTGTGTCTTCCTTGTGCAATGAGCTTCCCCGTGGCCTTGTTGGTGAGGTCTACGGTGGCAAACGCCAGCGTCCGTCCTTGCTTCAGAACCTGAGCAGTGATGAGAACTTCCTCTCCCATCTTGGCAGCGTTCATGTATCTGCAAGACATTGACGTTTGTTCCTCGTCATTTCAAGGTTATGAAGTTAATCTTCAATCTGACGTGTTTAACACACTGAAGATTAAGATTAAGGCCACCCTCAGTGGAAGTGTGTGTGAAGTTAATTCTTTTTAAGACAAACTGACGCCACACAAATTTTCAGGGGGCCCTGAAAACCTTAAGAACATGGGGTGAGTTTACATTCTACAACTAAAAACTTATTATATGCTGATTGAAGTATTTTTAGACCCAGTATGTTCACATTTGACCACTTCAAGGCCAAAAAAGTAATTTAATATAAATAAAATGTACAGAAAACATGACTGCACAGTTAACTCAAACATGAAATTAAAAACATTTAAGAGAGGTTATGAACCCTGCATTGCAATCTGTAGTTACATTTGTGCACTTGAGGGCTCATATATCTAAATTCCATAGGTTAATCTATAGGTGATGCCAAAGGTTTTGGGGATCAGTGTGGAATAAATGGGATCTTTTTCTAGTTCATACACTCACGTTATGTTCATGTCCACACTGACTCCTGGTGCTCCCCTCTCAGAGTTCATGATCGCCACGGTGGAGATGACATCGACCAGAGTGGCTGTCAGCCCGCCGTGAAGCGTTCCTCCCCGGTTGGTGTGCTCCTCTCCCACCCGCATCTCACACACCAGCTTCCCTGGGACGGCGGACAAAACGTCCACCTGAGGAAAACACGTTTGGCAGAGCAACAGTAAGGGCGTTTGCTAGCTAAACAGTTTTTTAAAAAGGTAAAGAAATGTCGCAGAACGTGTATGTTTACCTTGCTCAGGACTCTGTCGAAACCTGGACAATCTACCATCGTTCTCATTATTTGTTTCAACGAATTCAAAGATAGTGAAGCCATTTTCAATGCAACAAAAGTGACCAATGTCAAACTTCGGTTTACTTCAGACCGGAAACTATTGCGTTCGATAAATCGTCCGGGCGAAACTTGATAATTTTGACAGGTTGTGTACTTCAGACCAATAACAGCCATATGAGGTTATATTAATAAGTAACTTTAATATTACATTATTATATATTAATATATATTTGTTGTAAATGTTGAGCTGAGATGTACAGAAGCAAAAACTGTGGAAAAGATTAAAATAAAATCAAGGCAAGCAAGAGAAGCAGCAAGGAAAGAAAAAAGTTAAGGGGGAGAAATCTAATAGGAAACACGATGAATATTGTTTTTTGTAAGGACGACATTAAGTTCTTAGCATTTCCGGCTAACTGTGCTGCTGAGCCGGAAATAAAATGTGAGAGAATATAAAAGCTAATGACCCGATTTAAAAAAGAAGAAGGAGGAATACATTTTGTAACTAGCAAATTCGCCCGGAGGTCTTTCACTGGTACACCTGCGATAACTTGCAGGGAAACATGTAATAATATTTACGCTTTACGCGACTTCTTCTTCTGTAGTTTTGTAAGTAGAAAAGATGGCTTCTACATCCGACTCGGACAAACCATCAGTTTCTAATGTGGAAGAAAACAGGAGTCGCCTCTGCGATGAGTTTGCTGCTATAGCAGGAACCGACAGCGCTGTGGCGCAGTGCTACCTGGCTGAAAATGAATGGGAGATGGAGGTAAAGCAGCAACATCAGCCTACATAGCTAGGATACTATTTCAACTACACACAGATGTTACAGCTGGTGGTCAATGTGGCAGCTTACATTCAACAATCCTGACCTCGTAATTCACTTATTAGGCCAGACTCTAATGCTAAAAAGTGCTAATGATTGTTATGATTACATGAAACTCTTCAGATAGTTGGCCATTATTTACAATACGTGTCTCTTGTGTTTCAGAGAGCTTTGAACTCCTTCTTTGAGGCTGACATGGAGAGTGTGTTTGAAGTAGAAAACTCCCCAGAGAGAGAGACTGGCCCCAAAACAAAGAGGCAGAAGGTTGAGGAAAAGCCTCCAGTAGACTGGTAAGTCTGCCATCTTTCTTTTCTTTGTCACAAGTTACTGTGTGTGATGAGATTCACCCATTCTGTTATAGCCAGCCAATGTTTAATAACCCTAAATTAATATAGTCCTGAAAAATCTCCAGTATAGATTTGACTGAAGGCAGTCCAGCTTCCACACGCAAACCCTCAGAAGAAGATGATGATAAACTGTCTCTGATCTCCTGGAACGTGGATGGACTCGACACAGACAACCTCGCAGAACGCGCCAGAGGCCTGTGCTCCTTCTTAGTCTTGTAAGCTTGTGTTTATACATTGTTACGCTTTGTTGGCGCCACTTGATGTTTCATTTGTGAAGGCTAATCCAATCTTCTTAAAACTGTTGATATCAGGAGATACAATGTGTAGCTCAAGGATGCTGAGGTCACACACTGGACAGCCTCCCCTGGTTATTACAGAGTGGGAAGGCACATGATATCTGAAAAGTGAATCTTCTCTTCATGTAGATACACTCCTGACGTGGTGTTCCTACAAGAGCTCATTCCTCCTTACGTCCAGTACTTGAAGAAACGGGCTGTCAGCTACCTAATCATTGAAGGTACGATATGTTCAAGAGGTCTTTTTCGACAAACACTGTTTGACATGTCACAGCAGGAAAAGCACAAGTGTGATTAATGATAATAATGATGACTGAGCCTCATTTAGCTGCTTCAGCTTCAGGGTCCTGGTATTGAGCACATTGTCTTACTGTCATGACTTACTGGGACAACAGAGTCATTGTTAATGTTTATGTATTAGTTAATGTTATTAGTGACACCTGTATTTTTCCAACTGTAAGCCATATGTCTTCTGTGTAAAGGAGCTATGATGTAAGTATTTGTGTCTATGTTGATACACATTATGTTGCATTAAATACAAAAAAGGCCCCACAGCTGTATTATACAGAATATGGGATAAAGTGTGATGGAGCTTAGCAATTAAAACCGTTCATCTTCTTAACTTTTACTGACCAGGTGGTGAAGAAGGTTACTTCACTGGGATGATGCTGAAGAAGTCACGAGTCAAATTCCAGGAGAGTGAGACAGTAACTTACCCAACCACTCAAATGATGAGGAATCTGCTTGTAGCTCAGGTTCATGCGCACATTGTCCTCCAAATATTCAGTGTCATGTGCTTCAGTTCAGCTCACCTTAGTTGACACAAAGTTTGATTTTTCTCTTTGAAATAAGGTGGATTTCAAAGGCCAGAAGCTGTGTCTGATGACGTCCCACCTGGAGAGCTGTAAAGGCCACGCAGAGGAGCGGATGAAGCAGTTGCGAGTGGTGATGCAGAGGATGAGAGAGGCTCCGGACGATGTCACCGTCCTGTTTGGAGGGGACACGAACCTGAGGGACTCTGAGGTGAGTCGTTTGTCTTTGCATCACACGTGGCTTGAAAAAATATGTGTAATGGCTCAAAAGACATCTGCAAACATGTGATAATATCAACATCATTATTGCTGTGGTCTGTCTCAGGTGGCCAAGGTGGGTCTTCCCTCCAGTGTCTGTGATGTGTGGGAACGACTGGGAAAGCAGGAGCACTGCCGCTACACATGGGACACCAAAACCAACAGCAACAAGACTGTTCCTTACATCAGCCGCTGCCGCTTCGACCGGGTCTACTTCCGCCCGGCTACCAAGGAAGGCGTCCCACACCTGGCCCCTGACCACATGGCCCTGGTGGGACTGGAGAAGCTGGATTGTGGACGCTACACTAGTGATCACTGGGGCATCTACTGTAGCTTCTCTGCTGGGTAGAAGTATTCAAAACCTGAAAGACAGTTAAACCTTTTGTTTTAGATCAGCTGCTTTAGTTTGTTTGATTTGAGTTTTACAGTCCTGGTTCAGAGCTCGTCAGTGCTGTGTTCAGACCACAGTAACACTTTCTTTGTGAATGAAGATATTCTGACCTCATCTGAGGTTGGTTAGCTGTAAATCTAGATATGATTTGATTGGTTGAATTTTTATCTTCTAATCTGTCTTTTATTGGAGTTTCTGCTCAAGCTTTCTCCCTGTGCTTAAAATGTTTCGTCAACATTTCATAGTTGTTTTCAGATGGTTTGTATTTCATAATAAAGTCTATTGTCACATTATAGGAATGAATGTGATTGATGATAACAGCTATACTATATTGTAGTCTAGAATATTTTACTCTGCTATGAGAACTCTCATATGGGCAGCACTTTGTGTATGTAGTACTGGCTTCTGACCACTAGAGAGCACTACAGAGTTGAATTGCAATTGTTAAAAAAAGGAAATTTTCAGATGACAGTCCAGGGTTCAGTATTTACAATAAAAATTACTCAAATTCAATTGGTTTGAATCTGAATGGTGACTCCAAATTCAACTTGATAACCACTACATCACTGTCATTTAAGCTAGTGGCCCATAAACTATAATCCAACAGCAAATTCCATCCTTCACAATTGTGCACAAATATGAAATCAATCACACATCAGGGTGATTCTGTTCATGCATTTGCAGTTGATTTAAGCCACTGAAACATTTATCCTAAAATATATAATATGGATAGTGGAAAAGTTTCCAAATGGTACAAAAGTAGCTTCAATTGTCACAACCCACCAAACAAAAAAATATGTTTGACGGAACAAAACAGATGTAGAATGTATGTATGTTAGTGTGAGAAATGGATGCCGTATTTTAGTGGGTGTGTATGTGTGAATGTCAGCCTTTTTCAGAGCAGACATTTTGACTTGTAATAGCAGGAAAAGCTTTCTGTTAACCTTGTCAGTGAGCAGGGTCCAAAAAAACAGTACAGCTAAATGGAAGCTGTCCTTATTTATATTATGAATGACACCTTTGCTTTTCCTGCTATGTCATGTAAATGTCTGGTGTGAAAAAGGCCTATTGGATTGATACTGTATGTAACGATTTAATAGCACCTATAATCTACATTACAACCTTAGTTCTACCCCAAACCAGATGTAACCTCCTCCTTGCCGTCTCTGCCAACACGCTGTCAAGACGTCTCCCTCACCTCTCCCTGTAATGCACCCTTCAAATCTAAGAGTGTGTTTTCATGTTTGCTCAGCGAGCAGACAGCACGGTTTTTACAGCACAGTCACCCACAGTGAAGAAGAGCTGACCTTAGGAGAGGACACAGATGTGACTCTTCCCTGGGAGCAGGCGTCATCAGAACAGGCCTCCCTCCCGCGTTTGTCCCCCGCTCACTGGTTCCTGATTAGCAAGGACACACAAGCCAAGTCTGTCTAATGACTTCACCTAAAGCCTCAAACATTAAGAATGAGCTTTCTTCTTTTATTTCCCGTGAGCATGAGTCTTGTCATACAAGGTCAAGTAATCAAAATTTAACCAGTTATGCCACAAATCTGACAATTTTCTCATTTTCTTGCTCTGTTCATTGGATAAGACAAATTAAGAACTGAACCTTTTGATAAGTCAAAGGCAAAAAAAAATCCAGATTTGGTAGGTAGGCTTCAGTTTTAAAAAGGGCTGCAACTCATGATTATTTTCATTTTGAATAATCATTCCATCTAAAATAAAAGTTCAAAAATAGTGAAAATGCCCATTACAATTTCCTAAATCCCAGGATGATGTCTTAAAATGTTTTGTTGCACTAAAAGTCCAAAACACAAAGATATTCAGTTTAGATTCACATTCAATAAAGAAAGGCAGCAAACACTCAAATTTGAGAAACTGGAACAAAGGACATTTTTACCTGAAAACTGACTTAAAGGATTAATAATAATTCTAAAAACAGTTGCAAATTAATCGAGTTGAATAAATGTTTCAGTAGTTTTATGTTCAGGTGAAGTGGTTTAGATATATTGAATATTCTTATGAAATTAACTACACAACACAGACAATATACATAACAACATACAATAAAAATAAACTGGTCTCACGTCTGAGCCAATGCAGAATGGGTGTGGGATGGGAAAAATAACATGTAAACAAGTGTTAGCAAGGGAAAACTAAAGAGGCTGAGATTCTTATTGAAACCTGAGTACTGTTTCCCATGGTCATCCAGAGGTGCACTATTTTGCCCTATTTGTGCACTGAACAGTTTTCCCTCTACGGTATAGAAGAGGAGAACAGCGGCAGGTCATAGATGGTACAGATGGAGGCAACAGCTGTCTGGGCCAAGAAAGTGGTCATGTGATCTATCCATCTGCCTCCAGCAGGATCCCTCTGCCAGAGGCCAATCAGCGTTTCCCTCCTCCACAAATCCATAAACATCCACATCCACATCATAAGTTTCCCTCTGGAAGGCTGCGTGGACGTATTCCAAGATCATTTCCCTCACCCTGTTTTTTTCTCTTTTACTATTTCACTCTGAGATGTGTTTTTCAAGCACCGACAACCCTCCCAGATGTATTTTGGGAGATTTCCTCCAAAAGCGTAGCCCTCAGTGAGAACTAGGGCTTTCATTTGAGGCCCGTCAACACGAATGTTCTTGGTTTTGTGTTGGACGTATCCGTGCGCTGGCGGGGAGGCTCTGGGATGAGGTTTGTCCTTTCAGGCAGGGTTGGATGATGACGGATCGGACGCAGATCTGACCCGAGCCCGGAAGAGATCGGAGGGTTGCGTGAACAGCAGACGAATCTGTGCTGCAGCTCCTGGAAACAGATGGAGCAATAAAATGCAAGAGGAGTCTGGGCTGTTACAGTGTGATTGATCGACTGTGGCTGGGGTTTTGTAGTTTGTGCTGTATGTGGGGTGTGAGCAGACGGCTGTGAGCAACATTTCCGCTGTGTGCGTGTGTGTTTGCGTGTGGCACAGCACTGCTGATGAGCAGAATCTATATGGACCATGTCTGTCAGACACCGTCCACTCAAACACCCACCTCCCCCTGTACAGATAGCTTGTCACAGGCAAGGCAAGGGCAAGCGTAAGTGGTGCTCCACTCTCTATCACCACCGCCACATCCATCACTACTTCCCTTCAAATTCGCTGTGACAAACTGCCCCAGAAGCCAGCATTATTTCTGGCCGTACAGTGCTGCCGCTGCTGCTGCTGCTGCATATTTGAGGACTGACAGTTATTTAGAGCTTTGCAAGATAAGGGGAAACCTTCTGAGCGAGAACATTTTGTCTTCCATCGCTCTCAAAGGGTCGAGGTGGAAGCCAGGTAGTATTTAGAGACTCATGCAAGGATTTGGGGGTTGCAATGTTGGAGGGGAAATGGATTTTACAAAATGGCAGCTCAACAAAGATAGAAAGCTTTTCGATGCATTTCTGTGAAAACATCTGTTGAGAGGTCTGAGTTTCCCCACTGATACCAGTTACTTTAGGCAGCTTTTTCCATCTTCAATAGCAAGGTTCATGGAAAGTTTAATAAAGGCAAACAGGGACCAGGCTTCACTCAGTATTACATAAGGTATCTTGACCTGTAAATTATTAAACAAAAAGAGGAGTGGACTGGATACAAGTGTCTACATTAAAGAAAAACTTTGACATTTTGGGAAACACAGCTCACTTTCTAGCCCATTTCAAATTATTGTGCTAAGCTAAACTAGCCTTACATTTAACATGCAGATATTTAGGTATAAAGCTCTGCCAGAAAGCAAGTAAGCAAATTTCACAAAATGTCAAGATCAGGGTTAATTCAAATTAATTACTATCTGCAAAGAGTAAATGCTTGAACTTTCAAAATATCATCAGAGTGATTATTAATCCTTAAGTTGTCATTAAAGGGGAATTCTTAAAATATACAAGCAAGTAAAAACAAAACCTTTGTAACAAAGTCGGACAGGTTTTATTTTCTCTCTCTCATAAATAACACTGAACAAGCATCGTACAGCGATAAATATCAATATTTATACACTGTAAAATTCTCTGTATTACAAAATACAGCATATGTGTAATGCACTTGATACAGATGGGAAGTATTGCATTTCATAGCACCAAACGAGACTTGATCCTGTAAGTTAATGGTATCACACTCTAGAACAGCTCAGGTGTGCAGTTACATGCCAGATTCAGGTCTTGAGTGGCTGTCTATGAAATATACTTCCCTTAGGAATCAGTTGTTGCATAACTATATCTAAGTTAAGTAGAGCCCACCTAGGAAGAACCAGAGTCTTTACTGTAAAACTGCTCATTTGTCCACCATCTCATGTTTTCAAAATCCCAGTTGAGAGGCTAAAATATTATGAAGTGTGTCCACGGTGGCCCAAGTTTCATGTATCTGATTTTTGCATTGAACATGGTGTAACTTCTTTTCCCATGTCTGAGCAGAACAGCTTCATCGAGTCACACTTTGTTTGGAGGGTAGGGACGTTTCCTAAAATACGTCACTGCTGTCAGGTGAAAGACTTGTGTATTTACAACATTTTTTCATCCGGAACTGAGAAAAACTAAAGTGAGAGTACGTGAGCAGATTTTATAAATCTCGCAGCCATAAAATGTACTCATCCTCTCTCCAAGTAAACTTTCAATTCAAGTAAGAAACTGGAAAAATGTCTGGCTTGGATTCAGAACATTTTTAAGCGACAGGAGTAAGTGGGTTTGGGGACTCTCCAAAGAAGGTGCTACCGATCTGAGCAAGCTGTTCTGATCCCAGATGTTTGTGTATCCACATCATTGGCAGCGCAGAAATGTCCATCAGAGGCAGCGGGAGGTAACAGGCAGGTTTAACACCGTAACACAAACCTGGGAACATCGATACTCGACTTTACAGTGGAACATGGATCGACTAACAACTTGATGCAGTTTTTATTCACTTTTGAGAGAAAAATCTTTAACACTGGTAGTAAACAGCTATTCCCAGCACTTGGCTTAAGATCTTATTGGTGGGACTTCCATCATATTCTTTTTTGCTTTCAAACATTATTGCTAAATTCAGACAGGAAGGGGCCCTTTCAACCAACGTCTAGCATGAAAAAACTGGACTGACAGCGTGGAATGTGTTTGGGAGAACATTAAATCTGGCTTTGAGGACAAAAAAAAAAATAGTACAAAAATTAAAATGAAACACAAATACTTGTGCCAGTATTACAAAACAGGCTTTTCTGAACAAATACAGGGACATAAAGATGGATATTTCATATAGGAGCCCTTATTATTCCTCAATCAGACTTTGTCTGAGGAGCAGCATCACAATAATTCATGTAAAAATAAAAAGTATTATCACATTCATCACTTAGTGTCCATGATGTGTTTGATTGTCGGCTTCTGAGACACATCACTTTCCACTTTAGACCAACCAAACCCCTTCCTCGTTTAACTTATCTGTATGAAAATAATATCTGTCTGTTGTAGTGGACTGTGAAAAAGAACCTACAGCATGAGAGCTCTGTTGTTGTATTATTAAGCGCTAAAACACAAAAATTGTTCACAGATCATTTCTATAATTATCAGCAACATTAAGTAATAAAATAAATCTTAAGTCACATGTCGCCTCAGCTCAGGTGGGGCCAGTGTCATGGCGTCTGATAAGCTTTATCAAATTATGGCACCTAAAAAAAAAAAAAAAAAAAAAAAACCCCAGCCTCTTCTTCTCATCTAGCTTACTTGTCTATAATGTAAGTAAAACCTTAAATAAATACAGACTTAGGTTTGTGTTATTTTATATAAGTTTCTAATTAGTTTGGTTTCAGCACTGAAACATGACATTCATGCCATTTTATCACCATTCTTCATATTGCACAGAATTGTCAAAACTATTATCTTAAGCAAAAACTATGTAATAAACCTAATGGGTAATCTCACAGCCAAATAAAAATGTAAAACAAAAATCAAAGTGAATTAGAAACACTTACAGGAAAGCTTGACATCTCAGTTTCAGTTCAGTGTGGGAATCTTTCTGCAGCAGAACATGTGGCCGTGCTGCAGAGGAGCTGATCAAGCTGCACTTCAACTTTCCTGGCAGAAACATTCCTGAGTCTCCTGCTGTGAAATCAGCTCTCCTCTCCAGCTGCTCTTATCAAAACTGCAGAAGCGCTAAACTGATCTCCGGGCAGACAAGGCCAATTCAGCTGACGTGGTCATAAGCCAGCAGAAATCACACAGTCTTTCCATAGTCCAAAAATAAGACACTTGAACATAAATGAACTGGACTAAACAGCCAAATCTTTCAAAAACTATGACTAATGCCCTTATTATTTGTACTGTGAATTAGCATTGGATGTAGACAACTCATAAAATCTCTGACAATAAACAAAAACAGATGTAGTATGAAAGAAAGGTGCATAGGTTGGCATTCTTTTGACAGTGAAATGGAAAAACAATTCCTTGGTTCTCTAGAAAGCTCCAGATTGCACATTCATAGTGTTAGCAGGCAGTTAACGCCTAGCTATTCTTTTTAATGACTCACTCACTCACTCAGTCACCTCTGTTATCTCTATACATTATAATTTCATTGACATCTCCTGTAACAGAGTAAATGTTAAGTACCTTAATGAAAGTAATTGAAAAAAACTAAAACAAAACCTCCCAAGATGTTGTACCGCAAAACCATTTCCATCAGCACCGTTTCTTCAAAGGTGCGTGGTCCCACTCTTCTTAAACACCGTACCGACTAAAGACGTACGCTTTCAGTGTGGTCAGAATACCATGGTGAAAATAATACGCCACCGACGTGTTTCAGACACCGTCTAAACTCAGGCTCTGCAGTCTTACAATTCGGTGACCAAGTCGTACGAGCTCGGGTGTCGATTGGCGGTCACACCACATTAATGCAGTTTCCTCCGCCAGCTGTCGCCCTCTTGCTGCAGTAGGTGAAGCCGCCGTGATTGGTGGAGGAGCCATTCATGCGTGACGACTTCAGCTCCATCTGGCAGGCGGCGATGGCTGCGTTGAGCTCAACCTGAGCCCGGTGCACGACATAGAACATCAGGCCGATGCTGATGACGATCTGCACGAGGACAGAGGAGGAAATGTGCTCAACACTCAAATGCACACAGCAGTCATTTCTAGTTTATTCACTTTTGTCAAAATAGTGTTCAGGTCACAGTCAACACTTCTGACTCAGCTGGGAGACCTTCAGATAGACCAAGCAGAAAAATGAACCAACAATAGTAGGAAATCGGACTGAATAGAGCTAAGAAGCTAGTTTGCTACTTAGTAAGTTTCTAACTAGCCATCTGGGACTGATTTTGGCACATAGGGATGCAATCTGATTATTTCTCTCCTGATACCAATTCAGATGCCTCAAATCTGGGAATCTGCCAATACTGACACCTGATCTGATACAAATGCTCTCTTCTTCCCAAATATAAACTCTGTATACGACACTGCATCAAACTCATTGTGATCATTTCAATTTTAAGTTTAGTTCAACATTTTGGGAACGTTAGATGAGAAGATTGATACCACTTTCATTTCTGTATGATAAATATGAAGATTAGCTTAACACAAAGACCAGAGACAGGGGGAAACAGTCTGGCTTTGTTAAAAGGTGACAAAATCTTTTTACCAGTCCTCAAAAGCTTAATAATTAACAAGCTATGTCTTGTCTATGTCTATGTCTTGTGTAAAAAAAGTTACTGTGTCCCAAAACTATTCTTGAAAAGGTAATATCAGGTCAGGATTGCTATGGCATTAAAAACTGAGTTGACGGCCGTCCGTAATTTAATAAAATTAACTGATGGTGGAAACAATGAATTTTTTAATAAATAAATGTTTATGCATCTATGATGTGTATCCTGGTTGGTAAACAACAATAGTAGGAAAGAACAGGGTTTAGCCAGCTATTCCAAATGGAGTTTCCCATCACCAGTGTTAAAAAAAGGCTTCCACGTGTTTCAATTTGGAGCTTTCAGTTCTGTCTGAAACACTGATACCTACTTAATCTTAAACGGACCCTTGACCTCTGACCCCTGTGAAGCTGTCAAATGTTGCACTGATCCCTGAGCACCTGTGAGGATTACGTGAAGCTGAACAGGTGCTGGAGATATGGTGCCAGCTTCAAACGACCTTTGGGTGAGCTGAACAGAACAGTGGGCATATTTTGCATATCTACATAAGGCTTAGCATTCCTACTCGAGACGTTTACGTAACTAAAGACTTAAGGAGGGGGACAGATGTCAATGCTTTTGCACTAAGAAAGGTTTGACAGACTTGGTTGATAAGACATATTTTGATAATGAAGAAGGTGGAAAAAAAGCACTGATCTGCCAAGACAACATTTCACTTTCAAGTTTGAGGGTGGGGTCCAGAGCTCCGTCACTTCACTATTATCCACAAGCACTGCAGGTTCACTTATCACTGCTACGCACGTGGCAAGAGCTAAAGCAAGTTTTTCCTGTTGCCTTTTCAATGGCTTGGTGGACTGAATAATCTAACTGGTCAATCAATGTGCTAATGATTTTCTACGGAATCTAGCTCATGCAGCATATGTGAAGGAATAAAAAGATTCAAACTCAGACATGATACTAAACATATTTTAAGACCAAAATGTGAAATCCAGAGCTACTTCAGGACACTTAGGAATGAGTATTTATCACCATCAGCTCACCTGCAGGCTGAACACAAAGTAGCCGCTGACGCTCTGCTCAGCGATGACGTCCTCCATGGTGCGAAGCGTGGTGCCCAGGTAGGAGTTGAGAAGCTGAGTGGGCAACAGACCCACAGAGGAGGCCACCAGGTAGTTTGGCAAGGACACATCTGTGATCTTAAAATGGAGAAATGAAAGGATTTAAGCAGATACTATAGTTCTACATTGAAATAAGAAAAATATATAATACAATTTCAGTCATTAACACAAGCTACTATGTTATGATTTTTAAGAACTGGATATTCAAAGAGCTAAAACTAAAGGTGCATGACTACCCTAAACTAACTGTTTTATACATTTACAATTGCTAATAATAAGAAAGAGGATATAAGTAACTACTGCACTACATTTCAGAGGGAAATATTGTACTTTTTACTCCACTGCATGTATTTGACAGCTGTTGTTGCCAGTAAGTTTTCACATTAATAATTTACATAAAACACATATAAGCTTCTAAAAAAGCACAACCAACACATCATTAAAGTTTAAACCAGTGTTTCCCAACCTTTTCAACTTGTTACGCCTTACATAAAAACAGTGTGTAGTCCAACAGAGAGACAACCTCCCCGAAGTTCTCACGTTTTCATTTAAATAACTCTCTGAGGCCCAAAGAGGTCAAATTAGCAAATCAGTTATTTTGTCTTCCATTAATCATCTCATGACCCCTCAGATGTATTTTGTTACCCTTTGAAGGGTTGGGACCAACAGGTTGGGAAATACCAGACCAAACTAGCTATCTCTATATAAAGTGGTTAAAACTAAATCCACCGCTGTTCAAGGAGAGAGGCAAGAATACAACGCTGCTAAACTTAGACAATAATGCATCAGTTGACAATCTATTATGTTATATATAATTATTTGCCATTCAAGGCTTTACTGGAGAATGAGTACTTTTACTTTTGATTCTTTAAGTACATTTACTTATTATTAATTTGTACTTGTATTTAAGTAGTATTTCTGCAGGACTTTTACTTGTACATGGGGCATTTTTGCATTGTTGTACTGGAGTTTTACTTAAACAAAGGGTCTGAATACTTCTTCTACCATGAGAGTCTTGAACTGAGGCTTATGTGCAACACTTCCCTCCAGTTTGTTGTTTTTTATGTATTTTCTTTGTGACTTAAACTACCATAATTAGAGGGGGAAACACAAAAAGATTAAAAGCTTCTTATAGTCTTGGTTGATAAAAGCTTCTGCATATGTATTCATTTCGAAATCTGCACGATCCTGGTTGGGCTGGTAAATAGATTCTAAGTATCATCTTGTGTAATTACCCTGAACTGTGACATGGCATCAAATGTCCAGCTAAGTGTTTCATTTCATATCTCATTACAACCACCTAAATATAAACAAGTGTCTGCGTCGCTGTCACCCTTGATCCCTTGATTAAGTGATGACATAAGCCGATGTGTATCTGCGCCGGCTGTGTGAGGATGTGACCTTGGCACTGTGTGCACTGAGACCGCACTGTGACTGATAGCGGTGTGTTGACGCCGTGGCGTGTTGCTGCAAGACTCTGCCTGAGCCAAAATGTTATCAGGGCTGGAAAACATCTTTGCAAGATTCAAGTGTCTCTTCACAGTGAGAGATTCTAAACCCTCTCTTGTAATCACATTACACGCTGGTGAGAGCCTGGGTCACAGTGACACTGACGTTATCAAAACCTGGTTAATCAAGCTAATCTTATCAAGCCTCAGTATGTTTAGCTGAGCATTTTCCCATACAAGAGGCCTTTCTCCTTTAGATTAACACTGATGTGTCCACACCATGTGTTAAGACAGTCTAAACGCCTTCAGCTGATCTCTGAGACATGACATGTGAGCCTGAGAGAGCTGCAGAAGAAGAAAAGGAATGCACTCCCTTTCTCCCAGCTATCGCCCCACAGTTGTGAAGCACATGTCCTCTGAAGTCTCTTCCCACCCTGCGTATGCAGCTGTCTTACGACCAGGGAAGGGAAGGGCTAGTCATTGGTATTTTTATAACCGCACTGAGAATTCCCACTGAACCTCCTACTCGCTTCTGCAAGCCTGTGTATCAAGATAATCTGCAAATTCAAGTGAAAAAACACCCCATCCTAGGCTTGACCTGATTTATTCAGAGCAGCAGCAATGCAGGTCTGAGTTTGTGCTCATAAACAAAACAGGAAGTGGGGTATCTTGACTGCATAGTAAATTTCAGGATTGCTTCTGTGTGCCGTTTCCCTTTTATTATCAGGATGCACACACAGTTTACCCTTTGTAACCAAGGGTGAAGCTATCTACAGGCTGTACAAACATGATTATCTGTACATAGGTCCTATAAATTACATGATGAATTCCCCAAGTGCGTCATCAGCTCATCATGACAGCAGAGGGATGGAGTCGGTCCAGGGAGCGGCTTTAAAGGTTATAATGCTGTAATAAAATACACCTGGAGACCTGAATATGTCCACTTGTTCTGCAAAGGGTTCACACACATTTTTCCTGAGCTGTCCCATTGTTTTGCTAACTGCTGCAGTCTGTGTGTCGTTTTAGGTTACCCGCTATAATGTAGTACCATCCACTTCAGCAGAAAGAAGCGGGGGGCACAGTGAAATGTAGCCTCGTCCACAGAAACTGCTTACCAAGGGCAGAGCAGGCAAGACATTATTCCACCGTGAGCTGGTACGGGTGTAGAAGTAGCCACCCGCGGCTAGTTTCACCTTTTATTGTCGAGAATAAGAACATAAAGGTACAGTATCAGCCAGGTTTAATAATGAGCCTCCAGGTAAGATGATTTACAAGGTGCACAGTGAGAGGCTGAGCTGGGCTTGAAACACCTCCTGGCCAGGAAGTGAAAATGTGGAAGAGGAGCCAAGCAAACTGGGGGATTCAGCTTATTAGCCTGCTTCTGTCAAGGCTGTATAGTTTTTCCAACCGACTTTAGATGAAACCACGCCCACTGCCATATGAAGACAGGTCCCATGAAGTAATGGGAAATGTTAATTCTAAAGGACTGAGTGAATTATATGTAGCTTGTAAAAGAGTGTTACAGGGCACTGAATTGAATATCACCACCTGGGTACAGCAGAAGCAAGTTGTGAGCATTGACTGATATATCGTCACCTTTTAAGTTGTCAGCAAACTTTGCTTATTTACACATCCAGCACTTAGAAAGAAACATTATTATTCATTTGGATTCTTGTTCTTGTGAAATATCTGGTTCTGTGGCTGCTAAATGTTCCACTATATACACTATGTAAGTGCTGTGTGTGTGTATGCTGCTGAGCAGGTTGTGTCACCCAGTGAAAACAGCTGCCTTCTGTGGCTGAAAATGATGCTATTAGAGTGCTAAGAGTGAACCAGTAAAGTCGTGGGCCTGACAGCTAAACAATGAGCTGAAACTCTCTATCAAAAAAAAAATGATGATGTCTCAATCATACAGGTGTGGAAATCAGGACTTTGATATGTGAGATTTCAAAGCAACATTAGTCAACGAACAGCTGAGAAGAGGCCAGACCTTTCCCCAAAATGCAGCCGCATTCATCAAAGCAAAGCAAAATATCTATAAACCTAAAATATGTCAGAGGGAACAATCTGAAATGTCATGACAATGAGTCAAACACAGACAAGCTGCATTTTCAAAGACAAACATAATTCATAAGTTGAAACTAACCAACAGAAATATGACAAATGCGAAGTGGCACAGAACCAAACATGGCCCACTTTTGGAGCAGTTGTGCTTGAGCTGCTTGAAAGCTGACGTCCTTTTTCATACAGTGTTTATGTGCTTGTTGACAATAACCCAGAGCGTGCTCAAAAACTGTATTTTACAAGGTTGTCTATTAGCCAGCCTTTTAATTTCACCCTGGCAAACTGGTTGTGGAGCACCAATAATGCCAGCGACAGTGGCAGCAGCTGGGCAACATAGTGTAAAAAGTCTGTCCCTTTGACACCTCATTTTCACCTCTGCAGACTGGAACACTAAGTTCAATGTTGCAACTACCGTTCAAGCTTGAGCCGCGATCCTGGTATACGTGGGACACTTCAACCTTTGGATACAGAACTATGTCCCAACCATGACGCTGAAATTATGAACCAACGGCAAACAGAAGCCATTTAAGTCAGTCATGCAAAGAAAGACCATCTGCTAGGTTTGAAAGTCCTGTTCAAAAAAAAAGAGGCCTTTGAGCAGGTGGACTGCTGACTACAATGTAGGACTAATACAAAGGAATCATTCATGTTTATCATTACAAACTGTCTCAGCTTTATTCTAAATTTAATTCTAAATTTATTTCACAGCAGTATTTCCAATGCACCCATCACAACACCCTGAAAAAAAATCAACTAGTGGAAAAATAAGTTTCTTAATAGCCATAAATGGAGGAAGAGACTCTCTTTCAATCCCAGCCTCCACTCAAATTAATTCACAAATAAATTATCTCAGATTCTGAAGAGCACTTCAACAGACCAGCTTCTGACTCTAACCACCTATTTTCGCTGGTTCACAATAAAATCACTGCCTCACTGTTCAACTCTAATGTCACTGCCCAAGCATTTGAATCTGAGATGATTCTCAAGTACAACGTGCCAACAAATGAATGTACAAGTGCAGCACAAACCTTTCCTGCCTGCAGTACTTCATGTAGCTACAGTCATTTTATTCCTGGAGTGATCTCACCTCATTGTTGCCAAATGGTTATTTTCACTTATCTGGAAGTGAGGTCTTAGTCATAATGTGCAACATCTTCCATGCAAGCGTCTGCCAACTGTCCAAGGCTGCAACGATCAGTCAATAAACAATCGACCAAAAATTAATCAGCAAGTATTTTGATGAATGATTAATTGTTTGAGTCATTTTTCAAAAAGAAAGAAATGCTAACAACTTGGAAACTTGGAATGTATCTCCATGGGGTGTGGGATATCATATAAGATTTTCATACAATTTTGTCACATTATACAGTCAAAACAATTAATTAATTGATTGAGAAAATAATCTGCAGATTAATCGATCATGAAAACAATGCAGGCCTATAACTGTTGTTAATGCAAAATGTAAATTATCACAAAATCATATCTGACATTTAGTACGGCCTTTAAGCTCTTAGTTTGTACTGTAATATTTCTGTTACATCATATGAATATCAAAATTTTGAACAGTAATTGAACAAATGTGATGTGACAGATATGAAAATATTGAGTCTGATTCCATAATGACAAATGTAATAGTCACTTAACGCAAACACGTAGTGCATTGCATGCACTTGTGTATATTATAATAAGTTCATTCTAACTTCATATATGAGTTGAACACACTGTCCTCTTCATAATAACATACGACAAATATTTTGGAAATGGCAGTCGAACATGTAAACATACTATAATTAGCAGAAGGAAGCAAAACTCTCAACAGGAATCTGATCTACACCTCTGCAATGCAATGCAATCCAGTCTGCCTGGAAGAAACACTACACTTGTGAAACATTTTATTTCTCATTTCTGTTCATACTGTCAACAGAGAGGTGTTGACCTAAACCTACAGTGATGTTGGAGGCTGTAGGGGTTTTGTTGCTTTAGGTTACATCATTGTGAACAATGTTTTGAGCCCCTATGCGGGGGTAGACAAATTATCAGAAACAGCTTTCAATATAATGAAATCCAGTGTAAAACTTCTATCTATTATGGCCTCGAACGTAGCAGAGTTGGGTCAATACAGCCCTGATTTGCATAGGGAGTGTTTATATAGAACTGTCAAAGCCAAAGCCAAATCCATACAGGCGAGAAATGTCTAAGTAAATCAGTCACCCCAGAAAACTTACTGGTTTTGCAGCATGCAATTACTGTGCTTGTGAAACTCACTTACGTCATGTTCTTTTTCCTTTTCCTGCCTCGGGCCTGTGCATCAACTCCTTCATGCTTTAAGCTATAAATGCCTTTCAAGCTCCCCACTTTGCATCCACTTCTGGATGTTTGCACGACTGTCGGTTTCTGCCTTGAACACTTTTAATGATTCTCTCCTCACCAGATATGTTTCCATAAACAAACTGCAATATTCAAAACAACTATGATTAAGGGGAATGGAAATGTCACTACAGAACAGAATTTATGAAATATTGTTTATGATGATGGGTTTGACCGCAGTTTAATCCAGCAGCTTTCTGGTGCATTGATAGTTTTAAGATGTGCATTCTGCTTCTGAAACGGGGTGCTATTTAAGTAGGCTACATTCGAGTTTAACTAGACTACACTGAAATAACTTTGTCCTTTTTGCCGACTTCATTTTTGGGCACATTTCCATGACATTTATATTGGAGCCATTTAAAAGTAATGCTTTGTATGAGATTCAATTTGACAAGGCTTATATCTCAACTCAGAAAATGTGTGCTTGCATATAGGTATTGATGGAAGCATTAACGCCTGCACACTGGCTCTGAACCACAAATGTATATAGATAAACAGTGTTTCATCCCTGGCGGATCTTTGTCAGGTCAAAATGTTTGTGTATAGATGCATATATTGATATACTGTGGACATTAACTGTAACTCTGCAGTTACTTGCTTATACACAGAGGATACAAGCAGGCAACCACTTGAGACACAGTCTTCTATTGCGCAAAAGCTGATACTGTTTTGCTGACTCCACTACATTGAAGTAACAACTACTTACTTTTAAATTTTCTCCATTTGTGCAGCGTTACTATTTCAATATTTAGTGTTGACAACTCTATGAATATTTTTTAGGAGACAAGCTAATGGAAGACAATTACGTGAAGGGAATCAATCTGAAAATGTGGCACTGGTGTTGAGGCAATTCCAGCTCAATGTGAGTGACACTGTATAATAAGTGCAATTGGAGAGCTTTATTGCAGCATTATTACTCTGGAGCTCTAAACCTAGATACACAACATCAAGTTCACCCTCAGGTCACTATTCTTCATTAATCAATCAATTACAACTGTTTTTTTCATGTCGTGTGACCTCCCAGCTGATTTTCTACAATATAGTAACAAACCCCTCAAGGCTTTTACTATTCAGAGGTATCAATGAGTTGACTGAGAAGGGTAATCAGTGAGTATAAATTATTCATGCAATGTATGAAGGTCAAGCGCCTCAGGTTAAGTGTAGGAGTGTAGCTGAAAGCAATATCCTGATGCTGCTCAGCTATATAATGTAGGCCACATAGTGTTTGTTCCCTTGACCAATGACTTTAGATTCACTTCACAGAAAAAAAAAATGTCATTGATTTGGTCTACATTATGTTAACCTCACCACAACAATGAGTTCAGAAAAAAGCACTGCTCCAAATAAGAAAAGCCAAAACTAGGACTTAAGAATGTGATACTTGAGTTCAAATTGATAAAATAATTGATGTCCTTAGGCTACAACGGATTCCATTTCAGGAGCACTTCCACTATCTACAAAAGGAATGAGTTTCCTTTCTCTGGGGACTGGTCAAATATTTTTCATGCCTGCTATAAGACTCTGGTCGGCTTTAAATAGTGAAAAGATCAACTACTATGTTCAAAGTCAAAAAATTATCGCAACTAAAATGATAAACATCTACATACATAACTCCCTTTCTGCTCCTGGAGACTGGTTTCGGGGCTAGTTATGATTTCCCCTGTGTAGTAGGTTGGGCCTGCTATAGGAAAATCATTTCATTCTAAAATCAAAAAGGTCACAGGTTTGATTCAAATGACTGCCAGTGATTTGTTGAACCATTCTCCAGTGGGGTAATGAGCTATGCTCCTGGCTGGTCCATTGCTGTGACCTTTCTGCTTAAACTCACGAGTTTACAACAGACAATACATGACAGTCTAATGTCCTTCAGAAGACAAAAGGAAAAGATGGTGATAGTGTTTCCATACTCACCGAGAAAACTGCATTTTGGAGCCCAAAAGGTATGGGGGTGAGTCTCGCTAAGGCCACAACTTTGAGTCCACTTCCTCCCTCAACCACTCTTATGACAGCACTGAGCTGTTCACTGTTCCCGACCTTGTTCAGCACCCATTCAGTCAAAAGTCTTTTGCACACAAGATGTGCCACAAAGGTCCCTATTAATACTCCCACCATGACTAGTCCCATGCCCAGCACAAAGCCGTAGAGGTAGCCAGCTGCCACATTGAGAACAATATATCCCCATCCACATGGGAATGACACGATAATCAAACCAACTATAAACAGCAGGGCTCCGACTAGGCTGTCCAAGCTCTCCACCCAGAGCAGGAGGTCCTTGAGGTATTGGCGTACGAGGGCAACCGAAGAGAAGCACACAGCAGTCAGGATGCATGCCAGCAGGGCTGTCTTGAAGCAAAAGGTGGTGATACAGCACGGGTGTCTGAACTCCCCACTGTTGTTGAAGGTCGTCCCCCCTGTGGCAGTGGCAACCTCAGGGTCTCCATCTGACTTCCCTAGGCCTGCTCCTGTCTCATCAAAGGCGCTGCATATCAGGATGTCAATTTTGTCACACTCATCTGTGGCAGTCCTCTGCAGCCAGCGGTTCAGCTGAATCTGCGCCTTGCCCACCGCATGCTTGACAAGCTTGGTGAAGAGCTGCACGGTCGTGGACCCTGACATTGACATGTTGGCCCTCAAATAAGCTCTGGGGACCAGCAGCAGGGCTCAGATGAACTGTCCGACCTGGAGACAGCAGTGGCGTTTGAGATTTCCAGGCAGTCTTTACATCCAGCTCAAGTCCATGTCTTGCAATAGCAATGTGTTGAGCTTCAACAGAGGGAAGTATTTATTAAGTTTTAAGAAGATGGCTTCAGCAGTTGCATTGCAATGCAACTGTGTAGTGAGACATAAAGATCCGTCACTCTCCTTGTCCATTACATGAATTGTCCAATTTAACAGTGTTTATCTTGGGTACACTAGCTGGGCAAGGTGCCAGTCCAATGACTTAAAAGTGCCAGTTTTGTAGTCTCTGTCTGAAACACTCGCCATATTCAGAGTTGTCACCCCTCAGCTCAGGACAATGCAGAGTCGATGGATGGATGGAGGGAGCTGTCAGGACAGGAAAGACAAACCAATCCGACACTTCTCTGCACTGAGATGACTGAGAAGTGGTGCAAGGACGTCAACTTTTATGACTCCACCAGCACTGCCCATCCAGCTAACACACTAGCATAAATCACTGCAAGGCTAACTTACTCCTGTTAGCTAAACAACTCTCTGCGTTGATAAAGTCCACCGCTGCATTTCAGAGACTAAACCCGCCTCAGCTGGCCTCCTCGTCCGCTTCTACCCCACAACACAGCGGCGAACAGTCCGCAGAAGCCGGGCATGAAAAACCAGTCTCCTCTTCCTCTGCTAGCTGGGTGTTGTTGTTTCTCTCGTCGCCCTCCTTCCACAGTGAAAACCACTGCTGTTGTCGCTGTTAAAGCTTTTCATACCGACCACTGTTTGTGTCCCAGAATGCCAAGTAACCCCGAACCACGTGACCGCCCGCTTGACGCTCTCGTCCAATCAGAGCGCTCCGGTCGCCATCGCGAGGATTTCCGCGAGGTTTCACGACAAATTGTGTTTGTTTTGGATCAATTATCAATTATCTTCTAGTGCCACATAAGCAGAATAGTGTATAACAGACGTGCCATGATTTGGCATTAATTCACGTCCAGATTATTAACTTAAATGAACTTCAGTTATTTAGATTCAGTTACTTGAATTAATAATGTTTTCAGATCTAACCACATATCAGCTTCACAGTTCAAGAATCAGTTAATCAGTTAGGAAACAGTGGTGGAAGATGCACTTAAACCTTTTCCTTATGCATAACACTATCAATACAATATACAACTATATATCATGCACAAATCCATTAACATGAATTTTAATGTAGCTTGAAGAAGTGGAGCTCTAATGATTATTTGTACTGTTGAGTTTTGTCTTATAATAAAGCATCATATTTTCTAAGTTGATCATATGTTTTAAAATTTGCAAAATGTTATTGCTTTACTTCAATCATTTAGATTCAATTATTTGAATTAGTGGGGCTTATAGATCTAACCACATATTACTTTCACAGAGTTCAAGAATGAGTGGCCGGTAATCAATTAGGAAGCAGTGGTGAAAGATGCTCTTTTACTTATGTATAAAACTATCAATACATTATACAACTACACTTCATGCACAAACCCATTAACATGAATTTTAATGTAGCTTGAAGAAGTGCAGCTCTAATGATTATTTATAATGTGGCGTTTCATACCACACAACTAATCATCATATTTCACAAGTTGACCATACATTTCAACACAAATGTAATTTCCCTCTGAAATGTAGTTGAGTAGATATAGTAAGTAGCATAAAATGGAAATGTATGTAAATGAGCCTGCAAGTAGTTAAAAATTGTATTTAAGTATATATACTTAAGAAAATGTACATATTTACTTTCACTGTTTGGAAGAATATATGTTTTTGCGATTTTCCCCACTGAGGGACGAATAAAGGAATATCTTATCTTATCTTATAAACTATGCTGAAATTAGCAGTGGTGTAAGATGTACTCACATCCTTTACTCAAGTACAAGTAACACCACAATGTCCAAATACTTAAGTTACTGAAAATGTTACCTATATTATAATATTATGAATAATATATATATATATGAATATATGAAACTCATGCATTTTAATTCAAAAAGCTTTACAACATACATACATTATTAAGGATTTTTAGTATGCAACAGAGTTTGTATCGATATTCTCCTTCATTTCCCCTCTATTTCTGAGAGCATACAGTATATTATAGTAGCCTGAAGGGAATTTCCCTGCTTGGCATGCTTACCATAAATTCATAATGTGGGGAGTGGAGCAGACAATATGTGCATTCATGCATCTAGCATGCGCTCACCGCCTGGCTCTCCCAGCTGTGGGCAAATAAAGCCCTCAGGTAGTCCTCAAAAAACTTGGTGTGGCCTCCACTTTCTTAGAGGCCTTTGCACTGAAGTCATGCAACATATATACAGACAAAGATTTTATTAAATGCTTCACATTTAAAGATGCTGTTTGTTTTTTAATGGTGGGATTGACTGATGTGCTGTTGTAACTCTCCACTAGATGGAACTGTTGCACAGTTTTACAACCAACCATGCATTCTGCAGGGTTTGTTGTTTGTGGAATTTATGAGTTGGATTACTCTGAATTTATGTGGAAACATTAAACACCTGACAACAATATAATTGTGCTCACCAACAGGTTTTATTGGGTGCAACAAAATACTTTTTGCCACACATTTGGCAAACAAGCAAAGCTATATGTTAGTGTTTCTCATAAAACATCCTTTATTGGTTTGTTTACAAACAGTAAAAGTTTTTTTTCCCATATGATTCTTCCAAATTGATGAAGGTATGTAAAATAACTTTAAATGTTGTTATGATTCCGTAGATGTTACAAATTGATGAAATAATGTCATCAAAATTTCAGGCCAACTAAAATCCAAACACCATGTTTAACTTACAGGAGCACATGTAAATTTGGAAACCCTGAAGAGACTGGCCAGGTTATAAGATTGACAGGGTTAGTCTTCATCATTCTCTTGTCTCATGTCACAAATTATTGCTATATAAAATTATTTAAATGGGGGGGGTTGTCTGAGGAATCAGAGAGGACAATATGAATATTTTTTTTTTTGAAATTAACTTTTATCTGGCTTTTGCATATTCAAACAAAAAGTAGCACATCCTATCTGGGCATATATCCGCTTTCTGTGCTACTTATTTGGTATTTGGCATTTATTTATCTGCATGAGTGATGTTTTCTGTTCTGAGTTGGACATATTTTTCAGTCACCTGTCAGTGGAAGTGCATTAACCTGTGCACCATGACATGAAAGTGCAGAACAAAATGTAAGCACATTTATATTTGATTGACACTTTGAGCAGCAGGTTTGGACCCATCAAAGCAGCAGCTGGTGTCAAGACTGAAAGGACCAGTGCATGACAGGAAGTTGGGTGATTTTGCTTTCAAAATAAAACATGTAATTTCAGAAAACTAGTTCATGTTGTATGTAAAGAAAAACCTCAAAATCATCCACAGAGCAATTGAGAGAACAATGCATGGAGCAAAAGGAAGGCATAAAAACATAAAGCTATTTTTCTGGCAATAATGATTGATTGAATTATGAAATTTGCATCCGGAAGTCGTGTGTTTCATTACTGCTGACTTGACAGTGATGCACAGTCGCTCTTTCTGACCAGTGTCTTTGATCAGATAAGAGGCTGAAGCTCACATTCCTCTGCAGTTCACAAGTGAAGCCACATTGTGAATGATGGATTGTTCAGAGGAGCTTCAGTGTGTGTCTGAGGAGCCCAGCACCCAAATGGAGCTAAA
The DNA here is from genome assembly GCA_025331565.1 of Holacanthus passer. Lineage (NCBI taxonomy): Eukaryota > Metazoa > Chordata > Actinopteri > Pomacanthidae > Holacanthus > Holacanthus passer. The sequence continues at coordinate 5,271,073 of JAFREQ010000002.1, read as the reverse complement.
GAAGGGGATGTCGATTTTCATTGATGTAAGTAAAACACATTTTAAATCCTTACTTTTAGCATAAAATAGCCTATATCTTCACTTCTAATTGTTATACTGAAGAATCATTTTGATTTTTGATTGAGTGCAAAAACTTAAGCAGAAATATTATCAGTCTGTTTCAAATTACCTATTTAATCTATAACCTATAGTTGAAGAAAGTCTTCCCAGATAATAACATTTTCTTGCATTTGAAGGAGGATATGCATTTTATTTTTAAAATCTAAGCTTCAGTGATTTTGATAGTCATTTGTTGGGGGTTGTTGATCACCTGCCTTATTAAGGATCCCTGTAATGTATGCAGGGTACAGAGGGTTCCTTGTTTTGTTGAATGAATTAATTTGACAAGGCTGACCTTTAATTTAGCTTCACGGTGCAAGGATTTCAAAGGCTGGCCATCCATCTTCATGTCAGCATTAAAAACCAAATACCAAGTTAATGAAATGTTAGAAGTCTGCTTGATCTGATCTGACCTTACTGAGCACAATCTAGCTCAATCAGGCAAAAACATGATATTGATATTTAACTTTGTGAATATAAAAAGTACACTTTTTAAATGATTAAAATGCTGAGAATACTATAAAATTCCCAGCACTTGTAGATCTCCCTCGGAGGATGAGGATTTAAATATTTAAATCCCATCTTACATGCATATCAGTACAGCTAATGATCTTCTCTCTCAGTGCTTCTCTCTCAAGAGCTTTTCCTCCCCCGTTTAATTCTGCCTCAACAGCCACCACCTCATTATATTCCCCCTTGTTCCTCCACTCTTTCATCCACCCGTGATGTCTTAACTATAAACCTGTTAGCTGTCTTCACAGTCTGAGAAGCGCAGGGGAGTATTCACACATGGGAGGCAAGCTTCATTAAAGGTGGAAAGCCGTATCACCACATCAGATGTCTCAGTGATGTCAAACAGGTGCTCTATCTTGTCAGGGAATGAGCTGGTCGAATGAGTGTTGCTTCTGCAATTTTTGACATCTCCTGCAGCTTTCAGTTTCAGGGTAGATGTGCTGTGTCTCCATGTGTGTTTTTCTTGCTTATTTAGATGCCATGATTTTCACTTTATTACCAGATGACAGAAGGAAAAAAACAAAATCATCAGCAGATTCTATTCTTGGATAAATTAATTAATTTTCCTCATTAAATAAATTAGGATGAGATGAGATGATGAGACCCAATTACAGGTCCATCGACAGGGATCACATCAGTGTGAGCTGGTGAATCAAAGACCAAATCCAATCAATCCACAATTATGAATGATTTTCACTTTCAATTTCATACAAGAGTTAATAAGAACAGAAAGAGCTGTCATCCTGTAGAAGAAATCAGAGATGAGATAAAGTATCATTATTGATCAATTGTCTGGTCTATTAAACATCAGAACATGATGAAACATTCCTATCACATTATCTTGAAACCCGATGTAAGTTGTGCTCTTTAGCCCGACCAGCAACATGAAAGCCAAAAAACTTTTTATTATAGTTTGAGACAAGGAGAAATCAAATTCTTACATTTGAGAAGCAGAAATCCATCATACAACCATATTAATCAATTATCAAAATAGTTACTGATTAATCTTCTGTCAGTCAACTAATCACTTAATTGTTGCAGCTCTAGATAAAAGAAAACTGGGCTTGTTCAACGTGTGGTGAAGGCATGGAGAAGTGATGATTGACTGTTTTAACTTTGTGGATCTTTTTTCCTTTGTTATTTGCGTGTTTATTGGGTGGTGAGGCTGCTGCTGCGTATGGCCTCACAGAGATAAATAAAGTTGTATTAAATTTAACTGATTTGTTATAGAAGTGAAAAATGGACAAGAGATGAGTAACAGGTTGAACTGAGATAGAGACGGATAGGAGATTATGGGTTGGTTATGGGCTGATTAGCTGGACACTTTGAATGAATTATGTAAGTGAGAATGCACAACAGGCTGCCAAGAGCTAGAAGGAGGTGGGTGGATATTTTCTATTTGTATTTTTACCCCTTTATAGCACAAAGCTGAAGCCCGTCCAAGCAGGGAAAATCCAAAGATGAAAGAATGTTTTTTTTCACAGTTTGGATGACATTTTAAAATCCAGATCTTGGCACATAAAGGGTTATGCTGTCAGATTTAGATTCAGCCTATAGTGATAGTAAATACATGAAAGCCTGTTCAAAATCTTCTTCGCAAGTACGAACCCGCCAAGAAGTGAAAGCAGGCAATGCTATTTTGAGGCGGTTCGACCCTTTTAAAGCTGATGTGGTCATTGCCACTCTCCCTTTCATCTCCTCTGGACTCTGGGACAGCACTATCAATAATTTAATGACGCTGCTTTTGAGAGTGTGATCGATGATCCACACACACACACACACACACACACTTTAACACTGATGACGTGAACCCATTTTTGACATCTCTGTCTTTTCTTTTTCTCATTACAGATTTTACGGAGAGCCGATAAAAACGGTAAATATTGCACCAAAAGCTCCTTACACACTCACACACACTCACACACACTCGGTCTGTGGCATCACTTCTCTCTGGTGTGTGAAAACAGACGCACTTTCTCAATGAAATTCTGATCATGACTCTCTGCTGATACTCGTTCAGTTTCCATGGAAACAGAAAACTGACCATGCCCGCTGAGGTTCGGTATCAGGACGTTAACGAAGACAAACATCAAACATTTGTACCAGTTAGACATTATTATCAAGGCGGTCCACAATTAATGACTTACAGGTGTGTGGCTAGAGGTTCAAGGCAAATTCTCAACTCAACTGCCTCATGCAGTATTATCATAACGTGCAGTATAAAAATACAAAAATACATGGTTTATTCTGGTCTTAACTAGGGACAGCAGCGGTCTCAATCCAGGTTATCTGCCCGTCCATCCTGTAGTCCTCAACCTAAATACTCTCCAAAAAGCAGAAAAGCAGAAAATCCAAAAAGAAGTGAGTCGTCTTCTCTAGGTCTCCAGCTTTTAAGGCACACAGGCCTTGCATTTCAATTTACTGAGTCTGATTTATTTACTTATATCAGTCCGACAGTCTGTTCTGCTTTTCTTGTATTTCTGTGCAGTCAAAAACTTGAATTCCTTTGAATTTGCATTTTAAGACATGTTATACTTACTTATGCAACAAATCACAAACACTACTCATATAAGTTTTTGTACTAAAAGCCTGTGCATATTTTTTATATATTTAACTAATATAGACACTAATGTAGATTAAAACCCCTTAATTGGAAATAAGACAAGATAATAAGATAAGATAAGATATGCCTGTATTCGTCCCCCAGTGGGGAAATAAAAGTGCAGATACATTTCGTTGTCTCTGCTGGAAGAAGGAGACAGGATGCCTCTGCTGATCCCTTAAAGGAATAGTTCAACATTTCTGGAAATATGCTTATTTGCTTTCCTTTCGTAAAGTAGCAGAAGACATTTCCAGAAATCGGCTAGGATAAAAACAAGTTTTGCATACAGATATGAGAGTGGAAGCGACCTTCTCATCAAACTCTCGGAAAGAACATGAATATATGAATTTCTCAAAATGTTCAGCTGTTCCTCTTGAGCTTTTGTACCTAATGGATATTCTTCCTTTGTCTGGGATATTGATGGAGGTTTTTATGTATCCTACAGATTAGAGATGAGACCACCATTTGTTTTTGTAACAGAATGTTTTAGTGTCAAGCTAACACATGTCTTAAAAAATAACCCTGCTCATATATACTTCATAAATCTTCAATATTCACACAGGCCTATGTTCATTGCTGTTATTACCAAACCAAACCAAATTAATTGTTTTCTAGTTAAGGAACACACTGAAATCAGGTTTCATCTGACCTTTTGACAGAGACACTGACATGAAAAATGATTTTCTCTACACGCAAAAATAGCTAATCAGAATTCATTATTCACATGGCATGACACGCTTCATTATTCATTAATCCCACGCTGGGAATGATTTGAGGTCTTGTCATGTAGCAAGATAAGAAGTCATCCCACATGTTTGTTGTTCATGTTGTGCAAACAGCAGCACTTACATGTCAAGTCTGTTTGAAGATTATTTCTGTTCGACACTGATTATTTCTCATCAACACTGAGTCACCGTGCGCTTGATTCATGTGAATGTGTGTTTGGCTTTGTGTATCCTCCGACAGGGGCTCTTGCTCAAAGCATCTATTGTGACATGACAGTCAAAGTGAGCATCAACTCCAGAGCAGCAGGTGAACGTGTAAAAAATCAGACACTTCATGTGACACAGACAGAGAGAAATGACTGGAGCCAGAGCTGTATGAAAAATACGATGTCTGCGGTTTATTATCTTTATTTTGCTGTGCCATTTTATTTTAATCATTATTACAGAGCCTGAAGGCATAGATGACTGACTGTTGGAGATTACCATTAAGTCGCTCTAATGGAACAAATGGTGATGACCCTTCACAGTCATGTTTACAATAATAATGTTTTAGTGTGGAGATATTAAATTAAGTTTTATTACTTCTTTTTTCTGCTTTGAAGGGAATTTGAAATAAACATTTTTGCTGATTCAGTGTCTGCAGTTTATGAGATGTGAATCCTATCTGGGTTTTCTGTGCTACTGACAATCTTTAAATCATTTCACTTACCTCACTAACCCTAACCCTAACCCATTACTTCAATTAATTTTTAATTATTCAAGTTTTGGGGAAAAAAAATTGTTGTCACTTTGGGCTCTGGGTAATTGCAGCGGCAAACCAAACCATTAATAGAGAAAATAGTCAGCAGATTTATTCATAATGAACATAATCATTAGTTGCAGTCCTATAGTTCAAAATGAGCTCCACCTCAACCTACAATAATAAAATCCTTTTTTTTTACACTATTGCATGAGTAACAAGTTGCATTTCTCTCCCCAGATGATGGAAAACTGTCCTTTGATGAGTTCAAAGCCTACTTCTCTGACGGCGTCTTGACAGCTGAGGAACTGAAGGAGCTCTTCCACACAATCGACACTCATAACACAGAGTAAGTCACTTAATTACTTTATCTTTTTATTGTTTTATTCCACAGAGGACAGAATCGAGATGTGGGTGACAGAGGAGAGGTAATGAAGATGAGGTGCATGCAATCTCAGTGTCTTTGCTTCAACTTGTGTTCTTTTGAATTATATCCAACTTTCTTATGAGAACCTGGTGTACTTTGAATGAGGGTTTATTTCAAGATTTAGATGACAACATCACAGCAAGTGAAGTGATTTTACGTTCTAACACTATTTACACATGTTACACTAAAACATACTTACTGGTATATGTAAAGAAAGAATAACACAAATAGAAGCATAACCCTGGCATAGTCCACCTATAACACATTATTCTAAATAAATAAATGTTGTATGAACTTGCATTTTATTTACTTTTATTATAATTGTTTGTATAGTACTTTGTAACTTTGTGTTAAAAGTTATTAATATGTAATAATGACATAAACATCTTACCAAATGCAAATATGTTGTATTTATTTATCACTGTATTGTACAATGTACAGAACATAATACATCCCAAGGAAAATGGCTCGTATAATGTAAAATATTTATAGGAACTGGGCCCCACAGATCTTTCTATGCTCAGTATTGTTGAAGTGAAGACAAGCAGACCAAGATGTGAGGAGACAGTCCAGGCAGTGAGCTGTGTTGTCTTTCTGCAGGACACAGGAGACTCATGTCAAACTGTCTCTGTTCTCTCTGTATGTGGACACTTTTTCATTCAATGTCGTTTCTTTGTTTTTATTATTTATAGATTAACACCGAAGACATTGAAACTTTTAAAGAACACATATGGATTTATATTGTATACAAAGAAAAGACACAAAGGTTAATCAATCTGCAAAATTTCAGGAACTTAGAATGAATCTGCAAGTGCATTCGCAAAAAACCATCAAACACTACAAATCAGGACATAAAAATGCAGCAGATTAGAAACCAAATAAATGCATCACAAGTGTCAAGAAGAGATGGTGAACGGATGGTTTGTGCATGTGTGGTTCCCACCGTGCTCGCAGAGGAGGAGGTGTGAGAGTTTCGGGGGGCTTCGCTGGTGACATGGCAACTTATTAAAAATTCAAGGCACACTGAACCAGCATGGCAACCACAGCGTTCTGCAGTGACATGTCATACTTTTGGTCAAACTGTGAATTTTTATATGTCCGTATACACTTAAGGCTATGAGAGTAAATAAATAAATCATTTTGTATTGATGGTATTGCATCATGTACTTTGAGCAGACAACAGTATTGTTAGACCATCCTTTTTTTTAGTGCATCTTTTTCTTACTCAGCACCTTTAATATTTGATTAATAACGATTTTCTAAATTACATAATGCCTTACTTTCATTTCCACGTCCCTACTCAGTTATATTCTCTGACCTGAAGGCTCAACAAGGAGATCCAAATGCACAACATCAGTGCTTTGCATTTTATTAAATCCATTCCTCACCTGGGACCAGCTGCACTCTCCCAGATTTAAGTTCAGCAAGCGTGCTTATTGAACGGCACTGACTGACTCCCTCGTGTTCAGCCTTGTTCTGCAGACTCTCTTTGATACTTGTGGTTCTTTCTACAGCAGCTGAATCCTCCTAACATGCACATGGTGGAGGTAGAGAGATCACTGTCATGCCAGAAGGGAAACACAGACCAGCAGATAAATTGGCTAAATTGTGCAATGGTGAAAACTGTTCTCGCCCTTGTTTTTAATGATTTTTAGGTGAAAGGCAGAGGAGGGCTAAAATTCACAGCCATGCTCCTGCTGAGACAGGCAACCTGTCACTAGATTATGAATCTAAACAGTTATTTAACACCATCTCAAAGTCCTGTTTGCTGCTGTAGTGAGGTGCACTCAAGGTGTGTTCAGGGCACATCAGCATCTCTGTCAGGTGTAGTTACAGGTGCAGCAGAGCGCACACATCTACAGCAACAGACTCTCAACCAGAAGAGGTCAGTGAAACTTCAGACTGCTCAAACTTCAGGATTCAAACCATTCTTCAGTTTGTTGTTATTGTAACTAGAGATGGATTATATTGGGATCCTTTATGGTCTTAAGTAATGGTGATGCTGCCTGTATCTCTGTGATAGTCTTCTCTAAAGCAAATATCCTAGATGTGTTTCATTAACTTGGAGTAATCATACCAGTTTGCCAAAAAGCAAAAATTTAAAAAATCATTTCGAAAATTTTAAGATTGCTCAGTGCCAGAGGCTGACTCATAAGCTTGATGAGGATTTTTCTGTGGAAAAGTTTGTGTGTTTCTGTGTGTTTGTGTGTGTGTGTGTGTGTGTGTGTGTGTGTGTGCGCTCTTGCATGTCTTCTTTCCAGTGGTGGAACAAGTATTCACATCCTTTACTTATGTAAAAGTACCAGTTCCACACAGTAAAAATACTACATTACAAGTAACACATTATAAGTAAATGTAGTGTTATTAGCAAGATTTATTTAAAGTATCAAAAGTATTCATGCTGCAGAGTTCTACTATCATATATGATGCAGGATGATGGTTGACATCTGTGTCATCTGAGGTAAATAGTTTTGTTTGATTATACTAACATTGTTTAATGGATTTCCTTGTTAGTCAGTGTGTCAGTCATGGTGGGTCCCTCATTGGTTTAATTAAACAGACCAGAGAATGAAAAGCTCTGAGCCACAGCAGCTGAAGGAGGCTAATAAAGACTGTGTTTCCCTAAATAACTCACTGACCTGCTTCTGCAGCTGCAACCTCATCAGATCATAATTACGATCATGAGATTTGTAATTTACCTCTGGAAGCCACTGACGCTTTGTCAACAAAGATGGTGCTATATGTATACAGACACATACTGTAAATACTGTGTGTGGAAAGCATAAGTAGATTCACAAACTAATTTATACCATAACATACATCTGCATCTGATTTAAACACACACACAAGTCCTGATCGTCACTGTGTTAAATCACAGGGTACTTCAGTGGACTCCATGTTCAACCTAAGCGACATCTGCCTCCCTCTGCGAAATGAACACAGAGGGAGGCAGATGGCAAAGTTGTAAGGAAGTAATTTGGAAGTCTCAAATTGAATCCTGTATTGATTAAAGAATGAGTCACTGGGCCGTAAGTGTTGCCTGAATGGCTGACTAACCTGCTCAGCTCCATGTCAAACACTGACACTGAAATTTAAAAATGCACAGATATTGCAAATTGCTTAAATTGTAGATGAGAGATTTGTGGTTGCAGTTAAACGAGAGGACTGTAGCATGTGCACATTTAATGCAATTGATATTTATTTTTGTTTACTTGTCAAAAAAGTTTCAAGCAGCACCTCCTCTGTTCTTGTCTGTCCTTGGTGGCTTTAAGTGTTTTCTCCTGTTTGAACAAATTGATTTCTAAGGCACTCTCCCCCCTTGTGAACAACAGCTGCTGCTTGTGTGGAATAGAGCTAAAACCAGTGTAATTCCCCAGCGTCCTTCACTCTAACAAGGAATAAGATGCTTCTTTTACAGTATGTCTCTCTCTGTACAGGCCATACACTTCTTCACAGTCGCCTCTTTCTTTTGCTCTTCTTTCCTGTCTCTCCATTTCAGACACACATACACACTCAGACCTCCCCCCCCAAAAAAATGCACTCATGCGTGGACATTTATCACAAACAGACAAAATTCCCTGAGGGCTACCTGTGAGGGATTCACTGTCTGGCCCATTGGTCTCTAACACACACCTCAGGGGAAAACTAAATTATTCAATTATTCATATTTTTACCCGCTCCCATTTGTCATAACACACTGATTCACCAAATCATAGTTTGTGAGGAAAGTTTTTGCAAAGAAGAAGGATTTGTCTGTCACTTGCTTTAACCTGGGTAACTTTAAACAATCTGTTTTATTTCAATGTCTCATTTTTTTGTTTTGCAGCAACGTGGACACTGATGAACTCTGTGGTAAGTTGACCTAAAATTAAAAACAACTTTTAATATCATTAATAGCTTCATCTTGCTTTACCTCCCAGTCAGGAGCACTACAGACTCAACTGCTATTTGACATTTTCCCAGCATAAGAAAAGAACCATGTTAGATGTGGTCACATGCTCTGCGATCAAACCCCTCCAGGCTCTGTGACGGAGGTGTCACACCAATGCTGCTTCAACAAAACTCCCACAGCCCTGTCCTACTTGTTTAACTCACAGAGTGTTTCCTGTTTTTTTTTTGTTTTTTGGGGGGGGTCTTTCTGCTGTGAAGAGTATTTCTCCCAGCACCTCGGCGAATATGAGAACGTTCTCGCTGCCTTAGAAGACCTGAACATGTCCATACTGAAGGCGATGGACAAAACAAAGAAGGTGAGTCACAAATCACTGCTCTCAACAACATGACACACAAGGCCTGTTTCACAAAGCTGCTGTGTGTCTGTACCTGCTACTATTTTAACCATGTGCCTAAATAAAATAATAAGGCATCATTTCAAACTGAAAAGAAAGTGAAGCTGCGGCTCATGGGAATGTCAATTTTTCAGCTATTTGGTTATAAACCTCTAAAATTAAGCTCTACAGGAAAGTCAGAGGATCACCAAAGTTGCCAGGGTTCATCCTCCTTGCACTGTGCATATCTGTACCAAATTTCATGATAATCCATCCAATAGTTGTCAAGACATTTTGCTAAAAGCCAAACATGTCAAACTGCAGATGACTCTAGAAGAAAAGTCATTAGAAAAGAACGACCAAACTGTACTGTCGTCCTCAGCATCAAGCTTTATCCAGCCCTACACAACAAATTTAGTGAAGACTGATGAACAAGTATTGAGAATGTGACGATTTCAGTTATTTCTTAATTGGACCCAGGAGCGAGACACAGGGTGGGTGAAGGGGTAAAACGGATTTATTAAACAAAGAAACTCCAAGATACAAGAAAAACAAAAGGTGACTGAACACAGGAAGTCCAGCTGGAGCGGAGCTGCTTCAGTGGATGGAGGCTGGTAGAGGTCGGTGGATGGAGAACACACTGGTGGAGCAGATAGAGATGAGCGCAGGTGACACTGGAAACACTAGTAGACGGAGCAATCAGGCAGCTTACAGAGGAACACTAGAAACAAGGAGAAACAGCTAAACACTGGAAACTTGAAACACTAGAAAACAGGAAACACTAGAGACAAAGAAACACTGGAGAACACGGGCAGAGACAGGGACAATCTGGCAGCTTGCAGGAGAAATCAGTCTTTTAAAGCTGCCAGTGACGAGGTTGAAATTGGGGACAGCTGTGAGAACACCTGAAGACCACACCTCCTGCCACTGAAGCAAAGCCTGAACCAAGAACACTTGAGTATAAAACTCAACACACACTGAAAATAAACTAGTAAAAACACAAGAGTCCAAAACCATGGCAGGGGATGCACCTCACTGAATGTCTCAATATCTGACTTAAAACACCTCCATGTTTATATTTGTCTACATATCATCAAATCTGCATCCTCATCTTTACATTAACTACCTGCTTTTACTTTTTAAAACTTAAGAAAAACCCTGAATCCGATGAGCCACAATCAGTTTAGCTAATTTCTAAAGAAGATATCCTGACTCCAGTTTGCAGTGTGTGTGTGTGTGTGTGTGTGGTGTGTGTGCTTTGAGTTATGATTCTGAAAAGAAGGGATGTGATGGTTAACTGTGAGTACATTATCTGTTCATATCCAATCAGTGTATTCATTCATATTACATCCCTACACACACAGTAAACATCACGCTGACATGTCATGCAGTGCACGTAATGACAATAATGTGAGGTGTTTGATTTACTCACAGTGTGGCCAAACTTCATGCTGCAAATCTCTCCCAGCATGCTCCTCTGCTGCCCAGCTGGCTTCCTCAGATCTCCCATTAGTCAGATTTCCATTACAGAGCCAAAAAGGACAAGCCAGGGCTCATTCATGCTACTAATTAACCTCCAGAAAAAAAACCCTGTTATGACTCTTTTTGGACCTGTGGCCAACATAGACGAGGAATTAAATGGGTTGTGGCCGCGTTGCCAAACAATTACTGCTTTTGATCATGCTTTGGAAAAAGCTTTATGTCTTCTTGATGTTACTGCGGAACTGTGGCTGAAGCTGAGTACCTTTTACATTACGAGAGGGGAGAAGAGGAGGGATGAGGGTGGCGTCGTAAAGAAAGGCAGACAGACAGAGACAGAGGTAAATGATCAGAGATGAGAGACTGAAAGGAGAAATAATAAAGAGAAATGGGAAAAGGATGTTGGGGTGAGGAAGAGAGGTGGCTTATTAGATCTGCAGAGAGAGCTTCTTTTTCTTTCTCTGTAGTATCTCGTCGGGCGCACATGACACACGCTGTGAAACTCAAATCGCCCCCCAGATCTGCACTGAAGCAGACAGAGTGTGGGAGTCAAACTGTTCCTTTGTCAGTGGTAGTTTTTTATTAGCACACAAGAGGCAACACACGGTGACACCTAAAAACTGTGGTGACAAAGAGAAATGGCAACGGCAAGATCTCAGTTTCTTAAACGTTTTGGCACTTAATGAACGGAAAGTGAGGGAAAAACGGATATGAAATAATACATCATTTCAGCAGATGCATATAAACAAACAGGCAGTATTATTAAATTAACTTCAAACAGGTTGCAAAATGGACGGACGTGCAGGAGCATTGAATTACATGCGTCTGAAATTCAGCCTTCATTTCTACAAAGAAAATGAAATGAAAATGAAACAGATACTTTCTTGCAATCCCTTCGCAGTCTATCACAGACCTCAACATGTGCCGAGCTGTGGCGAGGTGCGAAAATCAAATTGCACCTCAAATCATTTTTCTGTTATCCGAGAGAACAGTTGAGAGCGGGAAGTGAGACAGCAGGAGAGGAAGAGGAGGAACAGCATTTTGAGGGTTTGTCTTTTGAAAAGGGATAAAGCCTCAAGATAGCTCGCATGAAGTGCACGGGGAAAACAGGACTCACCGCAGTCAGTCTCACAAATTGGGTTTTTTTCAATCAACACACATCGCTGTTGTTTCCTCACAGAAATAAAGTAGAAAATGGATATTTGAGCACAAATGGAAACAAATTACTCTGCACAAACTGGACAGAATTGAGGAGTTACTACAATAACTTTGAAATCAAATTACAACACTGGACAGTGAATTTCACATCACTGAAGCGTTTACTCCTTGAAGCCTAATTTATAGTTTTCCCTTCTACAATACGTGTTATGCCATAAATGATTCCTGTCACCCTTAAATGAGTCATAGCACAAAGAAAGAGAGAGAAGAAACGTATGAGAAGATGTATTTCTCTGTCTGTTAGCAAGTGTTGACTGAGCGAGGGAGAGGGGCCGAGGAGAACAGATGCTGAGTTCATCAGAGACTAAAGCTCGGTCGTCTCTGTTGAACTGTGTATGTATTTGAGTGGGTGGTCTCTGGCTGTGGAGGTGCGTGAGGGGGCTGCTTGCATGTGTGTGTGCATTTACATTTTTTTTTTTTTGCATTGGAAAATTGTTACTGCACATTTGTCTGAATCTACATATGCATAAGCTAATTTGCGTGTGTGCTTCTGAGTGCAAGTATCGAACATTCGTGCACATGTGCGGGGGAGCTGGAACGAGATTTTGCATCTAATTCAGAGCCAGGCGTGTACAAGTATCTGTGCTGGGACACACAGGGTTTCATTTGCACACACATTCCTGCCAAAGCTATTTACAGGTTTTCCTCTACAACCTTGATCAGCTTTGACTCCAAACCTCTCCCAGCAGATCTCAGGTGTTTTTCATCTGCCAAAGAACACCAAAGATTTTTATTAATGAAAAAAAAATGAATCCCCTGTCGCTGGATGGTTGCACAGCCGTTCAAACTTAGCCAAGTAATAATATCAAGTGGAGATTTATGCACCACTAAATTAAAGCAGGTTGCAACACACAAACTAGTTCTAATGTAGAAATTAGCTAGTTGTTAAAATATTTAAACCTAGTAAGTGTCAGGTGTAGACAACTCAACCAACACACAATGCTAACATCTAATGTTAAGATTCAAAGCGCTAATGGGATATAGGCAACACATCTGACCTGACACTTTAATAATAATACAAACCGGAAAAATACACAATGTACCTCAGGAGTTAGTAGGTAGAGCGTTAAAAGACTTGAACTTACATTCATCAGGTGGCCAGAAACATGACTCCAAATACATGATAATGTTGCACTATAACTGCAAATTTGCATGTCAACATATCAACTTAAAAGGTGACGATATGTCAGTGTTGTGTTCACAGTTTGCTTCTGCTGCCCCCAAGTGGCCAAAAAAATCAGTTATTGCAGGTTTCAGTTTTAATGGCACAACCTGATACAGCAAGTCACTTTTCTGAAACTAGCCTGTAATTTTTTTTAGGTTCTTAGGAAGGATTTTTTTTTACACAAACATGGTAATGAATTCATGAATAGCTGGAGCTCAGTTGATTATTTGATGATGATTTGCAATCAGGATTTTAACAATACTGAGGTAAAGCCAGTTGAGAGTTAAGAGACAAGGCCAGGTGTCTCCAACTTGTTTGGAAGAGGGAGGCAAGGGAAAAGAGGCAGTCAGTTGGTTGCAGCCTGACTCCCTGTTAGATGCCAGCAAATCCTACGAACTGCTCCTTTAAAAAGTGTGATTTTAGCAGCAGCGTGCTTCCTCCAACAGAGCACTCGTTTGACCTTTTGTACGACTGAAAATGAAAGATCAAGGGGACGGCAAAAAGGAAAAAATCAGGTAGACCGTAAGTTGTTTAAAATGACTGCAGATTGGTGAGGTGGACACACACAGAGGCACGCACACACAAAGGTAGAGATCACAGGAGGTAATCTATACTCAGATGGTCGACAGGAGAATGACCTTTACCAGTTTTGTCGTGACTCACTCACTGAGTGAAAGTGCATTTATGCGCGCGCGCGTGTGTGTGTGTGTGTGTGTGTGTGTGTGTGTGTGTGTGTTTACTGACAGTCAGAATGTCAGGAGATCAAACAATACCTGTGACAGATAATGATAATGGGTTTTTAAAAATGCAGCCTGTTACATTGCAGAAACCAGGTTGTGTGTATTTTGTTATTGTGAAAAACAGAGCGTAGGTTGTTAATTTTAGGACAAGCTGTTCAATCTTTGGTCTGATATGCTGTTGGATAGCACCGATGGGAAAAGCCTCACACTAATGATCTGCTCTGTATTCTGGAGAAGCTGTTGAGACTTTCTCACGGGAAGACTCTCCCTCAACATAGCCTACTGTAATTATGATGTGTGTGTGTGTGTGTGTGTGTACGTGTCAGTCTGATAAACAAATCCAGATTTTAAACCGTCTTCATTGTAATTTCTGAACACAGAGTAATTACCATTGGACAAAAACACTGAAATATATTTCTCTCTTTGTCACTCACACATTCCTATTCATGCATTCGTCATTGTCAAATCCAACTTACATTACCGTTTCCCTTCAAACTCCTCATTGTTAGTGTGCAAACAGTCGCAGTGCTCAGAACTGTTGGAGCAGGTGCGATGTGCAAACAGCAAACCCTGTTGTGCCGAACACCATTCACTCTCTTTTGATTAGATCCAAAACAACACTCAGCCCTCCTGCTTTGGTCCTGGCATGGCAAAATGACGCCTTTCCAAAATGTCATTGAGTTTGATTTATTTTCCATCAGCTTTCTGAACAAACACAAAGGCCTGCAGAAAATTAAATACACCCCTGGTTCACAAAATGACAAATTGTGCCTTGGCCTGAAATACTCGATGCGGAGGAAATTATTTTTTCGATGTGATTTTGATTGAAGGTGCAAATGATTGTTCAACACTTTTGATGCCATTTTAAAAAATCAGCACTCAACATGTCGTCTACCAAAACTCATGCAGAAGCACCGGTCAGAAACAAGATGAGACAACAGAATTCATTCTTTAAGACCCAGAGTTTCATTGAAATTCACTGAAATTGAAAAACGTATTATGTTTGCTCTTATTGGAGAAATTATGTTTGATCATGACCTTGGCCTCTGCCTAAACAAAGGCATTGTTGCCCACCTGGGTGTCATCAGAAGATCCTGACCTATGGATTAAGATCCCTGTGTCTCGAAAACAAGGGTATGCAAGACGCTGAATGAAAGAAACAATCTGCGACCAGAGGGGGGACGACCGAGCCGAGATATAAAGAGAGAGAGGAGGTTCCCACCTGTGTGCATTTTACAAACTAACATTTGTCTGATCTGAGATGCTCTGAACATTTAAGTGTGAAAATAATGTGCGAGATCTTTGTCTCGTTGGTCGTTGTCACAGTGGGATTTGTCACAACAGCTTTGCATTATTCCACATAGATTTGTATCTTTAATGACTTTTTCTGATGTGATTTTTTTGGGGGGTGTCTGTGGTACATTTTATCTTGTCTGCTTCCTGCAAAAAATATAATTGATCATTCTTTCACATGATTTAATTTTACTCATAAATCGAATTATAGATACAAATCAGTCTGTGATATCAGCTTTATTGTCATTAATTCATTAATGACTTGAACAAGTGAATGTAGAGAGTGAAGTGAAACTCACACTCCCTACATGTTTTTTCCTGTTAATATATTGTACTAATTTAAAGCTCCTCACCCTGAATGTTGGAATAAATTTAGTTCAGAAGAAGCATTCAACTCTTTATTTAAGTTGCATTGTTCTGTTGTCTGTTTTAGCAGATAAGCACTGTAGAGTGTGAAGACCACAGACTGTTCTTCCTCTGCCTCTTCTTTTCTCCTCTCCTGCAGCTGTCTTATGTAATCCTCTCTAAATGAATGATCTCGTTGGCATCTTTTAATTAGCAGAGGAAATCTGGACACTGAGTGACTCTTGACTGGCGTGTGAAACTTTGTCTCCTCGTTCTATCATCCTTTCTCTTTATCGTTCCTCCCACGCTAACTCTATCTCCTCCTCCTCCTCCTCCTCCTCCTCCTCCTCCTCTTCCTCTTGATTGACAGGAATACCAGGAGTCCACCCACCTGGAGCAGTTTGTGACCCGCTTCCTGCTGAAGGAGACAACCAATCAGCTTCATTCGCTTCAAAGCTCTCTCGAGTGTGCCATGGAAACCACAGCCGAGCAGACCCGCCAGGAGAAGTAAGAACAAATCTCTCTGGTCCCTCCAACATCACACATAATTAGTCATTAAAACATGGACAAATTGTATTGTACAATGGCACCCATAATTACAGTCCTCGCAGCCAGTCCCACAGTTTCATCCAAACCTTGCACAATAATTTACAGCCTACATTTTAGACTTTAGCGATGTTTTCATCCAAGTTGCAGTGCAATAACTCAGGTTGTTAAGATCACCTGCTCTCACCTATAATCCAGGAGTTACCAGTAATCCTTTATCACGGTGGAAATTCGCTTTCTGTGTGCAAATATATGGGAAGTGGAGGGGGCAAATTAAAAAGGGGTTGTAAAGACTCAAAAGAAATAAGTAAAGTGAATATCAGACTTACATCAGGTGGACACAAACATGACTCCAAATCAGTTCCTCTGTGTCTGCTGGATGTGCACAGCTTGTTGTGCTGCCCCCAGGTGGCCCAAAAATCAATAATGCAGGTGTAACACAAGCTGCGTTACCTGCTGTTATGTTAATTAAAAAAGCGTTTACACCTAAAATGTGCAGCATGTGACTTTTTTTTACTACTGCGATTTGCTGTTTGTGTATGAAGACACTAGAAACCAGACTAAGGTGAATTCCTGCCACTCATGAGTTATTTAAGTCTCCCAGCTTTGTCTTTAATTCAACTGAGATACGCTAAGATTTATCTAAAAGGTGTTTGCGTGGCAGATTAGCAATTAGAAAGTAATTCATGCGGTTATGATCTAATTGTTAGCATGTTTATAAATGTACTGACTGATAATTAACACTCACCCGCTGGCACTCTCCGTCTGAGAAGACAGGACGGTTGATGATTACACTTGAGGTAATCCTTAGGGGGCTGTGTGTGTGTGTGTGTGTGTGTGTGTGTGTGTGTGTGTGTGTGTGTACTCAATCGGTCTGTCAGAATTCAGGCATGCCCCCGGTGTGCTCGGTTCATTAGTGATGATGACTCACCATTGTAAAAGTGCACAAGATTTCATCTACAGTATATAGTGTGTGTGTGTGTGTGTGAAAGAGAGAATGTGTGGGTGTGACCCTGCAGGTAATGTCTGTGTTCAGATCGTATTTAAAGGACAGGTGATGACGCACAGTCTTTTTACGTCCCCTCACCTGAGTTCACACCTGAGCTGCAGCTTCGACAACCTCTGCCGACCCTCCGTTCAAGAGAAGCACATTTTGCTTATGATCCTTTATCATCATGTCTTGCTTATCCACAAACCTAGCCATTAAGTACATATCGAAGATTCCTTTATGAGGTTCCTGTTTTTTAAAATGAGATAATTTTGAGTAGTCTATCTGCCACCATTAATGTTGTAAAGTGTGTCCGACTATTCGGGGCAGGCTTTAGCAAATAGTTCCAACGTTGGCATTGTGCAGGAGGGAGGGCGTCAACTGCTCAATCATCCTACAACCACTTTGTTTAAAGCGTAATGACCCCTTCATTTTCTAAGACCCACTATCTGACAGGCACGTCCACCTCAGGCAGCGATTGGCTCGGCGTGTGTGGAAAAGTAGGCAAGATTTTAACTTCTCTGTCAAGCTGTTTTTTTCTTTCTTCATATAATTACTTCACTTCGCTTTCACTTTTGCCTTTGTCAAATTACGTCTAGTTTGTCTGCATCATGTTCACAACTGACAATATTGTGGTAAAATATTTCAGCATATATCAAATGCAGCTCTGTTTGCAGCATTTTCACCACTTTCTTAGTAATAATAGTCGTTGTGGTTTGATGTGTTTTTGCATGAGTTCACTTTAAAAAGATCCCTGTTGGATATTTTTTGTGCTCTCTCATCCCTTTTCTCATCATGACCATGTTTACGCTTATTCTCAGAGGGAGAAAATGATGGGCTTGGATGACTGGCATCCGAGACTTCCTTTCTTTCCTTTCCTCTCCTCACCTCCTCTAAGTGTTTCTTTCTCTCTATTTCACTCTCATGTCATTTCAAAGTGTGACTGTCCCTCGCTCCCAGAGCAGCAGCTTCTCCACCAGCATCCTTCTCTGAATTGCACTTGAAAATTCCCCCATGCATCTAAATGCAATCACTCTGTTCTTTCAAACATCTAGAGGACGTGGCCGTTTCTCTGGTGGCTTTAAATAGGTTTCTGTGGTCAGTTTCATATGTGTGAAGAGGACAAACGGGAGCTCATATTTATAGATGCCTGGTATGACTCAGAGCTGAGCTTGAGCTTTGTATTCATAAGTTGTGCTGTTCATTTCAAAAAAGAATTGTTTTTTTCTTGGTAATTTGTTCTTTTTGCACAATAGATAAGTTCAGCTGTAACAATAAAAACAGTTTCATTATTTCATTTATTACTCTCATTCAATTTCCAGCTTTAAAACTGTATGTATAAAAAGGTCCTGGGTGTCGTTGCTCCTCTCCTTCATTCTGTCCACACTTTGCTCTTCAGCTCCTCTTCCTCCCTCTCAGTTAACATGAAGGCCGTGGGAGGAACACAGGGACGTGAAGGCTGCTGATCTTTGCTCTATTACCAGTCTCAGATGGTTTTTACCAATTAAAGTTGCTACGTAGCTGAGAATACAGTATGACTCACTGGCAGACCAAGAGGGACCCACCAGCGGTTCATCCACCTCCATACATGAAGATACACATGTTTGACTGCAGCTAGCGGATTAATTATGCTGCGTTTCTCCCAGTTGTGGCATCATGTGAAACAAGCACAGTCCTCCTAACAAAAGCAGATCATTCTGAATAAGTTGATTTCAGTATTTTAGATTATTGTTGTCTCAATCTATATGAGATATGTGCTATATATTTAAAACTAAAATGTAAATTGGTAAATAAAGATTAGTGGATGAAAGAAATAGTTTGACCTATTGGGAAATATGCTCTCTTGCCCAGCCAACAAGTGTAGCCCGTCCAATTCATGTGCGCTGGAAGCCGACAGGAAGTCAACCAGTTCAGTCAGGAGAAGTTTTAGATGCTTATGCTCTCAACTGGTGACGGACTCTTGTGTACATGATCTATGGGCCCAAAAAATGCAAATAAGTGTATTTCCAGAAATGTCAAACTATACTACTAATAGAGCTGCTAGATGGAGCCAGAGTCCAAATTAAAAACAAGCAAAAATAACTGAAAACGTGAACCATTAAAAATTAAAGAATAAGTAATAAACTTGAAACGACAGTGTGAAGTCTGAAAAAATTAGAGAGGCCTTTGCTTTACAGAAATAATAATCACAAAGCACTTTTTCTCTGTCATTTGCACAAAACTCACCCCTACACACACATATATATTCACCTGCACACACACACATACACACATCCCCTCAGACACCCTGAGGTTCTGTCAAAATATTGGACCGAACAACCGGACAGGACTAAGACTAATCGCAGGTGATGTCACCCTGCGGCTGCATGTACCTTGTCACTGGCATTAGCATCATTGTCAGAGCGACACAACGCACAAATATAACGTGAGTCCAGAAAACTTCAGGGTTGCTGAATTTGTTCTCATCAATTCATGAGACTCTGTGTGTCACTCGCCTGGGATAATTTTAAACTGGAAAACATTGTTGGCAGGAACAACAGGAAATATTCATCCCTTAAAGATTAAAATTACAATTAATTCCTCTTCCTTTTCTCTCTTTTGGCATAAATGAGTACATACAATAAATCAAATTCATTCAACGTTCATATTTATTTGTGAGAGGCAAAATCCAAGGAAAAGATCTTTGTACCACAAGAACCACAGAACTAAAGTTCATTTAATGATGCTACAAAGGCTTTTAAGTCACAATGATTTTAAAAGAAAATATGCTGAGATATTGTCATGCCTGAATAATTATCTCCCTGCTTTGACAGACAGGGCCCGCTGAAGCCAGAGGTTTTGTCCATCCAGTGGTCAGGTCGACGCTCCAACCGAAGGCTCCAGAGGAACAGCAGCCTCTCTCCCAACAACCCGCTCCTCAGCCTTGTCAATTCAGGTGGGTTCATACGTTCTCCTGTCCGATGCTGCGTTCGTCAGCAGCATGTTTAAGTATGTTTCAGTGCGTCCTGTTGTGTTTCATAGCACTCCACTCTTGAGTTATTTTGTCTTGTAGCTGCCGGCAGCAACAAATCTGCTCAACCGGAGTCGGCGTGTCTCCACAGGCCGGAGAGCCGAGCACAGGAGGGAGGGAAGGTCGTGTAGGTGTGAGAGAGAAGCTGGAGAGAGGCACTGAGAGAGAAAGAGGTTGAAGAGGAGAGTCGTGATCTCATGCATGCTCAGTAAACGCTCTGACACTTTGAACCTGAATGAATGCAGAAATGACCGCCGAGGCTCTTTTCCTGAGCACTTAGTCTTTTACTGTCAATGCAAATGGAAAGTGAAAAATGAAAACCATTTGTTTTTGTTATTACTGATGTGATTGTCAGTTTTCTAGAGACTGTTGTTTTGATGCCATCTTACATAATGATATTAATGTTTTTACTGCTGAGGTGTTACCAAAGACAAGTGTATGTTTTTAAAGACAAATTTGAGATTCATATAATATAAATAGACTTCCACTATGCTGGATTATGAAGTTGATTTGAACTATATTTTCAAAGAAATATGGCAGCAGCCATAGTGGACATTTTCAGTTCTTGGGTACATTTTTATGGATCTCAACATAGTTATGGGTCCAGACAGAATCTTACCTTATATTTTATCAAACTTAATACCGACATTAACTTGAGTATAACTATAATCAACTTAATACCTAAATGGCACTGGCTGCTCCTGAAATCTGACCCCAAGTGCCACTCCATTATTCTAAAGTATGATTGGCTATCTGTGCAGTCAAAGGCGGGATCTTAGTTCAAACTTCTATGTGAGGACATAAAGAATATAGTACGGAAGCTTTATATTACGTATGTGTTGTGATTGGTTGGACTTTAAAGTTAAAGTAGATATGCAAAATGGTAAATTAATGCAAATTATTTGATGTAACAAAAATTTTTTTACTGCCTCAAATTAATCTTAATGTGCAAACACATCAACTTTATCAGCAGATTTGCTTTTTGCATGTTGCTTTTAAATCGAATCTTTTATTCACATCACAGCGGCATTTTTTTCCAGCTATCTCTATTCTCCCAGTCTGGTTTGTTTTTATGTATTTAACTATTGTTTGCACACAGTTTCCCATCAAACCTCCATTATGACACCAGCTGCGATTGCCTGGAGATTTGTGACAGCCGAGCCTCTGTAAACTTTGATTACAGGCCTCAAAGCTTTTTCTATTGATCGGCGTGGTTGTGCCTCGCATTACATGAAAGGAATGTCTTCGGGCACACCGTTACTACTTTAGAGTATTCATTTCAAACAATCGATGGAGAAAAATGTGTTTAAAATGCAGTCAATGTATGCGGCACCTTTCATCCCGTCACTTTTGTGGTTAACTCTTTCTGTGTGGAACTCATCCTCTCTGTGTGCCTCCACTAGGTGTTTATGAAGAAGACAGCCAGTGGATGATCCAGGTCAACAGACTGCAGAAGCTCATCGACCGTCTAGAGCAAAAGGTGATTTCCTTTCTCTCAACCTTTCCGTAAACTCCCCCCTCCTTCCTGCATCCTTCTCCTTTTCTCTTCAGCTTCTCTTATTTTTATCTTTGTCTGTCTCCTCTCTCCATCCCGGCCTCCATCTGGTCTTTGCGTCGCTCTCGCAAATTAACCGCAAATCACGGCAAGTGGACTCACAACAATATCAACAAATTACCTCAACTCAACAACACCCTCCCACATACAGACACAGACACATATGCACAGTTCTGTCCAGGAAATGTAGCATGAAATCTGTTGTAAACTGACGCGTATAAAATGTTTCAAAGCTCCACATATGGTGCAACTTGGTATATGAACTTGAATAACAACCCAGAAAAGCTTTGACCCTTTACTGATTTGTTTTTGCTCAGTCATTTCCTTTAGGTTATTGATCCATCAATCACTTTGTTTGTCCCCAGCTGGTCGTGCAGCAGAGAAACCAGAACATACAACAAACATACTGTAAACACAACATCGATGTAAAGTAAAAATACATACAGCCATAAAGTAAAGAAGTGAAACAAATAAAATGAATAAAGCAGTAAAAACTTCAGCTGATGGCACAAAATATGAAAGAGATTTTACATCTTTTGGTTTTGGCTAATAAGACTCTAAAAAATGGAACCAGGCCTATTTGGCAAAGAACGATGAAATGGTGAGAAAGAAATTGATAAAAACCCAACTATGACGATAGAAACTGAACAGCACACAGACTCCACAGTTACATTCAATATAATATTTATAATAGTAATATGTATTAGATGTATTTTTAGATATTTTAAAATTTTATATTTCTATTACTGTCTAGACTATATAGAGAAATATATAATAGTATATATTATGTTTTTCAAATTTATCATCCATCATCATTATGTCTGTGTGAAATTATTTTCAGTAGTTACTTTTTTGGACCCTTTATTGATGGCGCACACATAACTGTGGTTCCCAACCTGCAAGTCGGGATCTGCACAAAGGATTAAAAGATAAGGCATGGAGAAATGATGAGAAAAAAATGTATTTGTTCTACACAAAGAAAGTTTTATTTACCTTACTGTCCTTTAATCTTTCCTATTTTCTTGTAAATTATACTTCTTTATGAAAATGACCAGGTTTGCAGCAATGCTTTGGTAGATGATTCACAAAAATCTTTAACACAGCTATAATCCCTATGTTTATATTAAAATACGGATCACATTTCTGCTGCCGATGGGGTGCAAAGCAGAACGTGTCACTATCGGTGCATGATATGTATATTTGTGCTCTTGTTCTGCAGGAGATTCGTCTGGAGCCTGTTGAAGAGGAAGTCCTGGAGAGCAAATCGGTTAGTTTTTACTTTTCTCCCGTTTTGCTGCGGTGACACTGTGTCAGTCTGATAAGAACCACTCAGAAGGTGTCGACAGCAGGGATGAACAACAGAGGCGTGTCACCGTCTTCCTTTGGCTGTCTGTCTGTATCTTTAATCTTTCTGTTTAAGACTCAATATTAAATTTTTCAGACAGGGCTCATAGTCGGGAAGGGAGCAGACTTGGAGGTATATTAGAGTGACCCTAGCCTAAAACATATATTTACAGTATAAATACTATAAAAACATATATTTGTTTTAGCTGCTCATCTGTGCAAACCTACTGCCAAAGTAAATGTCCTCCGGGCTTGTGTACAGCGTGCGTGTGTCTTTAGCTGTACACACAATGTGCAGGTGTTTTTGTGCACGTTATCATTCCCTGTTTAACCTCAGCGTCCACACGCCAAAGCAAATGGAGACTGTTTTTCCGGCCAAGCTTCATATCACTCATTTCATGACTGAGAGACTCTCTGTGGCTGACGAGTGACTCAGTGACGATCACAGCGGAGCAACGCAAACACTCACAGCAGGATTTACCTTCATAGACACGTGAAGAGGAGGAAGAGTGATTATAGTAGAAGGAAGTTTCACCAAGTAAACCCTTGACTTCTAAATATTACTGAAGATGGACACATGCATTTTTGAACAGATCAAAGGAATTTGGGGTTCCTGATTATATATAAAAATGAAATGTGGGGGGGAAAGCACATTAACATTTCAAGTGTTTAACATGTGGAAAACCACATCTGGCTGTGACACATTTCACATGTAAAATATTCACATGATGCAATGTCAATACAAGGCTTGTGTAATAAGTATGATTGTAACATCTAATACCAGCCTCTCATGAAGGCAGCCATGCAAAATATGTCTCATTCTGCTCGAGGCTATTTAAACAAAGCATCGTGCTGAAACGAGGTTCAATAAACTTCATTTGAATAAAAACACAAACACAGTCTGAATTTAGCAGGTTTAGCTTGTTTGACCAAAACATATTTGTGTCTCACAAACACAAACACACAGTCAGTTTGCTGAGGAGAGATTTTTATTCTAAGGGAACAGCCACTAAAATTTCACCATAAATGAGGCCGACCACTCGTGTGGATGAGCTACAGAGACGAGTAAATGTCCTGTCTCACAGAACATATAATGGGAAATGGCATCTTCATAGAATCAACATTTCAATCCTAAATAAATTTAAAGCTGTTCAAAAAACAGGCCCATGGCTGAAGCTAAATGTTGAACCCTGGCATGTGATAATTCATATGTGGAAAAATACCATTTTTCAGCAGCTGCATCTTCTACAAAATTGCTTATGTCACATGTGAAACAATAGAGAAGCTGCAACCAGAGAATTGTTCACATGAAGTCATTAATATTACATGCACTCTTTTTGAAGGATTGGTCAGTATAGTGTCATAGCACTGCAGCACAAGTGAAACCATGCATATGAATATTACATGGCACTGTCATGTCTAATCACCAGCTCGATGCAGACGTGTCAGCTTGTGTGTGAATTTATCAATATGTAATTGGTGTGTGTCACTGGGAATAAATGTGCCCTCATGAAGGCAGAGAGAAAACCAGTCATGACCCCCAGCGCCACACTGATGTGTGATGGTGTGACTGTGTTTGTGTGTGTTTACATGCATGAGTGCACGTATCTCCCAGATTGTGTGTGTGTGTGTGTGTGTGTGTGTGTGTGTATGTCTACCAAATTAGCCGCTGAGAGAAAGTCCTGAGGTGTTTTATCAGTCACACTCACATAGCGTACCTTAGCCAACGGGCAGACCATTCACTTCCTGTTCCCATCAGCCTCTCTGCCTCTGTCAACAATTCCTCATCAGCCGCAGGACGTGATTAGCAGGCTTTCTATTGTCAAGATTGTTTTCCTGTTTCTTGTTCCCTGCTGTTCACACCTTTATACATCAAGATAAGGATGATTCCTCCTCTGGTGCAAAATGTATTCTATTGATCTTCTTGGTCATATTCTGATGCCAGGACAGGTAATAAAATGTATAGTATGAACCATGTTATAAAAGGTACCAGCGTTCACCTTACTCTTCTGTATTAGTCACCAGTTTTTTGGCACCACACTGAGTCACGGTGAAATCCTGCCAGAAGATTTCTGAACGCCCCCCACCTCTGTCAGACTCCGTCCCCACCAGAGGCACAACGTGACCTTCTGACTTTGCGTGCCTTTACTTGTTTTTTTGTCTTCACAGCACATCCTGATTGTCCAGAGGCAGCTCTCGGTGCTTGAGGAGGAGCTGGAGGAGTTTCGTTTGGCTCTCAGACAGTACATGGAGTGTGCCTGCGCCCAAACTGGATGCCTACAGTCAGTTTATATTGATTTTCTTCCCGTGATAGATTTTTGTTGTGTCTAATTTTTAATATTTTAATGGGAGGGGAATGGGGAGAAAGAGGCTTCAAATGAAAAAGTAAAGACGGTCTTCAAATTTAAGGGGATTTTTTTTTTTAACTTTATGCAAACTGATTCGACAAGCATGCTCAGAAGATTTGATTCAAAAGATGATTCTGTTGTACTAATCTCCTTTATACAATAATGTGTTTGACAAAGTGTTGAACCTCTCTCCATCCTTGCTTGTGAACGACTGAGTCTTTCCAGGATGAACCTTTCATACCCAATCATGATACTATCACCTGTTACCAATGAACCCGTTTACCTGTGGAATGATCCAAACAGGTGTTTTTGGATCAGTCCACAACTTTCACAGTCTTTTGTTGCTCCTGTCCCAACTTGCTTGAAACATGTTGCTGGCATCAAATTCAGAATAAGCACATAACTTTTTTGGAATCAGTCATTTGCATCAGTTACATAATGTATAACATTATTAAATCATCCCCTGTGCAGCTTAGAGTTTTGAACAGTGCCCCCCTTTTCTTAATATGAGTTACATCAAGAATCAAGAGATCAGGATCTCGAAACAGTTCATTTATATCATAATCACTCTGAGAAATCTTCATGAGATTATGAGCAAAGTTGAATTAATCATGAAATTTAAAAATAGAAACGCAGCCATCAGTGAAATGGCTCCTGTCAAAACTAAAGACACGTCCTGGCTTTAGTGTTGCATCAGACCGCAACACATCAGGTCAGTAGATGAAAGATTGGCATTTTCTTTTTCTCCAGCCAAAGATTTTCAAACATCAGCTTTGTCATCCTGTGATGCTTTGTGGCAAACTTCAGCCCGAGCAGAAAAAAACCTTTCACATTAACTGTCACTTTGGGTTCATATAAAATCCAACAGCCTAAAGGATGTCATGACATTTACAAGCTTTGTCATGAACATTTCTCTAAATATCCATTCATGTTCAAGTTCAAATGAGACTAAAACCTCTGACAAAACACCATATAATCATAATTTGAGGATACGACTCAGACAGAGGGGCTGTGCTGGGGGACACGATGTAGCACACTAATTAGCGATTGCATGACTTGAGCCCTCTCTTGTTTTGCATTTGGCAGCATCGCAGTTCAGCGGCTGGCAAATGAATCACGCTTTATTCTCTATGAATTCTGGGAGCACAACAACGTGTGGAAGAAGTAAGTGTTCGTCTGCACCATATGCATCATGGCTAATGCACCGTGGCCTGTTCAAATAAACCCCCAAATTATTTTCTTTGCTCAGCTTGAACTCACTCAGAGAACTTCTGCTTCATGCTGGGTTTAGTGACAATGTACTTAGTGAAGCTTTAATGAAAGTAATGAGAAAAACTAGAGTCTCACTGTGACAGTAAGCTCAGTGGGAACGGAGATAGAGAGAGAAATTAATGGTAATGAAACTTAAATACTAGATACTGTGCTCAAGATTCACCTGTTAGTCTTGATCCAAGGTGTAGTTAGTCTGCTCTTCCATTTCTAGTTTGTTATTTTCCACAGTAAACATATTGATGAAACGTCAGTGTTTGATTTGATTTGATGTGTGCATCCTCTGCATCTGTGGGACTTTCAGGTTTAATTATCATATTCAGAGGAGGAAGACAAAATAATATAAACAACCTAATAGAGAAAAGGATCCCAGCATACAGAGAATTTGATCCATCCCTCCCTGACAAGCTGCAGAAATACATTTCAAATGTCCAATGACACACCATAGGAAGTACAATATGAAAGGAAGCATAGACATGGAAATAATATATTCTGTTTATTCATAAAAGCTTACATTTCTGCACATTAGGGACAGTTTTGTTTTATCCCACTGGTGGTGGAAAAGTTGGGTGCAACAGTCCTAAAATGTTAAATGAAATATTGCGTGTTTTAACCACGAGAAAGTGGTTTGGGATTTTTGCACTTAATGAGGATAAAACAGCAGAATAATTGGAAATATTTGTATACAAGGCCACAAGGCACATTTTAACTGATTTAATCAGAAATACAAACTCTGCTGGTATGTTAATTTTATATTTCTAGATTGCTTTTGTGTGTGTGTGTGTGTGTGTGTGTGTGTGTGTGAACTGTTTCTGTATTTTTATGTTTGCAAGCCAGCTTTCTTCAAATTGCCTCTTGAGGTATGAAAATAAAGTATGAAGTGTTTTGAAATGAACTCAATTAAACTGAATTGAATGAGGTTAGAATCAGTTGACTGTGGAAAGCAAATAGCCCTCCAAAGCAGTGTCATGAAGAAGTAGGTGTATAAACAACTGAAGACATCTTTTTAAGCATCACAATCAGTAAATGAATCTTCTTGTTTTCAGTCACCTGCAGACCAACTACAGTAAGACCTTCCAGAGGGGGAACGTGGACTTCCTGGAAACTCCTGAGGCCGTAACCACCATGCTGGTTCCTGGTGAGAACATTCATCACAGCTCCTGTCTGATTCTCCGCTCACATCACACTCAGACCTATCACATCTAATCAGATAAGACTTTTAAAGGGTAAACTCTTCAGCCTCAGCTACGCTTGGGTGGGTCTATCATCAATCATAAAGACACGCTGTGCAGGCAAACGATCCTCAAACCATCAGAACTTCACTTTAAATTCTAGTGAGGATGCCAAAGTTTTCAAAGATACCAGAATGTCACAGATTTCTTGACCATTAAATGTGATAAAACTTCAATGAAATGCTTGAATAAGCAGACAAAGAATGTATGATATGGGTGAATGTTGAGCATGAAGGTTCATTCTCGACCTTGGACAAATAAATAAATAAATAAATACAGATGAATTATTTGAAAAGAACAGAAAAGAAAATCTCAATACAAGCTCCAGCTTTTCCTTGTAAATATCACAAATTAAATTATTACATTAGTTATCAAAAGGAGATCGCATGGAATAGCCTAAATGTGGGTGTTTGGTTAAAGAGACAGTTCAGAGATACAATAGTTTTGGGGAATTTTACCACTTTCCCAGGCTCAGAAACTAATAAATGCCTTCGGACAGACCTTTTTATGTATTTGGTTTAGTTTGAAGTTATGTCAAACATCATTTTAGGCCATTTTGGCTCAAATGTTGTCATAACTTCCTTGTACGATCTCATGCTTGAAACCCTCGGCTTTATAGCATTACTAGAGACAAAAAATTTATCATGGAATGAAATTTTTATATCAAATAAAATAATAGTTATAATCTAATAACTTTTAAGATTTTTTATAAATCTTAAAACATGTTAAAGTTATAAACTTACTTTTGTTATTCTCCATAAAATGTGGATGAAGCCTTTGCCAAATAAAATCAAACATGTTCGACCTTCACTTCTCTTCATTAATAATAAGTCTGCACATTTTTTACAGCACTTGTCCAAAGCTATTGTCTTTGTGTTATTTTCCTATCATTACAATAAATTGATCTTAATTCTATCTCACAAGCACCATTACCCACTTCACATAACCACTCACGAGTAGAGCAGAGGCCAGTGTTTGTTGTGAGTGGATTTCACAAAATACACAAAATACACACAGCGTGCATGAGGAGAATGTGCTCACTACCTAATTAAGGTATTTTTGGGGGTCAGTGAACCTTTTTTTTTCTTTTTCTACTTTCCCTCCGCAGCCTCATGGTGGGTCCTCAACAACAACTGAAAGTGGACGAGCACCCTTCACAGATCATCACTGATGGGTGCAGAGAGCAAACAGCCACACACAAGTCCACACACACACACACACACACACACACACACACACACACACACATTAACTCTACACAAACTTGTGAAGTCATGGTGATTAGTATCAATTTTATGACCTCCATGTTCCTTCATAGTTAGGTGGTAGCTGAAATAGCCCACATGTGCGTGTTTGTTTACACTCGTAGGCGACGCTGTGACGTCGTAAAAGCAATGACCTCGTCAGACGGAGACCCATCTGATGATCTGACATCATCACTGTGTTTGACGTGACATCATCTGCAGCCCAGGGTCGATCATGTGAGCTGAAGCGTGCGGTGAATGTGCATGACACAGCAAGTGTGTGTGTGTGTGTGTGTGTGTGTGTGTGTTTGAGAGAGAGAGAGAGAAACAAAGAGAGAGAGAGAGGAGAGAGAGAGATGGACGGACAGATATAATTGTATCAATTGTAGCAGCTCTGTTGAGCTCATTAAACCATCATTATGTTGTTTCTGTATTTAATGTGTCAAATTAAGATAAAAATCTGTTGGTCATAAATAAAACCAATATATTGTTGTATTTGCAATGGGTCATCTCTTTCTCAGCTCTACTGGCGTTTGGTCTGTTTGTCTATTTGTCTGCGAGCAGGACAAAATAAAAGATCTCCTTGTGATTTGTTTGACAGACAAGGAGCCGTTCTTCTTTCTTCTTCTTCTTCTTCTTTCAAGTTTTGCAGTGATAAAAATATGGAATTAGTGGCCTTATAAGCATCAGGGATAGATAACCTACTCCATTCATGATCCTACTAGTGTGTTTGCAAACTCAAGATGATAATTTAACTTTAAAATTACTGTGACCATGATGACAGATTTTGATGCAACACAACATTGACAAATGGTTCATTGTTGGTCTCTCTGTGTGTATTCACCTCCTGATATTAGTATAAAACTATAACACACAAACATTCAAAGCCTCAAACACAACTGACTAAATTGTGACTCCGCCAGGACATTTATCAAATGTTTGCCAATGGCACCACATGGTGGACACATAGCAGTACTGCAGTTAGAAAAGAATAGGCTGAGGTGAATTTTTCTGGCTTTTAACCCTTTATAGGGCAAGTGACTATATTTGGTAATTTCCACACAGTTTACATACTGAAAAATTGTAAAAAAAAAAAAAAAAAAAAAAAAAATAATAAAAAAAATACGGAAATAAACTTTTGTTATGTCCTCCAATAACACTGTAAGGTTGAATTCTTGAATTTCAAAGTATTTTAATGAGTGCCCTATAAAGGGTTAAACTACATGACCACATCAGTTTGTGTAACAAATGTATTATCTTTATACAACACACAATCACATCAGTTCAGTAAATCTGCAAGACATCAAGTAGATGAAAAATGTTTCACTTGCACACCCTCACAGGTGTTTTCAGTTCTGATTGATTGGACATCTAGTAATCTACAAACAATCTACCAATCAGACTGATGACAGGGTTCGCTGTCTCATTAGGGAACATGAGTGGAAACACCTTTGTGTATGTAGCTATTGATGTGAGGGGGCTCTGATGAAATGAGTTTAAAGGGAATCAGTGCATCAGTGATATTTATTTGTCTGTACTACCAAACAAGGAGAAAGATTAAAAAGACTTTCATCACATGAAGCAACAGTAGAGGATTAAGAGTCATGTCTTTCATAATCAAATCCACACAGAATATCTAAATATAAATTATTGAGCCCATCTTCATTGGTTTCCCTGGTTTTATTTTACACTAAGGCAACAGTAATTAAATGTGAACTACTTTGATTGTTGACCTGTAAGTGATTCAGAAATGTGGTTTTATTGCACTTCTTTAGATTTGGAGTCAGTGACATCTAAAGGTGCTGATGCTCCATAGCATGTTACATTTATAAACTTGTAATCTTAAGAACCAATGAAGTCTTTTAAGCCAAAACATTTTTCTCAATGCAGTTTTTTTATTATTAAAGGAAACTGATCTTAGCTTAGGACGTATGGACAGTCATGTCATGTTCACCCTCATCTATTGTGTGTAAGCATAAAAGATAGTGTTTTTCATTCTTTTCACAGGAACTATTGAAACACCTGTGTGTAATCTGTGTGCTACAAAATGGTGTTGAAATTATTTGCTCATTTCCTTTTCTTAAGTCCTGCATGTGTGAATGTCATGTAATTTGAAATAGCTTACTACTACTACAGCAGTTATTTCAATGCAAATACACTATTATTAAATATCCATATATTAATTTGTATATTTAAAGTTCTTTTAAAGGATACTAACTGAAGAGTAAAGTAGTCGTGTAAAAGAACAAGTTAAGCTCTCCATTCAAAACTGAACATAACCTTAAATGCTATGGGCAAAATGTACTGAAGCTTAAAGTATTAAAATACTGACCCCTTTCAAAGTGTTATACTATGATATCATTATACACAATACTTACTCTAATGCAATATAGCGTTGGGTAGTTTAATCTACGGTGATGTGTCACACTTTATAAGATCATCATGTATTTAAATATGAAAAAAGGGTTTGTTCGGCACCAAACATTGTTTTATAGCATGAATTTCATCTTGTTTGTTTGAACCAGGTTTGTATCTTAAATGTGTCGGAAACATCACAGCCAACAGAACAATACAGGCAGTTTTTGCATTTTATTGATAAATTATCATTTTTAAAAAGACCCACAAGCCGTCTTCTGCTTCCACCTCTCACTACCGTTTTCCAAGTACTGAATTTGAACTATGTACAAAGTTTGTTTTTTTTTAACATTATTTTCTGCTTCATCATCATCATCATCATTAACATCATCGTCACATTCAAAACAAGGTTAGAAGTTTGAACTGTGCCCACTGGTCAAGGTCAAGAGACAGGATGCTGAGTATGCCTACAGCGATGCGAGCTAGCACAGAGTCCACTGGAGGTCAGAGAGCAGTCGATAGAAGCGAAGGAGAGGAGGAGGAGGAGGAGGAGGAGGAGGAGGAGCGTTTACATTCTAACTCACAGGCAGAAGGAGCAAAGACAGGAACATCATACGCTTCAGCTACCTCTCTGAAACAGAAAAAACACCACCTCAGTGACAGAACATAAACAAGTCAACATGCAAAAACGTGAGTCACCGTGTTTTCATTTTCCAGCAGTGAGAAGGCAACAAAAACGCAGTGAAGAAGACGACAGGAGAGGCTCAAAATAACTCAAATAAAAGGGTTATTGCTGTAGTGAGTTAAAAGCTGCATGGCACGAAACTGAACACTGATAAAAAAAAATAATACAAGCTCCTGTTGATCCGATGCTCTTCTTGACTAATACTGGGCAGCAAAGTTGGCACACATGGGTATTTAAGGAGGATTTCTTTTAAAAATTGATCATTTGAGAGTTAAAATCATATAGCAATACTATGTCAGTGTACACAGGCAAGGTAAATGTTACAATACAGTAGGGATATGCAGCTTTCTGTAGCTGGAGATAAACTAGCAGCAAAACAACACGTACAATTGCATATAACCGTAGTGCAATGGGCAAACTGTTCTTAGGAGGTTGTCTCATTTTGGTCTGGTCGGTAACAAAAGAAATCAAGTGGGTATCAGTCAGGCTGCTGAAAAAAAAAAAGCTAGTCCAGAAAGATCAAATCCAACCAGTCTGCTAAACTATCATTTTTAAATCAGCGATTTGATTCTGTATTTTGGAGGATTTGGGCAAAACCTGGATGGGATTTGACTCCTTGTGGACTAGAAGAAGGACTGATCAGGATACATTAGGTTTGTTCAGGGAGTCAAAACTCTCTAAAACATTTCAGACGCAAACAAGATACATGTCAAACATACACCTCTTCAAACACACACAGCGCCTCTTCAACACACTCCCGTCCAGACACTTTGCAGACGTTCCACTCCGCTGAACATGACCGGTTTGAAATCTGAACAAGATGAAAAAACTAAAAGTGTGGTTCGTTCTTCCAGCCCTGCAGAGCCGTGCCGCGCTGAGCCCGCTCTAGGCGAAGCTGTTCTCCGGGTAGCTGACTTTGATAGCTCCCCAGTAGCAGGCTCGTATCAGACAGATGAGGCCCAGCAGGTAGGCGAATGCCCAGGATACGTAGGTGGCATTGTAACGGCTGGCAAAGCCCCGAGTACCAACCTGTTAATACAGAGGAGAGGAAGAGAAGCAGGTGAATTAACACCAAGAATATAGGTTTTCATTTAACAGATTATTTTATTTCACTGCATTTCATTCATGCACAAACTCCTGTGGTAAATACTGGTTGATGGATTGAATAATTGAAATTGAACTAACTGAATTCAATCACTGATCCACTTCATCAGAAAAGTTGCAGAAACAGAACAAGCTGAGAAACCTTGAATCAAAATATTAGGACTATAATCCCATGAAATCATTAGGAAGTGATTATGGTTGTAATATGATTATACTAAGTCTGATGTGATATACTGTGAAAAACTGAACAATATGTGCTTGTTTGTACAAAATACATTTTTTGTTTACTGAACAGTCGAGTGGCTTCATCGACCAAAGCGTATTTGATTTACTGTAAGATTATGCACTCATGGCAATGTAGGTACAAACTCACCACACAAGATATCACTTTTTATTTCTCTATTTTTACCTCTTTATCCCGGTCCACCACTTTGGCCAGACTGAAATATCTCAATAACTACTGGATGGATTGCTGTTCAATTCTGCAAAGACATTCTTGTTTCCCTCAGGATGGATTGTAATAATGGTGGTGATCCCCTGACTTTTCATCCAGCACCACCATGAGGTTGACATTTGTGTTTTTGACTAAAATATTCCAGCTGTCGGTCGGTATTGCCATGAAATTTAGCACAGACATTCATAAATCCCTCAGGATGAACTGTAATAAATTTGATCCTCTGGCGTCATTGTCAGGTCAACATTTTCATTTGTCCAATACTTTGGTTTAGTCGGCCGCATCTAACATTCAAAATGGTGAACGTTGTAAACATTATACCTGTTCAACATCAGCATGTTAACATTGCCTACCTGCTTGATATTTCATGCTAAATGTTTTTATTGTGATGCTCTTTGTAACTTGACTTACGCACTTACTCTCTGAAAAAATAAAAACACAAACAAGACAAAAACAGCACTTACTGTTAAACCCACTCCAATGAAAATGCAGATCATTCCTATAGTTATATAAGCACAACAGCGCCTCCTAGGGAGCGCACTGCCAACAGAGGATCTGCAGAAAAAAGACAGAGAGACTGTTAGAAGGTATCAGGGCTGGAGGACATATAAGAATACAGAATACATTTCATTTCCATGTTGTGTTTGTCTTGTCTGTATATTTTAAATGATTAAGGTTGAAATGACCATAAAAAGATCAATTGAAGATTTAACTTGAATATTTAAAACCCTGTATAAAAATCAAGCCTGGCCACAAATACCATCTTTGTGAACAGCATAAATTTTGAGACACATTTAGTCATGAATGAAAAGGTCTGCATGATGATGTGCTTCATACTTTCTTGGTTCCACCCTTTTCCCCCTCAGTGATCTCACTCCACAGCCCCCTGACAATCCTGCCAGCTAAAAAATCTCTCTCTTCCTCTTTCTGAGTTACACATGAAAGTGCCGCAGGCCGGTCACATGACGTGCGGCTCCCGACAGCTTCAACCTCCCGACAAACGCAAGTCAACTGCCCCGAAGCACCGGACGAGCATCAGTTCTATTGCTTCGCTTTCCCTTTACTTTCCTCCCCCTCTCTGCTCTCACATGCCTCTCATGTGACAGGACTCAGGCATTCTTCAGGAATCGTTGGTATTCAGATGGCTTAGGGGGGTTTTGATCACCTGATTTCTTAACTTCTCTTACTCCTTCTTAAACAATCTCCTCCTGCTTTTAGGTTTGGTCTTTGTTCGACTGTTTACGTTTTCACCACCTGACCGCCTCCTTCATTTGACCTGTGACAATACGTGGAGCAGACCTACTTCTCAGATGATGTTTATGAAGATTTATCACAAAATAAGAATTAACGCCTGGGAATACTACGGTACTTTACATGTGTAATGGGGAGACTTAAGGTTAAGGTAAAATCCTCATATGACAGAACTTCACACAGGACTTCTGTAATAATAAGGAAAGAACGAAAGAGACAGAGAGCACAAAGATGCAAACAAATCAAAGATTATTACCATGACCATTAGAAACACAGTTAATGGTGTGATTAGGGTGAGTGTGTTTTATTGCTCATTACATAATGATTAAATTGCTATTTATCTCTGATGACTTCTTGTGGTTCGATTATCATAAAAGACTTAAAAGGAGAGAAAGCATTTTTGTTGTTTTATTTCTAAAACATTGGGAGAGGAGACAAAGTCATTTGTTTGCAACGTAATACTTTTATGTTGAAGTTATGTTCTTGTCTTATTGACACTGGTGTCTTACGAGTTCATGTGCATGACTACAGATAGATAAAATACAAAATAGTAATAACAGAGAGAAAAACCTATAAGTTGAGATATTTTCAAAAGAGGTGCAGAGCGAAACAGACACAAAGATGGAGACAGACACAGAGAGACATAGACAAAGACAGCATGCCTGGTGCAGATACCATCCATATCATCCCTTTCAGACACGTCCTCCCACCACATCTCAGCCCTGTGACCCCCCCTGCACCATTACCATGACATGTATTGAGGTCAGGCTCTAATTCCTGTCACACGTCTAGATTAGCCTCTGTTACCTCCCCTCCCTTCTCCCTCCAAGAACTACAAAGTCCAGACCTCTAAAGCTCTGACGTCTGACTGCGGTGAATTTATCCATGAAGTATGCACTTGAAAAGTTCTCCAGCAAACGAGAGCTGAAAGCATTTACATCTATTTACATCTGTGACGAGCTGGATCACACCAAACCACAAACGCAGAAGCAGAAAGTCGATGATTTTTTTTCAACAAGTTGGTGTTTTAAAAGATGCTGCTTCCTCTAATGTACAGCAAGTCATGGTTGTAAATGAATGCTCCAGTATGATTAAGATAATAGCTTTAAAGTTGGATATGTTGGAGCATGTTCACTGTCATTTTAACAGGTTTTACTGGTTTTTATTCTGTGGTGCAAATCTCATCTGCAACAGGTTCTTTCATAAAGCTACAGCGACAACACATGAGTATTTTTCTAGTTTAACCCCACCTAGTATCCCCAGTAAGATTCAGGCCTTTACAGACCACACCAGTGATATTGCACATTTAAATCCATTTTCTGCAAATCATTTAAACCACAATTAACCATTTGACAACATAAAATAAAGTTGCAGATTCTTTCCCCTCACTGAAACTTCTGAGGGAACATCAAGTCTGCACTAATATTTGTTAAAAGTCGTATAAAAAGTATGAGGCAATTCATTGTAAACAATCTTAAACTGTGAAAACAGGCAAAAATCTATTTCGATGTTCCTTAGGATGATTAAGCAAGTTTCAAGAGACTGTTAAATGGTTTTCATACAGAAATGAAATAAAAACAAATGGCTGCCTGCAACAGCAGAAAATCATAAGTAGATAAGAAAATCATCCAGGAAGTGAAAACAGGCAGCTTGGATGGAAAGCATGCATGAGTTAGGGCTAATACTTGAAAACACACTGGTGTGATGATTAAAATGTTTGACTCAATTTTGTACACAATGTCCATCTAGAGACTGAAAATAAACCCTAAAGCAACAGATGATAAACTGCAGATCAAATTTCCATTTCACAGCTGTTGAGTTAAATGTGAACTATATTCTTGACGTCAAGTGTGACAGTAAAATGTTTGTTTCACTGTGACCTTTGAGTTAAATGGAGGTTTGGCGGACTCACATTTTTTTGCAGTGGGGACACTTGGCTAGTGTGTTAAAGCGAAGCTCCATCCACTGTGAAGAAACACAAGAAGAAACACTTAACACACTGTAAGAACACACTATAATAGAACTGTGCATTTACAACAATCAACACAAGACCTACTGGGGATGATTTCACATGATCAGTTATGACGGTTTGCAACTTCTTCATCTATTTATCATTTCTGTATTGTATCTAAAGCTCGGCTAAAGTAGCATCTAAATGCATTCTTACAATGTGTTAGTTAGGTTTCTGATGTTAAAAAGCAGTGTTATAAAAATCCCATCACATATCAGCATAATTTAAGGTCCTATTGACACAAGTTCAATACGTGACTTTTGGCATCTGGCTTCAGAGGGAGAATGAAAAATTCAGTAAATTCAGAAACAGCAAACTCAGGCCAAACCATCTCGATTCAGATTTATTTTTTACACTTAAAAGTCTAATTCACCTCTTTTCATCTGAGGCTCTCTTCAAAGCCAGATGTGCACTAAGTCAGATCGTCACCAGTGTGAATAAGGCCACAGATTCAAGTGGAGCAGGTTAGGCTGTTGTTAATATGTCCACCAGTACGACCAGCTTTCTCAACCTGTTGTTGTGCTGGGGGAGAGCCATCGCTGGGGAGGCCAGACATTGGCTGGGATGACCTGGCGTCCTCACTGCCCTACAGACGCCGCAAGCAACAATGTGCACACGTTAAGAGGACAATACCGCTGATTTTGACATGCGAGTCTGTGTCATACTGACTCGATACCTCAGGTTCTTCCTTCACACCTGACAGTTCATTTTATTAATATGTAATATGGCAAATTGAAGCAGAAAGTAAACCTCAATGAAAGTGAGCATGTTGCATACCAAAGGTACTGATAGTATCCTCAACACAGGGTTCAAGAAGACAATTTCATTTAAGATGGGAAGAATCTGCAAAAGGCTGCATCCACACTGCAATCAAGTGGGATTTTTAATGAGCCAGAGAAGGAAAGGAAATGTGCAGCAGATGCAGGCCAGCCACTGGAAAATATCATCTGTTCTGTCAGAATCTGTAACTGGATGGAGCTTTTTGTTTCGACAAAGATAAAAGATCAACAGCAGAATATGTCATTAGCTCTTATGTGTGGTCATGTACAGTACAGCAAGCTAATGTACCACCCACAACTCTGCCATTATGCTGTTACACTGTAGAAGATTCCATATTTCCATCACCAAATATTAGAGAATACACAAGATAATTAATATGCACATACCAACAACAGCACAGCAACAAAATCTGTGATTGGTTAGATTGACTGTGTTGGCGGGTTTACGTACTAGGAAGGTGTTGCCACAGTGGCCGCAGACCACCCTCATCCCCTCTGGTTGGATGGGCAGTGCCGGCTGGGCGGATTGCTCCTCGGGGATCACCATCACCGGGCTCAGGTTGATTATGCGTCTGCTGTCAGAGGAACAAAAAGAAGGACAAGTTTAGGATCACAACCTATCCCAGAGGATAGGATTATAAAAAAAAAATAAAAAGAGCTCGATTTGTCTTATAAAAGCTGACTTTACGGGTGCCAACATTTTGTCAGGGCCACTAATTTGGCTTTGGAAAACTGGTTAATGAGAAGTGGGAATAAGGGGGTAAAACAGACTGAAGTTGACTGCCTGCCACCTACCAGTTCGGTCGAGGACATCCTATCCTCCTGGATGTGTCTTTACAGATGAGCAGGCAGTTACAGGGACACCTCACATATTTCTTCCCTGTTGGGGGGTTCTTGATGGGCTGGAAGGCAACATATCAAAAATCAGCTCACTGGAAACGCAAAAATAAAAAAGTAAAATATTAGTGAGGTAACACAGGAGAGCGTTTCAGACCTTAAAGTGCTGTGCAAAATCAATAGCTTTGTCCTTAATCTATGAAATGCATATTAGTTTGCCCATCAGCTTCCAATGTCCTTATTCCATCCTTCTTATGTGTCATTTGAGAGGCAAGATAAATGTTGTATTTATATAGAGAAGTTGATCACAGATGCCTGATGCATATTCCTCTGGCTTTAGATTTATGTCTGGTGAACTTGAACTGAAATAAGTGAAGGCCAAACACTATCAACTGTCCACTGTTTTGGATCCAGTGTAACAGAATATTATCATATCTACGTTGATGCACAAGCACCACAAATATCAGCCAATGGAAATGGCATTTCACAGGAGAGTGCTTGTGATGACAGCCATTCATTCTCCCTGACGTCTCCACTGACAGCTCCATCAAAGCTTTCGCTTACTCACACTGAGACGCAGGTGACACATTCAAGTCATATGGAGCACTTATCACCGGATGTGACAGATGTCTACATCATCATCTGGTGAGGCCCTAAAGCTGGGCATTGCCAAGATGACAAATAGTCATTTCTCTCTTGATCACTGACAAATTACATGTTTTGGCCCCCAAAACTGATGCTGCACAGTGATGGAGAAGTGGGCACTCAGCTACAGCTGGATGTGACTGAGTGTTCATGTGTGATTGATTATAAAAAAAGAGCAGAGGAGAGCAGCGATGACAATCTCAAATGAAACTTTCACGACTCTGTGATGTCGACACCAACAATCATTTATAAAGCCTCCACTTACCGTGGCTTCATTGCAGACTGTGCACTTGACCACGTGCTGATGCAGCTTTCCATCCAGGTTGATGAGCGACTGGCATACGCGGCAGTTGATGACAGGCACACCGCCGGCGTCGGGGCTGGCGATGGCTGTGTAAGGAGGAGGTAGTTCGGCTTTGAGAAGAGGAGGGCAAAGCACACAACACACGGCCAGCTGTTAATCGCATGCATCTATAAATCTTCATGAAGATACCTGGATTTTTTGTGTCCAGTGAGAAAATAAGAATAGCTGTATTCTTTTGTAAATACACATTGAACTAGTTGCAGCTAAACAAAAACAAATCAGAAGTTTTACTAATTGGTCCACACTGCATGACTAAGGTGCTGAAACATTAGCTGGGTTCCTCAGCTCCATGTGTCACGGCCTCTGCCAGAAGAGTCTAACAGGCCAAAAACAAAGTCATAATCTAAGTGTAAATTGGATGTCTGAAAGTCTCTATTTTTAAATATGTGTAAAAATATTTTACATAGAGATGAAATATTAGTCAATTAATCAATCAACTATTGTGATAATTGATTAATCGCTTGAGTCATTGTCCAAGCAAGAATGACAAGCATTTGATGGTTCCAGCTCTTAAATGTGGGAAGTTGCTGCTTTTGTTCCTGTTGAACAGAATGAAGGTTTGTTGTTTGGTGAAAACAACACAAAACATTTAAATATCACTTTCAGATCTGGAAAATTATGATTGTTAACTATTTTCCGACATTTCATAAATGAAACAATTTATGAATTAATTGAGAAAATAATCAGCATATTAACGGATAATGAAAACAATCTTTAGTTGCATCCTAATTTTGTAAAAAGCTACAATATACAACACAAAAGCAAATGTGTTACATCCAAAACTACCTATAGTTACAGAAAGGAGTTGTTGTCTATCTCAACTGTTTTCAAAAAAGTTATTCAGTGACTATTACTACTAACTATCACAGCCCAGTGTATGGTCAGTCCCAGGCACACACACTGTATGTAAACCCATGACAGCCTGTGTATGGCTCTGATTGCTCAACATGTGACTCTTCTGTCTTTGTCAGGGGCCAAACACTTTGTATATTTATGAATGAAACAAAGGGCCCTTTTAGATTGATGCTGTAAAATCCTCACACTGCCAAGCTGCAGACAAAGTTAATATGTAACATAGGAGCCAGTTATCTGATTGTGAGACATTTTGAGACCATATCAGTGTGTTATAACATCTGAGCTACATTTGAAGCAAAATACTATTTATTCATAAATGCATGGACAGAACAAACACGTAATTTCTTATAGTATCCGACTGTTTGTGACTTAAAGAAACCTGTAAAATTGTACCACCAACCCATAAAATAGAACACAGGGGTTTCTGGACTTGTTGAGCTGGGGCATCAGTCAATTAAAATGTCTCTGCTAATGAGGCTAATGACTATTTTGATTGAGAAACGAAGAAAAGCCAGGTCCCTGATTAGTGTTTTATAGTCCACAAGCAAGTGGAATCAACACGATCAAAGACTTAAAGATTTTCTCTTAACGTCTGAAAGAACTACTGTGAACTAACCTCGGTTCAAGTGAACTCTGCACTGTTTAATCCCACATTAACCTCTTGTAATTAGTCTACATTCCATGTGTTTTTCAGGGTTTTAATACACTAAATCCATAGATTTGCACCAGTCACTACCTTTACTACTACTGTAGTAGTCCTGCATACTTCACGATCTGTGTTATACGACCTTAAATCTCCATTAAACCATTTAATTTTACCTTCAGCATTAATTTAATTTAGTCATATGTGGTTGTAATTTGTTCCTGAAAGAAAATATCACATCATTAAATAAAATGTAATAAAGAACAACACTAACTGGGCAAAAAGCTTTTCTACATAGAAAATATATCAAATATAATATAAATTAATTTGATTTAATTTAGAAGCAAAGTCATATGAAATGTATGTGAGTCTGCAGTTGTAACTACTAACTACATTCTTCATGTACATAAGCTAAGTACAGATTTACTGCACAGCTCAGGAGGCAATGGGACAAATGTAGGAGCTGAAAGGATTTGTTAATCAACAGAAAATCCATCTGCAATAGTTTTCATAATCATTCAATCGTCAGGTCTAACCCACTAGTTCCAGCTCCTCGAATATGAAGATTTTTTCTTTGTCCTCCAACTGTATATCTCTGGGTATTGGACTATTTTTGAAATGCTAAACAGGTTCATTGATAATTGGAAATAATCATTTGCACAGTCTCTTGTGATGCAACATGAAGTCTTTGTCAGGCCTGAGCCCAGTCTACTGACCAAACACAAAGGAGGCATCTAATCTGACAAATGACCAATTTCCTTCTCGTCTCGCTCTGAATGAGATAATGGGTCGTGTCAACAGGTAAACGAGCTTGGCTCTGAGATTCAGAGACGCTAAACCGGTCGACACCACGGGGACAGATGGGAAACCCTGTCTGCATGTTGGCAAACATGGCTCGAAATACAACCAAAGCATGCCAAAGACTGGACACTCCTACTGAGAGCAGGCAGCACACGGTGGCGATTATTACAGATAATACGTCGTTGAGCAGCCTCTCTTTTCAATTCTTATATAACAGTCTAAATCCTTAAATTCACACGCAGTCACCACTTTTCTGTGTTCAATCTCAGGAGAGGCCTGTTTCTACCCGCTCCCCTTTCTGCTGTGAGCACCGAAGCTGACCTAATGCGCGCCTGAAACTCAATATAGACAGCTATAGGTTTTCGCTGTCACTGTCCTCGGAGCCAGAGGTAAGACGAGAAGACGCTCTACTACAACCACCAGCAGCACCACAACATACAGCCACCATCCTCCTGCCCCTGCTGATGCCACCGCTGACTGGATGACTGTGGGACTTGTGGTTTGTGGTATATTATGGTCAAATGAGAAGCTGGTATGCAGACATAAGCTGCTCAGGGACGATTCCTGTTACTCATGTGGCATGATATAAAAATCTCTTTAAGGTTAAAGGATATGACCCTGTTATTCTATTCTTGTATTATTGTCAACAAATCTCATGAAAACAAAACCAACAATGAATTAGCCCACCTCAGTACTTTCTTTCTGTGACCCAGTAGTTGCTAATTAAGAAGTAAATCCTTTTTAAAAGGCCATGAATTTAAAGTTTCATTTTTAAAAAAGATTTCCCAAAACAGCCAGGCACTGTAGTTTCAACCAAACATTACTCAAACAGGAGTAAATAGTGTATTTGTGGGGGACTATTTTCAGCTGTGGATTAATACACATTCGCTGCTCCAGTGTAGGAGTCAACAATATGGCCTAAAAAATTATATCATGATCTTGCAAAATATTTAATAGTTACATGGATAGATGATGATTAATAAACTAACTTCAACCTGGTGTTTTACTGTTTCCTGGAGCACCAAATGTGTATTAATCCTTTAGAGGAGACAACTCCTCCACAACAGCAACAGCGCCTTCAGCCATGTGTGTCGCTGCTACTTGTTTTCCTGATGCAGACAAATGTCATGAAGGTGAACTTCTGAACTCCCGACAAGCCAATTTTTCATCAAGTTAACATTTATACCAGTATTTTCATGTGCAACATGATATGACACACCCTACAGTGAAAAGTAGCACATTGTTGGATTGACTCAAAATAAACTACAGTGTTGATCCATGTTGACTGAAATGAAGGACAATGGAGCTCCATGGCACAAAGGAAGAGGTCTTTTCATTGGATTTGTTGACAATATGAAAATAGAAATCACCTGATGTATCCTATATAGTTACCCTGAATAATAGCACTTCCCTGACAACTGATAATCTACAGTATCAGTACAAATATTGCGTGAGTATTTTAACAGCCTTTTCTGTGTCAGTGTTTCTTAATGGTAGTAAAACTGAAAAATCAATTTATCACTGTCAAGATGAAAACACTGTCACAGGCTTTCATTGCAGCCAATTCGTTCTGCAATTCAAGCGCAAAAACATCAAGCAAGGGGCAAAAAATGATGCACAGTGACCATTCGGATGCAGCCAAGGTCATTGGTCTCCACCCCTCGACATCACCACACTGTCAACGCTGGAGGAAAATATAGCAAACAGTGAATGTCGACCTGTTACTGCTGAATACAAACTGTCTGTTACATAGGGAAAAGGAGTCATCATTCTTCAGCGTTAAAATATTCAGGAGATCAATAGAGCAGAGATTGTGGTCACTTTCACAAACAACATGTTTTACTCAGTTCTAATCACAGCTGATTATGAGTCAAAGCACCATCATTGTGTTTTAGGATAACACCTCAGTTTTGGCATCTTTGACTCAAATTAATCCAACCTGCGCCCCAACAAACCCTGAGCAACCAGAATTAGCCATAATCCAGACAGCAGAGAGGGAGGGAGGAGAAACTGGGCCGTGAAATATACTGACATTCATTTAGGCTTTCGGTCAGTCGGTGCTATAACATCCAAACAGGCCGTCAGTTCACAGGTTATTACAGTCCAGAGTTAAAGTCTTTATGAATAATCCTGTGGGGAAATATGAATTCTGCAAGATTAGACTGCTACAGAACAACAAAATGTTCATTTTTTTTAATGTCTGCTTGATATTAGCTGCTTGTCCTGAAATGCTCCTAAAGGAGTATTACGCAGTCAATGAATCCATTCATTTACAGGAGAACAACCAGTGCTGAAATAAACAAAAAGGTACATGAGGAGACTGTGTCTGAATGTCTGAAGCTCAATTTACGTCAGATTTTCCATCATGTTGCTGAAAGAAGACATAAAACAAAACACATTCCTTTGACAGGAGAGTCTGATCTGGATGTTTTTGAAGAACAAGAGAACATTTCTCAATTAAAGAAAGAAAGAACATGTGTGATCATGTATGTCTGCAGCATCAAAACACAATCTGATGTTCTGCTGTGCAAATTCAGAATTCGATCAGACTATATTCAGGTTAAAGGCCAGTCATGACAGCAGCTTCTAGACAGAGTAGACAGAGGATTTATGAGCTGTAATTGCCTGGGTCATTCAGCCCCTGGATGCATTATCGTACTGTAACCTACATTCAGCTGTTTACTAAGCAAAATGTGGACACTGTGTCAGTTTTGTGGCTGTGAACGCACTTGAAGATGCAAT
This sequence comes from Holacanthus passer, assembly GCA_025331565.1. Classification (NCBI taxonomy): domain Eukaryota; kingdom Metazoa; phylum Chordata; class Actinopteri; family Pomacanthidae; genus Holacanthus; species Holacanthus passer. Next base: position 5,226,401 of record JAFREQ010000002.1, on the reverse strand, counting down.
GCACAAAGGAAAGAGATTCAAACTGCCTTTGCAAGATCAAGGCCAAACATTTGCTGTTTGACATCTAGATGCAACATGTATGTAAATCACATGCTATTGATTTGACTTCATGCACAAAAGGACACATCTGGGCTTTTGGTCGATTTGCAGCTGGGACAAAAGGCTGCCTTCATCTGCAGTGGGTCATTTCTAAACACCCCCCCATCAATCCACAGCATTAAAAGCCCACATCCAGTGAGGCCATTTTTCTGGTGAAGACCCAAAACATGACAGGCCCCAGTGAGTCGTGATCTGAGCATTTCTGCAGCAAAAAACAGGAGCTTGGTGTTATTGTAGGCCCCTGTTCTCTAACCCACTGCTCCAGTTCTCACAGTGCAAGAGCTCCACCTTTTCCTCCGATTCACTGCCCTTGCATTGCATTGCACTGCACTGCATTGCATTGCATGGCCCTGCTGCAGCTTTTTTTATTTACGCACAAACTCGATACGCCCAGAAATGATTCAGCATGCGGGCAGCTGCTGTGTTTACCTCGGGGGCTGGAGTCCTGCAGGTACGGGGGAGCGGTGGGGGTCACGTTCTCCGAGTTGGGGCCCGACAGCAGCGGAGATCGCTCGTCCATGCCGTCGGAGGCCATGTCGCTGATGGTGGGGAGAGACGGACAGAGGCGGCGGGGAGGCTCCGGGCTGCACCGAGTCTTCGCGGAGGAGCGGCCGGCGGCGGGGTGTCGGTGCCGAGTCGCTCCGGTCCAGCAGCCCCGGTGACGGCAGCCTGGAGGGGGAGGAGCTCCGCGCTGATCCCCCGCCCCTCAGCGACGTGACCCGGGGCATGGGCACTGCTCTGAGTCCGTGTGTGTGGATGTGATTAGTGAACACACGGGATGAAATGTTGTAGGTAAAACATGTGGAGAAATTTGATCACATTGTGTGGTGCACAGGATTATTTGGATATTTATACCATGTGTGCATGAATAACAAAATAAAATGATTAGATTCAAAACAAGCAATTTTCTGTCTCCATATTATTATTATATTATTATTATTATATTTACTCCTGCTGCAAATGTTTTTAGTGACGAAGAGAAACATTAAATTAATAAAACAGCGATTCCCATTGTTCACCACTAGATGTCACTGTTGGATCACTGAGCACCAGGTCTGCGCAGCACATTTAGACCATAATACATTATTTAGACTAGTGATTCCCAACCTGTAAAACCAAGCAATGTCCACACTCATGACAAGGCTGCATATGGCTTTTGTTGTATTTCTTCCTATTTAGATTGTTAAATATTTTAGAGGAATTAAGATGCAAACATGATGTTGACAAGAAAAAAAGCAAAGATTAAAGTCTTAAAGATATGATTTTATATAACAGGAATATGTTTTTTTCTTCTGCTTTTCCATCCATTTTATCTCCTCTTGATCCTCAGATTCATCACACAATCATTTGGGGAACTGGAACCACGAAAGACAAACTATTAGACAGCAAAATTTATATTATTTTATCTGTTTACTGCAGCAAACAGGATTTAAAATGAAGCAATGACTATGCTGCTAAAGTGCAAACAAGTGCAGATACAAAGCAAATGCATCAGGATTGACTGGACAACAGACATCCTTTTTTTTAAAATATTTTGAAGACTAGGGGAAAAATACTGGAATCAGTTTATAAAACACTCGCCATGTGCTGAAGACAAAAAAAATCCAAAAGCAAGGAAGAAGTGAAGATAGAGCAGTACAGTCCTGGCAGAGACATCAATGAATAAAAGAGACCAAGCGTCTCCAGATGTCTGTTTGTCAAACTCTTCGGTCAGTCATTGCAACCAAATATGAAACATAATGCTTTTTTTAAAGTTTATGTTCTGTTCCCTAAAATTGGTGGCTCAGAAAGGTCAACATTTCCTACACTGTTCGCCCAATATGTGGTTATAGAAAGTTGAGACAGCGACAGTGGTGTTGTTGACTCACCAGCTCAGAAAGCTGCTTTTTCTGTCATTCTGTGCCTCCATATTTGTGACTATAAATAAAACTGACTTCACTGGACAATTCTGGTAGCTTTATTGTTGCAGCAGTTCAGAAAGTATACTGCTGAAGCAAGTACATTCAGTTCATGTATTACACAGATAATTATGAGATCTGCATATGTTATGGCTTGTTATATATTTTGTGGGTGTTTGTTATGACCATGTTAGATTGTTACAGCTGTTGAGCCTGTTTTCTTTATGTCCTGGTGCATTTGATGTGTCATGCATATCTTCATTGGTTGAGCAGTGTAATTATGAAGACATCTGAAAGTAAGCATTTTAACCTCATTGAGTCACTGTTGAAATCAGACCACACTGTAAATATGACTGCTTATCTGTCTCTTCTGACTGATTTACTTCACTATTGCATCAAAAACACGGATTAACATTTTTAATCTGAATGAAACTGCCGTCTCGACTCTTGGTCCCCAAATGGTTTGAGAGTCATTAACATGACCTGAAAACAACATCTGGCTGCCACCAGCAGCAGCTGTGGACCAAAGCCAAAGTATCTGTGTGGACAGGACAGTTTTATTAGGAGCTGTGTTTTTACAGTTTGTCCTGAGATTCACATTATGTATTTCAAGATTGATGGTGTTGGTCTTGTGTCCATTCCTCCCTCAACATTACGCCACCCTTGATTGTTTGTGCCAAAGCATGTCTCCCATTCCTTGTTGCTTATGTCAGGCTGTAATATAAATCCATTCCCTGGCCATTCAAAAGACTCACTAAACAAACACAGATGGCGTGAATAATCTGATTTGCCTGCAAGGTTTCCTACAAACCTTTGTGTTTGTTCTTAAAACAGCAAGAGAACAAGATATTTCTGGGTATATCTGAACTATTTCAATGCACTTTGTTCAGCACATTTTGAGTTTAAAACTGGGGCAAATTCAAGCCTGGCCTGGTCTTGTTTAGGACATTGTAAAATGGCTCATAAATTCCAGGAGCATCACACCTACAAGCCCATTCACAGATCACTGATTTGTGGAGGGACAAAAAAGCTGCATATGAACCCTTGCAAAGTCCAGATTAATACATGAATATATAAAAACCATGCAACAGATTTTCTTCTGTTTGCATCATGTGCGTTTGGTGCTTGCACTTGTAAATCAGGAGACCCTCCCAGCCAGACTACCAGTGTGTTCTTAGGGGTGAGTTTGCCTTGATTCCTCCATCACAGGCTCTTATGGAAAATGCTTTGCTCCTGACTCTCACCGGCTCAGTTCAACTCGCATGTTGCAGCCAACGACTCACTTTTTCCGACCACTTCAGGCACCAGAGGAGCGTCGCTGCAGTCACACACCACCCGCCTCTTCTCAACAAGGTAGGACACATTTCAACACACAAGACATGAGTGAAAGCGTTGTGTGATAATGAGGAAATAGGTGTTAGTTTGTGTTAAAGCTGTTGCAGTGATCAGTTGTTGATTCACTGTGTCGCTCCGTCAGTTTTTGAAACTTTCTACTGCTGCGAATCATGAAGCTGCAAAACTGAGAGTAAAACTTCCGGATATAATATAAGAAGTAAAACAGAAATTTATACTGCAGCTTCTTAGAGATTAGAATGTTTTTAATGGAGATATAAGTGCCACTATACAGCTTGAACACACTGTGATTAACCTTTTTGTGCTTTTTATTAAAAGTAACATGATATATACTTTTATTTTGAAGGTAAAATCCTATTTTAGTTCACTTATTTTCACTGGTGGAAGAAATTTATTCAGATCATTTATTTAAGTGTCAATACAGCAGTGTGGATATACTCCATTACAAATAAAAATCCTATTTGTGTGTATCAGCAAAATAGACTTAAAGTATCAAAGTAAAAGTACTTGTTTTGGCTCTGTGACTAATTTGTTATTAAATAAGACATTATAAGTTTGTTAGTTTGATTTTACTGTTGCAGAAGGTGGAGGTTGAACTAGATTTAACAAATGTATATACAATTTGGTAGTTGAACCATGTGAGACACTTAAAAGGGGAAAACCACTGTGGGAAGTGTGATCTGAAACATCTCAAGATTCTCCAACTACTCACTGTTTTATTGTAATGTAGAAGTATAAAATAGCATAAAATGGAAATACTTAAGTAAAAGTAAAGCACGTCAAAATTGTGCCTAAGTACAGTACTTGAGTAAATGTACTTTCTGTACTGTGTTACTTTCCACCACTGCTTAACTTTATAAATAATAAGTTTGATTTGATTTTATGGGATTGTGCATATTTTGATGATTTTATCATTATTTGTGTCCCAAAACAGGATGAAAATGCTCTGTTTTGAGAGAACAGAGGTGACGTGTTGTGTGAATCAAACAATAGCTTTATTATAGGAAAAGACAGTGGAAAAAATGTCTAGGAGATAAAGTCTGTCACGATGCCAACAAATGGCCTTTCCAGTCACTACAGCTGTGTGTGTGTGTTTGTGTGTGTGTGTGTGTACTTCATGTTTCAGCCAGTCTGGAGATGCTCCAGGGGGCAGTGAGCAGGGCCGTGCTCTGCCTGTCCTGCTCCCTCCTGCTGGGGGTCTGTTTCCCAGCAGAGGTTGCAGGAGCAGCAGGCCCTCATCCTTCTTTTCCCCTTGAACAAGAGTCTGGCGAACCAGATCTTGAGGATTTGGAGTGGGGCTCCGGATCGTCTCTCCTGCACTTGCTCCACAGCTTCCCTGCTGACAGCCCCTTTATAACAGAGACCCCAGGAAAACCAGTCAACTGCACCCAGCGCTTCTGGTTACCACCGTCCTCTGCAATCTGCTGGGAAAACATAGCCGGAGCTGAGGAGTTTGCCAAGTCCCGTCTGCTTGTTCTGCAGAACAGGGCTGCCCTGCAGGCTGTGTCCACCTCCAGTGGGGTGGAGGAGGGAGGGAGCTCCTATGAATACCAGGCCAGAGAGGAGGTCCAGGGAATCCACTCAGACCACCAGAGTATGGTGGAAACTATGCAGACCATGGAGAAGGTTTTTGTCTCTCTGCAGGAGAAGAGGAAAGAAGGAAAGGAGCAGGGGGTCCTCACGAGGTGAGAAACACAAGTCCATGAACCATTTGACAGATTAAATAACCTTAGTGACTGTATGAAAATGACTGCAGTTGGGAATTTTTCAATTTATAAAAAAGCAAGGTCCTCCCCAGTGTTATTATACTTTTCAGTTGACCCTCTCCTTGACTTCTTGAAAAACTCACATATTATTGACAAATGTAATGGTGATAATGGCGACAATACAGCCACTTTGTTTTTGAATAAGAGATTACAGAACAGAACAGACAGCAGTCCTGTGGGATGAAACCAACCTTCCTTCAGCAAAAAGAAAAAAGACATAACCATTCCCCATTCTGACCCCACTACCCCCCTCGAATTTTCTTATAACCCCAAAACACTGGGGTCCACAATTTTGTCTTGCATGTTGTTGGGTCTTTTTCAGTTTAAAAGCCATACTCTTGTAATCAAATGTTACTTGGTCCACAAACAGTACATTTTAAACTGTGGTGACTAAAGAAATACGGATCATATGAATCTGTACTCCCTGATTTCTTATTGAATTATGTAGGAGCAGGTACATATATAAGTGGTTTGGCTTTCTGTCGTTGCATCTTTATATTAATAGACATGCATTAGAACCATACTTTTCAGAGACCATGCACAAAATACAGCAACAAGCCCCACTGTACAAATAATTGTGTAATACTGATCCAGGGCCACCTGTGGAATTATTCCCAAATCATTGCTAGTAAAGGAGTCAGTAACCCTGGATCAGTGTTGCTTGTTTGGCCCAAACATAACACTGTTTGAATGCCAAAGCGAACAGAGTGGAAACAGTATCCAGACAAGCAGCTGAGTCATTTCAACAGTCATCTGTCGAGACATCTGGCCAAGACAAGACTTTGGCATCCAAACGCTTGTAGAGACTGAATCCAATTCAACGCTTTCTCTCTAGTACATGTCAGAGAATCATTACTCTTGAACATTTATGAATTTTGGGGAGAACGTGTTTTGCACAGTAGTGTGTAAATGTGTTAAAAAGTATCAGACATTAACTTGTGGTTGGTCATAAATTTCAGCATGAAGGAGCATCTTGCCAACACGAGAGACGCCATAGATGGAAGAGAGCACATGGCAAATGTCCTGGAGAATCATTTTTCTACTTTAGAGAAGACTCTGCTTCACATGCAACTTCGACTCCACAAACTCATCCAACAGTGACAAAGACCAGGACCGGTTGCCTCTTTGTCTCTCCTTATTTGCACTGTATTTATATATTAATGGATTGTACAACAATGTAACAAATGCATGCACGCTCAGGATTATGTTAGTCTGTATTATGAGGACAAAGCACAATTGATATGCAACTTATGTCATCAAACTCCTGCCAAAGTAACATGTGTAACCTGAAATCAGCAGAAATAAATAAACTTCACATAATATGGGGAGTCTGATGAACACCTAGCTGTTAAATCTTGTTTTATGTTTCCAGTTTGCAAACATGCTCCACTTGGAGAAGAGCCTCTAGTAAAACTGCAAGACAAACTGTGAAGCTTGGAACAGAATATTTTTCACACGTCATTCAACATTCATACTCTGCTTTTTCACACGTCCATCTGTCCAAGAGTGTGGTGTAAAACACATGTGGTGCAACATGAATATTAGACAGCATGAATCTTTATTTTAATATCAAATCTAAACAATTTGTAAATGTCTGAGGAAGATGCCTTGTAAGGTGGTCAGCTGTTATTTACACTTTAAATAGTCACATCTATTAGGCTGAGTGTGAATTTTCATTTGGAAAGACACAGCATGTTCAGTTGCTTTGTAGTTAAGCTGAAAAAGAGGTATTTGTACTTTTGCTTAGTTCAAACAACTTTCAAGTATTTGTGATAAACTACTCAAACTCAAACATGAGAATATATTTTTTTTAAACTATCGTGCTATTTGGAATCAGTAACATCAGCACATTTCACTTTGACATCAATGTTTGACAGAATACCTAAATTAAAGTGTGAGCCCAATTCTATTTTAAAGGCAATAATAACTCTGGAGCAGACACACATGTGCTCCAGCTGTGTGGAATGGATTCCCACTGTGTCTTGGTCTGTTTGATGGAGTGAGCTCATACAGGCCTGCAAGTTGTTAAGGAAAAATTAATTCTCCCCTCCTGATAATTGGGAATGGAAAAGAAGCATGAAATTTCTAAGACACTGCTACCAGAAAAGCTTTAAAGACAGTCTAAGGAATATGGACCAAATGCAAAATCGTTCTGATATCTACTATTCAAGTATATTATTTATTATTAACAACAGTACTTTAGCCTACACAAAAATATTGTCTTTGTAGATGACAATTCTGTAGAAAACTTGAGGGGTGATTGCATTAGGATTCATCTAAGGCTGCTTTGTTGCTACAAATCTGAGACATTCAGGACAACTTCTATGTTCCTGAAAGACTCAGTGTATTGTTGTGATTGACACTGAGTCTTGGTTTCACATTTGCCCTATGTGGCTTTACATGTTCACTAACTTCTTCCTTTAGCCCTACAGCTGAACACTTCCATATTTAAAAGCACTGAAAAAGTTCAGGGTGTCTCCTCTGCCAGTCATTTTGCTCCCTATGAATGGCGTGCACATTTATTAACATCTGTCCAGATGTGAAATGCAGCCAGGGTCCTTTTTAAAAGTCAGCGTCCTCTTCTTGCATTTGCTCCAAAGACTTGAGGTAATCTCGAGCCAAGATCTTCTTAGGCAGGATATCTGTCAATTAAAAAGAGAATGTCATACTGTATCAGTTTGTATTGAAGAAGGTATTTATCAGGAGCCACAATAAGCTGCCCAGTTGCTGAAGAATACACTTGTTGATTATTGTTTAAACTACTTGATATTTTACTTTAAACTTGATTTGGTTTGATAAACTACTTGGTTTTAGTACATGTCATTACTTTTCATAGATTCTAATAAAAAGAAGCTGCTTGCATTAAAACATGATCAAAGACAGGAACCAAGAACCGCATGTTAACAATAAGTTAATTACAACGAAAAAGGAAATTTCCATGTCCATAGACACAATAAAGTAACTAGTTTTACAGAACTGGTTGAACTTAAGAAATAACCTTTTAGACCTGGGATATAAATCAATATAGGCCTCCTGTATCATGGCAAATGTAATTTTATATTATAATATCTATATATAATGTATAATAATAATAAATGTGAATAATATTCTATTGCCTTCTGTGCAAAAATCATATACAAAATTACTTAATATTGCTATAGTGCCATTTGTGGCATGCAAGATTGCCAAAAGTGGCATAAAATACCAAAATAAATTAAACAGATTTACAATTAATTAATGCACCAACTTTGTGGTCATTTTGGAGGATGTAGTTTGTGGACTACAAAATGTTTTAAAAAAATCTCCAGGATACAGCATCCAAATGACCAAAAGGTTGAATCAATACATCCCTGAAACTGTTTAAGCTAAAATTAAACATTTACTGCAGGACTTTTGTATTACACTGCATTCATTTTAGCTAGGTGAACCTGCTAAACTATTAAACAGGTGTATACCATAACCACTCATAACCATATTAAAATCATAATTTACATAAGCTCTGAAAGGCTCCAGGTTACTCTTGTGTTCAGTGGTAAAGGTCCACTAGTGAGCAACATTACATGCTGCAGATGGTTCCTGTGGTTCATCAGGATGTGGATGGGTCTCACCTGTAAGAAAGTGGAAAGTCTCCATCTCCTCTGCGGTGTGAGCCAGGTCGCTGTATGACAGAGTGTTGCTTTCTTTCCCGGAGCCATTGTTGAATGAGGACAGAGCCAAGTGCTGGACAAACAGCTCCTTCAACAACACAAACAAGAGAAGGAGAAACTCACAACAAGTCGATATTTGAGCTTTAACGGAAACTGAAACAGCCACATTTACGGATATCCGAGAAGCTAACAGCGAGCTAATCCTTGTTAGCAGCAGCAGATGAATGAGCTGATAAACTAGCAGCCGGTGATTTAGCTTTAAAGTGCAGCTTACTGTCGCCTTGGTGGTGAGAAAAAGAGCGTCCTGGTTGATGCTGGAAACATCAGGAGAGCTCTTCATTATCAGCCTCACTCTGGAAATGGGCAGGGAGATGTTCTTTTTGTTAGTTGACGTTTGTTCGTCTTTGTCGGGATTACTTTGAGACATCTTCATGAGGACGCGGCGCCAGACAGGCGGAACTGTACTTGAAGTATTGTTTTGAACTGTGACGCATTCTTCTTCTTACGCACATGAACAGTAGTTGGCGGCTTTTTTACTGGATCACTGCCCCCTGCTGGAGAGGAGTCACTTTTCAGACGAAAACTGCTTTTTGTGTGAATTTATTATAATTATCATCAAAAATAGTCAGAATAGAATATTTTGCGTAACCCCCCTCACACACACATTTTTACAACACACTTTATTTTATTTATTTATGTATTATTTTATAAAAGCCAACACAGAGTATTGTACGAAGTGCATAATGTAAACTAATTTGGTCACAACGTACAGTCCAGTTTTCTATGACATGGGTTAATTATTTTATAACAAGCTAATTATTCCAACATACATCATAATAAATTACGTATGTGTGTGTGTGTATAACTAGTTCGAAAAAGAGGAGGAAAGGAGGAGAAAAAATCATCTTGTTTTTCTTATAATTTAGAATGCAAATAAGTTGATTCTTTTATCTGTATCATCGTACTGATAAGGGAGCAACAGAGCTCTTGATATCTACCACAACGAAAACATCAGCTGCTGCAACACACGGGGAAAGCTTTTATTTCCCTCAGTATATTGGATTATATCCTGTCAGGCTGATTTCATTGTGTCCAACAGTCAACACAGCTCAATACGCATGTTGATTTTCTCCAGTCCAGTGGTGGCGCTTGACTAAGACCCAAACCCCAAACCGTCGAGGAAGAGCCAATGTCAATAGAGGCAGAGAAGAAGAAATAGTGGCGCTAGCAATGGCGGTGATGTGGCTGCAATAATAAACAATCCAGGTTGCAATTTGATGCTGTCGTGATTGTTCTAATTAGGCGAATGTCATAGATATTTGTCTGAGATCTATTTATAACAGAGAGGAGACACATTCATCTCTGTTTGTGTCATTTGTAGCAGTCGCATCAGTGAGTTGCCGGTGAAACAACAGTTAGCAGGAGCTGAACGAGCAACCATCATCTCATTGTTGAGCTCTGCGTTAACCTTCGTTTCTTCGTACCCTGGCGTCGTTTTCTGCCCATTAAACGATGCCGCTGGGGCTGAAGCCGTGCTGTGCTGTGTGCAAGACCAACTCTTCATCGATGTGGAAGAAGGGAAACCAGGGAGAGATCCTCTGCAACAACTGCACAGGAAAGAGCAGCAGCGGCGGAGCATCAGGACCCTCCATGTCCTCCAACATTCAGCCCAGCAATGGCGGAGGGAAGCAGGTTGGTTACTGGCTCTGAATGTGCGTTCTTACATTCTGTGTTTGTCTCGTAGTTTGTGGTTATTTTAAAGGAAATGCCTCCACTCTCACATAAAGTTCACACGCCAGTGTCTGAACCCTGTTTACATCTTTGTAAATTTGTGTCTACACTGTAAAGTTTTTCCTTAAGCTGACCAGCAGCATAACAAACTGTAATGTAGTGATTATAATACATCCCAGAGCAGCCCTGGTGACTTGATTTGATATGAACATGTTTTCTTCAACGCCAATGTTGATGCTCTGATTTCCACCTCAGGAAGATATTTAACAAAATCATTGAAGATCAAGATCCATTCAAGGGCTACAGCAAGTAGTGAAACAATTGATCATCAGAAAATCAGATATTTTGATAATTGCTTAAACTAAACTAAGTAATTTATCAAGAAAGAAAAGCTAAACATTTGCATCTTCCTGCCTTTGGAAATGAGAAGATCTGCTGCCTTTTTCTGTTTTATATCACTGTAAATACAGTGTCAATATTTTTTGTGTTGATGTCACCTTGGGGTCAGCCTCTGGACATGATGATTATGATGGACATTTCTTTATTTTTTTTCATATTTTATAGTAATCATGAGTTGCAGCCGTGGTGGAATTAGCCGGGTAATTCATGCCTCACTGCAGTTAAATGTCTTGTATTTGTTCCTTTTGCCCTAAAGTCAAAGCAGGAGATCCACAGGAGATCTGCACGGTTGAGAAGCACCAAATACAAAGCTCCTGCATCTGAGAAGAAGGTGTCAACAAAAGGAAAGGGGAGAAGACACATATTCAAACTCAAAAATGTAAGTTAGAGATTGATTTGATCAGAAAAAATTCCTCTTTCTCTCGTTCCTTGCTGTACTATGAAATTGTGTCTGACCCCTGTGTGTGATCCTTTTCCTTAGCCAATCAAAGCACCAGAATCTGTTGCCACGATCATCACATCGGAGTCTGTGTTTTATAAGGTACAGTGCTTCTTCTTACCAAGCAAAATTCATCTCGTGTTTCTGCCTGTCTTACTCTAAATGCAGCTTTAGTTACAGTGATGTTGCACCAAACCTTCATTCTATGAGTTAAGGAGCCAGACCACCCTCAGTGTTTGTATTTGTGTCCACAGGGTGTATACTACCAAACAGGAGATGTGATCAAGGTAACAGATGAGGAAGACGGGAAGCCATACTACGCTCAGATTCGAGGCTTTGTGCAGGACCAGTACTGTGAAAAGAGTGCTGCACTGACCTGGTTAATCCCAACCCAGGCCAGCCCAAAGGACCAGTTTGATCCAGGGACATACATTGTTGGTGAGCAGTGAAAAATTGAAATGTTTATCATTATCAGGTCATTTACATGAGTTAAGAAGTTAAGTTAAGAATTTTCTGTTTTGTATTAGGTCCAGAGGAGGATCTGCCCAGAAAGATGGAGTACCTTGAGTTTGTGTGCCACGCCCCCTCTGAATATTTCAAGTCACGGAGCTCTCCGTTCCCCACCATCCCCATCCGACCAGAAAAGGGCTACATATGGACCCACATAGGACCCACACCAGTCCTCACAGTCAAAGAGTCTGCCAGTGGCAGCAGTTAACATAACTGCGATATGGACTCAGTCTGTTGCTTTTAAACAGACACCTGTACATTTATGTAATATAATGAAAACAAAAATGGTTGTTAACCACAGCCATTACTTCAGATTGAAGACATGTTGTAATTTAAAGGAAACCAGGTGTGACTACATTTCAGACAAGTTGTTTACACAGCTGCAACATTGCAATATTTCTTTTGTATTTTGTAATAAACAAAAAAACTCTTTTCTACCATAATTTTGTCCCTTTTTTTTTTACATCATTGTCTCTTTATATTTCATATATTTTCCCTTTTCCTCTTGATTATAGTTATCTAATTTACAGCTAAGTTGTGTGGTAATGCTCCACAGTGGTGTGTGTGTGTGGGGGGGGGGGCACCAAATAAAAAAAAAGTCAACTTTTTGACGGACACATGTCCAGCGAGTATTTTACATAATTAAATTTAAGTCATATGTCTCGCATCAATATGCTTTTTCTCGTTGAAAACGTTTTGCTGTTGTCTTAATGAACACCAAGAAACAAATCATCGCGGTCTTGTCAGCGACGCCGAGTTGAACCGAAGAAGGAAGTGCGCAGCCGTGAAGCCTCTCTCTCTGCGTCTGGACTCTTGGATAAACATCTCAGTCAAACTTTCAGGCTTCACGTTGCCTGAAATGTTCTGTGTTCAAATATCTGCTGCAGTCACCCGGTGGTCTTGTTGGGAAATGGATGTTTCACAAATGTCACTCTTACTTTTCCCTCATGGATTGGACGTTGTGAACTTGTCTTGAATAGGCAGGATTATGGGCAAATTCCAGTCCAAACTTGGTGAGATGCTTAATTACATTGCAAATTGTACTGTTTTTAAAGATGGAAATGTGTCTGACTTGTATGATATTTTCTTTTTCTCGTGATTTGGACAGCACCGAAACGTAGACAGAGTCCCGAAGGTAACAACACAGATACTGGACATACAATATAATATAGATACTTGCATGTGTTTGTGTGTGTGTTTACATTTTTATTCTCATGTTGTGCAGGTGGGAGTTTGGCTTCAAATGTGCTGAGCTGTCAAAAAGAGCTGGAGGGTTTCCACATCCACAAAACCAAACTGACAGAGGTAGAAAATTAGTTTTTATCATTTGTATTGCTTGTATGATTCAGTAATAGTTTATATTGAATTTGACCAACTCCTACTGGGAAAACTAAAACCTGAAGGCATCTATTAAACAGAAAAACCCATGATACTTATTTTGGTGTACTGAACACTGGTTTCAACTGGTTTTGGGGGGATTTTTTTTTTTTTTTACTGAATCAAGAGTTTAAGGATAAAGAGTGTCATAATTTATATATGTGATTTCTTATATTAATAAAATGACTTGATAATATCATAAGTGTCTGAGAGCAGATTTCTCCTCCAGTACTGCCTCTTAAATGTATGAGAGTTGTATATTAAGTCAGTTGCCATACTGAAGAAATAAAGCAATAAAAGCACAGACATTAGCAGCCTCCCCTTAGTTATTGCAGAGTCAACAGCTTCATCTCAGTTAAGCCAGTTTTGGGATAAACAGTATTTGCTCACATCACATCCAGGGAGACATAAAAGGTGTTTGGAGGCAGTCGTATATTTATTCTTCCGCCCTTCCTCCTCCATCTCTATAAAGAGACTTCCAAGTCTGTGAAGTGCAACACAGCTGCCCTCCCTCCCCCCTCCACAACAGCAAGGTCTTTATACCCAACTTCACTGCAAAAAAAAAAAAGTCCCCACATCTGGTACTGCTTTCCTTCTCCAGTCAGACAGACTGTGTGTGTGTTATTGGAGGGGTTGATTTGCGTAAATGGCATCACATGTAGACTGTTGGTACTTAATGACACAGTCACGTTTGGGCACAGTTGAGAAGTGAAATTGTCCTCCTCATTAGGTTTTATTCATGGAAACCAGTCACATACTCTCCCATTAACTCTAAACACACTCAATTGTGGTGAAATTAAATCACAGCTGTTTTATTGTTTTAATCTTCTAAAGATCACAGTTTTGCATGTGGGAACGACCATTAATTCACTTGACATATCACTTTTCTTCAGCTTGTTTGATCTTTTAGCTGCTGAAATCATGAGACCTGGTGCAAATTGTCACCAGTTTTGCTGTGAAGAGGTTTTTAAAGTGTTGGATGTTGAGGATTCATGTGTACCAAGCTGTGTGAAAGTTCTGGAAAGTTGTACAGTTTGGAAAAAGATGTCGACTCTGCCAAGTTGTTTAAAGGCTTGCGGTGGAGTTTCTGTGCTTGTTAAGAGAGTTTCCTGAGATTTAATTTTCCAGCCTGTTAGTTTGACACTCCATGACACAACCACTGTAAATGGCAAATACGTCTCATTGTATGAGAAACCTTATGTTGCTTTCTGTTAGCTTTTGATGAACCCTCTCTCTCTCTTAACGTTACAATTATAGAGTTTTCCATGAAGTCATTCACCTGTAAAATGATTGCTGACATGAATATAAAAAAAAAATGACGTGATCTTTAACTAAACAATGAATGTTGTTATGTGAAAAACCTGCTCCAACTGTGGGTAAAAACTGAAGACACACAGACCAATCATCTTCATATTTACATACTTACCTATGAAATACCAGTGAGTCAAGCTCGGACAACATCACTTTCTGAAGAAACATAAACCTGTTTGCTTTGCAATGATCTGTGGATTGTGTGTGTGTGTGTGTACGCAAGTTAGGCTTGCATACAGTGTAAGTTTTCATAAACACTCTGTAAATATTGTAACATCCCAGAGCAAACATCACGAGCAGGATTTTAATCTCCTCTCATGTCAGCCGCATATTGTCTGCCATAACTAATAACTAGGAGTGGTTACTTTGACTGTCAAGCTCAAAAAAGAAAAATTCCGCTTTTTATTTTGTTTGCACAGTCAATCCACCCCTCAGTCAAGTTCACAGCATTTGTACCAATGTATTTCTCTCCCGAGTGAACACATACTTTATGTGTTGAAAAGGTTGGGTTTTGTGATTATATTTGAGCTAAAATCCACCCTAGAAACCCAATTTGTTCATTTACACCCCTCCAGAATTTTTTTCTTGTTGTTGTGATAAAAGACTATTTAATTATCTTTAAAAATTAGGACGTGTCATGGTTATATGCCTTTAGACCTTTAGACAAAAAGTGGGGCTTGGTTTTCATATGTTTCAACACATAAAAATCAAAGTCTGTGCAGCTTGTTGACGTTAATATGAGAGTCTCAGTAACGGAAGTCATCAGAGCATCATCCTGACACTGAAACTTCCTCTGCAGGTATCAAATTATCAGAAAGGCCGTTAGACATTCTTGCTGAGACAAAGGCAGCTACTGTTCTGCTAACACTTGAAACTGTGTGATATCAGGATGGATTATGTATAATGAGGGTGCGCAACAGAGAAGGAAGCAGAGGATTCTTCCAGACACACACCTTTCTGCCACCTGCCCGTCCCTCTTATTTCTCACACCCATCTTTCACTGGAAATCGAACCCAGCATCAAAGCGTCACAGCAGACAGAGCGTGGCGGGCAGAGAGTACAGGATGTGGAGAGATATCGGTTATGTTGAGTGAGTGTGTGTGTGCTCATCTTATCTTTTCCAAGTGAGACATTAGTGATGGATTGTTGTGTTGAGGGATAACAAAATTCTGGTTCTCATCAGTTCTCTCTTGCTTTGCACTACTGACGAGCAAGTATGAATAATCAGATGTTTTTTTAAATCATAGATGGATTTGAATCCTAAGGCCTCGTAGTTTGAGAGCAGTCTGAGGTTTTATAGTTAACTGAGATTGTCAGCGATGGAGGAAGTATTCAGATCAGAGATGTGGAGTAGAAGAATAAAGTTGCATAAAATGGAAACACTCGAGCTAAGTCCAAGTACTTTGAATTCATACTTAAGCATAGTACCTGGGTAAATGTACTTAGTTACATTCCACCACTCCTGATTGTTGTGTGAAATGTGAGAAGAACCAATTAAGGCGAATACACAATATATTATGGTGGTGCAGTTTTGTATATACACCCCTAAAATCTTTATTGTCTCTATTAAATCTGGCTTCATTTACATTTAATAATCATATGAAACTTCTGGGACAGGTCAGTTACATGTGATGGGGGGCAAAAGGTCAAGATGTCGATAGTTTAAGAAAGAGCTGGGAAACCTCCAAACCATCTCTGACTGATATATATTTCCTCTTTCTCTTGCTCCTTTGTTGCCTCACACAGGAAAATTAAGAAAGATTCACACAAATGAATGTGTTGAAAATTTGGTGATAAGACACAAAAAAACACAGATGTTCAAGGATTGCACAGCCTCCCTCACATCAATGTCCACATTCATGGGATATGAAAATCACTGAATTGCTCCCTCTTTTCTTCCCCTCTCCTTCACTTATGATGATGTGCTCTTCTAATTTATATCTGTGACTTTTTTTCACAGAACTTGTATGTAGAATTGAGGGAAAGCAAGTCTGACTGCAACGTCAACGGTGAGTGGAGAATTACATCTGAATCACACTGACATTGCTCACTTGTTTTTTACTTTTATATTTTTTTTTTCTTTCCCTTTTTCACATTATAAGGATCTTAATTATTTTTGAGTAGATTTTGTGCATTAGAGTTTTGATACATAAGCTTTAATAGGTCCTCTCCCTCACTTTCAGGGAAAAGGAAATAGTGAAATGAAACACATCTGTTTTATATTTGTGTGGGAAAGCCTCGACCTTTGGATATACAGCTTTCAGTTAGCTTTTATTTTCCTCTCTGCTGCCAAACATTTATTTAAAACAGAGTTTATGACGAGGAATAAATTCATTACGAAGGCACAGCATGTTAACGCAATAATTAGAGTTTCCTTCAAACTGTGAGTCTACTGGATCTTGATACTCACAGTCAAGCTCTGTGTGTTGTTCAGCTGTTCTGCCACCAAAGAAGACACCTGATCGAGGTAACAGCATCCGCTTCCAGGTCAATAAACAGACGAAGAAGAGGAACAGCCGTGCTGGTGTGAGTATAATGTCTCTGACTAATGAACGTTGGGTAGAACAACATTTCATTTTCAGTTTAATTTCTGAACAACTTGAAGTAGCAGATGGGTGGGATAGTACCAATTATTGTGAGTTTAAAGTTCTGTGCATGCAAAGTCACACATCTGATTCTAATCAACAATGTATTTTTGAAATTACACATTGTAGTTTTACCAGTTTGGGTTAACTCATACACCACATACATTTGTTTCAACTTTAATTCTACCTAATAAACTACAGAACTGCAGTTAAATGTTTATTACAGGAGCGATAAATTTATTTGCATGTGCACACACAGGTCACAGAGGGTAACGTGGTGCTTGATGAGGACACTCAGCAGGAGTGGGTCTTCACACTGTACAACTTTGACAATGGCAACAGTCAGTCAGTGACAGACAATGGCAAGGTCACTAAAGAGGTGGGCTTCTTTGATGCATATTGTTCAAATTAAGTGCTGTTTTAACTAGTGTGCTTTGTCCACAGTGTGTAAATGTATGTGTGTGTGTTCTGCAGGACATGTGCAGTCTGATTCACTCCATGTATGAAGTTCTAGAGGCATCAGTCAAGCAGTCTAATGGTGGCACCACACCCCTGAAGATAAAGCTAGTTGTAACTCCATCAGCTGATCCAGAAAAGACCTTACATATAGGTACAAAGACATTTTTAGTGTGATTCTAGGAGCCATGGACATAAATTGTGGGAGAAACACAGAATACAGTCTCTCTGTGCAAAAACGTCTCTGAACAGTGAGAACACTAAACTACTGTCACTGCTGTGATGCTGATGTCGCTCTCTCATTGAAACAGCTGCAGAGAAGGAGCAGATTGCTTCTCAGGAGGCAGGAACACCAGGAAGACAACTTTATTGTGTGGATGAAAACATAGAGCGCAGAAACCACTACCTGGATCTAGCAGGCATTGAAAACTATACCTCCAAGTTTGACAATACAGGTATAGAAACTCCTCTATTGCTGTTAAAATATGTGGATATCTCATATCATATCTGAAAACACATACAATTAAAGTTGTTTTTCTTCCCTTTTTTTCTAGAATCTCCATCTCAGGAGCCCAGACAGGAATCTCACTCTGCTCCTCAGCACCACCCTGTGGCAATCAGAGAGAACAGCACCTCCCCTGAGTCTCCCAGAGGTCTCCATGTCCCTCATTCCCTGAGAAGCAAGGCCATGTCGGTGGGGAAAGACAGGAACGGAGGAGAGGGGAAGTCCTGCAGGTTACATGTCCAATACCCTGCTTCATCTCATCCTTCCCATCCTCAGCCTGCAGCACAGCGGACTCACAGCAAGAGGCTTCGCTCCAGGGTGCAAGATGCCGCCTCGCACTTTAGATCCACACCGGGTGGAGACAGGGAGACATTGCCCCACCTTCAGCCCTCATGTGGGGCCGTGACCTCCCCAGCCCAGAGACATGAGCACCATCACCACCATGAACACCATCATCATCACCACCATCACTACCACCCTTCGTAAAAAGCATAGTAAACACATATGAGACAGGTGAGGAGAGTTGGTGCACTCTGCTGAACTTACTTATGGGTAGTTTCTGGGGTCAAACGCCACTCAGCAGGTCCTTGAATCACCTTTACAGTATAATTCACTGTTATCTAATGTAAATAAACTCTAAAAGATTACCTATTCTAGATCCAGTAAGGCCAGAAAGCCATGCTATTTTATAGCCTTTTAGATTAACTGGTTCCCCTCAGGTAGATTGCTATTTAAGCTTAAAATGATTCAAATGCAGGTATTTTGTTTATTCTGGCATAGTCACATATTTGCTTCCTGACCAAATATATGAACCACTGAACAAATGTTTAATGACAATAATTTCTCAGTTGATAGTTGATATTAAAATTACAATCACCACACTTTGTTTTCTTGTCCTTCTTTAATGCATAGTAGTGACAACTTTCACTCAATAACCACAAGACTTTCAAGGGAGACAAGATTCCATGTAACAGCTGGCCAAAATATGTTGTTTGTGACTGTACTTTTTCATATCGGCGGCACAACACAGAAACTGTAATGTCACATCGAGATACCCTCATATATATCTGGTGTCTAAAACAACAGTAAACATTAGGTTATTTTTAGACTCCACATCTGCATCAATGTTCATATCAGGAGAAATCCATCATGGAAGAGGTCATACCCATGTCTCCACTGAT
Source organism: Holacanthus passer (assembly GCA_025331565.1). Classification (NCBI taxonomy): domain Eukaryota; kingdom Metazoa; phylum Chordata; class Actinopteri; family Pomacanthidae; genus Holacanthus; species Holacanthus passer. The sequence continues at coordinate 5,207,144 of JAFREQ010000002.1, read as the reverse complement.
AGAATCCTCATCAGACCATAATGCATTTCGACAATGTGACATGTTGTAATTTGAGTGGCAAAAGCCATTTACTGAGGCAGGTTTGCAGTAAAGTGGATGTACCAAAAAGTAAATAACAAAACCTTATTACACACTAACTTGTCAAATGCCTTATACATCGCAAACTGCTGATGTTTCTCTAGTAGAGATTTGATTGTTGTTGTTGTATCGCTGTTCTATTTCTGCTCTCACCACATTGTTTTGGGTTTTTTTTATATAGGCCTCACAAAGAGGTGTGAATAGTGACAAGTTTCCCAAGTGCCATTCAAATGTTGTTCCTACTTATCTCTCTGGCGAAAGTTGCAAATAGACACTGTCCCCGAACGAAGGACGTGAGACAGCTGTTTCTATTAATAACCTCTACCCTCTTACCTACCACGAGACCCCGTGCCTTGCTCCTGCCTCACCACTGCGAGCCTGGTCCTAGACACATGCACAACACCCAGACAGACAGCAACAGAGGAAATCAACAAAGCAGCACCCACAGAGGAGGCAAAACACTGACGCACAGAGCTGTTTGACTGCAGCTCGCATCAACAACCAGGAAACTCACAGACCAGTTGGTCCAAAAAAAAAAAAACAGGGATAAAACCTGCAGACATGAAGTCACTACGATTCCTGGCTGCTGAGGGCTTCATCCAGAGTGGTTCAAGTGCTCTGGAGAACCTCAACTGCGTGTCTTTTAATCTCTACCCACTTGTTTTCAAGGCCTGCTACCTCCATGAGCAGGCTGACTTGCTGCATGCTTTGGTCCAGGCATGGCCTCTTCCTGAGCTTAACCTACACAGGCTCCTAGGAAAGACCGTCGACTGTCAGATGGACCTCACCTCCCGCACCTGCCGGCTTTGTCTGGTGGCGATTCTAACTGGCTTAAAGGTACTGTAATGATCTTATATGCTGTATGATATATATATGTCATTCTCACGTTTAGTTGCATTTTCCTGTGCCATGTTTTTCAGTTCTTATACTTGTGGCCTAACTGGCTTAAATACACATACTTTGATTTGCTCCTGGTTTACACTGATCATAATTTGACTTTACACTCATTTGCCATTGTTTTCTAAAGGATTATGTGCTGTCTCCTCCAAGAACCTACGCCAAGAACCTACATGTGGTGGACCTGACTGCCCTGAGGGATGTCGAGCACCAGGCCTGTCCCTGCAAGTCCACCCTGGGTCGATGGACAAGAACCCAACTCCTGACCCAAATGTGCTATGACACCATGGTAGCCATGCAAGCCAACAACACGTCCCGATTTGCCTTCGAAACATCTATCGATGTCCGTCTGAATGGCTTCGTCACAGGCCGCAACTATGAGTTGGTGGCTCAGGTCTTCCTCCTCCTCCCCTACTGTCCACTGAAACTTCGTTTTGTTGGTTTTCGGGCTGATTCCCTCGCTCTCAAGCAGCTGTTCTACATTCTTCGCCTAGCAGAACCAGAGTCCATGTCAAAGCTGGAGGTGGTCCACAACGTTCCCCTGGAGGCCGTTCACTTGGAGGTGCTGCTGTCCAGGGTGGAATTCTCTAAATTACAGTCTTTGACCCTTCCGGCTGGGGCGTTGGATGTAAGAAGGTTGGGCTCTGATGAGGAGGGTCTGCTGGCCACCATTGGCAATCTGCTGGCACAACTGAGCAACCTGACTGAACTCTACGTTGGTTTCTCCACTCTAACTGGACACCTACGCAGGCTGCTGAAGTGAGTAACTGGACAGAGGGAGGGAGGAAGAAAGACAACAAGGTGTCCTTGTTTGTATGTATATTTGTGTGAATGAGGTGATGGATGGCTCAATGTTGGTCTTACGTGTACACTGCAGCATGAAGAGCTTTAACGTGGCTCACCATAACAACCTTTAACCAGCGTCACAGCACAACCCGACTTTGAAGGTCTTGTCTAACTATGGGAGGTATTTTGTTGTTAAAATTGCTGACATGATGCCAGAGTGAGGACAGACAGCTGCATGTCGGCCAGAAACCTGCTGGACAGCCTTCACATATCAAATGGAAATAGAACAGGTGCATAAACCCCAAACAACAGAACTGCGACAGTCTGGCATGTAATTTAAACTGTTTTTATAAAGTAAATGTAAGATATTGCAAAATCAAAACACGGACATGGAAATAAGTTTGGAGATTTAAATATTTGTCGCAATGCTTCCCAGACAGAATATTGAGCTTACCTACAAAAAGATGTAGTGTACCTGTAATGTGAATTTCCCCACTGTGGGACGAATAAAGGTTTATCTTAATTTTTTGAAGCATTTCTAGCACCAATCCTACATGAGCAGGATACAAACCATAATATGTATCTGCCATTAACTACATAATACCACTGACCTTTCATCCCACACCAGTTAATTTCCTTTTACCTCTCCTTTCTTTACCCAAGTCCTCTCAACACTCCACTGCGGTGCTTGGAGTTGGCCAACTGCTGCCTGAACCGTGTGGACATGACGTACCTTTCCAACAGCCTCCACAGCGAGGCCCTGGTCAGCCTGGACCTCAGCGGACATGACATCTTCAGCTCGTTCTCCACCTGTTTCCACAAACTGCTCAGCCGTTGCTCAGCCACACTGACCAGCCTGTCACTTGAAGAGTGTAACATAGAAGATGAGCACATGGACGCCTTCACTAATGCTCTAGCTTGCTGTCAGGCGCTGGAGGAGCTCAAATTCCTGGGAAACCCTCTGACCTCTGCAGCCCTGCGGAGGTTGTTCTCCATGCTATCTGCAGGCTTTCCTAGGTTAAAGTACATAGAGGTGCCAGTTCCCCGTGAGTGCTACTCTGAGGATGTCACTTATCCTCTTGATGATTCAGTCCTACTGCAGTACAACAAGGAGTTGTTTCAGGAGGTCAGGGGCCAGCTGATGGGGATCCTGGAAGGAGCTGATAGAGGGAGTGTTGAGGTGTGCACCCCACTCATGGGGGCCTACGACCCAGACATTAATGAAACCAGCAATGAGCTGGGAGTGTCCATGTTAAAATCTTTTAATAGCGTCATTGGGAGCTTTATAGGAACCATAACTGATGTGGGCAATAGGAGATCACAGGCTCAGACAGATAATTAATATGGGTGCCTGTGGAAGGATCAATGGTTGAGAGAAAAAGGGGTCATGAACTCAGATTGTTTGCACGAGTCTAGACATTTGTGTAATACAGACCTGAATCTTGAAACCACACACAACTGTTCACTTATGTTGACAGTGAGTGACCCCTGCAGAAAGTTTCATGTTTTTCAAGGTAGTGTTCTGTGCAAAATCTATGAAGTGCTAGGAGTTAGCTAGCAAACTGCCATCACTCAATGACTTAATGCCAACACTGTGAAAATAGATCCAGTAAACCAGTTTTGTTTGACTGTGGATTAACATCATGTACAGGACCTCCACCGCTGATGTGATATTATCTCAACAGAGGATCATTATTTTCTTCCCAGTGTTTCCTACAGTCTGGAAGCCAAATAGATGGGCAGTGCAGATAGATGTAGCTACTGTAGTGGGTATGGTAGATATTTGAAGCTTGCCTGGGACATTGTCTTACCTGTATCTATTGTATATGTTATGTCTATATTCTGGTTGATATGTTGTATATAACTGAATTTGTAAAGGTAAACAGTACAAATTTGCAACATGGGACAAATGTAGCAAGATTGCAATTTAGTCATAACAATAAATCAAATCTTCAAACAGCCTCATCAATTACATAAAGAGATGACACTTTTACATCTTCCAAAATGTACATTTCTTTAATGAGTACTGTCTTATATAGATCACATTTCATTTTAAATATTACACCAGGGGACAACCATACACCGACCAAAGACGAGGGATTAAGAGCCTTGACCAGGAACCATCTATTTCTTCATCCACTCCTCTCTTTCCGTCCTCTCACGGATCACTTCATCCAGATATGGTGTCAGGTAACGGACATCCTAAAAGGAAAAGATAAGAATAAAAAATATGAGGTTAACAAATGGAATCAGGATATATAAATATCACAACACAAACCATTCCAGTTTCTTACATGCTGACCGTAGGTAGGTATGTAAACAGACATCATAAAGATCATCCAAACCTATATTTTATTTTTTCATTTCGATTTAATAAGATTTGAATTTTTTTAACTTTCACATCAGTTCATACTTTACACTGAGAATTCACTTGTTATTCAATCTCCTTGCAAAATTATTGAGTAGGTACCCAAGATAAAAATGAGCATCTAATGTGTCATGCTTATCAGAAAATACAACTGCAACTATCTACATGTACTATTTAAAACTACATACTAGTAGGTGACATATCTAAAACATATCTAAACTAGTTGAATGTACCTCTTCATATTTCGTCCACTGGTCTTTCGGGAGGATCTGCTGCTTCATGGAGAGATCCAGGGCTCTCTTGATCCTGAACATCCTCTCATTGTACTGGTCCTCCGGAAGCCTCCTCAGGGCCTCTTTCACATCTGAATCATCAGTGATTGTGTCGTCCCGCATTAAACCTAACACAAAAAAGAGGCAATGCTGAAGATGCTACATGGAAAGTTAATGACACAATAGACCATATTCATCCCAGATAATTGCGTTTTCTCCCTACATTCATATTTTCATGACACACAGTAGCTTCAAAACGAGTAGAACTGTAAAGTTTTAAACTATATCATATATTTTAATATAACACATTATTCTTTGGACTTACCAAGTTTGTTGAAGCCACACATGTTGTAATACCATTTGCGGAACCCAAGCAGGAGCCTGCCTGTCGCTGCTGTGGACACAACAAGAAAAGAGAGACAGACAGGATCAGTAAGGAAGCACAAAGTTGATTTTAAGGAAGAGAAAATTTCAACATTGCCATCAGATGTGAGAAGGAAGGAATTTTAATTACTTAAGGACAAATATTTTTCTTCCTGCTAATTAACCTTTCAGATTACTCATGTTCTTGGGCATATAAACTATAGTAGTAGTACAGTAGATCTGAAAAAAACGAAAATCTGCAACAGTTCAGGCAACTCAGTCCTTTATATAATATTTAATTATGAGACTCACCAGTGACTTTTAAGTTATTAGCTATGTTCAAACCATATCATCTCATAAAGACAATAGGCCTTGGATGACAGACAGTAAATAACTTGCCCTTTGGAGATAGTTTAACACCTTCAAGTGCCCCGAAGGTAACAACACAACAGAAGCTGTAATATTAAGAAGCTAACATTACAAGACATCCAAACCGAACACCAAACGATAGCTGGTTGCAATAACAGCTGTTTTACAAGACAACAAGAAACCGTTAATCATTAAAAGGACAGCAGAGCGAGTGTACTGTTATAACATCAATATTTTACTATGATTTGTGGCTAGCGTTAAGGTAACGTTAGCTTAGCTGCACCCTTAGCATTTTAGCACGGGGACACTAGAGGACACAGACAAGTCAAATGCGCCAAAACGAACATTCAGTCGGACAAAACGTACATAACACAATATTATGTGTTATATCAAAACATGTGTCACGTCATACCTTATAAAACTATATTTACCGAGTTAATTTAAAATTAGAAATGTTAGAAAGGAGTGATGATCACTTGCCTGGTGCCCTCGACGCCATTTTTACCACTAAGAACGACTGCAGTGCATTCTGGGTAGGAACTGTTCAGGTCAATGGGCAGTTGCGCAACTTTACAAGTTTACAGTTTATTATAAAAAAAAATCTATAAAACAAATGAACGTTTTTGAAAACTCTGATAGGCCAATTCATCCGTACTTAATGTACACATATAATTAATTTGACGCAAAAAGTAAGTAACTAAGTATCTTAAAAAACCTAATAAAAACTGTGATTTCATATAAAGATGATAGAGCATCAAAACAGATCCTTTACTGAAAAAAGTAGGAATACTAAAATGTAAAAATACTCAATTACAAGTAAAGGTTCTGTATTCAATATCTTACTTACAAGTAATTGCAAAAAATAACCTAAAGTATTGAAAGTAAGAACTTACTATGCAGTGAGCTGACCCCTTTTTTATTACGATTTATTTAGTGATCAGTATTCTTGATGTATTCTCACGTAGGGTAACTAAACTCAACAGCATAACATCATATTTGTATAAGCTGATTTTGTGTTGAATGGAATATCTAACTTTGGTCAAACTATTATTATTATTGTTATTAGTACTGATATCACTTTAGAAGTAGTGGAGCAGAAGTATTAAGTTGTATATGGAATAGAAATATTCAAGTAAATTAAAGTTTTTTGAAGCTGTAATTAAGTACAGATCTTGAGTAAATGTATTAGGTTCCATCACTGAAGTGAGACCTGATCCTTTTCATACTGTAAATTACAATCCACCCTCATTACTTACATGATGGATGATCAGGCACTGGACTGAACGTAACTTTTATCACATTTATGGCTTCTCAGAAAAGACTGACGTGGTAAATAAGAGTGGTAATTCAGGCAGAAGAGCTGATATACACTGTGTACATTTATTAAACAGCACATTTACAAAACAAGCTTCATATTTCAAACTTAGTTGATGATCTATATGTTTAAAGACTTTTATGTCTGCAAGTATGACATAGGTATATATTCTTTGTGTTTGACCATATGTTTTCTGAAGTCCTTTTTAGTGCCCCATCATCAAGAATCAAAGACAAATCAAACTCTCTTTTGGAACAAATAAAAATCTTCCAATGTGGCCAAAGCCAACTCAGTGCAGAAATTCTCATTGGGCAAAGACACCAGGCGGTCTAGGGAGATGTAGTTGGGCAGGGTTGGATCATACTGAGCCTTTCCAAGGTACTCAAGGAACAGGTGTCGCTCTTTCACACGCAAGTATGAGGTATTGAGGACCTATGGGAGGATATATCAGATGCTCCAGTTATTATTCTGAATATGGACAAAATACACAAGGAAAAAAAATCCACAACCAACAGCAGTCAATCTACCTGTGGGAACTTGACGATCAGGTGGTGGGGCACCTTCATGGTATTGTGGAGGAAGTCAAAAATTGCAGTTAGCTTCCTTTTATTGGCAGTCAGCACCTTTGGGACGGCAATAACTATGTGTTGGATCTCATTTTGCTTAAAGCCGAGCTCTATTTCACACACCTGTGGAGCACATTTACAAAAAGTATTTAAACACAACACCATAAGGTTAATGTTTTCTAATAATGTCTTTCGTCATTGAGTACCTTCAAATTTTCTTTAACAGGCTCCAAACTTCCACAGAGTAATCTGGGTAGACGAGCTACAATGTTCCGTGTCTGAAGAGAGACACAAAACTAGCTATGATTTCACAAACAGGGATAATACACTGTACAAAAATAATCAGGATTTTTTGTTGATATACAAACATAAGAAGCTTACATTAGAAGCACTGAGGTTGAGTTGCTTCTGATAGAATCCCAGTCTGTTGTCCAGTCGCTTCACATGGAAGTTAAGCAGATATGGAGCTTTGGATACCATGAATGCAACAGTCTCAGAACTGAACTTCTTTGACTTGAGATAGTTTACCCTTCAAAACAACAAAAAGAGAACATTATCAAGACTGCAGAAAAGGAAAATGACCTGACCTGTCACTACTACATTATAAAGTATATAAAGTCACATATTTCTGTGTGACTTACCTCATCAGACTGAGTTAATTTAGAATAAAGAAATTTAGTAAATATAAAGACATCTAATGTTTCTGTTTCTAAGATCCCTTTATGTCACCTGGCCTGTAGGTTTTCCAAACTCTCTGTGAGAATGTAGGGGTTGTGGGTGATTATATGGCCAAAGCGAGAGTCCTCCACCCCGATCTCTTTGAGAAACAGCAGCCTTGGGGCCACATCTGTGTTGAAATCAAGCCTCAGCAACATGGAGCCCACGTTGGGCCTTTGTTCAAGCTTCCACAGGTTTACACCTGCAATGAGAGAATAAATGGTCAGAAATGTTTAGCCACCAAAAAAAGAGAGTAGGGTTAATTCACCCTTTTAAGATCATTGTCTATATCATAATAATTCTGAAAATGCTTCTAAAGTACAACTCCATATAATTTACATTGTTCTCAACAATATTTTGAAAGTCTATTACCTAGCTGTACCAGTTTGCTGAGTGTCTCAGACTGGTCAACATAGCCTCTAAGAGAGGTGGAGACAGGAGGCATGGCAGAAGGAACAGTTAAACTGACAGCTTCTTCATCACTGATGTTCTCTAATGCTGAAAATTCAGGAGCAGCATCCAGATCTAGAAAATGAAGAAAATAAAGACAGAACAGGTTATTCATCAAAAACATTTAAATTGAATTCTGATGTTAAAAGGAAATGCTTTTATGGTCAACAACAGCAAACCAATATGTACCTAATGACATCTGGCTTTCAGTCACTGGCACAGCATCTCTGACTGGCAACAGGGAGCTCTTATATGCTACTACATCAGCTCTTGATAATTCATCAATAGCTTTGTCTTCCTTAGCCTCAGTTGTCGGATGTTTGTCAGTTAAGTCACTGTAAAAGAACACCTGTTGTTTCCACCACCGTCTTGCCTGAGTTGTTGTGTGATTCCCCCCGACAACGGAGGATCCACTTAGGATTTTTGTGGGTAACCTTGTAAGGGTAATGCAATGGCAAATTGGAGTGGAATACTGCCGAGCACCAGCCACTGCCTTGGAGGAAAGAAGACTTCTGCATTGTAGACTCAGTTGTATACAGGATGAAGCCATGGTGATTCTGTAAGAAAACAAAATATCATGGTTTGATAGGCATGAAATTCAATATAGGAATTACTATTACCATCTCTAGCCAAGGACACGCCACTGTGTCTGATAACATCAACAGCCTTTTCTCAGAGCTTGGTACCATCAAAACAAGCATTTGCGGTATTGTCATGCACAACATCGACCTGCACTATTGAGAGTACTTCACAAGAACTTGTAGTAAAATGTAATAACTCTCAATATACAGTACTAATACACAGTGGCAAGAACAAATTTAAGGTTGTTCCACATATAGATCATATTGTTAGTATATAATGCTTATACAAATGCAATGAATGCAGGAATTAATTATTGTATGGATAATAAGTTAATTTACATACAGACTGCTTGACTTGCTTGTGACAATGCAATGAGTGCCATTATTATTATTCCAACAACCATTAAAATAATAAACGATCAAAAAGAGTTTTGACACCTGTACATATTTGCACTTTGTGTCAGGCTGTTTGCAACTATATGTGTAGGTATTTGTTTTTAACTCCTTGTGCACGTTTCTGTTCTATGTATACTGTGCATTTTAAATACAAATGTCTTTGTGAAGGGCAACAATGTTTTACTGATTCTGATCATGCACATGCTATTGTTATGACAAAGCAATGAGATGATGTAGTGTTATTTCAAAGGAACTATTTTAGACGGCTAGTGGCTAATTTAACTAGCGTGTAGAGAGAAACAAAGCTTCAGTGCTATTTATATATATATATATGGATGAGAATTTAGAATAATTTGCCTTTGCATTTTCATTTATTAAAACAGGTGATATAAAACAGAAGATTGAGGCTGACATGTTGTCTCGCAAGAACCTAGCTTGAGCTTCGTTACATGCTAGCAAGTTTTAAGAGTAACAAGCCTCTTTTAGCCGAGAGACAATAATATATTAGAATGTTAACTTTTGACTTACATTTATATATTCAAAACATGTTATCCTAAAGTTAGCTCCACCATCCACCAGAGCGACGCGCAATGTCAACGATTTTCACGTGTAGCGGAAGGACATCACGGAAGTGCCACAATATGGAATGTACCACAACGACATCTTTGGAGGGGGGCATGAATCCAAATAATATACTCATGACGATATAAAATAAAGATAGAATAATTTAACTGAATCACAGGACTTTAGCAAATATTTAATTATGTTACTATATTTCTGGTTCTTACTTTTTGTTTGAGTGAGCATTTTTTCATACTGTAACTTACACCCCTTTCGCTCTATGGTTCGGTTCGTTTTCAGGATTTCTTCTTCAGGGACTTCTTATCTTGTCTTTCTGTTTTTATTAGTTGTAGTTTTCGTCGTTAAAATTTAGTTGTTAAAATTGAGAGAGTAGCCCACAACGGCGACATGGCAGCTACCGAGGCTCCCACAACACCCCGGAAGGATGATATCAACTATAAGATACATTTCCGAATGATAAACGAGCAACAAGTGGACGATATCTGCCTTGACTTCTTCTATAAGCCACACACCATCACACTCCTGACAGTGACTGTGCTCAGCCTCATGTACTTTGTGTTTACCAGGTAACACTTTTCTCTCAGGTCTGAGTAAAAAACACTCCTGTCATTATCTAACAGCCTGTAACTGACTGTAGTGTTCCCAGTGCTGGATATCTAGGAACATAAGCTTCCCTCTGTTAACATGTGATACTGTGTTGTTACAGGGATGATGAGCACTCTGACAACAACCTGAGAGTTGGTCTGTTGGTGGTTGTCTCCTTCTTCTTGGTTGTCAGTATCCTGGCCTTTCCTAATGGTAAGTTATCTAACAAGACATAGATTGGCTCCTTCATGAAATGGTATGTGATTAAGTCCCTGTCCATGCTATTTTCTTGTATTGTCCAATGTAGTTCTGAAACAACAGCAACTATTTTGATAATTAGTTAATAGTTGAAGTAATTTTTAAAGCACCAATCTCTTTATCTTAAGTGATTAGCAAATTGAATTTTTGGGGCGTTTTGGACTTTCAATCGGACAAGCAATTTGAGGATGTCACCATGGGCTTTAGGAAACTGTGAGGGGCATTTTCACCATTTTCTGACATGCTTTTGTCCAAGAGGTTATTTACGTTATCAAGAGACTAATCATCAGATTATAGAAATATTCATTAGTTTCAGATCTGCTTCATTTGTTGACACAAATATCAAATAAAAAGACCAAATGCTAGTCTAAGCATCTTGGGCTTCAGTATGAAAATTTACTCTTATCCTTTGATTAAAAAAAACAAACTTAACTTAAGGTTCAACTTTTTCTGGAGCTTTCAACCTCATCTTATGGTCTTCAGTTGAGAGAGCATGCTGCGTTGTCATGAATTTAACTTAACTAACTAACATGATAACAGGTGGTTGTATAAAGAGAGCTGCATATCTTCATGACAACTAAGCAAAGTCCATCAGTCATTTGTATGATACTTTCTTCATCAGGACCTTTTACCAGGCCTCACCCTGCAATATGGCGAATGGTGTTTGGTGAGTATTTGCACCACATCTGTCTCATCATTCACATTAACATAATTTTTCTGCTTGAATGTAGTTTTCATTTTTCTGAACCCTTACTCACTTTCTCCTGTCCTTGGTAGGTCTCAGTGTTATGTACTTCCTATTTCTTGTCTTCCTCATCTTCCTCAACTGGAACCAGGTGAAGATGCTGATGTACTGGCTGGACCCAAACCTGCGTTACGCCACACGGGAAGCTGATATCATGGTATGAAGGGTTTGAAACTTAGCCTGCATCAGAGCACGTTCACATCACATCTAATACATCTGATGTCAGAATGGATCGTAGGATGGCTCTCCTGATGTCTTTAGACAAATGTATGGATGTAAGGACCATTGCACATTAATTTGATAATAATTAATTTATGAATAGACGAATGAAAATAATGATTTTCAATGTCATTTTAGTTTTCAGAATAAAAAGTAAATTAAGTTTAGAACACTTCCACCCCTTCATTTCCGACTATAAAGCTGTTTTCTTTTTTTGTTTTCCCTTGTGTTTTATATAATTCAGTCATTTTTCCCCTTACCAGGAATATGCTGTAAACTGTACAGTGATAACATGGGACCGGATCTTGAGCCACTTCGACATCTTTGCATTTGGCCACTTTGCAGGCTGGGCCATGAAGGCCCTGCTCATCCGCAGCTATGGCCTCTGTTGGACCATCAGCATCACCTGGGAACTCACTGAGGTAGCATGCATGTTTTTCTCAATGGAGTCAGAATGGATGTGCCCATGCTCAAATCTGTTGTGTGAATTACAGCTGTCCAGCAAGCTAAACAGAAATTTGGTCTACTGGTTCATGCAAAAAAAAGGCGTTACTATAATTTTGTTTCAGCTCGGTCTGTGCAGGCAACAAGGATTATTTGTCTGGGAGAAACTCATCATAACAAGGCAGCTGTATGAGTAGGAGTTTCTGCACATAGCAAGTGCTGTTGCCTTGACTCCTGTCAATTGATGGCTGGAGGGATTAGATTACAGGATGTAGCCTTATACCAGATTTATTCATAACAGAATTGATCCACTGCATCCTGAGGCCAACAAAGGTGCTAGAATCACACAAGACAAGTCCCTTGATTGAAAAAGCTTTTTATCTCTTTCACCACAAAAATTGATTTTATTTTCCCTTTCTACTTTTTCCCCACAGTTGTTCTTCATGCACCTGCTGCCAAACTTCGCAGAGTGCTGGTGGGATCAGGTGATACTGGACATACTGTTGTGTAATGGAGGAGGCATCTGGCTGGGTATGACTGCCTGCCGGTTTTTGGAGATGAGGACCTATCGCTGGGCCAGCATCAAGTCAGTGAAGCTTATGTTCTTTACCTTTTTTTTCTTTGTATATTCATGGGATCTACAGGTACTACAAAAAGCTAAAATAGCCTAAACAATGTAGAAATATAATGTATAGTTGGTAGTTAGAGGTCTTTTTTAAATTGATACTGGAATTCCAGACACTTTCATGTGCACATACTCTGTTCAGGGAAATCCACACCACCACAGGGAAGATAAAGCGAGCCGTGCTTCAGTTCACCCCAGCCAGTTGGACTTATGTGCGCTGGTTTGATCCAAAGTCCTCCTTCCAGAGGCTAGCAGGCATCTATCTCTTTATGATCCTATGGCAGGTACTGTATTCTTTGATTTTTTAATTAACTAACAATTATTTGCTCTATTAATGAAACTGCTTACCATCTTTTTCATTAATCATTTAATCAAATATTCTAGAAAAGCTCCCCCTTAACTTTTTAATCATGCTGCTCACACTGGTCAGCAAATGTACAATATGTCCAAAAGAATTTTTAAAAATCTTGTCTGTCATCCATCTTTTATCTTCACAGCTAACAGAGTTGAACACATTCTTCCTCAAGCACATCTTCATCTTCCAGGCGTCTCACCCTCTCAGCTGGTGTCGTATCCTCCTGGTTGGAGTCATCACTGCACCCACTGTACGGTCTGTCCAACCTTCAAAATGACATATATTCGTTAAAGCTATTAGCAACAATAAATGTGATATCTTAGGTTTAAAAACTACATAAAACACATATTACCTTTTTTGTAAGGTAGCATTTAATCATGGCATTAGAAATTGTTTTGGGGAGAAAAATAAATGGTGGGTGTCACAGATGCTTTCTCACATTTTTCTTCAACCTCTTTCAGACAATATTACGCGTACCTGACAGACACTCAGTGTAAACGAGTTGGCACACAATGCTGGGTGTTTGGGTGAGTATCTTTTGTCCTGTCACTTCATGTTTTTCACTGGTTTTGAAATCAGTTTGGAAGCTGTATTAATGGTCACATTTGAAAACTTGATGTGCCCCCAATAGGAGTTCTTTAAAGGACTATCAAAACATTTTTTTTATTTTACCTACTTACTTTTTCATTGCACTTGCCATATTTCAAATTTGCTTGTCAGTTAGATCTTAACATTGTGGTTTTAGCAGTGATGATGTATTCTGGTAGGCAAACTGACACTGAACTTTGTCCAGAGTTTTCTTTGATCTTGTCCGTATATATCAAAATGAAGGTGGCTGTACCCACACTGGTTGGCTATCCCTGTTTTTATTCAAACAAATCATAAAGGCTACACAATGAATCAACAGTGTCACGCGTTACTGATTTACTCCTCTTTATGGTTGAAATGTATTGACAGATGAGACATGGGGTGTTGTAGATTCATATATGACAACCAGTCAAAGCTCTCACAGATTTACAACTTCCTGCAAGCGGCAACAGCTCAGCCAAACTGATAGCAGTCCACACTAAAACCACTGTTGTGTTCTCATTAGACTTATGAGAAGTTTTTCCAGGTCCTGCAGGCTATTTAGTGTAGTTGACAGATAAAGGGGCAAGAAAAATCAGTTTAGTATTATTTTTATCTTTTATTTAGATTGAAATGTGCAGTTTTTGAGAGGCTTTATTGAAATTCAGATGTATAAAAGTGTGGATAAAATTCATAAGGTAACGCAGTTCTTGACCTCATCTCAGACACAAAGCTGCTGACGGCTTCAGTCTGGTCTAGTTTCCATAGCAACGAGACAGTCTCTCACCGTGTGCATGAAATACTTAACATTGAGGCCGTTCACTTGTGCAAGGTTTACCCCTGCAGTGTAACCTTTAAAATCGAAAAAGAGTTTCCCACAGCAGCACCGTGAGTGAATGCTGTGGGTTTGAGTGGCTGGGAGCAATAATACAGAGCACATGCATTTGGACTCTTATGCCACAAGTGTTTTGCATCAACAGAGAAGCTCCATTGCAATTAAATGGCATTGCCAAGAGAGGGGGCCATTGTAAAATACAAAAACCTGTGTTTAACATTTCTAACCACATCATTTATCTAACACTCATATTTCCTTTCAGGGCCATTGCTTTCCTCGAGGCTCTTGCTTGTGTAAAATTTGGTCACGACTTGTTTTCAAAGACACAAATTCGCTATGTACTCCTGTGGCTGCTCTGTCTGGTAAGAAAAGACAAGTGTGTATATGTATATGTGGCCCAATAGAGGATATGTTTTACATCAGCCAGTCTAGTATAGATGCAGCAGTATTATGCAAGTACTGTGCTTATGTGGGAGCACCAACCACCGTTAATGTATAGTATAAGTATTGCAAATGAAAGGATATTACCTTATCTCTGCTAGTTGTTTCTGATGAGTCAGAGCAATATACAACCTGAATAATACAGAGATCTGATCAAAGCTGCTTGGTACCTTCTTTTGCCCTTGTAACAGTCACCACCTGTAGATTGTTGGCATTAAAGCTGACCATGCAGACATGAGACAGTCTTTACATAACTGCCCAAGGTTAACAGGTGCATGGTTCTTTCCAAGGACGTTGCTTTTGATTTGATTTTAATGGTATTCATGGTAAACCATTGAGTTTGACACCTTCAAGTCCATGTTTGTGAGCCTGTCCACATGTAAAGCAGGTGTAAAAAAAGAAAAACCAGATTGTTTAACCAGACTTTTTTGTACCCTCTTACATTTTTAGGCACTCATCACACTTCTGTGCTTATATGGGATGGTGTGGTATGAGCAAAATAAAATGAAGGTGAGGTGTTGCTTTGGTTCTACTTCCGTTATAGTTTAAGTATTCATTTACAAAATGTTTTAAGAGTAACTTAGAGCTGAGCATCTTTCTGCTGGTCAAATAATACCATTCACTCTGAGCTTGCTTCTGTTTACAGACCACTTCTGTGCAAAGTGAGGACTGTGACGACAGCAGTGTTGTCAGCTCATGTGGTTTTGTCCAAGATGGCGTCGCCGGTTAGTATCATAACAGGCAGTCTGGTGACAATTCCATTCTCAATGTTGAACATAGCTCTGTCTTTTTACTCCATAGCTCAGAGGGATTCCTTGAGAAGTTTGCAATCTACAAAACGGAAGAGAGCTACTGGGAGGAACAGATTTGTGAATGGCCATGGAGGAAAGAGACAATAAACAAGACTGAGTATTCACACCCTCTGTGCATCCATCCTTCCCCAAGAAGGAGAATACTGTATGCGCTTAAATTTACTGAGTGGTTGTTGTTCAAGTTGCATCAAGGGTTCAGTGAATCGTAGAGGGAAGAAAGACAACTCCAAAACAAAGTTACATCAAGCCTTGATTTACTATTCCAACTTACCAAGTTCAAATGGCTGAAGGAGTCAGAGGTAAAGCACAACAATGAGCTGAAAGCTTCACAGACCTGCAGACTGGGGTGTGTATGACAAGAACAAAATTGGTTTTCTATTTAATGTCAAAGATATTTTTAAACGGACCTAAATAACCAAGGAATATGCACTGGATCATGAAAGAGAAGATGGCCTTATTTTCACTGTAAAAACTTACATGCATCAACTTTGTCCTACACCCAACATTTTTTTTTTTTTACCTAAAACTACTGATTGTTGTTTGGATGCATTGCCCTGTGGGACAGGTGTGCCAGCTTTACCAGTGTGGTCTAGTCCACACCACTACCATGAGCATGTATATACTATAGGCACTTTTTTGCACTTAACCTCTTTGACACCTCTTTATTTTTGAATATTAATTTGAGCTTAATATCTTTACTACAAAACTAAAGATCACAATTATTGTTGTGTGTAAGTTACTTGAATTGGTGGTGATTATTTGTTGATTTGTTGAATATATTTTTGTTTGTAGAAATATTTGCCAAAACTGACCAAATTTTGCACTTTGCTATAATACATTAAAGTGATGGCGTATACGGCACTGAATGCTTTTCTTCAATCAAAAATGCATCATCAGGAAAGATGTTTTTTTCTACTCCAAATGAGAGGAACAACCAAGTGTTACTAAACCAGCTGAAGCCTTTAAATGTTATTCTTAACCTTTTTAGCTTCCACAGATGTGGTTATTGGAACTGTTGAGATGTGTGTTATTATTGTAATTTTTGTGTGTGTTTGTAAGTAGAGAGAGAGATGAGTGTTTTGTGTGTGATAAGTGTACTGACAGAGAATACTGTGACATTCAATGCAATAGCACTGTGGTGACATTCAACAGCAGAGGATAATCACTTGTGTGAATTTTTTCTGTGATCCAAATTAATGAAATGTGACATTAATACAACACAGTAAGTGACTGGTCGACATAAGCTGTTCTTAATATTGTTGAATGATGCAGTATAGTTTCATATTTGGTGTTTGTGTTTTACTGTGTTTAACTTTGTAAGTTAATGTCTGCTTATTGAATTTGTATTGATGTTATTTGAATAAAACTTTTTTATTACTAGCCTGTCTGTGACTCCAGTCTTTTGATCATCTACAACACTTTCAATGTCTGATCACACTGTATTTAATATTAAATGTTTAAAAATTGTAGCCCCCATTACACTACTTGCTATGAATGATTTATGATTTTATATATGGGTGGGGTTGCTTGTTTGTGTACACATAATTAAATGATCACATATAATTGATTTGTTTTTCATTGTGTCCATGCTTGAAGATATTCTATTGTTCTCGTCCTTGAGATGTCTTCAGTAACTGAAATATTTTAACTACTATATTGCACTTGACTCACATCAATTTCATCATTGTGATTTCTGTTCAACACCAACAATATAACAGAAAGAAAGTATTTGTGGATAGAGCCACAGAAACTATTCCCATGATTGTTACATGGAAATGTTCCTGGGGTATGATTTTTTTGTTAATACAGAAATGGTTGTAATGTAGACACATTACAGCACAAAACGTGTTGGGTATAATTTTATTTCCTCTTAATATGTACAGCAGACCTCAGAGTGACATGATGCAGGCAGATTTTAAAATACACACAAACCACACTACATTGCAGTCATACCACAGGAATGCGAAATTTAAATTCCATTGTGGTGTACAGAGATAATGGTTATGTGTCATTGCTCACCTGAGATAAAGTTCAGCAAATTATCACAATGACCTCCTAGACTGACAGTATGCTCATTATAGCAACTTATTTTGAGATTCACCAAAGGTTTAATTACAGTGGAAGACAAAAAAATATGTAGTGCTGCAACTAACTTTTTATTGTTTCATCTGATGATTTTTGAAATAATCAATTACTTGTTTGGTCTATAAACACATCACACAACAAACATCAGAAAACATTGAAAAATGCACAAATTTTCAAAACCAAACATCATATCCTGTTCTCTCAACAAAATTTCTAAAGCCCAAACTAATTTAATAATAATAAAAAATTCTGTCAAAAGTAAACATGAAATCCTGACATTGATAAACTGGAATCAGCATTTATGTATTTTTATTACATGTATTTCAAGCATGCATTTTTGCTTGGACATGATCAATGACTAACAACTAATTGATTATCAAAATCGTTGCAGATTAATTGCTCTTGATTGACCCATTGATTCAGGTGGCCTACAAAATACTAAAATCACGCTTACCATTGACAATATAAACAAAAATACATTTAAAAACCTTAGCTATTTAACACTACAGTCACATGACACAGAATAACCCCATGTTGGAGCCATGTGCTACAAAGTGCTGTCAAACCCACCTCTTTGTTATGTTCGGCTACTACATTTCCCAGAGTTCCTGCGCGGTGGCCGCTGTGCTGGATGACAGCGATCCGGCGCCGAAACACCGACAGACACTCAGACGAAAGAGCCATGGCGGCCACGGGTGGAGGGAAAATTAGAAGCAGGAGATATCATATCGCCTCTAAACCTTACGCCAAGAGTAAACAGGTAAATCGAGTAAAAGTTTTCGTCTTAGAAGCCCGTGTGTGAGACGTTAGGTTGACTGCGGTGCCACCATCCCTTAGCTTTTGTTATTGTTTTTTTGGAGACATTTTATGGCCTGCTGTTAGAGCTCGTGGCCTCCACGCGCTGCTAGCATGTCCGGGAAATGCTAGTGAACTAGCAGGCTGGTTAAATGGTTAGCAAAATTAGACGGACTTGACAGGTCAAATCAGGGCACTGTGAGTCGTTTAGACTAGTTAACCAGTATTTGTTAAAGCACATGTGCACACATGACACGCTAAGATAAACAACATTAGCTTTATTAGTAAGTTCTTAGCTGTTAGCTAGTTAGCGGAAAGCAAGGAAGTCGGACTCTAAGTATTAGCTGATGTAGCTAATGCTTGTTAGCAGGCTAGCACTGGCGAGCAACGCATTGTTGTCTTCTGTTCTTAAGTTTGGAGGGATCACACCGTCGCCGGTAGAAGTGACATGATCGTTTGGGTCCTAATTGCATCTGTGCACAGCTATGGGCAGCCACCTTTCATGTAATTGGATTTTCAGGTTGTTTTCCTGGCCTATCGGGAATCGTTTTGGATGTTAGGCTAGCTAACGTTAGCCAAATCTCAGCCAGTGGGATTGCGCAGGAAGCATTGGCTGATTGGGAACCCACATGGCTGTCTTAGTGGATTCACTCGCCGCCTGGACATCAAAAAATGTAGTTTTAAAACCACTGTATAATGTTAACGATGGTTAAGAGGTTTCTCTATACATGGCTGATCCACTGACCTGTTTAGTCAGTCAAAACGTAGAATACTCAAGTGAACTACAAATGAGTTTATTTATATGAATGTCAGCTTGCTAGTGTATTATGTGACAGGAGAGACAATTGATCTGGAAAGCTTGATTAAAAAATATTATGTCATTGTATTTTTTGACAACAGTTTGAATATTGATAGTCATACAGCCAGCTGATCATTGTGACCAACTAAAAGTGATCAGTTTATACATCCATTTGTCATTTTACCAGGTTAACAGAGTAAATAAGATTTGGGTGGATAGCAGTTAATACTAACTAATATTACCATGTCTACTTTCATTGATATAAATTGGATGAAAGATATTAGAAATATATCTCTCAAGTTAAATCAGCACCTCTCAAACGGAACAATATAATTTAATGAAGGGCTGATGTTTTACACTGTATTAGTTTTAGCAGTTTTTTGGTTGACTTAATAAACTGTCAACTGGGTGAATTTTGGACTTAATGTAGTTCAGGATGTCTACACAGCATAGTCATGTAATGTTGTTTACAAATGCTGCTGCTGATCAGTGACATGTTGTCATATTCAAGTTCTTGATCCCAAATCCTACTTCATCAACAACCAAAATTGCTGATCATTAGATGTTAACTCTATGGATACATATTTGAGTGTTGAAGTGAAGAGGGATTGACTGTAAAAATGATTTCATGGAAGCAACAGACATAGATAACTGACAAACACAAATTGATAAATGCAAATATTAGTTGAATAGTACCAGTGCTTGGAGCAGCCCAAAAGGTCGAAAGAGTCATATTTCAGCAATCCTTTCTCTCATTTTATATACCAAAAAACAACATTATAATACACATCATATATTGAATAACTCTTCATTATTATTATTGAATTAAAGTTCAAGGAAATTAATTATAAAGTTCAATGAATGCATGATGTTTCCAAAGTCAATGAGTAATTGTGTTAAATAATTGTGATCTCAACATTGAACCAAAAAAAAGTGATTATGATTTTTGCTATAATCGGGCAACCCTACTGCTATTTTAAAAGCCGAAGGAGCGTGATAAGATATGTAATGCTTGCACCACTGCTGTCTTGATTCATCTCACAGCTTTTGGGATTTCTTGCAAATCGTAAAAATGTGTCTTTCTCATCAATACTTACCTTTTCACATGACCTAAATTTAAAATACTCCTGATTCAATGATCTTAACCTGTGTTATCGTACACCTGCATCACGCTTATTTAAGTGACTTTGACTGTAAAAGCTAGGTGCACTGATCTTAAGTGCTGGCATATTCAATCAAAATCACTCTACTTCAGTTAGGCATGATAGCTTCCAGATCGAGCAGTAGCAGTCGACCGTGACCCTGTACACCGCAAAAATGTGGCACCCTTAAATCCTTATAACAATAGCTTATGTAGCACTAACCAAACTTACATTGTGGTGGTTATGACAGTTGCTCTTGACTGGTTAAAGTTGTGTGTATTTGTACATGGGTTAAAGTGCAAAGTGACCCACAGGTGTATTTCATAGATAAGCAGAAAGGAAGAGGCGCATATGGCTCTTATCGGGGGTTGAAAGCTGCCATGAGTTAAACAGTGTGTACATGAGGTGATGCACCTGCTAGCTATCCCCTTTTTTCAACCTTTCCCTTCTCCATCTACTTTCCCGAAGAAGAAATTCCAAAGAAATCATTTTATAAATAAAAACGGCTGCGTTTACTGCATGCACGCAATGCAGGTATTTTCAACTACTGGAGCAAATTGCCGAAGGCACAAAGTTCGGTAGTACATCGAAAACTTTTGTGAATATAATTAACTGACAACCTACCTCCTGGGTCTGCAAACCTATTCAGAGTTGGTGGATATGTTCCAGTTAGCCAGTTAAGACCTAGAAACTCCCCTTAATGTGGAGGACATTTTTTCACCAAGTTGCAACAGCTTAAAGAATTTACAGAAGAGAGCTTCGTGACATTTAAATCCTATATTTAATTGTGTTACTTCAAATGTGGTGTAGAAGACAAGACTCATCCTTATCAACTGGAACATCCAATACTAGACCTCGGTACAGTGCAGGCGAGCGTCACTTGCTCACTGCTTCACAGAAGCATACACAGGGCCTGACCCACTTTCTGTCATACTGAGCTTGTGTTTTGCTTTGCACTGGGGAGGACGAATGGCTCCTTATTGCAAGTGGTGCTGTGCAGCTGACTCAAATAATAAAATGCAGCGTTGATTGCTGTATTTTGTAAATCACAAGTTTTGTATGATTTAAAAAGGACTTTAAAAACTAATTAAATTGCTTTGCCACAAATTCATTATATTTTAAAACCTTAATTGTTTTCCTCAGTGCTAGTAGTTGAAAATAAATTGGCAAGATTCATCTAGCAGGACTGTTTTATATTCAGCGTTGTTTTACATGCATTGAATTTTATCCAAAGCTGATTGTCAAGGGAATTTTCTAATGTGGAGGAGACAAATAATGGCCTGAGTTGATGGGTCTTTGTTTTGTCTATATGCATTTATCTCTGCCTCTCACACATTTCATCCCTCTGTTCACGGCTTGCTCTCCCTTTCTCATGTTTTTATCAGCAGCAGTCAGGCCTCATTAGTCGAGTGACGGACACAGTAAAGAGCATCGTTCCCTCTTGGCTGCAGAAATACTTCAAGAATGAAGATGCTCCTGAAGGAGGAGGTGCTGCACTGGGGACAGACCAGAACTGTCAGCTGCCGCCGCCGCCGCCTCCTCCTAATGGCAGTGAAGAGGGACCCCCTCCACTTGATGGACGTGACTCCCCGGAGCCGAGCACCAGTAACACAGGTGAGGGACTCAGTCAGTCTCTTAGGTCATCAAGAAGATTTGCTAAGGAATTTTATATCCCTCACATGAGGATAGAATCTAAACAGATTTTGGCATACCAGTTTGCATTGTCATCTGCACCACAATTCTCACCTCTGGTTTCTCTCTCTCTTGCACAGAGCCCTCAACCAGCCGGGCATCCCTGAACTTTCAGGATTATGTGCTTTCTCGACCTCCTCTGAGTCGCTCCCACCTCCACTTTCCCCCACTGGACGTCTCCTCCCCAACCCTGGGGGCTTCCAGCAGTCTCTTCTCTCAACCCTCCACCTCCTCAGCCCCTGGGCCCTTTTCCACAGGCTTCTCCTTGGTCAAAGAAATTAAGGACAACCTCTCACAGCACGAAGATGATAACATCTCCACCACTAGCGGCTTCTCCTCCCGCGCCTCTGACAAAGGTAAAGGCAGAGCATATCAGCCAAAAGTGTTTTCTTTGCATATGGAGATGTGTGTTTAGGTTGTTTTTTTGTTTTTTTCCAACAATACACAAACAAATTGTGTCCGTGTGAGGCATGACCTGACCAACCCTTTATCCAAACAAAATGTTCACACATGGCTAGTGCGTTGACAAAAGGACAATTTATCTGAATGCATATTTTGTTATGATACCGTGTTACATCTGTCTCAAAAACGTTTTGCAATTTCTGCCTGAGTTTAAATCCCTTTTTTTCCCCTAAGTTTTTTCCACCATGCAAAAAGTTTTGAACCAATATTGTTTCACATCTTTGAGTAATTTCATCTTTCTTCTAACTTACCTTTGGCTTTTTTTCTTGCCTCCAATAGCTGTTTTATGCCTGGTGCAAAATATTGTTTTGTATCCTGTTTTGAATCTTTGTGAATCTGCAAATGCAAAAATAGAAATGTGTGGGAATTAAATGAAAATGCACTTCACCAGCTATTGTGTATTAGTCACTAATCCAAGGGAGGCCATCCATGTGTCATTGAGAGCCAACAGTCTGCAGGATTTCCAAACACTCCACCCACTGATTAACACACCTTCAAGTAGCAAGGAAATCACCCGCTGAGGCGATTGGTTGGAATGAAAACCTGCAGACTGTTGACTGTACATGCTACACTTCCACCCTGCTCATTATGCTATTGATTTGAATGTTTGAAACTACAAAAACCTAGAAACCAACACACATTTCCTGTGTGATGTGATGATTTCTTTGCGTTGTCTGAGCCTGAATAGTAGCACATAGACAGAAGCAGTTTGGCGACAAACCCAAAAGAAGTTACTGATTTTAGCTTTAAGGAATCACTGGTAGATTTGTACCACTGCAACTCCTACTGGAACTAGCAGTGATGCAGTGGGTGAAGGCTAGTGTAGGTGACTCTATGTCTCTTATGTATGGATTGCCTCAAGCCTCAAAAATGGTCTGAAAAATCTCTCTTTTGTCTCTTTTACAGATGTCCCCACTTCCAAAACAGCATCACTTCCCCAACTTTGGTCTCCAGAGACAGACAGAACAAACTCTGGGCCCCAGCCTGCCCAGTCCAGTCTGAAAAGGCCTGCTTTCAACCTGTCTGTATTTGGAACTTCTTCCAATGTAAGTATCTGTGTGTCTGTCCTTCAAGATATAGCGTCTGTCAGCATGTAACACTAAAATATAAAAAAGACAGAAAAACAACACTGTGCCAGAAAGCTATGCGTTTTGGTGTGTCAGGGTTGTATCTAGGGCTGTGCCATTGGAGCAGTGACCCACTTAGACATGAAATGGAATTTGGTCTGTGCACTGAACTCTTCAAAGTCATGTGTCCCACAGACATCTACAAATTTCACATTTAACCAATAGGGTTGGCTGACAATCATCGTCCACTGATCCCAATATTTAAATTTATATTTATTTCAGGTGAGAAAAGTATTACAATTATAAAAGCAAACTCCAGTGTGACAGTACAAGTCTGAGCTTGAAGCATCAAATTTTCATAACATTGAACAACACTTTTTCCATATTAAACCCCATTAGATAGTAATATATCAATGTATGTACGTCTTTGAAAAAAAAGTATTTGACATGAGAAAACAGTTGGCTTTTTAGGGGTAAACACATAATGAATATTATTGCATACTGAAAATGTTGTAGGATGTATTCAGTTTTATTCATGACAATGTTTTGTTTAGCTCCATAAGCCTACTTTCCCTTATTTCATGCATTACATGTAGTCTAATTTAACCCTTTCTCTTCCAGTCGACATTCAACAACACAGTGCTAAACTCCAGCCAGCTTGGAGATTCACCTTTCTACCCTGGGAAGACCACGTATGGTGGAGCAGCTGCAGTCAGGAGTGTTCGTGCTCGTCCTGGAACACCGTACCAGGTGAGTTGGAGAGAACTATATAGTCTAGAATTTGAGACTTCTATTCACTTTACAAGTGCATTTATGGTGAAGACAAGATGAATGACTGAAGTGTGATTATTATTAGTAGTAGTAGTGGTAGTATTACTGAAGACTAAATTAGCTCATCTGATCTTTAGGCCCCGGTGAGGAGACAAATCAAGGCCAAGCCTGCTGGTGCTCAGCCATGTGGGGTGACCAGTGCCACAGCCAGACGTATCCTGCAGTCCTTGGAGCGCATGTCGAGCCCCCTGGCTGTGAGTATGCAAGCACGCACACACATCATCTCCTCTTTTCAAATTTTATGCCAAAGACTGACAGTAGTTAGGCTTGGCGATAATGTTCCTGTTGATAATATTTATCTAAAACAGGAAATTTTTCATTTTTTTCTACAGGATGCCAGGAGAATCCCAGCAGCAGCAGCCTCATCCCCTCTGTCAGCAGTAAGAGCTTTTATTGTATTTATATACTGTATGTTGTAAGCTTTAGTTTGCAGTTGCACATTTTACAATACAGTTGTATATGTGTTCATACCCCAAAGCAAGCTACAAGTGTGTAAATATTATTCTCAAATGACAAGAATCTATAAAATCTTGAAATACTGACATCAAAACCACTTGAAAACATCTTACTGATTTTGTCTAACAGTAATAGACAGTTTTCTCACATGACTTTTTTTCTTTGCAGTCAATGGATGGCACCAATCTAGATGTTTCACATTTCCAGTCGAAAAAGAAACGGGTAAGTACAGATTTTGAATTTTTTGTGACAATATCCTTTCATGTAAAAGGGGGAAAAAAGCATTATGTGTAACTGTCCATACTAAGCCTTGTTTTTTGGATTTTTATAATAACTGTGTCCCTGAATGACTTCAAGCTTGTGTATACACATCAACAAACTTAGCTTGTGTTTTCTGTCTGGTGTGTTTGCAGCTTTGTACAAGGCTTAGTGATATGAACAGAGATATCATTGTACCAACCCAGCAGCACTTGTTGTTGTCTGTCCTCCTGTCACTTCCTGTCCTACTGCCTGTTGGCTCCCTTTACGCCAGTTAACAGGATTCTCCTTGGCTGTGACACAGCTGTTCATCAGTGTGTGTCTTTGTGGTTTTCTTACACATGCATGTGCATGTACGTGCAAGTGCTTGTGAGCTAAAGTGTACTAGACTCCATGATGTGTTTGGCTCATGAAAGTGTGTGTATGTGTGGAGTGTAGTCTATTGTTAAATTGTGCCAGCTCTGGACTGAACTTGTTCTCAGTAATAACCGTTAGGCATTTGCAGCTGCGACAGCTGCTTTGTAAAGCCCAACAATGGTGGATTGACCCTCTCAGGTCCAAAACAAGAAAGTTCACTATCTTACTGGGCCTTTTTAACGGTCAATTGTTGCTTTGGTATTTTACCTTGCCGGGGTCCAAAATACAATCTGACCTATACTGGATTTTTCAGGCCAATACTGATGTTGATACTTGAGATAACAATGTATCAGCTGATAATTATTCTTGTAACATAAACCAACAATCTTGATGCTGATCTCTTAATTTGTTATTTAAAGAATTGTGGCCAGAGATACTGAGCTGGACATTTTACAGTTCAAAAACCATCTTGCAACAGTTCCTCTGTTACAGTTTGCCCACCAGAGACACAGTTTTACCTCAAACCTAGTTTGGCATTTCTGTATTGCAATTACTTGTAAATTGTCAGCTGACATATGCACTGATGTCTGTATCTGCAGTAAGCTAATGTCACAGATATATCAATCTTGCTCTAGTCCATAGAAGATAACATTGGTGTTAATTTATTTTTATTTTCAACAATTGCTTTGTTCTGTTATCAATAAGTTCTGTCTGTGTAGCTGCAGCCAGAGAAAATATACAACAAGCGTGTCCTGTGTAGTTCTAGTGCAATTCTGCAAATCTCTACTCTGTCTATGTTCACTATATTGAAACAATATGCTCCCTAAATGCAAATGATATGACTCTTTCATGTTTTTAATAGTATTTTTACACCCATTGAGTTAAGTGGCACAGAGGCATAAGCTAATACACATTTAGATGAAGAATGAAGCACTGTCACCTTAGTTTGTGTTGATTTTTATCTTGTGTCTATATCTTTCTTCTTTCTTTAATTCAGATGGATTCTACCCTCCCACCGGTGCAGAAGCTGGTGGTTCCTGCTGCAGCATCAGTGTCAGGAAACCGCTCCGTGTCCTTCAGGCCTACTTTGACTCCTGGAGGAGTGAGCCGACCTCTGGACCGGACCCCAAGAGAGACGGTCAGAAACATGGTGACGCATTATATTAACACCACAACATTGTTCCTCTACATTAAATGCAGCCAAGTGTAGTCAAATGCAAACTTGATGCTAAATTTGTTGCTGTTTTTTTTTTTTTTTTTTTTTTTTCCCTTTAGCCCACAAGACAATCACCGCAACTACCTGAAGCAACCCCAGGTCCATCTCAAAGGTAAAACAGGGTTTCTCTGATTGATCAGGCACCAATTGGATTAGGCAAAAATTGATTAAAGATGATACCATCTGTGAGAAATATTTATTGCTATAGAACCCTCAAAAGCATAAATTTGTAACTAACTACTGTAGGTGTAAAATGTGTTGCTGGCTTTTCCATTCACAATTTTAAATGGTTTAAAGGTTCGAGGAATATTACAGGAGCAGCTTTTCCATTTGGCTGATTTATTTATGTATTTTTTTTTTTTTAATGAAATAATTCCATGCAACTCATTCGAAGGAGCAAAGCAAGGCAATCTGACCTACTCACAACATTCCTAATCGTCAAACAATTTTTTTTATTTGGATGTCTGACTACTCTTTGTTGTGTAGTTTTTACTGACTATACCTGTTCCTGTCTACCCCTCTACTAGCACAACCTATCCTCTGTCCAGCACACCTGCAGCCAGCAGCGTGAGCTCTGGGGGGGGCAAGATGAAGAGAGAAAGGACCACTGCACGGCCTTCCTCTAAACGCCCTGAGGAGGAAGAGGTAAGGCCTTTGCATCAAACTCACTAACTCTAGATTCTAGTTTTCCAGCAATCACCACTTTGATACAAACAGCTTTTGTAAGAAGTTGTAAGAAACAAGTGTTCATACTGTATAAGGCTTATTTTCAGGCCTAGCCCAGAGAAAAGTCATAAATCCAGATCAGATCATGTGCCTTGCTGCATTCAGATTGGTATCAAACATCGTTTTACCGTCAATCTGAATGATGCAGTCTTCAGAAATGGTGGAAGCATTTGATGGATTGATGCATTTTCACTATAAAATACATTATGCCTCGAAGTTGAACACATAATGATGGTCATGCTTGTTTTCTCACTCTAGGTGGCTGAGGTACCAGACCTTCCAACCATTTCACTTCCCATCAGCACCTCTGCCTTACCCACCTTCAGCTTCACCTCCCCTCTTCCACCTCTCACCACCGTCAGCACCACCCCCAATGTCACACCTGTGACTCCTGCTAAGGAAACTGTCACAAATAAGGTCTGTCTTAAAATTACCTCCGTCCCTTACAATGTGACTACAAGTCTAATGGTTAACGTTATTTATGCATTTAGCTAATTTTTATGTTTTTCCAGGACCCACCAACGGCCTCAACACCGCCCTGTGTACCTTTTACATTTTCCTCCCCTATTGTCAAAGCAACTGCTGCTAGTCCCCCATCCTTTTCCCCATCAGTAAGTAAACAGTTTGTCTCTTAATCATCACTAATTAGAGTTAGATTAGATAGACAACTGTTTACAACAGTGACCCTGACAATAATTATTTGCTCTTCCTGTTTGTAGGCTGGATTTACTTTTAGTGCACCTGTAGCAAAATTAGGCCCCACCATGTCGAATGGGAAGCTGGCCACTCCCATAGCAGCAGCAGGTAAAGGAGTTTTCTTACAATCAACATGATGCTTATTCTTTACTTCTCCTGAGAAACTGGAACTCAAGTTTAATCTTTGTGTCTTCTACAGCAAAGCCAGCAACAAGCAAAAGCACAGAAGATTTTGAAGGTCCTTTCAAACCAGCTAAGACCCTGAAGCAGGGCAGTGTGCTGGATCTTCTCAAAGCACCTGGTTAGATCTCATAATCAAATACACATCTACAGTGTGTTACGGCTTACATGGTTGTTCTTTATTCTAATCCTTGACTTATTCTGTCTAGGCTTTGCCTCTCCCGTTGCTCAGACTTCCCCAGGCCCAGACAACACTCCACTGCAGAACTCCACACAATCCACTGCCCCCTCCTCCTCCACCACCACAACCACCTCCTCCCTCTCATCTTCAACAGGGTTTGGCGATTTGTTCAAAGCCCCACCAGGCTGGAGCTGTGATGTCTGCTTGGTGCAGAACAAGACATCGGACACAAAGTGTGTTTGCTGTATGGCCCCACAGCCCAATTCCTCCTCATCCAAATCTATGGACAGTAAACCTTCAACCGCCACCTCAGTTGGACTAGAGAGCAACAGCACGAACGCCACCTCCACCACTACAACCACCACAGGTTTTGGCACAATGTTCTCCAAACCTGCTGGGACTTGGGACTGTGATACGTGTCTTGTTCTAAACAAACCTGATGCAGTAAAGTGTGTGGCTTGTGAAACGGCCAAACCAGGGACAGGACTTAAACCCTCACTGACTCTTCCTTCTGCTTTCTCAGCTGTTAAGACTGTATCTACCCCCACAGCCCCCGTTTCTACAGGGTTTATTGGATTTGGAGACAAGTTCAAAAGACCTGAGGGCGCATGGGAATGTGATACATGTATGGTAGAAAACAAGGCTGACGACACAAAGTGTGTGGCCTGCATGAGCGCAAAACCAGGTAATGAGAGCTCAACCATGGTAATAATAGTATTTGATATTCTATGTGTGCTGAATCTTGGGTTTTGTTTTTCTTCAAAACCGAATTTCATTAATTGTCGTGGGCTGGACAGTATTTTAAAGACAGTTGTTAGTTTAGTGAAGCATCTTCCATTCTTCATCCTCACAACAGGTGCATCAACAGGAGCTTCAGCTGGAGCCTCTTCTTCAGCCAGCAGCGCTCCAGTGTTTGGGTTGGGAGACACGTTCAAGAAGCCAGAGGGTGCCTGGGATTGTGATGTCTGTCTTCTACAAAATAAGGCTGCTGATGTACAGTGTGTTGCCTGTCAGGCAGCCAAACCCGGAGCCAACGTGGAGCCCAAAGGTAACTCTTACATACAATATTACATTTTGTGAATTTCCCCACTGAGGGACAATTAAAGGAATATCTTATCTTATATAACTATTATAAAATATTTTCACTGCACAGAAGCCAAAAGTTACTCACATTTTTGTATAAATCAGAAGGGCCCTCTTAGCAATGATGGAACCAGCATGTGGGGGCCCAAAATGTTAATGCATAGTATTTATAGGTATTCTGATTTCTAATAACGATGCCACCTTGATGACATGTTTGTGAATCTGCTTGTTTAGTTTATTTAGATAGTTGTTATTGATCTATCTATAAGATTAATGGCTAGCTGTTCTGACAAAGGAGTAATCGTTTCATTTTTCAAGCAAAAATGTCAAACATTTGCTGGTTCCAGCTTCTTAAATGTAATGGTTTGCTGCTTTGCCTTGTTGTTTATGATAGTGAATGAAGTCTTTTAGTTTTGATCTGTTGGATGGACATAAGAAGCAATTAGAAGACATCATTTTTAACTCTGGGAAATTGTGATCAGCATTTTCCACAATTATTGACATTTTATAGACTAAACTATTAATCGGGAAAACAATTGGCAGATTGATCAATGAAAAGAAGTTAGTTGGAGTTTGCATAATATTAAACTTTCAAGACAACAAATCTTATCAAAATATTAAGATTTGAGAAACTTGACACTTTTGAAATGCACCTAATCCACAACTTTCCCCTTTTTCATTAAACCTTTTCTTCAGCTTTTGGTTCATCTTTTGGTTCATCAGCTGTTGGGACTTCAGGCTCCTCTACCTTCGGTTCTTCTACCTCTAGTTCTGGAGGTTTTAAGTTTGGCACATCAGATAGTACCTCAGGATCAGGATCTGGAGGTTTTAAGTTTGGAGGCTCATTGACAGATTCCTCCTCTTCATCGTCAAGTGGATTCAAATTTGGAGTGCCATTTGGAAGCTCCTCGTCAGAAACCACTTCTAAAGACACTACTGCCTCTTCAGGGTTCAAATTCGGCAGCTCATCTGAGGGCTTTAAATTTGGGACTGGCTCTAGTGATGACAAAAAGTCCGACCAACCTGCCACCAATTCTGGGTTTAAGTTTGGCAGCGGCGGTGGGATAGTGTTTGGAACTGGATCATCTAGCACGGAAAACAGCGCCTCTAAGGGCGGCTTCACCTTTGGACTGTCAAAACCTGAGGAGAAAACATCAGACACCACCACCACCACCTCATCCTCTGTTAGTTTCACTCCTCCTGCTTCCTCTCAAGAGAAGAGTGACAGTGTGGCTTCATCAAATGACACCACATCAACAAACACCAACTCAACCACCACCACAACTACCACAGCTGGGTCTGTATTTGCGAGATTGGGCGAGCCAACTTTGTCAACCACCACACCACAAGGGGGCTCTACATTTGGGTCCTTAAAGACAGACAAGGAGCCAGCTGCTCCCGTGTTTACCTTTGGAAAGCCAGAGGAAAAGAAGGAACCCACTGCATCCTCAGCTCCGTCCACCTTCCTCTTCGGTGCTGCTAGTAAAGATGCAGATGTTGCACCAGCACCAGCCACATCAGGAGGCTTTTCCTTTAGCAAGCCCAGTGGTCCAACAGAACAACCTCCACCAGCGTTCACTTTTGGCAAGCCAGCAGACAAGAGTGAAACATCGACTGCAGAGGCCCCAAAGCCCTCTTTTACCTTTGGACAAAGTGCTACAGGTGAGAGAAAGTTTGGACACTGAGGCTGTGGTAAATCTTTTGCCAATGCTGTGCTTTCTGTTGATGATTTACTTTTCCACAAGTTTTCATTTGCTGATTTCTTTGAAGGAAAATCCAGTTTTTATAGTTGTTTTTGTAGTTTAAAACGGTTTACTCACCATTTCAGTCACCAAATATGATTGCTGTAAACTGTTTAAAAAAAAAAAAAAAAAAAAAAAAAAAAAAAAGACGGGATAGTAATAAACTTTCAAATTATTGTCAAAATATTTGAGCAGAACTTAAGATGGAGTACTCCAATGATTCAGTATTGCACTTTCATAAATTTGGGACAAAATTTGGATCAAAATCAAAAGAGCAGAGGCTGAGTTATCCTGATTAATAGTCCCTAGTAGGGGTCGAGCTCAAACATCACTAGATCAAACTATGTCCTTACTGCGACTGAGTAGCGTCTTTCATTAAACCTGCCCTTGTAATGCTCTCTGTCTCTGTCTAAATTTGGAGTCTTCAAGTGTGAGCCAAGAAAAGCTTAATAACATCATTAGGGATATTTGCTAAAGCTGTAGAAAGCTCAACCTTAGCCAAAGTAGACACACAATTGAGTAGCATTCTCCATAACCAGCAAACTGATTTTCATGTGTAAAATCAGTGAACTGCTCCTTTAATCACTGCACTATACCACACATTCTAATCAACTGTATGCTCCTGACAGATTCTTCTGCTGCTCCAAAACCAGCATTTTCCTTTATGGCTAGTAATCCCACCAACACCACCAACTCCACCACCTCGTCCTCTTCCACCCCGACCCCCAGTCTGTTCGGCACCACAACCAGCAGCAGCAGCGGCTCCACTCAGGCTCCAGCTCCTCCTGCAGCTCCCAGCACTTTCATATTCGGTCAGCCTGCTGCAACCTCAAGTGATGCTCCTCCAGCTAAAGCAGCCTTCGTCTTCGGTCAGAGTCAGGACAGCCAGCCGCCTGCCCCGTCAGCTGCTCCTCTGAACTCTACCACAGCCCCGGCCCCAGCTCAGCCCTTCATCTTTGGTGCTCCTGCCAGTGCTGCTCCTCCTGCTGCTGCTCCATCCTTTGGGTTTGGAGCAGGAGCGCCCTCTGCTGCCTCATCATCAGGTCTGTATTTTACTCATGTGGTTGTTCCAGATAATAGCCTCTAACATGATGTTTGTTTTAGGCTTGAGCTACAACAATGAATCCTTTTCATTTGATATGATTAATTTTTTTTGTATTCATAATCTGTCCATGTATTGATATCTTCAATCTTTTCTTTTTCACCAACAGCTCCATCTGCAGCTCCCTCCCCATTTGCATTCAGCTCAGCCCCCTCTGGTGGATTCGGGGCCAATCAGACTCCTTCATTCGGCTCATCCTTCGGATCTCCTTTCACAGCCACGCCTTCCCAGACCCCGGCCTTTGGAGCCAAACCCAACTCCGCCCCAGTTTTTGGACAGCAGGCCAACTCCACACCTGTATTTGGGGCAACTACTAATTCTGCACCAGGTGGGTGACTGTAGTGGTAGAATTAGTTTTCCTTTCAGGTTGTCTGCAGAATGAATTATCCTCACAATATGAAGTTATATTTATCATGAGAGGCAGAATTATAGTTAAGTTTAAACATGAGAATGTGTGTTGCGTTCATCAGGTGGAGGCTTTCAGTTTGGAGGAGCCAGTGCTTTCGGAGCCACAAACAACGCCTCAGGTGTGTTTACTTTCGGAGCAGGAGGAGCGGCGTCTCCTGCCCCCTCTGCCAACCCCTCCATCACACCGCAGTCAGGAGCATCTGGAGGTGGATTCAACTTTGCACAGCCCCCTGCATTCAATATTGGGTATGTTGCACTTTGTCATTTAAAATGCATGCCAATATTTTCTCAATGTCCTGCACATCAAAACATAGATGTGGTCAACATCAAGACTGGGATTCGACAATTACCATAATTCATCTAGAGCTGCATATCACATTTGTTTTGGTTTCAAAAATGTTCTAAAGAATAATTCATTGATGATAGCAGTTGTTTTTGTGACGTTATTATAATGGGATTATAATGGGAATGTTACTTGCTCTTCCAGGTCAGCGAAATCCTTCACCGCCTCTCCTGCTGGACAGCAAGCGATTGCCGGGCGCAAGATCAAGACAGCGGTGCGGCGCAGAAAGTAGAGCTGCAAGGACTCAACCATAAAGTAGACTTGACTTTGACTTGACTAAATCCCCACTGAATAAAGTCCTGGAAGGTCTTAACTGGACAAACACTGAAATTACTTGGTATGTGAAGGAGGGCTGAGGCTTGGGGCCACTTTGTGCTCGGGCTGGACGGGTGGGCATATTTTAGCTGTAGACTGGGCTGATGATTCAGAGGTCCGGAGCCGTTAATATGTGAGACCATCCCACAGGACTTCCCCATGAAAACAACTGTCGACTGAACAATGACACTGACTTAGAAAACAACAATCAAGCAAGGACCCCTGCTGAATATAATGACAAACAAGCAAGACAGTCATATCTATATTTTCAACACCGGCAAATGTCTGCTAGACTTTAGGCATGACTTTTTGTAATAAAATTACAAAGGCAAAAACTGCAAATCTAAAGAGTTGTGAGTGTACACAAAATCTTATTAATTAGTATGGGTGATCAGGTTTATGAGCTGTGATATGCAGAGAGGTAGTGAGAGCTGTGCGGCAAATCTCCAGCGATTATCCTAAAAACTATTTAGACTGCTCCTCTTACAGGAATCGAGGTGCCGTCGGAGATGTAGCCACGGTGTCAGTGCAGTGTGCTGTATGTACAGGGATGAGCGTGTAATCTTTTTGGTGAATGCAGCGTGCTTGTTTTATTTTTTTCTCCCCTCTTATGTACAGACTTGAGGTGTGTTTGGTTTCTTTGTACATGCTGAGGTTGCGTGTCAGTGTGTGTATGAAAAACTGAACGCCTGGGGCCGCTAGCTGGCGCCGCCACAGGTGAGCAAGCAAATGAATGTTTAAAACAAAAAACAAGGGGAGGAAGGAAGGAGGGCGGGGTCGGGAGAGGGGAAAACGTATCCATGCACTGTGGAGGATGGACCGGGCCGGAGGCTAACGCCCTCGTTCAACTCCTTTTGGACTTTGTAAATGCATAGTTTCAAAGCTCTGTTACATGTTTGATTCTTTGACCTCTCTGGTTCGCTCCACTACTCTGCTTTTTGTGCCCTCTTGTCTCTCTCTCTCTCTCTCTCTCTCTCTCTCTCCCCCTCCCTCTTGTTCCCTCTCTCCTTGAGTCCTTATACTCTCCCTTTACCTCTTTCTGCCTCTCCCTCTATCTCTCTCTTAATTGGCCTTTGAATATTATTATAAAAACCTGTAAATAGTGATGTTTTTTTTAATCTGTGAAGTTGAATTTTTGTGTTACCAACTCCGCATTCAGCATTTTTGTCTTTAGAATTTATTATGTAAATTCCTATATTCAAAGTTGCCCGAATCCATTTAAAAGGAGCTTAAATGCAAATTGGAGAGCCTTTAATGACTAAAGGTATATTGGCTTTTCTGATCCACTTTTGTTTGGACCAAAACCAGTATTGTACAAAGTATTAAGTATATATTTTTCTATTGCGTGTTTAAATGGACGAGGGTGACTTTGGATGATAAGGAAGACAGTTTAATTTTAAAGCCATGATTATTACTGGATGAGTGATTAAAATTAAAAACCATGGGTAATTACCATCAATAAAACTATAAAAAGTATTTGTGTTTTCTGTTTTTATCCTTTTACACAGGACCCGCACTTTGTACTAGGTCTCAACAGATGAATTAGCTGACTGATATTAACATGTTAAAGAATTTCTTTATTGGTTCATATTGTATGTAATCTAATTGAATTAATCTTTAAAAAACAAAAATGTTAAGTTTTTTTTTTTTTAAAAACATCAGCTTTTTACAATTTTTAAATCAGAATTATCAATATCTGGTCTGGCTCAAGCTCTTGTCTACATAAAGCAGCGAAGTTGAAAATGTATATTTAAATATGGGACTTGAACTTTGAGTGGAGAATTTTTAAGTTGTGTTCAATTGATAAAGGTAATTCCTCTGCTGCTGGCAAAAGCAAAACAATCAAGGGACCAACCAAAAATTTTGCGCTGTGGCTCTGAGAACAAAACATTTTTTAGTTTTTTTTTTTTTAGTTTTTCTCTCCCCCTTGTTTGTCCTGTCCCTTATTCATTATTAAACTGAAAAAATGGTCTTTTGTATCATCTACTCTTTCTAGATTTGTTTCTAGTATTGAGGTTAATTTGTTGGCCTGTACATGGTTTGTGCCTTATGATTAAACACATAAACTATAAATGCTTTATCACAAACTTATTTTAACTGAGCTTGAAGTTAGGTTGTAATATATAACTGTTAATGCTTAAAATATGTGTATGTATTTATATTTAAAAAGTTGTTTGTGTATAAAAAGGGCTCTGTCTGTTTCAGTGACTTGAACTGAGAGTAAGAACATCCCTTTACTTGATTCATGCAAAAAATAAAACAACAAAAATGTGGTAAGTACATCTGTTCAGTTTCAAAATACTTCTTCTTGTCATGTAGTCTTTTAAAAACTAGCTCAGCATTTGGTCAAACACTTTTTTGTCGAACTGTTAGGCAACATCGTGCACTGAAGGAGGAGCAGGCCAGATTCACTCTGCCTGTCCTGGCCACAGACAAAACCCTGCTGTCCAGCAGACCACAGCTTCAGAGGAACAACTTGATGGAGGAAATCGTCAGTATCCTGGGTGAAGATATTTCACAGGTAATGAACATCAGCTGATAATAAAGTTGATAATCTGACTTTTGTTCCCATGTGTCCTACATCCTTTGCAAAATGAGCAGTAGAACGCATCTTTTTCAAGAAAATATATTTGTTAGATTAAAGGCTTGATTCGTTTGCTTTGGTTTTTCTTGTTATTTTCAAGTTTGAACATCTGTGTA
Organism: Holacanthus passer; assembly: GCA_025331565.1. Lineage (NCBI taxonomy): Eukaryota > Metazoa > Chordata > Actinopteri > Pomacanthidae > Holacanthus > Holacanthus passer. The sequence goes on along the minus strand of JAFREQ010000002.1, from coordinate 5,170,882 downwards.
ATGTATTTATTTTCCCTCTTTTTTCCCTATAGATCCCATCAGCCGCTCGTGGCACAATGACACATCTCAGCTCTCGACACACAGAGGTCAGCCAGTGGCAGGCTCAGATATATGAGCGCATCGGGAGAGTGGACCATGAAATCACTGCCATGGAGCGGGTACATACACTATATCTAAAAACATATAAGCTAATTATTTGAGTAAGAGAGAGCTCTGTTAAAGAGTTACAGAATAGCAGGAGTCTTAACCTATAAAACCCCAGATCTCACTACAGTGTCCTCTTTTACTCCAAATATCCGGCATTGCTCTCATATATTCTTGTGTTGGAAATAACTTGTGTTCAGGTGAAAGAAAGCACTGAGGTCTGTCTCTGCGAGAAGCAGCTGTACAGTCAGCTCATGAGTGACTGTGTGGCGCTCAGTACCAGTTTGAGCTCAGCAGTCCTGAGACAGGATCGCGTCCTCACTGAGCTAAAGAAGGAAGAGCAGCTGACCAACGATATCAGAGAAACGCTCAAGAAGCAGATCTGCGTCCTGCTCAACAACCTAAGGTCCGAACTGTGTCTGTACTATGTTAACTTTTTAAAATTGTAATCACAAAAATTGGGCTCTTCTGCATTGCCTGGAAAATAGCAGAAACGCCTTAATGCTGTTGTGTCTCATCTCCAGCTCTCTGAAGGAGCTCCGCACTCAGCTGCTGGCAGATGTTCATGACAAGGGTGAAGCCATCAAGCTCACCACCAAATGCATCACCCAGGACCTCAGCACCCCAAGCTCCCTGCCCCCAGCCGGAAAATACAAGCCCAACCACGTGAGCTATGACAAGTGGCTGTCCCACTGCAAGGACCTGAAGCTGACGGCTGATAACATGATGAAGAAATCTTCTTCCCTCAGAGGAAACCTGTGTTTTACCCTGGCCAATGTAAGACAGCACTGACCATACCTCAAATCTTAAGACAAAGACTTGACCTGAATACAAGAGTTATAGGGCAAACTTAATATAAACTCTTTGGACGGTTTTGTACAAAGAATATGAGTGCATACAGTATTTTAAATTTGATTAAAACAAACCTTTTCAACACTGACATTCTACAAGGATGATCAGATATAGTAAAATAAGGCCATCATAACCTTTCACTATTACAGGTGAAAATTGCCCAGGAGAGCCAGAGCCGCAGCACCGCCAACGCCCTGAGGAAGAAGATCAATGAGCTGAGCAGGGACCAGAACACACTGATCTGGGAGAGGCAGAGGGTCGGTCCACTGGATAATAGTTGCAATTTACAGAGTCTCCACAGAACAACTGATCTTGACTGTTTGTGCTGTTTCCGTAATCTCCAGATCAAGGATGAGATTTCCGATCTGACGAAGGCCGCACAGAAAGTGATGAGTCAGATCCGGAACTGTGATTCCAAGCTGCATCAGGCCTCCCACTGCCTGGACATCCTCGACCAGAGACCCAGACATGAGCGCTGCTTGGACCAGGTAGGTGTCTCGCTATGTAATGAGAGTTAAGATATGATGTGGTTACAGTCAGAAACACGGAAAGCTTTAAATGGCCTTTAATTTTTCTGTTGTTTTTTTCTGTGGACATATGGAAGCTCTTTTTCTGTTCTTCCTCCTTCAGCCCTACATCAGCCTCACGCTGGAGAAACATGACCTGTCAAAGATGGCAGCTGGACTTCAACAAAGGCTAAAGCGCTCTCAGTAAGTCTGTCTATTCACTCAGGTGACAACTTTACCTTTCCAGTCTTTTTGACCATCTTCTTCATAACACCCCGACTGTACTCATTTTTATGTCAAACTTTATCGACAGACACGACCTGGAGCTCACACACAGGCGTCTGATGATTCTGGAGGACAAACTGGCCAAAAATACTCGAGCCCTGGAGGTGGAGCAGAAGTGCCACAACCTGCACCAGAGTTTCCTGCCTGCTCTCAACACCGCTGTGTTCCTGGCCAACAAGCCCAGGCTGCCCAGGCCATCGACCACCCCAGCACTACTTACTTACAGTAGAGCCTGGTAGAGTGTATTAGCACTCTACTGCACCCTGTGGTCTTTTCCATGTGGTGTGGCAAACTTTAATAAAACACTTCAAAGCAAAATTAAATTTGCTTGCATGAGCGTATACTTCTGAAAACTGATTTGTAACCTTGACCATGCTGCCAAAAGAGCTTCTTAAAAATATACCAAGATATGAAACAAAATGGGTTTATATATTTAGACTGTATTCATTAAGTATTTAGGACAGTGAGAATTAATTTCTATTTATGGAGTTGACAAAAATGTAGTGTGTAAATATCAGCTATTTGAAAGACAGTTTATGTTGTATAATGTATTTCCTCCTGGTGGTGATGATCTAGGCTGATTCATGTCCATTTAATCTGAAAGGAACCCTGCAGGAAAAAGTAGATCTGGGCCCTTTGGTGTATGATAATTTGGTTTAACACAAATGTCTTTATTACTATACATTAAAATTAATAAATTGAAATAAGGCACATGTACAAGGCAGGTAGAAAAAACAGGGATTTCAGGTGTGTGACAACTGGGAGACTCAAATGCACACACACAGGGCAGAGATTAAAATCCAAAATGTTTACTTGCACAAAAGTGTATGGTCAAAAAACACTACAAGACTTGTACAAGAAAACAATGCTGGAACACTTGGAACGAGGGACAAAGGATGAAGGAGACACAGGTGTAGCACATCAGGGCTGAGCAGGTAATCAGGGCCAGGAGGTGCAGGCTCTGAAAAGACACATGTGAGACAAGAACAAGACAAGGAAATGCAAATTAATGGTGACATGAAACATGACAGGGGAACTAGATCTTACAAGGTGAAGCTGCATATTTTCAAAGATATTGTTGAATTTTGCACCAAACAGGTGGAGGATGCAAGAAACTAACTCAGGGTTATTTATTTACTTTTTAATGTCATTACCACAAACCAGCTTCCTGTTTTGCCCAGGTGGGAATCTCAATCCAGTAAAGTTAATATGTCTTAATTCAAATAAATGAATAAATATAGTCTAGTCTAATAGTCTAGATGAACACATGATTCATTTATTCACTACATTCCTGGAAATTCCTGAATAAGCATTTAGACCTAGATGGGAAATTAAAACCTACACATAATAAACTGAAAAAAAGAGTGTATATTTTTATGATATATAATTTAGACAGTGTCTATAATATCGGTGGTGTTGGGTCTTGTCGGCTCCAGGTCTCAGTCTGACCTCGGCCACAGTATAAACACGCCAGTTTGACCCCGCGGCCGCTTCTTGAACCGGGTCAGATTTATTGTAGCAACGGCGCCTCGCAACCGCGTCCCGGGAGACGGTGTGAGCGGGACTGGAGGTATGTGAGTCTGCGGGGGCCGGAGACACAGACACACTGAAGGACACCGGGGACTTTATGGACACACCGGGGCTGTGAGCTGAACATGGGCTGCAGCAGCTCCACCGACACCCAGGTCCGAGACATCAGACCCGGACAGGAGGACGGAGAGCAGGTAGGACCCGGATCACAGGACCCGGATCACCGGACCCGCCTCCGACAGCTGAGACTTTTCTAAACAACACCAGTAGACCAGACTAGTTTTAGTTGTCTAGTCTAGCTAGTTTTAGCAGACTAGACTAGTATTAGTAAACCAGACTAGCTAGTTTCAGTAGACCAGACTAGTTTAGTTTTAGTAGACCAGACTAGTTTTAGTTGTCTAGACTAGCTAGTTTTAGTAAACCAGACTAGCTAGATTCAGTAGACCAGACTAGTTTTAGTTGTCTAGACTAGCTAGTTTTAGTAAACCAGACTAGCTAGATTCAGTAGACCAGACTAGTTTAATTTTAGTAGACCAGACTAGTTTTAGTAATCCAGACTAGCTAGTTTTAATAGTCTAGACTAGCTAGTTTTAGTAGACCAGACTAGCTAGTTTTAATAGTCTAGACTAGCTAGTTTTTATAGTCTAGACTAGCTAGTTTTAGTCGTCCAGACTAGTTTTAGTAGACCAGACTTATTAGTAATCCAAACTAGCTAGTTTTAGTAAACCAGACTAGTTTAGTTTTAGTAGACCAGACTAGCTTAGTTTTAGTCCAGACTAGTTTAGCATTAATAGTCATTTGTTGTTTTTAGTAATAACTATCTAAATATAGTGTGTGACAATGTTAAAAGTACTTGGTGCATGTTAGAGCATCAAAAGAGTCTGTTACGTAGACACGGTGAAGCCAGGTCCCTTAATTGTTTTATAATTTCATCTAATTTCATACATAATGATGTGATTGAATTAATAGGTGTTTAAGAGGATAATTAGGCAATAAATGAATGGATTGCAATATATTTAGATATTTGTAATGGATATAAGATTTGAGGAGTTTATAAGGGGGTAAAAACATGCACATGAACCACAATACGAGGTTTTACAATAAGAAAACCGTCCCCCAGTGTTCACTTTTTTTAAGTTAAGGCTGTTTAAGGTATAAATTAAGGGATGTTTTTCATGTTTTTTGTCAATTTTAAGGAGTTTCTGCCCCTTAAACCATTCCTATAATTTAAACTTCAGCTTATCCATTAATTATCTACATATTTGAGGTGAACTTCTGAATTTGCTCCTCCATTGAAAAAATTTAATGTGCATTCAAAATTACGCTTTAGTAAACTTACAAAATATTATAAGCAAAATGTACTTAAGTTATTGAGATTAAAGTGCTCCTTATGCAGCTCATCACAGAGTGTTATAATATATATATATATATATATATATATATATATTAATATACTACTGGGTTATGTGTACATGTAAGCAACATTTTAATGCTGTAGGTGGTCCAGGTGGGGCTAATTTTAACTACTTCATATCATTTCTATCATTTTATACTGTATATATGAGATGATAATATTTGTATACAAACATGACTATTTTTTTCCCTCTGAAACGTAGTGGAGTATAGAAGTATATAGTTTAATAGTATGGATATTCTCAAGTAAAGTACAAGTATTGTAAAATTGGAGGCAGTGCTTTTTTTCACAGACCACAGTAGTAGTACACTGTGTGCTAATGAGGTTTCAAATTCTGAGATGATGTAACTTGTGGGTGTTAGTTTGTTGCACAGCTTGTTCCTGTGCTACTGTGTTCATGACAATATGTCAACACACAGATCTCACTATGACAACTTCATGTGTGGGATACAGAATGAAGTCAGGATACAAATGTGTCACACTTTTCTGCATCCATATTGTGTCTCTGCTGTCAGGATGAGACAGGAAGTAAAGTTGATGGTCGTGGAGACTCGGCCGTGTCAAAGGGCACCACAGACAGCGGGGTGGTGATGGAGAACACAGAGATCCCTGTGTTACCTGGAGCAGTGCCCAGAAAACTCCCTCCTCTAACATGTGTCAGAGAAAGTCAGGGAGACACAATTACACAGGACGGTGAGTTTGTGCCCCAAACATGCTGAATATAACAGACTGTGTCATAATGTAAAGAAAATCCAGTGCACACTGGCTGAAGTGTTTTGATTTCATTGGTCTCCAAGGCTTGCGCCAAAACTCCAGTGAGATCCTGGAGGAGCTGTTGAACCAGGGCATCATCCCAGTGGGACAGAGCAGAGAGAGGGGCAGCGGGGCTGGGGACGCCTATAGCATCATGGTGGGTACCTGGTGAACACTGGTCAAAGGTGAAACATGCTAACACACCACTTAACATCCATCCTTCTACAGGTTGAATTTCACTTGGGAAAACTGGAAAACAATATTGTGATATGAGACTAGATATATTTACTTTGACTTTGATTTTCTCCTAACATTTGTTTTTAGTTTTTATCATGATCTTAAATGCAATACATTTTTCTGAGCACATCAAATTGTTTTAGCTGAATGAAATGAAAAGACACCTCTACTTCAGTCTTAATTTTATTATGTAAACATAGGCCATATTTCAAAAGCACCAACAGTCATCTACCATAAAACCATTGATATCAAGGTGTTCTTTCAAATATTAGATATGAGATTTTGCCACCATGGTCTAAGTTAATACTGAAGCTTAGCAAGTCTCAGAACAGACTATGATGAATGAGAGCAGTAAAATTATATGCAGGTCTGATATATTAGCAGGACTACTTACTTAATTACTTAAACCTGCAATAATTAAATATCGTTTTGGCCATGTAGGGGCAGCAGAAGCAATATAGCAATATAAAAAAAACATTATAGCCACTTTAGGAACATTGAAAGCCCCCCTTTTAACATCCTCTGAATCATCTGTTGTCCATGGTATACTAAGATTTAAATGTATTACTGACAAATAGTAGGTGGTCTAATACCAACTTAGTACACACACAGGTAGTAAGAAGTATATCCATCGAGGATATACAAAAAGAAAAGTCAGTAATATATGGTATCAGTAGGCCCTTTTTACAACATGCATTTTGACTTGTCATAGCACCAAAAGCCCAGGTGTTACTAATAATATTAATCAGTGAGCCTACATGCACAAAATCAGGACCCTGTTATTAGCTACACCTGTGCTTTTCCTGCTAACACACGTCAAAATGTGTGCTGTTAACATTGGTCTTTGACTGACCACTTGAAATTGAAACATTTTTTGCTCTGCAACACTAATTGCTTTCCAGTAAGAATACACACAAAAAATATATACAGTTTATTTTAGAGTAATGAAGTGCATATTCGTACAGGACGTTAATTTGTGTTGCTAAATTATCTTTCACAGGTAGGTGAGGTCAGTCAGTTTCAGTAGAAGTGAATTACCTGTAATACTGCGATTATCTGGACTCTGTCTCCCCCTGCTGTGTGTGTGTATCAGCTGGATGACACAGAGGGGGTCAGGCGAAGACCTCCTGCAAGACTGGAGTCCCTGAAGGCCAATAAGATGCAAAATCTCCCCACCAGAGAAGAGATTGATGAGAAGATGAGACTTGCTGAGGAAAGACGCATGGTACAGTGTGTGTGTTTGTGTGTGTCATCATGTACCCGAACGCCTCAACTCATTCTCTCCATCTCTCTCTCACAGTATCTGTCTTTCCATGTATTCCCTCTTCTCTCTCTCAGTTAAGGGAAGATGAGCTCAAGACGCGTTTGAGGACCAAGTCAGCCCGTGTTCGTGGCCCCGCCCCCACCTCCAACATGGAGGAGGTTGGGGACGAGGTCCTCACTCCTGTGGAGCCACTACAGCATCCTCTCACCCGAGACCCCCTGGATCCGCCACCACACAGCCAGATCGTACGAGAGGAGGCTGAGGGCGAAGAGCTGGTTAGAGAGGCTGGAGGTGATGGCAGGGAGTGTAGAGGAGAAATGAGTAGAGCAGACAGGGGAGAAAGGAGAGAGGAAGGTGCAGAGAGGGGAAGTGAGGATGGTGACAGAGAGGAGGAGGGGGAGGAGGAGGAGTTGACCCAGGTGCAGGAGCTCAAGACGGATCAGCTCCTCGCAGCCTTGGGTGAGCTGGAGAATGATTCTAGTTTTCAACATGAAGAGGACAAAGAGAAGATATTTTAATTTAATACACAAAATGAGCCATTAATCAGCACTGAGAGAGATAAAAGAGAGAGGGGGAGGGAGCCAAAATACATTTTTGCACAGATGAGAGGTCTGATGATGTAGGATGTAGAAATGTATACAGTATATATTGTTTTGAAAGAAATTAGCAGGAGTTGAATTTAAAATTTGTTTGTGCTTTCATGAATTTCCACTGCAGGGAGGTGCATCGGCCCATAAAATGCTGTAATAGTATTGTAGCTCAGTAAGCACAAAGGAATATGAGGGTTTTCTTTCCAATGCAATACAATTTACCTCAGTGGATGCTTTAAAAAACACCAAGACTTAATGTTCTTGCCAACAAACAAAATTCATTTAAATGAGGTTTTTGTTTTACATTTAATTGTCTCATTTTGCATGTGAAGGTTGTGCAGTTGTTCTATTGGACACAAGATGGCGCTGTTTTAGCGTTTTCAGTGAGCCTCATCTGTGAGATAAGTTACTATGAGGAGGTTTTCGCAACATGTGGAAAAGTACCTTGTGTGAAAAGATGTCTAAGATGAAGCTGTTATTGATCAATAAAGTTCACATTTCTTTCTCTCATGAGTTGTTTGTGTCGTTTCTCAGAATGTGAAAATCTGTTTCTCTCAGGTTGATGAGCGTTGAGTATAACTTCAGTGTGACTGAGCTGTGAGTATTCAGCTGTTCAAGTGACCTTTGACCTTTAGCTTTTCTCTGCCTGACAGGTGCTGCAACAGCACAAAGGTACAGTTTCAACTCTCCAATTCTGCAGCTTTTGTCTTGATTAAAGTTAAAAATAAATCCCAATTTGATGGTTTATTATCATGGAAAATGTGTTTATTAGCATTGATGTACAAACAGGCTCCAACTAAGATGAGAACCACATTAATAAAGTATGTTTCTGGTGATTATTATTATTCACTGTACATGTAATGAGAAGTATTTGCTGAATTTTATTGGAAATGAAGTATAATTGAAGCTTTCAATGGGGCCACAGCCTGTTATTGTATAAGAGGATTCAGACAAGTCAGCATGTTGCACATGAACAGAAAACAACAATTGGATGCAACCTGACCGGATCCCCATTGTTCAGCCTGGGAAACTTGATACTGGTCCCCCTTTTTTTCACAACTCCACTCGGACTTTAAAACGCATGTGGCTGCATAAATAAAATAGTGGGTGAACAGAGACACTGCAGAAAGGCCTCTATCAGGTTGCATTTCATTGTGATCTGAAGTCCTTTAGAAATTCACATTCAGATGGATCCTCGTCATACTGTTTTCTTTAAGAATACAGATTTTGGTTGTAGTTATTATTAGTCTACTAAGAAGATAATCGGTCAAACATCTTTTTTTTGATAATGATGAAAAGTACATTTGAGGGTCTATGTATGTGTGACCTGACTTAAAGGGTAGCAAGGTTTGGCACAAACATTCTTTTCTCACAACAAATCAAAACAAAAATATAATAATGATCTCATGTGCAAATGTGTGAATTCACAATGTCACATGGAGAGGCATGTATGTAGGACACATACAGAAGCTGGATCAGCCATGAATGATTAACAGCAGAGTTCACTCTCACATTACTGGAGGTGAATTATTCCTCCTGGCTGTTCAACAGGATCCACCCAGCAGTCAGCTCAGAGCCTCCCAAGTTATTTTAATCATTGATGTCCCGAGACTCTTGATTGCATTGATCTCTGACTGTTTTACTTGAGCCTTTCACATCATAAGAGCTGTGTGTAAAACTGTCATTGAGGTTCTCATCTGATTCAATTCATGAAATGTGATCACCATCTTTTTAGGATAATAAATAGCAGCATAAAGTTTTCAAAAAATAAAAATTGGACCACCACTTGTTAGAAATTTGTTGGATATGATTTTAAAATCCTAAAAGTGAAGGAAAGATGAAAAGCAGCAACATTTTAAGGCACATTCAAAAGTTTCACCACACTTTCAAACTCAACTGTACGCCTCATGGCTCTCTGCATGGACGCAGAAACTTGCCAAAACTCTGTCAACCCCCCACAAGTGCTCTGTCTGGAAGGCTGATCTTTCAAGACTGCACCTGTCTGTCTGCTCACTGCTGCTGCTGCTGCTGCTGTGGTGTGTGCCAAACCCCTGACCGGCTGTTTCTGCAGGAAGCCTCATCCATGCAAGTTTAAAGAGAGAGGCAGGATGGACCTTTTCCATGGAAAAAGTCCAACCATGATCTATGTATTATTTTGCCAAAGAGAGAAAATCAACAGATGCTTATTTATAAGGCAGTAAAATCACATTCACTCTCACATGAACCACAGTGCTCATCTAACACATCATGAGTGGAATCAGTTTTTTTTGGTTAATTAAAGGTGGCTCATTAAAGACAGCAGGGATCTTTTTGGTGAAGGAGCTCCAGTGTTTCACACAGTGCAGGTTTCCCAGCTGTGTGTGCGCACTGGTGGGCGGGCAGAGATGGACTCAGAGCTGGGTGGAGTTTGGAGCAGCGCTTTTAGGAATGGGTCCCAAAACCTAGTGAGTTAGACAGCAGAGTTACCAAGAAGAGCTGGAAACACCTGATGGTCTCTGTGGGACAATCCGCTCCATATAACTCCCCTCTGAACTGTCGGAAGATAAATCTACCTCCAGGCTTCATTTTTGTCGAGTTTTTGTTTTGTTTTCTCTCCTGAAAAAGTCACAGATCCAGCTGATCTCTCCCTCTCTCTCTCTCCCTCTTCATCCAAAGAAATACTGATAAGGAGACATTGCACTATTCTTTTTTTTTTTTTTTTACTGTTCTTATTTATTGTACTTTGCACTAAAGATGCACACCACCCAAAAGGACACGACCTATACCAAGATTTTTGTCGGGGGTCTCCCCTACCACACCACGGATTCAAGTCTCAGGAAATATTTCGAGGTGTTTGGTGAGATTGAAGAAGCTGTGGTCATTACAGACAGACAGACGGGCAAGTCTAGGGGTTATGGATTCGTAAGTATCACTTCATAATAATCACTTTTACGCACGACTCCGAAACTTTTACGCACGACTTCAAAACTTTTACGCACGACTCCAAAACTTTTACGCACGAAGGAAAAACTGTGCCATCACGCCTTTCTGTTAAAATCTGCATCCGTGGCTGTCTTTTTACAACATAACTAACTTCAAATTATCTGCAGTCATGTGCTGTTTATGCCTCTGTTGCAATCTCGAAGCCACCAACTTGTTGCGCCTTGGTATGCACACTGACAGCTCTGGTGGGCTGAGAAAAACATCACCATGATGTCTTGATATCACAGAGCAGTTTTCTCAAGCGGGTTGTGCTGGTTTCATCAGCTCAAAGCTGTTTACAACTTTGCTCATAATGTTGGTGAAATATTTTGCTCCCACTTGTCATAAAAGCTGACAGACAAAAACAATCCTGGTGCAGTTAAAGCAACCAGCAGCTTAGTGTTACTTGCTACTTAAAAATATCTTCTTTGAGTGACAGTTTAATTCATTCATACATATCATATATAACAGATGGACTTATAAATATAAATGTAGCAGGACTGAAGAGGAATCTAGACACCGATCCTTATTTGGCTTGTTCAGAGTGTATTTAATAATGTGTGAGAGGTAACTCTGGTTCACATTACCAGTAGATGATGTAAAGTTGCTCAGTCATTCTTGACATCCTTGCACTTGTGTGTGGAAACCTTTCTAACAAGTAAACCTGACTTTAATCTCCCAGCTTTTCTTAAACCCTCTATTTAGTGTTAAAGCAACTTCATAATCCTACATTATTCATCTTCTTTTTCTTTATTTTCTCCTCAAAACTCTCTCTTTTGGCCAGATCTGTGAGGAAGAGCTCTGTAGCAAAAGAGTGTGAAAAAGAGAGATGAGGGACTAATAATGTTTGGTTCTGGTTATGGAAGCGATAATGGAGCTTCAGTCAATCATCTCAGTCTGGCTCCCATTCACTGCTGATAGTTTCAACACGTCCATACGAGGCTGATGGATGTGTGCGTGCTGCCAAATACTTGCTCTGAGACACACACAGAAAGAGGATTAACGTGCACACACATCTCTTGCACCCACACCTTTGTCAAAAACTGTCTCTCTTTCCTACACATGCACCAATTTATGATGCTTTTAGATATAACAATATAAATCAACCTGTTGAATCTGTAGGAAAATGAATCTCACTTACTCACCTGCTTCAATCATCCACTTTTCTCATGCTCTGCGATTTTTCCTCCTCTGCCAGGTGACGATGGCGGACCGCTCGGCTGCAGACCGGGCCTGCAAGGACCCCAACCCAATCATCGATGGCAGGAAGGCCAACGTCAACCTGGCCTACCTGGGGGCCAAACCTCGGGTGATGCAGCCAGGTAATGACAGCCAAATGAAGGTCAACACAGCGCAACATATACAGAGATGTTAATTCCCTCAACAAGTTGCACAAATGTGTTGGTTTTCCTTCAAATTCTATTGTCAGAAATGAGCTTTTGTGGTTGTTTAACATTCCCACTGTGTTGGGAGTGCACAGTTGGTTTATTGGCAAAGCTGCAAACAAGAAAATCAAGTCAGTCCTTCTTTATTTTCACCTCAGGGTTTGCTCGTTTTTTTAATTAGCTGCAGCAGATGTGAGGACATGAAAGAAGGTTATTAGATTATACATACGAGTTTCATGTTATTTATCAGTGAAGCAAAGGACAGTAAACTTTTTTTTTGTTTTTATTTTTTTTTAATTACTTCTTGTTCATTATTTCCTCTGTTTGGCAGGTTTTACCTTTGGCGTTCCCCAAATTCACCCTGCGTTCATCCAAAGGCCTTATGGGTAAGTACTGATGAGTCAACGTGAATTTCAGAGTTTGGGATGTAAACATTGTTAATGCACAACTTAAATTATTCTAACGTGTTATAATTTGATCTTTTCTCAGTTTAATGTGTGATAATTGATACTATCAGTCTGATTTTTATCCCTTTTTCTACCCAAACATAATTGATGGCTGATAATTGGAGGTGGACATTAAGTCGTATATAGCTTTTTCCTTGATCACTGTCCACCAAACAGCCAGTCAAACTGCCTTTTCTAGGTTTGTCTGTTTGTAAAAATGTGTGTGAGTGTGTATACATACTCGTGTGTGTGTGTGTGTGTGTGTGTGTGTGTGTGTGTGTGTGTGTGAGTGAGTGGACAATGATGGAAACTTCCAGCCTGACTCAATGTTATCTATCTTTCTCTGGTTCGACAGGCTCGCTCTCGGTTAAACTAACTGTGCTGGTTTGTGGAATAGTTCTGCGAACGTAATCACAGATCAGAGAAAGGAATAACCTGTAGACTCAAACACACACAAACAAGCTCTCAAAATGGTGATTATAGATGCATGTACGTGGGTTTTGACCTTTTTTTTTTTTTATTTGAATAGAACTTAGAGCTTTGTGTGCAGTTATGAAGTGGTGTTGTTAGCTAAACCGTGTGCTTTCTTACTTTAATGACCAAAAAAAACAACAACAAAAAAAACAAAAAAAAATGGATTGATTGAATTTTTGGGGTGTTCTTTTTCCTTTTTTTGTGGAAGCGTGTTAACTTTGCAGAGGAAGAGCAAAGTTTGTTTAACTTTTTTTTATTGCTTTTAGCTTGTGGTTGACCTGTTTTGTTTAACAGGATGTGCTGTTTCATATGTTTTTTTTTTTGTCTTGTTGGAGTGAGTGGTGAATTTTCTGTGTGATTTTATATTTGTTTTTTTCCCAATCACTTCCCATTCCTCACATTAATTTGTGCATAGTGTGTGTGCTTATGGCATCTTCCTGGTGTTACTAGCAGTTTCTTACATTAACACAAAGTAATAGCAACAAATTCACTATGAAAGTGTTTCTCTTTGTCATATTACTGCTGGTTCACTCTGTCCATTCATTACAACTCTTGTCTTCCTTCCTGTCTCTATTTCTCTTTGTCTTTGCTCTTCTCTACGCCACATATGCGAGACTTGCGGTCAGCACCATTTACCAATCAGAAATATGTATGTGGATGTCTTATGAATGAATGACAAGCCCATCAGATGCTGTGTGAGCTCTTGCGTACATGTCTGGTTGCATTGGTACATATGAGTATGTGCTCTTATTGTGTTTTTGTGTGTGCATGTGTCTTTGTCCGCACGCTCATTTTCAGCTCAGCTCGCCAAAGTCTCCAGTGTGACACAAACAAATGTCTGGATGTCTCTCTCTCTCTCTCTCTCTCTCTCTCTCTCTCTCTCTCTCTTTCTCTCGGAGCAAGCTTTCGTCACATGGGCTCGTGGTGTTAAGGAAAACAAGCGCGCCCATTGTGCCACACAAAGCCCCGAATGCTGACGCTGCAGTCGCATGAAGCTCTGTGTTGTGTGTGTGTGTGTGCATGTGTGTGTGTTGGGGGGGTCTGGTGACGGTGCGTGAGCGTCTCTCTCTGTCATCTAAGGGCAGAGCAGGGGCCATTTAAACAGGGTCAGAGTGGGTGTTTTAGGGGCCACATGAACACGTACACTGTGTTTTATATATATATAACATCTGTAAGTTAGTTTTTAGCAAAAGTATTGACCAAGTACAAAACAAGTTTGGAGCACTAATCAATCTGTTAGTCCAGATTTGAGGGCGTGTGGGGACACATTGGTAAGTGGAGAACAAGGATATGATTGTGAGAGTAACGATGCAAAACAAATTCATCAGCTAGATTAAAGAGTATTCTTCAGTCACCATCAGAGGCCACCAAAGGAAGGAACCAAAGAATCCTGCATGTTGCTGGTCACTTGTACTCACTTTAGTAAGAAAGTTTCCATCCTCACCTTACCTTCATCAGGTAAAAATATTTAAGTCAAACAGAACTGACAGAATTGGTTAGGTCGCTACATAAATCAACTAAATGAAAAGAGGGATAATATTAATACTTAAATTGTAATGAGGTATGAGACCAATGACTATATATGGGAATGTCTTGTTTTTAAAAACTCAGAAACCAAAACAACCGTAAACTTAGCATTTTCATGTCAGCATACTTTATAAACTTGACTTGATTACAGCTTGAATTAGTTTTGTACTTGGTCGGTGGTTTTGTTGTTAATAAATGCCTGGTGAAGGATCCACACAAACTAACCTGATCCAAGTAGCTTTCTCTTCTATATGTGGATTATGACTCAAGTCTTGCTATACTTAAAGTGAAACTAGACACCACGTCCATCTGTATCTCGGTCATGATAACAAAAGTCTCATGAGCAACACTATCGAAGCAGGACAGGTGTGTCTCCTGCCGCCCTCTCACACTTTATAGTGCACAAACACATCGCCTCACACACATCAGATCCTCTCACCTCAGCGTATGTTTGTACCCGTGCTCTCTCCCTCAGCAGACGGCATGCACGATTGCAGGGACCCTTTATTTAGCCTTGAACTTTAATGACCGCCGGGTTGTGTGAACACGACATTCCAGTAAAGACACACACATGCACACACAGAGAACGAGTCGTCGCACTATAGGTACCAGCATGTTTTCACAACATTTTCAGATTTTATGACTATCTCCAGGGAAGAGGGGGTATTTTTTTTTAATTAGGGGGCACATTGGGACCCATTGGGATGGGTCAGCCAGAGCTTTGCTTCCCATGGCCCAAACCTCTGCTTATGTTGTGTGTGTGTGTGTGTGTGTGTGTCCCATAGATGCAGTGGTAGTTGGGAATCGGAGACAGCAAAGTTACACCCCAAAATGCACTGAGCAAGGAGCTAGATTTCAAGAGCAGCAGAGGCGGGTACATACCACAGGAAGTCCTCTTTTAAAATATTACACAGTCAAAAAATAGGTACTGTCTGAGCTGCAGCCTCTACACTCAATCATATACAGTAGCTGTTAGATGTTAGATGTTGCTTAAATGTCATTTATCCAGAGTCATGACAAGCAGCTGTATTAAGAGTTCTCCAGCGATGTAGCATTACATATCATTGAGATATCATATTTTGCATTGCATGTATTTTTCTTCCTTTTCAAAACCACCTGGTGCCAACGTTGCCCACAATGCACCTCAACTGGCAAAGGTTCAGTCAGATATTCAGGTGTGTTTTCTAGTATCTGTTAATTTAGCCTCAAGCAGAGATGCAGAGTGGCCTACAGAAGTCTGGCAACCTCACCTCTTTCTAACTCCACACCCACGGATTCTCATTTTCAAACTTGTAGTATTCAGCCACAACTGACCTGGAAATTTATCAGAGTTTGAGCAGCTCCCTCTGGAAACACTAAAGGTTTTACACAACCTTTTTTTCCACATTTGCAGACGCCAATGCCAAGAGCTGTAAACTCCAACAGTCTAACAGTTCTGACTGGCTCGAAATCAGTACCAGTCATTGTAAACTCAGAAACACTATTATCAAGTCAGTTAAATCCAGTCAATATACTATCTTCACTTACATAATACTTTACCATACAAGGAACTTTTTTAAATACTGTACTTTAACTGCAGTAGTAACTAGGAGGCAAACAAAATATGCATGCAAGAAAATATCAAACCTGGATAATCATGATTCATTATTTGGCACCAAGAAGAAACACTAAAACTTGATCAATAATCCTCACAGTCAATTGTGGGTTGGCGACGTTTAATAGATAACTGTTAGATGTAAGTTGCTAAACCAGTGAACAAAATTTGAGTTGCGTGACAAAACATAGACGTGTAACCATTAGAGTTGCAGTGTGTATTGGCATTGGACCAATCAGGCTAATATTAGATTTTTATTATGTATTGGATAATGGCCAGTCAGTGTGTCAACCACCTCCAGTATGAGGTGTTTCCTCACACTGGAGGAAACAGAGAGATGTTTCCTGTCTGCTGCTTCTGACTTCAGATAACAGACAGGAAACATCTCTCTGCTGTTTGTGTGGAAGTTTCTTATTCACCCAGTTTTAGCGATGACATCCTCTAACATCATCCTGGAAACCTGCCTTACCCTGCTGAGCTTCATTAGTGCTGGTTTGAAAGGAGAGTTTCAGTGTCACATGATGATAAAAAGTGCTGTTTCCAAGGATTTTTTTCAAACTCTGGAGAAAACACTAGCTCTGTTCAATGCCAACATTGATCTAACCTGGGTTTGTGTTTGTGTGTGTGTGTGTGAAGCATTTTATGTGTTTAGACTGAAGTATCTGACAGTAAAAGCACTGACCTTTGACCTTTACTGACAGCCACACCAAACCTCTACATACCCACTTACTCAGTCTATACCTTTTCTTTCTCGTGTCTTTCCAGTTGAGTGATTGTGCCATGCCCTTGTTGTTGTCATTGTTTCTGTAATCAGTCTAGTCGAGGTGGATATTTTTACACATTTCTTCCTCTTTGACGCCTTGCTGTTGTTTTGTTTTTCCTGTTTTTCTCCTGGCGCACTGTTTTCGGTTGAGATGTGGGTTGGATTGGATAATGGAGTGCTGACAATAGGGTTGCCACGATAGATCCTGCCTTTCGACCTTTTAACATTTTCTCCACCTCCTCTCTTCTCTCGCAGTCCAGACTCAAAAAAGTGACCACCTGATGTTCATTTATGCAGACTCAGCTGATTATATTTGGTTTCCTTGATTTTCTCTCAACAAATTTTTTTAGCCACCTTCATTCAAACTCACCTACAGTCTTGTAACTGTTGTTGGAGCCCTGTGTAACAAATATCAAATTGTCTCTGTCGAGCCTGATGCTTCTCATTCCCTTTGAGTTTAAGTGAGATTGAATTTGACTTTTCTTTTATCTCTAAAGCGGAGGGAGGTTTTTTCAGCACAAATTCACACAAGATCTAAAGCTTTCAAGTTTTTTCTTCTTGCTTCCACCTAAAGTAAAAAGTTGACACTTCTCTGAATCACTAGTGTAAATTTCAAAAGCTCCCCTCACGCTTGCTGTCTGACTGAGTTTCCAGACCTTATAGAGTCTGGGGGGCGGGATAAGGCTATGTCATGGAGGGCAGAATGTGCTCATTGTTCATAATTGTTTATTTAATCGAAACATCCCTCTGGGTGCGGAGCCTAGTCCCGGCTCCCCCCGCTGCCTCCCCGGCTCTTTGTCCCGACACAGAGGGGGAAATGGCCAGCAGCGTCCCTTTTTGAAAACTGTCCAGCTGTCAAAGTGGCAGTGACATTTTCACAATGCTTCCCTGGGCTCATCTCCTCTGTCCGCGCCCCCCGCCCCCGGCACTGTAAGCCTCCCCTCCCTCTCCTCCCCACCCGCTCGCCCTGCAGCAGCACCAGAGCCAAATCCACATGTGACGGACAAACGAGCTGCAGGTTACAGATCTGCAACTTTTCATCTTGCCTCCCTCTGACTCTCTGTTGTGCTCTCTCCACAACCACAAACTCAAACCTGAACAAAACAGAAAATATGAAACTTGTTCCCATGTTGTATCCCATAAAGAACATGACCTCATCACTTCCTCCAAATGTAATCATACAAATGTGATTTTCAGTAGATCTGAGTGACCCAGAGGTTAAACATCTCTGGGTGTTCAAAGTCTTCCTCACCTTCCAGTCTTCTTTTCACAGAGATTTCTATTTTGGCAACCCTATATTGTTCTAATCCCTACTAGCAGGCATTTCCTTGGTGTTCTTGACTGGTGGATTGGACTGGGGCTGGGTGGTGGGTGGTGGGAGGGCGCTTGGCCACAGTGTGATGGAGTTGGGTTTGGGTTTTAGGGTGGGTGCTATCAACCTCAGACTAGGTGAATAAAACTAACCTGTCACATGTGTGTTTGTTTCGCAGCATCCCGGCCCACTACGTGTACCCTCAGGCCTTCGTACAGCCTAGTGTGGTCATCCCTCATGTGCAACCTGCGGCCACTGCACCTGCCACCGCTTCCTCCCCCTACATCGACTACACTGGAGCTGCCTACGCTCAGTATTCTGCAGCTGCAGCCAGCGCAGCCGCCGCCGCTGCATATGAGCAATATCCATATGCCGCGTCCCCTGCCGCCGCAGGCTACGTGGCTACTGCCGGCTACGGCTATGCAGTCCAGCAGCCTTTACCCACCGCTGCCCCGGGCTCGGCTGCTGCTGCAGCCGCGGCCTTCGGTCAGTACCAGCCTCAGCAGCTGCAAGCCGACCGCATGCAATAGCAGCCACTGCAACCACTGGACATGCAGAGCGAGGAGGCCCACCCCCGGCCACAGCTGATTGGTCAAGAGAAGGAGCAGCGAAGGAAAAGGAAGAGGGAGTGGCCTTAAGGGTGGGCGTGTCAGCGACTCAGAGGCAGAGTTGCTTTAAAAAGGTGATGATGATGATGATGATGGTGGTGATGATGGTGGTAGTGATGATGATGGTGAGGTGGGAACTTTTTACAGTAACTTTCCAACTTGCTGTGCTTCAACCAAAAAACGAGAAAATGAAAAAAAGTCGCAGAACAAATAATGGAAAGTGATTTACTATTATTATTGTTGTTGTTATTACTATTATTATTATTATCATTACTATTATCATTGTAGTAGAGTACTTATTTCTAGAGAAGAAATGCAGGAACTAATCCCTGTGGTTGGTATAGGTGTTAAACTAAGCCTTTAAGTCCTATTGCTGTCTTTAACGTTAGCTTAGGAAACTGTTCTCTTTTTTCACTTGTGGTTTTCCACGAGTGTTTTTGGTTATTTGATGCCCTCATAACATTTATATTTATTATTGTTATCGTTACCCATTGGGGGCTCTTCTTGTTCTTTTTGTCTTTTCAAGTGCATTTTTTGGAGTTAATATTTTCTGATAATCAGGGAAATGGAACCGTTTCCAGCGTGTTAGCTATTATTCTGTGACCTCTGTCAGGAAGTCGAAGAGTCGTAACTCGTCGTGTCACACATATTTGAAGAACTACCTTTTTATCTTCCTGATGCTGAATGTCCCTTTTTTTACTCTGTGTCTCGACCTCTTGACCTATGCAACGCAAACAAATCACCAGGAGACAAAACAACAAAGACAAGAAACAAAAAACTGAAAATGTCATCAACTCTGACTCTGATTCTTGGACTAAAGAGGGACTTGGCAAACAAAACAAACGCACTGACAAATGGAGAGAGGTTGAAAATGGCTTCAGACAATGAGAAACACTAAATCAGTTGCTTTTCACATGTTTCACACATGCATCCAGAGTTGCACACATAGCAGTCAAAGACAAAGGCGGCACAGTTGTGTTTCTCTGTGGCTCCGGGATGGAGAGAAAGAAAAAGAGAAAGAAAGAGGGAGAGAGCAGCTGCTGGTGGGGGTGGACAGAGCCGCTCCAGCGCCACACAGACAGATCTCTCTGGAAAGAACGCATCACTTGTGCTCGTTTGTTGAGCTGTCACATTTTAATCCCCGGCCGGGCCCATTTGGGAACCAACTTCACACCCCTCCACCCGACACAGAGCCCCACAGCAGAGCCCCCCAGTCATTCAGGCCTGCAGCTGTCAGCACTTCCACCTCTGTGCTGCTGTAGTCTGGTATCAGGTACACACTCACAAACACACACTTTCACCAAAGCCACCCCAACAACTGGCCTGCCTCATGTCTGTCAAGAACACCAGGTGGGGTGGAGAGGACGGGGGTTTGACTCTTTGACGTTATGTTGGTCTGTGTGCCTTACATTTTTACTGCTATTTAAGAGAAGAAAAAAAACAGAAAAAAAGAGAGACTATTTAAGATATTTATTTTTGAGGGTTGACTATGTTGACGCTCTGAGAGTAGAGACTTAGTGGCGGTACTGTATTAATATCATTATGTACTCATCTCAAGGCATATATAAGTTATTGATTAGTTTTAGTAATAATATTATTATAATAATAATTATTATTATTATTAACATACTCAACCAAAAATGTTGATGTAGGAGTTATTTAAGATACTGTTATGTGCACTGTAATTTTATTTTTTATTTTTTTGATTCTTTAGAAAATGACATTACACATTAGCTTAATGCCTTTTATGCCTTTTGTAGGGAAGAAACTTTATTTAAATGCAGGCCTGTTTGCATGCAGATTGTACTCTGCCTCTTCTGTGTTTAGACGAGAGGAAAAAAAACAATAATAATTTTCACAAAAAACAAGCGAAAATGCTGCTTTCTCCACTAGAATGTATAGTCGTCGTCAAGGTTTCAGTAGCTGTGCTTCTTTTGCTTAATATTCATCAGATGGGCTATTTTACACTGTTGGGAATTTTTATACTTGAACTATTTCTTACAAGGGAAATATGAAAAATAAATGACAAAAAAACTTTTTAAGGAAGCTTTTCATTGTCACTGGATGAAGGCATGTAAAGTGTTACTATTTAAATGCAAAGGTCCTGTTGATATTAAAACCTTTACTTCGGAATTTCAACACCATTTACTCAAAATTGGAATAAAATGTTCTATATTTAAAATGCTTGGTGATATTTCTTTTTTTAATGAAGACTGTAATGACACCGAGGTTCCATGTCAGGTTACTGAATGTGAAACATGATGATGTTTTTACACACATTCAGGAGGAATTTGATCTTCTCATTTGTGTAATCTTCCTCCATATGTAGGCTTTCATCCTTCAATGCATAAACATATAGATATGATTAATATATTTTCTCTGTGCCAGGTATGTATGGAAGTGTTCCCTGTTCAATAAATACAAGACAATGTGAAACAATACATTCTTGTAATGAATTGTATAAAATACATGTATGAACCAACAATTTGCAAAGAAATTGAGGAAAATTCATCATTCTAATTTTCAACCACAGATAAAGTCTGTCGATCTTTTTGCCCTGCACAGAGTTGTGTGTCTCTCTCTGAGGAGCATCTTTATAATGAAAACACGGTAAAGTTAACTTTGAATTAACCAGCTAACGTTGGCTGCTGTCATTTAAACGGTCTCTTCACTTTAATGCTGAGGAATAATCCAAGCTTATAACCATGCATAGCAAGGCAGCCAGCTATTTAGGTAGCGAGCTAATAACTTCTTGAAATGACAAATTATTGTTTCATCTACATATTTTAAGCAACATATATGATAATACCCTTTGGGGCTTCCTACCCTGCATTTGAATATGTGTATCTTATTTCAGTTTCTGTGAGGTGACAAACACATCACATCTGCCAGATGCTGCTCTGCTTCTCCTCATTGTGAAACCATCTCAAGAAGATCTGAAACACTCTCACATTACAGTCGAACCCACAGTTTACATGGATACGACTGACACATAATGAAGTCCCTCAGGAGTCTATCAATGATTCATCCGTTCTCTAATCAATAAGTCATGTTATAAAGAGCGTGCTGCCGTGTCTCTGCCTTCTTTCACTCAGCTCCAGGGACTATTTTGGGCCCTGCTGAAACATGAAACTGGCCCACATGCTGTTGGTGGGTGATCGTGACACAGCATGGTCGCAGCAAGGCCTTATGGGTGAAATCAGCAACTATCATAGCATCTGACCTCATGATATAATAAAATCGAAGCTGTTGCTTTATTAGACTGATGATGAAGAGTATGATTATGTTCTGTTGAGACTTTAAAGGGGAACAAGGTGGCTCTGGAGCTGCTGTCTGAAGTCGGCAGCACTTTCTAATAAAGCACTATTTATAAAGATTATACAAGTTGTAACTAGTGACTTTACTCAGACCAAAATCCATTTATTTGACTGGAGTATTAATCAATGAAAACACCTTTATCAACTCCACTTATTTCACACTTCGGGATCAGTTTACTGATCATGAAAAGTGTCACTAAGCTTGTGAAAACAGTTTTATAATTTCTTCTATTGCTCCTGAAGAGCCAAATCCTAAAAAATAACTATAGGTTATTTCATAAGTTTGGGGTTTAATTACAACTGTGAGATGGAGATATCAGGGATTTCTGGCAGCCACCTGTTGAGCAGAACTTCAAATATCAACAGACTGATTAATACTAATAGAATCAATTCAGCTCATTTAAAAGAAGTCACTGTTTGTTTGTATCTGATTTTGCTTGTAAATAAACCACTACAAAAATACATGACACCACAAAATTGTGAATCTAATGGCAGATTAAGGTGTTGAATTAAGGACCTTTGTTGCATATCATTTGCTGTTTCTCTCTTGTCTCGTTTCCTGTCATCTCTCTACTGCAGATATGGACTAAATTCACAAAAACACAAACAAGGCAAACAATTTATAAAAAGCTAATCTGGCTAATTATCTGGTGTGACTACAAGGCTGGCAGTGGCAGTAACTGTCTTGAAATTAATGCATGAACACTGGCATGAATGCATTTTAACAATGGATGCAATCAAGTTGCATTATGGGTAGGACAAAATGTTTTTGGATTTTGGCTTACATTGGGGACTTAGAATCAAAATCTTGGCCTCTGCTGCACTAATTTTCCAAACTATCAAATCCCAGAACTTTGTGAAAGTGCAGGACTAAATTGGTGGAGTGCCCCTTTAAACTTCATCATAGAGGTTTTACTGAATGACTCTCAGCTAAAACCTGCTTTGATATAATCCTGCAGGTCTCATGTTTTAGGGGGGGATTTGGAAAAGGGGGGATTTCCAGGTTGGGGGGTCAAACCCTGGCTCCAGAGCAGGTCCAGTCCCTCAGGAGAGACCACAGCATCCAGCACGGGTCTATTTTTAGCTGTGAGGCTGCCTGAGAGGAGGCGGCTCCGAGTCCCGGTCCCGGTCTGTGCAGGCTCTCAGGTTCACCGTGTGGCTTAATTAGGACAATCCGGAAGAGTCTCGGTTCTGTGCGTGACGGAGCGACGGCACAGGACGCACGAGCGGCTGGAGCGCGCGACCACGGATCCGACCAAGAACAAAACATCAGACATTAACCGAGGACCAGAGGAGGGAGGTAAGCTGTGTCTGTACTGATGACTTTCTCTCTGAATGGCAGCTTTAGTTTGGGGGATGATAGAGACCAAAGTGAGCCGTGTTCACCTGCGTCCTCTGCGTCTTCATGTTTGGCGCAATGTAAGAGCAGCTGTTTTGGTTTTGGACCGTTTCTTTTTCCTGTGTGTGTTTTGGAGAAACGGTGATATTGTGATGCAGACCATGAGGTATCAGATTTGAGGGGCGGTGATAGTCCTGTCAGCCTGCCAGAGACATGTCAGCTTTTATTATGAAGCCTGCTCATCATCCTGTCTGATCCTGTCTGAGCTTCAAACTGTCCAATAATGTTTTCTATTATTTATTATAGGCTGCAGATTTTTTTTTTTAAATTCAAAGTTGTTGACCAAACACCAGTGGACACAATAGTCTCACCTCAAGGTCCATTTAGTAGCTTTTGGAGCTTTCAGGTATATCAATATCCTCCATGTTGGTTCAAAGGTTTAACCAAAGTTTGACTCAACCTTTAAGCCAATATGGACAGGAAATCCATTATTGCTCTGAAAAAAAGGAATGAAATGGAAATGAATCCATCACCTGATGAAGATCAAATGATATGGTCAAGAATGGACCTTCAGGTGACTTTTTTTTGTCAACTCTTGGTTTTTTGATGACATGATTAACTAAATGATTAACAGCTGCTCCTAAGCCTATAAACACACTCACACCTGTTGTTGCATTAATCATTAGGTCCACATTACACTGATTTAATAGCTTTTCTTTATTGACTATTAACCACAGTATATTCAGAAGATCATCTATATAGATAGTTACTGTATAACTAAAACTTTTACCTCTCTTCAATTAAATAATGATGCCTACTTTCTGTTTATATTCAGATCAACAGCAAAAAAACAACATGTTCACTAACAGCTCATACTGATTATAGCACAGCTTCCTGTTTGTATGAACGGCTGTAAACACGTCACCAATAAAACATAAACTTAGTGAATATACCAAGATTCACTTTATCTAAGGTACACTACAGCGTAGGACATTGACACCTACATTAGAATATTTTACAGTATGCCCATAGCAGCAAACGGCAGGCTGTGGCCCAATATAGCCCCAAAGATCAGATACCCGGCCAGAGGGTTCAGGAGACACATGCAGTTCAGGGTGAAGTCACTAATATCTTTCCACTGCAGGAGCATGTGTGCTTTCTCAGCTGTTGGTTGGGCTCTTTATGTGGCAGACACTGTTGCCCACCTGTCTGCAAGAACACAGGGAGGAATGTGTTCATTTACTGGCAGCTAAAGTCGACCAATGTCAGATGATTGATGGCTGCAGCATTTTGTTGTTTTTCTGTTGTTTTATAATCATCGTGTCACAAATAATTTGAAATCACTCTGGCTGTTTCCCATTCCGATTCAGTTTCAGTCTGAATTTATTGAGTGTATATGAAAAGCTGACAGAGTGTTATGGGCCATGTCTTTGCATTGCCATGGAGAGTTTGGCTGGTTAATAATATAATCAGTGCAGATGCTGGCTGTTTCTGTCTCATGGTTGTTAAACAAAGTTTGGCATTAATATTGAGCGGGACAGTGATTAAGTGAAGTGTTTTGTATTCTAGCAAATACAGTAGTTGACTCTTTGTTCTCTGTTTTATGTATAGAAATTAAAGCTGCAATCATATAATAAATAATGCTTAGAATATATTTTTAAATGTCATGTAATGAAAACTGCCCACCACAGTTTCTCAGAGCCCAAGCTGCTGTTTTTAAAGAGTAACTTAACACCTCATGAACGTCTTGTTTTTGTTTACCTTCTCACCTTGCTATAGTGACGTACAGGTGATGTACAGGTGTACTCCGGGACCCTGTGACATCACTGTTGGGAGTGTTTAAATTGCTCCAAAATCTAAAGGTGCTCAGTTTACTATCATGTAAGACAAAGAAAAGTAGAGTGAGTAAAATTCCTCTGCTATTTGGTGCAAGTTACTTGACATTTTGCATGTAAACACGTTCCCTGAAATAATGCAGTTTTTATATGTTTCTCTTTTGGTCTTGTATATGTGTATATGTGTTGTTGATGTTTGGTATATATAGGAATAACACCTACTCCTGTATCCTGGGACAGGCCAAATATTTGGCATGACTAAAAAAAAAAAAACTATAAATCTTCTAAACAGGACCAAAAACAAAGTGATACCAAAAAGTCAAATACTAATAAATTGACACGGACACTATTGCTTAATATGTGCACACGATCAACCTACATTTAGCTCTCCAGGATTCAGGTCTTGCCCAAGAGCTGTTGTGACCCAGAGAGCAGAAATAGCAGCTGAGTCCTGCAGCAGGCATGTGGCGGTGCTGAGAGGTTTCTCCGGAGAGATGACTCGATGACGCCCATCAGGACATGTTTGCTGCTCACAGCACATAATTACTAGACATAATTTACAAAGATTACAGACAGGGAACACAGTCCAGTCTACACTGCTGCCTTATTATTGCGGAGCCTGCTGGTGTTTTTTTATCAACCATTTGTAAAGCAAATAAAACAGATCATAACTCACACCGTTGGATTGCGTGTTGGACGTGAAGGTAGCAGGTGTCAGATTAGGAAGTGCGTGTTACCTAGCAGTAGTCTGAGTAAACATGGAGTGGGCTGATGGATTGAATTCCACTCTGTTGACTAATAAATATTGGAAACAGGCCTGCATTGCTTCATGGTGAGACAAGTGGCTGGTCAGCGCTAAAGGCAGAGATGCAATATGGTCTGTGCAGTCATCTCTAATGTGTTTCATTCGATCACAGCTGGAGGTTTGTTTACCTCTAAGACAACCTTGTCAATACTGTCCACACATTTCAGCTGAATCTGGGTGCAGTCTGTATAATCATGTATGATGTGGCATCTACTTGCCTCTTTCCCAGACTGTCTCACGTCTAGATGACTGGAGTTGTTTGTGTTAACATGTGGAAATGTCATTAGGGGGAATATCCAGGGTCACTGAGGTCACTCTTTCCTCATCAGCACAGGTGATCTGATAAGAGCTACTCTGACAAAACAACATATGGACTGTAGGTCTGAATTTAAACTAGTTGGGATCCAGACAGTTACTTATTGAAACTGTTTCTGTACAAAATGCCTAAACTGTGACATTTATTTATTACTAAATCAATAATCCTATAGCTAAAATTAAATAATATGTTTTTGTGTCCTCTTTTGTTGTGTGTTTATTCATTCCACCTATTTTTCAAAATGTCCTTTTTTCCCCTATGACTCTTTTATTTCATCAGAAAGTCAATCCACAGCAGAGCTCGTTACGGTATGTGATTGACTTTTCACATATTCAAACCAAAGCAACAGTCAGCCAGATATTTCAAAGTAAAAACTGGTGGAATTAAATAAAAAAATTACCTGCAATAAACTGCAATAAGTAAACTAAGTTTGTGGTTTCTGTCTGTCTACATATGATTATGTATTTCATTTTATTTTCTTCACTCTGGGTGCTGAAACAGCCAATATGTCCTCATTTTGTTTGTATTTGAATATACTATTTCATCCGGTATTTTCCCAGCGTTTCTTTCATTTTTTCCACGCCTCTAAATTCTCTTAGCTTCACTCTCAGCCTGGCTCCAGTCTCTTTCCCTCCAATTTAATCCAATTGTATGATACGTTCATGAGGTTGTGAGTGTGGCAGAGGGCCAGACAGCTCAAACAGAGACTGTGTTCATATTGGCTGCGTTCAGATTCACTCTGTAATGACATGGGCCCGCTTTGGGAAAACAGGGAGCAGCAGGGTGGGAAAGCTGAACAGCAATTCTGTCACACAGAACCCAGTTCTGATCTCTCACCAGACAATTTTCTTCTGGGATCAATAAAGTAAAACGACATACTGTATCACAAAACTAATCGTCAGTCTGAGATTAGAAAGACCGCAGCACAGCTTAAGAAACCATTCCTGCTTTTGTTTGTAGGTTTGTCACCATGGAGGGTTTAATGGAGCGTCTGGAACGGGCTGTGACTCGCCTGGAGAAGATGTCCGTCAACATGCAGGCGTCCAGCGGCCTGGCTAACGGGGACTGTGTCAACGGCATCGATGGAGGCAAGTCTGTGCTTCAGGAGACAGAGGAAAACAGCTTTATTCTATTCAATCAGAAAATATTCTCAAGTTCAAAAGGCAGTGATTTGTCTCCCTGTTTCCAGGTTTGTCTCAGTGTGTGGAGGCCTTTGACGTCGTACTGAAAGGTCCAGTGTCAGACTACCTGAACAACAGCCGAGCCATAGGAAGCGAGGTGGAGAAACATGTAAGCTGCGTTTGATTCATTCACTAACATGTATCTATAAACAGTGTCCTCTTAGCTGTCAAAATCCAGATGAGAGAAGAGAGGAGTTAATCAAAATGTTGATAGAGTCATGAGTCAGTTTAGTTCAGTTATTAACATGCACTTGGAGCAATAAGCTTTATGAGAAGCAGCGAGTGATTTGCCAATTTTTTTTTGGCCCTGGGTTTTTTTTTTGATTCAACATACAAGCTGTCAATCTGGAGGAAGATGGCAGGCACTACTAAGACCTGAAAAAAATCCACCACAATCTGCTTTTATTTGCAGATTGTTTCTCCAGAAAGACAGTAATCAAAGAAAAATACAGTAAAGAACAGCACTCTTAGTAGTAAAGATAAGCTGGAAATACAATTTTATTTACTGCATTTGAAGGTTCATTATTGACCTTGAAACTGAAGTTGAAACTAATTTCATATCTGATGTCATGATAGTTTGTTTTTTGCTATATTGGTAGGTAAGAGCTGCAAACATGATTAAATTTCATCGTGCCTGGAGGGGCACCCACACTCACCCCACATATTCAACATATTACATTGCATATTATAGTGTAAAGTCTCACCATTACACATAAATGTTGGATGACAATGATAAATCAGACTAACACCTGTCCATGCACACACTCGTCCATGCTCTGCAGCAGCTGTGGCAGACAGACGTCACCACAGCTGCTGCCATAACACACTTGTTACAGCACAGGTTTGAAGGTCTACTGCTGGAAAAAGTCAAGATTCACCATCTTTTAAAGCAGCTCGAAGTTCTTTAGTCTTCATGAGCATTGCTGTATCAATTAAAAAACTCTGTCTCCTAAAAATCCCTAAACTTAATGGAAGATCCTAATACTTTAATGTTAATTAAATGTTAATGTTAATGTTACTTTAATGTGAATCTTAATTTAATGATAGGTCATCCAAAGGGAAAGGTTGCTCTCTAAATTCTCCTCAAGGTTCAGATGATTTTGAGAAATCTACCTTTGAAATATTTTGCCCACTAAATAACTAAATTCTATGTATGTTTTGTTGTTTGGAGTGAAGATAGATCGCGCAGAAAAGCTCTTAATAATTGGTCAGGCTCTTCTCTAAAGGGAGCACAGATGGATACCAGTGGAGCAACTTGTGCAGTCTCTCTGTGCCAACCTTTCTCTGATACATTTACAAACATGGATTATCCTACTTGAGATCCTGCTAATATATGCAGTGGCTCTGGAAAGCTAAAGGATGATCTGATGTGTGTGTGTGTGTGTGTGTATGTGTGTGTGCAAGGCCCATGACCCAAGAGAATAGGCAGTGACTTTTGTTTGTGTGCTGCTGAAAAGGTTTCCTGTCCACTACAAAGCCAAGCATGGGAGTATGATTGACCTATGACCTTACATTCAAACTGCTAGGGGAGCACCTTTTCCTATTTCGTAATGACCTGTACTCAGATTAGGACTGTGAGTATGTTTTCTGGTCAACTGGTCGGCAATAAAATCTGTGTTATGTCCTTGGGATAAATCCAAAACATCAAGAAGTGCTCCAAATCAGAAGAGCAAAAGCTGGTAGAGAGAAATGACTTTGAGAATGATTCTTCCTCCCTACCTTGAAAGAAGATCTCTATCTGTGTGTCCCATCACTGAACAGGATGAGAAGGAGGGGGAGTGTGTGAGCGAGAGTCAGAGGTACTTTCTTTAAGTTTGCAGAGCTCCTTTTATGGACAAAGCCTCCCTGGTGGTTCCCTTGGCCCGCAACTGGAGGTCTCAGACACACACAAGACACAGCTGGCTGGGACTAACCCAGACTGTGTGTGTGTGTGTGTGTGTGTGTGTGTGTGTGTGTGTGTGTGTGTGTGTGTTTTTACTACACTGTCTTTTTTATGTCTAAGACAGACACGTTCACTGCTTAGATGTCCATAGGCGTGAGAGAGCATGGTAAAGGGTAAACAAAAGAGAATGAAAGAACGTCATGTAAGTCTTTTTTCAGGGCACTGTTACATCAGTATGAACAACCTAGTAACATGCTGCTTATTAAATTCCATAAAATGTGTCATGTATCATAATCCTAACCTATCTGACTTTGATTCTGTATGTTCGACAGGCGGAGATGGTGAACAACGCCCTGCAGACTCAGAGAACTTTCCTCAAGATGGCTTCCACACACCAGGAACCTGCACAGGTAATAACACTGACTGATGGTGCGACAGCTGGTGGGGTCACTGTTGATACACTTTATTAGATTGACTGCTTAATTAGATATTTGCCTCAGGAAGACCTGTTCCACTTATACAATTAAAGGGAGCTGTGACTCCAGTGTGCAGTAACATCTGTCTGCATCTGTCCCACTGCACACAACTACTAACTTGCTCTGTCGGGTCAGAAAATGTGACTAGAAATGTGATTACATATCGTACAGATACAAAAAGCAAATTTGCAAAAGGAAGTAGCTGAAGACAAACTTTTTCTAAAATGCTAATAATGCCTCAAATGTGTTCCAAGCAAAACTCAAATATTTCACATTTAGGAACTAAAATTATTTTCAAATTGTTACTCTAGAAAACATGTCAGTGCTCCAGATATTCCTGACACTTCTCCCTTAACTCTTCAGGCCTGGCCTTGGCTGTAAAACTTTAAGAGCTGAGGCAACCTGGTGGATTATAGGGGTTAAGGTGCTGATCATAAATCACAAGGACCTTTATTGCATCTCATTCTCCATCTCTATCTCTTCTCATTTCCTGATGACTTATGAAAAATGGTATTAAAAAAATGCCCCCTCAAACAACAGCTGAAGTGGTTTATTATTAGCAACAGAAATCATATGTGCCAACCATCATGTCATAAACACTTAAGGTAACATCACTTATTGTCTCGCTGCCATTATCATTGTTTGCTCTTGGTTCTATTAGAACCTAAGTGAAAGTGGTGGAAATAAGCAAACCATGTGACTTGATACCATCATTATGATTGGCTCACAGCTGAGTTGCATGAAAACCTCTAGTTACCTATAGATGCTGATGCACAGTGCAACTCTCATGACATTCACTTACAAATTGCATCAGATCATTTAACAGCAGCTGGACATGGACTGTATGTCAGTCCTGTGTGTCCGTCTGTGTCCTCCCCTCCTGTGTTCCCCAGCAGGCCGGGCTGTTCACAGAGGGATTACGCTGCTCTTTGACTAAGAAAACGCTAATACAACACATTCCCAACATGTTCACGTATAGAGAAAGGGGGGTGGGAGAGAAAGCTGTCTGTGTGTGTGTGTGTGTGTGTGTGTGTGTGTGTGTGTGTGTGTGTGTGTGTGTGTGTGTGTGTGTGAAAAAGAGAGCTGATATGATATCATCCCATTGGCCTTCTGTTTGTGTTGTGTGTGTGTGTGTGTGTGTGTTACAGCGTCCACAGAGCCGACCAGGAAGTGATTATTCCCTATCTGTCAGGTCATTGGTTAAGAGGCGCTGAAAAGAGTGTTTAGTGATTGTCAGAAATGCAAACAAGGAAAGAGTGAGGGTTTTTACAGAGAGCGAGGGACAGACCCAAGAGAGAGGGGCGGGGTGAGATATAAGGGAAGAGGAGATGAAATGCAGCCAAATGTGTAAACCCAAAACTAAACAGATGAAAAAGAACCTCATGAACTCCCATTAAACACAAAGTATATAACTGCTGCTGCTCGGGGTCTCTCAGTGCAATCAATGAAAAAAAACAGACACACAAATGTACTTTGACGACATCGTGAAGTAGCGTGGGATCATGGGAGTTGTTGTCTTCATTGTTTAACTACCACTATTGCCAATTAAAATCTATCTGACGTGACTCAGGCAGAAATGTTCGATTAAAATTTTGTTCACGTTAAGTCACGTTCGCCAACGTCTCTCCTCACACTCTGACGTATCATCCATGTTTCCCATGCCACCATTGACAGGCGACCAAATGAAACACACCGTTACCTTGAATAAAGTTACAGATCTCAGAGTTTGAACATTGTTAGAAACATTGAGGATAATATAAGTACACAACTCAAGAAAATATTGAAATAGTCGTTTTTAGACATTTTAATGCAGAAATGTTTCATATTATACGTTTAAGTCTTGTCCCCTTTCCAAGTATGCAATTATCATAGAGTGCTTCATCTCTTTCTGAACAAACACATACTTGGGTTTTCTGTCCATTTTCTAAACTAAACTGGTGTCTACTAGAAGTGCAGACTTGAGATTTAAGACTTGGACTCAGGTCACAAAAATGAAGTGTTATTTATTTATTATTTAAATAGTAGGCTGTGCATTGAAAGGACTTTTAAACTCTAACAGTTTTAAAAGTAACATGTTCAGGTGGGATTTTTATTTGGTCAGCATTCGGGTTTCTCAGTAAATCAAGCTCAAAAACTTGTAGCTCAAAAGGTAGTTTTCTTGACCCAAAAGAGTTCAAACAATCAACAAGCAACGCATCCCATAAATCCTCTGTAGTGTTCATGTAAATGTAAAACAGTTTGCAACTGGCACGCGTTCACATCACTTGACAAGTCAGGATGGTTGTATGAATGCAGAGTTGGTCATGTGTTAAAAATAATAGTTAAGTAGTTAAAAATAATGTGCATTGACAATATAGTGCTATATCCATTGAATTCAGTTGAATGACAGACATTGGTTGATGTGAGACGTCCTTGTTTGTTTGAATTTTTAGGCATTCGTCCCAGTAGCTTGGTCAAAGCCTCATGGGAGCTGTAGTTGTTGAATGGTCACAAAATAACCAGTGTTTTATCCTTGTTATTCTGGACGGATTTTCCTTGCCAATGCTGTCATGGATACCAATTTAGATTTAAAAACCGCCGTGCCATGATTCAGATTTTAGATTTTGATTAAAGCAACTCTATGAGAAAAGACATTGTCAAGTCTAGTGGGCCTGAGGCTACTGTGGCCTGACAAGGTTGGGACATCGGTTCAGTGTACACAGTAAACATGACCCACAAACCCTTTAATGCACACACACACAAACCACCAGTTCAAACCCCTCTTCTGAAAAACCACAAACACACATACACATATCTCTCATTCATGTCTATATCTGTAGTCCTCAATACTGATCAGGCAGAGAAAGAAAAGTTTGTGTGAGTCTGGTCAGTGCCACACACACACACACATACACAAACACACACACAGCTTACAAACTTCTGGCCTTTCTCTGCAACACAGCCCTGTTGTGCTCTCTGACTTTTTATGGGCATGTTCTATATTTGAGCCTGTTGTCAGTGTGTGTGTGTGTGTGTGAGAGAGAGAGAGAGAGTCAGATAAAGTGTGAGACAAAGAGAGAGAGAGAGAGCAAAAGAAAGTAAGCCTCTCTCTCTCATGTGACTTCAAGTTGGCTTGTTAACTTCACGTGCGTGAGTGTGTGTTTCTGCGCCTGTGTCGGTTCTGGTAGTTTCACACACACTTTGTGGACTTTAAAAAAAAAAACCCTCCTACGACTGTTCTCCCGTTGTCGCCCTCCACTCTCTACCTTTGATCTGCTGCTTGTATAGGAAGTCAAGGCTTGGACTGAACTATTGTAACACACTGAGCATCAAATAATGTGAGCCGACGTTTTTGATCCTTTTGTCGGCTCATTCTCTTTCTTTTTGTCTGTCTGCCTCAGTTGACTTTTTACCCACGTAGTCATGTACATTTGCATTTTGATTTCTTTGGTTCTGGTAGATGGAAATTATGATTATTCAGTTCAGAGATTGTCATTGACTATGTAGTTCAAAGGTACAAGGTGCAACGTATTGTGTGTGCATTCAGTTTTTATTTAAGTGGAACAAATGAGATATAACATGTTAGTGACCTTTAGATCCTGATGGATGTAGCTTCATATTTAACGTACAGACATAGAAGTGTCATCGATCTTCTCATCTAACAGGCATCAACAGATCTGACTCTCAACAAGAGAGCGAACAGATTTTTTCTCACAATGTCCAAGGCTGATATCACCATCACTCATATCTGATATCACCATGAGGCCTTCACGCATGAATGAAATGAGCTCCAGCGCAACAAGTTACAAATCTAGCTGGTGACAATAATGATTTAGGACACTTGGTTGAGCTTTAAGATTCAATGTGAATGATTCATTTGTTTCAACTCTGGAAGTAAAGCATGCAGGCTATGACATATATATATAGCTGTTTTAATGTAAGAAACTCGCAACTTCACATTTCACAACATTTGCACGGTGCTTGTGCTTTGCTTTGATTTTCCTGCAACATGATTTGTGCCGTGCCAATGCCATGACACAGTCAGCTCTCGACCAGCACGTGGACTTTGTTAGCGGTGCTCTATGTCACACACGAGAGCAATGTAGATTTATTTGTGCTTACAGTAGGAATGTAGCTGTTTTTGTTGGCAAACAGCTGAAGGGTCTTACATGGAAATATTGGCTCCTGTTCTGACTTGATGCTGACATGTAAATTTGCCAGAACATTTATAGGTTACAGTGCACTCGGGAATACAGCGAAAGCTTTTCTTTTTGAATGTGTCCTGTCTGCACCTTCTTACTTCTTCTCTCTGCTCTGTCTCAGCCCATATATCTGTCTCTTCGATCACTGTGATTGAGTGAGGGGAAGTCCACGCTCTGACTCAGAGAATACAAGTCATGCTTTCAGTGGGAGCCAGGATGACGTTGTTGTTGTTGTTGTGTAATGTAGAAAGGGCCAGACAACTCTAATGGGCACAATCAGTTGTTGGATAATGTGACTGTGGAGCAGCTGATTAATTGATAAGTTATTTTAGACATTTTTTTTCAAGCTAAAATGCCACACATGTTGATTCCAGCTTCCCAAATGTGTTGCTGTAATGCTTTTCGTTGTTGATGGTAAACTGAATGTTTTTATTTTTGGACTGCAGAAATAGTGGAACAAAATGGAACTGGGCAAATAGATAAACACTGAAAACTGAAAGAATAAACTGAAGAACGAAAGAGAAAGGTGATGAAACAATTACCTAGTATGTTTTTTTTAATATATGATCTACGTTCAGATTCATGTTAGCTCAAATCCATACATTCCCACTCAGCAAACACAGCCTACTTACAACCCTATTTGCAGTATCTGCTCGGACAGGGGAGATATATCACCTCAAAGCTGCTCACAGACAGATATTAGCTGGATTTAGTGAGAAGCCGGATGAGCAGAAAAAGGAGTGTCTATCTCAGCTTATGGAGATCATGTGCAGCTGATTGAGTGAGGACTTTTTTTTTGAAAAAAAAGAAAGCTTACTTCTGTTTTTGTGGCTCCTTTGCATGCAAGCATAAAGTTGCAGGAGCTGACATCCATGAATTTTCATATACAGCATCATATATTAAACAAAAAATGCACAAAAATACAAACAAATATGTTTATATACATTAACATACCACACAACACACATCAGGTATGTGCAACACACCGACATTATCTGACTTATCTTAATGCAGGTAATCAATCAGCAATTTGTTCTGCAGTGTGTTCTCCAACTCCTCATCTGAATACAGAAAGTATTTTGTCACAGCTCATTAACAGTAAATGTTTCGCATAGCAGCCAGTTCACTGCAGATCAGAAGAAGAAAGCTGCAGCAGCAGCCGACCAATGAAACATTTTGTTCCTGGATATATGTGTGCACAGGCGCTTGATAGGTAAACTGTAAACACTGGAGGAGCGGTATGCCTTACAAGGCCAGAGGGATCTCCCCATGAACCGAGGAATGTTTGCAGGAACAGCACGATGGGGAGGGGAGCTGGGAGACGAGCTATACTGTGGCTGAGATCTGGAAGTTCCAATGGAAAAAGGCTCTGGCTAGTAAAATTAGTTACTGTCCAGTAGCCTAGTTTAGAAATTACTGAGGCTGGGTATAAAGGGGGGGGAGAACAATGCAGGGAAACAATGCTGGGATTGTAAAATCACAAGCATCTGAAACATTTTTAAGAGAAATCTGCATGTAGAAGAAGTTCTCCACTCTGGTTTTTGTGAATTTTATTTAAATGTAATATTTTCTACCATCCTCCTTTTCTCTTTCATCTTCATGCATTCTCCTCCCACATTTCTTTCTTTTCTCCTGCATCCTTGCATCTTCCTGCTGTCCTATCTATTCCTCCCTCCTTCTTCTTCTTCTTCTTCTTCTTCCTCTGCAGACGGAGTTTCATGACCTCCTGAAGCCAATTTCTGATCACATCCAGGAGATCCAGAGCTTCCGAGAACAAAACCGCGGCAGCAGCCTCTTCAACCACCTGTCGGCCATCAGCGAGAGCATCCCCGCTCTCGGCTGGGTGGCTGTGGTAAGGACGAATACAGCTCACTCACAAAGACACATAAAAGTATAGAGGAAAACACACTTAAGATGTGCATCAGTCAATAGAAACATAAAAATGCACACAGACACGTGTACATAAACAGATAACACAATGTCACTGAATGGTAATATAAATTGAAGGGATTAATTTACTATTTAAAGGAAATATCAAGTAATAACCATGAGTTTCATCCTTTACATGAACTTGCAAACTCATCAAAAGTTAAACAGTCCAACTAACCACTTCTGAAAAACACTAATTATGAGAACACAAAATCCAAGTTTATACCTTAGCAATTATGCAGAAATTCAAAATTAAAAGCTATAATAATGTTGCATACAGGCTGATAAGTATAAATAAACAAAGCCTATCATGTTTGTCTCCAGTGTTTTCTGTATTGGCCCTCTATCGTCTTTTTCTTGGTCTCTGTTTCCCATCAGAACAAACTCTTCTTTTGAGTTTAGGGATGAATATCATTTAGATTAAGATCAAAGCTTTTCTACTTGGAAAAAAACCTCTTGAGCTGCTCTGGTTTGTGTTGTGTTGCTTTCGGGAGGGAGCGTTTCCCCACAGAAGTTCGCTTTGTCACTGTGATCTTTTCTGCTTTTTGCTCTCAAATGAAGACAAATGTGCTGATAGTCAGAAGGTCTGGAACAGACTGGAACGGACCTCATGGTGCTTCTGTCCCACCAACAGTCACAGAAGTGTTTTCAAATGAACTCTTGTCTCTCTCAGAGTCAGAAGCCGGGTCCTTATGTAAAGGAGATGAATGATGCTGCCACCTTCTACACCAACAGAGTGCTGAAGGACTACAAGGAAACGTAAGTGCTGTGTGTCTGCTGAGTTCTTCACAATAAGTGCACATGTCCCTGAAGGATTCTGTTTTTGTGGAAATGGATGAATTATAAAAACCTTTTCTGTCAAAACCATATCAGATCACAGTTTTAGTTGACCCTTTGCCAAAATGAGTGCAGACTTGATGGATTAATTAAAAGAATCCGACAATACTAATACAATACGTACACACATCGATGAAAGACACTGACTCCAAACCACAAAATATATTCAAATGGACAACTTTTTGATCCAAGTCAGATCTTCGTCAGGCTAAACCATCAGACATTTCAAGAATCTGGAAATCAATTTTCATAACGTACCATAGGAATAATTGAAATTTTTCTAAAGCACAATGGTACAAAAGGTTTGCCAAACTGTCATGAGTTGAGCTAATCCTGCAAAACCACTGGAATGAGTCCTTTAAAACACCATAAGAACTTGACTTTACGTGTTTTTTTTGTTTCATATCTATCATTGTGTGATATTTTGTTTACTGAATAGCACGAGTGCAAATTTCCTCATTGTGGGACTAATGAAGGAACACCTTATCTAATATGTAATAATATAGAAAGATGTATTGGATTTGTTTTTTACAACTGTAACAGACAACTTCTCTCTAAGAAAATTCATCTGTAAAATGCTTCAACATTATTTCCTTTCTTAGCATTGTTCATGATCTTCCATCATCACATCTCTTTTGCATCCCCGTCCTCCCTACCTTACTGCTTACCTCACCCTCCCCTCTGTTGTCATATCAAATCTCCACCTCTCACCAACCTTCCTTTTTCTCCCAGTGACAGACGTCATGTAGACTGGGTGCGTTCCTACCTGTCAATCTGGACTGAGATGCAGTCTTTCATCAAACAGCACCACACTACAGGACTGGTGTGGAGCAAGAGTGTGAGTTCAACTTACATCTGTCCATTTATTCACTATTATTATTATTACATAAACAACATCCTTGTGTATCCAGCTCCTCTTCTTCTGTAAAAGTTAGGTTACAAATTACAAATTACTCCTGTAACAACTTGTTTGTTATCTTAGCTGTGTTTTCATTTAGTTTCCATTCACAGGCTTGTTATTTTTATATCAGAGCTCAATTTAACTCCTACTTTTTGTGTCCACTTCCATTTTTAGTTATGTAGCCGCTGGTTACATAAACCACTGCAGAGAGCATGAATGAATGAATGAGCTTCTCTCCAGTGGTTCTCCATAGAGCTCACAAATCCTCTGTCACTGCCACACACACTTCTGTTTATGGATGTTTGCTGCAGGACTCCTCAGCACTCACACTCAATAGATCCCCAAGATTATGATGGCTCGAAACCAAATCCTTCAACACTCACTTGACCCTTTGTCTTGTTAGCTGGAAGGGTTTCTCATCTTTTTTCACTGAAGGGAAGCTGACTGAGGATTCTCTGCGTTTTAAGTTGTGGGGCGACTTTGTTCTTAAAGGAATAGTTTAACATTTTGTGAATTACGCTCATTAGCTCTCCTTTCTGTTATTTTGCTCCTGCCTAGAGTTGGATGAGAATTATTTAATCATTTAATTTTTTATAGGGATTAAACAAACAAAATATAAAGTGTTAATTTCTGAGCTTTAGATGTGCTGGTAGGTGGATTTTGTCACAGTTGGTTAGAAAGAGTGAGGCGAGGTGTTTCCCCCTCAATGTTCTTACCTAACTATCAGCAAGAGTGAAATAAAATAAAAGTGAATAAGTGTATTTGCCAAAATGTTAAACTGTTCCTTACATCAAATAAAAAAGTTAACCATAAGTGAAGCTAATGCTCAACAACTGTTTTGCAGAAACTTGAGAGCCTGCAGTGGCTGTGTGTGTTTTATACAGTCTGTGTGTGTCAGCTGTTGTCCCTGCTGTCAGACGACAGAGCTGAAGTGTGTGTGCGTACAAGGCCGGGAGTGTGTGGTACTAACAGGTGGTCCTCAGGGTTTACTTGAATGGAGGTTTTCTTCACAGAAGAACCCCGACAAAGAGTCTGTGTACACACACAGCCTGAGCCGTAACCTAAACTGCAGGGCTGGTCCCCCTTCAGCACAGCCGTCATCTGCTGCTCAGATCGGGCTTTAGTGACACGCGTATACTCTGACATGCACAGGCTGACATATGGAGGTGGCTTTACAAACACACACACACACACGCAATTACATTACTTCTTATGCTTCAGATCAAGCTCATGGTAAAAAGGAATTTAAAATTTAGATGAAACATGACTGAAATTAAAACCATGGGAGCAAATTGCCTTTAAAAATCAAGATTATTCTTATTGAACGCTGTAGTTTTAATAATTTGTGTCAATGAGTTGTTAAATATTTGTCCTTTGTGTGTTCCTGGAGACAATATGTGGGAGCCTCTGAACAGTTAAGTACATTATGGATGAGAACACTCGGGTGAGTTTTGACCAAAAAGTAATTAAGACAGTCTAAAGTAGGGCTGCAACTAGTAATTTTCATTATTGATTAATCTGACAATTATTTTCTCAATTAACTGATTAATTGGTTGGTCATAAAATTTTGTCAAAAAGCCAAAGATATTCACTTTACTGCCACATAACACAAAGAAAAGCAAATCTCATGTTTGAGAAGTTTAAACAAAAGACTGTTTCGGCTTAAAAAAATGACGATTCTCAAAATGGTTGTCAATTTATTGTCTATCAGTCAATTAATTGTTTCAGCACTAATTGAAAGCAGCAGAAAATGTCCTATTGTTACTCTTTATCCCAGTGATACAAGCCAGTCAAGTCAGCCAAAAAGTGGACAAAACTGACCAAACACCCACAAAAAATAAAAAAAGGAAAGAAATACCCTCTAACAAAAAGTAAAATTTTCCTCTCCTTCAGACAAGCATGTTTGTGTACACCCATAAATGCACAAACACACAAGCAGGCATGACCACAAAGAGGCAGTCAGACAGTTTTACAGCCATGCATGAACACACACACTGGTTCTAATCCAGTGGTATGCGCTGAGCTGTTTAGTGTAACAGGTCAGCATTGTTCAGCAATGATATTCATGACACATGTGCCCCGTGTCAAAGGTCAAGTAGTCTCAGCTGTACTCGTACAGCGCGTAAAGTGACAGTTCAGCCACTGTGATAGGTGTGTGTGTGTCTGGCAGCTGCACGAGGTCTTCAGACAGAGAGTGTGTGTCTGTGGGAGTCCTCAGTGTAGTAGTCAGTAGGTGTCTGTGAACTTTTACTGTACACAGCTCATCAGTTTAACCAAAGCTGCTAATAATAATATATAATAATAATATTCATTATTGTTTGTCATGATGATTGGAGATGACCAGAGCACTCATTACAGGACCTGATTAGTCTGATTATGAACTCATACTGCTCAAATCACAGAACTTTATTTACAATTCTAGTGTAAATCCCAAAGAGACCAAATATGCCAGTTTGAATTTTTGGGAAATGTCTGTAAAAATGCACAGAATATCTAGAATATATCCATTTCTTTAATTGGTGCAGTCACATAATACATGAAGTCAAGGATTTGAATCTTTCACCATGTGTGAACATCATAATGCTTTAATAAATAATATATATGTGCTACTGACAGAGAAATAACATGGTTTCACAGTAGCAACCTTAAAGATACTTAAAAGTCATCTGAGTATCTGAAGATAAAACATTTGTTTCACCCACATGTACTTGTACTACATGTACTACATGTAGTGTAAATTACTGCTTTAAGATATTTCTTGTGCAATACTCCCCCTGCTGGACAGATTTGTTACTACAGCTGTTATCCACAGCAACACCCGGCACTGTCGTGTATTCTCTCATGAGAGCTCACAAGGCCAAAATGTAAATGTTGCTAACACTGACTTTCTCCACCCCCCAGGGCCCCATTGCTCCTCCCTCTCTCTTTGACTCCCCACAGTCCCCAGTGCTCCCTGTCCCCCACCTCCACCTCCTCCTCCTCCCCCTGGCCCTCCTCCAGTCTTCACTGATGAGGACTCTCAGCCTCAGGCAGGCGGTGCAACAGCCCAGCACTCAGCGCTGTTTGCCCAGCTGAACCAGGGCATGGACATCACTAAAGGTGGATTAACTCAAGGGCCTGAAAGTGATAAAAATTATGACAAGAGAGCAGAGAACACAGCTTTGTCGTGTATCTGCTGATATGTACAATGACACGTTCAGTGACGTCATAAATGGTTGTAATGGTATGATATGAATGTATTCTTG
Organism: Holacanthus passer; assembly: GCA_025331565.1. Taxonomy (NCBI): domain Eukaryota; kingdom Metazoa; phylum Chordata; class Actinopteri; family Pomacanthidae; genus Holacanthus; species Holacanthus passer. The sequence continues at coordinate 5,129,993 of JAFREQ010000002.1, read as the reverse complement.
TTCCAGGCAAAAAAACGAAATAAATTAGATCAGATTAAAATGTGGTTACTGTTAAACAGTTCAATGTTGTTTTTAAATAGTATAATTTTACATAGTTTGGTTGGTGTCAAGTTGAAAATTTCTCGGGTGGGGTTTTGCTGATGAGACTCATGACCTCAGCATTTCTAAAATCCTTGCTACATCCCTGCCTGTGCATAAATAATGTCTCCTCATATTTTCCACCCGCAGGTCTGAAGCATGTATCAGATGACCAGAAGACCCATAAGAACCCCAATCTGCGTTCACAAGCAACTCCAACCAAAACAAAGTCCCCAGGGAGTGTGAACCCGCCCAGAGCAGCCGTCCAGAAAAGACCTTCTCTGCTGGAGCTGGAGGGCAAGAAGTGGAGGGTGGTACGTGAAATGTTTGTTTTCTCTTTAGGGGATTATTATTTACCACTGCAGTCAGCCAGATCATTAATCTGTCACCCTGTTGTTGCAGGAGAACTTTGAGCAGAAACACGACCTGGTGATTGAGGAGACGGAGCTGAAACAAGTGGTCTACGTCTTCAGCTGTAACAACTCCACCTTGCAGATTAAGGGCAAAATTAACTCTATCATCATTGGTGAGCTGCCTGAAATTAGACAGAAAACAACACATTTTGTGATTAAATTCATAACTTCTGATTATGTTTTTCCTTTACTCTACATGTATCGACCCTCTTCAGACAACTGTAAGAAGCTGGGTTTGGTTTTTGAGAACGTAGTTGGGATTGTGGAGATCATCAACTCCAAGGCAGTTCAGCTACAGGTGAGAAAAACAAAAATGCTGGCTTCAAAAGACACACAAAAGATTATATTCTCATTTGGGAGTCAGGTATCGCTTATGTTATCCTGTGTTAAAACAACATTGGAATAAGTTTACATTTGTTGTCATAAAGTACAAATTATGCCACACATGCCTGTCAGTAATTGCAATATGTCTTTCTGTAGGTGTTGGGAAGAGTTCCCACCATTTCCATCAACAAGACAGAGGGTTGCCAGGTCTACCTGAGCAAGGACTCCCTCAACTGTGACATCGTCAGTGCCAAGAGCTCTGAGATGAACATCCTGATACCACAAGGAGACGATGAATATGTGAGTGTCTGAGATAAGGAGACAGACTGTGTTCGCCTCTCAGTGCGTCTTTCACATGTTCAAGTTCTTGTTTTACAATTGATGTTCTTGGTTGTTCAACAGAGGGAGTTTCCAGTACCAGAGCAATTCAAGACTGTTTGGGACGGCTCCAAACTGGTGACAGAACCCACTGAGATCGCAGGCTGATCGATGCTTCGTCATCACCACCAGCACACCAGTCGTCATCATCGCCACAGATTTTTTATTTTAAAGTAGTCTCTCCGTCCTCCTGATTTCATTGGGTTTCAGAGATATAAAGGGGATTATATACACAGGTCCACTCGTGGTTGCTGTATTTGTGACTTCATGAGATCTCTCTCGCACTTTGAAACACGGCCCAGAACAAATCAGTGTCTCAGGTTTAAATCCCACAGACCCACAATATGTTTATCTTTTCTTACATTTCTGTGCCATAACAATAAAGGCATTTATGTAAGAATATATAACTGAAATATAAGCAATCTTATAAGGTCTAGATCTCATTATTTTCAAAATATTTTCTGGATTACCATTATTATGACTGAAATTGTTGTTTCATTATACGAGTTTTGAAGCACATTTTAGACCACAAAGCAGTAACACTATTTTACAGACAAGGCTAAAGATGACATAACACGCACACATGACATTCAGTGGCCAAGCAGATAAGAACAACTTGGTGTTAATGTAGGATTATTTGGTATATTTTCTAATGAAGTGTATCTTAATTACCTCTTTAAATGTGTATAGTGCATGGTAATCATGTAGTACATGTTTAAGTTAGTAAGTGAAGTCTATGCAAAACTGTTCACTATATTTTGCATTGACGACAGATGTCGCAGTCTATAATACTGTATGTAAAGTATAATCAATCAGCAGAAGGATGTAACAATGTCAGGTGTCCTGCAGGAGACATTCAATCAGCTTGATCAAAAATAATTAACTAAATACTTGGCTACTAATTTCTCTGAATATTTAGAAATCAAATTACAAGCACTACGTTTGTACACATTAAGATACTAACAGTAGTAGTAACTTTCACACTTGAGCACTTCCTGTAGTCTCTGTATTACTTTGTATGTTACTCTATTTTGTACTAAGATGTAGCACATGGCACCAGCATAAGATCGTGCACACCACTAATGCTTTTCAAAACCTTTAATTTACATGAAAACAATTGTAATGTAGTTGTAACATGTAACTGTGTATCATTTTTAAAATAAAATCAAAACCCTCACTTCTTGCATGTTGGTGTTACATTTGCATGACATTTCAGCTACACAGAAACAAAAACTGGAAGAAAATATAACTGTCCTTTTCCTGACTGTCCTCCAGTAAAACGACTGAAAAGTAAAAAATGAACATTTTCAGTACAGTAGCTAAAAGTAAATCAGGTCAATATAGAAAACGAGATTATAACAGCATAATTATCCAGATGATAATAACATAAGACTCCTGCTACTGAGTTTCAAAGGCCCCTTTCAGTGTTTGATTACCAGATTCCCCTGAGAGTCTTGAGTAAAGAGCATCTCGTCTTCCTCGTCCTCCTCCACCAGAGATCTGCAGGCACTAGTTCTCACAGTCCCTGTGAATATGTTACTCTGATCTTTGAGTGGACTCCTGGCTTGCAGACCCCTGTGCGCTATCACCCTGAAGCCCTCAGAGTCCTGGGTAAACAACATGGCCAGACTGTCCTCATCAACCGCTCTGCATGACAGCTGTGTTTTTTTTAGGGGAGAGCTACTTGGTTTTGTCCACTTGAACAGTGAGTCAAGGTTCTCTTCTCCATCAGTCTTTTTCCATGGGTACACTGGAATATGTTTCCGAGGTGATGCCGTTTTTGGTCGTGTCCATTTACGATTTGAAAGAAGTTCACTACGAGAGGCAGTTGAGTGCTTACTTGGGGACTGAGAAGACAAAAACCTGTTTTCTTCCTCATCATCCACCTGAGAAGAATGAACGCGTTTAAATGTTTTTTGAGTTGAGGTTCTAGCTTCCAGATTCGTAAGAATACTAAAGGCCTCATCACTTTGTAGACTGTTAAAGAAACTTGGCTCAGACTCATTGAAGTTCTTTGCTGTGGTGCTTTTCTGGTTAGTCAGGTAAAATTCACCTTCAGAATATTGGCTATAAGTGAACAGTGGGTCCTGACTCCACGCCTGTGGAAGAGGTTGACTGTCATCTGGCAATGAGGAGGTTGCAGTGAGTCTCCTCTTACGCTGTGGTGGATTGATCTCCTCAGACTGCTCTTCTTCAAATTCACAGTACATGTTTTTAGAAGGTGTATGGCCTGCCACCTGCTCCTGGTACACTGCTGCTTCAGGCACGTTTTCACTTTTCAGCTCAGGATCCACAACAGGCTCAGAGTTATTTAAGTCGAGATCTATTTCACGTCTTCGTTTTCTCCCTGATGTGACAGATGTGGGTGAAGTTAATGCACATGTGGCCGAGGTAGATGACGAAGGAGGCAGCACTGGATCCATGTTTGGTATTTCGGAAGTAGACATCTTATTGAGAACTTTTGGCAGAAGGCATAAAAAAGCAATATGTTAATACAAAAGGAAATGGACTGTGTCATTTACACATTCAAGCAGGCCAACCATTTTCTGTAGCTTTATCAGATTCTGACTAATTTTGCTGAAGAAGATTAATGCTAAGAAAGTTTTTGCAACGTACCTCTGCGCTGAGATGAAAAGAAGCTTGATATAGAGCTCTGTTTGGTCTTTGGCATTTCCAGTTTGGTCTGAGTGAAGTTAAGTGCCACAGCCAAATTGTATCCTCCACCTCCAGCAAAGGGATTCAGCAGTTTAGAAATGGGACGGGCGAGTCGTTTCTGGAAGATAAGGTATGCAGAGTAAAATACGACTCTACTAAGACACTTAAGTGCAAAAATAGAGTAAGAGGCTACTGATGGCTTGATGTTACTTACTAATAATGATATAAAGTGGTTGTATGTTCACAAGATTCAATTGAGAGGTAACGATATAGCCAGTTAGTCAGAATTTAAATCTAGTTTCTACAATTACCTGTTTAGCTTGTCCTTTCAGCTGTGCAGTGTCCAACCAAACACCACATTCCTCTTGAGCAGAGGTCTTCAGGGCTGGTTTGCAGGTCTTCATGATGGAGAGTAAAGGGCAGACCTGACATACATTAAATAAAAATATTATATCAGTGCCATTTTCTTATTATTAATTGAGACCATAACTTTACCATAATTCTATGCTACGAGACTGCTGTTGGTTATCTAGCCGTTAACGTTATTCAATAATCATAGCATTAATTAGGCTTCTCTCTTCAGTCAAATGATCATATAATATTTGAACTGACCTCATAGAATTGCCCAGAAATGTTTCCACCTTTTCTTTGCGCTTCCTTAAATTTACTTTTATAATTAAACTCTCTTTGTTCAATAATTCTTCCTCGCTGCTATTTGTTTGACTCTGGCGCCTTGACGATAAGCTGCCCCTCACATTTGCCTGTAGGAAAACAATAAAAGGAGGTCAAAAAAATAAAAAAGAACAGCTCCTTTTAAAATGAACACACTATTAGACCAGAATAAACTGCCTTTGTTTGATATGCCTGTATTTATCTCAAAGATATTAAAAATTATAAATTTTTAGTGTGGCACAAAGGACACCTAATATTTTGACGTCTGCTGGTCCTCGCTTGAGGGTGTGTTTACATTGACGTCACAGCAGCTTGCCGAAAAGGTGAGTAAAGTGTCTTTTAATTTCGTTGATTAAACAGTCATATTGAGTTAGTGTCAAAACAATTCTGAGACTTCCTACCTGTTAACATAGTACTGGTCACGAATATAAAGGTTGGTGCGTACAAACAAGTATTTATATGGCCCAGAAATAATATATCATAAAGGAAGTGCTGACGAGCTAGCCTCGACAGCTAACAGCTAACAGCTGTATATCGTTTTTAATGCGGAACAAAAACCAATGGTTGACAATTATTTCTGATATGTCCCTGCTTAAAATGATAAAAAAATCACATTTTGCGATTGGAGACCTGTGTAACCGTTCCTCCAATTAAATTTGAATACTTTACAGTGCTGTAAATATCTCTGAACACTTGACTATGTTTCCCTCACGACATTGTTTAACATTAGCCGAGGTGAATCCTGAGACACTACTTATGGCCTTAACAACAGGTACACTTCCTGCATATTCTGGCATTTGGTGAACCACAAGTCAGGAGGACAGTCCAAGCCATGGAAAATATTGAAATGTCTTGAATAGAAACGACTGCGAAAAAACTCAAATGGTGGGAAAGTTTTGCAGTTGAGTTAGATTTGGATGAATGTTTTTGGTCGCGATTATTAGTCTGTTATTAGACTAATCGTATCATACGTCTTTTTCAGATAAAGTTCTGATACATCAGCATCATGTTTCATGGTATTCCAGTTACAGGAGGTGTGGGAGGAGGTAAGACAATCAAATAAATCTAATGTCTACAAATGAGGTATTTAAATTGTCCACTCAACATCCGTTCGACAATAAATGACAGTTCATGTCTCTCAAAGCATGTAATTGTTTTTCCCCACAGCTCCGGCCAATAAACCTGAGTTATATGAGGTAAATGTAACTACTTTTGTATGCTTTAATTAAGGTTTTTTCATCTATATAACTGTAGTGAAACGCAAATTGTTCACTGAAATGTACGTTTAAATTTTTATGGCTGTTACTTTTACATGAAATGCTTTATTCAAACTGAACTAAAACCAGGGATGAAATGAGAAATATATGATTTTCTGCTTGTTAGCCATAGCAAGACCTTTACCATAAATCATGTCTTTTCAGGAAGTGAAATTATACAAAAATGCAAGAGAACGAGAGAAGTAAGTGTTACCAATTACCAGCCTAAAAACAAACATTAACCCAGAGATTTATAATGAGGACAGTGTTGTAACACCTCATTTTTAACCCTGTTTCTGAAGGTATGATAACATGGCAGAGTTGTTTGCTGTCGTCAAGACCCTTCAGGCCCTGGAGAAAGCTTACATCAAGGACTGCGTCACACCTAATGAGTGAGTTATACTTGACTTTATATTTTGTGTTTAAAAGACTGACAAAAAACGTGCTGTGACTTTGATTGTATGATTTTATTAATGTGCAGGAGATGTGTGTTTCAGGTACACTGCCTCCTGTTCCAGACTGTTGGTTCAATATAAGGCTGCTTTCAAACAGGTGCAGGGCTCTGATGTGGGCTCCATCGACGATTTCTGCAGAAAGTACAGAGTGAGTTCTCATTTGGAGCGCAGTGTCACAAATGGGCGATGCAATTGTTCTGCCAGTTTTTTTAGATTTAGAGTTTTCTTGGTAAGGATGTTACTCTTGTCATTTTGTTTCCCAGCTCGACTGCCCACTAGCCATGGAAAGGATTAAGGAGGATCGGCCAATCACCATCAAGGATGACAAGGGCAACCTGAACCGCTGCATTGCAGATATAGTTTCTGTACGTCTTCTCTCCCCTCCGTCATATTAAACAGGAGTCTTATTTTGGACGTTTGCCAAAATACAAATTGTTGCAGTCGTATTTATTATTAAATGATTTAGTGTGTTGAGTTCAAACACTAAGTGGTTGAAGTGGTTTCACTTAATTTGCCTCATCTTCTGGTCAGTCATTGATGAATGTGAAAGTGTGTTGCCAGCTGTATCCACTGCCAACTTTGATCTCAACTCATAAGATTAGACAAACTAATAAAATCAGTGGTTGGACAGGGTGATACTGGCAAAGGCCGTGTGTCCCGTTTGTATTGACAGTAAAAGAAAGTAGAAGTTGGAAAATATGTTGAGCTTTGTCTTATTGTTTGTCACTTTCTCACCTTCTCTAACCTTTAGCTCTTCATCACTGTGATGGACAAGCTGAGACTGGAGATCAGGGCCATGGATGAGGTAAATTTTAAAAAAAAGTGTAAAGTATTAGTAGACAGACTCAAAACAATTGCTTAACTGATTCTTTTCCATTGATCCAGATCCAGCCAGACCTGAGGGAACTGATGGAAACCATGAACAGAATGAGCAACATGCCTCCAGACTCAGAGGCCAAGGACAAAGTCAGCCTCTGGTTAGTTACAGTGGTCCACCCAGTTAACAGTGCTTTTATTGTTAAGCCTTGTGCCAGTTCATTGCAGGATGCAAAGTACTACTTTACCTATTTTGTTTACATGTATCCAACAGTCTTCAAAATGCTCCACAGCATTACTAGTGGTTAAAAACTTGACAGGGTAGCTTTAAGTATATTATGAATTAAAAACTACACAGAGCCTGGTTTCTCTGTAGGTGCTCCTAAAAAATGTCCTTAGAATATTATGATTATAATCAAGAGGTGGACAACTTGACATTTCAGTGACTGCATGTATAAGTTAAACTACCTTAGCAAAAAGTTGCTACACTGATTCCCATTTGTGTAAGGCCTATGCAGAAGTCTTAACAGTTTTGTCATCTCCCTTGATTTTTACTTTCTCACCAGGTTGACCACTCTCAGCAGCATGTCGGCCTCAGACGAGCTAGATGATAATCAGGTGCGCCAGATGCTGTTTGATCTGGAGTCAGCGTACAATGCCTTCAACCGCTTCCTCCACTCCTCCTAAAGCATCCATCCATTGATGATCTCATCTGTCTGAAATTCTGACTCTGATATCTCTTAAAAAAAGAAACACTCTACTTTCTCCTAATGGCTTTTGCTAGGGAGTGAATTTATTTTTGGACAGGTTTTCTGTCTCATATCCCCCCAGTTCTTTCCATCTGTTTGTCCTTTATTAATGTTCTGTACTATACAAACTTCACCGCCTTGTATACTCCACTGTGTCTGGTACGTCATGCTGCCTGCAGCCTTGCCCACCAGGCTCGCCCTGTGCTGTGTGCTCCATTGGCCTCTTTTCTAGCCAAACTTGTGTGATTAATCTTTTAACATTGGCTCTTTATTGTGCCCTTGACAAAACAGTTTACTTCTGACTTTGTACTGTAATATCAAAAAGGTCTAATTTTATACTTAAGTTTTTCAGAGCACCAACAAATAAGCACGATACAGTTATATAGGGCAATGTCTGCACATGAAGAAAAAGTTGTATTTGTATTAATGGAAAGATGAAAATGTTTTTTTTTTTTTTTGCTACCCTAATTCTATCTACTACCCACCACTTGGGTTCAGATTAGCTTTTTTTTGTTCTGTGTACCATGGAAAATAAATGCAGCTGAAATAGTTGTTTGGATTTGAAGATGTTTAGACTGTACTTCAAATTAATAATTATATTGAAACTATGTTGGATGGAATTATTTGTGTTCATTTTCTAGCCCTGTTTTCTGTTAACACACCTAATCTATATTTTCTTTAGAAGCAAGGGTTTGGTGACATGGAGCAAGGTGGACAAACCTCCTCCTTATTTTGCTTCATGAATATGTTTCAACCCTCAAACACCATGAGGGAGAACATATTTATTAAGATTTATCATTGTAAATAATAGTTTTGATTTTTAAATAAGAGCATGTAACACCTTTTTAGAAATAAAGATTTAAAAAAAACTACCTCCAATGTCTCACATGATTTTTTTTTTTAAAGAAATATAAGAGCATGTAACAGTGACTTGTTTGACTGCATTTTTATGCATTTGTGTTATGGTTTTATTCCTCCAGCTGAATTGAAACAGCCTAATGATGAATGCCCAGATTAACCTGTTAGGTAGCAAAAATAATTAATTGTTGTGCCCCTATTGACCACTCATCCCATGTTCCTCTGTGCATTGTGTGGGTACCCTGTTGAATTTCAGTTCCCATCAAGTGCAATGCACAGAGCAAATGTCAGCTTCATTTTCTGCCCCGCAACCCAGAGTTCAACAAGGACTGAAGACAGGGCCATAAGATTGACTAATAAACACAGGACCTGTTTCAGTGTCGATTCCCTATTAAAGTGTTGATTCACTATTAAATTTGCTTTTTAAAGGGGTACTCTGGCAGTTTTAGGGGGGGAGGTTTGCCAGAGAGAGAGAAAAATAATAAAAATTGATGCAACAGAGGCAGTGACATTCTGACTCCAAAAACTCCAAAAACACTGGACCCTATATTTCTCAGAATGCAGCTCAATAGCAATCTAGACTTCTTTCAAACTTGTCACTTGGCCATTTGATCTTTGGGGAAAGGCCACTTGCTTAATAGACAATTTAGACAATCTTAAGAAGTTTTGATTGTTTCTTTTATTCGTTTTTTATCATTTGAACCTTAGTTTTTTAATTGTCCTTGCATGCACGCCAGTTTTATATTACCTCAGGTAGATCAGTTACTTTTATTGTTTCTTTTTCTTAATATCAATGTGGCAGTATTCATTACTGATAGAGGCCATAGTTGATGCACCTTGTTTTTTTCTTTTCTTTATTGTAGCGTCGTTTATTTTACTTTATTCTGATGGAGCCCATGACAAAAAAAGCAATCTTCTGTGCACATTAATAAATCCAACTAGTCCGTGACCTGCAGCCTGGTGAATGAACGAGTGAAACCAGGAAGCGTTTGTGCGGCGGCTCCTTTAAGACGCAGGCGGCCGCGTATTCGTTGCCAGGACGCCGAGAAATGACAAAAAAAACTCCGCAGCTTGTCTGTTTGCAGCGGCGGACTCAGACCATCTAAAGTCCGGACACTGAGAACTAACTATCCCCCGGACCAACACATCCTGCGCAGGTTAATCTGAGTGTTTTACCACTCACTTAATGGAGTTAAAGACGAACCTGCTGCCTCTCGACAGACGGTGATTGAGCAGGGTCGCATGTAGTTTAAACTCCAGTTAGACTCGACTATAACTTCCGTTAATTCATCATCAAACTACTGTTCAGTCTCCTGCTGCAGCTCTGATACCTGCTGTTTCAACACCTGTTTCAACACCTGTGTCATCTAAAAGGGAATAACCAAAGAGTATGATGCTTGCTGCTTGAGCAAAACAACTGTTTAAGAAGATGAGCAAAAAATATGAATCAGCAAACGTGTCAGAGGTGGAGGAGCACATTTCTCTCAAGTATGAAATCAAGAAGAGACTTGGAAAAGGGGTGAGTCACTTTTTCTGTCTCTTAATTTCACATGATTGAATGGACATGGAGGTTAAGTCACTCCTGGCTGCATAAATACTGACACAACTCCTATATGCACCTTTGCACATGAACCCCTTTTGCAAAAACTGTGTGCCATTTGCCTTTGTGCATTAATGTTTACCACATATTTAAGCTCCCTCTGTACTTTAACCTTAAGAGAAATTCCTGCAATTATCCAGACTTAAGGTCCTCAGTGAATACCAGTGTTGTAAGCAGGAGGGGTTTATTTACTTTGGCAGGACTTTCCTTGCAGATCAGCTGATGTGTGAGGACACTTGTTCCCATTAAGAGTCCAAACCCTTTTGTTTTTCTCTCCCATGGTTTGGTTGCCACATGACTAAAAACAGCCTGCTCTCTTTCCATAGACCGTCCACAGAGACTCACAAATTGCTGCTCAGCCTGAAATGGCCAGGTGGTAACTGCCACGTACTCACGCCACATTGGTTAGCTAGACATACCTGAGGCCGGCCCTGACTCAGGTTACACAGCTGTTGAACCTGTTTACAGGTGACTGGTGGGAGAGTGACATCCTCTGCAATGATGCAACAGTGAAAGGCATTTGTGCTGATTTGCTTTGGAGAGTCATAAAGTGCTTTTACAGCTCTGAATAAACTGTGTACAGCACTATCTCTTCCCCTGGAGCCTGGGTTTGAACAGACAACAGCTGTAGAGTCTGATCTACTACCTCCAGTGACAGTGCTGCTCCTTGTATCTCTACAATAACAGAGTGCTCTGACGCCTCACTGCTGCCTCTGTTATGCTTGACTTCACTGCCAACATCAGCACTCCGACTCTCCCTTCACCATAATCAGGGCCGTGGCTGCCATTGAGGACACGGAGGTCATGTCCTCAGCTTTTGTTTTCTAGGAAGATGGTGATCAGTCATGCAGTTTATGTTTTATAATTTAGACTTACACATAGTGGGTTTTTATGTTTAGAACCGTGGCCATATGCTTGACATTTGTTAGGCCAAGAAAAACTAAGAGATGCATAAGAGAATAAATAACAACCTCGACTGTTCCTGTCAGAGTATAGAATAGTCTCTGAGATCATTGTGTAGAGAAACTCTTGTGTATACAACTAAATTATAATATATATATATATATGGTAAAACTGCTGAATGAATTAAAAAAGTGTTTGTGAAATTCCTGACTACAGTGTTTCCCCAATTTATTTTTCTACACTTTTGGTTCCTACCGGGTTGACATCCTGCAATTCATTTAATGTTAATGGTTGACTGAGTACAAGCCAACTCCTGCACTGAGACGAAGTGACCTGATGTTGTGTTCCCGGTGTTTTGTGTCTGTCTCAGGCTTATGGCATTGTATGGAAAGCAGTCGACAGACAGACAGGCGAGATTGTGGCTGTGAAGAAGATCTTTGACGCCTTCAGGAACAGAACAGATGCCCAGGTGTGTGTTTGATGTTTGTGTGACAATTAAGTCATTATTGTAACCTGTTAATTTTACTATTTAGGCTAAAAGTTCCCATCATGTGATCCCTTAAAAATAAAGCAATGTGAACAGTTTTGTTGACTACAAGTTACGGCCAATTCAACCAAAAAGTGATCCAAATACAATTATTTGGATCATTTCAGTTGGCGAAGAGTTAAAATTATCCAGCAATTCACAAGACAAAAAGCAGTGTTCAAGGCTTGTAAAATTGGCTTCCTCACCTGTTTCAATGGAAAGACGATTTTGGCCATTGATTGAACAGAACAGGAGGCTTGTGTGTGCCTAGTTTATGGCTGCATGTTGCTTGTAGAGTTCATATCCTAACTGTGATTTCCTTTCCTTTTGCAGCGGACATTCAGGGAAATCATGTTCCTCCAGGTAACAATAATAATTGTGTGTGAGTTGAATAAAGCTAAACTAACTTTTCATCAAATTCAACTTCATTGTTATCCTCAAGGTTACTTGGTGTGCAGGAAGCTTTTAAACACACAGGGCACAGGAACATACTGATAACAATGTGCATTATATCAGGGGTTTTCAAACAGTGGGCCTCCCTTCAGACAAACCTTGGAAAAAGGCGACCCTATAGACACTCAAAAATTGGGCCAAGATAGCTTAATATTCCTGTTTGAAATAACCTCAGACCAAACCAAATACATAAAAATGTCTGTCCTGAGACATTTATTAGTTTCTGACTCTGGGAAAGTGTGGAAAACAGTAAAATTCTCCAAAACTACTGTATCTCTGAACACTCTTTATCCAAATTACACTCATTTAGGCCATTCTTTGTGATCTCCTTTTGAAACAGTTCAGAGTCCCCCTGAGGAGGCCGACCTCCCGCTTTATAACCCCTGGTTTATATCCTTATGTAACATATTTCTGTTTCACTCTGTATTTGCTGACCTACATTCATGTGACCTTCAGCATACAGTGACCATTGCGTAACCTCTGCTGTTGTTTACACAGCGTTCACACATTACCTGCCAGTTATTACGGGTCAGAGTGAGCTACCTGTGTTTGTGTGTGTGGTTTGCGTTGCTAAAAATCTTTATTCTGTGTGCAGGAGTTTGGAGATCATCCCAACATTGTCAAACTTCTGAATGTCATCAGAGCGCAAAATGATAAAGACATTTACCTCATCTTTGAATATATGGGTGAGTATTGGAAGTTCTTGTGTGGTCATAGTGATGCATTCATATCAACATGGGGAAGAGTAAAAGCTACAGTGGTTCTTGGCAGTTTGGCTTGGCACTGAAAGGACCAAGGTCTGCGTGAGTGTGTGCGTGCACGCATGCGTACGTGCGTGAGAGAGAGAGTGTGGAAGGGCTTCTGCTTCCCTTGGCTGGCTGTACTGTCTTACTGCTGAGTCCACAGATTGGCCTCCCCCTCTCTGCAGTCTAATCCATGACTGTACACCAGCATCCCAGCACAGACCTCCACTGTTTCTCTCTGGCATCTCATTTTCTAGAGTATAACTGAATGATTTGTAATCTAATCACTGGTAGATGTTACTGTAACAGTCACAGTATTGTCATCATTTTTTGCTTTCTACTTTGTACCAGATACTGACCTGCATGCAGTGATAAAGAAAGGCACCCTACTGAAGGACATCCACAAACGTTATGTGATGTACCAGCTCCTCAAAGCCATCAAATACATGCATTCAGGAAATGTTATCCACAGAGACCAAAAGGTACGCCAGGTGGAGAATATTAAGCATTTGAATTAATGTAGGTGGGCAGTAAGTACTTAAAATGTACATATTTTTGAATCATGAAACATAAATCAGAATCAGATTTGGGTTTATTGCAAAGTATGTTGTCACAGCCAAGGAATTTACCTTGGTATAATGGTGCACGACAATAAACGTAGTATGATAAAATATAAGATAAAGATAAAGGCAAGTATTACAAGTCAAAGACATAAACAAAAAAATTTACAGTAACATGAAAAAATGTTAATAAAATAATAACAAATAGAAACATTATGTACAGTGTGACCATAATTTAAATGATGGAACTGTACAGTTTTGCAGGAATGAGCAAAATATAGATCAGGGATTTGATTTAGTAACAAAATGGCTTTCACTGTATCACATATTAATGAATTAATATTAATTCTTTATTTTTGTTTTGTGATGCTTTTAAATATTGTTCAGTGTAACATTTGGAATATGGTATTTATTTATGTAAGTAAAGTAGCACTGCAACTAACGATGAATTGTTCCAGTGTACAGTTAAAAATCTAAGCCATTATGTCCAAAATGCTGTGTTTATGCAATCGCATTCAATAAAACTTGCACAAGTCTGCTGACATGTCCACACATAATGGCCTCAGACTAGAATTTCATCCTTCCTTTTCTCCTACTTGTCTGCTAGTCCACTGCTTTTCGCTCCTTGGGCAATTTCTGGTTTTATACCTCAGTCCTGACCTCTCTGCAGATAAGTGAAAATCAAGCTATTATTGTCCTTGTGAAGAATGTTTCTCTTGTCTCTGTTTCCCTCAGCCATCCAACGTGCTGTTGGACACTGACTGTGTAGTCAAGCTGTGTGATTTCGGCTTGGCCAGATCACTCAACCAGATCCAAGAGGACAGTGGGAATCCAGCCCTGACGGAGTACGTGGCGACACGGTGGTACAGAGCTCCCGAGATCCTGCTGGGATCCACAAGGTATCAGCTGTGATGAGCATCTGTTGTCAGTGTCTGTATCATAGCTTCTGCTTGTGCTTATTCTTCACAACAGTTAATTTAATAATGTTGACAATGGCAGTTTGATTCAAGGGAGAGAATAGTTCTTTGTAAAAGTAGTTGTAAAAGGAGTACATGTCTTCCAAAGGTACACTAAAGGTGTGGACATGTGGAGCCTTGGTTGTATCCTGGGAGAGATGCTGCTAGGAAAAGCCCTGTTCCCTGGGACCTCCACCATCAACCAAATAGAGAAGATCATGAGTGCCATACCACACCCCAGCCCTGAAGGTGATTAAAGACTCCAGATTAAATTCACTTAAGCCCCCCACACTTTACTTTTACAACCCTGATTCCAAAAAAGTTTGGATGTTCCTGAAATGTTCCTGAGCCCATGTAGTAATATCCTTTATACAATCATGCGTTTGACAAAGTGTTGAACCTCTCTCCATCCTTGCTTGTGAACAACTGAATCTTTCCAGGATGAACCTTTCATACCCAATCATGATCCTATCACCTGTTACCAATGAACCTGTTTACCTGTGGAATGATCCAAACAGATGTTTTTGGATCAGTCCACAGCTTTCACCGTCTTTTGCCATCAAAAGCATATATGCATATATTTCCAAAAATGAATGAAGCTGATGAGGTAAAACATTAAATATATAGTCTTTGTATTGTTTTTAATTGAGTATATATTTTATTTATATTTTACACAGTGTCCCATCTTTTTTGCATCAGGGTTGTATTTATGAGCAGCATTCATTACTGTGAAATAATTAAATGCAATTTAATTTTCAGATATTCTCGCAATCAAGTCTGAATATGGATCCTCTGTCATTCAGAGGATGTTACTGAAGTAAGAAAATCTTTTATTTCATATTATTTATGTGTTGAAAATCCTACTGTCCACATTTAACAATGGAGAGGTTCTTTTCTGTATATGCACATGTAAATATAAATGACCAACATTGCACCTGTTGCATTTCAACTCACAAGGATTGCTTTATTTTTATGTCAATACAGAGTGTGCACAGTTAATGCTTGGCCTCTTTTTCACTCCTGGCACAGAGCTTGTTTAGGGAGTGACGATAACAAATTTCTTCTCTTCCACTGGAAAGATCATTATCACAGATTACAGGCTGGGCTGATTACATGCTCAGGGAGTAGGAGCAATGATTGTTGCAGAGATGCAATGATGCAGCAGGGCAAAGCAAATCATAACCTAAGCGATGACGGCTTAAATAGACCACCTTGATGAAAAGGGTGCGTTGGATACGTGTCTTGAAGAGAATGATGAGATGTTTGAGTGAGCAGGGAGAGTCAAATTGTCTGCTTGAACAAGCTCCCAGGCTTTGCTATGTTTTTCGTCTTTGCACACGACAGGATGGTTTGTAAACTATTTTGTTAATAGAAAATGAGGCTACAAATTTGAAACTGAGATAAATCTGGAGGTGTAGAGTTAGACACAAAGAAGACAAATAAAAAGACTATTGATTTTGATTCTTTTTGTTATAGGACTGCAATGCTAAATCACTGGAATACTGTTCTTTGCCTTCCTTCATCAGACCACAGGTGCCTTTGGAGGATCTTCTCCAGCCGTCTGTGCCTCCTGATGCTCTGGACCTGTTGAGAGGTTTGCTAGTTTTCAACCCCGACAAGCGGCTGACTGCTGAGCAAGCCCTCCAGCACCCATATGTAGCCAGGTATTAAGGATCAGTATTCAGACTGATTCATGGATTAGTTATTGGAGAGATCAATATTTGTTTCATTATCTCACTCTTATTACTATTAAGTGCTATTGTATATACATAAATGTGTTCTTTCCCTGGAGGTTTCATAGTCCAGCCAAGGAGCCAGCTCTTAACTCTGATGTAGTGCTGCCAGTGGATGATGATGTACAATTATCTGTGGTCCAGTACCGCAACAAACTTTATGAGGTACAAAATGAGTCATAATTTTTTTTTTTTTTTTTTGTCACATTGATTCAACCTACTTTCCCTGTTCTT
Organism: Holacanthus passer; assembly: GCA_025331565.1. Classification (NCBI taxonomy): domain Eukaryota; kingdom Metazoa; phylum Chordata; class Actinopteri; family Pomacanthidae; genus Holacanthus; species Holacanthus passer. The sequence goes on along the minus strand of JAFREQ010000002.1, from coordinate 5,113,631 downwards.
TACCTGCAGATGATGCTTGAGAGGAGGACTAATCAGGGGATGCTCAGGCTGATTAGGCCAAAGGATGGAGGCTGTGTCAGTAGTGGGGAGAAGCCCACTGTGAAGGATAAAGTAGAGAATGGCCCCATGGCAGCAAATAGCAATGGGAATGATGACCATGAGGGGAAAACACAACATGAAAAGGCTGATGAGACAAACTGCGTGCCTTCACATACAGGCGTCACTAAACCTGGGCCTGCCACTGTGTCAACCCCGCCTGCTGTGGAGAAGACGGGTACTTTAGCCAGTCCTGGCTTGGGAAAACTCACATATAACCCCATCACACATGCCCCAAGTATGTGTGAGTTTATCTGTGTGCTGGGTATCAAACCTCAGTGCTTCTTTGGTTCTTGAAGGATTGCCTGTGTTTAGACGTTTAACATTTCACTTCTTTGGTTAAATTAAAAACAGGTGGTGTCGACATTGTTTTAGTTCTCCGAGTAAGGTATCAAAAAAAGTATTGCTTTGGTATCAGTAGAGAAACTCAGGTATCGTATCAGCACTAGTATAAAAAATGTACAATTTGCCTTCACAGTGAAATATAAACCATACAGCTGCATATATTTTACATAAACATACAATGTATATACACTTTCCCTCAGGTAGAAAGTACAAATTGTTCTTTTCTTTATTCAGATGCTTTTGTTCGGAGTCCAGTTGTTCCTCCTCATCACTACCATTCCACTGCAGCCAGCAGGAAACTACTGGAACAGACCAGTAATGGAAATGCAACAACATCACCAACAGAGGGCACCGATGCTAATGTAGTAAGCAACAGACCTCAGTCCACCTCCCGTCCAGTTTTGTTTTCTCTAGCTGTGATGTAATCGTGTTTGCTTTTGTCTTGACATCCCAACCCTTTATTTTAGGCTACTTGCATTCTCTCCTACTCATGATCTTTCTGTGGCTCATCCGCTATTTTGCTGTGCTTCTTATTCTTACTCTCACTAGTCCATGGACCAGATTCTCCAGCGTGGTCGCTCAGCCCCTGTGAGCCATAACCGTTCCTTCTCCTTGACCTTAAACCAAACCCAGAACAACCCATTGGTTCGCAAAGATGAGCCGTCCCTGTCCTCTGGGCTGTACGTCACATCTGCACGCCTGGTCAGTCCATCTCACCTCAAGACATGCTTGATTAAATATTGATTTAATAGTAGAATGTATGAATGTATAGGGATTTTTTTTAAGCTGTTGTGTTGGCTGTTTTGGTTCGTCTAACTTTCTTTTTCTTCCGGTGCAGAACCAGCGTTCAAATTCCCAGGTCCGTGAGGCTCGGCCACCGCCACGGTTCAGCAAGAAAGTATTTCAGACTAACTGTAATGTGGCAGCTGCAGGCGATCCTCGGGCCAAACTGGGCAGCTATACCCAGGCCTATGGTACCATCAACAAGACTGACCTGGACAATCTGCTTCAAAGCCGCCCTTACAACCAGTAACTACTGTCATGTCACTGGCTATGTAGGGGCTGGGTGCTTTACTAGGATATTAGGCACATGGAACTGAACTGAAAGAGAAAATGTGAAAAGAAACTGTTAGGTCAAGTACCTCTTGTATACTGTGTAGATTGGACCTATTGTCTGTGACAATGAATACATGTTTGTAAAAATTCAGTGTGACTTCATATTACATTTATCAAAACTGTACCAGCAATTCATGAAAATATGTACGTGTGTAGTTTCTTCAACAAGCTTCACTTAGCAGCATTTATTACAAGACTGGATCACCAAAGAGGGCGCTTGCCCTGAAGGCCCACGTTAAGTGTCTCAATAAGTTTGCACTTTGGTGTATTATCAGCTCAAATGCTAAGTTGTCTATCTATGTGTCTGTTGAGAGACCATGTGTCAACATTCACATGCTAAATATTCCTGAACACATTTGTGTTTTATAAATATCACAAACAAGGGTTCAGTAGGGGCCAACAAATACTGTTTACCAGCCAGGATTTTTCATGTTGGTCTATGTTGCTAATGACCTCGAGGCTCAATGATTTATGTACATGAAACTAGCCTGTTTCAAATCAACACAGAGTAACTGTAAAATATGCAAGTTGCTGTTTGGGTTGATTATGTGCAACAAGGAATTATTTTTCATGTGAATACAGCAGCAATAAGCCTACTTTTCCCTCGAAAGTGTACAGAGAGGATAAGATTACTGTTTCTTGGACTTGGACTAATGTTTAACAGACCTGGATGACTGTGGCAGCAAACCACCATGAAGTTTAATAAACAGAGGTGGAAATATTCAGAGTCTTTTGTAAAACTGCTAATGCAACATGAAAAATCTCCATGACAAGTGAAAGTCCTGTATTCAAAATCATACTTAAGTAAAAACACCGAAGTACCATATATTATATATTACGTGTTTAGGTTGGTGAAGTAAGTAACTACTACAACAAGTAGTTACTTCTCTAGTTGGTCGAAGTGGAGCCAGTTTATCTACTTCAGATACAGATATAGGGTTGTGAGATGATTGATGGGGCAAGAAAGAAGAAAAAACAAAAGTTTTGCCACAAAAATTGTACTAACTTTAAAATTCAAAATTTTCTCTAATCTTTGCTTTTACCTGAAATATTGAATATTTTTTTTACATATTTTGGCCTCGAACAGTTATTTGAGTTAAACCAACCGAGAAGTCTAGAGAAGAAGTCACAAGTCTAAAAGACTAGAAACCATTGATTTTCAGGGTTTTCAGTGTAATAATATATACAGTTGTCAGATAAATGTAGTGGAGTAAAAAGAACAATAGACACAGTAACATAAGTACCTCATTGTGTTTAAGTAGGCTCCAGTAATTTTGTTATGCTTCATTGCTGAAGTCAGCAATCCAGATCAGTGATACCCAGTTTATGGATATAGTGCTGAGTGGCACCCATCTGATTCACAATGAAATTAAATTGATTGACAATGGGAGTTTTTTTTTTCAGTTGTTTATATGAATTAGTCATGGATGCACAGAGGGACAGACATGCCAGTTTTGTATTATGGGATAAATGAGGCTGTTAGTAGCACAGAGAAGGCTGATCTTTGCGTGGTGGCCTTTCAGACTGTACAAAGTTCAGTAGAATCAGATGGTGACATATGCAGCTGAAGACGAGCAAAGGTTAAGCAGAAATGAAGATAATTCTGATCCTATGAGCGTGTACTTCACCCTAAAAAGGCTTTAATATGCCATTCATTCTGTCCTTGGTGTGTTTAGGTTTATGTTGATGAATCATTCTAAACTTAAGTGAATGCATTTTGTAAAAACTTAAGCAAAGCATATACAACTAAGATGCAGCTGTGGCTATTAAATGCAGTAAGATATATGATTTCATATAGGTCTGGTGTGATCCCTAAGTCAGTGAATTTGAACATAAGGAATGTTAAGGACTGATGGGTTTTGATGAGACTTTTAATGTTTATTAATTTTGTCTGATAAATATTATTGTGTATTTATGAAGTGGCCCCTGTCATTTTGCTAAAGTGGCCCCTGGGCAAAACAAGCTGAACATCTAGACACACCGATTGCTGTATTTTGTTTGTAAAGCTGGTGCAGATCCGCACTTCTTTATTTCTCACATGAGCCCCAAAAACACTGCGTCATTATGAGCGCAGACAAGTTGCGTCGTTTTGGGTAACAGCCGGAGTTCCCACAGGTCACGTGACGGCGTCGTGTGGTGTCGTCAGCAGCTCTCGACCCAGTTGTTCAGATACGGAGGAGGAGGAGGAGGGAGAGTTAATGTCGGCAGCTACTCTGAAATAACACAGTAAAGGTAAGAGCGCTACAGTCTGATGAGAATATATTAGCCGTGTGTTTTGTGAGTAAAAATTAATAGTTTTTTTTTTAATTGAACGTGCTGGTGAAATATGCTAACGTTCTTGCTAACGTTAGCCGCCAGTAATGTCGCTAACTGTCACTTAGAATGTGAAGCGGTGAATTAACAAAACAGTTAGCATTAGCAGTATATATGTACATTCAGTGAGCTACAAATAGAACAAACATGGCTGTAAATGAAGGTCTGCATCGTAAACGTGGGGGCGCGGCGTGTGGCCATCGTCCTCAAAAATAACTTATTTGATGGATTCATCATGGCGAGCAGGGATAACGGATCTCCATCGCCTGGCCTCTAACACTGTGTTAATGTTTTCTACGATGGCAGTCTGGCAGGATTGAGGTTAGTATTTGCAGGTTTGATGTAACAGATGATCGCAGTGTCGCATTTATCTGCGCTGCTGAGGCCTAGATGGAGGTTCGCCCGCTGCAGGTGCACCATGAAAACCAGCCTCATTGTTTATGTTGGATTCATGTTTCTGTTTTGGTTTCCAGTCACCTTTTAATAGATGTGTTGCCATCCTTTTTTTTGTGCTGTTTTACTGTAGTTTCATTTGCATTTTGAGGTGCTTTTAAGTCACCGTGCATCATTTATAATTAATATCTGTGGTGCGATTAGTTGTTTGAATCATCCTTCTTCTCAAAGGATGAAGATGTATTGCATTTCTTTCTGTTATTTTAATTATAAACTTAAGTTCTGTGATAATAAACTGAATATCTTTAAGTTTTGGGGTTTTTTTTAAACAGGCTTTTCCCCCCAATATTATGGCCTGATACTGTAGTAAGAATTTATGTCATATTTTAAACAAACAATGCTGAATGTTACATATTTCCAGCTTCTCCAATGTGAAGATTTGCTGCTTTTCTCTGATTTCTATTCCTGCAACTGAATATTTTTTGGCGTTCAACCGTTGGTCAGACACTGTAAGATATTTAAAGATGTCACCTTGGACTGCCACTACAATTTTCTGACATTCTCTAGACCAAACAATTAATTGATTAATCGGGAAAAGTAATGCGCTCATTATCATCATCATCATCATAAGGTCTTCTCCATCAGTTAGCCACACACCTTCAAATATATCTCCGTTATCCCAAATCTGTCCTTTGTTTTTTGTAGTCTTGATCCTATGTTATCCTTATCAACTCTTCAACATGAGGTTTTTATTTATAGGCTGAAGTTCTCCATTTACAGCTGACTGTCCTGTGCTAACTGGAGCTAAAGCAATTTATATAACGTTCATCAGCTCAGTCTAACAGCCTCTTTGTTCTTCCCTGACAGTTTGTTACCAGGACTTGCATGGTGACAATGCTGAGAAAATTAATTTTCTGTCTCTGTAATACAGTTTCAAGTTGACTTCCTGTTGCAGCCTCTTAGTTTGTTGAGAGGAATTTTTGAATCAGCATTTTTTTGTTCAACTTTTGCGAGAGAAGAATTTAATGGAAGGTGAGGGGAGTTCTAGTAAGCGAGGTTAGTGGATGTTTGTGCTGTCATGTCACCATCTGGCTGTGAAACAGACTTAAAATTAGTCCAGGATTACAGAATTTCTATTTCAGCTATGGAAATAACTGTCTCATCCTTGTAAAACTCATTAATGTGGCTATTCCGTTTTCCTCTTGATGGAGTATTGGAGAGGGGGAAATATTTAACATTTGGATAAATCTGTTTTGCTTACACTTGAGTTCTGTTTGGTAAGATTTTCATTTTGTAAGGATCAGTGGGCTTATATTGACCAGAGCAATAAAGCTGAGCTATCTTGCCAACACCGCCTTCTGAACTTGGCAAATGCTTACACATTGTAAGGAGTGAATAGTCTATTTCACCACTAAGCTAGTGATAAATTAACCGTTCTTTGTTAGAGTAATGACTGTGCAACAGCAGTGTATTGCTCCACCAGGAAAAATTCGTTCTTCCAATTTGTAATGGCATGTATTTCTTGTTATTACAACATGTCACCTTATTTTGTTTTAAGAAAAAATGTTCTCTTTATAGTAATGCATGAAATTTTGGTGTTATAGTGAGAAGCTTGAAAAAATATTATGACAAAACAAGCTGGTATTAAAACCATAAGCTTTCATGCTGTTATAATGACAAAGATACAGTCAGCTCAAGAAAACACATTTAAATTTGAATTTATTACAACTAAATCCTTTTCCTTTTCTTTCTGTCAAATGGTCCTATTATAAAGAGAAATCTCAATTTCTTTCACAGTGGCACCAGCCGTACTATGCTAACCGACCTAAAGTGCAGCCATCTGTCACAAGGCGAGGTGTCTGCAGGTTTGACATAGCCAGAGCTGCTGCTGACACTGCGGGCCGTGATGACAGTATCTTGCCAGACTGCTGCATCGGCTGGCAGATAGGCTGACAAGTGACACAGTGTAGGATTTATCTACCAGGTGGTCCAAGTGACAATTTCATAATAGGACTCAAAGTGTTATTGGGCACTGAGTGCTTTGAGGAGTTTGATTAAACTGCTGCTGGTTCTGTGGTTTGTCCACTGTGTGAAGCAAGTCAAACTTATTTCTCCCTCACAGGTTGCAACAGTCAGTCACTCATCATGTGACTGTGAAACAGCATTTTATTTTTGATGGTATCACTCAGTGAAGTGTGTAGTCTGTTGCTTTTTGTAAAGAATTCAAGAGTTGGATAATTAGTCAAAGATCACAACTTCTTACTTTTAACTTGTTTTAGCACCATATTTTAACACACCAACCTCTGTATAGGCCCCACTGCTGTATGTGGCTCTTCCTGTTCTGTCACTGTGTGTCCTGGTGTTACTCAGGCATGCACATAGTATGTTGTATATGGGTTTGTCGAGGCATTGTGCTAGCCTAATTGTGTTAACGTGGCTCTCTGGTTAGCCCACTGAATCCCCCCTTTAACCTAATTCCCCTCATGATAGCTATCAGCAGAAGCCTGGGATAGTGGCACTGTCTTTATCCACAGCGTTGGGGCGTCTCTCCTAAGAGGATTTGAAATCTCCCACGTAATGCTTGTAAAGCTGTCCAAACAGTGCCTCAAACTGACTCACCCCTCTGAAAAAACCCCAAAACAAAACTCTATATTGACCACTTCTCAGGCATGGAAGTGAAACTATTGTGGTTGTTGTGAGATGAGTGTCTGGCAAAGGGCACAAACTTTCGAGGTCCTTTACTGAAGTGACTTAACATTTTTTTCTTTGATATACAGTGTTAGTTTTCTTTGTACCAGGGTTTTTACTTTTTTCTATAATTTTTTCTATATTCTTTATTTAAAATCAAATACTTTTTTCAGTGGTTATAGCCACATGTAAATGTCTTAAGCCACACACATTTGTTAAAGAAAAAGCTGTCTCTACTGACCAAACTGCTGTGACTTTATGCACATTTTTTTACATTAGTGTCCCATTCTCTTGAATGCATGGTGTGTTACTCTGGAGGTAATCCATCATACACAGATAAAAAGCCACAAACAGACCAGTACAGATTAAGTACTAAATATCACTGTACTGACTGTTTTGTTAAACATGACTTACAAGATTATTTTAAGCTTTGCCACAATTTGAAATAATTCAATTCAAATAATTCAAACTGGGAGATGATTCATTTATTGTTCATTGAATTTCTACTAAATCATACTTTGATGGAAAAATCTTATCATGTTATCTTTTTACAAGTTTCTGTTGTCCAAACTAATGATTCAGAACAAACTAAGTAATAATTAACAAAACAAGTTTTCCTTCATGTCATGCAGAACAGTGTGATTGTCAGAAAAATAATTGGCAACTATTGATCATCATTTAAGTAATTTAAAGCTAAATGTCAAATATCCCCACGTTACGACTTCTCAATTGTAAGATTTTATTACTTTTCTTTGTCCTGTGTGATAAATTGAATATCTGAGATTTTGGACTTATGTCCAAATATTGTTATTAGACCTAGAGTACAGTTTACTCGTTCTTATATCAGTGTGATTATTTTAGATTGGATCCCAGCCTTGTTGCCTAGCTCTTAACAAGAATGGCAAATACTTTTCTTAATTGCTCAACTTAAATGCTTGGACATGGACATGGACATTGAACAGGGAGGGGATCACATGCTTAGACTGTGCTGTGTCACATGATTAGTTACAGACTCTTGGGTTATTTAGTTACATCTCTGTGTTTGTTCAGTTAACAGATATCCTATCTTGTGTAAGGCAAGCAAACAAAACCCTTGTTATGTTACAGAATTACTCAGTAGGGTATTTGTCAATTCAGATCAAGAGAGTGATCTTTTAAGGTAAACCAATACTGACTATAGTGCAAACATTTTACTGACAGATAAATTGATTTTTCAACTAATTCAGCAAAACTGATGTACTCAGTGTACTGTACGCCACCCTTACACAGCCATTGTTGTTCAGAAAGTCTGGAGGGATTTTGCTCCTCAGATAAGGATTGTAATCTGTTATGATCTTAATGGAGACTGTCATTGTGGAGCAGAGCCAGCACTCGTCATGTTTGTCTGCAGTCTCTCACTGCACTGTCCGAGTGATGGACAGACGGGGATCATGAGGACACACACTGGAGTGTGGATGTGTTTGCCAGGACGAAATAGAGCAGTGTTGCATAACGCTGCCTGTTAATTCAGTGTGGCCTGGAAAGAGGAGAGGAGACGGACGGATGGAGGGAGCATGATTTTTAGCTGTCTAATCTGCCACTGAATGGATATTTTTGCACGATAATGCATTTCTTTGCTTGTTGGTGTGTGTGTGTGGGAAAGAAATAGGGACAGAGAGTGTGTTTGCTTTTGTTCACATATGTATGCACTACACAGCTGTACTGAATACTTACAGTAGCTGTAGTTTAACCAGCACAGACCAATGCACCACTGTGAGGTCAGTCTGCTGTCTGCTCCAGCTCTTTTTTTGAAGTCAGCAATCAGGGGAATGGCTTTTGGCTCCCATCCTGCTCAGCAGACATTTTCCTGTGGAACTGTAGGCCTTTATTTGAAACCTGCACAGCACATTTGAAATCACTAATCAACCTTGTAAATCTGACCTCACTTTCAGAGAAATTTCTGTGTTCTAGTGTGCAGCTCTGTGTCATGTGTGCAGATGCACAGAAACCTGTTGACCAGGTTTGTGCAGGAGGGGCTCGGTGGGGGGAAGGACACTGCAGTAATAGTCAATATGGCCATTAATAATACATTTGGTTACCAAGGCACCACCCGCAACAGTGTTTGCCGTCTCCTCATTACTCTCACATCGTCCATCCCTGCTTCACATTCTCTGCTCTCCATAAAGCCCATAAAACCAGTGTTGGCGGTTGACAGTTTTATGTAGATATGAATGTAGATTACTTGTGTAAGTTTCCACTGACTCAGATAAGGTTCATTCACTGGAATCCCCAATTCTCAGTGCAGTAAAAAAGTTCCACTAGACCTTTGGTTGAACCTTGATATTGGGAAAGTTGCATAAAACCACAGCTCAGGGTTGATTCATTTCTGCCACCAAATTCCCCCAACTGCCATCACCACCCACATTTTCTGACAATTTGTAAATCAAATTATTAAAAGAGAATTTCTTAACTATCATCAGATTAACATTACCATGTGGGTGCATTATTTGGCTGATGTGGTTTTTTATGTTTGTGTAAACACACACTATAAATTCACTCTGTCAAGGTTGAGTATTACTACTACTACTATTACTTCTGTTGTTATTTTGTTATTCATTTGTTAGTAATTTTTATTATGAGTTTTCTGAAAAAGGTTTTGTCAACTCTTACTGGGAACTGCGGCTGCTGCCAATGACACGTTTAGTGTCGTGTCCCTTATGACTCTCTTAGCTCCTAAATCTGCAGGGTTTTAGATTGGAGTTCCCTTAGCATTCAGTGCCAGAGAAGTGTGTTTTCAAATGTGACTGGAAAATCAGCCATAATGGTTAAATGCTCCTCCCTAACTGCTCTTCTCAGAGCAGGATGACGCAAGTGTCTTATCTGGTGTTTATAGTGACTTTCTAAGCTGTGGCCTATTTTCTGCGATTAGATCACTTTCTGCTCCCCACTGCTTTTCAGTGAAATACCACAGGATGAATGTGAACTTCTCATAACTTCTTCTTGTCTATCATGTCTCTGCTTGGGTGGCAGAAACAGCCATACAACAGCCTTACATTACTTTTAGGTTTTTATGTCTGTCACATATTCATAATGTTTGTTCATCATGAGACAAAAAAGCAAAAATAAAATATCAGACTTATTTAAAAGACATGTGATAGTTCTCACATTTATTTATTGATGTAGCCTTCCTTTGAATGTTTTCATGTTATTTTCTAGAGCTATGCTATTCTAGTTGTGTGATTATATTTCACATCACTCACTATCACATTTTCCTGCTGAAATAACCAAAAAGAACTCAGCCTCTCTCACACCAATTGATAACCACCTTTGTGAAACTGTTAAGTCTCAGTGAAGCCAGATCACAGAGAGAGAGTCAGGCTAAATTAAACTTTAACATTTTACAAGCATCAGTACTGGCCTGATATGGAAATACCATATAAAATCATTTTAGTTAACAATTTCATCAGAAATTTAACTGTTGTTGTGGTTATTTAGGATCAAAATCTACTTGTGTTGCTGGGGGGAATGTTGATTTTTAGACCAGCCAACTATGGACCTGGCTTGGACATCCTCTCTATTTTTGTATCACTAAGGAGAGCACTATTTTAGGAACCCTTTTACTCTGATATAAAAATGACTAAGAGGCAGTTCCTCTCAAACAGATTTTCCATTCCCCCTTGATTACAGCCAGGATCATCCCCTGGTCTCTTCCCAGGCAGGTGTTACAACAGTGTTTGTGGTAGAAAAGGACTGTGGTGACTCCTTTCTTATCCTCACAGCCTGCTTTTCCAAGACTAACCTTTTCTCTCTCAATGGCCCTGTGAGCCATGAAAATTCAATATCAATATCCATTTTTTTCTCGGCTTTTTCAACCAATCAAGTCAGATTTGATCCGTTATAGAGTAAATTATAGGGACATCTTAGTGGAAAACCAATCCAAGAAAGTAAGGTAAAACAGCACAGCTGATAAGATAGCTGGAAATTGGAATTTAATTCTGCCCTCTTTTTCTGCTGCATTGTTTGATTGCCTGTCACCCTTTTAATCAGGCAGATGCAGTGTTTGTATCTTTGCCAGTTTGGCCTTAATCGTGTGCTGTCATTACTTTTTCTCTGCTTCCTTCTGGAACTTCTGAGACATAATAAAGACAATGAAATTGTATAAATATTCATAGTGCAAACATATGATTTAGATTTAAATGTCCTTGCCTGTTTAATGTATGTTTTTGCTGGATACAGATGTTTTTTTTAAGTAAACTAGTCCTAATTTTACTTCTCTTCTTCTCATAGATTGTTCTCGCAGCAGAGTGAGCCTTCCCTCACACCATGTCCCAGGACAAGAGTGGATACCCTGTTATGGGTGAGACCAACCCACTTCATAACAATGTCTACGGACCCCCTCAGCCAGGTTTCGGCATGCCCCCTCCCAACTACAGCCAAGCTCCAGGGGGACCCTACCCACCAGCAGCCGGCTATGGACAGCCAGGCTTCCCCCAGGCAGGCCCCGGGTTTGCTCCTGGTCCCTACCCTCAGATGCCTTACCCTCAGATGCCCTACCCACAGGGACCCTACCCTCAGGGGCCTTATCAGCATGGACCCGCACAGCCAGGCTTTCCCGGAGACCCAACGGGTGAGTGTTTAACTAAAGATTTGAGGCATTTAAGAATACACTTTCCCTTTCTAGGCCACCTTATTCATTGTACCTCTATGAAAGAGAGCACATTATGTCATTTGAGTCTGCTTATGCTCCATTTTCACCTACCAAAACCAATGTGCTCAGCTAAAGTCCTGTTCATTAATTACTTTTCCAAAACTTTTCTCTTTGCTCCATAAAGCTGTCTCAGGTTTCCATGTGCAAGTTACCAGTTCGGATGGAATTTTCTCTGTAAATGGATTTACACAATAAAGACTTGTGAATACTAGGAGAACTGTGTCAGCACATTTTATTATTGAGCAAAAAAAGCACATTGCTGGCTCCACTTTAGACCAGACTTAACACAGATGACTGGACAATCAATGAGATGATCGATACTACAATTAGAGAGTGCAGAAAACACGACAGACATGTGTCCATTTGTTTAGCCTAGTTTTTTCCCAGTTATTTTTGGGGTTTTTTTTAAACCCTGTTTGTCATCCTCTTATTGTTCACCAGGACCTGCCGGCAGCCCTGGCTACCATGGTGATGGGCCTCCATCTTACTATGATAATGAGGAGTTCACCAACTCTGGCTTTGAGGACAAGACCATCCGACAAGCCTTCATCAGAAAAGTAGGTTAAGGAGTAGGAAAAGAAGCAAAAATATCGTGTAATATAATTTAGTGTGAAATGCCACCAAAGCACAATTTTTCATCTCACCTAAAAATGGCTTCGTTCCTCTTTCCGACCAGGTCTTCATGGTTCTCACAGTGCAGTTGCTGGTCACCTTCTCCTTTGTGGCCGTCTTCACCTTTGTGGATGATGCCAAGTACTTTGTGCGACGTAATCCATGGACATACTATGTGTCCTATGCAGTCTTCTTTGTGGCTCTGATCGTCCTCAGCTGCTGTGGAGACTTCCGCCGCAAGCACCCCTGGAACTTGGTTGCACTGGTAAGAACGTGCCCTGATATCAAATCATAAAAAGTATGGATCACCCATAGCAAAGGTCTGTTAACATAATAAACAGATCCATGCGCTCTGATATGGACAGAATGTGTGTACCATATTATGTTATCATGAAGACTTTTAGACGTAAAATGACTTTAACAAGCTAAAAGGAAAGCTGTAGATCCTTCTGAGAATCTAAGGTAATTTATGTAAGGCAGGGGTGTAGTGGAGGCATGTAAATGAACGTAAAACACTGTTTACCCACATCTCAAATTCTGAAATCGTGTTTACACAGCCATTCCTAAGCCTTTAAGCGGACTTCAAATAAGACATTTGAAGACAGCACCATGGACTCTTCACTGTTTTCTGATGTTTCATTGTTAGTTGCAGCCCTTGCATGTTTGTATTAATAACATGAATCAGTATTTAAGATTTAAGGAGAAAGGAGGAGGAAAGAGGAAAAGCGACATAGAGGCGCCACTACAGCCCTGATGTCAGGCTTGAAGCCAAGACTGCAGTTGGAAGGCTTTTATTGTGAATCAGCTGCAGAAAATATTTTGACATGTCACAGCAGTAATAACACAGGTGTAAATAAAGAAATTAATGATTACTCAATCCATTTAGCTGCTTCAGTTTCAGGGTGCTGGTATAGTGCGTGCTGGCTCACTGTCATACTCTCATGACTCACTGGGACAATAAATAGAGAGTTGATGTTATCAGTAACACCTGTTCTTTTCCTACAACTCAAACTGTCTGCTGTGAAAAATGCCTGTACTTTGGGGTGATTCAATGTTGGTAATCATTCAGTGTTTACATGTGAAATAAAACAAATAAAAACATTTCAGGCAAGTAACACCTAGCTGTTAGATTTGTAGATACTGCCACATTAGCTGAGAAGATGTTTGCAAATATAACTTGTACATTTTATCACTTTATCATTCCCAGTTTGCACCAAGTTGTGCTCAGAAATTGTGCTTGTGTTTAGGTGTACAGACTGCATAAATTTCAGATTTCTTGAAATGCTCTAAGGAGATATATTGTGTTTCAAACCTTAAAGGTGCTAAAGCATTTCCTTTACATGGTTACTTTGAAATTGTCACCTGAATCTAAAACATGTGAAGTGTGTTAATTTGGCTGTGTGTTTTCTGTGTCTTGCAGTCCATCCTGACTCTCAGCCTCTCCTACATGGTGGGCATGATCGCCAGCTTCTATGACACAGAGACCGTCATCATGGCCGTGGGCATCACTGCAGTGGTCTGCTTCACTGTCGTCCTCTTCTCACTACAGGTTGGCACACATAAACAGCTGCTTGAATAAATGTTTTTAAATGTTTACACACACACACAGACAAATATTGTCCCCCTGGTTCTTTGTTATTTGAGTTGTTAAGGAAGCAAAAGTGAGAATTTTCTCTGAACCCACACACTGCCCACTGATGGCACGCTCTTACACAGGAATACTGTCATCTTAGAAGTATAGCCGCTTGTTGAACCTCTGGAGTCTTGAGATTATCTCTGAATACACTGAGCATGTTTTATTTTCAGTAGCAACTTTATTTATAGACTATTATATATTATAGTTTCATTTCTTACAAGTTTCTGCTGTGTGTATAAATGGTGAAGCAGTATTTTCAAACTGCAACTGTTCTTTGTTTATATCTGCCTGTGTCATTTTTCTTATATTTTGGATTGTTTGTTGTTTGGTCAAAATGACAAAAGAGAGAAGTCAGATTGTTAACTGAGTTTGTGCTGAAAAAAAAAAACAGGATACAATGCATGTGGGTTCTATGAATACATAGAGAGTTGGCAATACTGAGCCAAAAACAACCTGGACAGGGGTTTAAAACATGAAACATTCAAATGACAAGCTTTGTGTGTTAAATGAATTATCAAGAAAGCATTTGAATTACATTTCTGTAAGTCCTTGAAGCAGTGAGTCTAATGTCTTAACACAGCTAATATTTTCCAACCTTTTGTCTTTTCTTTTTTCACTACAGAGCAAATATGACTTCACTTCATGTCGGGGTGTGCTGTTTGTGTGCCTGATCGTGCTGTTGCTCTTCTCCATCCTCTGCATCTTCATCCGCCACAGGATCCTGCACATTGTCTATGCCTCACTGGGCGCACTGCTCTTCACCTGCGTAAGTTTCACAATCATAGAGTGTCCTTGGAAAATGGCACCTTTTTTTCCATGAATAATTTCAAAGGCTGTTACCTCTATTCAGTGTTTGCCGTTATGTTGAAATTTTCACTTTCAGTGCAACAGTAATGATCCCTTAGAGGTCATTACGTGAGCAAGGGCGGTTCATTTCACCAAAGGTCTAAGCTGTGAGTTAATTATCTAGTGGGTAATATGATATTTGTGGAGTAATGGTGTCCATTCATCTGGATACAGTTACTAGACGGTCGTCATCATTGGCATACAGATGTTTTCCACCTTCCAGTGAACTTTATTCTGCTGAAAACGGGATAATTGCATCTGCAGAATGTTAAAGAGTAAAGCATAAACCGGGTAGGAAAAACATGAGGAAAGTGGGACACAAACTTTGTTATTACGATCTAAATATATGACCATGCATCATGAGAGCCAAACTCAACCAAAATGGCCATTCAAACACTATGAACATTTTTTTTTAAATAGAGGGTAAAATAAGTGTTTTGGGCCAACAGAAGAGGGAGACGACTCTAAGAAGAGTAGAATTCAGTCAGATGAACAACAGAGGAGAAGATGTAATAGGACCCTTGAAGCCTAGCAACACAAATGGCTCTACTGGCCTTTAATACACTAGTGCTAAAAGGGTATGGACATAAAGGATTGAGACGATAGATGGTGTGTGACAAAGTTGAGAGTGAAAGGAAAAGCCAAGAAAACATGATAAGATGGTGTTCCCAACACTATCCATTGTGGCACCCATGTTGTCACAAAGCCTAAGTGGGTGTTGACACTGAAAACAGCCCTGCATTGGTGTTGCTTCAGGTTCCTGTGAAAGGAGGAAATATGATAGAGAAAGTCATTAATCATTATGAAAATTGAGCCGCTTAAAGGTATTTGAGACATATCTACAACCCCAATTCCAAAAAAGTTGGAAGGCTGTGTAAAGCATAAGTAAAACAGAAGGCAATCATTTGCAAATAAACTGTTTTTACTGACAATAGTTTCACAAGTGTCCCTGAGCCCATGTAGTAATATCCTTTATACAACCTTGTGTTTGACAAAGTAGTGAACCTTGCCCCATCCATGCTTGTCACCGACTGAGTCTTTCCGGGATGTCCCACAGTGGGGAAATTTGTAAATTTCCCCACTTTGGGACGAATAAAGGTTTATCTTATCTTATCTTTCATACTCAATCATGATACTATCACTTGTTACCAGTTAACCTTTCGGCGTATGGCCTTAGTTTATGACAATATATGGATGTATTTGGTGGATGTCTCCATCGGAAATGACAGCTGATAAATTACATTTTCAGGTTATTCATCTTAGATCCCAAGTCTAGGAGTCTCTTGAAATGACTAATGCCGTCTCTGTTTGTTCTCTGCAGTTCTTGGCTGTGGACACTCAGCTTCTCCTGGGCAACAAGAAGCTGGCCCTGAGTCCAGAGGAGTACATTTTTGCTGCTCTCAACCTCTACACTGACATCATCAACATTTTCCTCTACATCCTGGCTATCGTGGGACGCTCCCGTGAATGAGGCTGCACATTAAAGACAACAGGAGGGAGATAGAGAATGCCTCCCTTTATTGTCAAATGTTGCTAACATGCCCTTTTCTCTCTAACTCCTTTAACTTTTTCTTCCCTTTTTTTCACATGATGCTCGTCATTTTCTCTCTTATCACACACACAATTCTGTTTTTTAAACAGGTAATTGGGCTGTGGAGGAGATACAGCCTGTCATAAAATGCAGCTGAGAAGGACACTCTTACTGTATTTAACACAAACCTTGCCATTAATTACAGAACGTAATGATCTGTCTTTTCCTCAGTTTTGACCACTCTGCTTGCTGTCTCTGTCCTCTGCTTCTACTAACACAGATGGCAACATAATGTCTACATTACCTACCGCCCAACTTCCAGTTTGGCTCGGCACATGCAGTATAAAACATGTTATCCTGTGGGTGCTTGGCACTTGCTGCAGTCTTGCCTTGCTGCAGAGATTAAACAGAAAAAAAAAGGGGAAGGTATCAGTAGTGCTTAATATTGATGTAAACCAGCTTTGCCTGAAGAGAAGAAGGTAGTGCTAGAAATACCCACCTCCTTCAATCTGTTTGTTTCCCAAACTTCTCTCCCCCTTTCAGCCTGCTGGTGTAAAGTAACTGCATGGCAACATTGGAAACACAACTAAAGATGTGATATGATTCCTTAGAACTACCAGAGGAAAACCTCTAGCTTGCTTCTCACAGCTGTAAATAATTAAGTGTGTTACTGTATATGATGCCAATATCCCCCACTGCCCCCTGAAAGGCATGCTGGAGTGATTCATATGGATGTGTTGCTTTTTGGGAATAATATGCTCTGACATCAGAACTTTGCGTACCCAGTATAGTAACTAAAAACATTTAATGGCAAAAGATTGAAGATCAATGTTGGATGTATATGTCTGACATGAACATTAATTAATATTTATAAACTATATATTCTTACGGAATATCTTTTCACAAGGAAGAAACATTTTGTTCTGAAATTATGATTTTAAAGCTGAGATGTCTCCTTACTTTTTTCCTTTTTTTCTCCTCTTTACTGTCCTCACTAATTTCCTTTCATCTGGTCATTAACGTGAAGTTAGGATTTAGTGCTGTATTTATTTTTTCTCATTAGAATTAATGTGGAATTTTGTTGATTTACTGGAATTTCTGACCACTTTTATACCAAGCTGAGCCAAGTTTCAGAATTTCTGGATTCTTTGACTCCAGACTTGAAGGAAATGGCACTCATAACTTATCTATTTATTGAACTTGATGTAGATAACAGGGTTGCTTTGAAGTGGCTATATGCTGGTGTTGAGGAAAACAAACTCAGACTGTTGTTTGGAAAGTTGCAATGACTTTATTATTTAAGTTGAAACCATAAAATTATACTTTAAATTATACTGTTATACTCTTACTCTACAGTGAAACATGCTAAAGGAATCAACATGCACTGGAAGCCAAAATTCTACTACACACAAACACTCAACTTGAAGTACATATTTAACATGAACAGCATTTTTTATTGTGTAACTTCTGTTTTGATTTTTCACCTCTTGCATGACCCTCTCCATCATTTGCATGTGCTGATAATGCACACTGTACAGGTATTCCTGTTTTGGAGAGACACAGTGTTGTTTGGCAGCCCTGTTAGACTTTTTTTTTAACTTTTGTGTTTGTACCTAACTAACGTGTATGTGTATATAGAACTCCTTAGTGGTTTGGTGTGTATAGATGAAGTAATTTTGGGGCTTTGTAGGTCTGTTTGCATTGTATATTTGCATTAAATCAAAGTGGAACCGCATTCCTCTACACTGCTGTTCGCTTTTCATTAAAACTGATACGATGTCAATGTGTTGAACTTTGTGTGTTCATTTACATTTCAAGTATTTGACAGGTACAACACAAACATTGCTTGTCAGCCAAAGAGCTGAGACTTTACTCTTCAGTTATAAACTGTAAACAGTTATGGAATCCTTATTAAGCTTTTGATGTTGTATGTTTATGTTATTGTTTTTAAAAATCTTCAATCAGTATTGCCATTGACCTAAAATTGAATAGTAGATACCTTGTTGCATATTAGGAGCAAATTTTGATTTAAAAGATAAAATGCCATCAACATACAATACTATCAAATTAACACCATGATCAAGATGACAAGTCGATATTAATAAGTGTTTTATGTGTACAAATAAAAATAAACATATCAAAATATATGAATTACATATAAACTTAACCCCGTGTTATCATTAGCCAAATCATTGTTTATAAAATATTTGTAGACAAAAGCAGGGATTGATTTTCTTCCAGCCACTGGCAACAGCAAGTCTATGTCACTGTTTGATTTCCAAACATAACTTTTATGATAAAATATAAACACTGTAAATACATAACTATACTAGTGTTATTGTGGCGCATGCGCACATTTGATAAATGTCTGGCGCCGGTCGTTGTTACGTCCCTTCAGTTAAAGGAAAAAGTGGCTATTTCATCCATCTGAAGAAGGCTCCTTTGGCTGGATAAACATGAGCGAATCTGCAGGTTAGAAGTTGTAAATTTACGATAAACTATACGTCAGTATTGTAGCTACATAAATCTTTAGGTTACAGTTACAGCGTAAATGACGAGTTCAGTTGTTGTTGGCTAACCATTAGCTAACACTTTTAAAATGGTGGCTAAATGTTCAATGTCTTCCTTTATAGCTGGCTAATCACTCAAATATGACTGTTAATTAGGTGTTATGTACCCGTCATTTAATTTTGAAAAGTAATTGATATTAACTAAACGAGTAACTTGAAAGTGTTTTTTACTGTTAGCTAAAAACATTAGCTAGCTACCGTTACATTTCAGTGGAGATTGTCAGTCAGTTATAAAAGGTGTGGATACTGAAAAAACCTGAAATAGCTTTATAGTTTTGGCAGAAAGCTTGTAAATTAACTTCAATCCACCTAACTCTTTATTATTTAGCTAATTAGCGCAACTTGAAGATCCATATTTGACCCCTTTAGCTGGCTAGCACTTGCTGGTTGGCACAGTGGAATAAGATTGGAACTTATCTAACATTTATTTCTATGTGTGTGACAGGATTCAACTTGGAGGATTTGATTAATGTTACACCACTGAAAGGAGGTAAACTAGTCAAAGTTGCATAAAGTATAAGTGAATCTTGAAACCCCCCAAAACAAGTGTGACATTTATTTTCATCCCCGGCACTCAGGTGGAGATATGCAGGAGCTCAAAGTTGGACAGGTGACGAGCAAATTAAGGAGGCTGCAACAAGGTAGAGTTTTAAATTACTAGTAAATCAGATAGTTTGAACTGTCATGTGCACATTGTAGTTTAGAGAAAAGTTGGTTCAAATTAAAAGTATCAGCCTATTCAGACCCAATGGCATCATCTAAATTTGTTTTCCAAGAGAAAGCTGCCGTTTATTTGTAAATATTAAAATACTTACTTAAAGCTTGATTTTATATTAGCACAGTGTCCCATTCGGATAATTGTACTTTTTGTATTGTATTTTTATTGTAATTTTCAATCTACTGTAAAACGTTTCGGTAAAGCAAAAAGCGCGAGTGAAGACGGAGAAGTCACCGTCGCGTACTTCCGTCTTCGTGTCGAACTGCGCGCTCTTGCTGCGCAGGTCTTGGACAAATGGACGGTTTGCGCATTATTTAGCGTCATATTAGGATTATTCGTCTAATGAGTATGAATCATTCATGATTAAATTCTAAAAGTGTAATTATAATCACCGGTTCGTCATTTGTACAAGCCAGCACCATTTTCAACTTGGCCAGACCAGGATGTGACGTAAACATCTTGACATTTCAAGTTTGTATTTGTGAAGCTACACTTCCGCTTCCGCTGGTAAGTCGGACAATCTTTTTCTTTAATTACATCAAAAGTAGTCAGAAAATGACCACTTCTACCACGTGTATCTTGCCCTAAAGACATAAACTGCTCGTATAATTTAAAAACGCTTCAACACGGTGGTCTGAGATCGATAGAAAGCTTTGTGAATGTGCACCAATGAGAAAGCAGGATGTGCTGACCATATGCAAATGAACACGTGTTTCCTTTAGGTTTTAACAAAAATAATGAGATATATAACAAAACCATTATAGATTAACACATTAAGGATGCGAGTTATAGCAGAACACATTAAACTACATGTAACAAGCCAAACACAGCCACAGGAACTTTAAACCATGAGTAATGCAGCTGTGTGTACTGATGATAGCAGCTCTGACGACTGGTAATCAGTATCGTCAGTGAGGTACATCCTTACCTGTTACTCCATCCGTGGAGTATCAGAACATGATGAGTGGAGACTTATGAGATATGATTAATATCTCCGTCTTGTAGGGAACAGCAACACCCTACAAGATCCATTCTGATACCCAGTGTGAAAGTTAACATGAGAAGTTAAAATAGGAAAGTGAGAAGGCTGATTTGTTTCTTGAAGTTTAATTTAAATCTGTAGTACAGGCAGCAGTATGAAGGTTAATCACTAAGAAGATATATATCTAACACTGCATGAATACATTCTTGAACATAATGATCACAAAACTGTTCAACTATGTTTTAGTTACACCCTGTTTTATTTCAGGTAAAAGGGTCCTTGAAGAAGAAATTAAGGAGCTCAAATCAGTCAGTGACTCTTTGCAGAAAGATCTGAAAGCTCGTAAGATGCCAAATCACAAATAATTTGATTTTATCCACATGCAATATACTTATTGTATATACTGTATGTAGCTGTTGCTCACATGCAGTAGTAGTAACTACATTGTGTGTGTGTGTGTGTGTGTGTATTATTTGCCATATGTACTGTGTTATGTTATTAGTATACATTGTCACCAGGCAGTGTTGATGTTTTTACAGTACAAACTGAAGCTTACCAAGTGGAAGTAATCCATAAAGAAAAAGAAGGTACACACAAACAGTTGTACTATGTAATTATCTATTTGTCATCTCTTGTAAATATAGACCTAAAAATAAGCTGATGAGCAGTAATTACTGTAACTGTGATGTTTTTCTCCAGAGTTGTGCAGGAAGTTGCAGTTCCAGTGTGAGGAGTCTGAACAGGACTGTACCAGGTGAGCTGCACACTAACCAGATAAAGAGCTGTAAGGAATGTGTTTCAATGTGTTTCAATTTTGATCTATAAACATCAATCATGTGTTTGTGATGTGTAACACTAGATGGCAGCAGATCCTTTGATAAATTCTCAGGCTTCAAATCTTCCCTGTATGTCTTTAGATCTGTTTCATACCTTTTTTTTTGTGTTTGTTTTTGCAGTCCTGTCCAGTCCTGCCAATTTTTACTATCTTCAGTAATTTGTTTGTACTTGTATTAAGGCCTTTTTAATGTCTTAATGTCCTATTTATATAATGATGTAATTTTGAAACTTTTAAAATAAGGTACCTTTTTAATGATATTTCTTATCCAGTGACATATATTGGCTAAAGCTAGCTTTGACAAGATTAATTTAAGATATTAAAATAGGATGTTTGAGTTTCTTACTCTACATGATATTGAATGTGCAGTTTTTGTAAAGCCCTAAAGACCATTTTGTTGTTTTAGCATCAAGGCTAATGAGTGTCTGATTCAACCATTAATTTGTTGGTTGCAGAAAAAAACAGTTCTGTCATTTAAAAACTTTTTTTTTGGAAGTTTGACACCTCTGTCAACTGTGGTATTCACTTTTTTAGTTTTATGATCTTAGTATACATTACATTATTTCCTGGAGAATCATTGTTGTTGGTCATTGTTTTCTGTATATAGGATGAAATATCACAATATGAGGGATATGTTACAGACATTTGTTGTAATCATTGAACAACACATCAAAGTTGTCAATTGATGATCGTTATTTAATAAATGAACAATTTTCAAGTCTTCTGCACACACAGGAAAACTTGGTGAAAAATTGGCACTGGGGAAATTTCTAGATTTTTAGATATGTTTATATCTTATACAGAGTGATGGTGATAAATTGTGTGTCTTTGCAGGCAGTTAAAGCAGAACAAGAAGAGTGATGAACTGCTGGACCAGTACAGATGTGAAATTCAGGAATTCAAGCTTAAACACCGGAAGCAGCGGTACCTAATAATGATATTAGTGATATATTGCATTAATAAAATTATGCTTATTGAGCAACCTTGTAAATGTCATACATTTCCTAAAGTCAGCCTTGTTTTTGCAGTATGAAGTTCGAAAACCAACTTCATTATCTGATAGAGCAACATAAGAATCTGCACACTGTCTTTGTAAGTTTGTCTATTTTATATAAAAATGAGTGGGAGTCCACATCTCTAAAGTAGAATGATAGAAATGTTACTTGCTGATATTGTTAATGAGTGTTGTCCTTCAAATTGTCACATAGACTCCAGAAAGGCTCCCAGATGAAATACAGAGTGCTGAGAGTACAAAAAGTCAGCTGTTATCAGCTGGTAAGTATCCTCTTATGATTTATCCATATTCTTCTGCAAGCTCACATGTAGTAAAACATTTATTTTTGTTCATGCATGAAAATAGTGTTTGTTTTCCATTTCCATTTGATCATGTCTTGTTCTTGCAGAACAAATGAAGTTTGCTCAGCTGCAGCGCCTCAGCGAGGGCTGGAAGAGGTGAAGAAACAGAATCAGCCAACTTTACCTGAATTTTAGTCACAACTTGCCTATTTACACCAGTGACATCCCAGTAAAATGTTTGTCTACCAAATTCTGATTATTCTAGCTTTGTTATCCACTTTGTTGCTGGAATTTATACCAAATTTGATGTATTTATAAAAACTGAAATATTTTACAATGTACTGTGTAAATATTTTACAATGGCTGGTCAGTGTTGGTAGTGGTATCCTGTTTGATACTATGTTAATCTTACTTTACTTTTGTGTATTGATACAATATATATGTTCATTTATTTAAAAATATAAAGTTATTTAAGTGTTGTGACATTGTTGTCAAATGGGTTTTATTTTATAAATCTTACAGAGCCTATAAATGACAACAGTACAAACATTCACTACAGTTTACACTGTAAAAACACACAGTACGTATGTGTACACAACCACATTGAACTTTAGCTTAAAAGAGATTTAATAAAAGACTTGCAGTATTTCAAATACAATGTAATACTATCTCAGGTTTTTAAAAAAGGAAATATGACCCTGTACAACTAATTTCCCCCTAATTCATGACAATTAATTTTTACAGCCAAGACCACATACTTACAATTTAAAAATAAACACAATGCACTTATACTATACTGATAGTACAGTGAAGGTGATCATAATCTAATGTGTTGCTTAGAATATCACCAAGCCCTTTTATTTAAATATGTACAATACATCCCATAAAGAAAACAGTAACACCTGACATAAAAGATCCTCTTTTGATCAATCTTTTGATGTACTGTACAAAAACACTAAGCAGTTTGATGCCCTGCCGAGCTCTCAGGCAGCCTGGGAACTGTACCATATAACAAATCTTTGGTTTAATAGTGTTTACAGACCAACAAAGGAGTTAAGAATCCTGTGTAGGGCGTAGGTCCAAGTTAGGTGACTTATGGAAGAAGGCATGGCGCTGCTCCAGTACTGCAAACTGTAGCCATCCTTTTTCACTTTTTAAAAACTGATTCAGGGCAACTGTAAATGCTTTACATTTTTATTTATATTACATAAGACAAAGACTAGTAAACATTTGTTTTAATTTCCACTACTCTAACCATGAAAGCTTGGAGGTCCCCTCTGTAAATGGTTATTTGACATCTTCAACCCTGAGAAGTCGCTCCACACCTTGATAGAAAAGTACATAACTCTTGAGAGGCCAAAGTACAGCTTCTACTTTCTATTG
Organism: Holacanthus passer; assembly: GCA_025331565.1. Lineage (NCBI taxonomy): Eukaryota > Metazoa > Chordata > Actinopteri > Pomacanthidae > Holacanthus > Holacanthus passer. The sequence continues at coordinate 5,089,584 of JAFREQ010000002.1, read as the reverse complement.
CAACTCTGCTGCTGCTGCTGCCTCAACATTAGAATTAGACATTAAATAACACATTTTCTCATCTTCTAATTCAGATTTTGCCTTTCGCTTTTCTCTGTTAATCTCACAGACCCGCCCTTAAACTTTCACACTTCGTCTCATTCTATTCCTCATCTTCATATTCTCATTTTTGTTTTCTGCTCTGGGTGTATAACAGTCTAGCTCTGGTAATGCCCTTGGTGGGCTGTTGGCACACAGTGGATCCACAAAGACACTTTCTCCCATTCAGTTTCAGACAAGTCCCAGCTACACAAAGGCTGAATCCAAATGTCAGGACTTGACTGCTTTTGCAGACTTTGCGAAGCCCACAATTCATCCATTCACTCAGGGCCTCGAGCAGACTTCCTGCAGACTTCCAGAGAGTCCACCACATCATTATGCAATAATATGTAGAAGCATAGGTTATAGAGGTATGCATTTTATTATTGTAGTCTTTAGGTTTGTCTATCAGCACTTTGCATAGGCTTGCAGTCTCACACCCTCGCAGACTTGACGTGATGACGGTGAACATGTCACAGTATGTATGACTAAAGTCCATGAGGGCTCAGTCTGCAAGTCCAGAGGGTGGACATTTGGATTCAGCCAGACACTTGAAGAAACACACATCACTGGTACTATACACGTGCAGTCATATACCACCATGTTTTATAACTGGCACGTATCTATTTGCTTTCCCTCAGGTGCAGCATGTACCGTCTTTCTCTTATCCTCTCTAACGCCCTCGGTCACGTTCATACAAGCTCATTTATAGGTAAGCTGCCCTACCTTTTTTCTGTTTGGTGAAACATTAGCCCATGAAAACAGTATGCAAGCAGAGTCACTCTTCTTTCTCTCAGTCACCATATAAGGTAAAAGTAGTACCAGGTCTTGGCAAACAGGCACATTCCAAACTCAATGACTTTAGTTTGTTTTCAGCATTTTTATATATTGTCTTTTCAAGTTTTATAACTAGCCACAGAGGTACTTCGATAGTGTCGTTGGCACATACAGGCAATGGGTCTTTTTGATCATCTTGCATAAATAGTTTCCACATAAAAGGTCACTCCTCCATCTTTTCCGTTAGCCCAGGTTGTTCCCCATCTGTTAACAGAACAACAGGGATAACAGTGAATACAACAAAGTATGAACCTTCCTTCTTCTCCTTACTACTGTCAGTATTATAAATAAAATAACAACAACTTACATTTAAACAAACAGCATCCTTATTTCTGTAATTATGTAGACCATGTTTCAAACGGACTTAACAAATTCTAGTTGGTTCTAAAATTGTAATATATAAACATGAGTGTTTTAACTCACATTTAGATATTATGAAATTATCTGATGATTTTCATAGCTCAGAAAGCTGCGAAGTTGCGACATTTTACTCATAACTGAACTCCGTACTACTAACACTGTCACTTTATACTGCTGCATCTGATCAACTCAAACAATGTAGGATTTGGTCTTTATATTATAAACAGTTTTTTGTAATGTGATTTAAACTAAACCTCTGATTCCACTAATACATGTCTTTACTACTTTTATTGTTTACACCCAACACTACTTTTGCTTTTGTTAATATCTCTTTCCCATCCATGCTGCAAACATCATCCTTGCAGTGACAGATTACCTCAAAGCGGCTGTAGACCTTCTTCTCCTTCCTCAAACTCTCTATCCTCTTCAGCAGTCCCTCCCGCTCCAGGTTGTTGCCCTGTGGCCACAGAAATCGATTCCTCTTTAGGGAGCCCTGTCTTTCCAGCCCCTTGTCCCCACCATCGCTGTCTCCTCCTGTTTCTTCTCGCTCCAGTCGGTTCTTCTGGCTGTTGGCTGAAATCTGCTCTAGAATGACTTTGGTGTCGTCTCGTAGGTTGCTACTGAACAGAACAGAGCCGCCCGGGGCCTGGTATCGAGATGGACCTGATAAGCCAGTTGATGTCTTGTGATTTGTTGTCGTTTGATCCGTTGTGGTAGATACTGTATCTTTAGCTGATGAAACCATCGTGCTCATGCCCCTATCATCTCCTGAAGATTTCTTTTCTTTATCCTTGGGCCCGAGGAATCCCTTTAGCCTCTGAGTCTGCTTCTTTAAGAATTCAAGTGTCTTACCCTCACTCTTTCCCTCGCCAAGTGTGTTGATGGATGTATTAGATCCCATAACTTTTTGCAGTCCCTCCTTTGATTCATCACGTGGCATAGTGGAAGAACTATGAGAGCGGCTCTTTTTCAGTTCACTCTTCTCTGCATCTGTAGCATCTGTGGTCAGAATCTCCTCACCACAGGAGATGCGGCGAGGATTCAGTGCTTTGAGCTTCAATGGATCCCTCCTGAAGATTTTAGGTGAAGGAAGGGGCTTCAGCGACTTGAATATATCCTTCTTTTGACCCTCTGACGCGTTCTCCTCTTTATGAGGTTGAGTTGTCTCTGAAGGCTTCAGGTAGCTCGCAGAAGGCTTGGAAGAGCTTATGGGTGGTTTTGAAGAACTAATTGAAGGTCTGCGAGTCAGCTCTGCCAGTTTTGCAGAGATGTCAGGCTTCTTTGGTTCACTTTCTGCTGAACTTACAGAGATAGTTCGGATCTTTGGAGTCGTCACAGGGTTTAGGGGAGGTTTATCAGAAAGGTCTGGCTTCTTTTCAGCAGGCTCTGGGACTTTTAGCGATGACTCTGTCTCCATCTTTGAGGCTTTTCTCTTGGCAGCCAGATCTTTGAAATACTGCAGTCGACTGGCTGGGTCATTCATGTTCAGAGATGTTGTGACTTCAGATTTCTCGACAGTCGGTGCTGTCTTTACCTCTTCGTTAGTTTTCTGAGGCTCCTCTTTTTCTTTACTCTCATCTTTCAATTGCATTTCCTTTTTCTCTTGCTCTTTCTCCTCTTTTTCTTCTATCTCCTTCTCCTTTTGTTTCTCCTTATCTTTTTCCTCAGCCTTCTTTCTCCACTCAAAAGGCTCACGAGACAATGACCTCCTCTTCTCAAGGATCTGGGCCACAATTGAGGAAGTGCGTATTGTGTCTAACTGCTCGTCTTCCTCTGACGCTGGTTTTAGGCCCAGGCTACCACTGTGCATCTCTGCCTTGGAAGATGAGAAAATAAGCGAGGAACGCAGACGAGAACTACGTTGAAGGAGTGGGTTAATACGTGAGCGGAATGATTCATGTTTGGACAGGAAGAGCTCTGGAGCCTCTTTCGCCTCGACATCCACACCCACCTCCCTTGATGCACCCCTCTCTGTCTCACTCTCCATTTCCTTCACCACATCTCTCACTTTTTTCTCCAGTACAAATGGCTTTGAGTCACTGACTGACGGAAGCAGGTCCTTGGCTGTTGTTGGGGCAGAGTCTTTACTGGTGCTCTCAAGTAAGGTGGGCTTTCCAAAGCGTGGTCTCAGGACATCTGGTCTTGGTTTGGCGGGAACATTCGGTGGCTCCTTTATTCCAAAACGGGGTGCTGAACTTTCACTGGCAGTTGGTTGCTGAGATGGTGGAGGATCTTCAAATGTATCAGGCCCCATAGGTTGAGCCAGACCATCTTCTCCACCGTCCTCGTAAGTGCTGAGATAGGAGTGGATTCTCCAACTCCTCAGGCCTTGCTTAGCATCTGCATCTTCATCATGCACTTGATCAGATTGCTTGGGAAAGTATTTCTTCTCTGGTGGGTGGGGCTGCGTGGGCGAGCTCTGACAGGCATATGCCTGACCTATGCTTGGCCTCTTATGGGCAGAACCTCCTCCATACCTCCCAGCTACTGGAGGTCCCTGGTTCCCCTCAGGTCCTCTTAAGTCCTCAGATGAAAAGTAGTCTCGGGCAAAGCTTCCAGGTGGAGGCTCCTGATCTGAGCGAAAGCTTGACTCTGAATACTGGTCAATGGAGAGGTGTGGAGGACGACCTCGAAGTCTGTCGTAATGTCCGTGGCCAGAACCCGACCCAGGATCTTCATTGTAGTAATGGCTAGTTTGGGTCTGCTCCCTGTAAAGAAAATGCAGTGGTTTTTAATTGTTTGGTTGTTATGTGTAAAGACGTGCTCACAAAAGATGCTGATTCATGTGATGATTCTAAATACTTCAGATTCTAAACTGTTGTAGGTATTAAAGGGTTAATTACCTGTGGAAGTCTGTCTCATCCAGATTATTCATGACTCTGTGTCTCATGTATTGCCTTGAAGATGTGTAGTTTTCCTGGGTTCCCTCTGCATAGCTGTGCCTCTTGAAGGCACTGGAACTCATCTCCATCTGCCTGGAGACTATAGACCTTCCCTGCTCCAGGAATGACTGCTGCAGACGAAACTGTTGCTGGGAATACTTCCCAATTGTAATTCCTGCCCCAGGTTCAACAGTGTGACGAAATGGGTCATTCCTCCGGAAAGGAAGTGCAAGATTGCGCTCAGAGTCTCCATAGGGGAAGGCAGAAGGAATCTCAGGCTGCCTGCGATAACCTATGGGGTTACGCAAAGACTGGGTCCTCTTCAAACCGAACTGGCTGCTAAAATAACTGCTGGTGCTGCTCGTGTCAGAGAGAGCAAGTGCTGTATCAGATGGATCAATGACTAGAGGCTCTGACTGAGCAAAGAGAATCCGAAACTCTTCATCAAAGGTGGCGACCAGCTCCCCGAGGAAGAGGTGGGCTATGCAGCGGTGGATCTTCTCATAGGACCACATGAAACTATAGCAAAAAAAAAAGAACAGTGCTTTATATTATGTGTTATAGTACTTGCATTTACAGAATGAATAGAAAGGAGTCCTGGCAATTTAAAATCAAATGACTTACCTGTAGTTGCCACTGAGAACAGCTCTGCAGTCAGCCAGTAAGAAACGATCTTTCATCTGCCCCTTAAATGATTTCCCCGTCCGGGAATAATAGGTTATTCCTCCCACAGTCCTGACACGCATCATCTGTAAAACAAAAATTCAATTATGCTCTGGACACATGGAAGCCTTAGTGAAAATGATGGGTTATAAATAATCAATGCAATTAACACAATAAATGCACCGGAATAGCCAACTATTAGTCCAGTTTTTTGAGGAAATGTAATGAAAAGGCAAACTCACTGGGATTAGATCCAAGTTGACTTTGCAGTTAATGACCATAGAGACAAAGTGATGGGTTTCCTGCTCATCCAGTAGAATGTAAACAGGAACGTGGCGTGCTGCTGCGTCCAAGAGGTCGGCAAAAATATCTACATCTGTGAACGTGTCCATCACCACAGCAATCACCTGAAAAAGAAGAGCAAACACAAGAAAACTAGTCAAGGTTTGTTCAGTATATCATGGTATTTGTTAGTCTAGTTTTATAATTATTTTGTAGCAGCCCTGATTCTGTTGGTTAAATGTGTAGGTGAATTAAAAGCACCGAAACATATATAGAATTTGAAGGCACTTTGGCAGTGGCAGTTGTATGGCATGGCAACATCGTGCATAGATTAAAAAAAAAAAAATTCCAAAAAAGGAAATGTTTATGGTACTTTTGATGGGATTGTGAAAAGGTTTCTCCTGAAAGTGTGAAAATTAAGTTGGATGTTAAGACTAATTTATTTACTGTAGATAGTGTGAAATTTAATATTTCAAATTAAATGCTGAATTTAAAATACTGAAAAGAGTGTGCACGTCACAATGAAAATGTAAATTTAATCACACTCAGTTTATCAGCAATATAATGTAGGTGACTCTACTAAATTTAGTTAACAAACATGGTATAGAAAGTTTAATGACTCTTGTCTCATAGAACCTGTCTGTCTTCTCTGTGCATGTTCAAACACCTACTTTATGTTTTATGACCCTACTGAGTCACTTAGAGAGTTTGTCACACTTAAAGAGACAACCACGTACTCTCTGAACGCACAGACAGAAAAGGAGGACAGACAAGGCCCACCACTAAACAGGTTTGACCACTTGTGGCATTTGGCATCTACATGTGCTAATTAGATTTTTAATATAGTCAAAGTTAGTAAGAAATTCATCTGGAAGGGAGTGGTGGCAACGTTGGCAGTGGCCAAAAATGTAAAAATGTAAGATTAAACTAACAATGAGATAGCATAACCCACACACACCTGTCGCTGGCAGCCCTTTATCTCAACTTGTTTTTCTTTTTTGTTTGGTTGGTTTTTGAAGAGACAGGGTTTGATTTGTATAGTAGATACTGATTATAGGTGTTTCTCATCTATCTACTTTGCATTGTATATGCATGGAACCAAAAACATATATAGCATATTTGTAAATGTACACACTGAATACATGTGAATTTATGAATGCGGAATGCCTTGATCTCAACTTCAGATGGAATTGTTTCTCAGAAATACCTGCTGAAAGCAAACCGGATATGCAACTCATCTCCATGTTTCCTGTCCTTCCCTTTTACTTACTTGGCGTGCATTCTTGATGAGTCTCCTGGCCTGCTCCTTGATGCTTGGCATGTCTGGGTCAGAGGGGTTGACCAGGGTGGTGACCTCTGTGGGCCCCATGAAGCTGTGCTGTGGCAGCGGCCAGCCCAGATCCAGCCCTGGGGCAGCCAGGTCTGACTGCACCGGCCAGTAGGTGTCAGAGGAGCCATCAGCCTCCTGACCTCCCTCATGGTATGTCAGCTCTGGGATGCTGGTGGTCCGGTTCGGTGTCTGGATTGTGGACTTGATGAAGTCAATTTCCGACTGCCCCAGAAAACTGACCACATCTGCATTCTGGAGGAACTCATAGTAGCCCTGGTGTGACAGGAGATACACCAAAATCAATACATCATAAAACCACTGGATACTTCTTTTTGGAGTATTTAAAATCCATATTCATTTGATACACACAAGTAGATAACTGTAGTGTTACCTGTACGTCATTTTCTATCAGAGCATCAATAGCTAGACGGTACTCCTCACGGTAATGTGGGGGCAGGTAGTTTGGGTCAAGGGGGTTTTCACCAATTGATGAACTCTGAGATCGGTGTGCCATGGTTGGAGAGAGATGTGGGGGTCAAAGGTCAGGGGTGAGGGGAGGTAAGGGAGGAGGATTATGAACCTGTGCAGAAAAAATAGAAAGAAAAGATCAGCAAATGATGATGGAAAATTTAAAATGTGATGCACAATGCTGTTATTAAAGTGTAACTTCATGCCCAGGGCTGAGGGGGGCGTCTGCTGGCCAGAGAAAATAGCTCCAGCTAGGAGATGTGCGCAAGCAGCGAGTTCACTACATTCAACAAGCTCTCCTTGCCTATTTCTTCCAATAATGAAACAACTCTGTTAAATGCCACAATCACATGACTGCAAGCAAGCTAGCCATCACTAACGTAGCTTTGTTTCACTGCGAATTGACTCCCCGCCCCGGTAGTTACTGCTCAGTGCTTTGGGTGTGAGCTTTATGGTACTGGGTTAGCTTGCTGAACAAGAGTCTGCAGCTGCTCTCACTCCTTCTTCGGCGTAGGGGGCGTGTATTGTGATTACTATGGTTAGAGGGCGTTAACATTCTTTTAAAGTTCAAGATGTAAATTAGTCCCAAACGGTTGACTCTATGCCAGCATCGGCAAGGTTCAGATTGATTTATAAGAATAGATGGCATGTTGAGCCATTTTCAACCCATGAAATTGTTTTTAGAAATTTGGAAAGGAATGTCAGTATTAGCACCAGCATTGATGTGTTTCTTCACAGTCATAGTCACAGTCATATCCTTTACATCTTTAAAAAACACATTTCAGTATCTCTTAAACACCATATTATTTATTATTATTTTCATTTAGCTTCTTTTTGTGTTTTGGATAAATAACAACAGTTAGACAGTGCAAACAAAATTGCATGAAGGTACACAAAGCAATTAAATGTGACATTGCTTTTAGCAGTTACAACTAGATAGAAGACACCACTCCTCTGTTTAGGATATATACAATAATTATAATTCACCCAAAGTTTCCTTTGGGTGGTGAGAGGAAGGACGCTTTGTGTCAGGATACACAAGCAGACAGATTACTTATAACCACGTACACAAAGCGTCTATTGTCGCTGAGTCAAATCCTGTATAATAAGTTTTACGAGTACACCTTTCATATTAACACACCTTCACCGGCACACAATACCACAGGCTTATACTCTCGCAGACGTTAACAGTTGTAAAGGATCTCCACAGAAATATTTTCCTTCACAACCATGGGACACGTTTTTACATTTACCAGTCAAGAAGAGAAAGATGCAGATGTTATAGTTATCATTAATTGTTAAGTTGTGTTTGACGTATTTTAATGCAAGGTTGATGGTTTTGTTTTTTGTTACTACCAATAATATTATATAAATACAAAATAGGTGTGGCACTTTCACTCAACTAAAGATAACTGTTCACAACTTAAGCCATAAAATATTTTATCAGATGACGTTAGACAATGATAATAATAAACACACACCCTGCTTAATAGCCTGTTTGATGTAACCATGGAGTAGTATTCTGCAACGAAATATCCCGCTTGCGGTAGCACCAATGATTAACTGAAATTCAGTCTGACTTGTGAAACAACTGTGCATAAAGCTAAGAACAAAGAAAAACAACAGGATATTGAAAATACAATGGAAGAAAGTCAAGCGAGACAAAAAGGGAGGTGTAAGGGAGAGGTAGGAAAGGCATGAAGAGGTGAATGGACAGGTTCTCCCATATCTCTGCTCAGTCAGTCTTTATGCTGGTCCATCATGTATCAAGTTCTAACTCAGACCTCATCCGGAAAAATCTCTCAGCCGTAACACACAAAATGATTTAGGAAAGCATGATCAGTATGCTATTAGCTACACCGTGACTTGAACTAACTTAATTTAAAATCAGTGGATCATTGTTACAAAACAATTTGTGAATGTGTGATTGTTTCAATGAGAAAGCAAGGGTGGAGAACATTAGGGTTCACTTCGCAGATCCACAAACCTCAAGAGCCAAGTTCAACATTATTCAAATAATTCATATGCAACTGAATCGATTCTTTAGATACTGACCCAATTCTCTCGCTCAGACAATAAGTCGCCATTGAAAAACTAAATAGATGGAAGGCAAAGACAACTAAACTGTACACTACAAGGAAGGATATAATAATAATTAGGGCTCCAGCTGGTGACTATTTTCATTATCGATTCATCTGCAGATTATTTTCACAGTAAATAAGTCATTTGTATATAAAATGTCAGAAACGTCACAATTACCATTAAATAGCTTAAATATAGCATAGCATTAAATAGCTATGACCAACACTTTAAAACCATAGGATGTTCAGTTTACTACCATTTAAGAAAAATAAAAGCAGCAAATCCTGACAGTTGAGAAGCAGAAACAAGTTAATGTCTGGCATTTTGCTTCAAAAATGACTTTAACTATTAGTTTATTATCAAAAATGTTAACAAGTAATTTTCACTAAATTACCTACCAGTTTCAGCTCTAATGACAATAGTTGTTGCATCCGTTAATTATTTTGAGGTTTATTTTATCTGTTTCAAAATAAAGTAGACAATGACTGCCACTTTTAAGATTTTGTTGGCATTAGATAAAGGAGCACGAGGATGAAGACATGTGATGAAGGTCCCAGGTTGGCTTCCAACCCACAACACAGTTATGTGTTATGCACACTCAACCAAGCCAACCAGGCCACCCCCTCATTGATATTTAATGTGGTCCTGACAGCTGCATATTAGATGGGTCATCTGATGGCGGAGATGTGGGTTAACAACCACTTAACAGTTCTAGTATCCAAAGTAAGCGGGTAAATCACAGGACTATAAATGGGTTCCTTCTAAACATTGCAGCTTGTGGTCAAAACAGGAAGTGTTTTTGATTGTGTTGATATATCACCATGGAAATGTACAGCCTTAGGAACTATGGTCAATTGGGTAGGTTATCAGGGTGTGTAAGCTGGGGTCTGAGTGGAAGGGTACCTGCTTTGTGTGTGACGTGTTTTCTGTAAACTTCCAGTCACACTTAGCGATTGGCGGTGATAGCAAAGAGCCCAAGTCCTAACCTGCAGTCGCTGGGAGAAGCCGGTTTACTCAGAGGCCTGGTGAGTCACTGGGTGGCCCAGCCTGGCCTAGCACATAACTTGCAACACGCTGGACTGTGATGATTCATCTGCTGGCAAAATGGCTGACATCCTGTTTCCTTACTCATTTCTAGCCATAGAAATTAGGCCTTTGTGGTGTGCTGTTCCCATTTAAAAGTTCCATGGTGGGCAAAGAGGCATGTTAGACGCACATACTGCTTGCACGGAATAATTTTACTCCTGCCAGTGTTTCTAAAATGAAAGAACCACAAGTAGCCAACTCGATCTGCTTTGCTTTGTTAGTTATTTTAAAGAAATCTAGCAGCCTCTGGCTTGATATCTATAAAAGTGAATTGTGCTGAGGCAGCAGTAATGTGCATACCTGAGGACTAGTGATCACAGCCATAAAATGAGAGATGTACACCTGTCTGTGCTCGTCATAACATTTATATCTCAGAAAAGCCATCTAATGTGAAGCAACACGACAACCACAAAAAATACTACAGGTGTCTTTCAAATGATTAAATTGTTACTACTACTGTTATTGTATTTCCGTTACAAAAATAAACTAACCGCGACTATGATTATTTTAATTATGGTTTAGTCTTTGATTATATTCCTTTTATATTCATTTTTTAATCCAAAAATATTATAAAAATGGTGAATTATATAAAATAGTGAAGATTGCCCATCACAGTTTGCCAGAGTTCAAGGTAACGTCTTGAAGTTTTAAGTTGCTTGTTTTGTCTGACCAACAGTCCAGAATCCAAAGATATTCAGTTAATTATCACATAAGACAAAGAAAAGCAGCAAATTCTCACAACTGAGGAGCTGTGAAATAGGTAATGTTCAGGAATTTTACTTAAAAAAAATGTATTGATTGATTATCCAAATTGCTGACTAATAAATCACTCCACCTTAGATGAACACAGTGATCCAGTGCAAATGGGCCCTGAGGTGGATATGAACTAAGTAGGTGACTCAAGAGCAGAGTAGCACCAAACACAGCCTGGGGTTTCTTATTCGCCCTCTTGACCTCTGGGTCGCTGCAGAATGAAGCAACAGAAGAACAGCACAGTGTAAGATGTAGGATATTCAAATACTGCTGCTTTGTTTCTTGTTATAGCAACTGCACTAAGCATCAACCTGCAGATAGTGACACATGATAATAGAGATCTTTCACTCTCTTTTCTCTCTCTCTCTCTGTTCCTCCCTCGGTTGTAAAGCTTTCCATTGCCCACACAAGGATGAGCCTGCCCTAAATGTACTATTAACAAAGCCAGTTTGAAACACTAAACCACCTCAGGCTAGGCAGGCGGCAACCGACTGCAACTCCTCAAGGCCGATAAGGCCAATATTCAGATGTGCCCAATGTTTGCTCACTAACCGTGTTAGTGGCTCATTCTCTGCATTCCTGCTTGAACACTGACATGAGAAGAGGGAGGGAGGGAATAAGTGATGAGCAGAGGGAGGGGAAAATGTATCTGTCTCAACATGTGTATAAGAGAAATAAGCCTTTGGAGACACAAACTATCACGCACAAACTCACAAAAAATATTTTCACTCGCACTGTTTCACACACACACACACACACGCACGCGCATCTGAACACGCCTTGCTAAACAAACACTGGGATTGATCTGACATACCTCTCCGGTCGATTCAATTTGTGTGATAATTCGGTGTGAATAGAGTGAGAAAACAATACCTGAAAACAGGTTTGGAGGTATGAACCAGTAATCTCCTGATGCTCCCGTCACAACCTTTCAAGGCTACTTTTCTCAGATTAACACACACAAACATAGATAAGACCGACACAGAGCACGACTTGTCTCTCTATACATCATCACGGCTCAACGCAACTGTTGACTGGCCCAAAAAAGACACCTCAATGTCAGGTGAATGTGCACTGTATGTGAGGACACATGGCGACGCCAACCCTCCCTTTTTCTAAATATGCTCTACCCGGCAGCACTGCTAGAAAAACAGGTCCTTTGAGGTCCTCGTAATCTGTTCCAACTGCCTTAATGTCTGTGGTCCCCATGAGTGGAAAACGCAACAATAAAAGCAAAAAAATTTTCTACTTTGGTTCCTCTCCCTCAAAAGCACAGTACTGCTCGTACATGTATTACAACCCCTGTACAGATAGACAATAACCCCTTGTAACTCATACAATGCAAACAAAGCTATGAATGGGATGCAGCCTTGGCCATACGGCTAGTGTGACAAGATGAAATCTATAATGAGAAGCACACAAGCACAGAGAACCACAGAGAAGCTGGCACTACAAACTTTTTCCCCTCAAATTATAACCACATGTCGGACTATTCCTATCCAGTGAGTCACTTTGGATGAACCGAGGCAAAGCCTGTGAAGGTGAAGTTTGAATCAATGCATTGTTTGTTTGGGTCAAAGCTGCAAAGAAAATTGATCAGTGTGTCTGCAGTAAAGATACTATAGCTTTATGCTGTAAAGTCTGTAGAGGACATGTGGTAGGCATCCTCTTGCTCAACAAGACAAGGCTGTATGATTAGAAGGCAAGAACCCTGCATTATCGCCCCATTTATCTAAATTAGAGGGATCTGGAGTTGGACTAATGACACGGCCAACAATGCATACATAGTATTGTGCAACCAACGCATTAAGCATGTTTGTAAAAGTGTCTCTGCCCTTTCGAGCAGTATTTATTACCTGTACTTTCCTACAATACACGGTATGAAAAAAACAGCTATTTCCCTCTTCTTGAATATCTCCAACAGTTTGTCAGTGGCAGATAGAAGTCTTCTGTGTGTCAGCCTATAATAACAATACTGTTCAGGTTTTGCAGCAGCTACCTGGATGACTTCATCCTCTGTGAACTTCCTCATGGAAAAATAAAACAGAATATGCACAACAAGGATACAGATATAAAACCAAGAAGAGGAGAATAAAGGAGAATAAAACAGATCAGGATATAAACAGAATAGTTTAAAGGATAATAAAACAGGACACGATGGATTAGACCCTCTGTATAAATGTCCCATTTTACACTTGCAAAATTTATTCCCACTTCCTACCTCCTAACTTTCCTGCAGAGGTCGTCTCTTCTTTTTTTTTATATTGTACCGATGTGCGTCTCCTTCCCGTCGGTGCGTCACATTCCTCGGATCGGGCCAGAGCTCCACCCAAACCCCCGGTGTGCACCCTCCGGCGCGGACAGGCGAGGCGAGGCGAGGCTCCGCGGACACCAGGCCCCGGGGCTGAGCGCTTCACTCGGCGGGATGAGAACCTCCAGAGCCGCCGCCACTACACAGTAGAGAGTGAACGAGGAAGGAGCGGGGCGACTCCTGTTAGGCTGGGCTTTCCCACCGGTGAGACTCCTCCCAAACCCGTTCATCACTGGAACCACAATACCATTGGAAGTTCACTCCCAGTGGCATATTTCAAAAGTGCTGCCCTTCATGTCACAGCTACTATTTGGCGTTTAATCTAGTTTTCATGAATCAGAGGAAGTTTCTCTTTTACCCAAAACTTTTTCAACAGAGGCTATTTCATCTTTCTGACATTGACACTGCTTTTGCTCATCATTGAACTTGTTTCCTGTCTTTCTGCACCTTATGATGATTGCTTTATTTGTACTGCTTCAATATTAAATGTAGCATCATTGGACCCAGAAACTCAAATTTCATTCCTACTGTGTACTTGTTTATTTATGGCTTGGCAAAAAAAAAATGCTCCTGAGTCCCTGGATGATTGGCAGCATGTCGAACCAGTTTGAGGCAGCACTTTCTTTGAGAGAGAAGAAATGACACACAGTCTTAGTCATAAAAATCAAAGCTGAACTCACAGTCAATTAAACGCACCATTTCAATATCAATTTAATACACACAGTGGATTTGCTGCCACAGCCTCACTTGATCTGGTGTGATCAGTATCTTATGGTGGCTGATGTCTGCTAATGTAATAGGTTACATGAGCTGACTTTGGTTTCTTTGGAGACCATGTTCTCGGCAGAAACACTGTAAATGACTCACCTGCTGATTTCTCCATGACAAAAAACTTGCTGAATCAGCATACTTCAGCAGTTTCCTTTTTGATATGAATTCTCTGTAAAGCCTCCTTGCTGCAGGCTGGACCCCTCCGTTCCCCCCTCCTGTAATATGGGCTGGATTTTTAGGAAGCTTGTTTTTCTGAAGGCCATGCAGGCACAATGTAGGTCTAGTGACCGCACTCAGATCCAGTTATTGCTTGTCTTGGATGTCTTAGTAGGTCATACTGGATTAAGCAGATTATCCACACACCAAAAAGTTGATTGAATATTTAAGAGGTTAATTCCAACATTTATTGATTGTGTAACACAAAGACAATGACTAGTCTCAATCCTTCATCTGTTCCACTCTCTCTTTTTGTATGTCTTTCATTTATTTTTTACTACTTCTCTTTCTGATTCTCAATCCCCTTCTGTGTGTGTCACTCACTTACTCACTCAGTTACACCAGTGTGTGTGTGTGTGTGTGTGTGTGTGTGTGTGCACTTTATATGGGACCTCTTTGTCCTGGACCGTGTCTATCAGACAGAACACACCTTGTTTCATGGCCCTCTGATAGCAGCACACACAAACACACACTTATGAGTATGATTGTGTGTTCAGTCCTGCTCCTAAGGGCGTGCCCCCTGCTTGAACGTCAGCCCATGTGCTAGTAAGCAGTTTTACATTTATACTGTTGGAGCCATATTTCTGTGTTCTCACTTTGTTTACTCATGTCAGATATATGCAAATGTTGAACTCTCAGCATGAGATATGAAACGAGAGCTTAGTGCTTGCATACAACCATAGGAGTGTTAGAAGCAGATTATGACTGTGAAATAAAAAAGAATACTGTATGTATAAAATTATATTCAGTCAAAGAAGTATTAGTACCAAGAGAGAAAATTGGACAAGTGTCTGCTTACATGAACAAGTCCTGATAACAAACACTAACAGGTATATAGACAGTGAAACACAGGGTGCGGCGCTCCAAGGAATGCGCTCAAGGCATCTTACCACACCCAGCTTCCTTCTCCCTCTGTCCCTCCCTCTCTCTCTCTCGCTTTCTGTCTTCCTCCATCTGGCCAGACCTCTCTCTCTCTCTTCACTCCTCCCTCTCTGAGTCACCTGGCAGCCACTGAACAGGTGTACAGGTCCAGGCAGAGTCCAGGCAGCAGGTAAATCCTGGCCTGCATCTCAGCACACCTGGCAGAGGAGTCTGCTATTATCTGGGACTATTTGAATTCAAACAAGCTTTATTGACAATCCTATTAAAGTTCAGTGTTGACAATGTGGTTATATACATATATATAGAGCTCAAACTGACAAAACACTGTAAACATAAAGTTTATTAATACAGAGATTCTACAAGCCTCTGGAGTTCCACAGGAGGGATGCAGACCATGATTTCAAAATATATTTCCTCATTTGGTGTTTTGATGGTGCTCCAAAACAGCCCAAAATCTCAAATGCGTAAATATGTATTATTTTAATCAAACAATTCATTGACCTCCCCATGCCTTGTATGGAAACATCTGCTTTCATTGTGAACTTTCAGTCTTGTTGTATATACTGTCATAGTGTCAGTATAATGCTGATATGCCAGTTTATTAAGTACACCTAGTTAAAACTAATGTAGTATACCATTATCTCTTATGATCATGAGGCTTACAGTGTATTATGCTCCATAATTAACAGCGCCACAAACTGCAGCCTCCAAAATTACCACAAAGTAGAATCAACACCTCTCTAAAACAGCGTCATGAAGATAAAATGTATTATAGGGATGCATTTAGTCTATGAGTTTTCGCTATCTTTTCCCAATAAACTGCGAACTTTGTGTATGATAATAAATGTTAAACATAGTGCTATCTTCCTTTTTCAGCGAATCCTGTCAAAGTGAGATATGAGGCAAAAGCATTATCATTCTGTAGGAAATGGAGTTGTATTTAAAGCTTTTTGTAGTTTTTGTCTTCCACTTGAATTTACTTGCTAAATGTTGACAATTAATACAGCTATTGTCCCTGAGGAGTCACCATTTACTTGGATCAACAGGAACTTGTATCTGTAAAAAGGTAATACAAAGAGGTTACTCTGTGACTCTGTGAGTCTGCTCTTGTCTTTTTTTTTCTCTCTGCCTGGAGCCTGCATCTCTGTGGCCCTGTGAGCTTTCCCAGCATGCTTTTCTCACACTGTAATGTCACACCTGAGTATAAGGTGACTCTCTGGAGCCTGGGGCTTTGAGGTCATCTTTACACCACTGTGCCGGGAGGAAAGGTGCACACGCATGTGCACTTCAGCACTATGTAGTATATGGGTTGCTACATGTGTGTATGTATGTGTGGGGGGGTGGCACATGGACTCTCATGCCAATGAGACGACACTACGTTCCCATTACCACCCACCATATAATGATATTTCGCCTTTAGTTTCTTCAGTGTGCATCGTGTGCAGGTCCTTTTTCTTTCACAGAACAAGAAAACAATGTTATTCTTACTAACTGTTATCATGCAAGAGAGTAAAACACGTTCCTAAAAAGTTAAACAATGCAGCTATTATGTATATGTGTGAGTTTGTGTGTGTGTGCGCGTGTATCTAAGAAACCTGATTGCTGATTACATAATTGCCATTATGTTGTTCACTAACGCTTCAATCATCGCTGTCAAGTACTTCTAAATGAGATTTGTCTTATGAGCCTGACAAACCTGCACATGTGTGTTATCAAATAAGTGTGTGTGAGTATTCTTGTTTTGACCAGAGCTCGAGACCTGACACATATTGTAATCAGTTTTCAGTGCTAGGTGGGGCATTAACATGAACTGTAAACAATGCAGGTAGAAGGAAAGTCCCCACAGTGTGTGCAAAGTTTCTCATTTATAGGAAGTAAGTGTATGTAGGTGCGAGTGACTAGTCACTACATACCTGTGACAGGTGTTGTCGGTGATGGTAATGATTATTCAGGAAACAGATTGCATAGCTTTTCAAACCAGCTTGACCTATCATGCTGCTACAGAGCTCCAAGACTTGCAGGAATGGTTGCTCCTTTTCTAACACTGCTACTAATTAATAATAATAATTTAATTTTGAAGCACATTTTGAAAAATGTTTGAATCAAAAATTCAGAACAATTTTAGCTCCAACAGGTTGTCACTCATTTCAGAGCTTTATTTTAAACTTTGCCAGCCAGGACTGCCTGTCATAAATGTGGTTGGGGTTGAAACCACACACGCTTCTTATAAGAACAAATGAAGCACTAGAACAGGTTTAGGCGTGAAGAGCTCTTCGGAGGTACAACGAGAGAAAAAGTCAGAGATTAAAAACAGTTTCACCCTGTGGACAGGTGACACTGTTTAGTGTTTACACCAATAACTTGTGGCCTAAATTTCCAATGACATCATATGTGGGCGGCAAGACGGGAGGTGGACAAGAATGATGGAAATCAGCCACCAAACAGAACAGGCTGACAAAGCAGTTAAAACTCCTGCACCTGTTTCAGAGAAATGCTACCTGGTGGAATACAATATCACTTTTTCATAATGTTTGGGTGTAAATTGTGAGGTGCCTATTAGTTAAATACATCTGGGGGCACAAAAAGACAGTACATGTATAAGAAACTGGTGAAACTTGTTGACTGGTTGAGCAACAGGTCTTTTCAAAATGTGTGTGTGCATGACTAATAAGTGGGACAAAATAAAGGGTCTTCTTCTTCTTCTATTCAAACCTACAAATTACTCATGCTTTTTTCTGGCATGGCAAAATTGGTCCTCTGGGCTATAGGGGATAAATTTAAGATCACATTTTAACTTGCATGTGATTGATCTCTGGTATCACTTGACCTATGGCAAGAAGAAGGGACAGAAACGTACAGGTAAAACATCTTGCAACAATTGTACTGAGAACCTAATTGGTGAACAAAATGTGTTTTGGCAGGTGGGTCAGTCTGATAAAGCTCATCAGGATGACCCTAATGATTGGCAGTAACTCTCCAGTTCTAGTACTCAAATGTTTAAAGTGCATTTACTTTACACCAACAGAAAGCTGATCCAGTTTGCCTGCTTCTGAGAATTGTGCAGTGGCTTGTGGGAAATACCAGGACTTCTTAAAATACTTGTTTCCATGCACCCAAAGATGCCACCCTTATGTTCAAATGTATTGCAATTTCATTCACTTCAGCGTGTGGCCTGTGCACAAACAAGCAGCTGTCTTATACCGCCCCCTGCTGACATGAAGTCAACTTTCGCGTGTTGGCTGAAATTTGCATCAGCTGCATCATACTTCAAAAGATGTTCCTGGAAATGAAACCAAAACTACCTCAAATCAATAGGCAACAACAAATGGACATAGGTGAACACGGCCATCTCATTAATATATAAGCATGAGGTGAATGAGAAATGTTGCATGGGGAAAATGTAAAACAGATAAATGATTCAATGTGTGCCAAGACAAAAAAAATAGCGGGAAATAAAACAAGATCTTTAAAGATAAATAGAATAAAATACATAATTCATCAAGTGATTGTGAAATATATATATATATATATATATTTTAATAGAAACTGATTGCAGATTAAAAGAAATGAATAAAGCTTTATTTTGCTGTGATATGATATTTTTAATCCTATTTTTGACTTGTGTGATAATTCATTTCCGCCCTTCTGTGGGGTTTGCATACATGATGCAATACTTTTTGTTCGTTTGTGAGCTAGGACCCAACTAAGTAGCTTAAATATTTGTGGTCAGTATAATAAAATAAAAATCCCCTTACATGTGATGCAACTTATTTACTCATGAAACTGCTTATCTTGGACCGACTAGATGCAAAACGAAAGGCTGATGTTAAGTTTCGTTTTCCAAACTATCAGCTGCTGACACACAATAAAAACAGACTCAGTGCAGAAGCGACATTCAGGACTCAGACATCGTTTCTTCTCATCCACCAGAAGCTCATCAGATATCAGATCTGCAAACAACATGAGCAAATCCACAGGTAAACACTTAATGCTTTTCATGCAATACGTTAATATGCTGTTTAATTTGGTTCTATGCAGTATTTGTTTTCATCCCTTTGACGCCATTGCTGTAGCATGTTTGATTCAATATGATGGAAGAAGGGTGTAACCCTAATTTCTAAATGGCACACCTGACAAATACGTTTTCATTTTGTATTTTCAAGATTCTTTTAAAATTTATTTTTGCAACATGAACGTGCTGAGAGTTTGGCCATTTGCTCCAGGAAGAGCAGTGTCTGTATTTTATTGATTTTAAAGCCAAAACCTTGACTTGATTTTTTTTTTTTTTCATTTCCACTCTTGCAGACTGGGTCCCTTCCTTTTGGATGGAGACCTTTGATGAAATGCTGTATGATGACAATGAGCTGGACTATGGAGACCAGTGGAGTCTCAGTTTTAACTACAGCCAGACAGACACAGTCACCAGTGAGGAGAGGAGGAGAGGCTGGAAGGTCTACTGTCACCGTGCATATGGAAAGTATGTATTGTCCTGTATTCTCAAAGTATTTAGATATATAACTTTAAACTATATACAGTAATACACTCAGGTCAAGGACGATAAAAACTTGTTTGTTAATGTACAGGTTGTCTTGTTATGCTTTCTTGGACTCCTTATTAGGACATGTCAGGTCACATGAGGAAATGGTAATGTGATATGGAGCAGGTCACATGCAGTACTAAGTCATTGTGTGGAAAAACCTGGTACTGCACACTGGACAAAGAGGACAAGTCATACTGTCTTTTTTTGGCAACTCAGACAATTTGATTTAGCCAGTGGTGGAATAAGCACTCAGTAAAAGTAGCAAGACTACAGTGTAAAAGTACTCTATAACAAGTAAAAATCCTGCATTCAAAAACGTGCTTAGGTAAAAGTACAAGTGTATTAGCATCAAAATACTTATTAAGCAGAATGGCCCATTTCAAAATCATGTAGTTTATATTCCTGGATTATGATGTATTAATGTGTGCATTACTTTAATGTTGCGGCTGGTAAAGGTGAGGCTAATTTTGATTAATTTATATACTGAGGGGTAGCTTAATCTATGATATATCATCATTTATTGGTTGCTGTTGCATTAATAATCTAAATCTGCAAAGTAACGAGTAACTAAGCTTGTCAAATAAATGGCTTCAAAGTGTAGTACAGTAAAAGAATAAAGTAGCATAAAATGCAAATACTTAAGTAAAATACCTCAAACAGTACAGTACAGTATTTGAATAAATGTACTTAGTTACATTCCACCACTGGATTTAACCACCAAAGTTATGGAAAGATTGGTCGTTTTCAATTGTTTTCAGTTTAACAATTCTGAAACTTCTTTTCAAAACCTTACAGGAGTATCTGCTGACCCTCAAGTGAAATGTCACTAACCCTGTTTGTGTCATTGATTCTTGTGGATTGTCTTCTCATTTCTCCCACAGTTTCCAGTGTGGAGCCTGCAACAAGACCTGGCCTTCAGCACGGGTGGTGGTGTTGTTTCGCTACCGGCTGCGGGGTGACCGGGGGACAGTGATCATGCGGCCCTTTGGACAGGCTTGCCGCCGTTGCAGGGATGATGAGTTTGAGCTCCCCGGTTTTTCCAAGAAAGAGGTGGAGCAAGCATTGCTGAGGCTCTTCAGCAAAATCCGGAAGAATTGTTATGGAGATGAGGATGACGACGATGATGGCTCATCAACATCCTCTACCAAGGTGTGGACCAAACCACATGAGGCTTCCCTGTGTGAGGCCTGCATTAAGGGCATTTGCTCTCAGAATAATGACTAGAAGTGTGTGTGTGTGTGTGTGTGTGTGTGTGTGTGTGTGTGTGTGTGTGTGAGAGAGAGAGAGAGAGAGAGAGAGAGGGACTGACAGTGATAGGTTGTGTGCTGGTTGGCTGAGATGCTCCTTGGCAGTTTGCACATGTCCTTTTTTCTTAATTTTTTAAAGTTGGCTAATTGTGTCATTATGTAAATTAATGGTGTGTTCGAATTAAAATGACATCAGCACCAGTAATACAATTGAAACAGTAAATGTGTCATTTTGTATCTTTTTTGTATTTTTGTTGCTACTACTAAAGTAATAAGTCTGACCACTTTTTGGGTAATGATTTTTTCATGGATCTATGTGTGAGTGTGGAGGACATTGGCGTAATATAACTAAGTACATTTACTCAACTACTTTACTTCTATTTTATACTGCTTTATATGTCTAGTCCTTTACAGTTCAGACACAAATATTCCACTTTTTACTCCAAAACATTTATTTGAAAGTTGTAGTGACTACTTTGTAGATGAAGATTTTACATGGAAAACAGATGATCAGCTTATTAAATGTATGGGAGTATATTAATATAACTCATAGATGACAGTTTTATCCACAATCATACTGTTACTATGCATTATGTTATACCTGTCCTTTATTTCTACTTGTCATTTGATTATTTTTTACATTGAGGTATTACTTATTTTACCCAATTACAGGATCTGAATATATAGAGGTAGAAGCACAGAAATTGACCATTTAACCTCTTCGTCATCATACAGCTCCCCACTTTTATTTCAAGTTTAGCAGCTTTATGGTTAAATAAAATAGTTTATTCTACACTGTCTGATGGTATTATATGTAATCTGTTTCAGTTTTTGCCAACTCTTCACTGAAGTTATATGTTTATGTTGATGGCTGCTGCTTGTTAAGAGGTTAAATCTGCCATAAACATAAAATGTAAATGTTTTCTATAAATTCCCAAATTATTAAATTAATACTCATATATACATATGAATGTCTAAATCCACTTATTATAGCAGCTAAAATACAGTTTTACAAAAAAAATTCCAATAATAAAACAATAAAAACCAAACAAAACCACCCAGAGAACCGAGACAACCGGCCAATCAGGTGAGAGCCTCCCATATGACAGCGTGTGCCGAGCATGCGCAGTCCGCTTTTCTCTCTGGCAGCCACAACAACACAGTGAAGCGCTCCGGTCAGTGTCGCCCCTCCGCTCCCAGCAGCAGCATCAACGTCCCCGCCGGCTCCGGTGCCAGGAGAGGATGGTTCAGCGGAAAAGCAGCCGGGGATGCGAATGACAGCGAGAAGATAATGGCCCTGGATTTACGAAGGTTCCCGAGTGTGCGAGTAGTGACCAAGTGAACCGACCGTGTGAGTAAAACGGCGGAGATTTGATGTTGTCCTGCTGTAGTTGAGGCTAACAGAAGGCGCTAACGTTAACCTGAGACACGGTTTGCTAGCTTCGGTGGGAAGGTACAGGCAGCTTTTGGGTGTTAACGTTTTCCCAGGCAGCCGTTGGAAAACGTTAACACCCAAAGTAAAGCGTCTCGTCGGGCCACCTACACCTCACGGTCTCTTTCTGGTTGGGTTAGTAATTCACACAGACTGTCAGCGTGTTGAACAAAGGAGCTTTAACCGAGGGGCCGCATGGACAGAAACACACAGAGAGAAGTCGGCTGCTGTTTGTTTTGTGCTCCATTTCATGCTGACACACTTCTTCAGGGGTAACCACACGAGGTCTGACCTGGATATTTAGCTGATACACGGTGACCTAGCTAATTTTGTGCTTTTGAAGGAACTTGGCTCTATGTCTCATTTTGCAGCTCTCGCCTTGACTTTAGCTCCCCCGTCTAAGTTTTACTTTGTCTCTTTTGACAAGCTGACTGTCAGTTTAAACAGCAGGATGGTCCACCTTTACTGCCACTGAGGTGTTATTATTGATGTGTATCAGCTGACAGCAAGTTTTGGTACCTATAATGACACCACAGTGGGTGATTTTAGTTTTAAAGACATGTGACAGTGACAGAGGAGATTTCAATTTAGGACTGAAATGCTATGATCTGTTTATGATCAATCAGAACTGTAGTTGATTATAACAGGACTGTTATCTTATCATTGAGGCGAGTTACATATGATACTGATATCTTCATATGGCAGACATCCCCCATGATAAACCTGCTATTAAGGTTTTGTTTTCATTAGATCTGGAAGGCCAGTTAGTCTACCAGCAGAAAATGCATCAGAAATGTTTGTTTTGTAATCATAAAAGTCATTTATCAAGCATAACTGCCAAACGCTCAAGTTCAGTTTTCTCAAAAGTTAGGAATCACTGCTTCTCTTTGCTTCTATCATTATAAACTGAATATATTTGTTTTTGGACAGCTGGTCAGGCAGAACAAGTCTTGTTAAGATATCATCTTTGGCTTTAGGAAATCTTAATATACATTTTTCATAATTTTCTGACATCTTATTGACCAAACAATTAAGCAGTTATTTGAGAGAATAGCTGTAAATGTTTCTCCAATAAATGTAATGGATATTTACAGCACTGAATCTGACTAAATCTATTTTCTTGATTAATCACATCATCTTTTATTTTAAAAAATGTCAGAGAATATTGCCTAACACAGTTTCCTGCTTCAAATGTCTTGTTTGGTTCAGCAGTCCAAAACTGAAAACTCAATTTTAAGTGAATTAAATCTTCACACAGGAAAAGTTGAGAAGATGAAGAGAATTGTGTGTGTTTTTGCTTGGGAAGTTTCTTCGATCAATTTATCGACTAACCATTTAAGCTCTTAATGTGTGTATATATATGAAAGAGAGATCATCATGAATTCTTATATTGCTTGTAAAACATTGTGATGTTTCCTTTTGTCTAAATGTATGTATTTCTGGCTGAGTTTTCAAGAAACTGAGAGTGCCCTGACTTGAGTTCCTGTCAGCAGGAATCATCAGACAAGATTCATGTGTTTGGGATTCTTGAGCTCATGAGTCATTAAGTCTGAATGATCACATTGCCAAAAATGGGAAATACCATATGTGCTAGAGGCTGGTTCTGCGTAGACCTGTGGTACAAGGGTAACTTAAATTGTTCATTTTCAGACATATTTCATAAAGATACATTTGTTCCTGGCTAAAAGGACGAGTGTCTGATCAACAAGGAGTGAAACACTTGCTCAGCCTCACTCCTCCCGACCACTGAATGACGTGTAGGCTCAAAGAGCTTTCATAATAGTACATAATTGCGCTGTCGCTGCCAAATGGAAATAGTAGGACTTGCGATCCCTGGAATTCCAAAGTTCCTCCATGTCCCGACTTCCTGTCCTTATTTAGTATGAGAGACAGAGAGAGACTGACGGAGATGCACAGAGGAGTGAAGTGAACTGGAAGTAAACCAGTGTGCACAAAACAGAGAGCCAAGCAGACAGACTGACCTATTAACTATAGTAACCCCCACCACCACCCCTCCAGATATACACACACGGACACACAACGTCCCGTCTACTGAATGCATCACAGGAGCAGAACTTACAAGATGTTAGCTATTATTCGCTAGTGGTAGCAGCTTCTGTGCGGCCTGTATGTCTCCGTCTGTCAGTGTGTGTTTTCCCTGACTGTGTCCCTGTCTGTCACTGCATAGAAATGGGAGGCAGAAGAGGGGAGGCAGCCAGCCACGTTATTCAAATGTTCCAGAGCCCGGCCAGCCAGCGGCCAACTGTAGCCGGGCTAAAAGAGGCTCTTTGTGAGGGCCAGACAGATGGCCATAGAATGAAGACTGTAATGATACCCTCAACGGCCCAATACACACACAGACACATGCACTCACATACAGACTTCACTCATTACAGGATGTAATGGTGTGTGTGTTTGTGTGTTAAAGACAGGATAAACTGTGTATGTGTTTATGTGTGTGTAAGAGAAAGGAAGAGGGAGAGATGGGGAAGACGAGGAAGGAAATGAAGTAGAACACATTGATAAAGATAGTGATTATGTACAATATGTGACAAGAAAAAGTGTTTGTTTCTCATATCGGTTCCTTTTCACCATGCTGTTATTACTCTTGTTTGGCATGTTGTATTATTCTTTTGATGATATTAAAAATGCTTGTCATACCAACAAAGTAAATTTAAAACTGACAAGGAGATAATGATAAGATCATGATAACTTGTGACTCTACAGGGGGTTTAGAAGCTGTTGCTGGTAGAGTAATCTCAGCTGTAGCAGCCATAGCTGTAATTCTTGTTATTCTTTGGTTTAGTGCCTGAGAGGCGAAGTAAAACTGGTTTTGGCCCAATGTATTAGTGCTGCATGGTTTAACATACACTCAGACTCTCATATCTCCAGTGGCAGACAAGCACGTAAACAGACTAAAATATGCAAATTCCTCACAAACACAAGCTAACTGGACTCACTGTGGCCAGCTGTGGTAATATTGACCGTGCCTTTCATCAACTGCCTAACAAATCGATGGCTTGGATATCATTAACCTTCCCCTCTCATCTGCCCTCTTCATAATTATCTCTTTGTCTTTCTCACTTCTTTCTTCTGTCCCTCCGTTTTCTCCTCTATTTCCGGTAAGATAACATCCTCCCTGCAGCACATCAGCTGATCGATGGATGGACTGATTGATTGAGCTGCTCTCTCTCACTCTCCCCCCCCTTTCCATCTGTCTCCCTTCTTCAGTTTCCCACTTCTATATTGGTATTTTTCACTTCTTTTTCCTATAATTACTGCCCCCCAATCTAGTTCTTTCCTTTTCTCATGTCCCTCTTTCCTTTTCCTCTAATCAATCATCCCCCCCCTCTCTCTCTTTTACAGACAGGGCAGGAAAACACTGAACCATGTTGCTCTAAGTTCTGACCTGTGGTGAACAGGGGAGGAGGAAGAGGAGGAGGAGGGAGGCATAGGCAGGCAGGCAGGCAGACGGGCATCTGCCACAGCTCCCTTTAGGCAGCCCTTAACAAGCTTGAAGCCATGGGCAACACGGCCACCAAGTTCCGCAAGGCCCTGGTGGGTGGTGATGAGGCCCTGGCCTGGCAGCTGTATGAGGGCAACCCTCAATTCAGGGAGGGCCTGGACCCGAATGCATCGTACGGAGAGCAGTACCAGCACAACACGCCCCTGCACTACGTCTGCCGCCACGCCATGACACGTCTGCTCAGGTAAAAAAACGTGTTTTTTAGTTTGTATTTGGTTTAGTAGTTGGTTTGGTTTATTTGATATAATGACAGAGGTGGTGATTGAATTCAGTCATCATTTTTGAGGCTGCGGCTTGTAATGTTAAGCAGTTATCCAGTACAGTTACAAAGGCAGTTTTGCAAGTGAGTCATTAATTTGAATAACAATTAGCAGTTGTCAGCATGTCAGCTTTAATAGACATCTTAGAGTAACCATTTTCATAATTGTGTTTTTAAGCCAAGTAAGACCACTTATTGTACAGAAGTCTAAAGAGGCCAGTTGCATATAAAAATGATATTACAGGGTACAAAGTCTCAAAAGTCCTGTTGACATATGCCAGAAACAGGATGGGTGTATCAGCTATGAGGAGGATTGGCAATCAGATGTAATTAGACACAACACTGATTTAACAAAACTGCAAACTGCAGCCTCAAGAAGGACCAGTTACTGGAATGAGAATCTGACAGTCAGCAAGCAAACATGAAGTCCAGTGTACTCATCATGATAGAGTTTGAAAGATGTGGCCATCCCGCGCATGGAGATGTAGCGAGGGTCTGACAAAAAACACTAGTTGCATTGGAGCTTGTCCCTTTAGGGAATAAAAGTCATGATATTTCTGCTTCTGTTGTATGGATGTTTAACCATTCTTTTTAATCTCTTTCATCTCTTTCTTTTGAGTTCCTCAACTTAATGAAAGTGCAATGCTACATCATAATGCCACCTTAAGATTGTTAACAGATTTGAATTTTCTGCATGGCTATTGTGATGTAAGGAGTTTCCTTGCATGCGTACTTGCTTAAAACAGGTGTACACACACCAGCATATCCCTCCTTGGATAATGTCTTATGAGACACAAGGGGAGTCACTGAGTCCAACGCAACCTAAAGAAAGGGGTCAAACTAAAAGACGTACATAGAGCAAGACACCAGTTTGTCTCTTTCCCCCCTGCAGGGATAATCAGGCTGCTGGCCATAACCGAGACAGCTGATTCAGTGACTCAATAGCGGTTCTCACCTCCTCTCCACACTCTTCCTCTCTCTTGCCCTTTCTTTCCATGATTATGGGGGGTGGGGGGGGTCAGAGGGAGCTGTTTGAAAAGGCCAGTCAATTATGTGTGCATCTGCATGTGTGCACACGTGCGTGTGTGTTTTGAGGGGGAAACTGTGACTCCACAACTGCTTAATGTGTCCGAGTCTGTGAATATAACAGTGAATCATGGTGTGCTATTTGTGTCTCTTCCTACTAACCTATAATGGGCCAGAGAGGCGTGCTGAATGCAGCGCTCTGCTACTGATAAGTATCAGAGGAAATGCTTCTTTGTTCCAGCAGCTCGATTGGACAGAGGCAGGCAGATAGACGGCCGAGAAATCTCAGACAAAATAAAGACTCATAGAGGACAAGCGTGGGCTGGTAGATGCAGGGTCTCTTTTTTTTTTTTTTTTTTTTTTTTTTAAAACATGTATCCACTCCATGTTTATTCACTCTCTTTTAGTGGACTCCATGGGTCAGATTGGATAGCAATGCCATGAGGTGTGCAAACTAGGAAATCACAGGTAGATCTAATATTGGAAAAATGGGTGTAGTTCAGGAAGTGTAACCCTTCCTCCACAACAACTGAGAACATGGTCTTAGAAATATAACAACTGTGACTTGGTTACTCATTGTGAACAATAGATTTCCTGTTGTTTGAAGAAGGCCAAGACATACAAAGACTTTCCGATAACTTCCCTTTTCATTTTTCTGTGTGTCTTCAAGCTATAGGACATTTTTGGTTCCCTTCTGGTCACGCACCCCAAACTAATTCTTAATTTCAGTGTGAATTCTACCATTTTAACTGTCCCCTGAGGTTTCCTGCCTTTGTCAAATTACTGTACGGTCTGAACAGCTTTGGTGCTTGACAAGTGCAGCGAAACATGCAGCATCCCCAAGCCTGTTGTTTCTAGTTGACAGATATTAGGGCCATGGCACTTTGTGGGTGTATGTATGTGTTGAGGGGGGGGGGGCATATTGGGATGTGGTTGAGAGGGGAATAATTAGTGATTATTGCTGTGTGGGTGAATTGGCAGTGCACTGTCATTAGGGGGAGGCTGCAGGGGCTTGTGGCTGACAGGATAAGAAGGTCAAAAGTGGAAGAGCAGGACAGCCGTGGAAGAAAGGGCTGAAAGGCTGCACAATAAGGAAACATTCAAAGACTAATTCAATAGCTGCTGCCGCTGTGTCCAAATTTGCTCTCCAAAGCACAGAGGGAGAGGTTTTTCAACATTTTTTGTGTATATATTCAGCCAGTGGAACTCCAATGACATCCTATTATTTTCTTCTTTTTTGTTGAATTTGCATTAGTGAGGAGGTCTTTTCAAATTCTCTACTGTTCATGTTATACCACTGATGAAAAAGAAACAGATTTCTCTCTACAGTTAAATATGCAGCTGTCATAGGATAATATAGAAGTGGATGTGAGATGGAAGAAAGACAATGGAAAAGGGCATTGTAGAGGAGGCAAAAAAAAGCAAACATAGAATAGAAAAGCAGAGATGGAAGTTCATCAAAATGATGAAAACGCAGAAAGAAACTTGAAGAGGAAAAACCAGAACAGGTGGAGCCAAATGAAAGAGTCGAAAGCTAATCAGTAAATGGAGGTTTTGAGAGACAAAGAGCAGAGAAAAGCTACTTACTAAACAGAAGTGCAACAACAGCCTGCCTCCCAGTGCAACAGGCACATCCGTCACTGCCCCTGTATGTGCGCATGTGTGTATGTGTGTGTGCACCTGCCAGCCAGCATGCCCATTATCTCTGAGATGTTAAACAGAAATAGTCAATATTCTGCCATCTTTCTTATCCTCCCTCTCTCCACTGCTCTTCTTACACACCAACACTCATCTCACAGTTCATCTCACTGTACATTATCCTCATGTCCACTCAGCCCTCCATCTACCCCTTCCTCTACATCAGTCTCTCTTAAATATGCTTCACTTTCTCCTCCACCTTCCATTTCACCCCATGATTTAAACTGCCTTTCTTTTACTCTTGTTTCTTTCTTCTCTTTCCACCTCACTTCTAAATTCCTCTGAACCTGTTTTGTCCTTATACTTTCTTCAGTTGTATTTAATCCCTTCTTTGTTGCCTGCATCCTATAGGTCCTTCCTGTTCAGTAAAGAGGGGAACCCCAACAAGCGTAATGTGCACAACGAGACTTGCCTCCATGTGCTGTGCCAAGGCCCACAGATCCTGCTGCTGTCAGATGGAGCACTGTCACCACGACTGGCCCGACCCCAGAGGGACGAGCAGCGTCGTGCTGACAGCCTGCAGGTACAAACAGGCAGGATACAGTTCAGTGTACAAACATGCATGTCGGCATGACAAAGCGCCTTGTATAAATTCATTGCTTTTGATGAAGTTGACATGCAGATAATGTTGTGTCCATATTTGTGGGTTCCCCCGCTGCCAGATGATCCTGAGCTGGACGGGGGCCAGGCTGGAGGGAGGCCAGTACGAGAAGGCCAATGTCAACGCCACCGACAATCACCACAGCACCTGTCTGCACTATGCTGCCGCTGCAGGCATGAAGAGCTGTGTGGAGGTGAGAGAAAGTGTGCGGACCAACAAACTCACATTAGGATGAGCTTTATTTTCCGTATGGCAGATCTGTTTGTGCTCTACGTGATTGGATCTGTCAAAAGATTTACAGCCAGTAAACTCTGCCTGATAGTGTTATGCCAGTCTTTGCATCAGGAGCATCTGCTTTGTGTTTGATTACTGTCAGATCCAAGTAGTGTTTCCTCCCTTGTTTTTCACGATTTCACAGCGTTTGAATTAGGAAGAAAATGCACTTCCTGACTTGAAAGAAAATTGAGCTCAATTCCGATATGGGCAGTCTGGGGAAAAATAACCTAGATATTATCCTTTAAGATAAAAAAGTTTTGAACACATTTCTCTTTACTCTCTTTATTTGCTTCCTTTCACTTTGTGCCTTTCCTCTCCTTGTCGTTTTTTCTCTCCCTCTTCCTTTGTATGTCACTGCCTTCTTCCCTTTCTTGTATTTCTTTTCTGTTTTCCACCATCATCATCTTTGTTTTCTCCTTCTCTTCTCCTCTTCCTCCTGTTTTCTCTTTGTCTGCTCCACTTGCTCTCGCCTCTCGCTTCCTTTGTTGTCTTTTGTTGTAAGTGCCTTCAATTTCTTCTTCCTCTCCATTATCCACTTCTCTCCTTTTCCTCCCATTTCTTTTGTTCTCTCTTTTTCTCCCTCCTCTACCCTCCCTCTAGCTGCTAATCCAGAGCGAGGCGGACCTTTTTGTGGAGGATGAGGACAAGTTGACACCATGTGACCATGCCGAGCGGCATCACCACACCGAGCTGGCCCTCAGCCTGGAGTCACAGATGGTTTTCTCCTCCTCTTCAGCTCAGCAGTCAAACACAGACGCACATGGCGAAACCAACCTGCTGCAATACAAGGAGGTGAGACCACAGTTACGAGATCTGGGGGTTTCCTGCTGGCTCATTTTAAAATGGACGTGTTCTTTTTATGTTTTTTAAGGTCACAGATTTTACTAAGATAGTGTTGCAACTACAGTGGTGGGAAACAGTTTTGCTGGTAATGTAATTTTTATGATTTATTTTTTGTTGTTTGACTTGGAATGATTTTGATAATGATAATTTAGGTATTTATCTTGCTGAGTTGTTGGTAATAAGATGTCACCTTGTCATGCAGACTCATAACGCCTTAAGCGTGTCACTGTTGACATTTTGAGATTGTGCAAGTGTAAATATTTGCCTCTCATATTGCGAAATAAACTAAACTGAAAACAATGTCAGGTTCTAACAAATTCTTGGATAAAAAGCCAAGAAATTGCAAAATTAATTACATTTAAAGTTTAAACTTTTAACATCAAGGAAGTTATCTTAAATAGTCATGACAAAGTTGTGTGCCACACATAAGCTTGCATTTACAGAGGGAAATGTGACATAGACATATAAGTATTGCTTTTTCTCTCACATACTCGTATACAGAGAGGAAAAATTTTTTGAAAGTTCAAAAGTAGATGGTAGCACTATTTAAGTCCCTAACTTACAGGGTTCGCCGTTATGGTTAAGGCTGAGGACTTTGCTGAGGAATCTGTGTGCAGTAAAACAAATGGGAGACCAAATGTATGATCAATATTTTGAAGATGTTTTACTATATATGATCTTACTCACTCGTCTTCATTCAACATGGGGTTTAATTTCGCTGAGTTCAGCCCTGAAATGTCGACCAATCTTTTTTGTGCTCTGTGTGCATTTTAGTGTTTACATTTGTGGACAAACTGAGCAGATTCGATTTCTCACTCATCATCACTTAATGTCTCCACAGTGCCTATAACAGAATTCTTACCACTCACCTTCAAATGTCACCAATTTTCCAAAATATCATCTTTTCTCACAAAGTTTTCTCTTCCCCTAACCCTAACCCTTACACTGGTTTTTACAAGTCTAGTCATACAAGTATACACATGCACACCTCATGTTTCTCAGGGTCCTAGTCAAACTGAGGACACCAGCACAGTCTTCTAGCAGCAGCTGCTGCCAGCTGATAGCATTTTGATCTTTCTTCCTGCAGCCAAATCTATGTTAATACTTAATCTCTCGTTCCCACCACCACCAACCACCAACCCGGCTGCCCCACATCCATCCTTTTCATTTTTTGTCACACAGTCTTTTTCACTTCCTTAAACATATCTCAATCTTTCCTTTTTTTGTTAAATAACTTTCTCCTCTTTCCGTTCCTGTCTTAACATTTCTTGCCCTCACCTTCCCTTTCTCTCCATCGCTTCCTCTCTCTGGCTTCCTTTCATTTCTCCCTTTATTTCTTTCTGTATCTCTCTGACATTTCTCCCATTCTGTCCTTTCAGCCTTATGAGGGACTGAAGCTTCAGGACCTGCGCAGGCTGAAGGACATGTTGATCGTAGAGACAGCAGATATGCTGCAAGCCCCTCTCTTCACTGCTGAGGCCCTGCTTCGAGCACACGGTGCGTGTTTGCCTGTTGTAAAATGTTGACATTCAGGAGACCTTCACAAACTCTCACTGCACTGTCATTGTGATAGCAATATTTATGGAAAATATTCATATTCTCAGAAAATTACATGCTTATTTCCGCTAAACTTGTGTGTGTAACCTCTCCTTCTCATAGACTGGGACAGAGAAAAGCTTCTGGAGGCTTGGATGTCAGACGCCGAGGGCTGCTGCCAGCGCTCAGGTGTGGCCATGCCCACCCCACCACCCAGTGGATACAATGCCTGGGACACCCTACCCTCACCTCGCACACCCAGAACCCCACGCTCACCCCTCACACTCACGCTCACCTCCCCGACTGATAGTTGCCTCACACCTGGAGAGGAGGGCCTGTCAACGGTGAGACACCCAGTGGTGACTTAAATAGAAGCAATCTGTGTTTTTTGAAACCTGCTTTTGTGAATTGAATTATTTAGTTGGTTACTGAGGGATTACTGTGTAGGTTGTGGTGACAAGATTACTGAAAATCAAAGAGATATTACAGTACAGTTTTTGTCCTCTAGATTTTAGTGTATGTAAATGTAAAACCTTTTAGGCTCCAGGTCCTGCCTTAGACCACAATACCCCCTGTTTTGAAGAGAGCCATGTGTCCATGGATAACTTGAAAGAATGGACTGAACGCAGACTTGTCCACAAAAAAACAAAAGCGTATTCTAGTTGAACATTTGACGGACTCCCAAGTGTCTCATTTGCTTGATCAAAGCAGATTAATGTCTAATCTTACAAGAACAAAGGAGGTCATAGTCCATCTTTCGAGCAGTGATTCCTCTTCCTGCTCTTTGTAGTTGCAAATGAGCATCAGCCTCTCGTCCACTGTTGCTGTTGAGGCAGGTGTAATAACACATCTACTTATGGTCTGCCTGCAAATCCTGGCTGAGGTTTAACTTGTACACTTGCACTATGTGTTCAGACCTTAAGCTTTTAGACTTTCTTAAATAGGAAGACATACAGAAATTAAAAGTAGGGTGAAATAAAAAAAAAACTGAATGGCCATAATATAACATGATGGTATGATGGTAAAATCGAATACGATGATTCAGCCGCAAAAATCCGCTCTCTTTGACGCAACTAAATATGGTTATCTTCACAAAGGCAGCATTCATTGTTAAATTGGGTTGCGTCATAGTCTTTAGACTGCTGTTATTTTGTCCATTCCCTGTGTACAATTCCAAAAACAACACAGAAAGAAAGCATTCAATCTTAAGTTAATGGAATATATAGTAATTTGTATCACTGTGATATCATCAGACAAAATGTGAATATCATGTGATTTCTTTGTCTTCTGTCTCCCTGCAGTGTGGAATCTGTCTCTGCTCTATCTCAGTGTTTGAGGATCCAGTGGACATGTCCTGTGGACACGAGTTCTGCAGAGCATGCTGGGAAGGGTAGGGACCTGTGTTTTTTGAGTGGTAGATACTTCCTGCTTCATTGTGTCTGACCAGTTATGTATCAGTTCTCCTGTGTGCATACTTGTGTGTATCTCAGGTTCCTCAATGTAAAGATTCAAGAAGGTGATGCACACAACATCTTCTGCCCGGCCTATGAGTGCTACCAGTTGGTGCCGGTGCACGTGATTGAGAGTGTGGTTTCCAGAGAGATGGACCAGCGATATCTACAGTTTGACATCAAGGTAAAAAATATACACCGTACACTCATTTAGATATTTGTGTTTATGTGCTAAAGGACCTCTTTTCTTCCAAATGTAAATTTATGTTGTGTGTCATTTTCTTGCTGCAAATTTTTGTGAAATTTTCATCATTTCTATTTGTGTCTTCCTGTTTTTTGGCATTTCACAATCACTTCTGTGCTTGGTTCTGTTCTTCCTCCTCTATCTCTATGTCCTCGATCATTTATCTGTGTCCCTCTCCTTCTCTCCTCTCTTTCTCTCCTCTCTCCTCCCTCCTTAATGCAGGCGTTTGTGGAGAACAATCCTGCTATCCGTTGGTGTCCTGCAGCACGGTGTGAGCGGGCGGTGCGGCTCACTCGTCCAGGCCCCGGGGACAGTGACCCACAGAGTTTCCCCCTGCTGCCCTCTCCAGCTGTTGATTGTGGCAAGGGTCACCTCTTCTGCTGGTACACTTCATGATTACTGGCTGTATACACACAAACAATTACACACCTTTCACAGTCAGAAACACTTAACAAACATTTTATTGACTTTGTTGCTGACATGTCATTTAACAAGCCCAGTGTCTAATTTTTCTCGGACACAAATCTGCCTTGTTCAAGTACAGGCCAGTGTAGTGTTTAAACAACACACTTTCCCCCTCCACAGCTGTAAGAAGAGGCCACTGTGTGGAACAACATTATTATTCACTCAGGGCTTGACAGCATTAACCAGTCTTGTTGAAAACTATGATGTAAATGCAAGTTCCCTTTATTACAGCACACAAAACATGTTTTTTTAGTATTTTTAGTAAATTGATATTCAGTATAGCCAGGCCAACAAAATACTTACGTTATCAGAAACATATCTGTCTTTTACCTCCTCTTCTGTTTCTCTTTCTAGGAATGAGCAACAAGTTGTATCTTACTCCACCTAATTCTCTGTTTATCACCGCCCTGTCTGCAGGGAGTGCCTTGGCGAGGCCCATGAGCCATGTGACTGTCAGATGTGGAGGAACTGGCTCCAGAAAGTCACAGAGATGAAGCCTGAGGAATGTAAGTCTGTTCCTGTTTGTGTTTCCGTTTGTTTTTTTTCTCAGTGTACTGGGAATCATTTTAGCTGCACCTCAGTAAGCTGGCGCCACAGTAAGCCAGTTAACAGCAGCTGTCAGGATGGCCTACCAGGATGTGTCTAATGTTTTTTATAATGTAGTGGCAGGTGTTCAGGTCATTGATATTTGCCAAATGTGTGTGCTGGTGGGTGTATCTGCAGGGCAAGTGTTAGACAATTGAGATGTTGCTAATGTGTGTGTGTGTGTGTGTGTGTGTGTGTGTGTTGTGTGTGGTTGTGTGTGCTTTTCATTTCCACAGTGGCAGGTGTGAGTGAGGCCTATGAGGATGCTGCTAACTGCCTATGGCTGTTGACCAACTCCAAACCATGTGCCAACTGCAAGTCGCCCATTCAGAAGAATGAGGGCTGCAACCATATGCAGTGTGCCAAGGTATACACATTTATCTCCCTGTCAGCTGTGTGTCATCATTTTGTATAGATCATGAGTTCTGGTCACTGACTATTATTAATTCTATATTTTTATTTGATTATTTGCTGTATAAACTCTGCTCTTTCTCTCTCTTTGTAGTGTAAGTATGACTTCTGCTGGATCTGTCTGGAGGAGTGGAAAAAGCACAGCTCATCAACAGGAGGCTACTATCGCTGTACTCGCTATGAGGTCATCCAACAGCTAGAGGAGCAATCCAAGGAGATGACTGTCGAGGTATAAACACACACTCACTCTTGGTTAATCACACATGAGCTCTCACTGATATAAACATGTACACAAAATATATTCACACAAAAGCCATCTGAATGAATTGGAGTTGCATTTTGTTTACAGGCAGAAAAGAAGCACAAAAGTTTTCAAGAGCTGGACCGTTTCATGCACTATTACACTCGCTTCAAGAACCATGAACACAGTTATAAGGTATTACACTCTTGACACATGCACACACATTTATAACTGTGCAAAGTTGGCCCGGATTCCTAAAATGCTTCTTGAGCAAGCAATCTGATGATGATGTATTCTCTCCTCTCGTCTGTTAGTTGGAGCAGAAACTGCTGAAAACAGCTAAAGAGAAGATGGAGCAGCTGAGCAGAGCCTTCATTTGTCGTAAGTCTGTCTTATACTGAGCTCAGCCTGTTGTTGGGAAGATCTGCATACGAATAAAGTTTGAATAGCTGCTTGTCAGCTGGTTATGTTCCTTTGAGCTGATACGACGTGTATGGAGCATTTTGTTTTGTTACTGGCCTGTCTTATTGCTACAGGAAAGACAGAGACTGTAATAGATTGTGCTACTGTCTTGAGATTGTCATTAAAATCAAAATACAGTCTTTGCTCAGCTAAGTTTGCATACTCTCATCTGGTCCAGGTGAAGGCACTCCTCCGGACACTCGGTTCATTGAGGATGGCGTGTCTGAGCTGCTGAAGACGCGACGTGTCCTGAAGTGCTCTTACCCATACGGCTTCTTCCTGCAGCAAGGCAGCACCCAGAAAGAGATATTTGAGCTCATGCAGGTAATCTAACACATACATGTGTCATGTATCTATCCTCTGCAAGGACAAGAATAACACATTTCAAGCCCCTCCAGTGATTCCTAAAGACTGCTGTGTTCATTAGACCACACAGGACTAAACTGGTTAGAATCTGACCATTAGGTTTTGTATTTCTGAACACAAATTTTGGCTGATGGTGATGCTAGACGACAAGTCAAGGGGTCAACAGAATCATTTTGTGTGATTGTGTGATAATGCTTCTTTTAGTCATACAGAATGTTGAGATTGTAGTGATTGATATTAAGTAGAGTTAAGTAGAGCAGAGCCTGAGAAAAGTGGAACCACCAGAGGTCCATCTCATCCATTTCAGATACTTGAACAGGCTTAAAATTGGATTAAGTCTCCTGTGAGATAAAGAATACTCAGAATATACTCGGCTCATGTCTTATCTATAGTAGTAAGGAGTTCATTATAAGTTGCAAATACCTTTTTTGAATTAGAATTTCTTGTGTCTGAGGCTTACATGTTGTCTTTTCTTCCTTCCCAGACGGACCTGGAGATGGTAGTGGAGGATCTGGCCCAGAAGGTCAACCGGCCATACTTGAGGACGCCCTGCCACAAGATCATCAGTGCCGCCCGTCTGGTGCAGCAGAAGAGGCAAGAATTCCTCGCATCAGTTGCACGTGGCGTCGCTCCCAATGATTCTCCTGAGCCTCCCCGCAGGAAGTAAGGACAGACACACTCACAGTACATGGTTTTGTTTGCTTCTTCATCCCTCCACTGGCAGGGACAAAGGAGACAAAGTAACAGTATAAACATGTGGTTACAAACTACACAGAAACTGAATGTTGAAATGAAGTCATCTGCATCATGCAAACATTCCTGTGTTTCTGTTTGTTTCAGTTACCCTGGAGGATCATGGGACTGGGAGTACCTTGGCTTTGCCTCCCCTGAGGTAAACAGAAACTCCTCTTCTATCACCATACACTAAAACACAATTTTTTACTTTAGCTAACTTCTTTGGTTCATGCCCAGCTATTGCTGTTCCCTAAAACTGCGCTTAGTGACCTAAGTCATCTAATGCATGACTACGGCTGCAGCTGACTGAGTTTGCTTATGTGTGTGTTAAGATGGGGAGTCGTCACTCTATACTGGGAGCAGGAGAACGAGAGAGACAGTCACAGGTAATGCACCATAGGTCCTGGCATTTTGTGCATATGCATGGGCTAAATTCTGTTTTCTGTGCCTAAGATTGTGAACCTGCTTGATACAAAATAGACTTACAACACAGCTTTTAGAGTTGGTTTAGTAATAACCCAGATTGAATGGTTCTTTGCAGGATTATGCTGACATCCAGTACCGTCGCAGACACAGACCGCGGCGCAGAGGAGACATGCTGAGTCTGCACAGCTTGAGAAGCAGCAGCAACACGCCAGAAACCAGCAGGAGAAGTGACAACACAGGTCTGGCAAATGTTTTAATGTACTATATATAACACTTTTTATTATGCAAAGATTATCTAAAAGGCAAACAATGTATAGAGTGTGGAGCAGTTTGGAAATTAACTCTTTAACTTTTGTGCTGTATATGTACCATAGTACCATATACAGTAGAACAGGTTTTTTACAGCAATATATTGGCACAAACTCTGGATCCTAATCCACCTCCATTCTTTGTCTCCATCAATAAATTTTGACTTGTCACTACACCAGACAACCGGCAAATGGGATTTTAAGTTATTGCTCCATGAATCTGGTCTGGTCGAAGCACACAGAGGCGTTGGTCACTGGGATCAATTTGCAATCAAGCCATACAAAGCAGTTCTTGTTTTAACGCGACATTTTGTGTTCCAGAAGCTCCAGAGAGAAGTGAGGGACGCAGAAGAGCGCTGGGCTCGCTGGATGAGGATGACCCAAACATCCTGCTGGCCATCCAGCTGTCCCTGCAGGAGTCCCGCAGAGAACGGGGCCTGGAGGGAGGTCTGGAGAGGGGGATGGAGGGGAGAGTGGAGCTGGAGCGTGGACTGGATAGAGGACAGGAGAGGAGACCAGGTCCCACGGGAGACCTGGGTGATGTTGCTTTGCACTCTCTCAACGCAGACGGTCCTCCAGGAGCCAGAGGCTCCTCCTTCCCCGCTTCCCTCCTGGATCCTCCTCGCCCCCCTAACAGGACAGACTCCACCTCCCAGCCTCTCCCATCTAGCTCCCTCCCCCTTCCTCCCCCACCTCCCTCCCTCAGTGCAGAGCTGCTGGAGCTGGGAGACAGCCTTATGAAACTGGGGAACATAACCACTCCTTATGACCTGGACACACACACACAAGAGCAGCTCTGCTCTCACCACACATACAACCACAGTACACTCACTGCTCCATACACCCTTGAACCTGACCAGAATGCACTGACCACTCCATATGTGCTCGACCATATCACCATCACAGATCCTCGCTATGACATCAAAGAGCAGAATTACTGCCACTCCAGTGGTTATTTGGCTGAGGCTGAACATGCTGCCTCTTGCGCACTTGAACGCACCCAAAACCCAGCCCATCCTAGTTCTTATAACCGCGAACACGCAGCCATGTATGACAGCGCCCCAAACCCAGACAGCTCTTACAACCCCTGCCCAGAACACAGTAGCTCTTACACTCAGGAGCGTCCTGCCGCCTATGCTCTTGAACGCCCACCCAAACCAGACCCCCAGCCCCCTGCCCAGTTGTGCCTCCCGTCTCCAGAGCTCGAGCCGGAGCTGCTACTTTCACCGGTGATCCCCCCGGGGGGCCCTTTCACCCCCAGTGACCCTCAGAGTCTGGAGCCCCTGGATCCCACAGCCAGTGCCCAGCTGCTGGACAACATCATGGCCTGGTTTAATAACAACATCAATCCCCAGAACAACCCCCAGAGCCTGGCCCTCATCCCCTCCCCACCCACCACAGAAACCGACTCTTCCCCTGACACACACACTGAGACTGAGTCCGAGAGCCAGACCTCCAGGGGCGTGACCCCCGCCCCGAACTGGCAGCCCCTGGAGGGTGAGCCAGGAGCGGATAGAGGGTCGGCGAGCCCCTGTCTAGGTGCTGCAGGCACAGAGGGCCTGAAAACATTCAGGCCCAGCACTCTGGACCTAGAAAACAGAGAGGCTGGCGAGGAGGGTGTGGATGCAGGGTGTGTGGCAGACCTGTCGCTGGACGAAGCGCACACACACCCGTGCTCACACTCCCAACGCGGAAACAGTCCCGCACACACTGCCCCAGCCACAGAGAGAGACTTAGACCTCATCCTTCAGTTAGATGGGGACCAATCACCTGAGGAGTGGGAGGAACAAGTACATCTGGTGTGACTGAATGACATGGAGAGAGAAGGTTGTGCAAAGTACAGGAGGAGAGAGAGAGATGAAAGTGACAGAGGAAAGGAAATCAGAGACTGGAAAACTAGACAGAAGCACTGGAAAGATGGAAAAATAAAAGATAAAAGATATAGCAGTGATGCCTCAATGGAAGATGTAGGTCTTTGGGAGTTGAGTGTTTACTGTGTGTATTATACTGTATCTAGAGAGGACATAAAGCCCTGCGGACTTTGTCCAGTAAGATGATGTCATACGCAATTTGATTTTTTTTTTTAAGTGCTTTTGTCTGCTCTAAAACAGGCAAACTACTCTTTGAAACAAATGAGTGTTTAAAATCATCAATGGAAAGCTACTGATATCATAACACATAAAATGCTGCACATTTTGTTTTATTTTATTTATTTCCTGCCTCCTGTGTTTGTCTTCTCTGTTTGTCCAGGGTGAAAGTTTTGGTGCTGATCATGCTTAAATCCAGACTTGCCTCGTATACCCACACTTTATCGACACACTGACCCAACCACGAGCCTGTTCAGAGCTCCCAGAGCCAAATACGATGATACCTGTAACCTTGGAGCTCGTTTAGCGTACTGTACAATCAGAGGGCCTAATTCTGATTTTTGGACCTTCATGCACACTGTGCCTGCTTTGTTAGAGAACTCAACGCACTACTGATCTTTGGTAGGCTGCAAGGAATTATGATACATCTGTCTACTCAGTGAAAGTTAGGCTAGTATAATGTGCTTATCTGGATTTTATGACGGGAATAATTGTTCTGTAATACTCCACAGATGGGAAATGGTCTTACCCCTTTGCACTGAGAGGTCAAAGGTCAGTCAGCCATAGAGCAGCACCCTTAAGAGTTGGTAGGAACTCAGCCAGAACACCCTTTCCAAATAATTCTCTTTATCAGAGATGAGCTTTCATCCATATTGCTGTTTTTTTACAATTGGTTTGGCTCAGTTTTGACAACATTGTTTTAATGTGCAAAAATCATAGCACAAAATGCTATATGAACAATGTGGCCTCAAAATTGCCATCTTTATCAAATCAGGTATCAGACCTTCACAATAATTGTGTTTTTCACTGAATTTCAATCATTATATTTAAAATATAACTGTTCCTGTTAAATAATGCAGTAATCTTCATCAAAACAAAGTATTCAGTCATCATTTCCTCAAGATTAGACATAAGACAAATGGGACTAATCAAAAATAATGTGCAATTGTCTTCTTTGAAATAATGTAGAGTAAGAATGACTTGAAAATGTATTTAATAATATGAATTATGTTTATCAAACGTTTGAAAACTTAAAAACAAATTATAAAATGATGAGGTTTTATAATACAATGGATAAAATTAGATGTAACAGATAAAAGAAATAAAAAATACAGTAACTCTTCTATTCACAGAAGTCAAAATAATGATTGTGTTTACTTAGCTGTTTTTGTCACTTGTAAGTTTAATCATCAGTACACAACTGTATTGCTGGATAGAATAAAACATTAAACCACAAGTGACACAACTGTAACTCAATTCATTAGAACATTTTGACAATTTGACTTCCTTTTTCCCCATTTGCTGAGCAGTTTTGTTGCAACACTGCTCACAGAGTAATGTTGAAATAAGGAGAAATTCAGTGAGCTGTATGCTTGATAAGAATTAAACTTGTGCTAATATGAGGAGTCTGTTTTCTGAAGGACTGAGTTTAGCATTTTTCTCTTTGCACATTGAATTATGAAAACTGAGCCAAAGCCATCCGACAACATTGACAATGAAAACACTCAAATTGAATTTGTTTTTATCATATCTATTCCACTACTGATGGCGAGTACAGTGTGCTGTTGATAGATGGGTTGGGTTTTTAACTGTAATTTATCCTTTTTTATTCCTTTTTTTTTTTCTTAATATAGAGATGAAATTTCTTCAAGTTGAGACCAGAGTTGTTGGGTCTGTGTGCCTTTTTGTTTCAATCGTATTTGTTCATTTGTTGGTATTTATTAGTGTCATTACTTTTTAAACATACATGAAAGATAATGGAGAACACACCACCATACACTGAGGTTGTTGATGCACATTAGTATTGTTTGTAATTAAACCCAAGGTTTATCCTACTTTACCTTATCCCCAGAGAAGTAGTGCCCAAATTTTGACTATTTTACTTTACTAAAAACAGCTTGAAGCTATGTGAAAGAATTCATTTGCTGATTATTTGATATTCAAGTTACTAATGTAGTTAACAACCACTTTATCTGAATGTTGTTCAAATGTATTTGGCCTTTGGTATTTTTTTTTTTATAGGATTTTGAATTGATCCTGGGTTGTCATTCAGCCTTTATCTGAAACCTTTATTGCCCAGCATTAATGTTTACAAGAGATTTAAACACTGCCTGTTGTGCTGAGATATGATTTGGTGCTTTGGGGACTGAAATGATAATAATGGAGTGTTTTAATCATACGGGCCAAACAAATCTAAAGATATACTGTCTAAGAGCAAATTCTCAAATTTTTCCCTCTACTTTACAAAAGTAGCCAGTTATACAGAATGTGATATGCAATCAAAAATGCATAACTCATAATTGATAGTTTGTGTTTGAAGCTTGTTTAAAGTGTGAGGTCTGGAGTGCTCCACTGAAGTGATCTTGACTTTAAAGCCCTAAAATAACACCTTTCCCTCTCCGTATTGAACATTAAACTGTGAAGGTGCTAGACAGTAGGTGCTGACGTTGGCATTTCATAAAGCCTGCTGAGATGTGAGGGCTGCTGTGACACTCATTACATTTCAGACATTGTTTCCTGAGGAATGGCTTGTTTAACACGACTGCACACATTTATTTTAGGTTGCATGGTTGCAACACAATGGAAGCACTGAGTCTGGGGTATTTTAATTTGCACAAGCATGCTGTTAACGTGTTAAATTAATCCAGTGCTGTCAGGCAAGATGTGGAGGACTGATGAGTGCTGCTTTTATTATCATTTTTATTATTATTATTATTATTTTCTTTTTTGTTTTCTTAATTTAGAATTGAATTTATGGTGTCAAGGGAATGGTCCTGTGCCATTTTGTACCCCATATATAATGTTTATATATTAACAATCCCTCAACCAACCACTTCAGAATTCAAAAAAATGAAATTGCACTCTCATAGATTATACTTGATACATTCCCAGTCGGTCCATACGAGAGGTTTGATGTGTGGCCAAAACTGTAAATGAAAGTGTCAGTGCAAAGTTTACTCTCAATAAAAAGAGCTGAAAGTGTGTCGCTATGAGATTTTTTTTTTTTTTTAAATTGCTCTGTGACGGTGATTTCCAAAGTCATCTCAACCAAAATTAGCTGCTTAACATGTCACTCCTACCACCAGTGAAATGGGTTTTGTACCAATTATAGCCACTGTGGTGAAAATAGCGCTTTCTACTGGTAGCTAGTGGAAACTACAATACCAGTAACTTGTGTTTTCCTTCAACTTTATGTCATTTTAAAGCAGATTCTATATTCGGATTCTCCACACAAATGTCAAACTTACCACCTGAACTCGTGCAGCAGTCCAGATACACAGTATCTGCTATCTGCACAGTGTTACTGAATATTACTCTGGGAAATATCTCCAGGTACAAAATGACTTGACCATGTTTGTGGCACAAGTTTCATCAGTGCATTTTATTCCTAGATGAACAAACAGCTTGTTGGTGCTGGATTATTTTTAGTTGTTAGTCTAAAATTCATATTATTATTTTTTTCAGATTCACTTAAACATGAGCATAACTTCAATATGTTTGACTCAAAGGTTAATGAACAAATATTTGTCATATTAAACTTTTAAAGTCAGTAGATCCAATAAGTTTCCACACGTTTGATCCAATTAATGATTAATGATGTGATAAATCTGTTCGCTACGCCACCGTTAGGAGGCACTGTTGTCGTGAATAACCTCTTTGCCGTCGCTCATTTAATGACGTCGTATCAGCGCGACTGAAACGTTAAACGTACATCGGCGGCCTGTGTTTTCACCTCAGCGCCGTAATTTTTCTCTTTGGTGGAGGATTTGTCTCTACAGTCCGTCACCATCATGAAACTCGTCCGGTAAGTGGTCGTGAAAAGTTGCCTTTTAATCGCTGCTGTGATGTGGGATGATGAAAACAAAGCGGTGCTGGTGGATGGATTTAGATGTAAGCGGAGCGGCGGTGATGAGGCGGGAAGCGGTGAATGAATGGAGGCTGTCCGCTGTTACAATGACCGGGCGCCAGGCTCCGAAATAACCCGACAGATGCACGCATGCATGTCGGAATGTTATCAGGTGTTGAGCTGTAGATTTAGCCGTAAAATCACTCAGGTATTACAGCGACAATGTTAAAGCTTTAACAAACGTACTGACATGAAGCTTAGCTCACAGGCCTGTGTTTAGCTGTTCTCTGCAAAGTTCCGGCAACGTTAGCGTTTAGCGACATGATTGAAGAAAACTAGCCTTAGCCAGAAGTATTTTATTCTTTTATTATTCCATTACAAATCAAAGATGAGGTTTTCCAATATTCAGCTCTCCTTTGTTTTGCTGCTGAAAGCTGCACAACCACTAGCTAACGTTAGCTTGCTAGCTACACTCAGGCTAGCTTTGACTTTATACGGTGTTTGGTCCTGAAATAATGTCCGTGTAGAATTAGTAAAAGTTAAGCTCAAATATCGATGTGTTCACACTGTTTGTTTGATGCTCACAGGTTTTTGATGAAACTCAGCCATGAGACTGTGACCATTGAACTGAAGAATGGCACCCAGGTCCATGGCACCATCACAGGTAAGAGCTAACAAAGGTGGAAGTTCAGTAAAATTAGTT
This sequence comes from Holacanthus passer, assembly GCA_025331565.1. NCBI lineage: Eukaryota > Metazoa > Chordata > Actinopteri > Pomacanthidae > Holacanthus > Holacanthus passer. The sequence continues at coordinate 5,045,268 of JAFREQ010000002.1, read as the reverse complement.
GCAGGTAAACTACAGTGATAGTGTTTGTTCTTCAGACGTCGTGATTCAAGTCAAAATTTCATTTAGTCACTAATCCACACATGGTAGTAAATATATGCTCAGTAGCCAGTTTATTAGGTTCACTTAGCTAAAGCTAATTAAACCTGATAAACAGTCCTTTTAATATATCTTACCTTCATATCTGTTTGTTTTGAGTTGTTGATTCAATTTAATAGGTCATTTTAGAGGCTCCAGTTTGGGGTCTCAGTCTTGGGATTTCTTCATTTTACTCCTCCTTTGGTCATCAAACAATGAAACTGTGCCTCAAGGCAAATGTTTGGGAAGGAGTGGGACAGACAGTGTGGTTACTCTGCACAGTGTGAACCCATGATTTCATTGTTCTTATTTACACATTTTACTGTTTATGTAAAGAGTTGACTTAGAATAAAATACTAACACCTATGGGTCTGTTCATTTCCGTGAGCCTTTTTTGGACATCACAAACTTGGACATCCCACCAATATAATTTAAATTTGCATGTGCAGACTAGGTTTGGCCGCACAATTACTTCTATTGCCAGACCTAATGTCATTGATCTGTATTTAACCAAATTCAGATCAATGGCCACAACCACAGCGGGTCCTAAGGAGGTTAGCACAGATGCTGCTGCAGCATCAGGTATATCAGAATTAGATTTAATAGTATTTCTTTATTGAAAGAAGAGCAAAAAACAGCTCTGGAGGCTTTTATCGATGGAAAAGATCTTTTCGCTCTTCTCCAGACTGGCTTTGGGAAGAGTTTGATTTGCTGTGTCATATGAGTTCTTTGATCTGATTGGTTATCAATCACTCTCATTTACTTTGCTTTCAGCTTTGGAAATTAGAAAGGATGTTGGCTTGTCTATGTTTATTTTCAAGTTTTACACCCATTTCCTTTCTTTTCCCATTCAGGTGTTGATGTGAGCATGAACACCCACCTGAAGGCGGTGAAAATGACCCTGAAAAACAGGGAGCCCACTCAGCTGGAATCACTGAGTATTCGTGGCAACAATATTCGCTACTTTATCCTTCCCGACAGCCTCCCATTGGACACCTTGCTGGTTGATATTGAGCCAAAGATCAAATCCAAGAAGAGGGAAGCAGGTGAGAAATGTCTACATATCATCAAGGAGTTCAGCAGAGACAGTGAACCACAAAACAGCACACCAGACATAATGTGTGGCTTCATCTTGTTCTATCGATACTGTATCAGAACATTTTGGCACTTAAGGAAAGGCTTTGCCTGTTATTGCTTTGTTTGAGTGCATGGGCACCCCCTGAACTTAGTGAACTCTTATTTACACTTTGTCTGGCTGCCATCCAATTGTGAATAGGTCAAGTTGTGTTTTATATTGTAACACATCAAGGTCTCCAATCCAAACGATGCCCTTCCATTACTGTTCTTAGGTTTTGACACCAGTGTCAATGGATTTGAGTGAATGTTCCATTTTAATTGACTCTATAGTATCGGGGGGGAATCTTTATCTCAGTACTTAATTTTGATGGGTGTAACGCACATTATTTATAGATTGACACTTGAAATAGCGAAGGTGTGTACTTCAAGGTAGAATGAGTAGGATTTGCCAGTTGCGGTTGCATCATGACTTTTTTTTTTTTGAGTCCTGTTCTCACATCCTGCATGCTGTTATTGGCTGGCTACACGCCCACTGCCCAAGGGCTGACGTGTGGAAACCTCCTGAACGCAGCAAAATTAGAAACAAACACACACCGTCACACACTTTTAGTGGGTCATAAGTGATAATTGAGAGTGATTATTTTTCTATGAGTGTATACATTATTTTTCAGGAAAAATTCTACTCATTCTCCCTTAAGTTGTGGTGTATTGAGTTCTCTTGGCTACTATAACATTGTTCTGAAAGGTGTTTCTAATGTTTTGTCCACCATGCACAGTATACTAGAAACACAGCTAGGATGCCATGAAGCTCAAAGATGTATTGGAGTGCGGATCTGTCAAGGGGTTCATTTGGCTTTATTGCTTATACAAGACCGGTAGTTAATTTAATTAATTCGTTCGTCTACACTCACCTTTTTTGTCTTTTTATGAATTAAGACGATAGTAAGACTTTCATGTGGGACACGAAACTGTTTGAAACTACTTGTCTTGCACTTTACATCTTGTTAATGATGAAACGTATGAGCGAGTTAAACTGGTCTAAATGTTGAGTGGCCCCATGTCTATATTGTGACACTCCACAATGAATAAATGTTTGACAAATAATGGTAAAAGTTTGACATGTTGCTGACTATCACGCGTCTGTGTCTTCTCAGTGGCTGGACGGGGGCGAGGCAGAGGACGAGGACGTGGCAGAGGAAGAGGACGAGGCCGGGGTGGCCCGAGGAGATGATCACCTGGTCGTACATTTGCTGGCCTCCCCCCCACTGTTTGTACAGGATTTTTTTTTTTTTTTTCTCAGAGGAAAAATTTTGTGAATTTCCATGTGTTTTTGTTCGTTTTGTTTTTCCTTATTTTGTACATTAAAATCCTAATGAAGAGGATAAATTTGGCTCATTGCATTATTGCAGCATTGGTCACATGGTTTGGTTTGTGTCTGTCACTCTTGTTTACGTAATATTTTCATAATATGATGGAATAAAGTGTCTTCATGCTAATTGTAAAGAAATTCAACATAAACTGAAATGATTTCTTTGTTTTTGAAAACATTAAAAGGAAGCTCATGAATATTGTCACATATTGTGCATAGTGGGCCTCCACAAATGAAGCGGTCCAAACATAACAAAGGCAACTTCTCTGAATCCAATAGTGGTCAAAGTGAGTAGAATAACATATGTACATGAGATATGTATTTTTTAAAACAATTATCATATATGTAGTATTTCTAGGGACACTTACAAACTGAAAAATTATTTAAAATTTATTTTGAATATGGTATATAATGGTCACATTACACCCAGGATTACCATAACAATACTCACTTCACCTCCCTTAAATTAGAGTAAACCATGAAACTGGCAGAGTTTGAAAAAAGTCTTTTATCAATAGATTCTATAAAATCAAAGCTTAGGTAACCTTAAGCCTGACTTGTTCTTGGCATTTTTAAAGTTTGTTCTGTTCCTTGTAGATAGAAATATGAATGTAGTTATTTTAATGGTCTAGACGGCAAGTAATTATTTGATTTTAATACATTTAAAATGTTCAATTTAGAGAATAATTCACAGGCTACATGGGTTATTGTGTTGGCACCAGAGTTCCAGAAGGGGCGACCAAGTATTTGACCCGGAACTACATAAACCTGCTCCAGACCGCAACAAAAATGTCAGATATTTTTAATAAGAGTCGCAGCCGCTTTGCATTTCTTCTCTGGGTGTGTGTGATAGTCATGATGGCTGAAATGCTCGACAGGTAAATAAGTGACTTTTATTATTATTCATCATTGGTTAATGTGCAGCCTTTGAGCCCTGAAACAGCAGCAGGTCACAACAGAGACCTGATCTGACTGGACGTCGCTTTAACAGCCGGACGGTGACGACAAAGATCAAGCATCTGGGAAACATTTGGGCTCCGACATCCGTGTAAATATCAGCTTTTTATCTGTGTCTCTTATGTCTCGTCCAGCCAGGAGGAATCATCCACGGAGAAACATCCAGACATGTGTGAAGCTGCCAGCGGTCGTTTCATGTATTTCGCCTTTGGGAGCAACTTGCTGAAGGAAAGACTCCAGCTTTCAAACCCATCGGCCATATTCTGCACAACAGGTCGACTGAAGGTTTGGTCGTTGATTCATTTAATTTATTACCGACATCGCGTTTCAGTCGTGGGAAATGACGATGAGCTAATTTTGTGTTTCATCTCTCCTGAATGTCCTTTATATAAAAACTGTAAATATTAACCATTCACTGACTATTAATTATTCATTCATTGTGTTAATTAGTCTACACCTTGCTTACGTGTAACGATTCGAGTCGAGACCATGACAGTCATTCATTCATCTTATGATGCCTGAACGCAGCATTGCCGAGCGCACGTTAGGTTGCTTAATGTCCGTGAACGCACCGCGGGGGTCAGTGAGGGAAAGTGACCGGTTGTAGCCAGACTGATGTAATCACCAGTGGTGGGTAGAGTAAACCACACCGGTACTCAAGTAAAAGTACTGTTACTTTATAATATAAGGACTCAAGTAGAAGTAAAAGTACTCATAAAAATAAGTACTTGAGTAAGAGTAAAAAAGTACCTCGTAAAAAAACTACTCAAGTAGTGAGTGACTTCAGATGCAATTTATTACTTCAAAAACAAAAACTGTTTCCACTGACATCAGCTGAGATATTGACCTGTTGGTCAAAGGAGTTTAGCTTGAAGCTAAACAGTAACATCAAATTTGACGGTGTATGATCTCAAACGTTATTATTTATATTTATATTATTGCTGAAACAGAAATTTTAACTGACTGATTGTGATCGGCTGGAGGCTGAAATGTTCACATATAACATTACGCCGGCTTATTAAAGTACCGTAACCGGCGCCGAAGCTGGCCGGTACGGCCGGTACCAGCGGGTTAGCCGACCAGTGCCACCGGGTTAGCCGGCGGCCGGTACCACCGGGTTAGCCGGCTAGCTAGGTGAGACGCCGGCGGTTCATCTTCTGCCATGTTCTTGAGCTACAGTGAGGTGAAGGAGGGCCGTGGAGGGGCGGGGCACACCTCCGTCCACCTGCGGTGCTGCTGCTGTGATTGGTTAAGGATGTGTCCCTCAGCCGAGAGCTGCAGAGCTGCGTCTGAGCTCGTCTCAATTTATTTAGAGATAAATTAATGTAACGACAAGCATGTAGCCCAAAGTAACGGAGTAAAAGTACATATATTTTCTCACAAATTTACTCGAGTAAGAGTAAAAGTATTCTGCAAAATAACTACTCTTGAAAGTACAATTTATCAAAAAACATACTCAAGTACATGTAACGGAGTAAATGTAACGCGGTACTACCCACCACTGGTAATCACAATGAGTAAAGTAATCAGAGTAGTTTATAGACTAAAGCTCAGCTACTTTATAGTAAATTGTGATTACGTGGTCACATATTGTTTTTATCAGTTGATTGACAGGTGCCCATTTAACTCTCAAACAATCTGGGTAATAATTCAACTGCTGTTAAGTCATGGTGTTGTAACATAATAGGAACCCCTCCCATTAAACACACCTCCTTCCTTCAAATGGTTTAACCTGATATCAGTACTCTAATCAATCTCTGCTCATGCTTAAATCTAACCTGCACCTTGTGGGTATTATCATAGAAACAACACGTATACTTCATGCTTCCTTCCTGCTTTTTAAATTGATCTAAATGTTAATGCGCTTCACTGGATCCCAATATGGAAAACAGGTGACTTGGCAAACTTGTTCATTATTTACTCACACTGCTCCGCCTACATGCCTAAAGAACCAGCTGCAACAACGGAGCCGTGCTGTGGTGACCAACAACAAACAGGCTCACTGGGGTCACTGCTGAAAACACAAGCATAACAGCCCTCTTTTCGCCACAGTGAAATAAAAGGCATTTTGTTTAAAATGCACTGTGCCTCTTCACTGTTCACAGCCTTTTGTCATATACCCCCACTGTTTGTGTGTGTGTGTGTGCAGGACTATGAGCTCAACTTTGGCCTGTGGGAGCAACATGCAGAAAACACTTGGCACGGTGGAGTGGCCACCATTGAGTCCCACCCAGGGGCAGAAGTGTGGGGGGTGATCTGGACTTTGAGTAACGAAAACCTCATGAGCTTAGACAAGTAAGATGCTAAAACGCATCGCTGTTCATCAGTTCAGCAGTTGTTATTTGACGTTTTAACCAACACGGCACGGTTCATCTTTCTGTGTCCTCAGCCAGGAAGGGGTGAACCTGGGGATATACTCTCCCCTGGAGGTGTCAGTGGAGACTGATAAAGGCCCGATGCTCTGCAGGACCTATCAGATGAACAATTTCCACGCCTGTCTTCCCTCTCCTCAGTACAAACAGGTGAGTGCATGGAAACACAAACACTGGTCCAAAGACAACACACTTGACTTAAGCTATAAAATTTATCCAATAAATGACACATTCCAACTTATAAGGAGGTCACTTGTTGTTGAGTCCCATGTTTTTGTGGTTAAATCAACATGTTAGTTTGAATGTCTCTCTGTGTCTTCTTATTTCAGGTGGTGTGTCTGGGTGCAGAGCAGAATGGACTCCCGGTGGAGTACCTGGAGAGACTGAAGGCCATTCAAACCAACAACTACACCGGCCCCTCAATCCTCGATCAAATCAGAACAGTTATGAATTCTTCATCATGATCTTAATCGTATAATAATATCATTATTAATAGTATAATGATAATTAAATGATAATCTGGGTTAACTATGAAGGCAGTGTGGCCATTAGTTAAAGGTGGAGTGAGTCATTCTGGAGAAGCATGGTTGATATTGGAACTCAACACCCAAACAAATACAGCCCTTCAGTGCTCCTTCAGAAGCTACGCCCCCCCAAATTCATGGACGTACAGAGAGGACGAGCAGCTCCAGACACTGATACACACAACTCTACTGCTACTAAAGCTAACATCACAACAACAGCACAGCTTGGCAAATTAAAAATTAAGCTGAATGTCCATGGGCAGGTATAAAAAAACACTACCTGACAAATAGTAGTAACACTACTGTCACCCACCTATCGGTCTGACCCACTTACTTTGATTCCCATTAACAGAACCAGAACTTTTTTTTTTTTTAGAATGACTCACCCCACCTTTAATAGTGCATGCACTTACAACACATAATCCTTTTATTTTGAGCTGCTATCAAACAATTAATTTAAGAATATGTTGACAAATGTATTTAATTTCAGAGCCGTCACTATAGAAGATGAAATTTACGTGACAGGCGGAAAATCGCTTAATTCTAGTTTTTCTCAGGGGAATATTAAATACTAATTAAACATCGTTAAGACTTTTATTGCTTTATTATGACTTTGACCATTATGGTTTATTCCTGCTGATAAAAGAATCTAGAGTGGCCGGAAGTTTTGACTGATTTTCCAGGTCATTCAGTTGCACATGAAAGAAACATACCTTGGGGTGCTCTCACACAACTTGATTTAAAATTAAATTCTTTATTACAAAATGAAAAATAAAAATTAATGAATCATTTACGTAAAAGGAAACCACTTTATTTTTTACAACACAGTGGCCTTGGACAGAATGAGAATTTGTACCTCTCCCGACATTTTTAATCCTCTAGGAATTATAGAAAATACATGTATAGTACAAAAAAAACAGCTGTCTGGAGAACAGAAGATATATGTTGAACACCCAATGCTTTATATTATGTTGAATCTCTAGGTAAATTTCCACAAGTCTATGCAAATATGTAGACTTCACAATGGCACAAATCATAATTTCATCTGACAAAACAAAAGGCTCATGCAAGCAACATGGTCCGAGATTTATAGTAACCAAGTGTTCGTTAACTCTGGGAATTCAGCAAACCCTGATGACTCAAAACATTTGTACATTCTGAAGAATTTGGCTTCAAAACTGATTCACCTAAACAGTCCGCAGGAGTTGGTGATCAAGAAACCATTTCCCCTTTAACTGTTTAAATGTAAAGGGAGAAGTGATGTGAACAGTCTTAAAGATTTTTTTTTAAAAACTTTGAGAAAAAAAAAAAAAAAAAAAAAGCTGTGTACATGACATAAATAGGTCCAAATATGTAAAACAAACACCAATTTATAACAGAAAGTATAATATAATAAATCAAGTCTATGTTGAAGGGAGCACTTAAAATCTTTATCAGCAGACAAGCAATAATGTAAGAATTGCAATTTTGTACAAATGGGTTTAAATAAAGGGTGCAGAAGAGAAAGAAAGCAGCTACTAAGAGCAAATCAGTGCTTAAATTGAAGTCAGTAGCCATTGTTGAAGGAGAGATTGTAACCAGCTAAATCCTGTTGCAACTCAACAGTCTGACACCATAAAATCTCACAGACAGTACATCTGTATCTTCATTATTATGTTCTAAAGGAGCGTCACAACATGGCTCTGTGTTTATGTGGAAATGAGAATATGGACCACTGACAACATACCAAAGTCCAACGAAGCACTATTAATGAAGGCTACGTTAAGAAAGTGCCCTCATTTACAGGTTACTTGTATGTTAGGAGATACATTTTATGCACTGCAAGATGAACTTGTCTAGTAACTGTTAACACAAAAGGCCATCATTAAAGTATCTGTGTTTTATTCTGTTTTTAAATCAGGGACATCTGCATTTGCATTAGTTGTTGTTTTCAGGTTCCATTTTCACACATTTCCGAACTCATTCCATCTGCTCCACTTTCTCATTTCCACTTTCATCCATCGGTTCTGGTCCATCCTCGCTGTTTTCCACCCGCTCTGTTGAATCGGCGGGCGGCTGTTCTCCTGTATCGACGGCCTGCTGTTCTGGGATGAGGAGATTGTGCTTGACTTTGCTCAGTTCTGTCATGTTGAAGCCGAGGAGGACGGCGGTCGTGTTCCTCTTGAGACTCTTCATGCACTTGCTGCGCTTCTTGCTGAAGTGGGCTGCCAGTTCTGCTTTGGTGAGGGACAGCCTTCTGCACAGCTCGTCAGTCTCCACTTTGGTCGCGTAAGGGTTCAGGTTGAAGTATTTGGATATGAAGTCTCTGCGTTCCTCGCCACTGCGCCGCTCTGCCGGTGTGGGCTCCAACATTAGCTTCACCGTGGGGTCGCTCTGAATCACAGGCTCCGGTGGGGGCAACAATTTTTCCTGCTCTCGCCTCTTGCGCAATGCCGCCTTTTGTTCTCGCTCTCGTGTGTTGGCCTCAATGACCTGCCTCCATGCAGCCTCCAGCCTCTTCTTAGACTGCACCTCTGCTTCTGTTTCTCGAGGCGCTGCAGTGGGTTTGGCCGGAATCACTTGAGCCGGAGCTAATGGTTGTTTCATAGTCAGCCCTTGTGGCACTTGAATAAAGTAGAGTCCAGACGGCTGACTGAGCTGCTGAGCTGGTTTTGGTGGCGGCTGTGGTGGTGGTGCTGCTGCTGCTGCTGGTGGTGGTGGTGGTGGTGGTGGTGGTTTGGGGGGCTGTGGTGGTTTTGGTGAACACCGGCATCGCTGAATGTGGAGCATCACCGCCTGCTGGGTGACCTTTCCTGTGTACACACCATTGCAGTATATGCACTTGAAAGCCTCTGTCTTGAGGATGGCGTGAATGGTGGGTGCTACAAAGTGTTTTTGTTTCAGGTGCTCAAGGTGTTTGGATTCAGTCTGAAACTTTTCATCACAGAAGGGACAGTACGAACTGTTGATTTTCACAGGTGCTGAGCAGATTTCTGGCTGACTGCTGGGCTGCAACTTAAAGAAAATCAGGTCGAGGGAATTTGTGACCAGGGCAAGATTGACCTCGGTCTCTCCTAGGATCTCTTTTGGTGCGGTGGTGTGGACGTCAAAGTAAGGGAACAGGATTCCTCCAACACCTTTTGAGTAGACCCTGTACTTCTGCCTCAAAAAATCACAGTATGCCTTGCTTGTGGGATTGTGCTGCTTTACATGCTCAGCAAGCTGCTTGATTGAAAAGAACAAAGCTGAGCAGTACAAACAATTCAGGCCATGCAGCAGGTGTTGGAAGACACTTTTTTCTGATAGTAGAATTTTGCACGTTAGACATTTGACAGTTTTGTCGGGCATTTTCTTTAAGAATGCCGCTCGTGCTGCCACACTTTCTGACTTGGTTGCGGCAGATTTTGTCTGATGAGCGACTTCTGTGTGCATGTCAAAGACATTAGAAGGGAAAAGTTCGTTACAGAGGGGACAGGTAATCCATTTCTTAGTTTGTGGTGAGGAGTTACTTGTTTGCTCAACAGACTTGAGAGGGGTACTTGTGCTCTGAGAGACAGGCATTGCTACTTGCAGTGGAGCAAAAGTATACGTGGGCATGCCGTTCATCTTGTTGCCAGTCGGGATCAGGTGACTCAGCAGAGACTGTGAAGTCAGCATGGTACCTTGTAGGGTAATTTGGTTCGATGATGCATTTTGTGTAACTACAGTAGGTTTAGATACAGTCCCAGGTCCGGCTGCCATGTTGGCCTGCAGTCCTGATGGAAGAAGAATTTGCTGCGCTTGTGGAGTCTGTTGTGGTTGAGCAGGAGTTAGAGTCATCGGTGCCTGTTTCAAAGACACATTAGACACTGTGGGGAGCTGGACCATAGATGGTCCTGGGGGCAAAGCACTTCGGAGGGCTATCGTGGCACCGGGCTGGAGCAAACCTTTAGCCTCTGCACTAGCTAGCTGCACCAGCGCTGACGCTTGAGGGGGAAGAAAAGCTTGGTTGGTTCCAGGGGCACAGATCAGAGTAGCACTGTTTGTAGTTCCTTGTAACTGCTGTAATGCCACCACAGTCCCAGCAGGTTGGCCATTACTTGGTAAAACCAAGGACTTACTGTTGAACATTTGAGGTTGCTGCGGTTTAGGAGCGATACTCGGGAATGTCACAAACAGCCCATTCCCATTGGGTGTTGATTTAATGGTGTAGTTCTTGTTCTCATAAATCATACTCTGCACTTGTGTGCTGACTGAGTAGTGCGATGGCTCAACCAGCATGTGGTGCAACATTTGGTCTAGGTTTCCAGTGTTCACCCTACACACCTTGCAGCAGTACACCTTTATAGATGTGGTGCCTTGAAGGTTTAATCTGTATCCAATATACTGTTCTGCCAAGCTTTCCAGGTGCTTGAGAATGATGTGCTTCTTCATGGCAAAGATAGAAGAGTTTGGAAATCCACATCTTCGACACTGATACCGCTCATTTCCACGATGGGTGGGTAAAGACACTTCCCTTGGAGGTTGTATATGTGTGGTGAGTTTGGCGTGGAAGAACAGCATGTGCTTCTTGACAACCTTGGGGTGGCCGATGAAGAGGCACTGAGAACAGGGCGCCAGCGCACAGAACGACTGCACATATCCATGGCAGCGGGAGACGTGGCTCCTGAAGTTGTAGATGTTATGTGAAGAGTACTTGCAAAGGTTACAGCACAGAGATCGAGACCGATAAGGCCACTGAATGGAAAGAAAGAAAAAAAACAGTCAGCTATTTCAGTGAATAAAGTTAACATTTTTAGTTATTTAACAAACACTCAAACGAGCAAATAATCTTTTTTGTTGGTAAGTGCTTATTATTAAAAGTTGTCAACAAGAGTTAAGTGTCATATTCACCTTTTTCTGTAGTCTGCCATGATATCCATGTGTGAAATCGACCCACTCGGTTTCCTGAAAGACCTCGTCTTCTTCTGACTTTTTCTCAGAGTTTTCTTTGAGACCCTGCACAGCAAACAGCACACAAACAAATCTTAAATATCTGAAACAGTGCCATATCGTAAAACGTGTCCAATAAAAGTTCTACATTCAAAGTTGTTTGAATGTAAATAAGGCTTAGCAGTAAAATACACAAGTCTCAAATATAAAGTACTGATTATGCAAAATGGTAAAGCATCATACAGTGTGAATTAATCATATACGCAGTTGCCAATTTATAATGCGCACCTACCTAAAATGAATGCAGTATAATTAAAAAGCCCAGTCCTACTTTCATGAAGGTTATAATGTTCAGTTTTTGTTGACACGGTTTTAGAGAGGTGCTGATTCAACTGAATGGTCATGGAGGTGGCTGCAGTCTGTGTTGAACTGTGTTGCATTATGCTGAGAGATGTTTCTAATATTTTGTCTGCTTATATTAAATAGTATAGAGTAAAAATTAAAAGCTCTTTGAACATGAATACAAAGTACAGCATCCAAAATTACCAGAGTTGAAGCAGCACCTCTCTAAAACAGCTTCAACCAAAGCTTCATGAAGGTTGGATTAACTGCATTAGTTCTAGGTGGACATACCTATCTTTAAGTGACAACTGAGTGCAGGTCTCGTAACATTTTAATCTGAAACATTACCAGCAATTACAGCCATCAGATAAAATATGGTGGAGCAAAAAACGTGTGCTTCTTTCTGAAATGTTAAAGTATAAAGTCATAAAATGACAGCACCCCAACACTGAATTTGGTTCATTTTCACCTCAGTGTAAAAGCTGTGCAATCACACCTGCAGTGTGATTGAGAACTAGTTGACACAGGTGTGTTGAGTTTGAATTTAAATGATGCCACAAGCTACCAGAGTCAAGTGCAAAATCTCTGTGATCTCAAAAAAACAAACCAGGTTTCGTAGTGAACAAAGCACAGCTGTGGTAAGTCTGTTTCCTAACTTGTTGTTTTGGGTGGAGGGTGTGATAAAATATTCATAGATATCCAAATATATGAAAATATCTGACAAATCAAGGTCCAACATGGCCATAAGGCAGTGCTGCTCACTGGTTTGTGGAATGATGGTTGGACTATTAGCATTGGATCAACAAGCACAAAGTGGAAACTTTTGGACAGAAATGCTGATTATATTTTTAAAAGCAAGAAAGAGTGTGCTACCATAAACAAATAATACTGTGAGTTATTAACATTGTTAGTCTATTTTAAGCCTTCCTTTCATATGTGTAGTATTAATCACACTTAAGATACTAGCTTAGGTCAGACCCGAGTCTTAAAGGCACCTTATTTTACAAGATAAAACATACCTCCAGCAGGTGTTTGCAGTCTTCCAGGCCAATCTCACTTAAAATGCTTTTCACTGCCTTACGTGCCTTTCGGATCTTCTCAATATTTCCAACTGGGACCTGATACATTATTCCTCACCAGCCTTGTAAAAGAAAAACGAGTTCAAATGTTATGGAGGGTTAACAGAAATAATTATGGGAAGATATGAGAAACATCATTGACCTTTCATTGTATGGATTTAGAGAACATTCAAATGTACATCAGAGTGAGGTCACAACATTTCCCAGCCACAGCAGAGAGTAACCACTATTTGAGTAAAATACCATATAAAAAGTATCATACAATTTGAGTATAAAGCCTGACACATGTAATAATTATATTTTTTAAAAATGGAGGTGTTTATTGAACCTTTTGACAAGACAGAAAAAAAAATCGATTTTAATTTGCAAGTAGATTTTTTTGTATCGAAAGTGGTACGTCTGGCTTTTATGTCAACTGATGCATCTCAATTGGGGTTTTCTGCAGAAATAAATATATTTGTTTTCATTAATCTATTTTGTTTAGTTATGTATATGTATTATATTTTAATCACACAAGTGCATATGACATTAAAAAAATAACAACTTTATGGAATGCAATTTCATATAGAAAATACAAACTTGAATTCTACGATAACTATGTCGACATTTGCAAAATAAGTATGTAAGTAGTAGATTGGTAAGTCATGTGAGTCTCAACAAGGAAGCAGCCATTTTGAATTTGGTAAATAATAAGGACTGCCTCCTGTGATGCACGGATCGTCCACTGGAGGGCAGTTACCATGTGCCAGCTTGTATACAATCGGTTTTTCAGGTAATTATTGATCTTATTGACGTTAAAGCTTCCAGAAACTCAAATATGGTAGAAATCTCATTATGGGGTCCACTTTTGCCATATCCAGCTGTTTGGTGAAGGGAGACCATATAAATGAAGAATACCAAACAGGAAGTAGCAGATAGAGACAATAATGACAAAATCAAACAATCAGTGCATTTAGCTGTGATGAGTTAGCATGTACATGAATACAAACAAGCTAGCATAGCCTGTCATCTAATTCTGCTGAGAAACTATTAAGTGCCTAATGTTTACCATGTTATAACATCACACTGCAAACAAAAACAAAACTTAAGCACGAAGATTGGATGATGAGCATCAGCAGTAATAACGACGTGGTAACGTAGCAAACTGCAGCGTTAAGCTAATAAAGGCTGCATTAACTCATGCTCTGACATATGACATGACAGAATAACAACAATAGGACTGTGCATGAATACTATGTCTGCTAACACACAAATAACAGGACAGTCACTGGTTTTACTTTGACTATCTCCCTATGCATAAGATATGATCACCAGCTATTTACTGATGCATAAGAAAACTTTGTGACTTTAAAGTGCATTTTAAATTTGAACCACCTCCAAACTAAGAGCTGCCCTCCACACATCCATGCTAACCCTGCTGTGTGTGTGCAGCCCACGCTGACAGCCACCAGCCGGGTCACTGAGCCGGATCACGCCGCTTCCTCCCACTTTGAGGATGCTTCCTCACATATTTACCTCGTCCAGGTTTCAGGGTCGGTTCACGGTAGTTGTCGCGGTGCCTCCTCTGGCGGATCTCCTCCACTTCCACCGGCCCTCAGCTGTGTGTGTGTCGGTAAGCTGCGTGTGCTCCCGCCGCTGCAGCCCGATCCTCATCCGAGCAGCATCCTCCGTCTACAGCCGCCGCCGCATGAACACCGCGGTCATTTATGAAGGCTGATGTTTACGAACCCCCTCCAGACATGAGTTATTTTATAGCCAAGCTTTTGTCCCTTTCTTCCCCCTATTGAGGAAAAAATGGCGCTCAAGTTCAGGATCTGACGTAGCTGTCCTCATTTGCATTCTGCACAAACTGACCAATGGGAGGCGCCTCAGCCTAAAAACTGACAAACTTTTTATTCTCTCACAAAAACTGTCAGCCATTGTTCCAGAGTGTCCGGGTGCTGAATCATATGATTATGTTTTTAAATTTCATCTCATAATTGACTTGTTAATAGGTCTTTTGTAGTCAACAACAGATAGCTAGGCAGGGGGGCGTGGCTACTGCGACCCCCACTGGCAGTCACATGGTACATGACTAAAGTTAACCAATGAGCTGTCGAGAAAATGAGCTAAATGGGCGGTGCTTGTGGGGGTGATGTCATATCATGCTACTTTTTTTAGCCAATTAAATTAAACTCCCATTTTGATAGGAGACAGAGTGAAATTGATAAGTTAGAAGTCTTTTAGCTAGCTTAGCGTAAAGTGGTGGGACTTTTTAATGTGTTTAACGATTACAAAAAACAGCATAGCTAGTACCACCGCAGAGTCATTTATACCAATTGCGAAACTTAATTTTTTTATTTTTATGCTTAATGATATCTGTTTGTAAAAGTCGATTCAAATCTTCTTCAGATTGACAATGTTATATTTGGCCTTTCCACCAACAAACGTGTTCATTATCGCACAAGTTGAGCGAAACGAAAGCCGCCTGTCTGTGTTCCGGCCTGATGAATAACCTTTACGAACACAGGTCAGTTTGTTTGGAGACAAATCAACAGTCCGTCAAAGTGACCATGTGATGTTACTCCAGCCGAAGGCGTCTTCGCTGTGAATTCGTGACTTATTATTTCTTGCGTTGCCAATCTACGGAATCATTTTTGACCACTGAATCATTTGATTAGCTAATACACAACAAGCTCAGATATTAATACGGTCCAAAATCCAAACAAATGTATGCGGTAATTAGCCATTATATTTTCTTCATGTATGACACCGTTTTCGTCTGTGAAATCTTAACTTGAAAGGTTTGAAATTCTGTGAAGTACTCTGAAGTACAAAGCAGTTTGGTGTTATAACAGTTTAACAACCTTATTTAAAATTCAACTGACAAGATCACATCTCCCATTGTGCCCTCTGGTCAGGCAATGCAAACCAGGATGACAATAATCTGGGCAAACAGAGGAACAACATGGGAAAGCAGAATGTCAACATCCATGATGGCTGCGACACAGCTGATTGCACTACATTTATTACCATGGCAGAGCAATCACAACTCAAAGGTAAGACTGCTGAAGCACAAGTTATATTACATCATCTCTAAGCAGATGATGTAATGCCACGTTTTCACTGTGAGACCCAAACCAATATAAGGTTATTCAATTAAACCAATCAGTGAGCCACCAATCAGGATCCTCCACTCAGAGTTCATTCATGTTTGCTCAGTCATACTGAATCAAGAGAGTTAGTCCTCAGTCATGTCATTTCAAATCCATCACCTCTGTGTTGTAAGCTTGTAATTGCAAAGTGTCTGTGTGTGTGTGCAGTGTCATGCTGTGTGTTCAGAAGTGTGTACCAGGCAGACTAAGAAGTTGTCTGCTATTATCATCACTGCCACCACTATCTATATATACTCCTTGTTCAGACTAGCAGCCCAAATCAGTTTTTTTAACATATCCAAATTGTATCCAGGTTAATTTAAGAAAGTCTAGACAGCAGCAGCAACAGCAGAAATCCGATCTAAACCACATTTGGAGACGGTTTGAAATGTGATTCCAATCAGATTTGTACAGATGTGTCTAGATTTTCTAGTCACTCAAATTCGATTTCAAAGTGTGTTTTGCGTCACTGTCAACACAACAATGACATCTAATCCAGCAGCCATGTCTCCAAGAAATTATGTTTATATGGTGAACAATTAATTTTACATAAGCATGTTGACTTGAATTACATTGTTCAATAACATAATAATTCTATTTGTTTTCTGCCAAAATAGGCCATCTTGCAAACACTGTCCACTCTTAGTGACTAGAACGTTATTCAACTTTTTTATGGTTATGTTTAGGCACTAGCAGAACGTGGTTAAGGTTTTGATACAGAGAAAGTCTACATTTAAGATGTTTTGATTACATTTAAATCACGCCTAAGATCAAGCCTGAACCTAACTGTATATAAATGTTTCACTCACTCAAAGAGGGTTTGTCTGTGAACATAATCCAGGCAGCGATTATGTTTCACCACAACATAATTATGAAACCAGCTTACTCACCTCATATACAACAGTAATTTCTAACAGAGCTGAATCCAGACTGACAGAATCCATGCTGCTTCTAACAGAGCAGTATGGAGGATAACACAGACAGAAACAGCCCAGGAAATAAAGAAATAGAAATAAATTGGCTGCTGGTCTTTGAGTGTGAAACATCTGTACAAGCAGAGCTGGACTTTCTAATGCTTCCACATTGGAAAATCGCGTCATTAGCGTACATAGTTACTGACGCCTACGTCTTAACCACAGCTGCTCATGCAGAAATGTTGACGATGTCTGGCCACATAAATCCAATCTGATCACTTGCAAATACCAGAGCGGACAGTCTGTATTAAAGAGCTGGTTTGAGAAACAAATCTGATTTGCCTGCAGTCTGAACAAAGCTTAAAACTTTTTCTGACCATGCTGACATGCAGTGAGTGACATTTCTTTTTTTGAATCTCTCTAACAAACACATTAACACAAACACTTAATTGAAGCTATAATGGCGCCTCTTAGAGCCCAGTTGGTATCCACTTTCACATACAACAAAAAAAAAATGTTTTGAATGTTGAAGCAAACTTCTCCAGAGCAAATCAATGGCTTCACATTAGACATATTCATATTTCCTTGATCTTCTAATGATAAAACTAAATGCTACAATATCTGCCATTGGTAAAATATAAAAATCAGCACTATTTTAATAGTCGGGCAAGGATCCTATTGACGCTTGAGGACCATATATATGAACAGATACTGTGATGTACATTGGCAAGAGGGTGGAGAGGACATACTGTGGATGCTGAGCTTGTTAATAATTAGGCTGCAATTGAAGCGTTTAGCATATTTGTCATCAAAGCCCATGAGCATGCTGGTTTTCATTACAACACAGCAGCAGCTGATTTCACTGATTACACACTCTTTTCTGGCTGAAGACGATGCTGTTGTGTTCTGTTAACTTGTAATATACTGTTCATCTAAACTGTATATTACAAGATTTATTTTTCTCTTTGGGACAAGTTATACTATCATTAAAACACAAAGTACTCTAGTACAGCAACAGGATGAATAGGCAATAAAGGCTAGATCAAAGAAAAGCCATAAACCATAACTGTACGTCCATAAAAGATTAAACAGAATATGTCCCTGCTATAACAAAACTATAAACCACAGTGAAGTATGAATTTGTTTAGTTTATCTCTGTGTTGAAGAGCTTTTTTTTTTTTTACTGAAGTGGTGCCTTTGTGTCTGAGTAAAAGGGATATAGAAGTAACATCACTTAGTTTTAATACTACTGCTACTTTCACTGGTTACAGCAGTAGTAGTAATATCTCATTCCTGGCTGCAAACAGACACAGCATGAATTATACACTGACATTCAACTACTGTACAATCAGAACACACACTAGACCCGTAGCAGACCAAAAACATATGGTTTTCAATTCTGATGGCCAACAGTGAAGGTTTTATCAAGAACACATGTGGGAATCTAAACTGTTCCAAAGATCACACATACACCAGAGAGATGATTTCAGTCAGAAATGTATTAAATTAATCACTTTCATTACTTTAACAAGCACAATTTACAGTCAAAAACAGGCTATGGTCCATTAGTGCCTTAGACAAGCAAGTAATTAATACATTAGTCATTTGTAACATACCAGGGCAGGATTCTTTAAAAACTGCAGTTAAGTCAGGTCATCTTTAATATTATTAGACACGAGACATTAAACTGTACATGAGACTGTGCACATTATGTCCCTCAGAACTGTAGAGAGGCATGACGAGAAGTCTGGCATGTTATCTGTCGTTTGCACTGCCTCAGAGAGGTCTGTGCATGTCTAGCATGTCTTTCACATGAGAGACAGACGTGTACGTCCACATCTGCCACATACAGATCATTATGTTTAAGCACTCTTCAGAAATAGCTCCTTCACTGGTTTTTCAGATCCTGGGAGGACAAGGATCAAGAGAAAAACTAATATGAAGATCTGAAAAACCAGGGCTGCATTGTTAAATGTCACAGTATTTGTTTAACCTACAAAAGACTTTGTGCATTTTGAACCAGATTAACCTCTCTCTATTAGAGGCAAGGAGTGCATTATCATGCCTTTCGAGTAAAGGGAAACCACTGATGTCACAAATGGCAATCACAGCACACTTAATCCATGTAGTGTTAAAAAACACATAAATTTCTTATCAGGAGAACACTGTTAGATGGGCCACAGCATAATACCTGGGCAAAACACACTTAATGATGGAGCTTTAAATATGCCCCAGTAATATCTGAATCCAATAAATAAAAATGCATTGAGGTGAGCTGCAATAAAGAAAGAGGTTACATCATTGTCATAATTTCATTTAAACTATGCAAAGTGAGGGATCTGAAGTACAGATGATGCACTGATTCTTTTAAACACTTCAAAAATCATCTACAGACAAAATGTATTGATGTTGAACAGACACAGGATTTACACGACTGTCAACAGGTAATTAATAGAGAACATGATTTAAATCAATTGTACATTTTGTAAACTGGATTTGATTTAGGAAACAAACCACCCCAAACATGTTGGGGGGTCCCATCTCCAAAGAGTCGTCCATTTTGTTGCATAATGTCATTTGAGCTTGGGCTGGAGTTCATTTAGCTGACAGAGTCCGTCGGAGGGAGGAGCAAACATGAAGATTTTCCAGATAAAATTTTAGACAATTGAGGTGTCAAACAACCAATGTTTCCAATTCTGAGAGGTAAAAAAAGTCAAATTCCTGGAAGAAATAATAGGACACTGCATTTTCCAAGGTGGCTGGAATGTTGACCACATTTAACCCCTTGTCCCAAATACCTCACTGACCCCTGCTCTCACATGGTGAAAGCAGAGGCTAAGGAGGATCTGTGCAATATAATACGGGACAGGAGCAGAGGGTAGTTACGCGCTGTACTGGACCATGGAGAAATTCTTCATGGCACTGTCCAGAGCCACACCGGCCTCCTGCATTTCGTACCTGTGGGCAACACCAAGCATCCGGGTCAGTTCTCTCTAAATGTATCATATTCTTACAACATTTATATGAGTGGCAAACCGTCACATGACTAACTCGTTCCATACTCACCAGTCAGAGGTGGAGACAGTGTAGTAGATGGGCAGCTGGGAGGAGCTGAACTCCTCCAGGCCGCACACTCCCATGTTGGAGAAGTGAAGCCAGTCTCCCACGCTGAGCTCAGGCAGCAGGCAGCGCTCCACCACATGGTCCAGCTGGTCCAGTGACGGGCCCCACAGGCTGCTGGGATACACCGCCTCCTCAGCACACAGCACATGCTGTAAAGAGGAAACATCATCATCAAAATAGGCAATAATAAGAAATGTCACTGATTGCTTTTGTTGTGATCCATAGACCATAGTTAATGACATCTCAACTGCACATGTAAAATTATCCGCTAATCGGAGAAAAGCAAAATGATGACAGTCTGCTACTGAAGAAATGACCTGCAGTTAAGTCAACATTTACAATATGTATTCCTTCGGTAGCTAAAAGATGTTATAACTGATGTCCAAACCTCTATTGTTTATTAGTTAGCAAGTAACCTAAAACTGGACATTCCTTATCAACTAACTAATAAAAGGTTCCACCCTGCAACTGTCAGCTTATAAACTCCAGTGCTCTGGGGAGTATGGAATGAATTAGATCAGCCCTGGAAGCACAAGAACACAATTTGTTGATACATCTTTGTCTGTTTATTTAACCATGACCGTCTGTAATTAATTGTTACATTATTAGTTAACTAAAACTGCAGTTTTGCTTAATATTGTGTAGTTCACAACAACTCTTAGTTATTTTATGATTGTGAGGTAAACAGACCATAGAAGACAACATGCATAATTAACTATAGTTGGGTGGCTAACAGCTTTTTTGGGTCACCATTAACCTTTTTGACTAATGTCATACCAAGAGAGCACAGTAAGTTTAAATACTTCTGCTTTGTATGAATGACCCAGAACCCATGTAAGGTCTTCCTATGAGACAATATAATTCACTATCTACAGCAAACTGATCCTGCTTCCTTAAATACTTATAATGCATGACCCCAAACAACTAGAGCTGCTATCAGATGCTTCATTCAGTCCTGAATGGGGTTGACTCTCTTGGGTGGAGGCCTACTAACCTTGTGCACTGACGGGGCAGCGATGGAGTTTCCCAGCAGCTTGCGGCTGAATGGGCCATAAACACCCTCATTCATGTAGTACAGGAACTCTGTATCTTCATTGTTCTCACCTGTGTAAATACATTAGATTACCATGTCAGATATATAGAGCACACTGTATTATCTACAAACTGGGGACTTCGAGTGGGATTCAGTTGTGATGGTTTAGTTAGGATTATGCAACAACGAAGTGTAAAAGATCTTGACAACAAATATGAGAACACAAACTATTCTGTCTTTTTAAAGACTGCATACAATTATCAGTACATATGCCCAATCAGGACACAGAAACAAGGGTATTACAGTCTGATTTAACTGGACTACAGAGGACAAAGAGAACCTCTGAGGGAATTAAGTAACTCACCTTGAGCTAGGCTGTCCCAGTGGCGGGTCACCACCTTTTTGCCAATAACGTTGACAGCCAGGCTGAAAGCTGAGGCCACATAGAAGCTGCCTGGCTGGGCCAACACTTGCACACCGGACAGTGGGCTGAAGTAAGCATCCAGTAGTGGCCTGACTGCAGACTCAACCTGCACACATAAAGTTATAGCAAACATGCATTCTGAGGGTACTTCCAGATAAAAAGACACATGTGCAAGAACCTTAATTAATTCATTAATAGGGCATTAAATGATTTTAACGCTGAAATCCATCACCTTACACACACTGTTAAGTGAGAGGCAACTGATATGATGTTTGACCATATGAATGGCAGAGTATTCAATGACATTTCACAGAAACTTCAGTTACGGGCTGACTAGTGACAAGTTTCAGCTCTTAACTCAAAACAAATTAAAGCACCTCCAAAGATATCAAAGCTGTTTACCACTTACCTGTTTGAGCTGAAACTCTGAGCCAGTAAATCCACCACCAATGTCCAGGATGTTCATGTTAAAGCCCAGATCCACCTGAACAGAAACAGCAAACAGTCGTTACCCTTAATGAAAAAGAAGGTGTAAATCTTGAGTTGATTTATTTCTACCAAATTTCTTCATCATTTTAAAATTGGAGATATTTTCCTACCCCCATGTCAAACACACAACGGGCATCTGACAGAGCATGGGTGTAAGCCTCTTCAAGGTCTTGGCAGGAGCTGGGGATGTGGAACGTCACCCCCACCACCTGGACTCCAAGCTCCTTGGCTGCTTCCAGCAGGTGCCGGCAGCTCTTCAGAGAGAAGCCGAAGGACATGCTGGTCTCAGCTGCGTGGGCCTGGGTGGTCAACTGCAGCAGCAACCTACAAGAGATTTTAAAAAAACATCAGTCAGGGATCAAAACATAAATGAAACCTCTATCTAAGCAAGATAAATGAGGAACACTAAGGAAGGCTTTCCTAATTTTCTGTTTCTTTTCAGCCAAGACAAAATGTACTTCCCTATCCAAACAGTAATAACATGGACACAGTTTTTCAGTTTTACAGATGTGCATGGGGAAGAAGTCAAGTAGCTAAGGAAAACATTTTTCTGCTTAATTTAATCTGATCTCTTACTTTGCATTAGGGTGCAGGCGGGAAATCTTGGACAACTCTGCCTCATTTTCACACACAAGATGTTGGATGTTGTTCTTGGCAGCGTGCTTGATGTGCGCCAGCTGCTTGCAAACACCCGATAAAATGATGTTTTCTGGTGGCACACCGTGCTCTAGCACCAGGCTCACTTCAGCCTGTTGGATAGAGGATACACATGTTAGAGAAATTAATTCAACAAAGTCTAGATGCCTCATCAAAACAATCAAAAAGGTACCAAGTGCATTGCGTAAGTCAAAAGGATAACAGTCATCAGCTAACTAGTAATCAATTGAGTGCTTGTAATGTAATTGCCCAAAATGTCCAGTGCTTTCATAAGAGGATGAAGCACTGCCAAGTTTAAAAAAATAAATAAAATCAAAGCTACCTGAATTTCATTTTATGAAGTTCAAAGCTTACCTTGTTGGCACAAACGAAGCCCAGCCCCAAGGAGGCAAGCACCTCGACGACTGCAGGGCTGCTGTTGCACTTGACTGGGTAGTAGGGCTGCAGCTGTGGCACTACGCTCTGCCAGCACACATGCTGCCGCATCAGGGCACCGAGGTCGCCCACCACAAACGCACTCTTCTCCACCTGGGAACACAAGACGAAGTGACAGCTGCCCTGAGTCCACAAAACAACTGGTCTAACCACTAAAATCCCATCTAAAAGTTCTAATGATAGTGCCATGAAAGCTATTAAAAGCATTTTAGGAATTTCTTTCACTGCAACCTAAAACTATTAAAAGGCCTGCAAACTGAACTGACCAGAGCCTGCTCACAGATGTGTCCGTCAATGACATCTTCAAGGGTCACTCCTCCCTCCAGGAGTTCAATAACATAGCTGGGTTTGTCAGCGAGTCCTTTCATCTCAACCGTATTCCGCTAAGCCGACAATCATAAAGAATAGACAAGGAAGTCAAGGGGTCACGACTGAGCCAATGGGGTCCTGCCGGTATGCAACAAACTGGAGAAGAAGAGAGGGAGAAGAAAAACAAACAAAATATAAGACTGTTAATACAACCAATGAGCTCTTTTTACAGCAATTTATCCAGGGAAATGAAATACATGGGCAAAGCAATGATGAACTTCTATACAGATGCATTTGTAGTTAAACATTACATTTTCTGTGAATTATAAACTCAAGACTGAACTTGAAATGTCTCCATTCATTCACTATCTACATTAAACAACATAACACATTTTCTTGCATAATTAGCAAATGTGTAAACTCCAGACACCTCACTGGTTTTCTATTTAAATCTACGGACTTCCTCTAAAGCTAAAAACACTTCAGACCCAACACAAACATGTTATATTACACCATGGTTTGTACGCTGAAGTCTTTCCAGAACACAATGATCCTGGACTTTGCTACAGGCGTGTGTATGTGTGTAAGTGAGCATACGTCTTTCTGTATACAAGAGACATTGAATCACTCACATGGACAAGTCAGGAGATGGACCTGTCCCGCTATCAGCTAGGATCCCAAGGTGGCTCAGCGTTGAAGTCAAAGTGCTCCCGGTAAAGAGCCGCCCCTAGGCCCTCTGGGTAGCGCTCATACACCTGTGCAGAGACAGGGGAGCCCTGAGAGACAGACACACATAATATTAGATATGAATACATAGGAATAAAGGAATAGATGTACCATGTGTTAATGACAAGTGAAATCACATGAAGTGCAGCATCTGTGTTTGGGCTTGTCAGTCACTTTGATTTTCATGTCATTAACAAGTTTGCTATTACCTATGAATCACGTTTGTTGTCACTGTCAAAATTTCACCAAGACAATCAATATATTAAGCAACTCTAGCACCCGTTTGCGTGGCTTGTTTTTTTTAACCCAATAAACTACTCAGTGTTTTATTTCTGACTAAATCATGATCTCTCTCTCTCTTTTTAAACACCGTTAATCCACATGAGACGAGAATCTAAATAAAACACAGTGATCGAGCAAGTGGTGTCACAACTTGACACATCATCAACAATAAAAACAAACATGTCACCATCAGAATCAAAACAAGAAACTTTATATCACACAAATGTTATGAACTGTTAGATGTTAAATGTAAAAGTGCAGCTGCTCTGAACATGAACGCCATTGCGAGGAAACGCGCTGTGGCAGCTACAAACGTTGAGCCGCACGTCGAAAGAAGCTTACGTTAGCATTGTATTTCGCTTATAACCCCCAAAACACCGACACAACACACGACTTGACACCAGACTAAAGCATTAAGATAGCTTTATAGTTTACGAATAGGTTTAAATTTGGCATAAAGACGAGTGAAAAACAGAGAAGTCAATGAATCGGTGTCATGTGCGGCAGGAAGGCAGAACGACCAGCCCGCCATGTTACGTCCGCCCGCTGAATCCAAGCTAACTCAACCCGCTGTACTTACGTGAGATAACGGCCAGAATGTTTTGGAAAATCGTCTTCTCTTTTTCGGCGGAATTTTTAAAGAGTAGTGGGAACAACGATGTAAGAAAGAAAGAGGGCTGTTTTGGCCATATGTTGAGGCGAGCGGACGAGCGTCGGTTGAACTGCGTCTTCTCTGTGTGCTGATGGGCGGGGAACTACTGAGGCCCAGCGGCGGAAGTGGAAGAGGTAATCAACGGCCAGTGGGCGGGGTCTAACGTTTAGTTCCACAAATGAGCTTCCAGCATTTTTGAGGCGGTACCAAATATGTATTTCCGAGTATCGTCCAGCGCTGACACGTTATATAACCATAAACTTTCCGTAGATGGACTCAGTTTGAGTTAACAAGGCCAAGACCTAATGCACTTGTTTACATGGGACAATGCAGATACACTTGTTGTTGTGCAAGTTCCAGCTGCTATGATTTATGTACAGGAGGTGGACCCTTTACACAAACACTCACAGCTATACTGTTGGTGTAATTTACTTAAAGTAACAATAAACAATACATGAAGTCAAAAATAAATCTGCCACATGGAGCAGATAATTCACCATAGATCCCGAAAAGATGTCTAATTTTGTATGCACTTGCCTGGAGTGAAGAAAGACTCATACACACTCTTCACTGACTGGATATCTGCTTATGTATTTATTCATTTGGTGATATGTTTTTTTTTCTTAGATTAATAATTATAACATATTTGTCAATTATTTATCTATTTTTTACTTTTCCATTTTTCTGTGTTCTGCTGTGATTTACATGAAGGAGGTGAACCCTTTGCAAAAACACTCATTTCACACAGTCTGCTCACAGCTATACTGTTGGTGTAGTTTGCTTACAGTGAAAATGTGCAAAGCTTGTAACACTGAAAAGTTGTCAGACAACACATGAAATCAAAAACAAATCTGTCAACACAGAAAAGATATTTCATCATAGATCCAAACAAGAAATCCAATTTTGTGTGCACTTGCCTGTGTAGTCTTTTATAATGCCCCCAACTGGAGTGAAGAATACACACACTTCACTGACTGGATATCTGCTTATGTATTTATTCATTTGTTAATATGGGTTTGGATTGATAATTGTTTTATAACATATTTATTTTCTTGTTTACTTGTTAACTATTTTTCCATGTTTTTCCACCATAAATCTAAAACAAAAAAGGTACACAAAAATCCACTTTGGGCATTCACGGACGCTTTGAGGACATTTGTATTTTGCTTGTTTAATCTTCTTTTCAAGTCTGTCTGAGAATGCGAAAATACTGTTGACATGCTTTCAGTCACATGCTGGCAGCAACTGTTTTCTCTATGATAATATGGCCTCACCATGATGTTGATTTAATGAGTTATTCAGTGCTTTGCGTAGACATCTTTGCATTCAGTGAATGCAAAGCCAACTTTGTGAGCATAAGCACAGGCCTTATGTCTGGGAAAGTTTTGAGGTTGAGAAAGTCAGTAGGTCAAAAGTCTTCTAATTACAACATTCTCAATCAGTCATATATGATTAGGCTACTGTTTTGTACTCTACTCTAGTTATACATTTACTGGTACTGACAAACCTTCACAACAAAAGAAAAACAAAACATACAATATATGCCTCTGTCTAGGTAGTGAATACTTTGACATTCACTGTGTTCCTGTTTGTGTGTCATGGAATCTGGCAGATTAATAAGATTCAAGAGCTTATTGAATATTTGGTTGATTAGTCCCTAAGCCTTTGTCACACTCACTTGCAACCCTTGAAATTGGGCTCTGAAATAGACTTCTAAAAACAGAGTGTTTTGTGCAACTGAGGGAAAAAAATTGTAAAATTGATCCTATTAAGCACGGTGGTCAGGAGTTCAGTACAGCACTGAATGACTGGCAAGATGAGCACAAAAACTCAGCCTGCAGCCACCTCAGTCGTATGACTTGTGTTGGGCGACAGGAGCCCACTGCACGGCTTCATCTGTCTGTCTATAGCTGTCTGGAGCTCTTATCTTTGTTTTATGACAGTCAGTCCAAGGGACACTGTGTTCACAAAACAACGTGGCCTAGAAAACATTGGATTCCAAACAATGAGGAAAATCCTATACGGAAGCACTCTGACCCTGATATTGTGAGAGCTCTTAGCTGGCTGGCCTTCTTTACTATGTTTAGAGACCAAGTCACTGAATTAAATGTATGGATTCATGCTGTACAGTCATGCTAAAGGCCCTGAGGTACAGACCACAGGAATAGCTAATCAAATTGGGCCATACCCTCCTCATTTCTCAGAAATAAGATATTTCTAGCCATTTCTAAAAGGCTTCTAAATCTATCTGGGACTAGTGGAACAGTTAAGTCAAGGTTTATTCGAAAAGTAATTGAGTGCAATATACAAGATAAAGTGCGATACACTATAGACAGATGAAAATAAAAACAAGGTTTGCTTAAGAGCAAGTTAAGAAAGTAATATTGTAAATAGAATTTGATTTATCATCACACTATCTTAATGTTTCTGTTAACATAATAGTTTCTGTTAACTAATAAACAGTGTTTTGTATTCCTTCTGGTTTTCATTAAGAAATAAAAGAGTTTTGGATTATGACTGTGCTATTATAATAATCAAGACTGGCAAAAATAAAGCATTGATAAGTATATTAAATAGGTATAATGTTGTTTTCCTTAGACTCCTCCCAATTTCCATCAACAAAGTGTGAAGTATAAAGTTAAGAACATAAAAAAAGTGAAGTATGAAGGTTCACTTCATGGTCCATGAGGAAAGGAGTAAATTAGATTTGGTCAGAGCACATATTTGGATTTGTCACAGCACTTTCACTAATAACACTAATGATGGCTTTGTTCTATTTACAGTATGTCCCAGTAGTGTGACAGTGATCCAGTATGGACAATACCAGGACCCTGAAACTGAAGCAGCTAAGTGGAATTCAGCCATCATTTATTTCATTGTTTAAGCACGTGGTGCTCTTACTTTGACATTCAAAATATCTTCAGTCAAAAAAAAGCCTATTCCTTAAAAAAATTCCAGAACAAATTTAATACCAATATTATCAGCCTAATAATCCAGCATAGGCAAGGCGCTAGTAGAATGGTTATAAGTAGTAACTCAATAGTAAGGGTGAGGATGTAACCATGTGAAACACTAACTGTCTAGCTTTACACTTTTGGATGACAGATGGAAATATAAAATACTTTGTTCATTTGTCTGTTTGCAAATTGTAGAAAGAACCTGTGAGACTTGGTATTAAGGAAACATGTGCAGAATGATGATCAACTTTGCATTTCATGTCAGGATAATGGACAGGGGTTGTTAAGAAAATTACAGCTCAATCAGTCCACTATAATAAAATTGTTGGTTTATAGACACTGATTCGCTGACACCTTAAGGCTGTTAAGTTATGTAGTAGCTACATCTGACCAGAAGCGGTCGATATTGAGTCGACCTGACTGAGCTGCCAAAACTGCTGCTACCTTTAAGACTGCCGGAAAAACTGAAATAAAAAATTATGCAGCCGATCTTAAGCAAAGGAGAGAATTATACCAAATATTGGGCAAATAATCAAAAAGAGGCGGTAAAATATATTTTAATAATATTAATTTAACAAATTAACATGACGTATTTTATCTTCTCCAAACCACCACTGTTGTACAAGATTAATATGCTATCTATCAGCGCTACTTTTAGCTAAGTCAATTTATCCTTTACGTTGATCTGTTTAACCATGTTTGCTAACTAGCATTATATCCATGATTGTTGGCTTACTCTGCTTTTAAAAACAAATACAATCACCGTTTAAAACGCCTTCCAACCGCTCAACTGTTGCTATTTCTGACTTTATATTCAGACCCTGAACCTAACGAGGACTCGTCGGTCACGTGACGTTGGCACAGCGCGCAGCAGTCCGCGCAGGCGCAGAACCGCCGTCCTGATCAGCTGACTGTGAGTGAGATGCTCTGCTGAAGGACCATTGAGTCGAAAACCTGCTATTATCTGCGCTATGTGTGAGAGGCCGCGACTATTTCACTGATTCACACCGCGTGGAGAAAATACTGAAGCCATTAAACACGTCGGTAAGTAAGAAAATACACCGATTATTGACGTCGTGACGGCGAGAGACTGCGATGCAAACAAGCTCGTGTCAGCAGCAAGCTAACCCTGAATTTAACCATGTGTGAACCAGGTTTGTTTTTCTGTCTGTCAGGGATTTTTACTAGAGAATGATCAACAAATCAAACCCACAGAGCAGCAGTTCTTAGTCATGACATGTTGTTGGTGTTTAATCGAGAGGAGAATCAGGATTGAGCTTGTCCTCTGCAGGACAGACACTGGTCATA
The DNA here is from genome assembly GCA_025331565.1 of Holacanthus passer. Lineage (NCBI taxonomy): Eukaryota > Metazoa > Chordata > Actinopteri > Pomacanthidae > Holacanthus > Holacanthus passer. The sequence continues at coordinate 5,016,140 of JAFREQ010000002.1, read as the reverse complement.
TGACAGTCAATCAGCAGACAAGGGGACCTGTCTGTCTCCACTGTGTTTTACTGATGCAATCAACCAGTGTGTGTCCAGTGTCCATATTACAACTGTGGGGACTTGTGACAAAGTTCATGAATCAGAGGCAAAACAGAACTCAAAAGAGGAACAAAGTGCCTCATAATGTGACTCTGACTCATGTGGATACTTGTGTGTATATCTTTACTTTAATGTAAGCAACAGTGGAAAAGTACTCATACTCTTTTGGAAAAGTAGAAGTAGTATAATCTGAAGATACAAATACAAAAGTCATGCATTCAAAATTTTACTTAGGTACCAAAATACTATCAGCAAAATATACTTAAATATTGAAAGTAAAAGTACTAATTTTGCAAAATGGTGAATTTTAAGGTTTTATTGTATCATATGTATTGTATTATTAAATTATTATCACTGTTGCATTAAAATGAAATGAATGAAATTGTTTTAATTTGTTTAGCAGGGCATCATTTTTATAAATTCAACCTGTGTTTAAATATTTTAACATCCAAAGTAACTAGCAACTACAACTGTCAGATTAGTGTAGTGGTATTATAAGTATTTAGCAGCATAAAATGGAAATTCATAAATACTTAATTACAAGTACCTCCAACCCGTGCTTAAGCACAGTACAGGGAAACATAGAATGAGTGTTGATTGCTAATTGAACAAATGGCAAGTCAAAGTAGTTCATGATATTGATGCAAAAATGATAAAAATCCAAAGGTAGTCCCGCTCAGTGATTTTAAACATTGCCCACAATGGCTTATTACAAAGGAAAAGTTAACATGGTATAAATGGTACAGCAATATTTCTGACGGCTGATAAATTTTTATTGCCTCACATTGTATATCATCATTTGTTTATAATCTTTCTCTTACTTTACCCTCAGTGACTTCCTCACATCAAAGGCCCAGTGGAGAAACCTCTTACCAGCAGCCATGACAGAATTCTGGTTGATCTCCGCTCCGGGGGAGAAGACGTGCCAGCAGACCTGGGACAAGCTGATGGTGGCCACCACACGCACTAACAACCTGTCCACGAACAACAAGTTCAACATCCCTGATCTCAAGGTCAAACACAAACACAACATCTGTATTCTCCACCACAGGGAATCCACCCGCAAACAGTTGTAGTAGTTAATAATTTTTGTGTGTTTTGTCTCTAACAGGTTGGAACACTAGATGTCTTAGTGGGTTTGTCAGATGAACTCGCTAAACTTGACACTTTTGTGGAAAGGTAAACTTTATCAAGATCTATTTCTACATGTTATTTCATAGTTTAAACTTTTCAGTTTCATGATTAACAAATGTCACATTTTCTTGTCATCTATTGTTTGTCTTGTGTTTATTTCTGACCCCTTGTGTTGGTCTCTAACGCCTCTCCTCACCCTGTGTTGTGATTCAGTGTGGTGAAGAAGGTCGCACAGTACATGGCCGATGTTCTGGAGGACAGCCGAGACAAAGTCCAGGAGAACCTACTTGCTAATGGAGGTAATCAACGTTAATTCACGCTCTTCAGTAGCTGACAGACTTGAGGTGAAAGAGGTGGTAGAAAAGCCCGGGTGATGGAAAAGAAAGACGTGATAGGTTACTGTGTATTCAAATATGCAGTCATCATACAATATAAAGCCTATGGAAATAGAGGTGATTAATACTAATGACATTAATCTTTCTTTCTTACTCTCTACAGTTGACCTGGTGACCTATATCACCAGGTTTCAGTGGGACATGGCCAAGTATCCCATCAAACAGTCGCTGAAAAACATCTCTGAGATCATCTCCAAGGTATGTTGGTAAATCTGCTGCTTGATAATTGACCTGCTTTTGTGGATATAATTTTTAATTTATTCAGCCATTATTTTTAGCCACAAACAGCCAGTAACACAAAAGCACCTACACAAACAGCATTTTAAACATATCACATGTAGACATAGTATGATTTTGCCCACTCCTGATCCAATAAGGATTATTATATATGTTTGGTGCAGGAAAGACGTAATCTCATTCAATCTCTTCTGCTTCTTTCTAGCAAGCGACTCAGATAGACAATGACCTGAAGGCCAGAGCTTCAGCCTACAACAACCTGAAGGGAAACCTGCAGAACCTGGAGAGGAAGAATGCGTGAGTAATGTAATCATATCTGCATATCACAGTGTATTTGGACTCAAGTTGCCTGACAATCTGAACTGCATGTGTCATCCTTTAGGGGGAGCTTGTTGACCAGGAGTTTGGCTGACATAGTGAAGAAAGAGGACTTTGTTCTGGACTCAGAGTACTTGATTACCATGCTGGTGGTTGTCCCAAAGTAAGTACACCTACATCAGTATCTGTATATTATATATTATATATCATATATGTCATTGTATCCATGGCAGATATGACTACAGCTGCATTAAAATGGTCCAACCTCTTAACCCTCATTACTGAACATATTGTAATTGTAATTCATTTCAAAACATCAGCAATCCTATCAGCCTTAAATTTTCATTTTTGACGTAAAATACATTGCTGTTGTCTTTTCCTTTCCACCCTCATCAGGACAAGCTATGCAGACTGGCAGAAGACCTATGAAACTCTGGCAGAAATGGTTGTGCCACGTTCCACTAAGTAAGGATACCCAGATGATGCAGTTCATTTCTTTTGCCAAAATTATGAGTAGTCAACCATAGGGAGACGACAATTGCCACACACAGACAGATATAAAATATTTCTACAGTGTCAGGAGTTGAGGTTTTGTTCTTTAATGATAGGTTTATATATATATTTTTATATTTTGTATAAATAATCAGAATCTGTAAATTAACCAGAAGCTTAAGCTGTCAAATAAATGTAGTTGAGCAAAAAGTACATTTGCTCCAAAGTGTATTGGAGTAGACATATTAAGTAGAAGTTAATACTTATTTTTTTCACCAGGATTTTATTTTGTATGTGAAAACCTGCTGAAATGTGTCGACTCCACTGTGTGCATCCTCCTCTCATGTTGATCTGTCATCCTCTCCTCCAGGCTGCTGTTTGAGGACAATGACAGCGGCCTGTTCAGTGTCACTCTCTTCAGGAAGGCTATTGATGACTTCAAGCACAAGGCCAGAGAAAACAAGTAAATTATTCCATTTCCAGTTTCACCACAAGAATACAGAGGGAGGGATTTTCATGAGTTCCACTTGAGCTGTGTTTCAGTTTTTGGCTTTGTTTTGAGCAGGGTTTTGAATGAATGAATGATTTTTATTTATGCTTTGGGAAATTTATGTTTAGGGAAATAGTAGTAGTGGTACCTCATGATTGAAGTAGGCTACCTCTTTGTAAAGGCAGGAACTGGCTTGTTAAGCTCTAAAATAAGATTCTATAATAAAGACAATTTTGTCAGCACTCAACACTCTCTCCAATTAGCACGACAGAGGGACCTCATTGTGTGTGTTTATGTATGTGTCTCTGTGTGTTTGTATGTAGGCCATTTTCAGGAGTGCACTTGAGAATGTGTGTGTGTGTGTTTGCTCCTGCACATCTGTGTGTTCGCTGACAGCTGATTGCCAGCTCTCTGCTGTGTGTCCTAGGTTCACAGTGCGTGATTTCCAGTACAATGAGGAAGAGATGAAGGCTGACAAAGAAGAGATGACACGTTTGTCCACCGACAAGAAGAAACAGTTTGTACGACAGCTGTTTTCTTCGCAGACAGTACTGCTGACTTAGTCGGGAGGGAAGCAGTGAATGGAGCTCACTATGTACTGGGGGGTGGGAGTGGTTAAGAAGCTAAGAAGGCTGTGCTTTATGAATGTTTGGCTTCAGGTGTATGTTTATTTAGTGTTTGTTTTTAGCATTCATGCCCCTGCAGCTCACCTTAAATAATTGCTTATAGACTGAAAGCAGTGATCGTTTGTTTACATCTGTCATGAACAATTTAATTAAGAGAAACATCCAAAATGGGAAGGCTCCATTTCAGTGATTTGAGAGGTAACATTATCTTTATTAAAAATTCTTTTTCCTTCTGTCCACCCAGGGGCCTTTGGTACGATGGCTGAAAGTGAATTTCAGTGAAGCCTTCATCGCGTGGATTCACATAAAAGCTCTGCGTGTCTTTGTGGAGTCAGTATTGAGGTGAGCAAGTAAAGACCCAGCAGAAAGTTCATCAGCTTGTCACTCATTTGGTTATCAGTCATTTGTGCATTCATCCACGTGTCTGTCTTAAAGAGGGTCTGACAGACTTGTTGTATTTCACAGATATGGGCTGCCAGTGAACTTCCAGGCCATGCTGCTCCAGCCCAACAAGAAGAACATGAAGAAGCTGAGGGAGGTGCTGTACGACCTGTACAAGCACCTGGACAGCAGTGCTGCCATTATTGACGTAAGTCTAGAATTAATCTGTGATATTTATAATAGTACTATCTTGGCCATAACAAGAATTATGTTTGTGTAATTCTGTATCTGTGCCTGCAGGCCTCTATGGACATTCCAGGACTGAACTTGAGCCAGCAGGAGTATTACCCCTATGTTTACTACAAGATCGACTGCAACCTGCTGGACTTCAAAGTCTAGACATACTGCCATCTTCATCATCATCATCATCATCATCATCTCACTCTCTGTGTGTGCAGTAGTGTTTTGATGTGACATGTTCACATCCCCAAGCTTTAATTTATTTCCACTCCCACCTTGTTCCTCCTGTTTTCTTTAAGTCTTTTGTTTTCTCATCCTCTTTTCATGTTCCTGGTACATTCCTGAGTCCATATTGAATAAGCTGATGAACGTCTGTTCTAATACACTTGGCAAATATGGGCCCTCTGCTTTGTTGTCACTTCCTCTTTGTACCATGATGTAAAAGTGAATTGCTTCCCAGTTTGCTCCCACCAACATGGTTGACATTCTCTCATGGCACCAAAGCACATTTAAAAATGCTGCATTTTTATTGTTTTTTTTCCCCTGTCATCCTACTTTATTTAAAGCAACAAAAACGGTACATGTGGGGGGGAAAATGGGGAGAAAAAATAAATGTATGTTAAATATAGTATTTATTTAAAGGCTCTAAAATCAGTGAATATGTTTTTGTTTGTTCAGTTTTTGAAAGTGACGTGTTTTTAGCTCCATGTAAGAAATGTCTGTTTACAAGTAGATGTTGACCATTGTTTCCCCCATTCAAGCTATAATCCTGTGAAATACTGAGACATGGTCATTTTACAGTCTAAAGAAGCAATATGTTTGCTGATTGTATGCTCCTATAATTTCTGTATATTAAGCAGTTTGAGAAAAATAATTATAGGTCAATGTGCAAATACTGTATTGTCAGTATATATGAAAATTGAACTACATATTTAAACTAAATGTGAAAAATAAAAACTATGTGAAATATATATGACTTTGGCTTTTTAACTGCAGAATGAAGTTTATAAACCTTCTTTGCTGGCATAAACAAATATAACCCTTTTAATTAAAGAATAACATAAAATCAATTCTACTGGATACCATTCACCAACTAGACTTAAGTTGAGTTTTAAGAGAGGAAATACCTCACAAGGGATTTTTCATAACCTGGCAACCCAAAACTTAAGCTATGTTTTCTGAACTGATCTGAAAGCATTAATAACAATTATTAGAGCTGGTAGGACAGTGATGCTACAAACATATGATGATCTTATAGAATATGATGCTGCAGATGAAACTACCAAACAGTATATAAAGTGGTTCAAATTACATCAACATTAAACATCTACAGCAGTAAAGTGCAACATACACAGTAATGAAGAAGTGATATTAATCCAAAAACATCAGATATTATAGTAAAATACTCACCATTTTACTGCATAATAAAACTTTTACTTTTGATGCTTTAATCAAATAAGGTTGTGAATACAGGACTTTGGGTGTAAAAAAGTAAAGAATCTGAATAATATTTCTTCCACCACTGCCCCTGACAGATAATGTTTATAACATGTTTCTATACTGATTGGTGCCTTAAAGTTAAACTTCCCATGATTTTGATTATTGTTAATGCATATTTGCTTGATGATGATGATGATGACAGTATCTGGAGTTGATTTCCCTCACAGCCAATCAGCAGTCCTCTTCCTCCCCCCTCCTCCTCCCCTCCTCTCTGGATGACGCAGATTTCTCCTGTGTGTGTTATTACTGGTCAGCTGCTGTCTGTGGAGAGCAGCATCCACCTCCAGCATCAGCAGCAGAGACTGATGCTGGAAGCAGGGATGGAGCTGCAGTAGAGATCCGGGGAGGATGCTGTAACCCGAGCCGTGTCGAGTCCGTGTCAGCCGCACCTGCCGTGGATGATTGTCCCGATGGGTTGCGGGGGGAGTCGGGCGGATGCGATCATCGAGCCGAGGTATCATGAGAGCTGGACCAGGGAAACAGAATCGACGTGGCTCACCAACACAGACGTGGAGACCTCTTTACCAGTAGCAAACAGTAAGATCGCCTTTATTACGTGTTGCAACTTGACAGGAATCCTCCGTGCATGCACCAGAGGCCATTCAAAATACAAGCTCTCATACTCAAACTATAATGAAGCACTTAACTGTTCCAAGGTAAAGCTCTGGAGGCCAGTCTGAGGGAGAAGAGGATGGTGAACGCAGGCACCCAGTGTGGGAAACAGGCCCTGGCATCCACTGGCTCCAACCACCAGAGGAGACCCAGACGCTCCCTGAGTGATGTAGGTGTCACTGGTAGCAGGTACTGGCATGTCTGACATGTCTAAATATGAACATCAACAGCCCCTGTCTCTGCACACATGTGACATCCTGCATATCACACGCAATGTTCTCATCATCAAAGTCCTTCTGCCACACGTCACTTTGCAGAATCAGAGTGAGTGCATGAATGTTTTCTATGTTAGTTTACCTTTACTGGAGCAGGTAAGTTGTAAACCTCACCACCATAAAGTTGGACACATGAGTGACAGGAGCCAAAAACATGGAAGGCTTTAAAGAAGGAGGGATGGATGGCAAATATTTTTCTTGGGATCTGAGATGATGGTTGCAATATGAAGTTTGCAGTGATATGAGATATGAGAGATGTAAGTCAAAGCAACGATTTTAAGAACATACATATATAGACATACACAGACAAGATTGGTAACAGTATTATTCACAAGCTTAAGCCGGATCACACAATACAGCATCTACAGTATATACATGTCAGTGTCACTGTATATTATATATTAACTTGCAATCTATTTGAAATGTTTGGATTTGCTGCTTTTCTTTGACATGAGACTGGCTATATTTGGATTTTGAACTGTTAAAAGGAGCAATTCAAATATGTCACCCTGGGGTCTTGGAGCTCATGATGGACAGTTTTCACTATTTCCTGACATTTTATTTACTAAATGATGATTGATCATTCATGAAAAAAGAATTAGTTGCAGCCCTGTTGCAAAGGAATGTGTGTGCTGTCACCTCGTAGCCAATTAGTAAACAAAAGTGAACATTGAGTTTTAGGCTGATGATCAGATAAAACAAGAAATTTTTATTGAAAAATAAGATTAATGGATAGTGAGAAGAAGAACTAGATTTATGTTTATTTATTGACAGGTAGAGTATATTCACACTACATGAGTCTAAAAAATAAAATATTGATGTTTGAGAGCTGTGAGAAACAGCAGCGAGAACAATAGATTATATGAACATGTTCTGGATTCTTAGGAACATGGAGTACTAACACATTTCCTTCCAACCATCTGTTTGCCTCGTCTTTTATCTTGAGAACTAACTACACAAAAGGAACTTGAGTGCAGAAACTGTTGTCTGCTCTGAATGCAAATTTGTTAATGAACAGCAGATAAAAAGAGACAGACAGATGAAACTGTGTGGACTCTTTTATTCGACATGTTTTAAATTCAGTTTGGGATCTATTATTGAGGACTGAGTTTCAAATGTTTTTTTTCTTTACAAAACTCATTTAACATACAGAAAGATCTGAAAAATCGATTCCTCTGACCCAAGAAATTATATTTTCAGCGACTCAGGAACAACGGCTGTTGTGTTTTATTTATTTAACCTTCCACTTATGGACAGAGCTCCAGTGACTCAGGTCTCAGTTGGACGTCTTTGCCCGCTCGCTCTCTGTCCAGTATGGTGACATTTAAATGACGTGGCATTCAAAATCTTTTCACAGCAAACCACTCGTGACTCCAAAAGAAGGCCATCAAAGGAGGCCGGCGCTTTGTCTAAGGATGGGCAGCCCGTCAGCATCAACAGCAGTGGAGACGCTGAGCCTGGGAACGTGTCAGATGAAAGATGAAGACGAGCCAAGACTCTGTGAAGAGAAAGATGGCCGAAGCTGCGAGCACTTGACCAGAAGACGGGATGCTAATTTCCAGAAAGTGTGTGGATGATGTTTGCTAGTGACTTTTGCAAGATCTCGGCCGTCGATCTGAGTGATTTACAACATAAGCACCTGCATATGTCTCCATCCAAAGATCTCGGGATGCTGCATCTTTGTTGTGCCATTGCAAATGCATGTGTGAAGCAGAGAGTGGGTCACAAACAGTGTTCACGCCCTCCACCATGCTTTTCTCCCATGCTTATGGTGCCGGTCAGGGAATGTGTCACTGTGTTAAGCCAATTTTAAGAAAACAAGAACAGACCATCTCATATGCACATGATAATCACAATCTGCACATCAAATGTTTTCTGTGTGGGGCCTTCCTAAAGAATCTGCTTCAGTTCTTTGTGCAACTATATTCCTTTTGTTGTGAATGAAAAACACTGGTGTGGGAACCAATAATGATGCTGTTTAACCTCAGTCAATGCTGTAAATGATTTTCATTTAAAAAGACCCTGAAGTGCTGTTTAGAAATGGAGATTTGGAGGTTTGAAGCTTGAAGGCTGCAGACTGTATTTTCCAGCCTTTGCAAGATAAAGAAACAAACACACCCGCATGTGCCTACAATTCATCTTAATCTGAACTGCTTCTGTTTTCACTATTTGTTTTTTTTCAAACTCAGTATTATATGTTCTCCAGTTCTCTTACATTCTTCTTTGATGTTATATGATGTTTCCCTTTATTATGATGTGTCATTTGTGTGGCTTACACTGATCTGCATGTTTAAATCAATCTCAAATTGATTCAGCATTGGTGACAAAATGTCTCCAGCCAAACATTATAAAAAGCAAGTAGTTGTCTAAAAAATGTTGCCTATCTGATGCACATGAAAACAGAAAAACTGCACTCAAAGTAGATTCAGGAGTTGATTCAGGAGGAGACATCAGGAAAGTGAAATTTGTGGCCAGCAGATGGCGTTAAAGGCCTCAAGAGGATTGCTATTATCAACAACCACTTAATAAAATTCAACCAATCAATTAATAGAGTCTGCTTTGCTAGAGATTAATTGAAAGGCAATCTATGCTCAATTCAGAGTGTGATCTGACATTTACTGCTTGTGATAACCGTTGCTTGTCAAGAGTTGAAATGTGTACAGGCCAACTTTTGTGATGGAAAACAACATTGTAACACACAGGATCTGCCACGTTTTTCTTCTTTGAATTAAAATTGTTGCCAGCTTCTTCTTAAGTTGTGAAACCAAGAAAGGAGTGAGTGTGAAGTCATTTTAATTAGCTAAGGCAAAATTAATGAGCCTGCATCAATGATCCAGTATCTTGCTTTATGTTTTTTTATGGATGTGCGTCTATATACCTTAAAAACCCAGTTAAATAGATACATAGCTCTCTCATTGTCCTAAATCAAGCCCACAATGACATGAGTCGATTCTAGTAATTTTATTTGCTTGCTATCTCTACTACTGGGCCCACTACAGAACAACAACAAAACATCTATTTTTAATTTTTGTATGAATAGCATGAACATGATAATCATTTTTCAGCAAAAAAAACAAAAACAGTTACTACATAAAATCTTGATAATCAGATGTGAGCTACATCACAGTCAGCAGGAAATGGAGCTCTGGTAAAAAAAAAAAAAAGTGGCACTGGCCCACTTTCCAAAGTAATAAGCACCACTTGATATTAATAATAGACAATGTTGGAATAGAAATAAATAGAAAATGTTATATAAAAGTCCTGCATATAAAACTTAAAAAAAAGTTAAAGTTTATTTTAAGTGTCACCAGTTAAAGTTTTAAAAGCAAAATCAGGCTCCTTATTATTGAGAATGACCCCTTTTCCTGTCAGAGTGTCACATTATTATATTGATTGTATCATAGTAATCGATTATTTTTTAATGTGTAGACAAGTAAATCAAAAAATAGATATCCCACCTTATAGTCCAAAAATGTATTATCTTACAGCAATCTCTCATTCCTTTAAATGCAATATTTGTAAGTCTTCTACCAGTATATTTAATAAGGATGTAAATAAAAAATAATCAGTTTTACATTTAAATCTGTATGTTACATATTCCATTAGTATTAGCTTATGCCATCCCACAATTGTAGATTTTTTTATATGTAGTTTATTGGAAGCTTTGTAGCAAAAGAAAAATCCAGAAAGAAGTAGAAAGAGTACAGCTGTCAAATAAAAGTAGTAGAGTTAAAGTATCTCCAAATTTTATGACAGAGTAAATGTACTTTGATACATCTCTGGTGTTATAAAATGACGACTTCCGTCTGCAGTTTAAATTTGTAATTTTCTATATGGAGTTTGGCGGAAGCTCTGTGGCCTATAAAATGACGACTTCCGCCTGTAGTTTAAATTGACCGACGTTGATAAGGCGGACACTGAGACCACGCGGAACACACTGTTGGCTGGCTGCCGCTCACTGAGCCGTTCGTGCTCTTCGTTCTCACCGGAGATGAAACAGTTGATTGAGAGGTTCAACGTCTGTCTCTGTGCGACCGAATGATTCCAATATATTAACTCAAAAGACGCTTTTGTTTTCTCTCTCTTTTTCCGCTACGTGATTATAATGAGGTGAGTATGGCCAAACGACCGGGGACCGACGACGGGATGCTGACTTCGCCGGCCGCTCTCCGGGATCTCGCCGCCGCGGACGTGAACATGGACTGCAGCGACGGAGACGTTGAGGTGTCCCTGGAAGAAATCCTCAAGCTGTACAGCCAGCCGATAAACGAGGAGCAAGCATGGGCGGTTTGTTATCAATGTGGTCGGACTTTAGCTCAGAAACACCGGAGGAGAAGCTCTAAATGTGCCGGAGCCTCCTCCACGTACTGTCCGAGGAGGATCGAGGGACCCGGGGATGTGATGATCCGGAGAGACGGGACTGTCCAACTGCACCTTGAAGGCAGCACAGGTACAGGAACAAGCTCGGTGTCTGGATTCACTCCAACATTTGAACGACAAAACTGCTGAGATTTTCCAACAGGCTGCCAATAATGAAGCATTTTCCATCACATCACTCACAGGCCAAAGCGACGGAGCTTCCCTGCTTACAAAGAGGCCATATTGTTGTGTCTGCCTGCTTCCAGCCATGTGGTGAATTTGTTTACAGACGGTTGTTAATAATACATCATAGATCACCGCATAGCTGCGGGGATCAAACAGACGGTGTTATCAATTATTAAAATCCAGGGTTTGTTCTCACCACAGAATCTAATATTGACATTATAAACCTGGCTGATAGTATTGCTTCATTCAGATGGGTGTGTTAGTAGGGCTGCTTCAAAATGGGTTTGCTCCTGCAGCGGTCAGTTAGCTACAGTAAACAATGAACCATGTGGTGCATTCAAATTGCAGAGGAATTTGGGTCCAATCCAGAGCAAGGCTATATAGCCAGCAGCAGCCTGACACAGATGACTCATGTTGCTGCCCTACTGATTATTTTTGTTGTGACATTTAGGTAAAGGCACAGATTAATGTGGGGGGGTCTGTTAGTTTAGAGCAGGTGTTTGGTGTGGGATGCATGAACCTGAGGGAGAGTTTAAACACAGTGGAAACACACTTTCATATAATTTGGTAAAAATAGTAGGGTGGAAGCTTGCATGCACATAGTGCATGGAGTAGATCCAACTCAGCTGTGATCCATGAGGTCTACTTTCCTGCAGGTTTGTGTTCCCTGCAGACTCAGAGCTGAAATCATTAATAGACTGAGTAGACTGATAATTAATTTGTGGGAATTCTGATATTCCTTTAAGCAAAAATCCAATTTTTTAAGTAATAATAGCATTTTGCACAGTCCAATTGTTTTCATAGTCCTCTATGATGACAAGTGGAATACTATTTGAAGATATGAAGATGCAACCATGGGTTTTCCCACTATATTTTGGCATTTTACACCTCAAACAATTAATGAATATAATTACCACTTTCCCCCCTAATCTACCTACAACAGGTTACCTGTCTGGCCTCATGGACAGGAACGGGCAGTTTATGGACTATATCAAATAATTCCAGTCTAAATGACTTGGACCCTGCTGTCTCTAAATGTAGTTGAGCCTATACTTACACTTATCTTTCATCATGGGATACAAGTTGAAAGTAATCAGCTTTCAACTTGGAAAAACTACAATTGTATCAGGGAGCCCAAGGACCTCCTGGTAACTCTACTGTAAAACAGTTCCAGATTAGATATCAACACTGAAAACCAATTGATTTGATGCATTTGTTTAGAGCACATTCTCTATTCAAAGGGCCATCCAGCATGGCTTGTTTTAGTATGAGCCAGTTCAAGTGTGTAGAAAAATGTGGTATTTTAAAGCCTTATGCCCTTTTTAACATATTCCATTAATATGTGAGAGATAAAGTTGGGTCTGGGAGGAGGAGGTGTGGCTGTCAGTGTAGCCTCAGGCACCGATATTGTGTCCTATCTCTCCTGGGAACTTATTAGCCACCTTTCTTATTTTCCCCTCCCCCTCGGCCTCTCTCTTGAGCTAACCCCTCAGTCCAGCTCTCCTTCATCTCAGCATATTTAACCAACCAGTAGTGTTTGCTTTGTGTGGAAATTGCACATTCAGTATAAACACATTCAGCCGGAGCTGCTGTGAGTCTTGGCACTGCCGGAAATGGAACAAACGTGATGATTAGATGCACAGACTTTAGAAGTCTGTCTGCAGATGAGTTTGGAGATTATGGGGAGAGTCCTCTGCTGCTCCTCTGGCTGGTGGCTGAGGTATTTTGGGACAGCTGTCCTGATTCTTATTAGGACTGCCGATGAGAGAGACGTGAGACCTATTAAGCTTTCGGTGGCTCAGCGGACAGTTTAAGAGGTTACTCCCCCAGCAGCAAATCAATGCTTGCGTGATTTGGCCAATACTTTGTAACCTCTTCTTCTTACTGCTTGTATCCGGATGTTGTCCAGCTTCATATACTACTGCTGTAGTCAGCTAGCAATCACAAGTGTGTATTTTTGTGATGCATAGCAAAAATAATCAGGCTAATAAACGGCACACAGCCCAAGTCAAGTGTTATTTTTAGGCTGCATTGATGCTTGATGCACGCTGCTCCTGCTGCTGTTAGATCAGTTCACATGGAGCACGGGGAAGAATATGTTCACTCCCACTCCGCGTTGCCTAGAGAAGGGCCAACCCTGAATGCTGCATCAAGATGAGACACTTGTTTACCCCAAGATTTTCAATGATTCATACCTACAGTACAGTGCAGAGGAATTTGCTGCATGCAGTATTTTAACTGGAATATTATCCATGTAGTTGATTGGGCTAATTGTGTCAATGAGTGGGTCGCAACATTCTCTCCTGTTTTTGTATATCCTATTGGAGGCCAGTGATTGGTGAAAGATAAAACCTTTTAAAATTTAATCTGGTGGAAAAAATCTTACGTCTACTGACTCTGTGAAACCCTTTCAGCAGCACAGAGGTTGATCCTTCTGTGAATAGGACAGTCCGGGCGACACTGCAGCCTGCGCCAAATATGCCCTCTGTGGCTTACTTTGCCTAGGAGAGACAAGGGCTCCGGCCAAGCCATCTCTCCTTGGCTGGGGCAAACAGAGGACCCAGTGTTTCTCAGATGAGCGTTGGTGGATGACTGTTTTTTCCTCCCTGACTGTTAGCTGTAATTCATAGTGACCTGAGTGGAACTGAGCTATGCCATGAAACAAGTATTTTCCTACAGTAAACAAAAAATGTCATCGCATGCAACTACAGCAGAAGTCCCATTTATAATTGGACATTTTCTTCCTCAGTTAATGGAATATGAACTAAAAACTGAACTAAAATGGCACTTATATTAGCATTAAGAGAGATTATGCATCTGACCAAAGTGACTCATTTATATGCAATGATCTGATATTCCACTGGACTGGTGCTAAAGTCTGCAGATTCATCAATCTGTTTGCACTTTCACCCATGACATTACTCTTACCGGCACTTGACCTGTGTTCCAATCACTATTGCAATAGTATTGATAAGCCGTCAAATGTGTCAAGTGAACTCGGTATGTAACAAATGAATAAATTGTTCATTTGGGGAATGCAAATTATTCATTGTGGGGCAGAGACGCACTCATGTACTTTTGAACTCCTACCAAAAATCTAGAATTACAGGTGTGTTGGAAAACCAGTATGAGAACAGGAGATAAGATTGTCAGTGCTTTCGTGTTTGTTTTATCTTTTGTCCAATAAGGGAAAGGGAAAGGTTACGAAAAGGTTGATAGTGAACTGTAAAGACTGATAGGTCACGATCAATGTTGAATTATTGTCTTTCATCTTTCATTTTTGAGAGGGAAATGAACAGGGGCCAGTGGTTACTCTTTCTGCTGAGTATGAATGAACAGTCGTATTATAACCAGCCCCCAGTGGCTGCTTTTGACAGCTCAATTTGCCTCAGGCAGTGAACAGTGACTGCAGAGAAAACATAATCATTTATTCACTCACTAGTTTTACAGTCCTGTTTAGAGCCGTCGAGTAATCGTGCTTTTCAGCTCCCACTTCATTTAGTCTCCTCTCCATAATGCGCGAAGTTAAATATTTCATGTTCTGTAACAATGTGTGAGGTGTGACATAACTGTACAGTACACACAGATAAATAATTCATAAGGTGTGTTTGCTTTGCTGATTGTCAATTACAAATAACAATTTGCACAATTAATAGCCACAGTGCTTGAGTATGAATAACTCTCTCTCTGTTCTGTCATTACAGATAAATACGGCTCAGCCCCGACATCATTAGAGGTGAGTTTCACATAACAGTCACACCATGTTCCAGCTGTTCCAATACCCTCAAAATAGAATATGATGCTTTTTTATTGTTGGGTAATTCAGTCATCAGATTTCTTTTTATTTCATGCCTTTTTATTTCATTTGTCATGTTAACACATGCAAAACTATTTCAGAATCTGTTTTCACAGCTTACCCATCACTGATACTATTAGTGAGCAACTACACCACAAGTAGGCTGGTGCAGCTGCTGTGTTGCAATATTGTTTGCTTCGTCCTTGAGAAAAACATTTCCTCTTTATTGAGCCAATGCAAGGAGACCTTTATATTATCATTAATATGATGATGTGAAAAGTGGTGGAATTTTCTTGTGTGCATGGTTTATATTCTCTTCAGACCAAATGTGAATTTATGGCACTGCTCAGCAGGTGCAGGTAGAAACAGGTTGTGCCTTTTTCTTTCACACACAAAATAAACTTAATTCTTACTAACATGGATGATCCCAGCACCTGCACAGAATGTTGTATCTATGAAAAATATTTTTACTCATCCAAATATAACAACATGCACGACATCCCTCCAGTTGTTTGTCCCAGAGATTGAGCCCTGACCTGTGATGCACTAAGCATGAGTGAGCTCTATACAAATGGTGCTCTGCTTTATTCTGTAGTTATTATGTGTCCTGCACTCTGATGCAGTGGAGCGCTTAAAAGAGAGCACGTCTTTGTTATTCTCCTCTTTTTGTCCATAAATGCATTACTTTTTATGCTGTCATACATTCAGACATCATCACCGAAAAACCATGTGAGGACGACATTGGGCCAGTGTTTGTTTGGCAAGGTACATTTTGTAATCCTGGGAGGACAAGTCTGCCTCAGAGCTTCATTATGTGTACACAGACTAATTACACAGAGAGTCTTCTGTCAACTCTGGCTAGTCTGATCGTTCTTCATGTTTGTCTTGTAGCTCATGTGATCACAGGCATGCACAGTATGTGTGTTTTTTCATGGCTTAGTTGGAAATAGAATTCCTCTGCCTCAGCTGACAGCCACAACATGAGTGAAATCTCATGGTTGAGCTATGTGCTGCTCAACCTAAATCCATATAAGCCTTTGCTTATAGCACGTTACTACGTAAAAACAGGGCGTGTTCGCTTTGTTCGTTCTTTTGTAGTACATAACATTTTGTGCAATGTGTGTATGAGTGCATCAGAATGACGGTCCCATAATATTGACAATGTGGCTAAACCTTGAAGACACACCTTTTTAAAAAATGTGTTTATTGTTAGCCTCATTGATTCATAGGTTAAGCACAGATATAATCACTTGTCACGTGTGTGAACTTTCTGCTAGTCAGCGGCTTGTTTTTTTCCAAATAAGTTTTTAGTCACACATGTTAACAAACAATGGCAATATTTAATGCAATCCATCTAGTTGTTGAGATATTTCAGACATTCATGGTCTCCAAAGGTAAATCCTACTGATTTTGAGGATTCCCTGACTTTTGTTTCTCAGTAAAATGTCACACAACTGTTTGATGGATTAACATTTAAGTTTGTACAGATGTTTATGTCCACATCTGGATAATCTTTAATCTAGCACCACCATCAACCTTTAATTTGTTTTCTGTATATTAATGTGATTTTTTGTTCTGTGAGTCTGTTGACCTTAACTGGAACTGAAAATTTGACCTACTGCTTCTCCTTGATGTAATTATCTTCAGATTATTTGGGATCATTTTATTTAGTGCAAAGAGTATTAGCCATTAATTGACAATACACAGCAATGCTCTCACACTCGTTGGCCATAGTCCCATGTCCCTCATGTTTTGGCTTTGTGTGTGTGTGTGTTGTGTCTCAGTCCCCTTGTGTATGTGAGTCAGCCAACTAGCCAATCAGCCAGTTCTACTCTCTCGTACCCTGCTTCTACCCACTCGAATGTTTTAGAGTTAATCACCAGCTTGTGTCCAGTTGACCCACTTTCCCTCACTTACACCATAGATGCTATGTTAGAATGATCATCAATAATGTCAGACAAGACACTGATTTGTTACTTTGTATTAAAACTGGCCCTGAGTTAGCTTTTCTCACTGGTAACCTGTTGTCATCCTTAGGGTTAGTAGTAAATATTTCTTAGGAAAATGTGTGTAAGACCTTGTGTTGTGGCTTTTAGGATGAGCTTAACCCACTTTGTCCTGAGTTGAAGATTAAGGTGAGATTAGTTGTAGTATCCTATTACAGGTTCTCCAGTTTGCCTGGTCTGCTCAGGTCCTGACGCTCAACTTTGGGCCAAGACAATTAGTTTGCCAGTGTCACGCATGAGGTAAAGCCTTGGATTTGGAAATGGATCCTAATAGATTGAGTTCAATTTTCAGTGAAGTAGTGAACAAATGGCAGTGGATTATTGTGTCATTTTGGAAATAATATGAACCCATCAAGTGTGAAGCATTAAGTCACAGATTTTTCTTGCTTCAAAGTTAAATTCCAGATTCTCACTTATCCTTATTCCAGATTATTAGAGGTGACATGTATTTGGCTGTTTGGCTCAGATTCGGTGGAGTAGTGCTTATTTTTTGCATGTGAACAGTGTACAGTACTGGCTTCCACACTGCAGTTGGTTGAACAGGGGCTGCATGTGTCTGCATGTGAGGCTTCAGTGTTTGGTGTGTGTGGTTCTGGGTGCACCCCCCTTACCAGTCACTGCAGGCAATGAGCTCTGTCTCTACAAAGACTGTTTCTTACTCTTGTTGGCTCTGATGTCAGACTGCATATTTGATGAGGGAGGGATGTTTTTACATAATTTTTAATGATGGCTGTTAGTAAAGATTATTTTGAATGTGTGTCAATGTGATCTAAGCAAGTAAAGATTTTTTTTTGGGTGAGCCGTCTGTGGCTTTTGAGTTCAGGATCCCAGAGTGATGGACTGGCACCCAGTTTGATCCCTGTATGCCTGAAATTTACCGGTGACCTCATTGTTACATCCTGCTTTTATCCAAATCAATCAATTGATTTTTGTGACATTGACAGCTTCACTTAAAAGCACCCATGCGGCTCATATTACAGCCCCCGAGGTTAGATTTCTGCCTATACAGGGATATTCACAGCAAGCACAAAGCCAAAGGAAAGCAATTTATCGAATAGTCTGAGCTGTTTTAGTCAGAGTATTTTATTTATATCCACCACAGAAGAAATCTATTTCTTTTGTTTTTTTTGGTCCAGTCAGGCCTGAGAGATGAATTGAATTTCCTCTTCAGTCTGACAAGTTTCTGAAGTTATCAGAGCTTTGTCACAGATATTTTACAGTAGCTGCTAGAAAGCCCTGTGTGGTTTTTGGAATGAGATAAACGGGTTTTTTTCTGAAGAGTCAGTTTTTTTTCTTCCCTCTCTGTCATAGAAGCTGCCTGTTCAGATTTGAGTCGTGTTCAGAGCCACTGTGGGGATTGTAACATTTTAGGTCAAACTCAGGGGCTCATGAATATTGACTGTGAAATACACTCTGTAGGTTTGTTTTTGGCACATATTGTACCGTAACTGCTGTGTACACCATGTGTTGCTATAAGGCTGTTTAACCTTGAAAAATGTATTCTTCATAGTATCTTAACTGCATCTGCTGTGTCAGCATTTATGTCTGCCACCCTTATACAACCCTGATTCCAAAAAAGCCATATAGACAGAAATAAAAACATGATTCAGTCATTTGCAGATGAACTGTGTTTACAGTTTTACAAAGTATTTCCCAGCCCATGTAATAATATCCTTTTTATACTCTTATGTTTTTGGATCATTCCACAACTTTCACAGTCTTTTGTTGCTCCTGTCCCACCTTGTTTGAAATGTGTTGCTGGCATCAAATTCTGAATAAGCATATATTTACAAAAGTCAATGAAGTTGATGATGTAAAACATTAAATTCATTGCCTTTGTACTGTTTTGAGTCCATGTCAAAAAGGTTTAGCAAGCCATCATGCTGTTTTATGTTTTACAGCGTCCCAACTTTTTTTGGAATCGGGGTTGTCGCTTGAGATAAGGACACATGATGTCAGTGATAGCTGTTTGATCCAGAGGGACATTTTCTGAGTCCTCAGCAGTTTTCCAGCTGACTTCATAGATGAATGCAAACTCGACAGTTTTTGACCAGAAGATATGAAAGAGCAGCATTGTGTTCTGTCCTGTCAACTTTGGTAGTAATGCTGCAGACTGGGGGAGGCTGAGCATCCGCTCCTGCAGTGGAAGCCCTCCAGATTTTTGGCTCTGCTTATGTAACTGTCTGTGTTGTGATGGCTTTACTCTACTCCTGCAGCAAAGGCTGAAGGCTGCTTAGCCGGCTGCTTTGTGAATTCAGATGGCCACAGTGATGCCTTGGGCTGCAACTGCAAAAGCAAGAATGTGATTGTGTTAACTCCAGCCCAAAAGTTGTCAGCCCACAGACCATACAGACTTTTGCTTTTAAATCAATCGTGTTGTCACTTTTACACTATATTATATATTTGAAAAGCTAGGCTAGAAAAGTGTTAACACCAGTTTTTATTAAGTGTATATTGTTTACAGTGACACTTCAGTACTGCTTCTCTCACCTGTGATAATGCAGATCAGAATGTCAGAGAGCACATTAACATACCCATAGACATCAAATTCACAACTGATATGAACTGATATTTCATCTGTGGAAAACTAGGTGTAGTTGCTTATTCTTGTATAAACTGATCTGTGTGCTAAAAAACTCCCATAAGCCTGACCTTTTGTGTTTGTGTGAGTGTTAACAGTGCTCTTTAACACAATCAACTCATTCTTTGCCCATCTGCATACTGGTTGACTCACAGTTGTTCCCCCATCATGCTTGTTGCTCCTTGCTGCTTTTATAACTGAAACAAATATACATGTCAATTTTTCAACCTAGTCTCATTGTTTAGGAGCATATCTGAGGGCTTTGGTTTTTTTTTTTTATGAAAGACTTAATGATAAATTATACAATATTTCAAAGTAAAACATGTAGTGTAGAAGAATGTAGAAATAAGTACTGTTTTACTTTATTCATTTAACCTTCATCTAACCAGGTCACATTGAGAATGAAACACTTTTCCATGCATGTTCTGGTCAGGAAAGCACAGCCTTGGGGTCAAAGGCCACATAACTAGCATGACCAGAGACAGAATTTACAGTCCTGAGTGGCCAAACTTGCTTGCTTGCTGGTCTGAGCTGTTTGGCCTGAAAGGAGACCAAGCAGATGTTTCTAATTATGGGTCCCTCTTAATTTTTTCTGGTCATCAGAAGGCCAGTGTTTGAGCTTGTCCCATTTTAACTGGTAAAGTGGAAAAAAACGCTCTTAATTTTGTTGAGTGGGCAAACAAGGCCATGTTCGGAGAAAGGTCCATTTCAGCCATCAAGATTTTCTTTCTGTATTCACTTGTATGATTTTATTTTGGCCATCATTTTTAGTCTTACTGCCATATAATTTATTAGCTATTTTCTACAAGCAAGGTTTATTGGGAACTAGCTCTGTCAATGTTCAAGATTTGATCTGAAACACGGCGTTCCTTCAGGAGACAAAGGTTAGTCATGAGTAAAAAATTCACTTCGTATTCGTCATTGATTCTCGAGATGATGCCTGTGACGCTCTTCATTGGAGAAGTCTCTCGTATAAATCAACTCATTGTTGGAAAACACAAGCCTGAAGCACTTTTTTACCCCGGTCAATGATGTCACGCAAGAGATTAGTATCAGTATTTGATTGTGGAGCGTGAGAAAAGTTCCTTGGGAGGTGGGATGGAGTATATTCTGAATGGATTTTTTTGTAAACAGTGAGTAGTAAGTCTCAGTAACACTGAAGCTGAATTTAATCTCAGTGATTCTATATATATATATATATATATATATATATATATATTTATTTATTTTTTTTTTTTTTTGGACACCCAGATGACTCATCCTGTTGCATTTCCTAAGAAGCATTTGAAAATGTAGGTTGTTTCCTGTCTTACCTGTGGTTGATTAAGACCACAGTGATGGAAGCATGCGTGTTTCATCTACTGCAACAGGCTTCCACCAATCCTGGGTGGAGCCTGCTTTCAGTTAGTGGTTTTGCCACCAAACACTTGTGCCCGTGCCTGGAACCCAGCGGTGGATTTTCTTCTTGGCTGTCTTTCCCAGCTGTTTAAATCCGCATACTTGTGCCCCCTCCTTCTCATTCCTGCTCCTCTGCTTTGCCTCCTTGCCTCAGTCTGCTGAGTCACAAGTTTTCAAATGAGTTAGTGATGTGTAATTTTCCCTCTTTCCTGTTCCGCTTCTCGATCAGCCTAGAGCGACTGGCTTTTCATATTTAAGATGACGCTTTCCCGTTTCGTCTGAGAAACTCATTGGGAACTTCCTTCAGTTCCTTCAGCCTTAACTTGTATGTTCTTCTAGACATTTATATCTGGACTTAATTGTATATTTGGCAAATGGAGTTCAAGCTGTCATTAGTTACGCTCTGGTGCACTTTAACCTTAGATAACCAGATCAACCAGTTTATTGCTTTAATTAATGAATTATTGAACAGTGAACCTTTCTGTGCCAGCTACTGTTGAACCACTGACCAGTTAATTATTACAAGCCATTTCAAGTTGGCAGGGAAATTGGGTTTAAACATTAAACTAAATCTACCCAATCATTGCCAGTGACGTTTGCCATAAATACAATTTGAAATCTAGCACAAGCGGTTTTCCTGCACATCACTATCGACGTGGTCCAATATAAACCTTTGCATCCCTGTGACCCATGAATGAGACCCTCTTCGGTGTCTGTCACTCCAGAATCCCCTCGTATTTCCGCCCACTAGAGCGGATGCTGTCCGATAGACGGATTATAAGGTTACATAATAAGACACCAAGGAATAGAGTATTTATTTTAGCCCTGGAACAGGATTATCAGCTGCACACAGAGTTGGTTGATGGATGATGGTGATAGAACATGACAAAACCGATCTTTCTCCAGGAAACAATATGGATCAATACGTTAGTGGTGGAAAATTCAGAATGGAGGCTGTTGTGACTTTCAGGGTGTTTTAAGTACTAGTATTTTTAATTAGAGAAAAATATTGAATAGAGAGCTCAGTTAAACTGATGTTCAGGGATTTGATTGATAAAGAAGAAAGATAAATTAATGTAAGTAAATAATAATGTAAATAACGTAAGTGTTCGAAAAGCAGATTTTTTTCAGAGATCGATGGTAAAAAATAAGCTAAAACATCTTAGTGAATTTAGACCTAATGTGAGAGTGGCGCTTCGACTCTGGGGCTTGTCAGTTTTATTATGTCAGCAATGATTTTTCACCTCAGTTGCTGAAGTCAATGGGCCCGAACATGCTCAGTCAACACCCTTCCCTTCGGTGAGCTACACTCCCACACACGATAACCAGGTGTTGTTCTGTTGAACCGCTCCCATCCATACCCAGCCGTGCCCATCGACGCCAGCTTCACCCATATCCACCCTCTGCTTTATTTGGACACCTCCCTTTTTCAACAGTGTCTCTCCATTCCTTTGTGGATACTAGGGCTTAACGACTAATCAAAAGATTATCAAATGCCAATATCACGAAGTCCAAGTCCAAATCCCAGGAGTTGTGATTTTTTTGATAAAGGTAAAAGGTATTACAACATGCCATTGTAAATAAAGCATCGTGGTGCTGCAGAGATGTGCTCTATAAAAACAATGAAACCTGTTTTTTACTTTGCAAGCACAGAGTAGCACAAACAGAAAGCAGTTACTATGACGGATATCCACATCCAAATCCTGTTCAAACCTTGTACAGCAGTTGTACACCAACACAAGTCTTTTGCTGTATGTAATAAAAATAAAGAACTACAAAAGCTACAGTATATTTTCTTGCAGGCTGAGAGTGCAGTGAGCACTAAATGTTGGAAAATACAAATATTACAGGCATTGGCTGCTGAATATTTGATGGCTAATATTATATAACAACTTCATATCCTTAGTTATTGTGATGTCTTGTTGATCTTGCACTGGTTAGATTAAGTTGTCAGGAAAGGACATGGTACAGGAGAACCAACTGGACCTGCTGCAATGATAGAACAAGTTTGTCTCGCCATAACCTGGTTTGAGACATTAACATGAGTTGGAATGAGCTGCAAAAACCCAATAGGTCATACTCTATTTATTAATGTGGGGGAGCAGTGATGAAATGAAATCATCCCCAGATTATGGTAATAATCACGCTGTTTGGAGGAACACTGTGGCCTCGTTTCACATCTGGTTTGGGGACATGAACTGTCTTCTTGTCTGCTCAGGTGAATTTGAGTGAGTTTGTTATGGATGGAGTTATTTATCTATGACGGGTGCAATGAAATTGGGTCTCATCCATACGGATGTGCTGGTGTGCATTAATTGTAGAGCAGCAGGGGCTGGAGTGTAGTCTGTCAGCTGGAAACAACATGAAGTCGACACATATAACAGCAAGTAAACACATGTCAAGGGACAGAAAAAAATGTATTCCAGTTAATGTTGTGTGTACACCTGAATGATATTAATGAAATCACTATTTGACCCAATTCATCATCCACCAAAATGAAGATTGACAAAAATAGCACTGAGCAGGTGTGACAGGGATAACTGCCATAATAATGTACATGTTCTGTTTTATTCTTTATGTCTTTCATATCTAGCTTAGAAGTAAAAGATCTAATATTGTGGATGGCATTGGATGTCAGTCTTAACTTATTGTGTGGATAAGCAAATCCTTTGAGACTGTAACTGTGATTAAAGGCTCCTATAAAAACTAAACCCAAGCTGAAGCCCAGAGCTGAAAGGGACCATTTTAGCTGGGGACCAAAGCCTATTAAATTGGTTTATTTTCCAGTATATGTCCAGAAATGATCTGCAACATCCCATTTGTCCATTGTCCCACAGGTTATTGACTCACTGGGTGTCATGATCTACAAAGCTCTGGACTATGGCCTCAAAGAAAACGAGGAGCGGGAACTCAGCCCGCCGCTCGAGCGCCTGATCGACATGATGACCAACACCGAAGAAACTGAGAGCGACCCCTGTCCTGACGAGGGCTATGAAGCCACGGAGGAGGAGGATGAGTGTGAGGAGGAAGAGGAGGAAGAGGAGCCTGTGTCTGCGACCACCATCAGCTCAGTCAGCAGCATTCGCAGCTATCGAGACCTCATCATGGTAGGTTGTTTGGGGGATTGTGAACCATTTCACCAATGCTTTTTTTGTCTTGGAAGCTGGTTAAAAATACAAAGGTGATCAGTGCAGATGGCAAAAGTAGAATTCTCACACTCTCTAACACTCCCATAATAATTGTAATAACTTACTGCAGCCTTCCTATCAGTCATGGTTTGAGGGATTGGGCTGATAAAGATCCATGATGGATTAAAGTGACACAGCAAATTATTGAAGGTATCATGGCCGTATTAAATGTGCAGATTATTCTCTTGCTTTGCATTCAACCTCATTTATCCTGCACATGATGTTTGCACATTTTCCCCACATTTTGACATCAGGTCTATTAACAGAGCAGCATCCACACCTCATCATCACTCCAGCTCCAAACAAATTCCCCTGATGGGGGCTGTCACGCTGTAAATTCCCCAAGCAGCCTCTCAATATGAGACTGGTAATTATAGCTGTGTAAACACACTGGTATTTGGGGAATAGGCTTAGAAACTTTCACAGCAAGTTCCTTCCTTATAATGAAGTCGCTGTAGAACACAAATGTAAAGTCTGTTTCTGTTTGCTGCCAGTGCGTGTCTAGCCTGGCCCCTAATTCCTCCAACAATCATTCTCTTGAGTGTAAACTGCAATATGTTGGTATGACATGGCTAGATTGGATAACTGCACTTTCTTGACCGACCTCCTTCCTTTACTTGTACTCTGCTGCTCTGTCAGGCGGGTAGGTTGGATCGTTCAGGGTTCAGCGAGACGAGACGCTGACAGAAGATGACAGGACTCGCTAGGGAAGCATCTCATTAAGTCAGGAATAGTTAGATGTTGTGCTGAATGGGTTTCCTCAAGTGAGGAGTGGTTGCATGAGCTGTCATCTTACCAAAGCTGTCAATCTAGAGTTTGAATTGTTGTCAAATATTTGAAACCAAATCTCCAGCTGTGACATTGGCACATACTGTTGTAATGTATGTGCCAATAGTTAACCTAAAGCTTTCCTTCAGTTTTGCAATAGATAAAGTTTTGAGTCTGATACAGATCATTGTTTTTAGCAGAAACAATGCAGCAGTTTTTAAAGCATGTGAAAGTAATTGCTCAGGTGTAGTTTTACCTGTGAATTTTCCTGCAGTGCACAAGGAAGAAAGTATTTTTTGTTGTGTCAGACATTCCTGTGGCTGGCCAAGCCTGTCAGACGGACATGAGAACATGTCATGGTTCTGTTTTTTTCCTTTGTGTTACTAGAGATAATTTGACAGCTCATCCATTACTCTGGCAGTCTGCCTTTATTATCTTAACATGCAAATACCATAAGAGTCAGAGCTTTAAATGGTGCAGAGGTGATGCTAATCAGCGTCACTCTGACTGGACAATCAGGTTCAGATGGTTCAGTTTTACAGTGTCATGTTTTTTTACCATACCATGGCTCTGTGGATGGGAGTGCTGGCCTGTTGGACCACCACTTTGGTGCAGACTGAAAGATCTCAAGAACTGTCTGGATTAATGTAAAATTTTGTACAATCACGGCCACCAGAGGGTAAAGCCTACTGGCTTTGATGATCCCCTGACATTTCTCTAGCACCATCTTGAGGCAGACATTTTGGGGTTTTGTCTCAACTCAATTTGACCAAATACAGAAAGCTCTATGTATACACCACTTACGCAGGATACTAATATAAGTACTTATGTTGACCTTGTATAGTTAAGGATCATTCCTTAAGTATCACTATAAATAACTAATTCCTTCTCTTTTCTCCTTTACAGCTATGTTCTTCCCACCTGCCCAGCCCATCAGACGCCCCCAACCATTACCAGGCCGTGTGCCGTGCTCTCTATGCCGAGACCAGGGAACTACACACCTTTCTGGAGAAGATCAAGAGTGCCAAGGAGGTGAGAAGAAACTCTAGCATGTGACATTTGCATATGAAGTGAATCATCTAAACTAATTTTAGAAATAATGATATCTTCTGCACTCACTTTTAATGACTGTCACTCATCCACGATCCCACATTTCATCCATGAGTCATACTCAAAATGTCTGATTCATTTGCACATCGCTAATATCAGTAAAATATGAAAGAAACTGAAAGGGATGGAGAAAATTGGGCTTGCTCTCTTGTCCCTGGGGTTGACCGCTCTGCTTTGGTATGTGGGTTTACTGTGTAGAATTCAATCAGTTGAATTTGGATCCGTTAGGCTGACAGGCTCTCTAAAGCCGAGAAAAGAAAATACCAGAGTTGTGCCCAGAAACTTCACAATAGCAACAAAACAGCCCACAAAGTGGTAATGGTCCAGAAGACTGAGATTGTGTGGGTGTCTCTGTCTTACCCCCTTGTTGGGCCAGTTGAGAACTCAACATCACTTATGCTACTTGGCATGATTGTAACTCTGCATGGACACGATCTGGCATCCTGTTTCTCACGTGGTCATAGTAGCTCATTGGCAGATTTGTTTCTGTAAGTGGAGTATTGATGTTGCAGTAATTGAATATGATTAATGAGGGACTCCCAACAGAGCTTGTGCTTGTTAGAGATGCTGGATTGCATTCTTTTTTGAATTAGTGATAAGCAGCACGAGCAGACCCAGATATTACAGATCAGTGTATAGTCTCATTTCAGAAAATGTTATCATCATATTTTTGTTTTAGCAATTATTGACACATAATAGAAAACATGAACTCCATTCTTAAACTGGCAGTTGCACCAATTCTGATAAGAAATATACTGTTGCACTTTAAATTTGCTGCGGACAGTAATAATAGAAATTAATTAAGTGTTGAAGTGTTGTATAGAGCTGGTGGAAAAACATTTGCCCTACCCTGCTCAAGCATTCAAGATAGACATCACCTGAAATTCTTGCACTATTTTAGAACACTTTTGTGCTTCCTGATTGAGTTGAGGTTTAGAGGAGACTGTAGCCACATGACTTATTCCATAGCTTGTCAGAAAGCACAGCGTTACTGTACAGTATGTACGCTCATGCGATACATGCTGGCTGTGACTTCTGCAGGAGGCATGATTCATGTAAACAGTCTTATGTAATAAGTAGTTATAGAATCAAGTTTAACCTTATTACAACAATTTAAGCAGCTTACAGGAGAGGACCGCCAGGCTATAGGGGCCGCTTTTCACTTTCTGTAGCACTGAATGTTACTGGATCATTGCTAATGAGTAACCATACACAGGACCACACATCACACATGCTTCCAAATTAGGAGGTTGATCAGTGAGTTTCTTTCAATGTTTTTTCTCTTTTCTGTCAATGTCTGTCAGCTCCTTTTTGCTGGATTCCCCTCACCTTTTCTGCCAGTCTAGAAATAAATAAATATATATAAAGAGTTGGAAGATGAATTGGCAGCAGAAATGCATTTGGATATTAAAAAGTTCAGCAGAAAAAAGATTAGGAAGAAGGAATGTGTTTCAGTGGTAAACAGGGGTGTGGCTGAATAGATGTGATGATGATTAAAAGAAAAGCAGCTGCATCTGTCAACAGAGGAGACTTTAGATGTTCTCTCTTTGATCTGAGAGTAGATATTGTAGGTCATGTTAGCGTCACCTGCTAAACCAGTAGAATATTTCTCACATTAAATTATATGAAAAAGGATTCCGTATGTCAACAAGGAGGGCCATCCTTATTTCCCCAGTTTGACATTTGAACTAGTCCCCCAGAACTTTCAGCTGCACAGTGAGGATTCAGTAGACAGACAGTAATAGCAGCCATTAGTTGATTATCGGCCTCTTTATTTCCCTCTGCAGCACTGTCAATATACGATGAGACAGATATTGACGTGCTCATGTGAAACAACATCCATTGATTAATTAACCAGACTGCTTTAACAATATGGGCAGTTTGCTACTGACCTCAGCTTAATTTCAGCCAGTGCTCTGAATGCAGTGGTACATCTACTGAATGCCATGAAAGAGAAGAAAACATTTTTAATTACCTCCAGTTTCTAATGTTGTTCCTGTCCCTTTTTCTTGGCTAGAACCTCCGGCGAATGGAAGGTGAGACTCAGGAACCTGTGAAGGACCTTGATGAGCTGCAAAATGCAGATTGGGTAAGAAGAATATCTACTTACTACACTGCTAGATTTAACTCTGTGACTGTGTGTTGGTAATTATATAACTTCTGTGTGTTTTTTTGTCCCCCCCCACCAGGCACGGTTCTGGGTGCAGGTGATGCGAGATCTACGGGATGGTGTGAAGTTGAAGAAGGTGCAGGAGCGTCAGTACAACCCACTGCCAATTGAATACCAGCTCACACCGTACGAAATGCTGATGGACGACATCCGCTCCAAACGCTACAAGCTGCGAAAAGTGATGGTAAGGATTTTACTCACCTCCACATGCCCATTATGACCATGTGTGTTTAGCTACATTTTAACCACCCACTTGTCTTTACTGTGATCCACATCAAGTTTACCAATCTCTTTTCCAGGTAAATGGTGACATCCCGCCAAGGTTAAAGAAGAGCGCACATGAGATCATTCTTGAATTCATCAGGTCACGACCGCCTCTTAACCCTGTGAGTAGAACACAACATGTTGCCAGTAATCTGTCAGAGGATACCAGCCCAAATGATGCACAATTAAGCCTTCAATCTGAAAGTTTGTGCAGAAGTGCTGTACTTTGCAAGTACACTGGCATTCACAGTAGATGCCAAATGACTGGGTGTGAATGATGGGAACATGATGTCCCGTGCACACACACCACAAACACAATAGTTAGAAACGTGATTCCAAAAAAGTTGGAATGCTGTGTATAACATAGATAAAAACAGAAGTGTTCCTGAGCCCATGTAGTAATATCCTTTTATACAATCATCTGTTTGACAAAGTACAAACCGATGAACAAATTATCACATTGTTTTGTTTGTTTTACGTATCATCCCACCTTTTTTGAATTTGGGATAATTGATGATTTAATGCACTCTCTCTGGGGTGATGTGAAGGGAAAATCTCACTTTGGGGTCTATGGTGATGGCAGTCGAGCACTCACTTGTGTGGTTGTCATGTTAGGTCTCAGCCCGTAAACTGAAACCCCACCCGCCACGTCCCCGGAGCCTCCATGAGCGACTGCTGGAGGACATCAAAGCTGAAAGGAAGCTCAGGCCAGTCTCACCGGACATGATCCGCAGAAGTCGCCTAGGTAAGCTGCTGACAGTTACGCATATTGAAGTACCCATGTCAATATGCTGACATACATGCACAAATGGCCAAAAATTTATGGACTTGTGCAGCACTTTCTTATGCATAGCTCACACTATTTATGGGTTGTTTTGTTCAGTCAAACTAAACCTTTTTGCTTTATCTGAAGAAATCCTTCTTACTGCATGACTGCTCTTTATGAGCCTGACCCCTCCACTTCAGACAAAAACCATGAACCATGACTTAATCATTCTTAACCACATCCATCATGAATACTCCAACAACCCTCTTCCTACATGGATCTGCTCACTTAATCAGAAGTGTTTAAACAAGGATCACTGTGAGTGCAGCTGTGAGCCTTCAGTTGTTTGCTAGGCCTGCATTGTTAAATAACTGTTGTGGTTACTGACATATGTCCTCTTGGACTGATAAGTACTGATAATATAATTCCAGTATGTAATGCTGCCTTTGTGGTTACTTTTATACATAGGAGGTAAATAATCCTTTTGGTGTGCAGTTGTCACAATTGGCCAATATGTTTTAAACAATTTAAGGCTTTAATCAGATTAAAACAGCTAATATTTTGTCAGTCTATACCATACAGTGTTTCATCCAGTTAACACACAACACCTTTTGTTATTGGATTTAAGAGGATAATATAGAGCAGTTGTTGCATAATTACACATGGCCGGTTATACAGGTTCTTTGAAACTTTTGCTAAAAATAACATGGTCCTTTATAATCTTTGATTTTCAGAATATGTTTTATAAACTTGGATGATTCATCGACTTTACCATCCGATTTAACTCTCATGGGTTTCTTTTTCTCCTACTTGCTTCCATTTCCTTTTTTTCCTCCAAACACGGGCATATCTGTCAGTCATGCGACCTCTTAGCATGTCTTACAGTTTTGACTCATCAGGTAAAGTTTGACGTCACTTATTGTGTTCCTATTGTTGCACCTCGTGTTTCATTCCAGGCTATTTTAGGGTTAGCTCCTGATTCAAACAAGACGCCCACACCCTCTTTTTTTCATTTGTGCTTGTGACACACTACGATCACTTACTGGCTGCTGTGATGCCGACATCTACTGTAGCTGAGGAAGAAATGGGTCGACGCTGCTGTGTGCTCACCTTGATGTTTGTTCAATTTTGCAAGGTCTTTGCAGTGATATCTCAATGAAAACATACAGCTTGAGAGTAGGAATTCTCCTTCTATTCTAGGCATGTTACAAATGATAAAAAAATGAATTGTGTGCCCTGGATGTGGTAGTTACCTGCTGGGCTCATCTGTGCTCTAGGTGATGAGGGCCAGTGAGCCAGAGCCAGTAGGGTGAGATTACAGATCACTCTGCCTCTGCAGCCAGTCTGCCCTGCTTGTCACCCTAATCCGCTCTCACTGTGGAATATGAAAACATTACATAACACTGGTGTCAGCAGCCTACCTCGGATAAATAGTTGAATGGCAGATGACAGTCTGAATGTAGCACTGCAGCTTCACAGGATGACCATGATCCAAATGGATGTACGGGAATAACCTTTTGCACTGTGGCAGCACTCATCGTCTTTCTTTGCTTCCCTGGCACTTCCCCTCACTTACCTGCCCCTTATTTATGTGTGAATGTAACCCACTATTACACAGCATCCCCTCAAGTCACACCTGGTCTGACAGATGCTTGTTGCTGTAAAGTCCCTCTCTGTGGTACCAGTCTGGTGTTAGGGATGGAAATATTAAAGTGTGTGGTCTTTTCTGAAGTTTATATTCCCATACTTCCTTTACAGGCGC
Organism: Holacanthus passer; assembly: GCA_025331565.1. Taxonomy (NCBI): domain Eukaryota; kingdom Metazoa; phylum Chordata; class Actinopteri; family Pomacanthidae; genus Holacanthus; species Holacanthus passer. The sequence continues at coordinate 4,985,005 of JAFREQ010000002.1, read as the reverse complement.
AGGAAAAAGCATCAGCACGCCCCAGGACTTGTTCCGCAGCTCAGGTAAAGCACTCAGGAAGTGATGTCTCCTGGGTATGAAGAAGAATTTTCATCAGTTAGTTTCCTTGATTTAGATGAAATGATTGAGGAGAAAATCTATAGTATCTGCATATCATTGAGGCTTATCTTCACCAAATGGTCTGCGTATACTGACTTTGTGGTATCATATAGTTATAATGCAGAGGCACACATAGTTTACACAGGAGGCATGATGACCAGCTGTTAAGCTAAGGAGACATGTCATGAGAATTTATGGTTCACGTGTAATGCAACACTGTTCATAACCAGAATCGTATCTTTCACCCACAGACACTCCTGATGCTCCCAGGAAGCTGGCTGTCAGCACACAGTCTCTGGCCAGTGGCACCACAGGACCCAATCAAGGCGGAGTACAGCCCCTTAGTCAGAGGAAGAGGCTGCTGAGAGCGCCCACGCTGGCCGAGCTGGACAGCTCTGAATCTGATGTAGGATGTCTGACTCTTATTCGCTGTGCTCATATGATGATCATTAATCCAATTCCAGTTTAGCAGCTTGAAAAATGTTGATGCACTATCTTGCAACTTAGTTTCCTTGTTTAAGTTAAAGTCAATATTTGCCTGTATTGTTCTGCCCAAAGCTAGTTAGCTTAGCAAAAGCGATGAAAATGACACTTTGCAATAACTGATGAATTTATAAGTCACTTGTGTGTTTTTGTTATTTCCAAAAATAAGAATTACTTTTATGCTATATCAGCCCAAAAATTGGACTGGATTTTGTTTTGATGTGCAATATTAAAAGTTAAAGCTATCAATGTCATGTGACTAAGCATTTATTCTGATTGTCAGGAGGAGGGCACACGGAGCAGCTCCAGTATGTCCACGTCTTTAATGGAGGACACATCACCAGAGTCTGCAGTAGGGAAGAAGGGTAAGAGCTCACCTGGAACATATTGTTATATAAAGCTTTTACGACCAATACGTAACGTATCTCAGTTGTTCATGCAAAACTTCAGGTGCCAAATCTTTATAATGTTCACTCTTTAGCTGTCTTTTCATGTGTTCTTTTTTTTTGTCCCATGTCCCCAGTTCCTCCAAAGTTTCTGCCCGTCTCTGCCACCCCACAGCCAGACAAGCGGCAGTCTCCACAGAGGCGGCACTCCATCGAGAAGGAGGCCCCGACCAGTGTCCGCCCCTTTGCACCTCCATCCAAACAGACCTCCAAGTCTTTGGTACGTAAAGGATAGAAGCTATTTCTATTGGATTATTTATCAAGGTCTATATAGCTGGATGAATGAAGCATCTAAGGTGGATGACAGATCTTTAACATCCCACTATTACATTACAGACGTTATAGATTTCAACTGATTTCAGTCAGTTGGAAATACACTTACATTGGATGCTTCAATTAAGAGGATGTATCAATCTTTCTAGGTATAGCTGAGATTATTTTCCTTAAATGTCGGTGCTATCAGGCACGCTAATCAAACACATCAAACAATCAGTCTGCACAGTGTCAATAAATATGTGAGAATTTCAGAGTTTGTAGAATAACAAATCTGAACTCTGACTTAATCTACTAACAACGCTGAACAGATGATAATATATCTGTTCAATTATCTTGTGTCCTGTGACTGGTCACTTGTTTGCTATGAGGTCATTGGTTTTCTGAGTGATTCTGTGTGGGTCGTATGATTCCAGTGAGGTCAAAGGATGTAATTGAAACCACAGGACAGGCCACTGTATGAAGGAGAGTCAGAGGGAACTGAATCCACTCAGTAGTTTAATGGCAGAACTTTGGCACCAATCCAGACCCCCAATTTTCAACCAACATCGGAAGAGATAATAATTTTTTTTGCCTTTATGTCTTTCGTGAGACTAATTAATCTTCTTTGTGCCAGATTGAAGCAGTAATCCTTTTCATAATAAAATCAAAAAGATAAGTTCTTTTACCAGACGCCTTATTTCTTTTCTTTTTGAGAAACGCACATGCTCAAACATGCTTTTCCTTTCCACATAAGTACTAGGAGCTGAGCTTCTCTAGTAGATTAAAACAGTTAGATCCTTGTTGCAGTTCCCCTCCCTCTCTCGTGGTCATGTTGTCTCATTAAAATGTTTACACTGGTCAGCTGTCTTCTCCCAGAGACTTACTCGCAGTCATTTCCTATTTCTATATAATGCTGCAGCTGATGGCGGATTCCAGAGCCAAGGTAACTTGGTCAACCTTCTGTCTGTCCATCATCATTTGCCCATTTTTCACTTTTGCTTCGTAATAGCATTTTTATCTATATTGGAACCGTAGAAAAACTGAGAGGACAGAATTGGGGAAACACAGGAAGGAGAAATGTGTGAAAAAATGTAGGTCTGCACCATCAGTAGACACCAGCTGTGATCTTTTGAGTCTATGATGGAGCAGGCGGAATGAAGTCATGGGATGAAGAAAGCTCCCATCTCAGGAAATGCTCCTCCTTTTCAGTCGGATGCTGTCAGATGATTTTTCTGTCATGGGACTTCCTGTTGTGAAGTTCGGCTGTTATGAAATTAAATTTCACACCTCACATGAGTTGAAATAACAGTTAAGAGAGAGAGACTGTGAAATAATGTATGATTTTTATTACGTCTTTATTAAAGTGTGCTGTAAATGGTGATGTAACTGGCAGCCTCTCAAAAAAATCAAACAGATTCGTGTAGTTCATATATTCAATTTTATTAAGTGTACTCTGTGTGATTAGCTTCTTCCATTTGAATGTCCTGTTCCCTCTGTCTGCTGGTCAGGTGGAAGCTGCCAGTGGTGCTCAGGGCACGGTATGTCACTGTTGCTGCATATCATGAAAGGCACATAACACTGTGTGGGGAACCCATCCAGAAACCGTATAATTCAATAGACTTGTTTTAGAAGAATGGGACCATTTGTGTGAGTGGGAGATCTGTGGCATACTGAAGAAAGGTCAGGGAAGGTTGGAAAGAAAATGGACCAGTTGAGAAATGATCTGTAAAAATTCAAACCAACTGAGGGTGAATGATCAATAAAGAAGTTCCCTGAGCAATTTCCACTTCTGTGGAGTTTGGCTTTTGGTTCATTTAGCTGTTAAGATGAGATAGAGTATAGATGGATATGTTGAAAGTGTTGAATAAGTATGTCACAGATCTCCAGACGACCACAGCTTGCATCATGATGGGGGTCCACTTGCAAATTAGATTTGTGGAAACAATGATTCTAAAATGTTTATATGGAAAACCATCATAGTATAGTTATAGATCCATTGAGTGTTGAAGTATGTTGAAATTCACCATGTTGAGCTCACCATGTTACGTTTATAATAAACAGACTATAGCTGTGGACCACCACCATTGCAATCATGTTACATCAGTAGGATGCTCTGTATTTCTGTTCATGGTCACACTGTCATGTCAGTGGAAACATCATTTGTGCTTAACAGAGGGCATAGAAGACTGGTGTTTTCACCTTCCCCACCTCATCGCATGCTTTGTCTTTTGGTGAAGTGGTGCTTGTTTTTATTTGGGTGAACTCAGTTTGACTATATTGCTCTGAATTGTGCATTTAGCCACATTCACATGTTGTTTGTCTCATTGGCAGCAGATCCCGTCACTTCTTTTTCTTTTGCACTGTTTTAGGTTATCTGTGTCCTAATCTGCATCTGTGGGAGTTAGTTTGCTGATGTGATGTGTGTTTCCCCCCCAGGAGGAGTTCTGTTATCCAGTGGAGTGTCTGGCTCTGACGGTGGAGGAGGTGATGCACATCAGACAGGTTCTGGTCAAGGCCGAGCTGGAGAAGTTTCAGCAGTACAAAGACATCTACACCGCCCTCAAGAAAGGAAAGGTAGACTCCACATGAAAAGTTTTTGTTGTCAGAATGATAATTTTCCTAAGTCATCATTTAAACGCAACAGATTGTGTGAACCTTCTTCACCTCACCTCATGTTTTCCTCTCTAGCTCTGCTTTTCATGTCGGACCAAGAGGTTCTCTCTCTTTACCTGGTCCTACACCTGCCAGTTCTGCAAAAGGTAAATTCAATCAGTATTACAATAACGACTTAACTTAAAGGTGAACTTCACCTATTCTACACATTAATGTGTGTTTATGGTTCTTGGGAAGTACTACTGCGTTTGTTGAGGGAATAATGTTGTATTAAGCCTAATTATTATACAGCTCTCGAGGGAGCTGTATGATGCAGTGTTGCTTTGGGACTGAAGACTAAAAGTTTGCAAATGAGATAATCTGGAGGTGTGGAATTAATAAGAACCCAGCAGTCTGTGATAGAGTTGTTGCATTGTGGGTAATGTTGGTGCCAGGTTTTGACAAGGAAGACAAATGCATGAAATAAATAAGACAGTATAGCTGGTTCTGCTGCATCATAATCTTATTCTTTTTTTGTCCATCATGAGTCCATCAATGTTATAGAAGTGCAATGATAAATTTGTGTAGTACTGTCCCAAGTATAGCATCTGTTCGGTACTATTCAACTCAACAGTTCATTTTTTTAATCTTCTCCAGGCCCGTGTGTTCCCAGTGCTCTAAAAAGGTAGGAGGCTGCTGACTTATATTTAACTCCCTTTTAAACACTCACTTTAGAAATTGTTGACACTCTTGACACCTGTCTGCTCCTTGAACACAAACAGGTGCTCCATACACTGCATATATTGTGTTTTCTTATTTTTTAACCTCAGATGCGGCTGCCGTCTAAGCCCTACTCCACCCTGCCCATCTATTCTTTGGGCCCCGGTGCTGTGGCTAAAGAAGAGGCAAGTGGAGCGTCTGCCCCTGCTGAGCCAGAGAAGCACCCATTTGGGTCTGGCCATAGCCGACACAGCCTACGCAGAAGTGTTTACAAGTATGTTACTGTAGAACTTCCATTTCTCTTTATATACCGTGATAGGTAATATGGTAAAACAATGTCTTAATCAGATGAGTTAATTCATTATTTCTTTCGGTTGTCAGGTTGTCTAAGCACGGCAGTGGTAGCAGTAGTAAAGACGGTCGGTCACAGGATGAGCCAGAGCTGCCCAAGGAGCTCACTGAGGACTGGGTCACCATGGAGATCTGCGTAGACTGCAAAAAGTTCATCACGGAGATAATCACCTCCAGCAAGCGCAACCTGTGCATGGCCACCAAGCGTGCCCGCCTCAATCGCAAAACCCAATCCTTCTACATGTCGTCGTCCAACTCGGTCAACTTCAGGCCCTCTGAGCGCACCATCAACGAGGTGTAGGAAGTGGGACCGCCTTGTGCACTTTCGTTTCAGAGCTTAGTCGTTCAGTAAGAACAAACAAAACAGCCCCCTTTGTCTAGTTTTGACACAGACTGGTTCACTGTGACGATGAAGCCAGTCCATCCCACTCCAAAGTTAGTAAAGGTTCTTGTACCTTACCCCGTCTCAGGAAAAGTTGGCACGCTATGATTGGTCATGACTGGTCAGGACTCGAGAGTAGCTGCCAGATAACAAAGGAGAGCCATGTTTCTAAAAGTTGGTGATAATTCAGGACACGGTGGGTGAAATGGATAAATTGAGCTGCTGATGTTGCTTCTGTGAACCAGGTAAGAGAATGTATCATTGACATAAGAGCGGGAAAGAAAGCCAAAAGTTGCAGTGATGACGTGTAAATAGTTTGGAAGGCCCATCCCTTATCTTAGCTATGAAAACGTTTTCCAGTTCCTGTTTACTTCTAGCACTCAGGAATAACAACAGATTGTCTTTTGACAGAAATGCACTGTAGATCCTGCTGTCAGGTCTGTTGGGGTAGATCTCTGCCACTCCCCTGCCCCTCTCTTATTCTTCCAGCAACAATTATGCCAAATGTTAAAATCATTCATTTTTTAGCCAGTTTAAACGCGTATTTACTGTTCTCTCACGTTGTAGGGACGACACGTCGAAGGGTGAGAATAGTCAGATTATTTTTCTGGGTGGGTTTTGGTTTGTTAGTTTTAATGTATTTTCAATTCTGTGCCTGGTGCCAAAATGTAATTTCTTTCTTTGAATGCCTTTGTAGTTCTGGACCTACTGTACATATGTGTGATAGACTCAATGGGAGACATATTTGGGTGATCCAAGGTTTGGTTTCTTGCCCTTCCACGTTCCAAGCTGGGCAATAGAAGCACAGAGATGTCGGGTTACAAATGTGTACATGCTGTATATCTTAATTGTTCCAAATTTAAATTTAATATAAAAAACTTAACTAAGTAGAACTATAATTTTACCATGTTTTAAGATTTCTGCCTCTGGAGTTTCTTTATTTGAAATTCTTCTGAAACCTTTATTATTAGTGTTATTATGTTTGTGTCAATGTAATATTAAGATTTTATTTCTATTGTATAGTTTATAAACTCCTCAGTGTTAAGATACTCCGAAATCGCAAGTCGCACTTTTATTGGACCAATTTATTGTTTATGTTGGGTTTTTTGTCTTAATAATAATTATTAAAGTCTTTGTTTTTCACCTCTTGGGGGGTCCATAGTGCCATTTCCCAAGGTTGAATGAAAGTTTGTGTGAATGGCTGCAGGTTGTTTGTAGGAATGAAATAATGGCTAAAACAAAACACTCATTGAATTGAATGTAGGAATTTTTAAGTGTATACTGAAATTGAATATGCTCAATGAACTTTTATTCCCTTTCAAAACATTCAAACACACACAACACACACATGTTCATATAGTGTGTTTTGTGACAGTTGTTACCAAACGAACACGAAGCCTAACCAGCCTGTTAAATACTGATACCATGTTCCAGTGAAACCATTCATCTGACCAGTTTAATTTAGACCTCTGTAAGGAATGTATGCATGCTGTACTGTGATTTGTTTGTTTTTATCAAAGGAATTATAATAAAATCATCATGATTCTTATGTTTGACTCAGTTATCCTGTTACAGAATACAGTCTTATTAGATGACAGCAGAGGGCGACAGAGGTGCAATGGAAGCACCTTACGTCCCTCTGTGGTCTTGGGGACATCAGGTGGTGGAAGGTGTGTATTGCAGGTATGTTAAGTTACATCACATTCAAAATTGATACATCCAATTATACTGACTGAGTAATGTAACATAACCTAAAGGAATCTTATCATGCGTCTTTGTAATTGACCATCTGCAGTTTATCATCAAATGTGGTGAAAGTGCATTAACCTCTTAACATGGAAGACCTTTGCTTGCAAGTGGTACTACAGCAATGGTTTAATGATTTTTTTTTTCTTTTCTTAATCTTTCTTTCACTTGGTTTTTTATATCAAGTTTACTCCATGACTTCAAAGTCATACAGTAGCTGTAGAGGGTGATGTATCTCATCTTAGTGTGAAAGCCTTTGACTGTATAGGTGTCAACATTCTTAATCCCTTTGTCCATCACATTAACACAGGGGGGTAAAGTCACATAACACAGGAACATTTAGTGTGTAAAATTCATTAAAACTGGAGTGCCTGGAAGTTGTAGTTTTTACAATTAGGGAAAAAAAACTACCTTTCCTGTTATTCAGATCTGAGTCTGATTGATTTTAGGTTATATTTTAAATGTACATTCATTTCTTCACCCTTAGGCTGCACAGAAGTACTGACTCTGTAAGACTTGATGGATTATATAGATTTAGCTAAAATAAGTTCCCAGTGGCTCGTTAACCCCCCCAGGTTTATGTAGGGTCAGGTTTATGGTGGCTCCTATATATGCATATAGTTTATAGTCTAACAATTGCTGTTCAGTATGTGTGTATGTGTGCACATACACAGAATGGACTAGCAATGAAACGCTATCCCTCGATGGGTTAGTAACAGACACTGAAAATAACCTGCCAGGCCACAGCCTCCCTGAAGGGTGACCCTCACACACTCGTTTCTATGGAAAGACAGCGAGCAAACACACAGTCAATAAACAGTCTGAACAGGCTGTGTATTTAGCAGGAGCTCAATAAAAAGTTTCACAGGGTCTTGTTCTGAAATGCTGCTCTGGCTAACTGAGCCGAGCATATGACATCAGACTCGGCCGACAGCACATTACTGGTCACTCTCTTTGTTGATGTGTTAAAACTTTAAGGTTTGAGTTTGGACAAACTGCTGAGTATAAATATGTGTCTCGATGATAATCACTTATCAGGTGTGGAATCCACACACACAGAGGGTCACTGTAAGGCATTCAGAGTGATCGGGCTAACAAGGAGCCATTTAATTCAATGACAGTCTGGGCTTGCAAATGTGGACTGTGATGAAATTCCCCCGTGGTCGCTGCTCCTGCACAAGTTTCAATGTTTCCCCACTAATGGGCAGGGATTAAAATGTAAGAGGGAAATCTGATCCCGCCTCTCTTCCCCTAAGGTCAACTTCAGCAGAGGGCTGCATACAAGTAGGCGATACCATACAAACAGTGAGCCTCTCAGGGGGAAAATAGTAACTAGATATTTCGTCTACATGTGGAGCCCCTCTTGCCAGACACTCTTTATGATGAGACTGTGGTCTGAAGGGTCAAGAGGTTGTCACATGTCTGTCATACTGTAACATAAAGCGATGTATTCATTTCAGGCCGGACAAACTGTTTTGCCTTCTATCATAATCCATGTGTTAAATATATTGCAGTATTATGTGGACGTTGCAGTAATACTTAATGCTGTATGGAGAACAAATGTGTCACCTGATAGCCGGTGAACATGTTTCTGTGGCTGTGTCAACAATGTTCCTATGAATGTGAAGGGAGCATGACTCAGCCAGTCTGCAGACAAATGGAGAACCATTTACATCTGCACCACATTCAATCAAAGACAGTCCAGTAAAACAATCACAAACCTGTATCACTGTCCAAAACAGATAGTGTTATTTGTTCTCATGTGCAGAGATGTTCAAAGCAATAAATTAAAAACTGGATTTTCTTCGCAGCATTGCCACATATATACAGTACATAACAGTGTTCCTTTATAAACCAAGTCAGAAACAAGGAAATCAATATCCAAAATATAAGCATGTTGTACAATAGGAAATGAAACATTTGAAAAAAAATGCAAGAGAAAGTCAATTGTGCAAGTAGCAGCAACACATTTTGCATCATGCAATTGATCAGTGATGCAGTTAAATAGATAGACTCATGACATGGATGGAGGCCATGGATGATCCAATAGGGTGATAACAGGGTCGTCTTGGCACCAGGAACTAGAGCACAACAGTGACTGTATGCTCCTTAAGGGTCAAGAGGGTCACAGAGCCAAGACAGAAGCATCAGTAGTGACGCCAAGAGAGGTTCCACAGTCTCATTGTCCTGCATCTTTCTCTGATACATTTGTTCTCTTTATCTTCAATAAACAGATTGATTTCAGACCAGTGGACATGCTTATACGAAACTACATGCAGGTTACATGTGTGCATGAGCCCATTGTAGGCTGCAAACCCTGAAAATCTCCCATTGCTGTTTACAGTCATAGTTGCCTTTAGTAGGTCACTGCATCCCTACCACGCACTTTCCCTCAAAGGCAGCATTGTCACATGTCCTTACATCAACATAGCTGCCTGCGAAGCCATTTTCTTTATCGAGCAATTGTACATGGTGAAACTGAAAGTAAACCACTGAGCCGCTCAGATCTTCGCGTTTTCAGTGCTTCAACCTTTCGAAAACATCACGATTTTTCATTTTACTTCATATTTTGATTTGCAAGTGAAAACATTCACGAATCAATACAGAACATGCTTAGTCAGGGGTTGCATGAATAGTTCTCAAGGTCATGAATCAAGCCAACTAAACTGGAATAAAGTTGGCCCAGATCATTTCATTTAAGTAAAAATTGCAGGGGGAGCTTGTCCATGTTCTGTCACAATTGTTCTCAAGTGCACTCTGATAGAAGCGTGTGGATCAAGGAGGAATGTATTTTCTATAAAGTGCAAATTTATTAGCTGTCTGCTCCGTTATATTCAGTGTTACAATACAAGCAGAGCTCATAGTTAACAAGCAGCCAGACATGTAATTCCCTATGTATTTAATTGTGACAGGGAAGTCAAGTACAGCTGCCAGCCACTGATATGCTCTGTATAAATGTCTGGGAAATTAAAGCATTAACACTTTTAGTTACCATCAAACGAGTGCAGCCATCTGTGGAAAGAGCTTTTTGGATTACATATGTGTCTGAACAGCTGCTTGTTGCGTAAGTATTTTCTGCCTCTCGTCATCTCTTGGGTTCTCAGTTCAGTTCCACCCCAGGTGCCTTAGACACGACAGCTCTGCTCGTCAGCTGAGCGCTCCTTTGATTCAGATGAAAGTCAGCCTGGCCTAACATGCCGCGAAGTCGTGGCAGAGACTGAGCTGCGTGAAGGAATGCAGTCAGTTTGAAATGGTTTCCCATTTGTGTAATTAGAGGCCAATAAATCATGGCAAAGGGGAGGTGAAGAACATGCAGCAAAGCATTCGGCTAAGTGGCTGGTTGGATGGTGGGTCACGGTGGGTTGGGTCTGTTGGAAACACAGACCAGCGGCAGGGACCCATGGTCGAATAGCTTGTACGGCAAAGAACCTTTCGAGGTCCAAACGTCTGTCTTCGGGTCGTAGCACTCGAAGCAGTCCGAGTCCTCGATGACATCATGGGCGTTGAGGATGCGTCCGCCGGTGACATAGAGCTTGTTGTTGATCACCGTAGCACTGTGATGCATCCGCCGCTCCTTCAGGTTCTCACACTTGACGAACTTGTTGGCTTTGGTGTCGTAGGCGATCATTCGTCTGGTGTATCCTGGAAATTAGATTTTCATTGAGCCAACTTTGAACGAATGGTCTGGTGATATATTATATTTTGTCTGTTTATCCGAAGTCTCGCTTAGTTTATTCCTCTGTGCCTTAGAGCTACAATATTGTCCAAAAACCACTAAAACACATCACTGAACCACACTGTCGCACTGGGAAACATGTTCTTTCATTGCAGTTGAAGTTGTTTTTAAAGATTTACATCTTCAGTAGTAACCAATGGTCTTGGGGCTGAGAGCCACAGTGTAGGAAAGTTGTAAAGTTTCAAGAAACAGAATAACACATTGTTGTTTTAGTCTTTTCATAGCATTTGTTGACAATAGGAAAAATATACAACAATGCCATCCTCATCCTTTAATGGTACATGACCTACTTAATCCATATCTACTGAAAACATGTTAATGACTTCATTTCTAATCTAAAACCATGTTGCAGCGGGGGAAAACAACTTATGTGGCAACCATTAATTGAGCTCACCTCCTATGATGTAGATCTTGTCTTCAATGACAGCGGCAGGAGCACAAACGTTTTTCACCGTCCTCGTCTCGAGCCTGGACCACAGGTTGCGAGAGATGTGATACACCTGTTGATACACCACAAACATCAACAGCCTGTTTACTACTGCATCAAAGATTGTTGTGTGCTGTGCATCTTATGGTTTGGGAAGACCTTTGATTCTAAATTTTCTATCTGCACATGAATTCTGTTTCAGGTCAAGTTTTTATTTGAGTGGCAACAATATAGGAATTCAGTGTTGACTGAATTCCTATATTGGAATAATAATATAGGAATTCAGTGTTGACTCACTACTAAAATGAGAAATCTTCTCTACCTGAATTAGACGGACTGGATTCTGCATGGCGTCCTCCCCTCCAAAAACATAGATCCTCTGATCGCTGGCTGCCACAGCTGGATGCAGAACTGCTGTGGGCATCGATGCCATGGCCTCCCATTGATTGAACATACTGTTATATCTCTCTACCGACTGAGAGATTCTCTTGTCTACCCCAATGCCTCCTAACACAAAAATAAAGTGCAGATAGGACACACTTTGGTGGGCGTATCGTGGCTCCAACATGGGCTCAGCAGTCCGCCACTGGTTGGTCTTAAGGGAGAGTGTGTAAACTGTGGCGCTGACTGAGCTGTCACCTGATGTCATGCAGAGGCTGAGCCCGCCAAGCACATAGAGGATGCTGTGAATGCACACATAGGCAGCTTTGTAGAGGCGCAGGGGGAGCTTAGCCAACCACTGCCAACGATGAGTCCTTTCATCATATAGCAGCGCTTCTCGTGAGGTCTGTTCATTGTTTTTGCGTCCTCCAACCACCACCAGCGTTTCTCTGCAGGTGTAACGTCGCGGTGTGGTCCAAAGTGGCTTGAGTTCTCGGCTACACTTGGTGCTGACTGTGAGCATGAGGCGACGCACTGACTCGATTATCTCAGTACAGAGGGTGGAGGACTGCACCAGTGGGTCATTGGCAATAAACTGGAAGAGGTAAGTTGGATGGATGTAGCGAAGACGGACTTTCTTGAAGAGATCGTGGATTGCACCTCGTCGTGAAAACGGGTCATGGTGGATCCATGCCAGGAGGGTCTCAAACACTTGCTCCTCCTCGGCACAAAGCCGGTCGTCTTCTAGGTAACACATGAGCTCAGGGAGAGACAACTCACAGAAGTCCTCTGTAGCAGCCACGTCAGAGAAACACCTCACAGCCAACTCCTTTGCCCTCTCCCTCAAAGTCTCACAGTGAAGGATCTCAGAGAGTCGTATCATGCTCAGACAGTTTTCTGGACTCAGCTGCTCCTGCAGGAACATGGAACAGGCCTCAAAGAGTCCTCCATAGTGAAGCATGGATGCTGCCTGCATGAGTGGGAGCACAATCTCCATTGTGATGGTGATGCAGCCGGTGTAGACATAGTCCACGATGCCACTAAGGACATTTGAAGAGATACCCTTCAGATTCACTCGGGCCTGACTGCTCTCCAGAAAGTTGCTGCAGAACATGGCGCGGAAGTACGGGCTGCTGGACACCAGGATGTTCCTGTGGCAGGGGATCTCCTGGTGCTCGGTGCAGAGCAGGACGTCCGTCAGGATGCGCTCCTGCCGGAGGATGTTGAGCTGAGCAAGTAGGTGGGAGGGAAGTTCTGAGTCTTTGAAAGAGAAAACGTCTCTTGGTCTACAGGCCATTCTGTGGAAAGGATGAAGAAACACTCCGTGATCATGAAGTTGTATTTCTATTGTCCATTGACAGGAGATGTTTGATCAAAACATGACATTACATAGTTCTGATAACCTGATAACTTGAATGTTCTGATCAAGTAAAAAGTTATATAAGTGGAGGTACATTGCTGAGGCTGAAGTCTATTCACTTAATATGAAACTACAGCCAGGAGACAGTTAGCTTAGCTTAGCATAAAGACTGGAAACAGCAGGAAACTGCTAGCCTGGCTCTGTCCAAATGTAATAAATCTGCATACCAGCACATGTGCAGCTCACTGATTAACACGGTATATCTCATTTGTTTAATCTGTTCAAAAACCAGTTCAAGTATAAACAAGTATAAAAACAACATGTTTGGTTTTAGGCAAAAGCTGGTGTTTTAAGGTTAATTATTTTAATTTGTGTCATCACTGTCTTCTACAGAGAAATTCTGACTGAATGCATAACAGAAATCAATTCATTTAATCTGCAGGCTTTTAAAATATGTAGACCTACAGCAACACAACATGCACCGTAGAAGTACTTGACAATACATTCATTTTTATCTGCCTTCCACCTTTGCCCTCAGACTAACCATGCAGATCCCCTGATAGCAAACTCTTTCATTCATTAGCCCCCTCCCAAACTCCTAAAACTCTTGCAGAGCAGCTGTCCTTAATGTGACGATTACTGACTCACGGATTTCTATTTTTACCCCTTCTAAATTATCTTGATGCATCCATGTAGCATTAGGACACATCTCGCTCATCAGGGAGCCCATCACTGCTAACATTAACATGGACTGAGTCAACACACCATCTGTGATTGTCTCTCCACCCCCCTGAATTTCTCTCTCTGGACATCCTCACCATCGCCTTTGCTATTTTCTATACGTTATCTTTTACCTCCACCATATTCCTCCTCTCTCGTAGTCTCAGTCTCTCTCTCCCTGCAGGGTTTGTGACGATCCTGCCATTTAAAGAGCAGGAATTTCATTGGGCTATTAGCAACACTGAGTCTTCTAATCACCCCTGCGACAGCTACTGATTTACTCCCACTTATGCGGCCCAGCCTGTCTGATATATTTGGACCTCTGATCATTATTGTACATTATGAAATGGCTGTGAGTGACATTTAACAACTCACTGTTTCGCTCACATTTTAAACGAGAACTGCTGGTAGAAGCCAAGCGCTCCTTATGATAGATTGCATCAGAAATTAAAACACTCATGTATAAATTATATTATGGTTCAATGCTATTATATTATGCTAGGATACTTTCTAGCTAGTCATCAATAATCTTTCTGAACATTTGTCATGTAACCAATATGGCTTTGTGAGCCTTTAGCAACAGATTATATATTGTTTCAACTTTTTAAACTCTAACCAAATGCCACAACATATTACTAAATATAATATCAATACAAAATATTCCAGTAATTATTAAGTAAGTAATTGTAAATGTGGCACAGCTGGATCATGTCAGCACTGTCTGACTCTCTGAAACCTGAAAGAGAGCATTCATGATTAAAATGAATAAGAAGAGGATACAGTTGAAGCAGATACCGAGGCTATTGCTGAGCAAACGAAACAATTCTGCTGTTACGCAATAAAATCTCAGTACTGAAGCACTTCAATATCATATTTGTGTCAAACGTCTGGCTGATGAACCTGTTGCCAGTTCATCAGCAACATCTGTGACGGAGTGAATCCTTACCTCCTGCCCTCACAAAATCAGTAATATCCAAAATGCCTGGTCGGCCTGGTCACAAAAATGATCAGTTCCAATCAAAAGAGAACCAAAACATTATCCAGAGAGAAAGTGGGTGGTGTGGACGGGGAGAGAAAAGGAGCATGACACAGAGAAACGACAAGGCTCTCCAGTTAGGCGCTGTGGAGCTCGCCATGAGGCCACTGTATACATTCCTGCAGCTAAGAATAGTATCCCGGGCCACTGTGACTCCAGCCAGGCCTCTCATGTGACACAGAGCTGTTTGGTACCCAGTTGCCGGCTTAACAGCTCTGCCAGGGTCCAGTGGAGAGAGTGTTTACAATAGCCAGGGGAGGGAGAATCATCACAGGGTCCTGACTCAGCCATCGAGCCCACCCAGGCTGGTGTTTAATCAAAGTGTCCCTGAGCTGCTAACCCTTGTCCATCTTCCTGTGCCGTTTAAGCCCTCCTCCTCCTCCTCCCTCGTGTGTGTAACCCAGGATGAAGGTAAATATAGAGCAGCGCTGATGGGCCAGCTTGATCAGGAGAAACAGCTGTAAGAACTGGACTCGGGCTGCCTCAAGGTGTGGTGGTGTTTCTGCGTGTTGTCTGTGAGGGGAGGTGACTACTGTTACTACTACTACTACTACTCACCTGTCTCAGGTGTCAGTTACCTTACAGCAATGTGTGTGTCATGTTGCCATATAGCAGCCATGACCCACGATCCTGGCTGTATACTGTACATACTATGGTCTCAGTGGCATATTTGGCCTGATGAAATCTAGTTTATGATTGTGTATGGGTTCACTGTAATCTGTAGATCTAAAGCTTAGTGGTATTTTTACTATACTCCTCCATTCAAAAATACTACCCCATCAAATAATACAGTGCAGAGAACTCTTTGGCCGATATAGAGCAGCGGTTCCCAACCTGTTGGTAATTAGTGATGTAGTAACTTCATACAACTCTGATAAGGTGTTAGGAGAGTGAACAGTAAACAGTGAGGCTGATATATGGATAAAATTAGAAACAGTAACACAGGATTACATTTCATCGTTTCCTGTGAATCTCATGTGCATATTTGAATCCAGGGTGGGAATGATGGCCACTAACAGTTAAAACTACTAAAGAGAGAGTAAATACAGAATGTGAATACAGTGAAGAAAATCTGCCAACATAGTGAATATATTTCTATGTATTTCCAATGTAAATCAATTTGTTTCAAATGTTTTCTTAAATCAGGTTTAAGTTTTTCTAGGTAACACGCCTTCTCCTTTCTTGTTTCAACACATTCTTTTTTAAATATATTTTTTAAAGGAGACAAAATGCCTTGAAATGACAGAGATTTTTCGAACTTATTTTTCTTTGTCAATTACGGGATACCTTTACCACTTCAGGCCTTTAAAAACCCTTCAAATTATACAGTCTGAGAAGGAAAACTGCTCACACCTCATGTCCATATTAAAATCAGAGTCTCTGATGAGAGGTCACAAGCAGACATCCCTTCATTTCATGGGGTCAAAAGCCAAAATTTCTGGGAAACAGTGGCACAGAGGAACAGGCAGTAGACTCTCATACTTTGTTGAAAGATAAAAATGAATCTGGACAGAATCTCTTGTAACATTATTTGAAATCACTGATGAGCAAGATTAAATGAGAAATGAAATTTCCTTTTATGTCATGACCTCATGTTTCCACTCATACTCTCTGGAGACAGATATGATCCTGAGGCATTTAAGCCTCCTTTAGCTCACATTTGATATCTCTAAGTTGTAATTTCTTTATTTCAGGAAGGGGCCCTATCTCCTCCTCGCACTTCTTGCAGCTCTTGAGGCGGTGAGATGAAATATTGCCATGTTTGTTTAGCAACACATGACAAGGAGCTGGAGTTACATCTGGACAGACTGAGCGACATAGCTGCAAGAAAGTGAGCTGTCAGCAAGTCAGACATCGTGGCATGTGAGCACACGCAGCTTAGGTGGACTTTGTCACACAGTGAAATCCTACACTCTGTTACCAGTTACCAAGTGACAGCTTCATGCTCATAGGTCACGGTGTGTAAGACACACTCCTCCAGGGGCGAAGCTGAAAATCTGACAAAGACCATTTTCTGGAAAATGCAGGTTGAGGTGCAAAATGAAGATTATAATTTTCCACTTTCACTTCATCTTACCCTCTTAAAACCTCACTTTCTTGATCAGTGAAACTGCAGAAAATCTAATGATGGCGCAGGGTACTTTTATTTAAATCCACTGACAGAGCTCAGGATTGAATGTGGACCTGATTTGTTGGAAGCAATTTGAGAAACCAAATGAAAAACACATTTCTGTTTTAAAGAAAAGCTATTGGTCTATGTTTGCTTGGATATTGTGAACCAATAATTACTCAAATTCTGCAAAAGCATTTCTTCAAAGGTATATTTTGATATAGTTTTATTGCAAACATGAGACTTTTTGATCTTAATCATAATCATGTTCTCCACTGAAGAAGTAAAGATTAACTTGAAACTGACCTTAAAGATTTGAATAATTTCTGTATTATTGATTTTTTGATTGATTGATTTTTGAAAATAGTCCCCATCAAATAGGGTATTTACTATTGTTTGAGTAATGTTTGCTAAAAACTACAATAATCTGCTGTATTTTTGGAATTCTTTAGGCTTTAAGAAAAATAGTAGTATATATTCATGACCTGTTTCTAATGATATACATCTTCAGTGAATGACTAATAAGCTGTAGTCAGAAAGTACTGACTGATGATCTAACACACTGTTGGCTTATATATATCATTTCATTAAATGTGTTGATAATAAAGAACATATAGGAATAGACGTATGCTCTGTCAGGGGCCCTGCAGCTCATCTTTAGCTCTGGGGGCCTCCAGCAGGTGAACACAGCCATGACGTCAACACAACCTGACATCACCTCAGTGGGATATAAATGTGTGTCTTAATAATACATATAATCATCTGGGTTGAAACAATTTTTCTCATGACGCTGATCAGGTTCAATAATAAGCATCCTCCTGTTTGCCTCCTCGCGCTCGAGCTTCCATTCACATCCACGTTCACGCCTCGCCCGGAAGTGACGAAAGTGGCCACGAGCGTGACGGACGGCTCGTTCGAAAATACAACAAGGAAGTGGTCGATTATTGAAAAGGAGAATAATCGCCGGATCAAAGCTGTCTTCAAACCGGGGGAGGCTTCGCTCTGTGTTGGGTGTCGGGGGGGTAAAGTCGCCGTGGACTTGCCCGAGAGCCCGTTTGTGACCGTCTCGAGGGATTCTGCCTTTAGCCAGCTAGCTAGCTAGCTAAGCGATGAACACGGACGTTGAATTTCACATCAGGCAGAATTATCCGTGGAACAAGCTGCCAGCTAATGTCAAACAGGTACTGTGCGGTGGTGTTTACAGCGGGCAGGGTGAGGGGGGGAGCACCGCTGTGTCCCGGGGGGTGAACCTGTCAATGTCACCTCTCTGTGTGTCTGTCATACGGGCGGCTGTCAGGGTCGCTAACCTCCTCCGCAGGGGCTCAGCCGGAGCCATGACTGACCATCAGCACATTACGGCCATTGAGGCGACGCTGCTGCCGCTGCTTCGCTTCACTGGCATCACATGACTGATTGTTTGATAGATGGCGCCACATGATGCTATAGCGCGTGGATGTCACCTGCAGATGTTGCATGCATGCCTTCGTGCACAATGTGTAATAGACATGCAGAAATATGAAGGGTGTTTTACTGGTTACATAGAGTAGCTTTGTGCTGCTGTGTGAGCTGCCTGCATCCCTGTGCATCCTAGGTTTGATTACCAGCCAGAGGAAGTGGGCAACCATCCTGTGGCCCCAGACCTCCAGGGGCCCCAGACCTCCAGGTGTACTGTGTGTCAACTGGCTTGTGCTATTATGATTAAAAATTGCAGGGGTGCATCAGTTTTCCAAGTTTTCCTCCTCAGATCCCATATCAGCGTTGTTTTCCCTGGAATTCAAAATCTGCATTTCTCACTGTGTGGGTGTAAGTTTCTGAGGCACTAAAAAATGTCAGCGTGCGTTGAGTGAATGACTGTCCAGCAACTGCGAAAGTGAATTTTTAATGACGCTGACACAAAGTGAATTTAATGTGCGTCAGTCACATCATGGCCTAAGATAGATCGACCGATAGATAAATAGATAGATATACTTTATTCATCCCAACTGGGAAAATGTTGAATAAGATCAGTATTGGCGCTTGCACACTTATGGTTTGCATTCTTAGCCTTAAGCTTTATCACATGACCTTAAGGCTCTGTGTCCTTGTGTCCAAAACTAGCTTTCAGACCATTGTTTTAGTTTTGTGTTTATATCTTGCATATTGCCAAATTGATGATCAAATGACCCCACACTAAAATTTGGGCTCGGAAATAGTCAGCAAATATGCACACTGCATAGACGGTGAGTAAAGCAGGGTTAAGTGTGGTAGCTCATTTTGCCTCCTTGTAGGCGAATCTAGCCACAGTCATCACCTGTGTGCCTTTGTTTTTTTTTCTCTGCAGAGTTTGGGGAACTCTCAGCGTGAGTATGAGAAGCATGTGCTGCTGTACAGCATCCGCAACCAGCTGCGATTCCGCAATAACCTAGGTGAGCAAGTTTGTTCCTCACACCAGCGCTACACATACATCTTATACTGTAGGACACATCAGGATGAGGTTTGAGATTTAAAAGCAAAGGGCAAACAAATCCTCTTGTTTTTGATAGCTGATAAATAAGGCATGTGAGTACATCTCTGGACCAGCCAAAAGTACACTCAGTTTTCAGCCCTGCAATCAATCAAACTGCCAAGATGATAGGATAAATCCCATTATTTAGACTGCATTAGCTTTAGCTAGGAGTCTCTAAAACCTGGTAGCTTTGTGTGAATTGTAATAGCACCAGGACAGTTCAGCTTGCAGATAAACATACATTATCTCAATGCTTGATTGGCACACTTATATGTGTATGAACAGGTAATGCAGATTGATTGATATCAGCACTATCCATAATCATACTTGTGACTGTCACTGAAAATAATGTGTAACAATAAACACTTCTAATCAATTGTGACCTTCTGGAGCTTGTTCAGGAGCAATGCCCCTTTTTTAACCTCGATTGATCTGGTATAGATTTTGGAAGTGCTACTATATGAACACTCACCCCCGGCTATGACCTGACTGCTGTTTGTGTGTTTTATGAGCAGTCCGCCATGTGAGGAAGGATGAGCGCAAGTATTATGAGGAGCTCCTGAAGTACAGCCGGGACCACCTGATGCTGTACCCCTACCACCTGTCTGACATTATGGTCAAAGGGCTGCGAGTCACTCCGTTCTCTTATTACATAGGAATCATGGAGGTAAGCAACTTCTGCTGCATTGCATGGCAGAACGGTGAAGCTGGGTGTTTCGTGTGGCTAAGCTTCAACCTCTTTTCTTTACTCGTAATCTCATTAAAGAGCTTCTCATACACCTGAATGTCTATTTGAAAAGCTCTGGCTGATTCAGTAGTGTAGCATTGCTTCGGTCTGAAACCCAAGACAATAACAGGCAATTTCATCTGCTCTTTCATAACAATGAGCTGGTTAAACTCAAAAGCTCAGAGCAGGAATGCTTACTGCGCAGCGGCAAAGATTCTCTAATTGGTTTGGCAACATTCAGTCTTTCTTAATTTGAATTGAACAATATCTTCAATTTTAACATCCCTGGAAACCACTGCAGAAAAGGCACTTTCTGACAAAACAGGGAATCCAAGAAGCCATTATAATAAGAAGGATCTGAGCTTCTTACAGCTCCCTGCTGTCACGTGTTATGTTTTCTTTGTTACTTGGATAATTTAAATATGTCAGAATATATGGCACACCTGAATAGATCTACTGAAAACGTACTCTTTTGTTAAGCAACACCATTATTGTATAATCAGTATATAACAAGGAGAAACCTGTCTGCGTCATTGGCTGGCAAAAGTGAGTCTGACACTTGAAATTTGAATTACATGTCATTTGCATGTAAAAAAAAAAAGAGGGAAACATGTTATAACATGGCACCTTGCCAGAGAGGGAGTGCATTTAATTATATATTCAGCTAGTGTATAAAATATGCTTCAGTTTTAGAAGAGCATGTGGTGTAATGCATTTCCTACATTGTTAGACTTGGCGTCAGTTAGGCACTAGGTGTCAGTCAGTGTCTAGTGAAGCCTCGTGCACCAGCTCAGGGAGAGACAGAGGACTGATCCCAGGACAAACACACCCAGAGAAAATCTTTGCTGTTTGCTCTGCAGTCAGTTTGGGCTTGGTCCGCGTGACGGCTCGCTCTCACTGATAAAGCTCAGTGTGCTGTTTGAGGCTGGCACAACCGGGCTCACTGAGAACCAGTCTGTCAGAGACTTTGACCAGCCGGGTTCTCCTTGAAATCTGACATTCTCATTCGGATTACTGAGCCCATGTGCTTACATGCCTGGAAGTGTTGCTTTTGAAAAGTAACCCATTCTTGCATATAATAATTTCTTTCTTATGACAGTAATGCCCCTGTAATCTGTTTTATTGCTGATTACAGATATATTTATTGTGTCATATCTTTGCATAATACGCTCAGATGTATTTCCATTACTTCACAACCCTCTATGTTTACACAGAGAGCGTGTGTGCAGATGCTAGCTGCCACATTTAGTTGTTCCGCATTTCAGTATACTTCCTGTTTCATCAGAACAAATATGACTAATATGCCCACTATTCCTTTTTTTTGTGACGTACAAGCACGAATAAAGATGAACCATTTAGGTTACGGCTCATACTTTAAAAGACTTCACCCTCTTTCCTATGCGTGCTAAACTAAACTTGACTGAGCTTTAATTGTGGCCACTAATTTGCCGAAGGCTATGTCATATTCTGATAATCCATCGCTTAATGGAAATGGGGAGTAGAAATTAGCACGGCTGCCCAGATCTGCTAATCTTGTTATTAATCAGAGGCAGGAGGACATAGAAGGGAGAAAGGAAAAAATGAGTTTAATTCTTCTTTTCCCTGTCTCCTTTCTCCCTTTTTTTTTTTTGCACCTCCAGGATATTATGAACAGCGAGAAGAGCTACGACTCGTTGCCCAACTTCACTGCTGCTGACTGTGAGTCCCCCCCCCTCCTTATTTCCCCTCAGTTTCCCCCTTCTCTCCCACACTGCTGAAACAACTTTACCCGAGTCTGTGTACCTCCCACTCCTGCTTTCTCTGCATCTCTGGTGTCTTTTTTAAAATATATATCTTTCACAGTTCTTGTTTTTAAAGGGCTGTCAGTGTATGAGGTGGAAGAACAGTCACAGTGAAAAAATGCAGTTTTCAGGAAACTGGGATTTGAATGAGGGTCATGAGGTCATTGGAGGGGCAGTTTAAACTGGCATAACTGACAATGTTGTATTGTTATTGTTGCACATCAGTCCTTCGGCACAATAATAAAACTGGAGCTGAAACAATAGATTATTTGATTGACAGAAAATTCATTGGCAATTATTTTGATAAATTGTCAACTTTTTTTTCAAGCAAATTTTCCAAACATTTATTGGTTTAAACTTTTGCTGCTTTTCTTGTTTTTTCCATCATTATAAAATAAATTTAACAAATCTTTTGGTTTTGGACAAAACAAGCAATCTGAAGATGCCACCCTCAGCTTTCTCAATTAATTGGGAAAATAATTGGCAGATTCATTCACGTATTCTAAGCCTTGTTTTCAGTCTTTGTAAAACTGCTTTTCTAACACGAAGTACAATTTGGCTTAATTTACAAAGTAAATCCAAATATATCTAAATGTTTTTGAGGAAGTTGGATTATTCTTTTGTGTGTTGATGAAGATGAAGATTGGCACCTGGACGCCAGCCTTTTGGCAGGTGTAGCATATGTCTGTTGTTTGTACGGTTTTCCTGACAGATGCGTCTGTTTTTTCTCCAAGTTTTTTTGATTTGCTTCTGTGTTGTAGTTTTTAAATGCTGAAGGGATGGTAGGAAAGCCCTCTGCTACTTCTGTTGAACAACAAATTAATCCCACACTGGTTTTGATGGAGAAATAGTTTTCAAAACCCACTGACTGGCATTACTAATAAACATAAAACATGCCTTTGTATTTCCATAACCAAACCAGAGCACTGGCCAAGTGGTTTTTGGATTGACTCATATAAATCCCAGTTCATGGTGAATCAAAACTGCTTCTCATAAAACAAAACAGTTGCTTTTCTGATCCGTTACTGAATCACTGAGGTGCTGTATTCTTCAGAAATCAATGCGACAAAGCTGAAAGTCAAGTGCATGGGCAGTTGTAGCATCTTTGACTTTCTGCTGTGGAGTGAAACAGGCCTTGGCTTTGGCCTGTGAGTGACTGAGCTCTGGCAGTACAGGACCTTCACGCTGTGGAGACAGAAGGCTGCCGGCAGGCTGCCGTGCTCGCAGGGGCCTCTCTCCTCTAATCTCCCTGGAGGAGCTTTGGAAGTGTGTCATGCAGAAGTGGGTGGATGGAGAGGCAGTGAGAAAGAGTTTTACGTGGGTGGATGTTTGTGTGTTGTGTCTGTGTCTTGGTGCAAAGGCATGATGTGCGTGTAGGATTCTGCTGCGTCGGGAAATGCGAACATCCTTTACTGGCCCCTGTTTGCATTGGCAGCCGTCCCAGCACATTTTGCTCTGCCCCTTCCAGGCCTGTGCATCATGGGCTGGAAGAGGTGACACGGTGGGATTTGGAGGCAACGTTTGCCTACCTCTCCTCTATGAAGGCTGTAAAGCTTTTGCTATATGGCCCAGTATTTTCTCAGACACTGAATATATTGCACGTGTTAATTAATTTCAGATAAAAATGCAGGCTCTGTTCTCACTCTGGCTCACTCTTATTATTCTCAGAGACCCTCTGTGTATGTTGGGAGATGGATTAGTAGTGCTTTTGGGTTTGTGTGTGTGCCATTGTGTGTGTGTGTGTGTGTCAGGGGATTGTCTAGGAGAAGGTGTATGGGTATTTGTGTGGACATACTCCCTCAGCAGAGTTTGGATGAGTCACTGTTACCTCTCACGAAACTCCCTCTTTCTCCGAAGTACTTCTTCAATAAGAAGTTTGAAATAGCCAGAAAAAAAAACAATTCTCATATAGAGCTGTGCGATGTGACCAAAATCTCATATATCCCCATATAGGTAAGTTCAGACAATGATCCATATCACAATATAGCACATTTTCTGTAAATTCAATGAATAAATAGTTTCAGTGGTAAAAGAGGTTTGTGGTCTTTCAGTCTGGTGTGGAGACTTTTAAACCATGTCCATATGACAGAGGTTGCCCTTCCTTTAGGTACAACCTCCTCCTTTTGTCTTGGCTGAGCCCCTCTCCTGTTAGGATTTACCCCATTTCTGTGTCACATTCTTTCTCCTCCTTCTTTTTTGTGTTGCCTTCATGCAAATTTCCTGCCCCTATTCATGCAATGCAGAAGAATGTCCACATCACGAAAAATGTTACTGTAAAGAATGTGATTTACGACACAACAAAATAAACAAACATGATATGAAATGATAAATGTTTTTCTATTGTCACACAATATATAATTGTCATATTGCACTGCCCTATTCTCCAACTTTGCTTCTTGTTGTAATTGTCTCTCTCTTGTTTTTTTGTAAAGCCTCAGAGGCTGTAATTGAAAAAATTCCAGAGACACTTTTGCAGCTGCAGATTTCTTTGCCGTAGTGTTAATGTGCAGCGGTTACAAGTTCATGGCTATTTACTTAAGTGTGATGACAAGTATTACTTTTTTTTTTCTCATCATCCCACAGGTCTGCGGCTGCTTGGCATCGGGAGGAACCAGTACATTGACCTGATGAATCAGTGCAGGTCTTCCAAAGTAAGACAAGTTTCTCATACAGCCTTTATAAATTGATCAATTACCGAACAAAACCTCATACATTCAACTCAGAGATTTGTTCATGTTAGCACGCTTCGTGGGAATATTGAATATATAGTCCAGCTCTATCTCCCATGATTAGCCAGCCAACAACAAACTGCATAGCAATCCTCTATATGCAGACGCTCATAAATGCAACTATAATAGCCATAAAATGTAGCTCACTCAAGCTAAAATACCTTTAACAAAAGGTTTTCTGCATATTTTGGAAACATATTTCCACTGTTCCCTTCAAAATTGAAGTTATCCCTAAACAGCCATCTTTATTAGATTTTAGAGAGTCGATCTCAATTCACCTGTTCCCCCCTTTTTTTTATATTTTGCCAGAAATTCTTCCGCAGGAAGTCGGCGCGGGATCTGCTACCAGCCAAACCAGTAGAAATCTCTGTGGAGCCGTGGTGGGTGGCGCAGACAGGCTACATCACTGAGGACGACATCAGGGTGAGAAAAGAGCTTTGGTTCTTTTCTTTTCCATGTTGTAGTTCAATTTGATAAAAGACATGTGTTTAGACGTTTGAGTTGTAATGCTAGCTGATTGGGATGGATCAGACTGATACAGTGGGAGGAGAGGGGGAAATTTTTTGTAAAAAGTTTTTATGGTTTTTTTTTGAGATTTTTCTTCCCTTTCATGCATATTACATGTATCACTGATCTACACAACAAGTAAGAGAAGGATGTGTGTCAGTGTGATTTTTACCCTGAGCTTTCATTGAAATTCATACAAGTTACCCACCAAGCTACACTTGTTCATCCCATGAGCCCCTGCACTGCATGAGGAGATCTCACCTGACTAAAAATAAATACCTGCCAAGTTCTCAGCAGTTCTTCTCCCCTCCACAAGAAGAAAAAGAAACACAGGAAGACAGGAATCCACATTGTTATAATATTCAAATGTATTCATCCTCCCAGAGACTGCACTATCACTGTTTCGACATCCATGGAAACAAACCCACATGAGCAGGTTTGCTCTAATGTTGTGTGTTTGATGTGTGTAATTACAGATCTGTTCTCCAGCAGAGAAGAAAGCCATTGATAAGATGATAGATTCTGGTCCTCAGCTGGCTGGATCAATGGAGTACAATGTGGTTTTAAGTGAGTATCAATCACACGTTATGTGTATCTGCGTACATCAAAGTCAAAATTAGATATAAATGACTTTAACACCTTGTTTTCTAATTATCCTAATAATACAACTTTTATCATTTTAATACTAAAATCTGAATATTTTGACGAAAAGTTAAGTTCAAAAAGTGCGAGTGGCTTTCTAATTTAGTGGTAAAGCTATTGATGATTAGATGTGGATTCTGTGTTAATAGTTTTTATTCTACACTCACAAAATAGCCTGGTAAGATGAAAAGAATCAGTTGTACCACTTTATATCAACTCTATGGTAGAAGTGAGGACAAAGTTAGTAATTTGTAAACACCACTGCTAAATAAATAATATTCATTATGGGGCAGCTGGGGCTCAGGAGGTGGAGCGGGCCATCCACTAATCACAGGTTTGAAATAAAAGCACTTGGAATAAAAGCACTAATTAAAAGCAGCCAAAAATGCTTTAAAGAAAAAGTGGTAACATGGCACAATATTGCATCTTGTGTGTCCAACCCTGCTTTCTGTTTTTTTAACTCCATCTTGTGTCTCTGTCTTCCTTTTTCCAAATTTGAGCCGGTCCAGTCTCCTGTTTCATTTTGCCCCACTCTGCTGTTTCAAAAGGAGTTATGGGTACAAGTTGGCTCTTATGGCTTTACAGTCCCTAAGCAACAACATCTTGAGAGCAAGTATTATTGAATATATTGACTGTTTAAGTATTATATTAGTGCAGGTGGGGTCATTAAACAAATGTGATAGCAGAGTTGTTTGAAACTCTGATGGATTTATTGGCTCCACTATTTATATCTGCCAACTGGTACAGCATGAGCTAACCTCTAAAGCTTTACTCTCAGGAAAATAATTGTCATGGGATTTTGATATAAAATAGGAACACGGAGGAACATGGAGACTGATACTAATGGTCTTTCATCGGCGTGCTGGTGTGAATTTCAAAGATGAAGCACAGGGACTGAGGTTGTGTCCGTGCAGTCTAAATGTTAATTAGAGAGCAGTTTGACAGTGATGAACCTCAGCCTCCAGAGTGCTGGTGACTGAGTGGGAACAAATACAATTAAATGCAGGAGACGCAGAGCAATTTGAATACAAGTAGCTGTTTAAATGAGATTTGATTGGCTTGAATTTTTTTTGCGTGACTCCCATATGTACAATTTTCTGTTCTACACAGAAGAAGCTCAATAACTGGATGGTTTGTATCGTGAGATTTGTTTTTCTGAACGTGGCAGCAATGATGTTAATTGATATTATGTCACAGAATATTATTGTGTGTATGTTTTTGCACTGTAGGCCTGTACAACCGCGGCTTCATCTACTTGGATGTTCCCATATCTGATGACAGCTGCATCTCAGGTACATCAATGTATGTGTGTGCGTGTGTTTGAACATCCTGCTATTATCCTCCCCTGAGTGATTACCTTGACTGAACACTGTATGTACTACAATTACAACTGTGGGAAGTGAGCATTATGGGTAATGAACTGATCTGAAATGATGCCTAATAGTGTCATTATACGGTGTTTAAAAAGAAGGTAGTGAAAACAGTTTAGTGCACAGTAAAACAATGCGAGAAAAAAATCTCTGTGGGAATGTTTGCGATTGTTTCTCACCGTTTGTGTCTTTCAGTGCCCCCGCTGGAAGGCTTTGTCATGAACCGCGTCCAGGGTGATTACTTTGAAACGCTTCTCTACAAAATCTTTGTGTCCATCGATGAGCAGACAAACGTAGCAGAGGTAGGCTCTAAAAATGTGTTTTATTGTGCTCACCTGCTGTGCTCATTGAATGTAATATAATGTGTGTGTTTATCGATCAACTTTTCAACCAAGTCTTTTTTTCCTCTGTCTTTCCCCTGCTCCTTCCTCCCCCTGTGCCTCACAGCTGGCGAATGTGTTGGAGATTGACTTGGACTTAGTGAAGGTGGGTATGAGCTTGCTGCAGAATGTGAGAGTGCAGTTGTAATGTATAGACTAAAGCATCGTTTTTCACAACAGGAAGGAAAAGAATGGTAGGTGTTGGGGAATGTGGCACCGCTTTCAAAATTGACACTGACAAAACGGGGAGGTAATTTTCTCTGGCTCCAGTGTGGTTTTGAAGAGATTTTGTGACGTGCTTTTTGCCTCTCTGTATGCTTGAAGGTGCACAGTGTCGCAGCAGGAAGAAATAACTGCTTTTTTTGGTTTATGGAGCCAGATATTTTAAGAGATTTAAAATTTGACAGATTAAACCCATTTTTCAGTCATATTCCTTTTTCCTTTGAATTTGCTTTCTAAAGACAGCCATTAATACATTTGGGTACTGACAATTTGTTGCATAAATATATATCATTTTATTCCAGTAGTACATTGGCATTGGTGTCTTTTTTGTTGTTGCAGGCATTTTCAATGAAATAGTGTGCAAATCGGTAAGAGGAGCAGGGGAATTATGTAGCCTAGCAAGTAGATATTTCTGCACAATTTTGCTGTTTCATTCTGGAGACATGCTCACACAGATGTACACCTGAGAGGTGGACTGTGACGCACACACACACGCACATCGTTTCAGATTACATCCATCATGCCCTATGATTCTACCAGAGGGCCGAGCAGCACCTTTCCAGCTGAATTGGTGCTTGAGTTTGACCCAGTTTTCCCCAGTTTCCTATTCACTGTCTGTCAGACATGGAGCCAAACTCCCTCTTTGTGTTATGACCTCCAGTGTGAAGAGCTGAACTCCCTTGTGCCTCTGTCTCATCTCATTCTTGCCGCTGAAAAAGCAGCACTTAAGAGAAGTGGTTGAAGGCAGCGATTCTCCAGGAGAAACCCTGTAACTTCAGAGATGATTGAGATGTCTGAGAGGTCTGCTTTGTGGAGAACTTTTTCCATTGTGACCCGACTTTAACTTTCTCTTGTGTAATGACTACCTTGTGGCCTGAGTCACTTTTCCTTTGCCGTGCTTCTTTTGATATGATAAGAGGATGGCTAAGAGTTGACCTCAGCTTGCAGCACCTGGGCATTAAGTTGTAGAAGGCAATCAAGAATACCATACTTGACTGAGGTGGCCTGTTCACTCTGAATAAAAGATTTAACTGCAAACCATTGACGACTGTATGAATTAAGTAAATAAAAAGCCAAGCAAAAGTTTACAGGAAAGTACACAGTGTTACCTTTTTTAGTACTTTTTCAAGCCAGTTTGAGTCATCAGTGAGTCAAATGATGAGTAATGAGTGACCCTCACAGTTCATGATGTCAGTAGAATTTGACCATGTGATACAGAAGCTATCTTTTATAACCAATGATTTTTGAGCTACACCTTTTTCACAATACAGTGACTCTTTTGTGTTGGTCTTGGAGTCTTGAAGGCTGGCTTGAATGGCTGTTTTTAGCAGTGTGAAATATCAAAAACATAGTTAAATAAAATGTCTACCTCAAAAATACTTTCAACAATTTAATCATCTTTTGATAATGTATTTTTTTTTAAATTTCTGTGCATACCTGACTAAACATAGACAATGTAGGGTGAATTATTTTCACAGCAATCATACAGGAAGAGATCTGATGTAAAAAGAAGAGCTAAAACCACTAATTTTTCCATTGATAGTCTCAAGTCATTTACTGTGAATGTGTGGTGGAGTCCACTTTTTCTCTCTCTTTGGTGTTCATTCATTGGTGTTTCTCATTGTCACCTCAAGTATAAGTCACCTCAATACTAAAAGTCCAGGAGGGTGACAGGCCACAGGTTGATGATCAGACGAATGTTGTCAGAGGGATCAAACGTCTTTTGACTCTGTTTTTCCTGTGTTTCATCAGAATGCAGTTTCCATGTACTGTCGCCTCGGCTTTGCTGTAAAGAAAGGTCAGGTGTTCAGCTCAGACCAGCTCCATCCCACCTGGAAGAATGCTCCGTCTGTCAACAGACTCAAGTATGCGCTCGCTGTCCATCATTCTGTGATAGCTGTGGTGCCATGTGGTGCCAACCATTTTTAAACCATGAACTTGCATTTTATATTTTTAGAAGCATTTTCTTTCTTAAATTTAGTTAAGAATGTTAAAATTGATAAAACACGGCAGGGAACTTTGCTTGTTTTGATTTTTTTGTAATGATTAAACCTTGATAAACCATCACACTGGGTTTGATTGTGGTGGCAGTGCTCTTTATTTTAATCACTATGTCGTCTGTTAGGAGCACCATGGACCCTCAGAAGATGCTGCTGTCCTGGGAGCAGGGCAGTCCTGTCATGGAGGGAGGCTCCTCAGCCACTGACACTGACACCACCAGTCTAGAAGACCAAGGTCTGTCTGGCCACACACACAAACTTCGCAATGTATACAGATAAATACCTGGTGCTTGTTCACAAAGCACTTTGCTTTGTTAAAGGTGTTTTGGACGTTTTGAAGCAGCAGTGCTAATTAATCCCCAAGAAAGCTCAGTCGTGCTTCTGAAAGTCATTCTCAGATTAGTGTTTGCCTAAAATTTTAACTTTGTTATGCATGTTAAGGTGGCACTGTTGGGTTTCTCAGACTAACAAATTGGATATTATCAGAGTGGCTGTTCATCAACAGTATTTACATGTTAATAATCATTTCGAATTTGAAAAAAAACCAACAAATTGAGAATGAGACATGGCTTTGTTGGTCTATGG
Source organism: Holacanthus passer (assembly GCA_025331565.1). NCBI lineage: Eukaryota > Metazoa > Chordata > Actinopteri > Pomacanthidae > Holacanthus > Holacanthus passer. The sequence goes on along the minus strand of JAFREQ010000002.1, from coordinate 4,954,733 downwards.
TCTATTTTATTTCCATCAGATCACAAGCTCAGATCCTCACTTTAAGAATGATCCCGCTTTACACTTCTGCAATTACATGCATTAATGTTCTGTAATGTCTCTGTAGCAGACACAGCCAGCGTAAGCAGCCTGAGCATCCAAGCCGCACCCACAAAGAGGATTGCCTTCCTCTTTGACTCCACCCTTACGGCCTTCCTCATGATGGGCAACCTGTCTCCGGTTAGTGACTGGATGTGAACGCACATATTCTCAGTGTTTAAGGAGACAGAATTTCTTTTTATCACAACAAAAATTGGACATCAACTGTACAACTTGATTTCTTTGTGTCTTTATCCTTCTATCAGAACCTGAAGAGTCATGCAGTGACCATGTTTGAGGTGGGGAAACTGTCCGATGAGACTCTGGACAGCTTCCTGGCCGAGTTGGAGAAGGTGAGACCAGCAATGGAGATAGAGGGCCTCCATCATGAAACACCAGAGGATACTAATGTACTAATGTGCTAACACACTCACAACACTGTGCTTCAACTTATTTCCTGCTTTCTCTGTGTCCAGGTGGAGAGCACAGCAGAGGGTGAGGCCCAGCGTTACTTTGACCACGCTCTGACCCTGAAAAATACCATCCTCTTCCTGCGCTACAACAAAGAACTCACTCAGGACCAGGGACCCGATATCCCAAATATAGGTAAATATACAGTTACACCCTCTTTGTCGTTCCTTTAATGGGAAACTACATGCATGATCAAGATGTCATTCACCTGTACATGCCTATACATGTGGTAAATAGATTTGTTTTTGTTGGCATGCTCATACTGGTTTTACTTTCTCACATCCCTCTGTGCTTCATCTGTGGTTTTTTCTGCCAACAGTTGGCATTATCTGCGATGAAAATGCAGTTGACACGTTGTAATTATTTCAAAATTACTTTAAAAACTGCACAGTTTTCACTCAGACAAAAACTTAAGGTGCGAGCAGGGAGGTGGTAATGCAGAGTGAATGTGAAGGAAGGAGTGTGTGTGTGTTAATTTGTGCATGATTCACATCACATGATGAACAAATGGCTCATTATTTCCAGTTGACAAACAGAAACGTATCTCTTTTTTTAAATTTTAAATTCAGGTTGAAAAAAATTAGTAATGTAAAAATCTGGGTAAGATGGGAGTAACTGAGACTAATTTCAGCAAATTAGCAGCTCTGTAACACTTTGTTTTCATCTTCACTCTCTGTCACTGAAATTATATTCTGAGCTCCCATTAACACAGTCGCAGCAAACAACTACTCGTAAATGACTCACACAGCTACTTAAATTTGTCCTGTGGTCTTGTAAAATCAATAATTAATTAAGCATTCAAAAAGTTAATTTCATGTAAAAGTTCTTTATAAGGCTGGAAACTGTATAACAAAGAGGAAGTGGAACTTCTTTTTGTGCTGCTTTTGACAAGTCTGGGTGTTATTCTCAGCTGTCTGTCTCACTCCTACCTTTGTCTGGACAGTTCCTCTTGAATGGTCACATACTTCTGGATTCACAGGCATGCTGTGAAAGTAAGGCTGTGCTGTCCTCCTTGTATCTATAGGGGGAGCAGCAGTGAGTGAGCCCTCTAACGGCAACAAAGCAAATCTCTGAGTTTCCATGTTTAGCCACCAGATGCTGTTTGTTTGCTTTGGCTGCGTGCCTCCCTTCTGATTGTCTTATCTCTCAGTCCTCCTCAGCCACTGCTCCAGGCGTCTGCTGAGGAGCGAGTGCACAGACAGCCTGCTGGTGGAAGCTAGACTAAGCCAACAATGATACAAGAGTCTAGTGATGAGCCTGATGATTGTGCATTTAGAAAGGAAGGAAATTTTATCTTGCCAACCAATCTCTCTGCAGACTTGACTCTTCTTTGCTGTGACTCTTCAGTGCAGCACAACAGATAGATACAAATAGAAAGTTGAATTCTGATTGACAGTGTAGAGCCTGATTGAGTGTTGCATCCCAAAAATCAACACCCAAATCTCCTTTAGACTATACACTATGAAACAGTGGTCTCCTTCCTCATTGTAATTGGCTTTTTTAAGGGATTGTTCCTCTCTATGTGGTGGAATAAATACAAACATCAGTTCCTTGACCTGTTTGGCTGAGTTTCAGTCAGTTCTTTGCATCTGCGAAACTCGACTCTGCTACTAATTTATCTGTTGATCATCGCTCTCAGCAGCTCATAGACACCTCTGGTCTCTTAGATTTATATTTAGGAGGCAAGAGGTGATTATTAAATTCTAGAATGTCAAGTTGACACTTGTGTCCTTTGAGCGTACGTTCTTTACAAGTCACCTTGGAGAGACCACTCTTCTTAACACCATGGCTATAAAGTAGGAACTTTACTGTACGCTCTGGATGTGAATGCTATGCTCTTTGCACTTGGCAGATGAACTTCCCGGAGCTTCATTTGCTCTTTTTTGTCTGCTTCTTTTTATTTAGGGGAATAGTTCGTCATTTTGGGAAAAAAAGTTGATTTGCTTTCTTGCTAAGAGTTCCAAGCCTGATTTCAAAAAAAGTTGGGATGCAGTGTAAAACAGAAAACAGAATGAGATTATTTGCTAATCCTTTTTGACGTATGCTCAATTGAAAACAGTACAAAGACAATATATTTAATGTTTGACCTCATCAACTTCATTGATTTTTGTCTGAATTTGATGGTAGGAACAAGTTTCAAACAAGTTGGGACAGGAGCAACAAAAGACTGTGAAAGTTGTGGACTGATCCAAAAACACCTGTTTGGATCATTCCACAGGTAAACAGGTTCATTGGTAACAGGTGAGAGTATCATGATTGGGTATGAAAGGTTCATCCTGGAAAGACTCAGTTGTTCACAAGCGAGGATGGAGAGAGGTTCAACACTTTGTCTAACACATGATTGTATAAAGGATATCGCAACACAGGCTCAGGAACACTTTGCAAAATCGTTGTCGGTAAACACAGTTTGTTTGCACATGATTATATTCTGGTTCTATTCAAGTTTTACACAGCATTCCAACAAGAAATGTAGAGGAAAAGATTGATGCTGTGCTCTTATATCTGTCAACTAAATTTACAGTAAGGATGCATCCATCAGCTGGTTAGCTTAGCTTAGCACCAGGACTATACTTAATCCATGCCATTACTTCAGTCACTTCATAGAAGACACAAGACTGCAAACTACATGCATTCCCACTTGGTTCCCAGCCTGTTTTGTATAGAAGTTGTGACTCCCTGTGTTTTTCCCCAACCAGGTTTCCCCTTGGACATGTTGCGCTGTGAGAGCCTGCTGGGTCTGGACCAGGCCACCTGCAGCCGCGTCCTCAACAAGAACTACAAGCTGCTTGTCTCAATGGCGCCGCTCAGCAACGAGATCAGACCCATCAGCAGCTGCACGCCTCAGGTATGACGCCTGGAGGGGAGAGAGGGCAAGGGGGGGGATACTACGTGGTGTATTGAGATGTTGGATCAAATGTTGCCCGTGTTAGAGTTGTGCGTTTGTGTTTTAGTCGACAGTGTGTGCATGTGTGCTCTGTTTGGTCGTATTTGCCCTCTTGCTGTGTGTACACACTTGTGCGCCCAGGGTGATTTGGGACTGTGTGCATGCTTTGTGAGCGCTCAGCCTGCAGTTGCCCCCAACAACAAAACCGCACAAAGAGAGAAGGGGAGAGGGAGAGAGAGGAAGGGAGGCGAGGCTCATGAGTAATTCCTCTGGCTGGCCACAGTCCAGCTTTCTAGCTGAGCTCAGAGACAGACAGAGGGAAAGAAGTTAAACTCTTGTTGTGCTATTCACGCTGCTGTTTATTCTCACACTGCTGGGACTCAGCGAAGTGGAATTCGGTGAATTCTTTTCTTTGTTTGCTGCTCGCATCTCTAATAGCAGCTTCAAATTCTGCATCTCTAACAGAAGAACACCAACACAATACTTCTACTTTGTCTCTGTTCATTTGAAGTGTGTGTTTTATATAACAAATGAGATGTGTGTGGGGGGGATGCCTGAGGATGTGTACATGTGTATGCAATAGTTCTGCTCCTGTGCACTTATGTACAGTCTTTGCACATGTTTGTTTCTCCCTGCAGCACATTGGCCCGGCTATCCCCGAGGTGAGCTCCATCTGGTTCAAGCTGTACCTGTACCATGTGACCGGCCAAGGCCCGCCGTCTCTGCTGCTGTCCAAAGGCTCCAGGCTCCGCAAACTGCCAGACATATTCCAGGTTAGCCAAAACTAATAAATAGTCAAGTGTTGGCGCACTGTTTAAGTGAGTAGGCTGATACAGACAATGGACAAGCCAAAGAAATCTCTTTGAAGTCAGATGAGAAATTCCCCTCATCTGACAAGAAGAACGATAATTTGAGCACAATCAAAGATGTGATCAGACACTTTTTCATTCCTCTTTGACAGCCGCCCTTTTAAAATTTGACCTTGCTGTTTTAGCTGGAGGAAGAGCTAATCAGAGCACTGGAGGCAAAACTCAAGGCCGTTTCCTTTGTCCCCTTCGTCAACCTTCATTTCTTAACAAAGCACCTGGTGCATCACAGTCACATTCATAACACACCGTGCACCTGCACTTTCCTCCTCAAAGGCTTCCCAGTGGTCTTGGAATTTTTTAACTATCCTGGGAATGTGAGACAAGGGACAGAAGAGAATTTGATGCAGTGAACTCTCAGGGGAGGACAGGTAATATCATGCAAATAGGTCACTTACATCGCAGCATATATTTTTGTAGTTTTCCTCTTCTCATTTTTATTCATTTGAACTGATTTGCTTCACAGCGAAATTTAGTAACTGCAGACTGACTCCTCCACCACTTTCAGGAAAATGGAAAATAATAAGACCTTAATTTCTTGGAAAAGACTCTGACTCAGTTTGAAAAAAAGTCACGGCATGTTAAATCAGGGTGGAGGTTTCATTATTTTAAGCAGAATCAGCGGAAGGGCAACAAGTTGACACATCAGCGTGAACAGAGGAGTGATGTTTCCTCTCCCCCAACATCTGTTTTTCACTTCCTAGATTAAAACACTTCTATAGAAATAATACTGGATATTATGTATTACATGTAGAAACTCTGACCTGCTCTTTTTCTCTGTTCAGGTCTACGACAGGTTGTTGATCACCTCCTGGGGTCACGATCCTGGAGTCGTCCCTACATCCAACGTGCTGACCATGCTCAACGATGCCCTCACACACTCTGCTGTACTGATCCAGGTAAACACACAAGCTCCAATTTTACGATGAGCATGTGACAGGAAGTTTGTTTGTTTTCCCTTATTCCTTGAATTTGAACTTGTGAACTGCTCAACTCTTCTTGTGTTTTCAATAATAACATGTTTGGCATCAGTTCTCACTGTGTAGATATGTAAACTGTCCTCTGTGTGTGTGTGTGTGTGTGTGTGTGTGTGTGTGTGTGTGTGTGTGTGTGTGCCCAGGGTCATGGCATGCACGGTCACGGAGAAACTGTTCACATCCCGTTCCCCTTTGATGAGGAAGATCTGAAAGCAGGTGAGTTCTTACATGTGGATGAAGCTATAAAATCACGTAGTAATTCACATTATACATGCTTGGAACATTATTTGACTGAGCAGGATTATATATATTTTAATCATAAAAAAGTAATATCAGTATTAGTGTATTGTCACTGCTATGTTGTGCGTAAATTAGGAACAGTCATTCTGGTGACTCAAATGTTTAGTTTTTGGCTTTGAGAGTTTTAACTCATCAAACATCATAAAAAGGATTTGAATCCTCTGAAATCCTTTTCTTTGTGAATTTGTGTGTCAAGCTTAATACGAACACAGACGTCTCATCCACTTAATACATTTGCTTTCAGAAGACGACATCCTGGTGAAAAAGAATTTTATTTGAATGCCATGCTATGCAGATATTTACAGAAGTATGTATGTGCTGCACGTTTGTGTCGTCTCTCTGCTTCCTGCGCAGAATTCTCCTACTCCAACATGTGCACGCACAAGGCGCTGCAGAAGCTGAAGGAGCAGGTGGACCTGGAGCACCAGTGTGGCTACATCACCATGCTCAACTCCAACAACAGGCACCGTCGTAGGGCCAGCGACAGTGCCGAGTGCAGAGGTAGGGGGGCTGATGCAAATGTGTGTTTGTGCGCACTTGAGAGATAAGACCTGTAGTTGAATTAGCAACAATGTCCTTGCCGCTGATGGCCATTGGCGCTGATGGTGCAAATTAGATAAAGATTGCTCACAGTCCAGTTTAATTATGCTGTTTGTCTGCATAATTGTGTCCCTTACTGTGATAGCCTTTGTTAATGGGCATGGATCGAACAGCGTTAGCCTTTACTTTGAGGTTTACTGATTGAATCTTGCTGACGTAAGTGATCCCAGATTTTATTCCACATAAATATTCACGCCCATAAGAATGAGCAATTTATTTTAATTGACAGACCTCTGATATTTATTCTGCAAAAGGGAAATTCTTTAAAAAGCATAATGAAACTTAACTGAACAATATTCAAACTGTAATCTACCTGTTATCACTCTCTCAGAAACAAGCTTAATGCTGATTGAGATTTGCTGCTTTTCCTCAAGGGGACACGCATCTAGGTGGGGGCCTCGACACCAATGGCAGCACTGAATCCTTTGAGCTTGTGACAGAAGAAAACAATGGGGATGGCAAAGCAAAGACAGACAGTAGGTCTACTTTTCATTTTCAAATCACTTTACTTCGAAGAGTTGTTTGAAGAGACAGTAAAGAGGCCCCATCACGGGTTCAAACCCAGCATGTCCCTGTTAATGTTATGTATCTCATGTTGTAATGCATGTTAAAATCCTTTTCTTTCAGCCCTTTCATGTGAAGACGAGTGGGTCCCTCTTGAGCTGTGCTTCGGCATGCCGCTCTTCAGCTCGGAGCTCAACCGCAAAGTTTGTCGAAAAATCGCCTCGCACAAACTGTGCAGCAATGAAAGGTAAAACAATAATTTCAAAAAACCCAGCATCCTCAAAAATTTCACTTTTGTTTAAAAACACGGAGAGAAAAATGTAAAGACGTGTGTTGCAGTGGTGCTAGACTTCAGCTTTGTTGTTTTTTTCAGCCTTCAAGAGCTACTTCACTCAAGCCGAAAGCTATCGCTGAAGGTGTTGAGCTTCGTTCAGTCGTTCCAGGTAAAAACACTCTGCTGAAGTAACAACATCCAGTCAAAATATAAACTGTTTAATTTCACTGATTGAGTCTGTTAGAACTACTCGACATCAAGACTGATGAATAATTCATAAATGTAATTAATAGAATTGTTGTTTTAGTCTGGTTTAGATACAATGTGTGCAGCATGGTGTTGTGCAGATTTTGGGTAGGATTTGGGGGTCTTAGTCACGAAAACATAAATTTGTTTTCTTCAGATAATGAGTTATTTAAGCTGTGATCTAGAGGAAAGATTGTTTCACATGAGAAAACAATAGAATTAAATCTTTCATTTGGAATAACAGGTGAAAATAATACATATGAGAGACACTTAAGTGTATTTTTTTATAATGAGATAATGAAGTCATGATTTTTAAAACAGTTATCAGCGGAACAACATCAGAACAATAGACAGAAAAATAGACTTCTATGTGAAGGTAAATACAGCGAGTTTTATTGAAAGATGAAACACAAAGCATTCACATACCAAACATGCAGTAGGGTGTATTATACTTGTCATGTCCTAAAAGTCAGAGGAAAAACCAAAGACCAAAAATGCAAAACAATTATCTTAGTTGAAATTGGGTGCTGTGACAGGGGGTTACGTGAGAGACGGGTTGAGATAAAAATATTCTGTTGATTTACAGATGTTTTAGTGTGCATGGGTGAAGAGAAACAGACAAGTAGAAAGAAAGTGGAAGGGCATGATAAATGTGTGGTTTCAGTTTAAAATGTGAAAATCCTGTCTGTTTTGTGTGCTGTCTATACATGTCGCAGACCTCGCTGATGCAACTGAGCCTCTTGACCCTGTCTGCATATTCTATACACAAATTCTTAGCCACTTGATTTGGTGTTTGGATGTTTTCTAAAGCGACCACAGTCTACTCCACCTTTCCCGACATTTTTTTTTTTTTTTTTTTTTAATGTATCCTTGTCCCACATACCTCATCTGCTCTGCCTGGTGTTCTGATCTGTGACTTTTGCCCCCTGTGTTGGCAGGACGGCATCCAGCCCTCTGACCTGGACAGCGGCGTGTCGAACCCTCTCAGTCAGCCCCCGGCGGAGTCCGGTGTCCCCCTGCCCGCCCTCAACCTCCTCTTCAAGGACGGGCAGCTGAAGGAGTGGAGCGGGCGGGCCCCTCCTCCTCTGGACATCTCAGCTCTGCAGAAGGACCAAACCACATAAGCCCCCTCCCCTGAAAACTTCCAGATTTGGTCACAAGGAAATTCTTATTCGAGGTCCAAACCTGCATCTTCATATCCGATCACAAGGAAACACTCATTCAGAAGCCTCGCCGTCTTGTCCATCAGTTAACAGTCATGGGAAAATTAGCCCCGCCAGCACTTTGTCATTTACCTACCATATGAGGAATCATCCATCTGACAGTGTTGCCAGCACTAGTTTCACCCCACCTCCCGCTGCTCCCCCTCTGTGATTCCTCATATTCGTAGCAAGGCAGTGTTGTCTGTTGGAGTGGTGCTATTATCACAGTATATAACAGTGACGCAGGTAAACGGCATATAACCTGGAACACCATTTAACTGGAAACACGAGCGCTGTTCTCCACCGACGAGCCCCCACCCAACCCTTCAATCAATGGATGTTTTGTGATCCCCGAGAGCGGAGTGTAAAGTGGTTGATATTGTATAGGTGTTCTAAAAATGACCCACAAAGTAAAAGCGTTGAACAGACTTCTTCAGGAATCATTTGACAATATGCATATTCTAGGACCAAGTCTTTGGGCTGGAGTCCAGACACAGACCCCGCTGCCTCCCCGTGTCGTCTCATGTTAAGTGATCTGATGCATGATACTGTTGCACAACTCGTACCATTAAAAAAAACAAAAACTTTCCTCTTTACTTGTAATCAATATCGGGGGCATTTATTATTTGCACTGTGTAGGATTTCTCCAGACCTGTGGATGAAGTAATGTCATGTAATTTTTTTCAAGCGTTGGATTCGTCATAGTGCGCACATGATCTTAGAGCTCACGTTTACCACAAGAAAGTGTTTCCTCTTGGAAACTCAGACAGGTTAGGAATTGACTGGGCATCAGAGAAACTGCTGTTTTTAAAAAAATCCTTTGTTGTCATTCTTTCTCAGTACAAGAGAACACCAAAGACCATTTTCTTTTCCTGTATAATGAGTTTTTTAATCTTTAATCTCTTTTACTGTCCTTCCTTTTATTTTGCTGCCTTATGGCTGTCAGCCAATCAAAAACTACCAGGTCTTTGTTTGCCTTTTTTTTTAGACTTTGCAAATGATGATTACAAATGATCTATGTACATTTGAATGAGTGTATATAACCAGTAAAAGCAACAACACACCAACCACAAACTACCAACCTTGAGCCCTGTTCAAGAATTCGACAATATTAACCAAGTGTACCTAATTGCATAGAATGGGAACAGTCAGGTCTGTGTGTTTGACCCAGGCCTGTTGCCACTGTTGCCTGCCAGTATCTCTCCCTGGACTGACTCCAGTTTGTGTGTAGTGCAGTGCACTCTTGGCCAGCCCACCACAGTCTCCATGGGATTCTGTTTACACCATGTTTTGAAAAATGGGGTTTGTAGTCTAGAGAGGAGACGGCAACTTTCGCTATGAAGGCTGCTACGGACCCATGGGATGGAAATGCTAATGCTTTGCCCAGCGTCTCGGAGATGTGATGGCCCACAAAGTGTGTGAAGTCTGTCATGAATTTTCAGTGTGGCTCCAAGAATACTTTTTATTGCATTTAGAGTGATAACCCATTTTGTTGAGTTTCTTCTTTTCTTTTGAAGGAATCTGCCTTCTGCAGTTTTTGACCCACTTGTGGTTGTTGTTTCTAATAACGTGACGCTGAAATAGACAAAAAAAGACTTAACATGAGGTCCCGTTGAAGCATGATGACTGTGTAGAAACTGTTGTGTGTATGTTGTGTATGCGTGTGTATTGTACACCTCACTCTCTGTGTGTTTTCACACACGCCTACCTTTCACAATAAGAGTCCGCCTCCCAATCCTGCCTGTCTGTTCTCTAGTTGCAGTACTCAGTCATCCCAGACATCCCCCACCCTCTCCCAGGTATACATCCACCACAGTGTTTAAAAAATGCTAGTTTTATATGTCAGCCTATATTTTAGGAAATCTTTGTTGTAGCTTGTTTAATGGGACTGTGAATATCATTGACTGAGTGAATAATGATGATGCTCTTGTAATTAAATGGGTTAAAAAAAAAAAAAAGAAGAAAGTGACATTCCTTCAACATGCCCTTCCTCCATCCTTGCGCCATCTCCCCTCTGCTCCAGATACATATTATTACAAATAAATATGTAAAAAGTATATGAAAATATAAATAAATATGTAATAACTTTTTCCTCCCTGAAAATGTCTCCCGGTGTTGTTTTTCCTGATCTCCACTTTGTGGTTTTGTATCACCGATTCCAGCTCCTACTGGCTCTGAATTGCAGCCAGTCACATTACATGATATTAAGCCGTCCTCGGTGGATGTTTTCCTAGCCAGGTGGAACAGATGGTGTGCAAGACGCAGCGGTCCGGATGCCGTGTCCATCTGCCTCAAGTACACACTTGTTCACCTATCCTTGTAGATTTAAATGGACGCTGGGCTGAAAAACAATCTCTGATACATGGATGCGAAGCTTTTGACGAGCTATGAAAAACCCACATTTTTGGGAGGAAGATTAAGGTGTCAGTCTGTGGCTGGCTGTGCCCTCACCGGACAGGTGGAGCCCCACCTAATTGACTGTGTCTCCCAGGCCTCCCTGCTCCAGTAATTTCCCAGCACCACAAATTACAGTGTGTCACCAGGGGGGCACCAGGGGCGTAAACTGGGTCACGCCACCCGAGGATAAGATGCTCCAAGAAGCGGCCAAATGGGCTGCATGTCACCGCTCGAAGAGTTCGTTTCTCTCCTAACACCCTCAGCCCTGCACTGATGCTTGGGAAAGGTGTAATACAGCTGCTGAATTCATTCTGCAGATTTGTTATTTTTGACTTCCATCATATGCGTTGTCAAACTGGGACTGCTGCAAGGCTTCAGGCTGAAATGGGAGAAAAGCCTGGAATAGAAGAAAGAAAAAAAATTGTGCACATACACAGTTCGTGCATAAAGTTGAGCCAAAGCTGATGAAAGGTCAGTGAGGGTGTTGGTGAAATGACACCAGCCTCAGTGCATGATGGTGCTTTATCATCTTTACCTCATTTCAAGCGAAAATGGAAGTGCAACATCTTAGATAATGTTTTGAATTGTGTTGCATCATTATCAGGTCAGTTCATGCTGCAGTTTATCCCTCTTGGCTGTCATACATACCCACTTTTGTATTGAACTTAACCAGACTCCAAGCAAACTTATAAATAGCTTTTCTGATTTTCCAAAGTAGACAACATGGAAACACAAATCTATCTGAACAAGACTCAGAGTCTACAGCTGTTCTGGCAGCTCTGTGAGCCTTAGCAGCTATGTTCACCATCTGAGTTTAGTATGGTAACATGCAGACGTTTGCTCATTAACAGTAATCACAAAGTACAGCTGAGGGGAATGTGTAGTCAACCAAAGTGTTTAAAGTTTGACCAGAGGATGGTGCTTGTTAAAAACTCAGGAGATCACCAAAGTTACGACAATTCATCCTGAGGGAGACATGACTGTGTGCCACATTTCATAGCAATACATCCAATAGAAATTTCCTTCAGAACCACTAACGTCAACCTCACGTTGATGCTAGAGGAAAAGTTGTAGGGATACATCATCTGGGAACCATGACAATTGTATACTAACCTAGAGAGATAATAGATGCAATGAGTTGTGAAATGTCAAATTTAAGTTTTGATGTGCTGACGGTGCTACAGGTAAGATCAGGGGCTTCATTAGGGTTCCTCCTCTGGGGACCATGTATGTCTGTACACAATTTCATAGCTATCCATACAATAGTAGTGGACTGACAGACAGACCTTGCCACAGTGCCACAATGCTAGCGTAGGTAAAATGGCTTAGCGTTGGTTTCCTCTTGACCTGGAAACCTGGATGAAGACATGTGAACCCTGTGACCCAGGTTGAACCTCACTAACCAGGGAAAACATTCAATCTGGATTACGCCGGGTTGGAAATCACACAGTGTGATCCTGTGCAGCTCCAGGAAAGCCGTCTCTTAATTAACCCAAGGGTCTTAAGGAGTGCTGTCCGAAGGCCTCCATGATAATCTGCTGAGTCCACCGTGGCCAATGAGGCAACTCTGCCTGTTTAAACTAGATGGGAGGATAAAGAAGGGAATACTTCTTCCTGTTGAGACACGTCCTCTATCATATCTACTGTACTGGATGACTTTGCAGTCAGCTTTAATCGGTCCCTCCTGTGGGTCCCCAGCTCAGTGCTCAGGTCAAACTCAGGTTCATGGGCTCTGTTAAAGTTTGTGTCTGTGTCTGTCTCCTTCGCACAGCTGAACATTTGTTTCTCTTTACAGCCTGTCAGACACGCTCACACCCGGCAGCATCTCTCTCACTCGCAGCCCAACCATTTCAGGACAGGTGTTTTCACACTGAGGCTGCTGCAGCGTGAGCCATTTCTGGGCCATAGCGAGCACATTCCCTTCGCCTGTGGGATACAGTGGTGAGAAAATAGCCCATAACTGAGAGCGAGGCCACGAGCCACTACAAACGTAATGGAGACATCATGGTCCCACCAGGAGATGGAGAGGGAGCAAACGACTGCACAGCTTCAGTTTATTCAAGGACAGACAGGTGGTCAAAACAGTAAAATACCCACAGATGTTGGACCCCTCACTCCTCCTCACTGTGTGGGTTTGTAAAACAGCCACAGTCAGCCACTAAACCCAGGATGGAGGTTTGCCCACTCTGCATTTTCTGTACTGTGAGTTTTTGATCACAGAGTGAAACTGTAATCACATAATATAATCAAAAACAATGAATAAAATGAAAATGGCTACATGAATAAATCAACAAATAAAATAAAAATAAAACATAAACAATATAAATAATAATTTAAAAAAGCAATAAAAATAAAATACGATAAAAATGACTTCAGAAATAAATAAATAAATAATAAACAGGAAAGTAAAAAAAATAGAGCCAACAAATTGAATAAAAATGACTATATATATACAAAAACAATAAATATCATATGAAAAACTCCCAACACACTTAAATGAAATAATATAAATAAATAATTGATATAATAATAAAAAGTATCAATAACTCACTAAAGAGAATATCAATTAAAAATACATAACAAAAATACAAATAAATACATTAAAATCCAACAACAACAAAATTAACTACATAATTATCACAATAGAGTAAAATTACTAAAAGGAAATATACATATAAACACATAGACCAACAGTATGTTAACATTATTAGAGCACTCAGAGAAAAGTTGTATTATTGTATTGTGTTTAATCTTAATCAAAACCACATCAAAACAGTTCAGACAGACTCAACATCTATTTGGAGCAGCTTTATTTAAGCGGTCTGGAGATGCGGATGTTAAAGGTGCGCTGATGGAAATTACGCGCACTTCCGCTTTAACAGCCGAGCTCCGTGTGTGTGTGTGTGTGTGTGTGTGCTGAGCCACAGATCTGAGCCTGAGTTGAGAAGCGGCCGGAGCTCCGCCGCACACTGTGTTTGCGCCATCTGCACCGGCTCGTCTGCGCTGAGCCCACGAGCCTCCCGCACGTGGACGCTCTGGATTTGAGCCGCGGTCGCTTCCTTCCTGCCGGCGGACGGAACTTTACGCGCAGGAACCAGCAGGTGAGTCGGCTCGGCTGCACCTGAGGGCTCGTCCTGCTCCGCGGGTCTGAGAGCGGGCTGTGTTTTCCTGCTCCTCCACTTGTTGATGGGGCTCGGACAGGCTTTCCCGGCAGCCTCATCGTGGAGACATCCTCATGCGTAATGTGGACACGGCGGCCGGGGGGGGAGGAAGTTTGATCCGGGCGGTGATGTTTGCAGCCCGCTGACGGCTCTCAGATCGTGTTACCACCAGGTGAGCGGCGCGATGGGGAACCAGGTGGACAAGCTGTCGCATCTGAGTTACGCGGAAGTTCCCACGGTGGACCCGAACGGCGTGGACGCGGAGGACGGTCCGCGCATCGGCGTCTCCTACATTTTCTCCACCGACGACGACGAGCTGGAGGACGGCTGCGCGCTCGATGGCACCGCCGGAGACCCCAACCAGGAAGAGAAGCACTACGACCAGAGGGACGAGGTGGAGTGCGCCGTCTACAACCGGGAGGAGTGCATCTACGAGAAGAGCTCCAAGTGCGCCAGCCTGGAGGTGTACAGCCCGGAGAACCTGCTCAACAAATGCAAAGCTGGGGATCTGGTGGAGTTCGTGGCCACGGGTCAGTACCCGCACTGGGCTGTGTACGTGGGCGACTTCCAGGTGGTGCACCTGCACAGAGCCGAGGTGAAGAACAGCTTCCTGACGGATGCGAGTCAAGGCAGGAGGTGCAGGATCGTGAACGACTTCTACAAGTTCAAAGCTCTGGGTCCGGACATGGTGGTGCAGAACGCCATGGAGCAGGTGGGCTTGAAGGACCGAGAGCTGAGCTGGAGGAACTCGGAGTGCTTCGCAGCCTGGTGCATGTTTGGCAAGAGGGAGTTCAAGATGGGTGGGGAGATACGGATAGGCAAGCAGCCGTACAGGTTGAAAATATTCATGTCAGACAAACACTCGCACGTGCTGGAGTTCCAGAGTTTGGAGGACATGATCATGGAGAAGAGGAGGAACGATCACCTGGGCAGGACAGCCGTGCTGCAGGAGCTGGCCGCTCACTTCAGCAGCGTGGAGGAGATAAGGAGTGAGCCGGGAGCTGACTGATGTCTGCCCTTTGGATGCTCTTCACAATAATTGCTTTACCAGTAGAGTAGCCTTTACCAAACCTGAGCTGTTGCACCCTGCTTTAATCTATAGCAAGCCTTCATTCATTTTAGTTTTAATTGGAGCAGCATTTCTATTTTAATTACGGCCCATGTTTTCATGTGGGTTCATAACCATGTTATTGCCTTAAAGCCACAATCCTCAACATCCTCTGATGCTTAATGGCCTTAGCAATTATGAATTCAATTATCTGAGAGAAATTGAATCGATCCAGTCGGCTGACAGGCTTGTTTGTAGCTCCAGCAGCTTCCCCCCTCCACATGTATAGTTTTTATAAAGAAAGCTTTACCCGTCTGTCTTAAACTGTCACGATCCTGTAAGTGGAGTGTTTCTGTATTCATGGTGTTTCCTGTTACTTGATCCTTGTGTGGTTTAACTTCATCCCGCAGCTCCCCCAGACAGCAAAGTGTCAGGGCCCAATACTGGAAGGATCCTTTCTGCCTTTGAGGCTAATTCTCACACCAGCACGTCTGAAGAAACGTCTGTTTTTTTTTGAGCTGGTCTGTGTTATGCTGATCAAAGTCTGTCTTAACTGTACCCGAAGGTCAAGTAAACCATCCCTGTCTCTTTTTTTTGAAATGAGTCTTCTGTCGTATTGTTTTACTTACATGCACGAGAATCAGACGTGGCTCCTGGCACAGGTCACTTTCTGCGAGTGGATGTAAAAGACTCATCCTGTCATCTTCACGTGATCTTAAAGTGTCTCTTGGGAATTAGTGTAATTTGCTGGGGTTTGAAAGGTTAATTGTTTGACCTGCTGCAGAAGACACATTTCTTAATTGTAGTCAAAACAGAGAAAATGAGATTTAAATTTTAGTCCTCTGTTGCAGTAGCTGCTTTTATTTTCTCTGTATTTGTCTGACTATTACCAAAGAAACAAACCACTTCCTCCAACCTAGTTTTCAGACTTCCTTCAGGCTGGAGGTGCGTCCAGGGCTCTGGTGCACAAAGCAAGGTTTATGGGGTATAGTGAGCTAGTTTGGGCTTTAATTCTGGTGTTTTGGTCTCACAAAGCTGGCTCACGTTTAACTGAGGCACCACCACTGTAACCTGTGCTGCAGGGCAAACACCTGCCTCCTCATCAGTCAGCTCTGAACAAATGGAGCAACTAGTTCAGCTGCAGAGCTCAAACAAATGGTCGACTAATCGATTAGTTGATGGACCGAAACATGCTTCAAGAAAATTTATGAAAAGCACTCATTTGTTTCAGCTTTTTTCATGATTTGTTACTTTTCTCTTTTGCATTGTTGTTAAGTGGATGTTTTTGGGTTTCTGATGTTGGACGGGCATAACAAGATATTTGAAGGCGTCATCTTGGATTCTGGGATTTTCACAGACTGAACCGTTAATCACTGGAAAAAAAAGCAGGTTAATTGATAATAAAAATAATAACGGGTGGGTGCAGCCCTACCTGCTTCCACCGTCACTATAGAGAGAGCAAATACAATCTGCATTAAAATCATAAAGGGGGCCTGAAGCAACATTCTTCCAGGGACCCACCATTCCCAGTTGTAGCCCGGTGACAACATCCAGATATGCACAAAATTACTGCATTCAGTTAAAAGGGACAAGTAATGAAGGGAAAAACTAGTCTGCTGAATTAACAGAAGGGCTATTTGGATGTAAAACCTTTTTACTGAGCGACAGAAATCCTCCTCCATGATTGTTTATATCAGAACTACAATGAGCGTTCGCAGCATTTTTAGACCATCTGCAACCTTTAGTATGATCTAGGACTTGAAACAAATAGCAGGTGGCCGGTTTGACCGTAACAGCAATAACCTACATTTGTTGTTTCGTATAAAATCCACTGCATAATTTTTATAGGGTTCCAGACAGTGTATTGTTTTCACTGCAGCCCTGGAGAACACGAGGGAACGTTGTTATATAGAGTGTTTTTACAGCCTCAGTGTGATGAAACATTGCATCGATGGAAAGCATGCTCATTGTGCCCTGATGATGGCAGTGATAAGCTTATTTAGTTCCAGCTTATACTCTCTCCAGTTTTCCACCAGTAATTCTCTAGAAGCCTTTGCATCAAAACTGTTGCTTCTAATTGTTTTGTTTTTCTCTTATTAAGACTAAAACCAAAACCAAACTAAAAAAAAAAATCAGGCAAATATTTTCACTTTACTCACCAAGAAGATATTTGCGTCATTCAAGTTTATTGTCACATGCAGTCATATAACATACAGTCACAGTGAGATGTGATGTGAGAGTGAGCGCCGCAGCCACAAGAAGAAAGCGTTGACCTTCAACAACTGTGGTGTGGTGGACTCACATCCTCCACATCTCTTTGTCCACTCCTTTGTACATCAGCTGTTTTTCATAGTTTGTAATTCAGAATGGCAGCGTTGTTGCACTGAATTTTTCCCTGTTGTATAAATGAAGACACAGTGAAGGCAGAGCTGAAAACCTGAGGCTGTCTGACCTACAGTTTTTAATGCATCTGGCTGTTTGGCTTGAAATCACCTACGGCACTCTGTCAAATCTATGAATATTCTTTGATAACGTTCAGACTTAAATGCTGTGCTACATATTTTACATACAGTGTGATACACTGGCTGCTTTTGCCCCCCATGTGCTGCATTTTCCCAGCAGCTGCTTTAATGTTTCTAGCAGTACTGTAATCATATTAAGACATGGTAAATCCTCCTTAGGGTCTTGTCAAGTTCCACCTTTCCTAAGTCTATTAGACAATTTTATATTGCACCAAGAGTAATTTAACAAGACAGGAGCGCAGCTGTGCAGATGTTCCTGCTGTAGCTGCAGCAGGGTTGTATCCTCTGGCGTGTAGGTTCATCCTGTATGTGAGGTGCAGTGCACATCGTTGGTTATCACTGTCCTGGTTCAATTTGAACTTCATGAGTGATGAACTTGAATGTATTGAGGCTGGTGTCTGGTCCTCTCTGTCTGGATTCAGTTTGTTTGTGTCCTCAGCTCGAGCCTCCGGATACAATAACACTGAGTTGCCCAACCTTTTGGCTTGCGACCCCTTTAAATGAAGCGATGTCGACTGTTGACCCCCTCGCCACGGGTTCTGTCCTCAGTGTGGACATGAGCTGTGAGCGGTTTTCTTTCTCAGGCTGTTTAAAGGCCAGAGGAGGTGAAAGTATCCAGTGTTTGACAAAAAAAAGGAGATAGATTGGACATCATTTTGTTTTTCACTCTCACATCAACACTGCTAGAATTTTATCAATCATTAAATCCCAAATCTAGGGGTCAGTGATATGGCCCTAATATAATTTCAGTCTTTCAGGATATTTCTGAGATAATGATATTCTTGATGATGTGACAAAATATACAACTTATAACTTGGCAAAGATTTGGGGATTTGCTACATTGAGCCAGTGTAGTTTGTCTGCTTGCTTTAGACCTCACAATAGCTGCTGAGTTCACTTGGTACTCAACCTGGTGCTTCTGATGAAGATGGTGAAATCAGTTTTATTGTTACAGTCTTTTTGCACTTTTTACATTTTACTGTGGTTTGTTGTACATCTGATCTTTTGTACACAAACCGACTACTAACTCCTCCACCATGGAGCTGGTAGCAATGTCA
This sequence comes from Holacanthus passer, assembly GCA_025331565.1. Lineage (NCBI taxonomy): Eukaryota > Metazoa > Chordata > Actinopteri > Pomacanthidae > Holacanthus > Holacanthus passer. The sequence continues at coordinate 4,936,145 of JAFREQ010000002.1, read as the reverse complement.
CTTTCACTTTCGGCCATGTAACAGGATGATATCATTATATCAACAAGTGGGAATATTGCCATTAAGAAATTATAGAGCTCTTATAGTGACCTATGAATGAATGTCTTATATTTTGAATATCTTTTTTCAGTATTTTTCTAGAAACGAGAATAAGTATGGTTGCTACACTGGAAGCGAGCAAAAATATTCTCACCGCATTTTTTCACTTGTTTTAAGAAGAGTAGACTTTGAAGCAGCTATAATTTATATTTCTTATAATAGCACTGTGTCAAATAACGCTGTGGAAAAAACTTCAACGCTCAAACTCAGAACTTTGTTTTGCTGTTAAGGCCTCTGGCTCCGCAACAGCCTTCAAAGATAAAAGGTCAGCCAACAGTGTGAAAGCTGTAAATGCCATCTGTATGCCACCTTGTACAGACAGACTTCTTTCTTTCCTTTTGGGTCTAATGCTGTGTTTTTATTGGCTTGCAACTCACTTGATATAGAAAGTTGCTTTAGAAATAACTTCCTCCCAACTTCCTAAAAAACATGTAAATCAGGTAGATAGAGGACTGAATTGCTAATAAGTATGAATGTGTGAGTGACATCTGTGTCCCTGGGATCAACGTGTGTTTCCCTGCCTCCTCCTGCATGTTGGGATGATCTGCACAATCCCTGAATTAATACAACTAATTGTATATTATCTTTATTCAGACCATCCTCCTTGCAGGATAGTGGGGCTCTTGCAGCTCTTACAGTGAAGCAGCAGTGATCCAGCATTAACTGTCTCCCAGACCATTTATCTTGATGGGATGTGAAAGCTCGGACGTAGCAGAGGCAACCCAATTATAATCAACTGTCAGCGCTCGCCTACAGGTACCTCAGCCCGCTGCTGCTGCCATGTAGGTTTTGTTTCCATAGGACGCTGATGAAATGCTGAGATTAGTTGCATTATAAGAGAGCGAGATGTTGGAATTCAGGCCCCACTGTGGTTGAAATACGGTGGTTCACAGCAGACGAGCACTAGAGAGCAACATTCTAACTAGCTTTGTTTTCATAATGACATAGTCACATCCTGAGATAATTTGCTTCCCATCTGTTGACTGTCTTCACACCTCTGTTGTACAAGCACATGAGTGGATGCCCATTAACAGCCAAAGACAGAAGTTTAAATTGAGAGGCTCATCTTCAGGTGGTGTTACTCACTCTCACCACACAGGGCTGATTTGGCTTTGGGAAAAATAGGAAATTATTTTCCAATCTGTTCTTCAGTTAAGATTAGAGACCAATGTAGCATATTAGTTAAGATGTTTTTTCTTCACAAAAAAGCCCCAAAAGACTTTTAACACAAGGGAATCCTAACTCTACATACTATCAATTTTTGAGCTCAGGCTTTTCCATGCTGAGATAATTAATGTGCATTATGGTGAGGCAAGACAATATGCTCTTTTTCCATCTGTAAGACAAAGTCTTTTTCATGGCCTAACTTTATATATTAATGACATTGTTTTGAGGCAAGAAATCCCACATAAACACATTTTGGGAAATGTTCTTATTTGCTTTCTTGCTGAGAGTTAGATGAGAAGCTCAATGCCACTCTCATGTCTGTATGCTACATAAAGTAGCTTAGTCAAAACCAGTAACTTAATATTTCCCAAAATGAAATAATGAACTATTCCTTTAATGATGAAGAAGTTATTTCTCTTTTGTTACCTTAAAATTAAAGATATCGTGCAACTTCATAACTACATCCCACTAAATTTCATAATGCAACTTTAAGTATAAAGAGAGAAATGAGTGTGTTGAATCAGTGCAGCATCTAAAAAGAGACAAATTCTTGCATTAATACAAGTGCCCACACACAAACAAAAGTAAGAAAGTAAACAAAGAAGCACAACAAAAGACCCAATTTAGGGCAGAACATGGAGGCCCCTCAAGTATGAATAAGCTCATTAAAAAGTTTGAACTGCACGCACACGCGCTTGCAAACGTATTAGGATTCAGGTCCCAGTCTCTTTGTTGCGTGGCTTGTCTGGACAGACAGAGAGGATGTTGGGAAAAGTTATGTGATTACACCTGCCATGCTGGGAGTGAGTAATAGCCACCCACAATAGCAGCACAGCCTCTCTTTGTGTGTTCGAGTTATGCCAGGAAAGTTCCCCAATGCCTCGAGGACAGTGATTAGAGTGTGATGTCATACTCGTCCCGGTAGGTTGATGCAAAACACTTGAAAAAGGAGGAGCGACTAAACCGTTTTATTTGCATTAGACAAAAAACAAGTTATTGAAATGCAGTGTAGCAAAGCCAAAGGATTAATCACCGACATGATGAATAATGAGAAGTTTGTGAGGCAGTCACTCTGAAAACCAAAGTATGTTTTAGAGCCAGACTATGTAACCTTTGTTGAGGAGCAGCCACTGTGGCCACAAGGGTTACAGGATGAAAACCAAGTGTAACAGTAGCACAAATATAGAAAGGTTGTGAAGTCTATGTCCTGACAAACAGTGACATCAATCTAGATATGTAAGTTTACTAATGTTAACTAAACCCCTGAGTGTATATTATTATTGCTTGAAATGATTATTTGTTTTTTCCATGCATTGTGTGTCATGCATTGCTTTTGAGCTATGGTGTCTCTAGCCATCAAGTTTAGGATTCATGAAAGCCTTTGCAATGCGTTTTCATCAATGAGCTGGCTGTTGCCTCTGATACGTTGACAACACTCTCCTGGATTCAATTTGTCTTCCTCTAGACTTTTCCATTTCCTATTACTGGGACGCCTGCCTGAGTATTTTGCCCAAAATGTTGCCTGAGGCTGTGGTCTTTCATTTGAAGTCCACAGTGGAGTGGCACAGCTGAGTGGCTTGAAATGGCGAAGAGGCAGGTGGCTTCATTGTTTGCCCGGGCTTTGTTTACCTCTGCTGATGTCCTGGTCTTTCCCATGGCAGCGCTCACTGGCTGTGGATCTTTGAACTGGTCATTTTGAGATGATAGGGCTTTGTGTTTGCTGGGGGGGGACACACACCCAAGTCACATTAATTGAGTTGTTTTAAATGATCCCAACTGGCTTCCTGGTCATTTGCATCATCTAAGTAAACACAAGCTATTGAATCCATGTTTATGTAAAGCTTTTAGCAAACAGGTTTGTTGAAGCCGTGGATGCATCGGTATCACAGGTTATGTCTCACGGCGGTTGCATTCAGTCATGTTATGGAACACTTGACTTGAAAGTCACTTTGCTGTATGACGTGAGCCCGAGAAAGCAAAAGCAAATTTACATACTGTAACCCAACAGTAAAGGCTTTTCTCTTCAGTCTTAACGCACCATCAAGCTGCTAAATTGGAGGACACAAGAGCAGAGTGTGTGAGTCAAAGGACGTGGTCGCCCGACAATTTCTTCTTATCGCTCCCTTATCTGTTTACACAGCTGCATATGCAGGCGGAGATCGGCTTTGAACGGGCAGAACGCCACAGCAAATTAGACAAACCCTTTAGTATGAACCAGTCTCATTATTCTTTCATTACATCTGTGTATTTTACAAGGACACTCAGACTTTTTCCTTCATCAATTCAGCAGTCAGCAGCTCCTCTCCGAACATCTGGATGGCTGTATCAATTAATTTGACAATAATTCCCTGTTTATGCTTTAATTTCTATGCAGTTGTTACTTCTGTTTATCCTTTTTTGCGGAGTCCCCCGTTCAATCAACACGTCTCTTTAGATTTCTGTCAAGCCGTGTGTAAGATGGTACCAGACAAAGATTAGCTGGTAATCAGTCTGCTCATATGTAAGCATGGGCTCATCCAGTATCAGTTTCAAGTCGCAACTGAAACATTTACATGCTGATGGTGCTGAACAACACCTAAGATGAATCAACGCTCTGAGTCATTAACCAATGTTTTGCATAAATTCCAGACTGTGTGAAGTGAAGGTGCTTTGAGCGTGCTGTCTCTGTCCTGCTTACACATAAACATCTCCGAGATCAGAACAGTTATCAATGTGTGAATTATATATAAATATGCAATATGTTAGTGCATCTGCCAGATCTCGGGGACATATTACGGCTGAACTCCGCTGCTCCGGCTCCATCCCCGCATTTACATCCTCATTATGTGACAGCCTCTGCGCAGACTGCGTTGGTTTGAATCCCTCCTGGCCACAGTTGTTCCACTGTCTAAAATAATCAGCCCTTTTGAGAGTCTTCAGAGGGCATTTAAAGGAAAGAAAAGCTTACAAGAAAGGGTAATAGGAAGGAAGGAGGTACTCCAAAATCGATTTGCATTCTGCCGCTCCTCCTTGTGCAGCCACAATTTCCCCTTAGCAAATAAATTAACAGCAAGTTTCATGAGGCTGCCTGAGTAATTACTTGTTCAAAGTGCGATGCTCTTGAAAGCGCAGAAAATTGTACCACACCGCGTTGCCAATTTTCATATTAGTTATGAATGCATGTGAGACTTTGTGATGACTGTCATGTGCTCGCTCGCAGTTATTTTCAAACAAAAGGTAATTTTCAGAGTTTGCTTGACTTCACTCGTGCCCCGTCTTTCTAGTTACATCAGTTGGCTTTTGGCTATTTACAAAAGGGACGACGCTGTCTACACTGATTAAACTATTGATATAAGAAAAAGTACACACTCATAATAGCATAACAGAGATCTTGTTCCTCTTCAAATTTAGTCTTTGCTTTTCAAGGTTATTGCCCAAATACTACCCCGCTCTTCCCACTTTCTGTTTTATTATATTGGAAGAGCACATGATGCAAATAGGCCAAAATAGCATATTCTCCTGAGCCTCTGCTGAAACAGAGCATATTGGTCATATAATTTTGATGGCGGGTGGAGTGTGGTAGACGGGTAGATTGTCGAGCGACAGCCCCTCTCTGCCGGCAGACAGTTGAGGGCGCGCTCTAACTGGCACATGCCATCTGTCTGGAGATCTGGGGACCAAGGTGTTGCTCCAAATGCGTGTCACTGTCGTCTTCATTGTGGAGCAGGACGGCAATCGATCACTCTCGGAAGCCGATCTCGGGTCGTCGTTCGTTTCTCACTTCAGCGGTTGAGATCAGGATTCGGGGAAATCTGAGGTGGCCTGAAACCAAAGACTGATGGTGAAAGGAAAGGGGAAAATTTGAATTCTAGGCTTGATAATCACCTGGGACTTAGGGGCCCCTGGTGACTTAATCAGCTTCAGGAGCTGGCAGTCTGGTCTCTCTCCACAGAGTTAAGGGCTTTGCCTTACCTGTCTCTTCAGAGAGGCCATTTGTTCATAGAGTGTCAGTATGCTGCGGCTCTTCTGCTAATGATTCCACAGGCGGTCCAGGTGCTGTCACTAACAGCTTTGCCAAAAGAGAGAATTGACTCCTCTGGTATGGTACATAATCCTGCAGAGTTTTGACTGCAGGGAGGTCAGCCAGCGTCTAACGTGACATATCAGTATTCATGAAATTTTACCCTCTCCTGTTTAAAACCCTCGACTCTGTCTTCCTTGATCAGGTCGTGTCTGGGGAGCACATTAGGCCAAATGAGCATCCACGTACTAATTGCAGCTCATTTGCATAAATGCGTGGCTTCCAGATGCCTGGAGTGTGGCGAGCAGGGGTAACAGCTGGCTGGGTCACCTCTCCGGCACGTGTGAGTGTACTCTGACCTCCACTGTGGCTCCAATTTACTGTCTCTGTGTCTGACATTTCATTTATTTAAAAGCTTTACATTAAAGCCACGATCATATAAAATATTTTCAGAATATATAATATTTTCATGACAACAAATAATCAGATCACCAGAGCTTGTGTAATATGAAAGAAGGTACTTGTAGTGACAAGCCTGCAGATAATTATCACCTGACTCTGCAGTTTCCCCCAGATCTATTGAGTGTTTTTGCATCTCCAGCTCGTTGTTGATGGTTTTACGACTCACAACTGATTCGCACCACTGTCTGGGTTCACTCTCACCCCTCTCAATGTGCCATTTTCAACGGCAGCAGGCACGTTTTCAGCAAAAAAAAAATCTACAAAGTTAGTGATTAATGGAGCATTTAGCAGCTTAAGAGCCAGATATTTCCCTCAGGAGTTGGTAGTGACCAAAAGTAGAGCTTAAAGAGAAGGGATTGGACTTCGATTTGTTGGGTGGCTGAATGAATGCTAATATGCTGTGTGACTGCTGGATAGGTTAATGTACACAAACAAGTTTACTATATCAAAAGATGATAATACAAGAGTTTGGTGTTCACAGCTTGTTTCAGTGACAATCAGTAATTGCAGCTTTAACAGTCATCATTGGATGAAATGAGATGGGTGAACCTCATTATTTCCTCATGCAAACTGTGCTGAGAGAGAGGATAAATGGACAAAGACACTGTTTCACATTCGTGCCTCTGGTGATCACCATGTGGTTCAGCTCCTGCGCTGCAGTTGCTGCCCGGCAGATACTTTTCAAATCCTTACCTTGAAATACAATACTCACCCAGGGCTGGCGTGATGGAAAAAATGAGTGTGACAATCACTATTAACCTGGAAGAAATATCAATATCTACAGGTCACCACTGAAATATATTTGATGAAAGGAAACTATGAGCTAAACCCAACTTTAGAGGTATTCTAAGAAGGTCAGGTAATGCAACATTCAGAATGAAATATTAGCGAGGCATTGTCCAAAACACGTTTATATTTTAGGTTAATATCAATTTCTATCAAAATGTCTGTGCACCATAAGAGCCAGACAATCAGAAACTTATAATGGATGGTGATTTTTTTCTTTAATCAGTTCTGTGTTCCTGTGACCATCAGGGAACAACAGACAGCATGGTTGCAGTATGTTAACGATTTGCTTGATGAAATGACATCGTTATTGTAAATTGACATGTTCAAATACTTTTTATTTGAAAATGAATGCAGTGAATTTAAGATAAAGATTATAAAAACAGTAATGAAATTAAGAATCAAAGCTGTGCAAATCACATTTTAATCTTTGCAGTCATCCTCTGGAAAGTGAACAAAACCAAAGAACCTCAGTAAATCTGCTATAATTCACTTTGGTATTTACCAGAGGTGGGGTACCCAGGTACCTTATCTCTGCATTTGTATTCACAGTGTGTGTAAAGCCGAGAATAATGAGCTCACACTCATGAGGTGCATTTTCATCACTCTCTGCCTGGTGGGTCAGCCAAAGCAGAGGAAATTCCACTGTTTCAAGAGGCTTGATTACAATAATAACAGCAGAAAACAAAGGATCAAGTCAGTTGCGTGGGGAGCGTAAGGATCGAGAGCCTTATTCTGATTAACACAAGGGCGTTTTAGCAGCATGTAATATCAGAGGGAATGTTAATAACAGCGTGAAGAGTCACGCAGTGCCACCACTTGAAAAACAACAAAGTGTGCTCCAATTACACCACTAAGTGCGTGTAGTTCATATGAGTTTATTTAGATGTTACATACTTTGGCACCAGCATTGCATTATGGGCGTATTAAATTGATATACTGAGGCTATTTTGCTATAGAGGAAGGTAAAAGTTTAACACTTATACAGCTTTTATACTCACTCTCCATCTCATGGAAGCACATTCGTGGAGTCGTATCTACTTCATCAAAAAACACAAGGGAGCCTGCAAAGTTACAAAGTTAGACACTCAGTCATCTACATTGTTTAGAAAAAAAAGGAAATGTCCTGTTATTGTTGGCTTTGTTGATGTTGGGGCTCGCTGGTTTTATTCCTGTAATTTAGTTCAGTTTTACGAGAAGCAGTTTGCAGTGTTTGTTTTGATAAGCGTTGCCGTATCAAGGGACGTCGTTATTGTGTTATTATTGTCCTCACGCCGACACATCTACCACAAGTCAGTCGTCACAATCAGCGCCTCTTATCGCAGGAAGCCGCACTGATGGCTCACAGCTCAGCGAGAGTATGGCCGAGCTCTTGGGCCCAGCAGGAAGCAGGTCGTGAACCCCATCATTAGGGGGGAAAGATGTTACCGTGTGTATGTGTGCACGGAGGTGCATTCGCAGGGGTCGCGCACAATGATGCCATCAAGGTAATTTACCTGTCCTTGCCTGCCTGAGGCTTGTACTGTACAGGATGCAATCTGAGAATAAGTCTCACATCCTCCATGCCCGCACCTCAACCCATCAACCTCTCCCTTCAACAGCAGGCATATGTGTCAACCAAGAGAAGGTCCTCACGCTCGCTGAGGTCAAAGTCATCTGTCAAAGTGGCGAGACGGCTGGCTGGCTCCGTGGAGGTAATTGGTAGCATTGCTGCCTTCTAGGAGAAGCTTGACAAAAATCTCGCCACGTGTCAGGGAAGTTGGCTCGGGGAGTGCAGCCTCTTGCTCCTCTGACGGCTGGCTATGTTGAAGAGCAAACACACACGCTTCACACGACAGCACATGAAAGAGACGCACGACTGCGATCAGGCACGACGGCAATCAAAGGCTACCTGCAATATTTGCTCCAGATGATATAACCAATACATAGAAGAAGCTTTTATCTGTCACCAAAGAGCCCAGAGGAGTCAGTGGTTGCTGTGTAAATCGTAGGTATAATGAAGAGTGTTTAAAGGAAGGCCAGGCCTGGAGTTTTATTGCTGTTAACAATGGATACGTATGACTGAAGAGGTGGTTTGAAATGTGACATATTTGTGTCTTAGAAATCTCCCCAGGAGATGTTTTAGCTCCAGGCCAGGGATAACTTCCAATCACATTTCAAGGCCATTTCTATGGTTGCCAGGATACAGAGGTTCACATAAGGAGCGGCTCCAGTCATGAATAGACCGCTGAGCCAATAGTGAAAATCAGGGAGCTAGTTAACCACCTTCCTTCTCATTCTCCTGTTTTAACTCCAGTAAGGAGCTTATGTTTCCTGCCCCGTTCGTCTGTTTGCCTCTTTGTCACTTAGCAGGAAATATTAGATACAAACAGATTTTCATAAAACGTGGTGGAAAGTTAGAAAGTGGAAAGTTTTTAGGTTAAAGTGATTAATGTTTGGTGCAGATAATGTCACAATGAAGCTGAAAGGGGAGGTGCACCAATTTCACACATCAAAAGTCTGTCTGAAAAAAGTTTAAGTTTGAGAATGAGAAAGGTGTGGAGGTACAAAGGAGTGAGATTCCAGACCAACTCTGATCGATTTTGATCCTTTTAGAAAACTGTTCAGCTTGAGTTTGGAGCACTCTTTTAAGATTAGAGAATTGTCACACAACTGTAGTTTATTTCAGCTGTATGGAGCGTTTTAGGGACTTTTTGCTCCTTGTTTTGGCTTTATAGTTGCATCTTTGCTGATTGGTTCCATCTCACCGCTTGTATACTATAGATAGACATCAACTAGCTGGTAAACATTGGAGACATTGGACATTTGGAGACCAAAATAGAGCTAAAGGAATGAATGAATGCACGAGTATAATGAGTGAATATTAGACTTACATTTATCTGGTGGTGAGAAACACAATATAAAAAGAATTAGAGTGATGTTACAGTCTGCCTAATGTGTGACTAGGTACATATGTGCTAACTTTATAAGGTGATAATTTGCCAGTGTTGTTCAAAAGTTTTTGTCTACAACTCCTTGGAAATACTGTTTGCTTCAATAACCTCTGCTTAGTCCCAAACCTTTTAATCCTCACAGTGGTCTCAGTGGTGAAATGGCCTCGAGGTGCACAGGGAGACTCACGTCCCTCTGTCCCCTTTAAAGCCCTGCTAAAGGGAATGAAAGTTGTCTTTATAAAAAGTGACTGACTTGCAGAGACTTTCTTTCCTGTGGTACAAAACCTTGAAGTCATAACTCTGTTAATTAAAGGCGGACCTCATCATTGTCTCGTAGCAGGGGGTATTGGAGGGCAGAAGGAAATTAAGGTCTCGTCTATGTCACATTCCTGCTATCTCCCAGAAAGTGTGAGTCATCCACAGTTGGACTTCAAGAACTAGTTACTGAGTTCGCCAAACCTGACCCAAGATCACAACATCCAGGGCCTGAAGCTGGTGAGTTGTGTGCAAATGTAAACATATGAAAAGTTTAGTTTGATTACCAGTGGCATTTGAAAGAAATTCTATATTTTGCTGTACCCTAATGCTGTTTCAACTCTTTCCCTTCAGGTAGCAGCAATGTTGCGTAATCCTGCTGATAATATATACTCCCTGGGTCCTTCCTCTGCAGGATTCTGCCAGGTTATTCCACTTTTCTTTGCTATTCATTGCCCTCCTCATAATCTTTCTTTCTCGTGACTTTAAGTATCGTGCAAAGATGTTCCCTAGCTCTGCTCTTGACAGATGTCCAACAAGCCAAGAATCCTTTGACTTTGGTGAGATTGAAGGTCTGTCCCGGCTCTTTTGATTTTTTCTCAGCAGGCAGGTGCTGGACTGCGAGCTGAGAATAGGGCTCAAAGGCCCTAAGCAGCTGTGTGCGATGACTCGGAGAGGTGCGACCTTCAGACAAATGCAGGCAATGGTGGGCTTGTGGGATGTGGACGCTCGGAGGTGGGCCGCCTGGCTGGACAACACTTCAATAGACACCTGCAGCTCTCTCTTCATGCCATCTCATTCCCTCTTTTTTGGTTCAGTGGAGAGTGATTGCAGGGGAGAGAGAGAGAGAATGGCAGGGATGGGGAGACGGGGAAACAGGGGAATAACAAAGATCACAGACGCAGGGGGTGTAGGGAGAGGGGTGGGCAAAAAAGATGCAAAGAAAGGTTAGACGGTCTAAAGGCAGACAGGACAAAGGACAGGAGTTGAGATAAATAAGACGAAGCATCAACAGCCGTGCCAGTGACTCTGTAAGTCTTTGAGCTAAAGCAACATTAACATGCTAACATGCTTACAATGAAAACATGTTGAATTTGAACTTGTCTTTGACTTGAAGATGTAGATACAATGTTCACCATCTTAGTTTAGTATGATGGCATGCTTACATTTCCTAAATAGTACTAAACACAAAGTACAGTTGAGGCTGATGGGAATGCCAGTTTTGTAAACATTTGGTCATGAACCAACATATTGGACAAACAGAATTTTTAACCTAAAGGTGGTGCTAAGTAAAGGTGAAAGGTTTCATGGCAATCTGGTATCACTCAGTTTTAACAGAGATATAGCTGTGTGTCGTCAGTGTAGCAATGGCAAAAGATGTTGTATTTTCTACAAATAGATTGCAGTGGAAGCATATGTAATGCAAATAAAATAGGGCCTAAAATGGAACCTTGGGGTACACTACAAATTAAACAGGTAGCAGAAGACAATCAAAATGATCATAACTGAAAATGATCTATGTTTGTAGAAATAACTCTGAGGCCTTACTTTGAATGACTGCTACACATTTCAGACAATCCAGGAGTGTTTAGTGGTTGTCTGTATCAAATGCAGTAGAGAAAACTGAAGACAGTAGTCAGTCATTTGTTACCCTTAGAAGAGCTGGCTCAGTGCTTTGCTGCATCCTAAAACCAGTTTGGGATTTGTCCAAAATGATCTAAAAAGATGTGAGAAAACCACTTTTTCCAGCACCTCATATAAAAGTGACAAATTTTGAGATTGGCCATTGCATTAAATGCAGACCAAGGTTGAATGACAGTATGCTTGAATGAGGCTGGGAAAGAGAAAATCATGAAGAGAATCTGGACTGGCGAGTAAAAAAGAAAGTGAAGAGGTTTCTAAAAGGTGGGACGAGGGGAAGCAGATCAACACTTTACGTCCGCGTGGCCCATTTATGGTGACCATGGGGACGTAAAGTGTTGAACAGGAAACTAGCGCTTTATTGTCACCTACAAGGCTGTTATTCATTATGTAACTGCTGCATTGCTTGCACAGTGGAGGAAGTTGGGTGTGTGAGGCCGAGCTTCCCTTTGTTAGAAGAAGCATTAAGTGCAGTTGAGTGTTTTGCAATGACTAGATGGTTGGGTGCTTTATTGTGCTGTGTCTTTATGACTAATCACATTTTGCAATCAGTTCCCATTTTTTTAACCCCTTTGTTGGCAAGCCAGCCTTGAAAACTGACTCGCTATTAACCTTAACCTCCAGAGAATAGACGGAAACACAAATAATTACACATATAATCCAGATAATAACATCATCTAACAGAATTTATGTATGAACTGGCTTTAACCTTTGAGCTCCACCGCGCTGTGCAGTTCAGGCCCGTAGGGAAGGAGAGCACTTGGATAATGGCTTTGTAAGCTTTGTGACGTGCTGAGATGCTCTCCACCGCAAACGTAATTACGGCCTGACAGCGGGCAGAGGCCCTCACAAAGGCCCGATAATCAGAGGCTGGTGATCGGAGCATGCAGCTCATGACCAGGAGAGGCAGTGACGCTGAAAAGTAATTAAAGTCACCCGCGGAGTGGAGCCATGCAAACTGAACTCCCAGCTTGCTACAACACCCCTTCTTGACTTCTCGCTGTTCTATTATTCTCTCTCTCCTTGTTCTTGTTTCATTCTCTCACATCCTGCTGCTGCTTTTCTTTCCGTTGCCTCCCCCCTCAACCCTCAGCTATCTGCCTCTAAACTCCTGTCTTGCTTTTCTCTCCATCTGTCCGTCATTCCTCCAGCCTATGAGCCCCTCCATCCATCGCCTGTCGACTCATGGACGCAGCAGCTACCTGTTACTGTATGTGCGGTGAATAATGGACCACAGCATTCCTCGACCGTGTGGCAAACACACACAGACACACACATATAAGCTTGTGAATTAAATCGACTCCACCTGAAGCTTTTATCTCACAGTGCACGATTTCAAGTCATTATGGAGCTCAAACACAAAGTAAACACTTATATCCTTTACATCTTGTCTACGTGTTTTCCTGTGTCTCCGCATGCATAATTTATTGGCTCATCTCCGTCCTCTCAGATCTCTCAGATGTGTGACCAACATTCCTTTTAAAGCAAGTGGTGTCTATCTAACATTACTTGCCGTGCTGCACAGTGCGAGCTTATCTCCAGTTAAGCCTTTATGCTATGCAAAGGAGTGAAAGATTACCCCTTTCACTGCTCCCCTGTTCATAACCTCCTGGCTCACCCGTGGGGAGCTCAGAATAAATGGAGAAAAAGAGAGGAGGCCATTGTGCGACTGTGCGGATTGGTGACTTAATCCCGTCTTCAACTTTTCATGTTTGGCACTGTACACGGACCATGTGCGCTCGCACTGTAACTAATGAAAGGATGTGTTGGAAGCAAGTCCTCACCATTTCTCTCCTCTCCTGGACGAGCCAACCGGCCAATGAGCAGGGACATGACATGGTGATGAGCCAATAGAACGAGCATCAGCGGTGAATTAAATGAGGGTGTAGACAGGATGTCAGGGGAGTGTGTGTCTTTAATCCCTCCCCTGGGGATCGGTGAAGTTCAGTTCAATTAGACACAGCTTACTTGTCATTTTGTCATAAGTACAAGAGCATGAAACGCAGTCGCATGATGTACTCAGTGGTGGAAGAAGTTATCAGATTCTTTTCTTGGAATACCAAAGTTTAAAAATACTCAATTGCAAGAAAAAGTCATTCAAAATGTACTTAAAGTTTATAAATAGTGTCAGCAAAATGTGCTTATAGCTGCACTAATCAACATTTTAATATGGCCACCCACATGTTGTTTTGGTTCACTCTCACCGCTCCCATCCATCTTGTTTCTAACAGCAGCGGGTGAACATGGTGGAGCATTTAGTGACACAAGAGACAGACATTTCCCTTCAGTGGAGACCAAAATAGAGCTAAAAGGATTTGCCCGGTGGCCAGAAACATGACTCTGAATACTAATGTTACCCTATCTGTTGGATGTGTAAATGGCAACTGATTGCTGACATATTTATAAGGTGATAATATGTCAGTGTTGTGTTTACAGCTTGTTGGTTAGTAAAAGTAGTAATACCACAAAATACTATTAGCAAAATATACTTGAAGCATCAAAAGTTAAAACTTTTTTTTCACAGAATGGTCCCCATCAAAAAGTTTAATTATTAAGTTTTACACTATAATTGGTTGGATATTGGATTTTGGATCAGTTTAAATTTGCTCCACATCAAAGAGAGCACAATTTAATTTTTTTACGCACTGTTGGGAAGCTTAATTAGTTATTGTTTATAATTCACTTAATTATTAGTTTTAGGTTGCATGTTTGTACATAAAAAAAAAACTTATTCTGCAAATATTATGAGAGAAAATCCTAACCTGCAAAGTAACTGTAGTAGGAAACTGAGAAAAAATACAATATTTCCCTCTGAAGTGCAGTATAGCAGAAGTATAAAGTGGCATGAAATTGAGACACAGTGGTACATGACAGCATGACGAGGGTTAATGCTGCTGGCCACAACTGATCTGTGTATTTTCTCCGACATACAATGGGGCCTATGTACTCAACATCTTATCCATGAGCTTGAAGTGAGCTGCATATTGGCTAATGAGCATTTTTAGAGAATAAGAATCATTACAAAGCTCAGTGGCATGAAAGACCACAAAGGCTGCAGCCACAGCCACTGTACACTCATTTAGTCAACATGGCCCTGTGTGGCAGAGCAAATCCCCTTACACTGCGCTCTTTGTTTAATTTTGAGCTAATCTCTTTGGCCGGTGCGCTATTTTCTCTCTGCCATCGGTAAGGAAAAGTGCTGATTTATCATTTTAGAGGGTTAGAAATTAAGCAGCTTATGCATGTATATACTGTGCACCCACATGTAACAACACAAGCGTCAGGTCTCCCTAACTGGTTTAGTACTTCCACAGTTAAGTATTTGATTTTCATGACCATCATATTTTGAATCATCTTTGTACCTTCCCACAATAAATAATCGACTCCTGGCCAGGCCAAATTCCAATTGAAAACATGGATGATGAAAAACACAAAGTCGCCTAATTTCTATTCTCCTCACAGACGTGGCTCTATTGCAGAGAGACTGGCGGTGATTGTGTTCAAGCACTCAGGTCTGTAGGGGGAAAGTAAAAAGTCAGGAATTAGGTAGGTTGACACTGTGCTTTTTGAACAAGGCAGCCCTGAAAGCACAAGCTACCATGTGCCCCTTGAAGCATGAGTAACAAGCAAGAGAGGATATTTTTTTGAGTGAAAACACTCCACAGGATGACAGCAGCGTACTGCTTCCTTTCAATATGTCCCAGAAGACAAAAATACCTTAAGTACTTGAGGAAAGGAAAGGACAAGAACATTTTGTTTTTGCCTTGTTTTTTTCTATCTTAATTTTAGTCTTTATTTAACTAAAATTTATGTGTAATATGCAACACATCTGCAATTGAGTCAGAGCATAACAGAGCTCTCGCTGGTGTTATTTCCTTCAAAAAAACATGGGAGACACGGTGTCACAGCTGTAAGCTTCACTGTAAGAAAGATTGTGATTTAGTTTTTCCTGCAGGGAGTTTTTGTTCTTTTTCTGTTTTTGCATCTGAGTTTCTCTCACAGCCAAAAGATTTAGTCGGATCAGAATATGTGAGACTGTATATCTGTGTTATCCCTGTGATGGTTTTGTTTGTGATGCTTCCTTACTTTCTGCTGAGTGCGTGCTGGGATGAGCTGGAGCCTCTCACAACTTTCAGCGGAAATGTTCACAATTGGCACTAAAAATACAGCATGTCTGAATTAAAAATCCAGATTATTCAGAAGTGTCTGTCTGTAGGATCTAATGAATGGCACAAAGCTTTCAGAGAACGCTCTGGTTCACTCCATTGGCCCCATTAGCAGCAGCCATGAGTCAGTGATGTCAGTGCTAACACCGCAGCCTGAGTGCACAAAGCCGGTGGCAGAATAACACATTTCTAGGAAACTGCAGTGAAAACATACAGTGGAACTCATGGGTGACACGGCATGCAGCTTCCTGTCCTGTTCTCCTGCTGAGAACATTATAGATAAATGGATGTAATGGTGAGCTTATGTGGGATGTAGAGCACATGCAATATGTTTGACACTTTCCGTTTCACTTCTCGTGTTTGGTCTCTTTTACCTGCATCAAACAAGTTCAGTAATCAATGACGTTTGATGTCTAAAAAATAAAGTGAATAATACAGACAGTTTAACATTTATATCATTCAATCCAAGCAGGTATGTATTTATATTGGATGGAGGAAACTGGCTGGAATGTTATGAATGACAGATAGAAGGTGAATAAATGAAGAAAAAGTCTTGATTAAATTCTTGTTGAGAATATGATAAAACATTTGAGGATGCAATTTGTATTTGTCCCATTTCATTGATTGTACAGATCAGAGACTTGTTGTAACCCTTAGTCCTTCTTTACAGACCCTCTTTGATTCTTAATATGTTTCTACTGAGTAAATATTGAATGAATGGAGATAACTCAGAATACTGTGTGTGCAAACTGTTGTGGTACAATAAACCTTAATTCAACAATTTAGGTCTTTTGTCAAGGCTAGGTTCAGGAACTGCTATTAAAAATACTCTGAGAAACAAAACTGCAAAATAAAATTGTACAATGTAGATGTTCTTATACTAATGATCCTGGACTTGCACGACAGGTTTCTGTGCAGTAGCTGAATGCTTTCAGGCACCACTGAGAATAATTCAAACATTTCCAGTTTTAAGAGCTAATGGATGTTTTCACTGTGACTGGCTTATTTGGTGACATCTTTAACAGTCTGAGTTCAGGCCAGGAAAGGCTGATTGGGTCCACGGACAGATGGACAATTTTACTACCAAACAATTTCAACAATTTCGCTCTGCTGCTGTTTAAGACCTCATGAAACACAAATCTGGAGGTTGTTTCGTGTTCGTTTCAACGCCCCAAATGAAAATATGAACTGGAATGCATGAGTATGTCTATTGTTGAGGCAACAATGGCAGCCAAATGGTGCATTATGATGAAAACCTCGGTGATCAGATATGCTTTGGTTATGTAGATTTCATCAGAAGCTTTGTTCCCATTCAGATACCGCTTGCATGTTAATCTGTGAAAAAGACAAATAACATCCTTTTTTATCTCATTGTTCATCTTTGGCACTGTTATCATTCCCATATCATTATATAGAAAGGCTGATCTACCTGTTCCTTGTATGAAGGAGGGTAGTTTAATTACAAAGATGAAGAATAAACTGGACAGGTGCATGAAAACACTGCCCTCTGCTGGACGTTTACTGTCATGATATGTTTAACAGGTCATCATAGTGTAAATCCATGAAGCACAATATAAAGTAAGTTAAGACATTGTTTAATGTGTCCTTTCCTATTTGAGACAGATCTAACAACTAAGAATATATAAGCATGAATAAAAACATATTTTCTAAGCCTGAGAGAAACAACCTTGTGCTGTCACTTATATTTCCAGATAGGATTCAGGCCTCAGAAACAGGTGACCTTACCAAGTACTGAAGTAAAACTTTTAATTACGGTGAATCAGTTTTTTTCAGCAGAATCAGCTGTTCAGAATTTGTCTGACTGATCAACATTATGGAGTTGTTAATTGTTGTCTGAGGAGTCCATATAATTCTTGGCTTAAATGATTCAGCAGATCTGTAAATAAGCCCTGTGTAAATTAGTAAATTGTTATTTTGAAAATACTTTTCTTAGCCTGTGGTTGCTGAATGTTAATACTTTTTAAATACTTTTTAAAACTTCTTTTTATACCGTTTATTACTTTTCAACTACTGACTATCCCCTTGCTGCTGGGCTATGTAAATTTCCCCACTGTGGGGCGAATAAAGATATATCTTATCTTATCTTATCTATGAAAAGAGAGCAGATGACGGTTAGCAGATAAAACTTAAACTGATATATTTTCTTACTTTAGGGGGCAAATGGTATTAGATCAGTCAGAAAAGTCACGATAAACCAACTCTGGCCACCCAGGGCCATGCCATCAGCATATTTCAGTATCTTAACAATGTTTTTCTGTTTTTTATTTTATTTGTCTGAATAGAAAACAATCATGATGATACAATAACACGGAGCCCCGAGGGGCCACTTTGCTTGAAATAACCTCATCAGAGAAACACTCCTCATTCCCCTCCTGTCTGTGCTTAAGAGCCTGTTGACCCAGACAACACTCAAGACTCCCATTTACCTCCAGTGGAGACCCATGCTGTCAGAGAAAGATGATTATGTTATTCCACGTTTGCTTTCGAAGTGTATTCGACTCGGGCTGCAACTAACAATTGTTTTCATTGCTGATTAATCTGATGATTATTTTCTCGTTCGAAGGTACCCTGTGGAGCTTTCAACACTAGCAATAACACAAAGCAATGTTTTTATGAGTGGGTCCCTGTGTGGTTTGTTCTGGAGCACATGAGCATGTGGTTGACACAGTGCACTTTCCTGTCAGTGGTTTAACATGATTTCATCGACAGGTGGCGATCATGTGCAAAGAAGTGCGCCTATGAGCCACAAAGGCAGTGAGGAAGAGGACTGTTTACCAGTCAACATGGTTGTTAACAGTGCAGGTTTCAAAACACTCAATAAAAGCTTGGTTTTATGAAGAAGGAAATGCACTCAACATGTTTGTCAGTGTTATGGTTAGAAACACTGGATGTCAACAAAGCCTATAATTTGTTTTAGTTTTAGTTTTACAAGAAAACTCCAAAGGGCACTTCAAATCCATAAATAACTTCACATGTCTTTTGTCTGAAACTTAAAGATGTTTAATTAACAATGATGGAGACATTTTAGAAGTGGAACAAGAAAATGTTTGGCATTTCTACTTTAAAAAGTCTTTATCGATTTGGTGATTTTGAAAATAGTTGCTAATTTATTTTTATATTGACTAACTGCTAACTGACTAATAACTGACTAATAGCTCGACATTTTAAAAAGCTTGATTTCAGCATGGAGAGAGAATTGTCATAAAAATGAACATTTCTGTAGCACTTTCTAATAAGGCATAGTTTATACATGGCTTCTTAAGTAATGAATCTATTATTGGGTCATTAAAAAAACACATTAATTCTTTATAAAGAAAAACAATTAATAAGAACAACATTGTCATAGTGACTGTTAAACTAATAAATATCAATCAAATCAATTTTTTATATCACAAATCACAAATTAGCATTAGCCTCATAACCTCCTCTCCACCTATTTCTCACCTTTTAAGTTCTGCAATTATAACTGTTAGTAATTCATTATTAAATTGTTCTTCCACTACAATTGTCCATCAAGTCTGGAAATGTAATGTTAAGAAGTGTTATTCTCACATGCCTTTACATTTTTTTAGCATTATTACAGTATTGTTCCCTACAAAGACATGTGTTTCTGTCCTATTATCTGCCCCGAAGCTGCAGTTTGCTGTTTCTCCACAAGGGCGCAGCAGAGCTCATAACTTGACTTCATTCAAATGAATTCCAGGTATGTCTGTGATTTAAGATGTCAGTTGAAAATGCCAGCCCTATTTCAAGCATTCAAACTCACTCACTGAACTATGATCAACACAATACCTCACATTCCTACAGGGATTTGTATTAAGACATAAATCAGGTCAAAGAGCCATTTAAACAGAGGAGGCAGTTTCCATTGCATCAGGGGAGGGTTGGTCTGTGCCAAAGAGTTCCAGGAAGAAGCACAATACTTAACATCATCTGAGAGAGAGCGGAGAGTGAAGCAGGTGCTTTACTGTCAAATCTCAGATCTGCTTCTTCACTTCCTTGTGTGGGTTATGTGGGAAAAACAGGGCAGAGTGTCACCTATGTTACACCCTTTCCTGTATCGTCCGCCCCGATAGTCAAAAACAACCCACATAGTTTTCATATGAGAGTTTGAATTCAGTGATTGATTGTGATATATATGACTGTAAAAAAACCTTTTTAAAAAATCTGCCTTAAGATACCTTCTGACATCAGATACATCCTCTCAAATACCAGCAAATACTCTTTTCTGTAATTTCTGCTTTATCAAATGAGGTCATGGGCGATCAAGGAAATATCCGATGACGCTCCACTGTGTATGTGTGTGACACCCATCCAAGAGGAAGTTTGTGAAGTGTGTTATTTAAAGGTTTGTGTGGTTAGGAAACTTTAATGATCCCATAATCACCAGGAAGGATAAAGTTTACACTTGTGGCCAAGGGACAGGATGAGATCACACACAATATACCTGAGTGCATTTCCTAACACCTAACCTCATTTTACCACTTACCACAACATCTGGTGAGTGGTAAAATGTAGTAAAACAACTAACCATAGCCTCCACCTAATATAACAGTTTGAAATTGTTTCAAATTTTGGAAAATAGGCTTATTCACTTTTATGCAGAGGGTCAGATGAGGACATTGATACAACTCTCATATTTGTATGGTAAATATGAGGCTTTTGTAGTAATGCAATTAAACAACAAACATGTCGTTTTGTTCACTCCATATCTTTAGATAAGGACTGTGTTTTTGTTTAAAAGATGCAATATCTTTTTTTAATGTTTAAAATGTTAGCAGCCTCAAACAAACTACATTTCCCAGAAGCCTCCACACGGTCGCAGGTTAAACATCACAGCTCAACGAAAGAGGCGAGTTCATGGGTGAGTCCAGTATCTGGAGTTGTAAAAACTAGTTGTGGTTTTCATGGAGTCATGTGTCAAACTCTTTGATTTAAATGTACTTATAGATGGGTTTTGTTGTATTTGGGCCAGCTGTCTCCCCTTGTTAGCAGTTGCTATGCTAGCTAAACTAAGCTAATCTGCGGGCTACATATTAAACAAACATGAAGATCGTTTCATCTTAAGAGAGCAAATAAGCACGTTTAATTATTAATATTACACAAACTTTATTGACTTAGCAGTGTTGAGACCAACTTCAACTACTTTTGCCGGTAACTAGAAAAGTAATTAATTACTTTTTCAAATTCAATAACGCTATTACAATTACTGAAATTTACTCGTTACTTGAGTCTTATGAGGGAATCAAACAACTGGAATTTTCCGGTTTATGATCGAACCTCACTCGACCACACGGTGGCGCAACACAGTTCAGGAAATTGTGACTATGCTTTTCATCATAGTTATTGTAATGTTTCTAATATAAACTGAAGACACAAGGGTTCATCAATTATAATTATTTATTAATTAGTGTAGCGAAGCTCGGCTAATATGCGAAGCTAGCATCGTGTGCGTCTTCTACTAAATCTGTTTGCATGCCCAGGACAATATAAATGTAGCTTACAGGTAGGAATGCTACTCGTTGCTGCCCCCTGGTGGTCGGGAGTATTAATACCGCTTATTACTACTACAGTGATAATGAGTACAATGATAGATAAAATTTGCAAGTTGACTTGTTGTCTGTGCCACAGCAACACTAAAACAATATAGCTATGTGTGCATTAATGGCAGAACTGAAGCAGACATTTAAAAGCAATGCCACTGTTACTTTCCCCTGTAACTAATTACTTTCATATAAGATAAGATATTCCTTTACTCGTCCCACAATGGGGAAATTTCCATGTGTAGTAATTGGTAACTCAATTAAGTTTTGACAGGAGCTGTAACTAATTACAAATTTTCAGTAACTTGCACAACACTTCCTCACACACCTTCTCACCATTACCTCCCTTCTCAAACACACCCTTTCCCACACACACACACTTTTCTCCAGATATTCACTTCTTGACCTACTACTAGCCTACTTTTTGGGGCCCTGTTGTCATCCCCGGAGTAGCCCGGCTCTGATGTGTTGGGTAATCGTTGGTTTGGCAGCTTCCCAGCAGCTGAGACACTCCAGCTACCCTGTTGATACCTAATCTGACTCTTGTGCTCACACATACACACAAATGTAGACATGCAGGCAGGAACACGCACACAGCGCTTACGCAAGCCCCGGCCAGCCATGCCTGGGGTAGTCATAACACACAGACGGTGGAGACATGCCAAGCTCTTATAGGTCAAACAATGATTCATAAGCAAAAGTGGATTAGATGAAAAAGAATATATGTATTTGAGTTTAAATAGTGCTGGTGTTCATTGTTTGATGAGTTGACCTTGTGTCCCACCGGTTCCCGCTGAAGCTGAGGGAAAAAAAATGAGAGTGGTGTATATGCTCCCCCTTGCGTATTCCAGGAAAAGACACTGACCCACTATTGACATTTGTGCGTTTGAGGAGTTAAATGTTACATTACGCAAAGGTCAGAGAAGAGTAAACGGTTAGAGGCAGAGATGGAGAGAGAGGGAGAGTTTTTTTTTCCTTGCAAGGATGAAAATGAAAGCCCTGAGGAAAATGAGAAAATGTATTGTTTTGTTTCTCACAGTGATGAAGAGCTGTGCAGAGAGAATTCTTGCAGGAAAACCTTTGAGGCATGCAGTCGAGCTCTGTAATGTGCAGGTGTTTGCATGGGTGTGTGTGTGTGTGAGAGAGAAAGACAAGCAGCAGTAATGAACAAAACAAGCCATGTGAATATGAAAAAATGTGATCTTTATTCAACATCTCCACACATATTTCAAATATACATATTTACATCTTTTGTACAATGAATATATCTCTTGTGTGTAACCTGTCTGGACTAACAATAGCCTCTAGGTTGTGTCACAAATACATAATTCACAGTGCAATATGAAGTTTGTGCACCCGTGTCAGTTTACTCTACATGTCACATGAATGTGTGACTCTACATGTATGAACCAGAAACGAAACCATAAAATCTCTTAAATTACTTTTCTGTGAGACACAATTCAGATTGTCACGAGTCTGCTCCCATCTGGTATCTCAAACAGATGAGAGAAAATAATTAAAGAACTGCAACAGACGTTTTTATTAGCCTACCACGTGACCCAAAATTTTAATGCTCAGCGCTTCTCAGATGTGCCAGATTTAGTACCATTGTCAAAAGAATTGTGCCAGCATGAGATAGCTGGCTGCAGACCCACAGTAGCCTGTAAGGCTAAATGTCACCGAAGCACTGCATCCGCCTGTCACAGTCCAAAATAAAACATGGTACATCATGTCACTAACTATGATGACTAGTCTCCGTGGATCCACAGCTTTCAATGGCAAATAAAAAGGGAAAAAAAGTACCATTAAAGAGGTGAAAAAGTCAGAACAGATTCTTCCAGCCAAGGTCAGGACCATTCTCCACAGACACGCTCGAGTGTTGAGTCATCATCAGACAACCAACATCAAATAGCGCCTGACTGCGACTGATTCAGAGCCATTCAGTTTATGAAACACAGTGATACGGGCACAACACAGCACAGCTCAGCTTTGTTAAAGCAACACAGTTTGACATAATGTTCCGGCAGAAATGAACAAAACAGGTTCAACTGCTCAAATGAGAAAGTCTTCATTTTTCTGTAACGTGTTTCTTTCTGATTTGATGGTTCCTGAACTGGATATTTGAAACATTTTTTAAAGAAATACATTGCTGGATTGAGAGACAATTCATGTTGTGTCAGTTGGAAGTACCATTTAAATTCTCTGTGTATTTTTCCTTTTTCCACTGAAACCCTACTCCTTGCCTCCAGGCGTGAGAATTATCCAACCATCTCTGTTGCTGCAAAGGCATGTGACCGTCCTGAAAACCAGAGTTCCTTCTATTTTATTTTAAGCCAGAAGCATTAGTGTTAAGTTCAGCTGTGGCTAATTGCACACACAGCATTTCAGAAGAGCCGAACAGATTGATCACAGTCAAATTTGCAAGGTCAGACCCTGTTAATAGACACTTCCTGTCCGGATGCGAGCTTTATCTGATATATTCAGCTTTGAGCGTGTTTTTAAAAAAGGTAAATGTCTAAGTTTCAACGATTAAAAATGAGAAAATTACTGACATGTACCTTTCTCTATTAGCCATATACAAAGACATGTGTTAGCCCGGTGCCACTGCTTATTGTTGAGTGTGTGTGCGACAGAGTCTTACATCAGCAACACCCTGCGTTTCTCAACCTTCTGCGCATGGTGTGAGATTTGTAAATGCTCTCCATTCGCTGAGACGTTGCCAGATTGGCAGCGAAACACCTTCGTAGCGTCCCCGCTGAGGGTGACACATCAGTCTTCTGCTAACCATCTTTCTCACTCTATGACACCGCCTGCTGCGAGACGTCAAGCTTGTACTAGGCCTTCCTCGAGCTGGTCGGTGAGTCAGCCGGTGAAGCCTCCAGCCTGGTCAGAGAGTGAGAGGAACAACATCCCGCTCTCCTCGCCTCGTTCAGGATTCATATGATGCCTTTTGAAGTCTTGTGAGTCCAGGCTGAAAGCAAGCATCTGTGTCTGCTGTTTGTCATGGGTTAATTTTCTGTGATATACTCATAGTAGCCTGCAGAGATTATTTTGTTAACATGATCTGGCAAAGTCTGAGTCCTTGTTATTTCTTTTTAGCACCAAATTATTTCAAAAAATGCACATATAGAAACACAATGAATGATCATTGTGAACAATGCCCTTAGCAAGTAACACGTATACGACAACAAAATACAGTACAGTAGGTGTTTGTAGAAAGCTTGAGGGTGTATGTACACTCAACAGTACACAAATGGGTTTTCTAAAAAGTGCCAATGTAAAAAAAAAAAAAAAAAAAAAAAAAAAAAAAATCAAAATAACGAGTCCCTCATAGCAATTTTTGTTTTGGTCCCTCAGCCAGACTGAGCTGACTCGAGTCCGTCAGCAGAACAGATCATCATCCTCTCGCACGTCGAATGATGGCACCATCTGTTCTGCCGAGCTCACTTCCTGTTCACCCAGCGCCACTTCCTGTGATGATGGCGGCTGGTGGAACCACGGGTGAGCAAACAGCTCAGTCGCGGTGAGTCTCTCCCAGGGTTCTTTCCTCAGCAGGCTCTGGAGCAGACACTTGGCTTTGGGCGACAGGCCCTCTGGCAAACAGCACTGACCTCTGCGGATTTTGGAAAACAGCGTGGCCGGGTCTGGGTCGTGGAACGGGTAGCGGCCGACCAGCATGGTGTACAGCATGACCCCCAGGCTCCACATGTCGGCCATCTTGCCAGAGTAAGGCGCGGAGCTGCTGAGGATCTCTGGGCTGACGTAGGCGGGGCAGCCGTGGGTGTCTGACATGGAGTCATCGTTGGGGTCTTCTAGGACACGACAGTCCTCGAGGCTTTCTAGTCTCACCTGTGTCCTGTGAAGAAAAAGTCAGAATAAGGTCAGGACATTTCAAAAGACCTTTAAGAGCAAAGACAACACTGAAAAATGGTTTGTCTTGTGGATGGGAGATTCCTTTCTGTGAGATGCATGTCTACTTACAGCAGATTGCTGAGAAATATGTGATGGCCTTGATATCATTTGTTATCTTATACAGGAAGCAACTTTACACATTGTATTGAAACCTAAGAACTTAGTGTTCACCCCCCCTCATCCAAATCTGCAAGGCACAAGTAGAATATTCTGAAGAATGTCAAGATGTTGTCGGAAATTACGTTCTCAGAGTTCCCATGTACAAAAATATTTAAAGAACAAGTCACTCCTTAATCACAACTGAGTGTTTGTGTGCGTGTGTATGCGAGTCTATTTCTGACAGAGGCTTTGTTTAACATTTCAGAGATCTGTTGAATGTAAGTCACTGATTGCATCATGGAAAAACAAGCATCCTTCCTTTAGCCTTACAGTAAGCCGCACAGCAGACAGACAGATGGACGCACGCACACACACATTAGACACCAGTGAACTCAGTCTGACCCAAGTGCACAACAGCGAGGCCCGTTTGAGAAGCAGAGCTGCCTAAGCACATTTCCAATGACTTCCTGGCACACACATGGTCACATAAACACACATATAAATATACAACTCCAGCACCCTCCTCCTCTCCCACTCACACACACACGGCTATATTTAGCCATGTTAATGACAGGACATGCATTCAGTCCAGCACCAGAGCAACTCAGATTGTGAGAGTGTATTTGTAGACATTTACCATTGAAATGCTCTCACAGAGTGATTGTGGAAAAGCAGATGATGGGAAACATTTGCATTGTCTATTGGCAGAAAATCACTAAATAATTTCAAGAGTGATTAATTTTCCACAGCAACAGACGTGCTATGTTTTCATTCAAAAATAAATTTGTGCCTCTCGAGTTTTGCTCCCAAGGCTAACGCAGTGATTGAGGTTTTATCAAGTAAAACGCACTTAAGGAGCGTGTTGCTTTAGCTCACATTCAGAGGGTCGACTCTGTGAGACACTTCAGTTGTCAGAGTGGCTGGAGAGAGAAATAGGATGAAAAGAGAGACAGCCAGAAGGACCAAGATAGAAAGCAACAGATATTTAAACACCAAGATAGTGGAGGAGATAAGTCAGAAGAGGAGAACGGAGAGATGGAGACAGAAAAGGAAACAGAACAGAAAGAGTTAGAGGGGTGGAGAGAGTGACTCATCCTTCTGTTGAGAGTACATATCTTCTCTCCTCCTCTCTCTCTCTCTCTCTCTCTCTCTCTCTCTCTCTCTCTCTCTCGTTCTGGAGCCGAGGCTATCTGCACCTGGGTCCCACACTCGCGGCGCCAGCCATCCCATAATTACCCTCAAATGGCTGTTGCCACATCAGTGACGCACGGGAAGGTTGGCCCAGCAGTGAAGCTCTGCATGCTTCACAGTGCTAGTCACCTTCCCTAAACTGGCTTTTCCAACTGCACTGTGTGTGTGTGTGTGTGTGTGTGTGTGTGTGTGAATGGAGACTGCATTTGTCAAATTGTTGTGACTTTCTCTGTCTCTGGCTCGACTGCAGCATTGTTGGCTGGGATATTGCATCACAGTGGGATTGTTGAGGTTTGAAAGATGCCTGATTGTGAATTTGGAGGAATGTATGACAGAATAAATGAGGCCATGCAGAATCACAACATTTTCAACGAGGCTTTATGTTGAAAAGTCTGCTCCGATTGGACAGAGACAGCGATCTCAGGGTGCACAAAACATGAGATTTTCTGGAAATATAAAGCCAAATTACCTCACACCATCTAATGCTATCGGCTAAATCTGCAGCTTTGCTTTTACAATCACATCACATCACATCACAGTAAGATAGTGTGTCGCCAGGCACAAGTGTAAAGAGAAGTCAGTGTTAAAAAAGAGCATGTCATCCCACAACTCCAGGGTCAAGTGGGTCTTGTGGGTCAGTCTACCAGCATTAATGTTGCAATGTTGTCACCCAGCTAACAAAACACTGAACTACAGACAAAAGGCGTTTGAGCTTGCAAGGGACCGAGGCTTTACAGCTCTGAATGTATAATCAGCATGCATACAATCATGCATGTATGGACACACTCACACACAAAGAAAGAAAATGAGCTATGCTGCCCCCCTCCTCCCCCTCCTCCCCTCTGCACATATACACTGTGACTCATCGCTCTGCAGCCGTATAGCTATCAGAGGGACACAACCAACTTCAACTTCTCTCACTGGCTGTCTGCTCTCATTCATCCAGCCTGACCCTGCAAACCCAGAGGTCATGGCTGGAGAATGTTACTGTTGAAACCTCTCCATGAAAAAGGGCCTTTGGAAAGCTGAAGAAGGAGGGGGGGGGGGTTGTGTGGCATCAGCGGGCGCTTACAGGAAAGAGAGTGACGCAAGGGCAAAGAGGCGACAAATAGTTTTGTAAGCAGGGGTTTTGTGTGTCTTTCTGAGCGGAATGCAGCACTCAGAGATGCAGACATTAAGCCATGTATGTGTGTGTGTGGGAGTGTGTGTGGGAGCCAGTTCAAAGCAAAGCGCTTTGAACTACTCCCTCGTGGATGAAAGTGTATTTGAATGAATCCTTGTTGGAAGCATCAGTTATTCTGCAACATAGCTATGATGTAATTTATTAATAAATAATGAGTAATAAATATATTCTAAGATATAGACCGCAGAAGGGGGATGATTGTCTCATTCACCAGCCTCGTCTAGCAGCTCTGCCAAACTACCACCCACTACATTCTCTCACACACACACACACACAAAACAAACACACAACACGCATACAAAGAGACACATCGAGAGAGTGAGAAAGGGAGACAGACAGAGAGGGCGAAAATCTGGGAAGCAGTGCAGTCTGCCTCCACAAGTACAGAACCTCCTACTCTATCTGTGCCCACATCTATCTGCACACATGGCCTGTGTGTATCAGCTGCTGCCATGTTTGCTCTGAGCCTTCGCTGGCACGTCCCACCACACTGCATGCATCGGAGTCTGAGAGCATCCAAATAAAGTTAACTGATACTATCAGAGCTGGGTGAATTCGAGAACTGGCCTAAAGGAGCGTGATGCTCAACAGGTGCAAACAATTGTGAGGAAGTTTCCAGGTGTCATGCGAGCACCAAGATTTTCAAGTCTTGTTTCCTTGAAAGTGCTGCGAGGGATGCACTTCTCACCTTTTCTCATCGGCGAAGACGAACTTGCGCAGCTTGAGATCGCCCAGCACGATGCCAGCCTGGTGGCAGTGTGCCACAGCCAGGGCCACCTGACGGAAGAGCCTGCAGGCGTGCTCCTCGTCCAGCCTGCGACAGCTCTTCACCAAGGTGTGCATGTCCCCAAAGTCCTTGTCCAGGAACACGTAGGCCTTGCATTCGCCCAGGATGATGTCCCTGATGCCTGCCACGTTCTTATGGGGTGGCAGGATGCCATAGGGTCTGATCTTCTCCTGGTATACCCTCATATCAAAGACCTGGGAGAGAGGAGAGCAGAAGAGGAGGAGGAGGGATGCAGGATGGATATCAGGGAGGAAGAGAGAGAGAGAGGGAGGAGGCAATGGGTCACTGTGTTCTTAATGATCATCTGAGGAAACAACCATGCAAATTTGGCAGCGAGTTAAAAAAAGGCGTAGGATCTGCTTTGATTCCAGCTCAATAGGCTGCTTTTGCATGAGCGTGGCGAATGAATCACCAAAGCATGAAGCGATTAACTTTATTAATCAACAAAGCCAAACGCCCGCAGGTCTATCGTGCAAAACAAACACATGCATATGGAAGAGCAGATCTTTATCACGACGGCGTCTCTTTGTCTCACATGTTTGCATTTCGTGGCGTATTGCAGTGACGCGTATGCAAATGAGCCCAGTTGTGGAGCCATATCTGCTGGACCTGAATCACTGAGACTGTTTCCACAACACAGCTCAGACTGTGGGTTTGCATAGTCTGCCGTGCACATTCAAAAACAGATTCACAATAATGGTCATAGATGACTGCATGATTCAAAGATTTCAAAAATCATGGAGCAACGCTGGCATTGCGCAAAGTTGTGCCAAATTGCGCGTGAGAATGACACCGGGTGAAAAAGTCCTCTAAATGCCGATGACATGTCAGACGGCTTGTTGAGCAACACGCATTCATTCAGAGAAATTGCACAATGACGGGATTGCGCATACCTTGCACAGCAGCTCATCGCCGGTGTCGGTGTTCATGGCGCTGTGCAAGCCCTCTCTGTCGGCCAGAGGCAGCAGCAGGAACGCTCCTATCCTGGATGGGCCCTGGTGTGTCGCCGGGCTGGACACGGGGCTGGAGGGGGATCCAGGAGAGGCGCCCAGGAGCCCCGGCGTGTTGTCCCCCGCCTCGGCGCTCAGCCTGGCGCATTTGGCCGGCGGCTGGTCGTCCGAGTCCAGCCGCTTGTGCGCGACTCTCCCGGCACGGATGCAGGGCGCAGGGCTGCTCCACTGCAAGTTCATCCCTGACACACCGGATCAAAAAGCGACAGGAAAAAACAAACAAAACAAAACTCAACTCGATGTCTCCTTTTTTTAAAATAAACCACAAACTGAGCTCTCCATTTCTCTCTCTCTCTGTGTGTGAGCTGATTTAAAGGAAACTTCAGCCACGTTTTTGGTGATAATCCAAGCTGCGGTCCTTTTTGGAGAGAGTGAGTAGTTTGAGTGAGAAAATCCCGATCCCTCAAGAGTCCAGACTGGGAGAGAGACAGAAAGAAAGGGAGAGAGAGAGAGAGAGAGAGAGAGAGAGAGACCGCCTCACTCTCACACACACAGAGGCAGAGTGAGTGTGTGCGCTCCGGTGATGTGGAGATCAGAGCGCACACACTCCGCCCGACCAGTCCAGCCTCCTGGTGACACAACCATTGAGCAATCCTGTAACGGCACCGACTCCAGCTCAGCTCTCATGAAACCACTCTATCACCTTTCACTGAAGACACCCACAGCATATGGTGCAAACATTAACAGTATTTTTCTCCCCCCCCCTCCTCTTTGTCTTGAATTCCTCCTCTGAGATTTTACTGACACCAGAAATCAGCTGCTGCCTCATCAAGCATGCACATGTTTTAGACAATAATTAACAATCTTTAAAGCTCTGACTCAGTCCCTCAGTGTTGGAGCTCTTGTTACCAGCCATCTCTGCAACACACCTTCCAGTGCAGCACCTGAAGTGTTTGCTCTCCAAACCTTGTGCCTCCAGTGTGAACCGGCCGGCACAAAGCTCCAGTGTGCGAGCCTTAACTCTTAGCTTTAACATCACCATGATTATTTTCCCATGCGGAGCCTGTTTGTTATGTGGATATGACTCACCCCCATAAAGCCTTAGTGGTGCTGGGCTATAAGCATTCACATAAAATACGCCAGCGCGGCTCCGTAAACAACCATCACAGCAGCTGGACTCTGAGAGACAGACACTGATCCCAGGCTCCAACTGCTTGTATACCAATTACCACGAGCCGATACTGTGCAATCTGTGTGAAAATTATGCAATTTTCCTTAAAAAATATAATCAGTGAACTATGGACTGCTAGCCTACTTAAGACAACCAGAAATTGAAGGGTGAAGTACAGTATGAAGTCAGTTTGAAAAACATTCTTGTGATGATGAGCGTTGAGATGAGGTGACAGTGTGAGGTAATTGTAAACGTTCATGTCTGTGTGTGTTTGTTGCAGCGCACACACATACACGTGCGACTGTGTGTGTTGCGCAAGAGTTCTTTTTTTTTTTCCTACTGCTTTTTGTCAAACAAGCATGGTGGCTGCAGTTGAGGCGTACCGAGCCTTCACTAAAACACAGAACACCAGCTGGCCCGTGTGTGTGTGTGTGTGTGTGTGTGTACACAGTGTCACCCCTCTTTTGCACAATCACTCCTGCCAAACAGAAGCATGCCATTCCAAACCGTTTCTCTTCACGTTTGTAACGCAGTCCCTTCCACAAGAGGTCACACGCTCAACCAGGTCACAGCAGCTCGGCTCAGCTTGACGCAGAAAGGTCATGTGAACCTGTCTGTGCAGCCCGTCCAAACATGGATGAGCTGCAGATTCCATAGGAATGATGGCCTGTTATTTTTAGGCCTCGCATTCTTCCTTTGTGCAGTGGTCGTCCTATGAATAAGGTGACTCACCAACTGATTGATGCGTGTGCGTCCCTGTGAGCAAGTGTGTTTGTCATGCTGTCGAGCAGGCACAGGAACAGGTTTCCTCTCGGTCTCTCTTTTTAAGTTCAAACGGCAGGATGAACTGTCAGTGTGGGAATGGGTGGCAGAGCTACAGAACGCCAAAAGGTTCATTGTTATCTGACAATAGTCCAGACCTGGTGTGTCAGTACATCAAAGTGATGATGCATGCTTGTCGCTTGTTTGTGTGTGACACATTGTTTGGATAGACACCGGAAAAACTGACTTATTTGTGTTGGGTGTGATACCCACAACATGCATACGTGTGTGTGTGTGTGTGTGATATGACAATTTGTTCCAATATGATTAAGTTGGAATCATTACAAGGTCACATCAGACTACATATGTAGGCTGTATGTTGCTTTCATGCAGGTTTAGTTTATGTTGCTGGGCCACAGGCTGTAGCATTATAGAGCTGGTCAATCAGTGTGTAGCTCATGGCGTATGTGGGTGTGTGTTCGTTTGTGTGTATACAGTGCCTGTGTAGGAGTGTGGCTGCATCCCCCATGCCAGTGAGCTCGAAGAGAAAACAGTATTCAGGGCATGCTCTCCCTTGTTATAATTAGCTGAGTCACTCACCACCAGCAGTGGTAAAGAGAGGCTGGGAATTGATCTGCTCTGAGAATAGTTCAATCTGATCTGGCTGACAGCCAGCCATCGCTGTTAATTATTCTTCATTTGAGTTGCTCTGAAATGAGCTGTAGACTTGAGACTAGAACTCGAGTCAGACGTACAGACTTGCAACTTGACTGCCTGCCTAAAGACTTGACTTGAGAGTAAAATCTTCATCAGTTTTGAAATAGTAAAACCCCAGTGAAATAACCTTTAAACGATCCCTCCCACAGGCTTAGATTAGCCTCGTGTTTCGCTCACAAATCTGTCTTTCTGGAGAGGATATTGGATAATGGTGATAGATGGAGGCCTTATGATGAGATGAACCAAACAAATAATAAAAAAAACGGTACCTTTTCCCCCCAAAATATAGCGTCAGCTCTTCCAGTTGACACCAGGAGAAAGCAGTTGTTTTTCATGTGTTGTTTTTCCTGCTTTTTGTCACTGTGGTGCTGATTTGAATAAGCGGCAGTAATGAAACTTTGACAGTATAATTTATAATCCAGACAGGACTAGTACAGCTGTTAAATTCACTTTGTGTGATTAATAGACCTTTTTCACAGCATTTTGTCACAGAGGGAAAAACACAGGTTTTGCTTATAGGAGTCTGATTAATGTCGTTGGTGGCTGACCTGTGAATAGTTCAAAGGATCTATTAGACGTTACTTTACTTCTACCACTCAGTACAATAAAACACTTTTACAATAGCCAACAATCTTCATTTTCTTTGTATTGAATTACAGGTCACTTATATTTGCCAGAGGTTAGCTGATGTTTGCTAGCCAGCCACAGTAACGTCAACCAATGTTTGCAGCTGCTTGAATTTGAGTCAATGAGAAGCTGGCAATGCAATGCAATGCTTTTCACCCACTGGGAGAAATCGTAGAGGCAACAAAAGACTGTGAAAGTTGTGGACTGATCCAAAATCACCTGTTTGGATCATTCCTCAGGTAAACAGGTTCATTGGTAACAGGTGATAGTATCATGATTGGGTATGAAAGGGGCATCCTGGAAAGGCACAGTTGTTCACAAGCAAGGATGGGGCGAGGTTCACCACTTTGTAAAAAACTGCGTCAGCAAATGGTCCAACAGTTTAAGAACAATGTGTCTCAATGTACAATTGCAAGGAATTTAGAAATTTCACCATCTACAATCCATAATATCATTATAAGATTCAGAGAATCCAGAGAAATCTCTGCACATTAGGGCAAGGCTGAAGACCAACATTTAATGCTCATGACCTTTGATCCCTCCGGCAGTTAAAAACAGACTATATAAAGGATTTAACTACATGAACACTTTGGAAAGCCATTGTCAGTAAACACAGTTTGTCGCCGCATCTACAAATGCAAGTTAATACTCTACCATGTGAAGTGACGACATCATCCGGAAACGCCACCGTCTTTGTAGTAAAAGCGTGCAGGTTCTGGACTGGCCTGCCTGCAGACCATGCCCCTGTCCGTGTTACAGGAATCAAATTCTGAATGACTGAACTGAATATTTATAAAAACAGTATCAGTGTAAACATGTAATATCTTGTCTTTGTACTGTATTCAGTTTAATATAGGTCAAAAAGGATTTGTAAATCATTGCATTCTGATTTTATTTATATTTTACCGAGCATCCCAACGTCTTTGGAAACAGGGTTGTAATTGCAGCTGAACTTTGCTGCCAATTTTGAGCATCTCAAAAATCACATGAGGATAAATGGAAGTAAGGATATATACTGTATGTCCATCATCTTCCTTTGTTGGTATTAGACTGACTGCTGCCACTTTTCCTTTTATGAATTTTGCTAAGTAGAACTTGTTTTCTGCAAATGTCTGGTTGTCTGCCATTACCATTGTGCCTTTGGACTGCTGACAATTTGCTATGAATGTAGAAGTAGCGTGTGGGAGATAGAAGTGGGCCACTGGATATTCAGCTATATGTTAGCAATGAAATGATTGAATTTCATCTCTGCCAGCGTGTAAATTCTGCTTTTAGAATAAAAAGAGAAGGTTTTATGAGACTGCGATACTCCTCTGGTCTTCTGTACATCTTGACATAAGCTTTTAGATATTGTGAACTCTTGCGAACTCGAGTGTCTCATCCAAAATTAGTCATCAGCCCACTATAACCAACTCTACTGAATATGCTCTATATTTTTACAACCCTGGCTGACTTCAAGGACAATCAATCAAACCAGGAGCTGAGATGGGGGATTGTTTCATGTGGATGGACTCCAGACTGTAGTCTGGCCAAAATGTCTGCCTTCCTTTGCTAGTTATCCCAATCTGCCCATCACTGTTTCTTTGATCTGTTAGGTTGACTCAGGCTTGGTTAGATTAGAGAGACTGGATTCTTGGCAACACAAATGGTTTGTGCAATTCCAAACCCAGTTTAATACATACTTTTAATTTTCACAATATGCCGTCCTCAGATTTAAGAGCACATGACCGCTAATTGTTTTTACATGGGAACACACGCTTACATACGGTTCCCCATTGATTGAAAACATTTGTTCTCACATAGGGGAGTTGTTTGCACATACTCAGCACAAACACTTCCCTAAAGGTCTTCTGAGAATTAATAAAGCTTTAGCTGAAAATAAAAATGTTCATGTGCAGTTGACATTGTGTGAAGTGGAGCTTGTATCCATTTCATAGGACCGACTATAATTTTCATTTTAACCCAAGAAAGAAAGTACCATTTAAAGCTGAAAGCCAAAAATCAATTTCTCATCAGAGGAATAACCAATATTCTTCTGTTGACAAGTGTTAACCACAAATGTTGGGCCTTATTGACAATGTCAGTGCTGCCATGCTTCATATTTTCAGACCTTAATTGTACAATTACATACAAAGAGCATAATTACTATAGACATTGGGTGACTACAGGAAAAACCACCATTATATTACATTAATTTTGCAGATGTAGCAGTTTTGTTAGAGAAGTGGTGCAGATGTTTGAGGAAAGTTTTTGGCTCAGTTGATGCAACTTATTGGTATCAATATTGGTGATTCTGGCCTTGGTAGTACTTGGTAATGAACTTTGCCCACCCCTGACATAAAGTGTCTCAGTAAGATGTTGGTCCTGACCATTCTTCCAAAGGATGTCACCTCAAATAGTGTTTTCATTATTGTGGGGAAGAGTGCTGTCTAATACATTGGTTTACAAAACCAACTTGTTAAACTTTGGTTGAGATCTGGTGATTGTGAAGGTCACAGCAAAAGATCCACTTAATTTATATACTCATTAAGCTATACAGTGCCCATCTGCATTTGTTATGTTTTTAACTTATTAAACAGATTTTTTCTTCAGCTTCATGTCCTGAAAACGTAATTGTAATGGCACAATCAGTTATGCAACCCAGCCTCTATTAATACCACAATCACTTGATTTAACCGAAATGGCCAGTTTGATTGCTTAATTGATTTAATTTCAGTACTAGTAACTTAGTTACAATCATTACCAATAACATATAGGCAACACAAACAATGAGACCAGACAAACTCTGCACATTCAAAAATGCTCTGTCTTAAGTTCCCATACAAATGACTGAGAAACCATCTTCACTTTAATGATGTTCTCTTATGGGATGTACTTGTAAGAATAATGTTCCATTGTACTGCAGAAGAATAAGGAAATGCAATTTTCCCCATTAAACCCAAAGTAAGCAACTAAGCAATAACACCATTTCACTGGAAAGGTCATCCATATACCAGGCATCCTCGTCAAACCCTCATTGCAAGAATTTCACTTGAAAAGATCGTCTCACTTCCCTCCATGTCCCAAGAAACATCATTTCATAACTTCGCCTTTATCCGTCACACATCAACACATGATTTCACTGAAATAGTTGGCCTTACACTCAGAGCTCCACTCCAGGATGACTCAAGGGGTTTCCTGTTGCTAATGGGAAGTGGATGGCAATTGTGTGTGTGTGTGTGTGTGTGCGCGCTGTGGCCACAACACACACACACGTCACTATCACACTGACACTAGATCACAAGTGAGGTTACACAAGCTGTCTCCTCTCAGCCAGGACGAGCCCATGATGTCACCCGCAGTGGAATGAGAAAACACCGATTGAGAAAAAGAAACAAGAAGTGATTGTCTTTTATTACTCATCTGGCAATAAAAGGAGATTTCATTATCTTTGGTGACCTTTTTTAGAGAGTGGGAAAGTCGCGAGGTAGAGGAGAAAGAATTTGGTTCAAAGTGCAAATAATGAGTCCAGTTTGATGGATGAAGCTGTGAAAAATTGTGAATAATCCAATGCTGATGTGTAGAAAATTAAAATAGGGTAAAATGTTCACCATGTTCACCATGTTATTAATTTGCCTGATTGAAATGTCACTAGTTTTGCAAGTATTTGGTCATTTACTGAAATACTGGCCAAAATTTCAGTTTTCAACTGATGACACTATAGATGTAAAGGAATCAAGCTCAAATTTAGTTCAAAATTACAATGAGTGGAACAGATCTGCATGAAATTAAATGGCAAGAGTGTTCAAACTTGAAACCAAACATTTCAACTTCATGGCGGCGCTAGAGAGGAAAAGTCAAGGCATCACTGTCTATGAATATCAAAATGTCTGAACCAAGTAGTGGACCCACATGACTGACATTTCTCTATAGAGCCACGTGGCGAGCATGGCTAAAAACGCACAATGTTTTTTTTCCTTGCTTGTTTTTTCAGTTGTCTGTCTTCTTAATGTTCTCTCTGACACAGTTTCCCCTGGTGTCACTTGCTTTGATTTATGTGAACCGCGCCGTTAAAAGTATTCTTTTACAAACAGCGCCTTAGAGGATGGCACATGAAAGTGTCATCCAACATTAATCTCCCCTGCGCTGCTCGATGAAAGATAAGCCACGACTCCT
Organism: Holacanthus passer; assembly: GCA_025331565.1. Lineage (NCBI taxonomy): Eukaryota > Metazoa > Chordata > Actinopteri > Pomacanthidae > Holacanthus > Holacanthus passer. The sequence goes on along the minus strand of JAFREQ010000002.1, from coordinate 4,899,518 downwards.
GTTCAAAAGGGGCGACTGCTTTTGACATACCTACACTAAATTAAATTCTGAAGTGAGCGGATCCTCAGTTCCTCTTCATTTCAATAAGCGAGGACACAAAGTACATCCTCCAGCCAAAACATAAGAGGTTGGATCATCCTTAATGACACTTCTAGTGAGAGAAGGAGACAGATCTGCAGAGGAAAAAAACTCTTATTTGTACCAATCCCCTCTACAAGTCCCATAACCCCCAACCTCTTTCCAGAGTGAGTCAACCAGTAGTAAATTTATCAAAGTGTGCGAACACGAGAGGGAGAGAAGAGCTTAGCGTTTGGAAAAAGCAATTAATTGCAGGATAATACCCCATGTAACAGGATTTCAATGACTGTTAGCGCTGCTCCGCTCCAAAAGGAGATTTATTCTCATAATCCCATGATGAAAGGGATGACCAATTATTTCCCATGCATTGGAACACACTGCCTGAACCAGGGCTAGGCCAGTGGGAGGAACAGGAAGCGAAGAGGAAAAGACAAGACTGTTTGTGTGTGCACATACACGCTTGCTATTCAGCCAGCAACAACAACCTGTCACTCTTCACAAATTACCTAACGCAGAGCTTTTAATGATATGATTGCACTACAACTCACGGGAGAAAGATGAAAGCCCAACGTCGCTCCATTAACTGCAGACTCCGTGCCTGCTGAAAATTAGGCCCCGTGTTTCTTGGCGTTTCATCAGTTTTGAAGGATGTTGAAAATGTGGGTTAACATTCATGAAGTTTGTGTTTGAGTTTCGACGGCAGAATGTCATCATAAAGGAGTACACATGATGTTATTGAAAGAGGCACTAAAATCTTTCAAAGGAATTCATTCATAGATGTTTGTCCCTGGTGAATCATGATGGTACAACTTCCTAATTAAGAGGAGATAGTAGATGTGGAAAACTATTTCTCAAAAATGTCTTGAGCTGTTGAAAAGCTTGAAACCGTTGATCCAGAACTTGTTCAAATATTTGAAGACATTTTGCAAGACATCTTTTCCTGTGGTCTGTTTGAACAGCGCATCTCTATTTCTCCCCATATCTGTACAGAGAAGTTCACTTGAATTAGAACATTTTTGAAATAGTTTTCTACTCAGGCTTAGTGGTATCTAACTACGTGTGTACAAAGTTTTGGTTTAATTTCTAAAGGATTTGAGATCTCTGTTGATGAGGCTGTCACGGCCCCGATACAATGGGCATAAAAGGACTTTTGTTCATTGTGGTCAATAGTGACGCGTCTTCCCGAAAAACACTGTCTGGGTCACAGCACAAAATCTGCAGACTTCACAGTGAATAGTTTGCAGTAGTTTTCTAAGACTCTCCAACAAAAAACTTTATATTGATAACATTTACATTTGGAACTCTCTTTCCAATAATGCTGGCTGGATATAAACATGTCCATTTTCACAATGCATGCAGTTTATACTGACTGAAGTTTATTGTTTATCCACCTTTGCTATAACTGTGAGAGTGCTAGTTTAACCACCTTTTTTATCACCACAGACCTGCTCTTGACATCTGAATTGGAGGAGCTACATCTGCATCTGACTTTTCCAGAACTGACAGTCTGACATTCACACCCACTTCACGTCACGATGGGTCAAGTGTGCAGAGGTGAGGAACAATGGCTGATTTCCAGCTTTCATTTTTGCTTCTTCACGCAATCACCTCCGTTCATTTTCCTATGTACAAACAAGTGCAATACTATAAATGCCTTTGAGGAGAGATTGTCCTGAAGTGTGCATTATTATCTGCATTTTTAAACGATTGTCGCTCATCATCTCACCCCCTCGACTTTCGCCTCGCCTTTGAGTGTGGCCATTCAGAACAGCTGTAAACAGTTTTGCCTTCAGATGTGGTTGGACGAGCTAGAGAGGAGTGAAGTGGGAAATCTCTGTGACACATATCTCAAAACTGAAATGAATCTGAAACTATCGGAATAGATTGATACCTGTAGTGCCAAGTACGATAAATGGCATCAGTTTCCACCACTTCCTGTTTTTGCTCTGCAACACTATCAGTAAAACACAAGATAAGGTGGACAAGGTGCATGAGGATTGCAACGATTGGGAATAATGTCAGTCAACCTTGAATCTCAAAGTACAACAATGGGCTCACAGGTGGTTTCTGGACCTGCAGACTTCCCAAACTGGGAAGCTGTCATCATTGTACACCTCCTGTAGACCTTCACTGTGGATCGCAGCCTCCAGGTCAAAAGTCCCCACTGAGATTACAGCCATGCACAATTTTGTGATTCATTGCACCAAATTTAACCCAGTCAGACCTGCAGGAAACAGGTTTTGTCTTCAATGCACATTTCAGCAAGCGCTGAGTCAGTGTGACAGGATCACTATGGGTGCGTGACAGCCGACTGAACAGCCCGTCCTGCAGTGTGTGTTCAGGGACAGACAGCTGCAGTTACTTCACGTACCTCATCCAGTGATATGGCTGCTGTTGATGTGTTCCCTCCACAAGGAGAGAGTGTATGTGTCGATGTGATAGAGCTGGTGCTGAATGAAGGTTTGTATGTGTGTGTTTGTGTGTGTATAGGGTGTGGGCGGAGGTAATTAAGGTGTCAGGAAACATGCATTATTAATCGTAACACGACGTAATAATGGAGAGGCAGCGTGATCTGTCATGCCCGGCCGCTTTAACAGCCCTGGGGTGTGTGTGCCTGTGTGTGTGTGTGCATCTCACTTGTGTTTTTGTGCAAGTTTGTTCCTCTGCCAAAAACCAAGAATCACAATACAGAAATACAATATGTGCCGTGGATATTTTTATTTTTATGCATGTGTCTGTGACTTGCCTTTGTGTCATAGAGAATGAAAACGTGCTTCAATCTGTCTTCCACTCAGAGTGAAAAAACAAATGCACGTATGACCTATTTTATCATGAGTGCTTTCAATAGTATGCGCCTCATTTCTGATGCTATCTTGCGTTTGTTTCATGAGGTCATTTCTGCCATTCAAACTGCAACAAAAGCATGTTATAAGGGACAGGGTGAGTGTAGTCGTGACAGGGCAGTCACACAAATGAGGACAGAAATTTGCTATTCGTGGCTCAGTGGGCTGAAGAGGAGCCATGCTTGTTTGTGCTGCAGTGTTGAGACAGGGCTTAGGTGTTAGGCAAGTTACCAGGCTGTGACTCAATGTTTAGTGTTGATTTTCCCTCAGTGTTTAGTGTTATGTCATTTTCCCTCAGGGTAAATTCTGAAGGGGTTAGGCTGATCCGGTCCTTTTAAATCCAGGTTGAGCGATGGTATAATAAATGGAACAAGAGACTTGTGAGGGCTTAGAGAAAGTTGTTTTCACATTTCGTAGACCAAACCAAAATCCACAGGGGAAAAAGGTGCAAGAATACATTTTTCAATTTGCTTCAAATAAAAGCATAGGTGCTTTGCAGAAACACCATACCAACCATACTAACTTCAAGTAAATGCAAAAGCTCATAATATTTTATGTTTTACAAGCAGACGTGCACATTACTGCAAGATTAAGATTCTGCATGTTGTATTGCAGTGACATTGGCAATCATACAGTATGCAATAAAATAATAATGGTTACTTTGTGTTATTAGTTTTTCTGGGCAGTAACTGTCAAATTTTACAATTAGTATCAGCAAGGTAGCCATTACCTGCAGCAAATACATCATCTGTAATTTTCCTTGTCACAACAGCTTAGCAGACTTGTCTTTCTACATTTAATCTGTGAGAAAAGAGAATCATTGGAAAAGGAACTAGATGCAATTCAGATCTTACTTTTTATGGCAGGTGCTTTATTCAAAACTCTTCTAAATAGCAATGCAATATAATAATGCTGCGATAATAAAACCCCTTTTGGTACAGTCAATTATCTTCACGAAAGTCGTGACTCTGTGTTTTGTTGTCCCCTGATCCTGAGCAGCAGGAAGGGGTCTTGGCACTTAATAAATTCAAGAGCACTGCGAGAAATCTTGAAGTGTTTTTCCACCCTCAGGCGTGTTCCATTTTCTGTGTTCTGTGCTGTTGTGAGCTTCTTTGACATGTTATTATTCTTTACCGCGGCTGGCTGTGCATCTGAGAGAACAACTAAAACCTGCATGGAGGCTTGCCTGGAAAAGATGGGTGAAGTATTCACGATGTGGAGAGAAGGAGGAGGAGGAGGGAACACTTCCCTTTAAGGATTTTTGCACCTCACCAATAGCTGCTGAGGTATTGAAGGCTACCCATCAATCCAACAATTTCTATACTGTATGTCAGAAGAGTTCAATAGATTATTTGAGAATAATTATAATATTATAATATCTCCAAAGAAGATACATTGACTTTCAGCTGTGATGCTTTCAACATGTGAAAGAGGAAACTGTGTTACGATTTGCAAAGACCAGAGTGTAGATAGTGACTGTAGCAATCCTTAGTTTTGAAATTCTGAGTTTTCATAAATTAACATAATTGTACCCATGCCTAATGATGACTTGCCAGCAGCAGTGGCAGGTTTCAGACTGGTGCTACCACAAAAAAACAAAGAAAAAAGGTGAGATTGTTTAAAAGAATACTGATGATCTAGAAAGAAATCGACTCAATACTTGCTCATCTTGTTCTTTGGTAGCTTGTGAACATTTACTTGTGCTGTATGCTGAAAAATATTTTGTTTCTCTTACATTTAAACACACTGGCTTATTCGCTTTCTGTCCGTGCGTTAGATGAGAAGATTGACACCACTGTCATATATGTATGTTAAACATGAATCTGCAGCCAGCAGGAGGTTAGCCTAACCCAGTGAAATATTCATGGTGTGCAGAGAAGGAGGAGGGGCCAGTTCACATTGGTTCAAAAAACCTGATGTGTAAAAATGACAAGTTGTGGTTTTGTGGGGAGTTGCCACATGTTGGACTATTTCTTGTGACAGTGACTTCATGGAGTGTTGTTGTTATTGTGAGGTTGCAGGCAACCAGCAGTAGTTTGACATTTTGGGAAATACGTTTATTCACTTTCGTGACAAGAGCTTTAGAAACCTCAGGCTTTATGAAAAGCTAAGCGAACTGTCTTCTTGCTTCATATTTAACACGGAGTGGCATCAAACCTCTCGTCTAACTCGTGGCAAAAAAGCAAATGAACATATTTCCCAAAATGTTGAACTATTCCTTTAAGCAATTTTAAGGATTTGTTGGCTTGTGACTGCCAACAAATTCATTTGATCACTTCACAGAAACAAAATATTTTATGGACTTTGATATATGTGCACATTATGCCAAACTGGCAACCCTGCTACCTTCTCAGGACACGACTGCTGGCAGGTGGCTGCAGGGCATGATGGTCTATGTAAAAGCTTTAAATAGCCTTATAAAAACCCTGGCACACTCTTGATAATCTATCATCTTTCTCAACTCAGTCTCAGTGGAGCAACACCATACCTACACCAAACTCTCTTTTTCAGAATTTGACAATCCAGCCAAGCCATGAAAACAGAAAAAAATTATTACAATCACACAATAATGAACAGAATCACATCTGTGTCACAAAAGACAATCATAAACACATGGTGTGAATCATTGGAGAAGATGATCAGATGATTAACAGCACTGGACTTTCTGTTTATTTGAAAGCTGTCAACATCATGACTTACTCAACCATGTGGTTTATACTGTGAGCCGGTTCATGGTCCGAAGGTTGGGTTTAGTATACAAGAGGCTCACTGAGGAGACAGGGGAAGGATCACAGCCAGTTGCCCAGTGCAAGTAAGAGGAAGACTGTATACACATCATGTTAAACCTCAGAGGTTAGTGGTAAACGTATGAATGGGAAGTTTTCCACCGGTAGGATCCTCCCTGCATGTGAGCGTGTTTGTGCATTCATAAGAGAGGAGGAAGTCTAACGAGAACCTACTCCTACACATACAGTACACACACAATGGGGAGGTCCATTGTGTGGAGAGCGTGTGTGTTTCCCTGCTATTTGTTGGGATACTTTGTGGCTTGCGTGTGTGTGGAATTCACTGCAGCTGACTTCCCCTGTGGGAGAGCACAGACAGTGAAACAATACACTTCTCTTATGATTATCACTCTCCATCACACACACACACACACACACACACACACACACACACACACACGACGCTCCTCTAACACAAGCCAGATGTCTCCTGGAACAGTGTCAGAGATGGAAAGTCATCCTCTTCGCTTTCAGGAGTAAATATTTTGCACCGGTTGAAAGGTAACTGGAAGCAGCCGGATTGAGGAGAAGGAGAGAAGCAGCGATAAAGAAATGACGTTCTCCTCTTCAAGCTTCGGCTTTATAAGAACACGAGAAAAGAAATGTGGCACTCACCTGCTCAATACTCATGATAAAAGAATGAGTCTGAGTAAAACGAGACCACCATGATCGCTCATCTTCCCTCCACAGGCTTTGCTCATGTAACGTTCCCCTTCTTTTAAAAAAAAAAAAAGTTTTACAAGCATTTCGACACGTCTAGTCGTGTGCGAGTGAACTCAACCTGAAACTAAATTTATGCCGTAATTCCTTCCAACAACATTATGGCTTGCTTGCCTTTAATACATGCAGTAAATTATTTTTTTACATTCAAACAAAAGGCTACAGTACTGCAAGGGATTTTTTAAAGGATCATTCCAGATTATTACAACTTTTGTCTGATCATTTCATTTATATTGGATATGATAACATTGCACTCACCCAAGTAACTACTGAGATCTTGGATCACATCTATATCGTTACAATGACATCCAATGTGGCAAAAGAGCAAGAGAATCGGGCCAAAATATTCTTTACAACCTGTCTGATAAGGTTGTAAACAATGTGCTAAATCATTTTATTTGGAAGTCAAACTGAAAGTGAGCACACCTGAAATATTCATTATTGAATTGATTAATTCTGATGGATGTTAATGGAAGGACGGTGCATTCGCGCCCTCGGGCTGGTTCCTGCCGTGGACTCTTTTTGACCCGTGAGTATGTTGACCAGGGATGAATGAGCCCACGGAGCCAATGGGCCTCCAGGTGTTTTATCACAAAAACACAGCGTGGAGGAGAGAAATGAATCAGTTAGCCTGCGAGCTTAGTTTAGTTTTGTGCTCACCTACTCATTTTTCTAATCCAGGGAGTTTTAAAGTACTAACTGCCCATTTTTCAAATTGAGATGTATTAGATGTCGGTCATGTGGAAAACAAGTAAGCATTGGACTTAAATACAGGAAATATTTTTCTGCACAGAGGAGAAAACAAGTCAGCTGGTTTAAGGCAAAACAGCCTAGTTTGCTCTAAGTAAGGTTTCATTGTGCAAGCTTTATGAACTGTGCTGATCAATAACTCTCAGTTCCTATATAATGTTATGGGGATTTTCAGTACTTGGCTGCTGTCAGTTAGTCATAATACAGTGTGAAACAGTGTAGTTCTGTCTGCGGACGGAAAGTGCAGCTTTTGTCTTTATCTCTGAAAAGTGGGTCAATCTGTTCTTGTTGTCCAATTTGCTGTTTCTCCACAAATGATAAAGTGGCTCATTTTAACGTCAGTCACACATACAAGTGCTGTGTTTGCCAGTTCATTATTTAAAAATTAAAAAAAACGAGCTCGCTCTGTGAAATCAGATGCCCGTCCAATTATTTTCCTCTGGTATCTGGTCAGTCTGAAATGTTGATAATAATCTCTCATCGCACAGAAAAACTGAAGTTGCGCATGAGGACAACTAACTGTTGTGCAAACTGTGATGGATGTTTGCAACAGACAGTTTGGGTAATAATTTTACTGTTTGATCGTCTGCATGATCATCTGACTGTTCATGTTTCTTGCTTTGCCAGACTGTTTTAGTGAAGTTCTCAACAGTTTATTTTAGGACTACAATGTTGTTATTGACGATAGGAAGGATGGCCAAAATTTAATATAAATAGCTGGAATTCAGCTGTAAATTCCAGTATTGATGAACACATACACAAACTCGTGGTGAAGTTGTGTTTGTGGAGACGAGCCTCTCCGGAGGAAAGGACTCCCCACCCCACGCAGCACAGGAAGGGAGATATTGTGTACTGTATTTGGGATTAATGTGTCCAGATGAACCCTCCTGCATCCTGTCCAGCCCAAACAACGTCTTCCTCACTGGGAGAACAGGATACTGTGCAAATCTCCATGTACCGTACTTCTCATTCAAGATATTATATTCTGACTCAGTGTCTCTCTCTTCCTCCCTCCATCTGTCTCTCTCTCTCTCTCTGGTCGTCATCTGTCTCCTCTCTTCCTCCTGCGTTTATTCTCTCTTTCCTCCTGCCTCTCTTCCTTCCGTTAGCTCGCTATGCAAAGGGCACTTGGCAAAACGTTAAGCTCAGGGGATGTTTACATCACTGAATGATTGATGGGGTGTAATGAAACAATCTAACCTTGAGTAGACTGAACATGTTCCAAGCAGCCATAGATCAAACACATCTCCCTTCAGAGTCAGGGGCAATAGTATAGTGTTACATTATCAAGGAGATGGTGCAGGCAGGAATGAAGTAATGGCTGAACTCATCCAAGATAAAGTAACGCGCTAAGTGTGTAAAGACATCACCTTGCAAAAAAAGAATCTTTAACTAAATGGTTTAACTGCTGTTAGTGTGTTAGCTGCAGAAAACCTGAAGAAAATCTAAAGCTGATTGCTCAACGGCCACAGAGCAGGTTTTTTTAATTTGAAAATGTATTTGGATACATATGAATTAAGACATGAATGATGGTATAATACAATGTAAGATCACAGCACAGCAACCAAAATCCTTTCACTCTGGAGGAATATTAGTCATAGAATATTAGTCATTATTACTCATAGAAGAGACTTGATGTTTCCATATATAACGCCGCAGAAGGCTGGCTCTATTATACTAAAACATACTGTATCCATTTTTACAGCAGGAATAGGAACAGTGGGGAGAATGAAAGCAGTAATTGTCGTGCCTGCAATTTCCAGTGTCTTTTAATATTTCTTGGCGAACGTTACATTGATAAAAGTAAATGTTTTTATGGATTCATTCGGAGATTCTGATGATTCATTCATCCATTTTCTTGACAGTCACTTTGAATAGATAATGACTCAGTGTTTGATGTATTATCCTCCTAATGTGTGCACATGGAAATAGAGCAGACACCTGCCCTGGACTTTTTTTTTATTAGTTCGAGGCGAATGTGTATTTTTAGAAGTGGAAATGTTAGGCCTTGAAAATAGAGAAGCTGATAGCTGAAATAGATCACTTTACACCGCTTTTAAACCAGAAATCCATCAGTCTCATCTGTGGAGGTGCGTGAAAGTGAAACATAGTGGAGGGGTTGTGGCTCAGCAGGTGATTTGTCAATGGAAAGGTTGTTGGTTTGATTCCCTAGATCCTTCTGTCGATATGTTGAACTGCTGGTGCAAAAAGGCAAACACATCCTTCCCCTTCCTCAGTAAACACACTGTCATTGACCATCTACAACAATAATAAGTTTTTCAGTGATTGATTATCAACACAAGCAGAAGAGCTAAATAGACTCTATATTTAGTCCAACTTGTCTTCCAGTCTACTACAATAATACAGAGGACAATGTTTTGACAAGAGGAAACTGTTATTAATATAGTGACAAATACAGTGCATACAAATACAGCAGTGATTACAGTAAGGAAGAGGCATGTGGTACGGTAACAGAAACCTTTGTGATGCCAGCGTGGACCCTGGCATCACAGTCCACAGTCTGTTGTTTAAAGCTCTTCATAACTGGTGTCTCTGTCCATCACCTCTGCTGTACACAGGACAGCATTCCACACCTAATAAAGGCTCGAGTGATCCGAAAAATGTTTCTAATGGCACATTCGTCCAGATAAGATATCTGAAAGTGAAGGTGGAATGTGTAATTCAAGTGATGAGCATACTTTCCAGTGTTAGTATGTCTTTCCATGGACTGTCTATTTATTGTCTGAGAGTCATGGCAGAAGTGTTTGAGCTGGAGAGAGACTGACAAGAGGAGGAAAGTAAAAAAAGTCTTATCTCTGTGCTGTGTAGCTGATGCTTTTATTGTTGAAAGGGATGTATTTATGACTTAAACCTTGTTTTATTCATGGGAAAGTGCTCATTTAGCTATGTGGAAAATGATGTGTTCTTCCTTTCTTGGCGTTACTCAGAAAAGTTTTCAGCTACAGATTTTTTTTGAGCTGTAACTAAAAGCCAAAGGAATAATTTCACGCAGCAGTGTAATGAAGCTTCGGAAAACCAAATGCTCCTTACAGCCAGATAATGAATATAATTTTCAGTGATTTTGATGTTGGGAAGTAAATGACATTCACTTTGAAGTAACTATCCATACACAGTTGCCTTGTGATGTGCTATGATGATTCAGACATGCCTGTTTTCACAGACACTGCAACATGAATATGAATGAAAGGAAAACAGCCTGTTTTGACCTGAAACATGCTTATTAAGGAGAAAAATTCCACCGCTCCCCCACGCAGTGTGTGGTCTGGGGCATTAATCAAACAAAAAAAAAGGAACATTTTTACATTTCAAATTTGCTGCATTTCAAAAGCTCCACTGTCTGTGGGCTGTGCCTTGTATAGGGCTGGCAGACAAAGGATTGCACAGGGCGAGATGACTCAAGTGACAAACGGGTGGTTAGGAATTCGCTCAGCTTGGAAACCCATCATTACTGGGAATATGAGACTATCAGAGCTATGCTACAGCCAATTAAAATGTGACCTTGGGTTTCAGTGTTGGAACGGGTTACGTATGAGACATATTTTGCATCATATGTTGAATAATTGAAAATGTGGTGTGTGACCCTGAGTTGAGATGAGCTACTTGCAAAACAATTAGCATAGCATGAAAGCAAATGGAGTTTATGAAAGGTAAAGGCCACAATGTAAACAATCATAAACACACACAACTACATATAAACATCCAAAAGAGTGGTGGAAAACAGTTTTGGTATCTTTACACAAATTCATTCCTGTTTACAATTATTACTGGGTACAACCCTGATTGCAACCACGATTTGGGGCAAAACAGAATGCGGTCATTTGCAACTGTGTTTACAGACAACAAATGTTTTATGACGTGTTCCCATGTAGTAATATCCTTCATACAATCCTGTGTTTGACAAAGTGGTGAACCTCGCTCTGTCCTTGCTTGTGAACGACTGAGCCTTTTCCAGGATGAACCTTTCATACCCAATCAACCAATGAACCTGTTTACCTGTGGAATGATCCAAACAGGTGTTTTTGGATCAGTCCACAACTTTCACAGTCTTTTGTTGCTCCTGTCACAACTTGTTTGAAACGTGTTGCTGGCATCAAATTCAGAATAAGCAGATATTTACACAAATCAAGTTGATGAGGACAAATAGGAAATATATTGTTGTAGTACCATTTTCAATTGAGTATATGTTAAAAAGTATGAACAAATGATCACATTCTGTTTTATTTATGTTTTACACAGTGTCCCAACATTTTTGGAATCAGGGTTGTAAATAAAAGATTTAAACTGACAGAAAGTTGTGTTTTTCCTCCTAACAAACATTAGGCTTCATGTCGTGCACAACAGGCAGAACAAACAGCAGTGGAAGTTAGTGCCGGTTTTAAAGTCAGATTCTATAATTACATTGCAAAACCACCATTGCTCATTTCTGCGCTCATTCTCTCTTGAAGCCATCCTTTTTTGGACAGGACAGTCATTACGAACATGTGACAATTAAACAGTATGACTTTCCAACAGCATTAGACTGGGCAGAGGAGAACCACAGAACAGATGACCGACTTACATCCTGATTATAGGAGGAGCAGACATCCGTATGTCACCGCACGGGGAAGTGCACTGACTAACAGGCTGACATATGTATGCTTAGTGACTGTAAGCAATCTTGGTACCAGGCGCTGGCTGGTGTTTGTGTGGTCAGTAAACACAGGATTCCCATTGGCAAAGGTAATAACAGTTACAGTGGCTCAGGGGGAAAATGTCACTGTTTGACACAGATCTGAAGTCAGCTTGCCCTCACTAAGTTTCCACAACGGGAGTGGAAATCAGAATCTGGTTGGTGTTCCCCAACACTCCCACACATACACCTCCTCTCATTAGTCTTCGGGTAAAATCCCTCTGACTGTGGCCCTGTCAGTAAACACAGATTTACCAGGAAGGCTTAGAGGATATTACCCCTTCATGAGTGCACACAAACACACATATGCTTGTGCAGAGTTCATTGTTGACTTCTGTGCCGACAGGGTTACCTTGTTACTGAAACATCTGTTTCATCACCCTTCATATTTGTCTTTCGACACAGGTGTTCCGCTTTCCTGTTTGCTGTGGTTGAGTCAGGTTTTACTGCAGGTTAAAATAAATCTAATTCAGGGCTGTATCATGCAGATTTATTGCTTTTGAGATTTTTTTATTTTTGGGTGTGGCCCTTTTCTGCTTCTGAGCAATAAGCAAAATAGAACAGCCATAGGTTTTTTTTAAAGTTCTGGTTTAGTTTAACATTTTATTTTGGTCATTTTAATACATCTGTGTCTCTATTACGTGCTATTTTGTACATGTCAGCATTTTGTGCAAATTAGTGTCAGGTGTCATTTTGTTCCATAGTTTACATTTTTACCTTTCAGACGTGTGAGCAGACTAAAGCTTGAGGCTTTCACCTGGAAACCTGTGGCTTCCAGAGGTTAGGGTTATGCGGGAATGCGAGCAGACTTACAGGCTCTTACAAGTTGAGCCAACACCTATTTAGTTAGGCATTCTTGCAAAACAGATGACCTTTTCACATATCCCAAGAACCACTGGTAACCTGTCATTATAGACTGTGATTAAACACTATTGAAAAGGTTCTGCACAGGATTCATATCCGTGCTCCAGTGTGTTTTGGTGAGGTGTCTTTGAAAGGAGTGCCACAGCTGTTTGTGACCTTTATCAATGTGTTGCTCAACATCAAATGTAAAATTGTGCAAGCCCTCCATTTAAACGCCAATGACACTGGTGGAAAATATAAAGAAAAAACATGCGAAAAACCTTCACTAAAGCACAACCCCCCTTTCCTCTTTCTTAGAATGTTGCTATTTGCTTTGGGCGAATGGGCTGCTGTTGCACAACGGTGCAGCCACCATCGCTTCAAAATTTCACACACACACACACACTCTCGGGGACGCACACACACAAGCTGCAGTAAACACTGTTGGGAAAAACTAGCCGAGGCAATTGACTGCATTACAGGCTTGTGTTTCCATTCACTTCAATTTAACAGACCCTCAAATTAGAAACACCTTGTTCTACTGCAGCGAGCCATCTCACACACCTATTCCCATGCTTTTATTGAACTGTAACACAAGGAGACCTCCGTTTCATAAGAAGTCTCTGCTTACTGACCCCCCGCGGCTCGTGAAAATGTATTACGGCTTACGTATCTTAACTATGTTTGCGTCTTACATCACTGGAATCTCCTCTGATGGATAAACTGCTTTTAGCTCTTGTTATTTATCCTGAAATATGCGTTTGTGAAAATCTGGTCCAGATTAGCTGCATTGGTTGGATCGCCTCATATCCAGTAGCTTAATGATGGGTGGTCCTCTGTTCCTTGTTTAATGCCCAGTCTTCAGATTCATGGAGCTGATCTTAGTAGTAGCTTCAGGGGATATACCCCTCCTGATCCACCCTGGATTACAAAGGAAGAAATGAAAAAAGCGAAGTTGCTTTCACAGCGACTCTGGGAAAGTCCAGACTCAAGTCATGGGGCCTACTATGTCTAGGTAGTCTAGATTCCATATAATGGCTTTGAAACGGTTATGATATAAATTTAGCTGTAGGGTTATTGCACCACTCTACAAACAGACACAAAATTAGTAGAAAATTTACTTAACTGGAAATCCCCACACTTTAACTTGTATCAGATAAAAAAGTACAACCACACTCTCCAACACTGTGTGAACTTATTTCCATCCCACTTTTCAATTTAACTGGCTGTGTCTTAAAAAAATAAAAGAGAGTTGCCATATTTGTGTGCTCTCTGGAGATCACAAGCCCACCCTCATATCCATCCATCCACCCTTCACGCACAGTCCTGCCCTTGGCCAGAGCAGGCAGTTTCCCACCCCAGGGCTTGGCCATATGTGAGTGTTGGCTCAGTCCCTCATGTGAAGGTCAGCCCTGACGGGCCATGTGAGCCCCAGATTGTCACCCCTGGGGTTGTGAAGCAGGGCTAATTGACTTTAAATCAGGCTGCATGACACGCATCAGGACACAGTGACTGGACTACTAAGAGACAAAGGACAAACTTACAGAGGGATGTGGTCACCTAGCAGGCCCAGAACTTCCTCAGTATGAAGCTGTATATATACTGACTGGATTTCAGAGGAATTCGAGCCACGATAAGACACTGTGTCCACAAGAATATAAAAATAGAATGTTTAATTAGCAGGAATTTCCCTCAAAATGCAACTGAAGGAGTAATTTGACATTTTGGAAATTACATAGTTAGAGAACAATACATGTCTGTCTGTTAAAAAAAAAGCTACAGCCGGGAGATAAATAGAAAGACTTGAAGTGAGGGGAAACAGTTTACCTGGCTCTGTCCACAGGTAACAAAATCCACCAAGCATTGCTAAAGCTCACTAGTTCACATGTCATGTCTCATGTATTTCATAGTTAAAAACCAACAAGTTGTGATTTTATGGGGAATTTATGTAGGACTTTCAGCTCTAAAGGTGATTGTAGTCTGATTTGCTTTCAACTTGAACAGAGCTACGACTTCTGGCCGTATGTAGCATACAAATACAACAGTGGTATTGATCTTCTCATCACACTCTTGTCAGAAAAAAACAAACATATTTTCTAAAATATGTTTTGCTTTAACTACTGCCTTAAACTTAAGCTAAAGTATAGTTGAAGATAACTGGTAAGATAGCAGGAAGTCGATCACAAAGCAATCAAAAAAGTACTGTCACTGGCCTTTACACACACACACACACACACACACACACAGCAATCAAAAGTAATCAGTTAACACTTATCAGCTCTCGTGGGCTCAGAATCAAACCCCATTTCAAACAGTAAACCTCAGCTTTGATAAATCCTCACATGATCCTTATTGCCCTGCCCTCCCTCCACCTCCTGCCCTCCCTCCACCTCCTGCCCTCCCTCCACTTCCTGCTCTCCTTCCATCCCCGTTAGGCCATGTAAGGACAAATCACTGTGGGGAGGGGACTGCATAAACGGTGGTTTACGTAGTGTTTGATGAGACGTCCAGTCGGGGCTGCCCGCTGATGGAGACGAGCCAGGGGGAAGCATTGTGCAATCAATGGGCTCGCTTAATTACAATAGATCAAACACAGGCTCCATGGCAACCCCTGCCACATTTTCCAAAACAAAGGCCTGCGACGCATTCAGCGTGCACGGCGGCCAGGGCATGGAGGTACGCATGGCTGACACAGGGATGATTAGCAGCGGCCCAGTGTTTATTCCTGAGGATGAGTGCACAGCGGTTGCATACTGTCATTTTTAGGGTAGTCGTCAACACGCGGGCCTCGCCGTATAGAATTAATACAACCTGTCATAATTAACAATAACCAGACCAATGCACTGTACAGAGAGTCCCAAACTATATTATACACTCCCCTTTTTTAAGCCACACTAGCGATGTGGCTCTAGGGTTAGAAATGTTGGACTGTTGTTCCGCCACATCTATCTACTACTTCTATCTACTATCTAAACATCTATAGAATAGATTGTCATGATATCCAGGCCAGACATTCATGGAGCCCACAGGGTGAATCCATGTGATGATCCCCTGAATTTTCATGCAGCGCCACCAGCAGGTCAAAGTTCACTGAAATATCACCACATCTATTTGATAGATTGCCGTAAAGTTTTGTACAGATATTCATGGCTTCTAGATGTTGAATGCTCATGACTTTGATGACGTTTCCTCTGATCTTCAAAAACTGCGGCATGGATTGTCATAACATGTGGCACAGATAATTGATTTGTAAACTTGTGGTCCATCAACGTCATCTAGTGTCATCATGAGGTCAGTTTGCCTGAACACCATCAATCATCACCATCATTCCCATCAGCTGTACTTTGTGTTTTTTATGTGCTTTGTGGCAAATATCACTATGTTAACATACTAAAGTAAGATGCCGACCACCAATATTATGCCTGCTAAATATCAGTGTGTTACTGGCAGCATGTAAGTAAATTGATGTTAGCATTTAGCCCCAAGCCGATAGCATGGCTGTAGGCTCTAAGTCTTGATCTACCAGCGGTTCACATTTCCTGTTATACACCGTCTGAGCTGAAATAGTCCAAACATCAATCACAGAAGACAATCAAGACAATCATAGAAGCATTTGGAATTTATTTTCAAACTGTAAAACCAAAAAAGGTCCATTGTGGTCTCACATGATTAATGTTTTGAAATCAATTATCTAAGCCCTAAAATTTAGTGTTGTTTATATTCATAGTTGAACGCAGTCGAGTTTGTGTACTTTCGAATGATGTATTCACACACCGAATAGTTTGGGTTGGCTACGCGTCTGCTGGTGCACTGACTTCTCAAAAATGTTGCAAAACACACTTTTAAAGTAATTGATTCCAAACTCCTACTGTCACTCAAGAGTGGAGAAGTCATCCGTGGCTTCTCTGAGAGAGTCGTGACAGAGACGGACACCCATGCTGTCCGTCTATCAGCTAGCAGCAGGCACCGTCAACAGGCCACCAGCGACGAGGTCCGTCTGCTTCAGACACCAGATCTGTTCTAGTAAACTCACTAAAGTTGGCTCTCACGTCCAAACCGCGAGCCAATCCCCGAGAACAAATGTTAAGTGCAAATAAAACTCTGAGATTCATGTCCTCATAACTCAGAGTCTCTCTCTCTTCATTGCTTTCTCTCTCTGACCCCTCTGTGCCCTTGTTTATTTATTCCTCCTTCTGATTCTGTTTTCTCAGCCCGTTCCCCTCCTTCTTCCTGCCTCCACTCGCTCTCGTCTCAAAGTAGTGTCAAATTCCCCAGTGTGCTTGTTATGTTTGTTTCTTATGCAGTGCCTCCCAAATTACAAGTGTCCTATTCCTGGATGCCCTCTATCAATTCTCATTCATGTGCAAGAGGGCAGCTCTCGGACAGTAAAGTAGCTCCATCTGTGTGTGTGTTTGTGTGAGTGTGTGTGTGTCTGTTAGGGCAGGTCAGTCATGAGAGCAGAGAGCCTGCATTCCTCTGTGCAGTACTAAATCCTCATGGGATAGACCTCATTAGTGGACTAGCTGTTCCCAGGCTGTCTCATAGCCCCTGCTACAGTGTGTGTGTGTGTGTGTGTGTGTGTGTGTGTGTGTAGGTGAAAGCATTTGTTTACACATTCACACTTTTTTTTTTTTTTATGTCCATGTCCCCTTGTGGCTGTTTATGAGAATCTCTGTGCGCCTTCTTCTCTGTTTGCCATTTTCCGACGCTCCTATTGTGTCCTGTGTTTGTGCGCACTTTGAAAAGACAGGTTAGACTGCTGTCACTGGCTTCCTGCCTGTGTTTTGACATGTTGTGTGATACTCAGTGAGGGACCATGGGGAGGTCAGTGAAGTCTACAAGGGGATGAGATGTACTCAAGGGACTAGCTCGCCTGATGGACTCTTCTCAGCCTTGTAGAAACCATAAATGCACGCACACATTCGCACACACACACACTCCGTCCTCTCTCTTTTCACCATGCTGTCATGTGCTAAAGTGTCCCTGAGAGACACTTAACACATCACTCAGTGACTCTGTGGTTCCAGACATAGATTTGACCCCCCGCGGTTGACCCGAGCTGGGCCTGTCAGCTTCTCATGTCACATTCTGTCTTTGGTTTCACTTTATTTTTCAGCCTGGGGAGAGTGAGAGGAGAGAGGGAGGGGGTGAAACACTCTGTACTGATTTTTCAAAATGTGGAAGGAGAATGCTGTCTTTGTTGTGCAAGAGGGCAGACAAATATTTTTTTTCCACTCCTCATGACCCGGTGTGCACATTCAGCCACTTCACACTTTCTTGTGAATTATAACTAACCTGAGACATGGAGACTGCAGCAGCCGCTGCCTTCTGTTTGCAGAGAAAAGACAATATATGTGACCTGTGAGAATGAGGCTCCTCTTTGAATAATACAGACTTGATAAGTTTAATATAGTTTAATATATAATATAATATATGTCTCTGGTGTTACTGTATTCATTGTGTTTCTTCCTGGTGTCAGTCCTCATGAAAGTAAGATGAACAACAAAGAAGAGTCACCATGTGTTCAGCCTGTCTGTTTGTCTGTCTGCTTCACATCTACTACTCCTGACTCACTGAGGATCTGTTACTGAGTGGGCAACAAGCACCAGGTGGCTGCAATATAAACTACTTTAAGAAAATGCACATTTTGAGTTAATTGCAAAGCACAGAGAAGGTGGAAAGCAGAGATTAAGTTATTCTTCTCAGTATTACTCAAGAGCTACAACACAGGGCAGAGGTTTTCTAAGTCTGAGACTGTGGGCAAAACTTGAAAAAACATGCCCCCATAGTTTACTTGCTTAGTTTTGTTTAATTCCTGGATGCCTATGTGATCATGATCATATTATTTGTTCCAATAGACACTTGACAATTAAGAATATTGCTGTTTGACATACTTCAGACTACACCAAATACAGAAAAATTGTCTTGCCTAAGACATTTGTCAGATTCTGACTCTGTGAAAGTGGAAAAAACAGCTCAATTCCCCAGGACTACTGTATCTCTGAACTATCTCTTAAACCAGATCACCCGCATTTAGGCTGTTCTGCGTGATCTCCTTTGATAACTTATGTAATAACTAATGTAACATTTTTTCATTTCCATTCACTGAGCTTCCCCTGAAACTGTTTGGAGACCCCCATGAGGAGGTCGACCTCCCACTTTGAAAACCTCTGATATAGAGTGAATCCTAAAAGATTATTTAGATTATTTTTTGTTGTTTTTTTTATGAGCAGGAGAATAGCTCACGTAACACTGAAGTTAATAGTTAAATTAATCTGTGGTCAAGGTTCACAAAATATTTATGGAGTTAAAGTTCATAAAAAGAGTTTACTACTATAACAGACTGCAGCAGAGATACAGTGAGGCTAATGGTTTTCAAGTTCTGGCTGTTAGTGTAGTGTTATAGTAGGAAGTGGTTGATCGACTGTAAACACACTCACTGCTCACCTGGCAGGATTTGGCAACACACAAACAGGCTCATAACGACCCGCTGATACCAGGCCACTGGCAGATGAGAGGCACAGGACAGAAAAACAAGGCAGACACAGAAACACACACACACACACACACACACACACACACACACAGCTACACGCCAAGGCTGAAGCGACAGCGAGCTCCTGAACAGGCCAGAGCCAAGGCCTCCCTCACTGATCACAACACGGCTCTCTCTGATAAGCCCTTTGCGCAATACATAAATGCAAGTGTGCGCTCTTTCTGTCTCTCCTTCCCATTCCTTTGAAAGTGGATGATTTCGAAATCATTAACAACAGGGGCGGAGGGCGGAGGGGGTAGACTGTCAGGCAGAGTGTGAGGCCAAAGCTGGATATCAGGTCCAACGCATAATAGATACTCGCACACACCAATCTGAGGCACATAAACATGACTCAACAACAAGATGAACTTGTATACGAGACACACACACGCTCTCAGACATACTGTATGCTTGTGTTTTTGTATGCGACAGAACATTTAGTGTTAGACTTGTAGTTATAACTCCACGTCTAATTCTGACTGTGAACGTGACCTTCAACTTTATAATCACACTGTAAGATAGACTCTAACTGGAATAATAACCCTTTTATCAAGCGTGGTCGGCCTTTTATTTCCATGAGGATATATGACTCGAAATATAACCATACATCAAAATCAGTCTGTAGAGAACACACACACCCACACACGCATACTGTACACAGCAGGTTTCTCACTTCCCTCTTATTCTTCGCAAACAGTGATTTATGCTGAGCGGGGATATCCAAGTGACGCCACTATCAGGCACTGGAAAGTAAATAAGAAGTCACTTTCTGCTTTATTATCATCAGATGATATACTGTGGCAGAGCACATCGGCACAACACACCAATACACACAGATTTACAAGACTGTACATTTATTTAAAGTACAGCTGTCCCTTGATTTACACATGTACCTGCGATCCTGGAATGTGGGACAGATACCGTACAATAACTGTTATGACTTACTGCGCTCGACAACAGGTACGCTGCCTTTCATGTTGGTGCATAAATCAAGCATTTGGGAGGATAGTATACACGGTGGGAAGACGTTCCCGAGCAGCTCGGGGTCTCCTGTCTAATAACAAACATGTGACTGGAAGCACAAATACAGCACGTCTGAAGTCACAATGCAATGTTGCTTCAAGGCACACATGCAAAACAAACACACACAAAAAGCAGCTTCTTCTGAGGAGAGAGGAATTCTGTATCTTTACCCCGAGGTTTTAAACTTAGATTTTGATCTTTTTTGTACATGTTTAGCATTGGAGCAAACAAAGGACAACACATTTTTTATAAGTAGGATAAACATATCTTACTCTCACAAAATTTTCCTCTTTTGGTCGTCTTTCCCAGGAGCTATTATCTGCTGATGTATCCCTCTTTTTTACTGCCTTTCTTTGCTTTGTGTTTACTTTCCTCTTGTAGTTATTAACACAAATTGGACCATTCCTAGTTTGTGCCTGCTTTTGTCATTTAAACCCTTTTGGGCAAGTAATATAATGTCATTATTTTTCTACTTTTCTATTTTTTCTATGTAGCAGTTTGTATGATTTATGTGATTCACATATTACATTTAATGAGTCTTTGTGATGTGTCACATTTTAATAAGTTCTTTGATAATGTGGTTTTTTTTCTGTTTTTCATGGAGGCATGTTTTGTGTCCTGTATGGGAGTCTCAGACTTTGTTTTTCAGCTCTGCACTGATTGGTCCCGTCTGAGAGCAGATTACAACCACATGAGTGATGATGTGTTTGTGTCTATATATATTGCTCGTTCTGCTTTGTGATGTTTATTTGACAATACTTGACGAAACGCGGCTCTGTCAAAGTAAATTTGCGTGGATCTTTTGTCTGACCACTGCACAACAACGGTATGCTGCAGGAGGGAGGACACGCGTTCACTCATACACACACGTATGTAACCTTGTTTGCTGGTGTGAAATCCAGGGATTGTGGCAGGGTTCATAGTTCTTAGAACACCAGCAACACACAGCGGGTCTGCCAGAGGAACCACAGAGAACAAGACACACACACATGCACTGAAACATACACACGCCACGGCAGCACTGTCAGTGAGTCAGTGTGTGAGTCACACTCCGGCTATGCTGCCTCTCGATTTTATAACAGCCGCCAGCACGGCACTGTATTTAATATTCCAAACAACTGTACTGTAGGACTCTGTGGCACACATGTACATACATTAACATATGCATATACTGTACAGATACTTTCACACACAAGCATTTGGCCAAATACACCTGCACAAATAGGATTGAGGAGTTTATATCCCACATATAAAAGAACAGACGTTCATGCCTTTTTGCCTTCATTTAAACATACGCAGCTGCACACTACATTGGGGATCACTGCAGATGAGTCAGAAGGGGAGAGGAGGAATTCCTTACCTATTTACGTGTCTATAGGAGAACCATTTGTAATGTTGTGCACCGCAGATACTGACTCCATTAAATCTGACCGATGATTCATTCCCTTACACGTTCTCACAGGACAGTGTTTGCAGCTTTAGGAGGAGGACATATACAAAGGTGTGTTCTTAAAATGTCACATCAAGACATGTCATTATATATGTGTCAAACCCTTGGGTGCAATTTTGAATCTCCACCTGTTTCATGGTGCTAAACTGCCAAAGCATAGACAAAACATTGGCTGATATGGTGGATGCCAGGAATGGATCCAAAGGACTGATCCATTTGCATGCACTGGCAGAATCAACCCAGGTTTCAGTCAGTTTACATTGTTTGCAAAAAATGCACCCTCTTTAGGGTGGAGGCCAAAATGATTCAGTCATTAAGTCAAGTTTTGAAAGCTAAAAATACATTGCATATCCGGATGTTTTCGTCTTGCAGTTCAAAGCTCAGTTTTGTGGCTTTCAAAATGCAATCAGTCCGCTTCTCTGGAGAGAGGCAGCTGATAACAGACGAGACACACATACGCACACACACACACACACACACATACACACACTCACACACACACACTCTGCAGCTACCTACAGGTTGAAAAGAACACAATGTCTCCATATCACAGTTTCCCAAATTAAACTGTCCAGGTAAGAAATGCTTTAACATCACCCTCTGGTGGTGGCTTTGGGGAAGTAACTGCCCCAGCATTTCAAAGGAAAGGTTTTCTCAATCCCAGGAGAAGCCATTATTATTTTGTTGGCCTTTTTCTTTTACTGTGGCGATTCCTGGTGCAAATAGTTGCATATCTTGGCAGTCATGGCAGACGCCTACTGAACTGTTTTTGCAGAGACTCGCAGTTCAGTTTGATGTTCAGAGAAGAAAACCTGTGGCACACGAGAAGGCTTGTGGCAAAGTAAGATCAATGGCAGGAGGCTCAGGGGAAAGGTAGTGCATATGAAAGCAGCAGCATGAGGCCGTGCAGAGGCTGACGTGTGCCGTGGGTGATGGATTTGATAGGAGTGGCGTGACGCTGAGGGGCAATGAGTCAGAGTCAACGATAAGGACCTGGGGTTATGACTGACCTCTCTCAACTGTCCCCCCACCCCCTGATACTCCTCCTCCTCCGCTCTGTTCACATCTGGTTCTCTGCATGGGTATCCTTGTTTGTTTTGCAGCCTTTGTTTTTTACAGTCAATGACTCATAACTAAACCTTGCCTCCTTTTGTACCTATTGGCTAATGTGAAGATTGGCCTCTCTTTTACCACTTGCCTCACATTATTCTTTCTTTTTGTTTCCAGACCTCTTTTCTTTCACCGGTCGCCATCCATTCTTCCTCTCTGTGATCAGGGAGTGGAGCCTTTAGGTTTATCTGCGATTGGAAAAAGTCTCTGACTCACTTGCACAAACACACACTTTATAGGTGATGACTCATTGCAACACGGGCCATTCAGCTCCACAGTACACCAAAGTCAAACTGGTATGTGAGTGCGTGTTAGTATGACTGTGTTTGCATACACATTAACCTTTATATGCATTTAGGTGTTGTTGTGCACAGGGCTGATGACACACCACCTACACAGCTTTTATCTCACAGTCACTGAGATAATCAGTGTTGCTGTAAGGGAGGTTTTGGTAAGCCCCATATTTGTTATATTAAAAAAAAAAAAATCTTGCTGTTTGCATGATGAGCTCCATGAATTCAATTTGTGCATGTGTGTAAATGTGCCTATATTTTTTTGTCAAACACATATTGATATAAATCTGGAATATATTGTGTGTACAAGTCCAGGGGCGGAAAAGTATTCATCATGACACGGGCAGCCGAGGAATGATAAATGTGTTGAATGACTCATGCGAGAGAGACAGAGGAGCCATCAGCCGACACAGTGGCAGCAGCCTCCTCTGTGACAGACAATACATACTGTAGCACACACATCCACATACGTATATCCTGATAAACACAGACATTGTGGTGCAAAATGTCCCCGGCTTCATTTGTACCACTTTTGCTCGCCTGTGGTAGAGATGAGTCACTTTCAACTGCAGTCATCACGTAACTACTGTCACTTAGACTGATTCACACTCTGTACAATTTCTAAAATAACAATCAACCCCTCTGCTGGCATTTCTGTGCAAAGTGACTGAGGGTACACCATGTACTTATTATAGAACAGCATTTCACTGGAACAATGCAAAATGTGAAAACTGTTTTTTTTTATTTATAAAGAATGAATAACATGGTGCAATAAAATTCACCATAAATATTATACAAGTAAGGATGTAATGCGCATTTTGGCGTTGCGTGATATATAAAAATATAGCTAAGAAAATAATCGGCTGGAATTTCAAGGACGAATGTTAGTAAAGAACAAAGCATCACACAACTACAACACACCTGCACTACAATACTGCTCAGATCACCTGTGTGAGGCGATTTTGGCAATGACACAGCTTTTCTTTCACAAGATTCTAAAACAGTAATGCACCTTTTGATTTCCTTTTTGCTCCATACAGACAAACACAAAGTAAGACATTAATTTTCATCGTCTGTGTCCTCCTCTTCATCCTCATCATCCTCCTCCTCTTCAGATTCGTCTTCATCCTCTTCGTCGTCCTCTTCCTCCTCCTCTCTTCTCGTCTGCCGACTGCAAGCCCTTTGTTGCTGTGACAACAAATAAACAGTCACTATGCAACTAAAACACTTAGCAGGTAGTCATTAAGCACAATTGGTGCTTCCGCTGAGTCGGTTTTATGGCTGGGGTTGTGGTTAAGAGCAGAGATGATACAGGTACAGACGTGAACACACAAAACAATATGCACAGACATCAAATACTTCAGGTTACATTTGTTCATATTTTTAGAACATAAATATGTCTCATGTTGAAGGAATGCCAAGTTCATATCATGGTATGTATCTAATCTAAGAATGAGACTTTCTCTATGAGCAGTGTCATGTTATTACTCGTAACAGTTTCGTTCCAGTGTGTAAACAGGGCCTGAAGTCCACTTTTCTAACTGTGTACCTGACTGCAAGTGTGCTTCTTGTTTAGCAGAGATTGCAGTTTCCGAGAGATGAAATCAACCCTGATCACTGAAGCAAAGTATGATTTCAGGTTGTGGTGCAAGACACATTTGAGGCAATCTGCCTCTGCAAGCTACAATCTGCACATCTCCAGATACAAGATACGATGTCTGAACGCTCCCTAGTTTTTCAAATATATCAAATTATACTCCTCATTTAGTGAGAAAGTGATGACTGGCTGTCCAAACATTTCACAAGGCAATCCTACAAATTCACAAGTTAGTGCAGTAACACTGTTAAAATGCTGGGGTAAAATGAAAGTAGGAAGAAATGCATGATGTTACTGACATGCAATGACATGTGTGGAAATTCAGTATGAATGATGGCTGACGTGATGCTGCGGACAAACACTGGCACGACTGATAAGACTGATAAGATTTATCAAGCACCAGCCTTGACTGGTATGAGGAAGACTACTGTGGTCCGAAAAAAGAAATAAGGGATTTTTTTTATTTCATGATCACGTCGAAACTTATGCAACTGTCAAAGATGAAAAGCATTGCCGTAACAGGAACTCTATCAAACAGGGATCTTCTGGGGAAATTCTAGTTTTTGTATTCTGTGTAGTCTTACCTGTAAAGTCCCTGATGTACTCAGGAAGGACCCGGTCCGATCGAGGGAGGTTTTGGAATTAGCTCGCACTATGTCTAAGCGTGACTGGTAGTCAGGGGGGTGCAGCGAACTCCTGAACACCTGCCAAAGACAGTAGGCGCTATATTTTTCCAAAGAAAAACAGGAGAATGCAAGCAATGCCTACACACACCCATTGGCAATCTTAATGTGTGCACTGAGAATAATGCAAGACAACCATAAATTTAAAGAAATGACTGTAAAATGACAGAGTGCACACTGTCAACGCAGACACATAGAGTTTAGAGATGTTGCGCAATAACAAACACTTTGAATACTCTACATCCTAGAATATTAAAGTGTACATATTTTATAATAGTTTTTATATTTTATGTTCCCAGCTACTTAAATCTTTCTTCACATTTCTTTACTTACATATTTATTGTTATTAGTGTTACCAAAACAAGTCAAATTCCTTGCATGTGAAAACCTACTTTGTAATAAACCTGATAGTGATTCTGATATCCAGTAAATCAACAACTGAGCTGGTAATCTCTCTTTGGTCACATGTAAACATAGTAGCTTAGCAGGTATGCCTCTTGATAACACTGTCATTTAAACCACACTGGTGGTTTTCACTGTGGAAAATAAATTCCGCAAGAGCCCTCGATCAGGATTATCTTCATGCCTGTCATTGTGCCTTTTTCAGATGATTCAATCTACCGTGCTTTGTTCTATGAGTCACTGAAAAACAGCCTTGTCTGGGTGAGGAGTTTCACTTCAATGTGAATGGAAGGGAGATGATTCAGTGCAAAAACACACAGATGAGATGGCAAGGGGTGGAGGAAAATAGCAGAAGATCCTTTGTTTTCTCACTACACTACAGACTCAACTGTCTCTTAAAATAGTTCGGTGGACCTCTCAAACCAAATTGTAATCAGAAGAAAGTAGGTAGCAGGACTCTGAATTGTGCAGAATTGACCACGTTACTTCAAAGTTACCACATCAGTTAAAGGGTGTGGACAATGAGTAATGGCTCGATGAGTAATAGATGCACCCTGATAGCTTGGACTAGTTAGATAACTGTCAGGTGAATCAAGTGCACAACATAGGGTGTACATAGGAACTGATTAGCTTTTAGCCCTAGTACACTGACACATTTAAGTACACATCCTTTCTCAGAGTGATACTTCATAAGTTCTGGCAGGCTAATTAAACGCTGGGCAGAGCATCAGCCTACCTCCAGGTCCTCCTCCTCATCCACACTTTGAATGCTCTGGTAGGCCAAGGTGTACACCTCTAAGGCCTTGGCATGGAACGACATCTCCACTGTCACAAAGTCACCAAAGATTTTCTGTAAGTGGAAAGATAGGGATAATATTTCAGTACTGAAAAGGCACTATTTAAATTTATCACAACTGCCTAGTGGCCACGAGACATTAAAAAGAGTTCTGAAATGACAAAACAAGAATAGTTTCAACCAACTGAAGGAGGATCAAGAGGTGTGGGCAGGTGTCAGAAATGGCCCTGTAAATCACCACTGTCTGGTTTCACTTCACTGTCGCCCACTGCTTCAACGGACGTATATTTCCCACCACTGAAATTGTAGCTCTTAATTTGAGATGGATAGAGGGCTCAGAGCATCAGACCTTGATGTCCTGGATCTTCTGCTTCTCAAACTCGTCTATGGTCTCCTCCAGCAGCCTGGTGGTCCGTGTGGCATCCATGGTGGCTCTCTGGAGCTCACTTTCAGCCTGATGGGAGAACAAATTAATATACGAGAAAGATACTACAGCATTATAGCAGAGCAACAAGTTTTTGAGAAATGTGTCTCAGTGCAGTACAAACAAAGGAATTTAGCAGTATCCATTTGTGCTTGTTGATTTAAGCAATTAGAAAATGGATACTTGATACCCAAGTTAGCAGCACCAAAAGTTTCAGTCCTGCAGTTCCAGTCCCACCTGCGCCACCTATTGGCAAGATCCTCTCAGAAACTGACATGCTTCTACAGGAAGGGAAAGTAATAGCTTCTGCAGTTTTGATAGTTGCATCTCGTGCACACATGCAATTTAAAATCGAAACTACACACACACAGAAAATAGGAGATATAAGACGAGTTACTTTGGTTTGCTAAAGGCGCTGCAGCCCGGCATATGTAGAACTGGTCTGATAATGACTTAACATCGTCTTCTTGTGGAGAGATCACAGAGACTTTGTGAGTTTATAGATTTGTGAGTGAGTTACAAGTCACTACCATGATGTGTTTCACAAAGAAATCTGTAGCTGTCAGTGCATTTGACCACTGAGCATCCATTGAATTCTTATAGCAGGTGAATGGATGATTTCTGTTGGAGGTGTCACACAGTCATTTTGGTTTTTTTTTAAAAATGTGTTTCATCTTTGTGGTCATACGTCACCAGTGATAAGATGCACAGATTACATGGGACACACCTGAGACTGAAGGCTTGGTCAAGGGAACACCAAAAAATGTCTGTACTTATTCTACTTCTGCAGTTGCAACATTAATTAATATCAATAACTAACGAGAAATGAAGCTAAAAAGTACATAAATGGTTGTTGTGACATTAAAAGTTCTTTTGTCTTTTTGATATTAGACAATTTGAGACACAAGGCAAGGATACAATGATCTGCCTGTCTGAGGGGTTTCTCTGTCTGGTCCTCTCAAGCTGAGCCATCTGTTTGGCCTCTCTGTCTCTGGCACTCTGAGTTGTCTTCAGATCCTCCTGCAGCACACAAGGACACAGTAGTCATTATGAGAACTAACAAATCAACAATGATATTCAATTATTTGCCAATTTGTGTCAGTTTTTCAAACACTAAGGGACATAATCTAACACATTAACACATGACATTTGCTGTAGCTCAGTGTTTCCAGATTACAACTTCTGTGTAACAAACCATCTGGTATTTCAGGTTAGTATTTTTGGCATCAACTTTAAAATCTGGCAGAATGTATTTGAAAGTATTCTAATTTTAAAACGAAGAAGAAAGAAATAACAGGTACTCTTCTGACATCACTTAACAACATGAGTAATTTGATCATTTATGGCAACACTGAATGGAAAAGACTCCAAATTCACAAAAAAATGGACTTGGTATATTTTTAACCAGAAAATGTCTTTTAATGCTGTTTAAAATAAGATGCTGAGAGGGGGAAATGTTGACAGGGGCACAAAGAAAGGCTGATGTGCCAGAGGGATGTTATCATTACATCAATACTGCCCTCATGTGGCCATGCAGTGGTAATAACACTGACAGTAAATTGCACTCTGCTTCCAAAGCCTCTATTTTCATGTTAGTGACACAATTGCCACATCCTTGAAGGCCAGAGCACATATAATCTTGAAATGTGACCTTCAAAAACATTAATATGGTTTTTTAACAAATTACTTACAATTGAGGATTCATTGTACAAAGTTTACAAAACTTAAAACATGGATGCATTTTTTTCATTTTTCCATCTGGCTCAGTTGAAAGCAGTGTAGATTTCAACATGGTTGCAGCTCACAGCAACACTGACCCTTTTACGTTTCACTACAGCTCCATAGCTCTTCAGTGGTTCTATGACTTTGGCTTCAAGTCTTTCCACCTGTAAGGCAAATAAATTCATATTGGATTCTGTCTTACCCAGCAAATTTAGACTATGGCTATTAATATGAAATTATGAAAGTCAAAGCAGGAGGGAATGAAACACTGTAGCTTTACCTCAGCATTGCGGTAGTCTTCAATCTTGGCCAGGTGCTCAGCAAACTGCTTCAAACCCCTCTTCAGGTTTGGCGTCTCTGTGTCTGCATACAGACCGATTTCCCGAACCAGGATATCTGCCTTGTCTCGTAGTCTGGCTGTTTTACGGACATAGGCAGCAAGCATCTGGCACATTTCTCCAAAATGTTTCTCCACATTGGTGATGTTTTCCTGGATCTTTCTTGTCTGGTTGTCCCTGGGGAGGGTGAAGGAAGTAATCACATGAGTGTTTGAGGACGTAAAAGGGCTCTCTTGAGGAAGAGATTATAAATATTTTTTTGTTTTTTTTGGACAATGAGTCATATGAGTTTGAATTTTCCAACTAGATCAATGTGCAGGTCATCAATAACAAACATATTGTGGATGTGATGTACAGATTTTGTATTTTGTTTTCCAGATTCAGAACCAGAATCAGCGTTATTGGCTGCCTATGTGCAAACATACAAAGATTTTCTATTTGTATTGCTTTTAAGTTTCTCTCAGTGTGCTTACACAAAGCTCTAAGAACAATTTACAGGAAGACAGAAATAGACATATCTCTAAAAACAAGGACAACAAGCTGAAGGGGAAAAGAAAAACCTAGAACTATAATGTACATACAAGTAGATAAAATAATAGGTGTACATATAAACATATAAAAAAGAACAACAATGACAAACAAGATACAATAAGAGCAAAGTGTTTCTGTAAATTGTAAACAAACACAAGTCGTGCAAAGGAATAAAGCCTGTTAATAAAATAAAGCCTTTTATCTCACCAACAGACATTTGGTCAGCTAATAGTAGTAAAACCTGTCTATTTAGTAACAGCTAGTATTACTGATTTTTAAAGAAAAGGCCATTCTCTGAAAGGTAACGTTAGCATTGGCACTTTATTGTGGGGATTTTAAATCCGTTTTAGCAGCTTGTGGTTTGAAAGAGAAAACTCAGATAGGGGATAATGACAATCTTATCATGGTCCATTAAAGATGTTTGTGATGCTGATGAACAGCAGAAAACTCGTTCCCGGCTGTAAAAGCACAAGTTAACAAACAGCTAGCTAACCTCGCTGTTGCAAAAACGCTGACGTTAACTTACAGAGCAACAAATTAAGGCAGGATTTATCTTGAAATACGTCTTACCTCGCTCTTGCATCAGGTGTGCGACTCATCTCTGCAGAGAGGCGGTGAATGAGGTCTGTTCAGCCAAGTTGATCGAGATCAGATTTAACGCTAGCTAATTACGCTTCTCCTCTGCCAGGCTAGCACGCCAGGCTGCCGTTTCCATGGAGTCCCCGCCGCTTCCGCTCGAGGAGTGCATTCTGGGAGATTGAGTCATTGGAAGATTCTTTTTTTTCTCCCCGCCACTTTTCTATTTAAACTTAAAACTAAAGATCATTATTCCTTCCAATTACAGTTATATTTGGATGGGACTGTGGGGAATGTTAAAAGAGTCTGAGCAAGGTGAAGTCAACATTTATTTTTGGAAAATCCCTAAATACATTTATTATATAATACAATAATAATGATACATTATCAGTATTATCAGTAAATATGTAGTACTGTATCAGTGATACTTGAGTTTAACTCTGCTTTATAATTTCACACTCCTAAAACACAGAGGAAAATATTGCACTTTTTACTCAATATTAATTAGATCTTTAGTTAGTTGTTGCTTAGCAGGATTAAGATTAAACATAAATAACATATAATTAACAATCTGATGCACTGTAATGATTAAACTCCCAAAAGTGTAAAGCAGCCAAAATGATCCACCTTGACCAAATTAAATTGCTGTAAAATGCTGCCTATGTGTTGATAATATTTCCAAACAAAACACTTACAGCTACTTTCGAAGGTAATCTGTGTAATCTGTACTTTTGATTCTTTCTTCTTATTCTTTAACTATATATTGCTGGTACTACTGGACTGGACTACATTTATATATCACTTCCAACATGACCAGCTTATTATCCAAAACCCTTTACGATGATCCTTTCACTCACCTTCTGCTGCCAGCTGTTACTGGACAACCTGCTTGACACTGCTGAGACACAGGTAGACTACAGCACCTTTACTTAAATTAGATGCAGGAATTGTACTTGTTATTAGGTATTTTTTTTTTTTTACAATGTTGTATTGTTAGTAAGCATCTACTTATTTTATTACTTCTATTAAGAAATCATTTTCCTCCTTTCTATAAAGTATTTTCTACATACTTCTGTCTCTGGTTTGAAAGTATCCACCTGTTTGTGGTGTTTCCGACATGTTTTTTGTGACCTATAAAAATTATTCCTCAGTCTAATTATGTAAGGGAAATCTGTGATTTATACCTTGTAGCCACAGAGTCTTTTTGGCCAGTATCCATCTCTTCATTTTCCTCTACAGCAACATGGGCAGGTTCCCAAAATGAAACAGATACATGATGTCATTAATTAAAGGCCTCCATAAAAAAGAGGAGCATATTAAGCTAAATAGAGACTGCTGCTCCTCTCCGTACCATCTCTGATTCTGGCTCTTTGATCTGGCTGATAAATTATTTGATTGATCATTTTGTTGGGCCACTGAGCTACATTTAAAATTCCAACTCATATCAAGCTAACAAAACACAAGCTATAAAAGCAGTTGGAATCTGTAATATCATGCCATGCCTATTAGAGATATTAAGCAAAACATCAAACAAGTAATTTGATAATCTCCATGGTTTCTTTCCTGGGCAATAGCAAGTGAATATCCCTGCTGGAAAAAAACAAATATTTGGCTGCTTTCTATGGTTTCCATAATTCCCCAAATAGATCAAGGTACATTGCCTACATTGCAACAAAGCAGGCCACAAATAGTCCTTTTCAACAACAGCTTGACTGTTTTTGAACTGGTGCCAAGAGCAGACTTTGTGATCACTGAAATGAATGGAGGCCTCATTGTAATTCCCTCCTCTGTGTTTGGGAATGCATGAATGTCACCAGCTGCCACGTCTGCTCCTCTGTGGAAAATGTCCAAAAACCTTAATTATCACGCTTAATCATCCATGGGATTGAAGCAGGGGAGATCCCACTGTAACAGATTGGCGATGTAAAACACGGTCATTGCATTGAGCTGTGTGCCTGGAATCCCAAGAGGATCTGGTTTATACTCTCTGGTACAGCTGATGCTGGTATAGATTCATTTTTTCGTTAAATGCTTCTGATATAACCGTCCTGTGCTGCGGCTGATGTCACATTAGACCTTGTTTTTTGTTGATGGTTTAATAAAAATACCAAGTAAATTTAAATAAGGACATCTGATGGTGTGATGGTAAACTAGATTCAAGTAATCACCTTGGTTTTATGCAAATTATAGAGTGCTGTAATGAATTCCCTGAAACAAATATTTAAGTGTGTTTCAGTTTTGATTAAACAGCATCAAGCAAAAATTTACAAGGTACAAGGTGAACTTGTTGTAATTCAAGACCATACATGTACACAGCAGAATGAACATGGATAACAAAAACATACAAAATAATGTGTGTGTGTGTGTGTGGAGGAGGTTAAAGGAAGTTTAAGAGTCTATTGGCTCAGGGGAAAAGGCTCTTATAGTATCTTCTGCATCATTTGCAGCTGCACCGTTAGTTAGAGATGTGTGTGTTTCTAAAAGGAGTCACTTCATTCCTCTCTGAATTTTTGTATCATTATTATACAATAGCCTTGAGGCAAAGTAGAGTTTCTCAGCTTCTTCAGTGTGATTGCATTACCCATCCACATGATGGCAATCCACTCCCATTCGTCTTTTCCTCTCAGCTCTAAATCGTGGTTACAGGTGAATTCTTAGCTCTTCGTCTTTTATTCCTTCATGCACTGACTCACGTCTCTCTTCACTAGCTTCATCATCACATGTTTACATTATTCAGGACTCCCTGGCAGGAACCCAGAACTAGATTAAAAACCCTTAAATATTATAACAAATCTAACAGATGCCTGTCTAGCTGCTGTCCTGCAGGATCTTTGTGTTTAAAGAAGCCTCGGGCTGTTGAGTTATTTGCCTTGGCTGCGGCTAAATGTATTCGGGAGTGGTGGCATCTTTTTAGACTGTGCATCTGACTTTCTTAAAGAACAGATGGTGTTGTTTCCCAACTACCAATTAGCGAGGAGAGGGGAGCAAGCAGCCACTAGCGGCAGCTCTCCCTGCCTCGTTCGTGCCCTCTTCTCTCTCTTTCTGTCTGTGTCCCTCTGTGCCCTCTTGTTCAGTCTTCAGCTCTCTCTGTTTCAATCTGTGCCCGACTTTCCCCCTCTGCAGCCCTCTATGCCACAGTGGCGGTGCAACACTGGAGAGATGTGTGGCCTGCTGAACAGATTGGGAGTGACATATGTCAGACGTAGGGGGACTTAGTGGGGGCAACCAAGTGTGTGTCCTCCAGCGTGCTTGTGTGTGTATATGTGTGTGTGTTGGCTTTCCGCCTTCAGGTGTGAGTCCTGGTGTGAAGACCCCAGACCTGAGGCTCTCCTTGCACACGTACGGCTTTAGATTCCCTGTTAATAACAAGAAGGAATCTGTGGGAGGTGTGTGTGCATGTGTGTGTTCAGGGACGCCGAGGATTATGAACAGTGTGATATCTTGTTTGCCACTTGGTGCATAAAATGAAATTACAAGCCAAGAGTCAATATCTCATCATGCTGATTTTGGCTAACCTTGCTCTCCTTCCTCTAACTGCTACACTCCTCTGATTTGGCAGAGGGACACAGCACTGCTCTCTTTCAGGAATTAACCCTGAAATATCCAGTGGGAAATACATGCATCCTCTCTGTACTTCAAACTCAGTTTTCAGTGTCGTAACTTTGAACTAGTCCTTAAATTAAGAATTGATTTGTTCTCAGGTGCAGTTAAATGCACCTCTGGAGAGTCTCTGAATGAAAAAAAGCAAAGCTCAATCTATCATACGCACAATCGAGATGTCAGTCTTGTTAAGTTCAGCTTTAACATCCAGCTAAACTTGCCAAAACGCCATTTTCCATCTCACCTGATGAATTCTTTATGTTGATGTACGTTAGTTTGACATCACACATAAACAAGATGTCACAGTTCTTTTCTCCTTGTGTGCAGACATCCATGATTAATGCTACATATTTCAAATATGAAATTCAGTGATATTTCCCTTTAACTCCAGCAACCTTGAACAAAAGTCCTCCCTCAGCAGTTAAGCGGCTGCTTGAAGGGCAAGCCAATGCAGACACGGTCCAGTGCTTTTATTGACCCAATGAGAAACCTCTTCGTGTCTCCAGGGGCTTGGAGCTCAGGTTAGGGTCTTTGTTGTCTGCGTTCATTAGTGTCTCCTTCGCCATCTCCCCCCTCTCTCTCGTTCTTTCTCCATCTCTATCTCTCTTACTCTCTCTCTAACACCTCCTTTTTCTAACTCCCTCACTCCCTCTCTGCTGCTCTTTTCCCCCGAGGAGCTGGAGAAGAAAATGTCACCAGATCAAATTAGTGGGAGCCTCCAACACTGCCTGTCTGCCTCTGTCTGTCTATTCCACCGAGTGGTAGCGTCACTCAGGGAAGTTTCTAGAAGTTTATTTGTGCCCAAACTTTATCTTCCCCAGGTATGATACTCTGTGCTACTAGTATTTTTCTTAAAGTTGTTGCAAAGTACTTTTTTTTCCACCACATTTTTTTCTCTACAGTATAATTAGGATCCCTTAAAAGCCACATATACATACATTTTTTATCCCAAATGGTAAAAATTCATACATAAACTTCCTGTCATGCTGAAGGACGTCATGGTCACAGGTCTGTGAGTTGATTAACCAGTTAAAGGAATAATTTGAAATTTTGGCACATACACTTATTTACTTTTTTGCAGAGAATTAAATGAGGAGATATCGCTCAATCGCCTTACTTGTCATTTAACAAACAGATATGAGAGCGGTATCGATCTTCTCATCTAACTCTCAGCAAGAATAAGCTGCTCCCTTAAACATATCAAGTAATTCATGTATCACTTTCATTATCTCATTGAACGAGGAAGGCGATCCTTTGGCACGCTGAGAAAGCCTTGATCTCACGCCCAGTCTTTTTTTGCAGTGTCACCACCACCACATAACTTATTCATAGCACATTTCATATTCATAGCCTTCTTTACTTCACTGAGACGCATCGGACATAGTGATTTCTCCCTCGGTCTGGCGTTATTTACCTTAATGCATTTTAGTGGAGCGAGAGTGAGTGTTGCCAGAGGTCCATCTTTGCAAACAGATGACTTTAATGCATGTTAACCTTGGTGGCAGTAAAAGGCCTCGTCATTATTCCTTTGAAACCATACAGCGTCCATTGGGGAGGAACTGGAGCACTTCCAGGACTCTTCACCCACCGACCGCAAAAGAGCCCTAATTGAAAATGACTTCAGACTATTGAAAAAGAGGAAGAGGCTTGGTTGAGGGCTCAATATTGTGCGGATGTAATAGTGTAAAGAGGTGGGGAAACGATTGTTTGTGTGGATCATTTTTCCTACTGTATGTTAACTGAATGATAATGATGCTGCAGCCTAAATATAAACTATTTATGTATAAAAGAGGACACAAGAAGAGGAAAAAAAAGAACAAAGAGATCTAGAGTACAGAGTGAAAGGAACACACAGAAGTCCATTTCCATGGTGCTCCATCACAGGCAGATGAAAGTGGCCACTGTCCTTCTGCCATCAATATGCAAATGGAAAAAAATGGCCCTTGAGTGCGGAGGAGCAGTTCCCTCAAGTGCATTCATTAGCCACCGTTAGCATAATTGATTCCCAGTCCTGCCATAAAACTGGTCACTCCCTGTGCCTCTCGCTCTGGGGGATCCTCTGGGGACCTCGCAGGCTAACTTCAATCATAAATCATTAAAGGACACCACTAGCCAATGGACTGTGCCAAGACCCCAGAGACAAGCGAGCAACAGTAATACTGTCACTGATGTCTAAATCATCGATGTGACATATAAAGGTGCCTACAGGCTGACATATCCTACGCTCCACCTCTCTATCCTCATTTCTTAACCCACTGTCGTAAAAATGCATGTGCCCCCTAATTAGACCTCAACACAGCATATGTCAAAGATGCAGATTTTGCATTTGTCTTGTGCCAGAAATTGTTTAGGTATTTGCATAAAATTTTACCAGTGTGAAAACTCATTGTTGTGATATTTTATAAAATCTTGTAAAAGCAAGTTTATGAGAGCACATGTTAAGTCAAGTCATTTCCCAGAATACGTAAGCATTCTTTTTTTTAAATGAAGTCTAAGAAGCTTAAGGGTAAAACTGGAAGATGCTTCATG
Source organism: Holacanthus passer (assembly GCA_025331565.1). Taxonomy (NCBI): domain Eukaryota; kingdom Metazoa; phylum Chordata; class Actinopteri; family Pomacanthidae; genus Holacanthus; species Holacanthus passer. The sequence continues at coordinate 4,863,199 of JAFREQ010000002.1, read as the reverse complement.
TAAGAGAAATTTGCTTGTGTGCCAAAGCACAACCAGAAAACATGGTAAAAGCAAAGAGTATTTTATGAGCTGTACCTCAGTCATAATTTACTTTTGTAATTAAATGAACATCAGGACTGTAGACTAGTTACTGCAGAAGTCATGATAGCTATTAGCTTCAGCTGTATTTCTCTCTCCAGCATCACCATTCAGAGCAGGTGTGTGGCTTATTAAGGCTGCTATTAGAGAGAGAGAGAGAGAGAGAGAGAGAGAGAGAGAGAGAGAGAGAGTCTGTTTGGTAAAAGGTATTTTTTTCATTCTTTCCAACATTCCCTCCATCTGTCCATCCATCCATCTCTCCTCTATACAGTCTAATTAAACTCATCAAGTTGTGCAGTGAAGGTTCCCAGCGCCTCAGAGAGGCAGAGAGAGAGTCAAGAATGATAGCAGCATGCTCATGATGTATCGCCACCTCGCAAAATAAAACATATTCATAAAGAATATTCATTACCTCTACCAGCCATCCCCCAGATGGCCAGAAAATTGGCTTTGTGTTGAGATGTGGATTCAGGCATGCATATTAATGGAAGACAGATGTAAACGCATATTCATATTCTTTGGCTGCTCTTTTTTGTGACAGACAAAATGATAATGCATCCACTTAGGAGAGGGGGAAAGGGGCTGCATCCGGGAAGCAATTCACCTCTAATGTGCTGGTGGGTTATTGGCTTTTTGTCAGACTGGCAGTGTATGTCCCTATTTGTCTAGTGTGTATTTGTGTGGAGTTGTCCCATCTACATTTTAAGTGCTCTCTCTTTCTCTCTTCCACTCTCTCTGTCACACACACACAAATTGCTCAGTGTGGCTTTGAGGCAGTGACGTACAGGTCAACGCTAACTCATATGAACATCAGACGATGTTTCGATCTTTTATATAAATCCTCTGTGTCTTTTTTGAGGGGTGGCAACAGTATGTGTGCACTTTGATGTGTGTGCAGTTTTACTTTTAAACAGCAAAGATCTCACAAGAGTATTACAGTTTTGTTCGGATATGATCCAAAGGAAGCTGAGCACCATTTGAATGTGTTTAGTCAGACACTTTAACCACCATCACCACTATCACCATTTCAGTCAGGACACACACGTCAAAGTTAAAAATCTTTATTGCAACAATATGTGTATTAGTCTGGCGGTTTGGCTCTGCTCATGTGATTCTCTGGTACAAATATGAGCAAACTTGCACAGACTGTCCTTGGCAGAGCTTAAAATACCCAACATTTAATGAACATCAACACATTAAAAGAAACATTCAAAATTCTGGTATGACTAAATGCTAATGCAGGATGAGGCTGGGGAGGTCAAGGGAGTTAGTTTTGTGTAAGTAGGCTGCAGTTTAGCAGCAAGGATGCAGAGCTCAGTGTTGTTGTCTGCAGACGAAATGAGCACCAAATGTTTATATGGACCATCTATTGCGAGAGAGCTTGTGGACATAAGTGATGTTTATGGACGTTTATGGAACATGTGATTATGAAATGACTTCCTAAAGGCTCCATTTATGTCCAACAGTTGGGAATACTGCATTGTTAGCCACACTTTAATTTGACTTCATTAGGAGTTCTCCCTCCCTTTGAAAACAACTATCACCATTGTCTCCAAATGCTAGCTCCATTGCTTCCACAAGAGGACAGTAGCGCTCTCTCAGCCTCCTCCTTAAAGGCCAGGCCACAAAACTCTTCCATTTCACCTTGGATGGCTGCATAACTTATACATTGGTGGTATGTGAATACTTATAGTATATAGCATATTTTTGCATACAGCAGTGATTATCTGTGTTTGTGTGACCAGGTTCTGTTGAGATATTTGGAGGAATAGCCAGAGGGATAAATATGGCTATAACTAAACATATTCAATTAATAAATACACTCCAGAGCAATGGAAAAAACATGTATGAAAAAGTGGTATTAATGCCTTTTTTTACACAGCAGTTGAACTATTATGCAACTCCTATATGAGTGGTCAGTGTCATGATTACTACCAAATCTAATGAGTTAAAACTGAGCCTCTGAGATCTCATTTGTTTAACAGGCAGAGTTACAGTTGTGGGTTTATGTGTATTGTGTGTATATGTGTGTTTTGAGTATTTACTGCTGTGCTATTGCTGCGCTAGTTTATGTTTGTGATTGCAAATGATGAATCTGCTATGATCCGGATTATTTTATCATGCAGAGTATTCCAGTTATTATGTACAACACTTTGCCATGATACATAATTAGACCATTCCACTAACACCCTTGACACGAGCACTATAGCTCCAATAACCAACCTCAGGGCTCCCCTATACATATTAGATCTCATCTCCATGTTACAGCCTATATATGTCAGAGTAAGAATAGGGGAGGTTTTTAATAGAAATGGCCTCATAAACCCTCAATCCTGTAACAGTGCGCTGCTCAATTGGAATAAAACCTTCTTTGTCTAAGTGTGTGCCAATATGGAAAATTAAAGCCAGTTAATAAAAAGCAGTGCTAAATCAATGTGAGCCATAAAAGTTACAGGGTGATATTAAAATGTGTGTGTGTGTGGGGGGGGGAGATAGTGGCATTAACACGCTGGGCCTGAATTATCATGTTAATTCAATATCCAGTCTTCAAATGGAGCAGAAAGCCCAATAAAGGTCAATTAAGCAACTAGCCTCCCATCTCCATTTAGAATTTTATGGCCTCATCTAAATCACAGAGCTGGTGCCGGGGTCCAAGGGGCCCCGCTGGCTGCTGGAGACCTTTGGGACCCAATGAGGGCTCACGCTTTTAAGATCTAAGTTCATGATGGTGGCTAGTTTGGTTTGGGACAGCTCTGTGATTGTAGCTCCACCTTGCCCCTAATAGCTATTTTGAATTATAGATGTTATTGTTGCTGCTGCACACGAGAACAAGGTTTCCACATCCAGGTCCCATTTTATGTGGCCTAAATGCAGCTGTTGGAAGCGATGCCAAGTTGTGTCCAACATTAACTTTCTGCCTTTGTGGATTTTAAATATGGGTGGTGAACAGGCTTTTGGTTCCATCACGGTGTGCTGTAGAGACGAAGATAACTTATTACATCTGTGAAAACAGTCCAAAAGAAATAGGCAATAATGAATGACTGAATAGGCGATAATTGACTACTCACTCTATCAACCCATCAACTATTTACTTGTAATAATTTATTTTTGATATGCTACATCTTTGTATCATCTCTGACTTCAGCAAGATGAACTTTTAATAGATATTTTTATTATGTCCACAAATATTAATGCATTAATATGTATTTGTGTACAAATGGATTTCTTCATCAAAGAGGATTCAGATGACATGAGTCCAGTCCCTGTAGCTCTACATTTGTTAAAAGGGACAAAGTGTAATTAACACTGACCAGGCTTCTATTTAATTGTAATAATGAGCTGTAAGTTGTGTTAGTCAATCTGTGTACCCTCTGTCCAAAGCTGTGTTCACCTTGTTTGCTTTTTCTGTTTTCCTCTTCAAATTGGCGCCTGAAATGAAAGTTGCCAATTTGAAAACAACTTTTCATTTTTATTGTTATATCTGCTCTTATCCTTTGCTTAAAACAAAAGGAAACTACAGGAGTGAGCTCAGTAGAGTGCAGATCTCCACCAGGTAGATCGCAGTGATATCTGCGAGCGCCGCGGATAATCTGTGGATTGGCAGGCTAGGTCATAAAAATTAACATTCTGATTAATAGCGAATGGGTTGGGTGGGTGAAATAATACATCATTAATGTGGGAAATATTAATTACATTACCTGCAGCAATCCCCCCACAGCACAAACGATAAATGCGTCTCCCCATTAAAAAAGATGCAGTGCGCATTTATGCACAAGACACAACAGCGTAGCTTCATTGATTATTTAAATCTCCCGACATGCCGACAGGATTGGTTAGGATCTAATGTTAATTAATGTTCTGTGTTCTTCTACAAATCCAAAAGGTCACACACACAGTCCAGGTTCATACAGTAAACATTGTTTGGAGTAAAGCATCGTCCTCCTGATAAATCCTCAGCTCCATCAGAGCTGTCTAGACAAAACTTTAGAAGCTAAAAGTTTAATCCTGTTTCCTCTGGAGAGTTTCCTCTATCCTCTATCCTGTCAAGTTTATAGCTACTTAGTGAAAGCAGCTCCTCTAATCATTAAAGTAAAAGAAAACACTCATGCATCAATGCAACACACAATAAAGGAATAACCTGGAAAGCATGTGCTGCCTGTCATTAAAAGGTATTATAGCCTTCAAGTGATCATTGATTGTTGATTTTTAACATGGGGGATGGTCCAATGGTTTGGGTTTGGGTAACCCTAACTCTGTTTTATTAAAGAGGTGGCTTGGTCTGGGGATTTAGTTTCATCAGCCAGATGCCCCTGAATGATCATAGACATATTATAGGAATATTATAGGAATACTACTGTGTCTCTATGATCCTCTCGTTGCTGCTTATCACTTTGAACATGACGGTGACTCTACTCTATGGAGTATATAGGCTACAATATAGTGTAGAATTGAGTGTTTATAGTATATAGTTTAGAGAATGTTATAGTGACGTTATAATGAAAAAGTTGTCTGGTTTTGGTTTGACATGTACCCTTAATCCCTAATACATTTAATATTTGTTTGTCCTGTTATCAAGTTGAACACAGTGGCTACATGTACCCTTAATCCCTAAAGTGTTTTGCATTACAGCACATCTCTTTTTATATTTATATTCATATATGTATGTGTCTTTTCTGTGGGTAGACCCTCTGTGGTCCCGCAGGACAGAATAATTGATTAAGCGAACCTCATGACCAGAATAACCTGCTAATGCATCAAATGGCTGACCAAAATAATGACAAGTCACCTACGCTCCTCACCGTTATAAGACCGGTAACTGAAGTTTATTATTGACGTTCTCTGACATGATGGTGAACGAACAGTCAAAAAGAATGATGAATAATTCCCATGTAAGCACAATGTATCACAATGTATGTATCGACCACTTATTGACCTCCAGCCTGCTGCACTGAGATGGCTTTATGCAGATCCATAGTCTTATGAATAAATCATAGCGAGCTAGTTAGAGCTAGTCTTTCAAGGCTCACAGTTAATGAACAAAAGGAGCTCTGCTGTTGTGTGACCTGAAACACAATACTGTTTTAATTGCCTCTGAAGGCTGTGGCAACATGTGGATAAAGAGTCTTCTGAACAAATAAACTTCTCATGATCATTATTATCTCATCATCCGCAGTGATATGTCATTATTATTTATTGCATTGTTTATGTTCTGTTTTTGAGTTGGTGGACGATGTTCTGTTTACAGTTATTCACACAAGCTTTTACAGTAAATAATTAGATAGCTGCAGTAGTCACAATATACCTATTATATAGCGGGACTGTGGATGCTTAGCCTTGTTCATTACTGGTTTTTGCTATCAAGGCAAGTTTAATTTGAGTTTTGGCATGCAAAGGAGGGCTCTCTTCATCAATAATGCATGTTGATGATTGGCTGCTGCTGACAGCACAGGAGCGCTCTGCTAGTTTGAAGGATTTATTGTGGCAGAAATGTTGGTGTTTTTATTTCTTCAGGGTTTCAATTTTATTTTTTTGGAAACAGAACTGATCATCAGTCGGGCTGGAGTCGGCCCACAGGCTGCCAGCTTAGTAGGCCTGGCTTAAACGAAAGTCACTTATTGGAAGAAGCTTAATCTGCAGCTATTTTGATTAAGAATTAATCTTTCAAGTCATGTTTTAAACAAAAACGTCTAACATCCAGCCAGTTGTGACATTTTCCACAACAATAAACGATAACTTGATTAATCAAGAAGATAATCTACAGATTAAATGGTAATTGAAATAATCTTTATTTGCTTCCCTATTTTGATTTTAGTATACAAGAATACTTTTGTATTATAAAGATTGTTCTCTCAAACATGGCCTAAATGCAACTTTATAATTTATAATATGATGTGTGTGAAACTCTCTACTGAATATGTATCCTGACTGTTGATAATAGGCAATAATTCCTTCCTTATCACAAATACTATTAGATACTGTATAGCAGTCACTATAAATACTGGCGAACAGGACAAAGGTTTTGCTGATGCTGGCCGTGAGTCTCATTCTGGCATCCCATCTTAAATCATAAAGGAGCTCATGAAACAGCAGTTGAGATGCACACATGGCTTGTGCATCTTTAAATACACTTTATGTCTGTGAAGCAGCCCCATACAAAATGCATAATATGCAACAATTCAGCAAAATGTTGTAGTGGAAAGTGAGCATCTTTGCTTCGTTCCACATGCTATGCATCTGGATAGTGTCTGGGTTCATTACATGAGTGAATGGGTTAGTGACCCAGATTCTCTAATGGGATTTTAGGTGTCTAAAAAAATTGCTTTTTTCAACTCTGACAGATGTTCCTCTTTGATAATTACACAAACATTAAACCAGTAAGACATTGATATGAAAGGCACGTAGAAAAAAAGAGCTGTTCATATGCATTAGCATGGATTTTTTGGGATGATGCTATGGTTTGATGATGTTTTCTTCAACTTGCATGAAACATTTATCCCGTGCTCAAGGCTCCTGCCTGAATGCTTAAAATCCTAAAGTAGCGTTGCGCTCTCTTGGTGAGTTTCTGTATTAATGAAGAGTCAAAATAGACTTTGTTTATCAGAGAAAATAAGATATGAAGTATTCCAGTACGCCCAGAGAACACACGCACAGTCTGTGCTGCCTGAACATGCCTGTGAAGCCATGCTGTGCTGACGGCAATCTGTCTCCCCCACCCATAACGACCATCTGTCATTAGTGTAGATCAATGGAGATGATAGATGGGGAGTGCTTGCTGTGCTGACAGAAGCACTGAGACAGGAGTCCAGGAACGACCACGGTTATGGTGCCTGGTCCTGACCCAGCGGGCAAAAGCCCTGATGTTAATTTTATCTCTGTGCTGAGGTTGGGTTGATCTGAGTTTGGACTGTCAAGAAAGCTACAGACTGGCTTTTTGAGAATTCAAATCAATTTTAGTCAGTTTTCTGGGTGTTGCATATGTTTGGAGCACTCACCCACATGTCTTTACTCCTGTGCCAGAAGTGTTATAAATTCTCTCTGAATAATCCATTTTCCTAAGCATTTGGTGGGTTATTCAAAGCATGTCATATGGAGTTGATGTAAAACAAGGCAATAAAACAGGCAGAGAATGGACCGCGCCAAGACTGCCTCTACACATCTCAAAGCATGACATCCCAATAACCAGACCAAACCAGTTTGGATCCACTGGGTAGAATCAAGAGGACTGGACATGATTTGATGAAGCCCATTTCACACTTGCTGAGAGAGATGGACGGTCCAAGGCCTGTTAAAATCCCTCGGGTTTTGGACGAGAGCATCGGAGGATTTTCAACACAAGTCATCTTGACGCAGAGGAGTAGACAAAATGAAGGGCTTTTCTCCAATTTTAGCCAACAAAATTGAATTCTGAGGTAACAGAGGCTCCCCTGTGGGATTTATCCCTCATCTGTATTCGCTCACCAGTCTCTCTCTTATGAATTCATTGTCATCGTTTCACTTTTCCTGTGATCAGAGCTGACTTAATGAGAATTCTTTGTTTTGATATGATGATATTTTGAGATGAGGTGTTAACTTTAAAACTAAAAGTGACCTCAACACAAAGCAAAATAGATACATGTAATAATGGAATCAAAAATGCACGCACATACCAACTATGATAACTGTCCCTCTCATGACTCTGATAAAAAAGAGCCATACGATGACACAAAACCCACACAATCACCTGGATACCGTCTTACTTGTGCACATGTACTGACATGCTCACACACCCACGCACACACACACACACACACGAGAACACACACACTCTCCTCTCTTATACACCCGGGCAGTGGGGATTGCTTCGGAAAAACAGCACCTGCTCCTCCATTTGAAAACTATTTAGGGAGGCATCAAACTCTATCAGGGCAGGTCTGATTGCGGTCGCCTCTTCACAGTCCCCCAATCACTCAGTGAGTCAATTAGCCCCCCACCCCTCCACACACACTCACACACACATGCACACACACGTACAATATGCACAACAGACTCCCATTCCCCTCCGTCCACTGTGGGCTCCGCCAGGGAATGAGAGTCCATCGGCGGCCTCCCAGCAACACCTGAGCCCCCCCCCAACCCCGCAGCAGCCTCCCCTCCCTCCACCCACAGTCAGCTAATAGTGGTGCTCCAAGGGCACCCGAACCACAATGGCATTCAATTCACCCCCATTGTACCCCTTTTACCAAGCCTCATACCAGCAACTCAACAGCTATTTAGCAGATGATAGGAAAAGAGAGAGTGGAGGAGAGCGAGGGAAAGTAGGAAACGAGCGAAGCAACAACAGGGGTGATGCGTCCGCTCACCTCTGTGATCATTTACTTTGTTCAGTGGAGGCGAATTCGATTGCGCTGCTCACTGTGCATGTGCTGGTGTCGGTCTTCGTCTTTGCAGGTATTAAGAGTGTGTTTGCGCGCTTGCAGGCGTGTTTTCGCATTGCGTCCACTTTCACCTGTGTGTATGTGTGCGGGGCCTACGTTCCGTCGACTCTTTGGGTTAGCGGGCGGCGCTCTCTCACAATCGCTTATTTATTCAGGGCCTTTTGAAATAATCGAGTTGACACATCTGTCAGATGGTGAGAGGAGGAATGCTAAAAGGTCACCGGGCGAGGTACCAGCTGCTCCCGCACCAAACCTTTCCTGCCTCCAAATAGCACAGTCATTACACCACAACAGATGGGACTCCTGCCTTTCATTTCTGCCTTGCTCGCGCACACACCGACACATGCACGATGGAGCATACACACAAATGTGGCAAGCACCCATCACACTTATCCACACATGCACGCGTATACACAGAGGTGCAGTCGCACCAGACACTTGTCACAGACAAGACAGGCAAACAGGCAGAGACATGTACTGTACACATCTGCAGACACACACACTTTTATTCCCTCCCTCTGTCACTGTCTCTCTTGCTCTCACCTGCACACTCCGTACTCTTTCTCTCCAGGTCTGATTTCCATGTACAAGGTCAGTATCAGCTGTCTACAGGGAACATCACTCTCTCATACCCAGAGCACGACAAAAGGACAAACGCAGTTGCACTAAGGACAAAAGGCAGGGGAGACGTTCTCGCTGTAGTCTGCCTCTTTATTTCACATTCAACTTCCTTTATTTTATCTCCGAGCTAATTGTTTAATGATATCTGAAGACAGAATAGAACCTCTCGGCCACCCGCATAGTGATGTATAATTCAAACCTTGCCGAGATGTCATACAACACAATCTGTAATGGACTTATATCTAGGACCAGCTTTGTTGGGTAGAAAAAGTGCAAGGCATTGTGAAACTCAAAGAAAAGCCCTAGGCCTTGCTCCAAGTACTGCCTTTGATGGAGCTCTGTAAATTCAGTTTTTGCTTGAATAGAAATGCTTTTTCTGATGACTGCGTTAAAAAAAGAATCGATTTCCTCCCCTCAGCACAGGAAGCGTTTGGCAACCTTAATCACCTTATGAGAAAACAACACTAGTTCAGACATGTAGCTTCAAGTACACTTCAAAGATCATTGCTAACCCAATCCAGCTGTCACCAATTCATCTGTGTACAGATCATCAGATCCCATTAAAGACTTTGATATTGCGTGCTCTTTCAACTTCAAGTGAGATACAGGAATCCCTTTGTTTGGCTTCACAAAGGGCATGTTGCTTTAAAATATGTAATTGTTCCCGAGCAAATCCTATAGTCATTTGTTGTATTTGCCAGCTTGCCTATTGTTCCAGTTAATGAGCTGGAAGGAACCCACAACCATGCAGGAGAAAGCGGGGCTAGGAAATAGTGGGCTGCAATGCATAGCTCGCTGTATGCAAATGTGCCGAAGCAAAAAAATGTACAATTCATTAGTAATTAATGATAATGCTATGTTTAGTGTACAAAAACAGCATCAAAGGCACATTAAGGATAAGTCTGTGTTGCTTCACTAGGTCACACATGAGACTGAAACATATTATGTGTTTGTTGAATTCTGTTTTTATGTGAGATTACCACATAATATTGCAATGCATAGTAGGCATTTTCCCTTACCAATAAGCAGACAGGATAATGCAGCAATCCACAATGTGTGGCCGGCTATAAAGTGGCCGGCAGGATGCATTAAAGGAGTAATAATGCATAAATCATGTAAATGCACAGTTAGGATATAGCCACTGATTTTTATAGCCTACTATATGGGGAACATTATTCAGATGTGTCTCCTACAGCAGGTTGAAGCATTACATTTCCATCTCGTTCTGTTTGTGCACACCTTGGTGTTGTAAAATACTGGAACCTCTCAGGGTGGACATTACATCCACGATGTTGTTAACATGAGCTATTGCATATTTTATCTGTGACATTTATGAGCTTATGCAGAAAATGCAAGTACCAGGTATACAAGGAATGTCCTTCTGTACTCTAAAGCAAGTGGGATCAGGAACTTCATTGGGGAAAAAGGAATTTGCCACATTTGTCATTAAAACCTATTGTCTTTATAATTTGGATCATCTGAGAACTCTGATGCAAACCCAGTGTCATTTGTCACTAAATGATATCAAACAAACCATGACAGACAGGCTATCACCCACGATTACACCCCGCACCCATGCTATCATATGTGAGTAACTATTATCAGTTGTTTGTGTCACTGCAAAGTTCATTTGTCACACCCATATGTGACCCATTAACATAACTATCAGAAACAAGTCTTGGTGGGAGACTTCACAGCACTGATGCCTTGGAGCTCCTCTCTGGCTGTCCACACCAAGCTGCAGATGTCAACATCATGACCGTGTGTGAGTGAAGGAGTGGTGAATAATAATCAGACATGATTTGACAGATGATAGGGTGCTGTGTTGTGTGTGCAAGTGTGCGTATGTGTGTGTGTGTACCCTATTTGCTCTACTGTTGTAATGGGCAGCTGTCATTAATAATAACCATTAATCATAAAAGTCCATGTATTAAGATTGTCGCTTCTCTCCCTTACGGCTGTGTGTGTATGTGTGTGTACATTTACATATGTGTACGCTGATGTGATTGATGTCCCCTGCTTCACTCCCCTTCAGCACCCTCCCAGATTTAGTGCCCTCAAACTCCCTTTGGCCCCGCTCCCCCTTAGCACCGTAAACATAAAGCAGCCGATTTACTTTATGACTCCTGCGCTGCAGACCTTTAGTAGATTTACTGTCATTTTTATGCATTAGCTGGTACTGGAATGTGCCGGGTGATAATGACTGACAGGCAGCTGGTCATGGAGGGAGAAAAGTGCCTCACTTGCAGCTTTAATGGAATCAACAGAACAGTAAACGGGATTCAATTAAAACTTGTTCGTTGTAGGGTTTCGCCACAATGGATGGAGCTATATGGCTGCATTAAAGACTATTTCAAGGATGATGGATTCTTTAAATTAAGGAGTGTAATTGGCTTCACTTGTGTAATTTTGCATCCTTGATGACATTGAAGGAAAGATTCACCTAACCTGTCTAATATATGTAAATCATTTAGCACATTTAACCTTTTAACATACAGCGTTTTCCCTTTTATTTCGCCTCAAGTAGCTTCAAGGTTGAACACTGTGTGATAATATCATATACATATAGTCAAAATCAAAGCATTTATTATCATATGCACAGTTAAAAGAAATTAAATTGAATTAATTATTGAATCTATTTAAGCTACACATGATGCTTATGATGAAGAAAATATTCAAACCCAAGATCCATGTTTTTTTATGGTTGTGCTATTCCACCAAATAGAAATGTCATGTTCATATATTTTTCAACTTTTCCCTATTCAACATATTTTAGAAAATTTGGGATCTCCACTGGAATTTAAAATTAAATTATGAGTGTTGGGACATCCCCAGCTTTAATTTGTAAAGACAAATCAGTGATCATTGTTAAAGGAACAGTTTTATGTTTTTCCAGTATAGAAATATGGTTATTCACTTTCTTGATGACAGTTGGATGAAAAGATCGAAACCACTTTCTTGTCTGTACCGTTAATATCTAGCTGGAGGCAACAGCCAGTTAACATAACTTAGCACAAAGACTGGAAACGGGGAAACAGCTAGCCTGGGTAAAAAAATCTGCCCACCAGCACATCCAGAGCTGACTAATTGACAGATTGTAACTTGTTTGTTTAATTGTTTAGTGTAAGTGTAAAAATTACAATTTGTCAGTTGCCAGGCTGCCAGGAAATGACTGGTCCCGGCCAAGAAATAGTCTGGCACATAAGTGGCGAATTGTCATTTTTACCTCAATTTTTGTATGGATTAATCAAGAGATATAAGCTGTTAATTAGTGAGCTTTAGAGGTGCTGCTAGGAGGGTTTGTTACCTTTGGACAGAGCCAGACTAGCTGTTTCCCCTTGTTTCCATTCTTTAGTTTAAACTAACTGGCTACTGGCACAAGCTACATATTCACTGCACAGTTGAGAGAGCGAGTAGCCATATTTTCCAACATGTCAAACTATTCCTTTAAAAGGTTAGAAAACAATTTTGATGGCGTGTTTTGCATTTGTACATCCACCTCGTCTCCTGGTGTTGAATTTTCCTTTTGAAATGCTTACTCTGCCACTCCTCTGAGAGTTGTCAAAAGGCATTCTGGGAAATGCAGGAAATTGCTATCTGAGATAAAAGTGGATGAGACAGTTTGAGAAGAAAGTACATGAAAAAAAAAATTGTTTGCAAACATTTCATCAGAAATCAACTCCCAGAGTGCACTGAACGTCACAAACTGATGCCCAACAAAATAAGCAATTATTAGGGACGAATTTACAGTGATTTTAGGAAATTGAACGTGAGCAGTTAAAATGACACAAATAGATAAATATATGTGCATATGCATAAGTGGCTCAGCCAAAGCATAAACATCGAGGAAAGGACGCATTCTGCATAACCGCCTCTAACATTTTAAGGTGTTTTGAAGAGAACTGTTGCATCAGATAAAATCTTTTCTATCCTGTCTACTCCTGTGAGGGAATAAAAAAAAAAAGTATTCAGTTCTGGGACTAGTTGCGAGCCCATTAGAACTTGCGGATCTTGTTACCAGCAATCAGTCGATCTTGGTCTGACACACTATGACAGTTATTAAGAGCGCGATGCCGTCAGCCACGAGCATTGATCAGTGCAGTTTATGTGCTGCAGTCTTCAGCCTGTCACCATTCAACATTCAAAACCTCTTTTGCTCTCCACTCTTTGTCAACAAGACCTTTTTCTTTTGTGTGCTCTCTGTCGCTCTCTCATGTGAAGCCCTCTCACTGTTGCCCTGCTCCTCTTTCCTTTCACCCTGTCTTTCTCGGAGTCAAGACGGTGGCAATAATCCTCTCTAATAGCAGATGACAGCTCCACATAACTTCTGACATTAGCTTTTAGCCATCACATTTTTACAACCCTCGGTCTTGACGGCAGATTTGTCGGCCGGCAACGGTGGCATTGGCTCTTTTGCTCTCTCTTTGTCTCTCTGTCTCTCTCTCTCTCTCTCTCTCTCTCGTAATGTCTTTTGGACTAGAGAGATCTGGGGCCCCCATCACACACTCTTTATTACTGTATGGGCCATGGTGTTCCATCACTTTCTGCTTCCCATCACACAAAAGTACATGCACACACAGTCACAAGTGCACACACACCCACATTCACAGTTGTCCCCACAGGGCCCCAGATTGATGGTAGTTCTAGAGTACAGTCCTATAAAGAGAGAGAGAGAGAGAGGCAAAAGGCAAATGGACATGCCTGTTCCACATAAAATTCACTTCCTCCAAGTCCTACACATACTTTGGATAATAAAAGATTCCAGTGTTTGTTGTCAATAAAGATCAAATTAAAGTTGCGCCTGAAAGCTCAATCTTCGAAATAGTACTTGAACAAAAAAATGTTAACTCAAGGTCCACTTACTAGATCTCTCCCAAAACTTTCAGTCGCTTTCTTCAGGTGCTATCATCCATCATTAACAAACTAATTATGCATTACAATCAAGCTCCACCCGCTGATAAATGCCATGAGATGTGGTGGAAATGAAAGCTCTGAAAGAAATCTAGTAAGTGGACCTTGATTTGATCATTTTTAGTTGAGCAAATCAAAGTTTGCTTGTGTGATGTTCTTGAATTTCAGTGTGCACTTTGTAGTCACATAAAGCTCTCTTTGATTGGTTGGCCAGGGTTAAGTGAAAATACAATAAACAGAATAGGGTGATATTAACATCTTATGGGTTGCAAACTTACAATGAATGATCAGGTCTGATCATGTTATTACAAAGAGCAGTTCTTAAATAGAGTAGAGTCCTTCCTGGCTGTGTTAACTGTGAACTCTTTTGACAATTTTGAAAATACTTGTAAAATAATATTACTGTAAATGAAATGAAATTAAGATTGTATTTGAAACAGCTACGTCTTAAAGTAGAAACTACTAGATTTTTTGCAATGTGATGTAAGATTTTGCTTATTTACTGTTGTTTTTGTGTAGAAGAGGGAAGTGATGCTTTCTTCGCTTGTGTCCAAAGCCATCCAGCTACTACATTAACTGCTTCAGCTAAGCATAATAGTCTTGATTTTTCAGGCAACATGTTGCTGTGTTGGATACTTGGCAAAGCCAGAAGTCTTTAAGTGCACAACAATCACAGAGAGATTCATTAAACAGAATGTGTTAACCACAACGATATGAAAGAGAAAGTCTCTGTATCGTGTGTGAAGGAAAAGTGAAGACCTTCAGGAGTAACTGGACGTATAGCGCGTCCACTGATCCTGAGGCTGAGTGGTGCATTTAGAGCTGTCAGTGAAGCTCCAACAGGGGATGAGGCATGGGGAAGGAGTCTAGGGGATGACATAGGGGGGTGGGGTGTGTGTGTGTGTGTGTGGGGGGGGTAGCCATATGGCTGCTGACAAGGAGAGGGGGCAAAGCTGACAGGGCCGAGGGAACGGAGATGGCAGGCGGGAGGGAAGAGGAAATCACACTGGAAGGACAACACGCTCCCCTTCTGCCAAGGCGGAAAGCAGCGGCAACCTGTGTGTGTATGTTAGTGTGTGTGCCACTGACTGACAACGCTGCTGATTGAATGCAACGTGGAGGCCTGTGTCCTGACAGCACTGATGCCACGAGTCTGGACAGGGCCTGGAGTGTATGAGCGACTGAGAGCCAAAGAGAGAGACGGAAGGAAAGAGTCTGTGCATCTCTGTCTGTGCTGTGTGTGTTATCTGTGTGTGCGCGGCCCCGGCGTGGGTGTCAGCCAGCCAGCCAGGGTCCTCTGTGTGCCTGAGGAGCCTCTCTACCAGCTGGGTGAGCCAGGTGCTCGGTTGCCCCCTCACGCCCCCTGGCCCTCCCATTACCGCTGCCCTCCAGGCCCGCTCAGTCAACTGCCACTTGCTACCAGATCAATATTAGCCCACATCGAGGACAACATGTCATTCCACCACTGAGGGGTCAGACAACCCATTGTTAGGCAGCATCAGGTACAAACTGGGTTGGGAGACAATATTGTATCAGAATGTTCAGTATTTCTTTGCCGTACATGGGGCTTGTGCATTAATGCCAATAAACATTTAATGCATCAAACTGAAGATGAGTCAGACTTAAATGTGATAATACTTTAAAAACATATGTAAGGAATGCGGTAAATAAGTGTGCTTTATTTCTCTGTTTTGTGTGTGATGGTTCTTTATTAGTTGGCATAATATGGGCAACCAGTCAATGCTTCAGATGGGTGCGGATACTGTACGCTATTAACGGCAGCATTTGCATTAATTGATTAGCAATGCACGCAGCCAAAGACACATTTTCCATAATAATAACTATACCATCTTATTGAGAACATCTTGGCTGCAGGAACACTTTTGCTGACAAAGCTCCAAGGACACAGATGAGCTGAATGCTGAATGTGCACATCACCATCGCTTGCCTTTTGTACATGAACGGCAACTCGAGCGCCAAGATTGTTTTCACTCCTGCTTAAGTAGTGGCACAAAAGTGATAAGTAGGTAATGACTTCTAATTAGCGATGTCCCAAAAACATATCAACAATAATCAACTACATTCCATAATGTTTCTGAACATCTGCGTGATGCTGAACGTTTCATCAGCGCACATTGAATGATGGCCTGTTTTAATGCGGCGTCAAACTCTTAATAGCTGCTTTGTACCTTTTCACGTGCGGGTTCACTTTAGAGCCATCTAATTCAAAACAGGGATTCTCAATTATGCAACGTCCCATTTACATATGCTAATTAGGATCATATTAATTATGTTGAAATTGGGTAATTAGCCAATCTCAATTAAGGCATTGTTCATTACACTAAATGCACAGGAAAGGTGTTTGAAGTTTTTCCCCACGCCTTTATTCATTTCTGTGTGTGTGTGTGTGTGAGAGAGAACTGGGCTGCCTGCCACATCTGAATCAAGCCTCGGCGGTGTATTTAATAATTTAAGCATCCCAGCTCATACAAGGGATGCACCCACAGCTTTCATTGTTACCAAGCATATGGTTCTGTAATGAGCCTGCTTGCTTGTAAAATAGTAATGCCAGTGCAGAGCAGAATAGAAGAGACAACAGCCAGCCTTTTCTCTTTTTAGCCACTCAAGCTAGGTACGGTGCCAGCGGTAGCCAATGCATTATACAAGCTTGTTTGGGTTCCCATGTCGCTGAGCTGACGCTGGGAAGGCCAATTTGCACGAGCCGTGAAAGGAAATGAAAGAAGAAAAAAAAACACTGAAAGAAGTAACGGCAGCAGCAGAAGATGTCAAATGCATCTTTCTCCACCCAAAACAAACAAGTTACCTGGGGGGGACAGGAGATTTAAATACTGCTCTAAAGTGACTCACAGCTCTGAGTTGCATGCACAGCCAAGGTAAACATATTATCACACTGGTTGACTGCATGAAATCTTTTGTATGCTACATAAAAATGCTTACTGAAGCTGCGTGATGCTCATTGATTCCAGTTGGTCCCACAGAAATGTGTAGAGTGAGACACATTAGAGATTAGCATGTAATTCAGTTGCCATAGTTCATTTGTTTGTGATTTTTGTGATTTTAAGAGCATTGTTATGGGTGCCATGTGCCCAGAAGCGCAGCAGGATTATGGATCCAGCTGGAGGTCTGGAAGTGCTCACTTCCTGGTACAGAGCCTGAGGCATTTTGGGACATGAGGTATCTCTCTGGCTGTTCCGGCACACAGTCATCTCCTCCTCCTCCTCTTCCTCCTCCTCCTCTCCTAATCTCCTAAGGAGCTGTGGTGGTGTTTGTTTGTGAGTGCGCTACCTGCATGAGCCAGTGCACGCTTGCATATGCATGTGTGTATATGTTTTAGTCTGAGACGCTGCAGGGAATATCATCCTCAGGGAGGGAAGATGATGAATGATGTTCTGCCCTTCAACTGTTCTTGAATAGTAAATTATCCCTCTATCAGCTTGTGATGGAAAGAGAAGTCCTCATTCAGAGATGTTGAATAACACATGCAATGCAAGGTCAAAGGCTTAAATACAATGACCTCAAATTCCCTTAAATATGCAGTGTATTTCTATAGGTGACGAGCAGTCCTTTTGCGAAGATAAAGTCTCTGAAGATAAAGTAGCATGGCTTAGAGAGAGTGGCCTTTAGCTCTAACACTGAAGCTGTTGTGATATATAGCATAAATCCAACATTTGATTTTTCTCTTATTGACAAAGTGGCATGGTACAAGCCTTAACAGCTGTGTAGCTGTTACCTTAGAGTGTCCTATTAGTGTGTTTTGTTCATGAGAATAGGTTCAGCACAGCCACATAAGAAATGATATAAAGTGGGAGTGAAGTGCAGTGATGTGCATATGGGGAGGATAGAAACAATGGAGAGGGAGGTCACCATTTTTTTTTTTTTTTTCTCTGACTGCTGAAGTGTCCCATTTTTCGAAACTTTGTTTAACCTGAATATGTCTATGCCCTATAGGGACATTTCCGTTCTTAATTTTTGCCTCAAAGTCACAGTGGAGGGGCACTGGAGTGCACCAAGTGTCCCTCTGACACTTGGTCCAAGTGGCCCTCTTGTCGGTCCAAGTGCTGCTCTGATCAGCCAAAGTGCCCTTCTGACCGTCCCAAATGTCCCTGTGTTTAGCTCAAGTGCCACTGTAGTGTCATCCCTTAGGGCAAAACTGAACCCTGCACATCAGAGAGGTGTGCCTGCATTTTTAACCCTGCCTCTCAAAAGCCAGCGCTTTTTGACCGAATAATGATGCTGGTAATCTTTGTGGCAGCCTTTATCACACGGTCACAGCTCATATCTGTTCACCGAGTCCTCCTGCTACTGCTGTTAGTGTAATAAAAAAAACAATATTGGTTAAAGGATGGAATAGCAACCACATAAAAAGGCAGATTTATTGCTTTATAGTTTCAAAGCATAAATGATTACACTCATAAAATCTTCTATTTTGTAACCATAGACTCTCATGATCCATATTAACTTTTACTGCACTACAGTAGCAGCCACAACTTTTGCAGACATTCAGTTTTAGAATATAAACTGCACAATGACAAGCGAGCGCGCTGCTGCTTCACACTTGTTAAACGTCTATCTCAATACCTCAATAACCAGCTGTAAGCAACATTACAGCATATTTTGGATGAACTGAGGCAAAGAGCCAACGTCCTAGTGGTTGATTTGATTTCTCCCTTCCACTAGGGGGAGCTGTGGTATACTATTAGAGGGCTCACATGAGATTTTGGCATTGTAATGAATGCCAAGGAAATGCCAGGGAATCTTGGTACATAACATAACATAACATAACATAACATAACATAACATAACATAACATGTACTGCACTTGGCTTGTGAGATGTGCCTCAAAAGATTATAAAGATAAAATACATTTCTACATTTGTCTTTTAAAATAAGAATGCTGTTTTGAAGGACACACTAAAACATGCATGTGAGGGCTTGGTGCTGCGTTTCTGTCTGAGAAACGGGCTTTGTTTTGTTTTCAGTAATTGCAATTTCTGTACAGCCATCCAGTGGAGATAGACCAGTGTTTACCCCTTGATCCATGGGCTTAACAATGGGAGAGGGAAAAGATAGAGAAAGAGAACTCAGAGGTAACATTTGTCAGTGGCAATCTGTTGTTCGCCTGATTGAATTCATGGAGAAAAACGGCGAGACTCCACCGGGGCGATGCTTGAGTGCCTCTGATCTTCATTTTCCACCGCCCCTGTTATTTTTCCTTTTCTCCCTCCCTCTCTCTCTCCCTCTCTTTCTCTCTGTCTGTCTTGTCCCTCTCGTTTCACTGGACTCAGATCTCTCCATCGCTCTAACCTTTCATTATGACAAGACAAAGCTTTAATCTCTCACGAGCCATTTCCCCTTGTGACAGGCAGAGTGAGCGGTGACGGCCGTGCCACACACACACACACACACACACGAGGTGTGTGCACATCTGATGCAGGTATGCCCACGACTGACTCAAGGCAAAATGACACATAGTGACAAAGAAAGAAATAGAGAGGAGGAGGAAGTGATAAAGAGAAGGTGGCAGCAGAGAGAGATGCTGCACTGCCGACACCGTAGATACTTTTTTTGTGGTTAAATGAAAAAAAAAAAGATTCATTCTGTAATATTTAGAAGTGAACCCATAACTAAAAAATGCCCTTACTACACATTTTTATCCATTTTCTGTCTAAAACTATGTTGCAGTAACATGAGGAGCAGAAGCCAGCGGCAAAGGCAGGAAATGACAGAAAGTCTCATGCTAGCACACTTGAGGTAAACAATAATGCCTTTTTATCTATTCTGGCCTGATACAGAGGTGGCGTGAGTTATCATATGAAGATTACACGTGCATGTACATCTCTGATCTGAGACATCAAACAATGAACGGTCATCCAAAACAGAGTGTCGTCCTGTCCCCGGCTTGCCCCCTCCCTTATTTTGCATAGCAGCCTAAGAGCCACACTTCATAGGGACTTCATAATCACACCCCCTGCTGAGGTGACAGCCTGATTGGATATCTGAGGGAGGCACCCGCATGAATTTGCATACTAATTGACAAATATGCCCCCCACACCCACACCCACCCCCTTCGAACACACACACATCCTTATCCTTTTGTCTCCTTCCCCACCACTCAATAAATTAACGTCATGGCCGCGTTGTGCACAATAATTTGGCTCTTCTGTGTAACATCACTGACAAATTTAGCATCCCTCAGCGAGTTTGTTCCTGGTTCAAAGTATTTTTTTGATGCAAACAAAACATATATATGGAGAAGACGGAATTAGTAATGAGCCTTCAGATGGACCTCTGAGGAGAACATGAAGAAATGTAGACGATTCGGAAACAAGAGAATAGCTATCAAAGCTTGCTCTGAGGCCTGATGGAATGTGATTAAAGGGGAAGGAAAGACGTGCAAACAGAGAGCGTGAGACAAGAGAGGAAGAGAAAGACTGTGTTTCATTGCTCGTTTGTGCTGAGCTAAGAGATGGAAGTAGAGAACACGCTGGGAACGTGTCAAGTTGGCAAAACAAGCCACCCCCGAGACTTGACACCAGGTAGAACTGCAGCAACTCGAGCAGATGTCTACATCGCAATGTTCCCACACCATGCAGGAATTCACACTAGTACACCTACACAGACACACACACACACACTGTAACTCTGTCCCTATCCAGAGCAACCAACAAATGCAGAGTCACAAGTTTGACAAGTTGTCTGGATGTCAGCAGATGCTCAACCTCTTGCACTAATCCCCCCCCACACACACACATGCATTCACCACAAAACACCCACATGCACACGCAGACACATTCCAACACACACACACGCACTATGCACCTATTTCATTTTTCTACTCCCACCTTTTTCCCCCGAGCTCGTCTTTGCAGCCGTCGTCTTAATGACACGTTGTGAGAGTGGCCTGTTCACTCTGCTTGAGCTGAGCAAAGACCACGCAGCATCAAACCGCACGATTGTTTGTGCGAGTGCCAACGTTGCACACAAATCGCCCTCGGTGAGAGACGAGTGGCGTGCAGCAGTGTTTTCGGGCCTGTTGCCAACGTCTTTTTAGTTTTTATTATGAAACAAAGCTTTAGAAAGGTGTGGAGAGGGAAGAAGGGAAGAGGGAGAGAGCGTGAGAGCGAAACTGAGGGGAGATTTAATTATTTTTAACCAGAGGCGACTGGATAAAAAAAGGCCACAGACTTAATGACTTAATTTAGACGTTTAATTAGTTGAGCACATATCTCTCTGTCTTCTGCCCTGCTTAATCTGTGATGAAGTTTGTTGTCAATGGCGTCAGACCTGTCTCTCTCCTTGCCTATGTCTCTCTTTTCCTTTATCTCCCTCTCTTCTTGGACCACATAAATAATTCCCATTGCCTCTCTGAGCATGCACAATGAAATATGTATGGATACACGCCATGGTGCTTTTGAAAAGAACTATTTCAAAGGTACTGAGGTCTGCTGAAATCTTCATGAGTGCCTCCTCTCCCTCCGTTCCCCCCGCTAGACAGAATGGATTCTTTGCCTGGCTGCATCGGCTCCACAGCCCCAATAAATAACTGCACAGAAATATGAGAGTGTGCTCCCGAAGATTCAAATGTAATTCCATTTATGAACAGGAATAAATACACTGAAAGCCACTCTTGCATACACAATAAATATTACATCGTATAAGACAGACAGTACATAAAACAGCATGCTTGAAGACATCAGGAACAACTGCTTGTCTGCCGCGGCCGAAAAAGAGTTGAATTCATGGGAAAAATATGTTGAAGAATCGAGAGAAATACAGGATGATGTACAGAAACCAAAAGGGAACAAAATGAGAAATTCTCTACACAAGTACAAGTGTGTGTCTTTGTGATTATGTTAAAGGTACGATGTTGAATGTTATTTGCATTAAGAAATATTTATTTATGATACTTTTACTGTGTTTAAATAATATTTTAAATGCAGGACTTTTGTTGGTAATGAAGTACTTTTACTGTGGTATTGCTGCTTTTACTCATTTTCAAGATCTGAATACTTCTTCTGCCTCTGCTATTAACATTTTAAAGGATATGTGTGACAATATATCAAGAATGAACACAATGAATGAGCTTTGTTTAGACACTGTCTGATTGTCATGGTAGGAGCTGTAGTGATGTTTCCCAGGTCTTAACAATTACTCTTGTGACTACCATGTTATAACTGATAAAAACAAAACCACAAAATAAGACCCAAGGTATAACAAATCGGAATCATCCAAGTTTTTTCTTTTTCATTTTGATTTCATCTTCTCTATTCACATTCTGTCAGCAACAAACAAACCCATCCCCATCATCAACTATCAAGCTTGTGTACTCTCTGTACCCCGTCTCCCTCCACTAACCCCTCTTTCCTCACTTCTCCTCCACCTTCAGTTCTTTCCTCTTCTTTCTTCAGTCTCTGGAGGATGACAAGAACTTCTGTGAACCTTTGTGTCGCTTCTCCCCACAGGCTTTATCCTGCCTTGTTATTTATTTTCTTCACTTCGTTGCAGAAGGTAGAGGAATGTTTTATAGACTAGGACACTTAATAATGGGAGAAAAAATGTTGAGGGATGGCGCGGCAGTTTCTCTCTGTGCTGTCACAGAGTGCCGCGTCCTTGAACCTCAAAAGAAAAGAGGAGAGAGAGAAAGAGGCAGACGTAAACAGACAGATACTTTTTGCACAACACAAATGCCTTTGGCTAACAGCAAAATATCTCTTTTTTATACTAAACAAATGCACATAGGCTAGAATTCACAATATTTTTTGCTGCACAGAGAGCAGGCTGGCGGATGGGGATGGATTGTGTGAGCTGGAGTTGTTGGTGTTTGGTGTGTGAGTAGAATGCTAAACACTTCCTGGGTCATGGGGGGCAGCGAAAGCATGTTGAAATTTAATGATGCCCTCTGACTTGGCTGCAGGTAATGCTGCAGGGGGCCAACATCCTATCCACACTGCTGAGAGGGAACATGAAGCGTGTGTGTGTGTGTATGTGTGTGTGTGTGTGTGTGTGTTTATATCATTGCATGTCAAGCTTGAACTAGTCCGTGTGCTCTCGTCTCTGGGCGTGTTGTCTGCACTCAGCTTCCAGTATTTTCAGTAATGAGTCTGCTGCAGACCTCCAGTATACTGTACACAAACACACTCACACACACATACACTATACAGTACATACACACACATACTGTGCACTTGTTCTGGTGTGTGAAGGATGTAAACAAGACTACATGGTGCTGTCTTGCAAGAAAACAGTAAAGTGCATCCCAACGCAGGTGGATGTCAGTGTGAAAGGAAGACATCTCTAAGCACATTCAATTTTTGTTGGATTTATTTTTCCATTTTTGGTCACACTCAACAGTATGATACGCAACATTTTGAGTATAGTTACCACGCATGTGGAGCGAGAGAGGCACAAATTAACTAGAAAAATTAACTCTGTGAAATATATATAACTCTAATAGAGGATTTTATAGTCGATAATTATAGGTTACTGGGGAACAGACTTCGAGATACTATATTGATGAAACACTATGTAATGATCATTTGCCAGATACAGTAGCTGTTAATCCACAAATTGACCAATGCCTTAATTAAATCCTTCATTAACTCTGCTGCTGAGTGGCAACAAACTAGTACCTAATTGATTTCTAATGACATGATGTCCATGTTTGTTACTATTTGTGGCCCATGCGTCTCGTACAGAGAAGTTAGTGTGAATGCTTCAATAATCCATGATTACCTTACCATTGTCTACCCTGATTATGCCCCTTATGATTCTTAAAGTTAACTTTTTTGGCATTGTGTATATTGTGGATTTAGTTTATTTTGGATACATGTTTATGGATATTTTTATATTGTAGCTTTAGTGATATTATATATTTGCACTCTTTTCTACTTTGTACTCCAACTGATGCACAACAGTTTCTCCTGGGATGAATGAAGTTCTATCCTATTTTATCTCATCTTGCCAAGGTGTTGTTTCTCCCGAGAATCCACAATAAGTTCATTCAGGGGCCACTCCAGCAATTTGCTTTTGCACCTCTATAAAATCGAGGGATCACAAGAAAGATTAAAGACGAATCTTCGAAATCAATACATACAAATAATGTTCCGCTATCCTTACTTCAAGTCTCCAATTTGAATTCCTTCAGTTACCCTGATGCAATTTAATAGTTCACCATTAATGGATTAAATGGAATGCATTTATGTAGTGCTTCATAATTTGCATCTCATTCACACACACCGATAGCAGCAAGCCACCATACCAAGGACATTTTGACATGTGGACAAGAGGAGCCAGGGATCAAACCCCCGACCCTGCAATCAGTGGACGACCTGCTCTACCTGCTGAGCCACAGCCGCCCAATTAGACTGCTATTAGACTTTCTGTTAAAAAATCTCAAGCCCAAGCTGATATAACCTTGATTACATCACCAGAATTATTTGCTCAGACTTTAGACGGCTTCCTCGAAAAAAGTAGCCGATAAACCAGAGACAGCAGAATTCTCAAAAATTGATGTTTGTATTTTCTCACTGGATGAATCAAATGGTCAACTCTTACTGGCCTCTGATCTTTCTGCTTTATCTCTAACTCGTCAATATTGTCACCAGCTCTCTGTGTGTCCCCGGTGGGTGCAAACACAGCAAACAATCACCTGCTGAAAGACAATTTTCATCAATCCCTTAGTTTTGAATACCACCCCAGACTGCAATTGTTCAAAGAAATCCAAACACGCTTCTGAAGTTTTATTGCCTGCATTCCCCCATTACAACAATCTCAACAAAAGGTTTCTTATTACTCAGGTATCTTCAAAAAATGGAATCAACAAGGGCAGCAGAAATTGTCTTTCAGAGGTCGTGCAATTGCAGTGTTTCTTGGAGATAAGGGCCAAAATGTTGATGGCTCCCCATGTAGCAGGACGACTGGTATTTTATGAGACAAATTGTTTTCATTAGTCTGGACCATAGATCAAAAGTGTTTAAACTTTAAGCCCAGATCGTTGAAATATAAGCGCCCAGGTTTTATTAAGTCCTATCAGGATATTTAAGACGTATCCTTGTTCAAATGACGTTTACTGCTGCACAGTTCTACAAGGCACGCTACAGTGGAAGATAAAAAGTTTTCCCCTTTCTGCACTGTCGAATTGAAGCCATGCGTTCAATCGATATGAGTTACCCAACTTTTCAAACTGTATTTCTGACTCTCCCATCATTCCTCCCTATAGACAAAATCTCTCTCCACTCTCTGGCTTTCAATCCACACTTTACCTGCCTCCCTGCACACAAGCCTGAATTAATCTCCAAAGTCTTCCCCTCATCTCTTTGTGTGTGTGTCTTTATGTGTGTGTACTTTGGGAGAATTGTGTTCTGGTGTTCTTGTGTGTGTGTGTGTGTGTGTGTGTGTGTGTGTGTGTGTGTGTGTGCTCGTCTCCTCCTTTTCGCATTAGAGATTCACCGGCTCGACATGATATTGTTCCCCTGCCTGGAGCTCTGGGGCTTTAGGGGGGTTTGTGTTTGCATAGCAGAGGCTGTACTCTCACTCATGTAGCCCCCACGGGGACTTTCTTTGACACTGTCAGCCCTTTGAACTCGCTGTGACATCAAGCATCAGGTCACTTGTATACAACCTCCGCACAAAGAGAACTCGCACTAATTGGCCCGCGTGCACCTGAGAGACAGTTGGGACATCAAAGTGCTTCGCCGCCCAGTTGATAACAGCTTTGATGGGGTGACTTTGAGACTCTAGATGTGTGGTTTGTACACGAAAGCACCGCTGCACAGTCGCTGTTAGCTGTGCCGTGCCGGTTGTGTGATCTTGGGGAGGAATTAGTTATTTTGCCATTCCACTTGCATGTCATTTTCTCTGCACTCTCTCGTAACAAATGCTATTACCAGGCACCCTGTTGTGAGCCTTTAATCAGCCTCAATGAAAGTTTACAATAAACACAAAAAGGAATCCAAAGGGTCGTTATGATATATTATTGTGTGCATAGCTGCATCCTGCTACTCTCCCTTGTTTGTCCTCTGTCCTATTCCTTTGTGTTGGCTCTATTATATATTAGTTATTTTATTAATTTAAGTTATTTCTTGTAAATATATAACACAGAAATGTAATTTGTAAACAGATGTAAATCAAAGAGAATGATCCCTATCTTGTAAAAAAAAAAGTGTGAAAAATCAATTTAGCCTAAAGCTCAGAGCAGCCTCTTCGGATCTCATTTTGCCCTCCAGACTTATGGATGTCCGCTGTGTCTTTGTGTGACCCTTCATCCTCTGGAAGGTGGACAGGTGGCGGCCACTGGTGGGCCTGGAGGGCCCTGTCAACCCCATACAGTCCAGCAGCTGACCAGAGAGAAAGAGAAAGAGAGAGGGAGAGAGGGCGGGAGGAGTGGAGGGGAGACAAAAGAGATCAGAAAATAGAAACTTGAAGGGAAGTGACAGAGCTGGAGAGAACTAAACCGGAGTCCTGTGTCCGAGTGTGAACGAGCTCTACCCGCTGTCGCGGTTTCAACAGGAGGCTACGTCCCCTCTTGACTCCAACAGGCGTGGCAAAGCAATTGGTTTCGGTCCAGTATAATGGCCAGCTATGAATGCTGAGTGTGACTGCGGGGGACCATTAGGGCCACAATTACCGACAAGACACTAAGCGCTCCCCAGAGGTCTGAGGGGCCCTTTCATGCCTGTCCTGGGGCTGGGAGGGCTGCTGAGAGCTGGTGGCCAGCTGGTTCTCTGGCCCCTGTACAGCCTAATGCCATCAGCACTCTCCGCCCGCTTTGAGCTGCTGGGCGTATGGAGACACAGGGGTCTGTGTCACACATGTGGGCACGTGTACACACACACACACACACACATATGCATACATACACCTGTTTTTAGTATTAACCAGAGCAGTGCTAGATGATCCTGATGCTGCCAAGGAAAGTCAAAGAAAAAAAGCATTTGTACATGCAATCATTTTCATTTCACAATTTCTCTTAAACATTCTTCAATCTTCAAAGTCAGAATTCCACTTCTGTCAAATCTAACCTTGGCGAGGCTGAAATGATTTATTCTCTGCTGTGCAAGTGTGATTAAACTTTTCTTGACACCTGCCCTTATGACTTAATTTGTGCTCTGAATAAATGTATTTTCTGTTCTTATACTTCATTATTAATCGTGCAACAAACTAACAAACAAACAAACAAAAAACAGATAAAGAGGTTAGTTTCAATTCTGCTCAGATATAAAGTGAATTAACACTGATTTAAACCATGTCAATCAAAATACACATATAACAATTTATTTGCTCCTTAAAAGAAACTGATCTAATCATCTGGTTGATTTAGCAAAGTCTGTCTTCTGTAGAGATATAAAGGTTAATAGGCTATCTTTCAGAGCACCATATAGAAAAAAGAGCCTGTGATGCAAATGCTGTCACGCCCAATTCAAGCCTTTTTGGATGCTGTGACTGCCGCGTCTTCCTCCCGCTCAGGTCCTAAATAGCTCGCGACTGCAGGCAGAAAACTTGTTTTGTCGACAGCCTGTTTGAAAGGCAAGCGTAATAAAAGGCTTTTCTTTTTGTGCTGGGCGGTGGCAATTTCATAGTCTTTTCAGAGCTGAAAGAGGGCGAGAGAAAGAAAAGTTTTACTAATTGACGTGGTAGCAGAAATTCAGCCACCATTTCAGTCAGCTATGATGAAAAGCCTATTAAGGAATGTTTTGTCAATTGCTTCTGCTCACTTCTATACGCTGTGGCTCTTTTTAGAGGAACTCATTTGTGTCTTATTTATTTCCTCTGCTGGCATGTTTTGCTGGCACGGCGCACAATGACAAATTAAAGCTTTAGTTTCATGGCAATGACATGGAAGGTCTCAAGCTTTATTGTGGGCTTTGAAAGAACGCCAGGGAAGTCAACTCTTGATAGCTTGTCCTTGCTTTGCTGCCTCAATTTTGTTCCAATGCATTAAAACATCCATAGAGTTCTAACAAGGTTTTTTGCATGAATTCGCTCTTTTGTCAGAGCACATCTGTAATGAATTACAGTCAAAAGTAAAATGATACGACTCAAGGTGTCTGTCAGTGCAATTCATCTAAACAAAACTAGTTATTTTTTTTTTTTTACAATAAATTAAATTCTCTTAAGGTAAATAAAGGCATTCGTGTATTTAAAAAAAAGAATCTTTCAGGAGTAATTGCAGTTGTACACAGGATGAGAAGGTGAGAAAATGTTTTACACATAATGGCGCTCGATACGAGATGAAATGTGACAAGTGTGTTAGCCTCAGTTTTGCCAATTCACATGCAAATCCAGTTCAAAGGAGAGCAATTTTGGTAGAAGTTGTCAAAAAATGTGTTGGCTCTGACTAAGCACCGTGGAGATCAGTGGTTTACTTGAAATAGTATCTCATTCCATCTGGTTCAGCCTTGCCAAGATCGACTTGATGACATATCTTCAGTTTCTACTCTTTCTGAATGCTGAAAGTATTATTTAGCCCCACCATGCTGTCAGAAATACTTCTCAGAGCTTTTATAGTGAGCCTGCCTCTTTGCCTCATTCTACATTGTGAAATCCATCCACTTGAAAAACACCTCCATACAAATTTCCCTGCAATGAAATTTATGCCTTGCTCCCCTCAAGCATATGATCAATTACCTCTGAAAAAGGGTTTGATATTCACAGGTCTTGAATACACACATTGGCTCCTCAGTGCAATATATTTTTTTTTTTGGGGGTAAATTGGCATTGGTGATGATGTTTTATAAAAAAATAAGTTGAGTCGGAGGAGGAGGCTCGCTACATGTGACATAGAAAACCTCGGCAGACAGAACTATCTGACAGAGGTCAGCTGATGTCGAGGTACATCAATTTTATGAACCTTCACCCCCCGCGCGAGTTCGCTGCCACTCATGTGTTAAATGGGTCTTGTAGACAGAAGAGAATGCCTTTGTGCTGAAATAAATGGAGGGGAGAGAATGGGGTTAAGACGACTCCTTTGAGGTGCATCAACCTACATCTGTTCATCCTCTCTTTCTTTAAAAAAAAAAAAAAAAAAAATAGCGAGTACTGCATCTGAAGACCTTTTGTCGATAAGAGTAAAAAACAGAGAACTTACGCTATGTAAATTACTTTATTTATAATTTCTTTCACAGGGCACATTTGCCATGGCCACTTTCTTCCCATTAAAAGTATCTCAGGCATATTCATGTGACACTGACTCTCAGTTGATGGCAGAAAAAGAAAAACATCCTTGACATTAAACATTAAGACGTGCTGCAAATGATGATTTTTCTGTATGTGTAAAATATCATTCCACTGCTATACAGATGCCGAAAGAGGAATATTTTTATTTTCTTTCCACTAGAGACGGATCGACCTGAGAGCAGGCTGTTGTGACAGATGTTCGGCTCAGCTAAACAGGGGCTGCAATAACACACAAAGACACACATATTGTATAGACACATCTAGTGTGTGCACAAGTGTTTTAAAGCACATATACTGTATGTACACACAAGGACACAACCGTGGGCACACAAAAACACACACACTACACTCTGAACAAACCCCCTAATTTACTCTCTCTCTCCCCACCCCACACATACACACACTCACTCACACACACACACACACACACACACACACTGAGAAGAAGAAATTACTTTGAACTTGGTGTCAGGCGGCGTGAATGCAGCTGGGAGCAACAGGGTCATGAAGCTCTTTGAGAGGTGAGATGAGGTCCAGCCTTTCCTCCGCTGTCTGTCTCCGCTCTGATGTGCTGATGGCTGACGGGGGGTGGGTGGTGGGTGGTGGTGGAGGGGGTGGTGGTGGTACATGTTAGACCGTCGGGCCCGGCCATAAGGCTCCCTTTGTTACGGGTGGCACTTTGCCACCGCAGAAGACTTTGATGCAGCCCACATTCGCTGTCACAGAGTTTCCACACAGACCCCAGGGAACATCACTGTGGTAATTTTGGCATCATCACGCTTCAAAATCCAAATCATTTTCACTTACTGAGGAGAGAAAATTGTGTTGTTTAATGTAGATATAAGGATATGTTTCACTGAACTTTATGCATTATCATTGAACTACTATATCTCAGCCTCACAACAATAACCATCCTGACTAATGATTCCTTGATCAGAAATATACTCAAGTAATACTGAAACAATTCTACTGAGTGACACTGTTTAATGAGAAAAGATGCCGCTGCCTCGTATGGTGATGACACAGTGATGAGAGCTTTAGCTTTTCCAGGACTTATTCTAAATGAACAAAGACTTTTTAATTGAAGAACTATGATAAACAAAAACACAATCAAACTGATGACTTAATTGATTCTAACTCTGAGAAGTTTGGGCGTTTCATTGCAGGGTTGTTTAGCAGAGCTGGAACTGCTGCCAAGATGTTTAATCATGTTTAATAAATTGCAGCAGACAAGACTGTATTTAATCTATTAATAGGCCCACATCATTACATTGTGATTTGCATCTGGAAAGGGTCCAACTGTGGACACACTCTTACTGAACTGAGCAGAAAGCAAAGAAAGCTAACAGCCTTATCTCATACAGTTGCGGTACATTACCTATCAAGGGATGGAGTTGTTATTAAAAATAACAGACTTTTCCTAATGCATTATCTATTGTAAGAATAGCATTTAAAATAAACCCGCATTGCCTCCTTTTATGCATATGCAAAACTGCGTGCATGCAAATAACTGATTTCATAGAACAATGTTGTCGAATAAAAACACAAGGCTGAAGATTAGCATGGGCAAAACAAAGGGAGAGCGTCAATGAAAAGCGAGCATATGTGTTCATCGGCAACCCCCTAAACACGCATGCATGCACACACACACACACACACACACACACGCGCGCATACACACACACTGAATAATTGTATTCTTCAGTCATTGTGAGGCAGTCTGCTGTTAATTAGCTTAGGCATGGTTTTGCATATTGTATTTATTTAATTTCTTCATGGGACGCAGCAAGAGAAGGTGTAATTTGGGATGCGAAAGGGGCCATTTCTTGCCATGGTTAATACACACAAAGGGCTGGAAGTGGTGGGGCTGATTGCTGTTACTACGACGACTCTTTCTTTCCGCGCCAAATGTAAAACAAAACCTAACAACATCCCTCTGGTGTTTCGCTCTGGGTTCTTGGCATAAAGACAATACTGTAAATCTAATGAACTGATTATGTTTACAGTTATCCTCGCACTGTTTTCATGATTAATTTCAACAATACAACGGTTTAGCATAGTTATATAGTTCATCTCAATAATATTTTCCAGAAAAGATATTGCAGGACTCTTTGGAAGCGTATGAATTCAAAACAGCGGTAGGTGCAGCGTCAGAAGATGGAACATTTTCCTGTAGATATGGAAAATCGCTCCTTAAAAGTTATCGCTCCGGCTGAAGTTGACAGTTTTGCAGAATCACGAGAAGACACTTTGAGGTGATTGGGCATCCAGCTGAGTTTGGGTGAAAACACATTCCATATGTATTGCGTCTTATAGTGGAGAGCAACTCTAGGCTGCTCTCTTTTCTGTCAGATTGCAGACTTCAGACTTCAAATCCCTCTTCCGGCTCCACTTTGCATCTGTGTGCATGCGTGTGTATGTTTGCCTGTGCGTATTTCTTTGTCTGCCATATTGCATACGGCGTGCAAGCGTGTTTGTGCATGCATTGTACGCTTATAGATGTTTGTTGACGTCTGAATGTACACACGTATCAGACAGGGGCATAGAATTGTCTCTGTGGAACGTGTAATTGAGAGCCATTTTTCCAGCCATGCTCACATCCTGCTGCAAGCAAGTAACAGATGGCAGGACTGGGCGCTGTGGCCGATTTAGTCCAGTTGTGTTTGCTAGGAAGTAATTGTGTTTTAACCTGGAGAGAAACTAAATATTACAGCCATGCAGGCAAACAAATTATAGTCACCTCGCTGGCAGGCAGATGACTCTTTGTCTCATGTCCAGATGGAGTTCGAAGAAAAGAAATTAGCCTGTGATGCTGCATGGGCTGGGTGCGCAGTTTATGTGAGTGCATCTGACTGTTTGCTTGCCTGTCTGTTTGTCCGTCTTTCTCCCTGTCTGCCTACCTGTTTATCTCCTCAACAGCTGCCTGTCTGCTTCCTCATATATTAGACTGTCTGTTTTTGTATCGCGGCAGATGCTTCAGTGCTGCAGGTCTTTGTATCAGCAGAGGAAGAAAAATATTCAAGTGGATCAGAGCGTCCGTACATTCACCTTAGCGTTGTGTCACAGATTGTCATTTGATGCCAAACACTACCCCGGGGGACACAGATACTTACTGGAGGTTGGTATGGTTTCACGAGAAGCATTCATTAGCATGAACATCAACAAAAGATCTGCCACGCTGATCTCTCCACAAATTAAGTCACTTTTTCTATTTCACGTCTCCCTGATTTTCAACACTCGCTGTTTATATAAAACATTCTTGAATGAAGTGTTCATTCACTGTCAATTCCTGCGCCATGTGCCAACTGTGTGCATCAGAAAATCCCCTGCAATCTTTGTTTTGGCTAGTGTGAGGTGGCAAGTGATTATCCGGAGTGCTTTCGGAAGTTAATGTTCATGGTCTGCACAGCGGGATTCTAGGAGTGATGACAGAGGAAGTGCCTCAGGGCGAGCGTCTCTTCGCTGCCATCTCACTTTCACTGTTTCTGACAACGCGTTTACCCCAACAGATGGCTCCAATGCTCACACTGAGACACTGTGAGGCTATGAAGAACTGCGTGGGCTGGTACAACACAAAGATGTGCAGAGAATCCAAAACCAACTAGTGTGAATTAATGTAAAACTGACTAATGGGATCTCAACAGTCAGTAATGTGTTGGAATAGCTCGGTCAGAGGGCAGAGAAAGCAAATTTAAAAAACTGGATCCACCATCTAAGGCTTATTATCTCGTCAGTTTAGTTTTCCTCTATGACTATATTTTATTTGCTTTTTAATTCAGCAAAATACAGCTGGGTAAAAGTTAGAAGAAATAGAACAGCAAAAATAAAAAAGAAAAGAGAAACAGGAAGTTCAAGGAATGGATCCCAGCTCATATATTCATCGGTGGCCTATCGTACATGAAAGCAGCGAGTGTTATGAGGGTGAAAGTGTGCAGTGGATCATAGGTATAGGAAGGGTGTGTGTACGTAGGGAATATGACTCGACGACACCTTGGTCCCAAACCGCAGCTCATTTTGTCAAGTGATGCTTAAAGTGTTTTCTTTGCATATCAAAGAAGAAGAGTTCAGCTTTGCCTTCAGGCCCCTGAAATGACACACAGCACGATGTCAGAATATGACTTCGTGAGTAGATCGGCGGGATGGAATAGTGTGTGTGTGTGTGTGTGTGTGTGTGTGTCAGAGCCCAATAATTACACTGCATCCAGAATACCCAAAAAGGCCCACTGCTCATCATGTTGGACTCAGTCATTTAAAAAAACAAAAAACTGTTGTGTCTGCGCAATCCAGACCTAAAATTCACAAAATCAAGAGTGAAGCATTTGTGTGTGATTGTTTGTGCGATTATCTACGTGTTTGTGAGAGAAAGAGAAATCAGAGAATAAGATTTATCTTTTCTTATTTTAGTCATTCATGAAGATAGGTCATTATTTCTCTTCCTCTTCTGTTTCTCTTAAAGTAGGTTTCATAAGACTTATATATACCATGTAACCCCAAAGGTTGAACAATACCTGTGCCCTAGCTTGAGGTATAATTTCAGGTGATGGTTTCAAAGATGGTTACATCTGAAACAATAAATGATTTTCATTATGCGGGTGTCATTTGTAATCTGTTGATGTTGGTATCTTCCTTCTAACACATTCAGAAAGTGGTGTCCCAGAATGGGGGTAGTTAACAAGAGTCCCCAAAGTGTGCCTAAAAGAGTAAGTGTGTGTGTGTGTGTGTGTGTGTGGAAAGTGATACAAACATGTGCGTGTGTGTGTAGGTGTGAGTGTGTGGGCAGGTAAGTGGACATCCAGGTTATCGCCTTGTAGCAATGCCAGCTGCAGTGCATCATTACCTGTGCACTTTGATGGGTGTGACATTCACCTCACACTCCACTGTGGTCATTCACCCACTCAAGACATACGCGCGCACACACACACACACACACACACACACACACACACACACACACACACAGTCCCTCGGGCTGCCTTTCACACTAACCTGGCATCCTTTCACAGGGCCCAGTGGAGCGTGCTGGTGTGACTCTACTCTCGGGCTCTACTGACGGAGGAAAGTGCTGCAGAGAGAAAGAGAGGTAGTGGGTGGTGGTGGTGTTAAAGGTTAGGGGTTACACATGCGTGAGCTTTGGCAGGATAATAATTGCCCAATGGCATTTATGTTTAGTTAGACATACTTTTATTTAGGAGTTTGATTCCACCCTGCTTATTTTCTGTGTTGGGAAATGTGAAGTTTTATTATCTAAAGTACAGTGAACCCTTGATTTGTTTTGTTTTAATCACCTCAATGTAAAGATGCAATACTGTCAGAAGTGACACATTCAACACAGGAGAATCTCAGTAATTCTGTGGAAATATACTGTTTAATACACAATTAGATTGATTAGATGTTGTTCAATTACACAAGGCTAGAAAGAAAGCACTAGTAATTATTCCTCATGTTTTCTTTTCTTGTGAATACTCTATATTTCTGAGATTGTAAGAAAAGATTCAGACATTACATAAAGTAGACAAAGTGGCAAAGTTGACATCTTGGAATATCCAGACTATGAAATAATTACAGTAGCTGTTTTCTCACGATCATAAAATAATGATATTGTCATCTTAAGATAGCAAGCTTGTTATGTTATGTGCAGAAATGAATATGAAATTAATTAGTTCTTCCACTTCCACCAGATTAATAATTCTTTAATCACTGAGAGATGTCAGTTTGATAAGATATGATTTATGTTACATGTATCTGTCATCTCACACTGACAGACAAACCCAAGTAACCAAACACTTTATCACTACAATGGATGCATGTGCATTTGAACGCTGCACCACAAAGGGTCAACAAACATAGACATGCGTACGTGGGTTTCTGTGTATGAGCATGTCGAGCGCATGCGTGCGCACTTGCACATCTTTTATGATTTCAGACTGTGAAATCGCTGCAAACTGTCCTCGAGCAGAGAAGACGTCAGGGCGACAGAAAAGAAATCGTTCATCTTATGTTTTAGCCAAAGTGCACGGTGGAAAGAAAGAATGAGAAAGGAGCACTATATACCACACAGCGAGTGGACATTCACGGTGAAATGCTTTGGATTCAGCTGACTGTAATTATTTTCCCGTGCCCTCTCACTGTGCATGGCTATCACAGAAGGGTCAGTGGCAGCTGTAATTATTATACCTCAGCCTTTTGTTCTCAGTACCATTTTAGATCATTATTGTTACTTTCTGTGGAGGAATTGTTCCCATCTCCATGGTTATCTGCACAGTGGGGCCACATCACATTACATATTATGTTGTGTGTGAGTAGTGACACATAAAAAACACAGATTTAATGAGCTGTGTGGACAGTGACTTTATAGACTATGTTATTCATTGTTTTATTGCAACTGTGCTTTTGTTGATTGTGCAACTCACGTAAGTTTAATTTATTTGCTCAGTGTTTAATACTTTATATCATGCACATATGCATATGCTTGAAGATACATATATTCAAGATATATAAAAAATATGTTAATAAATAAGTATATTAAATATTCAAGTATTTCAGTATGGAGCCAGTGCTCGACTGTTTTTAAACCTAATGTCTTTTCTTATGTTGTGGTCAAATTCACGTTCTATTAGCCTCCTCGTTCCTGCTTCCAGCATGACTAAACGAACCTCTGTATTGGTTAACTGGGCTGAAAACATTCCCCATTAAGGTAAACAAGATTGTACTTTCTCCTATCTCCCACATGACTCTGCCCCTAACCAAATTAAGACACTCATTTGCATAAGCGAGATGGATGAGATAGGAGGAAAATACTTTGCTCTCCGGAAAATAAGTGCACTGTTAGACGAAGTGGGAATCTCAGATGAGATGTCGCAGCCTATTAGAACGGCCATGCTTCATCATTTTTTCATACAACGTATTGCTGTAATAACTTTTAAGTGTGTGGCAGTTATGATAAAAAGCTCTGACTGATAAAAAAGGCGTGTGAGAGAAAGAGTGTGATTGTAAAACGCATGTTAGGAGAGTGCATTTTGTTTCATAATGGCTTGTGCGTGAACATGCCGGAGCAGTATGCAGCACTTTCTTTCACTGCAAAATTACATTTCCCAATGTATTTGAATATTGTAATTACATATGTATGAATAATGCATTTTGCAAATTTGTCTCTCACCTTAATTTAGATTCACAAACGGAGTTCCAATACACCCACAATACCAAATAACATAAAGTATTTTACAACAATCTAACATGTTACTGATGCTGCCTTACCAGAAGGCAAAACACACTTGAATATGCAGCATACCATACATTAAAACCCTAATTGTCACCACGAGACTCCTTCACCTCTCTTCTGTCCTCAACAAACCTCAGTGAACGGAGCAGCCAGACACAGTAAGGTTTGTTTGTGTACTAAAAACAGCACCACAATTTACTGCAATCAGACACTGTGTATAGGCCGGGGCACCTGGGGCGCTCTGTGTGCGCTCCTACCCTGCAGTGAAATTGCTGTCAACACTTTTCCCCTCCTTTCAGCGTCGGTAGGCTCTGGTAAGCAGCCTTGCTCTGTCCACTATCCACCCCTCCCCCACTGAGAGGAACACCACGCTACATTCACAACTCCACATTTACTACCTTCGGCTCTCCAACGCACACGGAGAAAAATGGTTGTTGTTTTCGGTATATTGTGTGTTTCTTTCTATACCTTGCTGTCTTTCATTTCTGTGTTTATCACTCACACTTGTTTGGACTTGGCTGCACAAAACCAGGAGTCCAGGAGCAAATTGGTTTTACAGCTCGCTTTGGTTTGCCGGCGAATTAGACAGAAGCGTCTTGCGAATATGAAATATGATTTCTTTGTTACTGTCTGTGCCGCTGCAGAATTAAAAGTGCTACTTTGCTGCAGGAAGCTGTAACCAACATTAATATAATATAGGCAAACAAATGTTGAAAGATGTCTCGCATTTTAAATCAAGTCAAATCAGTGTTTTGACCACAGTAATATTCATTCTTGTTTGAATTTCCATGCAACGCTCTGCACTGTATTCTGAAGAGACAATTAATTTGGTGCTAACTTTGTCTCAACAACCTGTACGATCCTGTGGCTTTGACATGTGCGAGTGTAAGAGTGACTCATTGACTCAGACCATTAGCGAGATAATGCAGACAGTTGCCTAGGAGAGAGATAGATAGATAGATAGAGAAAGAGAGAGAGAGATCCCCACTTTGCATAAAGCCCCCGGGAGAGTGTGGAAGTGGCGTCATGAATAATGCATTACCGCTTAATTTATGGCCAAACTTTAAATAGCGCTGAAACACAGGAGACGCCGCTATATGAAAATCCATCTTGTTACATTATTTGCTTAGCGAGTGTGCTTTGAAAACCACAATCTAAGGCGATGTAATTAAACAATATCCTGACAGTGATAAACAGAATAATCTTGTGTGTGTCTTGTTTTGACACCTCATAATTGAGATATGTTTTTTTTTTTAATTCCTACATTTCGTTTTGTCCTTATACACCATTACCTGTTCACCAACGCGTGCACACACACTATCCCAAATGACCTGCCTAGTTAAATACTACGACATCCACAACAGACTGCAGAGGGGTTGCTTTGCACTAAGTGTTTTGCAAGTCTGTGGGCTACACTTAAAGGCCATTAAAGGTTGTACAGGCGACTTCAAAAAAATCAATAATCACTATGAGGCTTGTAGTAGTCTCAGTCAATGGACTTTTAAATCCAAGACTTTAGAGGAGGGAAGTTGATAAATCATAGTAAATGACATATAATGGCAAATGACAATGGGTATGCGCACATAACATGACGCGGTACCGTACAGATGATGTAAAAGAAGCAGTTTAGCATTGAGAGTATCAGTGCATCAACGTAAAATCGATAATAAGTCACTGACCTGCTGATTCAAGTTCATGATTCACACTGCCATCGTAAAACTAGGTGCTTTTTTCATTTTACTTGTCAGCTTGTGGTAACTTTTGATACCGGAGGCTATGGAGCATGCAGGAACTGAAATGTGATGTGTGGAGTGTTAAAAAAAAAAAAAAAAAACAGCAACAGGGAGCTGATTGCAGTCTGTGCAGCCTACCTTCACCCATCCTCTGCTCCTCTCCTCCATGGTAATGAGGCGGTGAATGGCAGCATGTCTACAGGCATTGGAAGCAGACGCGCCATGCAGCTGTGGACTCCTACGCATGAGACATACACGTTTCTTCCCATCTCCTCGGGCTCCCACCTGAGGGCCTGGTACTTAAATGGCAGAGGGGTGGAGGTGGG
Organism: Holacanthus passer; assembly: GCA_025331565.1. NCBI lineage: Eukaryota > Metazoa > Chordata > Actinopteri > Pomacanthidae > Holacanthus > Holacanthus passer. The sequence goes on along the minus strand of JAFREQ010000002.1, from coordinate 4,824,702 downwards.
TAGGATGGATTGGTAGAGACTGTGATATCCTACGGTGGTGGCAGGAAGGAAGAGGGAAGGAGGAGGAGGTGTGACCTGGGCGAGGGAGATAATGTGTAGTTGTCTTACGTTCTTTTGTCTTCTTTATTGAGTAATAAGACAATATATGTTCTCTGTCCTGTCTGCAGTTCGCCTATAATGCCTCACTGCATGATTATTTTTAATGTATGTGCATGTTTTCTGTAAAGGAGCACGAGGAAGGTAGATACCCCGCCACCAAACCGGCTTTCTGTTCCTTAATAAGACAGCGTGGTCTTATTTACCTTACACTTGATCCAATTAAAATGATGGATGCTGTCAGAACTTCAATTAAATTCAGAGCCAGGAAGACCTGCACTGAGTGGAGGGAAGTTACAGTCCTTTACTGTCATTTGTCATCACATCAGGCTCTGCCGACAATTTGTTTTAATTGTTTGCCATAGTGACAACGTGCTTTGTGTTCAACCTTCTGGAGAGCTTTACCTTGAATATTGCTCCACTAGATCCTCCATTTCCAACTCGCAGTGAATGGAGATACCTGGTGCTCTGGCTGCTCTGCCACGCAGCAGGAATCCTGTCACTGTCTCCTTTGTATCTGCGTGGTTAGGTGGGGGAATCAAGAGACCAGTGGGTCGCCAGCAGACAGACACTACAAGGCCTTAATCTGCAGCAAAGACAGGGGAAAATGGTGTGGACTGAAAAGTGAGAATAAAGACACAAAGGAAAGAGGAGGTTCAGAGAGTGAAAGAGCAGTGAATGTAGGAATGATTGAACAGAAAATACATGTTATTCATATAAACTACAGCGTGATTCCACAACTGCTCGGCATATTGTTGGGCTTTAGATGAAATTTTAAGACACATTCATTTTGCGGTGCAACATTTTTGACATCAGAAATGAAGCTCTGGTGGTGCTTGTCCAGTCAAGTTTAAGAGTGATGCATGTTAATCATCTCTTACACAGGCTACAATATTTAAAATGACACGTGTCTTAAGCGATAATGTGATAGTGATATTGCAAGTTGATGAGTGAGAGATGTGTGATTGTTGGCAACAGGACTGACTCGAATAGAAGAGTTGGTGGTTTTTACAACAACTCAAACTGCGACTGACAAACTGCTGAAAACCAAACGAAACAATGAAAAAGAACTGACAGAAGAAAATGATTGTAATCCATTTCAAAGGCATGAGGAGTTTTATAATCAATGTGAGTTCAGAAAGAACCTTTATTGATTCAATATGCAATTGCTGTGCCTCTAAAATTTGCCTCCCTTTCTGTCTGACTTCACACAGAAACTTCCAGACGTGCAGTGTCTTGGCTTGGTTTAGTTTTGAATGGATAGCTTGTTGTACCTTTCAAATGTCTTTCTCCCAGAAGAGAAAGTTTCTCTCCACAATCTTACAGCAGTTGATAGCTCTGCTCCCAGAACATTGTACAGAGATCAAAAGTGTATCAATCAGCATTCTGGCATTGTCTCCTTGTCCTGCTCCTGCAGTGAGAGCGTGTCTGTGGAGGTTATACTTGTCTTGCCCTTTCCAATCCCAGGAGGATCTCACTTTTTTTTTTTTTTTTTTTTTTTTTGCCGGCTTGATCAATGCAACAGTATCAGCTAGTATGCAAGTCAACATCTACAGTACAAACCTTTTTTTCAGACAAAAGAAAATCCAAAGGTTTTTTGGCAATGAAAAACAATAAACATGACCATGAAAAAAGTTCTTGCTCAAACTCATCTGACAAACATAATCAGCACAAACCAGTCGAAAATGAACCAGTGCAGGTTTGATTGTAAAATCTTCCCTAATATTGATTTTAAATGGAGTATTGACATAAAAGCGAGGGATGAGCTGCACATTCTGTAGACAAACACTGCATAATTACTACAACAGGGAGTGATAGGATGACAAGCAAATCAAAGGAACAGATGGAAACCTTGCCAGTTAAAACAATGAATACATTGATAACAGCGCTGCATGACAAACCTGTCCATCAGGAAAAAAAAGTCCTCTCTTCTTACAAGTGCTCTTTTAGGTAAATATTGCATCAAAAGATACACCCACCATAAATCAAACATCTCGGGAGTCATCATATTTAATACACAGCTCTTTTTTTCCGCCCCTCTGTCTCCCAGTGATGCATTAAAAACACAGGATTCTCTGAGGGGAAACCTGTGATCTCAAAGAAATATTTATTTTCTCCTGCTGTGAAGCAGTTCATCTGAGATGCTTCAGAAAATTGCTCCTATTCCCCCTTAGTGAAAAATGTCTAAAAGACTGTATACAGCTTTGCTGCCTTTGAAAATTTATCCCCTGCGGGCTTTTTGGCCACTCCTAAATCCCTTAGTTACTTTCATTGTTTGTGTTGGTGTTAATATTTCATAAGGATGTTTCAATATTTATTCATCTTTTTTCTCCACGTAGATAACTGTCTCACTAACTCCCTTGTATCATGCATTTTAATGCACTGAGTGATCGCGTCCCGCAAGCGGTGTGTGCGAGTTTTTCTACCCCTCCCCTGTAGAACAAGCATCAGTATGTTTAATAAAACATACGTGGATGCCTCTGCCAAGAGTCACTTGTGTACAATATGGCTGGCATAAAAGCTCTTATCCATTCAAATGAAAATGACATACATCTTCTGGTGCTGCGATCAAAAAATCAAATATTTCAATTTCATACTGACAATGTTGATAAAAAATCACCAGGTACATACAATATTTTATTTTTGCTTACTTTAGTGCCAATAAAAAAGCCCACTAAATTAAATTTTAATGAAATGATTGTGTGAAAAGAAAAATAAAGATCAGCTACATTGAGGTATTATATGTTATAAGATTATTGGTACTGATGAATTAATGTGCAAAGTACTTTTCGTGCGCAGTATTTTTCAGTTGTAGCTGGTTGAGGTGGAGCTACTTTGAGCTATTTTAAATAAAGTTGGGTAGTTTAATCAAGTTTAATAAGCTCATATTTTATTAGAATTATATAAATAAAGTCCTCTTCTTTAACTCTGCTTTTGGTCTCCACCAACTCCAGAGGGAAATATCTGACTCTTCAGCAGCTAAATGCTCCACTGTGTTCACCAGGTAGCTGTAAACATTGTCTGTTAATGACTAGCTGGGTGCTGTGCAGGTAGCCCACAGTGGCTCATTAGAAACACTAACTAACACACACTGTAGAGAACAGAACTGCTAATAGTTTCCTGTTCATCATTAGGACAAACCTTTTTTACATTACACGTACATTTTTAAACCATTGTTATTATAAAAATATTGATCATAGCAGCTTACATTCCAGCATTGATGTTAACAGTCAAATGCAGATTCTCCTCAAAATGCATGCAATTGCAAAAGTTGCCCTAAGTTTTTGGAAGATAATTCATAATTGCTGCTATTTTCACCTGAACTTTTTAAACTCTGGAACGTGTTTCAGATATGATACAACATGAAGTTCTCGGCTGGACCAGAAGTTAGCTGAGGGCGAAGCAGTCGGCTCAGGGCACAGCTGCAGGACTCAAACAGGGCAGATACTCATTTGCACGTTTGCACATGCTTACGTTGTCTCGCTCTCTTTCTTTCCTCTCTGTCATCCCCTCTCTGTTTGTCGACGCCAGCATCACAGGAATTACTCATGGTTATTGTTTTCTGTAAAACACACCTGGCTGCTGGTAAAAATCCACTATTCCCTCTTGTTGAAACACAGCCCAACACACATCTACATCTTCAATATTTAACTTCTTCCCTTAATACACAGCTTGTCGGAGCTGAATTTTTCATACATGCTCAAAAGCCTAGCGGTGTCTAACACAGGTTTAAATGCAACTATAGCAGAACTGCAAGTCATGTGATAAATTATTAAAACTTTTTAATGCCTGAAAAGTGAAAGGCATGAAAGCGGTCTCCAATGTACATTTGCTGTAAACTAAACTGAACATTGTGCGCTTAAATAATGGAATTTAGACAAATTAGGCCTTAATAGGTAAGGAGAAACACCTGCCCTTTCTAAATGAGCGGTTGTCAGCTTCACATAAGAACCCCTTTGATCACTATGCTTATTAAATCTTTTTAAAAAATCCAGATCATAATGACAGGCATATTGTTAAGAATTAATCCTTTTAATACCTAAGCACTAGTCATGCAGGAAACTTTTGACACAAATGGTTACTGGATGACTGAAAGTGAGGCTGATTGTAAATGATCTGCGGCTCCTATGGCTTGAATCAAAAAGAAGATCAATCACCAGTCTGTTCATGCCGGAAGCACCAACTCCTGTTTCTATGGCCATTAGTCCGAGAAAAAAAAAAAAAAAAAAAGGCTCTGACCTACTCGACTCTGCAAAAACTTCAGGAAACTGAAGTGTGAACATTCAAGGTGAACAGGAGTTTTCTGCAACATGTCAGAGAGGTTTAGACAATCTCAGGGAGGAACAGACCCTCAGGGGCCGGAGGCAGCAGCCTTGCCCTGCCTCCTCCAAATAATCAGCTGGCAAGGGATTATTTCACTCTAGTATATATTGTGTATATTTTTATATATATCTTGCCCACACTTGGCAGCACAAATATGTTCTATAAACCATCACAAAGACAGACACAGAAGCTAGGAGAGAGAAAAGAGGGGGCAAAACACCACATCCTAAAAACTATGAAGTAACAACTTGGAAAAACTTAAATACTGCTTATTTAAGTCATGAAATTGTCCTTGAAGTATTTGGATTTTTGTGCGAGAAATCATTCATTGTACATTATTTCTGCAGTTCATGCACAAATTCTCTTTTAGCAAGATGTGTATGTTTCCCATAAAATGATAATGAAAAGCATAATAATTTCTTAACATCATTAATAAAAATACAGTATGGGATACATATAAAGTAGAACAGTATCATATTGATCTTAACATTCATCTGTCTTTTTAAAAAAAAGTTAAGATGATTTATCTTATTATAATCTGTTCTAATGATTGAGTGATGCTGCAATGTGCAATAAAATAAAACTTTAATAGTAATTAAAAATAGCCACTGATCTTTTAGTCTATGTGAGTCCAAAATTAACAAAAGTTCAAACAAATCAAACCGAGACCCAGTGGAAATAAAGGACATTAATATTTCAATTTTTCTCTTATTAATTTAATCACATTGCATATGCTGATTTGAATTGGCCACGCTCCTCCACTCAGAGTTGACTCTAATCCCAATCTAATTACTAATTATACGGTTGGAGGTTGATTGGACCAATCCTCCCAGCCAAGGCCAATTTGACTCCCTCTGATGTCGAGCACCTTTCATGTGCGATGTCTCCCAGGTTTTGAGGACACAGTGTGTGTTCGCGTGTGCGTGTGTGTGTGCATGTCTCTCTTTTAATCAAATCATTATTCAGCACCCTCAGTCAAGAAGAAATGAAAATGTTTCCCCACTGCTTTTAGCTGACTAGAAAAATGAAACAACAAACTAAAAGATCTGACCCCAGGTTGTTTCCTATTGAATGATGTGAAAACAAACAGACTTTGGTTTAATAATTCCAGACAGTTTTTTACAATAAGAAATAATTCAAATAAATCCTTTAGCAAAAATAACTGTTGATGTATTGAGATTTTTATCATTGTGGAAAGTTGAGTGATTCATGTGGCTGTATTATAATGCGTGTCAGTATTTGTTTGCCGTGGTCACTCATCCTGGGTTTGAACTGCTCCAACCCATTCTTCTTAGCTCTTAGTGGAGTGTGGTGAAGTTTTGAGTTATGGGTTTGGATTTTTTTTGAAGATTGCCTGCCACAGACAAAGACATAGCACAGATGGGAAGACCATTGGGTTTTGACATCACTGACAAATGGAACAAATGATGCATCTTAGTGTGTGTGTGTGTCTTTATAATTCACTGTCTGCAGGTGTGTGTACAATCTTCCTTTCAAGTCTTTTTCCACTGCTGATCACTGTTTCTAACACACTCGAGATCTTTGCAGTTGATGGGGACTTGATCATTTGCTGGATATGTTTGATAACACGGGCTGTATTTCACTTTCCCTTTATCAAGCTGGGCTTCACTTTTGAATCGTTTAAGTGGTCGGCAATGATTGAAGCTCATTGAATGGAAACAGAAAAACATTGTTTCACTGTGATGATGTTTCACTATGAGGGGCCTGCTAGAGAGCATTATGTCGAGCAATAAAGAAAATACCTGTGAAGTTAATTGTGAGGAAAGTTAAATGAGTTACTGATGGCAGTACTGTTTGTTTAATATTGCATGGCCTCTGCTTTGAACCCATCGAGAACCAGTGGCCTCTTCTAATGATATTCGACCCTGTTCAAAGACGGGTTCAGGGGTCACATGAAATGGCAAACTATGTTCACGCTACTGCAGACTCAACAACAGTCAGAAACTCGAAGACAAAATCTCAAATCTCTGCAAGATTTAAGATAAGATATTCCTTAAGATAAGATAAGGTATTCCTTTATTCGTCCCACAATGTGGAAATTCATACCAAGGTAGAAAAACAACACATACGAAACACAACAGGAGCTCTTGTTATGTGATTTCTTTCTTTTTTTATCATACTCAATGAAGTCTTTGAAAACACAGCCAGGACGAGGTGCAACAAGGTTTAATCTCTAATACGTTTTATGCTTTTATTTCTAATCAAGAAAATGACACTCAGTTTAATGCTTTGAGTTTTGAGTTAAAAGCTTAAACCGATCCTGCTCGTTGTCTCTTTTCTCTCTACGGCAGCGCAGGCTATAAACTCTGTGGTGTGATCACAGCGTGCTGTGTGCCAACCTGCGGCCGTGACTCTGTGAAGCACATTTGAGCGCCCACACATTACGACTCCTCTGAGTTGATCTCACTGCCATGGAGGATGGAGGAAAGCGGCGGATACTTTATTATGAGATTGTGCATGATAGCGGGAAGGCAAGGGACATAAAAAACCTTTTACTCCGAGAACCCTAATGTACCCAAACATTGTTTCTTAGCAGGTTTCCTGGAAATAACGATGTAATTTGGTTTTAATTATGGGTAAAACAGGGATTTCCTGGAAAGAACTGCTCCATTTGAACCCAAGCAAATGCTCCCTTATTTATTTATTTCTTATTTGTAAGAGTGTCTGTAGGTTACATAAGCAATTAATAGGAATGAATCAACTGGAGGTGTACCAGCTTAACCTTGTCTCTATTTTCCCTATGATTGATACCAAATTACAGAGTAAACACCTAAATGAAATGTTGGGAAATTATTAGAAAAATACTGATCTGTACAATAAAGCATTAGCGTACACCCACATACCCATTATTGTTACCTGTTCTTCTAATGAGTGCACACTGGACTGATTCTCATTAATAGAACAGATAGACAATAAATTCACAAATTTGATTCATTCATTTAAATAAGGACTTCATATAGCACAAAGTGAAAATGGTACATTAAAATATAGCAAATTATGGTGGAGTAGGAAAATTTCTTTTCAGTGCTAATTAATGCATGATATGACAGAGATTTATAATACTGAATTCTTCTCTCTCCTATAAAGCTGATATGTGATGGGTGAGCTCGCAGTAATAAATGCAGCGCTGCCCTGAACACAGGAAAACAATGGCAACCGTGTTAATGGTGCGATTCTTTGGGAAAATAAATTGATCTTCTGTTTGTGTTTCACTTGTGCGTCTTTATTCCCTACCTGGCTTTTTGAACTCCCATTTCAAAACCCTTTGGATTTTTGAATTTTTTTAAAAAAGGGCATCAAAGATAAAGAAATTCCAAAAGTTTCAAAAAAATAAGAAGAATTCTTTGAGTGCAGATGAAAATAGTGGAAAATTATGCCCACACCGCTCCACCAGGAGTCCACTCTCTTGGCATAACCTCTAATAAAGGTTTTATGTCATTGTTTGACTATATAGGGCTCCGTGTGTGTGTGTGTGTGTGTGTGTGTGTGTGTGTGTGTGTGTGGCGTGGCTGTGACTGCACGTAGCTCATAGCAGCAGAGGCAGCGTGTGTGTATTTGGAAATGTCATCTCAATTAGTTGTTGAGCCTGGAGTCGTGAGAGCTCTGACAGGGCAGTAATGAATGGCATCACACTGGGACTAAAATACACCGAGCAACTGCGAGGAATGACCAGAATATTCTATTTCCTCTTAACAACTTCTCGCTGGTGATTGTGTGCGAGACAGAATGATAACTGTGGGTGGTTGGTGTGTGTGTGTGTGTGTGTGTCACTGAGGGGAAAAAAGGAGTGCAGCTGATGTTGCCATTAAAAACACACGTTACATCTTTATCATGTCTTATCTTAGCTGCTGTGTCTTGAGGCGCTCGCTCATACGTTCCCTCCATCCTTCCAGTTTCTAGCTTCGGTAGCTATTTTGATCTTCCAAATATTTTGTGTTGTCCCGGCAACGTTCACCTTGCATTTTAAGGAAGCTATAATATGAGCCGTCAGACAAAGACTTCAAATTACCCTCATTCCCTTTTCGATGATGGTATAGATTCGAGGCGGCTGTAATGGAGGCTTTGCATGCAGACAATTAGGGTCTCGTGTAATTAAACTGTCTTTTATCTATCACAGTCATTACATGGGCCACATCTGAAGACAGAATGCGGACATTAGGCAAGTCACATTAAAATGTAATTGACTGGTAAATAAAGTAAACAAATAAATTATCTCCACAGCTGTGCAGCTCTAGTCAAAAGGATCAGTGAGAAAAAGACTGTTACGATGGCCTTGACTGCAGATGCATTAGTATTTGATTTTGATGCTTGTTCACGATTGGCTTATGAGCACTTCTTGTTAAAATTGCGACGCTTGCTACCTCTCTTTCCTTTTTGCCCATTAAGACGAGTAGTTCAAGCCATCAGTTAACTAATATTACCATCTTGTGCCTCAACTTCTCTTGACTTCGCCCTCGCAGCAGTAACTAGCGGTGACGTCGGTGTGTGAATCAAAGCCTGAGGAAACTGTCAGTAGTGACTTTTGACAGCCTGCGTGATGGAGGTTTCCAACAGAGTCGTGGTCTTGTTAATGACTGCACCGCACAATGGGCCTGATTTAAATGCACCAATCAACACTTATCTAAATATCAACCCTGATTATTAAGTGCCTCCGTATCAGTAGCACTGATTAAAGACGTTTCTTTTATTAATTATTCCAATAATCTTTGCTCAGGGAGACATTGTGTTTCAAAATATCTGGTTTTAAGAGTGTGAAACTGTTGCTTGGGATTTAATTAAAGTTTGGTTAATTTCCATTTGGCAATAGGGCAAAATAAATACATTTAAAAAAAAGTCATCCTGGGTAAAGGTCATCAAAATAAAGGAGAGATCATTTTTATTTAAGGTCTGTCCAAGGCTAGCTGATGAGATCTGCGCCCTTGCTTGTATTTAATTTTAAGAAAAAATTAAAAAACTAATAGGAAAAAAAGACCTCAGACAGGCAAACTCAACTCTTTAAAAAATTTTTTTAAGGCTTACTGTTATCTTTTGGCTTTTTCTTCCATGGTGACATTTGTTGTCCCCATTTAAATGATTTTATACTGTTTAATTTTGTGCTTTGTATTGTAATGACTTTCATTCCTTGTCCTTTGCACTATGTTTTTGAAAGGTGCTATATGAAAAAAGTTATATTATTTACCCTAAACATCTCTGTGAAAGCCACCAGCTTATGACTTCATTTTATGTTTACTCTCAGACACTATATTTATTCACCCTTCACCATGAGATATCCCAGGTCTGGTGCAGCTGATGAAAACAACATTGCTGTCTGTATATTATCCATTCCTCCTGTGGTTGTGCTTTGCTCCTTCGTACAGTGCCGGCCCCAGCAAAACTGATCTGACATCTCCAAATTGCATGGCGATGAAACCATATCACAGTGTTCAGATTTCAATTCCACTCCTTGGGGAAATATTGTTTCAAGCCATTACTCTTCATCAAGGGGACGTCATACCCACTCTATGCAGCTATTGTCCTCCATGGCCCGTGTCTTCAGCTGCGCCCCTGAGACAATAGCATACGTGATGTACAAGCTGCTGAACTCCTGTCATGGAGCCACAAAGGACCACAGCGCAATGATCAAACTCTTTAAATGGTGCTTGCATAGAAATTTCATCATTATTTCGGGACTGAAATGCATCAAACACCATTCGCTTGATGAGATGTTCATATGCTGAAATGGAGCCGCTTACAAAGTACTTATTAAGAGGCAGAGTGTCACGATCACTTGGATGCCGCGGTCTTCCCTTACTGTCTGTGTTGAATATGCTCGATTTCAGTGCGACTGGCACAGCATCAATGATCCGTGCCCGTTCCCCATTCATCTTTGCAGCTCGCTCTGTGTACGGAACGCCGCAAATTACAGCCCTGGTGGATCCATGCTGCTCTAATCCTCAGCAAAACTGTGAGGGGTTATATAGGGAACCCTGCCAGTTACCTTGGGGGGCGAATGATCTCTCCGACCTACCCCTACTAACCCCAGTGGTCGTTCCGCAATGGGAAAAGATCTGTCTCTGCTTATTATTACTCCTACCTCCCACCAGTGGCACAGAAGATGAATCATACCTGTCAATCCTTATCCCTGGTGAAGGGAGGCCATGTTTGTTTATATTGATCGGCAGCATATGTGGCACAGCTGTTGCCGGCGGAGGCTGGTGCTGGCAGAGGTTTGTTCACGCTTTCCCTTGGCAACAGTACAGTTGGCAGGCAAGACAGCAAGCAGTACGCACTCGACTAATCAATACAAACAATGAAGCAGCAAATCAAGAATAATGTTGGAGCAGACAGAAACGGGGGAGAGAATAAAGCTTTTGATTATTTGCTGCTCAGAAATAATTTTGTTTTGGGATCTAGTAAAATGTGTTTTCATAATGCTTAACTATTCTTTGTGTTATCCTCTCTTTGTGTGCGTGTGTTTAAAGGAAGGAAAACAATGCGTGCATAGAAATGTAATTGTCAGATGTGCCTCTCATCTATAGATTGTTTGTATGAGGGAATCTGATTCCCTTGTTTGTCTTTATGGCAAAAGCATCACTAAAATTTACTTATACTGTACGTATTATATTTGTGTAAATTCACTAATGGCCAAATTTGGACATTCAGGTGTGCATATAAAGCTTTGTCAGGCAGTAAGAGTGCAGGAAATCAGTGGCGCACAAACGTCCTTGGTCAATAATCTGTGCGAGGGCTCAACCAACCACAGAAATCCACACTCATGTGACTGTGTGAAATTGTAAGTGCAAGTGTAGGAAGTGGGGCAAATTACTCAAGGTGCAGCATCTGGCAATGATTAGTGGCCATTAATTGGTGTTAACTGGTGCTACTAGTGTTTACAGAGTTGAAGGATAATTAGCTGGGGGTCAACTCAGGGCTGAAATTAACATGTCAGAACTCTGCAGCTGTCTCATGACAACTAGGCGAGGTAGTGGTGGGGTGTACCAAATTTTGTTGGCAGGGTAGTGTAGGATTATGTGGATGGTTGTGTGTGTGTGTGTGTGTGTCATGTGGATTATTACGGGTATTTTACCAGTGAGTCAGTCTGTGTGTGTATGTGCGTGCGTGTGTTGAGAATAGTGTGGATCACTGCATGAGTCAAAGTGACAAAAATTAAGCACCTCAAGAATAGCTCTCAGCACGGCCCAGACTTGACTTGCCAGAGTAAACAGTGAGAAGAAATACTTGGGCCTCGTCAGCCGGTCTGCAGTGTGTCCGTGGGGGGACCTATAGCTGAGATCCAGCTGCAGCACCTGCATAAACACCAAACCTCAGTGTGGGCAGCCACCACACACAGCTGGGGACATAGGCGAGCATTGTGTTGAGGAAAATGAAGTAGACACTGCGGTCCGATTGGAGTTTGCTGCGGAAAGCTGATGCACCATCTGTAATCAAAAGGGCAGACATTGTCATTTAACTGACTGTGGATGAGAGAGACAGGAAGAGTGAGGCAGCAAATCATCCCTGGTGGTGGTGGAAGCATCCGTCACAGCACATGTGGAGCACTGGAGAACAACTTTGTGGAAGCTAATCAGGATCCAAATAAATATTAACAAAATCAAGGTGAATGTTGAAGCCAATGCAGAAGTCACATAAAATGTAATTCATTTAATAGCCACATGACACTAGTTCATAAATGAAAGTCCATGGGAAAACCCAATCATCACGCTTGGAATGCATGGTTACGTCTTTTCATTTGATATAACACACTCAATAGTTCATTTCCTTTTCTCTAATAAATCTTAATTTTGGCGACTGTGGTGATTAAGATTTGACTATCAGCCACCATTTGCTTCAGTTGCAACACCTTTCCAGCTTTCCTTCACACATGGCATATGTATAGTTAACAACAACGGCTTGAAATCTGAGATAGAAGAGACAAAAGGTTTATAATTTCGAGCCGGTGATTATCGATTTGTTAAATGTTTGCTCCATGAGTTGTTTGAAAATGCTGCCTCCGACTGACTTTTTTTATGTTTCAAACTGACTTGTTTTAAAATGCAGACAATAATAAAGGTGATAGATTCACCTCTCAAAATTCACGGCAGTTTGTGAAACAATAGCTACTTGATTTTAAGCAGAGGTTGACAAAACAGACTAATTTCTGGACAAAAAATGTTGATTTTGCTGAGTAAGTTGACTGTTGCTGGCACATTTTATCAGCTGTGGCTAGTTGGCTGACTTTTTAATTTTTCCACCTGTCTTGTTTTATAACGAGAATCTAGTAAAAGGGCACATAAATATGCACATGATGGCTGCAAAAATGTAATATTGTTGCCTTGTAAGAGACAGAGGATCAAGCTGCTTGTCCTTGGATAAAAAAAAATCTCTATATATTTTTACCTTGACAAACACAAGTTAGCTAATGTCGACATTTTCTGTAGTTTGGTTTTGCGGTTTGTTCTCAACTTTGTTTTCTACCTTGAACTTCATTGCATGCGATTCTTCTCAAGCCTTTGCCAGCTGCTGCAGATGACAAAGGGATGTCTGTCGCGATAGCCCTGACACATCCGAACCCTCGCCCCACACTGGAGGATAACTCCCAGCCATCAGAGTCGCTATGCCCTGATACAGGATAATGACTGGAGCGAAACGGGACTAAATCCATTGTACGATAACTTATCTCTCTAGGTCTGTGGGACTTTTTTTTTTTCTTATATGAGGCCTTGCGTTTCATAAACCCCAAATTCATTTCACTCTGTATCTGTGCTGATACAGTTTCCCCGTCAATGAGAGGGAACTCTGGGGCTGGGAGATAGAGAGGGGGAGAGAATTCACTGCACACTGCAGGCATAGCAGGAAAACTGAGATAAGAATATTAAACAGGAGAAAGAATTGTGTCTTCTCCTCCAAACCAATAATATGACTGAGGATGGAAATGAAAAGGGAGCACTCAACTTCAGTCTCTAAGAATTCATGTGACACATTTTAGAGGGTAGAGCGTGTTTCTATGTGTAAGCATGTATGTTGTAGGACACTGAATTATAAGACTTTTTAAAAACGTTACCATAGTTGTGGAACCTCTTTTGTTGGATGAATCTGAATAAACTAAAACTACACCAGACTTCAAATTGATGTTGGTCAACTAACAGCTACTAACATGACTGCTTCTACAGTCCACGTCTGCAAACCAACCGATCTGAATATGCCATGAAGTGTTGCAGAACTCACTGGCTGCATTTTTACAACGTGAGAGTAGCACAGATGGATGACATGACTTCTTAAAGTTTCTCTGCATACATTTTTTTATTCACTATATTTTAGAAGGAATTCATTTTATAATCTCACCTGTCTCTGAATTGATGTACTGCATTGTACAGTGTGATAGAAATTGTTACTAAAATTTGTTAGATCACACAGTGTGACAGACCATAAACCCATAAGATCGATTATTATTCAGTGTGTAGTCTTAAAACCAGATCAACATCTTAAATGGGTAGTTTAAGGCCTATATCCATGTGAATGCCGCTTCTTGATTGTTGATCACTACCTCACTTTGAAACATTTAAAATAAGACATGAAAATAACAAAAGACAATCTTGCTGTTTACAACTGACAGTCAGTCAGAAAATTAATCAGTCCCCCTGATGAAGACTGCAAATTGCCCAAGATTATGTTGACACGTCTTCATTGTTGCATGTAGGAGGAGGCGATGGCAACAGAGCTGCCATTTAGCCTGCCAATGGCCCCTGGGGATTCTTCTTCTCTAGCATTCTTTTTAATGTCTGGCAATTAAAGGCTGTATAACTGCCTGAGAGAAGGAGAGATGACGAGAGAGAGAGAGGAACAGAGGGAGTGTAAAAGAGTGAGATTCAAAGACAGAGACAGGGAGGGAGAGACAGAGAAGAAATAAGAGAAACACATAAAGACAGGCACACACATGAATAAATCTCAAAAACTAGATGGTGGTGTTAGGAAAACTGCCAAGGCTCAACTCTTGTTTCATATTGTCTCTGTGGTGTGGTCACTTAAAACAGCAGCCATTTGTTCAGCTGAAATTCTGTTTTATATTAACGAGGGGTGCCCAGTCGTTGGTGGAATTTTTCAACAGGCCCTGAGGGAAATCCTCTCATGTCCACTAAAGTGTTATCTATACATTACAGTGATGTGCACAGTCCACACACTGCAACTGTTCATCGGGCAAATCCATCCTGCCTAGTTTTCATTCACACTAGCAGTTGATGCTAATGCTTTCCATATCTATCACTGTGACAGGCACAGCACGTTGGTTTGTTTCACTCAACGGGAGAAATTAATCACACACATTTAGTATAACAAGAGAACATTTGAGCTCTGCATTAACTACACTCACGCTGGTTTTGATGGCCATATTAAGATAACCTTTCCAGGCTTCTTATTGAGGCTATTTGTTAACAGTTCTAACTTAACTGTCACAGCAACTTTTGGACTTGCACTTACATATGTGACTCGCGTGGGTTTGTGTAGCATAAAATCACAGCATGAAAATGTTAAAGTGCGGGCCTTAAGCCTTTCACATGAATATGCAGCACAATTTGACTGTTTCCTGGGCAGTGTTTCTGTAGTTAAAAATGTAATCATTGATAAATGCCATTCAAATGTTCTGCCATCAAGGGGTTGTGTTAAAGTGCTCGCCATCATTGAAAGCTTCATATGAAGTAAAGCATAATGCAGGCACATTATAAGCAGATTACATCTATTAGTTACTGCTGTGCTGCATGCAAATGGCGTGCCCATGGGAGAGCAGAAAATCATTTTAAACTTCAATAAGTTACAAGCGGTGGCAAGTCTACCCGTAATCTGCACAATGCCCCAGGCAGCAATGAGGCTGGATGCAATTAGGGGGGAAATAAAATTCTACACAGTAAACAAAGAAAAAATGTTAAAAGACTGATGAAAGAGAAATGAACATCGCAGAGTGAGATTGTCTTTGATGAGGTCGGCTGTTGCTTCCCTTAATTGTCGCGGCATTAAGCTACTGTTTTCAACAAGGATAACTATCCCATTTATTGTAATCTGACAAGGCAAGAATGACTTAAGGCTGACGTGTCACACCAGTATGGCTTTTTAATTAATAGGACATATGTCTTTGTCACCTCGAAATAAAAACATGTTTCAGTTTTGGGAAGATGCAAGGGTGCAGACCTCCTTATGATAATACCACACAATAAAAATACTCAGTTACAAGTAAAAGCCCTGCATTCAGAATTATACTTAGAAAAGTTTTAGCCACGAAATGTACTTTTCAAAAGTGAATGTACTCAGTGAGCAGAGTGGTCCCTGTCAGCGTTATATCATATTACATTATTACATCATTGTAATTTTTGTATTTGAATATAAGTGGTATTCCAATGTTGTGGTTGCTTTAGATTGAGCTAATTTTTACTACTTTATATACTGTTTGAACAATGCATCATATTTCATAAACAGATCATATGTTTTGTATGTTAAAAAAATGATCTGCATAACTGAAATGCAGTAGAGCTGTAGAACTGCAAAGTAGAAAAAATGGAAAATTGTATACTATTGTAATATTTTACATTAGTATTGTACATGAGTAAATATAATAATTTACTTTTCTCCACTGATAGTTTTGTGTTTCACTTAGAGGGAATACACCATAGTTTTATAATTATTTGCAGTAGTGGAATGTAACTAGTATATTTACTCAAGTACTGTACAAATTTGAGGCCCATTTCATGCAACTTTTATGCTTCTACTCGACTAAAACTCACAGAGAAATATTGTGCTTTTTACTTCTGACAGTTTAAAGGGTTAAATGTTCCCTTTCTCCTACTTCTTTAGCTAAATAAACTATTTAAAACTCACTTGAATTTGCTGGAGAATGTATTGTCACAAAGCTGAAAGCGGGGCTGTTTTGTCTGAGCTCATGAAAAATTGACATTTTAGAGATGCGCAGTTCTCACAGGACAGCAACACTACAAACATATGATGATCTTACAGAATATGATGCATCACTGTAGATTAAACCCAACATTATGTAAAGTAGCTTTAAATGAGCTCAACATTGAACATCTACAGCAGTAAAATGCAACATACATTAATGCAACAGTAATATTCATCTAAAAACATCTGGTATTGTTGAAAAATAGCGTAGAGACCCTTTTTCTGCAGAATGAATATTTTTACTTTTGATTCTTCAGTACATTCTGTTGATAATACCAACACTTTTAGTTGTAGTGGAGTATTTTCACTCTGTGGTATTTCTGCTTTTACTTTAGTTACAATACTTCTGCCACCACTAATTATTCGTATTCTATATTTATTATTATTTGTGCTAGTTTATACTTCGCACTACCGCTATTTTATACTGTGACATCATGAAGTACAGATTTGGGATTCAGCAGGTTTTATGTGAAATCAGAGGGAGGGTCTCGACTATCAACCCATCACGTGCTCCTCTAGTGTTTTTGTCCGCATGTCCCGCCCCGTGCTCGCGCTATTGGTTAACTCGACGCAAGCGCGCTTCTGATTGGAGGATAAGGCTGTCTGTCATCAGCGTCGACGTTTAAACCAGGAACTCGGGATGGAAGAATTGGTGTGTTGGCATTCTGGAGAAATTTGGACCAAAGTACATTAAAACTGTCCTTTGTGTCGTCCCGCGTGTCCACATACGGCTGTCAGACATTTTGTAATGCAGAAACACCTCAACTGAGCGACTTAATCTCTCGATAAACAAGAACAGTGAGTATCTTCGTGATTACAATGAATGAAGCTGCTAGTAGTCAGTTACATTTTCACTGGCATGTTTATATCCATTAAATCATATATCTGAATCATCATTTGCTAGAAGTTGAGTCCTGCAATGTTGTTCATTTCTGCAGAGAGAAAAAATGTGCAAATGCATGAAGTCATTTCACAGTAGATTGTAGTAGCTCATTTTCCACAATGCTGACAGGTAAAAAGCTATACTGCTGAATCCCAGAGACCACAATGCACCAAAACACCATGCTGTGTTATAGTTGGCCTGGCTCAAGTGCCAATATCAAAGGGTATTTTTATTAGAGTAATCAAAATCAAATTGAGGCAAAGTAAGAGGCCAAATCAAATATTAACTTCATAGGTAGGTAAATCAGTTGAATCAGTAGTGTAGGAAGTTGCGTGTGTGAAAGTTGTGTGTGGATGTCGTAAGGTGCAAAACAAACTAAATCCAACTGTGTGAGGAGTCTGTGGAGGGTTAGAGCATGTACCTACACTCTCAGTTCCAGTGGTGGAGGAAGTATTCAGAGCCTTTACTCATGTAACAGTATTAATACCACACTGTAAAAATACTTAAATTATGTCAGAGTGAAATTACTTAATGCAGAAACATAATAACAGTGACAAATGCCCAGAGCCCAAAGTGACACCTTTACAATGCTTTTGTCTCACCGATAAAGATCAAAATTATAAACTAAAAAAATAGAAAGTTAGAAAGAAGTTAGAATCTTTGATTTTTGTGGAAACTGCTCTTGAAAACAGCTGTAGAAAAGTGTTCCTCACTCCTATAATGTCGATGAGGGTAGACTAAATATTGCAGTCGAATCAACACCTCTCTAAAATAGTTTCCCAAAATTGAACATTATAAAAATATGTTTTATTACTTGCCTTTTGTATCAGACTACATTACTCATGGTGAGATGTACCTAATACATGCTCTTGTTTTGTTTGCATGCCTTGTGGATTCAAGTTGTAAGGACTCAGTATTACTTCATTCCTGTTCTTGCAGTGCGGTCGGCTTTTCCATATTTTAGTAGTATTTGCCACTTAATATGCTTTATTCAAGGAGGAGAAATTCACAATCAAAATTAACTTGTATAGCACAGTGTACTATGGCAGTTTTTTATTACCAGGGATGTAGCACTACTACTACAACTTTAAAAATTACTTCTAGGCCGAGTCTAGGTCTTATAGTCAGCACATTGCCTTGCTATGTCTTTATACTCATTATACTACTGTAAATACTAAATATACTGTAGCACATTTGTGGAAATTTTTAGAGTGAAATGACCACAAGGGATGACAGAGGCTTCAAATGTGTTGCTTTGCCAATTTAGATATATTATTGTAATGTTGCTGCACAGTTCAAGGTAGCCGGCAAATCCGAGAGCCGACTGTGTCCAACTGTAAACATTACATTTCGACAATTTCCCTTCTTCCTTTTGTCCTCCTCTTCCTTCTTCCTTTAATTTGCTGACTCTGGTTTCCAACCGCTGGAGAACAATAGCTGTGCATACATCCTCCTTCTCTGCTGGCACCAACAGTGTTTGAAATGTAGCTGAAAACAGCGTTTTTAGTGTAAGGTAAAACTCAGGTCTCCCAAGGCAGCAGTCTCCCATGAGAAGGTATCAGTCAGCACAAGCAGCCAGCCACGCTCCTTGAACATGCTAATTCAGTCTCTTTCCTCTATTCCCCCGGCTGCACCTTTAGACTCTTCACCACTCCTGTTCTTCAAGGATGCACATAGATACTTTTTTCCTTTTCATATTCCCCTCTCTGTTCTCCCCTGTGCACGCCTGCTTACACATTCCTCTCCCTGTCACACTTAAACATGCATAAAAAATGATAATCACGTTATAAAAATGCTAATTATCACGAGACTAGCACGACTTGACAGATATTGAGTGTTATTTGTCAAAGCGTGTTGTGGGTATCTTTCAAATCCTTCAGGCAGAGACCAGGTTACGAGCTCTTCAGTATCATCAGACGGCACGGGGCTGCCCCTCGACTCATACTCGCTTTTTCCACTATTTTAAACAAAAGGCTACAATATTGATTGATGCACTGTGTTTGTGAGGGAGCCTGTCTGGAATTTAGAGCAGAGTGCTCACCGAGAAACAAGTATGTTGGATGGATGCAAGAAACACACACACTGAGTTTTAGCACTTTGTAAAGAAAAGTATTATACAGGCATAGTTATTTCTGGTGGCCGTACATCTACTGTGTGCACGTACGTGCTTTGACATAAATGCATGGCCCTGTAAACTGGCATTTATTCTGTCACACGTGCACACTCAGCGCACTCACATAGTTACATTTTGATCTTAAAGAGACAATTTGTATTATTGCAACTGCTATTGCTTTCTCTTTCTATCTTCCCTGTGAGCTGTCAGGGTAATCAAAGAGAGCTCCTGGTGTGAAGGGAAATGGTGTTAGACTAAATGAGATGGATAGGAAGTGCACATACTGTGAACATAACACACATGGAAGGTGGTGAGAATTAATTTAATTATGTCTAGCAGATGTATGTGAAAGATAAACCATCTGCCTGATCAAAACTGACTACTCTTCTCTATATATGATTGTGTATTAACTTCAATCCTTCCTGCAGATTTCACACATTATCTCGGGCTACAGTAACAGGATTGTTGCTATATCCGTATTTGATTAAACTAAATGATCAGGTGTAACACTGAGAAGCAGCTGTAAAATTCTCTCACTCAGGAGGTTGTTTTTCTTCTTGTTTCTTGTCAGGCTGAGGAAGGAGAATGGGGAGGAAGGATGCCAGTGCCACCGGATTACCAGTTGATCAGTACCGAAAACAGATTGGTGAGTCTTCATTCGTTCAAGTGCTGGTTGGTCAACAGTAAATTACTGAGCCGTAATCAAATCATGTAACAATATTTGGTGTCAGTGGTTACTTTGGATGCTACTGACACTTGATTAGAAACAGATCTAAAGAAATGCTCAGATTGCTTTTCTTTGTTTCATAACACAAAATAAATTTGCTGAACTCTTGGGGCTTTTTCCACAAATACAGTATTTTGTGTGCGAAATGATTGATAGTTTAATCAAAAACATAATCGATATATTAACTGACAATTAAAACAATAAGTTCTGCAAATTGCTTCATGATGCTTTTTGACAGTTGAGATTGGCCTTCGACTTGTTGTGCAACTCCATTTCAACAAAAATCATAACTCTCTGCTTGATGTGGGCAATTTTACCACAACAGTAATCAACTCTGTGTTCTTTCATAAAAACAAGCTAATGTCACACTCAATAAATCACACGTGATACTGTGTTGCAGTGAGTCAGTCTGTGGTAGTTTCACATATATCCAAACTGCATAACAGCCCAACTCTTTTGAAGACTTTTATCAACTGTGCCAAAATTAGCATAATCTCTTTGCACAGTCCTGGAAACTTTTCCAATTTGTACTGGATTGAAAAGAAACTTTAACCAGACTCACTGGATTAGAACCAGTGTACATGCTGTGGAAGTAATTACAGTCAGAGACGAACAAGCAGCGTCTAAGGTCACGTTACAGACGGACAGTGAATTCCACGCTTAAAAAACTGCCTCTTTGATATCATGTCAGAAGCTGTTTTGTTAAAGTTTAATACCACTCTAATCCTGCGGTATTTTGTTTCTCCATCTTTCCCCTTACATCACAAAGGCCTAACTAAGGCAATATGGTTGGTATCAATCAAAACTTTGGTCCCCTTTAGCATGCCAGCTGTGGTTGCTTGAAGATCACAGCTCATATCATGTCTTTTTGTTTTTGTTTTCCCTCTCGTGGAGCAAAACCGAAAGGTCGCCAATGGCAAAGCTGGATAATTGTGAGCAGATATGACTGACGCAAACACAAAGGGAAGCTCTGTTCTCTGCATAGGCCTAAAGTTTTTACTTCAAACCCCAGGCATACTGTGTGCATGAAATGCGACTGAGTCGTCTTAAACGTGGCCACGATTTGGAGCCAAGACAGATTTTTGCACCAAATGAAGTGAAGCTCTACCTAAAGACCTGGTATTGGTCTTGATCTAAGAGTATCTAAGATTAAATTTAAGGGCTGAAAAATCACTGAGACAAAGGAGAAAATGAGTTCCTTCAATCACAGCTATCAAGGATGAGCCGAAGGGAGAGACACAAGAAGAAACTAGAAGATTAAAATTAGCAAACTAGCAGTGCACCTTGGACACACTCTTTGCAATCATGGTCCTCCTACAATTCATATTTCAGCCTAGACCACCTGTTTGACAGTGAGGAGACCATTTCATCCCATCAGTCAGAAGATGTTCATTCAGTGACACACTTCAGAAGACTAAAGCAGTTCACCTTGAATTATGATCATTTCAAAGTACATGCTGACTCCATACATCTTCTGGCCCTGGAAAGCTCAGCAATCAAGTCCCTTTTAGAATTTATGTTTTGGCTCAGACTAGCTTAAGATTTTTTACATCAAGAGAACAAGAACAATTCAATGATGATGTTCATCCACCTGACTACAACACAAGAAAAGGACCCACAGGGATTCGGTGCACATGTTCAAGGATGAGGTCGAAGATGTGTGGAGAGAACCAAGAACCTAATGTTTAACTTGTCCACTGACATTCTGACCAAAGAGACACTTTGCAACAATGGCTGGCTGAGCACATTTCTGAATCATATTTGCAGCCTATCTTATCCAATTTGCCGTCTTGTTTTAAAGATCCTGGCGATTTCTTTGATCAGCTGTCCAAAGTGAACATTAATGAGGAGGATTCTGACACCCTACCAGCTACCTTAGATGTGTTATCCTTGAAGTTGTTTTCTTGGCTAGAGAAGTCGAAAACAGAGACCTCTCTTTCTACACTGTTCTTGTATTTCTTGCAAAAAGCCATTAATGCGTGGCTTCATTTAGTTCTGCGACTGGTAAAGCACACTACGTGGAAGTCTTTCATTTAGTTTACATGTGCAAATTATTGAACACCTTCTTGCCATTACAAGAAATGAAATTTAAAATTTCTATATAGATTCATACCCCCCTTCCAAAGATTGTGTCAGCTATGGCATTGTTCTGGTCCCCTTCCTCCCGATGAATGACTGTTTACTGGCCCCTGGTGATTCACATCCTTTGATTATTCCACCTTTTATATTTCCTGCTGTTACTATTGCGTTAACAGGTAGGCATGGGACTTGTCTCTGACGAGCTTATCAATTCCTGTTATCAGTGCCGGCATGTTTTTCTAACAGTTACTCATTGCAAAACAATGATGTCAGCATCTATGCTGCTGGAACCTTGGAAAAAGAAGGAGTCATGGCAGAAAGGACGAATCAGTCCATAGTTTCATTTCACAAAGAAAGATGACAGCAGTTGTAATGTCTGTAAAAAGATCATTTTCAAGTATGGCTGAAAACACCAGCAATGAGGCCTTAAATTCCAGGAATGCCGTGATTTGACACTCTACAGATGATTACTGATTCCCAACCAAGTGGCACGTCCATTACCGACGCCGAGGGTGAATATCCTATGTTATAATAACACTAGGGCCACGTGAGCTGGCTTAGTTTTTAGATTGTTTCTTTGACTCCGAAAACCTAAATGAATTTGAATGCTGTACGACTTTTCACCTCATTTTCGTCCATTTTATGTAGATGATGAAGAGCTTTCAGAGAGAGATAATAACACAGTTGCATTGATGCTTAATTCTTGTGTTGCCTACTTTTTTCCCCCCACACACAAAAAATGGATCAGGAATTAATAAGGGAATCGATTTAAAAAATGAGACTGATAAGCAGAATCGATAATGGCATCAATAAAATCTTATCAATTCCCATCCCTAGGAGACATGAGATGGTCTCTCAAGCTAAATTCTCTCAAATAAAAAAAGTGATTCTGACAGCAATAGCAATATTAGTCTCTCGGGCATTTGATAGTCTGTTGAGAAATGCTTCTGTCTTGTTTACTCCTCATTGCTATAAGGGCTGGGGTTTTGTAAAGCAATATGACGGTTGTATATATTTCCATAGTGGGACAGAAGGATTGGATTATTTAGCCCACAGGTATCCTTTAACCATCTGCTATTGTGTAAAACGCGGCAGGTTCAACAAATGAGAGACAGACATAATATAACAAGCTCATCTCCCACTGTCACATCTCCTACCAGGGGTGCAGAAAATCTTGTTTTTTCCCCTTTCCATTTAGTGTTTTGTTTCTCAGCACATCTCATCAATTCAAAAATATGTAACACAGGTGTCAGGGACACTTTGGTCCTCTCTCTCTTTCTCTCCAACCCCTCAATTTCTACTGCTTTTCCTTCTGTTTGAAAAGAATGGCCATCAATTTCAGTGAACCACTGTTTAACAGAAAAGGTGGAAAACAGAGAGGAGGGAGGGGGGGCAGACATTGGAGAGGAAAATGAAATCTTGGAAGATAGCATGGTGCTGGGTCTTTTGAGAGCCGGAACGGGCTGCACATGGTAATTTGAATTCGTAATAGGGTGGCTTATTCATGGAACATCAGCAGCAGTCCAGGCTGGTTGTTGAGCTGTACCATCATCTCTGCTGGAGTGCTTTTGTCATGTCAGATGGCCATCAAGGGGCCACTGTCGACACTCTCTTTTTAAATACCATTATTAAGCCTGTTATAATTGACTGTGCCAGCCTGCCCTCAGTAGAGGTAAAGCTATAGTGTTCCTACGTAGAAGTGCGAGTGGTCACTCTGGTCAACTAATGAGTGCTGCTGCTGTTGTCTCTCGGGAAAAAGACACCCAAAATTTTCATGTGCATCGTGGGAAATTGGCAGTGATTGGCTTTAGAAGGCATCATTTCGCATTGTAAAGAAGATCTACAAAATTATATTCTTGCAAATAGAGTGAGAGACTGATATGTAGGTGAAATATCATTTGTAGATCAATAGATCATCAGGGTATAATTGTTTTGCTCTAGTAATTATATGACAGATAATCTTCATTTCGTTGTCTGCATTTACTGCCAATCTCATGTGGGTTGTGAGATTCTGCCTCCACTCTCCCTGCCTCACATGATGCAAAGATCAAGTCATGAATATCTCCCATGTGTCTGGCATCAGCCCTCCAGTTCCACTACCGTGCACCCTGGCAGATGCCAACGATCCGCACCATGTGGTCACTGACTGTTTGGCTGCCATGCCACGTAGACACACAGAAGCAAAGCAAAGTATGAGGAACTGTCAGACACTCTGTCAGCGTGTTGGCTGAGCCGTCCCTGGGCTCTCAGAGACTACTGGACAGTGGTCTGTCTGTCCACGTCCCCCCCATCACTCTGCATGTAGTGCATATGCAGGATGGCTCGTCGTCACACACACAAACATACACACGCATGCTAGATTCTTCAGGTGTGTTTGTTTGTCTCTTGACACCCTCATGTTTGTTGTAATTTTACCTTCATGACAACTGTGTACAGTAGCTTTTCAAACATAACAGCGCTGACTGGATTTTACGTAGACCAACAAACAATGTTGTTGCTAGCATCTGTAAATGTTATTACTGTAATTCAAACATGTGACACTTTACATAATTAATGGATTGTTTCTTTAGCGCTATACTGGCCTGAAGTCGCATATCTGCATCCAACAGAGAAGCACCAGTCTTTTGCCATGTTTGGAACAAGGCACAATATGAATAGAAGCTAATGAAGGGATTCGTGGCATTAGAATTAATTACTCAGTTGTTTGCTCCTGTAAAAACCTGCGACTATTTAATTTTTCAAGCCAGCGTTAAGGATCTGACAAAGAGAAGTCACGGTCTCATGTGTTTCACTAATTTACAACCAGGGATGGAATTTAATGTTTGTGCATGTTCATATGCAGTTTGCTGCACGTGTTAGACCAACACAGCCAGAGGTGTTTTTGCAGTATGTGGTATACTGGATTGGTAATGCAGCGTTGAGGAGCTTATTTTTGCAGCAGCTGATTTTGGTTTTGCACAATTGATTGACATGTGGAAACATCGGCAGAGATAAAAACAAGAAGGCGGCAACTTGGAAAACAGCGAATGCCCTAGTGGGTGTCTCAGAAATATAATTCTGGTGGATCAGCTCTTTATTTACTAGTGAAAGTAAGAAATATTTTCACTTCAAATGATGAAGCAACACTCTTTTACTACATGCGGCATGACTGAAATTTAAATGTGGTAAACAGCTGTATAAAGTTAGTATCATGAGGTTTACCACAAATAGAGTCATTTTGTCGAATTGTTCTATGCAAGAATCATGACACGGCACAAGGCAAGTGACAGTTGTACCAAAATACTGTCAAAGATGTCTTTCTGCCTGTCAAGCCCATTAGAATATTAACATTGCTTAAATGGATACTTGAATATCTGTACGGTATAACACTATAATGCAGATTTTTTCTGACTCAAAATGAGACAAAGGTGACACATGATATTAAGGAATTCACAAGTAATTAAGTACAACCCCAAGTCCAAAAAAAGGTGCGAGGCTGTGTAAAATGTTAATAAAAACAGGCTTTGATGGTTTACAAATCAATTTCAATTGAATATGGGGTTCAGATAAAGATTTGCAAACATTCAAAATAGTTTCTTATCAACATTTTACACAGCATGACAACTTTTTTGGAATTGGGTTGTAAGATAACTTATTTATATAGCACTTTTTCAAAACAACAGTTACGATGTCCTTCGGAGTTGATAGTAAAAATGCGCACAGTACACAGCATGACAACAGCGAGTAAAAATACAATTTATAAAATGGAAACAGTTACTCAACAATAAAAGCAATAAAACAAATGAAACAGAATTTGAAAGACAAATAGGACCAATGGAAGTTCAAGCAACAAACTTATAAAAGGCCAGCCTATACAAGTGGGTTTTTAAAAGTTAAGGGCAACTAAATTTAATCTTTTTGTGTCTAACATCTGTATCATCTTCCACTAAAAGAAACCACTAAAGCATTCAGGCAAAAGTGACTCTTGACATCTTGGTTTTATTATTAAAGATATAATCTGGTTTTTGGTTAATTTGGCACCGGATTATTGAACATATATGACAGGAATAAACTACTGATGTTTCTTTTTATTTAGACAAACTGATACTGTCAACTCCTCTTCTGGCTTCACTTTAATGGACAATTTGTGTGACACACAAATCACATACCACCTACACACACACCCCCCTTGAGTGCTCAATCAAATGTGGCTAATCTTAGCTATTACCCCCTGCCTGCCTCGTTATGCTAAGCAGAACAATAGCTCAAGATAAAAACTAATTTCTCCTCGGTCTTAATCAGACAGTATTTACAGGTAAATGCAATGAGAAGGAAAAACCAGGAAACGCACATCTAAGGGAATGTACAGTAAGTGGTGTGAGGGGAGAGAAGACCACTTTCACTTTTCTCTTGTCCTCTTGACATGAAATCATTAATGACTTAAATGAAAGGCGCACTCAGGGAAGCCTCTCAGCAGGTACTCTAGGCCGCCTCACAAGGGCTAATGTTCCTCTGAGACATGGCATTGTCGTTGCTGTAAAGGAAGACAGTGATGCCTTCTCAGTGTGGCAGGCAGAAACGTGGAGGGATGGGAGGACGGCGTGTTGCCCAGCGCAGGTAGATAATTGGTGACAGAAAGTGTCTACAGTGCTGGAGCTGCAATGAGAAATACGAGTGCTCATAAGCCCAGTGCAGTATCATCAGGAGTGTGTGTGCGTACGTGTGTGTGTGTGTGTGTGTGTGTGTGCGCACACATGCTCCAGACCCACGCAAACAAACCGCAGGAGCGAGGCAACATGAGGCTTTAAGAAGTACACCGCTGTAATACAACAACATTACAATACCTTACAGTGCCTGATGTAATTCTCTGGCATTTCTCCTCAATATCAACTATTCATACTCCTACTTGGTGTAATTATTCTGATTTTGCTCCAATTAAGTATTGATTCTTACCAGATGGTTATGGGTGTATTGGGTTGTTGTGAATTTTTGCATATAAACGTAATTTCTCCATGTGTACTTGGAACAAGTTAAACAGCATGAATGAGAAAAAAAACAGCACAGGTGCCTGTTTTGGAAACAGTTTCAGGGAGATGCTGTAAATGCTGAAAAAATTCTGCCTTTGAAATTTAAACCCCAGCTTGCTTAAGTTCTGATATTGTTCTGTCTTTGAGTATCCTTGGGCACTTTGCTGCAGAAAAGCTGCCTTGAGGACACAGATAGCCAGACAAAGCGAGCGAGTATCAAAACAGAAAGTACAGCTTGTTCAGTTGTGGGCTTCAGTTTTAAATCGAAGTGTACAACTTTTTCATTTTTTCTTAACTGGGTTGCAAAACAGATCATGGATTTCTGCAGTCTTTTCTACCAGGCAACCAGGTTTGCACATTGGATTATTGTATATGAAAATGTTATAGTGTATTTCAAGTAGAGGTTGATGTTGTTCCAACAATCTTATCTTAATAATACTTAATACTTAATAATCTGGTGATTTTTGTTTTTTTATGACAAATCAAATTATTGTTTATAAAATGTCAAACTGTGAAAAAAGCTCATCACAAAGTCCAAAATAATGTCTTCAAATTGCTTAATTTGTCCAACCAACAGACCAATACCTTCTTTTGCTATTATAAATAACAAGTTACAAGACAAGCAAATGATTTACATTTAAGAAGCTGGAACCAGCAAATGTTTCACATTTTTCCTTGAAAAATGGCCGAAACAATTGATTGATCGTCAAAATTGTTGATCAATTTTCCATTGATCGACTAATCAATTACTTGACTAATCGTTGCATATCGTAATCATTAACAGAATGGGAGTAAACAGGCAGACAGAAGAGGCTAATTGTGACTTACCAGCACTAACATGTTTCCGTCTGGCTTGTGTGTCACTGGTTAACTTGCCGACTAGTCCTGCTGTTAGATGCAAACTAATTAATCTCACATTTCACAATCTTTCTTTCTGTATTTGTAGCACGTGATGTAACGTCCTGTGGTCCTACATTATCACAACCAGCCATTTGCAGTCTGAAAGTCCCTGCACAATTTTCTGTGAATGGTGGGCAACCTGAGGTGCCCTCCAATCAAATTTTCCCCTCTCCACTTTCTGACAAGTGGAGGAGACATCCAGTGGCCCTCCTAATGAATTCCCACTAGCTCACTGTCTGCTGCTGGCAACACGCTCCCCATTTCTATTAGGCCTCCACTGAGTCAGAGAGAGGTGGAGGAGGAGTCCGGGACCAGGAGGGATGGGGAAAGTGAATTGAGTGCAAAATCTGGGGAAAAGAGGTTGAAAAGTGAAAGCCTTGCTAATGATCATCTCCTCTCTCTTCCGTGGCTAAAGCGGAGAGTGTGTGTTTGTTTTTTAGGATCACAACACACATCTCTTCACCCCTCCTTTCTCACTAGCTCATTTTCACACATTTCTCTCCCACAACCTTCTCAGATGGATGTGGATGTCCTCTCCTTCCTCCTTCTCTTGTCCCCTCTTTCAATGTATACGAGGCTTAATTGGCCAGGAGTTAAAACTCCAAGCGAACTACGCATGTCACATAACCAACTGAGAAAGCCTCGAAGCTGACCCGGGGCCTTGGTCTATGTTTCACACACACACACACACACACACACACACACACACACACACACCTATTCCTCTATTGTACCTCTCTCCTTATGAGGACCGTCCGTTTATTCCCCAGATGATTTCAACTATAAACATCTGACCTTCATGCCTGATCTCTCAACTCTCAACTTTAACTTACTAACAAATTCTAATTTTTATATGACTATATATTTCTAAAATAACATCTGTGAGGACTTGGTAATATGTCCACAATCCGAGTGCATAAATTGGTTCTCACAAAGACAGAAGTACTAGAAGACACACACACACACACACACACACACACACACACACACACACACACACACACACACTGTTCAGCAAGCTGTTGCCTTTCCTCCCTATTGTTAGCAAAGTTCCTTTTCCTGCAGTGTGTTGTTTCTAATTAGACCAAGACAGCCGGCTCTGCCTCATGTGAAGCACGCTCACACACACACACACACACACACACACACACACACACACACACATAAACACACATGCTTTGCCAGGTGGCCGGTTTGCCCACAAGACTCACCCTTGAGAGTTGAGCCCATGGGAAGTCAAACAAGCACAGGTGAGCTGTGTGCAGCTCCGGCCAGAAAAGATTCGTTTTTCTGCACGTGCAGATCGAGATGTCGGGGTGAATTTAATAGTAGAAGTTGTGAAATTTCAGTGCTACATTTAGCCTTTTTTTCCCCCCTCACTTTGCCTCATTTTGTTATCTGTGTGACATTATATTTTACACTAGAAGTCCCATGAGTTGCATTATTCTGCTTGTTATTTGGTTGTTTTTTTGAGTAAAAGGAGACTTTGTAATGTTGTTGGACTTCGGAACCTCAGCAAAAATTCCAGGATTACATTTTGGGAAAAATGCTTGTTTCCTTTTTTGCAGAGAGGAGAAATACCACATACTATATCCATTAAATATTAAACTACAGCGAGGAGATGGTTAACGTGGCTTAGCATGAAGACTGGAAAAAGGACACAGCTAGCCTGCAAAACTGATTACCAGCACCAATAAAACACATAAAAAGCCCTCACATATGTCTTTGGTTTAATCTCTACAAAAACTGAAGTGTAAAAACGAAACATTGTGGT
This sequence comes from Holacanthus passer, assembly GCA_025331565.1. Lineage (NCBI taxonomy): Eukaryota > Metazoa > Chordata > Actinopteri > Pomacanthidae > Holacanthus > Holacanthus passer. Next base: position 4,794,861 of record JAFREQ010000002.1, on the reverse strand, counting down.
TTCCCGGGGGGGTTGTTGAGGGGCTATTTCTTGGCCGAGTGCAGTGACTTCATGGAGTCTCTGCTTGTCTGGCAACAATGAATAAAACCTGTTACTCAGAATGACAATTTGTCAGCCGTTTAATTTGTGTGCGCAAATTGTGCTCTTTTTTTTTTTAGGCAAGCAGGACTACAAAAAGACCAAGTCAGTCTTGAAGGCCACGCGTCTGAAAGCTGAGGCAAAGAAGAGCTCCTCTGGATTCAGGGTAAGACCGGCCTGGACTTTCTCTGTAGCTACATGTCCTCCACTAGCTTCGCTTGCTTGCCTTGTCTTAGCCCATCTGTGATTCTGCTCATCTGTCTGCCTGCCAACCATCTTCTTTCCATTTGTCTGTCTGCCTGCCTTGAGAGCGTGTTTCACTAGATCACTTTCCATATCCCAGACTCTTAGCTCTTCTTACAACTTACTGTAGGTCTTTTGGGAATGCATCAGTATCTATCTACCTGATATGATGTGATGTGGCCCCCTGCCTGTCCTTTAAAGATCTGTACACGTGTTGAAAACTAACGTTGGGAAAAGAAGGAACGGGAGAGTCCTCTGTAGAATGAAGTTTACAATACTTTTATCGTGCCTCCAAAAAACACCTAACACAGCTTTTTAAAACATAATGAATCCCTTGAAGGTTTTAAATTGAATGTTTACCTCATTCTTTTAGTGGTGAAAGAGCCATGAAGAGAGAGAAAAAGTGAGAGGAAAGTGTGAAATTTTACAAGCAGAGAGGAAAAAAAAAAAGTGATAAGATAGAGTTGGGTAATGTGAAAGAAAAGGGAGGTGAGGGTGAGGATAGAGACCTGCGTCTCTCTCTCTCTCTGTTGCTTTGTCACAGTGCAGTGATTAGGAGCTGCTGTGCAGGCAGAGATGGATGACTCCACGTTTATCACTCCGGCAAATGTGGCACCACTGTTTATGCTTTTCCTCATTCAGTTGACTTACTAATAAACAGTTTTACTATTTCGAGGTTTCTCCATATAGAGTGAGCCCCTGCCAGTGAAATAGCTTGTGAATCTGCCGTCATAGGTTTTTAAATCCTCTTTGAAATTGCAAATACCATCAGATGAAATCAGGTCCTCTGTGATTTTTATAGCTTTTAAAAATGTAAATCGGTTGTAAGAAAACATTGAATGTTTTCTTTCTTTCTTTTTTTTTTTTTTTGCATGTTTATTTTCCTTTGTGGCGTTGAAAATTGGTTCTGTTTACAGTACATCAAAAGCCAAAAGGCTTCACTTCCTCATTAAGCTTCAGTTGGCACGTAGTACACAGAGATGAACAAATCATAGTGAGGATTAAACACTGGGTGAAATGGTCAGGTTTTAAAATATGCATCTCTTAGACACGCAAGGCCTCATTAAGCACGTCTTTAATCCAATTAGATTAGTCCATATCTTGAAATATTGATATTGCTTATGAATAATTCAGGTTTTTCACGCCCAAGACGAGGGGAATTTTCAGAGGTCGGATTAAAAATACCTCTGGGACGAACATATTAAACTGACTTAGACCCTTTGGCCCCCGAGTTCGATTGAAATTCAGCCCAGATGTAATGGATATTTGGTCACGCTTGCTTTACCATCGAGTCCTTTTAGCGTTATATAAAGTTGTGATTTTTACACAGCTCTGTGATGACAGTAGAAGCAAGGATTTTTGGCTGCAGCTTATGATGCTGTGTGAGTATTTCTCCTCTTCATCCTTCTTCTTCCTCCTCCTCCTCCTCTCCCTCTTTTTCACCACGTCCCTGGTTGAGATGCTGGTCTCAGATGCAGCTGGCATCTCAGAAGGGCCAGCAGACATGCGGGCACAGAGAATCTGGCAGCTGCTATGGCAGGCTGTCTTGGGGCTGTCCTAGTAGCAGGGCAGTCTGGGTAAGTTGGCAGAGGAAAGGATGGAGAGACTCAGGGAGAGAAAGTGAAAGAGGGAGAACTTCTGTTCCCACAACAGTGATCAGTTGTCGGGCTGCACAGCGAGTTGACCTCAGAGGTGGCGGAAAGCAGCCACTTGTTGTATCCCTGCGTGTTCTTATACACACATTGAGTCAAGGTGTGATTACAGAAGTGGCTTGTTGCTGCCTGAATGCATGTGGGGACATATTTCCTGTCCAGCTGCTTCAGACTCTGGATGGCACGGGGGTCACGACAGCATAGATGAAGAGACTGGCAGGAAGTCGGCTACAGTCTCTCCTCGGTTTGCCCAGAGAAGAAGAAGAAGAAGAAGAGGTGCCTTCAGCACACTAACTTGCAGCACAGGAAATAAGCCTGCTGCCTTGTCTAATTGGCACACTAGCCTTCTGTTCAGTTCTGCACTGTTTTCCCTCGGTCTTATTTAGCGGCTGAGCCTAGAAAGTTGGGAAAAAATTGCTTATGGAATTGGCAGAGGATGGAGGCTACAGATAATGACTCTGGGTATCTTCCAGCTGTCATCTGTGAATGTATGTTGTGTGTATGTTTTTTTGTGTGTGTGTGTGATTTCACCCATTTTCTTCTATTCAATTTTGTAGCAATACATGTATATTCATTTGAACCATGAAGCTGCTAGTTTTGTCTTAAAGGAGCTATTCTGATTGACAGGCCCTTGAATTATTGAGCACCTCTTCAGTAAAAACTACAATGCTGTACTGAAATCCTGGTTCCAAACTGTAGCATCTGCTGCAGCCTGCGACTGACGCGGACTCTTGGATGTGTTATCTGTGCTGGCCATTAGGTTTATGAGGCTCATTCAGACTTTCGAGTTGGTTAGGAGCGTTGACAGATAGCACGTGGGAATTTGTAGGTTTTACGGCCTTTTATGCCTTTTAATTTATCACTTCATGAAAAGACTCAGTGAGATGTGATAGTGGTGATAAGACTTCTGTTCCCGGAGATGTTTTTAAATGTCTCTAAAGCCTGCTGAAAGGTTGTGGTTGTACTGTACACACAAGAGTTTTAGCTTGTTTCAGTTTTAATCACATTATTTCAGATTAGTTGAATGAAAGAAACTCATGTTAAGTCATTTATCAAGCAAATGCACAAAACACATGCTGATTCTTCTCACATGTGAAGATTGTTTTGTTTCTCTGTTTTATATGATTGTAACTTGAGCGTCTCTCTGTTTCTGAGTATTTCAGTATGAAAATTGTGCAAAATGGAATATGGATGTTTTGCATATGAACATATCTCATCAGCCTTGTAGTGGAAGGGACTTTGTGGATCTGAGTACTGGTCCCTGTTTGGGAACACTCACACCAAGGCAGACTGACCAATTCATGATTTGAAAAACTGGCGCCCATCTAGGCAAACTTGAGGCTCTCCAAGCCCTGACACAAAGCCACGAGGCATCAGTGTCTGACATCGAGGAAGTCCAGGGAGAGGATATGGAGTTCTGAGAGGAAAATAATTTTTTGAATGGACGTCACAGAGAATGTTTTTTTTTTTGTAGTTCATTGAAAGTTCAATACAATGTTAAACGAGTGAACTCATTTAATTCAAGTTTAACTCAATTAAATTGTGGATTTTTTTTCATTTCTATTAGAACGGTTTGTAATTCTGTTCACTTATGATAAGGTAAAAGGCTTGTTTCTATCTGCATATGACATGATAAATACACCCTGAACAAGTAACCCATATATTTCCATTGTTCCTGTTATTTCTGGTAATTCCCATGGAAAGTTTCAACCTTATATATTCCAGGAATTTGCCAACCCTAAACAACACAAGCAATTTTATCATGTGGCTCTGGCAGAATTAGCTATTTTCTGACATAATGATTTATCTGAAAAAAAAAAATAGATTAATGAATTGATATTGAAAAATACGACACGGAAAAGTGTGAAGGTATGAAGAATACAAGATGTGTTTGCTGATTCCTGAACAAGGAAGTGTTATGATATCAAAGTGGAAAATCACATTTTACAGCCACCAAGAAAATACATAAAAACATCACCAACAACTTTTATTTAACCAGTCATGAAATCTAACCTAATGGTTGGTTATTTGTCACTGTGACTTGTACAGATGAGACTTACTAACCGCAGCCCAAATGCACTGACAGTGGTTTGTAGTTGGTGTCTGTCTGCCACCCACATACAGCCACAAACACACTGCATCTCTCTTGCTTAGCATGAAGGCACATACAGACTGACATACACACACACACACACACACGTACGCACACAAACAAACCCAGAAGGAGAATAAAAGGACCAGATGAGGGGACGTCTGCTGAGCTGTGGCTTGTCGCCAGGGTGACAGGGACCCAGCTCCCAGCATGCCGAGTGTGCTGCAGCTGCCGCCGGTGCTGAGAGAGCCACATGATGAAGATGATGATGTGCTTGGGCCCCATCCAGGGGTCTCCATCAGAATGTGGGCAGATAGGCTGTGTGTTTGTGTCCGTGTGTGCGCGTGTGGGCGCACATAAATGTGTTTGTGAGACAAGGCAAGAGTCAACGCAGTAGGCCACTCTCCTCGAAAACAATGATCTCAATCAAGTGCAGGTGCTTCGTACAACTCAAGTGTTTTCACCAAAACCCCTCCAGCTTGTTTTCATAGACAAGTCACTGTAGCCAGCTGTTCTTTCTCTCTGAAACCTGAAGTAAAGAAAGGAAAGAAAAAAAAAAAAACCTGGATTGCAATTTCGCGGGTGCCTTTGTTTCAGCGGCGATTCAGCGAAACGCTCACCTGCGTCAGAAGCGCGAAATTTTTCTTTTTTGCGATATTGTCGGCAGAATTACAAACGCTTCTCTCTGTCATGTTTTTCAAAGCTGCGAGAGAACACAAGAAAAAGCAGAAAACAATCAAGCCTCCGTGATTTGATAACAGTTCTCTTTTCTCAGAGGCCCAGGCAAAATAGGAAAGTAAATCAAGCGGTGGGAGCCTGGCGGTTAATATATGAAACTAAAGTGCATGAAATTTAAAAGTTTTCCAATTAAGCGAGGACTTAAAGCTGTTTGCAGGCTGCCGGGATGTAGATAAATGTGGGCTGAGGCTAATGAAGACCAATGCCGCTGATGACTAGGCACTACAACATGTACACAGATAGCTGTGGATGCTGTGACGCCTTTTAATTGTCACCCCTCCCTCCTCCTCCCCCTTCGTCAGAGAGGAATTATTATTAGCCCCCCACCACCCCTCGTTTTATGCCGAGCCTTATCTCTCACTTGTTTTCAGTCTCGTTCTCACTCTTGTTTTTCATTTCTGTCTTTTCTCTCAGCAGTTTGGCCAGTGGGTTGAATTCGCTGTCCTCTTTGTGTGTGTGCGTGCAATGTATGGTAATGACTGAACTGATGTTTTCAAATTGTCATTCAGCTTTTTTTTTTTTGCTTGCTGTTTTTTTTAATATCTGTCATGCTTCTCTCTGTTTAGTCTTGTCTTGTTTGCTGCTTTGCCGTTTGTCATTTTCCCTCGCTGTAACCTTGTCTCACCTCAGCCTGTCACTCATATGGCTCAATGGGACATTACTGGCTGGTTTATTTCATATGTTTCAGTGTCTTAAAGAAGCCACGAATAGAAGAGTTCAGATTATAGATGTGTGCAATCGCATTATCTGAATGAGTTTGTGCTGGATTCCAGTCATATGTTTTGAATTCACTTGTCATGTCACCTTTGTTGTTGTGGCCCAGTTTGGATGTAAAAACTAATTTCCATGTTCAAATCAAATATTTCTTTTTGAATAACCCCCAATCAGACTGTACTCAGCTCTCTTTTAAGGCTCTCCAAGCTCTCCAGTGTTGATTAGAAAGTTTGCTGCTAATGAGTTCTCTTGATAAAGAATAACTGGCATTGTTCAATACTCTGAGTGGCCCTAATGAAACTCCAGCTGATGAAGATTGTAATCGAGTGAGCGCCACATAATGAACGAGCGCTCCAAATTCCCATTTTCAAGTTGAATGCCACTCCTATGGAAAGCCTCAATTTGTTTGACAATTACCCAATACAAAAAAAAAAAAAAAAAAAAAAAAAAAATTAGGCCATTTTGCTGAAGAAAGTTAAACTTCTCGGTAAAAATAGCAGCCGACCTGATTACAGATAGAATAGATTATAACACTGTGGTCACTCAGTGCTTGGTTTTTGAAATGCGATACTGTACATTTTGTTTTTTTCTTATTTTACCCCACATTTCTAATTAATCACTTTGCATTAAGAGAAAAACTGAAACATCAATCATTCAGTCTTCAGACGTATCTGATGTGCTGTCACACTGTCTTCAAACTAAAAACCCTCAATAAGTAGTCAACACTAGCTAAACTAATAAAATACCACATTTAGAAATTATGTAACTCTGCTGTAGTATATTTACTGTCACCTGACTCCGACTTTAATTTTATCAGCTAACAATTCCCACAGTGAATCTCTCCAAGCAGCTGAGTGTTTGTGGGATCTGGTTTACTTTTTAAAGAAACACACAAATGTGGATAAATCTGACAAACACATCTGTTTGTCTGTTTCGTCCCTCCATCAGAACTAAGCTCGTGTTTTCTGATGCTGTAAACAAAGCTTTCAAAAACATTTTTAAAACACCGGTCCTGGGTTTTTGAGTGTGCTTTTTTCATGTATGTATCATGTATAAGAATATGCAAATTTCTTTGTCTGTAAGATGACTGCAGAAGTATCATCTCAGATCTCAGTGCAGCAATTCAAGGATTACAGTTACAGAATAGTCAGTATTTATTAGCGTGCCGTCCTCCAGAAGTGATGATGCCTGTGTGGCGTGATCAGCTGCAATGAAATGCAAAATAAATGATTTTAATTAGGTTAGATGCAATAGAGAAATTTTCTCTCCGAAGAGCAAGCAGTGTCAAAATAAATAAAATACGTAATACAGCATTTTTCTATTCCTGCAATACTGTGGAGCAGTTTTATTTGAACAGTTTACATCTTTGTATAAAAACAGATTCTTACATAAATGGCTGAAATGAAAGTGTGGTGATTGACAGTGCTATAATTATATTTGTCCTTAAAAGCACAATCACAAATTCACAGTTTAAATATTTAATATTTTTTTGTTTATTTAATCGTTTTTACTTTCAAAACAAGCTAATAAACAACATATCCTTTCACACAAAGTCGGGCCGGTAGGAATTCTATTAGGAATGCAGCGAATTCAGATGAAAAGAAAGACAATAGGGACTTGGCAAATATAGACATAACAGCACTGATAAATAAACACAATAACTACAGAACTTTGCTAACACACTCCAACAAAGTCGAGCCGCTCCCGTGCATCAAGACTGACAAGGGATCAGACAGATGTATAAATAGTTCTATAGACGAAGACGGTATCTTAAAACCTTCTTTCTTAAAACCTTCTTTCCTTCTCAGGATGCATTCCTGGTCATCGCAGCAATTCTCTTCTTTGTCCTCTGTGTCTACGCCTTCTTCTACCTCAACCTGAGTACCGAGATTAACCTGGATCTGGATGTGGATTAATAAGCGGGAGGACAATGTGTCGACAAAGTTATTGTCTCTACACTTCATACACGAGGATGAGCGGGGGATGAAGGATGAAGGCATGCAGTCAAATGACGGTGTCCTAATACCAAACAGTACATAAAACCCTACAACAGTCCAAAAAGTTTGACACTTTTGATACACTTTTGGTGACACAGTGATGATGAAATGAAGAAATTGCACAATGCATCAAAGTTTCAGGCCATTTTTGAAATTTACGTTGTTTTATATCTAGACATTAAACTTCTTCTTTCCCTTTTATTTTCCGCATGAGAACACACAATGAAGCTATAATCATTATTATACTGATGCTTAATTATACTTAAATGTTTCTTCTTGTTCCCTGAGCCTGGATCAGAGACTGCAGCTTTGATTCCCCGAAAAAACTCAGTGACCTCTTGTAAAACATTCTGTTGCAAAAATCTACATTCTGCAAAGCAAATGAGCCTCTTTTCACACAAGTCTTCCAAGCTACAGTCGAGACCAAGCTCTGTTAATCATATTCTGCAGAGTCACGTCCCACTGTTGTCTCCACTAATAGAAAAATGTAAATCTCCTGCTGAACCTCTCGTCACATCAAGACAAACACTTGCCTCACATTCCAGTGCACAAACCTCTCCTCCCGGATATCTGGAGATCACAAAGTGTGAGATTAGAATCCACAAAGCCCTCGTCCTGATTGAACATGTGTGCAGAATACAGAACAACACATTGTACCTGCCGCACATACATGCAGCTCAGAGACAGACATGCACAGGATTAGCATTACAAATATGATCCGGTGCTTTCATTTGAATGGAAATTACAGAGACGAATGATGACTGAATAGAGGTGAGCCTACATGTTTCTCATAAGGAACGCCTTTGATAATTTGCCTTCTCGTAAGATGTATGTATTGTTGTGATGTCTGTCTATAGAAAAGAATATCGAGGATTGTGAAAGCTTCTTTATCCCACTGCTTAAATCTTTGTACACCAACACTTCTTGGTGCATCGACTGACCTTCCATTAACCATTTCAGTCCAAGTGCTTCCACTCTTTGAGAGATTCTTTGTTAGCAAAGGAGTGCGGAGTCAGGGCCTTTTATTTAGTCCATTTGCTTTCTTCTTTTTGTTTGAAATCACACATTCTTTTCACATTATCACTTTCTATTCCATGTTTTTTCTCAGTACACATCGACCCGAACCAGCAATAGCAATACTGTTGTCTAAAAGATGATTGACGCTTTGTTATGTTATGACTTTTATGTTTGTACAATGCAAAAAAGGCCAATACCAAACACACCAGAGGCCTTGTGACGTCTTTCATTCCTAACGTGTTTTTTTCCCCTCTGAGTCTCTTTTTAAAAGCAAGTCTTGTGTCTGTTCCTGACTGTGCTCTGTGGCTGACATGACTCTCGAAATGTGAGACAGATTTTGAGGTTTTGGTTTCCCACCCCCCCTTTTTCTCCCATGACCTCCCGACCCCTAGTAAAAAGACGACATATCCAAGAAACCATTATGATAGGCATACGCTTGTACCCTCACCCGGTGGCTTTTATCTGGCCTTGGTGCATCCAGACCCCCCCTCCTCCACCACTGTGAGTCACTCACATGTGTAACAATAGGTAGCTCACCTAAAAGACCTTCATACCTGGCTCCTCTTATCTAAAAAGTCACCATTACCATTACCATTACATTACTACTACAAGAGCTCTGACATGAGCACAATGGGAAGGATCTGACAGCACAGCCTATTTATTGAGACCCATGTTTGACAAGATGAGATGCAAGCTATTTTTCTCAATAGTAAGATGGTTAGTGCTGTTTTTGAATTGGCTTGTATGGTATATAAACATTTTCCGGTTTGCTTTGTCATTATGATTCGGTTACAAGATGCTGTGTGATGTATTATGAATTATTTTTCTGTGTTTCTTTTCTTGACTTGCTTTTAGAATCGTGTATCTCTTTGTAAGGAAACATAAATAATGCATAATGTGACAGAAGATTAAAGGACCTTTCAATAAATTCACATGAATGACTGTTATTAGATCTTAAATGTTCGGCTTCTTGCTATGTGACATTAGAGAAAATTAGCATGTTGTATAAATTTCTGGGTTTGAAACTTATGAAATGGAAGCTTTTAAGCTTAAATCTAATGCATACAGAGAAGATGTCATGAGTGTTGGCAGCCGGCGGTATCAGATCTATTCAAGAGCTTGAACATATCTAAACCCATTTACGTAGCAAAGTTATTACTGTAAGTGCAAATGTTAAATAATATAAAGTACAGGTTGCATTTAAAACACAGTAGCAGCAGATCAGGCAGCGCATACTTTAAATAACACCTTGACATTATCCTAACTACCAGTAATGTTTTACACTTATCCCTGCAGGTTTATATTTAGCTGTTAAATGCAGGTGTAGTCATTACTTTGAGTCTTAAAAGTTAATGAATAAAAAAATCCTGGTGTCGATTTACTTTTATGGGGTATAAGCTTGCCATTATTTCCTGTAGATTGCTTCAATGCCAAGCTATAAACAACAGTGTTCTATCAGTAATGGGTTATTAAATTGTATTGACTACAGTAATGTCTTCACTGGTCTGCATGTCATGTCATGGCCTTTCCTTAATAAGGGGCTGCTGGTGTGTCAACAAGTGTAACTGTGACCACGTTGACACAGGATTCCCTCAGCGAGATGCTACAGGGAGATACTCAGGCTGCAGAGTTAATCCACAACAATGACGAAAGGACGAGAGCACGACGTCGTCTGATATACTGCGTCTCCGCTAATTGACGCCATTTCACTGACTTCTGTGCACTTGCAAGTCAAACACATGAAATTAATCAGGCGCTAGCACTATATGAACGTTTAGCACAACCTTAACAGCGGAAGCACTGAAGCCTTACCTACCATCCTGTGAAAAATGAGCTTGACGCCGCGCTCCCAAATCCTGCTCATTAGTCATGTGAGGTATGTCACCAAGAGTAATTATACTTAGCCCGAACCTTGCATATGTAACAACACACACACACACACACACACACGTACAATATGTAATGTTGCTTCACTTTCCCACACTTTAGGCAGGAGGAAACGTTCTCATACATGTATGGCATGAATCATAATTATGACTGCTGGTGAACCCGACACTGCACATTTGGAGCATGCTAGGTTTGGCTCTCATGGTATTTGCTTTAGACATAAACAAACACATGCATTTTGTCACATTTTCTGTCCACACCTTGACGTCATGTGAACATAAATGCACGCTGACCTCAGTGTACTTTCTGTTTAGTTTCTAAGATGGCGTTTACCTCTGTTTTGGTGCCATTTGTGTGTATGTGTGTGAGTGTGTATGCGAGCATATAGAGGGCTTGTGCAGCTGCCTTTCTCCTGAGTGTGTTCATCTATGTGTGTGTGTGTATTTTCAGTATTCAGCACCGTGCCTGTGGCCATGCTCCAGTGGAGCGCTCAGTCTCTCTGACAGACCGGTGAGAAGTGAGGAGGGTCAGTCCCGCCAGGAGCTCATTTAGTCCCTATCTCTATCACACACACACTCACACACTCTACAAGTCTCTCTGACAGGGAGACTCATCGCTCCCTCTCTTACACACACACACGTGCACACACACACGTGCACACAAACACACACTGTTGTGCTCCCATTAGGGAGATAGAGTGAGAAGACAGGACTGATGATGCATGTCACAAAGTACCACTGCTAGTCTCACACATAATGTCTCCTCCCTCTTTCTCTCTCTCCCCACCTTCCCCCTTTTTTCTTCCCCCTCTCATTGATTTGCCGCCTTACTGCATTTCTTTCACTGCTTCTGCTGCTCTGCTTAAAAATTAAAATATGTAGATTTATATCGTGTAAGGGACTGTGGTGCATACATCCAGAGTCAGGGGGTCATATTGACAGAAGATATCAGAAGACATAAGCTCACATTTTTCTTTCTTTCTGAGTGGAGCGTTACATATTTGAAAGCTGTACCTCATTATCTAATGACTTTTAATTAACTATATTATGCTGTGAGCGATGTAGAATACTGTTGTGTCGTACAAATACGTGTTTGTTAATTCTGCACTGTTTTTCGTACAAGTCTTCGTCCTACAAATGATCTTCCTACCTGCTTGAAAAACAAACATGACCATGTCAACGCAGAACTTGACAGTAATACTTTGGTGTTTAATTCTCTGCCGACCTCTGTTGCCTGTGTGTCTGATGTGAATGCATTAGCAGGATTGCTCCGCGCGGTGGATTAGAAACTCCCCTGTGCTTTGTGAGGTGTGTGGTAATGCCAGACTTAGTGGATTCTGCTGCGAATCACATCCTCCCATCGCCGTCTTAATCCCTGATGCGCTGCCTAATGACACAGAGACCGAAGAACCCAGCGGGAGAGCAGAGGAAGAGGAGGGCAGGGGGAAAGTGACAGAAAAGTTGCAATGACTCAAAAGTAGTTGGAGGTCTGAGAGACAAAACTGTGACTTACTCTTACTGACTGACACTAAAGACATCACTGATCTGTGTTTCTCTGTGTGTGTTCAAGTATTTGCGATTTGGAGGAAATGTGCTTTTGTGTGTGTGTGTGTGTGTGTGTGTGTGTGTGTTTACAACTGCTGCATCCATAATCAGCGTGTCATAAGCGGATAGGGCAGGTGCTCAACAGGTGTGCTCTCTGATACCAATCCCTCTCCATTTGCCTGTCTGTCCCTCCATGTTTGCACACGCTCATTGTGTTCTTCATAGAGGAACACCTGGGCTCTGCTGTACCTGGGCTTGTTGCCCAGTCCTCTGTCTGACGGACACACACACACACACACACACACACACACACAGACACACAGGAACACACTGGAATGAAGCCAGTTCCTGTTACTGGCTAAAGCAGGAAGCAGCAGCTGACATCCTATCCCTCCGTTCCCAGGAGACTCAACACCCTGAGTAAACCATCCAAGTCAGACCCACTTGAGACTGACTCACCTGAGAATCAAGCCTCTTGTACACGTCAGTTAAATGGGAAAGCAGAGCGCTGAGGACTCTGTTAGCGCATTAAGCTAATATGTATCGGGTACTTTTGTTTGGGTTCTCTAAGGCTGATTGTTTTGGGCACCCATTTGTTTTGCCTTTCAAGTGTGGTTTATCATGCCAACAAAAGCTGCAGTGTGCATCAGAGATTTCTGAGCTCAATTTCAGTGAATAAGCCTCAGTGGCAGATGCCAAACTTGGCCATGGCTTGTCTGTTTGTATCAGCGTACCTTTCCACTATATTTAAAATAAGAAAAAACACTGTCTCTGAGACTTTATCTTTGAATGTCTCAGAAGTGTGGGAGACGAGGACAACGTGATACCCAGCGAGCAAAGCAGAGCCTCCAAGAAACAGAGTCGAGTGGCTGTGTTTCTCATTGTGGTCTGCTCGGCCACGCACTAATGAGCGTGGGATTACCTGAGGGAATCACACAAACAGGTTGTCTCCTGGTTCTTTTGCTTTTTTTTTATGTGATTTTGAGTGGAATGAGTAAGGAGATCTCGGCTCCCCCCTCCTCTCTATCTGTGAGTCACTGTTCCAGAGAATAGGCAAGCACTGATGAGTGCATTCAAGTAGCATGGAGGCTTGTTTCTCAACCATCAGACACACAATCACTACCTATTTTAAAAAAGGTCACTAATTCAACCGTTTGTGATTCAAGGGTTGCCTTACTTTGTTAACTTTGAAACTATTTGTAGAACAAATATTTGAGGAGTTTTTGACGTGTGCTGCTGTCAAAGCAATAATGATTTGGATTCTTCAGCCACTTTAGGGGCAGCATAATAGGCTGTAAAAACAATATTGAGATATTATTATTATTCTTTCTATTATTCTTTCTTCTAACTAATCTAGCTCCAGTGTTGAATCTCTTTTAGCTCTGTTTTTGGGCTCCATCGACTCCTGAGGGAAATATTTGGATTTTAAACTGAGGGAATTCACCAGCTAACTTTTGGTGCTGAGCAGGTTTCATGCAGTGGGTGTGAGTTGTTTTTATATATATATATATATATATATACTGAAATTTGCTTTACAGATGCCTGATGCAGTTGGAAATGAGGTTGATGAGACAGGCAAGATTGAACCAAAACAATGTGCTGAAGGACACTATAATGCTGTAGAGGTAATGAAAGCTACAGAATTGGATAAAAATTCTGTGGGTTTATCAATACATGCTATTCCTTTTACGTCTTTTGATTGATTTTATATACATAAAATATTGCTTAGTGTAGCTTTAAATTAAATGCATAACTCTTACAAAATTAACCTGGCAGTTACATTTGACTTCAACCTCAGTTTAATGAGTGTTTTTTATTCTCGAAATCTAGCCCTAATTGCAGATGATGGACAATTAGCCATTATTCCATCTTCACGTTTTACAGGCACGGGTTGACCTGGGCAGGATACCAAACCCCATAGGAACAACACATTAGTTACATTAGCTGCGTAACCCACATCATTAGCGGTGACATTTTAATGGCTGAAGCAGCAGTCACTGTGTTTTGGCAACAGAGACAATGGCAGATGATACATGGTCCAAGAAGATGGTGGCTATCAATCTTTGTGTTCACCTCTCCATCTTGTTCGCTTGTTCCCTCTTTGTGGGTGAAACAAACCCGAACAGATATCACATGACACAGGGGTAACGAGCCAGAACGCAGCCTCAGTATTTCGGGGGGACCATGTGCACAGAAGCTGTATGTGTGTTTCTTTCTGTGAGTATTGGTCCATTTTGGTTTGTGATTACTTTCTATTTTTTACCTGAGCGAGGACTCTCAGCAGATTTTTTTTTTAGATGGAGTGATGGAAAGACGGAGCAGCTCCTTGAGCGTTTTCAAGGTGGTAAGAGGGTCTTTCAGAGATCATGGTTGTGCACTGCCTTTGATTTAGAAGAGTCAGAGCCACAGGACTTATACCCCGGGGGCAAAAGGAGATCAGGCACCCACACACATGCTCTTTCTTTCTTTCTTTCCCTCGTCTCTTTTTGTGTCCCACAAATGCGCACACTGCCCTCTCTATCTGCTCACCACTGTCCACTCTCTCTCTTTCTTGTCCCCTTAAGCCAGAGGTCAGCACAGGTCAGGGCAGATAGCATTCAGTCAGAGGGACTTTAGAGGAAGAAAGAACACCATTCACAGACAACTTTTCTCTTGTTTCATTTTAAAAAAAAAATCTCTGCACCTCCATCACTCTGGATATTTGCCGCCAGAAAATACTTGTTTAAACCTCTACCCTCTGTCAAAGGGTAGTGAGCCAACGGGCAATGGTCAGCCTTCAAAGATGTGTTCATGGTAGCCAGATGCTGGATTTATTGTGCCTGAGTAAGGGTTTGACTTTGGGTTTTGACCTGCCAGTACACTTACATGTTTTAAAGAGGCCTGTATATGTAATGTGTAGATATATGATAATGTTTTATCCATCCCAGCATTGTGGCTCTACAGATGACGGTTGATATTGTGCTGTTATTCAAGGTCCACAGAGGATAACTTCTAATAACTTTTCCCCCTGCACCCACATGAGGATGACATTTTTTTTTGACTGAAATATCTTGACAGCTTTTGGATGCTTTGCCATTAAATTTGGTACAGACATCTATGGCCCCCTCAGGATGAACTGCATGGTAAACATCACATCAGCATTTTCATTATGAGCATGTTGGCATGCTGATGTTAGCAGCTGAGAATGGGAGTTGAAAAAGTTTTAAAATTTAAGAGAAAGAATTTGAGTTTCTCTGTGAGCTTCATGAACCTGCCACATGAACGTACATAAATGAAAAAGGAGGGAGACTGGCAATAACAGAGAGAAATGGACACAGACAGAGCAGTGGTCAAAATGCCGTAAGGTGGAAATTTGCTTTGCTTTTTCCCTGAACCCATATTTAGCCTTGATCAAAAGTCTGACTTAATAAAAGTATAAAACTGATTTTGAAATACTTTCCTGTAATTAATTTTTCTGCCATTCTGTCATCTCCAAGCAACACTCACAATTGCTCACTCGTCTGGTCAGGTCCAGTTGATTTATTCTGTGCAGCTCAGAGAACTGCCAGTGAAAGCATTGTTCTGCCTTTAGCACACTATAAGGCCTTGTAATGTTGATTTGTGGTTTTCCAGGCCCTTTACTGGTGCTTTAAAATATCTCAGCAACAAAAGAAGCATCATACCAGCTCCAGTGGAGCAAAATTATTATTATAGCATTAAGAGTTTATTGTCATCCTTCAGTGATTATAAATCCAGAAATATCACTGGCGGGACACTCGAGGCCCCAATGGAGCTAAACCCTACAAAGCTGCTTATATCATCAAGATGTGCCTTGAAGTCATTGTGTACAAAAAGCTTGAAGTTATCAGAGAATCAACATCACCTGACAGGCGGCTGTCTGGGCTGTCTGCACACACCGCAGCTCACCGAGTGACATGGCAGTTTACACAGGTGTCCACTCTCCAAAGGAGAAAAAAAAAACTTCCTGTGATATTTGCATTTGACTTCTAAATATCCTCCCTTAAAAACACACACACGCACACACACACACACACACACACATTTTGAATGAGTGAGAGAGAGAGAGAGAGAGAGAAAGAGACAGCGAGCTGACAGGCCTTGGGGCTAAAGTGGCATTTACACAGACAGGTTTAATACCAATACCTTTCTGAAGGACAACTCATACACCACAGTGGGTATGTGTCATTAAATTTAATACACATCAGAGAGCTCTGTGTGTGCATGTGAGTGTGTGTGTATGCATGAGTGTGTACGTGACACCTATCTGTACTAGACCTGTTTTTAATGATGGGATTATAGAACACACACCTGTGGCCTTCTCATTATTTACACACACACACACACACACACACACACACACACGCCTATGGCCGGCTGTTGAGCTGATCCTGTGTTTGCCTCCACACAATCCATCCTCTTCTTCAGACGCTCCACCCGACTTCGGCCAGTTCACCGCCACAGAATGGTTGATCACATTCACATATGCTCCGTCACATACTGTATGTTTTTGGCTGTTAGAGCTACAGTACGCAAACTGTTTGGTTTAATAAGGCAGCTGGTTTCCATAACAAGGCCTCAAAAGACTTTTCCTGAATCTCAATTTGACATTCGGTTAAGGGCAAGTAATGTGCTTTTTTATAAATATTAGTTCTTCCCAAATCTGATAATAATAGTTTGTATCTGAAAGCCTCCGAGGAAAGTTACAGTCCGCTGCAAATCGCATTTGCCTTGATTTTCAGACTAAACCCATATTTTTCTGGCAGCCACTAGTTTCCATTATTTATATGGTATGAAACACATCAGGCATGAGAAATGAAACTTCCTTGAACAAAGTAGTGAATATATCTTTTTTTTTTTTTTTTTTGTCAAACCACATAAACAATAAAAATCCATTTCAAATGAGAAACAATGAGCAAACATGAATGTCATTAAAGGGAAAATGTGGATTTGACAGCTCTGTGAATTAAAAATAGTTTCTGTTTGACAGTTACTGTTTTGTTGATTATTGTACAGTGACTCTAATGCATCAATATCCAAACAGAAGGGTTGTCAATGGACAAAAACAGAACAGAACAACAAACAAGCCTTCTTCCAATTGTAAATGAATGCAAATCATTGTCATCATCTTTTCCAGCACAGATTAGATTTAGAAGTAATAAAATCTCCCAGTCCAGCCATTAGGAATTACTGACAGGGGGACAACATTTTCCAAATTGGGCCACTTAAACCATCAGATTGCAATATGATAGTCTTATAAGGTATAAGAACTCTAATTCTATAGTTTAGTGAACGTTACTTAAAGGTTAAGCTAACTAAAATTGTGTGTTAGTCTGATGAGGTCCTCGTCTTTGCCGCCTTCAACCTCGCCAGTCATGTCATTGTCGTTGCTTCCATGTGCATGTAGAAATATTCCCAGTATGTGTAGAAAATTCCAGAGAAACAAGCAGGTTTAGAAATGTCCAGAGTGATAAAGCAACGTTTAACATGTCCAGTTAATTTCTTATGTTATTGCACAGAGAGATCCGTATCACAGTTTTGAATATGTTGTCAAAAAATCTGGAGGTTTAATCACTTTGATCATTGCAAGCTCTTTCTCTTTAAACTCATTTTTACACACTTTATTTGCTAAAATAAGCACATGTTAATTATTCTCACTATGCTTTTGCACCCAAAGTGCTCATTGCAGCTTAGCAGGCTGAAGCAGAGCATTCAAAATATTTTCCCTCAGCTCACAGCTTCAAGTTTCATTGTCACCCCTCCGCTCGCCTTCCCAAAAATAAACAAAGCTGCTCCGAGTCTTATAAATCACTATGTTCGAGCCAGCCGGTGTTTTCAGATTTAACATAAAATGTGTCCCTCAGTAAACTCCCACCACCTTGACTATGTACATGTATGAACTGTAGGCTTCCTCACACCTTGTCCTCATCATTCCATCACCTCGACAAGAGAGAAATAAAGAGCAAAGAGGTGCCTGCAAATTATTTACAGGTGCTGACTTGGTGTCTAAATAGACTTAGCTAGTGTGTGTGTGTGTGTGTGTGTGTGTGTGTGTGCATGCATGTCCCACCTGTGAGTTATTAAGGTAGAAGCTTGTGTTTTTATTTTTTTTTCCTTTGGTCTGGCCCGTCTATCACTGCTTCAGTCGGACTTTCCCAGGTCATGTCTCCTGCCTTGGCCCCGCCCCTTTACCATCATATTCCCTCTCCTCATCCCCACACCCATCAGTCCTAACACTAACTGCCCCCAACATACACACACACACACACACACACACACACACACACACCTAGCCCTGACCCAACCTCTCCTCCCTCAACCACAGATAGTGTAAAATGGGGGTGAGCCAGATGGATCCCAGGCCTCGACACAACCCAGTACCAGGGTGAATCAGGGAGCATCCCCTGCATACTTGCCCCCTGACTCACCCACCAGCCTGGGGTGAGCTCATCCAGCTCCCCCTCCCCTGTCTCCCACGCACCCTGTCCCTCCTCACTCGCTCATCTGTCTCACCTTTGAGCTTCTTTTTCCCTTTTGTGTTCTTTTCACCGTTTTTGTTTTTAGTCATTTTCTTGGTTTTCCTTGTTATCAAAACACACTCTAACCTCTTTGTGTGACAGATTTATCTGCTTTCATATTTATTTTTGTCATAAAGTCTTTTCTTTTGTCTTTTTTTCCTGTGGATATCTTTTTGTGATAAATGATAATGAAATGCAAAACTGCAAACAAATGGAACATATGGAGGATTATTTTAATTAGTGTGCACAGCTAATTTGCAGGTTTGACACTTTTTTAAAATCATTGCTATCTTTGTAGTGACACCCTGCCTGTATGGAATTAATAGCACGCACTTTATCATAGTTTGATCTGAAACATTTTTTATTTATTTTGTCACATTGTTCTTTAAATGATAAAGAAAACCATTCATAAACTTGATTCATAAACTCATCTCAAACTCTAATTCTTTAGGTTACAGCTTTAGAAACACAGGAAGTCATCTCCTGAAATGACCCCTGCTCTGCTCCCTTGAATCAAACTAAACCATAGTGTAACATTATCAAAGGGAACTAAAGGGAACATATTATGGAACATAACGGCCATGTTACACAGTCTTTGGTCTCAGTATTTGGTTTTAAAAATACATTTATCTTTAAACAAGTACAAATATTCCACACATTTTTTTCAGTGCAAACCTCTTTTCATCTTCAGCCCGGCACTGATTTGCAGAAAGATAGCTGAGCTGCCATGTCATGTCCAATCAGGTACAACCCTTTGTTGCTCTGATTGATGGTAACTGGCAATTCTGGCGACAGTAGTGTTGGAGAAAACAAAGAGCAGACAGTGGATATTTTCATGCTTGCTTTTCATGGATGTCTTTCTGGATTAAGCCAGTTTTTCACCATTGAAATCTGACAGTTTTTATGGCGCCTCAGTGTTATTTACATTGATTATTTTGAGGGATATATGACTTATGATGAGGTAAAATAATCGTAATAATCCACCATGAGGACTATATCATGATACGATGACCTGTTGATGTGCTGGTGAAGTCAATCATACAAATGTTCACCTAAACCAGGAAGCATAGAGTGTTTGCAAAAGCAGCCACTAATCCTGGCTTTATTTCTTCTGCACCATGACCAGTTGTTGAAGCATTGACAGTATAAAGAGCAAATCAATCAAGCTTGGTTGTTCATGTTAACTCCGATTTGCAAAAGGAGGATGTTGCTATGATAACAAAATCTCAGTACCACACACAGATAAATTGGATTCCTCTAGTGCTCCAGTGGTTTCTTTGCAGAGCTATGATCCAATTCATTCTCCGCCCATAGCTATTGTGTTGTGAAAGCATTAGCTGAATATGAAAAGATTCTCTGAATTCTCCTCTTTGTTAAAAAATACAAGTGCAAACTAGGGAAGGTGAGCTGGAGAGGGAGAATATAAGCCACATTCACCCTGTTGCAGTTCGGCACAATTTTCAACTGGAGCCATGTGCTGCCCTCCGCTGCAAATTTTCTGTGGAGCAATTGATGGCCTATTCATCTCATTTAATGTTGTTACTCTGAAAGGCTGAATTGCATTTGTGAAAAGGAATGGATTATGATGCATTCACACATGTTGCACAGACACAAAGAGCACTTAAAAGGACCCCTGGAACTGCGGCTGGAGGAAAAGGCAAAACGATTACACCCACTGTTCCCATTATTTCTCTATGACCCTCGCTTGAGAGTCTGACACCCAGATTACTTCTTACAAATCAGTTTAATCTGCAGTCACAGTAACATAGACTCTGTGGGAACATGTATAGATGTCGTCATCACCGCTTAACTATTAAATGCGTTGTGGATTGTTGCTGCTTAAGAAAACGGTAGATCAACCTTTGTCCTTTCAGGCATCACATGAAAAAAAAAAAGATCTGAAAATTTCAGAATCAAATACACTTTCCTACACTGAAATAGCATGAAGTGTAGCTCCTCGCAACATTAGAATAGGACTGAGATGAGATAACTTACACTCAGGGTTCGAAATACATGGGAGCTCGGTTCCCCTGAAAGTCTTTTTTGAGAAATTTAGCTAGAGCTCAATATCATATTTTTTGGCTTTCTCTCAATACATTAGTATTGAGTAGTGCTTTACTATGCTCTTTATAGTAAAGCACCTGTCAACATGCATGTTAATTTTTGCATGACAGTTTCCGATAATTTGTATAAAAAAAAAATGCTATCAACACAGTTTACACATTATCTGTTGTTCAAGTGAACACCTGGCTAACAAGTGCATGCATACTATGATGAGTGCTATGTGAGCGAGAAAAACACTGCAACATTGAATAACTTTCTTTGTTGCCCCAGGCTAAATCATTTCTGTATACATTGAAATGTATAGAAAAGACATATTTGCACATGGGGGGAACGAGCATGTGTACAGTGTACAGTACCCTATAGTACAGTAATTTGTACACTGCTCTATGTTGGTGTTCACAGATTGAAAGAACATGCAAGGCTTTAAATTATATATCCTTAGATGTTGTGATTTTTTTTTTTCTATCATTTGTTGTCTTACAAATATAGTTTATTATCTCTGTAAGTGGATAAGTGTACATTTACCATTACACTGTTTATTCCAAGAAAATCAGGTGGTTTCAAATGAAGCATGCAAGCAGCTTCACAAAGGACTGACTGTAATTGGTGATGTTTCTTCGTGTGAAGCAGTTTTTTTTAATGCAAAGGCAAGATGCCAAATAGGGCAGTAAGACATTCAGTCTTCATGTATCTCACGATCTTTCACTGTCCCCTTACGTCTTGGAGGGAGTCAGTCAATTGGGCCAGAGTACTTGTTAAACATATGTTTCAGGCAGAGAGGGAGGCAAGTTGAAGCAGAGCAGTAAGACTGCGGAGGAGTCTCAGGTCCTTTATGGATGTGCATGCTGGCTTTTCTGTGAGAGTGGGTATGGCGTCGTGCCTTTTGTGCGTGTGTGTTGTTGCATGTGAAATGCATGTGATTGTACGATGTGTAATAGCTGCAGACAGGCACTCAGCACTGTGTGGCTCCCGTACCTGGAAGTACTCTACACCATATTTCACAGGTGTCCTTGCAAACGTGCTGATGTGCAGTGATGATGTTTAAACACTTCTGTGTGTGTGTACGTGTGTGTGCATGTGTGGCTCTGCACACATTGCCAAATATAAATATGACTTCCCAGGGCCACTTCCCACTGTCTGGGCTGGCTCTCCCAGCAGGGGTAGATTGGGAGAAAATAAGGGCTTATTCACTGGACTATAAAAAGAGCTGTAAACAATCCCACATTGTAGCTACTGGGAGGGAGCAGAGAGCTGGCAGCGTGGAGGAGACACTCGACTGCATTGGCTGACTGACTGGCTGGTTGGCTCAGAGATCGGCTACTTGACTGACTATCTGGTTAGTTTGGTTGTTGGGTAGTTGCCTCACAGTTTGGCTGTTCTCTACATGCCTCTGGCCAGCTTTGCCAAGCATTGAGATGCTTGTGAGAGTTTAAGAAAGCGAGAGCAAAAGGAGGAGAGACACTGTTCGTATCTGGTCTGACCATCAAAACCTCAAATGAGGTGTGAGATGTGTAATTTTGGAGTGATGGTCTTTGATCTAACTGTTGTTCTGCACCGACTGAGTCGCACACTTAGTATAGCTGCTGCACAATGATGCTGTTAGCTGCATATGTTTGAAAATAGTCATTTCAGGCCAAGTTTCTTCGAAGCATATGGAATTGTTATTACTCATTAGTCAGTCAATTCTGGGATGACATGGATCATCAGGTTTCGCAAAACTTGTGGGGTCCATGCCAGCTCCAGTGCTTGCTGTCATTAAAGCAAAAGAGGGACATACCAAATAGTAAGATTCATGCACATTTTTCACTGTTGAATTGTTAAAGTGACATTTATAAATTAGTTTCACATTCAGAACAATTGCATTTGTGCATTAACTCTTCCCCGCTCTTCATCACCTGCCCATCAAAAACCGGAGTGGCAGTGAGGTAATAAGCCTGTATAGATGCATCAATATGCATGCACAGTATGAATGGGACATTTATATAATGGCTTGTATCCACGTCCAGCACGTAATAATTACGCAAAAGGCATTTGCCTGGTAATGGCACATAATTTCCCCCATCAAGATTCCTCTCAGAGGTGTCCTATTCTGTGGCATATTGATTCAGCTCTAATGAGAGTCTGGGTAGCAAGAAGTTTCACAAAGGTTACAGGCAGTGTTGTGTGCATACTATCTATGCATCAGTAATGATAAGGAAATAAATGTCTGGTTTTTATGGAAGTTTAAGTTTGTTAACATTTTTTTGCAAACATCTATCCATTTAAAAGCTTTTAATCTTTGAATCTTGCTTAACACTGTTGCAGGTTAACTTATTTGAGAACCATATTTCTCCAAAATGTCAGCTTTGCTTTGCAACAGTGTAATTTTAGAACTTTAAAGCTCAGTGTTTATGGTTTAGTTATGCAAAGTAGAGGGACTCTCTCAACAAATAAAGAACCACTTAATCCGTCAGTTCATCTAAAAAATTCAAAATCACCAAACTTGGAGATTCGTGCTTTCATTGGACTGTGACAAAATATAACACACATTCAAATTCTCTCATTTACTTTCAAGCTACTGTTACTTTTGTTATTGTCAAATTTTTTTTTTTTTTTTATCACCAACGGATTAATTCACTGTTTCCATCACAGTGTGAAATTAAATTTTTGCATTATTTCCTTCATCAGAACTGACACTGACAACAGCTTACACCAAAATCAGCCATTAATAAAACTCATAATAAACTGAATGCACGTTTTATAAAAAAAAAAAAAAAAAAAAAAAGCCCAGTCACTGAAGCTATGTACGCTGAAAGTCGTGTTCGCATTTGTGTGACAGTGTATGTCTATTGGAAACACACATACCAGGCACCAACCCAATGATAAGCAGCTCATTAAAACAACTTGTGTGTTTTTGCCAAGTCCTCTCAGCTTTGGGGACATTATTCTGCGATACACACCTCTATCTGGGAGCAGGGGGAGATCGTTTACCGTTGCACAACTCTGAGGAGCCACTTATGCGTGAAAGGCAGATGTGTTTGTACTGTAAACAAGAGAGAGGAGACGGAAAGTGGTGCAGAGCCATGCCAAGAGATCCTCTCTGTCTGCCAGGGGGCTGCAATGCTAGACTTCATGAAAAAATATGGACAGGAACAATGCTTTGCATGAAAGCACAACAATACATGTTTATGTAATTCTTTGTCAGTGGCACACGCCTGCGTGCAGATAGAGACATTGAAAACTGTAGCAGATCAACTGTATGAAATCAGTATCTCAGCATGCTCATCACCTTTCTTGGCCACCAATGATTTGAAAGCAGCCAAAAAATTTTTTTTTCATGGAATTTGATAGTAAGCTCAAGCATCAGTCCTGTTGGCAAAACTGGAATAACGTTGGTGGAATCCTTTTCTCAGCTTTCCAAGGCACTTGACTGCAGCCGTGTCCATACGAAGCATTCATCCTCTCCCCACAAAACAAATGATGTCAATAATAAATCATTCCACGAGATCAGTGTGCAGATGTGGTTCGGCTAATTGACATAATGCTGTTGTAAGCTGCAGCACAAAGAGATTTCACTGTGAAACAGGCTGTGTCCTCCTTCTCCCGTGAGGTAATTTCAGTGATGTGCTGTTTATCAGAACCTTTGTATAGAGTAGACCTAGTTATTGCTCTCCACAGTTCAACATGTAGTTAATCACATCTCTCCTCGAGCTATTCCCTCCTTTCTTGGCCTGTATTATTCCAATGTTGCCCACATCCACCCTTTTCCTTTAGATGATTTGTACACATTGCTTTATCAGCAGTACGGAGGCAAAGTGGCCTCGCCGGCTTCTTCCATCACTGCACATTTTGTCCGACCTCTTCATTTTTCCAGCAACAGGCACAGAAGATATACAGCTGACTTAATATGTGGCAGTGTAAAATATTACATCATTTTTCCGAGCCGCACCAATTTACTTTTAATTGGAAAGAATAGAGTTTCTGTGTGAGTGCATTCGCAGGAGTGTCGTCAGGAGACGGGATACGCTGGCCGGCTCTGGAGGCCTGGATGGCGACACAGGGAAAGATATAGAGCTGCTTATCGAGTGTGTGAACCACCTATGTGTGACTCCAGAGTACGAAACATAATTATTGTCTGCTTTGTGTTTCCGCAATATCACAATCCTGTGAAAAGTGGTTCCGAACAATCGCTGTGGATAAGGACTGGACTCATTGGACCAATTATTCAGGACTGTGAAAGAAGCGGGGTTGAACGGAAAACCTGTAGTAGCAATCAGAACGTTCCACAACGAGAGAAAAACGCACGATTGTGTCAAGAGTTTTATTTTAATAACATGAAGTGCTCCAGGAGTTTAGTGTGCCAAAAGAATGGTCCAAATTAAAGTAGCAGAAGCTGAGATATCCTGACTTTTAGTGACTCGTGTGGGTCAAGCGTCAAAAGATCTGTATCCTTTAATTCCTATCATGCAACTTCATAATGTCTTTGCGTTAAACCTTCCCTGCAAGGCCACAACTTTCCAATTCCACAGAAGACATTTTTACAATAGTTTTCACAGACTGAGTAGTAGTTCTTGGAAAGAGTGAGCTGATGTGTGAAATCAGTGGAATGCCCCTTTAAATTGGATCTTTCTCAGTCATTTTAGTTTTTGTATTCAATGCACTGTAAATGATGAATGAAATGATTTTTAAAATATACTAACAAACATCTGTATGTGTCACTTGTGGCCTCGCCCCCAGACTGAATTTCTGTTTCATCGTTACTCTTCTGTGCACAGAGTTGAAAGTTCCTATATTCTGTGTTAACACAAGAAGTTAAATTATTTCCTTAGCTTTGTGTTTTTTTTGTGCAACAGTCAACACTCACTCGCTCACCCTCTCAGACTGACACCTGTGGTTTCAGTCTGAGAGGATCCTTGAGCTGTTTTGCTCACCACGGGGACGCAAGCACACAATAAGTAGAGATTTGAGCAGAATTCAGCAGGTGTTTTAGAAAAGATGAACATCCAAGCCAACTTTGACCGGCGTTTTATGGAGCTGTTTCTTGCTTTATGTGCTGTCTCGTTGAAAAGGGAACAGTTGAAATCGGTTGTTGTTGTTGACTGAATTTTGAATTTTTCTGTTTAAAATCTATGATATTTTCTGCAACTTGTTTCTCCCCTATTTAGCTCTTTCTTCATAAGAGTGCTTTCACAATTACAAAGATGTTTTTCTTTTGCCACTTGATTAAATATTGATATAAAGAGAGAGAAAATGTAAACATTAACATGCATACTGTATGTAGGATTTTTTAATAGCAGACCAATTTTCCGTTCTCAGAAATTGTTTGAATATGTTTTACTGTGGTAAAATATTTGAATTAAAGAGGGCACTTATGCATTCATTCCAGTGCCACTTTCCTGGCATGCTTTCTCTTTTACTTTATTTATTAATAAAGCAATTAGTTGCCCTTTTTTGTAACTAAGTGTTTGAAATACCCATAAATTTCAATTAATAAGGGCTGCTCAGTGGCCATGAACTTCACAGCATGGACCTGACATGTAGTTCTCGCCATTATGGATAATTTGTTTTGATATCTGACCCCGTAAGTCTGCTTAGGAATATTGCGTTTGTGCATTTGTCCTAATTGCTCAAACTTGGCACAAAAAGGCAGAGTCATTGATGCTAGAATTTACCTTTTCACAATCTCTTTAGCCTTTGCTGGAGTTGAATACCCCACTGTTCTTCTAAAGGAGGTCTGTATTCCGTAATAGAGATGGATAACGTGGCTCAGTAGGTGCAAACTTAATTGATAGTATCATCATAATGATAAGATGCATTCTTAGTGAGAAGCTGAATCTGATAATGTTTGTGTAGGATTTTCTGTGTGTGTGTGTGTGGGCCTGCCTGCGCGCGTGTGTGCAATCCCTCGACTTCGCGTTCGTTTGTGTATTTGGCACTGCATGATTATGAGCGAGGGTGAGAGGTAGAGGTGTGTGTTTGTGTGAGGGGGAATACATAAACGGCTGGCAACATGCATTAAGAGAGAGGTGTGGTGTGAATTGTGATTTTTGTGTGTGTGTGTTCTGAACTCTGTATATAAGAATGTACATGTGGGAGTAAGCACAGTGCGTGCATGTAGTGTTAATGAGGCCGCACACTTGCTTGTGTTTGTGTGTGTGTGTGTGTGTGTGTGTGTGTCTGTGTGTACGTGTGTGTACACACATCTCATCTGCATGGCGCCATGCCCCATCGCTTCCATTGGGGTGTGTGAGAACAAAGACTTTCCATTTCCAGCGCTGCTGTGCCTGCAGGGAAAAGCCTGATCATAATTAGCTGAATGATGAGCCTCCGCCATGCACCGCACAGCAGGCCTGTGGCTGCCTCTCTGCAGCACCCCTCTCTTTCTCTCTCACTCTTCTCTCCATTTTCTCGACTTCTTCCTCTTTTTCTATTTCTGGCATTTTCTTTCTATTCATTATCTCTCGCATGTGCCGTGTATTGCTCACCATCTTTCTTCTCCTCTCCTCTCTCAGTCTGACTCTGCCTCCCTCTCTTTCTCTCTGCCTTTATCATTCTTTCTCTTTATTTAATTCCTTGGATCTGACTCACTCTATTTTTCTTCACTGTCTTCTTTTCTCTTTTCTCTCTCTGCTCATCTGACACACTCGCCTTTTTTAATCTTCCATTTCCTCTGAAGCTGGAAAAAGTAGGGATGGGACAAGATTGACTTTAAACTGTCTTGTGCAGAAGATCAGACCCAGACATGGATTTGCATACTCAAACGCCAACATGCCACAGTGCTGAATTAGAAATGTGTGATGATGCTAACAATAATCTCTGAATCATTATTCAACAATTAATTATAACATCTTCCAGGGGTGATATTTTTAGTATAAACGGCTAAGAGAATATGTGCACAGGTTTTGGTGGATAATTTCAGATCATTGATTTGCTGTAAATTCCAGTTTTTAAGCTGTTTAAGACGCAGTAGCTGTGTAATTGAAGTTGATATTTAGGACTATATAATTTTGCTTTACACTTTATATTGGCTCTTTATTTTTTTACCTCGAATAAATTATAGGCATGTCAAAGGCTCTTTTCTCATTTTTAATGTAAAACTCTTAATTTGCTTTCACAAATGACTTTATTATTGCTGTGTCTTCCAAAATGTTTCTAAGCTCTATGTGTAAAAAGTTCCATTATCTTTCAAACCCCTGAAATTAAACCACTTCATATCATTTAAAAACATTTCACCTACTTGGATGAACAAAAATAAAAATTACAACATGGTGCAAAAACAATTCTTTGAGATTTACCCCACATCAAGAGATAAGACACTTTCAATTTGTTTTTCCACTCCTCCCTAGATCTTATCAGTTAATTCAGTCTGGCAATAATTCCCCAACATTGTAATATGATTTTTTTCCCCCGTGTTTACGACTCAAGCATTTTCCTGCCTGCTCACCTCCAGGGTGAGTGTTGCCATGTTTGTTGACTGTATCATGACTGAGGGATCAGCGGCATTTTCATTATGTTGGGGATTATTAATGACATCTGTTCTGAACCAAACAGCGCAGCCCTTCCTCCGTGATAGAGGGGACTGAGAGGCAATAAAGGTTCTGCTAGCTAACAGATGAAAGGGATACTGTAAAGTGATCTAAGTTGTGTTTGACTCAAGTGGAAATCCCTGCATCTGGTGAGCATCTGCATGGAGAGACCAGTAATATGTTCGCTCCACAAGGTGTTGATGTTTGATGCAATAATCTGCTAAATCATTATCAGGACATATTTGAAATTCCTCCCATTTAATCTGAATACTGGTGAGCCGTTATGAGTAAGCATGTGTGACACTGTGATGATGAACTGAATAGTAAGCATTAAGATGACTTTGTGAATATGCTGTAGCTGTCTGCAGTTCCTTTGATGATTTAGTGGGTGTGTGTGTTTGTGTGTGTGTAAGTGTGAGTGTGCCACATGGGCCAAGACGGTCTTACACCAAACTGATGGACCACCAGAACAATATTCTGTGAGGTGGCCTCTGGGCAACGCGGTCATTCACTGTGCCACCCCACCACTCACACTGACACACACACACGCACACACACACTCTCTCTCTCTCTCTCTCTCTCTCTCTCTCTCTGTATACCACAACAGGCCGGGCAGATGGCAGCCCCTCGGCCCACCGTGCCAGGAAAAGCATGTGAATTAAAGGTTATACCCAGCAGGTTTGAAGAGCTGCCAGCACCGTCGCGGTGCGGCAGAGGGGGGCCCCGGCCCACCTGCCTCCCAGGCTCGGGGACATCTGGCTGGGGTTTTGTGGAATGATGAGCGCGCTGCCGCCAACCAACGCTACTGCCACCACAACCGGCACCACGCCGAAAGGAGAAGCCGTCATCTGTTCAGTTTTTCAGCTAGCAAATGAACAAATGAGTGGGTGTCCGTCTGTCTGCTGGTCTGTGCGTGTTTGCATCGGTGCATCTGTGTGTGTGTGTAGGGGAGTGCGAGGACTGGGAGAGATCGTCCTGAATGGGAAGGATAGAGTGAGGTGCACATAATGGAGGTAAAGGTTAGGGCAAGGTGCAGGTTTAGTCTCAGCAGACAACAATTTTCACATTTAGTTGCTCACTTTTTTTTTGTCTCTCCAGTATTTCTTATTTAACCAAGCCCTCAAACACACATGCAGCCTGAAAAGTTTCCACAAAAAAGCAGACTTCCTAATAGATGTACATTTTAAACCTCCAGACCTTTCAAATCAGTGCCTCTCAAATCTGGACTGGGATTGCCAGGTCCGTAAAGCGGTTGCCAGGTCAGGCTTTCGGTAGACACTGACTGAAACAGACATGTCAGTGGTGAAGGCTTAACAATACAGCCTGTCTCAAATCTGCCCTTAATTCCTTCCCAATATGTTTCCCCTTGTTTGCTTTAGCTGGGAGCAGAGTGAAACGTTAGGACCCCAAGTAGCTTCACAGATGTTGCAGCATATTTCTCGACCTGCCAGCACACAGAAGCTCTATCAGGGAGCAATGCACATTACATCCACCTCAGGGAGTCACTGACAGTAATGATTAGAGGTGGTTTGATTGGAATGGCCTTTGCTTTGTGAAGTTTCAAAAATACAGAATATTGGATAACACTTAGGGGGTTACAGTTACTTTGGACGATAATGACTTGCAACAGTATCTTGGCTATCGCTGTTGGCTAATAACACATCTTATATCTTCAAGTGTGACAAGGAAGACCTCTGTTATTGGTGTAATTAAGTTTTATTAATGAAACAGGCTGTTGTGTAAGTTAATAACAACCCTTACACTTTATCCATTTTTACCTTTCATGAAACAGAAACGTTCACAATAACATTTATGGTTTGAGTGCAACTGCCTCTTGTTATATTCAGTTATTAAAACTTAGGTCCTGCTCTTGTAGTTTGGCATAATTGTTTTTCTTCATAAATAACACGATTGCTGAGATCTGGGAAAGTAAGAGCAATCCTAAAAAGAAGTTTGATGAGTCCAGAAACGAAAAAGCCAAGAAAAACTTTTTTTCACAAATTTTTACCATATTTGTGGCTGTTGCAGGTCTGTAATAAGCCCATCCACCTGCCTGTCTACCTACATATCTGCCTATGCACGCTCACTGTGCACGTGCACTCATTGTGTATGATCAGAGCCTTCCACAAGGCCAGGCCGATATATTACTAAAACTACAGCGAGGTCGTCGAACAGGAATGGTAGAGAAAGTACAGCTAAAATTTCCAGTTCCACCTACAACAGCTTGCACTGCATAACAAAGCAAGAAAAGAGAGACAGAAGTAGAAAAGGCTACGACCAGAAGGAGGTTGGATTAAGCCAAAGTCGCCATCGGTGTAGCTTTGAACAATGGCAAGAACTGAGGAAGGTGAAGGGCCTGAAAAGTCAGGTGTTTTCTTAGATCTGAATGAGACATGAGGTAGTTGTCTTTGGTGAGCTGTAACAGTTTTACTGACAAATGAAATGGTTTAGATAATCTGATTACTGTGTTGGTTTGTTTACAACCTGTCTGATTGTCTGACAGCTCATTTGTTGCCATATCAGACGTTGCGTTTGTGCGTTCTCCGATTACTTTGGCGAGTGCAAGCTTGTCATGAGCGATAGAAATGATGTACACAACTACAAATAATAAAAGTTGCAATAAACCTGAATTATCTGATAATCATAAACCTAATCAACAAATCAAAGAAAAGACTGAAGCTTTAATCTGCTGTAAACACATGTGACTCATGTGTGACCCCTTCACTCCAGAGGTCAAAACCATCAGTGATGTCAGAGGAAAACCAGATGCCTGCTGAAGGTGTTAATGACTGCTCAGCCACAAACTCAACACACTGTGTGGATGTTGAGTGTGTGCTCTGACTCCAGGGGCCAACTATCAACAGAGAGGAACTCCTCCGATGTGGTAGTGTGTGTTTTCATTGTTCTTAATGTGCTAATGTGCTTATCTGATTTAATAGACTTGGATGCTTGCACAACACACTCATGTTCCCTCTTTCTTTCTCTTTTTCTCACCGAAGCTCCCTTCTGACACACACACACATGCACACAACTCTGAGCTGTGTGTTAAAGCAGCTCCTAATGTCTGGGCCTCTAGACACACTGCTGGACTCCCTCCCTCCCTGCCAGCTGCCAGCTCCTGACCCCTTGATACATCCTCCTCCACATGGCCCACACAGCTGGTGCAGAGCCTACACAACATAGGCCACTCACTTGCTTACACACACACACACACACACACACACACACACACACACACACACACACACATACACATACACATACACACACACGCATACACACATACACAGACATGCGTGGGCAGACACAAACATGTATGTTGGCACAGTCAGACAGATACAAACACACGACACGGCAGCGCACACACAAATACAAAGAAATAAATGTTCGCAAATACTCGCAGTACACGCAGTCATCCCTCGCAACACACAGAACACACTCAGACTGGCTTTCTCTCTCGCCCACACACAGATGCGTGCTCCTCTCACATCTCGCCACACACACACATCTTAAACCACTTACTGTCTCTCACTCCCAGTTCTGTTTGCCAATGAAGGTGCAGAGGGCAGAGAGCAGCATCCTGGACACCACACTATTGTTCCACCAACTCTGCTAAAGTGCTCACACAACTCTCCTGTGTATGTCCCCCCGTCTTCTGTTCAGATCTGTCTGCGGTGTTCAACGGTGTAGGTGTTTTGCTTGAGAGAATGACAAATAGTTGGACACAAGGTTGATGGGAAAAGCATGAGAGAGTGATTTGTGGCAGATGATTGATTTTGAAGAGATGCTGGGTTGTGGAAAGTGTTTTGGGTGTATTATGCTGTCAGTGGCTTCTCGAGGTTTGTTCATCACTATTGCAGAACTCAAGCGCAGAGACGGTGAAAAGCTTTGAAGAAAGAGAAAAAGTGAAGTAGGAAAAATTATACAGTATTTGTAAAAATGAGTCCTTCACTTGCTTAAATATTGTCATTGGTTATGCAGCATCAGACCGAAGCCCGTGGCAATTTAGAGGCCATTGCTTTAGACCTTAATTTCATTCCAACATACCTGACCCTGCCCGAGGGGTTGTTTGCTCTGTCTGCAAAAACACACACACACACACACACACACACACACGTACAAAACACTCCATCACCACTTCACCCATGACGCTACAGCCTGTAAATAGCCCCCATGGCGCTGCACTGTCTGTTGCCATCATTTGCGGCTGTCACCCTTAACTGGCAACGCCATGTTTGTCAGCACTGTGAGCCCTTTATATCTTATATATCTCATTCTGGTGGAAAAGAATTTCAACTTCATTCACTCGTTCCCATCATTTTTTTTGGTTTTCCCTCCACCACCTATGACACAGCACCTAGTGTATGACACAGCTGGTAGGAATCGTATTTCTAGCTCGAGGACATTTAAGCAGAGGCCGCTGGTCTTGGCCTCAAGTCGTCTAATTTAAGGGCAGAGTTGCTGCCCTGTTTCCTTCAAAGCTAAGCCTGAAACTAAAAACATGTTTATGTGGTGAAGGTTGAAGTATTTAAACATTTTTTTCCCCCCCTTCATTCATCCAAAGACATTTCTGTTCGCCAGTGCATCAGCTCTGTTCTGCTCTAATCGGAGCTAAAAGAAAGGGAGTGTGTTTGGTTGTGGAAAAGGGCAGCCTCAGGGCAGGTTATCAGCCACAGCAGGCTCCTAACTTGTAGCATGCCTGGTGGGCGTCAATATGGTGCCAGCGGGCTCACTTGATGAAAACCAGACAGTCTGGAGCTGAAAGGTAAAGCACTAGCGGGATGAAGGGATGGAGAGAAAAGATATACAGTGCAGTGTATTAGAGAGAGGAGTGTTGGAATGGATAAGAGCAATGGGTACAGTAGAAGGAAATATAAGAAGCAGTGTGATAAACATTGGGTGACTTGGAGAATAGTGGAGTGGAGTGGAGTGGAGTGGGATGGATTTGGGAAGCTTACGGCAGGACGCGGGAGATCTTTCATCTCGGTGTGTGCGACGGCAAACAGGAGAAAGGATGGATGTTTCCTGGATTATCTTAGCGCTTTAAAGATATCATTACAGTTTGCACACAAATTTAACAGCAGCAGTCATCAAACAAAATTTTATCTCCTACTTGTTTGAACTCCAAAGGAAGAAAAACAGCTTGAGCTTTGAAAAGTGTTGTATGCAAATTCGGCATTTTCCTGTTTTCCTCGTCACAATCCAGTTGCTGCTGGAACAGAGAGACATGCAGCTATGCTTCATTGTCCAATTTGTTGCTGCCATGCACAAAACACTCTTAGCTAATGATTTACCCATGTTTGTATGTTGATTCATTTGAGTGAAGATATTCTCTGAGACAAGTTATCAAGCGATTCCCACATTTGCTTTCTACTAATTTGTGTGTGCAGGTTGACTATATACAGATATTGAAAATTTCCTTTCTGATATGTAATTAAATTCACCAGATCTCCTAAGAAATCATTGAGGAGCTCGTGTAAATAAAACCAAAAGCTGTGGCTGTGTGTTTGGGGCTGAAGCATGGGTGTGTTGGATTTGTGAGCGGTGTGACAGAGTGCAGGTGTATTTAGGCGGCTGCTGGCTATCAGGCAGAGAGGTGGTGCAGACACACAGCACTGACAGGGAGGCAGGGACGACAAAGTGCTGTTGATAAGGAATGGAGACAGAGGATCACATGAGGGACGGCTGGCTTCGAGCCTGCTTAACTGAGTAAACACACACTCGAGACACACATATACAGACACGCCAACCGTACACACACGGACACAAACACACGTATAATGTACGTATCTGTGCATTAGCGCTCGCAAAAATAGTCATTCATCTTAATCAACATTAGGTAAAACTTGTTGGTACAAACTTTTCCTAATAACAGAATCCCATATTTGGAAATTATACCTAAAATATACCAAGGCTTGAAAGATACTAATGACTCTTGTTACAGTAGAGTAAAGTAATCTTGTAATCTTGACTGTGTTTTCATGTAAAAACATTCATGTCATTTAAATGTCAGTTAATTTTCGGTGCTATATTTGGAATTCTTCATTTATGCATCCAAACTGCAGAAAAGCAAAAAACCCAAAAACTAAGGAGTTAGCTGCTTTTAAAAAGTACTAAATATTAATATGTGTCCATGATAGTCACTGGCTGGCTGATAACATTATCGCCTCATCCGACACTCATGATTTGTTTTAACCAATTTACACCCTGCTAGGTACCTAAACTAAGTTAGCAAACATCAGTAATTGAAATCAGTTGATAATCTTGAGTGATCACAGTATTTGTCTTTTTAAACCATAGTTGGTTTAAGATTGATTGCTCTCTTTGATTTCTTAAATGACTTAAACGAGTCTTGAAAATAAATACAATCGATTTGATATTGGCATTATATTGATAAATGTTTCTGCTTGTGCAGAGAATAAATGTGGTAATTTGTTCACGTCTGACCTTCAATTTTTTAATAAGGTGTTCTTTGAAAAGTGATTTTAAAGACGTCTGTATTGTTTTGTTTGTTCTGTAATGTGGTGAGATATTTTTTCTTAGTTTGTGTTTTAAACTAGAGGGCGTTTTTATCTTTTTTCTTTTCTTTAAGTAGATGTTTACACAGTAGAAACAGTATTTTAGTACTCTTTCCACACCTGTGAATGTAGTAGTGTGTGTGTGTGTGTGTGTGTGTGTGTGTGGAAGAGAGAGAGAGAGATCTCTTGGGATACATCTGCCTTATTTGAGAACAAGCTGTTAAAATAAAACTGGGTTACTTGAGGAAAACTACAACAGCAAAACTGCATTTTATTGTGTGAAATACAACTTCAGGGACACTGTGTTGGACATGCAAACATTTTGTGAGCGTAAAAGATCCCTTGAGCATTTTTATGCTTCTTGGCATGCAGGAAGTTCACGTCTCGATTTTTCTCGAGTCCGGACTAGTGCTGTACTTTGGTCTCTCTTTTCAAAGGACAGGCTCTCAATTCAAGTTGTATTTTAACAGAGACAACTGGTTTCAAATAGCAAATGATTAACAGCAAAGTGATTCCTCAGAAATACAAACTAAGACATATTATATAAATATGGGACCACTGAATGGAAAATCAAATCAAAACACAGGCCATTCAGAAAGCTGCAGAGAGAGAGTATGTATTGCCATGACCATAATTCTTCAAGCCTGAACCAGCCTGTGGAAAAAGACGGTGGCAACGTGCCAGAGTCCTCAGTCTAGCCAAGGTGTTTTACAGACTAGTGAAGGATGTCTTTTAACCTGACGAATGTCCAAAGTGAACAGAGTGACTCAGATGACTTCCCTTTTAGTACAGTATATGCAGTGTCTTCAGTGCTGTTAAAAAGGAAGCAGAAAGGAGGAGTGAAAACAACCTAACAGAGGAAATAAGCGTCAATGGGTTTTAGACCATGATGGCAGGGATATTGAGCCTGTGTGTGTAAGTGCATGCAGTATGTTCATGCACTGTTGTATATTTAACTGTCTGGGGTGGCTTCTCCTGACCTGATCCTCAGACAGGGTGTGTTCAGCTGTTTGTTCCCAGGACCACAGGAGTCCAGGAGCCTTCAGCTGCAGCCTTTATTCCCACACTTAGAAATGTATAAAGCGAAAACTCAACGCACTGCAAACACAGACACAATGATGGCTGGCACCTTGAGGGGCTGTTAAGTCATCCTTACACACTAATGGATTTATTCATACTATGGCTGTCAATGCTTTCGCTTTTAACAACTATAGCTTGTATTTAACACTTACATTATGCAGATGATATGAATTGCAAACATATATATTTGTGTCGCAAGTTTTTGAATTGGATGAAAACAGTCAATTTAAAGTACTTCACGTGCTGTCTTTAATGAAAACAGATAAAAGCTTTTATTTAGATGCACAAAATACAAAGCGTTTTCATCCATCCCATCAGGAAAAACAATAAATGAATTTGAAACAAATCCGAGTATATGCAGTGCAAATGTAGACAATTATCCACAATGGATATACAGCTGAGCTAGAAGATTCATTCATTGAATGTAAATCTGTTTCTGTGTTTGAAGCCCCATCAGAAGTTGGCAGGAAGTGCCTCGAAAATTCACTCTTTCACTGAAACCTTCCTCTCATGCACTTTTCACACTGTAATAGGTCTCACATGCATCATTGTGTGCAGTTTCACCAGTGCCACATTTTCCAGTCTGTCCTGGTTTCTGTACAGTCTCTCATCTACTCTAATGCATCAGTCGGCTGGCACATGAGTATCCTATATTAATAAATTATCCCATTGTTTAAACTTGTCCACATGCACAAAGTCTCTTAAAGGATTTCTGATGTGAGACAAAGGCACCAACACGAGCTTCCATCCCTGCACTACTTATTCTGGCTATGCACGGCGAGCATTCCTCTCCTATCATGGTCCATGCGAGCTGTGAAGCAGCCCAGCCCGCCTGCTCTCCATCACGTCCCTGTCACAAGCCCAGTCGGCAGCTCCCAGCTCCTAATTTGCTGCCTGGAGTTAGCGAGCGGTGGTCTGGCTAGTGTTAAACCACTGAGTGATAAGATCCAGGTCCTCTCCTCTTTAAGTCCTCGTTTTTCCACACGAACCAATGGGCTCTTTTGTTTGAGACACGGGCATGACTGTTGGCAGACGCACTCAGACATCCAAGTACATCGGGTACACTAATACACACTTTCAGATGCAGGAATAAAACATGGCTGAGTGCACACACACACACACAAATACCAACACAGGCAACACTGACCCCACCGCTTCCTCCAAGGGAAACACAGAAGATGTATGACTTGTCTGCAGCTTGACGCCTGCTGTTGCGTACCTTGACAATTCCTGGAGTGTGTAACAGATGATGTGTGTATTGTGGCTGAGAACATGCCTGCTATGGCTCATGGCTGTGGGTTGCAGGAGGGTTACCCAAACTGTGGCATGCAAAAGTTTGGCTTCCTTTAAAATTTAAGCCACTCTGAATAGCTAAGTGAGTTAGAGATGATCTGATTTCCAAAAGATTTTTCCAGCTTCAAAATAACAAAAAAGGAAAATGGCCTAAAGCAAAAGTTTGGGCAACCAGCATGGTCAGGACTAAGTAACAGCCCCTTTGGCAAGTACCACAGCTTGTAAACACTTTTGAGTCTTTCAATTCTTGTTTGGAGGTTTTTCCACCCGTTTGTACTTGCAAAGAGCTTCTTGTTCTGTGAGATTCTTGGACTGTCTGTCATGCACTGCTCTTTTGAGGTTCACAGCAACATAAATTTTGACCAAGGGTACCCAAACTTTTGGATGCCACTGTACAATATCAAGCAGATGGTTGCCCGAGAAAGAGGTTATTCTGGACTCCAGGTGATCCTCAGTGAACTGAGAAGGACAATGCTGCATACCAGGTTATCTGTGTTCTTCTCTGTCTGTATTTGGCAAATATCTGTGTTACTTCAGTTTTTCAATTCTGCTGTGATTGGACATCACAGCAATTTAATTTAGAAAGGATCACCGATCTTTGATTTAATAATCACAGTTGCAGAACAATTTGAATTCTTGCACATCTCCTCAGATTGCACTAAGCATATTGGCTCTAAGTAATAGGTACTGTAGTCTCATACAGTGCATTGATTTGATACTGGACCAACTGATTGGTTTATCGTTCACATGGGGAAGAGTTCAGGCTCCAACCAATCAGCTGTATATTTGCTAATCAGTTCCCTGAGGAAAGAAAGTACATCTGAGCAAAGTGAGAAGGAGAAAGAGAGAAAGTAGCCCGCGGCAGCACCGCCGCTCAGTTACCAGGCACTGACTGCATAATGTTATAGATCTGTTTTTGCTGGCTTTGACTGACAGCTGACCAACTTTGTCAGCAGCCTTGCAAGAGCTCACCACTCCTACATCTTTCACAGACCCATATCAATGACCTTCAATTTCAAAAGCCAAACCAAAATATTGACTGAAAGCTTCCTTTTATCAGGTGCCAGTCTCAAAGTATTTCCCTTTCAAAAAGCATAATGCAGAAAGCATAACAGGTCAGGCTACTCGCTGCTCCCATGAATCATTCCCTGCAGAAAGGACGATCTTTCAACCCTTGTGTTGTTTCATTACGGGTTGATGAAGTAGTCTAGCCCCGTGAAGTGGGGAATCTTGTTTAGCTTGGCCAAGCCTCCCTGACCTTGGAAATTCATGAATACCATATGTAAAAGTCGTTCGTCTACTGTAAATCCACCCAGAACTGTTATTTTTGTCGTATTCTCTTTGAGCTGGAGCGTAGAAGAGCAAAAATATTCTAACCTACACTTGTAAATTTTTGAACGATGAAGAGAGGGTTGCAGAGAAACCATTCTTTGTTAAAGGGGAACCTGTCTTATCACTGAATGCAAAAGCCAGGTTCTCAGAGGGTTCTGTTTCTTCGCTCGACAATGGAAGTCACAGCAGACGAATGAAGGTCAGCATTGTGTGTCTGGAAAATAGAGAGCTCAGTAAGTCTGCCTTCCAAATAACTCCATCACTGTCTGCCTGAGTGTCTGTCTGCCCACATATATCTGTCTATTCATATCTGTCACTCCTGTCCCTTTTCCTTGTCACTGTCCAACTGCCTATTGTGCTTTTTATGGGCTGTATCTCTATCTCTGCTCTCTTTCACTGCTGTCTGTCTGACTCTTCTTCTGCCTTCCTGCCCTCCACCCTCCGTCTCTCCACTCGCCCAGATCCAAACATGTCAGTCCTCCTCAGTAAGTGTCCAGAGGTCCCCTATGAGGTAACACTCCCAGGGTCTGTTTCATCTCCGAGCGTGTCTCAGCTTGCTCGAGATCACAGGAATGGCTCCGAAAATTGCTTCAGAATAAAAGCAGCTACAAAAGTACCGATTATGGTAATATCAACCATTCGAACGGGGCTCACGCATCCGAGGCTGCCAGAGAATTTATTTTAGTAATGAGATGGAGAGATGCCCTGCGCATATCACAGCTTGGGCTTTGATTTATGCCGTTGAATGAGGTGATGCCGTAATTTGTGCACGAGGGGAAAACACACACAGCCATTTAGTGATGGGATCCAGCTCTGTTCAGTGGCACTCTCCCAGCCCATCTGGCTTCATTTACAATCCAGTTGGAGTCACACACGAACATTATACTTGGCTGTCTTCATTTTTATTGGTCAGCCTTGATTTATGACCATCAAAGTCCAAAATAATTGGCTGACACTGGATGTCTTTTATAAGTCGTGTTCAGGGGGCAAAGCTTCAGCGACAAAAAATGCTGGAAAATGAGTGAAAACAGAAGGAATGCATGACGTGATGCCTTGAGAAGGAGCAGCAGAGTCTCTGTAGCCGAGCTTCCACTTGTGTATTTTTGTAACAGGCGCCTCCTTGGCCAGCTATGTATAGTCGTGCCAAGTACTTGTGTACACAGCATCGGCCAGGTCATGTAACTTGTAGATGAAAAACACATTTGCCAGTATAGGTTCAGTGACTACAGAAAACATAGAATTGCAGAGGAGATGTGCTATTTAAAGATGAAGTTAGAGGAAATTACCAAAGGAAAAAAAAAAAATCCTAAGCCTAAATGTTAAACCAACTGGAAAATTATTACCATCATTTTATGTCTAATCCATTGGAATAATTACAAACTGTTTCTAAAAGTCAAACTGAAATTTGGGATATTCAGCTATTTTTTATACTTTTATATTAATACTCAACAGAAATCACGAATCACAATATGAAATAATTCCTGGAGTTACTTTTTAATGAATTTTACCTATGAAGATTTGTTTAAAGGCCATTTGACTTGGATTTCTCTTGAGGCTTTTGCCTTGAGGCAGGCTGCGTATCTTTAACTCCATCTCCTCTGTAGTCGGTTAAGTTCACATCCCGGCGCTGTGTCATGTTGGCTTGAAATAGCATCTGTCATACAGCTAAAGGAATCTGTATCCATAAAGCCACTACAGGTATTACCAAAACATATGCTCTGTAAAAAACGCTGATGCTTACGTTTTTTTCCTGCACATTTAGTTTCAGTTTGATCCTGACTACTTCCTACTGTTGTTACTGTGACAATCCTGCATTTCACATGCTGACACATAACCCAAATACAAAATACTGCTTTTCCAGAGTGCTTCAGAAAATGAATTTCAAAGATAAGCAGGTAGAATATCTAATACTATTTTAATTTTGTGTTACTGTTGGCAGATTGTAATTAACAGAGTTTAGCCTGGCTTTGCAGTGCATGATGTAAATTTTATGAGGCAGTGTATTCTACCAGCAAATTCATTGTAATGAACGATGGAGGATTTGAGAGGGCTTGTTTTTCAGGGCTTATTTTTCAAAGCATTTCTGTCTTTCTAATGAGTAAAGACTGCCTGAGTGGGTATTTTATTAATTGTTCCTTTTCAGTCTCAAGTCTGCAAAACATCCTTGAAAACTCAGACTGCAACTCTCTAACCATAAAAGTTGGGACGCTGTAAAACATGAATAAAACCAGAATGCAATCATTTGCAAACAAACTGTGTTTACCGACAGTGGTTTTATGAGGTGTTCCTTAGTCCATGTAGTAATATCTTTTTATACAGTCATGTGTTTGACAAACTTTTGAAACTCACTCCATCCTTGCTTGTGAACGACTGAGTCTTTCCAGGATGAACCTTTCATACCCAATCATGATACTATCACCTGTTACCAATGAACCTGTTTACCTGTGGAATGATCCAAACAGGTGTTTTTGGATCAGTCCACAACTTTCACAGTCTTTTGTTGCTCCTGTCCCAACTTGTTTGAAACATGTTGCTTCACATTCAGAATAAGCAGATATTTACAAAAATCAATGAAGTTGACGAGGTCAAACATTAAATTTATTGTCTTTGTGCTGTTTTCAGTATATATGAAAAAGGATTACATTCTATCACATTCTGTTTTATTTATGTTTTACACGGCGTCCCAACTTTTTTAGGAATCTGCGTTGTAAATAAAAAGTTGCATTGTGGCTCATTCAGGGATGGCAGAGAAGCTTGAATGACACGGAAGAAAAAACAACAACAAGGTATTAAGCCAACAGAATGAGAGCGGATGGGCTGAGCCAAGCAGCTAGAGAGATTTTATTTCTTCTGCCTCCATCTTTTTTTAGTTTTTGGAAAGCAGCCTAAAAATGTGCCTGTCGCAGATGTTTGGACAGAAGGTGTTTGCATGCTGTTCATTTATACACTGCCATACGGGACACAGTATGACCACCACAATAACCAGTAAGTAACACTCTCCATGTGCACAACACCTCGCCAACTTCTACCTTCTGTTTTTGGAGGGAACGTGTACCCCCGTGGATTGAGACGTACCTTGAAGCTCCTGACTTGCCCCTCCGCCACTGATAATGACGCTGCGACGGTAATGGATTTTGCATTAGCAGTTGGTTCGGGAGGGAAAACAAACACTTTTTATCGAGATTTCGCCGAATGTCTGCGCGTGAATGTGTGCACAGGTGAAAACGTCTGTGCATGCACAGATTGCCGTAGA
This sequence comes from Holacanthus passer, assembly GCA_025331565.1. Classification (NCBI taxonomy): domain Eukaryota; kingdom Metazoa; phylum Chordata; class Actinopteri; family Pomacanthidae; genus Holacanthus; species Holacanthus passer. Next base: position 4,753,339 of record JAFREQ010000002.1, on the reverse strand, counting down.
CCAGAGCTTGTCAAAACTCCCACACAAGCAAACTTCTTCCTCATGACATGGTAGCTTTGCTCTGCTATGCTCTGCTGCAGAAAGCTACCCGGGCCATCTGTCATTCTACCCATGAAGGTGAACAGACTGTGTGCCTGAACCGGTTCCAAGTTTCTCATGCTACCACTCCCACTACATATTGCAGGGGTACAGTATCACTGTCACCAGCTTTATGCTGCATATTCATCAGTTTCAGCACTTTGTCAGAGTTCTACCATCAACAGCACCGACTTCCTCTCAAATGACCCCAAAATATAATCCTCTCATGAACACTGAAATAGTAGTCATTTGTTTATTATTCAGACTAATGAATGAAATGGATAAGAATCGATAACGTGGCGTGAGTACTTAATGAAAGTTGCAGTATGCAAGGAGACGCCGCCTCTGCATGTGAATTAAAAACAGCTCATATGTGTCCAGCTCACAGAGCCATTCGCCATGTGTTTGTTTGAATCTCCTCTGTCATCACGTGTGAAGACAACACTTCTGTTCATTATTGCATCTCACCAGTACAGTGCAAGATGAGGCAGACTGATGCAGCTCCAAACATATGCTGTTCATTTTTTTTTTTGTTTTATCCTCGAGCCATAGTTTCCTCCTTGAAATCTGGGATTATTTAGCAGGGAGAGAAAGAGATCTGCTTTGGTCATGAATGTGGCGTTGAGCCCATGTAGTCTCAGACAAATGCTGCGTGTGGCTTTCCACAGTTCCCTGGATACACGAGCATCAGTTTGAGGCTATGAAAATACACGACTCTGCTAACAAACATTTTAGTTTGTATTTTTTCTTTACTTGCAACCGCCTGTTATTTGCACTGACTACTCTGCTGGCCCAATTTCACACATCTGAAGGAAACACTGGCAGCCTGCAATGCCCCTGTCTCTGATCCCTCTATTATGGAGGTTTAGAATTTGTGTTTATGGTTAATATTAATAAGACCTGACATCATTAAAATATACAGTAATTGCTACTGCACTACTTTATTTTAATGTGATATTTTATGTAACTGATTGATTTGATCTACTGCTCTAGTAGGTAAAGATCTTTATAGTTCAACATCTAGGGGCCATAAAATTCATTCCTTGTTTAAACCTCAGATATTGGAAAACAAACATTCTAGTCTCGGCTTAATAGTAGTTAAGTAAAGTCGATGTAAACAGAGCACTTTCCCTTCTCAAAGCAGTCCATTGCCAGATGCCAGACATATTTTCTTATTGTTGCTCCTGAAATGCTCCAAAAGAAAAAAAAGCTTCATTTCCTCACAAATGCATTAAAGGAATAGTTTTGACATTTTGGGAACTAAGCTGAATCGCTTTTTTTTTTGCCCAGAATTAGAACTGAAAATGTCTCATGTCAGTCTGTTAAATATGAAGCTACAGCCAGTTGCTGGTTAGTTTAGCATAAAGACTGGTGGCAGGGAGAAAGAGCCAGCCTGGCTCTATCCAAAGGTAACACAATCTGCCTACCAGGACCTCTAATGCTCACAAATTAACACATTATATTTTGTTTGTTTAATCTGTGGAAAAGCCAAAGTGTAAAAACTACATGGTGGTTTTATAGGAGGTTACATGCTGGACTATGTGAGTCTATTTCTTGACACAGCGACATCCTGAAACTTTTCTTCTATTTAGAACAGAGACATGAGAGTATTGATTGTCTCATCTGTCAGACTAGTCCTTTAAATCAGCGGCAGTATTTGATGTGAAGTAGAATTTATAGGCAGCATGATTGCGTACAAAGTCAGTGGACATATATGAGTACAGGTGAAGAGATACTGGGTTGTTGTACATGGCACAATATGCACAACATCCTAAAGCTCACATATAGAGTGTAGAATTAATATCAACATTGTATTGACTGATTTACGAAAGCAGACATAATAAATAAAATACATGCCTTAATGATATATGTAGTTTCATTTGCAAATGAGCTTTACCTAACATTAAATAGATGGTAGATTTGAAATGAAAATCTCCAATGATTTTCGAAACACATATGTAACCTTTGGACACTTCCATTAATGTGTTGATACACAGAAATGTTTTGCCTGAACTGATTCTGCAAAATGACATTATGGTTAATTTTAATTCCAGTCATTTTTCTTTCATCACAGTCCCACTGAGCTCAGCATTAAAGTGGGGGAAAAAAACTATTATATGTAACTGAATAGGCTCTGCCCTGAATAACCGCTGTGTCAGAAGAGTGTACTTCATAGTATTGTAGGTCTGTGAATATGCATGGTTCTGTTTTTGGTGGGAGCAAATCCAAGCAGCAGTGAATAACACTCTTTGTTGAAGGAGCCAAACCTCTCACAAAAATTCAATTTCTATAACTACGTGAATGAAAGACCTCAAGCAGAAAGTCAGCCAGTCAACATTAGGTTCAAGGCAAATTTTTTTTCATCATTCAAGCAGTGGAGGAAAAGGTTACTGTGAAGTTCGAGCCTTTGTTAGTGTTCTAAGATTCACTTATTTTCATAATTTTCCGAAGGTCTGATTAATAAAACCTATGCAAGGAAATGCTTAAGTCAGAAATATGATGGTGGTAATATAAGGAGGCTTTAGCTCACAGAAACTTAGCAAATGTATGTGATTCCAGCAAAGGATGTGACCATGATTTAGACTTCTCTGAGCAATTCACATGCCGTCATTTACCTTCTATTGTCTGCTTTTCCATAAGAGGAGAAAAAAAAACGACCATTAGAATGGGGCACATTGCATTTGTTTACCCCTCACATATTTCTCATTGACATGCAAATGTGCCCCTCTACCCCCACTCCTCAAAAAAAAAGAGAAAATCAGTTATTAAAATTCAGGTAATGTATTCCTGTTTCTGAATTCTATTTGAGAAACGTTATTAATTTCATATATCAAGTTCGGAACGGCCATCTGTTCGCTGTGCACCGCTGCACCTCCCTCCATCTGCCCCTGAGTTCCCTGCGCGCAGTTCTGCCGCCACCGGCTCCAAGTTTTTATGCACTCTGGCTTTTTGATTTGTCACTCATCGCCGCCTAGGCCCATGTGACCAGGCCCGGGATGGCAGGGGCCTGGTGGGGGCATTGGACGGGATCAGTGGTGGTGACATCTCAGGTGACTCAAGGCAGTGCTGAGGTTTAATAAGTGACTTTGTCCAGCCGTGGCCGTGGCTGTCACCTCCTGACACTGCTGAGCCAATCACAGTCGCCTTCCTCCTTCCTCTTCCTCCTTTGTTATTCTCCGCACCTTCTCTCCTATACCCTCTCTTCCTCTTCTCTTTCCTGCTTTGTTTTTATCTCTGTCTCTTGTCTTCCTCTTCTTCTTCCCTTCTTTGTTTAACTCTCTCTCTCCCCCCTCAGTGTTCTCTCCTCCAGCTACAACGCCCCTTTCCTCCCTCCCTCCTTTCTGTAAAGTGGAGGAAGCAGATTGTGCAGTCGGCACAGTGCAACGTGTCCCTGCCACAGTTAATTTAGCATCTGTGCCTTCATGAATATGAATACATTTACACGTCCAGGATATAATTAGGTGGTGGAGTGTGGAGAGGGTTCACGACACTCCAGGTGGGGAGAGAGAGAGAGAGACAGAGAAAGAGAGGGGAGGAAGAGAAACAGAAAAGAGATGGAAGTGGGAAAGAGGAGCAGGTAGGGCTAAAACAATCTCCCAGGCACTGTGACCTCTGTCGCCCAGCTAAGCACTCACATCAATCACACAGAAATGGCTGGAACTGCATGACTGAGGGGGTTTACATGCCTGGCACAGAGAAGGAGATGCAGATGCAGAGGCAGACTGCAAGGCCACTTAAGCTTACAGCAAAATGTGCAGTTGTGATGCTGGTTGATGATTGCCTGCAGACTGTGTGTCTCTGTGTGATCACAAACATGTATGTGTATTTATATGTTGGGAAGGTTTAGGTTACATATGTTTAGGCTACTAAGAACAAGCTTGACTTGGAAGGTACCTGGAAATATTGATGAGAGTCCCATTGCACAGCTTTAGGTTTGCATCTCTGAGACCCCCAGCATGCACTGGGGTTATTGGTAGCAGATTGTTAAGTAGTTTGGAAAGGCATGATCATGGTTCTGAAACCAAAGGCAAGTTGTCCCCAGTGGGCTGAAAAACACATATCACCAGGCACCAGCACAACATGTCCTGGGGTGTATGTTCACAAGTGAGTGTGAGACGGAGCAAGAGATCAACAGCGTGCTGATAGTGACATATGGCCATGCACAGGCCCTCACAAGCTTTGGGTAATGACCGAAAACAAACAGGTTTGGTGAGCAGGGGTCAGGGCTCATCCTCAGGGACTAAGAAGGTGCTTTCAAGGAGTAACTTGGAGGAGAACCACATTGTAAGGAGCAAGTTGAGGTGTCTTGGGCATCTGATTTTGGCACTTCTTGTACACCTCCCCCTGGAGTTACTCCGATAACTGCCAAATGACAGTAGACCCCGGGGCAGGACTTGGAGGGATTATATGAGGCCCTGCTGGGCTGGGAACACCTCAGGATCCCTAAAGACCTCCTAAAGTTGGAGGATGTAGCTGGGAAACAGATTTTTGGGCTGCTCTGCCGCTGTGACCAGCCAAACATGCATTGCTGAATAGGTGGATAAATGGATGTTATGCATAATGTGAGCATGTGTATGTACTGTAATTATATATTGTTGTAATATTTGTAAGTTAGGTTTGCTCACATATGTGTGTATTTTTGCATACATTTATCCTGCAGATTGCTCTCTTTTTGTGTGCTGCTTTGTTTGTCTCAGTAAAACATGGTTAAGAAGCTCAGCTTGGCACACGAGTACATAAGTCATTCACACTGTGTAATGGTTTATTTGCCAAAGCGCTGTGCTATTTAGGCACCAGGGAGGCACAGTCTCCAAAATGTTTAATGTTGTGTAGTTTAGCCATATGCCACTGTTTTACAGCAAGCATTGCCTGTGTCATTACACCCCGGTGCATTGGGCGCTTTCCATAATGGATCCATAACGAGAAGTTGCTGCAAATGAATAACCAAACATCTTTGGGGATGTTTGTTTAACACAGGTGTTACCCCTCTGTAAATACGATGGTGAGATGCCATATGACAAGGTAAGTTGCCAGACAGAGGTTGGTGTGTTTTTGTGGGAAGGAGGCAGCTTTTCTGTCCACACATTTCCTCTGTGGAGTCAGTAAAGAGGGATGGCTTCTTCAGGCCTTAAAAATCAAGTTTTGCATTCACTCGCTGTCTCCGTTCCAACCTGACTGACAAGACAAAGTCGCTCCTTCTAACCAGCTTTCACAGTGAGCGATTTGAATGAGGGAATGTTTTGAAGTGATACGGCAATCTCCTCATCCATAAAACACTACATCACTCCCGTATCAGAGATGTCCTTCAAAGTGAAAAACAACATTGTCTTTAAGGTTAAAAGTCTGTGATAGAGCCTGCACACTGTGCCACTCCGTTCCTCGCCAAATGCTCGCCAGGGGACCAAGCAAGGTAATTGATTTTGGATGCAGTCATGCAGGGGTAGTCCCAGCCACCGCAGATAAGAAAGAATTTCAAATCAAAATTATGTCTGCACTATGCATATGAATCAGATCAGGCCTAATAAAATAAAGGTATTAGCAGTGAGGGAGGGAGAGAAGTAATTAAAGCAACTCACCAGGCACCGTTCTTGCTTCGCTCTGGTGGTCTCAGTACCTTAGGGTGAGTTAAAGAACTTGTAGCTTTTAACGGGAGGCACAGAGGTCATCTGAGTTTGACTTCTTTCCAACTTTTCAACAGGGGTTCACGCTGAGGTTCACTCGTGTGCATCACATATCACACTTTTTATTCTCCATCAAAATAAATAATGTGGTATGTCCAAACTATACGAGGAGGATTTAGTGCAACTCATAGAATAATGTAATGTAATGCAGATTTGAGGTCTTTACGGGTCCAAAATTTTGGACACAACTCAAAATGGACAAGTGGAAAACCTGCCTGAACGTGACCTGCATGAATACATTTTCAGAAAAATGGACTCTGTCTGAAAGGAGGACAGACCCGGACAGAATTGACCTGAGGGTAATTAGACCCAATCCAAAATGTGGTTGACTCTGACAGACCCAAATAGAAGGACGGCACCGCCCGCGGCACGATGTGCCACCAACTGATGAGCTGAAATGTTTGAAAAGAGAAGCAATATACGTCATTTTACCCAAGTAATTTTCGCAGGTCACAGTCTCGGTCTGGCCTTTGAAAAACTAAATTTTCTCCTGTGATGATTTTGACGAGCCACATGATCAGAGCTGATATCCAATCATAATGGACCTGTGAAGACCTTAAAAGCAGATGTATTGTTCATCGGATGCCTAGAAAACACAATAACACTGATTGCTATTTTAAGTTTGAAAGTCAGAGGTCAGAGGTCAAGTTCAGCTACATAACAGCATTCTTGCCCGGGCAGAAGTTCAAAGTCTTGCTACAGGAGGTCAGAGCCATTTGGGGCCTGAGCCTCTGTCATAATAGCCTGCTGCCTCTGTGCCTTGCAAAACACACCCCACATATTTGGCACATACCATAAGACACTATCTTTCTCTCTCTCTGTCTGTCTGTCTGACCTGTCAACAGTTGATTGACCTGCTGTTTTTGTTACACGGGTGGAAGTCATTCTCTTTGTGCTCAGGAGCACTATAAGGTCTTTGGGGTAAAAGGATTATTCACACCTCTCCCACACTTTCTTCGTCTCTCTGCTCTACAGGATTTGCCTTTGAGTGTGTCCCTGGATGTTCCTCCAGTTGCCTTCTTGATCTGGACCCATCTATGGCTCTCTCCCATTCTCCTTTTTGTTTTTTTTTCTTATTTTGTGTCTTATTTTTTTCTTTTGGTTACTGCTATCATATTCCCTCTAAACCTACAGTTCTCCTTTTTTCCTGTCTTAACCTTCCCCGTCTCACTTTTTGGCATGTTGTGCCTTCGGGATAAACACTACTTCTAGAGAGGGACACACACACACACATACACACAGGCTCTGACAGATGCGAGTGGAGCAGGCCTGGCTTAAGACTCCAACCTCTCCAGCTGGAGGAAATGGTAGGGCAGCCAGGTTCCCAGAGATGGCACCATGCAGGAATGTCTTTCATCACAGCAACACATCCTGCAACATCCCCACTGCCATCACACACACACACACACACACACACACACACACACACACACACACACACACACATCAATGCATGCACAGCTTCCAAATCTCCTCCCCAAACCTTCTCATAGGGAAAACAACAGGAAAAGAGTCCAGGACAGCAAGGTCAGCAGCATGCCAAGATGTTAAGGCATTCTTGTATGCTGTGCACGTGTGTGTGTGTTTGTTTGTGTGTGTGTGTTTGTTTGTTTGTGTGTGCGTGAGAGAGTGAAAGGCACAAAGAGAGAAAAAGAGGCAGCAAGTGTTGAGAATCTATTAATAATGGACAAATGAATACATTTTGCTTGTGTGTGTGCAAAGTTATATACACACACATGCATACATACACACATACACATGCACATCTTGTTCCATATGACAGAGTAGATGGTCCTTTTTTATCCCTGCTGGATTTTATCTGCTGGCTCCAGAATCAGTCCAATCCAATTTATTCCGTCCTTCACCCTCGCAGAGTCATTTACGCCTACTCTAATTTCCGTATCATTTAATTCTGCTCCCTATCTTCATCTTCCCCCCCTATTTTCTCCTGACACCACATTTGGAGTTCTGATAAAAAAAAAAAAAATCTCGACTGAAAAAGTTGCCAAAGACACACATTGCAAGGTTTGTAGCAGCATGATGAGATGGGTTCATGCAAATTCGGGAGTCAAGGCAGGTGACTACTGAATGTCACCTTGGTGCAGAAGAGACAAAAAAAAATGTAGATTGGATGCTTATAGTAAAATGTCTAATTGTTCATGTGTGGTCATGTAGTCAGCAATAGTCAATCCCAAATTTGTTCCATGAGTTGCAGTAAAGTATATTATGACTTAAAAATAAGATGAAAAGGCTGATTATGTTTTATTTTTATTTTGATTTTAAAATCAGCACTTTGTAAAAAATCACTTGGTTGGTTTAGCTGTCTGCAGAAACCTATCCTTGACTCTGACGTCATCTGTTTGCCTTGTAATATTTAACAAAGTTGGACAGTAAGCTTGTTCTCATGTTGCACAATTGAACTCGTAAAATGCTGAAAATATGGGTGTAAATCTCCAGATTTTGCTACACCTTGCCAGATTATCGAAGGAGACAAATATAAAACCCCAGTTTGGTGAAAGTACAGCTGGTCCAAGAATGCCGAGATGACCTCCAAAAGTTGCTCCTTTGTCCTGGGAGAGAGTGATGTGCCAAGTCCCCGGTCTTGTGCGCCCTGCAAGCGAGTGCGGGCCTGGCAGCGATGCTACTTCAGAGACAGGTAGGAGTTCTGCAGGCCATCTGGGAAAGCTCCAGGAGGATTGTTGGGAGAGCGTGGCGCTCATCTGCAGGGCCTGGGACCTGAAAGTGCACCATAATCATAAAAACAAATGCACGAGCAGACACATTGAGCACGGGCACATGAGCACACCAGGACTCGCAAAAGTTACCAAACTGAATATGTGAAGAGCTTTAACTGAAAATTCTCTTTTCAGTTTATACAACATACACCTCTATAAAGAAAGAGTGATGGTCCATGCACTTTGAAAACACACATCAGTGAACAGAACTTACCCTCCTGGTGTACTTTGTCTTCCCAGGGCACTCGGGTTGTGTTTGCTTCATAGCTTTTCCTCACAAAACCCTCGATAAGTTTATCGCATGAAAATGATTCAAGGGATGAAAGAGAATTTTTATGATGCCGAACTCAATTTTTTTCTCTTAATGGTCAATTTAAGCGGTATTTAAGACTGTTCTGCTTTGAAGTCTTTGAAATTTTAATGATGACCTTGATTCTTGTATGAATCAAATGCTTCAGCGGGGAGCGGAGTGCACATCAATGTTTCTCACTCATGTTTAAAGGCCCTGTGCACATAAACGACTAAAGTTGGGTTGTCCAATAACATCTCCAAGGACATTGGTGGGTGGTAGATGCGGTAATTAATTACTCAGTGAAATTGTAAACACTCTTTTAGAAGTCGTGTTTTAAGCAAACTAGTTGTTTGTGTTTATTTTGACTTGATAGTTAAAGCTGATTTGGATTGTCTGACCTCTGAATTCAAAGGACATACTTAGATACTGTCAAATAAATTTCAGAAAAAGAAATATATGTGAAAAGGCACTTCCACTGCTTAAGACTTTTAGATTAATTACCACATGTGTCTGTTGGAACTAAATGTTATTTTTGCGTTTGCAGAATGATGAAAGAATGAAAGTTAATTTGTCCTCTCTAATATTTCAAAGTACCGGTGTGTTAAATCTTAAGCCTTCTCTTTCATCTCCGTCTCTCCCTCAAAGGGTCTATTGATCACGCAGCATTGTGGTCAATGTTAGAACCAGCCCCCCAACTGCCTTTGCTTAATGTAGTCAATAATCGTAATGGTGTGATCAGTGCGGCCCCCCGTGAAATGGCTGCACAGCTGTGACTGCTTCATTTGACTGGTGGGAAAGCTGGAGGGGGGGTAAGAGGAAAAGATGAGAGATTCTAGGGGGGACTGCAGCAAAATTAGATTAACTGATGGATGGATGGAGAGATGTGAATGGATGGATGGATGGATGGGTGGATGGATGGATGAGTAAGTGATGGAGCGAGTGAAATGCATGATTGGAGGCTTAAGATTTCATTTAGAAAAGTGTCGAGGAATAAAAAAGTCTCTGGTTTACAGCGTAACAGATGGGAGGATTGATGGAATGATGGGAGAGCAGAGGCGATGAGGATAGAAGGGTAGAGGAAAGGAGGGGGAAGGAGGACTCTTAAAGCATAGCGGCATCCAGGCGTCCCAGAGGAAGGAGATTAATGGCGTGTGCCTCTCCGTCACAGTGGCACTTTGTGCCAGGCGCCCCCTCGTAAAGCACACCCCACACATCTGGCACGAGAGTGGGGCATGGGGCACCAATCCCTCTCCCTCTCTCTTTTGCTGTTTCTCTGGAGTTTAGAAGTTCCTCCTGGCACAGCGAAGGAGTGTGTTTATAGAAAATATGATACTGATACTGGTGGGGAATTTGTCATATCCTGACTGTTGTTGTTGTTCTGTGGTGTATCTGTCTCTGAGATGACCATGTGATATGCCATTATGAGGACAGCCTTCTTTACCAAGTTCTGTTATGTTTACCAGACGTATATCTGTCAATTAAAGCACTTAGTCTCCAACCTACTGGGAATGACGTTCCATGTTATCCTCGTGTCGACAGTAATACAATTACCTTGTTAGTCACTGATAGGATTACTCTCATATTGAATACAAATGAATACGAACAAGTCCAGGTATATGGTTTTGGTTGCATGGCTCAGGCTATTGTCACTGCAGTTATTAGAACCATATCTCTTGTATGCTATAAAAATATTTACTTTGCTGAATATATTTTGGAGGACATGCCATTACTGACTTGATTACATTCAGTGGCAACGTTGACATTGAGTGATATTCTCATGCTGCATAGAGGTCGTAGGGAGTAATGAGGGTAAATAGTGGGATGAACAAAAACCTGAAGGCTGAAACAGGCTTTTCCGGCCTTCTTGCAGGCAAACGTTCCCAAAGGTCATTTTGTGGCTGTTTCTTTTATACGTATGCATAAAAATTTCAACCAGCCTCTGCAACTTAAGATCACCCGTATCACCATTGTTAGTGCAGCTAATGTTTGAAAAGATGTTAACATGTTTCTTCTAAGAGTCATTCCCATGTGTTGTTAGGTTGAGGCTACGCTTGGTTAACATCAGGCAAAGTTTTGGTTTAATATTGAAAAAGTCAATGCAAAACTTCTCAGGCTTCAAGTCAGCATTGAGTTTTCCAAAACTTGGACCATCTTTCCCTGACCTTAACAAACTAACTGTTATCATAAAAAGTTAACTCTGTTTTAGTTGTAGAAGTGGATATTGTTGGGAAAACAAATGAAATATGTTGGCAACATATTTTCTAATGCAAATTAGTTGCAGTTTTTAGGAATACATTGTTCTTATTGCCGTGTAACAGCCCAATAACTGTGCTGGAGTTTTCTCAGTTCAGAGGTTCAGAATGAAGTGTTGGTGCTGCTCTGCTGGCTTACAGCTAAACCAAACCAAACCTAAGGGTTTGAACCGTCTGAAAGCTGTTTGACACTGTGGCCAAATGGCAACATGTCATACAGACTTGAATTAAATGCTGTTTGAGAGGTGTTGAAGTGTGTGTGATTGGTGGTGAGAGGTGAGCAAAGGGTTGTGTGTATATGCATGTATAAGTGTGTGTGAGTGTGTGTGAATAGGGTTTGAGGCTCACACCAGCAGTTTAGAAGACTGTAGTCAGATATGTGCATGTATGTTACTGAGCACTGAATGTGTGTGCCCTCGCGGCCATGTGTGCGTAACCTATCTGAGGGTTGGAGGCGATCAGTCTCTGGTGGATTACTGTCGGCGCCGGAGAGCGGGAGCATTTGACGGATCGGCCTCCCCCACACTCGGGACGTTACGTTCCTACACAGATGGCGTAATTAACGGGAGGCGAGCCAGGGAGGGAAATTTATCTTTGATCAGCACCTTCGCGCCAGATTGTCATCTATGTTAATATGATGATAGCATCAGTGCGCACGCGTGTACACACTCACATGCACACACAGCAAGAGATGGATGGTGATAGAATAGAGGCGAGGCAGCAGTCAGCCCTGAGGATATAGGGTTATGTGTGCAGTCTCACACACACACACACACACACACACACACAGTCTCCTCCTAATCCTTTGTTCGCGGCATGGCACCGCACTCCCCCACTGTGAGGAGAGCTGGGATGATCTTTGGAGGGTGCCTCAGACAGAATCACACACACACACACACACACACACACACACACACACACACACACACACACACACACACACACACACGCACTGTATGTTTGTAGTGTGTATGCAACGATCAAGAAAATGTCATGTGAAAATGCCACTTCAGATTTGAATAACCACAGCTTTTTTGTACTGAAAATCAAATATAAACAACCCAAACAAAATATTACTATAATATTGACTGCGACATGATTGATTGTTTGAGATGCGCTGTGAAGGAATTTGAAAAATTTTGAAGCAAAGACTCAAAAAAGACACTTTGCTGAAGGTTTGAGATCAAATGTGTGTGTGCTTGTGTGTGTGTGTGTGCTTGTGTGTGTGCTATGGTTTGAGAAGAGTTGTCACAGATGAGCTCCGCCACGTGCACGCTTTCACCCCAGTGAGATATTAGGAGTAATGGCGTGTAGGTGTAATGGCATGTGCTATAACATCTGGGCTATGGGCAGCCAGAGGAGGGAGAGAGAGGGAGAGAGAGAGATAGAGAGAGGTAGGTGGTCGACAAGGTCTCCAGGGAGCATATGTGCTGTGGAGGTTGGAGGATAGATGATGGTGGGATTGTTGATGTAAGAAATCAGAAAAGGAGAGAACAATGGAAAAAAATCTACAAAAGATAGTTTAGAGGTCAAAGTAAGACAGAGCGGGAGGAAGGTGAGATAGAGGTAAAGCAAGAAAAAGATGAGAGTGGAAGGAGAAGTGATAAGGAGACAGAAGAGAGGAGGATGTAGAAAGTTTGGAGGGAGGATGAGAGGAGAGAGGAAACGACATGTGGACAACAGGAGCGTGTTGGTGAGCTTCAAAACATTTTCCAAACAAACCGAAAGGCAGGCAGACAGAAAGGTAGGCATGACACGCAGACAGACAAAAAAACACAGGCAGACAGACAGCAGGGAGAACAAAGGCTGCGTTCCTCCGCCTCGCTCTGCTGCTCCCCAGTCCATCTGCTGCTTCTGCACACAGCCTCCGATCTGTTTCACACTCATTTTCAGCTATCGCGCTCCTCTCCATCCTCTCCTCTCTCGGCCTCGCTCTCCCCGAACTCTTCTCCCTCGGCGTACGCGCCCGTTACATTTTTGCTCATTTTCATCCTCAACTTGCACCATCCCCTCCTACACCCATCGCACCAACCGTTCCTCCATGGTTCATTTTCCTCTCCTCTTCCATCTGTTACTTATTTCAGTGTTTGACATGTGAAACAACCAGTACCTGCAGGACACAATGACAACCATCAACCATACATAGAGTAAATCATAAACAAAACAAATATTAGTGATAATCACCATTAGAAAAAAGGACCAGCTGAGGATGTGAGTCTTTATCGACACAGATCATGTATCCCCTGGTCAAATATTTTCAGGATTTTGTACAATTGTTTTAGGACACGTAAATACTCTAAAACATAAACTTGAAAATTGCTTTGCATACATTTTTTTCTTTAATTGAACAGGCACAAAAAAGTGCATTAACCTTATATAAAATAAGGAGAGATGTAACAAGTTTTACCAAATTGCTATTTTCCAGCCGTAGTCCCTAGGCAGGAGGTAGAATAATAAAACAGTAAGAGAATTAGACGTTAAAAGAAAATTAGTCGTTAAAAGAGTGCAAAATACTCAGATAGTCAATAAAAGTATACAAATGCAATCATAGATGATATTAGTTCTGTTCTGGTCATAAAAGTAAAAGATTTGCTAAGGGAGGTCTTGCATTTTGGACTTCTATACTCCCCCCGAGTGACTGACCCAGTGGCTCATGTTATTATTATAATATCTTTAGTGACTATATGATGATGGTGGTATTGGAAGTTTAAGGGCGCTTTTTTGTAATGGAGCATGTGTCTTAAGGCTGTTTTACCTGCCTGAGACCAACTGGTTATACAGTGTCAAATGAATTAATGAAACATTTAATTTTAGATGAAGCAGAAGGTGACGTGTGTGACAGGAAACAACAATATTTCTGGTTCATTTCTTGACAGTAGAAGTACAAATGGTTTGTTAAAGAGGTCAGAGAGAAACATCATTAAAGGCCCTAAAAACATATTTTCATAATCATCTTCATATTCTGAGCAATGGGCTTCTACATAAACACACTTTGCTTTCACCAAAGTTTGAACAGTTTTCATAGTTTCACATAACAGATTTCTGTACTCGAGGTCTTGTAGCTGGTTTGAAGAGGGTGAGGCTAAGTTATAAGAAGGTGATGCCATGTTGTGAGTGTGTTGTGAGGTTATTTGTTCACTGTCTGTGCGATCGTACACACCCACACAGTCCTGAGGCAGAATAGCTGAGTTTTACAATGATAAACTTTTGACAATTAACTCATGATGTGTTTTTTTTTTCAAACTTTCACTTTTGTTGTTGCTTATTTAGTGAGAGATATTTAATGTTATATTGAAATACCTAGGATTTAAAGCCAAGTTTTCAGGGCTTTAAGCCAAGCCACTCAGAGTCTCTGCTGAACTTTTGCAAACCACTTACGAAATAGTAGTTATTGGGGAAAAGATCCATTTATTGAAGGAACGCGTTTCCACCCAATAATAACTTCCCACAATAAACTATTGAGCTTGCACCCTCAAGATATTTCTTTCCTGCAATATAGTTTTATGTTCCCTCAAGATCTTGTTCTCACAAGAAAACCATGTTTTTGGACTTTGGGGATGCAGTAGATATTTTTCTGTCTTGAATTACTGCATAGCTCCAGTCATGTTTTCACAGTGAATGTGAGTTTATTCCACCATATCACACTGTGATACTGTGAGTTTGTCATTATATTAACGTTAAAAAATATCACACTTCTCTCTTTTTGAAGCCTTGCCAAATATTTGGTGAAAAAAAAAGAGAAAGCTGATAAAATCATTGGTCGAAGAGGAAAAAGAAGAGCAACTGATTCCTGCCAACTAAAACAGGCACAGCTGTGCACCAGTGCCCTAAAAAAAAGTTTCTGTCGAACACCTGAAACTCATTTTGCCGGCGCTGGTGGAGATGTCTGTCGTTCATTTGGAGATGAGTGTTTTCAGGAAGGCTTATCTCAGGGGAGAAAATGAAAAGGTCATGAGTGGCATTAGGCTTTAATGAATAGATTTATTAATTAATTTTATGTTTCAATTATAAAAAACAATAGAAAAACAGGGGCAAAATAGACGGCAGACTTTGTAGAGCTGGTCTGCTGCATGGATGACACCCATAGTTTCGAATGAAGCTTTTATCAAACTTCTCACACACCTTTAGTCATACAACATCCTTTTGTGTGATGAGCAACAGCTTCATGCATGTGTGTGTGTCTATGCAGAATAGGAAGCTTTATGCATACAAATAGATATCTGTCATACATAATTACAGGTCAGAGTTGTACAGTTTACCTTGCCTGTGCATCTGTGTGTCCATGTGCACATGTGGGTATTTACATGCTTTTGCAAGCACACGACCTCTCGCATCATTTAGTTGCTGGTGACTCTCCAAACAGGGCCGCCCCAGTGACAGCTCATAATACAGTGTATAATAATGGGAGATTTGCTTTCATGAGCTAAGCTCCGGGAATGTTTGGACCTCCCATTTAGACTCAACAGGAGCTTGGCACAGACTCTGCACAGGTGCAGACCGATAGAGAGAGAGAGAGAGAGAGAGAGAGAGCGGGAGAGTAGTGAAAGGAGGAGAGAGAATTGGGTCCTGCGAACAACATTCAACATCTGTGTCAATGGCTGCTGCACAAATTTTCACCAATAAAACAGAGAGCAAGGGGAAAGGAGAGAGTCAAACAGAAAGAGAGGGATAAGGAGTAGAGCGGGGATTCGACATCTGTCAGTGTCTGTTATGCTTTCTACTAAATTGAGAGAGAAACAGAGAGAAAAAGGGGGTAGGAGCTTAAAATAGCAGAGAGAGAAAGTTGGTGGCTGGCCAAGCCTGGATGAAGCAATTCACTTCCAGCTGTTGTACTGTTGGTGTATCAGAGAGAGGACAGGAGGGGAGGCAGGGAGGAGGGGAAGGTAAGAAGCTACTGAAGGTGGGGAAGTAGAGAGGGATGAAGGGATGGTTAACGTAATGTGGAGTAAGAGCAGCAGGTAGTGAGGAGACAGTGGATCCACAGGTTGGAGTAGGATGTTTCTCTGGTATGTGCACCCACTCCTTCTTCTCTCTTTTAGCTTGACCTTGACACACAGTCATCCCACTCCAGCTCCATCTTACATTTACTGTACGTGTGTCATGATCTCATTGGTTCAAACTCATGCTTATTTATAATCTTTTATTATCGCACATGTCGAAAAATGTGGGTGAGTAAAATCCATGACCAAGATTTTTTCTTAATGATCCATTTTCAATCTGTACCCACTCACCCCATATAAGGTTGTGGATTCTATCCCAGCATGCATTTGGCACTAAGCAGGATACAGGTCAGTGGATCAGTGGATTTAAACCAGAAGTATCTTACTGTGTAGCAACAGCACTATCCCTATCCGCTGCAGTACTATGTTGCTAATTAACTGTAATTAAAAACCAAATGCATGCAGTTGCAATTTTGTTATATTAGAGCTGTAACCTCTCATAGGATATAATACAAACTTTTTTGTTAGTTTGAGGAATCTACATTTTAGTCTGTTTTGTGTCGTGGCAAACAAAATTCTTGCTTTGTGTTTTGTTATTTGCCCTATTTGAAATGAAAAGGACAAACATTTCACTCCAAAAAATATTTCTCCTTCAGCACCATTAAAACGAGTAATGATTCACATTTTTAATCTTTTACAATAAACTCAAGCATGCAGGTCAAGTCCATTTGAAAAGACTGCCTTGACCCCCCCCCCCAAAAAAAAAAAAACATTTGATAAATAAGTGGCTTCAGTATATTTGAGGGACATCTTTTGACATCATGTCCTTGTTCGTGTTTTTTTTTTTTTTAAACACCTTCTGTCAGTTGGGGCTGGTTCTTTTATCCAACCAACGATCTGTGGCTTCTCTGTGTGAATGTGAATCTTTTTGTGTGTGTGTGTGTTGTTTTTTTTTTTTTTACCACTCTCTAGGTTTGCTTGATAGGTAAGTGGCAGCTTTAGGGGGAAAACGTTGCTTATGATGAAATCAACAGGCTTTTGAAATTTGCCAAATTGACAGGCTTGAATAGGGACTGAACAGGTGGAAAGTAGTGCACTCTTAATGTGATTGCATGTGTCAGAGTCAAAACCAAGCTTTTTTTTTTTTTTTTTTTCCACGAAGAGGCAATTCATTTGAGATGTTTCATTTTACAGTCAAAAGGCTAAAATGAAGCAATTTACAAGCTGAGTAGACTTGAGGGGGAAAGCGAGGTGGCCACTGCAGAGGACACGTCTTCTGTCAAAGCACAAAAAGTAAGAAAATGTATAATGTAAGAAAGTGTCTTCAGCTATTTGTAAGTTTTTATTTTTTGCATCATTTTTGAACTAGGTCACTCCAACAAATCAATAAATACGAACAATATAATATCTGCTGCTTGAGTCAAACTATTGTTGTCTCCAGCTCCTGAAGTTTCTTTGACTTGAGACACACAGACAGAGTTTTGGGTGTTTTTTTGTTTTTGGTCTCAACTCACTCTGAACGATTTTCTCTCCTTTGAGTTCGGTGCATCGACAATACCAGTAAAGATTGCTTCCTGGCTGTTACCCATGCATAGAAAATGCTGCCACAATGTAGTGGATTGCACCCAATGCATAGAAAGTAGATATGACTGTCGTTATTTTTTGTGAGCATGTTTTGGAATCTGTCAATACCGATAATGATGACAGTCCTTTGTATTCAGAGAAAAGGTGTGTTTGTTCATTTTGTTTGGATTTCCTCCGAGTCTCTGCCAGACAAATATTGGTCCTCTTTTTTGTGTTTTGTGTTTTTTTTTTCACTCACATTTAAAGAGTAATGAAACTGCAAGGATGAAGGAGTTGTTTGTTGTGTTTTCTAACCTATTCTAATGCGGGGAACAAAATTGCATTTTTAACATCCTTCGAGATAAGCAAGGCCAATAGATGGATATTGGGTGGTGGAGTTGTTGAGTGGCCAACCGGAGGATGTTTGTGCTGAGGTCGGATGAAAAGTGTGTGTTGTTGAAAAAGAGCGAGTGCACTCAATCCACCTTTTATAGATAAAGTAAATGTGATATCTTTCAGATGTTTTTACACACATACATTCATTTTATTGAATGTATATTATGTGCACACACACACACACTCAAAAGATTTACTTCTTACTTTGTCCTTGTGTATTAATATTACTTTCCCCCTGTATATAAAATGCATCTTCACATCTCCATTTTGTGCGTTTGTCACTACTTTATTAGAATATATCTCCTCATTAAGATGCATAGAGTTACTAATGATAAATTGGTCCCCGGCACAGCTCATCAGTTTAATGCATGGCTAACCTTTTACAATTAGCAAGGTCAAGGGATGCAGTTTTCTTTAGAGAATGAGTAGATTTTATTGCATAAAAACAGTGACAAATGTTCTTTAATGCAGTTTCTTCTTCCTGATCCACTGCATGTTTCCTTTCACACTCATAGAGCTGTGTGAGCATATGCTTTTCACACACACACACACACTTTCTCCTGTCTTCTGCATGGGCTATTAACCTGTCTGCTTTCTGCAGAATCTCTATAATTTGGCCGTCAATTATTAAAATCCTACCTGCTGGCACGTGGCGAGAGAAAAGGTTCCCGGCACTCATTCTGGACCCCAAAAGGACTGACTGCTAACACACGCGGGCTAATGTGAGCGTGACGTCCGGGGTACTGCAGGTTTGACACTGGGCCCAGCACACTGAGTGGATAATTGTATATGCGATGAGAGGGGTGGGTGAAAAGGAAGGACTGGCGTTTGCTTAACAGTACGAATGTTATAATAAATTGGCCACCAGTTGTGTTACTGTAAAAGGGGACAGACAGTGATTTCATGTGCGGTATGTATCTTTCAGCAATGGAGCCTTGATATTTAACCTGAGACACACAATGTCATCAATACAAACCATGTGAAACCAGGCTGAGCCAATAGCAGAGATGATATGAATATGTGCATCTGCAGGTTTAAACCACTGCAGCTGCATCACTTTCATACAGGTGACACTGGTTAGTAGAAGTAAAGCCGGTGTCATAATAAAGAGCTACGCCTGTTTTTTGCAGCCCCTTAAACATGAATCTATGAGTTAGTGAGTGTCTTACACGTCATAAGGTTCTTTGCATCTAAATGAAATATCATTCATGACTTACTTTCCTATTTGCTGGTAGTGACAAGACTCCAGGAAGTTATTGCACCTGACCAACAAATGGTCTGGCACATAACCCTGTGTAAAGCCACGTTGTCATTTTAACACTGTGGTTTTTGTTTTTAAAAAAAATAATATCTTACATCTTAATTAGTATCATCTTAATTAATTAGTCAAACTTATTTCCCAAACATATCTCCCAAAATGTCGAACCCCTTTAAGTTTCTGCGACTTTACATACTTGAGCAATGTTTGAATTTATTATTGTGCTTTTTAAATTTCATTTGTTTTGAGCACTGTATACAACAGAAGAAGCATCGTATGAATTAACAACTTCTACAGCCCTGGAATTTTCTGAATTATCTATTATGTTTTGCAGAGGAGCGGCAGACAGAACTTGCACGTGCATGCAAACGAACAAGTGTGAGAAAAAGCCAAACACAACAAAAACCTTATATTGCTGAGTGTGTGCTGTGTGTGTTCATTGTGTTTTGTATGTCTGCACGACCAAGGCCAAAACATAAAACAATATACCGATCCATATTGAAAAAGGATGAACATTTCACTCTTTCCTCTCAGGCTAATACGAACCATACACTCCCCTGCGACAGCTTGCCAAGAACAAAATGGTAATGGTGGAACGTTGAGGGGGTGCGCTTGATTATTTATTTGTGTTTCAACAGGGGAAACCGGAGCTCCGTCACCACTATGAAGCTATGAGTCATAAAAGCCTGTTTATTTAGAAACCAGAACTTGCTGCTCGACAGGCCGTTACATCTGGTGGCAATTATATCATTCAGCTCTCCATCCCACATGCTGAATTCAACTCATATGTGGGAGTTGCATCACATCAGAGTGTGTGTGTGTTTGTGCCACACTGTATGCGTGTGTGTTCTACATGCTTTATTACATGGTTTTACTTATGATCTGAAAACAAAAACACATTGTCAGTTCAAAGAAGTCCCATTTTCGACTTTGAGATTTCATATCCTCATATTTTTACGTGTTTCCGTCCCTGAGAGATGAGTCTTTGACCCTTGACGTTCATTTGACTGAGAATGTCAATTTGTGTACTTGTCTGGGTCAAGAATTTTTCCATCAGCTTTTATCACTGAACTGAATGAGGAGTGGGTTTCAGAGGAATGGAGACGGTTTCTATTGTGGCTTCTTTTCTTTTGGGGCTCCAGTTCAACAGCTGCTTCCCGCCTTCACTAAAACAGAGCTCGGCCGTCGAGGGAAAACATCTTGTTTCATTTTAGCCACTCTGTTGTTAAAGGACTTGGAACAGTCGCTCTTTCTCATCTTCTCGCTGCTTGCTCGCCCTCCTCTCGCCTCCTCCCCCTCTCTCCCCTTCTCCTCACCTCAGGTCCTGTCAAACCTCTCACCGGGGGAGAAATGGAAGGTGTGCAGCTCCTCGGTGAGCTGTGTGTTTTTATGTGTGTTTCTGCATTCGTGCATGTGTTTCTGTGCGTGCAGGCGTGCGTACATGTCCAAGTGAGCTCGTCTATTCAGACATGTGTGTGCGTGTGTCTCCATGTGACTCAGTGTGTGCTCTGTTTAAACCCACTGTCTCCAAAGCCTTACAAGGCTCCCTGTGTATAATTGGTGACCTATTACTTTCTGCCCATTGCATTTGACAGATATGAATTGGAGACTGCCAAGCGGACATGCTGATTAATGACAACCACAATTGGTACCTTTTAATTGCCAGGGATGAGAAGTCAGGCACTGCAGAGAGAGAGAGAGAGAGAGAGAGAGAGAAGAGAGAATGACAAACACACACACGCTTTCACACACATCTGTGATTACAGGGTTGGCGTGTGTTTGTGTGTCATCTCTGTCTCTGCACATTCAGGCCATTTCTGACACTGGGGTGGAGCCGTTCTAATCAACCAATGGTGGCGCATGATGGAGCCAGCTGTTTCCCGATGATGCTAAGTTCTCTGTGTGTGTTTTCATGTATGTGAGCCCATGGGGGGGTTGGGTCTGCAGGGGGATGGCATTGGTAATGTGTGTGATTTAGCACACATCTGGTCATATGTGCTCCACAAGGGAGAGCAGAGTTATATTAGCACACAGCGCACACATTTGAAGAGATCTACACACTGCTAATTAACCTGGTGCTTCTCACAGCTGCTGGCCCCGTCTTTGCTCCTGCCAAGACGGACGTGGGTGGCTCCTCAACCTAAATCAATCCGCGCTAATTGCTGGTCTATGCTCCCCTGCGTCTTTACCTTGCCGCCTGTCAGCATCCTATCTACCTGTCTGATTTGACGAGTAACTCCCACATCTTGGAGCCACTGTGATCACTCAGGCAGCTCACAGGTCTCAGTGTTTTTATTTTGCCACGGTGTCGAGACGTCGGGTTGCACAACTGGCTGCGTGCTTATCTATGATCTTTTGCAGCGGCGAATGAGGTAATGTGTGGTTAAATTCAAGCGTCGCCCCTCTGCGGATTCTCAACGTGAAGTAGCTGAACTTTTTCTCACTTTTCTCTGTGCCCTTACTGTGAAGTCATTTCTACCAGGAGTTCAAGTTCAGGCTGCTGGAACTATTCATTTTATTAAGACTGACTCTTTTAAATAGCACATTGATCCAGTGGTGAAGCTGCTCACTTAGATTTAGAGCTGAGGTTTGGAGAAGAGTGAGGATTAGGATTTATGTTTAGGTGAGTCTCCGCTCGCAGATTTCTGCCTCTTTTACAGCCTCTCTGGCACGCTAACCTATTCTTGTTGCAGATGCCTATGATCAATGACACTCACTCCATCCACAGCTTGCAAGCCAACTAGGAATGGCCCTGTCATCAATAAGCGTATTGCCAGGAACCACGGGTTTAGAATGGGACCAAGAATGGAGGTGGAGCCAAGTGAATTTATATGAAGCTGAGCTGCTCACAGCCACCAGAGCCTTAAAAGGGAATAGGTATGAGGAGAAAGTAGCTGTTCTGTGTCATTTCCACAAAAGCAGACATCTGTCTTCTTTTGGCATTTCTCCCCATGCTGACAGAGGTCATGAGTTTGTGTTGTGTAAGCACGAGCGCAACAGTGATTCTGTCAAACTCAATGGAATGATATGAATGTGACAAGAAAGGCAAAGAGCGCATGGAAATAACAACAGAAACGAGAAGAGTCTACATCTAAGCCATTAAATCGTGAGACAGATTGTCCATAGAAGGCCATTCATTTCACCGCAGGCCCAGTCCACATGTACGCGGCTATTTTTGAAAACAGGGTTTTTCCCTCCTTCGTTCTCAAAATAATCCACACAAACACTGTTTTAGAAAGAATCTCTGGATGATTGAAAATGCAAAAAACCAATTAAATCGCCGTCAAGAGCAGGTTCGACATGACTCCTTGTCTGCAAGTCAACACTGAGAAGTATCTGAATATTTTCACCCTTTGAAGAGTTTTCCAAAAGGTCTGTTTTCAGCGACCTTCAACTGTGTTTGCATGTGGACAAAAGGCCAAGGCCAGTTTAAGAAACACCCATGTATGTGTGGGCTATTCTTTAGACAGTCCTGCCTTTAAGCAACGAATAGAGACGATCTTGAGGATGTTTAAAAATAGTAGTAATAAAGGCATCATTCAGCTACTTGGGCTTATTTCAGTATTGCTGTGATCGGGCCTGAGACCCTCGTTAGCTATTAGCAAATTTTTCGAGGCTTCAGGTGAAGACATTTGGCATCAGAGGGAGGAGGAGGGATTATGTGTGTGTGAGTGTGTGTGTGGCAGGGGAGAGTAAAAGGCCCTCCATGGCTCCCTCCTCCTCCACCCCCTCCCTCAGACGGAGCTGTACTTTAAACAGCTGGAGGAGGGTCGCAGAGGGGCTACAGAAAAGAAAGAAGGCGGGGGCGTCGCGGGTCCTTTCGCGGGAGCAGTTGTGTGAAACTGTAAATCCATCAGCTATATTTCAGCGGGGATGGCAGCGCTAATAGACGCATGTAGTTAATATTTTATTAAGTGTATGATGTGTGTGAGCGCAGGGGGAGAAGACAAGGGGCATTGTGCTGGTGTCAGACCAGACAGTAAAATTTGTTTGACAGTTATGAGAGAAAGTGTCAGTGGATGCATGGAGGAAGACATACTGTGCCTCCATCCCATAATTTCTATATTGTGCGTGCTGCTGCAAAATGAAGTAAAATGCGTGGATTGCGAGGAAAGATTTGACAGTTTCAAGCAAAAATGTAGTTTGTGTGATTTGGGAAGTACATTTAAAACAAAAGTAGGTGTGACTTCTGCTTCTTCTTCTTTTACAGAGATGAAACACAGTGACACTCGTCTCTTTGTCCAATGATGACATCTTCCAGCTATTTGTCTATGGGCTGTGAAAATATCTAAACCTTTTTTATGATAGTTTTTGTGATTCTGTAAATATTTCAGAAGGTGATTGGTGACTAGATATGGTGAAGATGACAAGAATGAATGCAGTGTAGAGGCTGTGAGATATGTGTGTATAGTGAGCATGCCTGAGTGTGTGTGTGTGTGTGTGTGAGTGTGTGTGTGTGTACCCTCCAGAGTGTTTTCTTCCCACGTGGAAAACATTGCCATTCGGGGGTTTTTCTGCCTCATAGACTCACAGCTGCTTTCTCCCATTTGAGGAGATTTGTCAAAACCGATCCAATAAAATCAAATCATTTTAACGTTCACGTGAATAAGAGAACCGTTGACTTTACAAACGTGCACACACACGCACTTTTCCTCGCACTTGAAAACAAATCTGACTCACCTTTGTTAACTCCTCTGCGGGAATGCCATTATATCACAGCGGTTCCATCTTAGTTAGGAGATCTCAATAATACTAAAGTATAGTATGTTATATTATTACAGCTCACTGGCAGAAAAGTATTATGGTTAGAAAACATAAATGCACTTATGAAGCACTTTCCTTCCCAGCATCGCAGCCTAGTTTGTTTTTTTGGCCATTAGGAGCCTTACAATATAAAGTATTGACCAGCATGGTGTCAGGTCATGCTCTATCTAACCACCCACCTCGAGGCTGTTGCAGTCCCAGAAACCCTCCTATGTCAAGGGGAGTGGGAGCAGCACGCGCCGGGGCGGTCATGGACGGCTGTACACCGACTCCAGAGGATGACTGGAAGGCAGAGAAAGACAGACTTCAAACCCAGATGGGCTTTGATACGGACTCTGAACTGGTCCCTTGTCATCTAATAGATGGTGGCAAGAGAGGAATAGAGGAGGAGGGTGAAGGAGAGGGAGAAGGGAAGGGGAGAGAAGGCCTGGGGAGTTTTTGAAGTGAATATACTTGTATTGTGATCAAAGAACAGCAGAGAGAAAGAGGGGAAGGAAAAAGACAGAGAAACCGTGTGCCCTTCAGACTTTTTTCAGCCACAGTCAAAGTTAAGTTAAACTTTATTAAAACAGCAACTTCCACAAGCCGTGTTTTTATTCTTATTCTTCCAGAGTTGAGAATAACAACAAATATCAGCAGAGCAGGGGCATTTTTACAAAGCGAATCTAGAATAAGACGTTAAATAATGGAGAAAATGTACTGTAAATATGAAAGTATGAAAAACAGACTTTATATTTAAGTAACTGGACAATGATATTTAAAAAGTTGTTTGTGCTAAAAGTGATAATGCATGTGCAACGCTTTTTTCTGTACATCAAATATCCCCCCAAGTAATTAGCTTATGTAGCTCTGAGGTCAAACTGTGTGTGTGTGTGTGTGTGTGTGTGTGTGTTTCAATGGTCTGTGTTCTGACATCTGTTTTGGGTGAGAGGGCTAAATGGGTCTTGGACGGGCTCAATGACCAACTGTCTGTCCCAGAGCGCAGAGAGCTTGACTCTGTGACCGCTAAATCAGCTGCCACCCAAGCTGGGCTGTGTGTGTGTGTGTGTGTGTCTATCATGTTGTGGGGACAAAAATCCATCCACATCATCATTAGTGAGTGGTTTACCTCACATATGGGGAATAAAATCTGCTCCCCATAAGAGTAAATATTTAAGGTTAAGTGAGGAGTTTGTGTTAGAGATGTTCAGCTGTTTAGGTGAGATTAGACTGGATTCAGCTTTATTGTCATTGTAGTGAGACAACATAATGTAGTTTAGCTTCTAACCAGAAGTGTTGAATGTGCAGAGTATGTATAAATGTATAGGGGTAATAAAGGAAAAAGTAAGGGCTAGTTAAGAAGATGTTGAGATATATACAGTTTATTGTTAATTGTTGAGCTTGGAAACATCAGTGAACAATACCACCTTGAAATCAGTTTAATTGTTGTTGTGAAGCTCATTTCACATCATCTCCATCTTCTTCATTTAGCAGATCATGTGATATGATTGAAAGCTCCACAACAGCTACTAAATGCTACTAAATTTTGTGGGAAAATTGATGTTATGGTAAAAGAACAGCGTGAATGAATGGAAGTGAAATAAGAAACGATGAGCTGAGAGAAAACATGGGTTTAAGGGAAGAAAGTGGTCTTAAAAGGAATCCTTGTTATCTCTCTGCTTGAATAGCACTTCCTTCTCTCTCTTATTTTCTCTCCCATCCTCTCATTTTGCAGCGGGAGCAGCGGTGGTGGGAGAAAATGTGAGATCCAGATGTCGAGCCTTCGCTGCAGATGTGCTCACTTAGAGGCCAAGAAACACTAATCTGCCTCGCCGTGCACATGCACACACAGAGGCATGAAAGCGAGCGCACACATTTACATAAACCCATATTTTCAGAAAGAAAATCACAGGACTGTTCATGAATTTAAAACCAAAGAAACACAAAGGGGGGAAAAAAATGCATCAGCCCTACTTAAATCTCCAGAACAGAGTCAGAAAAAGACCTACTGACACTGCCTTCACCATGCATCAAGGACTTTTGGAACAAAGACTCTCTGCTGCATTTTATTTACTTAACAGTCACTAACCTCTGACTACTTACCATCCAGAATAATGCACACACATGCACACACATGCACACAGACACGCACACAGCAAGCCTAATGGTTTTCAAAATGGTTTCAAATATTAATGTTTCCTCTGTTCCCTACTTACATGCCTCGTAGCCCATTATTGTAGAAACAAGCTGCATTCGAGAGACCTCAGCCAGCCTTGTCCAAGGGCTTTGCTAATGAAATGAGCGGGACACAGCAGCATTGAACCTCTTGCATTAAGGCCATTACAGAGAAATAAAATATGGGAACAACCAGGCACAGGTTTCCAATTCCCACTTATGTTTTGTGAAGCATTTTCACTGTAACAAGCAACGGACTTGTTCTGGTGAAGGTGACGGTTTGACAGAAATAAAAGCTACAGTAGAAAAGGCTTCATTCAATTGCAGCTCATCCACTTATTTAAAATCTTACAATGACTTTAAATATGATATAAACCTCTTTGGGTACTTCATGTTGCTTTAAAGGGAAATAAGCAGAATTGAATGAAATGCTGTAGAATAAAATAGAATTAGGACATTACATTTTTTTTTTCTTATCATCAATTAGTCTTTCTTTTGTTTTTATGATTAATCAAAAAAAAGTGCCAGAAAATTGTGACAAATGCCTTTCACAACCCAAGGTTGTCTTCAATAATCTATTGAATGAAATGAAATGAGGCAGGAAAAAAAAGCGACACATCACCACATTGGAGAAGCTGAAACCCGAGAATGTCTGGCATTTTTGATTGATGGAGGAAATAAACAATGGACTTTTAGTCATTTAATTAATCAGCTGATCATTCCGTTTAAAAAAATCATCCTACAGGACTTTTTTAGGTTCCTATTGACTAATTATTAGGATAAAAAATTCATACATTTCAGAAACATTTTAAGTTGATCAGTTGTCTGTTTGGCCTTTTAGTAGTATTTTGCCTGATTGTTGGTTATGATTGATTGATGATTCTATCAGAAAAATCTCTCTCTCTCTCACCGACATATAAGCGTGTATTTAGGGGTGACTGGGTGGAGCTATAGATCGGCTTTGAAATATTCAGTAGAGAACAACACGTTGACATCAAGGAGCAAAAACTGATATGCGTGTGTGTGTGTGTGTGTGTGTGTGTGTGTGTGTGTGTGTGTGTGTGTGTGTGTGTGTGTGTGTGTGTGAGTGTGAGTGTGTGTGTGTTTGTTCCCTGGGCCTGTTGCTCATTATTCATCCTTGTGTCCTCCCGGCCAATGATTATTGATTGGGCCATGTTAAGTATGGAGAGGGCACCTTATGGTGACAGCTTGACTGGTGCTACCGAGCCTTGATCTCTTGTGAAGGGAGGCAGAGAGATGAGGGAGGGGATATGCTCTGGTGTGGATGTGGAGGAAGATGTTTTGGGGGTGAGAGGTGCCAGGAAGTGTTTGTGCATGGGGAGGTTGGGGTGACAGAACTTAAACTGCGTGTGTTCGAGTGTCTCATAACTAGAGTTGTGCTGCTGGGTGTGTGCTTGCAATTCTTTAAAATGTCTAATGAAGGACTATATCACTGTGCCTGGAAACTGCAAACTGTCTCATTCATTCACCAAATGTCCTAATCAGTGACTCACTCTCTGGCTGCTCTGATGCTGAGCAGTTACTGCAAATGAGCCCGAGGCTGCAGGTTTTTTCATCCAGCATTGTGCGTTACGGGACTTAGTACATTTTTTGTGAACGTGTTCTTTGAATAACCTTTAACAATTGTTAAGTTTTCATCCTTGTTTCAAACCCTCTTTGCCTCTCTGTTGTACTTTATACTTTTATCTTTACCCCATGGCTGGATTCATTAAAGTACAACATAAGTTTTTACCTATTAATTCATATAATTACAAGTCTTATCTTGAAATGCACTTTGTTTTTACTATAGTTAGTGGTAGTATTGTTGCATGTGCAGCAGTTACCACTCTTGCTCTCTTTCCTTTTATTACAATGTCCAAAGGTGGAGCCCTTTGAAAACATCCAACCACTGGAGTCCAGTAACTCTTTTGATTTAAAGCAGGGTCACACAGCTACTTATAGCTAATAACTGAAAGGCTGCTAAAGAGGACTTGTCTCGCTTTACCAAAGGGGACGTATGTATAGCTCCTTATTCATCTTTCTAATTGTGCAGGGAGTGAGAGGGTCACACAGGTATGTCTGGAATACTGCACACTGTAAAAGGGTTAGAACAGGATTTTAATGCATCATACATTGAAAGATGGTTTAATATATGTTGGAAGGAGAGGCTCAGTCTGGAAGCACTGAATTCACTGCAACTATCGGCATACCTCAAATCACAACTTATCCTGCAACAAGGAGGATTTCAATTTAAAGTAATTTCTTTCTTCCCTTGTGCAGAATGCTGTTTTTAACTTCATCGTTGCAGCTTGTAAACCTATGAGTCAGATCTCTGTTGCATTGTTTATGTCTAAGAAAAAGCTGAATCTATTTATTACGTCTATTGAATCCATTTATTTCGCTCATTGTGGTTGGATTGCTACAGATAACAGCCCCCTATTCATTCTGTTGGTTCAGGATTTGGAGTGTCTCCCATTGGCTTGCATCAGTGCCCTCCTGTTTGTTTTCTCCACAAGAGTAGATGAGTCAACTGATTGGCAGTCAGACGGCACACTAGATGATAGCACTAAACCTTGGCCCGGGCTAGCTGTTCAATTATTCACAGAAAGAGCAAGAAAGAGAAGGAAAGAAAGGGGGAGCGTGGGCATCTGTGTGTGTGTAAAACAGAGAAGGAAAAAAAATGAATGAGAGAGCCGAGGAAAGAGAAAGACGAAAGAGGGCGATTCCAATGTTGAACATCACCAAATATTACCAATTGAAAAAGATCCGTTTCTTATTATCACCCACCTTCATTGGTGCAAGCGCTGCCTAATGCCTTAATCTAGCTGCTAGCCACTGCCACCCACCACACAAACACAATAAAGCAGCACTATCTCTGCCAACACTACACACAAATGCACCAACACACACTCCAAGCACTCCAGCATATGGGTCAGATCTAATCGCAATAATTTCATTTCCCCCCTCATCAGCTCCAAGCCAGATAGACTAAGTCCCATTTGTAACCACTGCAGCACTACTGGAAGGAAATATGACAGATAAGAGGACTCTTGTAATAAGCCGGCTGTGTGGATCTGATAAATGAAGAGAGCTTTTGCCAGTTAGCTGGAGAAATATATTGTGGAACGACGGAAACCCAAGTGTGGTAGCTTGAGGATTCATAAAAATAAATGGGGAAACAAATTAACTTTGTTGATTAGCAGCAAGATGGAGGAAGCTGCTTGGAAATGACTCGACGCCGCTTGGGAAATCTTGACAGTGCGAGGCGGCGTTCTGATATCAAGGAGAAATAAGAAAACATAGATGTGTAAGATACAGTAAATCCTCGTAGGCATCTTTTCGTCGACAGAGTCACTCCTCTCTCTTACAACAACGGATCTCTTTATCTCTCTCTCCCACACACACACACACACACACACACACACATTTTCTGTTAAAGAAAATCCAGCCTTTTCAGCTGTTCCTAGTTAAAAGACAGATGTGCAGCGCTGCTTGTGATGGAAAGTGTAATATCTGTTTAGAGTACGGGCCTGCATCGTGCCCATATGGTTTTTGGTGGGAGAGGTGGAGCTGCTAAGGCGGAATTTGAAACATAAATAGAACAAAGGATTGTGGGAGGTGGTTAATTTCAGCTGTTTCCATGGCAGGTAAGCTCCGTCGGCAAGGCTGTGATGTTTATTTGTGTGCCTTTATTTCTCTACACAGCATGTAAAATGAATGCATGAAAAAGGGTTTGAAAGGGAATCGGCAATAAAGGCAAAGTTGCACAGCAAAATTTGCAGAATCACTGCGAGAATATAAGAGCGGGGCTGGGGGAAGAATTGAAACGCAGAGCTGTTTGAATAAGATGCTGTTTGTCTTTCATGACTGAGAGTTTCAAGATCTTTTCTGCAAAGCGTATTCCAATGAAAACAGGTCAGAGGGAAAGTCGAGGAAGTTGTCCTCCTGCCCGGCTCTCTCTGGAGGAAATGCTTCAGTGCATCTCAGAGAATCATCCATGCAAGACCCAACACATAAACAGTCACCTTGTCAGTCACCTTGTCAGTCAGTCACCCAGTAAGCCAGTAGGCCAGTCCACCATCCAGCCCGCTACCCAGTCATCCACCTATCCAGTGAACCAGTGACTGATGGTTTTTTTTCCCTCTCAGCCGTCCATCCTCCAAACCCCCCCAACACAAACTGATCCAGTGCTTCCTCAACTTAATGATGCTTGCTAGAGTTGCAGGTCAGGACCTCTTCCCTCCCCTGCACCTCCAGACGTGGAGCTCTGCATTGTTTGGTCAAAATGATTTCTGTAGTGTTGCTCTTTATGAAATCAGTTTGTGTTCTGACGCTAATCTTTTTTCTCTCTCTCTAGTGTAAACAGAAAAGATCAAAGTGTTGCAGCTGAGTCTCGATTCAACTAAATCTGAAAATGAAAATGATGACTAAATATTTATAGCGTGTTGAATATTTGAAGCACTGATTTGGCTTGACGTGAGCAGTTAACTTGGAAATGATAAAACTGCTCATGAAAAAAATGTCATTTGTCAAACTTAATCACTGAAAAGCTCTGTGCTTTAGGGACATTATTAATTCCACAGCATATTGACAGACATGTCAATGTTTCAGATGCTTATTACTTAAGCATTAAAGCATCTTTATTCAACAGGAAAGCTTAATGTTTTAACATCTATCCATCTCATCTGCACCAGCGTGACAGCAAACATGTTTTTTATACAACAAACTACACACGGTATTTGTATTATTTAAGCCACTTCCTATATCGATTCAGAATCAAATCAAAAAAAGGAGAAATTGTTTCTGGCTCTTTTCTGCTCTTTTGAAAAAAAATTAGTGTGCTTGTGAGGCCACTGAATTGGCATAATTACATGGGTTTAAATGCAAATTTACAATGTGCTTATTAATTCTATTCTGCTCATTTCAAATGACTGACTGCACTTAATTAAATCAGATTGATTAGACCTTTTCTAGACTTTCCCTTTACAACCACATAATTATGACAAATAGAGCCACTTGACACCCAATCTACGGCGGAGGACTGAGCTTTCTTTCCTCTGCCATTCAGGGTCTTTCAAGTCCTGCGTGGGGACCCACAGGCGGGTCACAATAACGTCGAAGTGGGTCGCCGCATTATCCTCAAGGAATACTGTTTATTTCTAGAGGGATTAAGGCCACTGACCTGTTGTTCACATTGTGCCTAACCATACATGAAAATATTACATCAGCCATCTTCCTGCACCCACACGCAGCATTTTTCCTCACAAACACCCCCATTCAGGTCTCAATCCTCTGGACAGATTGTGCTTGTTCCATTTCATGATGTTCCTCATCAGCACACCCACATGTTTTGGAGAAATGGGTGACCACACTGGCTAATGGGCATTGGTTACATGATGCTGAGTCTTGCTGAGCTCCTAAATTGAAGTCAGGATGTGTAAAATAATATAGATGATGTCTCAGTATCAAAAATGAAGCAGTTTCTTTAATTGTTTGTGATTTCTTGCTATTGCATACAACAGCCCGATTCCTTTAAGGTGTGTCCATAATAGCATTGGCTGTCTGTGCTGGTTATGTTTGGCCCCACTTGTATTTCCTGCAGACATCATTTGTGTGTTCATCACAGTGTCCTGGTTACTGAGACAGTAACCAGAAGAAAACGCCCAAACTGTCAGCTTTCTTGTGAATGTGGTGCTTTGTCTAAAACAGTCGAGTGAGGTCATGCAAGTATATACAAAGAGATTGGGAGGGGTGGGTCGGGGCAGGGGGGTCGGTGCATAAACTTTTTAATATTCTTTTGTCAATGCAGTTACTCAGCTTGAATATTAATAATCCCCAAACAGTGCTAATGGTAAGTTGAAGACAAAGAGAAATAGGAATAATAATTAAGCAAAAGAAAAAAAACAATATGCAGAAAACACATTCAAAGAAATGTAATACTTAAAAAGCAGCACCCCAGGACCTGGCGAGTTAATGGCTGAAACGGCTCCTGCTCCTCAAGTGTTTTTCTGAGCTTTGATTGCAATTTGGAGAAGGAATTATCTCATCGGGGTGCGTGGGAGGAGGGAGGTCGGATCTGACTGTGAAGTGCTTGTCATTACCAAGATCTCTCCCCTTCTATTTTCCCTTGTTCCTTTTGTCTAACTCTTTTCCCCTCCACCCTTTGTCGAACTCCTCCAGTTGTGGTTGTTCTGCAACTGCAGCTTGACAGTGTCAAAATATTAGTGAGTCTATAACACAACACACATACAGTATACTGCACTTTGTGTTTAGATATTAAGGGATACCCTCAAAGAATGTGATACTGGGATATTGAATACAATCCAACATTTCATCTTCTCCTGCAGGAAATCTGATGCTGTGTGATTATTGAATTGATTAATAAATTGTAGGAAAAATACAAGCAAGAACATAAATCCATGCATCTGCGCACACACACACACACACACACACACACACATATACACGCAGTTCATTTGCTGTCATTATCACACACATGCAAACGTGTGCATGCATACAGAACCTGTCTCTTTCATCATCGATGCACCCCATCAAGACAGGTTCATTTTCCACGTTCCTTCCCCCTCCCTCTACTCCAATGATTTGACAATCACTGTGTAATCTCAGGCTTAAATGACTCTTTTTAAAAATGCCGTGGGCACTAGGGTCATGATATTTCCACTTAATTACTGTGCCACATTATCACCATAAAGCACTTTCCACCTCTCTCGCACTTCTAATTACATTGTTCCAATTGCCGTGACACATCCTTTCATTCGCTGATGCACTTTGCAAGTGAATGTATGCGCGAACAAGACTGGGGAGAAAGAGCAAAAGAGAAAAAGAGACAGCACCGGTGAACGCCTCACTGTAATGCAAGCAACGTGTCTTCATTAAAGAAACGCTCTAAATCGTGTCCACGCTCGCTGAACGCTTGCGATTCGCAGCCCTGACAGTTGCAGCAATATGAATATTTATCTGAATCATCTGAGCTGAACACAGCAGAAAACAGAGGAATGTGAACCGAGGCTGAGACATAAAGATGTTTTTTTTTTTCACAAAACAATATATTTTTTAGAAACCACAGTGGAAGGTTGAAAGCAGGACAACGCACAGAGAAGGCTAAGTAACGGAGGACCAATTCTCAGCTTTTACTTATAAGCAGTAGCAATAAATCTTTCCTTTATCAAATTGTCATAATTTCTCATTCAAGATGGTTTTCTGGCATTTCTGCTTCATTCTTCAGTACATGCAGTAGTAACTGACAGGAGAAGCAGACTGGAGGATGTAAATGTCATCAAACAGCTCTCACGTCCAGACAGTGAAACACAATAACCACAAATAATTAGAGCATCAATATGTGAACTGATGATAGTTTTTTGAGATGTATTAAATCCAAATGTAAGTGAATGAAGGCTAATACTTTTTAAAGGAAATGTGCCGACTGCATTATGTTTACTTGTAATGTTTTATACTAATATAGAAGGTAGTTTAATGCAGTTAACATATGAGACAGGAGGTCTGGGTGGCCACAGGGTTTGGGTCCCATCTCATGGCTCAAGTCAAGCAGACTTTTCAGTATTTAGAATCCGATACTTCCACCAATTAAATCAATTGAATTATTACATTTCCACTGCCTAACCTTAGTCAGAAGTTAAACCAGTGGGACCCAGTTTTGTTTTTTTTGTTTGACATACGCCGCATCCCAATCAGATCAGCTCAAACACAATACAATCCGAAATTATCATAAAGTTGAATCAACACCTCTCAAAACAGCCTCTCAAAAACTGATTATAACCTTCATCAAGGGAGGATTCAATGCAAGACTGACGCATTAGACTGCATAAGTCTGTATAGGTAATGGACTGACAATCGGAGACATGGTTCCGTAGGTTTTCTGTAACATCTGTAATTCTAAATAGTTTCTACTATTTAGAATTACAGATGTTTTAACAAAGGATCCATTACTTTTAGCTATCAGGTTACATCAGCACAAAGACAGAAATAAGAACAGATAAATGGAGAAATGTACAACATGAATTATTGTAAGCATGTGAAATAAAAAAAATAAGAATAGAAGAAAGTAGATATTTTGCAAGAGCAATCAAACCCAAATTTACAGGCAATAGATCAGCTTCATATTAATTTTCTGAGCCTATTTGTGTGTTTATTTCCCTTCTAAACACAAACGTTTTGTTTTTTTAAAAGAAATGATTAATATACAGTATACATATTTTTTTTTCAAATTAGCAGAGCTACTTCACAATATTTCAATGCACCCCCTGGTAACTGTGCCTCCTGGGGTACATGGACCCCTGGGGGGAATCACTGATTCACACTGCATTAATTAATTTTAATTTGTGATTTAAATTGCTTAACCGTGAATCAGGCTGTAGTTACCATGTTCAAATTCATAAAATAAAACAGAGCTTCACAGTACCAGAGAAATAACTACATGGATTCTGTGTTGAGCTTTCCCATTTTAAACACCCCAACTCCCACCAACACCCCATTTTACTTGTCACAGCGTTCACAAACCATTATGAGGCCTTTCCAGTGGTTTCAGTGTGGGTTGGGGGGAAGGGCTCGGGGGCCATGGTTCCACCAGGTGGGCTCTTTGCTAAATGGCCATTGCTCACTTAATGTGCCCATTAAAGTCAGTGAAGTGGCGATATTGTTGGACAACCCTTCCCTGTGTGAGCGCTGTATGAACCCTGGTGCGTGGTGTCCATTTCTTTTACTCTGCCACTCTCTGTCTGTCTGTCTCTCCCTCTTCAAACCAAAGCTATTACACACCGACAGTCAGAGTCCTGTTATGTGGTATATAACTCTTCAACACTTTGCATTTCCCCAGTGTGTCTAAAGTGCTATTATAGAGCAAAGTGTGGTTGGTTTATGTGGTGGGGGGCAGAGGAGATGGAAACATTTAAGATCATCTATTAAATTAAAAAAAAAAGTGCAACACTTTAGGGGCTATTTTTAATGTAGAGTACAGGACATACAGTAGATGGACCTACTCACACACACATGCACACACATATATATATGTGTGTTAAAGGAAGAGGGCAGGAGGAAAAAACTTAAATGGAGGTTTGAGTGTTTCATATTGAGCGAGAAATCAGGAGGAGCAGAACATATGCAGATCGAAAGATGTTCTGTGTGCTCAGAGTTGAAGGTCAGTGCATCAGAGCCATTAGAGTCTCCATTTAACATGTAAGCCAGTGCTGAATAATGCACCTCAAGTAAAAGTAAAATGTGGTTGCATGAAACAAAACCTGCCTCGACATGGGTTCACATCTATTTCAACAGCGCAATGGTCAAAATACAGTAACTTGTTATATTTTACGTCTCCTCAATAAAAGAAGATGAAGGCTGTGTTAACAGTAGTCTTTATATCTAGTGTGTGCATGTGAGTGCATTTTATTTCAACTTAAAACATTTAATGTCAGAGTATTTCAATTTTACACGGTTAAAGAAAATCCTCACTTGCTGACTTTCACAAATAAGGAATTAAAAATGGAAAGTAATTTGCATTTTATGAGTGCAAAAGCGAAAATGAAAACCTGTGCTTTGGCAAATAGTAAAAGAAATATTCTCTCCTATGTCTTAGCTACAATTACTGGGCTAGTAGAATTTTTTTTTTCGGTGAATGTAAAAAAAAAACATATGGGCTAATAAGCTTGTATAATACTGGATGACACAGTTGAGTAAAATGAGGCAGTCATGTGTCTGTTTTGGTTAATGCGCCTCAGGTCAAGTGTAATTAACCCAAATGTGGATTCAGTCCTGCGTATTTTGGTCAATCATTCTTGACCTGAAGATAAACAGATTAAATACTTCCAAAGCGGCTAATTGTCTCTGTGTTGGGCTGTTTCTTTTTACAGCCATTAAACAGTTCAATCAAATGAATTTGAAATTAAAAAAAATTCAACTACTTGTTTTATTTACCCTTCAGTGCCTGTGGTGATCGTCAGGTAATGAGGACAAGATCTTTAGGGCAAAACATAGATTCGTAGATCTGAGTGTAGATCTACATTGTCACTAGTTGGATAATCGGTATTCATGCATTCCCATTACTGACATGCTTTTTCCATATGCTATTATTCTCCTTTGAAATGGAAAATAAAGGTATATGGCTCTTCCATGTATTACTATAGCTACCATATTGCAGCTAACCATCCACACTAACATGGTGTATGCATTATATATATCATTATGCCATAGATACTGTCCAAGGTCACATATATGCACAATAACCTCCTAATATAATACAAGACCTCACTTACCATGATGACTTTTTCAATACCTGCGATGATGTGGATGGAGATGGATTGCTTGAAAGGGATGAGAAATAGATGGGTGTGGGGTGAGGTGGCAGAGTGTGTCCATTTGTCAGTGTGTGATTGCATCAGTGTGTGGGCTTGTGCGTGTGTTGGAGTATGTGCACAAGGCACATTTGAAGCATCAAAAAGGGGTGAGAATGAATAGAGGTGTGTGCGGGAAGTGTGTGTGTTCCTGCGACTGCGTGCGAGTGTGGCATGGTTGTGAGTCGCTCTCAGCCTTTGATGACCTTTGCGTGTTGCCGCTGTGAGCAGAGTGACCCGGCTGTACTCATTAAAACCAATGGAACGGATCGTTCCCTGCTAATTGTTTTCCACTGACAAATGGCTCCTCTGACTCCCGAAGACTGCTGCAGGGGCCCTGCCTGCCTAAAGCACAGTGACTTCACTAATGAGAACCGCCAGTCTGTGAGTGTGTGTGCGCGCATTTGTGTATACTGTATTTGTGCTGCCAGCCTCCCTCGCTGTGCACTGGCATGTGTAAAGTCGGAAACACTGCTACATTAGGCTCAACATAAGCCATTAAGGCATTTTTCTCTTGTCAATCATGCTAACACCGAGATATTGTTAACACATTAAGCGTTGTATCTAAGGCTTTGTTCAGACTGCAGGCAAATCAGATTGTTTTTCAAATCAGATATTTAAGACAGACTGTCCGCGCTGGTATTCGCAAGTTACGAGCTCAGGATTGTGTGTCCACAGTCACCGCCCTATCTGCGTGGGCTGCTGTGGTGAGGACGTAGGTGTCAGTAAATATGTTTGCTGGTGATGCGGCTTTCCAACATGGAGGCATGAGAAATGGAGATCCATCATCTCGCCCTCCAAACAATCACACGTCAAGTCACGGAGCAGACAATTTATTTCAGCGTCTGCCCACGGACTGTTGTTCTCTGTGTTGTCCTCCACATCGCTCTGATAGTGGCAGCATGAATTCTGTTCTGATGCACTTCTGTTATTGTGTGTTGCACTGTGCATGATGCAAAAGATATAATTTCAGACTACCTACCAATGTGACTTTGATCCAATCTGCAAAAATCGCATTTTATGTGATTTTTTTTTTTTTTTGTTGTTGTCCAAATTTTTCAAAATCAATCTGAATCCAGTCTGGATGCACCAAAAAAACAGATTTGGGCAGGTAGTCTGAACAAGACCTAGAGCCGAGCATTCCTTAATGGCAGGACTACATGATTGGTGAGTGCAAATCATTGTCGCAAAAATAATGGTTGTGTTTTTTTTTTTTTTTCGGTTGAGGCACAAAAACGACTTGGTTAGGGAACAATTGTTGTCATGGTAAGAAGATAACAGCAAGAAGTCGTCCAAATTAAACACCAAATTAAAATACATTGTTTGCCCTCTAATATGACACACAGATGCATTTTCTGATCTGGCCAAAGCTGTTACGAATCACAGTTGAAGAATAAGTCTGTTTAATTCTGTGACAACGTTAGATTTGGGCACAAAAATAACTCAGGT
Source organism: Holacanthus passer (assembly GCA_025331565.1). NCBI lineage: Eukaryota > Metazoa > Chordata > Actinopteri > Pomacanthidae > Holacanthus > Holacanthus passer. The sequence goes on along the minus strand of JAFREQ010000002.1, from coordinate 4,715,413 downwards.
AGGTTTAAGGAAAGATCACAGGTTGAGTTGAAATAAAGACTCTGACTCTAGAGAAACACTGTGATTAGGTTTGAAATGACTACTTCATTAAGGTTAAAATAACAACCAGGCAGTCAAGGTTCCACCATTTTCTCCTCTCTACATATCTGCCTCCCCTTTAATTTATGCTGCATCTCTTTGTGCTGCATCCTACCACACACCTCTCTTTCTCCCCGTTGTCCCTCTCTCTGCTTCCACCTGTTCCATGGTCCACTGAATGACTGTGAATCCTATTAGGGGACCTCCCCCCTCAGCCCCTCCCCAGCCGCACTACCTGGCACTAATCCATCAGAGGGGCAGTCAGGCTGTGCACCACCCCGCCACCACCCATCCCCGATACCCGCCAGTGCCCAGTGCTGCAGCAGAGGCCCCAGCTGGGGGACCGCCAAAGCTCGGTCGTTATCAGATGACGGATAGCTTCATATCAGGTGTGTAAAGCGGGCGAGCGTTGGCGAGGGCCATCTGGCCGATGATTTGGGGGAAGTTGGGAAGTCAGGTCCGCGAGCGAGGTAGAGCAAGGTGGGTGATGATGATGGATGGGGCCGGGAGCATCGCCGCCAATCACAGCAACCTTTGGCAGCTACAGTACATACATGTGAAAGAAGAGTTTCAGAACCACATGAGTATGCAGGAGTGGTGAGACTAGCTGTGGTATTTATTTCACATGTGCACACTGTCTCACTAACTTCACCTCTCTCTGAATCAGCCATCTCCTCACAATCATCCTTCTTCCTCTTCTCACTCGTCACCGCTTTCCTATTTCATTTTTTCCTGTCTGTACAATTTACTGTTCTCAATGCAAGCAAAAAAAAATCTCTCATGCGGTAGCATCATTGTAAATTCAATACCTGAGGTGTGAGTATTCCCTTGGTAGCTTTACATGAAGTCTGGTGAATGTAACAGGTTCCCTCGGAGGAAGGCTTATTTGGTTAGAAAGTGTGAGGATATAACATCAGGACACACTAACGTTGTTATCCATTATCCAAGACTTTAATTCCTCGACAAAGTGAGTCCCTGTCATTTTAACTTGAACGTTAGTGTTTAAGGCTGTGGCTCAGTTTTTATATACTTTTGGACCTGTGGCAGTATATCAACCTGCTATAATCTATAGTATAATGCAGCTTTCATAATATCATCAAACAAAAACAGAGGAAATGAATTCATGAAAGAAAACATCATTTTGTCACCATTGTCACGATGATCTTGTGAAATGTTAATGAATGCAATGTTTCCCATTGTGTTCATACATGTAAAGACATTAAACATGTCCTTGTGCGGCGAGAATAAACAGTGAAAGTGTGCTCTCGAGTCGGTGAAAACAGTGAGTCAAGAACACACTTCTGTTTCCCAAGACAAAGGGGTAATGTTAGGTGGTTAATTACTTTCGGAGCTGACGAGTGGTTTCATCAATTGAATTCCACTATACATTTGTTTCGCCAACATCAAGAGGCTCAGAAGATGATTCATCAGCCGAGTGACATTATAACAAAGGGATTAGCACGGCTGTCGAAAGGAAGCTACGAGGTTGGGAATTACAAAGGGCAAAACCTTTGCAGTGAAGGAATTGCCTCTATTGCATTTTCATAAGTGAGTTACTTCTTATTGGGTGAAACCTATAGGGATGGTGGGAGCTCCTGTATAGTTTATGTGTGTGAGCAGTTAATTTTACATGCCTTTTAGTGTTTGAGTTGTATTGTGTATATAACCCCAAGGATACATAAAGTATACCTGGCTTCTTAATTTACCTATGCAATTGGAAATCCCTCCCGAGATGTACTGAAAAGGTCTCATTGACTGAGTACACTTCCAGTTGTTAAAACACGGTTCCCGTCTTGGCAAACTAATTCACTTCACATCATCCCCAGTGTAAAATCAGGACTCAACTTTCAGAGGATCCTGCTCACTTGGAAAAAAACACAGACTCCGCTCCAGACAGGCTGACGAGGAAAGCAACAGAACATTTCTCGCATCTTGTCTGTCAACTTTTCTTTCTTCTTTTCACGACCAGAGGGAACACAGGAGTGACGGGAAGGGGAGGGGAGAGAGAGAGAGAGGAGAGAGAGAGGCGGCGTGATAGCAAGCAAGCAGGGAGATGTGTTTTTCACGTGTTCGCATCAAGTGCACATGGAAAAGTACAGCACCTCAAAAGGATTGTGGGATACCCTCCAGGTCCCTGCACAGAAGCACTGATAGATGTGCTGTATATGTATATCTGCCATTTTTGGGATTTAATGTACGCAAAGACAATACAGTGGGGATCATACATGCCAACATTCCCGTATTTCAAGGCCATCTCCCGTTTTGTTGGTTCTCCCAAAATCTGCATGGCCCTCCAACTTTATTGTGAATAATCATCATACATGGATCCATACGTTTTGCATGTTTATCTGATGTCACGCAAGTCACCACACACAAATTCTATGTCATCTGTCACTGCAACCCACGACCCGATTCAAGGTGTGTGCGTGCTGACGCCCTTTGGCCAGCTAACATAACGTAGCTGTTAGCCTTGTTGTCAAAATGTCAAGAGCAGGTTGGTGCTCCACCTAAATGTTGGCAGGTGTTTTGGGGATATCCCTATTTTTTTTTCTCTGCTTTCACAAAGGAAGCATCTATCCTACATCATATATAGCAAATGTGATATATGAGATGACAGCCTATGTTTGCTCATTAGACATGGATTTTGTCCCGTAATATACGGTGACATAACAAGACATCCTTATCGAAAGTGCGATTTGGACGTCATTGTCTTACATGTTTGCATGCTGTCAGGATATTTACGCAGTCTTCTCCAGAAGTTGGAGAGACTCATTTACATTTCTCAGGGAAGCAGGCAGGGTTGTCAGTTTTCGCCCACTTAGTTCTTCTCCTTTGCTACGAGCCAGACGGTGGGTTGAATTCCATAATACCCCAGTGTGTGAGTAAGATCCCTCTCCAGACACTGTACCTGCATAAGATGCTGCACTGCAGCTGCTATCCCATCATGCAGCTCTGTCTCTGTTCCTCCCTCCCACAATCCCGTTCCATCTCTATCAACGGGGGGTGAGGGATTTTCTTTGAATTCTAGAATTTAATTTATTGCTTTTCAGATTTTTTTCTCCATGACTTGTAGAATAATGTGTAACATACTTAAATATTTGATTAGTTTGTGACAGGAAAAATGGCTGTATTTGATTCAGCTCATGTGTCACGTGTGTGTTTCAGTGGCATTTTGATGGAATCAGGGAGACAAGTTAACCAAAATAATATACAGCGAATATAATTATATAAAGTTTGAGGCAGTTACTGCTAAATCTCTGACTCTTTCAATGTGCGCGCTCTAACTGAATAACCTTGCAAGGGCATTCAATAAAAATAAAGTCACGTTTTTCCATTGACAGTCACTCCCTGTCTCCATCAATGCTACTTTCATCTATTTATTTATTTATCTATTTATTTTTCTATAGCAGATTCATCAAGAATTCAATCTAATCTAACTCTACCACGGTTCAATCTGCAGAGGAATTTTGCCATTCAGAACAGAATGTCCTCAATTCCCAAAACATGACATTTACACAATGCACACTAATTCCTGTGGGGTTTATTTACAATATGATGTTTATTGCAGTGGTTAATTGCATTTGTTGTAAGATGTGTGGTTTATCTGCAACTCAGTTACCAAACAAGAATGTCAGTAATAGTAGTAATAATAATAAAGTAACAAAAGTGAAAATACTGAAACTCAGAAAAATTGCTGCTGTGTTTGTTTTACTTTTTGATATATTATTTCAGTGATGCATTAATGTATAAGCAGCATTTTACTGTGGCAGTTGGTCAAAATGGATCTAATTTGAACTATTTTTCATACAGTTCGGTGGTTTGACATTGTCCCCTTAGTTCCTAAAGCAATACTGAAATATATAAACATACAAAGACAAATTTTCTCAAAGCAAAAGCACGACTCAGAGCTAAAAGATCAGTTTTACTTGTGGCCAGAAATCCATACCAGACAGGCAAATTTATCCAGTTAGAGATCAAGCAAAGACCAAAAAGCAGGCAGAGATGATGGCTGGAAAGTTGAAAGTACATGAAACGACGTGGTGGAGAATGAATGGGAATGAGTCAGTATATAGTGCAAGGCTAAC